>OZ010797.1:427954660-430737160 GCA_963932465.1 Maratus speciosus | reverse complement strand
AACTCACCTGTTGGGCCCCAAAAAGGTAAATGCAGGTGAGAAAGGAGGCCCTGACATCTGGTCTACTGGAACACTAACTCACTTTACTTACACTGTTCGTGTTCACGGTGCACATTTAATCGTGTAATTCGAAATCTTGCCAGGTATATATGAAAATAATAAAAATATACCATTAATTGTTTTTTTCATGATATGCTGGAATGAAGTGCCGGTCTTCCGCTGTTAAAACGACATAAAAGAACTGAATCCGGAGGTTCTAATTGTTGTTTCCTGTTCCACTAAAACTATATATTATTAATAATTAATTTGGGAATCAGTAATTGTTTTATTTGTATTATGGAATGCAATTTACTAATAATTAATTTAGGAATCAATTGCATTTTTGACTTCGAATATGGAATGCAATTTTTCTGCTATTTAAATGGTATAAAAGAACTCTAATCCAGAGGTTCTATTATATGATTTTTGTTTCCTCTTCTACTAAAACTATAAATTATTAATAATTAATTTAAACTTATTATAATATAAATTATTACTATTAATTATTAATAATGAATCAAATATTATTTTGATTTCCGTTATGAAATGCAATTCTTCAGCTATTTAAATGGTATAAAAGAACTGAATCCGAAGGTTCTAATGTTTGTTTTCTATTCTACTAAAACTAGAAATTATTGATAATTAATTTAGGAATCAATTATTATTTTGATTTCTGTTACGGAGTGCAATTCTTCTATTGTTTAAATGGTATAAAAAACAAAACCTGGACACTCTAAAATTTCTGTTTACTGTTCTACTTAATCTATAAATCATTAATAATTAATTTAGGGATCAAATATTGTTTTGATTCCTGTTATTAAATGGATTCTTCTGCAATTTAAATGGTATAAAAGAACTTAACCCAAATGTTCTGTAATTTCTGTTTCCTGTTATACACTAAAACTATAAATTATTAATAATTACTTTGGGAATCAAATATTATTTTAATTTCTGTAATACTGTACAATTCTTCTGCTGTTTGAATGATATAAAAGGACTGAATCCGAGGCAGCTATGGCACCAAGATCCAAATATTTATAAAACTAGTTATAGTAAGAACTATCTTTTAATAATTTCTGTTTCCTTTTCTACTAAACTATAAATTATTAATAATTAACCTAGGAATTTATAATTATTTTGATTCTTGTAATGAAGTTCAATTCTTCTTCTATTTAAATGGTATAAAAGAAATGAATTTGAAGATTTTAACTTTTATTTCTTGGTCTACTATAGCTATAAATTATTAATAATTAATTTAGGAATCAATTGAATAGGTATTTTGGAAAGAGGGGCTATATTAGAAATTTTGAAAAGTTGAGTTTTCTGTTCGAAAAGGTCCTATGTGGAATGATTGAATGAATACACAGTAGTAAAAATTACAATTTCATAATATACAAGTTTGTTTATCTTAAAAAAATAATAAAACAATAAATTAAAAAAATTATTATTACTTTCCATACGTACCTAGCTAGTTTTTAGATGCGTTCATAATTATATAAATACGTAGCACCAATAGTCATCATCTGGTCCGTCCATTTGTCCGCATATAACAGCGCAAGAACTAACCAACCGAATGGTTTGAAATTTAATATATAAGAATCGTTGCAGAATTTTGTCGGGTCATTTCAAATTTTATGAAAATAGGATTAAAACTTAAAAAGATATTAATAAAAGTTTTCTTCATTCTATTAAATCCTATCATACATATAATTAACTCAATTATATCCCAGGATAGATAATGATTCTAGGTTGTCACGATGATGACGTCCTATTATTTCCATATTACTGAATTTAATATATATAATCGTAATAAATTTTGTATTCATGCATTTTTGCATATGAGTGCAACAGCTATGGCACCAAGATCCAAATATTTATAAAACTAGTTATAGTAAGAACTATCTTTTAATAATTATCAAGATGGAGCTTGGGCAATATAATAGAAATGTAAAAATAACAACGTTAAAAGCACCAAATTTTTTTTATTTTAAGCATACCGGTTTCGGTAGCATATAGCATACCTTCCTCAGTGCTGAGGAAGGTATGCTATATACTACCGAAACCGGTATGCTTAAAATTAAAAAGTTTTGGTGCTTTACCGGTATGCTTAAAATTTAAAAATTTTGGTGCTTTAAAGGTATGCTTAAAATTTAAAATTTTTGGTGCTTTTAACGTTGTTATTTTTACATTTCTAATTATCTTTTGCCAAGTCTGATGTGCAATTTCCGACTTGTTTATTACTCGTCAGTGCTGAGCATGAAGACAAAAGTGGAAGGCCAGTAGAAAGGTCTATATGTTGTACAAGGTGCTCTGGACATCTCTAATCTTGACATTCTCATTTCCGTAAAATTTTTAATTTATAACATAGACACTTCTACCAGAGGCCCATTTAATTATTATGTTTATTCTTGTCAGTTCTTTCGCTGTTTAAATGACATAAAAAAATTGAATTATTGGGATCTAACGTTCATTTCTCCAAGTTCAAAACAACTTCAACAATTTTTAACGAATTTTTTATTTTTCAATGTGCATTGCATGTGTAATATAGATTTTAGGACGCTAAAAAAAAAATCCTATCCACCCTCAAACTTTGAGAAATTTTACCTTCAATTTTTGAGCTAAATGGACCTTTTCATAATAATTATTATAACAATACATTATCATTTTAATTGCGTTTAAGATATAAATACTTATTTTTCTTAATTTTTTAGAATAGATTTCAATAGAATATGCAGAGAAGAGAATAAGAGAATAGAAACAAATTTTATTTTGATAATTTTGTTCATAAATCCTTCATGAATTTTCATTCTGTCGTTTGAGCGAAAACAATACCATAAATCGCATTGACTTTTAAGTTGTATTTTTTCTACTAGATTCATTAATAAGTGTATTTATTGTTTACATAGTAAAAAGTTTTCATAACTCCATTGTTACATTAGTGTTGCCTAATAGTATTCTCATGTTTGAGGCTTGATATTGCCTATTACTGTTGTCGTGTTTGGGTCAAAGTTCATCTTTCGTTAGGATTCCTTTTCTCTACTTTCACATTAGTATTGCCTATTACGACTCATATGTTTGTAATGAAGTTCATTATTTCCTAGGATTTCTTTTGTCCACTTTCACATTACTATTGTCTATTACTGTTCTCTTGTTTGGGCCAAGTTTCAACTTTTCTTGGGATTTCTTTTCTCCATTTTCACATTAGTATTGCCTATTACGATTCTCATGTTTCTGATGAATTTCATCATTTCCTTGCATTCCTTTTCTCCACCTTCACATTAGTATTGCATATTGCTGTTCTCGTGTTTACACCAAAGTTCATATTTTCTTAGGATCACCTTTCCTTTGGATTTCTTTTCTTCACTTTCACTTTAGTATTGCTATTACTATTCTCATGTTTTGTCGAACCTCATCATTTCCTAGGATTTCTTTTCTTCGCTTTCACATTTAGTATTGACTGTTACTGTACTTGTGCTTGTGCTGAATTTCATCTCTGCTTGAGATTTAATTTCTTCAACTTCACATTAGAATTGTCTATTACTGTTCTCATATTTGTGTTGAAATTCATCATTTCCAAGAATCTTGTTTCTCCATTTTCACATTAGTATTGTCTATTACTGTTCTCACATTTGTGTCGAAGTTCATCATTTCCTAGGATTCTTTTCTCCACTTTAACATTAGTACTGGCCTAATACTGTTATTGTGTTTATGCCGAAGTTCATTTTTCTTAGGATCTTTTTCTCCATTTTCACATTAGTGTTGCCTATTGCTGTTCTCGTGTTTGAGCCGGAGTTCATCTTCTCTTAGGATAATCTTTTCATAAGATTTCTTTTATCTTAGAAACCGATCAAGGAAAAGAGAAACCCAGGGCAAGGCCATAACAGAAGTCAAAAGGGCCCTTGGATTTAGCTGTCTTTTCCCCTCTACTTTAATAATGCATAAATATAGACAGAAACTGTGGGAAAATCTCCCTCCCCACGTCCGAAAATTTTTGATTGCGAAGTTTTAAAATTTTTAAATGTAATATGGATGATATTATTATTGAAAGACTATGAAATCTAGAGGGAGCTCAAAATGTTTCCATGTAAGGGGGGGCTTAGCCCGTCCAGCCCTTTTCTGATGGGACCATTTCTGAGCCTCGGAACGGGGCCTGGTATACGTTCGGGGGAGGGGGGGGGGTCTATACTGTCATAAAAAATGTAAAATTTTCTATGCCTTAGAATACAGATATGAATTTATAAGTACATATTTAGATAAATATACTTAAAAAAAATCTTATCCTATTCTATATAACAAATTATATAATTATATTCAATACAAAGGTCAAATAGATTTAAAATATCAGTCTATAAAAACTGCATACTGGGATTGCATTTTTTCCTTGGAATTTCATGTTTTCCTTAGGATTAGCATATTTTCCTTTTCAATTATTAAAGTAAGTTATATGCTAAAAATTATAACATAAAGTTTGAGAACCACTGCGCTAGAGACTAAATTGTAACCGGAGATTTAAGGGGGGGGGGGAGGGAAGATTTATTATACCTTTAAAATAATTATACTGTTGGTTTTTGATTTAATGATAAAAATAATAATAATTATTATTATTATTAGGTACCCTTTTTTTGGCTAAAAAGCACCTTGACAAAATAATAAAAAAGTTATTCAATGCAAAAAAAAAAAAAAATAAATAAATAATAATGTAAGTGCTACATTTATCTAATTACATTATGGCTGCATTAGTTGCTTCCATTAAATACAGTTTGGCCTGACAGTATGCTCTTTTTTTTTTCTAGGTTAAGTGGAAATTTTGTATCCAGTTACTTAATTTTTAGCATACAATTTAAATAAAAGAGGCATTATTTATTCGGCTTTTATTTAAAGCTTATTTACATGACATTATTTTCCCAAAAGGTATATTATCTTTGAATGCATTAGTGTCATTGCAGAATAATGCTAAAAAAGAAATTATGTTATTATGCTATTTACCTCCTTTTAATGTTGTCAGTTTTGGATGCAGAACGTCATAACGCAAATTAATTTTTAATGGACCACAAGTCTAACATACACAATGCTACGAATATTTGGAATTGGTAAATCCAAGCAAAAAAAAAAAAAAAAAAAAAAAAAAAAAAAACAAGCAGAAAAAGGAATTCTGTTTTTTTTTTCAGAATTTAGTGTCGATTCCGATGAAAAAAAAATATAGATAGATAGATAGATAGTATACAAACATATTTCAGTTTTAAGACTTAAAATAGACTCTTTTATTTTATATAAAATGACGTCATTTGCAATCCGCTAAAGAATTCCACAATTATGAACCAGTCTTAAGGCTGTTCTTAACTGCTCTGCTCAACAAGCGCAAAACGTTCTGACACATTTACAAATTTATTTTTTAACGGAAAGATATAAAATTGGAAATCCTGGCCATGGAAGCGATTTGAATTGAACTGCTCCATTTTTTAATCAATCAATTACCCATTGAGTTATAAGCGATTTCGATCAAGTGACAAACCCGTTTTTCGCCCGCTCTTGAGTGATTTTTCTACTTTCGCGTGAAAACTAGGTTCAAAACGTCCACTTTTACACTATTATCTCACAGATCTATTGCGTTTGCAAAAAAATTGAAAAAACAGCTCGATGTTATAGTTTTTGAACAATAACACCAGCTAATTTTATGCACTTTCGAACAAAAATAAATTAAAACTTATGTATCAGGAAGTTGTCCTTTTGGATTTGAGAACAGCCTCAAACAACATCTAATAGAAAAGTATGCATAGGATGTCACTATCGCGGAATAATACGCTATAAAAATATGGCCTGAAATTAACAAGTGTTATTCAGATAATTTTCCTTTATTTGCCTGAAAAATTCCGTTTTAGGAGAAAATTGTAACTTTTCTTGGAATTAGCGGAAAATTTCAGTTTACCGCTGGGGAATAACTCAGGAAAAGGCGATGCCGTAAACTAAAAAATAAATAAATAAAAAATATTATCGGTTATCTAATGATTCAAATGTATTCATTTGTTTGTAACATTAATAGGGATACTGAAAATTAAATATAGTTGTCTGAGCGAAGCGAAGGCTAATACTCAGCGAAATATTACTGTCCGGACACATTACTACTACGATGGACATTAACGCCATGTCCTACTAAAAAAAAAGCCTAATAAAAACCTTTCGTCAAGCATAACTCAAAAAATATTTGTCGGATTTCGTTTCTGATTGCACCAGAACGTACCTATGAGGGTCGCCTACTGAATGCACCTACTATGAAAAATATGTTCCAAACCGTTTAAAAATTATATAGAAAAAACTCTTTAAAAAGCACAATTTATCTGCATACGTCACAGAAATTTGGTGTGCGTCACTTTCACCGGTTGATGTTTTCGTAGACAACTGGTTTGAACACATGGAGCAAATGATAATAATAAAAAAAAATACGAACGCATTAATATTGAATAGATCAGTTTCAACCACGTGATCACAAACCTTGCAACAACCCGTGGCAACCAGTTTTGGTGGGCAAACAAATAATAATACAGTACTCCGTACCACTGTGACCGTTTTTAGCCTGTTGTATAAAATCTGGCCTGTTGTATGACATACAATTGTGGATGATTAAAACAAAAGACATGAGTGTTTATTGCTCCGGGAGGTTATCTTTCTCTGGGTGTCTGTCTGCCTATCATACAGCATGCAATTTTCTTGTAAAGGATGATATTATTATGCAGTAAAACCTCCATAACGGACACACCCGATTAGTGGACACCTCTATTTAGGGGGCATTTTTTCGATTACCAACCCTTAAATAACTGTACATTTTTTACTCTCAGTAGTGGACACCTCCAAATAGAGGACAAATTCTGCCCTCCCGAGGTGTTCGCTATTCAGAGGTTTTACTGATAAAACCTAAATAGCGGACACACCCGATTAGCGGATACCTCTATTTAGCGGACATTTTTTCGATTACCAACTCTTAAATAACTGTACATGTTTTACTCTCAGTAGCGGTCACCTCTAAATAGAGGACAAATTCTGCATTCTCGGGGTGTCCGCTATTCAGAGGTTTTACTGTATATAATATTGATAGTTATTTTACAGGGCCACACAAAATAATAAGAATATATGAAATGAATATAGACTAAATTCGGGATTGGTAGATCGCTGATGGTAATGTAATTTTAGGATGTTGTTACAGTCATCCGCAGCATGTTTTTAGAGTTTTGTTCATCTAACGAAACCCTACCTGTCTCACTCCTTTGTCTGTCTGTCTGTTCGTCTGTCACAGAGCCCGTTCTCAGAAACTATACATGTCGGAGACTTGAAAATTTGCATACTTATAGCTGAACACCACACATCAAACGGCAAATGATAAAATTTTGAAAAAGTCTAATATTTAACCCTCTGGGCTCTAACATTATTTTAAGCAATTTTTCTAATTCAGCCCCTAATTTAATTAAGTTGGAGACATGAAATTTTGCATACTTATAGAAGAACATCTCACATCAAACGACAAATAATAAAATTTTGAAAAAGGTTTAATATTTAACCCTCTGCGCTCTAACTTGTGTATTTAAAGCAATTTTTCTAACCCAGCCCCTAATTAAGTTGGAGACATGAAAGTTCGCATACTTATAGCTGAACACTTGCGATAACACTATAAATCATAAAATTTTGAAAAAGTCATATTTAACCCTCCGGTCTCTAACTTCTGTATTTTAAGCAATTTTTCTAACTCAGCCCCTAATTAAGTTGGAGACATGACATTTTGCATACTTATAGCTGAACACCTCACATCAAACGACAAATAATAAAATTTTGAAAAAGTCTAATATTTAACCCTATGGGCTCTAACTTGTGTATTTTAAACAATTTTTCTAACTCAGCCCCTAATTAAGTTGGAGACATGAAAGTTTGCATACTTATAGCTGAACACTTGCGATAACACGATAAATCATACAATTTTGAAAAAGTCATATTTAACCCTCTGGGCTCTAACTTGTGTATTTTAAGCAATTTTTCTATCTCAGCCCCTAATTATGTTGGAGACATGAAATTTTGCATACTTATAGCTGAACTCCTCACATCAAATGGCAAATAATAAAATTTTGAAAAAGTTTAATATTTAACCCTCTGGGATGTAACATGTGTATTTTAAGCATTTTTTCTAACTCAGCCCCTAATTATGTTGGAGACATGAAAATTTGCATACTTATAGCTGAACACCTCACATCAAACGACAAATAATAAAATTTTGAACAAATTTAATATTTAACCTCTAATAGATTGTCTCGCGCAATTTTTAAATTTAAACTGTTTTAAAATACTATTTTTTGTTCATTTTGCATAATAAGTGTAATGTGACGCAATTTCTTCTATTTCAGACTTCTAACGCATGTTAATGAATTTATTTTACAATATCCTTTCTCTTTCAAAATTCACATGTAAATAATTTTAATGGCGTAATTTCCAATAAGTGCCTGCTTTTTATACCTAATTATTTAATTCTAATTTGAAGGTTTTTTTCTGTTTATAATAGTAACGTGTAAATAATTTTTTTATTTGAAGCAAACATTATTGTTTGCGCTGTTTATTCAGTTGGCAACAGTTTAAATTAATACCATTTTCTAAAATATGTAAAAAATATCAGTCAAGATGCTGGATATTTGAATTTAAAATAGAAATAAAACCTCAAAAAATGAGTCAAATTAAAAAAATTAATGAAATCTGCACACCGGGATTTTCTATTGAATAAAATGATCTAAAAATGATTAAATTCACACGTATAGCTTTTGCTCCTATAAATTTTTTTTTTAATGGAGCGATTTTGTCCAACTTTATCATTAAATATCTCTTAAAATAATTCTTCGATTTGAAAACTGTATGCATTAGCGTGTTGATCAAACATTTCGCTATAACACTACCGATTTTTATATTTTTTGTATGCGATAGTTTTCTTAATATTAACGAAGGAAGACCTCAGGTCACAAAAAATTCAAAACCGGCGGCGGCGGCAGTGACAGCGTTAGTTACTTTTTTTAGAATAGAGAGATATATAAAAATGAAAACTTGTCTATCTGTCTGTTTGTAATTCTATAAAAGTCCACAATTTGGAAGCCAAAATTGTGAAAAGATACGTACATGTGTATTAAAACATGGCCGAGGCAACTAAAGTAATCCGGAATCGAAATAATTTATAGTTAATTTTTAATTAATAAAAAACCACCAATTTAACAGCAATTTCTTATCAAATTTAAACATTTTTCGTTATAGCAGTTGCCAACAATTAAAAAACACAATAAAATTATTACTACAACAATTAATTTTCGACTGCAAGATTTCCACGTGAAAAATGAAAATGAAATAAATAGTTTGACGAATTTTTAAAAAAAGTGAATATTACGTCATAACTTTTCTATTGCAAGATATTCACGTGAAATATGAAAATGAAATAAATGGTTTGACGAATTTAAATGAAAGTGAATATAACTTCATAATTTTTCTATTTCAAGGTTTCCACGTGAAAGAGGAAAATATTACGTCATATTGGAAATATAAAGGACGTGGTGGATATAGTATAACGTCATATGAGTGTGAAAAATGTATTGAAGCATGATAAAAACCCGATTAGGGAAATATTGGCCTATTTTAACATTATTGCTCCAATTATAAATTGTAATAAGTTCATTTATAGCTGTATTCTTTTGCGTATGTTATATACATTTATACATTTTTATATAGCGTTTTCATATGATTCATTCATACAACATTTCGACTGACTGCTTTTTGTAATGTTTGTTTTGTGTTGTATGTTAAATTTTGAAATTGATTTTTCAGAACAAACATCCTTCAAATTCTGGGCAACGCCGGCACTTCAGTTTGTAACAGATAAATGACTTTTATATCTGTACATCTAATGCTAATATTATAAAGCGTTATAATATTATAAAGTATATAATATTATTAATGCTTGTACGTTTGTGAGGTGTTATCTCTGAAACTACATATCCAACTTAAAAAAAAAATATTGGTGGCCACCTCTGCTCCGAAAAATAGACTATTTTATGTCAGTGCAAGAACCTACATCGCTGCAGGAGCAAAAAAGTTCTAAAATTGCGATTTCTGTGATATTGATTGGGTTAGAAACTTTAAATTTGGTGCTGTAGTTACTTTTAAGATGTAAATACTCGTAATGAACGCTCTCTAAAAGGTTCAATTTGACAGATAAACGTAAAAATTTCTAGAAAGTTTCTAAACTTATGATTTATTTGGAATACTGAAATTTTTGGGATACTGTTGGGGTTAGAAACTAGAACTTTGGCATGGTAGTAATTAATAAGATGTAAATGCTCGTTGTAGAACGAATTCTAAAAAATAGAAAGACTAAACAAAGCGGAAAAAGATCTAAAGATGATCTAAGTAACGAAGTACATGGAATTGTTAGGAATATAAACATGAAAATTGACATGGCTGTATTTATCATGACGTAAATTCTCGCAATAGAACAATTTCTAAAAATGTCGCTATATAAAACAGTGCAAAAACAAAAAACTTTCAAAAATTTTCTATTTCTGTGTTACTGCTGAGCCCAAAATCTTGAAATTTTGCTTCGGGTTAGTTTTAAAATATACAATTGTCTCTATGAATGGTTTCTAAAAAATTTAAAATTTAAAAAGATGAAATTAACGGAAAGCGATCTCAATTACCATTAATTTGGAATTATTAGGTACAGCAACTTTAAATATTTCATAATGCTGCATTTCCTCCGCAAAACATGCAATTTAAATGCAACAAAACAGATAGATACCCACCTAGCATTAAATAAATTGTGTAAATATTAAATAAAGACCTGTATGAAACAGTGAGTAGGTTGCCCAAAAGTACTTGTTAAAGTGTTTTTTCTCTAGGCTTTTCTCTCTCTCGCCAAGGCCACTAACAGAGGGAAGTGCCGTTTTAAATGTGATATGAATTTTTTATCCGATTCATTTTTCTAGACATTTTATCATATGGTCATATTCTCAATTATCATTAGTAGCTTTTTTATATATTAACTTATTCTGGTGAAATTTTATAATCGGGATCATATTGGCGTATGTTAGCTTGCATGATTTCCTGAATAAATATGTATGGATTTGTAAATTACTTCAAATGACACTTTGACAGCTCAAAAGTTATGCAGACGATATATTCAGATCTTGTGTCATACTTTATGTTGTAATCATTGCCGATTTCTTTTATTTAATACATGCTAAATACAGCTCAACTTGTGCAGAATATGTTAGAAAACAAAACAATACAGCGTATGTAGTGGCCAGCATACACTCATCATTTAAATCCGATCGAGCATATCTAAAACACTCTAACGAAGCATTGCATGCCACTGTTGATGTATTCGGTACTTTGATACTATATTAGATTTTGAGGAGAGAATTCCTTAAATGTTATCGACAACCTCATTGCATCTGTGGAAAACAGATATTGTACAATATTAACTATTCCGGGGGAGCACACACCATATAAAGTATAGTCCATTCTTCTTAAACATCATATATTTGTCATTTAAAGTTACTCAAATTGGTGCGGAGTGTCTGATTATGCTCTTGACATAATTTTATACATTTAAAATTCCGATATAAGTAATTTAGTGTTTCATTTTCTATTTTACATTTAATATATTGCGTACTTTCAATTTTATATCCATGCATGGCTGTCTTGAATGGTTTGATTTCCCATTTTTTTAAACAGTGTATACGAATTTATATATAAGATTTTGTAATTCTACGATTCGTTTATTTTCATCATTTCAGTTTATCGCAGTATATGGACAATTAAAGATAACATCTCATTTTCTTTGCTTCCACATATTATTATTAAATCTATGTTCTCAGTAATATCGCTCAGACTAATCCCTCTGAGGGAAGTCCTAGTTTATAAATAGCTTCATGTTTTATCAGAAATCATTCATTTATATTTTTTCAAAATTATTACACATGGATTAATAAAATTGAATTCTTTCAGCTTTTTGATAGGAATTAAGTAAATTGCGGAGACAAAAGTCACGCATATATACTTTAAAATTACATCTTTATAGCAGACAGTATTCTTGGCATAGCACGGATTTTAATTGCGATTTTTTTTTTTTTCAGTTGTTATGAGAAAATGGTAACAAAGATATATAGTAATCTACTATTTTCCGTTTACTTTCTAGAGAAATGGAGTACTTCAGTTGCCACCATTACAGAAATGGCATAAAAAACTAAATATATATATATATATCAAGAATAAATTGAGATGTAGTTTTCGAACAAATTGCATTTAAAAGTACTCTCCCCCCCCCCCCTCTCCTTATGCGTCCGTGTAAAAGTTGAAAATGTTCGATATTTAGAAGTTAAAAAAATTGCAGTAAGCCGCAGAATTCGCGGAGTACGGTGTTCAGCGTGTCCGTCCGAGGTCCCTGCCAACGTCCCTGTGACGCCTTGTTATCTTGAAGCGGGTAGCGCGTGTGGTCTTCGAAGGCGATGACAAAATTAGAGATCAAAAAGTGATTTATTAAATAAATAACAAAACAAATGTGTATTTCTTGATTAATCTTGACATATCACAACAAAATAAATTGAGTTGTTTTATGGGAACGTGTTTTCGGACAGTTTTCGACAGATTGTAGTAAAGTTCAGAGTCCCAATAAATGAATATTAAATATCCACAAATATGTAGATGAAATCTTAGCCTAATTAGACTAATATTAGTTCTTTCTCAACAGCCTAGAGAAACCGCACGTCTTAGCTGACTTAAATTCCTTCACTCCCAAGTCCGGATGAAATAAGCTTTCCCTTGGTACAACTCCCGAGACACTGATTCAGGTTATTTTGAGAGAAATCCTCTCTCCCAGGTCCCAAACCTGATCCTCTCGCGATGAGATCTCAACACTGAATGAATCTCTCTTTCATCAAGTATGCTTATCTTTTTTCTCGATCCACTGATTAAGGGTGTATTCCGATCCAAACTGCTTATTTTCTGATTCATTTTAAATTCATTTTTGCTCTCAAACGCATCAAACTAAGAAATTCTCTTATTTAGAAACTACATAATGTGCCGTGCTTCTCGATTTTTTGATAAATGCAGAAAATATTGTAAAAAATGCTGTCAAAATCGGCGTTTTGAACCGAAATTTCCGGAAGCGAGAGATCTGGGGATGAAAAAGATGGTCATACTGAGAAAATAATTGCTTAAAATACAAATTCCAATTAATTGAGCGAAAAATGAAATCACACGGCACCTTATACAACTCTTCAAAAATCACCCCAGCAAGTTTCATGTTTTTACTTTTAAAAATGAGTCTGAAAATGTCTCAGAAAATTTCGAGCTGTTGAGGGTGGAAAAATATTTTTTCGAATACACCCTTAAAACAATAGTTCCTTCTTAGCCACTTAGAGTGTTGGGCCCATCAGATCATCATCAACTATAATATCATAGGTTCTTTATATTCCGCCTCAGTTGGGGGGGGGGGGGGGTCAGTTTCACTTTCGTCTTAATGCGTGAGAATATTTACACCCCCCCCCCCCTAGGTTGTTTCACTTTCGTTGTCACACGGATTCCACGACTGCTTTGCTATACATCTGCTTGTCGCCATAGTGTCATTTCCGATGATGAGTTGAGATCTATCTGTTTCTTTTGGTCCTCCCGGCAAGACACTGGACTTAGTTAAAATCTCGAGCTGTTTTCTCTAATACATTGGCGTGCCTATACTAGCTTTTACCTGAATATTTAAGGGAGGAGGGGTTCTGGGAAATCATTTCGATTTGTTACCTCCCTTTTGCTAAGACTCTAGCGGAAGCCATGAAAAAAAATTGAAAAATTGAAACCGGACAAATTTAGAAGGGAAATTGATTAAATTAAAGACATCGAAAAGAGGTAACGCTTGGGATCGGGGCACTGCAGCTACAAAACAACCGTGGCGGCTTCAAGCTCATCGTCAGAATTTAACCGTACAATGATACCCCTGTCTTCGTTTTACGGCTACCTTATGGTTAGGTGTAACCTAATTTTTTAGTGGCGACACTTTAATTGTCTGAAAGACAAAGTTTTTTATTTTCTAAAATTCTGTTATAGTGAAATTTTCTTGAGAGGCCGTCTACATACTAAAATTGTATCAAACTTTAAATTGTTCAACACTAACGCTTAATTTTGACATCATATTTACATTCTTTGGAAAGTTTTAGAATCGGATACGAAACAGGAAGTCATTCGGTCAAGCAGTTTACGAAATATGCAAGTTTAAAATTTGGAACTCATAATGTTCAAATCATTGTTAATCGTTGCAAAACAAATAGGTTTTCAAGCATAACTCAAAAACTACTTGCCAGAATGAGCTGCAGTTTTGGATTTGCATATTTGAAACATCTGTTAAAAAATTCATAGATTACAATTCATAACTTTTTCTTTTCGAAAAATAGTTTTTAAAAATATTTGTTTTTTCAAAAAAAAAAATTAATTGTAACCTATAATCATTTTAAACAGAAATACACGGGTGTACATAAATTAATATCCCATTTTTAGAGAATTTATTAAAAGAAAACAAAAAAAGTACAACCTTGTTGTTCTTCGAAAATTAAATTTAAAAAAATCGCATGGAGTGATGTCAGGACTGCGCGGAGGCCATTATTGAAGAGCAAGGTCCTGGGGTGCGTGGCGACGGGAAGAGTTCCATAACCTGTTCTGGTTCTTTTCTGGCGATAAATATATCGATGTGGTTGCTATCTTCAGCCTTTGTGATTGCTATTTTTACTACTGGAATGGACTTAACACTAGAAAGACGGAGAGCGGTCATTTTGACCGCTATTAAATGAATATATTTCGATCCGAACCAGAAATTTCTTTAAAAAACTATTTTAAACAATACAAAGAAGAAAAGCTAGTTAAATAAATAAGTTAATAATTTAAAATAAAATTTCTGGTGTCAAATATTTTTTAAAAATCTGAGTAAAATTCCCTGTCTTTCTAGTGTTAATGTGTTTTTTGTGTAATTTTTTGTATTTAGCATATATTTTTCGGTAAAATTTATAACTTTTTGTTTTTTTTTAAACAGTATTTTTCTGCAAATGTAATATTATGTAAAAATATTTTTGTGCATTTATGATTTGTTTTAATTTGACATATATAATAACTATATAAAAGATATAATAAATATATAATAAATATATAAAAGATAACTATATAATATTTATTTATGGGTGAATATATAATGTATTTATATATGTATATCTCTATATATAATTACATATATAATATAAGTATAATATAGATTAAAAAAAAAACATATTTATATAAACATCATATTTATTTATTTATTTATTTATTTATTTGCTTTTTTGTGTGACATATATAGCGTTTATTAAATAACTATCTGTTTATAAATATTTAAAAACCATGTTTTTCCGACATCTTAAAAAGTTTCGTAAGATACTAAAACGGCCTTTTGGCGCCATTTTGGATTCCTTCCCCAATCGCGCCAACCAGAACAGAATATG
Source organism: Maratus speciosus (assembly GCA_963932465.1). Lineage (NCBI taxonomy): Eukaryota > Metazoa > Arthropoda > Arachnida > Araneae > Salticidae > Maratus > Maratus speciosus. The sequence continues at coordinate 430,721,594 of OZ010797.1, read as the reverse complement.
GAACTCTTCTCGCGGCAACCAATCCATCGGTCTTCGTAAACTTTCAAACGTTACTTTTGATTTCCGATGAACAACAAGGGTGTACTTTTCTGTTGTTGTTTTCTTTTAATAACTCTGTAAAGTTTGGATATACATTTATGTACACCCTGTATATTTCCAGAAGTTTTAAGTATCCAAATTACAGCTCATTTGGCCTATAGTTTTTTGATATGCTTAAAAAGCTACCTGCATTGCAATCTGTTTTACAACAATTCAAAATGAATTTAACATTAGGAGTTCCAAACCAGAGTTGGACAAATTTGTAATTCCAATTATCTGCAATGTAATTACATTTTAATTGTATGTAATTAATTATAGTTAAAATGACATGCCGTAAAAAATTCTTTCAATATTATAGCCGGAACCTCACGCATCCCATTATTTGACAAAATTTCTGTGTTTGAATGTGTGAAACTATAATCAATTAGATGCAATTAACCTCTAACTGTACTGCGGATAATTGAGGTTACAAATTTGCCCAACTCTGTTCCAAACTATAAATTTGCATAATTGCTAACTATTTTACCTAATATATTCCCGTTTGGTATAAGAAGGTAAATTTTTCCGGAGAATTTAAATATGATGTCAAAAACGTTTGATACAATTTCATTAAATAGATATCCGCTCATGGCATTTTTACTTCAATTGAATTGTAGAAAGTATTAAACAAGAAACTTTAGTGCAGACAGATTTATTCTGCTTTTAGAATCGGAGAATTTTGGGAGGTACGAGAAGGGGGAGGGTTATTATAAAGCTTAATTGGTACCACGGCTTGCGGCGACACAACACAAAATTTACAAAACATTCCTCTGAACAAAGCAACCCCCTTATATTCTAATATATAATAAAATATTTATTTATTTATTTATTAAAAAAAAAAAGAATGCATTTGGTGTATGTGTATGTTTTTTCATACATTATACACTAAAAAACATAAAAAATAAAAAATAAAAATACCATTACGGAGGGTTGAGGTCGGGAATGCTAAAAAAAAGTTTAAAACCTTATATGTTTTTATGTGTGTGAGCGTGTATATGTGTATGTATATAAGCTTATATATTGTATGGACATATAAAAAAAAAATACGGGATATGATGCATTTAACATCATAAATTTTCATATATTGCTTCATCATATAAGGATATATTTTACTATCTCAATATTCCTCATTGCTTTTTAAATTTTCACATTTAGTTACATAATACAAAGCTATATTTTACTATCTCAAATATTCCTAATCTTTTAAAATGTTATTTATATTCTCATTTTTAATGTTACAATATTTTGTCTTTAAAATAGTTAATTTAATCAATTGCCCTTTTATTTATTTTTACATAATTCTTTCTTTCTTTCTTTTTTTTTGTATTAATTTATTCCTATTCTTTATTTTATTTTGTATTCACTCAGTACTTATTAAGTTTATTCCTATTTGTTCACTCTACTTTAACTAAAAGTAAAACTTTAACTAAGTCTTTTCTTGATTTCTTCAATCAATTTCATTCCTTTTATTTTTTATTGTTTTGGGCTAAAGATGGCAACACTAAACATTATTGTTATTAATCCAGTTCCAATTTACATTTTTCCTTTCTCACACCAGACGGCAGCACAGTTATGGGTTTCAATCAGATGCTCAACTGTGGCTCACATGTTAAAATAGCCTTAACTATGTTTTCCATCCTGATATGCTGTAGTTTTGACTCCTAGTATGTAATTCAGGTATTGTGCTCTAATAATTTTTAATATCCTGTATGAGGTGTATCTTTCTTTAGATCTCTTAGATTTTTATTATCTATTTTCTGTAATGTTTGCGTTATAAGGAGCTAAATTTTGTCCTTTTAGGCTTAATGCCGACAAAATTAGATGAAATAACGCATCTTCTATGAATGAACTTACAAGCTCCTCATAGTCATTCATAGTTTCATGGGTCATTCATAGTTTCTTATTTTACATACTGGTTTCCTATGTTCATTTCTAAATCATCTTTAAAACTTTACCAATTTCTTCATATATTTGTGATTTCAAATTTATTATATATATATAAATATACATATATATATATATACAGAGTAGAGCTCCGATTATCCGAACCCCAATTAACCGAACTTCCAATTATCCAAACAGCCTATTTCTCTCAAAAAAAAAAAAAAAAAAAAAAAAAAAAAAATTGAACCGAACATCCAGTTATAGGAACAGCCTCCCAAAATTTTTTTAAACCAAACTCCCAATTATAAATTGTCTTGGAATAAAATTTTAAATAAAGAGAAAAAACTGATAATGGATCAGAAAATGAAGAATACTAGAGAACAGGAATTCTGCTTTTTCAGAATTTGGTGTCGCCCCCGGCATTTCCATTATTTCATTTTCTTCTGGTGGACTGGTGGTTTCTATTATTATGAAACAGCCATTATAAATGAAGCGTTAAGTGAAGATGAAAGAGCAGCCGTAAAAAGTTAGAATTCTGATTTTCTGGTCAGAATGGGGAAAAAATTGGCCATATTTTTTTTTTTTTTTTAAGGGTTTCGTTCATTTGACGAAACCCTATTCGTCTCGCTCCTCTGTCTGTCTGTCCGTCCGTCTGTCTGTCCGTCACAGAGCCCGTTCTCAGAAACTATACATGTTGGAGACATGAAATTTTGGGTACTTATAGCTGAGCACCTCACATCATACGACAAATCATAAAATTTTTAAAAAGTCGTACATTTAACCCTTTGGGCTTTCGCATGTGTATTTTAAACAATTCTTTCTATGTGAGCTCCTAATTATGTTGGAGACATGAAATTTTGGTTACTTATAGCTGAACACCTCACATCATACTACAAATGATAAAATTTTGAAAAAGTCGTACATTTAACCCTTTGGGCTCCCGCGTGTGTATTTTAAACAATTATTTCTAAGTGAGCTCCTAATTAGTTTGGAGACGTGAAAATTTGCATACTTATAGCTGAACACCTCACATCAAACGACAAATCATAAAATTTTGAAAAAGTCGTACATTTAACCCTTTGGGCTTTCGCATGTGTATTTTAAACAATTCTTTCTAAGTGAGCTCCTAATTAGTTTGGAGGCGTGAAATTTTGCATACTTATAGCTGAACACCTCACATCAAACGACAAATCATAAAATTTTGAAAATGTCGTACGTTTAACCCTTTGGGGTCCCACATGTGTATTTTAAACAATTCTTTCTAAGTGAGCCCCTAATTAGGTTGGAGGTGTGAAATTTTGCATACTTATATCTGAACACCTCATATCCAACGACAAATCATAAAATTTTGAAAAAGTCGTGCATTTAACCCTTTGGGGTCGCGCATGTGTATTTTAAACAATTCTTTCTAAGTGAGCTTCCTAATTAGTTTGGAGACGTGAAATTTTACATACTTATAGCTGAACACCTCACATCAAACGACAAATCATAAAATTTTTGAAAAAGTCGTACATTTAACCCTTTGTGCTCCCACATGTGCATTTTAAACAATTCTTTCTAAGTGAGCCTCTATTTAGGTTGAAATTTTGCATACGTATAGCTCAACACCTCAGATCTCACGTCAAATAATAAATTTTGAAAAAGTTTTATGTTTAACCCTTTCAACTCCAGCTTGTGTATTTTAAGCCATTCTTTCTAACTGAGCCCCTAATTAAATTGGAGATTTGAAATTTTGCATACTTATTGCAGAACACCTGAGGCCAGGCGACAAATCATAAAATCTTGAAAAAGTCTTACGTTTAACCCTTTGAGCTACCACATATGTATTTGAAGCAATTCTTTCTAAGAGAGCCCCTAATTAAGTTGGTGACATGAAATTTTGCATACGTATAGCTGAATGCCTCAGACCACACGACAAATCACAAAATTTTCAAAAAGTCTTTTATTATTTACCCCTCTGGGCTCTAACTTGTGTATTTTAAGCAATTTTTCTAACCTGCGCCCTTTTAACCCAGGGAGAAATTTTCCGACTTTTGCCGGCACCCCTTTGACCATTCTTTCATATTATGCACCATAGCCTTACATATTTTAGTTCCATTTTTTCCCGCCAGGTGCGCCTACTTATCTCGGGTGCTATGGGCCCAATCTCCTCGACTAATATATCTACGGATAGTATGTAAAACGGATTTTCGTTCGGATACAGGTTTGTTTAGAATCAAGTGCGCCCCCTGGTTTTGAAATACGGAACTAACAGATTTTTCAAAAGGATAAAGTGTTTTGAAAGGAATATTAAACGAAACCCTCTGTGCGATCTGTGATCACACTTACCCACTTGTTTTTTTTTTTTTTTTGTTTTGTTTTTTGTTTTTTTTTTTTTTCCCCATTCTGACCAGAAAATCAGAGTTCTAACTTTTTACGGCTGAAAAAAATTATGGCCATTTTTTTTTCCCATTCTGACCAGAAAATCAGAGTTCTAGCTTTTTACGGCTGCTCTTTCATCTTCACCTAACGCTTCATTTATAATGCCTCTTTCATAATAATAGAAACCACCAGTCCGTCAGAAGAAAATAACTCGGTTAAGCGGGACTCTACTGCAAAACATACTTCAATTTTAAGACTTAAAGCACACGCTTTTATTTTATGTAAAATGACGTCATTTGCATTAATATCGATACTTAAAATATAGTTTATAATAGCTCCATGTTTTATCATAAATCCTTTATTTATATTTTTCTCAAAATAGCACGTGTTTTAATTGATTTTTTTTTTTCAATTTTTATGAGAAAATGGCAACAAAAAGATATAATTGCTATTTTTCAACAATTTTTTCTTTACTTTCTACAGAAATGGAGACTTGAGTTGCCAAAATGAAACAAATGTCGCTAAAAACTACAAAAAAATTAATATTTCAAAAACAAATGGAGATGCAGTTTTCAAATGAATTGCATTAAAAAGTACATTTTTCCCAATACGACGGTATAAACATTGAAAATGTGCGATGCTTAGAAGTTTTAAAAAAGGCTGTGGAGTATTTAATCGACAATGAAACATCGGCTTTTGTTTTACGGCTAGCGTATACAAAGTAACATTATTTATTGGAGATAAAATAAGCTGGGAGAAAGAAATAGCATACCGGGGGCTAATAAAACAAGTTGGAAATTGCTCGTTAAACATGGCAAATGAGGTGCGTTCGTACTATAACTAGTTTTATAAATACTTTTTGCACCGGATATTGTACTGAATATATATTTTAGTGCACTTCGTAAGTGCCTATCAATTTCATTCGGTTCAAAGGGCTGTAACATCATTAAAATGCACTTGAAATATTTTTTTCCAATTGGCCGTAATGTAACAGAAAACTTTTGACTGTCCCTCTAATTAAACTATACATCCGATTTTTATAAAATTGGAAATGAGTCGGCAAAATGTTGCAACAATTATATATTTAAAATTTCAGATCATTCGGAAGGCTGTAACATCATTAAAATGCACTTGCAATAATTTTTTCCCATTGGCCGTAATGTAACGGAACACTTTTGACTGTCCCTGTAGTTAAACTATACATCCGATTTTCATAAAATTTGAAATGGCTCGACAAAATTTTGCAACAATTATATATTTAAAATTTCAGACCATTCGGTTGGGTAGTTTTTGCTCTGTTATATGCGGACGGACGGACAGACGGACTGAACAACGACTATAGGTGCTTCGTATTTATATAATTACGAACGCACCTAATAATAAAGGAGATGGGGAGAATCCTAAACTATGAATAAAATGAAATTAACGAGTGGTTAAAGAGTGAAGTACATGACCCTGGATATGAGATTTTAAATGATGATGAGATTCATGAAGAAAAAGAAATTGAAGAAAATGGAAACGAATACTCTGAAAATAACCCAGGTCCATCAAATAACGAAGCCTTTGAATGTTTGAAAACAGCTATGAAATGGCTCGAACGGCAGAAGAACGTTGATCCTATTCAACTAACGTATTTAAGAAGAATTAGAGCATAGCTTGGCAGCATAGAAAAGAATGTCTTCGGTGAAGCAAGCAATAATAAAAAGCTTTTTTGCTTAAATTATAATATCGGAAAATCAGAAAATGATAAAAAGAAAAGAAAAAAAAATTAATGATGAAAATGTAATAAATAAATAATTAAAAAGACAAAAAAAAAATAAAAAAATAATTAATCATGTCAGCACTAACTGGTGCTGCCAGTCCTAAGCTTAGCTAACGTATGTAGGTTTTAGTATAATTAGAAAGATCCCTTAAATTGTCTGTCTATTTATCCGAACTTTTGCTTATCCGAACTAGGGTCGATCCCGACTTGTTCGGATAATCGGCGCTCCTGTATATATATGTTATGTGGATAAATAAATAAATGTATATTTATTTATATATTTATTTATATATTTAAATATATTTCCTATTTTATAATCTTGAGTTCATAATCTGTGACAGCTTGACTGCTAACTATGAACCTTCATATCTACACATACTGTAAAAAAAAAATAATTATGTTAATTTTCAGTACAATTTCCGTATTTCTACAGGATGTGTATAATTAAACGACCCTACTTTAAAGTTGTCTACAGAGGAAACTCTTGTTCATAAAGTTGGGAAATTTTGTGAAAAACATAACAAAGGGATGGGGATTTGTTTAAGCGAAAAAAAAAAAAGTTCAACATATCGCCACAAGAGGGTGTTTTTTATTGAATTACACATTTAGCATACATTTACGATACTTTAGAAGTTTTATTTATTAACTTTATTTGCTCTTAAAGACAGCATTTCACGACATGTTCTTAGCATCTCCCAGAACACACTGGGGTCAATTGTGGAACATGATACCTATTTTTAATTAATTTTTCAACTACTTTTCAGCAGTGAAATTACGCTTGAAATTATTGAATATTAAAGATGTGAATTATCACATTGCTAATAAGGCGTATACCAACTTAGTGAAAAATGTCCAAGCCGGGAATCGAACCCGTGCCCCTGGAATAGAGCACTGGAGATCTATTCCAGGGGCCCGGGTTCGATTCCCGGCTTGGACATTTTTCACTAAGTTGGTTTATGCCTTATTAGCAATGTGATAATTCACGTCTTTAATATGATACCTATCTTACGATTCCAAATGGCATCTGAAAATGATGACCGTCGTGTGGAACATGTTTGGTTGCAATAAAATTTGTAAACTATCATAAATGTATGCTAAATGTGTTGTTTGTTTAAAAAAAATCCTCTGGCGGCGAAATTTAGAACTATTTTTTATTTATTAACCATTTGGAAAAATGGTAATTGCCCTTTATCAGGGTAGGAAATCAAAAACATATCTAAAGTGTTTTATTGGTTGAATCCGCATTTTATTCGTTTTTTGATTGGTCTATACAGTAATCTGTAATTTCCCTTTATTTTCAACAGAGATGGATACTTCTGTTGCCACTATGACAAAAAAGTAATAAAAACTACAAAAAAAAAAATAATAATAAATCAGAAACAAATTGAGATACAACTTTCAAACAAATTGCATTTAAAAGTACATTTTTTTCTCTATACGACGGTGTAAAAAGTAATATTGTGGGATGTTTAGAAGTTTAAGAATGAAATTTCATTTAAAATTGGTCGACGGAAAAGCCTTTTCCCGAACAGCCAATGAAATGCTTGGATAATACGTAAGTTTCAGGTGGATAATACGTAAGTTTCAGGAAATCTGACGAGTCGCAGGCGATTTTTTTCGCTTGCAATTTATACGTGTAATAACACTATTTATGTTTAATTCATAGCGTACGTAATGTATGATCAACTCCGTCTTTGAAAAAATCATTTTCCAAATGGTGGTTGTAATTTGTTAAATTGCTTTTTATTTATTTATTTAGTTATTTGTTTACTACTCAAATAAATTCCCATACCTTTATTATGTCCTCCACAAAATTTCAGAACATTATGTACTATAGTTTTGTTTGTAGACAACTTTAAAATAGGGTCGTTCAATTATGGACAGCCTGCACTTATTTTTACTTTCTTCTATCTTTACAAGAAGAAAGTATTGGATTCGTGAAATTTTTCGACTTTCTGTTTTCGACGGATTTACACGTTTTAGGGGTCAGAGATTCCGAAAAATACGTTTTTACAAAATGTCTGTCTGTGAGTCTGTAACTCTGTCTGTCTGTATGTATGTGACACAAATTTTGTGGGCGCTCTATCTCAAGAACTAATGCATGGAATTTAATAAAAATTTATATTCAGTTAGTGCCTCATATAAATTGGTGCTGATTAGTTTTTGGTGTAAATCGCTAAACAGGTGACGCTGCTATGCAGCACTTTTCACGATTTTCACAATAACTCAATCTCCAAAACTAATGCACAGTTCATCAAACTTCAGATTCAGTTAGTCCTTGACATGAATTGACGTTTAATGCATTTTGGTGTAAATCGCTCAACAGGTGGCGCTGCTATGCTGCATTTTCTGCGATTTCCGCAATAGCTCTATCGCAAGAACTAATGCTTGTATTTTTAAAAGAAACTTCAGATTCAGGTATACCTGGATATGAATTAGTGATGTTTATGTTTGGTGTAAATCGCTCAACAGGTGGCACTGCTATGCAGCATTTTTCACGATTTCCACAATAGGTCAATTTCTAGAGCTAATGCACGGATTTTCATTAAACTTCAGATTCAGTTAGTCCTTGACAAGAATTGACGTTTTATACATTTTGGTGTAAATCGCTCAACAAGTGGCGCTGCTATGCTGCATTTTTTTGCGATTTCCGCAATAGCACTATCTCCAGAGCTAATTTACGAATTTTCATCAAACTTCAGATTCAGGTATACCTTGATATGAATTAGTGCTGTTTATGTTTTAGTGCAAATCGCTCAACACAGAGTTGGGCAGTATCGAAAATACATGTATTTGAAATACATTTTCAAAATACATTTGTATCTTGTATTTTGTATTTTAAACCGATAAGATCAAAGTATTTTTGTAATGTATTTTCTGATGGTTTTACAATGTATTTTGTATTTTGAAAATACTCAAAATACATTTTTTCCTAATTTTAAACTGCCATGTTTATACCGCACAGAAAAAAGCTGCGATTCATTAAAGGGAAATACACGGCTATCTGTTTTGATTAGTTTTCAAATTCTGTTCTGGAAGTTAATATAAACACACTTTTCGACTATTGCTGAGACACGGATTGATGAATATGATGTTTTGATACAGCAAACGTATTCTTGCTGATTAGTTACAAAAATAACTTTTATATATCTTAATGTTGCTGTGGGAATTACAAGAAAAAAAAAACATCTGATAGACCGGAAGGATCAGTTTTTTCATTTATATTTTTGCATTCAGTAATACATATTTTAAATTTCGTATGCATTTTTTCTAAAATGCACCATAATCGAAAAGTTGTGCCCCAAATAGTGGAAGGCCTAAAAAATCTTGCGTAGTTGGGAGCTCTTATTAAACACACGCGCATTATATAAAAAGAAAAAATACATTTAAACACATTTAAACAATTTTATTCGGTGCCATTGTACATATATGATTATTATAAAATATGTTCTTTTGTAGACATATACTAAGAAAGACTGATTGGAAAGACTGATAGTAGACTAATTTGTTTTTACATTCTTCTAATAAATAAGAAGGAAGTATTGGAATCGAGAAAAATTTCGATTTTCGTTTTTTGCTTGATTTACACGTTTAGGAATGTCTTGAACGTGATTTAACTAGTTTTGAAAAATGTGTGTATGTCTGTTAGTCTGTGTGAGACACAATTTTTGTGGCTCTTCTATATCAATAACTAATGCATGGAGTTTAACAATAATCAAACTTCAGATCAAGATAGACCTAGGTATAACTTAGCTTTGGGTTTATATCGTCCAACAGGTGGCACTGCTATGCTTAATTGTTTTATTCTATGATACCTATATTGTAAAAACCAATATACAGAATTTCATTTAACTGCATATACGTCTGTGCAGAAATACTTGCCGATTAACTTTTAGTATATATCGCTCAACAGGTGGTGCTTGCTATGCTGGGTTTTTCATGATTTTTACGATAATTATATCCTAAAAACAAATGGACAAAATTTAATCCAATTTCATATTATTTGAGATCTTCAAATAAATTAATGCTGATAAAATTTGGGTTGCACCGCTCAAGAGGTGGCGTCGTTATGCTGTGTTTTTATGATTACCGTAAAATGCACGTAAAATTCTCGTTTTTTGTTTGTTTGTTTCTTTCTTTTCCTCCATGTCAAAAATCATATTTGTAAATAAAATTTAAATGAAATAAGTACCACGTAGATTAAAAGTACCTTTTTAAAATAAATTTTCTGGTTTGTAACGCTGATTTTTTAAAAATCTGAAATTGGCAGGTGTGCCGTGAGAGCTTATATCGCAAGAACCAGAGCATGGAATTTCATCAAACTCCATCATATTCAGCTAGTATGGATGACATTTTGGTGTATATCATACTACAGATGATTTTTTTTTCTGTGCTGTGTTTTTTAGGATTTTCAAGGTTTTTATATCTCTGCACCTATTGAATAAAACTGCACCAAACTTTTTATGCTTTTTCTGAAAATCAATACTGTCTCAATTTTGGCTTAGAACACTCAGTAGCGGGCGGTGCTATCCTATGCCTCCTGAAAGAGATTCCTTATCGGATCTACAATCTAGAGGTCTGCACGGGCCGGAATTTCCAGACCTGAGCCCTGCCCGGCCCGGTCCGTTTATATTTTCACAATTCACGGCCCGACACGGCTCGTACAAAAAGCAGTGAAAACAGACCCGGCCCGAGGAAAATCAATAAGGCCGGACTCAATTTCTACAAAAAATTCAGGTTTTTCTAAACATACAATTAAGATTCTTTTAAAGAATAATACTGCATACATATTTGTGGAATAATTTTACAGTATATTTTAAAATTACTATGTGTTCGCAAGACAGAAAATACACAATAGCAAAATTAATGATTACTTAGAGTCTTAGACGTTTCAACATTCAAATAAAGATTCATTAAAAAATTAATGTAGTTTAGAATAAAAGAAAAAAAGGACGGTTAAAACAGGATAATTTTTGAAGGTGTATAATAAAAAGAAGATTTGTGAAACTATTTTTCTGACATTTAATAATACTTTTCTCACATACAAAGGAGCTTTCTGATACATTTCTGAATTCATTTCTTTTCGGAAACGCTTAAGATTGGCAGGTGTTCCTATTCAGAAACTATGTAATCGAATAACGTTATCATTTTTGATAAAGGCAATATATCTTTGAGAAAATACTGTCAAAGTTAAAGTTTTGAATCGAATTTCCCGAAACGATAGCGCGGGAAGGGAGAAAACCCTACAGTAACGTGACAATAATCTCTTATATCTCGAAAAGTAATTTATTTATAAAAAAAAAGGGAAAAACGCTATTCGATTCCAAATCCCTTCAATAGTCAGTCCTGTCAATTTTGCCATTACAGTAAAAAATTAGTCAGAAAATGTGTCAGGAAATTTCTCATTGTTGAGCAGTGAATTTGGGAACTACCTTGAGGGATATTTCCAAAGATTCCGATAAGAGAAATTCATTATCGCTATTAATATTTTACAAAACATATTGCCTTCCCTACACAACACATTCTGAGAACAATAAAGTCCAGTTCTGGCCCTGCTCGACTATGTAGAAAAAAAAATTCAAGCCTGATCTCGGCCTGGCCCGAGTCTGCTGAAAAAAGTAACCCATGACTCAGACACGATGTAACTGTCCGATGCTGATCTCTATGCTGGACATGTTACATATTTTTGTATTGATGTTGTCAAACTAGCATCGGCTTGTGACGCGCATTTATACTTATTACTTATTCGTGAAAGTCACATTCATTGAAAATGACTCATATTTCATCGGCTTCGATTAAAGTTTTATAGCGGGCGGTAGGCCCGATTAATTTCTTTTATCGGCCCGGGTCGTTTATTTTGTTTCTCGGTCTAGCCCGTTGAAAAAATTGTTCTAATTCTGCCCGGTCCAGCCCGTTTGAAAATTCGCCTTCATTTTGCCGGCCCGGGTACGGACCTCAGGCCAAGCGCGGACCCGTGCAGACCTCTACCACAATCGATTCTTGCAGTTATTTCTACTGAGTAACTATCTTTAAAGGGTAGTTTATTCAGTATTAGTTATTCTTGCAACTTTCACACACTTTTAAGCACATTGTTGCTCTAATCTTTCAGTTTTGCTTTTGTTATCTTTCGTTGAGTTTTAATTAATTTTGCTTCTTTATTTGGAAATTTATAATTTCTAAAATTTTAATCAGTTTTGCAAAACAGCTTCGCATTTCACTAGTTCAATTTTATGCACAATCGTTTTTATTTTTTTTAATGTATTTTGTATTTTAAATGTATTTTCAAAATACATGTATTTTGTATTTTGAATTTTTGAAATTTGGAAAGTATTTTGTATTTTGTATTTTAAGTTGAAAAAACAATGTATTTTGTATTTTGTATCGAAAAGGGTTTTTCGATGTATTTTGCCCAACTCTGTCAACAGGTGGCGCTGCAATGCTACATTTTTCAGAATTTCCGCTATAGCTCTATTTCAAGAACTAATGCACGAATTTTCATCAAGCTTCAAATTCAGATGTACTTTGATATGAATTGTTGCTAAATTGATGTAATTTCTTGTAGTATTTAAATGATTTAATTGACGTGATGTATATAGAAGAAAGTTTTGTGATGGCCACAACATACTAGTTTTCCGATGAAGTGATTTCAGGAATGCGTCAAAAATATTAATTTCAGTATATCCTTGACAGATAATGATAGATTTTCATTTTCAGTAAATCTGTTGGATTTATTTTTATTTTTACACTTGCAAAGAATAAAAATCCGGAAATTGTACTAGCAAAATATGGAAATTCTTTTTTAGAATGTATAAATATAAAAAATTTCAAAGCCTTAGCGAAAACGAAAATTATCTAGAATTTTAGAAATATTGTCAGTCAAACGTACTCTTAAATCCATATTCGCTAAATTTTGATACATTCATGAAATCATTTCATCGCAGAAAAAAATTCCGTAAAAATACGGACATTGCACTGATAATCAATGAGTTTCTTTTTTCTTTTCTTTTTTTTTTTTTTTTTTTTTTTTTTTTTTACAGTGGCATTTCAAACTAGAAACATTATTTTACAAGAAAAACGTTGTATAAAGTTTCTATTTAAGATTTCTTTTTTATATACAAAAATTTTATCTAGCGGCAACCGCAGATTAGTTTAAAAACTACACTTTTATAGATAATAGGAACTTTTATTTGGAAAAAAAGTTATGCTACGAATAAGTCAAATTTGACTTGCGTCAAGACTTTTCTTGTAAACTGATGACTACTTACACACCATTTTTATAGATTTTAACTTATTTAGTGGAATTAGATACAAATTCTTGCAGAATATATTACAAACCGCAATCATATGTGGTCTTCAAATCTCTTCTAAATAATTTTACTTACTGCTTATAAGCTTAACTGATACTTGTGCACTTTGACATTTACCTGTAACATATAATTTCTCTTTTTTGTTTACTTTTATTCCATTTCAGTACTAATTAACTCTTGCGATCTTAGAATTTTCCCCTTTAAAACGAAAATCTCAATTAATTTTAAATAAAATTCCCTTATAATCTAGTTTTTATTTCTGTCTACATAATTTCTTTCCTTGTTATATGTTTTATTTAGGTTAGTTTATATGTAACGTAGCTAGATTTTTTTTTAATACTTATAATAAAAAAGAAATGATAAATCTATAGAAAGGCCACAGTAATTACGGTAATAATTTTGAAATTTTTTTATTGTCATTTACTAAATAAGTAATATTACTAACATGATATTTCTCTTAAACAGAATAATGTTGAGTTATAGTTCCTCGTGAAGCTAACTTCTTAAATTTCATTTTAAAAATGTCTTTAATTTAACCCTTAAAGGGACGATGGACGTTAAAAAAATTTAAATTTAAAAGTTTAAATTTTCATCATAGAGATATAAAATTTTGTGGAAATATACATTTCACTATAAGTATATATAGAACAGCTTAAAAGAAATATCCAATCTTATTATTTTTAGATTTTAAAAAATAATAATAAAATTTTAAAACGAAATTTTAAAATGTTCTATGCTTCTTAATTTTTGAGATATTTCCTCGATTTTTCATTTTAATCACTTAAAAGTCTATTACGAACAAATCTGTGTATCGATTTTTTAATCGCTTGAATAGTTAATTGTTTAGAGCATTTTTTCAGAATTCCATATCGATATTCATCAAAATTTTGCCTTTTAATAAGTTAAAAACCAACTTTAATAATCTTAATGAAGTCGAATTTTAAAATGCATACACACTTTCTTTGTAAGCAATATCAGGATTCTTCCTTATCAATTTCATGAATTTTGATCAAAAAGTAAGACGCATAGAGCATTTAAAAATCTAAAAACGTTGAAAAATCACTTTCGAAAAATAAAATAAAATAAAATAAAATAAAAATAGCAATTTATCAAATTACAACGACCATTTGGAAAACGATTTTTTGAAGACTAAAATTTAAGACATAAAAAATCGCACGGAGTTGATGCTACATTACGTACGCCATCAATTAAACATTAATAATGTTATTACACGTAAAAATTGCAAGCCAAAAATATCGCCTGCGACCCGTCAGATTTCATGAAACTTAAGTATTATCCATTTGAAACTTACGTAAATATCCAAGCATTTCATTGGCTGTTCGGTTGTATTTAATTTGTATTTATGTCGGCCAATTATCTGCACGTGGGATATAGGCCCTAAGGGGGGGAGTGCCTTCCGTGGAGGTCTTTTTAAGGGAACCTAGCCCGTATTAACGCTTGGAAAACCAAGGTTCGAAGAAAACCACGAAAACTCCGAACGATTAGGCCGACGGGCGCGATTGGGATCGAACCCAGCACCTCCCGTCTACACTCTAAATTAAAATGTCTGAAATTCAGACACTTAAGTGTCTGAAATGGAGTGTTCAATTTTCAGACATTTTAAAATGTCTGAATTTTTTCAGACACTTTTTGCGTCTGAATTTCAGACACTTCAAACGTCTGAATCGCATCCATTTTTTTGTAAGCATCATACGTAGCCATGTTTGACCACGTTGAATCCTGGAAAAATATTTGGCTGTGGTCCTGCCCCCCCCCCCCCCCCCAATACAGCCTGATTTTTTTGGTGCTCTCAGTTTTGGTATACAATTTTCGTTACGTTGATAATTTAAATCTTTTACGACATTGTACTGATTATAATCAATATCTTGAACTTCAGGAGTAGAACAAGATTAAAAAACAAAAAATATTTATCTAAATATTAGATTTTTTTAAATTTATTTTGTTTTTAACCTTATTTTACTTTAAAAGTTCAAAATATTGATTATAATCAGTACAATTTCGAAACAGATTTAAAATATAAGCTTTACAAATATTGCACATCAAATTTAGGGGCACTACAGTCATAGGGGGACGGGGCACTTCCCAGTTTGCCCTTCCTTTAATCAAGAAGTACTTTTGCAAAAAACGCAACCCTGCATTATAGTTGTCTAAATTGAGATGTCCGGTATTCGGGAGTATCCGTTGTGGAGGTTAATGGACATTCTCGAATAGCGAACACCTCTATTTAACGAATACTTTTTTAATCAGCAGACATACATATTTGTATATTTTTACCTCAAAAAAGTAGACATCTCCAATTATCGGACAAATTCCGCGGTCCCGAAGTGTTCGCTATTAAGGGCTTTTAAGGTACATAGATAAATATATATATATATTTTATAATCTTGTCCTACTCTAAAAGTTCAAAATATTTATTATACTCGGTTGAATGCGGAAAAAGATTTAAAATATCAGATGTACGAAAATTGCAAAAATCCCCCCCCCCCAAAAAAAAAATGAAAATATAAAAAAATATATTGCCACATAGGCAATTTTACATATACATCACTTGATAATCACAACAGCCATTTAACTATGAATAATGAAAATAAATAAATAAATATTCTACTTTAATAACATTGGGGAAAAAATGACTTTTGTATTTTGTTAAATATATTTGCGTTTTTAAACTTGTCCTACTCTAAAAGTTCAAAACTTTCATTATAATCAGTGCAAGATTTAAGATATCAGCTTTACAAAAATTCATGCAAAATCCCCCCCCCCCCCCCCAAAAAAAAAAAATGAATATACTTATTTAAAAATTATGTTTTTAAAAAATTTATATTTCCACATGGGCAAGTTTTTATGTAGATCAGAGGGTACTCACAAAAGCTATTCAACTATCAATAAAAACAGATAAGTACATATTCTATATTAAAAACATGAGGAAAAAATAACTTATGATTTCCAAACTTTTTTCGTCTTAAATATATACAGTAACATCTGTCATTTTTGTATTTTTCGTATAAGTGCATATAAATAAAGATACCACAATTTTAAATACGAAATCTAGTTAGAGGTTTTTACTTTTTCCCATTATAAATTTCAAATTACTTTTTTATTAAAAATAATAAAAAAATCAGTATTAGAGTTGATTGCAAATCAAATACATATGTATATTTTTACAGGCAGCTTCATATAATAGACCAGTCTCATTTACTTTATTTATCTTTTTTTAATCTGCGGTTTTATGCCAGGAAGTAAGAAAGCATTAGGTCATGTTTCAAAGTTTTTTTTTTCTTTACTTCCTTGTGGCCGTCATTTACTGCGAGATAAAAATTATCCATTGAAACTAAGAACTGACATTGAATATATAATTCGTAATAAAAAAGAACGTCATAAGTTTAAAAATATATACTTCTAGAATTAGTGGGGTTTTTTGCGAACAGATTCAAAACTAATTAAATTTCATGCAGGATTTTGTTTAGTACAATAAATAAAATCATAAAATACACTAATTTTACTACTATAAAGAAACTTACTTGAGTTGCTGCAAGAGGTAAGAAATATTCCTCGATTTGAAATTTTAAAAACTACCACAACACAGTGAGGGAGAAAGACTTTCATCAGTTTAAAAGGTAATCCCATAATACATCCGACTAGCCATATTTAAAGAATGAGATGTTTCATCCTAAAAACAGGACCCGCCAGACAAAAGTTTCTTTTTTTTTGCCAGCTTCGACAGGACGAAGATGAATAACACAATATTATTGATATAAATTGATACGAGTTAACACTAAGCCCATTGCACACGCTTTGTAGAATTTCCGGGTGTAATCTTCAACCGTCGTCTACTTCTGTTCTGTGTCTATCCCGCCCTTGTATCGACGACAGCTTCTAAGAGACATTTGATGTCGAGCACACACGTCAGATGTATGTATTCAATAAATAAATACTCCAAGTTAATACGAATTAAAATCACAGTACTTCACATTTCGCAAAAAACGAATTAAAATACACGCGTACATAAAAACAAACTTTGTTTGAATTACAACGTATACCACTTCGAACGAAGACATCTAAAACGCATGCGCAACTGGGAGTGCTAGTGTCCCCTGGTGGTTATTGCGTCGGAAGAATCAAAACGTCTTAAATTAAGATACGTTTAAAGCAATGAAGTGTCTTAAAATAAGACGTTTGCGGATATTTTAGACATTATTCTCAGTTCGTTTACACCATGGTCATAGTAAGACGCTTATGTATCTTAAATTAAGACATCTATAGTGTCTTAATTTTCAGATTAAGACACTTAAGTGTCTAAAATTCTTTTTCAGTCACATATGTGTCTAAATTTAAGACGCTTCTATTTGCAGTGTAGCAGCTTCGAGAGCAGAACCTCTCGGCCACTGGTGGGGCCATTGTCTGTTCGGGAAAAGGCTTTTCCATCGTCAGATTTCCAAGAAATCTGACGGCCCATTTTAAATGAAATTTCATTCTTAAACTTCTAAACATCCGACAATATTCCTTTTTACACCGTCGGATAGAGAAAAAAAAAATGTACTTTTAAATGCAATTTGTTTGAAAGCTGTATCTCAATTTGTTTCTGAGTTATTATTATTATTATTATTATTATTTTTTTTTGTAGTTTTTATTACTTTTTTGTCATAGTGGCAACAGAAGGTATCCATCGTTGTTGAAATTAAAGGGAAATACAGATTACTGTATAGACCAATCATAAAACGAATAAAATGCGGATTAAACCAATGAAAACCTTCAGATATGCTTTTATTTTCCCATCCTGGCGAGAAAAATAACCATTTTTCGAAATGGTTAAAAAAAATCCAGATATAAAGTATAGTAAAGAGCCAAAAAATGTTTGTGTACAAAATTCAAACGCTTGTTTGTAACGTTGAGAAAAATAATCGCATCTACATGCGGCTTTTCGCAAATGGTTAGAACAAACTGGATAATAATAATATGCACAAAAATAATTTTCGATTTTTGCTCAAATAAAGGTCCACAGTCCTCTTAACTGCTGTTACTCTGCAAATTCCCAGCACACATTGAGAACACACTTGGAACACTTTGATTCAAAAAAAGTGTTCCACTCGGAAAAAAAAGATTTAGTTAATATAGACCCAGCTAAAATGTTTGGTTGGACTGACCAAATGTTGGTTCGACTGATCAAATGATTTTGTTCGTTCAATAAAATTTTATTGAACTAACAAAAGGATTTTGTCAGTCCAACAAAAAATATTTGGTGGGGGCAAAATTTGGTTGGCACAACTATTTTTTTGTTGTTTTAACAAAATCGTTCTTTCCGTGCAGTTACCTTAATGTGTACTGACATGATGTGTTCCGAATATGCTCCGCGGTAAAGAAAGTGTTCCGAAAGTGCACCGAATGTGTTCTGTGATGGATTTATAACCCTCCCAGATACGAATAAATTGATTTCGAAACAGGAAACCAAATCAATAATCTTCAAGGACACAAACATTTTGATACTTAAATAAATAGATCAAGTAGGAATCAATCATTGTGAAATCAACAAACTCTTTTTATATTTCCTAAATTACACTATTTAAAATGAACGATCACATTCATAAATAAAATATGTTTACGTCAACCCACGCATGATGCAAGAGTTCCACGTCATCGAACTATAAAGGACTAAAAAAAAACATTTTTATTATTAATTCAGTTGTTCTGTAAATTGCAATAAGAAAGCATGTAATGTTTAAAACTGTTGCTGCAAAAAGCAGCGGAATGTAAAAGTATAACTTAAGTCTGTAAGATAACGTTTTAATATCATTTTTCTATAAGCAAAGAAACCAAGTCTCAGGAGTGGATTTAATTAAAAAAAATATATATATTAACCACAATTTTTTTATTTTAATACTATAGTGAAGGAAAAAAATCTTTAAGAATTCCGTATATGCAAAAGGATACATCGTACTGGATTTAAATGCGTGCCAAGCTGTGAACTGCGGAATGCTGTTGAAGAAAGATAAAGGTAAGAAATTACCTATATTATTATATTCAATTGTTTTATCATAAATTGGCCAGAATCCTATTTATTTATTTATCTAAATATTAGCGCGCATTACTTCTGTGTATATAAGAGGTGGCTTCTTTTGCCAACATTCTGTTCAGGATATTTGTTAAATCTAAACTTGGGAACATTATTTGAGAACAGATTGAGAATACATTTGGGCACACTTGTGAAATCACGCGTTCCCAAAAGTGTTCAAAAAGTGCTATAGAAAGTGTGCTGAAAAAAAAATGAGTGCTCTCAGAAGTATTCTAAAAATTGTTCCAAAAGGTGCGCTTCAAAGTGTTCTAAAAAAGGTGACAAAATAAATGTTCTGAAAACTGTTCTGAAAAGTGTAAAGTGACCATATTTCGTCCCACTTAACTTCTCCGCTTCTGAGAATGTGGCGCCACTTATGACGCAAGGCACGGGAGACGGAAGGTACAAGGGGTCAGTATTGAAAGTTTCATTCGCCAAGACGCATACATAAATTAAAGACGGAGAATTTCCTATTTTTAGTAGACCTAAGTTCTTATTACGTCATTTGTAGAACGTTATTTACTGTACTGTAAGTATTTATTTCTTATTCATTAGTATGTATTTTATGTAGGTAAGATGCTGACAGTAGAATATAGTGATTTTTAGGACGCTCAGTCATCTTACGGCAACTGAAGCTCCGCCATATTGGGAAGTAGCGCGGTCCCAATTTCGTCCCCGCTTGTAGTTCTTATTTTCGTCCCAGGGACGAAATTAGGAATGCTTTTTCATGACAATTTTTTCCCTCATGTTTGGTTGGCTAATGTTTCGTTATGTTATTCTTTCACTCATAATTAGTACATTTCTTTGTGCCTTACTTTAATGTAAGTTAAATTACATACTCATTTAGAAATAAATTTTGATTTAGTTATAAGTTAATTCGCCGTATTGGATTTTTGGGGGGGACGAAATTGAGACCATTTTTTTTTTCTTTTGCCATATACAGATACTTTTGAAAAAACAATTTTTCGCATTGTTAAATTTTTTTGAACTATATTTGCCTATGTTTCTATGTGCGTGGGTAGTTAGTCTATGTAAAATCCAAATTTGGTAAATTTTTACAGAAAATTACAACATTTAGGACCTAAAAGTGACTAGGGGGACGAAATATGGGCACTTTACCCTACACAGATTTTTAGTGTAGCGGTCTCACAAATCACTGCTTTTTTTTCAGCTTTCATATAGATTAACTTGTAATTTTTAGATTAACTGTGTACATTGATGAAATTTTTGTTTTGTTTAGGGCACTAGCAATATTGCTAAAGACTTCTGAATAGGGGAATTTTAATTATAATAGTCCTTCCTGTACGTAAAGTTTAGTAGAGAAACAGTATCCCATAAGTTAGCACCATACAGGTCGCTTGACTTTTTATGCGTCATTTATAAAACTATCGTTAAGAAATTCTAAATTCTCAACAAAAAGTTTAAACTTTGAACAGTTATTAGGTGCGTTCGTAATTATATAAATACGTAGCACCCAAATTATGGCTCGAGATACTCAATGGTTACGAAAATAAAAATAAACATCCAAATAAAATAAAAAATAATAACGCATTCAATATGAAAGGATACGTAAAAAAATAAATGATGGCGTTTCATAGACCGTGCAATTTTAGAATATTTTTAGGTGCGTTCGTAATTATATAAATACGTAGCACCTATAATTATCGTTCGGTCCGCGGCATATAACAGAGCAAAAACTACCCAACCGAATGGTCTGAAATTTTAAATATATAATTGTTGCAAAATTTTGTCGAGTCATTTCAAATTTTATGAAAATCGGATGTATAGTTTAATTACAGGGACAGTCAAAACTTTTCCGCTACATTACGGCCAGTGGGGAAAAGAATTATTTCAAGTGGATTTTAATAAAATTATAGCCTTTCGAACACAATGAAATTGATATGCACTTATGAAGTGCACTAAAATATACATTTAGTACAATATATGCGCTGCAAAAAATATTTATAAAACTAGTTATAGTACGAACGCACCTCATTTACCACGTTTGACGTACAATTTCCAACTTGTTTTATTATTATTATTATTACAGTTATTTCCTGAATAAAATAAATCAAAATTAGTAATACAAATTTTTCTGGTGTTAAACTAAATTTCTGAATTTAAAAAAAACGTCAGATTTGGCAACACTGTTTGTGGCCTCTATAATCTTAACAGAGCTTTTTATTCATGTTTCGATCAAGCGGTCTAAGAGATTGACACCTGCGACATTTTCTGCCACAACAGTTAAGTATTAAGAGTCTACACTTGTCACGGGAAGAAACGAGAACACTAATGTTAAGTCTTTGGGATCGCACGCATTTTCATACTTTTGATTTTTTTTTTTTTTTTTTTTTTTTTTTTTTTTTACTTTTTTTTTTTTTTCATAGGATACCTGAGGTCAACATCCATTGTTGTGCGTTTGTACTTTTTCGATTTTGGTTACAGTTTTTTCACATGAGGCCACTTTCACTTCTATAACCGGTTTGAACTGGTTCTGAATGTGAAACTGTTCTCATATAAAAAAAACTGTGACAAAAATCGAAAAAGTACAAACGCACAACAATGGGTATCAATCTCAGGTATCCTATGCAAAAACAATCATTCAAAAATATGAAAATACGAGCGAGAAATCTGTAAAGATTTCTCCCATAGGCTTAAGAGCCTACTTCAGTCACGCGAAAAGACCCGTTCTCTAATGCTATTCCTATGGAAGAAATTTATAAAGATATCTCGGTCGCATTTCAATATTTTTAGATGATTTTTTTTTTTTTTTTTTTTTTTTTTTTTTTTTGCAGTGACTACCTGAGGTCGATCTGTATGCAGGCCGTTTTCTACTTTTTCAATTTCGTTTACAGGTATTTTTAATCAGGACACTTTTATTTTCAAAACCGGTTCCTAAAATGAAAGCATCCTCTTGAAAAAAATCCCCAATGAAAATCGAAAAAGTAAAAAAACGGCCTTTTTACAGATCGACCTCAGCTAGCCACTGAAAAAAAAAAAAAAAAATCATCTAAAAATATTGGAATGCGACGAAGATATCTTTATAAATTTCTTCCATAGGAATAGCATTAGCGAACGGGTTTTTTTCGTGTGACTGAAGTAGGCTCTTAACATTAGAATCCGACTTTCTTCACGTGACCAGTGCAGGGATGAGATTTCCGCGTTTTTGCACACCAGTATTTTGTTAGAGAAAATGATATTTCATTTAATCGGAAGACTCTTGCGATTTAACAGAACAACATTTTCTCTAAGAATATACTGGTGTGCGAAAAGGCGGAAATCTCATCCCTACTAGTGTTGAGTCGAATTTCTCGTTTAAATTTAAATATTTTTCAACGATTTTTTTTTTTTTTTTTTTTTTTTTTTTTTTTTTGCATATGATAGCTGAGGTTGATCTCTAATAGAGCTATTTTTTACTTTTTCGATTTTAGTTGCAGATTTTTTTAATAAAGGTACTTTCATTTTAGGAACCGATTTCGAAAGTGAAAGTGCCTTTATTAAAAAAATCTGCAACCAAAATCGAAAAAAATAGGAAATTGCCCTATTAGAGATCGATCTCAGCTATTAGGTCTAACCGGAAAATTCAGTCGTTTAATATTCTTTCTCGACTACTTTTTTTAAAATTCTAATTTCTTCATTAGCACCACCTTTTTGAAATGGTAAAATTCCCAAAGTTTTCACATTTCACATTAAGGTGAAAACAATGGGAATTTTACCATTTCAAAAAAGTAGCGCCAATGAAGAAATCAGAATTTAAAAAAAAATAGGCTTGAAAGAACATTAGACGACAGAATTTTCCGGTAGACTAATATTTTTTTGTATTTTTCCAACTTTTTAAAGTAGTGTTACCAACAAATTTGAGAAAACAAAAAGTCAAGCATAAATGGGTTAATCCCCTTTCTCAATGGCTGCACTTTTGATAATTACGGAATAAGGTTTTATTCAGATTTTTTTTTTTATTCCCACAAAGATGCTTTGATGTCAGCCAAAGAAAATTTCTGGACAAAATCTAAAGACCGCACATAATTACGTACACTTAGAAATCTGTTATTCTGGTGATCGCGTAATTTGCAGTATAAGTTAATTTATAAGAACAGAAATTTTTAGGTTCTTTTAGAGCGAAACCAGAAAACTATTATTTTTTCAAAATGCGCAATTCATTCAATCCAGTGAATTGCCCCAAATACGAAGAGGAGCTCGGTGCGGACTGCCAATACCCGCGAGTTCTAATTTCTGGCCTACGCCACATGTAGCTCTGTTAGATTTTCCAGGATCTTCTTAGCACAAAAAATGAAAATTTATATCTGTTCCAAAAGATCTCTTCGAGTGCTTTTCATCAGCTGGCAATCGGAAAGGGAATATTACAGAATTAAAAATGAACACACACACATATCCCATAAAATCCGGCATTGGAAACCAGTGGTTTCCAATGTATAATAAAACTTATACTGTGATTTTTATTATTTATTCATGCATTGCTAATGTTTTGATTAATAAAAGTAGCCTTCAATGCGGATTTCCTAAAATCTACCGGTTACTGTCGAAAACTTTTTAAAAATACCGTGCCAACTCTTAAGCTTTTTTACACCACAAAAATTTTATAATAATTTCTACCTTCTCAAATCGTCTTAATCTGTTAGATGTTGACAGCCATGCATAAACGCATAAAATTGTTATTTAATTCCAAAAACTTTTTTGTGTTCATAATGATACCACATAAGCCACACCGAGTAATAATTAGTGTTGTCAGGCGTCCGCGTATGTCAGGACTCTAAATGATTTGGGCACCGCTAATTTCTTACAGTTTATTTCGCTTTTTAATTGCAGATAATTCTGTTCAGTGAACCGGAGCCGAACAATTTTCGATGCTCCAGCTCCAGCTCCGCTCCTAGAGAAAATACCGTGGCTCCAGCTCCGGCTCCAACTCGGCTCCGACTTCGCACTTTTAAGTTGCAGATTTTAATTTACACGTTTAATTTTTTGCTCACAAATACTTTCTATCTTCATTAAAGATATGACAAAATGCATTTTTCTTCTCATCAAACTTGAAATGCTTGTTCAGAAAATATGACATCTTTTAGCTTTTGCTTTTAAAATAGAAAGTTTGGTAGAATTTTAAACACAAAAATCTTAAATTTCTTCTACCCTTTTCAAACAGCCAAAATTGTACGACTATACATGTAAACAACAGGCGGACATATTTGTTTTCAAATAGTGTTGTCACTTAGTTCAAGTAGAAAGTAGAAGTAAAGTAGTGTTGCCATTTTTTGAGAAGTTTTCCTTCCCTAATAATAATAATAATAAAAACCTAAAAAATGATATAATTAAAATACTGAATAATGATGTAATTAAAATATTTTAAGCCTAGAAATTTAAAAGACTGAAAAAAAAAAGATTTAAAAGAATATTAAAAACTAAAGGAGCCCTGGAGCTGGGGAAAATTTAGAGCTCCAGCTCCAGGAAAAACACAGCTCCGGAGCGCTCCGGCTCCGGGCTCCAGCTCCAGCTCCGGGTCCCTGATTCTGTTATTAGATAATGCGAAGAAAACTACTTTAAAATACTGGTGTCCAGAGCATTTGGAGTCCCGATTTACGGGGGACACCTGACAACACTAGTAATAATATACCTAATTTAACACATTGGCGACCGGGACGGAGTTATTTAACCAGACATCATTGACAAGGGCGTTGCTTCAACTTTATTGAAAATGTATTTATGTGCAATTGACCTTTGGTAATAAATACTTCTCATTGATGACTCAATGGTGTAGAAATAACACGATTTTAATGTCTGGAGTAAAGCATGAATTATATTTACAGGACACATACAAATTACATACAGATTTTAAGGGGATAAAGGGGGCTTTTGCGGCAATTTACCGGCCTTCACTACTTCGGCGCGCTATCGGAGTCTGTCTGGACGTCTTCCCAGGTGAGCTCGCAAAAGAACTCTGAAGTTAATTTTAGCCTTCGGTTCTCAGGCTGGGGATGCAAAATCACTAAGTCATCAAGTTTATTGTCTTTGAAATTTGCAAGCTTTGTCAGTTCTCATGAGAATTATCTGCACCCATCGTTACGGTCAGGATGTAGTTAGGATGTTTTGGAAAGCGCAAGCCACATTCACATTTATATCATGTTGTCCATATAATTTTTAAATTGTAAGACATTTTGTATTATATCCGTACATTGAAAGATATTTATCGATGCATAAACGTGAGAAACCTAGCTTGGAAACCAATCTACGAAAGACTTTCAGAAGCGGGCGGGTCTTCTACTGCCTTAAAACACCCATATTTCTTACAAAATTGCAAAATTTATTTTTTGTTTGGTGAAAATACATAGATTATGTGAATGCTTTAGATAACAAGATCGTGAAATAAGATGTATTATTCCTATACCAACAGCTCCGATGTCAGCGACAGAAATTTACCAGGTAGAATCCAAATCCGCGGCGAAACACGCGAGCTTACAGACCTGTAATTTTTATGGCCATGATAGATGAACATAGCTATTTTATAAAAACTGAAAATTTCATTTGCGAGATTCTCCAATCAAAAAATGATAACACTAGTTATTTGAGACCCAAATTAGAAAAATACTACTATTACTATTCTTTTTCTTTTTAGTATAGAACATGTTTATTACAGTAATCACAAAAGGTGATGCTCCGAGATGTCACTAAACTTGAGTAGGATTTATCAGACCAGTGACTAACTATAACTTTTGCTTTATTAATTGACAGGTATTTTAGTATGGAAAAAGTGGTATTTAATCTCTATTTTTAGTTTATTGTGTCAAAAAAATGGAACTGTTAAGGGGTTAACCCCTTGGGGACGAGCGACACGTATACGTGCCACATGAATCGCTCAGAATCCTTGTTTTGCCTCACCAGTAAAATTTTACTGTAAAATTTGCCTTATTTAATCAGCGCATTTTCCCGATTCAAGAAGACACAAATTTCTGTTTTTAAAAAACGGTGACTAAAGATTAAGAATTTCGTAAAAGGCTCTCGTCCCGAAGGGGTTAAGGGGCTTCCAAGTTCGAGCCCTGTCTTTAGCTGTAGTGTCTTTCCAGTACAGTCGTAAAGAGAGAAAAAATAGAAATGTAGTTAAATTGCTACAGTAGAGAGTAGAAGTCGATGAAAGAAGAGCAGGTAATTTCTAATTGCTCGAAGCCAATGGTCTCCGCCCACTTGGAATAACTGCGGAATAATTACAGAAGTACAGTCGTCCCCGTTTAAACGAATATTGACGGTTCCAGAAAAAATATTCGATTAAGCGGATTTGATTAAACGGGGAATCATAACTGCAATATTTAATGCGTAATAAAAAGCCAAAATAACCATCTACGGTATTATTTAATTAACAACATAATAAATCGTTACGAAAATAACATAAATTAAAATAAATACAAATGTTAATATAAAGTAAATACGTATTAATTTAATGTCAGTACATACATTTATATGGTTTACATCACACTTAACACAGCTCATTTGAATTTGGTCAAAACTTTGCTATTTCTAATTTACGTTACTTATACTACTTTAAAAGAATCGTTTAAAGTGGTTTGTTTAAGTGAAATTTTAAAGAAGTAAATATCGAGTTATTTTTCGATTGAGTGCAAAATATCACAACTACCATCTCGATTCTCGAAGTGGCGGCGCATTGCCATTAAAGCCTGGTTAACAGCAAGAAGTGATTGGTGAGGAAATCATTTGGCCTGTCCATTATACACCTGCCGGCCGAAATCATTGCAGAAAAAACTGAAAATTTGTTTTCAGAGTAAAGGAACTTAAAATGACAAAAGGTGGAAGGAAATTCAAGCTGAAACGTGTTTTCCGCGCCTATTTTCAAACATCGGTCACGCAGTTCTTATTCGATTAAGCGGGGACGTTCGTAAAAGGTATTCTGTTTAAGCGGGGGAAAATAACATAGAACCAATACGAAAAAATTTGGTTCCGGAGGATTCTGTTCGAATAAGCCGGGTATTCGATTATCCGTGACCCGATTAACTGGGGAGGACTGTACTTAGACGAAACGATTAATTTTTAAAAAGAATATAAAAAATATGAAAAATTTTCCAAAAATTTAAAAAAAGAAAAACGCAAGTTAAGCTTTAGTTTAGCTGATGAATCCACAACAGGTGAAGCTTTGAGGGGATATCCAGTTACATTGCAACTCCACTCCCTGTGGATGAGTAACTGTGTATAACATTAGATGAGCCATAAAAACTAAATGAGTGCAAGAGAAGGTAAATATACCACAAAAAATATTGTTTTAAAATAGTGGTACGAGTAGAATTTAAAAAAAGTCGTCCGTGGCAGCGTTGCTTATATGGAGTACCTGTGTAAATTTTACAGTATTGTTGCAGGAAAACGAAAATTCTGATAATTATTTCGTTAAAAGTCCTATTTGAATACTTCCAAGTCTTTAAAGTAGTATAAAAGTATAGAATTATTATTTAAATAAAAACTTTTTATTCCAGTAATGTTCCTTTATAAACTCTAGGGAATAATAAAATGCCCAGCTTAATATTACATGGCGCACTTACACGCAGATAAAACCAAAAAAAAGTTCTTCGTCAAAACTATTTCTTCTCTGATGAGAATACAGCGATTATGTGAGTGCATTAAGAAACGAGATCGTGGAATAAGATTTTTTATTCCTACCAACAGCTTCGATGTCAGCGACAGAAAATTACTGGGCAAAATCTAAAACCGCACCGAAACACGTGGGCTTACAGATCTGCAATTCTGATGGGCGTAACCGCATTTTTGTCCACCACATGCATCTATTTTCCGTCACCTGCAGATTCCGGTCACGCTACTAATTCCTGGTCGATTCAATCTAGACCCTCGTCATACATTTTCTGCATTTCCTTCTTTTCTATGAATATATACGCGATATAGCTTTTAATTCATGAATTTTTTTCCCAACCTTCAATAATACGATTTTCATAAGTACACTTCCAATCTTTCTTTGCACACCTTTTGAAGTTTTTTTTTTCTTTCAACGGAAGGTATTGTATTTAATTTGTGTATTTTGACATTTAATTCAAAGAGCCTGATTCTGGATAGCGAGACCAAACGAATTCATATCGAAAAGGTATGCTAGAATCTAAAACGGATGGAAGTATTTGCGTTCGATATCGAAATGTAGAAACCAGATTCGAACTAAAAGTTGCGACATTAAAAACAAATATCGTATATTTTCGTGTATAAGCCGAGTATACGACTTTTCAGTGAAAAATCGCCCAAAATGGAAACCCGTATATAAGCCGATGAATAAAAAAGGCGATAGAAAACTTAGGTAATGAAAACTTAGCACTTTTTTGTGCATAGTTAATTAAAATAAAATGTCCTCACCGAAATTATTGATCTCTCCTGTTCTGTCTTTTCCCGCTGCCAAATCTCTTTAATTGGGTCTCGCACATCCTGTTATAACTTGCTCGTTCGTAAAAACCAAAACACCTATTTTTGGTTTGAATTACCACAAGAAATGATCGTTCGATCTTTCAAAAAATGTTGCATCAGTAATGCGATAGATTGAGGATGATGCCATTTTTGAAGAAGATGAGAATGATGACGAATTGACGAAATTCACTGACGAAATTCATACTGATGTATCAATGAAAGAGAGTAATTTTAAGGAATTACTTGAATATTATACGATAATAACTTTGAGAATCGATTTGAGTAAATGATGATTGGTGACTTTTTTCATTGTAAAAGAATGGAGAATCGAAGTATTTTTAGAAATGTGTAAGTATTTCTTATGTTTTTTTATAATTACTATGTTTTTTACTTTAGAGTACCAATTTTGGAAATTTTCTTATACTCGTTTATAAGCCGAGCCCCAACTTTGGAGCCAGAAAAATGCCTAAAAATTCTCGGCTTATTACACGGAAATATACGGTATATCAAAAATATATAAATGCTAAATACTAATTAGCATTGTATTCTTTAGATTTAACAGTTTTCAATTTAAAATCTCATAATTTAGGAATTTTTATAATAAGGCATAAGACTCACAAAAAATTTTCCACCCGCAGATTTCGATCACGCTATCAATTCCTGGACGATTTTTACTAAGAAGCTAATAAACCCTCGGAATGCAGTATCTTTCTTCATTCATAACTTTTCCCCTAATCTTCAGCAAAGTGCTTTTCAAGTGGATTTCATAAGTATACTTCCAATTTTTTTAAACACTTTTTTGAGTTTTCTTTTTATTTTATTTTAACGGAAAGAATCATATTTAATTTATAGATTTTGACATTTAATTCAGTGATTTTTAATACCTGACTTTCGATATAGAAACCAACGGATTCGATATCGAAAAACAACTATTTCGATAATCGAATACACGTTACGGCTTTCTTCTTTTTTGATAATTTAAAATTTTTAAAATATATATTTAAAATTTTTTATATTTTTTATTACAACAAAATACTTATTACATTTGCAGGTCTCGGAGAGGTCTCTTTTTTGGCCACCACTAATTTTTTTTTATTACTATTGCTTTCGAGGTAGATTACTGCATCAATTGCAAGAAAAAGCTCATCACGAAGTAGGGTTCTTACGAGATTTGCAAGATAAATATAAAACGACAATTTTCGTAAGGAAATAGTGATGATAAAAATTTTGATTTGGTCTATTTTAACCACTTAACTGCTTTTGCCCGAGTGCCGCTCTGACAAAAAGAGTTTGCTATCTTCGATACTAAAAGCTTTTAGATACCACTTAATTTTAACTGTAATCTTTGGTTTGATAAATGACATACCTTTTTCAGATTGTACGAAGTCAAATATTTTAGTTTTAAGAAAAAAGTGGTGACGAGTCCTCATTTTTAATTTATTGTGTCAAAAAAAAAGAAAACAATTAAGGGGCTAAAAAGACCGCTTCCCCTAAATATTCCTCCAAATCCTTCTCCAAATATTCTTTCAATCTTCTTTTGCACATATTTTGAATCTTTCCTCCATTTTCAGTGGAAGAGAACATATTTAATTTATAGATTTTGATATATATTCTTCAGTCTCGATTCTCGATCTTGGAGCAATGAATAAAGGGGAATTGATATATCCCCAAAATGGTGAAGCTTCAACTGCAGAATTACAAATGAGCTGATTGCCGCTGGGGAAAATTTATACCAATAAATTTGAATATTAAGTTTTTCCTTATTTAAACGTCTTATTCATGCAGAATTTCTGTCACAATGAAGGCAAAATTTTCTATTCTTTTTACTGGTGGAAGTTTACCCCGACGGTAGTCAGGTCCTGCAATTTCGCCATATTGTGACTACAAACTCGTAAACAATCCTTCTGTCAATGTCAGTGAAAGAGTTTATAAAACCACTGGGGGCAAACATTCATCAGCAAAAAATGGAAAGAAAATGTTGCCTTGATAAATCTTACACTAATAAGGCGTTTAAATAATATGAAAATTTCAATTCAAATTTATTAGTGGAAGTTTGCCCCGGTAGTAATCAGGCTCTGATTATCCGTAAGATGATGATCCAGCCTCCACCTTGTGACTACATCATCAGTTTACTTCACTGGAAACTGTCTTCTCCTCCCTGTTCATAGCTCCATTTTCTCGATAGATAGAACAGCAGTCTCGATATCGAAAGGATTCTTTGGTGTCGAAAACAGAAAGCAATGTTTACATTCGATATCGAAATGTGCAGGCAAGGTTTAGAATAAGACTTTCTAATATTAAAAACAGTATAAACAAATAAGTAAGGAATTTCTAAGAAAAAAAATAATAAAACAAACTCCAAGCTATTTTGCTTCTTACGTCGTTCCATTGATACTTACTTATTGCACGCTAGCTGACACATTTTAATAAGCATGGTTCATCACAGCAAAATATTTTTGTGAAAAGCTTTTATTGTTAAATACCTGCAGAATACCGTCACGCAACAAATCCCTGATCGATTTTACGAATCGATCTAGCTGACCCTCGTCATAGGGGTGTCGACAGATCAGGTAAGAAATCAGTCAAAAAAAGGGAAATAACATTATTTCCTTATACAAAAAAAAAAAAAAAACCTCCTTATTTAATCACACGATTAAATAAGGCAAACTTTTCTATAAGAAAATAGCGATACTTTCCTTTTTTTAATTGGTGTTATACCTGATCGGTCGCACCCTGGTCATTACAGTTGTCACGCGTGCCGCGTAAATTAGGGCTCCAAATGCTCTAGACACCAGTATTTTAAAGTAATTTTCTTCGTCTTATCTAACGGCTGAATTACCCGTGATTAAAGAAGGCAAAATAAACTGTAAGAAATTAGTGGTGCCTACAGCATTTGGAGCTCTGATTTACGCGGACACCTAGGAACTCTACTGGTCATGCAGTTTCTTTCTAAGATTTCATTCTTTTCTAAGTACAATATGATATCGCTTTTAGTTCATGGATTTTTCAAAATCTTCAGTACAAAGATTTTTATAAGAATAGGGGAGACTAGGGAGGGTTGACCGACCCATCAGTTTTCATATTTAAAAGAATTTCAGAGTTTTATAATTAGGTGGCAACAAAAGCTACTGGAATGCTCAAACAACAGTCTAGTTTCATAGAGATAATCGTAATAGGTGTTGAAAAATCAATTCTGAGGCGTTTTAAACCTAAAAGTTGTGTTTTTTAGAAATATTTTGTAAGCTTTTTTCAGATAAAATATATCATAGAAATTTAAGTAAGTAGGTTTTAAGTAATGCAGAAATATCAAGGTTTCATTCCAGGCATAAAAATTGTACAGTAAGTTAGGCTTAACATAACAATGTGCTATTCTTTAGAAAAGGGCTGTGTAGGGAGGCTTGACCCAATCAATGTGAGGGAGGGTTGACCAGATGAAATCTTTTTATTATACACTATGCATAATGAAAGGTTAATGGTTATATATAAAAAAGAATGTAAATTTATTCTGTAAAGCCACGGTAAAATAGGGTGATGGAAAAGAAAATGTTTAGATTACAGAAATATGTGACAAATTGCTATAGTATTCACTGCAACAAAAAAATAAATGAAATATAAATGGGAAAGTTGATAGAATCTTTTTCCATTTAAATATTACTACAATAGGTAAATAGAAACAGTGTAAAAGAGTAAAAAGGACTAGAAAGTATGAAAGCAGCATATTTAAACCTATCAGAGGCAGCTGTATGCTTATGAAACCACTTAATTTTAATTCCCAAACGCCACAATGGCACCAGAATTTTGCTAAAATCTTTTCCATTGTAATCCAATTGTAATTGCAATTGTACACCATCCATGCATGTGAAATATACCCCTTTTCTTATTTCCAAATAAATTTGTTCGTAAATTCCGGTGCCAGTCATTTATTTCAACAGTTTAGTACTGAAAGTACTTTGCCACTGAGAGGGGTAAAGAAGAATAATCAGTTAAGTGCAGATGTGGCTGCAAAAGAACATAGCATTGATCGAAAAACCTTTGGAAAATATGTAGGCAAATTTCACCAGCATGAATACAGTGAGATGAAGCCAAACTATGTGACAATTAGAGTTGTCAGGTGGAGTGTCACAAAAAGTAGGAAAAGGAGACAAAAAAGCGGGAGAGTGGCTATAAATTCCGGGCATAATAATATATGAAACCTTATGAAAACGGAACCTGTCTCTAACTGTCTTAAATGTTGAAATTTCATTTTCCCTGCTCTATAATTATACCTGCTCAGACGAAATTCTGTTTAAAACAAAATTTTTCTCTTCTGACTTGCGAATGCGTCTAAACAGGTTTGTTTAAGAATCATATTTTCAAAAATGTTTTTTATAATAATTCAAGCATGTAGCATAAAGTTATATTGCCTTTTTTAAACAGATTTTATTTCTCTTCACAAATATTTCATTATAAAACAAAGTGGGTTTTATAATCAAAATATACAGAGACCTCCCATTTACAGGGGTCGCATTCTAGAGGGAAACTTTTATTGTTACTACCACTATTTTGAAAATAATATCTTCATCACACCTTTCTTTAGAATATGTTAAATAAAGTGATCATGAAGGCAACTCATTAAGGATTCTGGTAGGAAGAATAAAATTTTACCTATATAATGCGACCCCTGAATATAGAGGGTCAAGCCTCCCATATGTGGGGAGCCTTGACCCATTATTTTCTCATGGTTAAAATCGATCATTTTTCAAATTTCTTATATATTACACTTATGTAGCAATTTTATTTTTATAACTGATTGTATAACGAATAAAATGATATATAAAACTTTATTCTACGTTCAATATTTAAAAAATTAAAAATCATTTTGTAAAAAGTGGGTCAACCCTCCTTAGTCTCCCCTATAGTATTTCCAAATTTGTTTGTACGCCTTCTGATTTTATTTATTTATTTTTAGCTGAAGGTGTCATACTTAATTTATTGATTTTGGGTTTTGTTCAACGATTCTTAGTCCTGATTCTGGATAGTAAGACGAATTTGATTCTGATGTCAAAAAGAACCAGTGTCAGAGAATGGAAAAATAAAAAAGTCGTTTGACATAAAACCAATGTGTATGTTCGATATCGTAATGTAGATGCAATATTTAGAGTCAAGCTTTAAGAACCTTTTCTATTTAAAAAGGAAGGAAGGGAGAAAAGAAAATAAATACTACTAGTTTTTCATTATCGTTATGCTCTTTAGGGATTCATACTTTTGAATCCAAAATATCATACTTTGTAAAGGGTATATAACAGGGTTGCCAGATTGGCCTCCACTTTTATTCCGAAATTTCAATTTCATACCGGAAATTCCTAAAGAAGAATTTTTTCTTTAAGTATTCACAAATTTTCTGTCATTAATAAACCAGAAAATACTGTTCGTATTTCCTGGTATGAATTCGCAATTTCTGATTAAAAAGTATAGGCCAAACTGGCAACCCTTATCTATAAACAAGTCCATTTTTAGTCCTTCAACTGCCGAAAAAGACAAAAAGGCTATATAAAAATTACTATACAAGTCCACTGTATACACATGTGTAAATACAGGATGATTTCAAACTCGTGGTATAAATTTTTGATTGAGGACACTGTAACAGTCATTTATTATGCAGGAATGTATGGTTGCAAGTGACGCGTTGAGGCACAAACACAAGGAAGAGACATTATAGGAATGTTTATTGACAGGTTATATGTTTACAATAAGTGTTCAAAATTGTCAAACACAGTGCCTGATTTATGGCAGGGCATTCGGGGCACAGGCCCAGGGCCCCTGAAAATCAGGGGGCCCCCAAATTCTGCTGAAGGTTATTCAATTACTACCCAAAATCTGATGTAGTTTTAATATCTAATGGAATTTTACATTTCCTTCTACATTCTATTGTGTTCATATTGTATTTTTAAAATGTTGTATATTTTGTCTAAAACATCCATTTATAATTATTTTATTATTGTGAATATAATCTATATCTTTTGTCTCTATCACTTTAAAAATATATTGTATTTTTAATTCTTATCTGTTCCTGTTCTTGTCAGATTATTTGGTGGTTAGTGAGCGTAGCTTGCAGGCAGTAGAGCCCCCTAATATTTAAAAAAAATTGTAGCTTGGCGTTGTCGAAAATTTATTATTAGTTGCTGCATACTTTATCAGTCGAAATATATAGACTTGTATAGGAAAAGATAATCAACACCACACAATTTTATTATAAAATGTCTACTCATTTAAATTCATAATTGTGAAATAATTATTTAAAAGTAAATTAATGATTATCATATTAAATTTTTTAACGGGTATTTTAAAGTAATAATTAAAGTCAATAATGATTATGTTAGTAAGTACCCTTTTTTTCATTTTTTTTTACTCAATCCCCCTGTAAGTATTCGTACAAGAGGGCCTCGTAAGCATCTGTGCCCAGGGCCCCCAAATTTGTAAATCGGTCCCTGGCTCAAACAACAGTAAAGACATGCCTGATAGCGTCGATGGAGCGATTGGCGTAACAGATTCAAAGATGCCAGGTATTTTAGGCACACGTGTAAGCAGCAACGGACATTCATTCATTTGACGAGATCCTCCTCGAGTCGCATAAACCTCCAATCCATCGCACCCCAAAAGTGGCATCCAGGTAATTGTGCACAACAGTGCTGAAATCGGCTGGCACCCCATTATGCTGAAACCATAGTTGCTTACGAATGGCGATCAGAATACCTTGAAGCAGTTCTGGTAAAACCTCTTCCAGAAAAATACAATAACAATTGCGTTAGCGTGCTGGGGCAGCCCCTTTAGTCACTCCGATCTCTGAATTTATCGACCTTCGATTACTTCTTATGCGGACATCTAATATTACATTTGCACACTTCAGGGATGTAGTGGAGGGTATACGGTGGTATACGCCGTATACCTTCTGGATTTTTTTAAGGAACACCGTATACTCTCTGTTTCTCAAAAGAACTATAGTACATACACTGTAGGGTATATCCTCCGCCTTGAGCGTATACCCTCTGCTTAGAGCGTATGCCCTCTGCTTTTTTTACGGCTACATCACTGGCACACTTCACATGTGGATAGTGCTCACCCGGACAAAACATAGACATACATTCAAGGTATCTTGAAGCTGGAGACACAGTTCTTCATCTTCTGCAGGGTCTTGCACTGGTGGGTATACCAGACGCGCTTGGTCCACGAGAGAGTTCGTATGGCTAAAACTTTTATGTCAATTGGTTGGGAAACATGAAAAACTGGGCAGAGGCTTTGCAGAATCGGGAGACATAATGCATGTTATTCGTCAAGGAAATAAAATACACACTATCCGGCCTGAGATGCTGGAATTGCGGCGGAAAGCTTCATACTTTTTTTACCTTTTCGTAGTGGGTATTAGTAAGAGGAAATTGGTCGTTTATGATTTGTGTATCAATTGCAAGGATATTATCAGGACTGTAAGCCACATGTCTGGTTAGAGCTTTTTATTCTTCACATGGAACAGGGGTGTCTTGTTTATGAGAATCCAGTGGACTGTGTTGACGATCTCGTCACTTGAATATCCGTTGCTGCTACACGTGTGCATGAAATACCTGTCATTTTTAATCTGAACGCTTATCGCTCCATCGACGCGTCCAGGCATCTATTACCCTTGATTGACGGGTAAACATATCACTTACCAATGAAGCTGTGAATAAACAATCCTTTCCTGTGTTTATGCCGCAACGCATCACTTACACCGATACATTCCTATACAATTAATGCTTCTTACAGCGTCCTCTGTGAACCCTTAAAGTTTGTACAGTCGTGGAAAAAAAAAACAGTAAACACCCACTACTAACTCCTCAACAAATTATCGTAGAAGAAAAATACTGGTACAGAACATTGGAAATGAAGCCTACTTTTAAATGATGTATATAAAATTTGCTTAGGGGGTCATCTACATATTAAAACGAACCCAAAATTCATTTTTTTTCCCAATGGCAATACCCAATTTTAACAAGATATTTCAAATCTTCTGTTCAAACTATGCTTCGAAACCAAATTTCAAGTCACTTGAAAGATAAATTTTTGAATTAAAACCATTCACAATTTAGTGCTTCTAATGTTAAATTACGTTTTCGTATTTTCATTAATATCTCCTGAAATTATACTCCTAATGTGCTATTTTTTTGTGTACCAATAATACTGAAATACCCAAACATAAATACGTAGAATTTGCTATTTTTATAAATTTATGATATGAATTACGAATTATGAAATTAATATTCGAAAAAATTATGAATTGCAACCTACAATTTTTTTGATGGATTTAGATTTACTCCTGCTTTATGGAAATCCAAAATTTCACATTTTTCTTCCAAGTAGTTTTCAAATTATGCTTAAAAAAAACAGCAAAATGATGGTTTAAAGGGCCGTCAATGATAGAAGTGACTAGGCATTTTGAAATTTCTTATGATAGCCCTGTAATCTAGCAGTCTTCAATGGCTGCTTGAGTGGCGCTTAAGATGCCTTGATCAAGGGTGTTTACTTTTTTTTCTACAACTGTACATTAGTTTGGAATCACCTTGTAGATAGGATTACGAAAATCCGAAAAACTATTGATTTACAATGAGTATATTAATAAATCACACATCACAATGCATACAGAATATGAAGAAAAAATACATTATAATGATTAGACATTTTTATAATACACATAAACATTCAGTTTCCCTGAATATAACGTACAAACGAACGAAGATTGTCTTCGGGTCCAATCCTCTCGACACCGAATTTTTTTTTCCAATTTTGGGAAAAATTACTTTTACTCTAACAAAATTAAAAGTAGCTATCGAAATCACAGAAATTACAGTTTACTGAAATTTAACGAATGTGTTCTTTACAGAAACCTAACGAATGTAGTTATGTTGGGTATTTTTCATATGAAAATAGTCTAAGGAAGAATTTTTTAAGACATTTGGAAAATGTCGCATTAGAACCAGATTAAAAAAACATAAAAGATTTAGTAGTATTTTTTATTTATTTTTTATCACAAATTACTAATTCGGAAAAGGAGTCCCTAATTTAAATTTAAAGCGTGAAACATATGTTTGAATTAAAAGAAACGCCAACGGTTTACTGATAATTAAAAACTTTTATTAATATTATTATGATTAAATGATGAAACATAAGTAAAATCATAATAGTAAATGTATCGACATATGCTATCACTATTGGGTGCTGGAATGAACAAAAATATTTTTTTTCTTTCAAATATTGCAATTCGAAGTAGGAGCCTCACATGAGGCCCAGGGTGACGAGAGGTCTAATTTCTTATGTTTCCGTTTTGGTAATCGGAAGGTTGAACCTTAACTACTGTCGCAGAAATTGTTGCGTTATCTACTGTGAGCGGTCGCAAACACCACTAAGTTCGAAAGATGAATAAAAGGCTGAATTAACTCATAAGATACTGTTTTCCTTTTTCTAAACTTTCTGTACAGGATTTTTATCATTAAAATTCACATATTCAGAATTCTCTTGCGGTACTAAAACGGGTCAAAACGAAACAAAATTTCACTAGTATTATAGAAGAATTGCTGAAAGCTACAAGGTAAACTGTAGACATTGAAAAAAGCAGCGGTCTGTGAGACCGCTGACAGCAGTTGAGAGAGGCGGGGTTTCAAGAATTCACGAATCTCTATTTTATTCTAGGATCATGTATAGTATATATGCATATATTTGTGATTTCATATTTATTATTCATATTTATATATATAATACTTTTAGTTCATTCATTATTATTTAATTTCGCATTTCCTCATTTATTTTGGTTATTTTAGTACTTTTGATTTTTGCTTAAGGTCCTACTTCAATCACGCGAAAAGACCCGTTCGCTAATGCTATTCTTATGGAACAAATTTATAAAGATATCTCGGTCGCATTTCAATATTTTCAAGTGATTTTTTTTGCAGTGGCTAGCTGAAGTCGATCTGTATGCAGGACGTTTTCTACTTTTTCAATTTCGTTTACAAGTATTTTCAATCAGCACACTTTCATTTTCAGAACCGGTTCCTAAAATGAAAGCATCCTCTTGAAAAAAAATCCCCAATGAAAATCGAAAAATTAGAAAACGTCCTGCATACAGATCGACCTCAGCTAGCCACTGCAAAAAAAATCATCTAAAAATATTGAAATGCGACCGAGATATCTTTATAAATTTCTTCCATAGGCGAACGGCATTAGCGAACGGGTCTTTTCGCGTGACTGAAGTAACCCTTAAATGCTCAATTTTTTATTTTGTTTCGAAAAAATTATATATGATTCTCTAAAAGGTTTATTACACAGGAAAAATAATGAAAAAAATCAGAGATATATTTTTCATATAATACGTCAATATTTTCTTCTGTTGCATATCTGTAATATAAGTACAAACTACTGTCGTGTGGCTGTTTAACGCTAAAATAATGCAAATTAGTAAATACTTTAATAAGTATGTCTCCAAATACCTTATTTTATATAATTATTTATTTTATAAAACTTAACCTTTAACCCTTTAATTCCCATAATAGAATACGTTCTAGAAATTACGTAGTTCAGAAAATCTGACTTTGTACCAGAAAGTTTCAATGGTTAATTTCGCTTTATTTAAATACGGAATGTCTGTTTTTTATTAAAGAAAATATTGCTATTTTAATTTTCTGGTGTGAATTAGGTATATACGAATTAAAAAAATCTATTAAATTCTAAACAGTGTTGTTTGCATATATGCAAAGCTGCGCACTAAAAGGGTTAAATTAGATGTCAATCATCATCTTTTACGAATAGCTGTATTACTTTAAGATTCTTCTTTCTAATTCATCTTTGTAACATTTTCAATTTGTGTGTGATGGCACATAATTTTTATTTTTCTAATGGTTATATATATAAATATATACATATATATACAATTATCTATCTATCTTTCTATATATATATATACCACTATCATTGTCATTAACCGTTTTCAAACCGCTATTGAATGTAGGTCTTCCTCAGATTTTCCCTTTTGTTTCCTGTCTAGTGCTTTGGTCATCCAATTAACTCCAGCCACTTTTCTGATTTCGTCGCTCTATCTCACCTGAGGTCTTCTTCTTCTTCTTTTTACAGCTCCAGGATAGCACTATAGGGCGTTTGTAATCCATCTATTACCTTGCCTTCTTGCAATCTGCACATGCCAATTAGAGTTTAACCATTCAACTCAATGATGTCAAAAACTTTCGTCTGACTTCTTATCCAGGCTATTCTTTTTTTTTTTGTCTTTTCTAGCATTGTCTTGCATACATTTACCTCCCACTTTGCTGTGCGTGATCTTTGTACCATCAATTTTGTTATCGTCCATGTTTTCGCTCCATATTTCTGAAAGATCAGCAATTCTCTTTGTGAAATTAAAACTGTTGAACCAAGGCGTCGTGCCTATACTCATGTAACCCTATTTTCTCAGATCTGGGCGTAACATCTGAGTGACAAGGACCTATTTTTTGTCCGCTGCTCTTTGCATTCTAAAGAGAAATTAAAGGAGCGGTGAGTAATTATGACAATGGCGTTAGCCAAAACGTCTGACCCAGTCAAGGAAAAAATGTTTAGATGAAAAATGAAAGATCCTACCTTTGTTTTCTGTACTTGCAGCAGTGATACGATTTTATAGAGCTGAAAACATTATGTTTTATTCGAGTAAATGTACTTAATCAAGATTAACTTGAATGGAACTAAAGAATCTTCCGAGACTTGTCTTCGGGATGATACGTTCCTTTATTGGTACTTGATTACTATTAAATAAAGAAATAAAACGGGTTAAAATGTATATAACATAATACTCGATGATTCCGATGGTCTTTAACAGGATTTGTATGTTGTTATGCTGCATATTTTGAAGTGGGACATTGCCCATTCACAAACAATAGGATTTCAGCAGCGAGCTGAAAAAGGTTCATCCTTCATTACATATTCGACGTAGACTGAAAGTTTGGGGTTACATGTCTGTTAAAAAGAGTTGAACAATAGTTCTTTTTAATTAATCAGCAAATTCACAGTTTAAAGGTTTCAATGGATTGTTTGCAGTGAATAGAGTCGCCATCTATCATCACTGAAAATTAAATAGGGCTCCGTCTTGAAAAAAAAGCTGTAGTGCTGACATCTATTGGCATATTTGAAGACTGAACTGTTCGCAGTTTATTTATTTAGAATGCTGGTCACTTACACATGATTTCACAAACGTTTTCTTGAGTATTGGTTAAATATGGATACATATTTCACAGGTATATATGTTGATTGAATGTATATGTAATTGCACACCTCACTTTCACAAACATATTTCTGGATTAAATAA
The DNA here is from genome assembly GCA_963932465.1 of Maratus speciosus. NCBI lineage: Eukaryota > Metazoa > Arthropoda > Arachnida > Araneae > Salticidae > Maratus > Maratus speciosus. Next base: position 430,680,369 of record OZ010797.1, on the reverse strand, counting down.
ATGTTAGTTGTGTGGATTCCTCACGCAAAATAGTTCGTCAGAAGGACGTATTTCAACATTCCTCCTTTTTACGTGAAGAATCTATCCCATTGTCAGTTGAAGTTTTTTCCTTAGAAATTCAAATTGAGTTTTTGGAAGTGGCTTGGTGAGAATATCTGCAAGCATTTGCTTGGTTGGGCAATAAACAATTTTAATTATGCCACTTTCGTATTGGTGTCTGATATGATGGTATTTTACCTCAATGTGTTTAGTCTTGGTCTGTGCTTTTTCATTCTTAGTGAGTTTTATGGCGGACAAATTGTCCTCGTAAATTTCTATTGGTAATTATTGAGGCAATTCGAGATCGCTAAGTAGGTTTAATAACCACTTGATCTCTTGCGTAGCGGTTGACGCCGCAATGTATGGCTTTAGTTGATGACAGTGCTACGCTGGATTGTTTCCTAGAAAGCCACGTTAGTGGGTTGTTCCCTAATTTAAATACGTTGCCTGTGGTAGACTTCCTGTCTACCCTGTCATTCGTCCAATCGGCGTCACTGTACACTTTGAGGATCGGTGGCTTCGACTTTGTCAATAACGAATTTCCTTTTTCTAGTAGTCATCAGATATCTAATCAGTTTTTCTATGGCTTCCCAATCAACTTGTCTTGGCGACTCATTCCTCCTCCCCAAGAGGTTAACTGTCGCTGCGATGTCGGGTCTTGTTAGTGTCGCGATGTATAATAATCCGCCTATTGCTTGTCTGTACCTTGTGTTATTTTCCATTAGTTTTCCCTCTGGATCCAAATTAAAATAATTACTGCACATCGGCGTGTAGGTGGGTTTGCTAAGGGTTAAGTTGAACTTTTCCGCTATTTCTATTATTTTGTGCTCCTGATCGAGTTGTAAATTACCGTTTTCTGTTTTTGTTATATTAATCCCTAAATACTGTGTTACATGTCCCAAGTTTTTAATTTCATATTCCCTGGACAATTGAGTATAAATCTCGAGCATATCATCTTTATTACCTGCTACGAGAATATCATCCACGTAGACGATTACATATACAACTTTCCCGTTTTTGATTCTCTAAAACAGACATTGGTCTGATTCGCACTCTGTGAAATTTAAGTTCCTTAGGGATTGGTTAATCTTTAAATTCCTCGCTCTGGCGGCTTGTTTGAGGCCATAGATCGCTTTATTCAACTTACACACCTTTTCTTCCTCTCCTTTCTTTAAATACCCTTCCGGTTGATACATATAGACTTCCTCCTCAAGCGTGCCGTGTAGGAAGGCTGTTTTGATGTCAAGGTGCGTCACGTCTAAATTTTTGATAACGGCTGCATTTAAAAATGCTCTCAATGTGGTATGTGATACGGGTGCATAAGTTTCGTCGTAATCACATACATATTTTTGTGAGTACCCCTTGGCCACTAACCTGGCCTTATACCTTTCTACAGTTCCATCGGCCCCTCTTTTAACCTTAAATGTCCACCTTGACCCTATGACGCGCTTTCCCGGTATAGCTTTGATTAATTTCCACGTTTTGTTTTGATGTAGCGAATTCATTTCTTCATTTGTCGCTTCCAACCACTTATTTTTTATTTCCGTGTCCTCAATGTTTTGTAATTCGGTCCACGATTTAGGTTCCTCAATTTTACACGAATTTACAGTTATTCCAAAACGATTCGGAGGTACGCCTCTATTTTGCCTATGTGACCTTCTCGATTCGAGATTATTTTCCATCGAGGTTTCAATTTGATCTTCGTTATCATTCGTTAAGTCAATTTTGATGTTTTCCGCCGGTGTTGGAGCGTCATTTTTGTTTTCTACCATATCATTAACTTCCTCACATTTAGTACCCTCTTCAATAAATTTTGCTGTTCTTGAAATTATTATGTTGTTATTCCCCGTATGAATTCTGTATCCTTTGCTTCGAAAATCATATCCCATCATGACCCCCTCAATTGCCTTTTCGTCAAATTTAGTTCCTTTTGATTTATCTACGTAGGCAAATGCCTTGCACCCAAAAGTCTTAATGTTTGATAGGTCGGGCTTCCTATTATTCCACAATTCGTATGGTGAGGTGTGATTTTCATTTGCGTTCGTCGGCAGTCGGTTGGTTAAATATGTGGCTGTCATCACCGCTTCCCCCCAGAAATGCTTAGGCAATCTTGCATCTGACAGCATAGTACGCGCCATTTCAACGATTGTTCTGTTCTTTCTCTCAGAAACCCCGTTTTGGGGGCTACTGTACGGGACACTTAATTGTCTTTCTATGCCGCTTTCGGCTAAGTAGTTTTCGAAACTCTCCCCAAGATATTCTTTGGCGTTATCTGACCTTATAGCTTTTATTACCTTCCCGAATTTATTTTTTGTTAGGGCTACGTACTGCTTTAATTTCTCTACCGCTTCAGATTTATGCGCTAATAGATACGTCATAGTGAACCGACTGTAGTCGTCCGTAAACGTTATGAAATAACGCTTTCCTCCTGGAGTTTGTGTCTCCATAGGTCCACATATATCGGAATGTGCAAGCGAACATATTTCTTTGCTTCTATTTTTAGCTGATTTAGGATAGGGCAAAACCGAAAGTTTCCCCTCAATACACTTAGTGTAATATATCTCATGCTTGCAGCTGTTTATGACTATTCCCTCAGCTAATTTATGATTTACTAGATATTTAATCGCGTCAAAATTTTTGTGGCCCAGTCTCCGGTGCCATTTGTATATACAGTTATCACTATTACATGAGGTTTGTGTACTTAAGGTGTAACCGTACTCATCTCTGGGATTTATTTCATAGAGGTTGTTGTTTAGTTTAGCAGTTAAGGTAGTGGTGTTATCTTTAACAAAAAAACATGTTTCCTTCTCAAAAATTACTTTTATATCATTATCTGTTGCCTTTTTTACTGATAAAAGGTTACTCTTTAATTCCGGGCAATACAGTACATCCTTGAGTGTTATACTATTTTTCAGATCTGTGTTTAGCGTTACGTCACCCAAACCTACAGAATTTAATCTTTTCCCGTTAGCTATTGTGATGTTACCAAAATTCCCTGGTGTAAATGTTGTGAAGTGCTCTTTTGTGGATGTTACATGTCTTGTACAGCCTGAAACAATAATATATGTGTTAGGGTTTCTTGTATGTGCTTCGTTAACTAGTGTGGATTCATTTTCAATTTTATGTTCAACTGGGGGAAGAGGAACATTTGAGTCGTTTTTATCGCTAGCTGTATTTATTTTGCTGTTAAAGCAAAAATTAGACGAGTGGTTTTTATTTTTTGGTTGATCTTTGTAGTTGGCGGTGTTGGATCTGTAACTACCGCTATTGTTGTAGTTGGTGTTTCTGTTATATTCATTTTTATAATTACTCTTTTGCGAATTATATTTTTCTTTGTTTTTTAATTGAAAACACTCATTTCTATAATGACCAGAACGGGAACAGAAACTGCAATTTTTTTTGTTTTTATAGTTTTTGTTTATGGCCTTGTATGCCGTTTCAGTGGGATTTGAACCAGCGTTTCTACTTTTAATGTTGTACGCCGTTTGTTTCGTATGAGAACCGTTGATTTTGTTTTCTAAGCGATGGGAAAACTTATCAATTAATTTATTTTTAACGAATTCCAATTTGAGATCGTCTTCATCTCGGGATTCAAGGGCAGTAATTACTGTTGCATATGATGGAGGCAGCGAGCACAGCAAAATAGCAACAATATGTGACTCGCTTATCTCTTCGCCGATTCCTGACAGTTTTTGTCTAATAATTAAAATGTTATTTATATGCTCTATAATATTTCCCCACTCATGCAATTTCTGGGAATACAGTTTTCTAAGTAGAAAAATTTTGACGATAAATTTGCCCGCTGGTGTATGAACTTGAGCTTATCCCAAATCTCTTTGGGGGTTTTAAGATTTCTAACATTGACGATCTGACTGTCTTCAATACAAAGGTTTATAATGGCTTTTGCCTTAGTGCTATTTTTTGTGTATGCCGCGTCCGGTGTAGCGGATGGGGCCTCTAAACAATATTTAAAGAGGTCGTCTTCAGTGAGCAGGTTCTCTAACCTGAACGACCAATTTAAATAGTTGGTATCATTCAGTTTTTCTATGCACGCTAAACCTTTATGGACTGCCATAATATTATTTATATATGATATCAATATACAGTTAATAATTAAGAAGTTTTATCTTTCCTTGATCTCCTATTTATGACATCAATATAATACACATGTAATATATAATTATTTCTGATATTCAATTTGTTATGATACTATATAAATATTTCACTCTTATATATGAGCATATTAATATATCATTTATCAATATTCATGAAAAAACTATATGTTTTTGTTTTATCAACATTCATAAAAAAACTATTTTTTCTTTTTCTTCTGTATACCATAAAATTATATAGAATGCTCTTTTTATAGCATTAAATAATATATATTCATTTTATATATTACTGGGTTTATTTATTTTTCTATAACATCTCACGTCCCTTAATACATGCCTCAGTCTCATAATCTAAAGAGAAATTAAAGGAGCGGTGAGTAATTATGACAATGGCGTTAGCCAAAACGTCTGACCCAGTCAATGAAAAAATGTTTAGATGAAAAATGAAAGATCCTACTTTTGTTTTCTGTACTTGCAGCAGTGATACGATTTTATAGAGCTGAAAACATTATGTTTTATTCGAGTAAATGTACTTAATCAAGATTAACTTGAATGGAACTAAAGAATCTTCCGATACTTGTCTTCGGGATGATACATTCCTTTATTGGTACTTGATTACTATTAAATAAAGAAATAAAACGGGTTAAAATGTATATAACATAATACTCGATGATTCCGATGGTCTTTAACAGGATTTGTATGTTGTTACGCTGCATATTTTGAAGTGGGACATTGCCCATTCACAAACAATAGGATTTCAACAGCGAGCTGAAAAAGGTTCATCCTTCATTACATATTCGACGTAGACTGAAAGTTTGGGGTTACATGTCTGTTAAAAAGAGTTGAACAATAGTTCTTTTTAATTAATCAGCAAATTCACAGTTTAAAGGTTTCAATGGATTGTTTGCAGTGAATAGAGTCGCCATCTATCATCACTGAAAATTAAATAGGGCTCCGTCTTGAAGAAAAAGCTGTAGTGCTGACATCTATTGGCATATTTGAAGACTGAACTGTTCGCAGTTTATTTATTTAGAATGCTGGTCACTTACACATGATTTCACAAACGTTTTCTTGAGTATTGATTAAATATGGATACATATTTCTCAGATATATATGTTGATTGAATGTGTATGTAATTGCACACCTCACTTTCACAAACATATTTCTGGATTAAATAAATGTTAGTTGTGTGGATTCCTCACGCAAAATAGTTCGTCAGAAGGACGTATTTCAACACATTCATTATATGGGAAGCTATGTCAGCTCTCAAAGAATGCCACTAATTAATAACCCAGACCAATCTAATTGTATATAATATTAATAATCTAGAGTGTATCATCCATTAATCATTTATATTTATATTAAAGTCTAGATAGCTCTTCTAAAGTACAAGTCTCCATCATTTCAAGCTACTCACGAATCAGCAGACTCTTTTAATAAAAATTACGTTTTTCAGTTTTTCAAGGGATATAAGGAAAGCTGTGAATTTCAGAAGAGCCAGCATTTACGCCCCTAAAGGCAAGAAGAATTTAATATTCTCTTACAATATATTTCAATTGAAATTAACTTTAAATTAAAATATTCTTTTAAGAACAATTATATAAAAGAAAGACCTTTTATAAAGCACTCACGACCTCCAAAAAACTAATAGCAATAAATCTTTTTGCAGATTCCGGTGTGAATTCGACATTACAGAAACGCAATTACTTGCCCTTCAAGGGGTTAAACACTTTTCTTTTCAATACCTACAAAATCTATTAAGGCTATTTCCATGAGAACTCTAGTGTAAGTCACATGCTACGATTTTTGACTACCAGTATTTTAGAACAGAAAAATGGGACTTTTTTTATCGATGATATTTCATTTATTGAATAAGGCCAAGCAAACTTTCCGAAAATAACCGTTGTCAACAAGCATAGCAGTTATGAGATATGTGACTTACACTACACAAACCTATGGAATTAGCCTTAATTAAAGTCAAATCATGTATTTAGAAAAATGTGGTCTTTTTTAAAACCAAGGGTCGCAGCATATAGGAAAAGTTCATTGCTCCTATATCAGTACAATTAATCAGTAATCTTCAAGAAGATTTTATTTAATATATGATATAAAAATTTACTATGAAAATATTATTTTCAAAATAGTGGTAGGAACAATAAAAATTTTTCTATACGCTTCGAGGCTTGTTTAAAGCACATATTTTTAATAAAGACGCAGTTATAGTGTTTTTTGTTTTTAACTCTCCGGGATACAATTAAAGTGTGCACAAGAGTGTGCATGATGTAATATTGTAAAAATATGCATAAATATTCCCTCCAACCACATTTAAAATGTTAATTCTGGTATAAAATAATTTACTGGGATTTGAAACCTTAACGTGAACTTATTTGGTACAGGGGTGTATTATATATATATATATATATGAATCATTTCTACCCGAACAATGATAAACACAAGACCAAATAAGTACAATAAATAATAAAATAAAATAAAATGCAGAGGCAGACTTCGCCTTACGAATATAGGAATGTGTTTTTTAAATTTATTTTTAACTGCATATTTAACTTTGATTAAAATTATTTACTAAAACGCTGTCATAAAAATAATTTTTATATGTCTACAGTAATTATTATATCAATATTTCTTAAAGCCTATCCTGAGAGCCTAATTATGAGATACTAAATTATCTTTTTTTCCCTTTGAAATAAAAAAAGAAAAATAATGAGGTAAATTAAAGAAATAATGAGGTAACTTTGGATCAATTGATTCGTGGCTCCCTACCAGAAGATTGACTCGTTACAAGAAAAGTTGAAAAACTAATGCAGAAATTTAAGATCAACTTGTTATTTAGATGTTAGAAGTCGTTATTTATCATGCATATTGTCGTATAAGATACTTCGCAATATGACAGATCATTTTCTTAACTTTTTATTATTTTTTTTTTTTATTGACACCACAAAAAATTTAAAAAAATAGTTACCTGTAATATTTATTAATTTGAATGCTTGTGCGCCTTGTATTCATTATTCCGAAGTTTAAGTAAGCTGTCTTTGGAAACAGCTTAGATTCAACAAGGAAGAAATGTCATACTTACCTATATACTTACTCAAAATGCTTCAACGTTAAAATTTCGTATTTATTACCTTTCTCTCGAGAGACAATAATTTTTATCCCATGTCCTAAGTATTTCAAAAAAATGTTTGAAATATATATAATGATATTAATCATACATCGCTTCTACAAAATTTTACATCTAATTTTTCTACTGCCCATTCATTACTGTTAGAATATCATCATTAAACATACCGTATATACTAGTGTATAAGTCGAAGAATTTTAGACAAAATTTGGGAGTTGAAAAGGAGGGGTCGACTAATACACGAGTTAATACAAAAAAAAAAAAAAATCGCAGATAAAGGGCGAATGGGCTAGTCTTCTGAGTAATCACATATGGGTCTACGTTGGAGAGAGAAATAAAAGCGGATAATGGTCATTTCCCTGGGATTGACAGAAAAAAAAAACTTAACAATAATGTCCCTGTAATTGAAGAGACAGAATTCCCTTCAATACGGGCCCTTCAATATGGGGGCATTCCTTTCAATATTTTAATCTCATTTTAATCAGAATTCAACTTGAGAATGCTTCTAGATATCTCTCCTAGAAGTCCTACAATACAAAGAAGTACTATATTTTAGCAGTCTATGAGGTTCTTTGCCATTGTAAATAAGGTTTGAATAGATTTTTTAAAGATTTTTTTTCTTTTTCAGTATCATTAAATTGATGTAAATAGGTTTCAAAATAGTTTAAAATTTCTTCGGTTTTATATAATTATACAGTTTTAAAACGATGAATTAAAATGTTGACTAGAAACATAAAAATTTTTTATTTAATAAAAACTTATTACTTTTTTTCATCCTCGATTAAAAATCATTTTCCAACATACTACCAAAAATGTGGTTCGACTTATACACGAAAATTCCTTTTTTTTTTTTTTTATTCAAAATTTTTATTAAGAATTGGGGAGGGGGGGGCGAGTTATACACGAGTATATACGGTAAATATTTTTTTTTTTAATCAGCAGTATTTTAAATACTGGTGTTGACTGACAAAATTATGATGATTTAAAAAAATGAATAGATAAATAATAAAGCAACACAGTATTTGCTCATGTCTCAGCAAAAGTTTTAAAAAGTGACTTTTTTATACAGCCCAGGCTACGAATTTCAGGAAAATTATTGTTTGATCCAGCTAGAGGATAAGAAACCTTTCGGTGATATTTTTATTTTATTTTAAAGTGGGTTATAATTGTGAACTTACACTAAATATACACAATCTTTTATTTAGCTATTCACTAAAAATAAATAAATAAATAAATAAATAAATAAATAAAAATTAAATTAAATTAAATTAAAAATAAAATTAATTAATTAAAAAATTGTGATTTTTCCTGCACTTTATGTTGTAATTTTTCAAGCAACAGTGGTGTGAAATCGAATTATTTCTGTCGCGTGCACCACATACTCAATAGCAACCCCATATTTGAGAAATTTTACAGCACTCTTAAAGACAGCAGATTGTAAATTTTACAGCAACTGTGTTGACAGCAGGGGTGCCAGCACCTTTTACTGTTAAATACAGTGATTTTTCCTGCACTTTATGTAGTAATTTTTCACAGTATTTGCTCATGTCTCAGCAAAAGTTTTAAAAGGTGACTTTTTCATGCAGCCCAGGCCACAAATTTCAAGAAAATTATTGTTTGATCTAGCTAGAAGATAAGAAACCTTTTGGTGATATTTTTATTTTATTTTAAAGTGGGTTAGAATTGTAAACTTACACTAAATAAACACAATCTTTTATTTGGCTATTCATCTTTTTAAAAAAATTGTGATTTTTCCTGCACTTTATGTTGTAATTTTTCAAGCACCAATGGTGTGAAATAGAATTATTTCTGTCACGTGCACCACGTACTCAGTAGCAACCTCAGATTTGAGAAATTTTACAGCACTCTTAAAGACAGCAGATTGTAAATTTTACAGCAACTGTGTTGGCAGCGGGAGCGCTAGCACCTTTTACTGTTAAATACAGTAATTTTTCCTGCACTTTATGTTGTAATTTTTCACAGTATTTGCTCATGTCTCTGCAAAAGTTTTAAAAAGTGACTTTTTCATACAGCCCAGGCCACGAATTTCAGGAAGATTATCGTTTGATCTACCTTAGAGGATAAGAAACCTTTCGAAGAATTCTTATTTTAAATTGTGTTAGAATTGCGAACTTACACTAAATAAACACAAATTAAAAAAATTGTGGTTTCTCCTGCACTTTATGTTGTGATTTTCCCTGCACTTTATGTTGTAATTTTTCAAGCACCAATGGTGCGAAATCGAATTATTTATGTCACGTGCACTACTCAATAGCAACCCCAGATTTGAGAATTTTTACAGCACTCTTAAAAACAGCAGATTGTAAATTTTACAGCAACTGTGTTGGCAGGGAGGCCGCCAGCACCTTTTATTGTTAAATACAGTGATTTTTCCTGCACTGTATGTTGTAATTTTTCAAGAAACTTAATAAATTTTTACAAAAGCTATAAATAAGAGGTGTACTGCCGTATAAGAACTCACTTAAGAAAGAATCTTAACTAGAAATTAAAAGAACTTGGCGTTCGTTTTTTTTTTTTTCAGAGTTTTTATTAGACGACACGGACACACACATAACAAGCACACGTTAATATTTACACGGCAAAAAGTTAATCTTTTCCGGAGCGAGACGCTCCTTTCGGCAGGACCGAGAACTTGACCGTCTGGGGTCGTGTCACAGCAGAGTCTCTCCTCTACGGGGCCTTGTTTTTCTGACATCAGTTCATCTCCTCGATACCCCACGTGAGGTCTTGACTCATCTTAGTCAACAAGTTCAGTTTATAACATTTCTACGCAGCACTTTTTCTCCAGATATTTACATGATTAAAACTGTTTACATGTTCCATCTGGTTTTTTGATGAAACTGACAGGCGAAGCTGACTGGCAGGCATCTGGAGGATCCAATTAAAGATGTTTATTTCGTTAGGGCATCTGGTCTCCGAGTCCTCTCAAATAAAACGTCACAGTCGAGAAAAGTTATTTATTTTTTTATCGTACATTACTTTAAGCAAAAGTTTTCAGTTTGTCAAACGATTTATAAAAATTCTCAAACAGATTTTTCCTTGATAATTTTGAAAAAAAAATGAAATAGTTGTTGTTCTGTTAACATACATTGAAAAATCATTATCATCTTCATAATCTTGGTCATCAAAGTAACTTCGACCACTCTTCCATCTGACCTGTGGTCATCGGCTTAGTCAACTTACATCCCTATAGTACCACTGTAAGGCTCTTTATACTCGATCTATTTATTCGCTTGTGTTCTTGCAATATGTCCCATTCCGTACTTTATTTATACTAGCCGCCCTTGGCGACCAGTTTGGTCTCCCTTAAAATTTACGTTTGGGAAAGCATGCTAAGCATTGTATCATGTTACTTTTATTCATAATTTAATCTACTTGGACTCCCTTAAATATAATTGATATAATCCCTTAAGCTAATATTAGTTTTTGTTGCATTAAAATATCCCAATTTGTTGATTTTCTGTAAGCAAGTAAACTCTGTTTTGGTTTACAGTGGAAGTCTATGAGAATTTGGTAAAATATTAGAGATATCGCCAAGTGGGCGTCACTTTTGGCGACTAATTTTGGCGATATATCGTCAAGTTGGCGACAAACTTGGCGGTATTTGGCGACAAAACAGGGTCCCCCCTTATAGGTATGGAGATGCATTAAATGCTGTTCAATAACCAATGAGATGCGTTTCATTCGAGCGTTGCCATTAAACAGTTAACAAATAATCGCGATTTCTGTGCCACGTACGATAGCATAATATATAGTATATAGATTCTGATATTTTTCCTTATAAATTAATTTGGAAGAAAATTGCTATAATATATTTATCAAGTATCAATTCACATTAAATAAGATGAGGGAAACTATTTTATTTCAGATGATTTTCTAAACAAAACATTAAAAAATATATAGCAACCATGCAGAAATATATAATGATATAGATAAAAGTATATCTTAAAGAATTGCTTAATTTTAAAACATGATTTAAAACACTAGACCTAGAAAGTAGAGTGCACAGTATATAAGGAATTTATTTCAACATATGGAACCTCAGATGCTTTTTGACTAAGTCACTGCATAAAACATATGGATTTCATACAAATATACGAATATTTTACATAAAAAAAAAACAGTGAAAGTTAATAAATTTTTCCAAAACCTATAAATAAGAGGAGAAAAGTTATTTACTTTTTATCGTACATTACCTAAAGCAAAAGTTTTCAGTTAGTCATACGATTTATAAAAATTCTCGAACAGGTTTTTTCCTTAATAATTTTGAAAACAAAAGAAAATGAAACTATTGTTGTTCTGTATACATATAAAAATCATCATCATCATCAACAACAACAACCTTGGTCATAAAATTAATTCCGGCCGCTTTTCTGATTTCATTGCGCCATCTTACCTGCGTTTCAATGTGGCCCAGAAGATATATTTTATTTATATTTTAATATTTTTCTATATAAATTAATTCGGAAAAAAATGTTTATAAAATGTTAACCAAGTATCCATCACATCAAAAAAGACGAGAGGAATGCTTTTATTTTATATTATTTTTTAATGATTTACCAATAAGGGATGCATTTATTTTAAAACATTAGAAATATATATCGCAACCATGAAGAAATATATAATGATACACATAAAAAGATATATTAAAATACCGCTGAACTTTCAAAATATGACTTCAAAATATACAATTATAGAAATGTTTGAAAGGGGGGATACTATTCAAGTATTAAAAAACTAATTAGGATGTTGTAATGTGAAATAAAAACAGCAAGCTAAATTTATCTAAACTATCTTAGCTTTTCTTTTATGAGAAAGAGAAAGGGGAGGTTTTAAATGTTTTCGCAACAATTATAGCTATTAAAATAAGTGCTGCAACAGATTCCAATGTTGCTGATTTAAAATACGCTAAATTTAGGTGGCTGCTTTAAAATTACACTTTAGTAAAGCAGTAGCGCAGCAAAAGGATGTGAGGGATTTAAAAGATATAAAAAAACCTTCCCGGAACACTCTGGCAAACTGATAAGATGAATACATAATGTGTAAAAACAAACGAAAGGAAAAGCATAAACAGCTAAAAATATTTTATTAACCGCTGTTTCAAGGTTACATAATGGAGTGTTTTCTTCAGTGCAAAATGGTTGAAAGAAAGATGGGAGAACAATACCAGCAAAGTATGTGATGTTACTACTGCCAGGATTTGTAAATATGTCATGATAATTTCGAAAATATCAAAATATCTGATATTTTTACATGTATCCGATATTTTCAAAATAGTAAATTTAGTGATGCTTATAAATATTTTTTCACTTAATATAAATTCGAAATTAAAACTTATTATCCTTATCTTGAAAATTTAATAAAGCGATATTGTAAATGTCTTTTTCTTTGCGCAACAAAATTGAAGGTCAACTGATTAAAAATAATTTACTTTTTACGCTCACAAAAAACAAACTAATAAGATTTAGTATGGAGGATCAAGAAAACGTTTTATACAACAAAATTTTTAATACAAAACAAATTTGTTTTTATTTTAAAATTTTAACATAAATGTAAAGTTGTTAGCTTTTTCATTCCATAACCTGTTGGTCAATTTAAACTGAATTAAACTAAAACCAGAAAAAAATCTTTGCTATGAAGCTGTAATTAACTTATCTAAATTAGACAGTTTATCTTTCTGACTGTTTTAAATAAATATTGCCCTACATAATTATTGGTACTATATTTGAAAATTCAGCTTCAAAAGGATAAAAAATAACTGCCAGAGAAAAAGTTCTTTATCTACGAATTAAACATGTCGATGACAGTTGAAAAACTCATGTACACATGTTTTGACTGAAAATAGCAAAAAAATCATACACAAAATTTTCAAAATAAATATCATATATATATGAAAATATTGGAAATATCAAACAACAGGATATTTAAAAATTGGATATCGGATATATATATCCATTGATTTATATCATTCAACCCAGTCTGTTGCTGATATTTGCCACTGCTTTTCTTTTCTTTTGATTTAAAGATCGATGAAGCAAAGCTCCTTTTATGAAATTTTGAAATATCTAAATGCTATAATTTATTTGTCTGTTTTCATTACGCTGCTTTATACACGTCACTGACTTGCTAAAACTACTTTATAAACATATAAGGTAGTACACCACTTAAGGACATTTATCTAATTATTATCAAAGTGTTACTGAATTCCAAAGGATATATATATATATTTTAGCCTAGTCCTAACCTTCATGTATAAGATTAAACCAAAGTTTCAAATATTCTTTTGAAAAAAAAATGAAAAATAAAAAATGTGACCTTCCTCTATTCTCCAGTTGTGGGTCTAGTAAATTTCTGATGCATGAATCTTCAAGATTTCGGCTTATCCAACAAATTATTGACAATGCAATAGAGTATATTACACTGCAAATAGAAGAGTCTTAAATTTAGACACATATGTGACTGAAAAAGAATTTTAGACACTTAAGCGTCTTAATCTGAAAAATCAGACATTATAGATGTCTTAATCTGAAAATTCAGACATTATAGATGTCTTAATTTAAGATACATAAGTGTCTTACTATGACGATGGTGTAAACGAACTGAGAATAATGTCTAAAATATCCGCAAACGTCTTATTTTAAGACACTTCATTGCTTTAAACGTGTCTTAATTTAAGACGATATAAGGGCGGGATAGACACAGAACAGAAGTAGACGACGGTTGAAGATTACACCCGGAAATTCTACAAAGTGTGTGCAATGGGCTTAGTGTTAACTCGTATTAATTTATATCAATAATATTGTGTTATTCATCTTCGTCCTGGCAAAAAAAGAAACTTTTGTCTGGCGGGTCTTGTTTTGAGGATGAAACATCTCATTCTTTAAATATGGCTAGTCGGATGTATTATGACCTTTTAAACTGATGTAAGTCTTTCTCCCTCATTGTGGTTGTGGTAGTTTTTAAAATTTCAAATCGAGGAATTTTTCTTACCTCTTGCAAATAGCGATTGAAGTAAGTATTATAATTTCTTTAAAGTACTAAAATTAGTGTCTTTTATGATTTTATTTATTGTACTAAACAAAATCTTATGTGAAATTTAATTAGTTTTGAATCTTGTTGAAAAAAAAAAACACTAATTCTAGAAGTATATATTTTTAAATTTATGACGTTGTTTTTATTACAAATTATGTATTATTTATTCTCATCTTTTTTCTAAATTTAAAGTAATAACATCACTAAAAAACAGACAAATTTAAAAGTTAAGTTCATTCTCTTGTTTTGTTTTGTTTTCAATATGGCAGTTCTTAGTTTCAATGGCTAATGCTTATCTCATACTAAACGACCACAAGGAAATCGAAAAAAAAAACAAACTTTGAAAGATCTCCTAAAGCTTTCTTACTTCCTAGCTAGGGATTAGAATCCCGGATTGAGATCCCGGGATCCCGCTTTAATTTTAATCTCGAAAATTCCGGGATTTTTACTGGAAAATTCCGGGATTTTCGGGAATGCCTTTTTTTTTTCAATTGAACAATATTCAGCTGAAATTAAAAAATATATTTATAAACTTTCGCTTTTGGAAAAAAAAAAATCAATTGTTTTTTATGAAATTTATATATAATTGAAAATGAATATTTATCTCAAGTATTTCTTAGATATATTTCTAAAGCTATTAAATCTTTTAATGTGGAAAACTTTTGACTTGGAAACATAGAAGTAACCCAGTCAGGAAAAAGGAAATCATTTGTTTATTTCGATTTCGCTGCGTGTGTGGATTCGAAGGTCATTTTCCAATTAGACTTTACTGATAAGCATCGCAAGTGTGTATCATAGTGATAAACTTCTTCTTTTTTTTTTTGGCTTTATTTTGCTTTAAAGATGTCTTGTTTAGTAGCTCATAGGAATGATAACAATAAGCCCATGTGGCAATATAAATTTTTTTAAAATCTAATTTTTAAATGATAAGGATTTTCATTTTTTTTTCGGGGAGGGGGGGGGGGGGATTTTGTATGAAATTTTCGTAAAGCTGATACCTTAAATCTTGCACTGATTATAATGAAAGTTTTGAACTTTTAGTGTAGGACAAGATTAAAAAACACAAAATATAAATAAACAAAATACCGAAGTAATTTTTTTCTCAATATTAACCCTTTGCACTCGAGGGCTCCGGAGCGGAGCCATTTAAAATTTGTCTTCAAACTCGAGGTCTCCGCGACGGAGACAATGCAAATAATTTTGTGATACGATGTAATCTTGGCTTTTCTAGACAGGTATCACAAAATTATTTGCATTGTCTCCGTAGCGGAGCCCTCGAGTTGGAAGACAAATTTTAAATGGCTCCGTTCCGGAACCCTCGAGTGCAAAGGGATAAAGTAGAATATTTATTTATTTATTCATAGTTAAATAGCTGTTGTGATTATCATCTGATATATATGTAAAATTGCCTATGTGGCAATATAAATTTTTAAAAAATCTATTTTTAAATTATATGAAATAGAGTAGGACAAGATTATAAGAAATATATATATTTATCCATGTACTTTAAAAGCCCTCAATAGCCCTTGTCGTTGAATTTGTCCGATAATCGGAGATGTCTGCTTTTGTGAGGCAAAAATATACAAATATGTATGCCATGCGAATTAAAAAAGTATTCGCTAAATAGATGTTTCAGAATAGCTATTCGGGAATGTCTATCAACCTCCACAACGGATACTCCCGAATACCGGACATCTCAATTTAGATAACAATAATGCAGGGTTGCATTTTTTGCAAAAGAACTTCTTGATTAAAGAATGGGCATACTGGGCCGTGTCCCCCCCCCCCCACCCCTACGATTTTAGTGCCCACAAATTTGATGTGCAATATTTGTAAAGCTTATATTTTAAATCTGTTTCGAAATTGTATTGATTATAATCAATATTTTGAACTGTTAAAGTAAAATAAGATTAAAAATAAAACAAATTTTTTAAATATAATATTTAGATAAATATTTTTTGTTTTATTCTTGTTCTACTCCTGAAGTTCAAAATATTGATTATAATCAGGAAAATGTCGTAAAAGATTTAAATTATCAGCTTAACAAAAATTGCGTACCAAAATTGGGAGCACCAAAAAAATGAGGTTGTAAAGGGGGGGGGGGGGTGGCAGGACCCCAGCCAAATATTTTTCCAGGATTCAACGTGGTCAAACATGGCTACGTATGAAAAAAATGGATACTATTACAAAAAAAACTGTTACAAAAAAAATGGATGCTATTAAGACGTTTGAAGTGTCTGAAAAAATTCAGACATTTTAAAATGCCTGAAAACTGAACACTCCGTTTCAGACACTTAAGTGTCTGAATTTCAGACATTTTAATTTACAGTGTAACGGCTGTTAAATTTAAAATAAAATATAATACAGTAGAACCTCTTTTATCTGAAACTCTTGGTTAACCGAAGTCTTATTTTTAAAGCCCCTCCCCGTTTTTTTTTCTTGTTTTAATTATCATATTCCTTGTGTGCAAAATCCATTTTGAAAACTTCTTTTTTCTTTTTTTAACTATCATATTCTTTGTGTGCAAAATCCATTTTGAAACCTTTTTCTTTCTTTTTTTAACTATCATATTCCTTGTGTGCAACGCTCCTTTCCGACCTACGAGTTCATATAAGGGGCATTCTCACAATCTTTTGACTTTCATGTCCATGAAAAATGATTTTTTATTTAATACACTTTTTTGTGTTTTTTTTTTTTTTTTTTTTTTTTAAATTATTTCATATACTTGGGAACATCCCAATGCATGATTGCACAACAATATTAACGAGATAAATAAGTTTTATGGACGATGTTGGGGGTCCAAACACATGAAAAACTGATCTACCGTCCCGTGCCCCTGATGCTGATTTTTAAGTTTGGAGCTGTCTGGATAAAATTGTTTCAATAAAAATAATTCGATATAATTTTTTTCTAAAACTGGAACTATTGTTTTATATAAGTATGTAGCTAAAAATTAACCTGCAGACATTTTTAGGGTCGATATTATTTTTTTAACTCTGTCCCTGGGTTTTAGATTTTTTACCATCCCTTTTCTAAAATTATACAGAAAATCACTTCAGATGCAGCGACAGAATTTTTTTCAAGTTTTTGCTCATGCAGAAGTATGGTAGAGAAAGAATATCTAAAATTCTTTGACAGGAAATTTACTGCAGAATATAAATCAGCATTTAAATATCAATTTCAAGCACTGTGGCTTTATTGGTAGTCTTACCGTCCCCATGGTTTATTCCTGCACTTTTCGAGGTAAATTTTAAAAAAAATTAATTTAATCCAATGTTAACAACTGTTTCTAAAAATCAATGAACATTGTGTATCATTTAGTCTTAACATGATTTTCCTAAAAATAGGTGGTAATTTTCCTTACCGTTCCATCCTTACCGTCTCTTTTTTTACCATTTCGACCCTTTTTTTACCCTACCGTCCCTTCTTTAACACCCCTTTAAGACAATGTTATCCAAAAATTCTGTATTAAAAGTACTACATTTGTATTATTTCTTATTTGAATGTCCTGTAGGTACTATGCAAATTCATTATAAGTAAAAATTTAGAAGAAAATAAAAGGTTATAGTGGTAAAATGGTAAGGAAAAATTAAACTCGCAAGTTTAACTTAAACCTCAGTTAAATAAAAAATTTTCCGTTGCTGACCCTTTTTTCTTTATTTTGAATCATTAAGTCTACCAGATTAAAATGTTATTTTAGCAAGTTTAATTTCGCCAGATTTTTTTTCCCCAAAAGTCAAAAGCTTGTGAGAATGCCCCATAAATATTTTCGGTCACCTTTCTTACAGTTCCTTTAAATTTAACTTGAGCTCCCGTAAGCTGCGGAGTGGAACGAAGAAAACGAACAAATTAGCAACTATGAAACTTTTGAATGTTTTGAAAAAGTTTTGGCATGGCTGGAGCAACAGAAAGACTGTGATACTGGTGAACTAATAATATTTAAAAACTCCGTGATAGAGCTTCAAAGCAAAGGCAATGGAGACTGCGACAAGCAAAACATTTTTTCAAACGTTTGTGATATATGTAAAAAGTACTTAATTTTTAAATTTAAATTCAGGTAATTTATTCTTATTTCTATTTTGCGCTGTTGCTTTATTTTTATTAAGCACTTGTTACTATAATAAGAAATATTGCATATATTTCTCCTTAATCTTAAAAATGAAGCATTCTCCATTATCCGAAATTTTCGATTTTCCGAAAGAGGGTCGGTCCCAGTTACTTCGAATAATCGAGGTTCTACTGTATTAAAAAAACAATGTTTGAAATAAAAGCTTAACTCAATATTATCATTAATAAAGCTTAACTGATGAAATCTCTAAGGATTAAAAAAAAAAAAAAATCTTATTTTGAAGACACTCTAGAAAATAAACATATGTTACCAGCATAAAAAGAAATAATTATTCCAAACAGTTTATGGAAAGTTTACATTTAAGGATATTAGTCAATCAGATTTCTTTCAGTCGTTTTTCAGAAATGTATTTTGGGCTTATTTTTAAACTTTAAAAATTAGTGGCCCCGCTAGGTAGCCGTAATAAGGATTCAGAACTCTCCCCAAGTGAAGATCCTGGGCTGCGTCACTGACAAGGAAGGTCTCCATACTGGGCATACTCAGAATATGTTGAAAAAAATGATAGTGAAAGTACTCATGTATGTAATAAAGGATCAGTTAAAATTAACGGCGGAATTACTGTAGAAAATCTGTAAAAAAATAAAATACTTTCGAATATTTGGCGCGAAAATACGAAAGCGGCACGCAATTTGGCAAGCAGCACTTTTCCTCGCCAAAAGCAAACGATTTTAATGAATCTGAAAATTGTTTGTTAAATGATTTTGAGAATATGCGGTATTTAATGAATTTAAACTTAAACCATGAAAGAATTTATTATTATTATTATTATTATTACATTTTGTATTATACTTGTTGCCGATTTGAACGAAATTTTGCCATTGTTTTATTCTCCAATCCACATTTTTTTAAATTTAAACGGCTTTATCGGTTATAAAAATAACTTTTAACTACAGATGAATAATGCTACCGTAATACATTTCCATACCGAAGAAGTTGTTTCCATAGCAACTAAGTTGAATCGACAGTGCTTGATGGGGCATATTTTTGAGTTTGGAACAATTTTAACCAATTTAAATTTTGTTTTAAATCGTAAAATATGATAGTTAAAATTCGTTATAAGTACATCTAAATTTATATGACAAAACTATAGTTAAAACAAACTAAAAATGACAAAACTAAAGTTATTTAAATTAAACTTATTTAAACAAATTAAACATTAAAAAAAATTTCCTTAAAGAGTATTCGACAAGCGTATTTTTTTTTTATTTAATTTCTTCCCCAAACGGTGATAAGTCGCCAAATAAGCGAAATTTTCATTATTTTTTTACGGACGTTCTACCGGGGTTCCGCCAAAAAAAATTTTATAAACATATATACCCATGGGAGAAGAACATTCTGTATTTTTTCAGATTTTTCTGAGTATGCCCGTATGGAGACCTTCCTTGTGAGTAAAGCCATGGAGGAAAGAGATAGATGGAGTTGCAATATACCGTAAAAACGGTTTGCAATATGAAGTGCGTTATCGCGTTTAAATGCTCTCACTCGGCCCAAACAAAACAAGCACCTGGAACAGGGACCGAATTCTTTGACATCACCCGTGCATTCTTCTCTCTAAATGAAACTGATGTGCTTATTTTTAAGCATTCTAAAGCAACATTCCATTGTATTATGAATTAAAAACTGTATTACTAAAAGTTTTCTTCTTTTTTTCGTGAAAGAACGTGCTTGTGTTTGGGTCTACTGTAGCGGCTTTTAGGGTCACTTTTTTGGCGTCACCTCCAGCCACCTTACTGCATCTCCATCTATCTCTTTCCTCCATAGAGTAAAGCAATTGAAGAGCTTCGTGGAAGAACATGTTATGATACATTTTCTGAAAAATTGTTTTATTTTAGGGATGAAAACTTTATGAGGTATTATATCATAGGATAAAGCTAAAATACTAAAATTCTACTTAGTATTGAAGATATGAGACAGTATCTTTTAATATTTAATAATGACGAAAATAATTTCTAATATTTAATAATTAAATGCTAATATTCTTTTCTAGGAGAATTTAGTATCATCTATTAACTGATGGATTTATAACCATCTCAGCAGATATCATTAACTGATTTCAAAACAGAAAACCATTCAAGAATACAAACATTTGAACACGTAAATAAATACATTAAGAAATAATAAATCATTCTGTAATAAACTAACTTTTCTATTTTAGCTAAATTATCCTACTCAAGATAAACAATTACATTAATAAATAAAATATGATTATAGATCATCCCACGCACGAAGCAAGAGTCTGACGACATCATCGAAAAGAACTTATAAACATTTCATCTTATTTTGTTAGTTGGTTGTTAGTTTCTCTAAGTATAACATGTAAAATTAATATAAGAAAAAGCTGCAATATGAAGCAGCAACATTTGTATTTTTTAAGATAGAATATAGTTTTTAAATGTTACTCAACAAACACGGAGAACTCGTCAGTTTCATTTCTTTCAGTGTTCATAAAATTAATTAGAAAAAACAAATATTTTTCTCTACAGCTAAGAAAGGATACGTCTTGATGGATTTACACTCGTGCGAAGCTGTATAATGAGGATTGCTGATGAAGAAAGATAAAGGTAAGAAATTACCTATATTATTATTATATTTAATTGTATTTTCATGGCCAGAATCAGAATAATATTTATTTATTTATCTGAGTAATAGCGCGCGTAACTTACTGCGCAGAGCAGAGACGGCTTTTTTGCCAACAATTTGATTCCGAGACTGAGAAAGTCTGATATTTTAGTAGATAAATAATATTTGTGACAAAAAAAACTACTGGCCATAGAGGTATGCACATTAAAAAGAAATTGAAAATTATTGAAAAATATAGTTCGTCAGTTATTTGATGATAAAATAAATATTGTGCATTTTTTTTTTTGTTGATATATATGAAATGTTAAACAATTGAAGAAAACTAGATATATATAAGAAGTTTTATATAAAATAATAAAACAGCAATTCCTCTTTACCAACAAAACTAAAATAACTAGTAAAATGGCCGCATCACGTGAGATACAGCTTGTAGAAAAACTTAACGCTAGTAACTACAGCAATTGGAAATTCAAAACTGAGATGTTACTGATTAGAGAAGACTTGTTAAACGTAATTAGCGAAGATAGGCCAACGCCAATCACAACCGATTGGGAGAAAAAGGACAGGAAGGCTAGAGCCATAATTAACCTGTCAATTGACGATTCTCAAATCGTTCATGTAAAAGGGCTTAACACAGCCAGAGACACTTGGAACGCACTTAAAACGATACACGAAAGAGCGAACTTGTCCAGTAAATTATTTTTTGTTAAGAAAGCTTTATGGAGCCAAGCTCCAAGAAAACGGGAATCTAATCAAACACATAACATACGTTCTAGAACTAATAGACAAACTCTCAGCGATCGGGGAAACAATTAGCGACTCCCATCTTTCAGCTTTATTGCTGTGTTCACTACCTCCTAGTTATAATACTTTAATTACTGCCCTTGAATCACGGAATGAGGACGAGCTTACACCACAATTTATTAGAAGTAAATTAACAGATGAGTACAATAGAAGGGTTGAAGACGCAGACCAGGGTGAAAACTCAACAAAAGCATTTAAAACGCAAAAGAGATATCCAAATGATAATTTTAAAAAAGATAAACAGTGCACGTATTGCAAATTGAGAAATCACACGTACAGAGAATGTTGGCATTTGAAAAATCGAAACAATCACCCAAATACACAAAAACAACAACAAACATACAAAAACAAACATTACTCATCATCGTTGTGTTATCAACAATCGGATAACCAGATAAGAAACACTGACCTCGAATCAGTAGACAAGAGAAATTATAGAACGGAAACGAAACCAGATCAAAGCAGCGACGCAGCCTTTCTAATAGACAAAGCAGGAAAACAAACCTGGATTATTGATTCTGGTTCATCTTCACATATCCTAAACAATAAAGATGACTTTACTAAATTAAATGACACCGAAAAAACAACGGTCATAATTGCCAACGGCAAAACTCTAAACTCGCTAGGTACAGGAGAAACTACATTCACGACGAAAACATCCGATGGAGGCATAAATAAAATTACGTTGAAAGAAGTGTTGTATGTACCGGAGCTAGAATCTAATTTAATTTCAGTTAGTAAAGCCACAAAGAATGGGTATAAATTATTATTTGATAAAGATAAATGCACGCTGTCCCGAAATGGGAAAATCTATTTGGAGGCAAAAATGAAAAATAACCTATACGAAGTTGAATTATTAGAAAATGCAGATAGGAATATAGTAAATATGGCACATGAATGCAAAAGTAAAGACTGCCTGGAACTTTGGCACAAACGCCTAGGGCACAGAAATTATAATTTCATAAAGGAAAGAGTTAAAGACGACTTATCCTATGGCATAAAACTAAATAATTGCAATCATGAAACAACATGCGAAACGTGCATACAAACAAAAACAAGCGATGCTCCCTATCCCAAAACAGTGTATAGAAACAAAACAGGTAGAGTACTCGATCTAGTGCACACGGACGTATGCACAGCGATAGGAACTCCCACAATAGGTGGTAAAACAATGTTTGTAACTTTCATTGACGACTACTCTAGATTTACTGTAATATACTTATTAAAACATAAAGATGAAGTACAGGATAAACTGATCGACTATATAGCTATGGTTCGAAACCAGTTCGGGATATATGCGAAAGCAATAAGATCGGATAACGGGGGAGAGTACATAAATAGTGGGATAGAGGATTGCTTAAGAAAAAGGGGCATTAAACATCAATTAACCGTGCCATATTGTCCGAGACAAAATGGCATTGCGGAAAGAAAAAATAGGTCGCTATTAGACATGACTAGAAGCCTACTGAGAGAAGCAGATCTGCCACAAAGATTTTGGGGAGAAGCAATTAATACTGCGAATCATTTACAAAATCGCTTACCAACAAGATCGACAAATAAAACCCCATTTGAGCTATGGTTTAATCGCAAACCGAATTTACACTATTTGCGAACATTCGGGTGCAAAGCTTACGTATACGTGAATAAACAACATCGAGGAAAATTGGACGGCAGGGCTCATGAAGGGATTTTCGTAGGATACGATAACAACTCAAGAGGATATCGCGTATACACTAAAGAAAATAAAATTGTAATTGGCAGAACAGTGAAATTCATAGAAAATAGCAAAATTAACCTAAAAGAAAGTAAAGAGACAGAAAACTCATATGACGACAAAAATTACATTGAAACGGAGATAAACAACACAACCGAAGAACCAACCACGTCCAAACAACCGACCAATGAACCAAGAAGATCCGAAAGATCGAACAGGGGGGGGGGGGGGTACCACCAGACAGATATGCCTGTTATGTAAAAAATGATGATATGACAGAACCCACTAGTTATAAAGTTATAAGTTGTTAGTACCAGAATGAAATACTGGAAATAAATAATCCCAAAGAAAAGGAAAATTGGCTTAAAGCCACACAAGCGGAAATCAATTCGCTGAGAAAACACAACACATGGGAATTAGTGGATCTTCCACCTAACAAAATGGTTATAGGTAGCAAATGGACATTCAAAAGGAAATTAGACAGTTACGGGAACACTCAAAAGTACAAAGCACGTTTAGTAGCCAAAGGGTTTAGTCAAAAATATGGGGGAAACTATGACGAGACTTTTGCCCCAGTAGTGTCACAAACAACCGTCAGAACATTTTTGGCAGCAGCCGCATATAAGAAGTTGTACGTGAGACACGTAGATATCGACACAGCTTTTCTATACGGTGAATTAGAAGACGAAATTTATATGAAACAACCGGAGGGCTACATTGAGAAAAACTCAGAAAACAAAGTCTGTAAACTGAAAAAATCCATCTACGGACTCAAACAGGCAGCCAGAACTTGGAATAAAAGAATCGAACAATCTTTGGAAAATTTAAACTTTCAACAAAGCACCGTGGACACATTTCTATACACAAGAAGAGAAAACAAGATTACGACTTACATAATAGTTTACGTAGATGACATTTTGATAAGCGGTGAAAATGAATCAATTGAAAAAATAATAAAATCTTTGAAGAAAGAATATGAATTAAAGGACCTTGGGGAAGTATCTTAGTATTTAGGCATGGAAATAAGAAAAACACAAAACGGGTACAAATTGAATCAAAGACTAAAAATAGAAGAACTCGCAAGAAAATTTAATTTAGAAAACGCGAAACCAGTAAGCACTCCCAAGGATGCCGGTTTTCACAAATTAGAAGATGAAAAAAATTTAATGCCTAATAACACGAAATTCAGACAAGCGATAGGATCGTTGTTGTACATAGGAACCACTACACGCCCAGATATTTCAGCCGCAGTTAACATACTCAGCAGAAGGTGTGAAACGCCACGTTTTAAAGATTGGAACGTTGCGAAACGGATAATAAACTATCTAAATATAACGAAAAACCTCAAACTCACATTGAGTAAAAAACAGGAACCAAAACTCATCGGTTTTTCTGACTCCGACTGGGCGGGGGACACAAGAACGAGGAAATCCACAACAGGCAACATATTCATGCTGGGAAATAGTCCCATACAGTGGTATACAAAAAGGCAAAATTGCATTGCCTACTCATCAGCGGAAGCTGAATTCGTTGCTGCAGCTAGTGCAGGACAGGAAATTGCCTGGCTAATAAAACTATCAGCAGATCTAGACTTAAAACAGAATTTACCAGTAATACTGTATAAAGACAACCAGAGCTGCATCAAGATGGTGGAGAATGAAAAATTCTCAAAGCGAACCAAACATATCGATGTTCGCTATCACGTGATAAAAGAGATGAAAGAAGACGGTATACTAGAACTTCGTTACTGCCCAACACAAGACATGACAGCAGACGCCCTGACCAAGCGACTGGGCAAACCACAATTTGTGAAACATCGAGAATCGATGAAACTACTACACGATGCATCTGAGATGGTTAAGGAAGGGTGATGGATTTATAACCATGTCAGACATCATTAACTGATTTCAAAACAGGAAACCATTCAAGAATACAAACATTTGAACACGTAAATAAATACATTAAGTAATAATAAATCATTCTGTAATAGACAAACTTTTCTATTTTAGCTAAATTATCCTACTCAAGATAAACAATTACATTAATAAATAAAATATGATTACAGATCATCCCACGCACGAAGCAAGTGTATGACGACATCATCGAAAAGAACTTATAAACATTTCATATTATTTTGTTAGTTGGTTGTTAGTTTCTCTAAGTATAACATGTAAGATTAATATAAGAAAAAGCTGCAGTATGAAGCAGCAACATTTGTATTTTTTAAGATAGAATATAGTTTTAAAATGTTACTCAACAAACTCGGAGAACTCGTCAGTTTCATTTCTTTCAGTGTTCATAAAATTAATTAGAAAAAACAAATATTTTTCTCTACAGCTAAGAAAGGATACGTCTTGATGGATTTACACTCGTGCGAAGCTGTATAATGAGGATTGCTGATGAAGAAAGATAAAAGTAAGAAATTACCTATATTATTATTATATTTAATTGTGTTTTCATGGCCAGAATCAGAATAATATTTATTTATTTATCTAAGTATTAGCGCGCGTAACTTACTGTACAGACCAGAGGCGGCTTTTTTGCAACATTAACATTCAAACATATATGCAACTAAGAAGAAATCAAATAAATAATTATATATTACAACAAAAAACTTTCACTTCAATTTTCTCGAATTCTGATTTTTGTTACGTAACATCTTCTTACACTCATGTCTTCAATTTATAATCGGGGGTGAATTTTACGGGAAAAGTTGAGATTTTTTTTCACAAGGAACAACATATCGCCCCTGTTTTGCAATAAGGGCGTAAGGCACAAATAATTGTTCAGGAGAGCCAAAACAAAGAATTCTTCACCCTGTAATTGCTTGCTGTGTAAGCAAGCACCCTTGGGTGTAAAGTTTTAATATGTAGGTATATTTCACATCCAGTTTTTTCCTGCAAAAATTTATGATTGGTAATTGGGGCTCAAGTGGCTCCTTAAGACCATAGTTTCTTACATATGTGGATAGTACCTGTGCCTTAACCCCTTCGGGACGAGCGTCTTTTACAGAATTTTTAATCTTTAATCCCCGGTTTTATAAGCAGAAATTTTTGCCTAATTGAATCGGAAAAATGCTCTGATTAAATAAGGCAAAATTTACAATAGAAATTTACTGGCGAGAATAATCACCGATTCTGAGCACCTTATGCCGCACGAATACCGGTCACTCGTCCCCAAGGGGTTAAGCCCTACCCAACTCTCTCATTAATAGAGATACACGTACGTCCTTATTAGATATTATAAAATATTGCATCCTGACTATATATATGCACTTAACACAATTTTGAAAAATATGTGCCTTACGCCCTTATTGCAAAACAGGGGCGATATTTTAAAAATGTTGTTCAATTTCAAATCATTTCAGTAATTCAGTCATGTCTTCAATTTATAATCGGGGTTGAATTTTACAGGAAAAGTTGTGATTTTTTTTTTTTTTTTTTTTTTTTTTCAGGAGAGCCAAAATAAAAAATTCTTCACATTGTAATTGCTTACTGTGTGTAAGCAGCCTTCGGAGTAAAGTTTTAATATTTAGGTATATTTCACATCCAGTTTTTTCCTGCAAAAATTTATGATTGGTAATTAGGGCTCAAGCGGCTCGTTAAGCCCTTAATTTCTTAGATACATGGATAGTACCAGTGCCTTAAGCCATCCTCAACTCTCTCATTAATATACACGTACGCCCTTTAGATATCATAAAATATTGCTTCCTGACTCTATATGTACTTAACACAATTTTGAAAAATATGTGCCTTACGCCCTTATTGCAAAACAGGGACGATATTTTAAAAACGTTGTTCAAATCATTTCAATTCTGTCTTGCATGCTTTTAGTTTCAAAATGAGTTTATCAATGTGTAAGAAAGTTTCGCGCGTGTAAATGAATATTCAAAAAAATTTCTTTTAATTTTCATAATAAAGATTTGAAATTTTGTGCAAATATACATTTCATTATAAGTATATAGAACACCTTAAAAGGAATCTAATCTTATTATAATTTTAAGATCTTTTAAAAAGTTTAAAATCTTAAAACGAAATTTTAAAATGCTCCCTGCGTCTTAATTTTTTAGATATTTCCTCAATTTTGCATTTTAATCACGTAAAACTCTATTACGAACAAATTTATGTATCGATTTTTTAATCCCTTAAATAGTTAATTTTTTAGAGATATTTTTCTGAATTCCATATCAATTTTCATCAAAATTCTGCCTTATCATAAGTTAAAAATCAAATTTAATTGTCTTAATGGTCGAATTTTAAAATGCATGCATACACAGTTTGTTTTTAAGCAATATCAGGATTCTTCCTTATCAGTTACATGAATTTTGATCAAAAATTAATTAGCAAGGAGCATTTCAAAAAAAAAAAAAAAAAAAAAAAAAAAAGCTGAAACATCAGTATTGAGAAAAACAGATTTAAAGTATATTAAAAGGTCAAAAAATTGTTTGTGAACAAAATCAAAACACAACTTTGCGTACAATAATCGCATCTGCATGCGGTTTTCCACGAATGACGTAGTACAAATTGAAGAATAATAATACACACAAAAAGAAATGTCGATTTTTGCTCATATAAAGGTCCACGGTCCACTTATTAAAAAAAAAAAAAAAAAGAGAGAGAGAGAGAGAGAGAGAGACGGAGAGAAATCATGTTCAATAAAAAAAAGTAGGAAACTGCTCATCAAACGTGGCAAATGAGGTGCGTTCGTACTATAACTAGTTTTATGAATATTTTTTGCACCCCATATTGTACTGAATGTATATTTTTTTGCACTTCATAAGTGCATAGTCTGTAACATCATTAAAATGCACTTATAATAAATTTTCCCATTGCCCGTAATGTAACGGAAAATTTTTGACTGCCCCTGTAATTAAACTATACATCCAATTTTCATAAAATCTGAAATGGTTCGACAAAATTTTGCAGCAATTAAAATTATTTTAAATTATTATATTATTATATTTTAATTAATATTTAAAATTTCAGACCATTCGGAAGACTGTAACATCATTAAAATGCACTTGCAATAATTTTTTCCCATAGGCCGCAATGTAAAGAAAAACTTTTGAATGTCCCTGTAATTAAACTATGCATCCAATTTTCATAAAATCTGAAATGGCTCGACAAAATTTTGCAACAATCATATATTTAAAATTTCAGACCATTCGGTTGGGTAGTTTTTGCTCTGTTATATGCGGACGGACAGACAGACGGACGGACGGACGGACAGATGGACTGAACGACGACTATTGGTGCTTACGTATTTATATAATTACGAACGCACCTAAAAAGGGGGGAGGGATATAGATTAACAAAAGAGGAGAATAATTTTCACTGGCTACTCGAAATTTTCGCCAGATTTTTGTTTTCTTAGTATGTGGAAGCCTCTATTATAATCTCTCAATTAAACTGGATAAATTATACATGCATTACTGCAAAATTGGACGAAGGTTTTTAATTACATTTCAGCATTAAAGAATATTGACGAAGTTCGCTTTTTCACACCTTTACTCATCCAAGGAATAAAGTGGAGAGAAGAGATATGGATTTTTTTAATAGGAAAAAGAGGTCCACTTCACATTCTACCTTTCTCCTATTAAAGAAAAAAAAAAAAGGAAAAAATCAACGCTTGAAGGAAAAGATTCGGGGTTGTTTCATCTCCCCGTAATCCTCATGTGATTCATCTAAAAGTTTTCAACCTGTGATTTGCAACCTGCATTGCTGAGACTTGAGCAAAATCTTGCTTTTTAGCAGACATTAAAAGGAGCATAAAATTAACAATTCGAAACGGTGCCGTTACAGTCATAAAACTATTAATGTTGCTCAAGTATTAAATTTCAAAGAAATTGAGCAATGATTATAAATAATTATGAAAATTATTAACACTTCATGCTAATTATTAATGTCTTTATAACAAAATCTACATATATAATGCCCTTAGTTTTAGGGAAACAGGAAATTATCAATTCGACAGGGTGTATGCTGTCTAAATAGTCAATATCAAAGAAAGTGAACAATTAAGATTATCAATAATTATGAAAATTATCAACTCTTCACACTAATTATTAATGGCTTTATAATAAAATCAATATACAATATCTTTGCTTTTAGGAAAACAAGAAATTATTAGTTCGACACAGTTGTGCAAGAGCTTTAAAATGGTGTATGCTATCCAAGCAGTTAATTTCAAAGAAATTGAACAATTAAGATTATAAGTAACTATGAAAATGATTAACTCTTCACACTAATTATTAATGGCTTTATAATAAAATCAAATATAATGCCCTTGCTTTTAAGAAAACAAGAAATTATTAGTTCGACACAGTTGTGCAAGTGCTTTAAAATGGTGTATGCTATCCAAGCAGTTAATTTAAAAGAAATTGAACAATTAGGATTATAAATAATTATGCAAATGATTAAATCTTCAGTTTAATTATTAATTCTTTATAACAAAATCAATGTAATGTCCTTGCTTTTAGGAAAACAAGAAATTATCAGGTCGACACAGTGTCCTTACAGCTTTAAAATTATGTATCCTGTTCAAATAGTTAATTTCAAAGAAATTGAACAATTAGGATTATAAATAGATATGAAAATGATTTACTCTTCACTCTAATTGTTAATTATTTACAACAAAATCAATATAATGCCCTTGCTTTTAGGGAAACAGGAAATTCTCAGTTCGACACAGTGGCGTAGCACTTTGAAAATTGTGTATGCTGTCTAAATAGTTAATTTCAAAGAAATTGAACAATTAGGATTATAAATAATTATGAAAATGATTAACTCTTCAGACTAATTATTGATCCCTTTATAGCAAAATCAATACAATATCCTTGCTTTTAGGAAAACAAAAAATTATCTGTTCGACAAAATGGCGTAACAGCTTTAAAATTGTGTATGCTGCGTCTAAGTTGCTAATTCCAAAAGAAATTGAACAGGATTATAAATAATCACCAAAAATGTTAACTCTTCAAACTAATTATTAATGTCATAGTAACAAAATCAACATTCTAATGAATTAAGACACTAAATTTGGTATAGTTCGATTTTTCATTTCAATTTTTTTTTCTTTGTTAGATTAGTCTGGTGCAAGTTTAATTAATGTCTAAACATACTTGCAACTCTGTCCTTTCGCAACTTGAGAAAATGCTTCAGATGGTTGTAAAGCAGTTTTTTTTCTCTTTTCAAAAGGATTTACGTAGCACAGTTTCTTCTCCACCACCCCTTTTGTTTTTCATTTGAGGGTTTAATTTGAATATACAGGGTGTCCAAAAATTATTGTCGGGGTTCCCTTATACCCTATAACTTTTTATTTAGAACATAACGAAAAAAAAAAAGTTACAGGTGCAGTGCAAGTTTCAACTCAAAACGTTATTAATCAAATAACGATTATGACCAAATAATAACATTAAAATGTCATCAAATTAAAAAAAAGGGGGGGGGGTGAAACTATCTAACTTTGAGCTCATAATTCATAAATAAACATATTGATAAACTTGATAGAATTTTAAATATTTATTATTATTTGATTATAATCACTATTTGATCAATAAAATTTTGAGTTACAGCAACTTTGCACAAATGTAACTGTGTGTTATTAAAAAAAAAAAAAAAAAAAAAAAAAAAAAAAAAAAAAAAAAAAAGTTTTCGTTGTACTTGATGAGTTTGTAATAATATTTTTCGTCATATTCTTAAATCAATAGTTATTGGGGTAAGGAAACCCGGCAATAACTTATAACCCTACATTTTCATCTATAATTATTAATTTTTATACAGCATTTGAAAATTTAATACATTTAGCATAATTTTATGAGGATTTGTAATTAAACAGCCAAATATTTCATTGCAAGAAAAAGATAAATAGCATTTATTATTTTTATTATTAAGGACTAAGAAATTCCTTATAGATGTAACTATCTTTTAATGAAATTGTCAAATGTGCCCGGTGTTCCAGAGTTTAATACTCGGATAAGAAGTAAAGTTAAAATAGTTTAAAATCATTTTTGAACCAAAAAAATATACTCTTTAAATATTAAATATGAAAATTTTAAATACGTTTTAGAAATGAAATATTTGTAACATATTTTGAGGATTTAATTTAAGTATATTTTCGTCTATATAGTCATTAATTCTTGTACGTACAACATTCTAATGAAATTTTAATTTATCTTGCAAAATTATATGAGAAATTGCGCATTTGTCTTTAAACAGGCAAATTGAAGGTACAAAATAACTATAAAAATATTCTTTAAATAAAATTATTTTATTAAATCTTAGTGTTTTTCTATTGCAATTTTTTCTCCGTCAGTTTTTCTATATGCAAAATCTGGATCCATCTAAAAAACATTATTTAATCATATTCTTAGTTTACTTTCAAACGTCAATGTATTGTACGAATTGACCCTATAAAAAGAATATTTTGGTTATTTTTTTTTTTTATCATTAATTTATATGGGATCATACTAGAATATATATGCATGAGAATATCGGACCAGGTAACCCGACTCGACCCGAGGTTCGAGTCGGATCAGGTTGACGTTTATTTATCTGGTTCGGGTCGTTACAACATTTCAAAAGCAAATCCTAAATATATTTTTTGTGAAAAAGAAAAAAAAAACTATATGTTTGAATATTAGTGGGCCTCGGTTCGAACCGGGTCGTGTTGACGCTTTTTTTTTTTTTCTTGTGCGGGTAAGGTTGACTTTAAATGTTTCGTGTTCATTTTTTTTTCTTTCGAATTCACCTCGAATTGAATCAGCATTTCAAAAGAAAATTCTAAATATTTTTTTTTTTTTTTAACTATATATTTGAATATTAATGACGAGTGTCTGTACATGCACCTATTTTTATACAATAAAGATAAAATTGTTATGAGATATATTTGTAGACTACCGCTCCATAATTATATTCAAAATGTGGATATTAATTTTCTTCTATTTCGAGTTAGAGTTTGGAAATTTCGGGTTCGATTTAGTTTTAGGTTGACAATTTTTTTCCCTTGGCGGGCTCGGTCAGGGCTCTAATCTGTATAATTTTCAATTGTTTGACATCCATGACAACAATTTTTATGCGCAAAAAAATTAGGAAAAGGAAAACCGATACCTTAGTAACTATTTTGAGGTAAAACAGTAAAATATTTCGCAGTTTGTGCAAGTAGTGAACATTCTGAGGTCAGTCGGTTCAGTGAAAATTATTGTCAGGGTTAAAACACAAAGAGAGGATTCTATACAGTTGGCCTTGTATTTAACAAATATTATGACGCCTCCAAAAATATTCGTAATACGGAAATTCTGTTAAATGCAAATTTAATATCTTTTTTAAAGTAGAAAATGCACAACACGATATGTATTTTATTATTATTATTAACTTAATCCTTAAGGGATTTCAAGACTCTTAAAGCTGCAAAATTTTCTAATTTTTTTTTTTTTTTTTTTTTTTTTTTTTTTTTTTTTTTTTTTTAACATTTTGATATAATTGTTTCCTTGAAATTCCCATTAGAATAGACGTTATGGCTTTTAGAATTATACCCGCTCAATAGCTGAAGCGGCGTTTCCGAAACTTTGAAATCATTTTTTTCCAAATGACGTTTTTGGGCATAACGCGCAGTATATCTCAAAAACTTCTAAATATATTTTCATGAAATTTTCAAAACATAGGTTTCATGTTAGTCTGTATAAACTGAACCTAAAATTTCATCTTTATTGTTTAAAAAATATTTTTTTTAGGTGATTATACTGTTGAAATTTTCAAATAATTTTATTAGCTAAATACAACTTTGTATTAAAAATATAAAAATACTTTAAATACAAATTTATTTAGGTTCAGGGTAATTATTATAAACTGAAGTATAATTAGGCACAAAAAATTTCATTCTAGCTGCAAAATTTATTTCGTAATCCTGCAGGTAAGCTGTTATACCAATTTTCTGCTAAACAAACGTGTGACAGTTTGGAACCTGTAATACATGAAATGAAAGAACAATTGTGTTTTTAAATCATATACATTTTAAGATATTAAATGTTGAAAATGGTTTTTTTTTTTTTTTTTTTTTTTTTTTTCCCTTCCAATTTTAAGAGTCCTGAGACCCCTTAACTTTTTAATACAGTTTTAAATATACTACATTTTAAACTGGCATTTTCTTTTTCATGTATATATTAAATAAGTTTTTTTTTATTAAATAAAAAATAAACTTACCTTTTGAATTTACCACCTTTGCTAGTGCCTTTCTTAAACATTTGAAAAATAAACTTTGCACCATTGCTTGGATAGAGATTTCTTCAAATACATACTTAAAAGCGATTTAGATCCGATTAGAATAGTACTATGTTATACTGTGTTGCCTGACAAAGAAAATAAAAGATTTTTTTGATAGTAGCTTACTTGTTAGGTTGAAGAAAACGATAGGAATCTTGAAAATTCGGCATGGAGAAGAGAAGGATTGGGGGTTGCTAAATGGGTATCTGTGTTTAAATGTACAGTTTTTTTTTTTTTTTTTCCTGCTGTTTTTATTCAGAAATTTTTTTGTTAAATGAAGAATTTCGTTAAAATAGAAGTACAACTTTATGTATTACGGTTGTTAGTCAACTCTCCGATTCTCCTCGCTAATGTTAAATCTAAGGGCGTTACATTCATGCCCGTACAGAGGGGGAGGGGGGGGGGGTGAGCCAGTACAAATTACAGGGGCCCAGCTCTCCTAGGGGGCACGATTTATATCCTAGTTATTAAATTAAATAGCAAAAAAAGAGAGAGAGAGAGAGAAAAGATTTGTACTTTTTTACGTATTTTTTTTTTAATTTAAAATAATTAACAAATAAAAAATTAAAAAGACAGAATTTGCCTCTAACATTTTTATAGGCTGGCCAGGGTTCAAGGTAGAGGTCTGCCCGCTCCCGGTCTTGGCCCGAGCCAGATCCGGGCTGCAGGTCAGTTTTCATTCACGAGACTTTTACGTGGCCGGCCCTTGTCTTCACTCTCTCCGGATCGGGCTCGGGCGTTACTTTTTGTCTGCAGGCTCGACCTCCAGCCGGGCCTGGACTCCATTCTTCCTAGAGGTCTGGACGGGCCAAAATTTTCACTCCCGGTCCTGACCCCGTCCGTATGAAAATTATATACCCGACCTGCACAAAAATCACTAAAATGTGGCCCGGCCCAATAACAGTTACAAAAAACAAAACTTTTAATTTTAAATTGTAATTTTAAAAATTACTTATCTGGTAAGTTTATTTTTTGATACCTGTCAATAACAGAATTCTATTTAATACAGCCTGTTTAAAACGGAATTTTTCTAGTGTCTTGCGTTTTTGTCTTAGAAGATTTTATTGTACGATATACGTATGATGGGCGAAGGGGAGGGGGCACGATTGCCAGAGTGGAAAGAAATATGTCAAATATTTATATTTTATGTTGTGCATACATGCTGAATTCAAGCTTTTTATCGAACTTACATTTTTATGCAAATACTATGCAAAATCCTTTTTTGCATATTTCTCTTGATTTTATCTTGATTTTTGTGTTATACATATAGGGGAACATAAAAAAAAAAAAAAAAAAGTTGTTTACTGAAATATATGTGAACTCAACTGCGCCACTCTTTGGAATAATATTTATAGCACTGGTGAATTTCCGGTTACGTCGAATTTAGAAAACTTTTCGAAATAACGGGGGCTCTATGCTTCTCGTGGCTTCAGAAGTTAACGGCTATGAATGTGGAGTTGAGGAGTTGACTGACAAAGAGCTTTAATTTTCTTTTTTGAACTGGCAACCGACTAAAAATAACTAATGAAGTTAATTATTTCAGAAAGAGATTTATTTCGTGCGTTTTATTTTATCTATGAATTTAAAACATCTAATTGCAATACTAGATAGCCTGAAATATGTATTGCATTACACATTATGATGAATTTATTGTTAAAAATTCATTAAAATGTCTGTATCTAAAATTAACTTGCAAAGTTCAAATAACATTTTAAATGAAGCTAAAGAAAAAATATTGAATTACATTGAAATATGATGAATTTTCTATTGTCTAATGGAATTAAAAAAAGGATTTAAAAATTTAAATATTAAATTAACTAGCAAGTAGATATATTAAATTACACTGGAACGTGATTTCTCTCCCAAGGTATCTTAAAAAACTAACTTGCATAAGAATAATATTGCATAATTTACAAAGACAGACGTTACACACACACACATATATATACATACATAAACATTAAAAAACAGTTTAAAATAAATATTGAATGACGTTAAATTATCAAGAGTTTTGTGTTATATTGTGAATTAAAAAAATAATAAATTTAATTTTTTATTTAATCTATTTAAAAAAAAAAAAAAAAATACTGATTGCTTTATAACTTATCGTAAATAATTTATATACATTGTGTAATTCAAAATATTTTATATTTTGTGAATAAAAAGTTATTCTGCATTATTTTTTTTTTAAATAATCCTATAACGCTTTTCCATTTTAATTAATCTAAAGATTCAGAATTACTATAGTTTTGAAGCAATACTTATAATTAAAAATAATATATACGTGGGTGGTTCAATAATTATTGTTCTAGTGTATATAAAATATTTGTACCGCGATGGTTGTTGTGGAATATCGAAGCCTAATGTCTTAGATGCCTATATGGCTCAATTTCAGAACCATAGCTGCTATATTCACATAGTTTTGGAGGGAGGGAGGAATGGGGGTGAAAGGCTGATTTTTATCTCATGCGACTAGATTTGAGACAGTGGATGAGACGTAACTATTGTAGTTTGGACTCTTGATCATAGTGATTTAGCCACATCTCATCCACTGTCACAAATGTAGCCTCATAAGCTCCAAACCATCATTTCACCCTCACCCCCTCCTTAAAAACTCCCTCAAAAATTGGCCTTTAAAACTAGCAGCTACGGTTCTGAAATTGAGCATATAGGCATTTAAGACATTAGGCTTTGATATTCCACAACAACCATCGTAGTACAAATATTTTATATACACTAGGGACAATAATTATTAAACCACCCACGTATGTTGCTTTGCGAATTAAAAAATATTCTGCAATATTTTTATTTTAAATAAAACAAATAACAGTTATGGGTTAAGACTATATCACAATCATTAAATACATCAATGCTTATATAATGAACTGTATTGAATCAGAATTAATTGATAGAATTAACTGTTTAAATGTAAAATAATAATATATTATAATTTAAAATATTTTTTTGGTTTCTCGAATTAAATAAATATTCTGAAGAATTTTATTTTAAATAATCTAAATAACAGTCATGGGTTTACTTGCAACATGATCATTAAGTACATTAATTCACACTTTCTGAATTATAATTATTTTTTTATGTGATTTATAAATGGCAAAATACTATATCGACTGAAGAGAAAGAAAACTTTTGATAATAAACTTTTAAAGAGATATTAAATTATTTCTAAATATTATGAATATTTCAATACTACTGTCGATAAAAATTATTTTCGGTTTCAAAAAGGTAAGAATTTGTAAAATAATTACTGTTACAATATTGCTGAATTAAACAGACATCATTTATCTTTAAATAATAATAATAAATTAACTAAAATAAAATAAAAATTTTCTCTTTACAGTTGAAATTGAAAGTACGCAAATTTAGAAATATAATAAAAAAATATTTTGTTTTGTATTGAACACAAGTGCTATTAGTCCAAAAAATTATTTTGTTAATTTTAAGGAGTTTAAAGAAATTATTTTTTGTTATTTATTTACAGTGCTGTTAATTATATATCAGGACATAAATTTGGTGTTTTTAGATACATATAAGATGTTTTTAAAAATCGTGATAATTTAATATAAAGAGAAAACGTTGATAAGTAAAAACGTAATAGTAAACCACAATTGAATTAAAAAGTTGTTCTGATACACAATCAAAATATAATTTTGATTTTTTTCTTTCTTCAAATTTCACTTAACTTTCATAATAACACATTCTTGGTTTATTCGTTTTACATACATCAAGTATAAAAATTAGCTTTTATTTATTTATTTATTTTTTAACCTGTACTTAAGGTCTGATTTACTATATATATATATATTAATATAATGAGATATATTAAGAATATTTCTTGTTAAGACATTTAAAAAAATATTGAAAGGAAAGTACGCATGGAGTGTTTTGAAACACTGGTTGCAGATAATATTTATAACAATTAGTAAATTTTAATTTTGATTTTAGAACTAGAATTTATCCTGACGAATATATTTGAGTGCCAAAAGTCTAATGTTCACATATATACTTTTATTGCGTGCATGAATGATCTTTTATTAATTTTCTTCAACTTTTTTCATGCTCTGATTTTTTTTTTCTTTTAAGAATGTGGTTCCGAATGATTATTATTATTCCGACCTTATTGACTGATTTAAAGGTTTTATAATTTGAATTAGTAAAGAAGATTCTAGAGTAATTATAAAGCTTCTAAAGACGTTTAGATGAATTTAAAGAATGCAATATATTAAATTATATTTTAGTTAATCATTCATCATTAAACAAATTTTCATATTTTGCTTAAAATTTTAAATATTTATCATCTGTAGATTTGCACAGTTCTAATAATGTGATAAAAAATTATTATCAAAAATACGTTTTTTACTCATTTTGCGGAAAGTTAAAAAACTCTTATTTTTTAAAAAATCATTAACAGTCAGAAATTTAAGAATCAGAATTTTTCGAAAAGTCTTGCAACTCTTGATCTTGAAATTGTTTTAAAATTCATCAACAAACGAGGTGTCTTAAGATTATTACAAGAAATATGATTTTTATTTAGATGCTGATTTTTTTCTTTCATTTTCAAACTTACAATGCTTCATATATTTATATATATTTTCTGGATATTGATGCATGCAGTAAATTTTAATTAATAAATAACTTCAGAATACGTAGAAGTAAATATTCGATGAATATGGTGTATAATTTGAATAAAATTCAGATTTATATTATGTTGTTTCTGAAGCATTACAGTATCAAAAGATGAAAAAGCGATATTTTATATATTGGTTTTACAGACTTACAAAGTTTTCTGTAAGCATAGTAATAACGGAAATAGGTAGAAGATGTAAAGTTACGTTTTTCTGCAAAAAAATAAAAATAAAAATTACATAATAGAAAGTCATATAATAAAAAATAACGCAATCTCTACAAAAAGTTATCTAATCTGTTATAGCAGAGAACTAAACTAAGAACTAAAACTAAGAGGAAAAGAGTTGTGTTTATGCATTTATTATTATTATTATTTTATTTTTCTAAAAGTAAAGCAATGTAATAAAGCTGTAGACAATATGAAAAAAAAAAAAAGTTTATTTGTAAACTAAAGATTTTTTGAAATTCTCTATAATATTAATTTTGAAATAAGATAAAACTAATCAGAATATAACAAGTAAAATAATAAAGGAGTGGGGGAGATATTTTTAATTGTACAATTAGAAAAAAGAAATGTTAATGTTAATTTTTTACTATATGCAATTGCAAAACTGCTACAAATTTTTATTTTTCACAATACAGTAAAAAAACGACTAAAAAATTTACAATTAGAATTTATCGCTTTTTGAAAGCTGTAGAGAATGTAAAATAAAAAACTTCCTTTGTAAACTAAAGATTTTTTTGAAATCTCTATAATATTAATTTTGAAATAAGATAAAACTAATCAGAATAACTCGAATTATAAAACAGTGAGGGAGATGTGTTTAGTTATACAATTAGAAAAAAAAAATGCAAATTTTTATTTTTTACTTTATACAATTACAAAACTGCTACAAATTTTTATTTTTAACAATGCAATTAAAAAACTACTAAAAATTTTACAATTAGAATTCATCGCTTACCTATACTATTAAAATTTATCGCTGTTTGAAATCTGTAGAGAATGTGATATAAAAAAATTCATTTGTAAACTAAAGATTTTTTGAAAATCTCCATAATATTAATTTTGAAATAAGATAAAACTAATCAGAATAACAAGCAAAATTATAAAGGAATGGGGTAGATATTTTAATTGTACAATTAGGGGGGGGGGGGAGCGAGTTTTAATTTTTTACTGTATACAATTACAAAACTACTACAAATTTTAATTTTTAACAATACAATTGAAAAACTACTAAGAGTTTTACAAGACTTTATCGCTTACTAATAGAATTTATCGCTTTTTGAAAGCTGTAGAGAATGTGAAATAAACAACTTCCTTTGTAAACTAAAGATTTTTTGGAAATATCTATAATATTAATTTGAAATAAGATAAAACTAATCAGAATAACTCGAATTATAAAACAGTGAGGGTTTAATTATACAATTATATATAATTATACAATGTGTTTAATTATACAATTAGAAAAAAAAATGCAAATTTTTATTTTTTACTTTATACAATTACAAAACTGCTACAAATTTTAATTTTTAATAATACAATTAAAAAACTACTAAAAATTTTACAATTAGAATTCATCGCTTACTTACTATTAGAATTTATCGCTGCTTGAAAGCTGTAGAGAATGTGATATAAAAAACTTCATTTGTAAACTAAAGATTTTTTGAAAATCTCCATAATATTAATTTTGAAATAAGATAAAACTAATCAGAATAACAAGCAAAATTTTATAAAGGAATGGGGTAGATATTTTAATTGTACAATTAGGGGTAAGGGGAAGCGAATTTTAATTTTTTACTGTATACAATTACAAAACTACTACAAATTTTAATTTTTAACAATACAATTGAAAAACTACTAAGAGTTTTACAAGACTTTATCGCTTACTAATAGAATTTATCGCTTTTTGAAAGCTGTAGAGAATGTGAAATAAACAACTTCCTTTGTAAAGATTTTTTTGGAAATCTCTATAATATTAATTTGAAATAAGATAAAACTAATCAGAATAACTCGAATTATAAAACAGTGAGGTAGATGTGTTTAATTATACAATTAGAAAAAAAAATGCAAATTTTTATTTTTTACTTTATACAATTACAAAACTGCTACAAATTTTTAGTTTTAACAATACAATTAAAAAACTACTAAAAATTTTACAATTAGAATTCATCGCTTACTTACTATTAGGATTTATCGCTGCTTGAAAGCTGTAGAGAATGTGATATAAAATCATTTGTAAACTAAAGATTTTTTTTAAATCTCCGTAATATTAATTTTGAAATAAGATAAAACTAATCAGAATAACAAGCAAAATTATAAAGGAATGGGGTCGATATTTTTAATTGTACAATTAGAAGAAAAAAAATGCGAATTTTAATTTTTTACTGTATACTATTACAAAACTGCTTACAAATTTTAATTTTTAACTACTATTAAAATCTACTAAGCGGTTTTATAAGACTTTATCGCATATTAATAGAATTTATCGCTTTTTGAAAGCTGTAGAGAATGTGAAATAAAAAACTTCCTTTGTAAACTAAAGATTTTTTTTTTAATCTCTGTAATATTAATTTGAAATAAGATAAAAGTAATCAGAATAACTAGTCAAATTATAAAGGAGTGTGGGAGATATTTTTAACTATACAATTTTAAAAAATGCAAATTTTAATTTTTTACTGTGCAATTACAATACCACAAATTTTAATTTTTAACAATGCAATTAAAAAACTACTAAAAGTTTTACAATTAGAATTTATCGCTTACTATTAGGATTTGCCGCTTTTTGAAAGCTGCAGAGAATGTGAAATAAAAACTTCCTTTTTATAAACTAAAGATTTTTTTTAAATCTCTATAATATTAATTTTGAAATAAGATAAAACTAATCAGAGTAACCATAAAAACTGCTACAAATTTTTATTTTTAACAATACAATTAAAAAACTACTAAAATTTTTACAATTAGAATTTATCGCTTACCTACTATTAGAATTTATCGCTGTTTTTGAAATCTGTAGAGAATGTGATATAAAAAACTTCATTTGTAAACTAAAGATTTTTTGAAAATCTCCATAATATTAATTTTGAAATAAGATAAAACTAATCGGAATAACAAGCAAAATTATAAAGGAATGGGGTAGTTATTTTTAATTGTACAATTAGAAAAAAAAAATGCGAATTTTAATTTTTTACTGTATACAATTACAAAACTGCTACAAATTTTAATTTTTAACAATACAATTAAAAATCTACTAAGCTGTTTTATAAGACTTTATCGCGTACTAATAGAATTTATCGCTTTTTGAAAGCTGTAGAGAATGTGAAATAAAAAACTTCCTCTGTAAACTAAAGATTTTTTTGAAAATCTCTGTAATATTAATTTGAAATAAGATAAAAGTAATCAGAATAACTAGTCAAATTATAAAAAGTGGGGAAGATATTTTTAATTATACAATTTAAAAAAAATGCAAATTTTAATTTTTTACTGTGCAATTACAATACCACAAATTTTAATTTTTAACAATACATTTAAAAAACTACTAAAAGTTTTACAATTAGAATTTATCGATTACTATTAGAATTTGCCGCTTTTTGAAAGCTGTAGAGAATGTGAAATAAAAAACTTCCTTTTTAAACTAAAGATTTTTTGAAAATCTCTATAACATTAATTTTGTAATAAGATAAAACTAATCAGAGTAACTAGTCGAATTACAAAACAGTGAGGGAGATGTTTTTAATGATACAATTAGAAAAGAAATGCAAAGTTTAATTTTTAACTACTATGCACAGTTACAAAACTACTACAAATTTTAATTTTTAACAATACAATTAAAAGACTACTAAAAATTTTACAATTAGAATTTATTCCTTTTTGAAAGCTGTAGAGAATGTGAAATAAAAAACTTTCATTGTAAACTAAAGATTTTTTGAAAATGTTGAAATAAGATAAAACTAATCAGAATAACTAGTCGAATTTTAAAACAGTGAGGGAGATTTATATTTTAAGTATGTGCATTTACAAAACTACTACAAATTTACAATTTAAAAACTACTAAAAGTTGTAATTTTTAACTATGCAATCACAAATTTCAGTCTTATAAATAACAGATTATGTTTTTACTACTTTAACAAAACCTTGGAAAGTTTTATTCGGAATTTTATAAAATGTAAGTGTTGGTAATTCAACAACTGCATTGCAAATCATTGTAATACTAAATTAAATAATTGTCTTTATTAATATACTTTTTTACAAGTAATGAACAAAAATGCTAATTTTTAGTCTAATAAATTAGAAATATTGTTTTTAAAGAAGTAATAAGACATACCTAATCTCTAAAAGTATTAAAAGTTAATATAACAAAGAAATGGTAAAATTCATGCTAAACCTGAAAATAAGCACTCTCTAGTCGTCAGGTAATTTCAACTTTGAAATACGGTGATTAAAAATTTTGTCGGGCCAACCAAATAATTTTCTTAATTTCTTTCTTTTCAA
The DNA here is from genome assembly GCA_963932465.1 of Maratus speciosus. Classification (NCBI taxonomy): domain Eukaryota; kingdom Metazoa; phylum Arthropoda; class Arachnida; order Araneae; family Salticidae; genus Maratus; species Maratus speciosus. The sequence continues at coordinate 430,637,410 of OZ010797.1, read as the reverse complement.
TTTAGTTACGGTATGAGAATATTTTTAACTTTATATAGTTGACTCATAAAGATCCCTCTTAACAGATATTTTGAAAATTTATTAATATTATAAAAATTCTGGTGTGAAATATTTTATAAAACGAATAAAATTTCTGGTACTATGTTTAGTGTTCTTTTTTTTTTATGTATTTCTTTTTCAGTTTTCAAGTACTACTTTTGCCTCTTAACCCTTTATCGGGTAATGGGAATCCCAGGGTATCGGGTAATTCCCAGTTAATTTTTAATGAAAACTGATGGATTCACACAGGAGTTTTTAGGAAAATGTTCTGTTTTTTAAAATACATGTGATGAAAAGTCCGCTTTTTATTTTCAAATCGTTTTTACGTGGAAGTGAATCTTTTCAACATTTTAGCCACAGAATTTACTTGCAAATATTCTAAAGGTTACTACTGGTCTGAAACTAGGAACTAAAAAATTTTCATTTATTGGTCAGTGGCTACTAGCCAAAATTTGAGCTTTACTACATGCTAAATTACCTACTATCTACTTTAATATAACTGAGAAAGCTATGCTTACCTCGACGTTCAAATCCATATCCCGGCAAGTAGTTGAAGCGTTGAATTTTGTTAATCCTTCACGAGCATGGTATGAAGTTCCTACCAGCTGCTTACACAGTAAGAACTCCATACCTCGCTCTTGATGGACAACAATTCTTCCAACTTGTGTTCCTTCAAAATTCCAAGTTGTGCTCTCTTCCTCAGTTTCCATAGGTGTTGATGACGAATCCACAAAAGTCCATGATATGTCACTTAAAATCCAATAGTATAATTTAAATAATCATCCTCTAAGAGGGTTGTGTATGCAGGGAATAGGGGTAATTAAGTATATGTTAACATATCTCACGATGTGCAAAACAGATAAGGGTGAAAAGTAGTTATATTAAGATTTTGCTTTAAAATATTGTTGAATATATTAACACACTGTACGCCGGGAACGTAAAATTGCAATTTTAGTAGATTGGCGACAAGAATAGCTGTTCTCACCGGTAATTTTACGTAGATTAATACATAAGGTGTAATGCAAGCTTTCAACCAAATTTTGATTTTTTTTTTTTCAATAAAATCCTCGCTTATTTTCAAAAAATTACTTGGCTTATAATGCGTTAAAAATATTTAAAAAAAAATAAAATAAAATACAAGCTTGGCCAATGTCATATCCAGTTGTATTAAATATATATAATTATACGGTTAGTTAACAAGCCAAATATTAAACAGGCTGCGATTTTTTACTAAATCAATTTTGGATATGATATTTATTGTTTTGCGTTCTAATTCTACAGCATTCATCTAATATTTATTGACACTGAGCTTTTTTATTATTATTATTATCATTATTATTAGAATAAATGGATCAAACAACTGGGTGAAAAAGTAAAAGTATGCTTCAAAAACTATTGCATTTTCGTCTTAACAATTTTTTCTCCCTGCAAAAACTTACTGTTACGCGGACTCTATTAATATAAAAGAGGCATTCTGTTCAAAAATTGATATTGGGCAATTTCAAATCAAGCTTCTAAAATAAAGTGTTTGGAATATTTAAAGATCGTGTAAAAAGACTATTTAGCAAACGTCTATTTTTTTTTTTCAATTAATTTTCTAACAAAAATTGCTAAAAGCCAAGTGGCATAAAGGCGATTTTAAAAAGGCGCTTAAACAGATACAGCACTAATAATGTTTTATAGGTATACTTTACATTCCATAAAACATAATACTCCTAATAAAGCTATTTATAAAATTAAACAAATTAACGGCTGACAAATTAAACACTATTTTCGTTTAAAAATCAGCTTCTTAAACACTTTATTTTTTCTAAAAAACAATACCTGTGTTTATATTAAAAAATTATCTTTATTTTTCAAAAATTATTCTCAGAAAGTTTTTTTTTTTTTTTTTTAAGTAAGCAGATATAGCTCTATAAATTTTTTACACGCGCTTTTACTTTTCGCGAAAAATAATAACGCTGTTGACAAAAAAAAAAAAAAAATCATTATCTGACAATTATTCTAAATCATTTCATTCTAAAAACAGGAAAACAGTTCTACCAGTAAGAAGACAACTGTTGGAATTCGGAAAAAAATTTCGCGCCATTTTCGGTTACAGCTTAATTTATTAAGCTGTAGTTTGTAAAGTTTTCTATTTAATCAAAGATTTATAAAATAATAACAGTTTATTATTATTATTAAGAAGATAATCCTAATTTTGCAAGGTATCAATTAAAATTCCAGCACATTTTTCGCGCCATTTTCTTTTTCAATTCATGTAGAACGAACGCATTTCGACACGCGGTTCAAAAGGTAAATGATCGCAAAGGAATGTGAATTTCAAATGTAGCGATCAAATAAAATTAAACATTTTCATTTGATTTTTTTTTTTTTAAGTGTTCATATCGTAGTCCTGAGAATTCATTATATCTCAACAGTAGACATTGCTAAGATTAAAGTAAATTTTCTAAGTTTCAGATTAAGGTAGTTGATTTTAAGAAATTTTGTTTGTAGCTTTTAATACTATATAAGATATACTCACCCTATAAGAAACGTGAAGCAGAAAAAATAAAGTCCCCTCCTGATAATGTTGGAAGTCCATAGTAGTATGATGATATCTAGCATTCGGCCAGCACGCAAGGGCCGCTGGCGGCCACACTTTCCCGCCAAAATTTCAGGAAAATCGGCCGCCCAGTCGGGCTGCAAGCAGGCCGTTGCCTTGGAAACACCCTCCACGTCACACTCCCGGGAAAAGAAATCGTTGAGACCGTGGGGATATTTTTTGCCGTCCCTTAGCATCCCCGGGAAAAAACATTCCTTCGCTGAAGAATCGAACGAAGCAGCCACAACAGCAATCAGATACTGCGCGTTCCATCTCCCGTTGAGCAATGGCGACCGAGCGCGGCAGTAAAGGGTGAAAAAAACAAATGGCGGACGCGGGGCGAAAAAACGCATCTTGCACAATGCAGAGGGGGGAGGGAGAGGTTAAAAAAAATCATGGACGGAGCCGTGGCGCGTGGGTAGCCGGAGCTGTGAGCCAGCCAGCCAACTCTGGCGCTATCAGCCAACACCCAGTTTTTCGTGCCGCAGCTTCTTGAATGATGGCGGATGCAGCTTTTTCATTGGTTGTTCTTTTTCATTAGGTACCTCCTTCTCTTCATTCTGTATGGTTGTTTTCTGCACTGCGACAACCAATGGTGAATTAGGTACTGCCTATGACGTCACGCCAACGGTTCATCGCTCAAGTAGCGGATAGAGAGATGGAATCATTTCATTGGGAGTCGTTGGAGGTGCCGGAACTCCAGTTGGATATATGGATTGGATTGTTCGGTGGTTGTGATGGAGCTCTTGTTGTATTATTTTCAGCTGGTTTTTGATTTGTTGTAGCTTTTGAATTCAACCAAAGAGTATCGCAGCATTATAAATTATGGATTTCTATTATATTTGTGAAAAATACGAGAAATGAAATCGCAATTCATTAATCTTTAAAAAAATCTAGTATCAGGAGTTTATTTTTTCGGCTAATTGTATTCAATACAGGCGTAACAGCACTTTAAAAAATAATCCATTCATAAATTATTGTTCAACCCTTTGTCAAGATCCTGAAAAAAGAAATTAGATAAATCAAAATACATAATATGTATAAATGTTGATTATATAAAATATTTAAACATTTTAAATTGAATCTAAGTTACATAAAAGTAAGCAATTTGTTGTTGTTTTTTTCCTTTAGTGATTTATAATATATGTATTTACGTGGTGAAAAGCAGTTTTATTAAACAAATAATTCGAAAATATCGTTAGATGCACGATTTTCTAAACAAGTATTTTCGTGTATATTTTGAACGTGTGAAGTTTTCACATTTTAATAGCATTTTTGCATATAATAAGTATAAATGCTGAGGTAGCAAAAAAAATTCTAAAAAATAATAACAGCTAATATCAAAACGTTTCATTTATTTTCTATTTATTTATTTATTTTTTCAATAATGACTTACTTTTTTTATTTACTTTATTAAATGATTTTTATAAAATGAATAATTTAAAAAAATGTTGAATATACGATATAGTCTTCAAAAATTAGGTGTATTAATAAGTCTACGTTTATTTAGTTAGCCTAGAAATTTATAGATTGATTTTTCATTTATTAAAAAAGTAATTTTTTTAATATTGTATTATTACTTATTATGTTTTTTATTATTATATTTTAACTACATTCACCATGCTTATTTAGTTTTTACTATTTAATGTTTGAGCATTATCTATTTTTATGGTAATATTTGTCTTACTCAATAATTTAATTAAAAGTTTATATTTAGTCTATTTTTGCCTGTATGTTAATAAATTTGAAGGTAAACCAATATATGCAAGGATGTAATAAAAGTAAATATTTTTAATTTATAACTTTAGAGATCAAATCATCAAAAAGCGTTTCAATTTTAATAAATCTTATCTTTACTTTTCATAGTTCTAGTAATAATTTTAGTTTAGCTTATTAAATGCCTACCATTTAGTTTATAGTATTTAACCCTTTCCGATAAAATTTAATTTTGAAATGGTGTGCATGAAAAATTCATTTATTCCATTAAGTAGGGTTGCCAGTTTGGCCTTTTTTTTTTTATTCCGAAATTTCGCATTTATACCAGAAATTTCCTATAATATTCTTTTCTTTATTTAATTACAGACATTTTGTGATATTTTTCTAAATACGTTTTCTAAAGTAAAATTTCTTCTTTCAAAATTTCCGAAATTAAAAAAAAAAAAAAAAAAGACCAAACTGGCAATTCTTCCGATGGTATGTTTATGAAACCACTTAAATTTAATTTCCAAATGGCACATTGGCACAAGAATTTTGAGATTTTTTTTTTTTTTTTCATTTTCCATGTTATGGTGAAAAATACCTTTAAAAAAAAAAAAAAAAAAAAAAAAATTCCAAATAAATTTGTACGAAAATTCCGGTGTCATTCATAAATTTTAACCTTTTAGCAAGCTTTGCCCCTGAAAGGGTTAAAGAAAATAAGTAACGTTACATGCTGAAATACTTGGTTTTATGAACTAATTATATAATTTTGTGGTAGTATAAATATTAGAAGGAATTTTTCCAAAGCGTGTGTAACTCGTCAATATACCATTTGAAACAAAAAATTCATATCGAGCGAGACTCGTCATTTTAGTGGAAGGGGTTAATTTTCATTATGTATTTTTAATTATTTCTTTTTTTTTATTTTGTTGAATGATTTGATTAAAAATAGCATTTTATATTTAAAAATTTCAAAGAAAAGATCTTACCCTAGAAAAAAAGCTTTACAATATCTTTTTCTCTGTAAAAAATATTTCTTTTGAGCTCATGAAACATTGGGCGAAATTTGTTCATGCAAGATCTGAAAACAAAGCAAAAGTATAAGTATACAACGTAAAGGTGGGAATATTTTTTTTAAAGATTTTCACTTCTAAATATTTTTATAACGAAAAAACATGAATATATTAACTACAACATGTTGAAAAATGTGCAAATTAGTGTTTTATATGTATAAATTTAAGATTTATTTTTAATAATTACATATTTACCTGAAACTTGTTGAAAATAATTTCTCTTACCATAAGGTAAAATGAAATAAACTGATATTACTTTTAGTTTGTTACGTAGTCATAGTAAATAATTTTTAAACTTACCGACAGTATGGAAAATATTACGCGCCTCATGATGTTTGTTAAACCAAGACATGAAATTTCCATATACAATAAATGTTTATAAACTTCTAAATTATTTTTTAAAAGTTAGTTAATAAATATGATATTTAAAAATTTAGTTTTAAAATTAATTATTAGATTATAATTAACAATATATAGTTTCTTAAATTATTATTAGTTCATATTCCAGTTTAATGATTAATTTATTTCGAACATGCATGACATATTGCTTATATATAAAGAATACTTTGAAAAGAATGCTTATTATATAAAGAAAAATGCATCAGAAAATTGGATAAGATAATATTAGAGTGACAATTTTGTTTTTGATTTTTAACCATTTGGAAAAATGGTTATTGTCCTCGTCAGGGTAGGAAATCAAAAGCATATCTGAATCTTTTTATTGGTTTAATCCGCATTTTATTCGTTTTCTGATTGGTCTATACAGTAATCTGTATTTTCCCTTTACTTTCAACAGAGATTGATACTTCTGTTGCCACTATGACAAAAAAGTAATAAAAACTACAAAAAAAAAAAATAATAATAATAACTCAGAAACAATTTGAGATACAGCTTTCAAATAAATTGCATTTAAAAGTACATTTTTTTCACTATACGACGGTGTAGAAAGTAATATTGTTGGATGTTTAGAAGTTTAAGAATGAAATTTCATTTAAAATTGGTCGTCAGATTTCTTGGAAATCTGACGATGGAAAAGACTTTTTCCGAACAGCCAATGAAATGCTTGCATAATACGTAAGTTTAAGGTGGATAATACTTAAGTTTCAGGAAATCTGAGGAGTCGCGGGCGATTTTTGTCGCTTGCAGTTTTTACGTGTAATAACACTATTAATGTTTAATTCATGGTGTACGTAATGTATGATCAACTCCGTGCGATTTTTTATGTCTTAAATTTTAGTCTTTGAAAAAATCATTTTCCAAATGGTCGTTGTAATTTGTTAAATTGCTTTTTTTAATTTTTATTTTTTACTTTTTATTTTTATCAAACTCATCCATAATTAGGCTTGCAGAAGAAACTAGCAGATGTAATTATAAAAATAATGGTACTTAAAAATATTTTTCCACCCTCAACAGTTCGAAATTTTCTGAGACATTTTCAGACTCATTTTTAAAAGTAAAAACACGAAACTTGCTAAGGTGATTTTTGAAAAGATGCATAAGATGCCATGTGATTTCATTTTTCGCTCAATTAATAAGAATTCGATTTTTAAACAATTATTTTCTCAGTATGACCATTTATTTCAGTCCCAGACCTCCCGCTTCGGAAAATTCGGTTCAAAACGCCAACTTTGACAGCACTTTTTACAATATTTTCTGCATTTATCAAAAAATGGACAAGCACGGCACATTATATAGTTTCTAAATAAAACAATTTTCCAGTTTGATGCGTTTGAGAGCAAAAATGAATTTTAAAATGAATCGGAAAATAAGCAGTTTGGATTGGAATACACCCTTAACTGTTCCCTTTTCCTTGGCACCATAAATTAAAAATAAGGGTGAACACCACTTTTTCCGTGCTAAATTACTTGCCTTATATAATCGAAGAAATGTCTAATAATGAATAAAGAGATTAGTGGTATACAAAAGCTTTTACTAACAAAGCAAGCAAAGTCTTCTTTCCGAAGGCAGTTCGTGCAAAACAGTTACAAGTGGTTAAGTAAATATTTCTCCATTGCTGAAATCGTTAGCTTTAATCGTTATAGATTACATTTTTTTTTTTTTAAATCTTCTTGAATATTGAAATAGCAAATTTAATTTTTTTCTTCTAAATATTGCATTCTTAAATCATTTTTTCAAAAAAATTTTATTATTTCGACAAAAATCTAAAATAATACCTTGTACTTTTTTTTTCTTTATACATATTAATTATAAATACACAAATGTCAAGAAATGTATAAAAATTAATTTATTTTAGTCTTCTTTATTTTTTATCTAATTCTATTAAGTATTATTACCTACTATCCGTGGAAATATACTATTATTAGTGTTTACTTTAGGGGAAATGACACGGTGCACTCGTAAATAGCAGGACCTCCTCAAAAAAAAATGCGCTTATTCAGTTCAAAACAGTCGCAGCGCACTTTCAAATGGTCTGGCACACTCAAAAAATGGCAGAACGTCGAAAATTTATGGTTAAATCTACAATAATATCATATTTTACTATAGCCTTTGAAATGGAACCTATTTCAAGGTTTTAAATAACATTTTAGTGTTTAGAAAAAATATGATTAAGGAATGACATTTTAGAAATAACATCTGAGATGCAAAAAATTTATCACATGAAACCTAAAGTATTTTTAACAATCTTAAATATTAAAATTCAGTCATGAATAATAATAACAATGAAAAAAAATAATAGTAACAATCCATCCAACTAAATGGTTGTGGTTGTGAGTTTCGTTCTAATAAGTTTCACTGTTTTTCTTTTCTTTCTTTCAATTTTTTTTTAATTTTTAAGTTAGTTAAGAAACAAAATCAACTTAAAACCACGTTTATAAGGAATTACTTTAAAATGCATAGAAAATAAAAGGAAAAGTCATGATTCATTAAAATGGTGTCAAGGTGTTATTAAAATTCAGTCATGAATAATAATAACAATGAAAAAAAAATAACAATGAAAAAAATAATAATAACAATCCATCCAACTAAATGGTTGTGGTTGTGAGTTTCGTTCTAATAAGTTTCACTGTTTTTCTTTTCTTTCTTTCAATTTTTTTTTAATTTTTAAGTTAGTTAAGAAACAAAATCAACTTAAAACCACGTTTATAAGGAATTACTTTAAAATGTATAGAAAATAAAAGGAAAGGATAAAATAATGATTTTATGATTAGCATAAAATATTTTTATGTAAAAACCTCAGAAAAAAATAAATAATACAATCATGGTCAACGCGATATGTTCACGTGAGAGTAAAAATAATAATAATAATAATAATAATAATAGAATAACCGCTTTCTTTTGAATTTTTAATAACTTTTCCTATTTTTCATTGCTGCACTTTTTGGATTCGCCTTTCATCATTACTTTGGGTGCTCTGATCTATATTGTTTTCTATTTAACCTGACAAGCTAGTTATCCTAATATGGAAAGTTAAAAGGTTTTAAACACGCATTAAAAGTTTCTAAGAGTTAATGTTCTGAAGAAGAGTCTACATAAACATAAAGTTTTTAAACTTAATTTGAATTTGAATTTATTATTATTATTTTATAAACGAATGCACCTTATACGCATTTCACACAGAATTTCTCAAAATTAAACTGTCACAGTGAGCCAAAAATATTTTTATTGAGCAGGTATGTGTTTAAAATGGGAGAAATTGGAAAAAATATTCTTAATTCATGAGAGAACCCCCCCCCCCCCAACCCCTCAAAATTTTGAATTTTTAAAAAATAAAAAAAGTTATAATTTCTGAATTTTTTACTTGATGAACATAGTAGTAGGTCATTTTCTCCATCGATAAGGTCATTTTGTGCATCTCTCTACCTTTAAACAAAATTTCATGAAATTCTATCCAACCATTTCACAGAAATCATGAGTGCGATGACCAAAATCACGTTTTTGAGAAAATTGACTTTTCAAATTATCTCTTTCTCATATAAAAAGACCTCAAACTGTTCATGATATAACTTCCTTTTTCTAAAAAGGTTTTTTTTTTTTTTGAGGCATAATCTTTTTTTTTTAAATAAAAAGTCATAATTTCTATATTTTTTACTCGATGAACATATGGACTGCAGGTAGGTCATTTTGTGCATGTGTAATGTTTACACTTTCAGTCAGCATTTCATAATATTCTATCCAGTCATTTCTTAGAAATGATTCGCGCGATGACCAAAATCACCGTTTTGAGAAAACTGACTTTTCAAATTATCCCTTGATCATATAAAAAGACCTTAAACTGTTCCAGATATAACTTCCCTTCTAATTTTTTTTTTTTTTTCCGATGAATTTATTTTAAAATAAAAAGTCATAACTTTTTATATTTTATGAACACATGGACTGCAGGTAGGTCATTTTGTGCATGAGGAGGAATGAATCTTTTTTTTTTTTTTTTTTTTTTTTTTTTTAAATAAAAAGTCTTTTCAAATAAAAGTGCGTAATGTTTACACTTTTCAGTCAACATTTCATAACATTCTATCCAGCCATTTCTTAGAAAATCGGCTTTTCAAATTATCCCTTGGTCATATAAAAAGACCTCAAACTGTTCAAGATGTAACTTCCTTTTTCTAAAAAGGCTTTTTTTCTTTTTTAGGAGAAATGAATCTTTTTTTTAAATAAAAAGTCATAATTTCTATATTTTTCACTCGATGAAAATATGGACTGCAGGTAGGTCATTTTGTGCATGTGTAATGTTTACACTTTCAGTCAGCATTTCATAATATTCTATCCAGCCATTTCTTAGAAATGATTCGCTCGATGACCAAAATCACCGTTTCGAGAAAACTGACTTTTCAAATTATCCCTTGATCATATAAAAATACCTTAAACTGTTCCAGATATAACTTCCCTTCTAATTTTTTTTTTTTTTTTTTTTTTTTTTTTTTTTTTTTTTTTTTGGTGAATTTATTTTAAAATAAAAAGTCATAACTTCTTATTTGATGAACATATGGACTGTAGGTAGGTCATTTTTATGCATGTGTAATGTTTACACTTTTCAGCCAACATTTCATAACATTCTATCAAGCCATTTCTTAGAAAATCGACTTTTCAAATTATCCCTTGGTCATATAAAAAGACCTCAAACTGTTCAAGATATAACTTCCCTGCTTTTCTAAAAAGGCTTTTTTTTTTTTTTTTTTTTTTTTTTTTTAATAAAAAGTCATAATTTCTAAAATTTTTACTCTATGAACATATGGACTGCAGGTAGGTCATTTTGTGCATGTATAATGTTTACACTTTCAGTCAACATTTCATAATATTCTATCCAGCCATTTCTTAGAAATGATTCGTGCGATGACCAAAATCACCGTTTTGAGAAAATTGACTTTTCAAATTGTTCCTTGATCATATAAAAAGACCTCAAACTGTTCAAGATATAACTTCCCTTCTAAAAATTTTTTAAGAAGTGTGTGTGGGGGGGAGGGGGGGGGTGATTTTTTTTAAAATAAAAAGTCATAATTTCTAAATTTCTTACTTGATAAACATATGGACTGCATAGGTAAGTCATTTTGTGCATGTGTAATGCTTACACCTTCAGTCAACATTTCATAATATTCTATCCTGTCATTTCTTAAAACCATGGCATGCAATGACGAAAATCGCCGTTTTAAGAAAACTGACTTTTAAAATTACCCCTTGGTCATGTAAACAGAGCTCAAACTGTTCAAAATATAACTCCTCTTCTAAAAAGTTTTTTTCTTTTTTTTTTTAAAGGGGGGGCGGGGTAAATTTTTTAAAAATAAAATGTCATAATTTTTAAATTTCTTACTTGATGAACAAAAGGACTGCATGTAGGTCATTTTCTGCCTGCATAATAATGTTTACAATTACAGCGAACATTTCATGATATTTTATCAAGCTATTGCGATGATGAAAATCACCATTTTGAGAAAATTTACTTTTCAAATTATCTCTTGATCATATAAAAAGAAGCTCAAATTTTTCAAATTATAACTTCCCTTCTAAAAAGTATTTTCTAGAGGGGAATTATTTTTTTTTTTTTTTTTTAAATAAAAAGTCATAATTTCTAAATTTCTTACTTGATGAGCATATGGACAGCAGGTAGGTTATTTTGTGCATGTATAATGTTTACACTTTCAATCAACATTTCACAATATTCTATCCAGCTATTGCGATGACGAAAATCACCGTTTTGAGAAAATTGACTTTTCAAATTATCTCTTGATCATATAAAAAGAAGCTCAAAAATTTCAAATTATAACTTTCCTTCTAAAAAGTATTTTTTAGAAGGGAATTAATTTTTTTTTTAAATAAAGAGTCATAATTTCTAAATTTTTTACTTGATGAACATATGTACAGCCGGTAGGTTATTTTTATGTTTACACTTTCAATCAACATTTCATGATATTCTATCCAGCTATTGCGATGACGAAAATCACTGTTTTGAGAAAATTGACTTTTCAAATTATCTCTTGATCATATAAAAAGAAGCTCAAAATTTTCAAGATATAACTTCCCTTCTAAAAAGTTTTTTTTTAGAGTGGAATGAATAACTTTTTAAATAAAAAGTCATAATTTCTAAATTTCTTACTTGATGAACATAAGGACAGCAGATTAAGGTGATGATGAACATAAGGACAGTCATTTTATGCATGCATATTGTTTACAATTTCACAGTCAACATTCCGTGGTACTCTATCGAGCCATTTCTTAGAAATCATTTACGCAATAATCCAAAATCACCGTTTTGAGAAAATTGACTTTTCAACTTCTCCGTTGATTATATAAAAAGAGCCCAAACTGTTATATAGATAGATATAACTGAAGTTATGAAGATATAACTTCCCTTCTAAAAAGTTTTTTTTTAATGTTTCTGAAAATCAATTTTGAAAAAAAACTATTTTTTAAAAATGATTTTTTGACATTTTAAAGAATTACCTGACCTTTTAAAACTATATTCATAAGGATTTGAACACTAATGTATAGAACACAGAAAGGAACGATAAAATAATAATTTAATGACTGGCATTTACATGAAAACCTCACAAAAAATAAATAACACATGCATGACCAAAGTGTTCCTATCAGAAAAAATAAAGAATTATAGTTTTCTTTTCATTTTTTAATCGCTTCTCCTATTTTTTATTTTTTTCCTTTTTAGGTTCGTAATTCATCAGCACTTTCGGGGATCTATTGTTCGTTATTCTCCAAAATGAATATGACAAAAATCTATGAATGAATATGACAAAAATCTATGAATGAAAAATGACTGACATGATATTTTTACTTGAGAAGAACGGAGAACCATTCCTTTTTCTTATCAGGTTTACCAAGTTTTCTTGCTTTACCCTAGTTTATAATTCATCATTTATTTGGGTTATAGTTTTTAGATGTATGAGAAATAAAAATTCACCTAAAACCCTATCGATAAGTAATTACTTTTTAATGCATTATAAACAGTAAGAATGAATAAAACAGTTATTTTATTAATGCCATAAAATATTTGAATGTAAAAAGGAACTTCACATAAACTATAGTTGACACATATGATTAAGGTAGCATGGTTACGGAAAAAAAAAAAATAAATAAATAAAGAATAAAGTTTTTTTTTTCTTTACTTTTAATAATTTGGGATGTTTTTAATAGTTTACTTTTGACTCGCAATACATCACTTTGCATGATCAGTTTATAATTCATCATTTATTTGAGTTATAGTTTTTAGATGTATGAGACGTAAAAATTCACTTTAAGGACTACGCTTCACTATTCGATAAGGAATTACTTTTCAATTCACGAAAAACAGTAAGAATGAATAAAACAGTGATTTTATAACTGTCATAAAATATTTGACTGTAATAAGAAACTTCACAAAAACTATAGTTGGCATATATGATTGAGGTGACATGGTCACGAGAAAAAAAAATGGAGAATCTTTTTTTTTTTTTTTTTCAATAATTTGGGCTATGTCTAATAATTTACTTTTGTCTCGCAATTCATCACTTTGCATGATCTATTGCTCCATCTCAGATTTGCACTGCATTTTTATTTTTTCTTGCGGTTTCTATTCGCTGTCATACTAAAGATGAGTTCGGGATTCCAGTCTGATGATTTCAAATCTCACCAGAATCCAGGTTTCGTAAATATCATGATATTTTCCAAAATATCAATAATATTCGATATTTTCAAAATAGCCAACTTACTGATGATAATAAATATTTTCAAGCACAATATGAATTAGAATCTAAAACATAACATGACGCTTAACATGAAAAATTGATAAAGCGTTATTCTAAAAATGTATTTTTTTTTTTTTTTTTTTCACTTAGAACAAAATTGAAGAACAACTATAATTGAAATCACAAACAATTTGCTTTATACACTTATAAAAAAAAAAAAAAAAAAAAAAAAAAAACTGACTGTAGGATTCAATTTCAAGTATAAAAAAATCAGAAATTTATAACAAAAAATAGTTTTTTGAATTGAAAAAAATTAACATAATGTAAGCTTGTCTTATTTTGTATTTCCCTAACATGCTGTATTTTTAAATTCAGCTGTACCAAAATCGGAAAAGATTCTTTTCTAATAAAACTGTATATATAAATGATTATTTAACTTAGATAGTCTATTTTTCAATGGCCGTTCTGAATTAATTACTGTTCCACATAATTATTAGTTCTACTTTTAAAAAATAAAAACTTCAAATCTAAAAATTGAAAACGATATTTTTCTTTTTTGGCTAAAAAAGCCATTGCCACTGACAAAAGATCTGTACCTACAGAATGATACAGTCAGTAACAATTAAAAAATTTATTTACACTTGTTTGACTGAAAACATCAAAAATATCTTGCACAATGATATTTTGAAAATAAATATCAAATATAGAAAATATCACATATCTTGATATTTTGAAAATAAATATCAGATATGTATCCAATATGTATTCATTTATATACAGGGTGGTCCAAAAATCCTTGACACATTTTAAAATTCAATATAAAATCAAATAAGGGTCGTACAGGAGTGCGGTTTGAACTAAAATTCTATTCACGATGAAAAGTTTTCTTCAAGAGAATAAAAATAATTAGTTCCAAACTTCGATCATAGATGGCGCTAATAGTCCGTATGTTTGGTTTCAAATATGCATTTTTTTTCTGATTCTGGGATTAGTTTTGATGCTGTGATACAGAAATGACAACTTCTAGCGAAAAAGCTAATTGCGTAGGTTGGTACTTCGAAACCAAATCGAAACTAACCGTATATACTCGTGTATAAGTCAACCCCCAATTCCTAAGCAAAATTTTGAAAAAAAAAAAAAAAATGAATTTTCGTGTACCCTATTTTATGGAAGAAACGCCGCACCCCTCAAATTGACCCGATAAAGCTTTAAAATATGGTAATCGCCGCAACCGTTGTAAACTCCGCATCCGTCGGAACGCTACTTTTGTCGACAGCGTCACATTGACCTAACTTTAATCAAAGTTTTCTGAGCAGTGTAGGATGCCTCGTTTTTAATATCTTAAGATGCCTGAAGTTTTATTTAAAATATTTAAATCCGATTTTAAATATTTTTATGAATTTTTAAATTAAGGAAACTCAGTCGGTATTTTAAAAAAATCGTAAACGCCGCACTTGTAAAAAAATTAACTTTTAAACTCGTAAACGCTGCGGCGTTTCTTCCATAAAATACGGTATAAGTCGAATCTCATTTCTAGTAGTACGTTGAAAAATGATTTGTAATCGAGGATTAAAAAACAATTATAAATTTTCAATAAATTAGTCAACATTTTTCTTTCATTTCTAATCAGACTTTTTTTTATTATTATTATTCAGTATTTTAAAACTGTATAATTATGTAAAACTGGAGAAGTTTAAACTATTTTAAAATCTATTCCCACCAATTTAATGATACTTAAAAAAAAATCTTTCAAAAATCTATCTAAGCCTTATTTAAAAGGGTAAACAACTTCTTAGACTGCTAAACTATAGTACTTCTTTGTAGTATAAGACTTTTAGGAGAGATATCTAGAAGCAGTCTCAAGTTGAACTCTTTTAAAAGGGGGATTAAAATGTTGAAAGAAATGCCCGTGTATTGAAGGGAATTCTATCCCGAGAGAAAATGGATGCAAAACAATTACAGGGACATTATTGTTGAGCTTTTTTTTTTTTTTTTTTTTTTTTTTTTTGCCAATCACAGGAAAATGAGCACTGTCCGCTTTTATCTCATCTCTCTCCAACCTAGACGCATATGGGATTACTTAAAAGACTTACACTTTCGCCAATTATCTGCGACTTTTTTTTTTTTACTAATTCGTGTGTAAGTTGACTGCCCCCCCCCTCCTTATCCCTAATCTCAACACCCAATTTTCTCTAAAATTCTTCGACTTATACATGAGTATAAACGGTAATCTGAAAATCAGAAAAAAATGCATGTTTGAAACCAAACATACGGACAAGCGGCGCCATCTATGAACGAAGTTTGGAACTAATTTTTTTATTCGCTTGAAGAAACCTTTTCATCATCAAAAGCATATCAGTCCAAACAGCACACCTGTACGACAGTTATTTGATTTTATATTTAATTTTAAAATGTGTCTGGGGCTATTGGAGACACCATGTATATCGAAGAACCTTACCAGAGCCCGAGCTCGATGCCGAAAATACGCAGTAGAAAATTGTTAATAACGTTTTCAAAAATTTAACATTCTAATATTAATAACATTTAAAAATGTATCTTGTCGTATTGTCACACGAATAATTACGCTTCCCTTACCATTTTTTAACTGCAAAAAATCATTGCATTTCACCATTTGCATTTCGTATCACAAAGCTTGAAAAACTGCCAATCAAATATTATATATAATTTAATTATTCATCGCATGAAAGCAACAGTAGGACATCTAGTAATCTCTTACGCTATCGTACATCTCACAGAAATCGCGATTATTTGTTAACTGTTTAATGACAACGTCCGAATGAAACGCATCTCATTGGCTATTGAACAGCATTTAATACATCTCCATACCTATAAGGGAGCTATCATAGGGCGAATCCTGTTCTGTCGCCAAATGCCGCCAAGTTTATCGCCAACTTAGCGGTATATCGCTAAATTTGGCGATCAAAATGAGTCGCCTAAAGTGACGCTAACTTGGCGATATCTCTAATATTTCGCCAAATTCCCATAGACTTCCATTGTAAACCTACTTGCTTAGAAAATCAACAAATTGGGATATTTTAATGGAACAAAAACTAATATTAGCTTAAGGGATTATATTAGTTATATTTAAGGGAGTCCAAGTAAATTAAATTATGAATAAAAGTAACATGATACAATGCTTAGCATGCTTTCCCAAACATAAATTTTAAGCCAGACCAAACTGGTCGCCAAGGGCGGATAGTAAAAAAAAAAAAAATGAGATGTTTGACTTACTGGTATGAATAACTGCGTTTGCATCTATGTGGAACAACTTCTGAAACACAAAGTTATGTTTAATGCTATATCTCAGATGTGTTTTACAAAAAATCCCTACAATTCCACTAGATGCAGACAGTTTTTGATAGCAGTAGATTACACGAATCATTTTCGATTATTAATAAGTGTCCTACTGTTGCTCTGAGGCGACGGTATATAATTTATTATATTATATAAGAATATTTTCTTTCTGTTTAAGCTTCAGGCCGAGTAAAAGCGTGATAAAACAAATCGTGACGAATTATACCACGCCCGAGTTTTCTCCGGGTAATAATTAATTGTAATATGTACGAACCCGAGATAATCAGGTAAGCAGTTAATATAATTATATATATTTATGTATGAATTAATTACCGTACCCCAATTCCTAAGTAAAATTTGGAAAAAAAATTAATTTTAGTGTATAAGTCGAATCATATTTCTGGTAGAATGATGAAAAATGAATTGTAATCAAGGATAAAAAAAATTTATAAATTTTCATTAAATTGGTAAACATTTTTTTTTTTCGTTTCTAATCAGACTTTTTTTTAAATTCAACGTTTTAAAACTGTATAATTATGTAAAACTGAAGAAGTTTAAACTATTTTGAAATCCATTCCCATCAATTTAATGATGCTTAAAAAAAAAAAAAAAAAAAAAAAAAAAAAAAAAAAAAGAAAAGAAAAGAAAAGAAAAATCTTTCAAAAATCTATTCAAACCTTATTTACAAGGGGTAACAACTTCTTAGACTGCTAAAATATAGTATTTCTTTGTATTATAGGTCTTTTAGGAGAGATGTCTAGAAGCAGTCTCAAGTTGAACTCTTTTAAAAGGGGGATTAAAATGTTGAAAGAAATGCCCCTGTATTGAAGGGAATTCTATCCCGAGAAAAAATGGATGCAAAACAATTACAGAGACATTATTGTTGAGCTTTTGTCAATCACAGGAAGATGACCATTGTCCGCTTTTATCTCTCTCTCCAACCTAGACCCACACGTGATTACATAAAAGACTTACTTATTCGCCGATTATCTGCGAATTTTTGTTGTTGTTGTTTTTACTATCTCGTGTATAAGTCGACCGCACAATCTCAACACCCATATTTGGTCTAAAATTCTTCAACTTATACACGAGTATATACGGTACTTAAAAAAATCGAAGTTTTCATTTTCATTTTCGACCGAAAATAGGAAGTTACCGAAATTCGGTTTCGGTCTTAAAAACCTGTTTCGGTCGATCCTTAATTAATAGTCATTAATATAAACGTACATGGATGTCATCCCCTCCTCCCTCTCCTGATTCATTACTACATTGGAAGGTCGTTCTCCTTAAACAACCCCTTGAACAACAAAACAGAAAAAGGAAAAAAAAAAAAAAAGAAATGAAAGATGAAGGGAAAAAAAAACAGAGGAAAAAATATAAGAAGGAGAGAAAAAAAAGAAAAAGTGCAAGGCTTTTCATTTCTTACATGAAGCTTAGTTGACGTGATTCACTAAAACAGCTTATACTAATCCCACTTGTAAGAGCATGCGTGTGGGAGAGGATAGGCAGAAAGAGAAAGTCTAAGGTAGGCTAGCATGTACAAGAGAGAGAGAGAGAGATAGCAAATTTGTCCCTAAAATATTGCACACACACACACACACACAAAAAAAAAAAAAAATAATAATAATAATAAAAAGAAAAGTACCCAGTTAAACTGATGGCATTGAGCTCACAGGCTATTCACACTAAGTGTATATTATACTCTTATTTCAAAGAATAATGCCTCACTAAAAATAAAGAAATCGACAAGGGGGGGGGGGAGTTAAATTAAGGGAGAGATTAGCTCCCCCATTTCCCCCTTTATACTTAACCAATGAACCTCTAAATCTAATCAGGGAAGCTCCTTATCAGAATAAACCGGTGTACTAAATTTGAAGCAAATTTGATAATGCTGCATGAAAAATCCATTTATCTAAATTAAGGGGTATTAGTCCATTCCTTTTTATACTTTTCCAATGAAACCCCAAATCTAATCAGGGAGCGCCTTATCAGAATAAACCGGTATACCAAATTTGAAACAAATCGGATAATTCTGCATGAAAAACCCATTTACCTAAATTAAAGGGAGAGGGGGGAGGGGTTATCTCCCCATTTCTACGCTTTATACTTAACCAATGAACCTCTAAATCTAATAAGGGAAGCGCTTTATCGGAATAAACCGGTATACGAAATTTGAGGCAAATAGGATAATTCTGCATGAAAAACCTATTTAGCTAAATTAAGAGGGGATTGCCCCCCTCCCCCTGTTCCCCCCTTTGTACTTAACCAATGAACCTCCAAATCTAATCAGGGTTAATTTGACTGTTAGATGTAATGTATGAATATTATATTTTGAATTAGATTCGAGAAGAAATGTGTTTGCTTTTTTGAATAAAATCGATTTTTTTAACTTGATTGAACTACTATATATTTTTTACAATAGTTCGTTTAGAATATATTTTACATGCGAATATTTTTTTTTAATAATCTAAAAAATAAATTGCGAATAAATTTAAATGTATGAGAAAATTACTACTTTATTAAATTCGAACTTTGGCATTAATACAACGAATACTCATGCGTGCAAGAAATAAACGGAATTTTCTCCCTTTTTTTTTGAGACTTCCAGGGACAATTAACGGAAAAAGCATGTTTCCTAGGAATACGGAAATTATTCGTTTAAAAATGATGAATAATTTAGTGTATAAAGACGCATTTTTCTGACACTGCTCAAATGACAGAAAATTGTAATCACCAACTAGTATCACATTTGACTTAATTTAAACACCTCCAATTTATTTAATATCTTAAGGAAAAACTTAA
This sequence comes from Maratus speciosus, assembly GCA_963932465.1. NCBI lineage: Eukaryota > Metazoa > Arthropoda > Arachnida > Araneae > Salticidae > Maratus > Maratus speciosus. Next base: position 430,617,767 of record OZ010797.1, on the reverse strand, counting down.
CCTTATAAATGGATTAATTTTGGAGTTAAAATATCATTTTTTAATGGAAAAAAAAAATAAAAAACGTTTATTTTTAATGTTTGCATTTTACTTAACCTGAAATGTCCTCAACTTACCAACAAAATCCTCTTTTGAATTGCTTTTGTTTCATTTTTAAAGTTCCATTTACAAAATCCACATTCGCAGGTTGCTAATCTGCGGGAGAAGGAGGAGGAAAAGTGTAATTTCATAATCGGATTTTAGCAGCTTTTTATTTATTTTGTTTCCAAAGATTATTTTCTGCTGCTGTATTTGCGTAACTCCTGCGCAGTTTCTCCTTCTTTTTTGTTTTATTATTATTTCTGTGTGTTTCGCAGCGGATTATAATCTTTCTTTTATTTAAATATTATGTGCATTAAACGAACATAAGCCTGTTGAGAGGTGGGGGCTGGAATGTTTTTACTTGCTACTGAAAGAATGTTGTTTAAGATTATTTTAAAATGAAGAAAGAAAAATCATCCACTATGCAATCATTCTCTTGCTGCTGCTATGGTAATGATGACGACATTTGACGCACAAATTTAGTGGTTAACTTTTGAATAAGAGGACCATACAGGCCGGTATCTCCGGTTTGTTTTAGCCTGAAGAAGAAGAAGGTTCCATTGTTCCGAAACACATACATGTCTTTAGTTTCTGACTCTGTATAGCTGTTATACAGTAGACTCCCTCAAATCCGCACAGCTTGGGACGAGAGGTTATGCGGATTTTAGAATTTTGCGGATTTCTGGTCATTGTTTTGTTTACATTTTTTAAACAGTAATTTGAATGTAATTAATAATGCAATCGAAATTATAATGAATGCTTACAGTATAGTAAAATATTAAAATAATTAAGTAATAGACTAAAATAATGAAAAAATAGATAATTTTTTAAAATGATTAAAATATTAAAAGCAAAGGTCAAGTAAATAATCAATGTATATTAAATATTCATTATAAAGATGGGATGCATTTTTCCTAAATTATTCAATGAAACTTTCCTCATAAAGGTACACTACTAATTCAAATCAAAATCATAAAATAAGGAAGTTTTATTTCAGGTTTACCCAGACTTAATAATCAAAAAAGCTTGATTAATGCATAAATATGTTTGGCAAAAGATTGTGATTATCAGTGATGCCAGCAATATCTTGATTTTTTTCAGAAATAAATTTATTCTTCCTTCATGAAAAAGCACAAATTCAGTAATATCAACAAAAAATACAGATTAAAATATATATAGAATTGATATAAAACTAAAAAAGTCAAATTTTGCCTGTACATCTGAAGTGAAATTTCATTGTTTACATCTGTAAATTATGTGCGGATTTTAGAGAGTTGTGGATTTTAGGGTTGCAGATTTGAGGGAGTCTACTGTATATGAAGTTTTATTCGACTTTTCTTCAAATGCCCATTCGAAGTTCTTTTGTTTTATTTTTACAGTTCCATTCTCAAAATCCATTCACGGATTGTTAACATGGGGAGGAAGAGGAAAAAGTTTAATTTCATTATCCGATTTTAGCACCCTTTTTATTTATTTTACTTTAGAAAATAATATTTTCCTATTATATTTACGCGCTTCAGCGCAAACTCTCTTTTTTTTTAATAATTTCTGTCTTCTTCTTTCATTTATTTAAACATTAACTGCTGTGACAGAAATTGTGGCATAACTACTGTGAGGTGGTCTGTGAGACCGCTCGATCACAAGATTAATAAAAGGCTGAATTAACTCATTACTGTTTCTGTACTAAACTTTTTGTGCAGGACTATTGTAATTAAAATTCACCTATTGAAAAGTCTTTGCCGATGATACTAGCGCTCAAAATAAAGCAAAATTTACCCAGTATCTATACTTAAACTGGAAATTACAAGTTAAACTATTAAAACTGAAAAAAAAAAAGTAACGGTCTGTGAGACCGCTAACGTCAGCTAAGAGTTAAATAATATATGCGTTAAACATACATAACCACCTGAGTAATACATTTCTAACAAGAATTGGCAAATGCAATTTCTAATGTAATTTAAAACCAGCCTTAAATGCTGTAAACCGGGCGATATCGTGGATTATTATTTTATCTATTAAAAACAATAAAGTAGAATAATTAAAATGTATGTTGCCTTACAAGATAATTATCGAAATTTATTTCTATAGGAATTGACGATTCAGTTTTTTTTTCTAACCAGAAAATACAGTCTTAAAACAAAAGCAACGTAAAAGTACACTGTTAAAATTTTCTGTAAAATCACAGAAAAAGAAACAAGGCTCTCTGTAAAATCATAGTAGTTCTCGATTAAATGCATTCGATTGAGTTTCTCGGTCATCATTTTACAGACATTTCCTTTTTCACATATCAAATTCCCTGTAGGAATTTTTATGTCTTTAAAGATATTTTTATCTTTGTTACAACCTGGTAATTCAAAATACACACATTCAAAATGCTTTTACAATTTTATTAGAAATATTAAAGAAGAAAAATTGGTTTACAAACTGTTTTATTAAAAATTAGAATGTTTTAGAAAGTGAAAATTCGTCTCTGCGAAGTTAGCGGGGGATTTTCATCGACAATCCCTTTGCATCACCATGTGCATGAAACTTGGTAATATTAAAAGTATTTACTATATTAAATGGGGGCCGTTCAAGTATTATGTAAGCATATTTTTAGTCATTTTGTACCCCTCCCTCACCCTTGTAAGGAAAAATAAGCAAATACTAGACCCCCCTTCCTTTGCTTACGTAAGATTTTATGACATTCTAACATCTACATTATTTGCCATAAAAAATTACAGTTAGCGATAAATTGCGTCATTAATCTAGCAAATTTACATAAACAGACACATAGGGGTTGAGGTATTGAAGGGGGAAAAATTGGTTTAATACATTGTTACTTACGGCATTAAACAATTCATCGAATACAAAATAGTTTTTATATATTATTATTTATCGCACTGACAAAAAAAAAAAAAAAAAAAAAAAACTTTAAGAAATACAACCGGCCCTAATTTATTCAGGCCCATAACTAAAAATTTTTAACAAGAATCATATAGGAATATTAAGTGTTTGGCGTTCACATTTCTTGTCTGGTGTCCAAGATCTTTGAATCCATGTTTCTGCATTCTTTATTATTAAGTTTTCAATGTAGTGGTGGGCTGGAATGATCCTCGATCCCAGTCCTTGTTTATTCCATATCTTTTTTCTCAAGTCGTTCAACATCCGCAGAACGCTCTTCTAAATCATGCTCTTTTGATTTTTGTTGTTAAACTATAGTTGCTTCGTTGTCTAATGCTTACGTAAGAATTTTCGTGACCCCTCCCCCCTCTCCCCTTTGTCAGCAAAAATAAGCAGACACTGGACCCTCCCCCTTCCCCACATACTGCTTACGTAATATTTGAACGACCCCATGGTTATGTTTTGCTGAATTATAAAAGAAATCTTTTGCATATAGTTCCAGCTCCTATAGCTCACCAAATAACATGCTTGTCTCCTACCCAGAAGATCCCGGGTCAAATCCCGGGACTGCTCGAAATAAATCTCGTAAACATTAAATGGTACAGCAGTTCTAATTCACACGAAAAATTCCAATTCTTCGAAGTTCAAAAATTCATTACATTTGAAAAATAAATTTACTTATTATAATTAAAATAAATAAACTAAATAAATTTACAGTCTTGTGTATTTTAATCGATGTAAATTTATCGAATAATTTCACTGTTATTTAACAGAATCTCTGTAATTTTACATAATATTTAAGATAAAAGTATATTCTCTGTGATTTCACAGAAAATTTATAACAGTATACAACATCATGCCTATTCAAATTATAATAAAATATAACAATTACTAAATTAAAATAGCTGTCATCTTACAAGAAACTATCGAAATTCATATCCATGAACTGGCAACGCGATTTCATGCTAACAGATTTTCTCATATATTTCGTTACGTTTCATTTTCAGAATCTCCAGTTACGAACATCTGGAGTCGACATAAATCTTTACGGCAAACAGCATTTCTGTTTCAAACCTAAAATCTCGCGTCAAATATTTGAAAAAAAAATGAAGAAAGAAATAAAGAATACATATCCGGAGGTCAACCAGAGGTTGAGGAATCGTTGACACGGTGAAGGGGGACAACTTGGGGCCTAAAGGGGCAAGCCAAGGGTCCGTCTTGTGTGCGCGGGAATCTAGAAGGGTGATACCGTACAGCGCCCCAGTTGATATTCTTCGTTGCTACCATTTACTGAAAAGTTTAAAACCTGAGAATGTTAATAAAATGGAAGCATTTTCCTCCAAACTCAATTATAAACGTAATTCACTACCTCTCAATGTAAATTGTTGTAATTCATAATTCAGTTTCAATTTGAGATGTTTAAAAATATACTGTAAATTAAAATGTCTGAAATTCAAACACTTAAGTGTCTGAAACGGAGTGTTCAGTTTTCAGACATTTTAAAATGTCTGAATTTTTTCAGACACTTTTCGTGTCTGAATTTCAGACACTTCAAACGTCTTAATAGCATCCACTTTTTTTGTAAGCATCATACGTAGCCATGTTTGACCACGTTGAATCCTGGAAAAATATTTGGCTGGGGTCCTGCCCCCCCCCCCCCCCCTACAACCTGATTTTTCTGGTGCTCCCAATTTTGGTACGCATTTTTTGTTAAGCTGATAATTTAAATCTTTTACGACATTTTACTGATTATGATCAATATTTGGAACTTCAGGAGTAGAACAAGATTAAAACAAAAAATATTTATCTAAATATTAGATTTTTTTAATTTTTTTAATTTTTAATCTTATTTTACTTTAAAAGTTCAAAATATTGATTATAATCAGTGGAATTTCGAAACAGATTTAAAATATAAACTTTACAAATATTGCACATCAAATTTGTGGGCACTAAAATCGTAGGGGGGGGGGGGGGGGGCACGGCCCAGTATGCCCATTCTTTAATCAAGAAGTTCTTTTGCAAAAAATGCAACCCTGCATTATTGTTATCTTAATTGAGATGTCCGGTATTCGGGAGTATCCGTTGTGGAGGTTAATGGACATTCCCGAATAGCTATTCTGAAACATCTATTTAGCGAATACTTTTTTAATCCGCATGGCATACATATTTGTATATTTTTACCTCACAAAATCAGACATCTCCGATTATCGGACAAATTCAGCGGCAAGGGCTATTGAGGGCTTTTAAAGTACATGGATAAATATATATATTTCTTATAATCTTGTCCAACTCTACTTCATATAATTTAAAAATAGATTTTTTAAAAATTTATATTGCCACATAGGCAATTTTACATATATATCAGATGATAATCACAACAGCTATTTAACTATGAATAAATAAATAAATATTCTACTTTACCCTTTGCACTCGATGGCTCCGGAGCGGAGCCATTTAAAATTTGTCTTCAAACTCGAGGGCTCCGCTACGGAGACAATGCAAATAATTTTGTGATACCTGTCTAGAAAAACCAAGATTACATGGTATCACAAAATTATTTGCATTGTCTCCATAGCGGAGACCTCGAGTTTGAAGACAAATTTTAAATGGCTCCGCTCCGGAGTCCTCGAGTGCAAAGGGTTAATATTGAGAAAAAAATTACTTCGGTGTTTTGTTTATTTATATTTTGTGTTTTTTAATCTTGTCTTACTCTAAAAGTTCAAAACTTTCATTATAATCAGTGCAAGATTTAAGGTATCAACTTTACGAAAATTTCATACAAAATCCCCCCCCCCCCTCCTCCCCGAAAAAAAATAAAAATCCTTATCATTTAAAAATTAGATTTTTTAAAAATTTATATTGCCACATGGGCTTATTGTTATCATTCCTATGAGGTACTAAACAAGACATCTTTAAAGCAAAATAAAGCCAAAAAAAAAAAAAAAAAAAAAAAAGTTACCACATGATATCACTATGATACAAACTTGCGATGCTTATCAGTAAAGTCTAATTGGAAAATGACCTTCGAATCCACGCATGCAGTGAAATCTAAATAAACAAATGATTCCCTTTTTCCTGACTGGCTTACTTCTATGTTTCCAAATCAAAAGTTTTCACACGTTAAAAGATTTAATAGCTTTAGAAATATATCTAAGAAATACTTGAGATAAACATTCATTTTCAATTATATATAAATTTCATGAAAATCAATTGATTTTTTTTCCAAAAGCGAAAGTTTATAAATATATTTTTTTAATTTCAGCTGAATATTGTTCAATGGAAAAAAAAAAAAAAAAAGGCAATCCCGAAAATCCCGGAATTCTCCAGTAAAAATTCCGGGATTTTCGGGGTTAAAATTAAAGCGGGATCCCGGGATCTCAATCCGGGATTGTAATCCCTAGCTAGGAAGTAAGAAAACTTTAAGAGATCTTTCAAAGTTTTTTTTTTCTATTTCCTTGTGGTCGAGTATGAGATAAGCATTAGCCATTGAAATTGAAACTAAGAACTGCCATATTGAAAACAAAACAAAACAAGAGAATGAACTTAACTTTTAAATATGTCTGTTTTTTAGTGATGTTATTACTTTAAATTTGAGAAAAAAGATGAGAATAAATAATACATAATTTGTAATAAAAGACAACGTCATAAATTTAAAAATATATACTTCTAGAATTAGTGGGTTTTTTTGCAAAAAGATTCAAAACTAATTAAATTTCATGTAAGATTTTGTTTAGTACAATAAATAAAATCATAAAAGACAATAATTTTAGTACTATAAAGAAATTATAACACTTACTTCAATCACTGTTTGCAAGAGGTAAGAAATATTCCTCGATTTGAAATTTTAAAAACTACCACAACCACAGTAAGGGAGAAAGACTTTCATCAGTTTAAAAGGTAATCCTATAATACATCCGACTAGCCATATTTAAAGAATGAGATGTTTCATCCTAAAAACAGGACCCGCCAGACAAAAGTTTCTTTTTTTTTGCCAGCTTCGACAGGACGAAGATGAATGACACAATATTATTGATATAAATTGATACGAGTTAACACTAAGCCCATTGCACACGCTTTGTGGAATTTCCGGGTGTAATCTTCAACCGTCGTCTACTTCTGTTCTGTGTCCATCCCGCCCTTGTATCGACGACAGCTTCTAAGAGACATTTGATGTCGAGCACACACGCCAGATGTATGTATTCAATAAATAAATAATCCAAGTTAATACGAATTAAAATCACAGTACTTCACATTTCGCAAAAAACGAATTAAAATACACGCGTACATAAAAACAAACTTTGTTTTAATTACAACGTATACCACTTCGAACGAAGACATCTAAAACGCATGCGCAACTGGGAGTGCTAGTGCCCCCTGGTGGTTATTGCGTCGGAAGAATCAAAGCGTCTTAAATTAAGACACGTTTAAAGCAATGAAGTGTCTTAAAATAAGACGTTTGCGGATATTTTAGACATTATTCTCAGTTCGTTTACACCATGGTCATAGTAAGACACTTATGTATCTTAAATTAAGACATCTATAATGTCTGAATTTTCAGATTAAGATACTTAAGTGTCTAAAATTCTTTTTCAGTCACATATGTGTCTAAATTTAAGACGCTTCTATTTGCAGTGAAGAAATTTCGAATATAGTGATAAAAAAAAAAATGATAAAAAAAATTGTTTTACGGAATGTGTATTACATGCGGAAGCAAAACTAGGTAAAGTAAAATCATGAAACGTCGCCATAGGAGAATATTTTGGATTAATACTTATTTATTCGTAAGAACTGAAATGTAGAGATGGGGGAATAACTAAATGGAGATATGGCCTCCAAAACGAAGAAATGGGGGCAAGTTATTAACAACATAGGGCATAAAAACTTAAAGGGGCGCAGGGATCCCGGCCTTTAAAAAATTAAAAATGTGAGCCTCAGGTGCATCAGGACCTGTCTTGGACTATCTTCACCTAAATTTTCAGAATTCTACGTGCGGTAGATTTCGCTAGCTATCGCGAACAGACAGACACACACACACGCACAAAGAACGAAAAATTTCTTTTATTAGTAAAGATTGGAAAAACAAAAAACTTGCTATTTAAGAAATGGGTATGCGTATACGTTTCTTAAAATGTTTTGCAATCCTTTAAAAAGAAGTTTGAAAAGGGATTGAATTGTTATGGATATAAAGAGAAATATTCCATTTGATTTTGTCTTAGAAGAGAAATTGAGCATATGTGCTTCAATAAAAGGTTACCATTTCTGCGTCCAGTTACATTAGAAGTCTACGGATTTTGCAGTCTTTGCACGATCATTGTTCGTAACATAATTCTTTATGTTGTTGGATATCCCTTGTCTAACCCAGCTTTCTATTTGAAGATTTTTTTACAGAATTACTGGAAAACAAAACTTGAGGTTTTGTGCCATATACTGTAAAAAAAAAAAAAAAAGTCGGACTAAAATACAGAAATGCTACTGGCAATCGAGACGCCAGTACTATTTCCGTATTTTAACTTTTTCCCGGTAAATTACAGAAAATTTTCCGGTTTTTTTTTTTTTTTTTTTTTTTTTTTTGGCATTTAAGGGGGAAAATTTCCGATAAAATACGGAAATAGTACTGGCGTCTCAATTGCGAGCGGTAGTTTCGTATTTTAGTCCGTGTTTTTTTTTTTTTTTTTTTTTTTTTTTTTTTTTTTTTTTTTTTACAGTGTAGATTATAAAAGAATAAGAATTGTGACTTTTGTGCAGATCTCAGGCTAGTGGTTCGGTATAAATATCACATTGCGTATTTTAAACAGATTTTCAAGTACATGAAAATCACAAAACGTCCTGATGGGAGAATATTTGGGATTAACACTTATTTCTATTTAAGAAGCGACTTTTAAATGAGAAAATTAATCTTGAAATTTTTTTTAAATGGTATACTTTGGGTAGTGAACCCGGGCTCTGCAATGACACAAAAATTTTGGGCTCGGATTTTATATCGTCAGCCCATGCTCCAGAAAACAAGCCCGAACTAATCACTAGTTCCTCCCAGTTAGACAGAGAGTGATAAGTTTGCCATAAGGCCTTGAAGCAGAGTCCAGAATTTTAGCATCTAAACAAAAATCTATATGCAGTTATAAGATTTTCTTTCTTTATTTAACCCTTTATCTACTGATGGTACTTATAAGTATACCATTAAAATAACTTGTTATAAAATTCATTTAATACATTGATTAGTCATAATACAGTTTAGAATGAGTTATAAATACATTACTTTATCTTGTTTCAAAAGCATTATTGGTTACACAAAACAAAAATATTGTTAAAAGGATGATTTCTTTTGCCTTTACATCTTTTCAGCTTTCTTGGCGTTGGGGGGGGGGGGGGGGGGGATTTTCAATTCGAAATATTTCTATATTTCTATATTATAAGAACATTATATTTGTACATTTCCTAGTTCTACAAAATACAGTAGAGCGCCGATTATCCGAACAAGTCGGGATGGACCCTAGTTCGGATAAATGGACAGACAATTTGACGGATGTTCCTGACTATACTGGAATCTTCACACTTTATCCACTCTTTCGATTGACAGCACTAGTTAATACTGGTGTGTTTAAAAATTGATTTTTGTCTTTTTTATTTATTTTTTTTTTGCTTACTTTTTATTATCATTTTCTGAACTCCAGAGATTATAATTTAAGCAAAAGAACTTTCGATTGTTGCTTGCTTCAAAGAAGACATTCTTTTTTATAATTTATTCTTTTTTATAATGTCATATCATTCATAATCATCATTTGTTCTACCAATTTTATTTTCAGACATTAAAAACACACTAAGATTTCATAGTTTATCATACAGCCAAAAAATAGCGTACATGTCATAAGTTTTAAAACATATATATACTTTAACACAAATATTCAAGATAGTTTAAAAAATATTTTCACCTCCTTTTTCACCGAGGCATCTTCAGTTATTGATGTTTTTCGTATCACTCTCTCGTTATTCCTTGCTTTCCAGATTTTCCCTGTTATTTTTCCCCATTTTCAAAATGTGTCGCCATCTATTGTCTATAACTGCGTGTAGTTGATCATTGCAGGTTTCTGATTTTGATGAGATGATTTCAATGGCTTCTCTTATTAATGCGTAATTTTAAAAACGTAATAGATTTTAAAAACGTCGAGAAATTAGCAAAATACAATAGTTTAAATTACGCATTAATAAGAGAAGCCATTGAAATCATCTCATCAAAATCAGAAACCTGCAATGATCAACTACACGCAGTTATAGACAATAGATGGCGACACATTTTGAAAATGGGGAAAAATAACAGGGAAAATCTGGAAAGCAAGGAATAGCGAGAGAGTGATACGAAAAACATCAATAACTGAAGATGCCTCGGTGAAAAAGGAGGTGAAAATATTTTTTAAACTATCTTGAATATTTGTGTTAAAGTATATATATGTTTTAAAACTTATGACATGTACGCTGTTTTTTGGCTGTATGATAAACTATGAAATCTTAGTGTGTTTTTAATGTCTGAAAATAAAATTGGTAGAACAAATGATGATTATGAAGACATTCTTTTCAATGCTGCCATATCTCGAACTCTTCTTAAATACGTTAGTTGAATAGGAACAGCATTCTTCTGCCGTTCGAGCCATTTCATAGCTTTTTACAAACTTTCGAAGGTTTCGTTATGTGATGGACCTTGATCATTTTCAGAGCATTCGTTTTCAATTTCTTTTTCGTCTTGAATATCATCCACAATCTCATCATCATTTAAAATCTGATATCCAGGTCTAATAGGGTGTTTAGATATTTGGTAGTTCATTAAAAAAAAAAAAAAAAAAAAAAAAAAAAAAAATGTTTGAGAGAAATAAGCTATTCGGATAATTTGAAGTTCGGTTAAAATGTATTTTTTGAGAGAAATTGGATGTTCAGATAATTGGAAGTTCGGTTAATTGGAGTTCGGATAATCGGCGCTCTACTGTACTAATAAAAATATTTAAAATAAGATTTGAGTGGGGTTATAAATATTGCACAAAATCCCTATAAATTGAAATTTAATTAATCCTTTTAAATCCTTCTAAAATTTATTAAATGATTATGTAAATCTTCTAATATAGTTTAAACAATTCACGAAAAATGCTTTAGAAGATAAACTTTTTATGAATTCATAATTCAGTACATAAAGGGTTAAAGCAACTACATTCTCTTGGTAGCAACTAAAAACATCCCTCCACCTCTACCCTCCTTCAAAAGATTCATTTAATGTGCATAATATTTAAGTAAAAGAATGTTATAATCCAAATGCGAAACACGTAAAAATAATGGTAAAGGAGAAAAAAAGAAAAAGAAAAGAAAGAAAGAAAAAGACTAACTGCGCAGGAGTTACGCAAATACAACGACGGAAAATTGAAACGAAATAAATAAAAAAACTGGTAAAATCCGATTATGAAAATACACATTCCCTCCTCCTCCTCCTCCTTGTTCTCCGAAGATTAGCAATCTGTCATTTGTGTTTTATTAAATATTTTGGGTAAAATGTGAAATAATAGTAAAAAATAATAAAAATAATAAAAATTTTATTAGCTGTTATTTATTTATTTATTTATTTTTTCCTTTTTGCGACAGAGTGGCTATAAATAAGAAATACTCTTAAATTTTACTTTAAAAGATATATTTTGCATTCTAGTGCGTAAATAAAATCTGCAGGTGAGGCAAGATTTTTAACATTTGTGTCCATTTGGTCATTACTAACATCATTCCTCATCGTGAGACTCGACATCTGCGGGAGCTCATCCCCTACTCCTTCTCCTGGATCAATGGGACTAGACGTCTGCGCGCGCATGAATTTTGCATTCATTTAAACATTGCAAACGAATCCCTCCTTATTTTCTCTTTCTGTCACTCTTCCACTCTCCCTTCATCCTTATGTCCAGCTAAGCGGTACGATTAGAAGTAGTTTAGATGATAAAACTCTTTAAATAGATCATAATTTCGCTCAGAAATGCTCCATGTTTAATTAAACTCAGCATTCAATATTTCTAATCCTCTAATCCGTTTAGGTAATGATAAACCGGATCACAATATCAAATTGACGCAAACGATTAGGGAAGGGAATTTCGAAATTGACAGACTAGCAGGTAAAGTACTTAAAAAAATACTTTTGTTTGGTTGATTTGGTTTGTTGGGAATACTACAGCCACCATTTGCATACGAAGGCTAAACAGACTGGTACCTCCGTTTTAAGAGTGTTCTCAAATCCAAGAGGCCAACTTTCTGACATAAGTTATAATTTATTTTGGTTCGAAAATGCATGAAACTAGCTGGTGTTGTTGTTGAGAAACTATGTACTGAGCTGTTTTTCAATTTTTTTTGCAAACGCAATAGATCTTTCAGAAAATAGGGTCAAAGTGGGTGTTTTGAACAGAATTTCCGCACGAAGGGAGAAAGAGCACTCAAGAGCGGGCGAAAAACGTGTTTGTCACGTGATCGAATTACCTTATAACTCAATAGGTAATGGATTGATCAAAAAATGGAAAAAACAGTTAAATTCCAAATCGCTTCCATGGCCAGGCTTTCCAATTTTATATCTTTCCGTTAAAAGATGAATTTGCAAATATGTCAAAACGTTTTGCGCTTGTTGACCAGAGCATCGGACTTCTAACGCTCCTACCCTTTCTTCAGTATCCAGCGCCTTAAGCACTATACACAACCACAAATAAATCACTTTGATATGCCAGCTTGAGTTTATTTTCTCTTTCTTTGACTCTTTCCCACTCTCTCTTCATCATTTTATCCATCGAAGCGGTACGATTGAAAGTAATTTTGATGATAAAACCTTTTAATTAAATTATAATTTCAGTTAAAATGTGATAAGCTGAGTATGTTTAATTAACTTTAGAATGAAATATTTTTAACTCTAATACCTTCAGGTGTTGATAAATCTGATCAAAATGTCAGTTTGATTCCATTGATTATGCTATAAATATATATTCAAAAATATTTCTGCTCTTCAGGTAAACAACTTTAAGGCCTCAGTTAAATTACTTTAAGTAAAGTTGGTCGACGAGTCACTGCTCTTCTCAGACTGTGAAATTCCATGTTAACGCATGAGGAAAATTAATGGTATATTCCTAAATAGTATTTTCACTGTTCAGGTATAACACTTTAGGGCTTATGAAGGTGTTCTTTGAGCGAAGTATACTTTAATCCCTTGATGGTCGGTAATTTTAATAAAGATTTCCACCAGAAAAATGTAATTAAAATTTACTTTTATAACTTTTGTGCAAAAAGGATGCAAAACTACTTTTCCTTATTTTGAAATAAAATTTTTCTAAAATTCCGGTGTGAGCTCAACATTACAGAAACACAATTATGTACCCCTGAAAGGGTTAAGGGATCAGTTAAGTTATTTTAAGCAAAGTACAGAGGTGTGAAATTTACAATAAAATCTTGTTATATTAAAAAAATGCATTATTTAAAAAATATTGATACATTTAATATTTAGTGTGTATCCCTTGTTTTTTATTAAATATTCGATACTTCTTGGCATACTTTTATGAGTTTTTGGCAATTAATTTGCATTTTGTTGTCATGGTGCGAAATTTGGATGAGTCTATCTATCAAACCATTCTTGTTTGTGACGTTTCATTTCTTCGATTTTTTCTTTACAGTGGCCCAAAGATTCTCTATGGGGACTGATTCCAGGCTATGGATGTCTTTTCTTTAATTAAAAATAATGAAATGCAACATCACATAAAAGAATGGTCTGATAGAAATACTCATCCAAATTTGGCACCATGATAACAAAATACAAATTAATTGCCAAAAACAAAAAATCATACAAAGTATGCCAAGGGGATGCACACTAAATATTAAATGAATCAATATTTTTTAAATAATGACTATTTCTTTAATACAACAAGATTTTAATGTAAATTTCACAATTATTCTAATAATTTTCACACCTCTGTACTTTGAAATGTCAGTGGTTCTCTGAGATTTTGAAATTTCATATTTATGAATGGAAAAATTTCATGGTACATTCCATACATTCTTGATTTGATATAAATATAGTGCGTTTCCAAATCGTGTATTTTATTTTGTAGAAAATAATTTTTTCTATCACTCTTTCCACTATCTTCTTTCCTTAAGTTCATTTAACCCTTTCAGGGGCGGTGCGATATATTTTATTCCACCTACGATTAATGAAGATTTGCACCAGAAAATTTTAATGAAATTTTACTTTTCTAACTTTGGTGGAAAAAATTGCTTTTCCTTATTTTGAAATAATTTTTTTCTAAATTTCTGGTGGAAATTCAGTATTACACAAACGCAATTGCTTGCCGCTCAAGGGGTTAAGAGCTCCGATTAGAAGTAATTTAGATGATAAAACCGTTTAAACAGGTCATAACTTCAGTTAGAAATGTAATAATTATCTTTAATTAAACTTAGTAATGAATATTTCTACTTTAATTCCTTAGGCTATTAATAAATCAAATCACAACACCAGTTTGAAGCAATTAATTGATTGCGCTGTAAATATATATTCAAAAATATCTTTATTCTTCGGGTAAAATACTTTCGGTAAAGAAATTTTAGGTGAAGTACTTTGACACGTCAGCGATCATCAGACGTTATCATCCTAAGAGTATCATAAAAAAAGTCCTTCCGGCCAGTGCCGGGAGGAAGAGGTAGCTTTCAAATACCTTATTTTAAAAAAGCCAACTTATATTATTCAAACACACGAAGCTCAATTTAGGGGAAACCGAATATAGGAGATTCAATACTAATTTTTATCAATACTAAATCATTATGAATGTGAATTTCACGAAATTAGTCAGCTTTATCCAAGCTGCTTTTATTTAAAGTAACTTATATTTGGCTGAGATGTTGATGTATACTATCCACATGCTTTCTCACATGGAAATAGGCGAATACGTGTGTTATCGCGTGACAAATACAAGATCGTTTCAAAATGTTAGCCATACTAGAAATTCAAAGTGCTATAATTCAACCATTTTTTAAGATATAAACAAAAGAACAAATTTTCAGAAACAAAATCTGCTCCGGAATCTTTGTATCAAGGCCAAACACATAAAAAAATCTTTTTCATTTTCCAATTTTTTAATACCTCATTTTAAATTTTAAATTTAATTTTTTTTAAATGGCAACCCTTTTGAAACAAGATGGCGAATAAAGCTGGCCAACGAACTCGGTCGAGACATTGGTATGTTCTATGTACAGACCAAGTAACATCCAAATCGGTTCATAAATACGCCTGTTATCGCGTGACAAAAATCAGGTCGTTTTAAAATGTCAGCCACGCTAGAAATTCAAAACGCTATAACTCAGTCACTTTTTTAGATATAGACGAAACAAAAACTGTTCCGGGATCTTTGTATTAAAGTCAAACACATACAAAAAAAATCTTTTTCATTTTCTAATATTTTGGTATCTCATTTTAAATTTTAAATTTTTTAAATTTTTTTAAATGGCCGCCATTTTGAAACAAGATGGCGGATGAAGCTGGCCAACGAACTCGGTCGAGATATTTGTATGTACTATGTACACACCAAAGTACATCCAAATCGGTTCATAGATACGCCTGTTATCACGTGACAAATATCAGGACGTTTCAAAATGTCAGCCACGCTAGAAATTCAAAATGCTATAACTCAGCCATTTTTTGAGATATAGACGAAACAAAAACTGCTCCCGAATCTTTGTATCAAGGTCAAATACATAAAAAAAATATTTTTCAATTTTCAATTTTTTGGTACCACATTTCAAATTTAAATTTTTCTTAAAAATTTAAATGGCGGCCATTTTTAAACAAGATGGCGGATAAATCTGGCCAACGAACTCGGTCGAGACATTAGTATGTACTATGTACAAACGAAGTTGCATCCAAATCGGTTCATAAATACCCCTTTTATCGCGTGACAAACTTCAGGACGTTTCAAAATGTCAGCCACGCTAGAAATTCAAAATACTTTAACTCAGCCATTTTTTAAGATATAGACGAAACAAAAACTGCTCCGGAATCTTTGTATAAAGGTCAAATACATAAGAAAAGAATATTTTTCCATTTTCAATTCTTTGGTACCACATTTCAAATTTCAAATTTTTAAGAAAATTTTAAATGGCCGCCATTTTGAAACAAGATGGCGGATGAAGCTGGCCAACGAACTCGGTCGAGACATTGGTATGTACTATGTACATACCGAATTACATCCAAATCGGTTCATAAATTCGAGAGTTACAGTATGACAAAGGTCAGATATATATATATATATATGGATATATATATATATATATATATATATATATATATATATATATATCAACTTTTGAACGGAGGGTGGTTTCGGGGTCTGGGGGTCATGATCGATGAAAATATACCAAAATTTTTTGAAATCGCTTTCCTCCGAACGGCTGCAATAGGTAGCTTTTTGTAATGAAAGCTACCTAATAGTTATCTGTTAAGCCTTGGGAAATTTCATCGTGTTTCCAAAAATATCTTTGTTCTTTGAGTAAAGTATTGTAAAATTCTCTTTAATGTATTTCTGATAATGATGTTCTTTAAGGGTATTCCAATCCAAACTGCTTATTTCTGATTCATTTTTAAACTCATTTTTGCTCTGAAACGCAACAAAATGGGAAATTTTCTTATTTAAAAACTACATAATTTGCCGTGCTTCTCGATTTTTCCATAAATGCAGAAAATATTGTAAAATATGCTGTCAAAGTTGGGGTTTTGAACCGAATTTTCCGAAGCGGGAGATCTGGGAATGGAAAAAAATATCATAGTGAGAAAATAATTGTTTAAAAATTAAATTCTAATTAATATAGCGAAAAATGAAATCACACGGCTTCTTATACATCTCAGCAAGTTTCATGGTTTTACTTTTAAAAATGAGTCTGAAAATGTCTCAGAAAATTTCGAGCTGTTGGGGGTGAAAAAATATTTTTTCGAATACACCCTTAAAGATAAAATATACTATAATGGACGTGCAGTGGATGACTGTGTGTGTAAAACAGTTAAAACTTATTTTTTTTAGAAAAATAACTACTACTTTTTTAAACACATTAAAAAATATTTAAAGCATTTAAAATAATCGCGCTAAGTTATAATAGTTAAAACCTGTTTCTTAAAAAGACAGAAATATTATTAAGACTGCTCTCAAATCCAAAAGGACAGCTTTATGACATAAGTTTTAATTAATTTTTGTTCGGAAACGCATCAAACTGACAGGTATTGTTATTCAGAAACTATGAAATCGAAAGACGTTTTCCTTCTTTTGTAAACAGAATAGATCTTCCAGAAAATACTGTCAAAGTTGGCATTTTGAACTGAATCTCCCGACAAAATCAGAAAAACTAGTCAACAAAGGGAGAAAAAGGCCTTGTCATGGTATCGAAAACGCTTATAACTCGATAGGTAGTTTATTTATCAAAAAATGGAAAAATTATTTCGATTCCAAACCGCTTCCATATAGTCAGGTCTGCCAATTTTACGCCTTTACGTTTAAAAATGTGCCCGTCATTATGTCAGAAAATTTCGCGCTTGTTGAGCAGTGAACTTGAAAACAGCCTTAAAAACAAATCGCTAAATAAGAAAATAACATTAAATTTTAGTTGTTAAAATATATTCGTTAAGGTGTCTCAAGACTCTTAAAGCTTCAAAATTTTAGAAATTTTAATTTTTTTTTTTTTAACATTTTGATATAATTGTTTCCTTGAAATTCCCATTCGAACAGAAGTTGAGGCTGTTAGAATTACATCCACTCAATTGCCTAAGCTGCGTTTCCTAAACTTTGAAGTATTTTTCTCCAAATATCGTTTTTGCGCATAACGCGCACGATATCTCAAAAACTTCTAAATATTTTTTAATGAAATTTTCAAAACATATCCTTCATATTAGTCTATATAAACTGAACCTAAAATTTTCTTTTCTTTTTATTGTGCAAAGAAAAAAAAAAAAAAAAAAAAAAAAAAGGTGATTATATACTGTTGAATTTTTCAGAATTTTGAATTAGCTAAATACAACTTTGCATTAAAAATATAAAAATTCTCTAAATACAAAATTATTTAAGTTCAGGGTAATTATTACAATCTGAAGTATAAGAAGGCTCCAAAATTTCCATTCTAGTTGCAAAATTTATTTTGTAATCCTGCGCGTAAGCTGTCATACCAATTTTCTGCTTGTCAAATGTCTGACAATTTGGAACCCCCTATAAATGCTAATTCTACATCTGGCAATTTTTTAAATAAATGAAATGAAAGAGCATACTTATATCTTTCATCGTAATTAAAATTGTGTTTTTAAATCATATACATTTTAAGATAGTAAATGTTGAAAATTGTCTTTTTTTTTTTTTTCAAAATTTAAGAGTCCTGAGACCCTTAAATAGAACTTAGTTAATGTACGTTGACGTCACCTTTTTTTGAGAACTACCATCATATGGAGTATTATCCATTTTTGGTATTTTCCAATCTTTCTCGGATAACAAAATTGCATCACCTTACTTATCGCATGCTTCATCCTTCTCCCTCCACCAGGAGGAGAGATGAAGAAGATTTCCTTTCCTTTCGGATGGTTTGCTTTCAAAATAGGATTCCTTTCCTCTAAACAACAGATACATTTTCCGGTTGAACAATAATAATTTTTTAAAAAATATACAATTTAACAAATTACAACGATCATTTGGTAAATGATTTTTTCAAAGACTAAAATTTAAGACTTAAAAAATCGCACGGAGTTGATCCTACATTACGTATACAGTCGTGGAAAAAAAACAAGTAAACACCCCTACTAACTCCTCAACAAATCATCATAGAAGAAAGTTACTGGCACCGAACGATTGGAAATAAAGTCTACTTTTAAATGATGTATATAAAATTTTCTTAGGGGGTCATCTACATATTAAAACGAATCCTAACTTCATTTTTTTCAATGGCAATACCCAATTTTAACGAGATATTTCAAATCTTCGGTTCAAACTATGCCTAGACACCAAATTTCAAGTCATTTGAATGATAAGTTTTTGAATTATAAACATTCAAAATTTAGTGCTTCTAATGTTAAATTATATTTTCATATTTTTATTTATATCTCCCGAAATTATGCTCCTAATGTGCTAATTTTTTTCTGGTAATAATACTAATATACCCAAACATAAATAAGCTGAATTTGCAATTTTTATAATTTTATGATATGAATTATGAAATTAATATTCGAAAAAATTATGAATTGCAACCTACCATTTTTTTTGATGGATTTAGATTTATTAAGTCCTGCTTTATGGAAATTAAAAAATTTCACATTTTTCTTCCAAGTAGTTTTCAAATTATGCTTACAAAACGGCAAAATGATGGTTTAAGGGGCCGTCTATGATGGAAGTGAGTAGACATTTTGAAATTTATTCTGCCGTACTGTAATCTAACACGCTTCATTGACTCCTTGAGTGGCGCTTAAGGTGCCTTGATCAAGGAAGCGGCTCTCTCAGTTAACAATCCAGTACGGAACTTCAATATGGATACAGCCCTTAAAATACGCTCGTTTTAAAATAATTAATTTCTCGGAAACTTATGGTACGAATTGCATAAAAATTCGTTTTTAGGCTAATTGAAGAGTGTAGAGTTCATTTATGCTGTCAGAATCGGGTACTGCTATTGAAAAAAACAAAGTTATGGTTCGTTTTAATATGTAGATGACCCCTTAAACAAATTTTATATACATCATTTAAAAGTAGACTTTATTTCCAATCGTTCGGTACCAGTAACTTTCTTCTACGATAATTTGTTGAGGAGTTAGTAGGGGGTGTTTACTTTTTTTTTTCCACGACTGTACGCCATGGATTACATTTTTTGGTACTGTAAATTTTTAAACTTCTACGGAGCTGGTCGTACATTTCGTACGCCATGGATTAAACATTAATATTCCTGGACCCATTTTAAATGAAATTTCATTCTTAAACTTCTAAACATCCCACACTATTACTTTTTACACCGTCGTATAGAGAAAAAAAAATGTTCTTTTAAATGCAATTTGTTTGAAAGATGTATCTCAACTTGTTTCTGAGTTATCAACTTTTTTTTTTTTTTTTTTTTTGAAGTTTTTATTACTTTTTTGTCATAGTGGTAACAGAAGTATCCATCTCTGTTGACAGTAAAGGGAAAATACAGATAACTGTATAGACCAATCAGAAAACGAAGAAAATGCAGATTCAACCAATAAAACGCTTCAGATATGTTTTTGATTTCCTACCCTGACAGAGGACAATAACCATTTTTCCAAATGGTTAAAAAAAAAAAAAAAAAAAAAGAAGAAGAAGAAAAAGTTGCATCGGCACAAGTGCCAAATAAGGTGGTTTAGGGCCTTGTAAAAAAAAACGGACTAAAATACGAAAGTACTACTGGCAATCTAGACGCCAGTACTATTTCCGCATTTTAACGGAACTTTTAACTTTTCCCCGGTAAATTACAGAAAATTTTCCGTTAAATTTAAAAAAAAAAACGGAAAATTTTGTGTGATTTACCGGGAAAAAGTTCCGTTAAAATACGGAAATAGTACTGGCGTCTAGATTGCCAGTAGTATTTCCGTATTTTAGTCCGTTTTTTTTTTTTTTTTTTTTTTTTTTTTTTTTTTTTTTTACAGTGTGATTATCAAATGGAGTTATGAATAAAGAGGAGGAGACATATAGTGTACTGTCTACCAGTTGCGAGTGAAGTAACTGAGGAGGTTGTCACAAGATGGCGGCTGCTTTTTCTAAATGGAATCTAAAGTTTCTGAATATCGCCGGGGCAAACTTCCTACCAGTAAAATTGAATAGAAAATTTTGCCTTGTTTAAGCGTCTTATTTATGAAAATATTTTCTCACAAATATGGTAAAAACTTCTATTTGTTTTTACTGGTGTCAGTTTGCCTTGTAAAACTGTCAGTTATTTTCACCGGTCGTCACAATATGGCGGAAACGCAGAGCCTGACTACCGAAAAAGTAAATATCCACCAGTAAAAATGAAAATCTGTTTCTCCCATTATTTGTGACAGAAATTTTGCATTAGTAATGCCTTTAAATACGAAGACATTATTTATATAAATTTACTCGTGGAAGTTTCACCCGGATCTAACCAGCCTTTGCGAAAGGCTGTTACAGTTGAAGCTTCACTGTTATAAAGATATGCCAGTTCCTCTTTATTAACCCGGGATTGCACGCGCAGGGTATGACATACCCAGGATGTGCACGGTAATTACATTTCTTACCATTAATTTTCGAAAAGTAATCTTCAAATTAATTTGTGAGCAATTTCAACGATTAAATAAGATGACGATTTTTGTTTGAATTTATTGGTGGTAAAGTATAAACCGTACATATCTTGGATATGCGCGAGCAACCCCGGCTGCGAAATTCTAAAATGGAGGGCCAAAATCACAGTCAGGTGAAATACAGCCACCCAATTGGTTGTGTGGTCGCGTGGTTTTAAGAGAGATAAGGGTGAGGATCACCAACTTGTTTCTCCATTTGAATTTTGAAAGGAGTGAGGGGAAAAGTAATTTTGGAGCGATTGTTGCATCACTTACCTTATTATTTTGTTCGCTTTTATTTATAATAAACAATCTAAATTAACCCAACTAAGATATTTTGATAACATTTTGTACAACGAGAGTGAATAATTTAAATTATAAGTTGTAACAATGATTTTAAATGATATGACATTACAAATATTCTTTAATAAAAATTTAGTTTTCATTGAAAAATGCTTGTAATATCATTTAAAAATTGCCTATAAATTCCGTATGGTAAAAATTTCAATAAATTTTCTCCTCTACCCCCCCCCCCCCCCCCCACAACCAACATTCATAAAATCACAAAAAAATAATATTATTCTAGAAAAAGTCAACAACTATCATAAAAAGACCTTTTTCTGGACTTTAAATCGGAAACTTTAAATTAACAGAATTATATTTAAAAAATTACACAAATAATTTAAAAAGTCAGAATTTAATGTTTTAGCCTTAAATGAAAAAAAAAAAAAAAAAAAAAAACCTTAAAAATAAATCCAAAAACTTTTTTTAAAAGTCGCTCCAGGTTCTCTGCCAATAAAATAAATATGAACGTAAAAATGTTTTTCTGTTTTTAACCCTTTATGCCCGACGGTACATTAAAGTGCCATTAAAATAACTTGTTATAAAACTAATTTAATACATCGATTAGTATACTGTTTAGAATGAATTATAGATATTTTACTTTATCTTGTTCCAAAAAACATTATTGGTTGCACAAAAAAAAAAAAAAAATAATAATAATAATAATAATAACAATTTATTTTGCCTTTGCATCTTTTTCAGGTTTCTTGACGTTGACAGGTTGAGCGGGGGGGGGGGGGGGCGAAAGTTTCTGTTCGGAAATATTTCTATTGTAAGAAATATTATAACAATATTTTTTAATTCTACAAAATACTAAAAAATAAAGATTTTAAATAAAAGATTTGAGAGGAATTACAAATATTGCACAAAATCCCTATAAATTCAATTTGATTAATTAATTTTGGCAAAATCCTTTTAAAATTTATTAAATGATTGTGTAAATCTTCTAATGTAGTTTCAAAAATTCACAAAATATGCTTTAGAAGATGAAATTTTCATAAATTCATAATTTGGGACATAAAAGGTAAACATTCTTTTATAAACATTCGATGTTTATCTTAAAAATCAAGCCTAGTTTCAGGACTGCTATTCAAGACCGCTACAATGTGTTAATTTGGCGTGGACCCCGATTATGGAAATTCCCTTCGTTTAATTTACGATTAGAAAAGCATTAATTTGTGCATTTATTTTAAAAATCACAATTTTCTCTCTCTCTCTCTTTTTTTTTTTTAATTAAACATATGCAAAAGGAAAAAAAGCATAGTTTAAACCACCTTTCAAGATTTCTAAATTGTTTTTTGAAACATAAAATCATAAATTAATTAATTAATTAATGATAAAAGTGCATTTAAAAATATATATTACATTCTTTATATTTTATTTTTCACATTTTAATATTTAAAATATTTCATTGTTTCAGTTTCACACCTAATTGGAATATTTTAACGTGCATGATTTGGCACATAATTAATTCCATTCTTCTTGTAACTCTTATACAAGATAACCATAAACAATATTTAGCAATTTATCACGTGGACCCTCTTTAGGGAAACATATTATTAATTTATAATTAAATTCTAAAAATAATAAAATGTTATATTGTCATCGAAAACACACCTGCTTTCACAATTTTTATAACCTTAGCTTACCAGGAAGTGAGTGAAAAATCGATTTAAAAATTCCAGATTTAAATACATGAACCAGGAAACAAAATAACTTATTGTACATACTATTACAAAATTGTTCATGTAATATTTTTGTTCTGTTTATTCTTAATGATTAAAATCGGTTTAAAAACTGACATTATTTTTTAAAATTATTTACCATTAGGCAAAAATTTTTGAAAGTTTTTAGTATTCCAAGTTAGTTATTAAATTTTTCAATAGAAAAGTGAGAATATTTGTTTTAATTTTGATTTTAAAAGTAACATAAGGGAAAAAAATGCAAGTTTCATTTTTAATTTTCATTCATTAAAAAAGTACTTGCCATATTATTTAAAAAATTTTACAGCTTAAAATCGAAATCTTTCATTCACATTTTATAAAAAGTCATCAAAATATCTTGAGGTAATTTCGATGGCTTATTTTAAATGAAACAGAAAAAAATTCGCTTCAATACATGATTTTTTCTCGGAAAAGGGAGTATTGGACGTTTCCCCTAGCGGTAGAGATTGCTCTCTGAAAAGGACGCGACTCAATGACCAATGAGGTGCTCGGATTTCACCTGACTGTGATTTTGGCCCTCCATTTTAGAATTTCGCACCCCGGCTTAATAGTTCCATGGATTATCACAGTAGCAAAGAAAATTTGTTTACAAATTGGCATTCAAAAAGTATTCCATCTATTTGTCATAATATGTATACTGCTTCTAAGTTTTTGCAAATGATTTCAAAAGAAATTGCCAAATTTCTGAAAATTGAACGTCACTTAAAACATGCTCGTGCAAATAACTTAAATCATCAGGATTCTAAATAGCATAACAAATGCAAAATAAAATGTTTTTTAAACATAAAAACAATTGTGTAAAATTTTAACTGCATCATAAGTTTGTATGTCATGTTTGTAATGCATTAATTTTGTAACTTGAGATTAGCTTGAGAATAGGATCCTCAAATAGTATATGTGCTTCGGACTCCATATAGAATTCATCGGGCTCTAGAGGGTTAAAGCGTCTTTCAGGATTTGAGCTTTCGGTATCACTGTAATTACTCAAGTCAGAACTATAACTAACAAGTACAAACAAGAAACTAACAAGTTAGAAGAGTAGAGCACATAATACCTGATAGGACTAAGCAGATTAAATTATCAAACTGGGTATTGTCTAATTGTCGGCAAATTCATATCTGTATCTAAATTGTTAAAATGGTGCTTCTAAACGTTGATGCTTTGAAAATTTAAATAATATATATTTATAATTCTAACCATAATATAATTACAAATCATCATCTATTCCAATTACGATAATTAAATCAATAAATTAATAAACTTTGCATCTAATCATAACTGTAACATTATACAAAATACAGATGGAACCCCATACTAGTAATACAAATTAAGCAAAATACACTAATTGACAAGCACATTGCATACCATTAATCCATATAAACATATGAAAAACCACCAAATTTTGAAAAATAATCTGTTAAAGACATAAGAAACAAAAACCAGCAACATAATGTTGAACCATTAAAAGACTATTGTAAACAAATAATAGATCAAATGGAAGGATGTAGCTGGAAGCTTATATACCATTTCACTTTTTCAAGGGTACATGAAATACCAATATAAGTAAAAGCATAGTCGATTTCTGTAATAGAATCCAGCATTAAGCTAAAAATTAGATTCCATATGTACCCAATCGACCACACACCAAAAAGCATAAATTTACCATGATAGATAAATTGAATTAAAAAAAATATTAAACAACACAAGATACGTAATAATGAACATTGTGAATGTATAGAAACAATTAAATTTAAAGACATACCCAGCAAGAGAATCGGGCTCAAAATGCTCTGGATACCACTAATTTCTTAAAAGTTTATTTCGCCATCTTTAATCTCAAAATAATTCTATTAATAATCTATATATATATTACGCTAACGTACGTGGCACAGAAATCGCGATTATTTGTTATTGTCTAATGGCAACGCCCGAGAAACGCGTCTCATTGGTTATTGTGAAAAGTCCTTTGGCAGGATTTAGGGCGATCGGGTTTATTTACATTTCGCCGTAGAGGAAAATGCTCCACGATGTTTCCCTCTTTCGCTGCAATTATAGAGCTTCAAAATATCATTTGAAATGCCCGTAAAAGATCTCGGTGAATACTTGAAAGTGAAGAAGAAGCCGAATTAAGAACAGAAAATTGAAATAGATTGAATCGGGAATAAAGTTAAACACAGAGCATAAGCGATTGCTAAAATAGGCTTAATAACCGCAGAGTGCACGCGTTGCTTCTGAAATCCAAATTATTGATTTAAACGTTCCGGCGGGCACAACTGTGGAACTTTGAGTAAAACGTGCAATTTCTGCAAAGCCACTATATTGGAAATGCGAATTAATCAGCAGCAAGAAATTTAAAAATGTTGTCATGACGTCAAGTAATTTTGTTTGCTTCCCTCTGTACGGATCTGCGATTCGAATTTCAAGTTAATTTAAGAATATTATAATGGGCCTACCAGAAGTAAGATACAATAAAACCTGCTTAGACGGAAGACCAGTGATAAATTCCGTTTTATGCAGGTTATTTAAATTGAACAAAGCATAATAACATTTTTGGGGAAAGAGGGAAGCTGTAACTTTTTTTTTTTTTTTTTGGTTTATTGCAGGATTCCATTAGAAACAGGCTTTACTCTATTAGAAAATAAATTTGCTGGATGGTACTTTTTAAAACATTCTATATAGTAATATTTGCTTACAATTTTATTATATCTTTTTCAATTATTACAGTTTATGTTGTATTTGTAATTGCTTTTTCATCTAAAGATTTTAAATAAAAAATTAAATTATTGAAAATATAATTAAATTTTAATTGAATTCATCAATTAATTTGGAATAAAAAGAGCATGAGACATATAAAAATGAAAAAACTTAACCTGTGAATTTACACAACTTTGGAACTGAACAAGAGTCGGGCCCTGGTAATTTGCAATCTCCACTCTCACTCCTCTCTGTATGCACCTGCGATAAAAATTTCAGATTCATTTACGAATATTATTAAGGCCCGGGCAACGCCGGGCGGGTCAGCTAGTTCTATAATAATTCCTTAGATAAGGAGAAGGAAATTAAAATACTAGTATGTCCAGGACATTTGGAGCTCCGATTTACGCGGGACACCTGGTAACATTATTGGTGGAGTGGAGTCACCTCTCGAGTGCAAAGGGTTAAAATGACAAAATTTCTATTGCTGCAGAAAAAAAATGCTTTACATTTCGCATATAATATAATGTATGAAACACAAAGATACGGATGAAACGGGGAATTATATGCTACGGGGAGATGGAGGATATGGCTATAGTTCTTATTGCAAAAATTTTGGGCTACGGTATTTTTTTCAATAAATAAAGGTTAAAATTCTAGTGCGAAATTCATCTTGAGTAAATAATTAAAATTCATATAAAAAAGCATACAAAAATGTACTAAATTTACTTGTAGGTGCATACATATAATTTAAAATTATTTAATATTAATCGGCCGAATTTTCAGCAGCACTTTAACCGATACTCAGATTTCATGCCGAAAAATGAAAACGAAGCCGAATTTTCGGTCGACCTTTAGTTATAATCCTATTTATCTTGATAATGAGCATTGTATGGATTTTAGCATTTGAAAGTATTCCACAGACATAAACAGATCATTTTTTAAATAGTCATTGACAGAGGAGGAAAATCTCAGACTTTTTAAAATTTTTAATTATTCAACTACGAAATTAAACTATGAAACCGCTTAAAAATTGTTCATTAAAAACAGATCAGAATATCAATATTTGAAATTCAGTATTAAAATAATATATATATAGATATCAAATGCAACAAAATGTATTTCATCAATAATTAAAAATTTTAAGTTTTGAAGAAAAATTGAAAGTTTTTAGAATTTTTATAGTTAAATATTGTTGATATACACCTTCTTTCTAAGGTTATGGTGTTTTTGCATTTTTAATTATAACCCTGTAATGTACCCTTGAATATTAAAAAGCAGAAAACCAACGTTTAAAAAGGCACAAATATTACGTGAAAAGCAGCAAACAGCTGTTTCGAATATACTAGCGAGATTCTTCTTCAGTGCAAGATACAGCAAGACACAGCGCGCTTAGAAAAAAGCAAAGGTGAGGAAAATGACAGAGACGCGGCTTACGTACCCGATACAGGTAGCGAATGCGCCGAAAACAACCAATGAGGCAGAAGCAGGTGAAACGACTGAGTAGACAAGTAGCGACATCTACCGGAGAATGAGAGAAAAATAACCAAAATGAGGAAATTAAATTAATGCTTTCCAAATACTTGGAAAATCAGGAGTACTAGATAAGTCATTGACTAAAGATTGAGAATTTTTAATGATGTGGTAAGCTTCCCAGAAATCAAGATCAAGGTTAGAAGAACATTTCTGGATAATGATGGCTGAGGAAAAATTGAACCTATATTGAAAAGACCAACAATGTTGAGCAATAGAAGAACGTTTAAGCTCCTGATTTTTAACATAACCTTCATGCTCTTTTAAACGAAACCTAAGAGCACGTTTAGTCTGCCCAATATAAGATAGATCACACTGGCAAGAGATTTGGTAAATACCCCAGTTATCTAGGCGATCAATGGGGTGTTTAAGATTTGAAAAAGAGATTTTATTAACAGGAGAAAAAATAACATTAAAATAAAACTTTCTTAAGATTTTAGCAATTATTCTGACTGGTTTTAGGAAAAAATGGCAACACAATGGTAGCAGTCGAACCTCGTTAGCACGAACACTCAGGGGGAGCATTTCTTTGTTCGTGTTATCCGAACTTAAATACATTGCATACAATTGGATGGGGTAATCGGAAACAGTTTGCGCTAAAAGTAATTCGCGTTAAGCGTGTTCGTGTTAACGAGGTTTGACTGTATTCGAGTTGGAATTAGAATGCTTTTCAGAATGGACGGGTTTCGTCAATTTCTTATAAATAGAATCTATAATATTAGAGGAATAACCACGATCAACAGCAACAGTTTTGAGGTAATTAAGTTCAGCACTGAGTAACTGTGGAGTAGAACAAATATTGATAACCCAAAAAACTTTTAAAAGCAGCGAATTTTTGGTTAGGAAGATGAAAGGAATATCTGTGAGGTGGGAGACTGACAACAAAAGGTTTACGAAAGACGGTAGTCTGAAAACCATTATCACAACGAATAACAAGGACATCCAGGAAGGAAAGACAGTTATTGGTCTCAATTTCAGAGGTAAATTGAATGCAGGATTAATATTCGAATTCATTTCAGCCAGGACATAAACATCATCAACATAACGAACATAGAATGGAAATTTTAAAATTTCAAAAAGTTTGACCTCAAAATAGAGCATATAAATATCGCATAAAATTGGACTAAGAGGATTACCCATAACCAAACCGTCAATAATACGAAAGAAAGTTCCATTAAAAACAAAAGTATTTTGCGACAAGCAAGCCCGAGTGAGAAGGATAAGATCCTCAGTTTCAAAATAAGAGAAATGGAATTCACAAACACTTTTCTTGAGGCAATCTAAAGCCCCCTCAACCGGAACGTTAGTAAACAATGATTTAACATCAAAGGAAACCATCATGTGTCCCCGTGGCTTAAAATTATGAAGTTTTTTAACAAAATCAAAAGAATTCTTAACAGTTAAACAGTAACCGCTCAAAAGTGGAGAAAAACAGAAACTAAATATTTGGCAAGCTTATAAGAAGCTGTACCAATACTAGGGACAACAGGTCTGAAAGGAATGTCAGGTTTATGGACCTTAGGTAAAGCATAAAACCTGGCACAAAGCGTAATAGAAGGAATAAGAGACTTCTTAAAGTTAGCAGAAATAATGTGCGAAGACTTGATGGCAGACTTAATAGAGCTAATTTCACTAGTGGAAGGGTCTTTGCGGATGTCCACATAAGGCCCATCGTTAATTAATATATGGGATTTTTCCAAATACGAAGATTTGTCGAGAAGAGCAATCTGACCACCTTTATCAGCCTTGGTAATGATTAAGTTAGGATCAGAACGCAAATTTTTCAGACATTGTTTAACAGGATTTTTAAGATTAGGCTTATAAACAATAGAACTGAAATCAACAGTATTGGCAATGAGATGCCTTATGGACTCTTTTTGAGAAGAAGATAGAGCGCTATGCTTAAAGGCCCTTTCAGTAGGAGCAATTAGATTAGGTAAAGAAGGAATAGCAGAGACAGAGAAATTGTTATTCAATTTGAGAGCATCGAGCTGATTGTCACTTAAAGAAACACTAGAAAGATTGACAACAACATTTTGGTTAACAACAGGCAAATTGCTGGAGTTATTAACCACAGAACTTTTACAAAGTGTATTAAATTTCTTTTTTTAAACCGAACAATGAACAGAAGAAGCTATGAGAACTCTACTCAATGACCTTCTGTCTATAGACTCAAAATCAGGTGTAGAATTAGCGAGGCTGATATGTAAAGAATATAACTCGCGCTCTATATGAGCAATTTTATGGCGAGTCTCTTAAATCAAAGCTATTAAAAGAGCTAATTTAGAACTAAATAAGACCTTGCCAATTCTATTAGAAGAAAATAAATTACAACGTATAGAAATGAAATTAGGAATAACCTTCTGCTCCTACAATCAAGTAGGAAATGTAAGTGTTCCAAAACCTGTACTTTTTTAATCGCAAATTACAAAACCTATTAATTTGAGACATTGCGGGGGAAAAAAAAAGAAAAAAAAAACTCCACAGTTACTCAGTGCTGAACTTAATTACCTCAAAGCCCGTATTGACGAAACCCGTCCATTCTGAAAAGATAATTCCAACTCGAATACTTCAGTTGTGTTGCCATTTTTTCCTAAAATCAGTCAGCAAGTTGCTAAAATCTTAAGAACGTTTGATTTTAATTTTTTTTTTCTCCTGTTAATAAAATCTCGTTTTCAAATCTTAAACACCCCATTGATCACCTAGATAACTGGGGTATTTACCAAATCTCTTGCCAATGTGGTCTATTTTACATTGGGCAGACTAAACGTGCGCTTAGATTTCGTTTAAAAGAGCATGAAGGTTATGTTAAAAATCAGGAGCTTAAACGTTCTTCTATTGCTCAACATTGTTGGTCTTTATAACATAGGTTCAATTTTTCCTCAGCCATCATTATCCAGAAATGTTCTTCTAATCTTGACCTTGATTTTTGGGAAGCTTACCACATCATTAAAAATTCTCAATCTTTAGTCAATGACTTATCTAGTACTCCTGATTTTCCAAGTATTTGGAAAGCATTAATTTAATTTCCTCATTTGGTTTATTTTTCTCTCGTTCTCCGGTAGATGTCGATACTTGTCCACTCAGTCGTTTCATCTGCTACTATCTCATTGGTAGTTTTCGGCGCATTCGCTACCCGTATCGAGTATATAAGCCTGTAATTTTGCCCACCTTTGCTTTTTCCAGCACGCCGTGTCGTGCTCTATCTTGCACTGAAGAAGAATCTCGCTAATATATTCGAAACAGCTGTTTGCTGCTTTTCACGTATTACTTGTACCTTTTTAAACGTTGGTTTTCTGCTTCTTAATATTCCGGCCCAAAGGCTTTAATTGCTATTTTAATGTATCCTTGAATAGTGTTTAAAATGAAAAAACAAAATTAGTTTGAAAATCCCTAGTCCTCTTAAGTATTTCTTTTTTAAACATCATTCAAGATCACACTGTGTACATTATGGCAGATCATACAAGAAATAAAATTTAAAAAAAAAATGTCGAAAAATAAGAAATTTTCTTGAATATTTTAAGCGTTATGAAAATTTTTTCAAAATGCACCATGCCCGTTCCATGTCAATTAAAATTCCCAATTATTATTATTATTATTATTATTATTATTATTATTTTAATATACAGGTAAGAAAAAAAACTATTTTCTAAATTTTATGAAATTTTCAGTATTTTTACATCATATTTTTGCAATTAACTACCTTTAACTTTTCCAATTGTATTTAGTTTTAAAAAACGATGCACTGTTTTGTGACATATATAATGATAAACAACTATAAAAAATATTGTGTATTTTAAGTGATATGGAATGCTCATGGGACATTTTTAAAAGTTCTTCATAACGCTAAAAATATTCAAGAAAATTCCTTATTTTTCTCCCCCATTTTTTTTTTTTTTTTTTTTTTTTAAGCATTTGGAAAAATGGTTATTGTCCTCGTCAGGGTAGGAAATCAAAATCATATCTGAAGCTTTTTATTGATTTAATCCGTATTTTATTCGTTTTCTGATTGGTCTATATAGTAATCTGTCTTTCCCTTTACTTTCAACAGAGATGAACAACAGAGTTTTGCCACTATGACAAAAAAGTAATAAAAACTACAAAAAAAAATTAATAATTCAGAAACAAATTGAGATACAGCTTTCAAGCAAATTGTATTTAAAAGTACATTTTTTTCTCTATACGACGGTGTAAAAAGTAATATTGTGGGATGTTTAGAAGTTTAAGAATAAAATTTCATTTAAAATTGGTCGTCAGATTTCTTGGACGATGGAAAAGCCTTTTCCCGAACAGCCAATGAAATGCTTGGATAATATGTAAGTTTCAGGTGGATAATACGTACGAGTCGCAGGCGATTTCTGTCGCTTGCAATTTTGACGTGTAATAATACTATTAATGTTTAATTCATGGCGTACGCAATGTAGGATCAACTCCGTGCTATTTTTTATGTCTTAAATTTTAGTCTTTGAAAAAATCATTTTCCAAATGGTCGTTGTAATTTGTTAAATTGCTTTTTTTTTTCTTTTTTTTTTTTTTTTTTTTAAACTTTTTGTGTGATAAATACATGCCATAATGCATATAGCGTGCCCCTGAATAGTGTTTAAAGTGAAATAAAAAAAAAATAAATAAAGAATGAGTTTGAAGATCCCTTGCCCCCTTAAATATCCGCTAATTTGAAATGGTATTTTGTATAAATATAACTGCATTTAAAAGCTGTGCAGTCGAACCTCATTAACATGGAAACCAAGGGGAATTAAAATTTTATTGATGATAACAATAATTCATTATATCATTAACTAAAGCTTTATATTCATTTCAACAGGGATTGTTAAAATAATTCATGAGAAAAGTAACCCACACTGCAAATGGAGGCGTCTTAAATTCAGACACATATGTGACTGAAAAAGTAATTCAGACATTTAAGTGTCTAAATGTGAAATTTCAGACATCATAGATGTCTAAATTTAAGACACATAAGTGTCTAACTATGAGCATGTTATAAATGAACGGAGAAAAATGTCTGAATAATAGTGACATGTCTGAAATTAAGACATTTAGAAATTTAGACACTTAAGTGTCTGAATGCGATACAATTGTATCATATGAGTGATGACTGTACGTACAATTGTATTGCAATATGTATATCAGCGCTATCAGAAAATATTTCCGAATGGATGAAAGATACTTAAAATACTCTTTCATCCATTTAATTTAGTATTTATTTATAAATGAAGAAATCATGGGACATCTGAGAAAATTAGAAAAGTTCGCTTACTAAGGTTTGGAGCTAAGTTATTTTTGGCGCAATAATAATTAAGTAATTGCTTTTCACAAAATATAAATTTTTCCAAAAATTACTTGTTATCATGATCGTATACAGAATCGCTCACCTAAATACTAAGAGTTATGAGTAGAGGGAGAAAGAAACGTACTTAGGAGCAAGATTTTAGAACATACAGTAAAACCTCCCTAAAGCGACCACGTTCGTTCCAATGAAAAGTGATCGCTCCGAGAGGTGGTCTCTTAATGGAGGTCATGTTTAAATCTAGATTTTAATTTTTGAAAAAAGGTAACAATTAATGTTACTAAAATTTATTTTTCACGTTAGTAAAAGAAATTATAAAAATTTAAGTATCAAAACAAAAGTTAATTATATAAATTAATTACTGCAGAGTTTAAAAAATGAATACATTGACGTTTGCTTTGATTTTACGGTGTTATATTTTATAACTTTTGTTTCCAAGTCTTTTCGAAGTCACGTCAATAAATGCGTTTTTTTTTTTTTTTTTTTTTGACGGGAACAAATAAAGACGATTTGATTAAATTATGTATTTCTTTGAGAGTTTCCCGGCAAAATAGGGCAGGGGAGTTTATCGACCGTCATTCTTAATTTGTCATCAGAGTTCAATTTATTACCTAAAAAGGCACAAAGGGGTTTAAATATTTAAAAGTTACCGGAATAAAAAAAAATCTAAACTTAGTTTAGAAGTTTGATGAATAATGCGCACTCCGGAACTATTTTTCTAATAAAATCTTCAAGCGACCAGGAAAAAACGGGATTTTTTTTCATTTTCTTCAAAGAAATGGGTCACTCATGGAGGGAGTTCAACTGGGATGGTCTCTGAATGGAGGTATAATTAGTATTGAGCCTGTGGGAATAAATTTCGTTCCATGAAAAAAATGGTCGTTCAGAGAGGTGGTCGCTTACTGGAGGTGGTCGCTTAGTGGAGGTGGTCGCTTAATGGAGGTGGTCGCACAGAGAGATTTCACTGTATATGCCTGGGGTCCACAGCCCAGTCCGCTTTTGTAAAATGCAGAATATAAACATGAAGTAGGCTAAACTAAGAATTTATGCCAGAACTCCTCGTGTAAGACAATTTTTAAGAAATTTAAAAATTAAGAAATATTAATCGTTTAAAAATATGTTTCTAACGATATTTTTCACAATGGAGAACTGATTTCTTTTTCTCTCTCCTCTCTCTGTCTTTTTTTTTTTTTTTTTTTGAACTGCCCCTCCTCATTTAAGATAAATTTGATATATATGAACACTAACAGAAGAACAGAATTAAAATCGTCTTCTACGAGAAGTTAAGGTTGGGGGGGGGGGGGGGCTCCTCTGGAGAAAAATTCTTAGCAGCATTTTCTCTTAGCGTTTAATTAATATATTGCTATTTGGAAGAGAAAAAAGTATTTTTTAAATAATCAAACGTATAGAAAATATAATTAATTAAATTTCAGGGATGGACAATTGCTCTCTTCATGACCACCGAAAATTCGATATGTTATTTTCTAGTTTTACAATAAAATCTTTATTTAAAGTATGTTTTCTATATGTCTAAAAATAAAAAAACTGCAAAAACTATACTCAAATGTAACACATTAAGAAAAATACCTAATAAAGAAAATAAAACTTTTGTTATTTCTTCTTATTCAGTGATTTATTTCTCGCTGATAAAAAGTTCAAATGAAGCTCATCAAGCCTTTTATAACGGTTTATAAACAGTAGGCTGAGATCAGCGACCGCAGTGGTAATTAAAATGCTGATTTCGCCATTTTCTCTTTGTTCAAATTTCAAATACGTCCGTTGGCAACTGGCGCGTTAAAACGATTCTTTCAATGAGGTAGTAATCTGTTTAACAAAGTTGCCCGCAATTTTTTTATGTGTAACATTATTTATATTCTGTGACTGTGTCATATACATAGCTGGAACAGTTTTTTGGAATAATTCATTTATGGAATAAGATATGCGATTATTATAAAAATGATACGTTGAGTAATGTGTGCCATCCACATAGATGTATATGCAACTTACTAATACACAGCTTATAAAGTGCATCTTTGGAATTTCAGTAATTGTTCTTGAGAGATTGGAGAATAAGAAAGTGCGTGTGAAATATGATTCGAAAAAGCGAATTGAATTAAATTCTGCTTTATATTAAATTATATCATTATGAAAAAAATATGTTGAATAATGAAAAGAAAAATGTCCTCGTTATATATTTTTCAATTATCAGCATTCATCTGAATATTTAGTGAAATATGTAAGGAGAAAGTGTCTATATTTTTGTGTTACCGTTTATATTACATGGACTTACTTTATTACATTTAAGGAAATACTAAAAAGGTAAGAATGTGATTATTTACAAAAATATAATTTTTATTTGGAAATAGAAATTTTCCTTGAACAATATTAATTATGTGATATTAATTATTTAAATCACTTTTTAAAGAATACATGTGTTTATCATATTTGTATCTTTCTATATAGAATAAATATTTTTCAGTATTACAGTGTTTTTTATTATTTTCGACTAAATTTATTTCATTTTCAGGATTAATTAACTAACTTGCTTGATAATTCTTAAAGCATTCGATTTATAAATAAATGTTTTTCATATAAAATAATATCATTGCTTAAATCATTGCTTAAGCATTAAAAGTTATTGCTTGTGTACATTGACACCCAAACTTGTCAACATTTTTAGTATTATATTTTTGTCCAAAAAAAAAAAAAAAAAAAAAAAAAAAGAGCAGTTGCAGCACTATATAGTTTTTGTTGTGGATACAAGCTATTAATCTGACTATAAAAATGTCAATAAATATTAGCCATTTAATATAATGCCATTTTTTTAATAGTTAATTTTATTAAAAATATTTTTCTATAATAGCTATATAATGATTTACAATAAAATAAGTAAGGAAATAAATCATTATTTACTTTGTTTAATTGCTTAAAATTATATTTAAGTTTTGTACAACTTCAGATATTGAAAAATTTATTAATATTGATTTATTGATTGTTAAAAAGAAATTACAGATTTAGAACGGAAAAAAGACTTTATTTTCATATTTTAGAGTGCATTTTTCACATGAAATTGGGGGGATTTTTTTTCAACGTTTGTTCATTTTTATAAAAGATACAGAAATAACAATTAAATATGTATTTTTAATGCAAAATAAGTTTTGAAATTAGATGTTATTTCTCTTGCATGTTATTAAAAATATATATATGTTTAACTTTTTAAAGATAGCTTAGTAGCTCTGGTGATTACCATATGTAAAAGAAATTGCCTACATGGCAAAATATAATTAAAAAGATCAAGTTATTAAATGATATTGTTATTAATAAACCCTTCCGTTGTAATTTCTAGTTACAGATAATATTAACATGATTTCGTATATGAATTTTTATGTTTAATGACAGATCATTTAATTCTTTTACATTTTCGAAATTAATGTTTTCATGTAACAAAATTAAATTTATGTATAGGAAATGCTATGAACATTTTTGCTTCAAGTGGAGGGCATAAAACTTGAAAAATAATTATAAAAGTATCAGAATTGGAGCTATCGTGAAATTTTTAATGTTTTATAAATACATTTTAAATTGTTCCTTTGTAAAGCTTTATTAAAAAGTTCGAAATTTCTACAGTATTTAATTGCACGATGAAAGAATTTTTTTTAGACTATGGAAACTTGTTCAAAGTAAAATAACTACATTTATATGTATTTCCTGTGTTTCATCTGTATAACATATTTAAATTTTAAGACACAGAAATTTTCTGACAACTTTCAACGTCAAAATTATTCTGATTTTTTATAGGATTATTTTTTATTATCACCGGAGAATGCATCCATTTGCGCAAAGCAATTTATTGTACTTATTATATATCATATTGCATACTTTTAGATTAGGATGAAGTTAATGACAAAGGATATATTTATCCAAACATATATTTACATGTTCATATATATATATATATATTAAGTCATCAATGTGTTTAAATTTTTGTTGCTGTATATGTAGTAGGGGGAAGAGGGGGGGGGGTAATCAATGTAAGCCGCTGGTACTGGAACTTATTAGAACCACATTTCCTATACTGTCAAAAAAAAAAAAAAAAAAAAAAAACATTTTCTAACTTTTTTAGAATATATTTATAACTGTATATATTAAATAAAACCTCTCAATAGCAGACACCCTAGGACCGTAGAATTTGCCCGCTATTTAGAGGTTTTATTTTCATATGTAAAAAAAGTCCAGAGTGTACAAATACCCAGCATACTGAGTACAAATTACACAAAATATGCTTCAATATATTATTAATCTGCTTTTCAATCCACGAATGTTGTGGATTGAAAAAAGTGATCGCTATATAGGTGTCTGCTATTCGAGAATGCCCGTTATTACTGTAGCATACAGTAAAACTTCTATAACCGGTCACTCCCGAATAGCGGACAGCTCTATTTAGAAAAATATAAAGCGGGGTAGTGTTTCTTCTAGAAGCAGGACCTGATTAAAACATGGAAACTGATCCGCGGCCCTGCCCCCTCACCTTCCCATCGATTTTTGTGGCCCCAAATTTGGTATGCAATTTTACGAATTCAATTTTTTTATATATGTTTAGGTTTTTTAGTATTATAACCACATACAAAATTATCATATTAGGATTATAATTTCAGGAGATATTAATAAAAATATGAAAATGCAATTTAACATTAGAAGCTCGAAATTTTGAATGCTTATAATTCGAAAACTTATCATTCAAATGACTAGAAATTTCGTTTCAAGGCATAGTTTGAACCGAAGATTTAAAATATAGTGTCAAAATTGGGTGCATCCATTGGAAAAAAAAACAAAGTTTGGTCTAATTTTGATTTGTAGATGGCCCCTATGCAAATTTTAAATACATCATTTAAAAGTAGACTTTATTTCCAGACGATTGGTACCAGTAACTTTCTTCTATTATTGTTGTCTTCTAGTTGCAGAGTTAGTAGGAGGTGTTTATTTTTTTTTCGACGACTGTTCCAATCATGTGGATAAGAAATCGCTTTTGCGACTGATACTGCTTGTGTGATCGCAAGCAACGTGGGGAGCAGAAATGAAGGGTACTCAAATCATAATGAAGGATTTCTGTGTCCATTGATATTTACTATATTATTTATCGTTTGAAAAGAGCCAAATAAACAAGAAGTCCATCCAGAATCTTATAACTACTGCTCGTCTCAGGCGCCGATGTGCGGTTGTCAAATGTTTAAGCATTTCTTGGTAATGATAAATAGCATAATAATAAAAACGAAGGGGGATAAAGAAAAGTAAGTGTTTCGTGCTCAAATTTTTTTTAATGTTCGGATCTCATATGCTGATAATTTTGTGAAATCTAGTGCTAGATTTTATTTAACACAGAAATAAAAATCCAAAAAATGCTTAAACTAATTGACTGGGAATATCTAATTTAAATAGAAAAAAATTGCACAACAAAGAAGGGATGGAATTCTTTCCGAAGAAGTGAATCATTTTTTATAAATGGGAATAATTTGTTACCATAAAGCAGAGCTGATTGCAGCATGGACAAACTGGGCTTTTTCTAGGGGACGTTAGCTTTACGGGCCCACAAATTTGGTATGAAATTTCCATAAAGCTGATATTTTAAATTTGTTTTGATCTTATACTTATTTTAATAAATATTTTGTACTTTTAGAATATGATTAGGTTAAAGAAAAGGATATATTTATCCAAATATGTATTTGATGGCATCGAGCAGTCTTAATTTTTTTTTTTTTTTGTAGCAATATATGAAGGTTGCGGTGGTGGGGGGGGGGGGGGGGAGGGGCGAATAAATACTAGGTCTTTGGGCTGGAATTAATTTAATAAGCATTTTTGATGCCGTAGGGCATATATGAAATCACATAAATACATATTTAGGTGAATATATTTATAGATATTATCCTATTCTAAAACTACAGAATACTGATTACGATCATAATAAAGTCAAAACTGATATAAAATATCAGCTTTATAAAAATTTTGTACCCAATTTGGGGTACCCTAAAATCAGGGGGCAGAGAAGCATCCTAGTTTTACCACGCTGCAATTAGCTCTGCTTTATGGCAACAAATTATTCTCATTTATAAAAAATGATTCAATGTGGTCAAATATGGCTGCGTATATGACTTAGAAAGAAAAGTGGTCAAAGATGGCTTCATATTGGCAAAAAAAAAAGGCTCAAAGATGGCCGCAATTAAGACACTTGAAATGTCTGAAATTCAGACGCAAGAAGTGTCTAAAAATTTTAAGACACTTTAAAACGTCTGAAAATCGAACACTCCAGTTTCAGTCACTTATGTGTTTGAAATTCAGACGCAAGAAGTGTCTGAAAATTTTCAGACATTTTAAAACGTCTGAAAATTGAACACTGCGTTTCAGACACTTAAGTGTCTGAATTTCAGACATTTCAGTTTACAGTGCACGTTAACGAAATTCGAACGTACTATCCGCCCTTGGCGACCAGTTTGGTCTCCCTTAAAATTTGTGTTTGGGAAAGCTTGCTAAGCATTGTATCATGTTACTTTTATTCATAATTTAATTTACTTGGACTCCCTTAAATATAATTAATATAATACCTTAAGCTAATATTAGTTTTTGTTGCATTAAAATATCTCAATTTTTTGATTTTCTGTAAGCAAGTAAACCCTATTGCTGTATAATGGAAGTCTATGGAAATTTGGCGAAATATTAGAGATATCGCCCAGTTGGCGTCCCTTTTGGCGACTAATTTTGGTCGCCAAATTTTGCGATCTATCGCCATATTGGCAACAAACTTGGTGGCATTTGGCGACAGAACAGGGTCCCCCTTATGTTAACCTCCCCTTATAGGTATGGAGATGCATTAAATGCTGTTCAATAACCAATGAGATGCGTTTCATTCGTGCGTTGCCATTAAACAATTAACAAATAATCGCGATTTCTGTGCCACGTACGATAGCGTAATATATATAAATATATATATATTTCTTGCTCTTTATTTTATAATTGAATATACACAGAATTTTTTTTTAAATAAATGTAATTTATTCTTAATTAATTAAAGACACTTAGCACTATTGATATATGAAGATATTTTCTAACGTATATTCTGATACTTGGCTAATTTTTCTAGTGTCGATTTCATCTTATAACTTAAATACAGTAGAGTCCCGATTATCCAAGTCAATATGGACCAAGTTCACCTGGGGTAAGCAAAAAACTCGGATAAACCGAATTTACGCAAACCGTCATCAATTAAAGAGATGAAATACAAATTTTCACTTAATTCATTCATTTTTATGGTACTAGTAACATTTCTTTGATGTACATTTCCGTTACTTTTAAGAAAAACGGGGAATAAAGTTGTTTATATGAAAAAGCCCTTGTTTTTTAGTTGTTGGATGTCAGTTTTGCTGAAGTTTTTTATTTTCTTACTACAGTAATTACGCTATTGCATAGTTACCAATTTCTAAGACTTTTCTTACCACTAAAACTTGCAGTAAATTTTGCATAATTCAATCGCATAAATCCAACAATTGTCAATGATTAAATTAAATTTTAGAAGTAACAAAACCGTGCACATTGGCAGCTATGTGATTCTTTAGTGTCATGAAAATTGCAGGTGTAGCCTCTTTTTTCTGCTCAAAGTATTAAATAGTTTTTCAATCGAACTTATATTTCTGGAATGGATTCCATTATTATGAAACAGTCATTATGAGTGAAGTGTTAGGTGAAGAAGAAAGAGCAGCCGTAAAAAGGTAGAACTCTGATTTTCTGGTCAGAATGGAGAGGTAAAATGGCCATAATTTTTTTAATGGCAATTCCCCCCACCCTACACCACGCCCATTCAGAACAGAAAATCAGAGTTCTAATTTTTTTGCGGCTGCTCTTTCATCTTCAACTAACACTTCACTTATAATGACTGTTTCATAATAATGGAATCCATTCCAAAAATATAAGTTCGATTGAAAAACTATTTAATACTTTGAGCAGAAAAAAGAGGCTGCACCTGCAATTTTCATGACACTAATAGAATCACATAATAATGGAAGCCATTAGTCCATCAGTAGAAAATAAATCAGTTAAAGTGGAAACTCGGTTAACGGGACTCGGATAATCGGAACTCTACTGTAGTCATTTTATTTACATTTTTTTTTCCATATTTAGACGTTTTTTATAACAGACATGAGTTTCATTTTCCATGTTTATGATTTTTATATTCCCCATAGGTGTATGATGAATTCTTTGTCGTCTTTATTACAGTTATACATTATAAATAATCATACATAAGAAAAAAAAAATTCAGAGGAAAATGCTCGGAACTTTTTTTGCATTTAGGAACTTTTTTTGCATCAAAATTTCCTAACTGTTGTAAAAGTTTCCTCAAAAGAGAGTTTTCAACTGGGAAAAAATAAGTGAACGAAGAGCAGTGAAATCACAAATATAAAACAAAGATTTCCCCTCCCTCCGGTTTAAATTGCTATTTTACAGGAAAACAAACGATTTATTCTCTTATGTTCAAACCTCTTTCTTAGTAGAGGTAGATGATTCTAATTACAATAAATACCGTGTAAGGCTAGAAAACAAAAAATAAATTAGATGGTACATTGTTTAAATGTTTTTTAAACGTATTTCATGATTTATTGTTACCAAGGCTAGATTACCAATGGGGCAAATTTCCACCAGTAAAAAGGAATAGAAATTTTAGCCTTATTTACGGTAGTAGTTTTGTAATAGGTGAACAGGTGATTGCACTGATGGGGTATCCAGTAGCAGTGCTACCCCGTTAATTCGAATTGAGATGTATTAACGGTTGAAACCTTATTCAAAAAGGTGATATATAAATTGCATTTTCATATAACTTAATCGGATAGTATCAAAGATCTTGAGTTGTGCTGTCGCATACATTTACTGTATAAGTACTTAATGCTGATTCCGAGGGTAACTCAGGAACTGCAATCAGAAAAATGCAGTGTCAAGTTACTAATTTTCCGAATTAATACTGCAAATACGAGCTTTGTCGCTGCCATCGAAATACTCAAGGCCAGTGGACACGCGTGTGACGTCATCCCTAATCGACTTCTCTCTGGTGTTGGAATTCACATCGGAAAATTTTGAATAGCAATTTTCTTTTATTTTATTTTGTGGAATATCTGTTATCTTAAAACAATAATAATTATTTAAACTTACTGGTGAGAATTTGGAATTCGCCAATAAAAAATCAGCCAGATGTGGCAACACTGTGGCATTCTGCATCTGATTGAATTTTTATTTAGGGATTTCGAATTCTTACCAGTAAATTTAAATAGTTATTATTGTTTTATTAGACGGTAGATATTCCACAAATAAAATAAAATAAATTTTCTATTCAAAATTTTCTGGTGTGAATTCCAACACTTGTGAGAGGTAGGTCGATTAGTGATGACGTCACACTCGTGTCCTCTGGCCTTGAGTATTTCGATGGCAGCGGCTTTGCTCTACGAAATAATATTTTTTAATTATTCTTATTTCTACTTGAGAATATCTGAAATCACTCATATGAGGTAAAGCTTCTCAAGGGTGTATTCCGATCCAAACTGCTTATTTTCTGATTCATTTTAAAATTCATTTTTGCTCTCAAACGCATTAAACTTGGAAATTCTCTTATTTAGAAACTATATAATGTGCGGTGCTTCTTAATTTTTTGATAAATGCAGAAAATACTGTAAAAAACGCTGTCAAAGTTGGCATTTTGAACCGAATTTTCCGAAGCGGGTGATCTGGGAATGAAAAAAAATGGTCATACTGAGGAAATAATTGTTTAAAAATCAAATTCTAATTAATTGAGCTGAAAATGAAATCACACGGCATGTTAAACATGTCTTCAGAAATCACCCCAGCAAGTTTCATGTTTTTACTTTTAAAAATGAGTCTGAAAATGTCTCAGAAAATTTCGAGCTGTTGAGGGTGACAAAATATTTTTTCGAATACACCCTTAAAATAACGGTATGAACCACTTAAAAAAACTACCACTTCCACAGTACAGTTGGCGATTCTAACTAAAATAAATGCCACGTGGAAGGTAAAGAAATAAATAATAAACCTCCTTTGTTTAAATCTTTCTTAAAACCTTCTTCAGAATGCATAGGTTTTGTGCTTTTTCCAATTGCTGCAACAAAACACACCAATGAAACACCATATTCATCAGGTGAAGCAAGCAACGAAGGACGCATCCAGAAAGCCCATTATAGCCCATAATAGAAAGACAAATATTCTACATATTTCGACCCTCTTTAACCCATTCACGACGAGAACCTTTTACACTTCTTTTAATTCTTCAACACCAGTTTTTCGCAATGTATTTTTTAATATATTTAGTAACTAAAAATTTGACAATAGACAAGAGGAAAATTTCTGTAGCAAAGGTCAATGCAAGTTTTTTCTTCCTGAAGCCCACAAAAGTTATTTGTGTGAGATTTATTATTTTTTGCGAAAAATAACATTTTGCAATGAAAGATGAAATCCAGTTACCCAA
Organism: Maratus speciosus; assembly: GCA_963932465.1. Classification (NCBI taxonomy): domain Eukaryota; kingdom Metazoa; phylum Arthropoda; class Arachnida; order Araneae; family Salticidae; genus Maratus; species Maratus speciosus. The sequence goes on along the minus strand of OZ010797.1, from coordinate 430,574,391 downwards.
ATTTTATCTCAGTATTTGTTTAATTATAACTCCTTTACGTCCTTCTGCTAAAGTTTTCCTTTCTGGATGAGCTTGTTTTGTTTGCATATTACACAGTTAAAAACTTAACAAAATAAAAATAAAAATTACGAAGAGCATGTCTTTTGTGGTGGGGACCGTTTTATTAAATGGATTTTTGTAAAGATGTCCTAAATAAGGACAAAATTTCTCCTGGATCGAAGCCTCTGTACTAAAATACTGGTTTTCAAATTTGTGTGCCTATAGCAAGTAAACTTGCCGCTCATTATGAAATGAGTTAATTCTAACTTAGAAAAACGTCACTTTTAAAACCCATATTAAAAACAATATTTTAAATCTGGTATAAATTAAATTTCCGAACCAATTTTTTGTTTTTTTTTTTTTTTTTTTTGGGGGGGGGGGGGATTTTAAGATCTTCAATTGCGATTCCTCATGCATTTACTGCATGAGTAAATACATAATGCTGAATTTTTAATGCTCTGCAGGTGAAGCAATCACAAAAATGCAGTTTCAAGATGTTAATTTTCAGTTATCTTATAGATAGCATGGATAAGCTATAAGCTATATAAGATATTATGCCATTATTTGGTTATGAAAAAAAAAAAAGAATGTTTTCTTAGCTGTAACCAAGCTAAATTCATGGCTTTCTGAAAACGAATATTTCGGGATATGTAGTTTTTGTTTTACGAAATATTTTTTTAATATTTTGTTTCTTTCCGTTCCGATTTGAGGACAGCCGAAATTACTCAGATGAAGCAATGCCTTTTATAACTGCATGAGCTACTTTAGGAAAATAAACTACCCTCCTTAGTAGAGGTAGATAATTCTAACTAAAATAAATGCCCCGTGGAAGGGAAAGAAATAAAAATAAAATATACCGTGTCCGCTGTTTAAATGTTTCTTAAACCTATTCCACGATGCATGGTTGCGTGCTTTCTCCAATTGCTGCACAGAAATTCTTGATGGAACACCATTCATCAGCTGAAGCCGGGTCGAAGGACGGTCACACAGCCTGAATGTGCAGCCCATAGAGAGAAATGTATGACGCATGCAGGCGATTTATCACTCCTGTAAACATTCAATCGCAAAAAATCTGCAGTTTCCCGAAGCTGTTTTACTTTTTTTCCTACTTATTTTTCATTGGTCGGAATTTTTTTCTTGTTCCCCTTGACATGCTGCTTTGTTATATAGAAAATTGTCTTAAAATAAAGGAAAATTTATATCTACAAAGAAGGATGTTTCATTGGTCATAACATAATGCTGCATAAAGAGTCTTTAACATTTCTGAACATTGTTATCTTGAAACATTTACCAAAACAAAAGTTATTTTACTTTTTTCTAGTTATTTTTTATTGGTAGCTTTATTTTTTATTTATTTATTTATTTTTGTCTTGACGTATTGATTTGTTTTTGCTGTTTGAAATTTTTATTTTGATATCAACTAAACAATAACCATAATTATATCGCTAGGGCAGTCAGAATCGGATCCTCACCTAGGAGTTTATCAATGTTACTCATAAATTGAATAATTTTGTTGTGTGATACATAAAAACTTACTTATAATGAAAAGCACAAGCAACAAACAAATTTAGTATTTATGTGTTTAAAGGTTTCATAAAAGAATATTTACTTTAATCTTCGGGGGGGGGGGGGGGGGAGAAGAAGATGGGAAAGGAAGAACGAGCAAATGGTAACATGTGTGCTACTTTGTTGTTGTTTATGTCCTAACTTTTTCTTTCATTGTTTTTGAGTTGAAATAGAGGCTCCTGTTATAAAGTCTGGAAAAAGTTGAATTGAATGATGCACATTTTATGCTGATTATTCTTTTCTTTACTTTGCTTTTTACACATAACATTTTTACCTTAACACAAGGGTTTTTTAAATACTCTGGGAGGAGTTTTAACACCGGAATCCCTCACCCTCCCTTCGCTGCGTCAGTGACTATACATAACAATAGCAGACTTTAAAATGGCATTATTATTATTTTTTTTTTAAACAAAAATGCAATATTTAAGAGCTCCAGAGAATTCCAATACTTAAATATTCACTAAAAACAAAGCAGTGCCGGAGTTGAGCTCCAGTTTGTCTCCGGCACAAATAGAGCAGTTCACATCACGTGACTTTTACCGGAGAATACTGAAAAAAGCTGCAGGACACACAGATTGAAAAAGCATTGATAAAGGTAGCGATAGCTGTCCTACAGCAGCAGCAAAAACTTGTTCGTTATGTCACCTTGAACAGCTCTATTAAGCACGTGTTGGATTCCAAATTGTTATTATATGTAACTGAATGTATATGAGGGGCTCACAAACATACTTAGACCAAGTCCATTTCGAAAAAAAAAAAATATATATATAGTCCATTTAGATATTTAGAAGGTGTATAAAATCTGTTTAATTCACTCCCACAGTGAACCAAGTCTGTAAACAGAAGCCATACAGTCATTCAGGGTAGCTTTGATCCGCATTTTCTCTATTTTCATATGCCACACTCTTATTTTAAGAATATTGTTGCAACTAGGGGCAGAAAAGAGAAGAAATCATCCTAAATCATGGCATGACTTTCAAAAATTAAAGAATAATAATGATAAAAGCAATAAAATATGAATTTTTAACCTGGTTCAAAGTTACCCAGACATTTAGGGTAACTTTGCGTCATATGATAAATATTATCTAAAATAATTCATTATGAAAAAAGTATTATAGTTAGGACAACTTTGAACCCCAGAAAATGTTTTCAGATATGTAAAGACTCCGAATTTACACTTCCCAACATCACAAGAGTTGTATAATTTATGATATTACAACAAATATTATGCATAAGAAAAGTGGAAGAAGAGAACCATGAATATTTAGAAATAAAAAAAACTGTTTATTGTTCAGATAAAACATAAAAATGCAGTGAAAAACAATTTTCAATGTTTTAACTCAATAATATATCCATAGTTACAGTAATACATACTAGTACTAGTATTATTCAAACAAGAATAAAAAAATGTCGAATATATAAGAAATGTCAAATTTGAATAGCTCCGCCCCGAATAACGCCTTTAAATGAATTTTAGATATTTTACACATATTTGTGAAAATAGTTACATGTTATATCTAATGCACACTTCCGGCATTTATATAAAATATACATGCAAATATGGGAAATTTTTGACAGTAGCACCTATAATCAGTAAATTATAAGCATCAGTATAACTTTGAGCCGGCTCAAAGTTACCCTGAAATTGTGTTAAAATGTTAGTGTTTTCTTATTAATATTTACATGTTATATCTAATGCACACTTCCGGCATTTATATAAAATATACATGCAAATATGGGAAATTTTTGACAGCACTTATAATCAGTAAATTATAAGCATCAGTATAACTTTGAGCCGGCTCAAAGTTACCCTGAAATTGTGTTAAAATGTTAGTGCCTTCTTATTTTATTAACTATTAATAAATAAATAATCACAAAATATTAACACATTTACAACATTTAGATAATAATATGTCTGATAAATAAATATATTATGAAAAATTAATTGAATTACAACAACTTCAAAACAGCATTCAAAATTAACTTGAAAATAATACTTCACAAAAATAGTTAGATGATGCAATTAATTGCGCATAATATTGCTAATTTATTTTCTAAAATAAAGAGCAGAAATCCCAGTTGAGAACCTTGTCAACAGAACACAGTTCTGGAGTTTATTTAGTCTTTTGGAGTCAAAAATATTGAAAATTAGGAAGTGGTGCAAAGTTACACCCCATGGTCAAAGTTACCCTGAATGATTGCATATGAGAAAGTATGCGAAAGCAGGCTTGGTTCACAGTGGGAGTACATAAAACAAATTTTATGGACCTTACACTGCAAATAGAGGCATCTTAAATTAAGACATATATGTGACTGAAAAGGAATTTAAGACACTTAAGTATCTGAATCTGAAAATTCAGTCATGATAGATGTCTTAATTTAAAACATATAAGTGTCTTACTATGATCATGGTGTAAACGAACTGAGAAATGTGTCTAAAAAATCTGCAAGTGTCTAATTTTAAGACACTTTGTAACTCCGCTCCGCATTCACTAGGGGGCACTCTCAGTTGCGCATGCGTCTTCCTTTCGAACTCGATGTTCGTTTGTAATTCAAACTGAATGTTTGTTTTTATGTACGCGTACATTTTAACTAATAATTTATTTTGACTTGATTGTTTTTTTGCGGAATGTGAAGTTCGGGATTTAATTTCTATCGACATAGTGGTACTCCGTATTAATATTTATCTATAACACTAATATAGTGTTCTTCATCTCGTCAAATTTGTAAAGAGAACTGTTGTCTGGCGGGCTATGTTTTCAGGATGGAAATTTTCCGTTCTTTTAACAGAGCTAGCCGGATGTGCAAGGGGATTTTATTTTTTAAACATCAAACTCTGCCTAACTAACGGATACTAACGTAGCCTTCAATCCGGACGTCCTCTGGGCGAATGTGCGTTTGGAATAATCAGACCTTTTCCCAGGTAAGTGGGGTCTTAACTATGTATTTAAAACTCTCTGTAAATGTTTTATCTTTAAATGGATACCTCACACGAGTCTATAGCTTTATTAGTTCCCGAGTTATGCCAAAATATGTTCAAATCATTTTGCCTATGGTATTTCCATGTTAAAATTTTATTTTGCTAAAATTTAAATATCTACTATTCAAATCATCTGCAATCATGTTTCTGCATTATTTTCCATCCAATGTTATCCTTAAAATAAGTTTTGGCGTGTCTGCATGGTGCATTAGTGGTTACTGAATCTACTGAGATACACCATCCTAAGCCTTCTTTCTCTGTATACTCGCACGCCATTACTTTAAAAATAGCAGTGACAGCACCTGTTGATTGGCTCATAATTTCTTAACTACCATCAAGACTATCTTAACAGTGTTTTTTTAGAGTAATTATTACACCGGAGTACCTTTTATATGGGTTTTATTTATGAATACAATATTTTTATAAGCATTTAATGCGACAGCATTTGTAACGTTCACATCGGTTTTACATTTCCCATAGGTTTAATATGTGATATGTACTGAAATTCCCAACTCTTTATAGTAAACATCCTTATTTAATTTTTATTTATTATGTATGCTTTTCATGTCTGATGACGTTTTCTTGCGTGTCATATTTTATACACCGCGATAAATTTTAAGTTATTTAAAAGAATATAGTTCGAAAATCCTTCCATTTACCCATATCATTAATTCCCGCTTACATACAGCGAATTACTTGTGTTCATTTATTTATTTTAAACTGTTTTGACTGATAAAACTCATTAAATCCGGTCATGGAATCTGTTTTTTCCTTCTGCTATATACTTTTGTTGTTTCCGAGCATTTTAGAACTATTCTATTTGCTATATTGAAAGTAGTCAACTTCAGATGTTTTCATTTTCAAGCCCGGTGATTCACACCACAATTTGAAGACTCATCAGAAATCGTCTGAAATCTGTAGACGTAGAAGGGGAGAAAATTTTGTTGGCGTCGCCAATAAATCTTTTTATTTAACGATTTAGAAAATGTTCTCGCCTTATCTCTGTATTAGTCATGATTATTTGTAGATTCTTAAATTCATGTAATTATGTGCTGTTAACATAATTGTAAAAATACGGTAAATATATACAGCTATATTTCATTTGAAATCAATTATAATATTGATTTTTTGATTATTTTTAGTAAAAAAGAAATCTGAAATTTAAAATGAATATCAGTAAAAAGATAGAATTTTATACTATATTTACTTGAGCATAACTACTAGATTTTGCACTTAAAACTGAATTATTCTATATTTACCGAATCACAATGCAGATTTGGGATTTTTCTAGAAGGACTTGATGAAAGCACGGGTAAACTTTGGCACGTCCCCCACCCCCGCCCCCACCACCATCACCTACGATTTTTGCTGCCCCAAATTTGATATGCAATTTTTTTAAAGCTTATACGTTAAATATGTTTGGACATTGTATATTGGTTATAATCAGTATTTTGAACTTAAAAAGTAGAATAAGATTAAAAGTTAAGTACAAAAAATTTTAAATACAATAAAAACTCTTAATCGCGGGCACCTTCAGAACGCTGAATCTGTCTGCTATTCGATTGTGTTAGCTTTTATGAGGTTGTCTACATACAGTGAAACCTCCCTGTGCGACCACCTCCCTGAACGACCATTTTTTTCATGGAACGAAATTTATTCCCATAGGTTGAATACTAATTTTACCTCTATTCAGAGACCACCCCAGTTGAACTCCCTCCATGAACGACCCATTTCTTTGAAGAAAATGAAACAAATTCCGTTTTTTCCGGGTCGCTTGAAAAAGGTTTTATTAGAATAATAATTCCGGAGAGCGCATTATTTATCAAACTTCTAAACTAAGTTTAGAATTTTTATTTATTCCGGTAACTTTTAAGTGTTTAAACCGCTTTGTTCCTTTTTAGGCAATGAATTTAACTCTGATGACAAATTAAGGATGACGGTCAATAAACTCCCCTGCCCTATTCTGTCAGGAAACGCTCAAAGGAACAGATAAAGTAATGAAATCGTCTTAATTTGTTCCAGACCAAAAAAAAAAAAAAAAAAAAAAAAAAGAATTTATTTACTGAATTTCGAAAGGACTTGGAAATAAAATTTATAGTAGATAAAACCATAAAAGCGAAGCAAACGCCAATGTATTCATTTTTTAAACTCTGCAGTAATTAACTTATGTAATTAACTTTTGTTTTGATACTTAAATTTTCATATGTTTTCTTAATTTCAAAAATATAATTTTAGTAACATTAATTGTTACATTTTTTCAACAATTAAAATCTAGATTTTAATATGACCTCCATTAAGAGACCACCTTTCGGAGCGACCAATTTTTATTGGAACGGAAGTGGTCACTTTAGGGAGGTTTTACTGTATATTGATAAAGGTGAGTGTTCGCTAAAGACAACTGTTCGTATGAAGGCTTTGCAGTAAACTCTCCATAACGGACACTCCTAAATAAAGGACGCCACTATTTAGGAAACACATTTTTTTATTGAAAATATGCAAAATTTTTATACACTTATACCTCAGAAAAGCAGACACCTCCGAACGTCGACAAATTCCACGGTTCCGAGGTACCCGCTATTGACAGGTTTTACTGTATTAAGACAAATATATTTTGTTTTTAACCTTATTCTACTCTAGAAATTCATAATATTGGTTAATAATAAATATTGATTAATAAATATTACAATATAATACTCATATACTGTAAATTTGGGGGAATCCAGTGTTAGATTTTATTTAACACAGAAATAAAAATGCTTAAACTAATTTACTGGGAATATCTTATTTAAATGGGAAAAAATTGCATAACATAGCAGGGATGGGATTCTTTCTGAAGAAGTGAATCATTTTTTATAAATGGGAGTAATTTGTTACCATAAAGCAGAGCTGATTGCAGCATGGGCAAACTGGGCTGTTTCTATGGGCCTTTAGCTGTACGGGCCCCTAAATTTGGTACGAAATTTCCATAAAGCTGATATTTTAAATTTGGTTTGATCTTACACTTATTTTAATAAATATTTTGCACTTTTAGAACATGATTAGGCTAAAGAAAATGGTATATTTATCCAAATATGTATTTGACGGCATAGAATAGGCTTAATTTTTTTTGTAACAGTATATGTAGGCAATAGGGGGAGGGGGTGAATGAATACTAGGTCTTTGGACTAGCAGCAATTTGAAGTTCTCACTAAAAGTAATAAACATTTTTGATGCCGTAGGGCATATATGATAACACATAAATACATATTTAGGTGAAAAAAATATATATATTATCCTATTCTAAAACTACAAAATACTGATTATAATCCTCATAAGGTCAAAACTGATTTAAAATATCAGCTTTATGAAAATTTCATACCCAATTTGGGGTACCCTAAAATCAGGGGGCAGAGAAGCACCCCAGTTTTCCCACGCTGCAATCAGCTCTGCTGTATGGTAACAAATTATTCCCATTTATAAAAAAGGATTCAATGTGGTCAAACATGGCTGCGTATATGGCTTAGAAAGAAAAGTGGTCAAAGATGGCTTCATATTGGCTAGAAAAAAAAAAAAAAAAGGCTCAAAGATGGCCGCAATTAAGACATTTGAAATGTCTGAAATTCAGACGTAAGAAGTGTCTGAAAAATTTAAGACACTTTAAAACGTCTTAAAATTGAACACTCCTGTTTCAGACACTTAAGTGTCTGAAATTCAGACGCAAGAAGTGTCTGAAAATTTTAAGACATTTTAAAACGTCTGAAAATTGAACACTGCGTTTCAGACACTTAAATGTCTGAATTTCAGACATTTTCATTTGCAGTGTATAAATGGACTATAAAATTTTTTTTCCAAAATGGACCTGGGCTACTATGTTTGTGAAACCCTCATATGTAATATATATGTTTAACTGAATTTCAAAATGTGAATAAATATGTGTAAGCCAATATTTATCTGCTAATATTATATAATTAAATTCTGGAATGCTGATTAACGTGCAGCAGTATTGAATTCTAAAATGTTAATATTACGTAACTAATTATCAACATATTGATATACATATTTAACTGAATTTCTAAATACCAAAAGACTTATAAATAGTAAGTATGAATTAAAATGGAAAGAAATCCCAGATAAAAGTTTCATCATACTTCGTACTGCAAAAAAATTGCTGTGTGTTTTCCGTTTTGGCATTGTTTCATTTTCTCCATGGAAATTTTCCGTTTTTGAAGATGGAAATTTTCCGTTATTCAAGAAGAGAAATTTTTATTTTTAGAAATGAATATGCAACATTTAACGAAAAAATATATGAATAATAATTATGTTGTACTGATATTGTATTTTCACGAAACAGTTAATTTTTATGTACTACAGCACGTGTTTCTTATCGCCTTGTCATCATCCGAATTCCAATATATTACGCTCCATTTAGTGGTCAGGGCCTTGCAAAGCAGTTAGTAGGGCACAAACGTATACTGCAATACTGGACTAGTTTTAAATTATATCTATCATAGAGTACTATATAATATGGTCATAGTTGCCAATCTCCAGAATTTTTGAATACCAGTAAATTTTTGCAAAAATGTCCACTTTACTTAATTGCAGATATTGTGCGGTTGTATAAAACAAGTGTTTCTGTATCAAAATATTGGCATTAAAAATATCGTGAGTCTGCAATTATGTATAATAAAATGTATGGAAAAATAATTTCTCATTTAATGTGCATAATTATTTTTAGTTTCGCAAAATCTCCTATCATTTTACAATATTTAAACTTATTTTTTGAATTCACAGTTACTTTTAGGATCGTCTATAACATTCTATAATCTACAACATTCCCTGACAATTCTATCAACGTTGCCTGTAAGAAATAAAATTAATACTCCCTTTTTTCTCGCGAAGAATCATTTAAAAACAAATCTAGAGCAAAGATATTATTATTTTTTTTGTATAGATTAGACGTTATAGACTGCGTGGAACTTCAAACTATTTGCAATATTCCACATAAAAAACCTTCAAAGTGTTACAAAGTAACTAGATAGGAAACCCCATGTGTTTCCAAAAAATACTCGAAATTTCGTCTAAGTTCCCACTTTAAACGGCAAGATCAGAAGGAACAGGTCAAACATAACTCATCTTAAAATATGGCATTTTGGAGATAGCGAGAATAAAACATGGACTACCTGGGGTCCCTTTCATGCGCCTACATAATGAAACTAATCGATGCATTCCCACGCTCAGTCGACCAGCGGGGTAACGGGTGCAAAAAAGTGAGCTGGATCTTGGCCAATCTATCGGAGAACAACGAGCAGTTGATTTTGACAGAAAAACATCACTAGTAGCTAGAAAACTCTCTATTGTTTTTCGGAGAGAAATGAGACAATATAGGAGATCCTTGATAAGAAAAAGAGTTAGCTTCTGGACTCAAAAGAGTGAAGGTTTACAGGTCTGGACCTGGGACGACAGATAAATTTCTCGGAGATCACTCATATAATTTTCTCAGAGGTATAGTCCGAGGGTGAAAGAGACATCTTTCCGGCAACGGGGAATAGCCGAGCAGTGAAGTACAGAGACAGGCTGTCAACACAGAAAAGAGTTCTTTAACTCTTCATAGTGACATTTCTATCGGAGACTCTTTATTATAGCTGAACTTTCTAACCAGTAATTCAGAACTTTGATAACTTTGTGATAACTTTGTCACCTCGCAAATTTTGTTATCACCAGAAACTTATTTTTTTTTTGTGTACATATGTTGATATTTAATCCAGAAAACCTTCTGTTTTTAATGCGAATAAAATATTTTATTCTTCATAACTAAATATTTTTCATTTACGCCTCTGAACAGAACTACCACGCTATCGTCCTCAACAGAAGTACTACAACTGGAATGCGGCTTCGCAGACTATGATATCATCAAGTTGACGGCTGAAATTCCAGGATTAGTTAAAATTCGATTAGCATATTAAAATGCAAGTGGTCTCCCAGGTCATATCTTGGTGGAAAACACCTGCAAACCAAATTTTAGTGGTTGACTGGTAGGTTTAGCATTATGTTTTCCTGCTTCCAATCCTCCATATCTTCATACCTTTGAGTGCAGGAAAACACAATGATAAATCTACCGATCAACGACTAAAATCGGGTCTGCAGGTGGTTTTCACCAAGATGGACTTTGCAGACCAGTTACATTTTAATATGCTAATCGAGTTCTGTCTAATTCTGGAATTTCAGATGTCAACTCGATGAGATGAATGTCTGTGAAGTGGCCTCCGGTCTATTATTTTGAATTGTACAGAGGCACTCAGAACTCCTAACAAGAAGCCGATTGGAATAGAGTCCTGGGCAGCTGCGTCGTTTGCCCGATACTTACGCCGGTTCTGTATAGTGGATGGATGTTCTGTCCCCTTACTTCATCTGGCCTTCAAAGAAAATGACTTTGTGTTTGGTTATCCGTAGTTAAATTTTACGGAAAATACAAATATGATGTCAAAATTGGGTGTCATATTGAAAATTTTAATATGAAAATTTCAATATGAAAATTTCAATATGAAAATAGTACCTTAAGCTTGTATAACAAAAATGTTCAATGTTAGGCCAAAACACATCAATTGCGAAAATGGAACCAGCATTTTTGCGTTTTCGCTTAATTAAAATGAAACATTTCCACCTGTATACTTGGAAGAAATACTTCATTATTAACCTTCGTTCGGGTAAGGATATAAAGGAAACCTTCGTTTATTTCGGGGGAAATTACGATTTTTACTCGAAATAAAAAATTTCCATTACAAGACAAAATTTTATATAAACACATAAACACCTGTATATACCTATGTATGGAAAGCTTTTTTAATGTAATACAATAATTTACAATTAGGCACATACACTGTTAACAATTTTCTGTAAAAAAAAAAAAAAAAAAAAAAAAAAAAAAAAAAAAAAAAACGAAAGAAAAAATCGTTAAAATGCGAAAATTGTACAGGCAATCGAAACGCCAGTACTATTTCCGTATTTTAACGGAATTTTTTCCCATAAATTTTGTGAAAATATGGATTTTTTTTTTTTTACAGTGCAGATAATCTACCGGTAATTCATTATTTTAAATCTAATATAAAATTACAGAACTTTGGAAAACGTAGATTCTGTTAAATGACAAAGAAATTATGAGGAAAATTTACAGTAGACGCTTGTAAATTTACATCAACAAAAATACACTAGACTCTATAAATATATTCAGTTTATTTATTTTCAACAATTTTTAATGATAATAATTTAATGTATCTTTATTGCTTATCGAAAAATTAGAATTTTTCGGGAGAATTTGAACCCCTTACACTTAATTTTTATTTCTATGCCCAGGGTTTGACCCCCAAAATACTTTTATTTTTAATTTACTTTTAATATTACCAAGCTTCAGTAACATGGGTGAATGAGACAACTATGCAAAGTTATTGTCGATAAAAATCCCCGCAATTCTGCAGAGACGGATTTTCCCTTTCTAAAGTATTCTAATTTTTAATAAAATAATTTTTAAACCAAATTTTCTTATTTAATATTTCTAATAAAATTACAAAAAAAATTTAAAAGGGTGTATTTTGAATTACAGTTTATAACAAAGATAAAAATATCTTTAAATAAAAGACACGGAAATTCTTATAGGGAAATTGATATGCGAAAAGGGAAATGCCTGTAAAATGATAATAGAGAAGAAACTCAATCGAATGCATTTAACCGAGAACTAGCGTAAATGTACAGAGAATCTCGGCTTTTTTACCCGACTGAAAAGAAGGGTTATGTGTTTCAAGCGTATCTGTGTATGTGGATTTCTTTATACCCTCGAAACATTCAAACGGCTGGATGGATTTTAATGAACAAGGTCTCAATCAATTCGTCTTAACGGCCCGATGGTTATAGGCTAAGTTTTTTTTTTTATAAATTCAAAATGGCGGCCGTAAAATACAAAATGGCGGTAGTGGCGAAAAAAATATTACGTACCCTATTGAGTGGCATATCATTGGATAGGTCTTTCAAAATGAAGACGATGTTTCATTGACTATTTTACAGTCTGAAGCTCCGTTAAAATATTATACAACCTGGAAGTTGTGTATGTATTGGGGATATCTAGCTTTACTGCAATTCTAACCCTCATAGACCTCATCAAAACAGTGTTTATAGATAGGAACTAACAATTAAACACAACTTAAAAGTCATCAATACAAGTAAATAAAAAAAAATAGGTAAGTAATATAAACAAGTAATATAAAAAAAAAATATTTTAAGTCAATTCCTATAGGTAAATAAGAGAACTTTTTTTCTCCCATTCTTCTTTCCTGTTGAGTCGGTCTTAAAATACCTTGATCAAGAAGAGGGCTCTCTCGATTATTGAAAATTAATTAATTTAATTTAATTAATGAATTAATATTTGAAAAAACTGGATTAACATCAAGTGTCATCCACTACAAATTAAAAAAAAAAAATATTTGAGCTTGATTGGATGAATAATAAATATTTAAGTAGCGAGAGTGTGAGCTAATAGTAGGAATTGAAGAAAAAAAATAGTTTCACATTGATGATAAATAATTAATTAGTTCGCTTTTTACGCAGTCGGGTTTTTTGATTTTTTAATTTAATTGTTTATTTTCAGTGTTTTCACAGAAAGTTTTAACAGTGTATTGATGACAAGACTGGTGTCATTTTAGAACTTTTTACATTAGGTAATTAATAATTTAAAAAGCGGACCGAAAGTTGTCGAAAAAATAATCTGATTTTTGACATTTTTACTCAATAAATATTTGAAAAACGCAAATAAATAGTTGTCACACATGGAAAATATAAGTGCAAAAAGCCACTGTGAGAAATGGCTTAACCTCTTCAGTTCCGAAGCTAAAATAATAATACAAATTCTTATTCATTGGTTTTTTCGAAGCAAAATGACGTCGTAAAATGACAGAAAAAATATCATTTCAGAAATTGATCCTTTAAGCGCTTAGTAATTATGTTAAAAAATATAGATCTAAAACTACAAACCCCTTAAAAATATCAAAATTTAATAACCACTCACCTAAACTAACGCAATCACAAATTTAAGAGCTTTAAACAAGTAAATAATCTACAAGTCCTCAAAATTTTTTTATTGAAAAAGATTAAAGTTAATTACTTATGCAAATTTCTCACTTTCTTGGTCATACTGTCTTTTGGGCATTTTTAGGCATTTTGCAAACTCAGATGAAAATAACGTTTATTTTATGTGGGAATCAGCTTAGATGCTGCCATTTACTTGCTTGCTTTGAACGCAAAAAGCATTCAGCTATTAAGAAGTGATGGGAAAACGTAAAAAAATCGAACATTTTAGTTTTTATAAGGTAAAGAACAGAGGTCCCCGTATTGGGACCCAAATACCGAAGAGGAATATGGAAATTCTTTTTTTTATTTTATTCTCTTTCTTTTTTTTTCTCTTCTAGCAGCCTAATAATGCTTCAAAATATTTTATGCCGATGGTGAGTACCTGCTATCAAAGATCGTTGCCGCACGTAATGACATTTTTGACAACATTATTATAATTTCCTCTTTAGGTTATTTAACCTTCCTACCCTGAATGGGTCTAATCAACCCATTTCTATTATTCATTTCATTCGATTTGAACCAGAAATGCTTTCGTAAATTAAGATAAATAAGAGGCACCGAAGACTAATGTAAATAAATACATTAAATAGATTTTTTTTAAATTTCTGGTGTGAAATGTTTTTATTAAGGTTCAGTAAAATTTCAACGGGGTAGGAAGGTTAACAAAGCGCCATGTAAAACTTGGCGATGTATATTCTCTAACGTGGCATCAGCTGATGACCAGCATCATATTTTATGAACAGCATAATTTAACCCTTTTTTCTTTCCACATCTAAACGGACATTTGTCAGATATTTTTTTCAATTTTTCTTAGGGAAAACATAAAATGAAATATTTGTGGTTTTATGACCGCACATTTAAAGGCGCAGTTTTCTACACTTATAGAAGATTTATTATAACATGACTTTGGAATTCATTAATTTTTTTGACAGATGGACTAATTTTATATTTCGAACTTAGTTTACTTTAAAGGCAGATTACTTTGAATGTCCTTGATAAACCCTGGTGCTTTTTAGAATTTTATTTCGTTTGATAAAAAAAATGTAAATCACTTCAATCTTATGGTCATAATCTTAAAATTGTTAGATTTATTGTAGTTTTCAGAATTTCTTATTTTTGTATAGCTTAAATCAATCTTTTTTTGTTTCTTTACAGCTTATATAATGTTAGTATTTTTCTAATGATTTGCTTGGATTAAATTAAAATATGTACATAATGTAAATGCACAATTTTTCAGCCTTCTGTAGATTTTGCAAATCTTAAGCATACCTTTTTAGTATTGTATTATTATTACGAGTATAAAGACGGAATGTGTCATATTCATAGGACATCATTAAAACAAACGGCAGAAAGATTTTATTATTTAAAGGTTTGTATTGTAGAAAAGTACATTCAAAAATGACAAATGATTTCTAGAAATACAAATGATGGGGATATATTTTTTACTAAATATTCAATTTCTGAAACACTTCAACAATCAAATAAACGCACCGATTCTAACCTTTAAAATTAAGAAATGAAACAAAAAAAAAGAAAAAAAAAACAGTGAAAATTAAGCCCTGTTGAAACTATCATATCAATTTTTCGCCTTAGTTTTATTAATGTAAAAATACATTTTAAACTCATTATAACGTCAACGACGCAAACTTTTCATACGTACAATATGTATGTACAGTCGTGGGAAAAAAAAGTAAACACACTCTACTAACTCCTCAACAAATTATCGTAGAAAAAAGTTACTGGTACCGAACGATTGGAAATAAAGTCTACTTTTAAATGATGTATATAATATTTGCTTAGGGGGCGGTCTACATATTAAAACGAACCATAACTTTGTTTTTTTCAATAGCAGTACAAAATTCTGACAGCATAAATGAGCTCTACACCCTTCAATTAACCTAAAAACAAATTTTTATGCAATTCGTACGATAAGTTTCCGAGAAATTAATTATTTTAAAACGAGCTTATTTTAAGGGCTGTATCCAAATTGAAGTTCGGTACTCGATTGTTAACCGAGAGAGCCCCCTTCTTGATCAAGGCACCTTAAGCGACACTCAAGCAGTCATTGAAGCATGCTAGATTACAGGTCAGCATAAAAAATTTCAAAATATCTAATCACTTCTATCATAGACGGCCCCTTCAACCATCATTTTGCCGTTTTTTAAGCATAATTTGAAAACTACTTGGAAGAAAAATGTGAAATTTTGGATTTCCATAAAGTAGGACCAAAAAACCAAAAAAATTGTAGGTTGCAATTCATAATTTTTTCGAATATTAATTTCATAATTCATAAATCATATCATAAAATTATAAAAATTGCAAATTTAACATATTTATGTTTGGGTAATATTAGTATTATTACTACACAAAAAAATAGCACATTCGGAGCATAATTTCAGGAGATATAAATAAAAATATGAAAATGTAATTTAACATTAGAAGCACTCAGTTTTGAATGTCTATAATTCAAAAACTTACATTCAAATGACTTGAAATTTCGTTTTTAGACATACTTTGAACCGAAGATTTGAAATATCTTGTTAAATTTGGGTATTGCCATTGAAAAAAATGAAGTTTGGATTCGTTTTAATATGTAGATGGCCTTCTAAGCAAATTTTATATACATTATTTAAAAGTAGACTTTATTTCCAATCGTCCGGTGCCAGTAACTTTCTTCTACGCTAATTTGTTGAGGAGTTAGTAGGGGGTGTTTGCTTTTTTTTTCCACGACTCTACTTTTATGCACAGTACATTAAAAAATACATATATTTTCTTTTTAATTTAAATGACAAAAACTAATAAAGTAATAATGCAGAATGATTGTAAAGAAAAAAAAAACTAATAAAGTCAAAACGCGCAAAGATAAAATAAACCCAATAGACAATATTCTCGTGATTTCTCAATAAATATTAACTTTTATTCGTTTGTAAAAATAAAGTACACGTGCATATTTTTTATTATTTTTTTTTTTATTTTTAATTGAAAGTAACTTGCAAATGAAAAAATACATCCAAAAAGCCACGTGTCTGAATATTTTTCTTTATTTCTCTTTTATCTGAAACAATGGATGTAATCCGATTGCCGCCATGTTGAAGAAATTTCATAAAAAAAACTTTTAAAATCAAAATTAAAATATAAAAATGGGACTATTTTTAACAATAGGTAGTGCGAGCACATCTATAAAGAAGAACAGCTTTCATTAAAAAAAAAATAATAATAATAATTAGCAAAATCGGTTCAGTAGAAAGCTGAGAACAGATGACATAAAAAACAGCCTTGTGTTTTAAATATAAGAGACATGGCATCATTTTCCCCGGAATGAGTACCTACAAATTCCTATACTTGTATTTTATATAAGTAGATTATTATTATTATTGTTATTATATAGATCGAGAATCTTTTCAGAAATTAAAAATGATTTTAAAAAAGTATGCGTGTGCAATTGTAAGTAGCAATTATCCATATAAGGGAATTTTTTGTTTTTCTGAATATTTTTCTTTTTTCTCTGTTGAAATGAATAATTTTTGAATTATCTAGCTTTAGTTACTTATAAACATATTTTCAAAACACAAAGTTGAAAGAAAACTGGTGAAAACTCTATACGTAAACGATAGATTAAGATCAGAAAGATTTTAATTTTATCTCAACAGGAAATCTCACATGTCAGTAATTATGATAATAATAATTATATGGCCTAAAATGAGCAGGCTGTTATTGACGTCAAAATAAGTAAACATCTCTTTAGAAAAACAGAGGATGGAATCCTGCACATTGCAGATTTTAATTTTATATCAATAGAAAGATCACCAGCTTGACAAGGATGATAATAAAGGTGATAAATATAATAAGGATGATAATGATAATAATAATAATATGCGTAAAATAATAGACTGATACTGATGTAAAATAAATATAAAATCTCTCTCTCTCTCTCTCTTTTTTTTTTTAAGAAAAATTAAAACATCAAAAGCTTTTTTGGAAATACAGGGGAATTAAATACTGCATTATCTGTTGATTTTAACTTTATCTCAGCTAAAAAGTACGGCATTTCGGCGAGGATGATAATATAGGTTTTAATAATAATAATAATAATAATAATAATAATAATAATAATAATAATAATAATAATAATAATAATAATAATAGTAACCGTAAAAGAAAATGTTGATACTGATGTAAAAAAAAAGAGAAAGAAATTAAATCAATAAAAACATTTTTAGAAAAACAGAGGACCAAATCGTGCATATTGTGGATTTTAACTCTTATCGCAGCAGAAAGTTCGGAATTTTGACAAGGATAATAATAAAAGTTTTATAATATTTTTTATAATAATAATAATAATAATAATATCTGTTAAAAAAGAAGATTGATATTATGTCAATGAATATGTATGTTTTTTTTAAAAGAAATTAATTAAGTAAAAACTCTTAAAAAAAAGAAAAGAACAGAGAAGAAAAGAAGAAGAACGTAGAATTAAACAGTGCATATTGTAGATTCTCACTTTATCTCAACGGAAAGGCCATAGAATATTAATAAAGGTAGCAATAACAATATTATAATTATACTAATACAATAATGTCCATAAAGAGAAGATTGATACAGATGTGAAAATAAATATATACATTTAAATCAAAACGGCCAAACATTTCGATTTTTTTTTTTTTTTTTTTTTTTTTGAGTACCCTATTTACCAATAATAATCTTATAATTAAATAAAGCAAATAATAAATTATAAAACTATTCGGAAGTGTGGTATTTAAAAACTGAAAGGTTTAGAAGCTAAGTTAAAAAATTAAATAGAAAAAAAAAGAAAGAAAGATATAACATCGTATTATGTATAAAAAAATATAAATGATATTTAGAAATAACTGATTATATAGGATAGAAATATAATAATTCTAGAAATAGAAGCTAAGTTGATTTTTGATATGCATCTAAAAAATGTGAATGTAATAAAAATTAAGCATATACATTATGTAATAAATTGAGTAACATTTAAAAAATTGGCGCATTCGATATGTCTCTTTTTCAGATTTTAGCATTATTAACGTGTAAATCCTGAAAAGTGAAATTTCTTGTTCAAACAAAATTGTAATTTCTCTGTTGTTAATATGTATTACATATCACGTTTTCCATATTGCATTTTATTTCTGGAAATATGCTTGTATAAGCAATTAAAAGAGGCAATTAAAAATTAAGCCTTTAATTTATAATTAATTATTCTGTGTGACTAATCTTATAAGATACAAAATGAGAAAAAAGTCCAAGATTTAAAACAATATCTATATTTGAAAACTTACCTTTATTTATTAGGTCTGGAAATTTATGTCTTTTCTTCCTTTTGTAAGTTATTCCAATTAAATTTGGGGTATTTAAAAATAGCATATCATCACCTGAAGAGAAAAAAATAAACACATTTAATGATAAGTTATATAAAGAATTTTTTTTCAAAGAATAAAACTTAAATGTATTTAATATCCAACATAATATAAATTATAAACTATATATGAAAATCACTTCAAAACATCAAATTAACTCAAACTTTGCTATAAGCGATACTGCGATAAAACTAGTAAGCAAAAGCCACACGAACACAAGCATAATGAAATTAACTTATTACAAGTAATATAAAAATTTTGTTTTTAAAATCAATTTCTACTTAGGTCATCAAAGAAAAATTTAATATAATCCTTTAAGCTAATATTAGTTTTTGTTGCATTAAAATATCTCAATTTGTTGATTTTCTATAAGCAAGTAGGTTTACAATGGAAGTTTATGGGAATTTGGCGAAATATTAGAGATATCGCCAAGTTGGCGTCAGTTTTGGGGACTCATTTTGGTCGCCAAACTCGGTAATATATCGCCAAGTTGGCGACAAACTTGGCGGTATTTTGCGACAGAACAGGGCTCCCTCTATGATAACCCCCCTTAAAGATATGAAGATGCATTAAATACTGTTCAATAACCAATGGCCGACATTTTGTCTTCCCCTATAAAATTAAAATTAATTAATTAAAATTTAATTAAGGAATTAATATTTGAAAAATCTGTATTAACATCAATCGCCATCCAGTACAAGTTTTAAAAAATTTATTTCAACTTGATAGGATGAATAATAAGTATTTTATTAACGATTGAAAATTTGAACAAGATATATAAATAAATAAATATAGGGAGATTGTGAACTAATAGTCGGAATTGAATAAATATAGGGAGAGTGTGAACTAATAGCAGGAATTGAAAAAATAGGTATTTGTGAACGTTTATTATTTTATATTATCGTTTCATTATTCTGTAGAGCATCTCTTTCCAAATTTTAGGAAGCTCCATACAGGAGGAACATGAGGAGGATATTTTAGGAACATGTCGAATGTGAATAATTAAAGGTATTTTTTTTTGTCTTTTAAATTTATTGTTATCACTTATAGCAAATATTGAGTTACCTTGATAATATAAATTATAAAACATAAAATAATTTTCCGAATTCTCCACAAAAATTAATCTATCATCAATTCACCTTAGTGTAAAGTTTAATATACAAAATTATAGTTAAAATATGCGAACGAAAAATCATGCTTCAAACGCAGATTATTTAAACACAACACGTTTTGAATATTGTAAGAAAACTTCCCCATTTAATAAGGTGAAATATGGACGTCTATAAGTAAACAATTTGGAAAACGCATATAGTGCATTTGTAAAACCAATTTTAGCCATCGTAGCATTAATAGTCGAATTTTTCTTTTTGTGAATCCCTGTTACCGATTTGTATATAATACAACATAGTATGCTAAAACAGTACAGTTCAGTTTAAAAACTCCAGTAAAATTAAGAGAGAAAATGCAATAAAGTTACGGATAATAAAAGAGACAATTTTACAATAATTGTAATAAGCATCGTACAATATAGTATTGTATTAGCCATCGAATATCATACTGCATGATATTGTAATAGTATTCTTCTAACGTATATTCCATACTTATTGTGTTATCATCCTATTTAAAAGACTATTTGAAGTCATGTAATTCAGTTCTAATGCATAATAGAAAATTCGAAATTTGTGCGTCAATAGATGAATTTTAGTTTCATTCTTAATTGAAAATAACACGTTTTAATACAGCCTTAAAGATGATATCACAAATTAAGGTGTTTTTCAAATTCTCTGTTCAACAACGCGAAATTTTGGCTCATTTTTAAAGGTAAAGAAAAAAAATTGGCCCGCCTGACTATTAAAGCGATTCGGAATCCAATAGCGTTTTTCATTTTTTTTTATAAATAAACTATTTATTGAGTATTGATACTTGTCACGTGACGACAATTTTTTCCCCTTTCTCGCGCTACCCACAGTGAGCAATTCGGTTCAAAACTTCCACATTGACAGCATTTTCTGAAACTTCTGTTTTTTGCCAAAAAATGGAAAACGCCATTCGATTACATAGTTTCTGAATATATACACTTTCCAATTTCATGTGCTTCCAAACAAAAATTAATTCAGAAATGTATCAGAAAGTAGATCCTTTGGATTTGAGGCCTGCCTTCTAACTAGCCATTCCTTCACATCTTAGAGGAAGTAACCTTCCTGATTCCACGCTTCAAATCTTTACTTTTCGAGCCCCAAAGTGTTGATGACCGACCCCTGTATACTTACACTGTAAAAAAAAACCCGTAATTTTTCCAGGAAAAAAAAACTGTATTTTTTACAGAAAAAAAAATCAGTTTTAAAGAAAAAACAATTTTTCCTGTAAACAATTTTGAATTTTGTGTATTTTGAAATTTTTACAGAAAAAACTATTTTAATGTATAAATTACAGATATTTTCTATAAATTAAACGATTTTCGACTGGCGCCAAAATTGACAGTTTTTTTTTTTTTCTGTTAATTTGAGATTTTTTTTTACAGTGTATAAGTAGTAAAATATGTTAAATAAAAAAAAATGAAAGAAAGTTCCAAACAAAAAAAAGAATTATTTTGGCTGTGTTATGATTTTACAGAGATTTTTGTTTAAATAAATTGAATAGTATTAGATACTGAATGTAAGACAGTAACACAATAAATATTATCATTATGTCTCTATAGTCTTATGGTAAGTGATTATGACATACAGTAGCTCGAAATTCCGATAAAATTAAGGGGAAAATGCAATAAAATTAGAGATAATAAAAGAAACAATTTTGCAATAATTTTAATAATCTTCGTATTTTATCGTATTGTATAATTATCGTATTGTAATAGTACTGTCTGGTGCAGTAGCGCCAAATTTTTTAAAACATTGGGTGGGCTCAAAAATTTTTGAGTAAAATAACACATATAATTCCCCCCCCCCCCTTAGTGTGTATGTGTGTGGAGAGAGAGAGGGGGGGAGAGCGAATGGCTAAGATGATAATTAGAAATTAAATATATATTATTATGTCGGACCTCGTTATCCCGGCACCCGGTTTTCACGTCACTCCGCTTATCACGTCTGCTTTTCAAAGTCCCAATTTTCTGTATATGATTTTAATGTAAATCATCTCCGGATTTTACGTCGTTGAATACTTTTCAACTCCGGATATCCCGACGGTTTAGTAAAAGTGTCCATTTTTCAAATACATCTTATAAACACGGAAATTAAGTGGTAAGAAATGTCTTAGCCAAACTTTTCACAAAAGTGCTTAAAATACCCATTGAGATAAATGAGAAATTTTAATTCAATCCTTTATCTGAATAAATAAACCCACACATTTTGAATGACCCACTTAAGCTCCAGATAGACGTATCAGTCTACTCGAGGTCTTTTCATTCTGGTCAGGCGGCGCTGGTTATTGTGGTTACACGGCGTTTTTCATCCGACTTAAACCGAAACATTGCATTGCATTGAAAGGATCAGAAATTATCTAACATCCATTTCTGAAGCAACGAATATTGATTACAAATCATTATATAATATTGAAAAAAGAATTGTAGGAAGCACATATGATCATAGATCTGATTTTTATTCTTTTCAATTTTGTTTTTGCGTTTATTTTGTTTAATAATAATGTCTTACTGCTTAAAACTGCAAGAACAGTTATGAATTTCAAATGGTCTTAAATTAATTAAAAATACAGCTTTTTATAAATATATTTCTCTCCAACTCCGGTTACCGCGATCTTCCGCTTAAAACGACACTTTTTCTGGTCATTAGAGTGTCGGGATAACGAGGTTCGACTGTATATAGCTCTTCCTTATAAATGGATTAATATTTATTTTAGATAACATTTGAATTGCTAACTATTGAAAGTGCAAAAAATTAAATGTCAAGAAAAGCATACATTTTAGTCACTTAATTGCTTTATCAGTTAAAGACATCAAAACACATGGCAAAATAGGCAGGAAATGTGTTTTCGTGAGAAATTTAACTATGCATCCGCTGAAGGGGTTTTCAATGCTACTTATAAATCTAATGGATGTCCTTAGTATTTTTCAAACAAACTTATTTTGAGAACGTTAATCAAACCAAATTTCGTTTCAGCGATTAAATTAAAAAAAAAAAAAAAAAAAAAAAAAAAAAAAAAATCCAAATTAAATCTATTGAAATTGGATGGGCGGAGAAATCAAATTATTGGGTGGGCTTGCGCCCCATGGGCCCATACAAATTGGCCCCACCGGTCTGGTGTGTATATTTCATACTTATTGGTGTTGCCATCGTATTTTAAAGTAACGATCGGGTTAAAAAAAATACTGTATTAAATTTAAAAAATAAAAAAACCCGACTGCGTAAAAAGCGAACTAATTAATTATTTCTCATCAGTGCGAAACTATTTTTTATATTACTTACCTATATTTTTTATTTACTTGTATTGATGACTTTTAAGTTGTGTTTAATTGTTAGTTCCTATCTATAAACACTGTTTTGATGAGGCCTATATAGATGTCTATGATGGTTAGAGTTGCAATAAAGCTAGAGATCCTACCTGCACAACTTCCAGGTTGTGTAATATTTAAACGGAGCATCTGACTGTAAAATAGTCAATGAAACATCGTCTTCATTTTGAAAGACCTAATCAATGATATGCCCGACAATAGAGTGCGTAAAAAAAATTTTTTCGTCTCTACCACCCTTTTGTAGTTTACAGCCGCCATTTTGAATTTATAAAAACAAAACCTAGTCTATAACCATCGGACGGTTAAGAGGAATCGATAGAGACTTCATTCATTAAAATCCATCCACCCATTGGGATGTTTCGAGGGTATAAAGAAATCCATATACCCAGATACGCGTGAAACACATAATCCTTCTTGGCAGTCGGGTAAAAAAACTACCGTATATACTCGTGTATTAGTGGAAGAATTTTAGACAAAATTTGGGAGTTGAAAATGGTGGGTCAAATTATACACAAAGTAGTAAAAAAAAAAAAAAAAAAAAAAAAAAAAAAAAAAAAAAATCTTCTCAGATAATCGGCGAATGAGCAAGTCTTTTAAGTAATCACGTAGGGTCTAGGTTAACGAGAGAGATAAAAGTGGGCAATGTTCATTTCCCTATGGTTGGCAAAAAAAATCTCAACAATAATATCCCTGTTCGGCACCCATTTTCTCCAGTATTTTAATCCCCTTTTTAAAAAGAGTTCAACTTGAGAAAGCTTCTAGATTTCTCTCCTAAAAGTCGTACAATACAAATGAGTACTATATTTTAGCAGTCTAAGAAGTTGTTTACCCTTGTAAATAAGGTGAATGAATAGATTTTTGAAAATTTTTCTTTTAAAGTATCATTGAATTGATGTGAATAGGTCTCAAAATAGTTTAAGCTTCTTCTGTTTCACATAATTAATTTAGAACGTTGGATTTAAGAAAAAAAAAAAGAAAAAAAAAAGCCTGATTAGAAACAGAAAAAAGTTCACTAATTTAATGAAAATTTATTATTATTTTTTTTTATCCTCGATTATGAATCATTTTTCAATATACTACCAGAAATGTGGTTCGACTTATACACGAATTCAATGTTTTTTTGTTTTTTTTTTTTTCAAAATTTTGCTTAAGAATTTTGAGGGGGGGGGGGGGGCGGAGGATCAAGTTATGCACGAATCGACTTATACACGAGTATATACGATATTTGAAGTCATGTAATTCAGTTACATGTACATTAGGAAATTCAAAACTTTTATGCATCAATAGATGAATCTTAGTTACGTTCCTAATTGGAGAAAAAACATGTTTTGGTGCAGCATTAAAGATGAGATCGAAAATTAACCAACTTTTCCTTCACATCTTACACAATGTAACCTTCCTGATTCCACATTTGAAATCCTCACTTTTCCAAATTCTCTTTCTGCACCAGTATGCCGTAAAATGGAATTTCAACAACCCACATGCACTTCTACTAGAGCACGCACTTTTTAGGGCCCCAATCCAATTCCAAGTTCAAGGGCAAGAGCAGCGCATGGTACACAGGTGGCCCCCCCAAGAAAACCTCTTGAGGCCTAGAACGGGGCCCGCGTTCGAAGTCAAGGACAACTTCTTCATCTTAGTAGATGTGAAAGCAAGTTAAAAAAAAAAAATTCTAAGCGATAAAAAATATACTGAGGAATGGGTTCTCTTTCTCTTTCTTTTCTTTTCATTTTGAACTTGTTCGTCTTGATTTTTTTCCTCTTTTTATTCGCTCATTTTTTTTTTCTTCCCCCTTCTTCTGGATGTCTTTCGATGTTAGAAATGAGGAAAGTACAACTGTGTCTTGAAATGTTATGGAGTGATTACACCAGATGGGTTTGAATTATGCATACATTTATGCCTACATTACGATTTTTTTGGTTTATTCCTGCGAAAAATGTATGGCATGGAAAATAAAGACCGAAAACATTCATTTGCACGGCGATAAAGCTTTTCCCAAATTATTTTTTATATATTAGCCTCCGGTATGCTATTTCTTTCTCCCAGTTAATAAAGTGTCGTCTCCAAAAAATAACGTTCCGCCGTAAAACAAAGCAGAGGTACTATTATTACGGAATAATCTCTACTGCAATTTTTAAACTGCTAAGCATCGCACATTTACAATTTTTATACCGTCGTATTGCACTGTAAAAAAAAATAAAAGAACAAAGGGGCGCCAAATGAAGATTATACCTTTGGAAAGGATCATTTTCTTCTAATGGACTGATGGCTTCCATTATTATGAAACAGCCATTATAAATGAAGTGTTAGGTGAAGATGAAAGAGGAGTCGTAAAAAGTTAGAACTCTAATTTTCTGTCCGAATGGGGGGGAAAATGGCCATAATTTTTTTTTTGCAAAAAAAATTATGGCCATTTTTTTCTAACTTTTTACGACTGCTCTTTCATCTTCACCTAACACTTCATTTATAATGGCTGTTTCATAATAATGGAAGCCATCAGTCCATCAGAAGAAAATAACTCGGTGAAAGCGGAAACTCGGTTAGGCGGGACTCGGATAATCGGAACTTTACTGAATATGTCATTTTAAAAATGATCTTTAGAATATTTTTGTTGATGTTCAGAGGGACCTCCCCCTTGGATCCGCCACTGTAGATTACGTAGTTCAGTATTACATATTTTATGATTACATGTTTTAAATTTTAAAATAAGTCGTCTATTATAAAATTAGTAAAATTCTTTTGTAAATATACTTTGTGGAAGAGAAGGGGGGGGGGGCGCCAAAATCCATGTGTTTACCCCGGGTGCAAAAAAGGCTAGTTTCGGCCCTATCACCACACGCACTTTTTCGTCCATTTTTTGCTAAATTTGCTAAAAGTTTAGTATTAAAATATTAAGGACTGCACCTTCTTATATTTGACACAAAGAATGGTACGAGTTTATTAAAATGTTTTACAATTCTTTAAAAATCTGGTTTGAAAAGGACTTGAATTGTTATTTATGAAATATAAGGAGAAATATTTCATTCTTCCCTTTGCACTGGTGAATGCTAATAACATAAAAAAGCTTGGGATATACTTTGTCTACCTTCGCTTTCTATTTGAAGTCTTTTCCAGAATTACTGGGAAATAAAATTCATTCAAAAGTACATACATAACTACGTTTGGAAAACTATTAAGAGGCTACTTCAGTCAAACGAAAAGACTTGTTCGCTATTGCTAATCCTATGGAAGAAATTTATAAAGATATCTCAGTCGCATTTCAATATTTTAAATGATTTTTTTTTTCATTGGATAACTGAGATCGATCTGTATATAGGCCGTTTTTTATTTTTTTTTATTTTGATTGCAGATTTTTTTTTTTTTTTTTTTTTTATGAGGATGCTTTTACATTCGAAACCGGTTCCGAAAATGAAAGTGTCCTCATTAAAAATATACCTGTAAACAAAATCGAAAAAGTAAACAACGGCCTTTCCACAGATCGATCTCAACTATTCAATGCAAAAAAAAAAAAAAAAAAAAAAAGTTAAAAATATTTAAAATCAAACAAGATATCTTTATAAATGTCTTCTATAGGATTAGCATTAGCGAACGGGTCTTTTCGTTTGACTGAAATAGCCTCTTAATTATTAAAAAAAAAAAAAAAAAAAAAAAAAAATGACTACAGCCATTCATTGATAAAAATAATAAAAACAATTAAAACCCAATTGAACCATTAAGGACCGCACCTTCTTACACTTGACACAAACGGAATAAAATTTTATTTTATACATATTAATAACTAATTAAGAGACAAAAAATAGCGATATTACAATTTTTTTTAATTTTTATGTGCGATATGATATGTTGCGAAAACGCACACGTATATGAAAGTTTTACGCCATAAAAAGTATGCTATATGAAAATTTTTGAAGTATTTAGTATTATCGGTACGCATAGTTAGTTTCATTTAGTACACATAGTTAGTTTGACTGCTGCAATATCGCTCTCCTAAATGGCTGAATTTTATTTCATTCTTTATATCACAGTATTCTACACAGTAAATAAATAATAATAAAAAAAAAAATCCGTTAAAATACGGAAATTCTACTGGCAATCCAGACGCCAGTACAATTTCTGTATTTTGACGGAATTTTTTTACAGTGTACTTACGAACACGATCCACATTTTACCAATAAAAATTTTCAAAACATTTCATTCATGTTTCTAATTTTTTATAACTCGAATAGATTAACAATTTTTTTTTCTTGAAAATAAAAGTCATATATGCGATATGCGATAGTAGAGGGAGAATGAGAGTTCTGCCCCCGCTAGCAGGATTAAGGATTACTCCTGCGTGCTGAATATCATACTACAGTACGGTGTGGGAAAGATGGACTCCTGCGAGTTGGTGTCTTAGAGTAGGAGGGTAAAATTTTGAGGGGGCTTAATTTTTGGGGGGCTTATTTTTTGAGGGGGGGGGCTTATGGTTGATTATCATACTACAGCATGCTATGGAAAAGAGGAACTCCTGCGTGCTGACTCCTGTGTGTTGGGATGGTATGTTAGAGTAGAAAGGTCCCCCCCCCCCCCCTGATTTTTTTTAACGGTGTTGCCCTCTTTTGATGAGAATATTATTATTTAGTTGTAAGTTTTTAATTGTGTGTGATTCGAACCCGCGTTTGAAAAAATAGTTTCTTGGCTTGATGATTTATCATGGATTTAACTGATCAAGCCAAGAAACTATGATTCTTTTATTAGCATTTAAGAAGAGATGACATGTTGCACATGCATCATTTTTCAAAATGACTTCGGGAGAAGAAGTGATTAGTGTTGTTTGCTTGTACTTGGTAATTTGTATTATTTTTTCGTTAATTTATGTGTTTACCGGAAGTGAAAAAGTTTGCATTCGATTTTATTTTAAAATTAAATGACACGGGAAATTTATCCTTTTCTGTTTGATTAAATTTGTGTGATGCAATGAAGGAGATTTATCAGAATCCAAGTCATGCAGGAAGTTTTGGTGGTGTCAATACATTGCACTCGGCAGACAAAGGAAAAGTATCCAAGAAAACCATACAAAAATGGTTAAGTGGGGTCTACTCCTACACACTGCACAAACCCGTGCGAAGAAAGTTTCAAACGAATCGTGTCATAGTGCATTCGATTGATCAACAATGGCAGACAGATCTGGTGGATCTAAACAGCCTTTAAAAGTTTAATCGTGGATTTCGTTACATTTTGACTTGTATAGACATTCTATCTAAGTATGCATGGGCAATTCCGCTCAAAACGAAACGCGGAGAGGATGTTGCGAAAGCCTTTCAAACCATTTTTTCAATCGAGAAAACCTAAATTTTTACAAGCAGATGCTGGAAAGGAATTTAAAAATCATCTTTTCCAAAAGTTTTTAAAAGAAGAAGGGGTTCGATTTTTCACGACGAATAATAATACTAAAGCGTCGGTGGTCGAACGATTTTATCGCACCTTAAAAACCAAAATGTGGAAATATTTTACACATTATCACACCTATAATTTTACCGACGTGTTAGATTCTTTATTACAAAGTTATAACCACACGTATCATTCCAGCATTAAGAGAGCGCCCATAGAAGTGACGTCTGAGAACGAGAGTGATGTTTGATTATAACTTTGTAATCAACCTTAGATTGTATAAATGATGAAATATTCTTTTTCGCTTTCATAAGAAAATTATTTCTATAAAATAAAACTTCTTATTAAGAATTTCGATTACATCATCTAATTAAAAAATAAAAGATCTTTCAACTAAACATAGTAAAAGATGATGATTTTTTTTTTTTTTTTTTTGGTAATAAAAGTTTGCAGATATAAAAAGGTATGTTTTAAAATTAGTTTAGATCTTTTCAATATCATATGTATAAAAGAAAATGCATAGTTCTTTTATAATTGATAGGAATATAGACCGTAAAGCTTAACGAACCAACACATTTGAAGACTGAATTGGAAATGGCAAACATGGTATCGGTTTATCAGATGTTAAAAGAAGTCACGTGATGGTATAAACATCCGGATTGTTATCTGTAGGAGCGAGACATGCCAAGCTTCGTTTTAAGAGAATGCTATTTGTAAGTAGATATTCTATTACTTGAATATAAATGAATTTGTATTAGAAATATAGATGTAAAAATTAGAGTTTGTAGAAATAAGGTAGATAAGGAAAAACAAAAATTTCATTAAAAAAATAATTTTATAACTTATAATTAATTTTAGACTAAAAAAATTATTATTCTTAAGCCGAGCATAGTATACAATTAGTCATATATGACACACATTATGTGGTATATAACTATCTACTTTTGTTATACGTACGCATTATGTGATATATACTATGTGATATATATTATGAGATATATAAATACATACTATGTTAACATCAATAACTCATATATTCCAACTTGTATACAACTGAAAACTAATAACATATATATATATATATATATATATATATTCTTTTTTGAATTGTAAAACTAATATATATATATATATATATATTAGAAAACTAATTGAAAAACTAATAAAACATTTTCCTATACTTGTAAATAATTTTGAAGTAGAAAAATCTTTGTTCTTATATGAAACATAGTATATACTATGTTACATAGTATACAGTATATCACATTGTGAACATACTACATATTTATATGTAAGCATGATTAAAAAAATTTATATAATGAATTGAACAAAAAAATTTTAACTAATGAAAAATTTTAAAAACTTTTGTAATTTTATTTCTTAAATTGTAAAACGTAAAAAATAAACTTTTTTTATATAATTTTTTAAAACTGATAAAATATTTTTGTAATTTTTAGAAAACTCATTTTAAATGGAAACTAGTAAATTTTTTTCTAACTTGTAAATATAATTCGACTAATAAAATATTTGTTCTTACATAGTATATTTTTCTGACTTGTAAATAATTTTGAACTATTAAATAATTGTTCTTACATAAAACATAATATATACTATATATCTATATGTAGTATGCAAACAGAAAAGCATGGATAAAAAAATTTTTACAACGAATAGTTTAATTTAAAAAAATTTTGATTAATT
Source organism: Maratus speciosus (assembly GCA_963932465.1). Classification (NCBI taxonomy): domain Eukaryota; kingdom Metazoa; phylum Arthropoda; class Arachnida; order Araneae; family Salticidae; genus Maratus; species Maratus speciosus. Next base: position 430,543,799 of record OZ010797.1, on the reverse strand, counting down.
GAAAACATTATTTCTGAAATTTAAAATTTAATTTTAAATTGAATAGAAAAAATTTATTTCAAAATATATTTTTAACTTGAAGTGAAAACTTTTTTCTAAAATTGTAAAACTCGAAAAATATATTTCAACTAGATTTGAAATTTATTTCAAAAAATATTTTCTTAACTTGTAAATATTTAAAAAAATAATTTTATTAAATTGCAAAAGTAGAAAACTTTTATTTTCGTTATTAAAAATATTAATAACTTGGAATTCATTTTAAATTCAAAAATAAAAACTTGTGTGTGTGTATATATACATTTTGATTAGGTAATTGTTAATTTCTTTTTTCCAATATAGATTGTCATAATTAAACGATAGACTAAATGAATAAACATATACATTTAACAACATTTATTATTTAAACAATACATAATGTATAGTTTCTACATTGATGTTACATAAAAAGGTTTTACTAACACATTCAGTTCCGTTTAAAAACATAGAAACAACATAATCGAAATTCACTAACATTAATACCGTGTCCCCTAGCTGATTAAACTTTTCGCGATTATTAAATGTGAAACATGCAGACCTGCCAACTGCTACGAAAAAATCGTAGTGGCTACGATTTGGACCTATAAACTACGGTGCTACGAAAATCGGTCTTAAACTACGATTTTTTGCAAAAGACACAAATGCGATTTTTATCCCGCACAGCATATTTTTCAGGAGTGATTCTGTTGCAAAATTTCAAAGTATTCATTTCCAAAAGTTTTAAAAAATTGGCCATTAGAGTTCGTAAATTCGGACATTAAAAAATGCTCATAGAAAAAAAAAAAAAAAATCTGGGCTGCAAAACAAACTTCTTAACATAAAACACTCTCTTTATGTATATTAATCACAAGTCAGGGTTGGGTTTTTGACGTCAAAAACTGTTTTTTGACATGACAGTGGTAAAAACCGCGTTTTTACCGGTTTATTCCGTCAAAAACATATATTTTTCGATTTTCCTCCAATTTATAGTGTAAGTGTAGCATGCAGTATATTTGTAGATTGATTTTTCCTTGTTGTTCTTGTTATTATTATTCACAATTACTTTATTTCAAATAAGAGCATTTCCAAAATGGGAAAAATTTTGAAATACAACAGTAAAAGGAAAGAACAATATTTGTCATAATCTCCACTAATATAGATTCTACTAACAGCAATGAGCATTAATATTAAATGATAATAAAAGTTATTATAATTATTAAATAATAATCAATGTACATTTTTAATAAAATACATTAAAATTATTTTAGAGATGCAAAAATGATGTTATATGGTGTGACAATAGATGTCAATCACGGACTGTGGTCATTGAATAAATGTGAATATTTTTAGATATTATATTTTAAAATGCATTTCATAACTGCAATTATGGTGATTTTCCTTTTCACTTCAATAAGCAGAATCTTAAAATTTTAAATTAATAAAAAGTTTATACAAACCTGTAAGACCTGATTTCAGGTGAAAGTTCTTAGACTTAAAATTTAACGCAACAAAGCAATAGATGTATACAGAATTGTATATGTATATTATTCTAATCCAATTCTTTTTTGTTTTTCTCGGATGCACAAATATACATTAGAGTCTTTTTGATATTGAATATTCCATGTGAAACAACTTAATACTAAAGATAGAATGAAAAAAAAAAAAAGAAAAATGTAAAAACAAACTACTACTACTAAAAAATGGGTTTTTGACAGTTTTTGACATTTTGACAAAGAGGTTTTTGACATGACGGTAAAAACAATGGTAAAATCCGGTAGAAACCGTCATGCGTCAAAAACTTGCCAACCCTGTCACAAGTAAATCGTGTTTCTGTAAATATTTATACATGAATTCGCTTCCTTAGAAACAAGGTGCCATTTTAAGAATTTCTGGAAAAGAGCGTTGAAGGGGGTTTCTGGAAAGGGTTCTTTGAGGGGCAAGGTTTAAAATAGTGTGCAAAATCGCACAATTTGCTATAAACTACTGCGAATTTCGACAAATGGTCGTATAAAAAAAATCAATTTCGTCAAAGGATCGTGGTAAAAACACAGTGTTGATTTCAGGGGGGGATGCTTCCCCCCACCCAGAAAATTTGAGATTTTGTGTTTTCAGTGGTGTGAATTTTGTGGAAATATCGCAGAAAGAAAACGTGAATTTCGTCAAAAGATCAGTTAGAAAATGTGAATTTCATCAAAAGATCAGTAAGAAAATGCAAATTTCATCGAAAGATCGGTAAGAAAACGCAAATTTTCGCCGAAAGATCGCAGAAAGGAAACACTAACTTCGTCAAAAGGATAGCGGAAAAAAATGCAAAATTCGACAAAGGATCGTGGTAAAAAAATGCCAATTTCATCAAAAGTTCATGGTAAAAAGTGTGGACTTAAAAAAAGAATCGTGATAGAAAAATGTGAATTACAATTGCGGAAAAAATGTGAATATCCTGAAATGATCGCAGGAAAAAAATCCCGAATTTCGTCAATTTACTGCGCTGGGCTAAAAAATTAGAACCAGGCTCCTCTTACAAAAAAAAAAAAAAAAAACGCTGTGAAACAAACAAACTCTAAAAACCGTATAAAAATTTTCAAAGGAAAAAATTTTCTATATTGAGTTGAAAGACTGAAAGCTTATTCCTTTTACGAATGCCAAAAGATGGCTGTGTAACACGAAAAACCAACCAACCAACCTCCAGATTAATTTAAATTTTGTGTGCTACGATTTCTCATTTTCAAAGGTTGGCAGGTCTGAACATGTATGAAAACTCATACTTTCGTGTTCAAAAATACATCCTACGCACTCATAAATTGGGTTTAAAATAGTCACTACATTACTCTCAATACACTTGATGAGCTTTGAAAATAAAGCAGATTCATTTTCGACGGTTACGTCACTTAGTGTACATTTTTGCTTAATTAAGCGTGGTAGATGATTTGTATACATGTGTTGCAAAAGCTTCTTGTTAAAATGATGAACTTTATCCTTCAAATTTAATAATTGGTAATCGTTTAAGTCAAAATGTGAAAAATTCATCAAGTGTTTAATTCGCATAGTGCTATTATTGTGATTCATTACCGACACAGTATTATTAGCAATAAATGATGAGGATTTATATTTCAAATTAAAAGCAAAAAGTTTCAGTTGAAATTCGTACCACATATTAATGTCCATCAAAAGTCTATTTTTCGTCAGCATTTCTTCATTACTAATCACATTGTGTTTAAACTCCCCGATATATGCATAAAATCGTTTGATGCGATGTTTTAAAATTAAATAAACACAATCACTCAACTTGATTTCAATCACGTTAAAATTGCGTGGTTTGCTTTTGGGAATGTCTTTCATAATGGGACCTTGTATTGTATTCAAAACAGCATTTGTTGGTTCTTGTGATGATGAAATTGAGGTACTTGGGGAAATGAAGGATTCCAAATTTTAAAAATATGGGTCATTAAAAATAGTGTCCAAAAAACTCATAGTAAGAAGTTGTGTCGTCATCATTATGAGTGAATATTGGGGTCGTCGAATCCATATCGAGCCTGGGTTCTGCAGCATGTAAATCCTTGTTTGGGAGTAATGTTGAACAGTTCTCGTTTGAATTACAAAATACTAAACTTGGGAGATTTAATTCCTTCATATCAGTATCCAAAGATGATTCTAAACGTTGATACTTTGCTACGCAATTCATTTCTAGGGGAGATCTTTTCAGCATATTTAATTCACAAGCCATTTTAAATAGCAAACAAAATGTGGTGTAGTCTGATCGAAAGTCAACAGTAAACTGGTTGAGATGATTTCGAAACGATTATTAACATAAGTTCAAATAAGTGACGGTTTCAGTTAGAAACGATGGCATTAATTAAACAAGTTGGAAATTGCTCGTCAAACGTGGCAAATGAGGTGCGTTCGTACTATAACTAGTTTTATAATTATTTTTTGCACCCCATATTGTACTGAATGTATACTTTTTTGCACTTCATAAAGCGCATAGTCTGATACATCATTAAAATGCACTTCCAATAATTTTTTCCCATTCCCCGTAATGTAACGGAACACTTTTGACTGTCCCTGTAATTAAACTATACATCCGATTTTCCTAAAATTTGAAATAGCTCAACAAAACTTTGCAACAATTATATCTTTAAAATTTCAGACCATTCGGAAGGCTGTAATATCATTAAAATGCACTTGCAATAATTTTTCCCATTCCCCGTAATGTAACGGAACACTTTCGACTGTCCCTGTAATTAAACTATACATCCGATTTTCCTAAAATTTGAAATAGCTCAACAAAACTTTGCAACAATTATATCTTTAAAATTTCAGACCATTCGGAAGGCTGTAATATCATTAAAATGCACTTGCAATAATTTTTCCCATTCCCCGTAATGTAACGGAACACTTTCGACTGTCCCTGTAATTAAACTATACATCCGATTTTCCTAAAATTTGAAATAGCTCAACAAAACTTTGCAACAATTATATCTTTAAAATTTCAGACCATTCGGAAGGCTTTAATATCATTAAAATGCACTTGCAATAATTTTTCCCATTCCCCGTAATGTAACGGAACACTTTCGACTGTCCCTGTAATTAAACTATACATCCGATTTTCCTAAAATTTGAAATAGCTCAACAAAACTTTGCAACAATTATATCTTTAAAATTTCAGACCATTCGGAAGGCTGTAATATCATTAAAATGCACTTGCAATAATTTTTCCCATTGGCCGTAATGTAAAGAAAAACTTTTGACTGTCCCTGTAATTAAACTATGCATCCGATTTTCCTAAAATTTGAAATGGCTCGACAAAATTTTGCAACAGTTATATCTTTAAAATTTCAGATCATTCGGAAGGCTCTAATATCATTAAAATGCACTTGCAATAATTTTTCCCATTGGCCGTAATGTAAAAAAAAACTTTTGACTGTCCCTGTAATTAAACTATACATCCGATTTTCCTAAAATTTGAAATGGCTCGACAAAATTTTGCAACAGTTATATCTTTAAAATTTCAGATCATTCGGAAGGCTGTAATATCATTAAAATGCACTTGCAATAATTTTTCCCATTGGCCGTAATGTAAAGAAAAACTTTTGGCTGTCCCTGTAATTAAACTATACATCCGATTTTCCTAAAATTTGAAATGGCTCGACAAAATTTTGCAACAGTTATATCTTTAAAATTTCAGATCATTCGGAAGGCTCTAATATCATTAAAATGCACTTTCAATAATTTTTCCCATTGGCCGTAATGTAAAGAAAAACTTTTGACTGTCCCTGTAATTAAACTATACATCCGATTTTCATAAAATTTGAAATGGCTCGACAAAATTTTGCAACAATCATATATTTGAAATTTCAGACCATTCGGTTGGGTAGTTTTTGCTCTGTTACATGCGGACAGACGGACGGACAGACGGACGGAAGGGACGGACGGACGGACTGAACGACGACTATAGGTGCTACGTATTTATATAATTACGAACGCACCTAAAAACCGTGAGCGACTAAATTTTCAAATCGTTGACTGAGTCGAAAAGCATGACTATTGCTAGTATGAATACTTCATCATGTTAGATATTTTTCAAACTTGAGAATGGCAACACACGATGAGTGAATCCCAAGTTCAGTACAAATAATAATTTTATTCATATGAAATTAATTAAAATATATAGTGAAAGTTATAATTATACTTTTATGAAATGGATTAAAATAATGAGTGGATAAATATAATCAAATGATAATTATACTGAAATTAAATTAATTTGAGTCAAATGAAATTGATTAAAATAAAATTGTGAATAATTATATTTATATGAATTCAAATCAGTGACGGTTTCAGTAAAAATCGGTATCAAGTAAATTTTTCAAATTGATGATTAAACCGAAAAGCATGATTAATGCTATCATGAATATTTCATTATGATAGTAATTTTTCAAACTTGTGAATGGCAACACATGGAAAATGAAACGCAAGTTCATTATATTTTTTCTCATGAAACTGATTAAAATAAATAGTGTGTGGATAATTAAACTTATATGAAATTGATTAAAATAATGAGTGGATAAATATAATCAAATGATAATTATACTAAAATGATAATTATACTCAAATTAATTAAATTAATTATTTGTTAATTAAACTTTAAAAAATATGTAATAAAGATAACAATAATTTAAATAACTTCATATCTAACTATTTTTTCAAACGCGGGTTCGAATCACACACAATTAAAAACTTACAACTAAATAATAATATTCTCATCAAAAGAGGGCGACACCGTTAAAAAAAATCAGGGGGCGGGGGACCCTTCTACTCTAACATGCCATCCCAACACACGGGAGTCAGCTCGCAGGAGTTCCTCTTTTCCATAGCATACTGTAGTATGATAATCAACCATAAGTCCCCCCTCAAAAAATAAGCCCCCCCAAAATTAAGCCCCCTCAAAATTTTAGCCTCCTACTCTAAGACACCAGCACGTAGGAGTCCCTCTTTCCCACACCGTACTGTAGTATGATATTCAGCACGCAGGAGTAATCCTTAATCCTGCTTGCCGTGGCAGAACCCTCATTCTCCCTCTACTTCTAAAATTTATTAAAATTTTTTGCCGTCGTTTTTTTTTAATCGTTGTCAATTGTTAGATTTCGGTGATTGAATTAGGAAAAATTTACTGGTATTTTTGGAAAAAAAAAAATCTTAGAAATTATTAGCTAGGGTAATACTGCAGGAAAAAAAAAAGAAAAGAAAAAAAAGAAACTGGAGAAAAATTGACATTCAACAAAAAAAAAACTATCAAGGGTTTTTTCAAATAAACAATTCCATTCCCCGTTTTTCTTAAAAGTAACGGAAATGTACATCAAAGAAATATTACTAGTACCATAAAAATTAATGAATTAAGTGAAAATTTATATTTCATCGCCTTAGTTGGTGACGATATGTGTAAATCCGGTTTATTTGAGTTTTTTGCATCCGAGGTGAGCTTGGTCCATATTAACTCGGATAATCGGGATTCTACTGTAATATTATTTTTAGTTAATTTTTTATATAAAGAAAACAAACTTGTGTATTGTGAAACTGCAATTTTTAACACTGGGTAACCATCAATCATTCCATATAGCCCATTTTACCAAAAAAAAAAAAAAAAAAAAAACAAGCTTTCGAAAATTTGAAACATAGGCCCTTCTTCCAGGTATCCATTCAATTATTATTTGATTATAGTCATTATTCTTCTTACAATACTTACCGTTAACACATTCAGGGGCAAGGTACTTATATTCGTAAAATGGTGAAATGAATAAATGGCACCAGAATTTACGAATAATATATATTTTTTTAATAAGCAAAAGCTTTTGTTCACGTTCTTAATAAAAGGAAAATTTTCATTCGAATATACTGGTGCCAATGTACCATTTAGGAATTAAAATTAAGTGGTTCCAAATTAAACCACCGCCCTTGAAGGGGTTAATAACGTTCTGAGTTGCAACTTTGAGCATATATAACTTTGTTTTAGTATTTAAAAAACATTTGGGTTGTACCCATTGTAAAAAAAAAAAAGGCTAAAAATCGGAGATTCTACTGGCAATCGAGATGCCAGTACTATTTCCGTATTTTAACGGAAATCCACCCCCCCCCCCCCCACCCCCCCATAAATTCCACAAATCCGTATTTTTATGGAAATTTTCCTCCATAAATTACAGAAAATTTTCCGCTTTTCAGGAATTTATGGGGGAAATTTTACGTTAAAATAAGGAAATAGTACTGGCGTCTCGATTGCCAGTAAAATCTCCGTTTTTTAGTCCGTTCTTTTTTTTTTTTTTTCTTCTTTTTTTTTTTTTTTTTTTTTTTTGCAGTGTACGAATGTGTAATAATATTTTTTGTCATATTTCTAAATCAAAATTTATAAGATAATTAAACCCGACAATCATTTATTGACACTCTGTATATTGCCAAAATCGGCCGATGCTTAACAATCTTTCTCCCCACTATCCCCGCTTAATTATAATCCTTTAGAGTACTTATTAAGATGGAAAGTGTCGCCTTCAAACACAGCGAAACATACCTTTAAATGGTTAATCTTTTACTTACTGTTAAGTTTAGATAAATCTATTTTCATATAACAATGATGCAATACTACCCCAATCATTTTCTTACACAAAATCTCTTTTGTCTGCAATATTGTACCTCGCCAAATAATATTTAAATTTATTCATTTACATGAATTTCAACCAGCCATCTACTACTCTCTCTAATATATGAATTCTCTCTTATAAAATGGAAAACCACTTCTCGCATTCGACTAAATGTCATTCGAGAGAACATATACCACATAAATAAATGCTAAATTATATTTGCAGAGATGGCGCATTCGTTTGCTCCATCCCTCTCCGAACAAACGATTTCCGCCAGGGGGAGTGGAAGTTGGTGGACAGGAAAGAGGCTTGGAGAGCCGAAACGTGCACGATTCAATTCAAACGGTTTTGCGGGAACGTAAACAGTACGAAAATTCGCTCGTTTGAAATGTCCATTTAGAGCAAAATTTAGGGACCGACGGAAATGCGAAGCGTAACTTAGACAAGTTTAACGAAGTATATCCGTCTAGGTTGCTTGATGCCAGATTCGTCTGACGGTTGCTGATTTCACTGACATTTTGAGATTTTGATTGACATTCGAATTTGTTTGGAATAACTTTAAAATTATTTACTAACACTACAGGAATTACATTATAATGTAGTTAGATTAAATTTAGAAGTATTATAACTGACAGTGTATTACTGCAATAGCAGTATCAGTTCAAACAATTTTGTAGAAACGTAAAGAGTACGAAAATTTGCTCGTTTGAAGTGTCCATTTTAGACATTTAGAGTGATATTTAGAGACAGACAGAAATGCGAACGAAATATATCCACCTAGGTTGGTTGATCTCAGATTTGTCTGACGGTTCCTGAATTGACTGACATTTTATTATTTTGATTGTCAGTCGAAACTATTTGGGACCATATCTTAGGTTTACAAGAGTTACTTATAGGAGAGTCCAACTTGGACCCAAATAAAAGGTGTTTAAAATCAGTCCTGGGTGTACTGTTTTACTAATTGAACTGTTACCTGTAGAGTATATTTGGGAATCCCGCCAATACCTTCCCTACAATAGATCCTGGATTGATTTCAAACACATTTTTATCGATTTGGACTCAAATAGCAATCCAGAGTCCCTTGAATCCAAGTACCCCAGATCCCTAGTAGTTACCTCAGGGATCCAAGTAGCACCCCGAAGGTGTTGTCCAAGGGTTCTAATTATGTATCCAAATACTCCAAGTTAAGCCTTGTACTCTCGAGGGATCTAAGTAGCACCCCGGAGTTCAAGGAAATACCACAGGTATCCAAGTAGGGATCTAAATACTCCAAGTGAATCCTCGTATTCCATGATGATCCAAGTTGAGAATACGCCAATTACTCTGAGCACAGTAGATACAGAAGGGATATAAAACACTTATTTTATTTAGATCCAAGTAGCACCACAGAGTACGACAGTTACCCCATCCAAGTATTAAAGATCCTTAGAATTTACCCCAGTGATCCAAGTACACCTGATCTCTTAGTAGTTAGCCCAGGGGTCCAGGTTCCAAGTACGGATCTAAGTGCTCCAAGTTAAATCTTTTACTCCACAAGGATCCAAGTAGAACGGAGTTCAAGGAGTTACTCCAGGAATCCAAGTAGGGATACAAGTACTCCAAGGTTATTCTCGTTCTCTTTAGGGATCAAAGTATAAGGATAAGGATCGCATCAATATTCCCAACCACAGTGATCCCGCAAGTGATTTAAAACACTTTTTTTTCGATTATGATCCAAGTAGCACCCCGGAGTACGAGGGACCTCTGGTATTACCCCGGGGTCCAAGTAACCCAATTTACGGTATTTTAAAACTAATTAGTTTACTAATATTACAAGAACTAAACATTTATGAAGTTATCCTAAATTGCGATTTGTATTTATGTAGGGCCAAATGAAGTGTAGCAATATGAAAACAGTGCGAGAACACTTAATATATACAATACAATTTCTCCATAACGATATTATCTATAACGGTTATTCTGTATGTAATTATTCCGCAGTTCTAATAGGCATTCTATGGGAGTAATGCATGGCAAACCTGCCCAAAACAATAGTTTGTCAACCCATAAACCTGTCTATTACGATAAATGTACATACTGGTGGACAGAAAAGAAGAAGCTAAAGCAAATCACACGCTGAAACAAGCAGGCAAAACGTAAGACATGCGATAAATCGTAGCGTTCAAACCGATTTCTTCTTTGTTATCAGGGTGAAATGTCTTATTGACTTACGCTTTTTCGTCGCTTGTCTGTTCAGTGAGTGATATACCTTAGAGAGCCGAATTGTGCACCACTCAATTCAAATTTTTGAGCGACTCTAAACAGTACGAAATTTCGTTCGTTTGAAACAGATGGCTGAAGCCGCCAATGCTCTACCAACTGAGCCATCCCGGACGAATTTGGATTATTACAGTCCTACAGATTTCTCCGGGATAGCCCAGTTGGTAGAGCATTGGCGGCTTCATGCAAGACATCCCTGGTTCGAATCCTATCGCCTCAGTTTTTGCATGCACTTGGGAATTTACAACTATAATAAATTTTATATTCTAGCATCATTTAAATGTATTTACAAAAAAAAAACCCTTCTAAATCCAATATATATAACTGTACCACAGTATTATTTTCTCCATATAAAGATATCTTTCAAGTTTCTTATATGGTTCACTACCTTTTGAGAAGGTTATTACAGCATTAAAAATATTTAATGATTAAGAACTCATAACAGTTTCAGAATTCATGTGCATAACAATACTATTAAATTCTCAGCTCGAGAAACTAATTGACTTAGAACTAGAAAATTTAAGTATTGCACGGCAGCGCAATACTTATTTATTTCCAGTGTCACTTCTCAATGTTAATTTAAGATGGAAAAGCCTATGGAGATCATAACTTTTTCATTTTTTCTTCCCACCTTTTTGTCCCTGATGCCACTCATTTTTAATTCTTTGCTAATTCTAATAATATTATAAATTCTGTTGGAAAACGTCACAGTGTAAGTAATTTTATGTCAAACATCACTCCGCTTGTGAAATGACGATTTCTTCGTGATACGTGCAACGCGTCTCTTTTAGTTGTGAAATATGTTCCAAGATGGCGACACTTCCGTGAGTCATCGCAGCCTAAGGTCACAAACTAAAGAAGGATTGTGTAAAAGACTTGTGTTTCGAAAAGGCGTCAATAGATCGCAGCACCACAGACATTTCCTGATAAACTGATTTTAAATAGAACCTTTTTGCTTATTAAGCAGACTGTATTGTTTCAAGTTTTCTTTTACTCTGTTTTAACTCTTGTGGGCCCCTATTACTTCTACACTTCTAGGCCCGATCTCGTGAGGCCAAGACGCACGGTTTTTTAGTGCGTTAACTCTCTGTCCAATGGAAGATTTGCATCTCCTACTGGATTTTAGTGTTATTACTTCTATAGTACCCTCACTTAACTCTTTTATTTTATTCCTTATTTTCTAGTGTGTATGTGTTCGTCCGTGTAATCTAGACATCGTCGTGCATTAAATAGTTTTTCTGTACAAGCGCATTCCCATCATTCTAAGAAGATATTTTTCACATCCAATAAATAAATAAAATACATAGTTTGTTTTCACATGCAGCAAACCAGCATATGTCTGCTTTACCAGAAAGGTAAGAAAATAAATTTCTATCTTTCATTATTAATGAAATAACTTTTGATATAACTATTTTATATTTATACTGGGTCTTTAGCTACACGCTAATCGCGAACTCACCCCTTCTAGATATTTTAATAGATTATGAGAGATGATTTGAAGGGGAAAGTAAATAAATAAATAAATAAAAAAAAAAACAAAACCCAGTAATAAAAATTTGTTTATCTGATTGTGATAAAATGATGAACAAGATGCACATATGAGATATGAAATATTGAACTATATACATGAAAATAAAAATAAATGTGCATGAATAAATAACGATATATATAATATCGCAAAAAGAGTATTATTGTGAACGAATATTGATTGATTATTGTGAATAACTGATCATTTTATTTATATTTATGAATATATTCTAAGAAATTATTTTAAGAAAGTCACAAACTTCTTATAGTAAATATATTTGTTATCAAAGAATTTATAAAACTTGAATAACACGCTATGTCAGCCACAAAAGAAATTACGGCAGTGGAGAAACTAAATGATAATAATTACAGTCATTGGTGTTTCAAATTAGAAAATCTGTTAATTAAAGACGATTTATTTAAATATATAACAGAATCTCCACCTGCCACACCCGATGATACATATACTAAAAACGCGGCTAAGGCGAAAGCCATAATTTGTTTGTGCATTGAAAACACACAAATCGTGCATATTAGACATTTGACATCTCCCAAAGAAATTTGGGAAAGATTAAAAAATGTTCACCAAAGGGCGAATTTATCATCCAAATTATTCCTTTTGAGGAAACTATATTCGCAAAGGCTCAATGAGGGCGGAGACTTAAATCTACATATCAACAATATTTTAACTATCCGCGACAAACTCGCTGCCATTGGAGAGCTCATAAATGATTCGCACATCGTGGCTCTTATGCTTTGCAGCTTGCCTCAGTCATATGCTCCTCTTATAACGAGCATGGAGGCTAGAGACGAAAAGGATCTAGACCTCGAGTTTGTGAAAAACAAACTCATCGACGAGTACTCTCATCGAACCGAATACAAAAACACCAGCACACGACCAAGGGACACAGCATATAAAATTGTAAATAAAGGTAGCAAAAAGTATTGCAGCTACTGTCAACGAGATGGGCACGCTCGTTCAGAGTGTTACAAATTAAAAAACAAACAGAAAAACAATTACCAAAGAAGTGAAAATTATAACAGTAATAAATTTAACAACCATGCCAACTTTAAAGCCAATTCGGTAAACCCCAAAAATCAGCACAATGGTAGTAAAACAGACTCCTCGAATTTTTGCTTTAACAGCAAATCAAATATAGAGGATGAGGTCAACCAATCGATCATTCCTCTCTTCCCAGTGGAAAACAATTTTGAAATTGAGTCAGTAAAAATTAACCAAACACAAACAACAGATCCAAACACATATATCATTGACTCGGGTTGCACCAGGCACGTTGCATCAGCAAAAACAAATTTTGCTACATTCACAGCCGGGAATTTTGGGAATATAACAATCGCTAATGGAAAAAGGCTTAATTCGGAAGGTATGGGCGACGTAAAAATAAAAACAGACAAAAACCATTACATTACACTAAGAAACGTCTTGTACTGTCCAGAACTAAAGGGCAATTTATTGTCAGTTAAGAAAGCCACTGAAAATAATATAAAGGTAATTTTCGAGAAAAATGCATGTTTATTTGTCAAAGATGATAATATAATCTTGACAGCTAAATTAAATGATAATCTCTACGTATTAAACCCTGAAGATGATTACGGCTATACTATAAGTACTCAAACTTTCTGTAACAATACAAATTGTATTTCATTGTGGCACCGAAGACTCGGACACAAAAATTTTGATGATATTAAATACCTTGTTAATCATGAATTAGCCAATGGGATAACAATTAACAAATGTAAACATGACACGCGATGCACCAAGTGCATTGAAGGGAAACTTTCCGCTCTGCCCTACCCTAAAGTAGCCACAAACAGAAGCAAAGACATCGGTACCCTCGCACATTCCGATATATGTGGCCCCATGAATACTGAAACGATAGGAGGGAAAAGGTACTTTATAACTTTCACGGATGATTATAGCAGGTACACAATAACATACTTAATCGCGCATAAGTCGGAAGCCGTTATCAAACTGAAAGAATACATAGCGCTAACAAAAAATAAATTTGGCAAGTTGATAAAGGCAATCAGGTCCGATAACGCAAAAGAGTATATCAGTGACGAATTTGAAAACTGCCTGATAGAAAACGGGATAGAGCGTCAATTGAGTGTTCCCTATTCTAGCCCACAGAACGGTGTTTCAGAAAGAAAGAATAGAACGATAGTGGAAATGGCTAGAACCATGTTGTCGGACGCCAAGTTACCTAAGCAATTCTGGGGGGAAGCTGTCATGTCCGCCACCTACCTCATCAACCGTCTACCAACAAAGGCTAACAAAAATAACATGACACCCTATGAACTTTGGCATAAAAGAAAACCCGATCTCTCGAACATCAAAACATTCGGATGTAAGGCATTTGCCTATGTCGACAAACCTAAAAGAAATAAATTAGATGAGAAAGCCATCGAGGGAATAATGTTGGGATATGATTTCAGAAGCAAGGGCTATAGGATATATACGGGTGAAAATAAAATTATAATATCTAGAACCGTAAAATTCTTCGAAGAAGGTATAAAAGATGAGGAAATTATACCCGCCAAAGAAAATCAAAACATCGAACAAACTCCCGCAGATAATATTGAAATTGATCTAGAAGAGCGCGACGATGATCAGAATAACACCCCGACCGACACATCCCTTGAGCCGAGAAGATCGCAGAGACAAAATCGTGGTGTACCACCTAACCGTTATGGAATAAGCGCAAACCTGTGTCACATTCAGGAGCCAAAGTCATGGACAGACCTACAAAATATCAATGACGCAGAAACTAAAGATAAATGGCTAAAAGCCACTAGTGAGGAAATAGATTCTCTGAAGCAAAATAATACTTGGAGATTAATAAAACCTATCCCGGGAAAACGCGTCATAGGTTGTAGGTGGACGTTTAAGGCAAAAAGGGGAGCGAACGGGTCTATAGAGCGATATAAAGCCAGATTGGTCGCTAAGGGATATGCTCAAAAATATGGGAGCGATTTCGACGAGACCTACGCACCCGTTGTAGCGCATACCACCCTACGAGCATTCTTAAACGCAGCGGTGTACAAAGATCTTAAAATAACTCACCTAGATGTCAAAACTGCTTTCTTACATGGCGATTTAGAAGAGGAGGTCTATATGCATCAGCCAGAGGGATACATAACAAAAGGGGAAGAAGATAAAGTCTGTAGTTTAAACAAAGCGATTTACGGCCTTAAGCAGGCGGCTAGGGCATGGAATCAAAAAATAAGTAAATCTCTAAAAGAACTAAATTTCGTTGAATGCGCGTCAGACAAATGTCTGTACAAAAGAGTCCAAGATGGAAAAATCGCATACATAATAGTGTATGTTGATGACATCTTAGTCGCAGGAGACAAAACAGACACACACGAAATATACACTGAATTATCAAAGCAATACGAAATCAAAAATTTGGGTCAAGTCACACAATATTTAGGCATAAACATAAAGGAAAAAGCAAACGGTAATCTAGAGTTAGACCAGGAACACAAAATAATACAAATCGCAGAAAAATTCAATTTGTTAAATGGTAAGCCTACGTATACACCCATGAATACTAACTACTTTAATCTAGATCCAAACGGGAAACTAATGGGAGATAACGTAAAATTTAGACAGGCTATAGGAGGGCTTCTATACATTGCAACTTTAACTAGACCCGACATAGCATCAGTCGTTAACATCCTGGGAAGAAGGAATGAATCCCCAAGGGAAGTCGATTGGCAAGCTATCGAGAAATTAATTAGATATCTGCTTACTACCAAAGATCTTAAATTCGTCATAGATAAAACAAAACCTCCGATCCTAACGGCATATAGCGATGCCGATTGGGGAAACGACAGAATAGACAGGAAATCCACCACTGGAAACTTGTTCAAATTAGGAAATAATATATTGGCATGGTCATCGAGGAAGCAGAGTTGCACAGCACTCTCCTCCACGGAGGCTGAATATATCGCTGCCTCTAATGCAGGTCAAGAGATTTCGTGGTTGTTAGACCTATTAAATGACCTCGAACTGCGTCAACAACTACCCGTAACGTTGTACGAAGATAACTTATCAGCCATAAGATTGACCGAAAACGAAAAGGCACAGACAAGGACTAAACACGTGGAAGTAAAGTATCACCACATCAGACATCTATGCCAGAATGGTATAATCAAAATAACTTATTGCCCATCGAAGTTAATGCTGGCAGACGTGCTCACCAAGCCGTTGCCTAAGCCTCATTTCGAGTGTTTGAGAAACAAGTTAAACATTCTACGCTCGTCGGTTTGACATAAAAAGCGGGGGTGTTGGAAAACGTCACAGTGTAAGTAATTTTATGTCAAACATCACTCCGCTTGTGAAATGACGATTTCTTCGTGATACGTGCAACGCGTCTCTTTTAGTTGTGAAATATGTTCCAAGATGGCGACACTTCCGTGAGTCATCGCAGCCTAAGGTCACAAACTAAAGAAGGATTGTGTAAAAGACTTGTGTTTCGAAAAGGCGTCAATAGATCGCAGCACCACAGACATTTCCTGATAAACTGATTTTAAATAGAACCTTTTTGCTTATTAAGCAGACTGTATTGTTTCAAGTTTTCTTTTACTCTGTTTTAACTCTTGTGGGCCCCTATTACTTCTACACTTCTAGGCCCGATCTCGTGAGGCCAAGACGCACGGTTTTTTAGTGCGTTAACTCTCTGTCCAATGGAAGATTTGCATCTCCTACTGGATTTTAGTGTTATTACTTCTATAGTACCCTCACTTAACTCTTTTATTTTATTCCTTATTTTCTAGTGTGTATGTGTTCGTCCGTGTAATCTAGACATCGTCGTGCATTAAATAGTTTTTCTGTACAAGCGCATTCCCATCATTCTAAGAAGATATTTTTCACATCCAATAAATAAATAAAATACATAGTTTGTTTTCACATGCAGCAAACCAGCATATGTCTGCTTTACCAGAAAGGTAAGAAAATAAATTTCTATCTTTCATTATTAATGAAATAACTTTTGATATAACTATTTTATATTTATACTGGGTCTTTAGCTACACGCTAATCGCGAACTCACCCCTTCTAGATATTTTAATAAATTCAAAGTGTAAAAACATTTCCAGACATCAGGATCAAAACGGATCATAAAATGCCTTTGCATATAGGTGGATTATAATCTGGAGAGTAACATGGGCTAATTTTTATTTACATTATTCAAATATTTTTCTTAAAAATTCCAAATTTCACTTTTTTCATTGAGAATCAACGGGCATTTTCTAATAAAATTTAACATTTTTCCTTCATTGTTGTAAATAATTCAAAAGCCGTGATAATAATTTGCCTATTTTTAGTTGAATGATTTTCACGTGAAACATGAAACTGAAAAAACTGAAATAGTTTTTTTTTTTTTTTTTTTTTTTTTTTTTTTTTTTTAAAGAATTGAAAAGAAGATGAATATGATGTCATAGTGGAAAAAAATGACATTTTCAAGCAGATTTTTCAATTCCTACTATTAGTTCACACTCTCCCTATATTTATTTATTTATATATTTATTTATATATTTATATATCTTGTTCAAATTTTCAATCGTTAATAAAATACTCATTATTCATCCTATCAAGTTGAAATAAAATTTTTTGAACTTGTACTGGATGACAATTGATGTTAATACAGTTGTTTCAAATATTAATTAATAAATTAAATTTTAATTAATTAATTTTAGTTTTGCATGGGAAACAAAATGTCGGCCATTGGTTATTCATGGTCAATGAAAGTATTTTCAATAAGGTGTTACCATAGGGGGACCCTGTTCTGTCGCCAAATACCGCCAAGTTTGTCGCTAACTTGGCGATATATCGCCAAATTTGGCGGCCAATATAAGTCGCCAAAAGTGACGTCAACTTGGCGATATTTCTAATATTTCGCCAAATTCCCATAGAATTCCATTGTAAACCTACTTGCTTATAGAAATCAACAAATTGAGATATTTTAATGCAACAAAAACTAATATTAGCTTAAGGAATTATATTAAATTTTTCTTTGATGACCTAAGTAGGAATTGACTTTAAAAACAAAATTTTTATATTACTTGTTTAAGTTCCGATTGTAATTTTTTGACCAAACTACAACAACCTGCATTACTACACTGGTGAAACATTTTGAATTATACATAGGTAAATTGCATCACAAATTGTGATGCGATATCGCACAAATCAAAGCCTTATGATGATACCCTCCATTAATTTTGAAATGTGTTTTTCTGAATCCAGTAGTTATTAAAAACCTTGACATATTAAATAAAAACCTAATTTGCAGAACAAATTAAAAAAACAAAATTTATTTCCTCAATTGTTTAAGCCCGAGAAGGGGCAGATATTAAGATATTTCATTCAATTCGTTTTACATTTAGTGTTAAATTTTTGTAACAAATAAGCTAAACCAATTGAACATTAAAAAATAAAAATGAAATTCATACAATATAATGCTTTAAACACCTATATACTTAGATTCCGTTCAAATGAAATCGAAATAAATCTTAGACTTTTTCCATTTTTAAGTTGTAAATATTTGTACTGCAGATTTGCATTATGTTTATGACGATTGTACAAAATATGATAAGGTACCATGCAAAATACAAAACTTTAAAGAAAGTCTAAGATTTATTTCGATTTCATTTGAACGGAATCTAAGTATATAGGTGTTTAAATCATTATATTGTATGAATTTCTTTTTTTATTTTTTAATGTTCAATTGGTTTAGCTTATTTGTTACAAAAATTTAACATTAAATGTAGAACGAATTGAATGAAATATCTTAATATCTGCCCCTTCTCGGGCTTAAACAATTTAGGAAATAAATTTTGTTTTTTTAATTTGTTCTGCAAATTAGGTTTTTATTTAATAATATTTTTATTCAAAAAGAAAAGGATATGGATATGTTTCCGTCTCAACAGAAAGTCGTAATAAACAGTCACATTCCGATACAATAAATAGAAAAGATTGTTTGAATAGTAATAGTCATCATGCTGTCAATTCATTCAATGCCGGGACTGCTTTTAGTAGAAATGAAATACTATACAATTGCTTGGTTTGATCTTAGTCTAGTCGGCCCTTTGGTCGACCCCTAAAAAATAAATGTGTAAATTTGCACAGAAAAACGCAGGTATATCGATGATATAAAAACGATTTGTCTATATATGTGCAAAGTGGTGTGTAAATTGTCCAAATACACGTCTAATGTGGTAAATTTCAAAATACACATTTTAATGTATAACTTGATGATAGCTCAAAATGTATAAAAATTAGTCCATGTATCAAACCTATTTATAACTGTAATTGTTCTCATGTAAATATCTAAATTTAATTTAAATTGTTTTTTTTCTTTCTCAAACTTACAAAAATTTCGTAATTTCTTGTGAATAATAATGAATTTTATAATCTAGCATTATTTAAATGTATTTATAAAAATAACATTCTGTATACAAAATGTATAAAGTTACTACAGCGAAGTATTATTTTCTCGTTATAAAGATTTCTCTCAATTTTCTTACATGGTTCACTATCTTTTGAGAAAGTCATTATAACATTAAAAATATTTAATGGTTAATAACTCATAACAGTCTCAGGATTCATGTGCATAACAATACTATTAAATTCTCAGCGCAAGAAACTAATTGGCTTAGAAATAGAAAATAATATTTTTATTCAAAAGATAAGGATATGGATATATTTCCTTCTCAATAGAAAGCCGTAATAAACAGTATATCATTCCGATACAATAAATAGAAAAGATGCTTTGAATAGTATAAATATATTATACAATAAATAGAAAAGATGCTTTGAATAGTAATAGTCATCATACTGTCAATTCATTCAATGCCGGAACTGCTTTTAGTAGAAATGAAATACTATACAATGGCTGGGTTTGACCTTAATCTAGTCGACCCTCTGGCTACTCTCTAAAAAAAAAATCTGTAAATTTGCACACCTACACAGGTATACCGCTTATACAAAAACGATTTGTTTATATATGTGTAAAGTGGTGTCTAAATTGCCTAAATACACGCCTAATGTGTAAATTTCAAAATACACATTTTAATGGTGTAATTTGATGATAACTCAAAATGTGTAAAAGTTAGTTAATGTATATCAAACCTATTTATAACATTAATTGTTCTCATGTTAATATCTAAATTTAATTAAGAAAAAAAAAAACCTGAAACTTACAAAAATTTCGTAATTTATTGTGAATAATAATGAATTTTATAGTTTAGCATTATTTAAATGTATTTATAACAAGTAATATAAAAAATTTGTTTTTAAAGTCAATTCCTACTTAGGTCATAAAAGAAAAAATTAATATAATCCCTTAAGCTGATATTAGCTTTTGTTGCATTAAAATATCTCAATTTGTTGATTTTCTATAAGCAAGTAGGTTTACAACGGAAGTCTCTGGGAATTTGGCGAAATATTAGAGATATCACCAAGTTGGCGTCACTTTTGGCGTCTCATTTTGGTCGCCAAATTTGGCAATATATCGCCAAGTTGGCAACAAACGTGGCGGTATTTGGCGACAGAACAAGGTCCCACCTATGGTAACCCCCCCTTATAGATATGAAGATGCATTAAATGCTGTTCAATAACCAATAGCCGCCATTTTATCTCCCATATAAAACCAAAATTAATTAATTAAAATTTAATTAATGAATTAATATATGAAAAATCTCTATTAACATCAATTGTCATCCAGTACAAGTATAAAAAATTTATTTCAACTTGATAGGATGAATAAGTATTTTATTAACGATTGAAAATTTGAACAAGATATAAAAATAAATATACGGAGAGTGCGAACTAATAGTAGGAATTGAAAAATAACCTTCTGAATACAAAATGTATAACTGTACCACAGTATTATTTTCTCGTTATAAAGATCTCTCTCAATTTTCTTATATGGTTCACTACCTTTTGAGAAGGTCATTATAACATTAAAAATATTTAATGATTAAGAACTCATAACAGTCTCAGAATTTATGTGCATAACAATACTATTAAATTCTCAGCGCGAGAAACTAATTGACTTAGAAATAGAAAATAATATTTTTATTCAAAAGAAAAGGATATGGATATATTTCCTTCTCAATAGAAAGTCGTAATAAACAGTCACATTCCGATACAATAAATAGAAAAGATTCTTTGAATAGTATAGTCATCATACTGTCAATTCATTCAATGCCGGAACTGCTTTTAGTAGAAATGAAATACTATACAATGGCTGGTTTGATCCTAATCTAGTCGACCATCTGGCTAGGTCCTTAAAAAACGTGAAAAAGAAAATAATAATACAAGTGATAACACCATTTATTGTTCTTGAATCACGAACAATTAACCGTTCATAGTACTTAGTAACTTGCCACGTTAAAGGGTCTTACTGGCGCTATTGGAATCCGGAATTTTGTTTTAATTAAGGCTATTGTCAAATAGAAATTTGCAACTTTCTGATCACGCCATTTTTCTCTCGTAAATGCATGAAACTTGCAGGCATTATTACTCAGATTCGAATGAAACGACCACCTTATTTTCGTATAAAAGTAATGGATCTTTCAGAAAATACCGCCAAATTTGGCATTTTGAAATGGTTTTGGCTATATGAAATTGAGTTAATAGGTGTATAGCAACAGAAAATAACTGAAGTTATATCAAATTTATCAAAAACAAAATAAAATAAAATAAAATCATTTGATTCTTAGACATAATGAAAATTTCAAGGGAATTGGATTGAAAATGGTTTTGTGATGTAAAAAATATTCGCCTTGTTGGAGAGGGGAAAAATAAAAAAAACAGCAGAAAATACCCATAAAAATGAGATTGATAGACCTAGTACAAGGCATATTAGTGCTATTTTAAAACGCTTCTTGCAATTTTCCTGTGAACCGTGACAGTTTTTACGAGCGCTAACTTGACTTTTTTTTCTAGAACATTATTGATATAAAGTATATACCTAACTTGGGGTTTGGTACTAGAAGCGGAGTACTTGGATCCAATAAAAATGGTTTAAATCAGTCCTAGGAGTACTATGTTTACCATTTATATGCTATTTAGTACCTACTACTGCAGTATTGGTGAATCGTACCAATACCCCCAATGTAAAAGATCAGGACTGATTTAAAATACTTTTTTGGGGAGGAGGGTCCAAGTAACGAAAGTTTACAGTATGGTGTCCATTAAAAATCTAGTATGGTGCATAACAGGCACTAAATGGCGGGAAGATTTCACCCTTTCCCCCTTCAGATTTTTATCAAAATGCTGTGAAAGGCCTTATGCAAGACGATACAAAAATATTTGATTTACATATGCTTGGATGAAAAGAAAAAATATGTACAAAAGGAAAACTGGTTACAATTATTAAATTATTGAAAAAGGGACGATTCGATTTCTTATTTAATATCAGTAAATTCTATTAATACAATACATAAACACTTTTTTTTTAGTCTTAGCATTTTTTTTTATCTTTTTTTTTTACTACTGCATACTTTTTGTTGTTAGTCTTAGCTTTTATTTATCTTTTCTTTTACTACTTCTTTTGCATGTGTACACGTGTTAGTTAACACAACTCGTTTCAGAAAATACATACTTATATAGATTTCTAACCTACATTGATTTATTATTGAGACAGGGTGTTTTTGTCTTAATTTTATGTAATCTGTGCATAAAAGTTGAAAGTATGTCATTGCAGGCAGTGCTTTATTTTCTGTCTTTTTGCTGTACAATTTTATGCTCAAAAATATGCATCTCAGTTGAGGTCTATCATTACATGGGACCTAAAAAAAGCCTCAAGAAACTGGGTCATTTTTTTATAGTTCTGCAAGTGCATTAGACGTTCAGGTAGTTATGATGCAGCCTGTAATTTTCTTCCCTTACTCCCTAACCACAGGTTTAACCTAACCGCACCATAATCGTGCACGATGATTACTTCTGAAACAAGTTGATGCACCTGTCGACCGGTTGCGGTTTCAAGCACGCGTCATCAAATAAGAACTTGTTTCATAAGATATTTAGGAGAGATCGAAATTGATATAACAACTGCCAGTTATAAGCAGGAAAAAAAAATAATGTGATGTGTCTCGATTATAGCATTCTTTCCAAGCCCGATCAAGCGAAAGCGATGATCTAACCCTGGTGTTTGTTTGCCGAGGTTCTCTTCTGGTACCATCATAAAAAGTTTAATCATTTTTTATTCCTAAGAATTAAGAATAGACCGAGACAGGTTTTTAATGACGAAACGAAAACCGAAACCGAATTTCAGTAATCTTTCTATTTTCGGCCGAAAACGAAAACGAAAATGTCCCCAATTTTTTTTTTATGTGATTAATATATACATAATTATTAATTAATTATACGCGTATAGAAGCACATTTCTAACAAACAGACAAACATGTGGGAAAAAAAGTAAACAGCCCCTACTAACTCCTCAACAAATTATCGTAGGAAAAAGTTACTGGTACCGAACGATTGGAAATAAAGTCTACTAAATGATGTACATAAAATTTGCTTAGGGGTCATCTACATATTAAAACGAACCCAAACTTCATTTTTTTTTTCAATGGCAATACTCAATTTTAACGAGATATTTCAACTCGTCGGTTCAAACTATGCCTAGACACTAAATTTCAAGTCATTTGAATGATAAGTTTTTGAATTATAAGCATTCAAAATTTAGTGCATCTAATGTTAAATTACATTTTCATATTTTCATTAATATCTCCTGAAATTATACTCCCAATATGCTAATTTTTTGTGTAGCAATAATACTAAAATACCCAAACATAAATACGTTGAATTCGAAATTTTTATAATTTTATGATATGAATTATGAATTATGAAATTAATATTCGAAAAAATTATGAATTGCAACCTACAATTTTTTTTATGGGTTTAGATTTATTAAGTCCTGCTTTATGGAAATCCAGAATTTCACATTTTTCCTCCAAGTAGTTTTCAAATTATGCTTAAAAAACGGCAAAATGAGGTTTATCTATGATAGAAGTGACTAGATATTTTGAAATTTCTTATGCTATCCTGTAATCTAGCAGTTTTCAATGACTGCTTGAGTGGCGCTTAATTTACCTCGATCAAGAAAACAATCCAGCACCGAACATAAGTTTGGATACAGCCCCTAAAATATGCTCGTTCTAAAACAATTAATTTCTCGTAAACTTATCGTACGAATTGCATAAAAATTTCTTTTTAGGCTAATTGAAGGGTGTAGAGTTAATTTATGCTGTTAGAATTGTGTACTGCTAAAAAAACAATGTTATGGTTCGTCTTAATATGTAGATGGCCCCCTAAGCAAATTTTATATACATCATTTAAAAGTAGACTTTATCACCAATCGTGTGGAACCAGAAACTTTCTTCTACTATAATTTTTGGTAGAGTTAATAAGGGGTGTTTTCTTTTTTTCTTTTCCACGACTGTACATATATATGTATGTGTGTGTATAAATTTCAAACAAAAACAAAACATAACACCCCCCCCCTTTTTCCTTCCTCCCTAAGAAAGTTTTGAAATGGCACCCTTGTTTGGAATTTTTATCTCTGAGTGCCTAAGTTCGCCCTCTGTGCCACCAACAAAAACTTTTTATCTTCATATGAAATAAAATGTAATTAATTAATCCACAAAGCAGGAACGATTTTCAATTATACGAATTTCATCTAATTAAAAAATGCTTTAGGTATACCTATCTCGATTTATCTTTTATAGTGATTTTTGTAAATGAGCATCTGTTATCCTAGAACTTTCTCAGAGAGCATTAGAAACACTTCTGCGGTTTTAAACTAAAAATTTCCTATCTCTGTTAAGTGTGCAACATTTAATGAGCAGGTGAACAACTTCAAAGTTTAGTCATATATGCATTGCTTGCTTTATAATGTGCACTTACGTCTTGAGTCATGACTGATAATTATAAATAGTGAATTTCATAGCAATAAATAAAGAGTGTCTCATTGCAGCCCATGCATGTCAAATCAATGAATGATGTTGAAAGGAAGAAACGAGATTTTTAGAATTGAGATAGTTTCGGTTGAGTTTCGGTTCGGCCAAATTTTCCACAGCATTTTCGTTGAAAACGAATGTTCGGCGAAACTCAGATTTTGAGCCGAAAACGAAACTGAATTTTCGGTCGATCTCCATACTTAGAATATATATATATATGGGTCATTCTCACAGAACGGTCACAAAAAATTTGTTTTAAACTGCTGGATTTATAGAATATAATTTTCTTAAAAACAATGTGCATCAAGATTTCATTACTTTTCTTGTGTTTGAGACCTCCTTAGGGGCTGTGCATATATAACGTTATCAACTTTTTGGTAATTTTGAACCCCCTCCCCCCCCCCCCTAATGATATCGTTATCAATGTCTAGAATTTTTTTAATTGTTGGAAATTATTTCTTTTGTTTGGAGTGATATACAAAAATGGTTACACTAGTTATTTCTTGCATACTTTATTTTACGTAGAATTATTGATTCAAATGAAGAGAAGTCAATATAATATAAGTTTATATATGAAATAACTTTATATCAAGTAACACTTAAAAGAAATAGTTACTATTTAAAAGTATTTTATAATAGTTTTTTGTTACATAATGCATTCGACAGTAGTAATGTCTTCTTGCACTTGCCCCGCACAGAGGAGGGGCAACGGTAGGGGGGGGGACAGTTAGAAATTCTTATCAACAAAACAAGTGGACTTGTTCTTTCTCTTTCTTTTTTATTTATTAATAAACACAAGTTTCATTTCAAATATACTTCGCATATGGTTTCTCGAACAGCGAATATATATGCATGCACATATGAAGAAGAATAGGAAAGTCAAACGTTGAGGTATTCTATATTTTCGAATTAAATAATTTTACGACAATTTAGTAGTTATTTTAATAATAATTTTGTATTTTCATAAAAATAGATAACAGACTAAAAAAATGTAACATACTATTATGATGTAAAGACCATGCTACAAACAGGGCTTAATTTCTAAGGAAAAAAGTATCGGAGCCCTAATATTATGTGGTACCGGTACTACAACTGTACTCTTTCCCCCCTAAACACCCCTCCCCACTGTCACTCCAATCTGCATATTTATATTTCGTACATTATTTGCAAAATTTAAAGCATTTTTTTTCTTGAGCAAAATAAAAATTTTTAAAATATCTATCAGCTTATACTTAGCTGTCAACTATTCCACTTTTTAGTTATCACTCTTTCTTAATAGTAATATTTGCCTAGTTTTAGTGTTAATTAATTGCAGAATTCTGCGATTAAATATGGTAAAACTTATGATTCGGAAATAGTGTTAATACAAAAAAGAGATAGTTCGTAGCTATGCATTTTTATGAAAAAATGCATAGCTACACTCTAAAAAAAAAAATGTGAAAATTTACACATAAAAACAGGTATATCGATGATACAAAAACGATTTGTCTATGTGTGTAAAGTGGTGTGTAAATTGCCAAAATACACGCCTAATGTGTAAATTTAAAAATACACATTAATATGTGTAATTTGATGATAACACTAAGTGTGTAAAAGTTATCTTTTCGCTCTTGAAATACGCACTTTAATGTGTATATTGCACAAGTATACACATATTTCTGTATAATAGTGTAACACATATAGCTGTGTAATATTCTGTAATTACACATATTTTTGTGTATTATGCAAAATACACAAATTTTTGTGTGTTATGCAAAATACGCACATTTTTGTGTAATATGTAAAATACACATCTTTTCGTGTAATATGTAACATACATATTTTTGAGTAATATGAAAAATAAAGATTTTCGTGTAATATTCTGTTCTTACACATATTTCTGCATAATACGCAAAACACAGATTTATATAATATTGAAAATACATAATTTTTCGTGTAATAATCAAAATGACATGTTTTTGCCTACATAGCTTTAT
Source organism: Maratus speciosus (assembly GCA_963932465.1). Lineage (NCBI taxonomy): Eukaryota > Metazoa > Arthropoda > Arachnida > Araneae > Salticidae > Maratus > Maratus speciosus. The sequence continues at coordinate 430,516,903 of OZ010797.1, read as the reverse complement.
CTTTATACTTTAGTATGTGTGAATTGTGAACTAAATGTTTTTTATGATCGGAAAAAAATATGAAGAACAAGCTCATACGCTTGATGTGTTTTTTTTTTCTTTATAGTATGTTTATGATCTCAAACAGTGTACTCCAGTGTATTTAGGTAATTAACACACCACATATAGACAAACGGTTTTCCTATCACCGATGTACCTGATTTTTACATAAAACAGGATCATTTAAAATCACAATTACTGCAAGTTATCTTTCTGTTTGATTTGGTTTAGTCTTGTCACAATTTATGCATAGAACCTGTAATAATCTGAATAAATATCCACTTAAAGTGTGGAGACTGTCTTCAAATTAAAGTTAAAAAGACAATTTCCTTCATGCAGCCTTACAACTATAACCTCTCTTGTTGTTTTTGTTATTTTAAAAAAACCTTCTCTTTCAAAAATATTTATACATTCCTCCCTCCCCCCCCCCCCCCCTCACACTGAAAATTACCTAGCTTTAACTGCATTTATAACTGACACAAAATATTATTTAGGAATAGAATTTTTTTTTAATGTATTCAGAAATTTTTCTGCATTTTATAGAAATGCTTCAGAAACTCAGACTAAATTATTTTAATTTATTATTTTTGTTTGATGCTAAAATAAATATTACTTAATCTGATATATTTCTAGCAAAACAAATCCATTAATTTTTTTTGTCTGCAGCATACCTAATTTAAGGTTTTTCAGAGAACGAAAAGAAATATGCAAGCTGCTTATATAAGATATCGTAATATGAAGTATTTTGTGACAGGTGGGGTAACTTTGTGACACCTGGTCTAGTTTTCATATTTCGAATCTCCATAGCTGCGTTAATGTTACTGTCGGCTATGCGAATCCCCCGCTCCGTCCGGTATAGTAGAAAAGCAAACAGCGTCGCAGTCTCCTAGTACGGTGTGCCACATCACCTAACGACCGTTTCCCAAAGCTATAACACGAAATACGCGAACTAGACCACAGTGTCACAATGTTACCCCACCTGTCCAAAGTAACCCCATCTTACGGTATTTATTAAACTTGGATACAGAACCGAAACAAGAATGGGGCGGACGGTGCTCCTGCATCAGGCATCCCCAATTAAAATAGCAGGCTTCATCGGCGCCATTAGTTATCTTTAATGATGCGTCAATCATCAACGTAAAAGTTAATTAAGTTTTTGCTCCAGTACTCAAATAGTGTTGCTGCGGCTCTGCTTAGATATTACAGCTTGAAATTAAATTATTTCTAAAGCCCCTTAAAACTAGTATGTTGTGGCCATCACAAAACTTTCTTCTATATAAATCACGTCAATTAAATCATTTAAATAGTACAAGAAATTACATCAATTTAGCACCATATCATATTAAAGTATATCTGAATTTGAAGTTTGATGAAAATTCGTGCATTAGTTCTTGAGATAGAGCTATAGCAGAAATTTCAAAAAATGCAGCATAGCAGTGCCACCTGTTGAGCGATTTACATCAAAACATAAACAGCACTAATTCATATTCAGGTATACCTGAATTTCAAGTTTGTTCAAAATCCGTGCACCAGTTCTTGAGATAGAGCAATTGCGGAAATCGCAAAAAATGTAGCCACCTGTTGAGCGATTTACACCAAAATTCATGAAACGTCAATTGATGTCAAAGAGTAACTTGATCTGAAGTTTGATGAAAATCCGTGCATTAGTTCTGAAAATTGAGCTATTGTGGATATCGTGAAAAGGGCTGCATAGCAGCGCCACCTATTGAGCGATTTACACCTGAAACTAAACAGTCCTAATTCATATCAAGGTATATCTGAATCAGAAGTTTGTTAAAAATTCAAGCATTAGTTCTTGAGATAGAGCAATTGCAGAAATCGTAAAAAAAAGCAGCATAGCAGCGCCACCTGTTATACGATTTACACCAAAAACTAATCAGCACCAATTTATATCAGAGACTAACTGAATATAAATTTTTATTAAATTCCGTGCATTAGTTCTTGAGATAGAGCACCCATAAAATTTATGTCACATACATACAGACAGACGGACACAATCAAGAATCACAGACAGACATTTTGTAAACACATGTTTTTCGGAATCTCTGACCCCTAATGCGTGTAAATCCGTAAGGCGCGAAAACCGAAAGTCGAAAATTTTCACGAATCCAATACTTTCTTCATGTAAAGACAAAAGAAAGTAAAAATTAATTTTAATAAAATAGGCTCTATCACAAAATTACTTTTAACAAAACAAGTCCTTTCACAAAATTTCTCTTAATAAAAATCAGCCCCTTCACAAAATTTCTCCTCATAAAATAGGCCCCCTAACAAAATTTAATTTCATATAAACATACTCTTCATTAATTATTTTTTATTTTGTTAGATTTAAAAACGTATATTTTGTTAATAAAACAAGTTTATCAGAAAGCAAAACTTTAGGAGAAGGACTTGAAAATGTCATTATTAATTAATATTTGGTTCGAATCTGAGTAACTGGATTTCATCTTTCGTTATTTTTTACAAATATATATATATATATATATATATATATATAAAATCACAAAAATAAATTTTACTTTACACAGAATAAGTCCCTAGAAAAAAAAAAAAAACCTGCATCGACCCAAAAGTAAAGCCTATTACTATTTTTTAGTGTCGCACTACTCGCTATATTACATTTTTTAAAAAAACAGGATGCTACACTACGAACTAACGGAAATTGCAACTAGAGAAGTTTTGTCACTTATAGCATACTACTTTTTACCATTGGACATAATGTACCGTTTAAAAATAATACAAAGCCGAAAATAATGCAGAATTGCTATCATAAAAAAAGGAATCAGAAAGTAATTAAGACCAAGATTATTGATACACCATACAGAGTAGGTGTGCCAGTAATGGATACTCTTAAGGAATTTGTTTAAGAATTATTTTTTTTTAATTAATAGTTATAATTATTATATTCTAGTTCTTTCAATATTATATTAATCTATCAACAATATTGAATCATTCATCTGTTAGTCGCATTTCCCAATGTGAACCTAAATTTAATTCTAAATAATAGAAATAACTTGGACACTCATTGTTCCAATAATGGCCAGTCTCTGTGCCAGAAATGACACCTTGCAAAAGAATAGCTATATAGGTTATTTTGATTGTATTCCGAACAAGAAATTAATGAAAGCATATTAAGAAAACAAAATAGCTATTTTCAAAGATTATTTCCAAATAAATTTAACAACTAAGATCAAAATAGAAAAATAAATCTTAGTTAAACACGCAACATTTCGCCTTATTTAAAAAGAGATTTTCCATAAGAAAATATTAGTACCGAAGAATTTCCTGGTCTTGAAATCTCAGGACAAGTACGACACCTGCTAAATTTTTATTGTTTATTTTTTTATAAAGAAAAAACTTCGAAGGACGTACATTACTGATACATCTACCCTATATATTCACAGAAAAAGCACCCAGTTTTATAAAACTATGAATCATATCTAAAAAGTAACATACTTTTTAACAATAAAAACTTTAATACTTAACACCATTTTTCTCCCCATTAGATCCAAATATTAACATACCTTTGTAATGGTTATCCATTTTTACCCGGCGATAAACGGCAAAGAATGTAAAAATACAATTAAAAATACACAAGGAGAATATGATTATTAGCACTACACTGTTATAAAAACATTTCATCATGATGATCCAGTAAACTTTTATTATTATCACCTTAATATATATAATTTTTAGAATTTCGACTGATAAAGATTTGTCTTCCGGCAAATGTCCTATCTCCTTAAAAATGGCAGCCTTTTTGAGAAGCAGATGTTTTTTTTTTTTTCATTGTTCGCCAGTTTATTTGTGGTCAGAGTCAAAGCAGACGATTTTTCTAAATTTACACACTTATGTGAGTTTATCAACCGATAACAACTGCAGACTTAATTAATACACATTAAAACAGGTAAATTTTTGTACAAAATGTGTAATTTTTATGAACAGTGGGTGATTTTAGAAATTTACACACTTATCTGTGTATATATAATTATGTGGAAATTACAATAACACATCCAACAACCAATTACAATACAACAACCCATTCGTGTAAATTTAGGGATTTTTTTTTACATTTACACATTTATTTGTGTTTTCAAGTGATAACAAATTAGACACTTAGTTTCAGAGGCTAAATACACATAAAAACAGGTAAATTTTTGAAACAAATGTGTAAATTTTGTGACAAGTGTGTAATCTTAGAAAATTATACATATATATGTGTAAAATTACCTGATTTACACATTTATTTTTTAGAGTGTACGAATTGCACTGAGCTCCGGAGCCCTGTATTTATGAGCTCCGGCGAATTCAGATCAATGCTTAAAAATTTACTAAAAACAAAGAAGTACCGGAACTTGGCTCTGGTGGGCTCCGGCGCAAATTAAGGCCTGGCTACAAATAAAAAGAGAAAATTTTGGTTGCATCAAAAAGGATATCGATATCAAAAGACAAACCCACTCTCCCCCTAGAGCAGTGTTTCTCAACCTTTTTTACTTCACGGCGCACTTAAATATAGAATTAAATTTGTGCGGCGAGCGGCCCCTCTTCGTCCTCAGCCCTTTACTCTTCCACTTATTCCGACTCTTTTGCGGAAGCAAGATTCGTAGGTCCCCAGCCACGTCCCGAGTGAAAGACACTCTAGCAAAAGCCAGGATTGAAAAAAAAAAAAAAAAAAAAAAAAAAAAAAAAAAAAAAAATCAAAAATTGAAACCGGACAAATTTAAAAGGGAAATTACACAAATTAAAGACACCGAAAAGCGGGAAGGGTGGGGCTCAGGGCGATGAAGCTACCGAACGACTCCTAGCTACTTCGAGCCCATTATTAGTCTAAAATTATGATGACTTAAAAAAAGGAACGATTATCTATCATTCATAAGAAATGATTACATATAATTTTTAATTTATTTACTATCACAAACAAAATAAGCCACCCGAGCCGAATAAAGGAAAAGAAAATTATTTTAAATAGAATTTTTATAACGCTTTTTTATATACTTCTCTTTAATATGCATTAACATTTCTTAGCAGATGAAACACTGTTTTAAGCACATTTTTAACATTAGTTTCGGTATCATTCAGCATACCGCCATCAGTGCAAAGAATCATGGAATTTTCCTATATATATGGAGGAGAAGGGGATTCGAGGTACTGATTTATTGATCAATAGCAGTGCAGGAGATTACAGGCAACAGTCTTATAGGAAATTGTATAAGGAAAGGAACTGGTGATGTGGGAAAATATCTAAATTTGTTAGTAATTTGTCACATAAGTATTTAAAGAGAGTTTGACTTTTTTTTTTTTTAAATTAGAAGACTTTCTGTGTAAGATAAAATCTTGGGATAGGTACAATCTTAAATAATTTTTAAACGATCTTTTAAAGCAAAATAATAAAAATTTGTGACACTAAACCTTATTTCAAGATAAATTGTATAATGTGAAATTTTGGACAATACAGATTTTAAAAGTTTCGTGGCACGCAGGTTGAGAACGAGGTTGAGAATCACTGCCCTAGAATCTTACGATATCATGTGCCAGAACCCCCCCCCCCCCTCCCTAAAATGATAACGATACATATGCATAGCCCCTTATCGCTATATGCACTCAGGCGAAAAGACCCGCTAGCCAATGCTAATCCTATGGGAGACTTTTTTTCTAAATATCGCGTTTGCTTTTCAATATTTTTTTTAATGATTTTTTTTTTTTTTTTTTTTTTTTTTTTTTTATTCATAGGATAGCTGAAGTTGATTTCTACAAAGGCCGCTTTTTACTTTTGCGATTTTGTTTCAAGGTTTTTTTTTCTTTTCTTTTTTTTTTTTTTTTAATGATATTTTCACTCTTGGAACCGGTACCGAAATAATAGCTTTTAGAGAATAAGTATAATAATAATTATTATTTTATAATATTACTTTATACAAAAAATGAAATGTTAGTTTACGGCTGTTATAAATTTTCTGTTCAGATTACGAATTTGAAAATATTTGTAACAAAATTTATGAATTAAAATCCTGGATAGATTCAATCCTGATTTATACAAATTTATGTTTGTAATATTTGTATTGCGTAATCAAAGTTACATTTACTTACAAAATAATTGAACGATTATTTTTTTTTAACTCATTTAATTTCCTTTTAATATACAATTAATATTCTATTTTATACACGTGCTTTTCTAAATCCTGTTTTCATAATAGTCAAACTGAATTACTTTGAACGTACAAGCCCTTTCTACAAACTGAAACTTTTTCTCCCTGCACTATTGGCAACCATCACTGACCAAACATGATTCAACCCTGATTTATGAAAATTTATATTTGTAATATTTGTAATGCATAATCAAAGTACATTTACTTACAAAATAATTCAACTATTACTTTTTAACTCATTTAACTTCCTTTTAATATACAATTAATATTCGTTTTAATATACCATATATACTCGTGTGTAAGTAGAAGAACTTTATACAAAATTTGGGATTTGAAAACGGAGAGTCGACTTATACATGAGGTAGTGAAAAAAGAAAATAAATAAATAAATAAATAAATAAATAAATAAATAAATAAATAAATAATACTGAAAAATAAAATTCGCAGATAATAGGAGAATGGGCAAGTTTTTAAAGTAATCACATGAGAGATAAAAGCGGACAATGGTCATTTCCCTGTGATTGACAAAAAAAGCTCAACAACAATGTCCCTGTAATTGTTCTGCACCCATTTTCTCTTAGGACAGAATTCCCTTCAATACAGTGGAATTCATTCCTTTCAACATTTTAATCCCCTCTTCAAAAAGAGAATGCTTCCAGATATCTCTCCTAAAAGTCCTACAGTACAAAGAAGTAGTATATTTTAGCAGTCTAAGAAGTTATTTACCCTTGTTAATAAGGCTTGAATAGATTTTTGAAAGAATTTTTTTCTTTTTAAGGGTGTATTCCAATCCAAACTGCTTATTTTCCGATTCATTTTAAAGTTCATTTTTGCTCTCAAACGCATCAAACTGGAAAATTGTTTTATTTAGAAACTATATAATGTGCCGTGCTTGTCCATTTTTTGATAAATGCAGAAAATATTGTAAAAAGTGCTGTCAAAGTTGGCGTTTTGAACCGAATTTTCCGAAGCGGGAGGTCTGGGACTGAAATAAATGGTCATACTGAGAAAATAATTGTTTAAAAATCGAATTCTTATTAATTGAGCGAAAAATGAAATCACATGGCATCTTATGCATCTCTTCAAAAATCACCTTAGCAAGTTTCGTGTTTTTACTTTTAAAAATGAGTCTGAAAATGTCTCAGAAAATTTCGCACTGTTGAGGGTGGAAAAATATTTTTTCGAATACACCCTTAAGTATCATTGAATTGATGTGAATAGGTTGCAAAATAATTTAAGCTTCTTTGGTTTTACATAATTATACATTTTTAAAACGTTGAATAATAAAAGAAGAAGTCTGATTAGAAACGTAAAAAAGTTCACCAATTTAATGAAAATTTATTAATTTTTTATCTTCAATTACAAATTATTTATCAACATACTTCCAGAAATGTGGTTTGACTTACATTGGTAAATTAAATTCCTTTTTCTTCAAAATGTTGCTTAAGAATTCGGGGGGGGGGGGTGAGGGGGGCGACTTATACACGAGTATATATGGTAATTTTCTAAATCCTGTTTTCACAATAATCAAACTGAATTTCTTGAACGTATAAACCGCTTCTACAAACTTCAATATTTATGAGAAGCCCCCTCCCCCTCCCCCCCACACTATTTGACACCATCACAGACCGGGCATAATTCATCCCTGATTTATGAACAATTATGTTTGGTAATGCATACTCAAAGTACATTTACTTAGAATATAATTAAACTATTATTTTTTAACTCATCTAGCTTCTTTTTAATATACAATTAACATTATTTTAACAATAATTTTCTAAATCCTGTTTTTGCAATAGTCATATTGAATTGTTTGAATGTACAACCCCTTCTACAAGCTTCAATACTTATGAAAAGCACTATTTTTTTTCCTCCATTAATTGCAACCGCCACTGACCGCACAGGATTCATCGACGATTTATGAAAATTTATGTTTATAATGTTTGTAAAGAACATTTACTTACAAAATAATTCAACAATTATTTTTTAACTCATTCAACTTCTTTTTAATATACAATTAATATTCTTTTTAATATAAATTTTCTAAATCCTGTTTTTACAAGAGTCAAACTGAATTACTTGAACGTACAACCCCCTTCTACAAACTTCAATATTTATGGGAAACGCTATTTTTTTTTCCTCCACTTATTGGCAACCGTCACTGACCGAGCCTTCGCTTCAGTGACCAAGACCAATCGGATAAACTGATCTCCGGTTCTGCAGACCAATGGGCTATCGGCTCTCAAGCCCCATTCTGTATTCAATGAGTTAGTTGTAAGGGGGCCATGTTCTTTCTAATGATTCCTAGAGACAAGGCCCGATTCTTGTCTAGTTATTTCCTTCCGTTTCATCAAAATCGTCGATGGCAGCCCGTTTCTCACGAAGGCATGGGAAAACAATTTGGGTACATCTAGATGAATACCAGAAAGGACGGGAAGCTGAATAAAATACCTTGTTCTCTGAAACAGTGATGTCGTGAGCTATTAACGTGTGATTGTACTCTTTTTTTCTACTATAATAGTTCCTTTGTAGGCTACCGATTACCCTATCTGTTTGAATAGTTGTCTTTTGAGCTGGTGGCTTATTGATTCTCAAATAGAGTTTTGGGGGTAAAATATATTTCGATATTAATTGTTTGGTTTTTTTTTTTCCTTTGTGTGTTGTATGTTGGTTTAATATGTATAATACATTGCATAAAAGAATTGCAAATATTTTTCCCTTAGAAATTAATCCATCGATCGAATCCCTTCAAATTAATTATCCAAACTAAGTTGTATTGTCTGAAATATTTGTCTCCTGTCCTGATGAGTTATTAATGTGTGATTATTCCCCCACTTTTTCTTCTATAATAGTTCCCTTGTAGACTACCGATTACCCTATCTGTTAGAATAGTTATCTTTCGAGCTGGTGGCTTATTGATTCTCAAATAGTGTTTTGGGGATAAGATGTTTGTTTTGTTTTTTTCCTTTGTGTGTTGATTTTTTAATATGTATAATACATTGCATAAAAGAATTACAAATATTGTTTTCATAGAAATTATAATCCATCGATCAAATCCCCTCAAATTTATCATCCAAACAAAGCATGCCCCCTCTGCCGCCCCCCCCCCCTTAGTTTCGGTCCTGGAATAAGCATTTGTATTATTATTTTAGCTTCGAAACTGAAGAGGTTAATAAGTTACATATTTAGCATACATTTACGATAGTTTAGAAATTTTATTTATTAACTTTACCTGATCATAAAGACAACATTTTACGACGTTCTTAGCATTTCCCAGAACACACTGCGGTCAAATGTGGAACATGCTATATTACGATTCTAAATGGTATCTGGAAACGATGACCCTCATGCGGAACATGTTTGGCTGTAATAAAATTTGTAAATGATCGCAAATGTATGCTAAATGTGTAATTCGTTAAAAACGCCCTCTGGTGACGAAAGTTTGCACTATTTTTTCGCTCAAACAAATTTCTATACTTTTATTATGTCCTCCACAAAATTTCACAACATTCTGAACAATAGTTTCGTCCGTAGATAACTTTAAAATAGAATCATTTAATTATGGACACTCTGTATTGTATTTCTGCATCACTTATAAAAGATTATAGTGGTACCAAAATTATGGACGCTCTTTCAAAACACTAATTTTCAAAGAGTCGAAAGAGTTAACCCATATTGGACCACACCGATTAAATATTTTTGAAATTTTTTAAAGCTTCAATTATATCATTAATATGGTGTAATTAAGTAGATACTAGCAAAATTTTGAAAACATGTTTTTAATTTTTTAAGTAACTAGTTGTCCTATAAACAGGACATATTAGTAGGATACATAGTAAGGATGTATAAAATGCATACATAAACTAATTTTATGAGCAAATATTTTATTTTACTTTAAAAATACTGTTTATGTTGTACAAAAATACTCTATGATTTCTCCAATAAAAAGATAATAATAACGGTAAAATTCTGGATTATAAGATCACAATTCTTAAAGAATTTTTTAAATAGATTTTTTTCAATTACATTTTAATAGGTTACTTGTTTTTTTTTTTTTAATATATGTTATACTTTTATGTATTTTAAAGACGTCATAACAAAATGCATCCAAAAAATCCTTACCAATTTTATTTTAAAAACTGTTTTATTAGATGTCCTATTTATAGGACAGCAGTCCAATATGGGTTAACATAGTCGTATGAGTTCCTTATCACCAGAAGTGTCTTCCAAAGCAATTAACGATCGAAACATAGTTTATTCAAGTGACATATCGATTCTGAAATAGATTTATGATGATAGATTATGTTTCAATTTAATTTTTCTCCTTTGTGTGTTGATAGTTTAATTTTAAAATATATAAATAATGCACTGCATAAAAGAATTTTAAACATACATTTTTTAGAAGTTTCCCTATTGATTACTCTGCTGAATTTCTTTGCAAATAAATTAAATATACAAACATGATATTGTTAGTTGGTCCCGTTGGAGTATTGATTATAAAATAGAATTAAAGGGAGAAGGCTAATTAAGATACCGGAAAAAATCGATATTTTGTATTTAGATAATATAAAATATGTAATAAATATATTGAAAGTATAAATATATCTTATTAGATTACTAATCTGTTGATATTAAAATATGCTACAATCAACAAGGACAATATATTGAAACACACGTAAATAACGCCTACATTCAACAATTAAAGGGATATACAAATATTATACAGACATACATACAATAAATACAATAAACCCAACGGGAGTGAAAAATTAGCCAGAGACAGGAATCGAATCCTGGGACCACAGTGTATCAAGCTGTTACTCTAACCACCGAGCCACTCCGACCGATACCTGCGTCTGCAATTTTCCACTAATAAACCATGTTGCGAAAGTCATCAGCCATTCCAACAGATAGCCTTGGATGACGGGGCTAGAGATCTGCACGGGCCGGCCCGTGGCCCGAAGCCCGAGCCCGGGCCTTACTTTTTTCTGAAGTCTCGGGCCGGGCCGGGCCTAGTCACTATTCTTTACGGGCCGCGCCGGGCCTAACTTATTTTTTCTGCACACACCCGGGTACTGGTTTCATTCCTAATCTTCATGGCCCAAAATTTTCATTCCTAGTTTTCACCCACCCCGTATGAAAATCATTGTCTCGGAATGGCCTGGTCCATTCAAAGATCAGTAAAATTAGGCTTGGCACAAATTTTTTGTCAAAAAATGCATACATTTTTAAATCGCCATTATTCTACAATTAAACATTCAAATTCATTCTTTTTAAAGAGTAGTAGATTTCTACACTTATTAAAATATAGTTAAATTAAAATATAGTAAAACGCGTGAAAAAGAACCTGTCTATGACGGAATCTTGTTTTAAACTGAAAAACGTGTTGATCCATGCAAAATTAATATACTACTTAATACTACGTAAGAAAATTATAAAAATTAACAACAAGCAAAATTAATATACTACGTAAGAAAATAATATATAATACATTTACACTTGCTAAGAAGGGAACTTGTCTATAACGCATTTTTTTCCCCTTTCTATGCAATTCAGTCTAGGATTTTACTGTATAGCATTTTCCCGACATTTAACACTTTAATAAATGGAATATCGATTAACAATATTAATGATAACTGAAACATTTACACACAAGAAATTCGTTAAAAAAATAAATATCGCACCCTGCGGCACTTCTATAAAAATGAAGATTATAAACATGAAAAGAAAAGTTAAGATAAATATTTTTTGCTTGATATCCTCGTACGAGAAAAACTTTTAACCAAATCGATATAAAAATCAATGTTTTGTAGAAATTCACTCGGGCCGAGATTTTAACTTTTTTTCGGGCCGGGCCGGGCCGGGCTCGGGCCGAACTTTTAACTTTTTAACCGGGACGGGCCGGGCCAATAAATTTTTTTCTACGGGCCGGGCCGGACTCGGGCCGAACTTTCAACTTTTTTACCGGGCCTGGAAATGTCGGCCCGTGCAGACCTCTAGACGGGGCAACAATGAATAGATTTTACTTTTCCATCGATCTACATTAATATATTACAACACACATGCATACATAAATAACGTCTGCATTGACCATACAGACAGATGGATTAATCCTGCATTGTTGAATGCAGGCGTTATTTATGCGTGTTTTAATATATTAATATATTATTGCAAATCGATGGAATCATAAAATCTATTTATCGTTGTCTCGTCATCCAAGACAATCTGATAGATGGCTGGTGACTTTTCCAACATGGTTTACTAGTGAGAAATTGCAGACTCAGGCATCGGCCGGAGTAGCTTAGTGGTTAGAGCAGCAGTCTTGTATACTGTGGTCCCGGGTTCGATTCCTGGCTCTGGCTAATTTTTCACTCCAGTTGGGTTTATTGTATTTATAGTATGTATGTCTGTATAATATTTATTTATACCTTTAACTGTTGAATGCAGGCGTTATTTATGTGTGTATGTGTGTTTCAATATATATTGTAGTATGTGTGTTTTATTACAATTATCGTAGATCGATATAATAGTAAAATCTATTCATCGTTGTCCGGTCATCTAAGGCTGTCGTATAGATGGCTGGTGGTTTTTCCAACATGGTTTATTATAGTGGAAAATTGCAGACACAGGTATCGGCCGGAGTGGCTAAGTGGTTAGACACAGGTTCGATTCCTGACACTGGCTAAATTTTCACTCCAGTTGGGTTTATTGTATTTATTGTATGCATGTCTGTATAATATTTGTATATACCAACAAGGACAATAGTTTTAATACCTACCAGGGCTGCCACTGGCGACTATTTTTATTTTCTTTTTGCACCACTATTTTAAAGAAACAAGCTTTGTTAGTATGTTACTCTTGCACATGTTGTCAAAGTGTATGTGAAAGATTTCTGTTTTGAGAAAGAGGTGCGAGGTAGAATTAAAAAAATAGTCGCTAGTGGCAGCATAGTCTCTACAAACACAAAAGTTTTCAGTAAATTATGTATCAGTTATTTGGAATCTAAATTACATTATCTGGATTTTTATTATAGTAATTACATAGCTGACAACTGTTACAGAAATTGCTACCACTATTTTTAAAAAGAAAAATTTGACTTATTTAATAGCAGAAAATCTAAGATTAAATAAAGCAAATTTTGCTATTAAAATATGGTGGTAGCCAAAATCCGTAATTATTGACGAGTATGTATTTAACAGCTCTGTCAACTGTAGAAACTATGTTGGAAAGGTGGTTAAAAAGAAATATATTAACAATTATTTCGAAATTTCCTAACTGCTACAGTATGTACAGTGAAATCTGTGTAAGGCGGAAATTCTTCAGTCCCACATTTTTAAGATTTTTCCAAGAAATCTGTCTAAGGTGGAAATAACCTGTGTAACGCGGAACCGGACATCATTTTGGGTCCCATGCAGCAAAATTACTGTTTAAGACGGAAGAAAATTCCTCTGGGAAATATAAATGGAAAGAAACCTTATATTTTCATAATGACATGTATTATCCAGTTCCACTCCCAGAGGTCACATGGGTGCCTCACTGACTGATGATAGTGACAAACAACAATATTCGATTATTTTCTAAATAAGTTTAAGATAATAGAATTTTAAGGCATTTATTAAGATAAATATAACTTTTTTTTTTCACTAAGACTTGTAATTTTGATTTATACCAGTGTGTTTATGTACTATCAATTTGTAGTGTAAATTAATATTACCATAAATGTATAAAAATATGTACAAAGATTTCATGTTTATTTAATTAAATTTTTTTTAAAGATACGTTAGTTTTAATTTTTAGTCAAAGAAATGTTTAATACTCTGTGAACGGGATGTCTATAAAGTTTTTCTGTCTAAGCCGGAAATCTGTCTAAGGCGGAATTTTATTTCAGTCCCAAGTGATTCCACCTTAGACAGATTTCACTGTATAATAATTGTCTAGCTATTCCTAGGTTAAATACAAACTACAATTAATAGATTTAAAATAGATTTAAAACATTTTTTAATTATGAGGCGGAGGTATAGATACAAAGAATAAGATGACTGGCCCATAAGTATGATACACTTAGTATATGGTCTTCGGCATATAACAACAACAAAATAGATATAGACGGATAAAAGGAGGTATGTGTATGCGAATATCCATATATGTGTACAATTATAGTTTGTGTTTTATTTAAAATATATATACATACTAATTCTATATGTACTCTGGAAGAAAAGTATAAATTTCTATTTAAGCGGATCTATAGTGGCCGATTGGTCAACTATACATTTTCTTTTTAGCGATATACAATAAAATAACCGAATATGTAAAAAAAAAAAAAAAAAAAAAAAAAAAAAAAAAAAAAAAATTTCACGATATTTACTTATTTCACTTTTGTTATCACAAATGCAGCTATATTTGTACACGTATACATACATACTCATACACATACACATAAACTCAAAGAGAGAGAAAGAGAAGCACATAGAGATAAGCAGCAATTGAATAGAGATTAATCCATCTATCTATCTGCAGTTCTAGTTAAATTACCAAAGGTACAGATATATATATATATATATAGAGAGAGAGAGAGAGAGAGAGAGAAAGAGAGAGATTAATGTAAATAACCAATGAGTAGCTATTGACAAAGGCACGACCAAGATTTGGGCATAGAATAAATTCGAATTATTCTTTGTTCTAAAACTAACTAAAATCGATAACTTGTATAATTCCATAAATGCATTTTCAAAGATGAAATGATTTACCCGTCAACTAAGCAGACCTAGACATACATGGATGCTACGTGTATTATGTGTATGAATGTAACAACATTATATTTTGTGTTTTGTTCAAAACAAAAATTCTGACACACTCTATATAAGAAAGATAAAAATATCCACGCAAGCGAAACCATGGTGCCCAGTGGTCAACTAATTTTTTTTTCTTTTTTTTAAAGATATACGATATAACATGCCGAGTATAAAAAAAAAAAGGGATGTGCGTGATATTTACTGTTTTACCTATAGTAAAGAAGCCATTCATTATCGGAGTTTTTTTAGGTTTTCTTTTTTACAGTCGAGTAAGGGCGAAGGAGAAAAAAAAAGTTAAGAGCTTGACTAGATGAGATTTTTAGCTGCAGATACTGTGTTTTATTTTATACTTAATTTTATTTCTGGGTGATTTCAAGTATATGTTGTCACGGAGGTAAGGGTTTTTACCACTACAGTGATGTTATTATCAACGTTGCTCTCTACCTTTCAAAGAAATGAAAACAGAAAAAAAAAATCTGCCATTAAAAATATTTGGCCTCTTTAAATCAAGAGTGAGACGGCAGTAAAAATATTAAATTATCAACATCAAGATAAGCAAGATGCAAAGCTAGTACAGCTTGATTTAAAAATGTAAAATGTAAAGAAGTCGCGCATTGTGCATAGATTATGTTGTTTTCCCTACTTCGCTTATAGATGAGACATATCGAATAAGAGTACTATATAATGTTCGGGGACTTTTTTCGAAGCCCGAGACCGACGATTTGAAATACGAGCTTGCCCGAGCTCCAAAAATTTCGTGTCATCACAGCCCGATGCCCCCCCCCCCTCCCCCTGAGCATCTGTACCGAAAGAATGTAGTAAGAAAATTGTTAAAGCGATAGTGGACGTTCAAAAATATTTTCTACAGTTTTTACTCAATTGTTTTGAAATTTAATACACACATAATTTGTGCAATAATTAAAAAATGTTCTTAATTTCATTAAAAAATATTAATATGAAATGAGTAATTAGTTAATAATATGCTAGTTAGTGATACAAATTAAAAATGCTCCATGCTCATTAAATTTTGTTTCAGAAACTTGAAAATTTTTTTATGATAGCTTTATGATATTATATCAAAAATTGGCATAGATTTTAAAATTATACTAAGTACCTCGGCAGAAAAAAATTATAAACATATAATATTGATCATTTCGGATAAAATTCAAGAATAAAATATTACTTTTTTTTTTACCTTTATGTGAAATAATGTACAGTAGTGTGTGTGTGTGTGTGTGGGGGGGGGGAAGTAAACACCTCTTATTAACTTCTCAACAAATTATCGTAGAAGAATGTTACTGGTACCGAACGATTGGAAATAAAGTCTACTTTTAAATGATATATATAAAATTTGCATAGGGGACCATCTACATATTAAAACGAACCATAACTTTGTTTTTTTCAATAGCAGTACACCTTTCTGACAGCATAAATGAATTCCACACCCTTCAATTAGCCTAAAAACAAATTTTTATGCAATTCGTACCATAAGTTTCCGAGAAATTATTTATTTTAAAACGAGCGTATTTTAAGGGCTGTAATCCAAATTGAAGTTCCGTACTCGATTGTTAACAGAGGGAGCCCCCCTCTTGATCAAAGCACCTGAAGCACCACTCAAGGAGTTGATGAAGCATGTTAGATTACAGGACAGCAGAATAAATTTCAAAATATCTACTCACTTCTATCATAGATGGCCCCTTAAACCATCTTTTTCCGTTTTTTAAGCATAATTTGAAAACTACTTGTAAGAAAAATGTGAAATTTTGGATTTCCATAAAGCAGGACTTAATAAATCTAAATCCATCAAAAAAAAAAAAAAAAATTGTAGGTTGCAATTCATAATTTTTTCGAATATTCATTTCATAATTCATATCATTAAATTATAAAAATTGCAAATTCAGCGTATTTATGTTTGGGTATATTAGTATTATTGCTACAAAAAAAATTAGCACATTAGGAGCATAATTTCTGGAGATATAAATAAAAATATGAAAATGTAATTTAACATTAGGAGCACTAAATTTTGAATGTTTATAATTCAAAAACTTATCATTCAAATGACTTGAAATTTGGTGTCTAGGCATAAGTTTGAACCGAAGATTTGAAATATCTCATTAAAATTGGGTATTGCCATTGAAAAAAACGAAATTTGGCTTCGTTTTAATATGTAGATGGCCCCCTAAGCAAATTTTATATACATTATTTAAAAGTAGATTTTATTTCCAATCGTTTGGTACCAGTAACTTTCGTCTACGACAATTTGTTGAGGAGTTAGTAGGGGGTGATTACTTTTTTTTTTCCACGACTGTACATATATTAATAGCAAGTTATGTAATAAAGTATATCAACAACAATATTAACCAAGTATTATGAAAATTGGTATAAAATAAAGACGTATGGAGCATTTTGAACTTACTGAGTCGGCATTTTGAGAAAACTAGATTTAAAGTTTTATTTTAAGTGTAGATTAATGATTGTTTACGTTAGAAAAACAGCTGTATCTCTGCAAAAAATTATCGGATTTGAATAATTTTTTTAAGTTTGAAAGTAGAAGAATGCCAGAACATTTTTTTTTTCAAAAAACAAAAAATTGATTTTTTTTTAATGTTTTTTGCGATTTTGAACGTCCATTGTCGCCTTAATAACATTTTAAATTTGTGATAATAAAACAAAAGGTTGCTAACAAACGTATATTTTATTACGAGTTTTTAAACACAGATGTAAAAATTAAAATCACAAAAATAAAAATTATATTCGAAGTTTCGGTTTTTCTTTAAAACCATCATCATGAGTAAATTTTCATAAATACAAAACGGCAAAAAATATTTATAGAGTTACATTATCGAATCAAAATTTAGACTGTTTGAATTTTGCTTCGATAATGTAACTTTGTTAAACTCCTGATGATGGTTTTAAAGAAAAACCGAAATGTTAAGTATAAATTTTTTTGCTATTTTTCTGATTTTAATTTTTTCATCTGTGTTTAAAACCTCGGAATAAAATACACGTTGGTTAGTAAACTTTTGTTTTATTAGCACATTTGTATACAACGTAAAGCCCTTCTTTATTATTTTAAAATTGTTTCGAGCAAAATTTTCTCATTTAAAATCCTTTTCTTAAATAGAAATAAGTATTAATCTTATATATTCCTCATAATAACGTTTCGTGATTTTAATGACCCTGAAAATCTGTTTAAAACATCAAACTTGTTAGTTATACCAAACCACTGGGCAGAAATCTGGAACCCTCCCAATTCCCAATTTTATTTTAAAATATCATTGTACAACTATGTCCTCATCAATACTCGTATACGTAATCACAAAACACACTTAGAGCCACAACATTTACACAGAGCTAACACAGCGGTTTAACAAGAATAGCAAGCATATTGCGCCGGAACCTGAGTACTTCATTTGGATATTCCGCCAGAACAGTCCACCATTTGTTGAAGCTATCCAGATTCCGGAGCAATATGCTATTCTTGTTAAACCGTAGAGTTAACTGTTTTTAATTTTTGTGGTTCTAGTGTGTTTTGTGATTAATGTACGAGTACTGATGCGGATTACGGAATGTAGTCGAAACGTCTATTTTTATTTTTATTGTTTTTAGTTAGTCTTATTTGTGTTTTAATTGTTTTTAGTATTCTTATCAATGAATGTCAAAAGTCATATATTTTTTCTATAATTAATAGTTTTCCAGACGTATTTATGTATGTATTTTTTGAATGAATTATATTTTCGAGTAACTTTGGAAAGGACTTCAAATCGGAGGCAATGATAGACAAAGTATATTCCAAGCCTTCTTTGCGTTACTAACATTTACTGTGCAAAGGAAGGATAAAATATTTCTCCTTATATTTCAGCAATAACGATTCGATTCCTATCAAAATGATTTTTAAAGGATTGTAAGACCACAGGGACTGAATATCCAAAAAGCACGTGAAACGAGCTTACCCTCCAAAATTTAAAAGGGGCCAAAAATGACAGTATAATAGGACCTCTATTTCCCATTTTTAATTTTTAGATGAAAGTTTTATTTTCTTTGGAGTAGGAAATTTACATAATTTCTGCATTACTTCAGGAAACTTATTTAACTGGAAATCTAAAAACAGTGAAACCTCCATGTGCGACCACCTCCATTAAGCGACCACCTCCGTGAACGGCTATTTTTTCATGGAACGAAATTTATTCCCATAGGCTCAATATTAATTTTGCCTCCATTCAGAGGCTATCCCAGTTGAACTCCCTCCATGAGCGACCCATTTCTTTGTGAAAAAAATTACATTTTTTTCTGGTCGCTTGAAGAAGGTTTTATTAGAAAAATAATTTCAGAGAAGGCATTATTCATCAAACTTTTAAACTAAGTTTAGAATTTTTTTTTTTTTTTATTCCGGTAACTTTTAAGTGTTTAAACCCCTTTGTGCCTTTTTAGGCAATGAATTTAACTCTGATGACAAATTAAGAATGGCGGTCAATTAACTCCCCTATTCTGTCAGGAAATTCTCAAAGAAATAGATAAATTAATGAAATCGCCATTATTTGTTCCCGTCCAAAAAAAAAAAAAAAAAAAAAAAAAAAAAATGCACTGATTTACTGAATTTCGAAAGGACTTGGAAATAAAAGTTATAAAAGATAAAACCATAAAATCAAAGCAAACATCAATGTATTCATTTTTTAAACTCTATAGCAATTAACTTCTAGAATTAACTTTAGTTTTGATATTTAAATTTTCATATTTTTTACTAATGTGAAAAATAAATTTTAGTAACGTTAATTGTTATATTTTTTCAACAATTAAAATCTAGATTTAAGCATGACCTCCCTTAAGATACCACCTCTCGGAGCGACCAATTTTTATTGGAACGGAAAGTGGTCGCTTGGGAGGTTTTACTGTATGCTGTTAACCAATCGTATGGCATTCTGATGTGCTGGTTAGAAACCATCCGAGTAACTGAGCACACAACAATTATATATTCAAATATATTCCATCTACAATAAAATACTGAAAAAACATATTTTAAAAAAGTAATGAGATATGTGAATTCGGTTGAGCCTATCCTATTTTGAAAACTTTTCCCGAATGAACGGGGCCGCAAATGTTACTGTGCTTCCCTTAGCTTCAAAGATTAATCAGGTTCTGTGTAAAACACTTTAAAAAACTTTCACCATTTTTGTATCTCAAATAGCAAGTTCCTCCCCCACCTCTTCTTTTGAATTTGTGAATAGTAAATAAAATTTTCACTTAGAACCCGTGTCCGAAGACTGGTATAAAAATCGATCCCTATCCTGTTTCGGCGCCGGTCTCGAGCTAAGCCGCTGCCATCGACATACTCAAGGCCAGAGGACACGAGTGTGACGTCATCCCTAATCGACCGATTTCTCACTAGTGTTGGAATTCACGCCGGGAAATTTTGAATAGCAATTTTCTTTTATTTTATTTGTCGAATATTTGTCATCGTATAAAACAATAATAACTATTTAAACTTACTGGTGAGAATTTGGAATGCCCCAATAAAAAACAGCTAGATGCGGGAACACTGTGGCATTTCACATCTGGCGGAATTTTTATTTAGGAATTCCAAATTCTCACCAGTAAGTTTAAATAGTGATTACTGTTTTAAAAGATGATAGATATTCCTCAGATAAAATAAAATAAAACTGCTATTCAAAATTTTCCGGTGTGAATTCCAACACTAGTGAGAAGTCGATCGATTAGTGATGACGTCAGAACTAGTGTCCTCTGGTTTTGAGTATTCCGATGGCAACGGCTAAGACCGTTTCATCTCAAATAGCTAGCCATATGAAGGTTTATAAGAAAATAATTTTAAAATAAATAAAGAAGATTTTGAGTATTGTTTTACAGTTTGGATTTTTAATACAATAAACACATGTTGAAATAGCGAATGGAAACTTTCGGAGAATAGAGAAATGCATGTAAAATTATCCACCGCTAATACGAATTACTGATCAGAATAAAATCCAGGGAAAGGCAAGATTATCTAAACAGGTGTGCCTGTTACACTCCGAAAGACATGGTTTTTATTTTATCTTTAATGGGGAATATAGATATAAAATAAAATAAACAAGATTTTTTTCCCTAAACTTCGTACGCAAAATAACTTAAATATATACATATATATAAATTCTGTATTACTAGTTACATGTTTCTTCTCTATTCTGTAAAATGTCTGAATTATGAATATTTGCTATATTATAAATTTAATTTCAATTATTGGAAATCGATGACGATTTGTTATATATATATATATATTTAAGTATTGCGCGGCAGCGCAATACTTATTTATTTCCAGTGTCACTTCTCAATGTTAATTTAACATAGAAAAGCCTATGGAGATGGTAACTTTTTCATTTTTTCTTCCCACCTTTTTGTCCCTGATGCCACTCATTTTTAATTCTTTGCTAATTCTAATAATATTATAAATTCAAAGTGTAAAAACATTTGCCAGACGTCAGGGTCAAAACGGATCATAAAATGCCTTTGCATATAGATGGATTATAATCTAGAGAGTAACATGGGCTAATTTTTATATACATTATTCAAATATTTTTCTTAATAATTCCAAATTTCGCTTTTTTCATTGAGATTCAACGGACATTTTGTAATAAAATTAAATTTTTTTTTTCATTGTTGTAAATAATTCAAAAGCCGTAATAATAATTTGCCTATTTCTAGTTGAATGATTTTCACGTGAAACATGAAACTGAAGAAAGTGAAAGAGTTTTTTTAAGAATTAAAAAGAAGATGAATATGACGTCATAGTGGAAATAAAAATGACATTTTCAAGCAGATTTTTCAATTCCTACTATTAGCTCACACTCTCCCTATATTTATTTATTTATTTATATATTTATCTTGTTCAAATTTTCAATCGATAATAAAATACTCATTATTCATCCTATAAAGTTGAAATAAATTTTTTTAAACTTGTACTGGATGACAATTGATGTTAATACAGTTTTTTCAAATATTAATTAATTAATTAAATTTTAATTAATTAATTTTAGTTTTGCATGGGAAACAAAATGGCTTCCATTGGTTATTGAAGTTCAATGAAAGTATTTTCAATAAGGGGTTACCATAGGAGGGACCCTGTTCTATCGCCAAATACCGCCAAGTTTGTCGCCAACTTGGCGATATATCGCCAAATTTGGCGGCCAAAATGAGTCGCCAAAAGTGACGCCAACTTGGCGATATCTCTAATATTTCGCCAAATTCCCATAGAGTTCCATTGTAAACCTACTTGCTTATATAAAATCAACAAATTGAGATATTTTAATGCAACAAAAACTAATATTAGCTTAAGGGATTGTATTAAATTTTTCTTTGATGGCCTAAGTAGGAATTGACTTTAAAACCAAATTTTTATATTACTTGTTTATGTTCAGATTGGAATTTTTCGTGCAAACTACAGCAATATTCATTACTGCACTGGTGAGAAATTTTGAATCATACACAGGTAAATTACATCACAAATTGTGATGCGATATCGCACAAATCAAAGCCTGATGATGATACCTCCATTAATTTTGAAATGTGTTCGTTTGAATGCAGTAGTTATTAAAAAACTCGACATATTAAACAAAAACCTAATTTGCAGAACAAATTAAAAAAACAAAATTTATTTCCTACATTGTTTAAGCCCGAGAAGGGACAGATATTAAGATATTTCATTCAATTCGTTCTACATTTAATGTTAAATTTTTGTAACAAATAAGCTAAACCAATTGAACATTAAAAAATAAAAAAAGAAATTCATACAATATAATGATTTAAACACCTATATAGACTTTTTTTTTAAGTTTTGTATTTTGCATGTATCTTATCATATTATGTACAATCCTCATAAACATAATGCAAAATCTGCAGTACAAATATTTACAACTTAAAAATGGAAAAATTCTAAGATTTATTTCGATTTCATTTGAACGGAATCTAAGTATATAGGTGTTTTAAGTATTATATTGTATGAATTTCATTTTTATTTTTTAATGTTCAATTGGTTTAACTTATTGGTTACAAAAATTTAACATTAAATGTAGAACGAATTGAATGAAATATCTTAATATCTGTCCCTTCTCGGGCTTAAACAATGTAGGAAATAAATTTTGTTTTTTTAATTTGTTCTGCAAATTAGGTTTTTGTTTAATATATATATATATATATATATATATATAGATAGATAGATAGATAGATAGATAGATAGATAGATAGAAATGTGTCAAATGAGACATAAGTAAAAATTCAAAACCCAAGTTTCAAAAATCTTTTCTCCAAATGAAGAATTGATACCGTATATTATTCTCTCTCCGCACTCTTGAATAACACATGAACGCAAAAAGATAAATATAATCAAAATTGTCTTCAATGGGGAGTTCAGGGGCAGGGACCTCCTAGCAACAAATCCGAAATGGCGGAAATATTTTACATCTTGAGAAGAATCAATAAATAAATATATATTTCATCTAAACATATATTCCAAAATCACGAGAGAAAAAAAAAAATAGTTCAATAAATTTTAAATCCAGGGACTGGTAAATGCCCTTTCGTGCCCCCTCGCACGCGCAAATCCACTGATCTATTCAGATGTTGCTTTTATGAATCAAATAATTTACAACAAAATCGAAATCGTAATTTAATTTTTGTTTTGTCATGAAATCAGTCGATTAAATGATCTATACTACGCTTTATTGAATTATAACGTCGTGTTTTGAAGTGATTGATAATGTCATAAAATTGTAAATTACGTGTTTGGAACACAATATTTTGCGCACATTTTGCATCCAAATATAGCAGGGAATGCAATACAAACATCGATGTTTCCTTGTTTACGTGATTAATGCTTAAACTGTACAAAAATCATAAACGTACAGTAAGCAGATACTAAATTTTTATGTCCGATAACTGCACAAAGTTATAGCATCTAATTATGCAATCCATTCTAGCACATAACAGAAGTTTGAATCAAAATGCTAAAATTATTTTATTTTTTATAATAGATATAATAGGAAAAAGTAAAAAAAAAAAAAAAAAAAAAAAATCCAAATTTTAAAGTGTTATAAATAAATCAGTGGAAATCACAACTATTTTCTTAGATCGATTTGATTTACCGTATTTTATGGAAGAAACGCTGCACCCGTCGTAAACGCCGCACTCCTCAAATTGGCCTGAATAAGCTTAAAAATATCGTAATCGCCGCATCCATCGGAACGCTACTTTTGTCGACAGCGTCATATTGACCAAACTTTAATCAAAATTTTCTGAGCAGTGTAGGATGCTTCGTTTTTAATATCTTAAGATGTCTGAAGTTTTATTTAAAATATTTAAATCCGATTTTAAATATTTTTATGAATTTTTAAATTAAGGAAGCTCAGTTTGTATTTAAAAAATATCGTAAACGCCGCAATTGGAAAAGAATTAACTTTTAAACTTGTAACGCCGCGGCGTTTCTTCCATAAAATACGGTATCTTTTTTTTCCCTTTTTTTTTTTAGACCGATTTGATTTACTTAGAAAATTTCACTAGTATAGTGATAGCTCGTCGCTTAATTGCTTTCAATTATTTAGTTGTTATTTCAATTAATTATTACTATTTTACGTTATTTTATTACTTAGAATAAGATTTTTGCTAGTAAAACGAAAGAAAAAACATTATCAACTTCCCCAACCCACAAATCTGTTTATACGTAAAACTTGAATTTCCCCATAACAATTGTAGGGCTTAGTGGAAAAACATGTTACGATACATTTTCGCAAAAATTGTTTTATTTTATGGATGAAAGTATTATGAGTTATTATATTATATGGTAAAACTAAAATACTAAGATTCTACTTAGTACTGAAGATATGATATACACTGGTTATCAAAAATTAAGGAAAAGTCACAAAAGCCAATTTTTAAATACGGGAATACTCAAAAGGAAGTAATATAATTCGAATAATTACTATTCCTGCAGAACAGCTAGTCCCATATAACATCTCATTCAGGTCACACATGAGCACAAGAGTCCCAGTCACTACGGCGAAACAAAAAATAGGAAATTCCATACGTCTCTTTTATGAGTCTCAAATGACTACTATATGTGACTCCACTGACAGGTCACTGTGACTGCTGCTTTGTGACGAGTCACCAGGTGACTTTGCAATGTCGTTTCATTGAGACTCTCGTGTGACTCTCATCTGGAGACTCAATTTCAAAGTCATTGTGAACGTTGCATTATGATAAATCACCAAATAATGTCAAATTAAAGTCACATGGTGACTTTTCACCACTTTTCACAGTGGTGACTTTACAGTAGGGTCTCTGTTACCATTTGACAAAGTCATGTGACTTTAATGTGACATTATTTGGTGATTTATCATAATGCAAGGTGCACAATGACTTTGAAATTGAATCTCCAGATGAGAGTCACACGAGAGTCTCAATGAAACGACATTGCAAAGTCACCTGGTGACTCGTCACAAAGCAGCAATCACAATGACCTGTCAGTGTAGAAACATATAGTAGTCATTTGAGACTCATAAAAGAGACGTATGGAATTTCCTATTTTTTGTTTCGCCGTAGTGACTGGGACTCTTTTGTGACCATGTGTGATCTGAATGAGATGTTATATGGACTAGCTGTTCTGCAGGAATAGTAATTATTCGAATTATATTACTTCCTTTTGAGTATTCCCGTATTTAAAAATTGGCTTTTGTGACTTTTCCTTAATTTTTGATAACCAGTGTAGTATCTTTTAATGCCGTACATACTCGTGTATAAGTCGAAGAATTTTAGACAAAATTTGTGAGTGGAAAATAGGGGGGAGGGGGTCGCTTATACACAAGTTATTAAAAAGAAAAATCGCAGATAATCGGCGAATGGGCAACTCTTTTAAGTAATCACACATGGATCTTCTTTGGAGAGAGAGATGAAAGTGAACAATGGTCATTTCCCTGTGATTGACAAAAAAAGCTTAACAATAATACTCCTGATAATTGTTCTGCACCCATTTTCTCTTGGAATAGCATTCACCTTCAATACAGGGGCAGTCCTTTCAACATTCTAATCCCCTTTTTAAAAAGAGTTCAACTTGAGAATTCTTCTAGATATTCAGGGCCCGACTTAGGTTATGGGGGGCCCCGGGGCAAGCGTCATTCTGGGGGCCCCCTTCTATCTATCTACAGAATTTTTTTATAATATGGAAATTGCTACTGCTAAACTTCATACATGTTGTATGTATGCATGCTTTTTGTACCCGGTACTGCTCACATCTGTATACAGGGTATCACAAAAAAGATGGTCACAACTTTAAGAAAAAATACTAGTAGGATAATAGTAGAAAAAATGATAGATTGGTTGATATGAGTATTTCTTTGCAAACTTTGCTTATCGACGTACGTTATAAGATGTCTAAAAGATAATGCCCTAAATTGGTCATAATTAATGGTTTTAACTTGCCACGTTACGAGGAAAACGTTAATAAAGAATTTCTTTTGAAAACAATAGAATACTAAGTTGTTGTAATAAAATTTTAATCATTAGTTTTCTAATGATATAGTTTTTTTATTTATTTATTTATTTATTATTATTATTATTATTATTATTATTATTTTTGCATGGTTGGATGAGATACTGGAAGCAGAGGGTCCACACTTCCGTCCTAAATGTTTGAAAATATATGAATTTTGATCACTTTTGGCTAATTTTAATTTTTTGGCACCTTTTAATGAAAATCCTGATTACTTTCATGGGGCCCCTAAAAAAGGGGGCAGCTGCCCCGCGTGCCCCTGCATAAGTCGGGCCCTGTAGATATTTCATCCGAAAATCCTACAATACAAAGAAGTACTATATTTTAGCAGTCTAAGGAGCTGTTTTTCCTTGTAAATAAACCTTGAACAGATTTTTGAAAGATTTTTTTCTTTTTTAAGTATCAGTAAATTAGGTTTCAAAATAGTTTAATCTTCTTCAGTTTTACATAGTTATACAGTTTTAAAATGTTGAATTAAAAAAAGTCTGATTAGAAGCGTAAAAAAGTTTACTTAATTTAATGAAAATTTATTTAATTATTTATTTTTTATCTCGATTACAAATAATTTTTGAACATACTTACATAAATGTGGTTCGACTTATACACGAAAATTCAATTTGTTTCAAAATTTTACTTAAGAATTGGGGGGGGGGGGGGTCGACTTATAGACGAGTATATAACGGTATTTAATATTTCTATATTTAATAATTTAAATTGTGAAAATAATTTCTAATAATTAATAATTAAATGTTAATATTCTGATCTAGAAGAGTTTAGTATTGCATATTAACATTCAAACATATGCTACTAAAAATCAATTAAATAAATAACTAAATTACAACAAAAAAACTTCCACTTCAATTTTCTCGAATTCTAATTTTTGTTACATAACATCTTCGTCCACTCAATCGTCTTCAATTATTAACTAAACATACCGAGAATTTTACTCAAGTTTTATTAAATATTTTACAACAGAATTAAAAAAAAAAGTGATAATTACTATTTTGCTCATCTTATTTAAGCGCAATGTAATGCATATGTTATTTATTTTATGAAGAAATTTCTGGTATAAATCGAAATATTTTCATTTGGCACCTGTCAAATGACCCGTTGTTCGTATATAAATTTGACTCAGTATTATAACAATTTTCTGGTCACGTTTTTGTTTCAAAATTAACTTTTTAGAGGATAATTCTTAAAAATTACGCTTGATTGATTTAGTAAAAATGTTATGGAAGCCATTTACAGTTCAAGCTTTTAAAAGGATATTGTTTTTAGCTTAGAAGAAAGGCGATTCCACAATAATTTAACAAGGTAAAAAAAATCCAGGAAGCCTTTCAAAATTCAAAGCTGGACTATAATCATAAACAAGGAAAAAAAAATTATGTTTTTCGTAAAGTTAATGTAATACACTTCTTTCAGACACATAAACTTTTAACTTGTAAACTTTTTTATCCATTTAATCTTTTATTCATTTATTTTTTTTATTCATTTAAATTATTAACTTTTTTATTTATTTAAAGAATAGTACTTACTGTTGAACATAAAATGAAAGGGGAGAAAGAACAGAGCTTGATTAACTTGATTAAAAGGATATTTTGAATGTATAACCAGCTTTATTTAATCAGGTCTTAATTTTTTTTATATATATACAATGAAAAATAAATAAATAAAATAGTATAATATAAATAAAAAATACATAAAATAAATAAATATAAAATAAATAAATAGTAATAAATAATACAAAAATAGATAAGATAAATAAGTATAATGTATATAAAATAAATAAATTAATTAAAAATAAATAAATAAATAAAATAAATTCTTAATTAAAGAACTTTATCATAGTTTTACACATATTTCTTTTATTCTAATGAATTATTTTACTTGAAAATTTTATAAATTCAATGCTGACCACCCTTCTGTACCCTTTTTTTTTTCTTTTTTCAAAGTTTTATTTATTCTCGTGTAAAGGTAAATTTACCCGTATTACATTCGCATTGCTTTCATTAGTATTTTGTTCATGATTAGCAATTTATTAATGATAAATACTGTATCTATTAATGTACTGTAAATCGTTATTGTCTATATAGCTATCAATATTTTTCTCACTATTAAAGAAATTTTATTTAAATATATAATTAATTGGTATCTTTGATTTTGTCACTTAACACTAAAGGACCGGTTAAGGGCCATTTTGACCCGTGCCAAATGAATATATTTCGGTTCGAACCAGAAATTTCTTTATAAAATAATTTAAAAGATACAAAACAAATGTTAAATAAGTAAGGTAAACAGTGTTAAATAAAAATTCTGTTTTTTTTTTCTTAAGTTCAAATCTAATTTACCTTTATAAACATTTTTTTCATATTTTGTTAAAATTATCACTGTAGCATCTTATGCTCTATTTCATATTCTACCATAATGTACTCCCAATTTACCATTCCGCATATTTTCTTTCTTTCTTTCTTTTTTCTCTTTTCTTATCTTTTTCCGCTTTCAGACAAATTTTACACGTCATAAAAAATTAGTATTAGTGCATGATGAATTAATTTTTACAAAGAAAGTTGAATCATAAATTATTATTATTATTTTATTTATTTTATTTTTTTATAACTTCTGTGCAATTGTTTAAGATTATTTATAGATTATACGCATATGAAATTTATAAGTACAATAATCAAAATTTTGTTATTGGGTATTAAAGCACAACATAAAAAATTATAAGTTAAATGGGTGCTTTTAAATAATACCTATACGCCCAAAAAGAACATAAAAGATAATAAAACTTTCGTGGAACGTAATAAAGTCTGCAGAAATGTACAGAAGTCTAAGTATATAAATTAGGTATTTTTTCACCATCATGATTAAAATAATGATTTCAAATAATACGTGTGACTCATGAAAACACTTTCAATATCATAAAACTTTCATAAAGCATGATAAATGTGAAAGCTGAACGCACAGTATAAATTACAAAAAATAGAAATTATATAAATTTTTCATCAAATATGATTTTCAATCTATATTTCTTAATGGCATCAAAAACAGTTATTGGTTTGAATTAATGTTTCAATAGTGAAATAAAAAATATATAAATAAACAAGCGTGGTATTTTTATGTCATTTTAAAGCTATTAAAATAATTACGAATCAACAATAGGGAAAGTTGGGATAATAAATGACAATTTGCCCTTAATAATATATTTCACAATTTATTATATATTATATAAATATATAACATACATGTGTGTGGAAAATATTCTTGTGAAAAATTCATTAAGCAAAAATTTCTAAAAATATATTTTTGCGTGATATTTTTTATATCCGAATTTTCGGTACCGAATGCCTTAAATTTTCGGAAAATTCGGAACAGAATCATCCCTTATAATAATATGTAATAAGATTTTTTTTAACGATAATTTTTCTTGTGTGATCTTCAAAAACAAATGTTTGAGTTGTATTTTGATTTTTGTAGTGCAAAATAATCTCACACACTCACAAATTTTTTTTTTATTACTCTTATATGACAAAATGAAAGTAAGACATATTGTTTTCCTAATGTTCCCCTCTACCATGATTGATTTAGCTTATTCTTATAGATACATATTTTGTCATCTCTATCTTGGCGAAACTTTATCTTCTAACTATACATAGCTTAAGATGTATATTACACGTAATTTATCCCATTTGTGCCTAGCGTCCCATTTTTGGGACGTTTCAAATTTTCATGAATAAGTATATTCTTCTTCTCCTTTATAACATGAAAATTTTATGAAATAATTATTTATAAATGTCTTTATCTATTACCGAGAGATGACAGCATAAGGTGGATATTTATTTGTTTAAATGAAGGCTTTTTTCGGTGTTTATAAATTTTTAATTTTTGAAGATGGCGAAATGTAAAAAGTAAGTTTATTTGTATTTTTTCTATGAAGGATCCAAAATCGCAAGCCATAATCTTAGCTTATAGACTTTTTTAAAATATGTATTTTTTTAAATTGCGAAATTAAATGTTCAAGCCTATATTTTATGCATTTTTGTAACGTCCAAAATATAGGGTTTTAGGCATAAATGGGCACATATTTTTGTTGGATATTTAGGAGACAGTTATTTATGTAATCTCCTTTTGAAGATATTTATGAAATAAATTGTTTTTAAGTCAGAAATACGATTATTCTTATTTTATTATTAATAATAGTTATAACGTTATTAGTCTCTGTAAAGAAATAAATATATATTTTTTTGTAGTTCATAAAAATACTAATTATACTACATAATATACAATTTAAAAACTTTTTAAATATAAATATAGACAAAACATATAATTATGCATATTATTTTACTAGAAATACTCATATGTAGTTTTTTTTTACATTTTATTAAATAAATATAAATTACGTGTAATTTTTTTTAAATATTTTTCCAGTTCATTTTGCAATATTTTAAAGGGATTTTACCAAAACATTTGAGAAAACCAAAATTCAGGCACAGATGGGTTAAATCCAAATTAAAAAAATTGTGTGATTAAATGAACTATACACATATGATGTAATTAGTCTGTTCTTTTGTACATATGTAGATTACTTTTCACTTTAAATTCCTGAATTTTTTGCCCATATAAACGCTATTGCTTTTATGCCTTTCTTTCACAATGTGGCGACTGGGTTATTTGGGTTTAAGAGCCACTGGCTCCGTGAAAGTTTTGGGAATCTGCACTTATAGTTTCGAGTCTGCTGAAATTTTATTGCCAGTCCAAATGCTTCAATAGAATGAGTAAAATATATTTCTTTCAGATTATGTTTTTCTGCAGATCATACACGGCCCCTTAAACCACCATTTTGGCGTTTTTAAGCATAATTTGAAAACTACTTCGAAGAAAAATTTTAAATTTTGAATTCCTGTGAAGCAGGACATTATAAACATAAATCTATCAAAAAAAAAAAAAAAGAAAAAGAAAAAAAAGAAAAGAAAGAAAGAAAAAGTGTAAGTTGCAGTACATATTTTTTTAAATATTAATTTCATAATTCATATTATAATTTTTTTTATTACAAAGTTAATGTATTTATGTTTGTGTTTTTTAGTATTATAACCACACAAAAAATTATCACATTAGGATTATAATTTCAGGAGATATTAATAAAATATAAAAATGTAATTTAAGATAAAAATTTTTCCCACGACTTTACTTTGTGAACACTTATACCTAGGCAGTGAAGTAAAAGAACTTTAGTCAAATAGAAGTTGGAAAGAAAACTTGGTAAAGAATGGATGTTGTATGATTGACAAGCCTTATCTGTATACAATAACATTAACGGCAAAACAATCTTTTCCATTCTGGCAACATATCACGTTGCAAGCTATATCTAACGTATAAAAGCTATTAAGTCTAATGAATTCATTAATGTCCACTTTATATCTATTTTGTTTGTTTGTTTACTTAGAGACTGAGTTGTCAAGTTACCGCAATCTTTTTATTATTTAT
Source organism: Maratus speciosus (assembly GCA_963932465.1). Lineage (NCBI taxonomy): Eukaryota > Metazoa > Arthropoda > Arachnida > Araneae > Salticidae > Maratus > Maratus speciosus. The sequence goes on along the minus strand of OZ010797.1, from coordinate 430,484,897 downwards.
TTATATATTCTTGATATTTGTCATGCACTGTCCTTCATACTGCATGTCTTTCGTTATCTTCTTACCTTCTGGCTTTTAAAGACAAATTTGAGATCACCGACCTTTCACCTATTTTTTTTTTTCTTTTCTTTTCTTTCTTGTTAGTACAAAACCTTTAAGTGCAAATGTCTTCCTTCAAGGTTGTTTTTAAATAAGAAAACGGTAGAGATTTTTTGCTTAGACAGACTTTATATGATATTCCACTTCAGGTTAAAAAAAAAAAAAAAAAATCTTTAAAAAAATAACAAGAACGAAAGATTAAGCGTCCAGCATAGGTTATGAAGCACTCTTCACACATTCAGCTGTAACAAAACTTCACAGCTTATTAAGACGAAAGATGATATCTAAATAAACAATTTGTAAAATGCATAATGCATTTTGAAACCCAATTTCTGATATTATACCATCAAAAGTCGGAAAAACATGCGACCTGTTTTTTTAGCAGTCTTACATATGATCAATAGATTTGTATGATATGTATGTTAAGTAGTGTATGCTAAAAGCAAGTTCAGCGAAACGAACAGCACAGTTGAAAATTTCCTTCAGCAGCAGCGGAAATACAGAAATTTCCGAGAATAAACGGGAATGTACGTGAGAATTTTTGTGCAGACTTGTATATGATCTATAGGATTCATACACACCTAATAATATTTTAAAGAATATATATATATATATATATATATATATATATATATATATATATATATAGCTTAATTTAAAAACGCGTACCACAACCGAAAACGCATTTCCAGCAATTTTTATCAGTTTTAATATAATGCATTAATCATATTGAGTCCTTGGACTTTGATATTATATATTATTGCCGTAAAACCATCATGATCTTGAGTGCTTCTACTTTGGCCCTTTGCAATTCAAAAGAAAAGAAGAAATTCACTATAACAAAAAAAAAAAAAAAAAAAAAAAATGCAATTTAACATATTACAACGACCATTTGGAAAATGATTTTTTTCAAAGACTAAAATTTAAGACATAAAGAATCGCACGGAGTTGATCCTACATTACGTACGCCATGAATTAAACATTAATAGTGTTATGTTATTACACGTAAAAATTGCAAGCGACAAAAATCGCTTGCGCCTCGTCAGATTTCCTGAAACTTACGTATTATCCACCTGAAACTTACGTATTATCCAAGCATTTCATTGGCTGTTCGGGAAAAGGCTTTTCCATCGTAGAAATCTGACGACCAATTTTAAATGAAATTTCATTCTTAAACTTCTAAACATCCCACAATATTACTTTTTACACCGTCGTATAGAGAAAAAAAAAATTTAACTTTTAAATGCAATTTGTTTGAAAGCTGTATCTCAATTTGTTTCAGAGTTATTAATTTTTTTTTTTGTAGTTTTTATTACTTTTTTGTCATAGTGGCAACAGAAGTATCCATCTCTGTTGAAAGTAAAGGGAAACACAGTTTACTGAATAGACCAATCAGAAAACGAATAAAATGCGGATTCAACCAATAAAACGCCTCAGATATGTTTTTGATTTCCTACCCTGACAGAGAACAAGAATCATTTTTCCAAATGATTAAAAGAAAAAGAAAAGGAAAAACCCGTTGTCCCCCCCCCACCCCCCCTCCGGTGACATAATTTCGTCAATGTATCAGAAATTAGCGGATGAGTTTCGGAACCGGTTTCGAAAGTGAAAATATTCTCATAAAAAAATCTGCAAACAAAATCGAAAAAGTAAACTACGTTTTTTGTAGAGATCGGCCGTAGCTATCCAATCCAAAAAATAAAATAAAATAAAATAAAATCATTAAAAAATATTGAAATGCAAACGAAATATTTAAAAAAAAAATTCTGGGTTAATATTAGGGAGCCGGTGTTGTCGTATGAGTAAAGTAGCCACTTAATTTCTGCCTTTATAGATCGCCTCTCACTTCTTGAAATGAATAATTTGTGGATGACACCTTATTTTGTCTTACACAAAGCAGGATAAACAATAATTCTCGGGATCCCCCCCCCCTTTTTTTTATAATCGAGGTGCCTTTCTTAGAAGAATTTCGTTCTAGAAATGGTTCCAGACAAATAAATACGATAAAGTTCTGTTAAGATAGAAACCTCTCTAATATGCAATTTTTTTCTGGCTCCTGCCGATTCCATCTTAGAAGTTTTACTGTATTCAACTCTATGCAATTGCATAGTGTAACCATTTGCATAGATGCCAGTCTCGCGATTTTTTGAATACTAGTAAAATTTTACAAAAATTTTCGTTTTATCTGATTGTAGAAATTCTGCGATTGTATAAAACAGATATTTCTGCATAAAAATATTGGTATTAAAAAAATCGAGAGGTTGACATGTTGTATGTTGTTCAGATTATGATGCAGCAATTTGACACGCTTTAATTTTCTCCTAAATTATAGATAAAAGTTGACGTGTGATTTTTTAATATTTTTCTTGTTCAATACACACTTATATGTTTCCTTTTTTTTTGTGTGTGTGTGGGGGGGGGGGGGGGGAGAAGAAGAGTTTTTAAATCATGCATTGGAGGGTTAAATGAAAAGTGACTTCACTAAATCAATTTTTCTTCATTTACCCCTAAAATTAATTGCCTACCGCGTACCTTATTTTACAACTAAATTTTATATCCTATAAATTCACTTTTCTAAATAATTTTCAGCAATTTCGTACAAACATCCAATCTGATGTTGCCGTGCATTCATTTTCCCTTTTAATCAAGGCGCATCTTTTCCGGTGTTTATCTATTCTCTTCTCCGATCAGATCGATAATTAACGGCCCTTATTGTCAATAGGTGGCTCTGGCATCGCAAGTTCTTCACAACCTGTACACCATTTGACGAGCCCTGCGCGCGCATTGTTCCTCACGAGCTTTCAGTTTTGTTGTGAAGGGAAAATAATGCATAACGAAGGGATGTGAAATACAAATGAAAAATCGAACATTGATTAGGGATTTTAGATTTGCGGTTTATCCGCTAAGTTTTTTGCCTTCATTTTCACCGCGAGTGATTTATGACAATTTCACTATTTTCTTTTTGCTTCCCTTTATCGTCTGCAAGGCATTTGGTGTTAGAAATTCTTGGAATTAGATAAAAATAAATAAACAAATAAAATCATAGACATCTATCAATACATTATTTATTTGCACTTAAATTTTCATATTATGTAATCACAAAACGAAACATTAGTGAAAAAAACAGACAGCAAAATCCACTATTGATTTCAAAGTTTTTTCCCCTTCATTTTTACCGCGAGGGATTTATGACAATTTCACTATCTTCTTTTCTAAATTACCTTTATCATCTGAGATGCATTAGGTGTTGTGAGATTCTTCGGGTGAGATTTTAAAAACACATAGTACGCATTATTTATTTACGTTTCCATTTTCATACTGCGTAATTACAGAAATTTTTTAATTTTCATACTAACGCAATCTCAGAATGAAATGTTAGCGAAGTACAGAACAATGGTTAGGGATTTTAAATTTTCAGTTTGACCCGGTAATTTTTATGTCTGCATTTTCATCGCCAGTAATTTATAAAAATTTCATTTTTTAATCCCCCCCCCCCCCCTCCTGCTTATTCTCTGTTATTTCTTTATACCCTCGAAACATCCCAACGGCTGGATGGATTTTAACCCCTTAACGGTCGCATTAAATTACGGTTTAAAAATTCAATTTGCTTATTGGCACCACTTTTTTGAAAAAAAAAAAATATTCACCTTACTTAATGACAGGTAAAATGATACCATAATAAAGCTAATTACACTAGTTTATAAAACTGTTGGGAATCAAACAAATCTGAATAAATCTAAAAAAGACACAGCCCGTGAATATGACGGCAGCGAGAATTAAGAGGTTAATGAATGAGGTCTCTATGGATTCATCTTAACCGTTCGATGGTTATAGGTTAGATTTTGTTTTTCTAAATTCAAAATGGCGGCCTTAAAATACAAAATGGCGGTAGAGACAAAAAAAAAAAAAATCGCACCCTATTGAGTGGCATATCATTGGATAGGTCTTTCAAATTGAAGACGATGTTTCATTGACTATTTTACAGTCAGGAGCTCCCTTTAAATATTACACAACCTGGAAATTGTGTAGGTAGGATCTCTAGCTTTACTGCAACTCTAATCATCATAGACATCTATAGGCCTTATCAAAACAGCGTTTATAAGTAGGAACTAACAATTGAACGCAACTTAAAAATCATGAGTACAAATAAATAAAAAAAAGGGTAAGTAATATAAAAAATAGTTTCACATTGATGAGAATTAATTAATTAATTCGTTTTTTACGCAGTCGGGTTTTTAGATTTTTTAAATTTTATTGGCGGAATGTGCTGTAATTTTTGTATTCGCGTATTTGAAGCGTCTGGAAATAGATTTCTGTTAAAACTCTCACTGGTTACAACTCATATTCTTTTTCGAAAATCAATTTCAATATACCTATTTTTTCTAAAATAATTGCAGTATGAAGCTATAATAAGTACGTATTAAACATGGGCGATCGTGTTAGTAATCTACAAAGAGATGGAACAGGGGGACCTACATATTTTGTAACCACATCTCATATACAAATAAAATTAAACCTGTAGTGCGTACAGTAAAGTTATTTTTGATAAAATTAGAGCCTAAATTGGAGGTTTAAAACTTTTCTTTTTCATTTCTCTATAAATGAACACAAATAACCGGGAAAAAAAGAAAGAAAGAACAGATTTCAGGATTAAAGAAATTCTATAAATTTCAAAATATGTCGTCCTCAACATAAACTTAAAACTGCGTACACTTATCAGTTTCGCAATTCCTTTCATCAGAAATACAGTAGAGCGCCAATTATCGGAACTCCAATTAACCGAACTTCCAATTATCCGAAGAGCCTATTTCTCTCAAACATTTTTTTAAACTGAACTTCCATTTATCTGAACAGCCTATTTCTCTCAAACATTTTTTTAAACTGAACTTCCATTTATCCGAACAGCCTATTTCTCTCAAAAGTTTTTTAAAATGATGATGAGATTGTGGATGATATTTAAGATGAAACAGAAATTGAAGAAATGAAAACGAATGCTCTGAAAAGGACCCAGGTTCATCACATAACGAAGCCTTTGAATGTTTGGAAACAGCTATGAAATGGCTCGAACGGCAGAAGAACTCTAATCCTATTCAACTAACGTATTTAAGAAGAATTCGAGATATGGCAGCATTGGAAAGAACGTCTTCTTTGAAGGAAGCAGCATTCGAAAGCTTTTTTGCGTAAATTATAATCTCTGGAGTTCAGAAAATGATAAAAAGAGAAAAATAAAATTTTAAATGATAAAAAAGTAAATAAATAATAATAATAAAAAAAAACCAGTTTTTAAACAGTCAGTTAGCACTAACTGGTGCTGCCAGTCCTAAGCCTGGATAAAGTGTGAAGGTTTCAGTATAGACAGGAGCATCCCTTAAATTGACTGTCCATTTATCCGAACTAGGGTCGGTCCTGACTTGTTCGGATAATCGGCGTTCTACTGTAATATTACGGCACAAATAGTTTCCATAAAACGTGTTTTCCTGTAAAAAGAACAAACAAAAACAAAATTTAAGAACAGCTTTAAAGCGATTCTAGAAACTTCAAGACACGTGTCTTCTAGTTTTTCTAAACCCGAATTTCCAATTAAGCATCGTTTCATAGCCCATTTTTTAAAAATAAATTTGACTTAGTTTTAATTTACGGTAAACCGCATTTCCAGGTAAAAGGAAAGAACAAATTGATAAAACAGCCTTAAGCAATTAAATGAAAGAAAAATGTAAACAATCAAGGTAAAACACGTGCTGCTTTACTATCCCATTCCAACAATCTCGTGCATGCTTTAGTTTCCGCGTTCCAGGATCTAACAAAAAACAAAATCAAACTAGACGGTATAAAACCAGTGGTTAGATTATTCAAGCTATTAACAGACAGGTGAACCGTTCGAATAATCATTACAGACAATGGTGGTCAAATGTGGGAAAAAATAATAAAATACTCACCAGTACTTTTTTTTTTTTTTTTTTTTTTTTTTTTTTTGGATGGGTTTCAAGAATGCCAGAAAGCGAATTAAAGGGGAAAACTGGGTTCTTGTTTTTAATTGTTGTTTTTTTTTTGTTCTTTTTTTTTTTTTTTTTTTTTTTTTACTCTTTGTATTCATGGCAAGCTTAACCTGTTTTATGTGTTTGGGTAAATGAGAAGCAGGAATGGATGATTGTATGTACGAATCAACAATTATCTTAGAATGAGGGAATTTTCGGGATAAATTGCTTCCATTTATCTGTAGCTTTTGATTAATGCATAATATTTATTAGCCCCCAGTATGCTATTTCTTTCTCACAGTTATTAAAATGTCGTCGCCAAAAATAACTTACCGTTGTATAAGCCAGCCGTAAAACAAATCAGATGTATCATTGTGTTGTTAAATACTCTACTGCAATTTTTTAAACTTCCAGGCATCGCATATTTTCAATTTTTATACCGTCGTATTGGGGAAAAAAGGTACTTTTAAATGCAATTTGTTTGAAAACTGTATCTCAATTTATTTTTGATATATTAATTTTTTTGTAGTTTTTAGCGAGTTTTTTTCAATATTGGCAACTCAAGTATTCCATTTCTTTAGAAAGTAAAGGAAAAATAGTTTGAAAATAGTAATTATATCTTTTCGTTGCCATTTTCCCATAACAACTTTTTAAAAAATGTAATTAAAATACGTGCTATTTTGAAAAAAAAAAAAAAAAAAAAAAGAAAATGAATGATTTCTGATAAAACATGGAGCTATTATAAACCTAATTTAATTTTAAGTATGTATTACAAACAAATGAAGGCATGTGAATCATGAGCAGTGATGTGGGATCGGGCTAGGTATTTATTTTTTGAAAATCATAATCCTATAAAATATTTTTAATCACAGGGGAACATGTGGCACAGTCGAACATGCCTTCAAAATATATTAATTGTACAAGTTTTAATTTCATATTTGCACTCATCAATAGCAATATAGTAAAGAATATTTTCAGCCATAAATCATTTAGTCAAATCAAAACTTATTCACTATGTTGTTTTTAGCAGCCAAAAATAATTTTTTTTGTCTTGAATATATATTTTGTTAAAAGTAAGATAAGAGAGCAGAAATTGCTAAACTATACAGATAAGGCACTCATTTATTGCTAATTTTATTCAAAATATGCCTTTTTATGCATTTCTTCTTTTTTAAATTTAAATTTAAAACCGCAGTTATGAATATATTCTAGTACATTTAGTTATTTTGTTTCAGATTTAAAAAGGGAAAATAGTTCAATTATTTCTGTGCAATTTTAATATCTTGAAGAATGTAACTATCAATTCATATTACATCGAGAAAATTTTACTAAGAATTTTTTTTTTTATTTTTAATATAACAGTTAGAAAACTTAAGACATAAATAATCTAAGCCTAATTGTGTACATTTTTAATGTGCTATATTGTTCTTTAAATTATTTTATTTACATATATTTAAAACATGCTAATTGTTTTTTATTTAAACTTAAATATGTAAAATTTTGTCCAATACATATATGGGGGCATGCAGTGACATTGTGCACAAAATTCTTTTAAATATTTTTATTCATGTGAAATGAATCCATTTGGTTCTGTACTATTTTAAACCAATTGTAGAATTTATTGAATTCCTTCAATCAAATTAACCCCAGATCCTTTTAGTACATAATAAACTTCGCAACTTAGAAAATATATTGTAATAGCTACTTACCATATCTTCATTGTAAAAAAATGCAGATAGTGCAGACAAAAAATCGAATTTTAAAGTTTCAGATATAGGGACCTAAAATTACAGCTCATTCCTCTAAGTAGTTTTCAGTTATGTTTAAAAGTAACCACATTTCAATCTGGGTTGCAGCCGTTGAAGACGAATTTAAAATTAGGAATTCCAAAATTTAAACCTGCATGACTCTTAAACTACTTTTCTGAATTACTTCTTTTATGACTTCTATTGTATTACTGAAAAGCTAAATATGCTGACAAAATTATGTGTTCAAATTGAAAATTTCAGAGTTTAGACCAATTTTACTACTAAGATGACCCCCTGAGCTTATTTCTTTAGCATAAATTTAAAGAAGACATAATTTCCAGTCGATAGCTATTTCTGTTTATTTCTGGGGCAGTTTGATGATAAAAATGTTATAAGGTGTTTAATCTCTCTCTCTCTCTCCCTTTTTTAAACTTGCCGGCTGTACATTCTCGAGGACAGAACTTCGAAATGGGTGAATAAAATAATTTAGATTTTGAAATTGTGTCTGACTAATACTGAACTGCTCTTTTCGACCTAAAATTGCTGAGTTGATAAAATTATATATTTTTATTTTGCATGTTATATATTTGTACCTTATTTATAAATATTTTCTCTTTTAAATTAAAAATAAAGAGATCTTTTTCATAAAATTCTTATCAATTCCTCCTTATAACTAAAAGAGACATTTAAATTTGATACTTCAGTGTAAAACACAGAGTTTATTTTAAATTTAACATTGGAAGAAGGCTAAAGTTGTATTTTTTTCTTTGTTTTACACCCATCTATCATAACTAATAGCTATATGAGTATTTTATACATATGAGTGTTGTTGTTGTTACACAGTTATATTTAATTGAAAAGTAAATACCCAGGTAAATACGCAAATTGGGTATTTACCCGGGTATATACCCTGGGTATTTACCCTTAAAAATAAATATCCAGGTATTTTACATCACTGATCATGAGATAGCCAATTTTTTTTGTCCAGTTTCTTGAATGACGGTGTCTCTTTTTTTGGATTTGTGTCTTATTCAGCGATAGTGACGTCCTATGCATTACTGTACACGTTGTTTAAGACTGGATCGTAAATGAAGAATTCTTCAGCGGATGCGGATGACATCATTTTATATAAAATAAAAGCGTGCGTTTTAAGTCTTAAAACTGAAATATACTATCTACATTATATGCATATAGCATATATATTTCTTTTCCTCGAGGGCGACACTAAATTCTGAAAAAGCAGAATTCCTGTTTTCTAGTTTAAAGGTTTTTCTGTTGTTGTTTTCCCCTCAGCAACGCAAAAGTTCCTAATTCGTTCATGAAGTTATTTTTGTCCGGAAACACATAAAAATTACAGACGCAGACATTATTGTTCCAGTCCCACAGAATCAAAAAAGTTTTTAATTTTCCAGTAAATACTGTACAACCTCTATTATAATCAATCACTATCTCATGACTAACTTTTTTTGACTGTCACATCCCGAAAATTGGCACGCCATTTTCTTAAAGATTGTTTACATTTTTATAGAAAAATGGGACATGCCCATTCAACATTTAGGCATCTGAATAAGAATAATTGCGAATTTCATGCCTTTATAAATTAAAATTACTTTATGAATGTGGAATAAAGTCGTCAGTTTGGATTGTTGCAATACCACAAAATTGAAAACCGTTATAACTTCCATTATAATCAATTACTCTGTCAGGGCTAACTTTTTATGACTGTCACATCCCGAAAATCGACTCGCCATTTTCTTAAAGATTCGCTGCTGCTTTATAGAAAAATGGGATATATCATTTAACATTTTCGCAACCGAATAAGAAGACTTGCAAGTTTCATGTCTTTATGAATGCGGAACAAAGTCATCAGTTTCGATTGTCGCAGTACCACAGAATCGAAAAGCGTTTTTCATTTTCCTGTAAATATTGTCCAATTTCCATTACAACCAATTACTTTATCATGATAATCTTTTTCTGACTGTTTCATCCCGAAAATCTGCGCGCCATTTTCTTAAAGATACTTTTGCTGCGTTGTAGAAAAATGGGATATGTCATTGAACATTTTCACATCTGAAGAAGAATACTTGTAAATTTCATCCGTTTACAAATAAAAATGTCTTTATGAATGCGGAAGAAAGTCGTCAGTTTGGATTGTTGCAGCACCACAGAATTGAAAAACGTTTTTAACTTTTTTGTAAATACTGTACAACTTCCTATGTATTTCCCTTTACTTTCAACATAGATCTGTTGCCACTATGACAAAAAAGTAATAAAAACTACAAAAAAAATTAATAACTCAGAAACAAATTGAGATACAGCTTTCAAACAAATTGCATTTAAAAGTACATTTTTTTCTCTATACGACGATGTAAAAAGTAATATTGTGGGATGTTTAGAAGTTTAAGAATGAAATTTCATTTAAAATGGGTTGTCAGATTTCTTGGAAGTCTGACGATGGAAAAGCCTTTTCCCGAACAGCCAATGAAATGCTTGGATAATACATAAGTTTCAGGTGGATAATACGTACGAGTCGCAGGCGATTTCCGTCGCTTGCAATTTTTACGTGTAATAACACTATTAATGTTTAATTCATGGCGTACGTAATGCGTGATCAACCCCGTGCTATTTTTTATGTCTTAAATTTTAATCTTTGAAAAAATCATTTTCCAAATGGTCGTTGTAATTTGTTAAATTGCATTTTTTTTTTTTTTTTTTTTTTTTTTTTTTTTTTTGCAAGCGCAACAGATGTTTCAGGAAATAGTGTCAAAGCGGGCGTTTTGAACCGAATTTCCGCGCGAAAGAAATCACTCAAGGAAGGGTGAAAAACGTCTTTGTCACGTGATCAAAATCACTTATAACTCAATAGATAATTTATTTATAAAAAAAATGGAAAACACAGTTCGATTCCAAATCGCTTCCATGGTCAGGCTTTCAAATTTTATATCTTTCCGTTAAAAAATGAATTTGTAAATGTGTCAAAACGTTTTGCGCTTGTTGAGCAGAGCAGTTGAGAACAGTCTTAATGTGTTCATTTTTATACAAAAAGATAAAATTCATATCAGAGATATAATTATAGACTATTTTGACACAATTGTATTAAAATATGGATTAATTTCCTTCTACTTTTGGTTCGAGTCAGGTATCAGATTGACGAAATTTTTTTTTGCCATGTTTGGGTCGAGTTGACTTTAAGCAAAAATTTCGGGTTTCGGTCGGATACAACCGACTCCATAAAGATTATCTTTGGTATGCATATAGCTGCCAACTTACCGGATTTTTAAAGGCAAATAAACACACTTTGAAGAAGAATTTCTTAAACTATCAAATAAGTACCGCATACAAATAAGTCACTTAATTAAATAATTGATTAAATAAATTTTATGGTACAATATAGATTTTCTGACTTGAAATAACCGGAAGGTTGTAATCTGGGGTATGTATATTATACTATGGAGACTGTTTTACCCTCGGCAAAAGATAACCCACAGCACTTTGAAACCAAACCACATAAATAGGACCCAAATGTGGATTGAGATATTTAATTGTGACGGGTAGTCTAACGTTTAATTGAAAAAATTTAAATGCATAATTAAACTATATCTATTCTAACAATCTTGTGCATGTTAGATTCCGCAGTCCAGGATCTAACAAAATACAAAATCTAACTAAGCGATACAAAACTAGTGGTTAGATTATTCAAGCTATTAACAGGTCGGCGAACCAACCGTTCAAGTAATAATCATTATATACAATGGTGATCAAATGTAGAAGAAAGAAAAGAAAACATGCCACTATTATTTTTTTTTCTCTGGGTGTGTTTCAAGAATGCCAAAAAATAAAGGATAAAACTGGGTTATTTTTCTTATAATCTCGCTTGTAAATATAGAGATCGGAAACTAACAGTTTCTCTAAAAAACGATTTTCTTTTTTAAAAGAAATAGTTTTTATAACTAATAAGGTCTGGTTGACTTTTCTTTCAGTATATATTTCTAAACACTCTGTTTTTGAATTTTTAATAGTTTTTTTAAAATTTATTTAACTCCTTTAATTTTATTTACTTTTAATAAACTGTTTATATATATACACCAAAAATAAATTAAATTAATGATATAAAAACACCATATAAGAATAATTGTAATTATAGTTTTGTTTAAAAATTACATTTTTGTTATTGATTAAATTGCATGACTTCAATTTATTATTTATTTATAAGGATTGCTGTTTTACAATCACTACGATTATGATTTTTTAGATCAGCAAATAAATGATTTGACTCCTATTTAATTTCTCCTGTACTCAAAAATCTGTTAGGCATTTAGATTATTACATTATATTGACATAACATAATCCTACAGGCTAATCAAGAAACGTCAAGATACTGAAAAGAAAATTTTCTTTTCTAAAAAACAGCGAAAAACATACACATGTAGATAGAATACTAATGAAACATTTGTCCGCTTAAAAATATAGATATCAAAAACCAAAGTCTAATACAAAATATTTGTTTCTTTCAGGAAATCTGTAAAATGAAAATGAAAATTTTTATCGTTTGGAAATACAGATATCATAAACTAAAAAATTCTAGAAAAAATGGTTTTTTTTTTTTAAAAGAGATCGTTTTGGTGATTAATAAGTTAATAGTTTTTCTGCTTGAATGTCAGTGCCTGAATGTTCCTAAATTATTTTTAGTGGCATTTTCCAATCATTTGGAAGACTATTTTTAAGGATATTTGATTTCCTTTTTATATAAATCACTTCTGTTACATTTTTTCTTTTTTTGTCTGCTTCGAATTTTTTCAATCAAAAGATGTCGAACATGTATATCGACTCCACCCATTCGATATTGTGGGTTAACAAAAATCATGTTACCTTGATTCAGATCAAAAAGTTCACGCGATTTATATCGTGTATGTTGGTATGATATCAGGTAGGAAAAAATTAATAGATTAAAGACCATTGATATAGTTAATTAATTCTATTCTTAAATAGAACTACTAAGAAGTTAATTATTTTGCATAGTTTCTTATAATAAGTAACAAATTAAAGCAAGACTGGCATAAAGAAAAAAAAACATAAATTAAAATTTATAATAAATTAAAAAGTTGAAATTATATCATGTATGTTGGTATGATCTTAAGAAGGAAATAATTAATAGATTAAAGAAGATTAATGTAGTTAATCAAATCTATTCTTAAATAAAACTACTAGGAGTGCATTTCTTACATAGTTTCTTATTTTGTGCAGAAAAAAAAATTTGAAAATTAAAATTTATAATAAATTAAAAAGTTGAAATTGTATCGAGTATGTTGGTATGATCTTAAGTAGGAAAAAAATAATAGATTAAATAACATTAATATAGTTAATTAAATCTATTCCTAAATAAAACTACTAAGAGTGAATTTTTTGCATAGTTTCTTATATTAAGCAACAAATAAAAACAAGATTAGCAAAAGGGGAAAAAACCGAAAATTAAAATTTATAATAGGTTATAAAGTTGAAATTATATCGGCTATGTTTGTAATATGATCTCAAGTAGGAAAAAAATAATAGATTAAAGAACATTAGTATAATTAATTGATTCTGTAAATAAATAAATAGAAATGCTTAATTCATCTTTATAAGTTAAACTTAAACTTACACAATTTATTTAAGCAAATGTTTAACAATTTAAGCAAAATAATAAAATTTGCTTATCTATATAGCATCCTTTATAGTTTGCATTAAAAAAAAAAAAAAAAAAAAAATAACTTCCACTTTCACTCCTTTCGTCACCATCTACGTGGATTTTGAAAAAATTAGGCGTCAATATTGTATTTCTTATATTCCTCTGAAGAAGACTATGTTTTTATAGTTGAAAGATTATAAGAAGATTATAGTTGAAAGGTATTAACATAATTTAACATTTTTTAAATACTGTGTCATCTTTTAAGTAATTTTGCACATTGTATAAGTTTAAGTTTAAATAATTCTATTCTCAAATAAAACTACAAGGAGTGAATTTTCTATAGTTTCTTACATTAATCAACAACACCACCAACAACAAAAAGATTGACAGAAGAGAAAAACTATCAGAAAATTAAAATTCACATCAAATTAAAAAGTTGAAAAATTATAGTACATATAACTATTCATTTAACTTATCTGCCAATGCATATAAAAAATTGAATAAAAAGTTAAATTCCATACTTTGTTATTATTTTTATCATTTGCATATGTGTGTGTTAAATAAGCAAAACTTACCTAAACTGAAACATTTAAATTAAATATGTTGTAAAAATTCATCTAATGAATCTACTTTTGGTTATTCTTCTTCACTATATTAAGGAACTATATTTAAATGGAAAAGTTTGTTTTAGAAAATTATGTTTAACTTATAAAACGTATGTACTCGTATTATGTTGAAAACCCACAAATTAAAGTTTCGCTAATCACTCTCATTGATGTTATTTTTTTTTTCAAAACGATTGTTTTCAAAAGAATTATAATTTGGTAAATGCATACATTCTTTCATTGATAGATTTGAAAACCATACTAAAGCAGGGCTGATAATATAAACTTGCCAACTTTTACACTTTAGGTGTAAAATTTACGTTATTACATTTGGGAAGTCTAAACATTTCGCAAACAGTTCATGGATTACACGAGGAAATTTTAACTGATTAACCAACAATTCTCATTTTATAACAAGAAATCTCCAAATCTTCTAAACAACACACAATAAAATAAGCAATAATAAATTAAATTGGGTAAATTTAAAAAATAAAATAAATTTAACGTTTCGCCTTTTGGCAATAATTTAAAAAAAATCAGTTTTCAGAATCCATGAAATATATGATAATTAAAAGATCAAATAACACTTTGATCCCCAGTACAAATAATTAAATCGAAAAAAGAATTAAAATAATAAAATTTGCTTATCATATAGCATCCTTTATAGTTTGCATTACTTTTATAATATTTGCTTAAACTAATTTATGATATAAATGAAAAATATTGACGGATCCGTTATTGACCTTAGCTAGAACATATTATATGAATAAATTAGAATTAATTCAGTCAAAATTTTACTAAAAGGTGCTTAATACGTTGTTAAATATATTAAATATATAAAATACAAAAATTGTACATCTAAAACCAATAAAATATAAACATTGAAAATATAAGATAAAGGAAAACGTATTTTTCGTATTTTCTATTTTCAATCCTGATGACGACCAGAGTGCTTGAAAGTACTAGGCTTTAGATATACAATTTTTGCATTTTTTATTCTAAATAGTTAGCAACATATTAAAAGTAATACCTTTTAGTAAAATTTTGAATGAATTAATTCTAATTTATACATGCAACACGTTTGTATTTATTTGCTTGAAAAAAAAAATAATAATCATTTCTAGTTAAACACAAGTTCAATCATAGCCAAAAAAAAAAAAAAAAAAAAAAAAAAAAGAAAGAAAGAAAAGAAAAAAAGAAAGAAAGAAAGAAAAGAAAAGCATATTGGAATTTTGCGTTTACTATTCCTTGAATTAAAATCCACAAAAGTAAAATAAAGTAAACCCATATTCAGTTTTGAAATAGCGCAAAAAATAATAATCACTTTCGTCAGTCAATAAAACTGTGAATTTAACTATATATAGGACTATATTAAACTATATACTGCATCATTTATAGCTTTCATTAATTTGATAATATTTATTTGCTTGAAAAAATAATAATTTCTAGTTAAACACAAGTTTAGTAATAGCAAATAAAAAAAGGCTTACTCTGGAATTTTGCATTTACAGTTTTTTGAATTAAAAGCGACAAAGACAAAATAAAACAAACCTATTTTCAGTCTTGAACTAGTAATAAAAGTAATAATAATTTTTCTCAGTCAATTAAACTATAAATTTAACTATATACAGGATTATATTGAACTACATACTGCATTCTTTATAGTTTGCATTAATTTGATAATAGTTATTACTTGAAAAAAGAATAATTTATAATTAACCACAAATTTATAGTCATAGCAAAAAAAAAAAAAAAAAAAAAAACTTACTGCAATTTTGTATTTAGAATTTTTTGAATTAAAAGCCACAAAAAACAAAATAAAATAAACAGAATTTCAGTCTTGAACTAGTGATAAAAGTAATAATAATATTTCTTAGTCATATAAACTATGAATTTAACTATATATTCAGCTATATATTGCATCATTTATAATAATTTTTCTCGGTCCTTAAAGCTATGAATTTAACTATATATACAAAACTATATTGAACTACATACTGCATGATTTATATTTTGCATTAATTCGATAGTATTTATTTGCTTGAAAAATAATAATTTCTAGTTAATAATTATAGCAAAAAAAAAAAAAAAAAAAAAAACTTACTGCAATTTTGTATTTACAACTTTTTGAATTAAAAGCCACAAAAACAAAATAAAATAAACCGAATTTCTGTCTTGAACTAGTGATAAAAGTAATAATAATTTTCGCAGTCATATAAACTATGAATTTAGCTATATATATTGAACTATATACTGCATCATTTATAATAATTTTTCTCGGTCCATAAAACTATGAATTTAACTATAGATACAAAACTATATTGTACTATATACTGTATCATTTATAGTTTGAACTAATTTGATGATATTTATATGCTTAAAAAATAATAACTTCTAGTTAAACACAAGTTCAATCATAGTAAAATAAAATAAAACAAAAAATGCCTATTGGAATGTTGAGTTTATAGTTCTTTGAACTAAAAGTTGTCAATAAAACTATGAATTAAAAAAATAATAATAAAATTATTGTTTCCAGCAAAACAAGAAATCAAAATAATTTTTAACAATGCATTACTTATGGACTTTAAAATTAAAATAGGATTCCCTGCATAATTCAATTTTAAAACCTGAAGCCTATTAATATTTTTGAACAATTACACATGAATGCAGCAGTGGAAATTAAAACCAAGTAAACTTAAAATAATAATAATAAATAAATAAATAATATACTTATTTTTCCAGTACTGAAAACAAATGGCGTTTTCAGAATCTATGATAATTAAAAAAGCTCAAATAAAACTTTAATTTCAGATCTAATAATATAATAGAAAAAGAAATAAACGAATGATTTTTTTTTTTTTTTTTTTTTTTTTTTTTTTTTTTTTTTTTTTACTGATATACCTTATACTCTTATCGCCTTATAGATTACATAAATTTTATAATATTTATTTGCTTATTAAAAAATAATTAGTTCTGGTTAACTATACGCATTCATATATAGCAAAACAAAGCATATTAGAATTTTGAATGTAGAGTTTCTAGAAGTTAAAACCTTAATTTCAATATCCTAATAAAGAAAAAATATAATTTTCTTATTTAGTAAAAATATAGGCATACTTTTATTAAAAATGAAATCTTGGTATTGAAAATATAATTAGTATTTTCACCGTATTCATGCATCAAAAGGAGAAATCAGAATATATTCTAAAATGCATTTAGTAGTTTAAATTAAAACTGGGCTTCCCGCATATTTCAGTTTAAAAACCAAAAACCTATAAATCTTTTTGAAAAATTACACATGAATACAGCAACAGAAATTATAATTGGATAAACTAAAAATAAAAGAAGATAAAACTTAAAAGAGAGGTTAATAGAAAATAACCAGTAGTAACTCGGCATAATTCTAAAAATCTATTGTTGCTAAAACATTTATTTTAAGAAAATGAATTGAATAAAGAGTTATTCTTCCCTCGCATTAATTACACAATTCCAATTTACACAATCAAAGAAATATCTTTAAACTAAGGGAGAACAAACAAAACTTTAATTCTCGGCCAAATATTGAAAATGAGAAATGAGAAGGAATAAAATTTAATTAAAATATGAGATTGCAAATCTACGACTGATTAAAAATTCATCAGATCAGAGAAGTTTGCGAACTATACGCCACACTGCGAAAAATTCATAAAGATGAATATCAAAACACGTGTTCTAGACATTTTAGATATATCTACTAAATTAGGGGATAAAAGTTTAGTTGTTTAAAATATATTCCTATTTTGGAAAATTTCGGAAAGAAATCTATTCGATTACTTGGAGAAAAGAATAATTTGATCTCTTTGATTTTAATCAAAAATTAGATGCATGTATTAAGATGGGAACAAATATATAAATTAAATTAAAATTCTAGAGTGCTTTTGTTTAAAGTATTGAGACCCATTCTTGAAATAGCGTAACAGAACAATACAAAATTATGCTAAACAGCTAAACTGTTCAATTATAAAACAATATTGTTGGTTTCTTATAAAGGTTATTCATATTTTAGTTGTACTATTTAATATAATTAAGACACTAAAAATCATTAACTCTAATAAAAGCTTCACTGCTTGTTTGTTATTTCAAATTTGTCATTTTGAAGCCAAGTTACTCTTGATCCTGATGGCTGTGATTTAATTCGCATTCAGTAAATTTGAGGCAATTTCAGTAAATTAGATATGAAATATAAGTTTTAAAAAGTTTATTAATTTAATATTGGCTTTTAATTTGTAAAATTTTACTATATGTGACGAATTTTATAACAGAATTATTTCTCTTAGTTCAAACTTCAGAATTTTTTACTTTGTTTTATTCCTCCTATTAAATCAAAATTTATATCTATTCAGATCCAACCAGTAATCCAATTACTGGATGTTTATTTAACAAAGTTTTTTTGACGTTGTTTCAAATTTACAATAATTTACAATAAATACAAAAATTGATACATAAACAAAGAAACAAAATCTTAGTAAAACAATGTTCATTGTTATTATTATTATTTTTTTAATGGGGATACTTATTCAACTTGAAATTACGTGTACTTTCAATTTGTCGTTTAAAAAAAAGCTTAACCTCATGCCTGTGACGCATGAACTCTGTTCCGGCAACGCAAATACGACAATTTTGGAACGCCCGACCTGAGTTCGGGCAAGAGAAAAATCTGTGTTTCAATTCCGTGAAGCCAGAACTCAGTTCGTCCAATGCATAACATGTAATTTACCATTTTCCCAATAGATGGCGCTACCTTCCTGCGAAAGTTCAGCAGTTTCGCGCCATTTGTCGGATTTTTGTAATTTTGCAGTTCTTCCCAAATTTCATTTAAACCATTCAGATATATATATATATATATATATATAAAAATCACGTTTTTTTCAAATATATTCCACAGGCAAGGGAGGACAGTTTTTAGCAGAGTTTTTAGCAAGGAGTGACAGTTTTTAGCAGAGTTATGATGTTGTCATGTTTTGCATTAAAATATAGATAAATTTGTGGAAACTTTCATAATAGTTTTCTAAATAAGTGTATATTGTACAGTCGGCCAAAAAATAAAAATAAAAATAAGAGAGAGAGAGAACAACCCCATACATTTTAATTACAAAAAATATCCCAGAAATAAACTGAAACAGCTAATCGACTGGAAATTATGATTTCCATTTATGTATTTTTCTTTAAAAAAAAAAAAAAGCTTAGGGAGCTATCTGCATACTAAAATTGTACCAAATTCTGAAATTTTCAATACGAACACCTAATTTTGACATCGTATTTTGACTTTTTTGCACAGTTTTATCATAGTATACCAAACAGAAAGTTATCAGTCAAGTAGTTTCGGAATTATGATAGGTTTAAAGTTTGGAAAAACTACTCAAAAACTACTAGACGGGATGAGCTGTAATTTTTGAAGCTCCCCATGCTTGAAGCTCCTAGAAATTGATTTCTGTTAAACAATTCATAGTTTACAATTGACATTTTTTTAAAAATTTATTTTAAAAATGTATACGTTTTAAACTAATTTTTGAAAGCTAATATAAATTGTAACCGATGATTAATGTACCGATAATTATCAATGAAATGCTTTCTAAAAGTTTTCTAACAGAATTCAAAAGGTTAAAAATGGAAGTTTATCTATTTATAACTTTATTTATATCATTATCCATATAATAAAAGCGTTTATACATTTTACTGAACATTTGTGCTAGACTGAAATTACGAGAATAAAGGCATTTCACTTCTCGAAAACAAAACAAAAGCAATCATTTTTTTTAAGATGGAGGTTGAGGGGAGGGGAGGGGGGGGTCTTTATTGATTTTAAAAGTTTTCGAGGAGTTTTTTTTCTTCTCATCGATATGATTTTGATAACTTTCAAGGTTTTTCAATTTTAGCAGCCATTTTTAATTTTAATATCCAAAATTTGCCTTCTTGGAGAAACTTTTTTAGAAAATTTTCGCTCTCGAACAAAAAAAAAAAAAAAAAAAATAAAAAAAAATAATAATAACGGGATAAAATGTGTCCCACGGGACAAAGTTTAATAGCATCTATGAAGAACTTATAAATAATTTCAGAAAGGATAATATATGGCTATGTTTAATTGGTTTTCATAAATATTTTGAATTTTCATGAAATGTTTTGGAACAGGCAAATTGTCAATGGAAATATTTTGTTAAAGTCTTCAAAATTAAGTCAAAGAACATTAACAAAATCAATATTAATTTTGCAATAAGTGAAAGATGATTTAAACACATTATTAGCGTGTTATATTTTATGTTCATTTTATTCGATATTATTTTTAGTCAATTAAAAATTCTCTAAAAAATCATTATGCGTCGAATCAATAAGTATTAATTCAAATCCAAATTCTTATGCGAATCATTTTAAGAAAATAAGAGTTCATTTTAAAACATTAGGTTATTTTATCAATGTAATAAGATAGTTGGCACATTTAATTACAAAAAATATTCAAAACAAAAAATGTGAGAATACAGCATTTCTCTGATAAAAAACAAACGAAATAAATCTTTTTTTCTTAGCGACTAAAGTCCTACTTCTTTCACTATTACGCACTTTTCTGTCGTCTACAAAAAATCGTAGTTCACTTTTGAACGACTGCAAATAAAACTATATGGCTATTTTAAGACATTTATTTTTTGTTTTTTATGGAGCCGTTATTGATTTTCTCCAAAAGTTTGCGGGGATAAAAAAATTTCTCCGTTGATTTGATTTTAATAGCTTTCCCGATTTTTCAAATTTTGGCGTCCTTTCGAAAATTTTGATATCAAAACTGCCTTCTTAAGAGACTATAAAAAATTATTTTCACGCTAAATTCGAACAAAAGACGCATGGATTCATAGGATAAAATTTAGTTTACTCACCAAAGTTTAATAGTATCGAAGAAGAACTTATAAATTATTTTGAAATCGATTAAATCGATATGTTTAATTGGTTTTAATGAAGATTTTGAATTTCCATTGGAAGTTTTGGTAGTGACAAATTATTTACAAAAGCAATTTGGTAATATTCTTTGAAATTAACCCAAATAATCTTAAGAAAATTGATATTAAATAAATTTGCAATAAGTGGAAGAGTATGTAATCAAATTAAAATGTTCTATTCTACACTTATTTTGTCAAATATTATTTTTGGTCAATGAACATTGCTGAAATATTGTTGTTTTTAATATACGTTTATTAATCAGATTGAAGCATTTTGTTCTATTTCTATTTCAACACCTTGTTTAAAGACTACAGTAATTCATAAAATATTATTTACTTAAAACAGTTTGATAAATCATTATTTTTTAGATTATTCTTTTCCTTAGTTTTTTATGAATTAATAATAGCTCTCAACAACCAGCAAAATTAAATCAGGAGCTTATTAAAAGTTGTAGAAAGATAAAATATTTTTAACTGACAACTATATTCATATTTTGATGATTATTAATATTATTTTCAACGAAAAAAGTGGATGGATTAAAAAAAAAATTGAAATATTTTGTGCAGAAAAACAATTGTCATCAAAATTAAGAGTTTTAACCTTTTTCTATTTCAATCATTATTCAAGTTATTTTCAATTAATAAATTTTTTGAGCTACTTTCAATTTCTTTTTTTTTTCTAATTAATTAAAGAATTTCCTTTTCGGCCTATTTTAATTATTGTAAAGGTTAGTTTTAAACGGTGAATATTTATGAACACGTTTATTAATTGCATACACATCTTTCTCTTAAACACTGTTTTCAGTATTCTTTCTTGCTGCATGATTCTTCATTATTAGCATTCTGAAGTCTTTCTCCCTTTATTCTATTAAATTAAAGTTATTAATTGCATTAATAAAATTATTAATATGTATATAAATAATTATTAGTTTATTAATTACACACACATCTTTCTCTTAAATATTTTTTACAATTTTCTTTCTTGCGGTATTATTCTGCCATATTAGGATTCAGAAATTTTTCTCCCTCTAATCTATTAAATTCAAGTTATTAATTACATTCATACAGTTGTTGCAGTCATTAACATCTATATAATTAATTATTAGTTTATTAATTACATGCACATATTTCTCTTAAATATTGTTTTCAAAATTCCTTGTTGCAATATGATTCTTCAAAATTATCATTCTGAAGTCCTTCTCCCTTTATGCTATTAAATTGAAGTTACTAATTACATTCATAAGCTATCAATACGTATATAATTAATTATTAGTTTATTAATTACAAGTTACACACCTTTTTCTTACATATTGTTTTCAATAATTTTTTTGCTGTATGATTCTTCAAAATTAGCATTCTGAAGTCTTTTTCACTTTGTTCTATTGAATTCAAGTTATTAATTACATTCATACAGTTATTACAGTTATTAATATGTATGTAATTAAATATTAGTTTATTAATTACATACACATCTCTCTTTTAAATAACGTTTTCAATATTCTTTCTTGATGTATGATTCTTCAGTATTAGCATTCTGATGTGCTTTTCACTTTATTCCATTAAATTCAAGTTATTAATTATATTCAAAGAATAATCACAGTTATTAATGTATATATAATTAATTATCAATTTATTAATTACATACATACCTTTTTATTTGATATTATTTACACAGTATTCTTTCTTGCTGTATGATTCTTCATTAATAGCATTCTTATCTCCCTTTATTAAATTTAATCTTTGATTACATTCATACGATTATTATAGTTATTAACACGTGTACAATTAATTATTAGTTTATTAATTATACAGTGCTTTCTCTTAAATATTGCTTTAAATATTCTTTTTTGCTGTACTATTCTTCAATATTAGCATTCTGATTTCTTTTTCATTTTACTCTATTAAATTCAAATTATTAATTAAATTAATGCAGTTGTTACAGTTATTAACATGTATATAATTAATTATTAGTTTATTAATTACATACATATCTTTCTCTTATATATTGTTTCTTGCTGTATGATTCTTCAATGTTAGCATTCTGAAGTCTTTCTCCCTTTATTCTATTAAATTCAAGTTATTAGTTACATACTCTATATCTTTCTTTTAAATAGTATTTTCAATATTCTTTCTTGCTGTATGATTCTTCCTTATTAGCATTCAGAACTCTTCTTCATTTTATTCTATTAAATTCAAGTTATTAATTACATTGATACAGTTGTTACAGTTATTAATATGTATATAATTAATTATTTAGTTTATTAATTACATACACATCTTTCTCTTAAATATTGCTCTCAATATCCTTTTTGCTGTATCAGACTTCAATATTAGCATCCTGATTTCTTTTTCATTTTATTCTATTAAAGCCAAGTTATTAATTACAATAATACAGTTGTTACAGTTATTAACATGTATAGAATTAATTATTAATTTATTAATTACATACACATCTTTCTCTTATATATTCTTTCTTGCTGTATGATTCTTCAATGTTAGCACATTCTGAAGTCTTTCTCCCTTTATTCTATTAAATTCAAGTTATTAATTACAAACACATCTTTCTTTTAAATAGTGTTTTCAATCTTCTTTCGCATTCTGAAGTCTTTCTCCTTTTATTCTATTAAATTCAAGTTATTAATTACATACACGTCTTTCTTTTAAATAGTGTTTTCAATATTCTTTCCTGCTGTATGGTTCTTCAGTATTAGCATTCAGAACCCTTCTCCATTTTATTCTATTAAATTTAAGTTATTAATTATATTCATACAGTAATTATAGCTATTAATATGTATATAATTAATTATTAGTTTATTAATTACGTACATATCTTTCTCTTAAATTCTGTTTTCAATCTTCTTTCTTGCTGTATGATTCTTCAACATTATCATTTTGAATTTTTTGTCCCTTTATTTTATTAAATTCAAGTTATTAATTACATTCATGTCGTTATTACAGTTATTAATAAGTATATTATTAATTTATACATTACATACACATTTTACTTTTAAATAATGTTCTCAGTATTCTTTCTTGCTGTATGGTGCTTCAGTATTTGCATTCTGAACTCTTTTTCACGTTATTTTATTAAATTCAAGTTATGAATTATATTTATACGATTACAGTTATTAATATGTATAGGAGTTAATTACTAGTTTATTAAATACATACACACCTTTCTCTTAAATATTATTTTCAATATTCTTTCTTGGTGTATGATTCTTCAATATTAAAATTCTGAAGTCTTTTTACCGTTATTCTGTTAAATTTAATTTATTAATTACGTTCATACAGTTATTAACATGTATGTAATTAATTATTAGTTTATTAATTACACACACATCTTTCTCTTAAATATTGTTTTCAATATTCTTTTTGCTGTATGATTCTCCAATATTCGCATTCTGAAGTCTTTCTCACTTTATGCTATTAAATTCAATTTATTAATTACATTTATACCGTTATTACAGTTATTAATATGTATATTATTAATTTATTAATTACATACACATATTTCTTTTAAATAATATTCTCAGTATTCTTTCTTGCTGTGTGATGCTTCAGTATTTGCATTCTGAACTCTTTTTCACTTTATTTTATTAAATTCAAGTTATTAATTATATTCATACAGTAATTACAGTTATTAATATGTATGTAATTAATTAATAGTTTATTAATTACATACACATCTTTCTGTTAAATATTGTTTTCAATATTCTTTCTTGTTGTATGATTTTTCAATATTAAAATTCTGAAGTATTTCTCCCGCCATTCTATTAAATTCAAGTTATTAATTATATTCATACAGTTATTAATATGTATATAATTAATTATTAGTTTATTAATTACATACACATCTTTCTCTTAAATATTGTTTTCAATATGCTTTCTTGCTGTACGATTCTTTAATATATTAGCATTCTACAGTCTTTCTCACTTTATTCAATTTTAAGCATGAACACTGAAAAGTTCACTTTAAATTTAAGTTAATCCAGAAGACCACCTAGGTCTTCTCGGGCTACAAGTCATAGATGAAAACAATTTTTCAATCGAAAAATATAATAGTTTTTTTGCTTGCAATATATATTTTTTAGATTCCCCAATAACAACACCAAAAAGCATTTTTATGAAAAATATCAATTGTGTGTGTGTAAATAAAACTTTGAAATTTATTAAAAGTGATGCTTTCATATTAGCCGCATATCAGAAGTTGACAGCTAAAGAAATCGCAAAAGATTTTAATATTTAGAACAGCCTTTTTGATTTTTATTATGTCAGTATTTAAGCACGTAGTTCGATTACATATTTGTTAAATTTGTGTTATATTTATATTATTTTATTTATTTATTTATTGACGAAGTGTTAATTTCGTTGTGGAATATCAGACAGAAAGAAACGCTGAACTATTTATTTTGTTTTAAGTGCAAACGGGTAAATTTTCTGTAATCGAGCTGCACCAGATATCGATTGATTAAAAAAAAGTAAAATCTTGCTTCAAGATTATTTTAAGAACTAATACAGAATCAGTAAAGTAAGATAAAATTTTCAAACAAATTACATTTGAAAGTACATTTTGTACTCGAAATAAAGAAAATTGAGAAAAAAGAGAAATGGATTGCTTAAGACTGTTCTCAAATCCAAAAGGGCAATTTTATGACATAAGTTTTAATTTATTTTCAGAAACTATGTCATCGAACTGTGTTTTCCGTTTTTTTTTTTTTTTTTTTTTTTTTTTTTTTTTTTTTTTTTTTGCAAACGCAGTGGATCTTTCAGAAAATAGTGTCAAAGTGGGCGTTTTGAACCGAATTTCCGTGCGAAAGAAGAATAACCACTCAAGAAAGGGTGAAAATCGTCTTTGTCGCGAGATCAAAGTCGCTTATAACTCAATAGGTAATTTATTTATCGAAAAAAATGGAAAACACATGTGCTGCAGTTCTATTCCAAATCGCATCCAGGCCTTCCAATTTTATATCTTTCAGTTAAAAAATGAATTTGTAAATGTATTGAAACGTTTTGCGCTTGTTGAGCAGAGCAGTTGAGAACAGCCTTAAACCGTTTCCACAATGATATGACGTCAGCATTAATCACGGACATGTTTTTGCTTTATAATATAGATATTTAATTTTTTATAAATGTGCAATACACTTTGCCGGCTATAGATACTTTCTAAACATTTAAGAGATTTAATGTTTTTTAGAATATAAAATACATTTGTTGAAATTTAAAAAATATAAAAGTCTCTTTCAAATATTTATAACTTGAAATTAATAATAAATAATATAATTTTGAAGATAATTCAAAAAAGGACATCTTTAGTGTATGCAATTCCGACTTATTTTTTCTTTTAGTAAGGCTTTCCAAGCCAGTATTTCGTATATATTTACTTTCAAACGTTTTTAAAATTAATAATTTTGAGATACGCTGGTAAAAGTTTAATTTTATACTTTGTCTCATTTATGTTGCAGCCGAATTTCTTTGAATGTTACATCAAAGTCAGCATTTAAATGATTTATAACTTTGTATAGTGAAATAATGAATAATGATGATTTTGTGATAATGAAATAAAAAATTGGTATAATAAAAGTTTTGATTGAAATATACATTTATCTTGAATCTTGAATGAATGGCACAATTTCGCGATTTTACCAGACTAACTGCTAAAGGTATATTTTCAAGGGGGAAAAATCATATATTATTTTTTAAGTCAACATCCTTTTTTCTAAGCATACGTACAAAACGCGCATCGATGAATGAGATATCATATGAAAGGTTTTTGGACAGATTTTTGTTATTAGTACATTCACAATTCGTTAAACGCATTGTTTTAGTAAAATTGCAGATTACTTAGCATTTTTAAATGGCAAATATATCAGAAAATAATGTAAAACATTACGTGAAATTCACGCGTTGGTGTTTTCAAATAGTAATGTCCACTAAAACTTGAATTTAAAAGAAAAATAATTTTTTATATAGAGAGATAATCATTAACTAACTATAAAAAAAAAGAAGTTTGTTTTTGCCTTTTTTAAATTTATGTTTTAACAGTATTTCACACAACATAACAAAACATTTCATATGCATGTGATTTAATACTTCAGGTATAACAAAATTTATGAAAGAAATGAACAAATGAATAAAGAATATATTGTATTGTTTTCTTCTAACAAACTAAAGATTGAATTTTTGGAGGAAAGAAAATATGTTCACATATAAAAATATTAACTAAATTTGTTAACAAATTTATAGAAAACGTTTGATTCTAATTTATTTTATTCGCGTTTTAACACATTTAATTTAATATTACAAAAATAAATCTCGTATTCGTATGATTTATACTTTTGGTATAATAAAATTTATGAAAGAAATAAATATAAAATATATTATATTGGTATTGTTCCCAGATGTAACGGGTCACAAAATATTTTTTTTTTTTTTTTTTTTTTTGGGGGGGGGGGGGTAGGATATGTTTTTATATAAAAATATTAACTAAGCCTATTAACTAATTTATAAAAAACGTTTGATTCGAATATCTTTTATTTGTTTTTTAACATTATTTAATTTAATATTAGAACAAATTTCATATTCGTATAATTTATATACTTCAGTTGAAATAAAATTTATGAAAGAAATGAACAAATGGCTATTGAATATATTTTATTGTTTTTATCTAGATATAACAAGTTGGGTCACTAAAGATTGAGTTTTTTGGGGAAAGGAAAATATATTTATATATAAAAATGTTAACTAAGCCTGTTAATCAATTTATAGAAAATGTTTGATTCTAATATCTTTTATTTGTGTTTCAACACAATTTAATTGAATATTACAAAAAAAAAGTCATATTCATAAGTTTTATACTATACTTATAATAAAGTTACGGAAAAAAAATGAACAAATGAATGCAGAATATATAGCATAAGCTTTTCTATAAATGTAACAAGCTGGGTAACTAAAGGTCGATTTTTTTTGGGGGGGGGGAGGGGGGGGATATGTTTATATATGAAAAAAAAATTAACTCAGTCTGTTATAGAAAATGTTTGATTCTAATTTCTTTTGTTAGTGTTTTAATACTATGTAATTGAATATTATAAGAAATTTCATATTCACATGATTTATGCTTCAGGTAATAATAAAATGTTTGAAGGAAATAGGGGTTTTTGAAGGTTACAGAATATGTTGCGTTGATTATATACAGCAAACTCAGCTGATAAACATTTATGGGGGAATATAAAATATATTTTTATGTGAATATATTTATTTTAAGGAACTCATGTAAAGTGTTTGATTCTACTTTATTTTTTTATGATTTAACTGTATTTTAGTAAATGTTATAACAAACTCAGGATAAGTAATGATGTAAAGGAATTTATGAATGCAATGTTACACCATAAGGAGATACAATATACTGATATATAACATACTGAGAGTTAAAATTATATTTGTAAGGTAAAAGAAAAGATTATTTTTAAAATAGTAATCATGTATACTATTTTTGATTATGCATTGGTTGTTGATAGTACTGATTACATATAG
This sequence comes from Maratus speciosus, assembly GCA_963932465.1. Classification (NCBI taxonomy): domain Eukaryota; kingdom Metazoa; phylum Arthropoda; class Arachnida; order Araneae; family Salticidae; genus Maratus; species Maratus speciosus. Next base: position 430,456,310 of record OZ010797.1, on the reverse strand, counting down.
CAAACTCATCTGCTAAACATTTATGGGGGAATATAAAAGATGTTTTTATGTGAATATATTAACTATAACTGGCTCACGTGAGGTGTTTTTGATTCCACTTTGTTTTATTTATGTTTTAACTATATTTTATTAAATGTTACAACAAACTCAGGATACATATGATGCAAAGGAATTTATGAATGAAATGATATCCCATACTAAGACACAGTATACTGATACATATAATATACTGAGCAGTAAAAATATATGCCTAAAGTAAAAGAATATAGATATTTTTTTAAATCACATATATGTGATTACTATTTTTAAAAAAATAACATATGTTATTTCTGATGTCAGCATCCCTTTTTCTATATACATACAACACGCACAACGATATGTATGAGGAATGAATGTCATACGATGACAACGGAATACCATATGGAAGGTCTTTGAACAGGCTTTTGATATAGTACACTCACATTTAGTTAAAGCACTTTGTTTGATTAAAAAGTGAAGTTAGTTAAAAAGCAATGAAAAAACGTATCTACAAATAATCTCAAAGATCGCAGCGCGAACTGATCCACTGTGATATCACTAAATATTGAATTAAGGCTGTATTTACGTTAAAATCACTGCAGTAAATACGCTTAAAAATACATTTATAAAAAAGGAATGGAATTTACGAAGAAAAAAATGTATGCTAAACCTCATACTGTAAATTTATATACATATTATTTCGATATACATAATTTATCTAATCTATAAATGGAATACTTAGAAAATATTTTTAAAACAGCAGTAAACAATTTTAATATTCTGTGGTTATGGTAATCATGAAAGCTAAATTAATCAATGCTTTTTGACTTAGTTAAAATGTGTTACATTTAGCATTAATTTATTTGAATAAAGATAGGCGTTAGCTTAATTACGATAGGTAAACATCGGAAGCTTTATAAAAGTATGAAATATGAATGAAAAACTATGGAAATACTGATAAAATTATACATATGTATATATATTTAAAGAAACAAAAACAAAATTGAAATAAGAAAAATAAGTCTTGAAATTTTATCAGTATGTGTAATACAGAGTTGAAAACGATCAATGAGTTCTATAGTCCCTTAGATTTGTTCCGCTTGCAAAAGTGAAGTTCTTCTTTTATAAATTGTAGGTTATTTATTAAAAATCATTATCCAAACGACAATCTTATCATGAAATTGCATATATAACATAGATAACGTGAGTAATCACCTTATTTAATCTAAAAACGTCAAAAAAATTGTTTCACTTAATGATTATTTAATGTATTAAGTATTTTAACTGATTAAAACAGACAACACCAAACGCTAAGCCGCGGTGATTGGGCTACTGTAAATTTGATGCATTTACTCATGATCCTGTTGATATTGTTATCCTTGCTATCTTTACAGCATTTATAAAATATGAAATATTTCATTCACGACAATAGAGGAAGTGTCCAATTATAAAGGTATTAGTTGTATGCTTCGCGACAAATTGGGCAAGATTTCCAAGATACGTAAGCTTTTGAATCAGAAAAACTGTTTAATAAATTAAAATATTTTTAATAATAAATTACTTAGCGAAAATCCCCAGCCAAATGCCATTGCGGTAGTGTTATCATGGAAGAAGTCGTGTAATTATACAACATATAAATAAATATCATAAATAATATCAAATAAATCGCCATATGGCGACTAAATTTTTTTTCTGTGGCCCCTAACTTTCGGTGTCTAACTCGCCTTTTTTTTTTCTTTTTCTTTTTCTTTTTTTTTTCTTTTTTTTTTTTTCTTATAGAAAAACAAATGTTTGAAGTGTATTTTGATTTTTATAGTGCAAAATAATGTCACGCATTTACATTTTTTAATGTGCATTTTTTATGACAAAATCAAAATAAGAACGATTGTTTTCCTAATATTTCCTACTTAACATGATTGCTTAGCTTATATACATTTTTTTTAAAACTGTAGCTTGGCCAATTTTATCTTCTGACTGCACATAGTTTAAGATTTATATTATACTTAATTTAATTCACATTTTAATAATTTTATGATTAAGTTAAATACACACATTTGATGCAATTTAGTCTGTGTTTTGTTGTATATGTGTATATATTAAAAAAAATTATTTTTCACTTTGAATTTCTGAGTTTTTTGTTTAGTTTTGATCCCCATATGAACGCTATTGTTTTTTATACATTTGTTTCACAATGTGGCCACAGGATTTTTTAGGTTTAGGATCCAGCTTTTGGGATTCTGCGTATATGTAAGATTGCCAGATTTACCTAAAAAAAAAAATTAAAAGCAATTTAACAAATTTACAACGACCATTTGGAAAATGATTTTTTCAAAGACTAAAATTTAAGACATAAAAAATCGCACGGAGTTGATCATACATTACGTACGCCATGGATTACATTTTTCGTAACTGTAAACTTTTAAACTTCTACGGAGCTGGTCATACATTACGTACGCCAACATGGATTAAACTTTAATATTCCTGGATCAATTTTAAATGAAATTTCATTCTTAAACTTCTAAACACCCCACAATATTACTTTTCACACCGTCGTAATAGAAAAAAATTTACTTTTAAATGCGATTTGATTGAAAGCTGTACCTCAATTTGTTTCTGAGTTATTAATTTTTTTTGTAGTTTTTATTACTTTTTTGTCATAGCGGCAACAAAAGTATCCATCTCTGTTGAAAGTAAAAGGAAAATACAGATTACTGTATAGACCAATCAGAAAACGAATAAAATGCGGATTCTACTAATAAAAAGCTTCAGATATGTTTTTGATTTCCTACCCTGACGAGGACAATAACCATTTTTCCAAATGGTTAAAAAAAGGGAGGGGGGTAGGGTAATCTAGTTTGTTTTGCTGTACCATCACTTTTCACATCCTAATAGAATATGTTGAATGTCCCAGTAATGTCTTCTTTACGGAATTTTTCTTTAAAAAGTTCATTAAATTATAGTTTTAGAATTTTGTTTTTCCAACATTATTTTATCAACAAAACTGGTTGGCTTATTCTGCTGTAATATTTCGCATTATGAATCAAAATTTATCGTAGCAACAGAAAAAAATAGAAAAGATCCTAAAACTCATTAGTGATTCCGGACATTTTAAAGATATACACCCTACAAAAATAAATGTTTGTATTAAAAAAATTAATATAATATAACAATGAAAATATCAAAGCTTGTGATAAAGGTTATTATACTTTTAGCTTTCAATAACGTCAAATTCAGATAACAAGGAGACAATAAAATGAAAGTCAGCCTTAGTTCATGTTATATCATCTCAGTAAAAAGTATTGTAGAATTGTGGCACAAAAGATTTCAATGTGAGGTTTTTGAATTTTTTAAGATGAGTATATATAGAACGTATTATTTAAGATGCATCATACAATAATAAAAACGAAAGAAGTTGTTATACTGAAAACGTTGTAATGTATAGCGTTACATTAAAACAGAAAACAAACGATTTCAGGGGAAAACGTACAATCTGGCAATTCTAGGGTGATTTTGATTTCTTCGACAATTGAGAAACAGTTGAGTCTTTTTCCAAATAAAAGAATTACATGGTTTTTAAATTATGGCTCTATTTAATTATTTATATCCTTATTTTACGAAACTGAGATGTTCATTTCTATCGATAACAGTTTTGGGAATTGGTATATAAACATTCCTAAACTCGCTAAAAAAAAAAAAAAAAACATTGTTAAATAAAGACGAAAAAAGATAAATTCACATGAAGAATTATATGTATGGTATATGTACAAATGAATGATATGTATGTATGAAGAATAATATTTATTTGTACATACATAACAGTTTCAGGCGTACTTTTTATAGATTCCTTATAACAAAATAACCGGATAAGTATTTCCCCCCTCCTCATACTTTTGATAATGCCAAATATTTCATAAAACATTATTAAAGGTTTTAGACAGTTTTTTCGGCATTAAATCAATCAAAAATGTAACTATAAAAACATTGTTTTATAAAATTGTGTGCTTTATTTCAGTACCACAGCTTCATGATATAATACAACAGCATTCATAAGCCGCTTCTTTAACTTGATTGTAATGATTTATACGTCTGTACATTTATTATTAAGCCTTCATTTACATTTCAGCATTTAGTAATAATAAAAGTCTTCGGGTCTGGTGTCCTATTAACAGAACATGCCTTTTCATTGACTTATTATTTTATCTTAACAATTATTTTTGTTATTATCTGCATGTAGTAATGATAGTATTCGCTTATACATTTATTATTATGACTTCATTTACGTTTCAGTATTTAGTAATAATAGTAATAATAAAAGTATTCGGGTCTGGTGAGCCCTATCAACAGAACATACTTTTTCATTGATTATTATTTAGTTTTAACAATTATTTTTGTTATTACCTGTTATTAATGATAGTATTCGCCTATACATTTATTATTATGGCGTCCTTTACGTTTCAACAATTAGTAATAATAATAATAATTGTAATAATAATAATAAAAGTCTGAATTTTCTTTGCACTGTTAGCGATTCTATTATTTCGAAAATTCGTTTCAATCTTTGAACTTTAAATAGGCGCTATACTTTTTCCAAAGGAGTACTTTATGACAAATTAAAAAAAAAAAAAATCTGGAAAAAATTTATATTCGTTTAATCTGCTGTTGTAACACGACATTTTCCAAACGTTTTTGAAAATATTTTTTATCTTTTTTCCACGTGAATAGTATGCGCAAATTAACAGGGTTTTTTAAGATGATTTTGTAAAATGATATATTTGTTGAATTTTAGTAAACCTTGTATTTTGTAATTTTGATATAGCTACTTTTAATATTGTTAACGTAAAAGTAATTTTTCCCTAAAATTAAAAAAAAAATCGACCAAAAAAAGAGTCAATAATAAATTAATAAAATGCCATTAAAAATTTATGATTAATCACAAATAAATTTATAATTACAGTAATTTCATGTACCACTTACATACTATTAATTTAATATATTTTTATGTAATACAAAACTGTACTCCTTCTTAGGGTGACCAAATTTTATAACTTTTTAAAATAAGGAGTTTTTATAACTTCAAAATTTATAACTTTTTAAGCTTTAATTTTTATTTATTTTATTTTATTTTTTTTTTTTTTTTGTCCCTCAAATTTATTTCTATCTTAAAGGTTATTAATTCTTTTAAATCAAAAATTGCGATAATTGCGTGGAACAGCGTTATTACAATTAACTGCACATTTCAGTGTTTAATAATAATAATAATTTCCTTAAATTTCTTTACACCATTTAAGATTTTTTTTTTTTTCAATCATACGTTTCAGAATTTCAATTTAAAATAGGGGGATAATTTATGATAAAACAACAAGGAAAAAAATAACAGAAAGTTATTATGTCTGTTTAATCTTGTTGTAGTGCAACATTTTAAAAAATCTTTATTTAAGAAATTTTTTATCTATTTCCATATGCATTTTAGACAAAATAACGATAGCAAAAATTTCCCCAAAAATTGAAAAATAAAAATGGACACGTAAACGTCAATATACATGTTTTTTATACAAAAATATTCTTAAATCAAATACAGTTGCTTCCACAAGTAATAGTCATTCCATATATGTGTAAAACGTTTCAGACATTTTTATTTAAATACCAAATTAACTCAGTTGTCTTTTTCTTTTCCTTAAATTTAATTTATCATGTATAACGATAGCGCAATTGTTTCATTAATACACACTGATTTTTTTTTTTAACCCTCTCGTCACCCCGAGCCTCATATGAGGCTCCTACTTCGAATTGGAATATTGGAAAGAAAAAAAATATTTTTGTTAATTCCAGCACCTAATAGTGATAGCATATGTCGATACATTTACTATTATGACTTTACTTATGTTTCAGCATTTAATGATAATAATATTAATAAACGTTTTATTAATTATTAGTAAACCGTTGGCGTTTCTTTTAATTCAAACATATGTTTCAGCCTTTCAATTTAAATTAAGGCCTCCTTTCCGAATTCGTAATTTGTTATAAAAGATAAAAAATACTATTACATTTTTTATGTTTGTTTAATCTGGTTGTAATACATTTTCCAAACGTCTTGAAAAATTCTTCCTTAGACTATTTTTATATGAAAAACACGCAACATAACTACATTCGTTAGGTTTCTGTAAGTAACACATTCATTAAATTTCAGTAAACTGTAACTTTTGTGATTTCGATAGCTACTTTTAATTTCGTTAGCGTAAAAGTAATTTTTTCCAAAATTGGAAAAAAAATTCAGTGCCGAGAGGATTAAACTTTCTTTAAAATTGGAGTTAAAATTATTTCTTTAAATATACTTTTTTATAACTTCAAAAAGTGTTAAAAATATGTCTCTTTCAAATATTACATATTGTTTATATAAATTTCCATACTTCATAAATACAAAATCAGCTAAGTTATTATCAATAATTAGTTAATTAAAATTTGTTAATTAAGACAAGTGCTACATTAAAATTTTATTGTATGAAATTACGTAAAATAAGTTAAATTGTATTGGTAATGTAGAAAGTTTTAATTATATTAATGATGTAACTAATAGTTCCGTAAGTTCTTGAGTGAGCTGAAAAATAAATACGAATCTTAATAATTAATTTTAAAGAATGAGTTTAGCTGAAATGAAAAAATAAATAACGATCTTTGTAACACGTTAAGTAATGGAATGAGTAATTAAAACATATTTTCAGCTCGAGATTTCATTAAATTCTTATTGGTGAATTCCTTTTACTTATGGAAAAGTTTTTATACAGAATAATTTGTTTCACTAATTGTAGTTTAAAGTAAATGACTTAACTTTGAAAGAAATCATAATTTAACTTAGTTTCGACAGTAGTTTTTTAATCATAAAAGTATGGAACTCGCATTTATTGAGGAGAGGATATTTATTCTTTTGTTTTGGGTGTTTAGGTGTCATTGATTAAAACAGAGTTTTCTTTTTCTTTTTAAAAGAAAATATCACATACTTTTTTAAAAAGTTTTGGTTAACAACATAAATCCCTAAAGATTCAAAAGAACAAATATAGAATTAAGATATAACTAAAGATTTTTTTTTAGATAATTAAATCGTTATTTAGACAATTTTAAAGATTGTATTATTATTATTATTTTTTTTTTAATTCTTGGGGTTGGGGGTTTGGGAAGGGGTGGAGAGTAAAATGTTTATATTTATGCAACATAGTTAAAAAATTGTCAAAATTAATTGTAGTATAATTAATTTTGAAATTCATTATTAGAAATAAAATTTTGCAAACTAATAATGCAGTGTCATTATGATATGTAAAAAGAGTTGTTGCACAAAATTTATATGTTTTATTTTATTAATTTACTTGATTTTAAAATAACTTAATATAAGTTATTTTCTATATTTAATATAATTTTGTATGTTTGTCGTAAATATTTATATCTTTATGAAAATTATATTTTGCGAAGCACTTAATATGTTTTATTTCACTGCCGAGTAAAATGTCAGAATACTTAACAAACATTATCCGACAAATACACACACAGAGACACATATACATATGTGTGTGTGTGCGAACAGAATATAAAATCTAATTTTACATTAGTTAAATTCAGGATATTTCATAAGTTATAGATTAATTTAAAAGTATAGAAAAAAAGCGAGTTTGGGAAAAAAATTTCTCAAAATATATATTACGCAATGATTTTAACATTTCATTCCACCGTATTTTATCATGTGAGTTTCCAATTATTTAATCTGTGAACAATCAATTAAATGAAAACTTCAAAATAAAATTTTATAAAATATTGTAAAAATATATATATGCACACGCAAAGACTGGTGTTATGTATTTACAAGTCATTGAGTCTTCATGGAGCCTTAATTTAAATATTTTTATTAAAATTAAGTTTTAATAATTATACACCCGAAATACATAATGCACACAAAGTATTTTGTAGATTTTACGTATTTTGTAGGATTTTACATATTATATCACGGTATTTTTTATTATTTCATGAGTTCGTATACCCACTTAACAAAAATTTGTAAATCTTACGATTTGTACACCTATGATATACTTTTTAATTAAATCCTTCTGTAATAAAAGTAACAGAACATTTATTCATCATACTAAGTTTGTCTGTTTATTGGAATTATTTCATTAATTAATGATGTACACACTCTGTAATGATGTTTCTCGTTTTTGAAAGTAATTCCCTTTATAATAGCAATAAAAATACAACATTTCTCGCATACTATTTTTTGTTCTGTTTACACTGTTTATTTCTTAGAAAAATTATGTTACTAATTAATGATCTATTAACTTTGTAATGATGTTTATTTTTTAAAACAAATATAATTTCCTTTACAATAGAGAAAAAAGATACATTACTATTTTTTTTTTTATTATTTATATATATTTTTTTTTTTTTTGCGTTCGAGCTTTGATTCTAATGCGTGCTGTCTATTTTTTTTTTCTTTTTAGATATTAAAATTTCTTTTTTTATTAATAATGCGCTCTGTTTGTAATGAAGTTTTTTTTTTTTTATAAATAATATATTTCTTTATGCTATAAAAAAGATACACTATTTATATCATGCTATCTTTGGAAATATCAACATAAACCCCTATGCACACTTTATTTTAAAATAAAATTCGCTAATTAATAATGTGCTGTCTTATACTTACTGTACTTATATTTCCTTTTAAATAAAATCCCTTTTATGATGGAAATAACAATAAGTATTTCTCACATACGACATTTGGTTCTATATACACTTTTTTCTGTACGTAAAAAATATTTCACTTTGTAATGATATTTTTTCCTCTCTGTTATTTAAATAATAAATCCTTTTATAGCAGAATTAACAATACATTATTTATCATATACGATCCTTGGTTCTGTGTACACTTTTTTTTTGTTTTACTTTTAACAATATTATTACACTATTTAATGATGACATCACTTTGTAATGATGTTTCCTTTTTTTTTTTTTTTTTTTTTGGTGGGGGGGGGGGGGGGGGAATAACAATTCCTTTTAATATAAATAACTATATATTATGATTAACGTTATAAATAACGATACTCGTAATTATGTTTCTTTAAAAAAAAAAAAAAAAAAATCGTTTATAAAAGAAATATATACGTTACAATATTTCTTGCATACGATCTTCGATTCTATGCACACTGTTTATTTTCTTATAAAAAATGTTTCACTAGTTTATGATGTACTACTTACTATATGATGTATGCATTTTGTAATGATGGTTTTTTTTTTCTATTAAAAAATAATAATTTCTTTTATAACAGTGATAACAATACAACATTTCTCACATACGACATTTGGTTCTATGATCTATGCAAACATTTTTCTCCAAATAAAAATTATTTCACTAATTAATGATGTACTCACGTTGTAATAAAATTTCTTTCTTTCTTTTATTTAAATAATAAATCCTTTTATAGTAGAATTAACGATGTATTATTTATCATATAGACCTTTGATTCTATGTACACTGTTTACTTTTAATAAAATTATTATACTATTTAATAATGACATCACTTTATAATGACGTTTCTTTGGAGAGGGGGGGGGGGGTAATAATTCCTTTCATATTATAAATAATGATGCGTTATAATTAACGATATAAGTAAGGTACTCTTAATTTTGTTTCTTTAAAAAATCCTTTTGTAAATGAAATAATAATGCAATATTTCTCGCATGCGATACCTTTGATTCTATGGACACTGTTTATTTTCTAATAAAAAATGTTTTACTAATTTATGATGTACTACTATATGATGTATGCACTTTGTAATGATGGTTTCTTTACTGATTAAAAAAAATATATATATATAGTCTTTTATAATAGTAATAACAATGCAATATTTCTCGCATACCATGTTGGGTTCTATGCACACTGTTTATTTACTAATTAATGATGTACTCACTTTGTAACGATGCTTCAGGATCTTCAGGAAGCGACAGTAAAAAAAAAAGCAAGAACAGTTGCATAAACTCGGAAAATATCTTCACCAGCCTTAGGAACAACACGCCCGTGGAAACATCACCCCGGTAAGTGCAAACAATTCAGTCCTAAAACCAATCTAGGGCCTCAAAAATTGATCAGTAATCCAGCCAGCCTCTCCTTTGTGCATAATATTCATCGTGAGTGGCGGAGTCGGCGTTTGACGCAACATTCTCCTTGCATATTAAAAGCTCCTCTGGTGGGCTGCTTGTGAATATATGAGATGAGCTGTGTGAGTGTGCGCCCTCTGACGGAAACTGTATGAACTCGTTAGGGCCTCAGAAAGAGCTTGTTTGGATAAATATCGGATTTTTGTTTTGGGATCGTTAATAAAGGTGAAAACTAGGAAATTTGTTTAGTAATCAACGTACGGTTTGTCTCTCTTTTTTAGTCGCCACGTTTTAAAGATTACTAATATTTTGAGATTTTTACACTAATGCTTTACAAACAATAGTACATTTTCCAAAATGTACATTTTTCTTTTTTTTATGTACATGCAACAATGGCAGGTAAAGATGAGGTACGTGCCCTTTTTTCATTTTAGATTTCGTTAAACTACGAAAACTACGAAATTTGGTTATTAATCAATGCACCGTTTGACTCTCTCTTTTTCTAGACGCCACTTTTCAAATATTAGTAATCTGTTTAGATTTTTATACTTACACCTTTACAATAGTATATTTCTCAATATATATATATATATATATATATACACATTCAATATGTACATACAACAATGGCAGGTAAAGGTGAGTTCCGTGCTTGAATGGGAGTGGGATATTTTTAAAGAACCGTGAGATCAGTGCTGCAAATCAGTTATATGTGCTGGGGGTTCGCCTCATCCCCAGATCCACGATATTAGATAAAGATCGGATTTTCATTTTAAATTTCGTTAAACTATGAAAACTACGAAATTTAGTTAGTAATCAATGTATCGTTTGTCTCTCTCTTTTTCTAGACGCCACTTCTCAAGCATTAGTAATCTTTTTAGATTTTTATACTTACACCTTTACAATAGTATATTTCTCAATATATATATATTTAATATGTACATACAACAATGGCAAGTAAAAATGAGTTACGTGCTTGAATGGGAGTGAGATATTTTTAAACAATCATGAGATCAGTGCTGAAAATCAGTTATATACGCGAGGGTTTGCCTCAACCCCAGATCCAAGATATAAGACAAATATCGGATTTGCATTTTAGATTTCGTTAAACTACGAAAACTGGTTAGTAATCAAGGTACCGTTTGACTCTCTCTTTTTTTAGGTTCCGCTTTTCAAAGATTAGTAATCTTTTTAGATTTTTATACTTACACCTTTACAATAGTATATTTCTCACTATATATATATTTAATATGTACATACAACAATGGCAGGTAAAGATGAGTTACGTGCTTTGAATGGATGTGCGATATTTTTAAAAGCCCGTGAGATCAATGATGAGAATCTGTATATGCGCGGGGATTCCGCCTCATCCCCAGATACACGATATTGTATAAATATCGGAATTTCATTTTAGATTTCGTTAAAAAATAGAAATATTTAGTTAGTAGACATTAGTCAATCAACGTGCATTCCTTTATAGAACAGTAACGAGTACTAAATATATACTCGGCACTTAGCCAATACCGAGTATAAGAATTTTAGTTTTTAAGCATATTTGGAGACAAACATATTTATTACTGACTTGTAAAAAGTTATTTGAATATAAATGTATAATATATGCAATAGTTCATAAAAACTATTTACTCGGTACATAATTTTTTTTTTTTTTTTTGAAAAAACCATGTAAAATTAATGCAGATTAAAATTAATTTAATTTTATAATAAAAATAAATTGTTTTTAAATCTATAGGAAAAGATTGTGATTTTGGATAAAGAAACCGTTTGTAGAAACTGAAAATACAATAAATGCAGGGCTCCCAAATGGTCCACTTTTTTGAATACCAGTATTTTCTTAGAAAATTTTCTCTTTAGATTTTCTCTTGCAAAATTCGCAGAATCCGTCTTCATAGCGCAATTGTAGCAGAAACATACCATAAAATTTTCTTATAAAAAATATTAGTATTCAGTTAGCGGACCATCTGGAACCCCTGTAAATGCAATATTTATTATTATTATTAGTATTATTGTTGTTATTGTTATTGTTATTAAATTCATTATGTTGAAAATTATGGTGCAAAAACATCAATCGTTCTATACATTTTAGGGATATAGGGCAATTCTTTTATTATTGTGAATTCGACCTGCCTCAGAAAGAATGCGTTCGCTGCAAGCACAGGGAAAACAACACCTTTGTATGCTGTACATATAAAACAATGAAAAGAAACTGTAAAGCCAATGCTAACTTTTTAATCAAAAGATAAAAAGCTAATTTGAAAATATATGAAATGTTTTACATTATTCAATGAATTGTCACAGAAAGCATAATAGCCATTTTTTGATAAACAGATTTCAGATATCAGATTGAGCAACGATGGGTTAAAGAATGAATTTTAATTACATATTGGTTAATTGTACTTTTTATGGATAAATTCGGGTTTTTTAAATTTTTTTAAAATAATGTTATTAATTAAAAATGTTTCATGTTACAAAAAATTGTCCTTAAAAGCTGCACAGTAAATTAAATTTCGAATGGATGTTAATTACAAAAAATCTGATTATATGCTCAAAATGCATGTGTATGTGTGTGTGTGCGCGCGCACACACACACAGTGATGTTACCCCTAAGCTGTGACTTCATGTGCGAATCAATGATTCTTTCTTACACACAATCACTCGGTATTCGCCGAGTAGTAAATGGCCGAGAACTCGGTAATTGGCTACTCGGCCAAAGTACTACTTACACGGTACACCACTAATTTATTATATTAATGATGATTTAGATGTATTAAACTTCCGAAATATCCGATCAAAAGTGTAATATTTCTATGTAAATGATTGAATAATTCATTTAGGATATCAGAATATTTTCAGAGATACTAGAAATCTATTTGACTGCACATATCGTTGATAAGCAATTAATGAATTTAATCTCTGTTAGAAATTTGGCTCAAAGCACCAAAAATACGACAGAATTTTTAGGAAGATCCTTTGCCTTTGCCAAAAAGGAAATTTTATAGATTTTATAGTCTATGAACAGCTGACAATTTTAAGCATTTCTGAATAATAAAAATGAATTTAGGACTCTGCTACAAAGTAACTGCATTTGAGAACAACAAGCTTAACGGGAAAACTACCTTCCAGAAAAAAGTTGGCCTTTTAAATAGATTTTCATGACACGATATTCGAAGGAAAATCGTTATCATAAGCAGCTAGTTATAACTCAAAATTTAATACATTTATTGAAAAATAAAAGTTATTCAATTCTGAGGGGCATGAATAGTATTTATTGTCTGTAATTGCATGTTGTTACATGTAAAAACGTTTTTGCGAATATGTCAGTAGTATGATTTCATTTGTTGAGCGGGTAAAAATAAATAAATAAATAAAGAGAACATTCTCAAATATTCTTTTACTTGAGTCAAGTTTTTGTCGAAATTATTTGATGTAAAACAATACAGTGTAAACCAACTATATAACAATCTAAATGCATTTAATAAATAAAGAAATAAATAAAGAACTCTCGCTTAACCATTTTACCCATAAAAAATATTTTTTTCAAAATAATTTAGCAGAAAATATTTCAAAACAAATATGCAAATTGCAAATTATCATACAGAAACATTTCGTATTTCTACGAAAGCCTGCATAGCACACATAAAAAGCAACAATCTTTTGTGTAATGTTTTAGAAGATAGCACGTGAAAAAATTTGAACGCAAATCTCTCTTTTTCTTTCTTTTTTTTTAACATTTCATCTAAAATATTTAATATTTCTTGAGAAAAGAAAATGAATAAAGTAATTTCAAATTACTAATTGATATGTTTATAAAATGATTCCCCAAAGTTTCTTTATTATATTTACAATTATTTAGATATTACGTGAATAACGTTTTTGTTCAAATTATGTAATGGTCCGGGAGCCGGTTGCACCGAAAGACCCGTCTTCGCGGAGTTGAAATTTTTTTATGTAAATCGATAGTAAAAATACCACAATATATAATCCAAACGGAAAAGTCAAAACATATATTAAAATATTTATTTGCTTAAAAGACGTTACTAAAAACGCATAAAGTAAATTAAAAACCTATATTGACATGTTTCAACTCCTTCACTGAGTCGTCATCAGAATGTATAACAGAAATTTCAAATACAATGCATACGAAAAATGGAAAATCATCGAATCCAAACAAGTAAACATATAACGCCCTCTACATTTTCGCTATCGCACGTGTTTCCTCTACGTCGCGACTCCACAAGTTGTCCAACCATTCAATCCATATAGTATTCGGGATGCGAAAAGATAACGTATCGTTACAAACCCCTGAACCACTTAAATAAATTTCAATGGACTCTCTTATAAATAATTGTAAATAAAAATTAGACCTGTAGATTAATCTACTCTTGTTAAAAAGTATGTTAATGCTCTCTATTTGATTCAGCCGGGATAAAGCAGTATTATCTCTATTATATTTTATGTCCGCCATATGTTCTTTACATCTGATATTGAATTTTCGTTAGGTCATACCTACACAGTAAAAAAAAACGGTAAAAATTACAGCTGATTTGGCTGTGAATCGCTAAAATACAGCGTTTTATTAACTTCCGTATCGATTTACAGTAAACTGCTGTTATTTCAACAATGGCAAAACCGCCTGGACTGCATTCCAGATGAGATACCTGCCCTACAGGCACACTGTCAAGCCAAAGCAAAGTAGTGTCGTACGAGTGTTAGCGTCGGTGTGAATATGTGCCTATTATGAATTCAAAATGGCGATTTTGGATACTTATATACAATTCTGGATTACATATTTAAAAAAAATCAGAGTAAGTTTTATTTTTATGTTTATTCGTATCATTGATTTAATAACTGTATCAAATAGGCAGTTCTCTTATATAATGTAAGATACAAATTTTGTATTTGCGTACATATATATAAACGTTGACTGACAGTAGCTTTGAATCATTTGTATAAGGGTTAAATATTTTGTCTTAAATTATAACAAAAGAGAATATTTCCAATTTACATTTGAAAAAATTATTATTTTTCTTTTCTTTTTTCCATCATAGGACTTAGTTATTATTTACTTATGTGTCAAAGTACCAGATTAAAAAAAAAAAAATCAATATTTTTGAGATATGTTTTGCTTTGCTATTATATATTTTTCGCAATTTCATTTTTTTCGTTATTTGTATTTTAACATACCTTACTAATCTAAATTATACAATATTTTTTAATTGTCTAAAAGATTTAAGTGCGCTTTTTGTACTAATTTAAATGTTTTTATTTATTTAATGTATTATTATAGTTTATTAAAATTTCAAAAACAATTTTACGACTTATGGTCCGATTTACCGTCGGAGTTATTCACATTTCATAGATGCTAGTTTTTTACGCGCATTTCTTTACATTTTTTATATGTAATTTTTAAATCATTTATTGTGTGTAAGCTGGATATACACTTCTTTATTGATCCATAAAATATTCCAAGAGTTTGCTTACTATTGTCGCAGCATTCAAAAGCAGCAGATCGCATTTTGCTTTTGATAATTATCGAACAATAAGAAGTAATTAGCACTAGATGCTGAAATTAGATATTTTGAATGTTGTCAATGTATGTTATATTACGCAGTACATTTGAAATTCACATAAGGAAAATTCTTTACAATGAGTTACAATAGTTTAAAATTTACGATTTATTGCTTTTTTCGGTGTATTTTCCTATTTTATTTATTATTTTGCTTTATGGTGCTAAATTTGTATCTTACACATGTATAACAGAATTTATTATATAATAATGTTATTAAAACAATGATATAAGTAGACATAAAGATAACACTTATAGAGCTCTTAGTTTTTAAAAGATGTATCATAGTATACAAAAAAAAAAAAAAAACCCCAAAGTAAACAAACATTGCAGGGCGGGGGGGGGGGGGGAGATGCAAACGTATATCTACAAATAATAATAATAATAATAAATAAAATAAAATAAATACAAAATGTATATATATGAAAACAAAAACATATACCGTTAGAATGTCGCATTCACCTTGAAAACTATATCGAAATAAAATTAAAACTTGCTAAAAAGGTGCATTTAATGTCATAAATATAAAAAGATATTAATAAGATGTTATTACATAATAAAATAGTTTTTATAAACTTCCAATATTTCATGCCTAGCGCTTTCGATCACCTACTGATCGAATAGCGATAGTGATCGAAAGCGCTCGGCACGAAATCTTGGAGATTTTTAAGTTTTTAAAAACTGTTTTATTATGTAACAACATCTTATTAACATCTTTTTATATTTCTGACATTAAATGCACCTTTTTAGCAATTTTTTATTTTATTTCGATATAAAATAAATAATAATAAAGGCTAAAAAATTACTGTTATCTTGTTAAAAGTGCTGTAAAATTAACAGCAAAATATGCTGAAAAAATACAATTTTTTGTAAAATCTAAAAACAAAATTACTGTAAAATTAAATGTAAAAGTGCTGTAAATTTACAAGTTTGCTGTTTACCCGTGGAAAACAAAATTGCTGTAAATTGACAGCAAAATTTGCTGGCACCCATATTGCCAGCATTTTTTGCTGTAAAGATACAGTGATTTTTTTTACAGTGTATATAATGATTTCTGATTCCGCGATCCCTAATAAATGGAATCAGATAAACTCCTGAGAGGTCATTCCTGTTAATAGGATCGGTTTTAGTGTTTAAAAGCATCTTTAATTTCGGAGGAGGCTTCGCGATCAAACATAAACCAAAATTTCTTAAGTGATTTTTTATATATTCAAAGAACATCAATCATATAATCAAATATAATCAAAACACATGATAGTAAAAAGTCTTACGAACAAAATGACTAGGTTTGACAAGCCAAAAATGCATTTAATTACATTAATTATTATTAAAAAGCTATAATGTTTTACTGTCATCGTGGATATTGATCACTCTTACACCATTTTATAGAAAATCTTGTGCTCTTTCAAAAAAACTTGGCATGAAAACTTTATTCTGCCGAAAAATCTGTCATATCTATTTTAAGGAAATGGGACAATGTGATCTGGTTCATGGACTTCCTAGACGCGTGGCAACTTAACATCAGGTTTAAAGGTGATTCGTGTTGCAAGGGCATTAAAGAGCCTTAAAAAAAAAAAAATGTTTAAACGCGGTTGGTAGTCACGATGATGAGAAGAAAACTGAAAGATGTTAAGAGAAAGTATAACAAATCATAAAGAACATAGAGTACTTATAGTTTAACAACGTAAAAGAAAGAAAGGAAAAAAAAATTCCATTAGTTCCAAAAGAACAGGCGAAAAAGCTACCGGGGGATACCCCATTTAATAAAAGACTCTTTTTCAGAGATCATACAATTCAATTTAAACATGTAAGAAATGCTATTAATATAGCAGATTAACAATTTAGATTTTTTTCTTTTACAAAACAAGACTATTTTAAGGAAGTGGCCGATGATAAAACTTCATAGTTATTTTCCTTTACATTTTTACCGGTGGCTGCTTTATTTCGCGTCTGGACGATGGCCAAGCATCAGCTTTCCGCGAAAACTGTAAATCATTACAGCTTTTTAATAATAATTCATTTAATTTAATTAAACTTATTTTCGGCTTGTTAAACCTAGTCATACATCTCATTTTTACCCGACTGAAACGAAGGGTTATGTGTTGCACGCGTATCTGTGTATGTGGATTTCTTTATACCCTCGAAAGATTCGAACAGCTGGATGGATTTTAATGAATGAGGTCTTTATCAATTCGTCTTAACGGCCCGATGGTTATAGGCTAGTTTTGTTTTTATAAATTCAAAATGGTGGCCGTAAAATACAAAATGGCGGTAGAGACGAAAAAATATTACGCACCCTATTGAGTATGGCATATCATTGGATGGGTCTTTCAAAAAGAATACGATGTTTCATTGACTATTTTACAGTCAGAAGCTCCGTTAAAATATTATACAACCTGGAAGTTGTGTAGGTAAGATCTCTAGCTTTACTACAACTCTAACCATCATAGACACCTATAGACCTAATCAAAACAGTGTTTATAGATAGGAGCTAACAATTAAACACAACTTAAAAGTCATCAATACAAGTAAATAAAAAAAAAATAGGTATAAGTAATATAAACAAGTAATATTAAAAAAAAATATATTTTAAGTCAATTCCTACTTATGTCAATAACAGAATTTTTTTTTCTCGCATTATTCTTTCTTCTTGAGTGGCGCTTAAAATGCCTTGATCAAGAAGAGGGCTCTCTCGATTATTGAAAATTAATTAATTAAATTTAATTAATGAATTAATATTTGAAAAAAAAACGTATTAACATCAAGCGTCATCCGCTACATGTTTTTAAAAAAAAATATTTGAGCTTGATTGGATGAATAATAAGTATTTTATTAACGATTGAATATTTGAACAAGATATATATAGCGAGAGTGTGAGCTAACAGTAGGAATAGAAAACAAAAAATAGTTTCACATTGATGAGAAATAATTAATTAGTTCGCTTTTTACGCAGTCGGGTTTTTTGATTTTTTAAATTTAATTGTTTATGTTCGTATGACTTTTTACTATCGATTTTCGTAAAAACAAAACTTTCAATTCCGCAATGACGGGGCTTTCGATGTCAGCGGCTCCCGGACTGTAAAGTTAATATATATATATATATATATAATAGGAGTTTGCTTGGCTATGCTGTATATTGTTGATCCTTGGTCCACCATCATATAAAACACTTTTTTGGAAACATGTGCTGCTGGTGATCTCCAATGAGTGTATTTGTTATGCCTACTGTTAAGACAGTATGGATTTTAATTTGGTAATTTGTTTTTTATTTTTCCTCTATCCTTTTTAATCTTTTTTTATTTTGAACTTAATTGGTGTTCAATGGATTATTTCTCTGTTTTATGTGTATGGTAGTCCCAAATTCATATTCTTTAGCTAATTTATGGCTAATATGAAGATGAAATCACACATTTTATTTGTAGAACTTGAGGCATTTGGGACCCGATGATTCTGTCTAAGTTCTACAAATTTCCATTATTCCATTTCAGTTATTCAATTCCTGCTATTATTTACTATGTTTTTGGAATCTATATGTTAAGTGTGTTGGGGGGAACTGTATTTTTGTCAATTTGTTAATGTCATTTTATTTATTTTATTCATTCTGTGCTTGTTGGTGGTCGGTAATGTTTATTTAATGGTTATATATATATATATATATATATATATATTTAAGCCAACTACGTAATATAAAAGCAATACAAATGATATCTATTATTTTAAAATTAAGCTTCCATTAAAAAATAACGTGATATTTCTTATGAAAAAATATTTTTTCCAAAATAAATTAAGATTTAGTATTTCAAAATAATGCGCATTTATCATACGTATTTATACTATTTATCAGAATACAAACATTTTTTAGCGTCAGCAAATGAAAAGCAATGAATTATTGAGCGATGTTTAGGAAGATTGCAAGTGGAAATTTGTTAATTCCGATATATTCTTTTCAAACGATCAGTATTAAACACCGTTAAGGCTGTTCTTAACTGCTCTGCTCAAGAAGCGTAGAACGTTTTGACACATTTACGAATTCATTTTTAACGAAAAGATATAAAATTAGAAAGCCTGATCCTAGCGATTTGAAATCGGACTGTGTGTTCTATTTTTTGATAACTAAATTACCCGTTGAGTTATAAGCGATTTTGATCACGTGGCAAACACGTTTTTCACCCTTTCTTGAGTGCTTATTCTTCTTTCACGCGGAAATTCGGTTCGAAACGCCAACTTTGACACTATTTTTTGAAAAATCTATTGCGCTTGCTGCAAAAAATAAGGAAAAAACAGCTCAATTACATAGTTTCTGAACAACGACTCCTGCTTGTTTCTTGCATTTCCGAACAAATATAAATTAAAACTTATGTCATAAAGTTGCCCTTTTGGATTTGAGAACAGTCTTAAGCCTGCTAAGACGGAATCGCAACAGACCAGAAAACTATTCTGTTTTATCAGTGTTCCTTCTTAGCCGATACGCCGTACCGCCCCACAGTGGAATACTTGGTGCAAAAACCTTCAAAAATTAAAATTGCTCAACAACTGTAAAACGCATATTTTATAATAGCTGACTAACTGGTGCATGGTTTTCTAATATCTATGTCAGGAGCATGCATCATATCCAGCGGCTCCTGGACTCAGTTTCTTTGTGAGAAGACGTGCTTTATTGCTACGTTTCAACTTTGTGAT
This sequence comes from Maratus speciosus, assembly GCA_963932465.1. Lineage (NCBI taxonomy): Eukaryota > Metazoa > Arthropoda > Arachnida > Araneae > Salticidae > Maratus > Maratus speciosus. The sequence goes on along the minus strand of OZ010797.1, from coordinate 430,435,894 downwards.
TATGTTTAATTATGTTCAAATGTATATTTTTTGTGATTTCATGAATTGTTGAAATTAAAGCTTAAAATTTAAAATGCGTTTTTTATTTATTTATTTATTTTTTATTTTTTTATTATTATTTTTTTTTTTTAGCTCTAATTTAGATACATTGATTCAAATATATAATTTTTTAAAGGTATACCATGGTTTGCCGGTCCATTTTTAAAGTGTAGTCGTATTGCTTATTGTTTTGAAGGTCAATTAAAAATATACAGTGAAACCTCTCTGTAAGAGTCATCTGCCGTTCCATTTAAAATTGGCCCTTATGAGAGGTGGCCCTTGAAGAGGGATGACCATTTTTAATTTCTCTTTCTTTTTATCCCGCGATTTCTAAAATCTGCATATTCTTTCAGTAAATTCGTTTTGTTTTTAACAATATTGTTTATTTGATTCTTTCTGCAATTAAACTGTGAAGCCAATTTTCTTGCAGATGTTCCTTGATTATGACAATTAAGAACTTTGATTTTGTCATTCAAATCCAAATCTACTCTTTGGCTTGATTTAGGTGCCATAATTTTAAATTTTACATAAGCCTGGGCATAAAATTTCTAGTGTAAAAATTGTGCTTCAATATGCATTCATCGTTTTAGTAAAAGTGGAATCTGTTTTTCTAGATAACCTGTTATCCTTTGCGTGCCCATAACAAAGGGTCAAGTTTCCCCTCCAACCTAACCCCTGCAGCTTGAAAGGTTTATTTTAAGAATATTGTTGCAACTAGGGGCAGAAAAGAGAAGAAATGATCCTAAGTTATTGTATGGCTATCAAAAATTAAGGAATAATAATGATAAAAGCTATAAAAAATTAATTTTTAACCTGGTTCAAAGTTACCCAGCCATTTAGGGTAACATTGCACCATATGATAAATATTATCTAAAATAATTCATAAAAAAAAAAAAAGTCTTATAGTTAGGACAATTTTGAACCCCAAAAAATGTTTTCAGATATGTAAAGACTCCGAATTTACATTTCCCAACATCACAAGATTTGTATAATTTATGATATTACAACAAATATCAGGCATAAGAAAAGGGGAAGAAGAGAATCATGATATTTAGAAATAAAAAAACCTGTTTATTGTTCATATAAAACATAAAAATGCAGTGGAAAACAATTTTCAATGTTTTAACTCAATAATACTCGTATATCCATAGTTATAGTAATACATACTAGTACTAGTATTATTCAAGCAAGAATAAAAAATGTCGAATGTATGAAATGTCAAATTTGAGTAGCTCCGCCCCGAATAACGCCTTTAAATGAATTTTATGTATTTTACACATATTTGCGAAAATAATTACATGTTATATCTAATGCTCATTTTCGGCATTTATATAAAATATACGTGCAAATATGGGAAATTTTTGACAATAGCACCTATAATCAGTAAATTATAAACATCAGTATAACATTGAGCCGGTTCAAAGTTACCCTGAAAATGTAGTAAAATGTTAGTGCCTTCTTATTTTACATTTTATTAACTATTAATAAACAAATAATCACAAAATATTATCACATTTACAACATTTAGATAATACTATGTCTGATAAATGAGTATACTGTTACTTACTATGAAAATTTAATTGGATTACAACAACTTCAAAACAGCATTCAAAATTAACTTGAAAACAGTACTTCACAAAAATAGTTAGATGATGCATTTAATTGCGTAAATGTTGCTAATTTATTTTCTAAAATAAAGAGTAGAAATCCCAGTTTAGAACTTTGCCAACAGAGCACATAGTCCTGGAGCTTATTTAGTCTTTTGGAGTGAAAAATATTGAAAATTAGGAGGTGGTGCAAAGTTACCCTGAATGACTGTAAAGTCAACAGCAATGATTTTAACAGTAAAACATATGAAAAATAATTTTGGCCATGACTTTGCTTCAATCAAATTTTTAAATTAATATTACAATTTAATTACAATTTTATAAATAATTTTATATAATCATATTTTTATAAGCTCTTTCTTATAAATATGTTAATATTTATTTTAAATAACATCGGAATTGCTAACTATTGAGAGTACAAAAAGCTAAATATCAAGAAAAGCATACATTTTAGCCACAGTGCTTTATCAATTCAAGACATCAAAACAGATGGCAAAATAGGCGGGAAATTTGTGTTTATGAGAAATTTAACTATACATCCGCTGAAGGGGTTTTCAATACTCCTGTAAGTCTAATGGATGTCCATACTATTTTTCAACAAAACTATTTCGAGAACGTTAATAAAATAAAATAAAATTTCAGCGATTAAATAATTAAAAAATAAATTACGAATTAAATCAATTGAAACTGGGTGGGCGGAGAGATGAGATTATTGGGTGGGCTCGCGCCCCATGGGCCCATATAAGTTTGCGCCACTGCCACTGTGCGTCCCTCCCTTTTCACTATGGCCATGAAATTTTGAGTTAAACACTGGTTTCGTGTTTAGAGGTCCTACTATATTTTGGTCCTTGCGGGGTTACTTTGGTCCAGCCCATAAAAAAAAGGTTTTATTCTTTGTATTGAACAAACAATACAAGATAATTCGGAGTTTTTGCCCTTGAAAAATATTTTAGACCCTACTATAGGGTATTTTAATAGTTTGGGGGTAATTAATTATTTTTTATCGGCAACACAAGATGTGTTTGTAAATAACTGTTTTCGTGTGTGTAGATTTTAACTCCCCAACCTTTCTATTGTGAGACAATCTGGATAAGAGATATAAATAATGTAAGTGTCAAAATATTACCTTTAGTAACCTGTAACACATGTGTGATCATAGTTTTTACTTTAACTTTTTATTGTGACAGAAAATGTTTCCGTTTTCATAAAGCTAACATGAAAACTAGTTTTTCGGGGCTACTTTGTGCCAGACCTTTTTTGGTCCGGAAATAGCCCCAGTTACTCAGCCTTTTAAACAATCAAATCTCCTAAAAGATGTTTTTTCAATGCTTAATTTTTTTCAAATGTTGATTTAGCAAAATGTTACAGCAATTATTTTTGTTCCAGTTGCTGAGGATAACATGATGAAAACTGTTTCTCGTGTCTTTAATATTATCATTTGTTTTATTGTGTTTAAATGTTAAAAAAATACATTTGTTTATCAAGTTTGCGGTGTTAATACATTAGCAGATCCCATTGCAATCAATTTCTAATTGGTTTCAATATTCCAACATATGAATTGTACTCATTTTTCAGGGCTTAATTTGCGCCGGAGCCCACCGGAGCCCAGCTCCGGTACTTCTCTATTTTTAGTAAATATTTAAATATTGGTCGGAATTCACCGGACCTTATAAATACAGGGCTCCGGCGCCCAGTGCAATTCGTAGCTATGCATTTTTTCATAAAAATGCATTAGCTACGAACTATCCCTTTTTTATGTTAACACTATTTCCTAATCATAATCCTTATCCTATTTAATCGCTGAATTCTGCAATTAATTAGCACTAAAACTAGGCAAAGATTACTATTCGGAAGGAGTGATAACTAAAAAGTGGATTAGTTGAGAGCTAAGTATATTATGATAGATATTTTTTTCATTTATTATTTTGCTAAAGAAAAAAAAAATGCTTTAAATTTTGCAAATAATGTACGAAATATAAATATACAGATTGGAGTGACGGGGGGGGGGGGGGGGGGGGTAGGGGGAAATGGTACAGTTGTAGTACCGGTACCACATAATATTAGGGTTCCGGTACTTTTTTTCTTAGAAATTAAGCCCCGCATTTTATATGAAAATAAGTAAATGGACTAAAGAAGCCCCCAGCAGGGGCTACTTTGTTCAAAACTTTAAAAATAATAAAAAAATAAAAAAATAGAAATTTCCTCTTTAAAACCATACAGTTTGCTTCATTGTTTCCTGTTAATTGATTACAATTCAATTTCGACGTTGAAAAATCATATATAATATTTTTTAATAACGGAAATGTGAGTGGAACCAGGAAAAAGGGGCCCAAAGTTCGACGGTATTTATTTTTTCCTATATACACGCACACGCACACACACATATAAAGAATTTACGTTGCAAATTGGCAATGCATAAAAAATGAGTCTTCAGGGACTAATTTATTATATAAGTGATCACTTAGGTGTACTAACCTTTCAAAACATCCGATCAAAACTGGAATATTTCCATGTAAATCATATAGAATAATTCATTAAGAATAATAGACTTTTTGAGATACCAGAAATTTATTTTGCGTATATGGATGATAAGAGATTATCGAATTTAATTATGAATGCCTGCGTAACAAAGCAGTTAATGTTGTTTGTTCCCAAATCCAAAGAGGCTAATATATGATTTATTTTATTTTATTTTTATTATTTGTTTATTTTATTTTATTTTATTTTATGAGGAAACGCATGAAATTGGCAAGTGTTTTCATTTAGGAACTGTATAATCGAAAGACGTTTTCCATAACGCAATGGAATTTAATTATGAATGCATGCATAAAACTAACCAGTTAAGTTTCTTTGTTCCTAAATCCAAAGAGGCTAATTTAGATTTATTTTATTTATTTATTTCTTTTTTTACTTTTTTTTTTTTTTTTTTTTTTTTTTTTTAAGGAAACGCATGACATTGACAGCGTGTTTTTATTTAGAAACTGTATAATAGAAAACGTTTTGCAGTTTTTCGTAAACGCAAAAGATCTTTTAGAAAATACTTTCAAAGTTGGCGTTTTAAACAATTTCTAAACGTGAAAGCGCAAGAAAGGAGATAAACCTGTCGCCATGTGACAGAAATTACCTGTGCTTCTATAAGTAATTTATTTATTTAAAAAAAATGGAAAAAGCAGTTCGATTCCAAATCGTTTCAATAGTCAGGCCTGTAATTTTTGTGCCGTTACGTTTAAAGTGAGTCAGGAAATGTGCCAGAAAGTTTCGCGTTTGCTAAATAGTATCTCATCTATTGTATAGCTTGTTGAAAGCTATTTATGCATGAAAGCTTGTTTTGTTAAAAAATTGAATAACTTTTCCTCTCAACTTATCTTCCATAACACCCTTAAATTACAATGGTATCTCCTTGACGAATAAGCGCAAAAAGAAATAACAACAGTTAAATAACCGCTGAAGATGGCCTTGGGGATTAGGCCGAAAACGTTTTGGGATTTTAATGTATTTTTAAGGTATTTTAAAATAATTATATATATATATGCACCTAAAAGATATTTTAGTACATTTTATTTGTGCTTTATACGAGGACTAATTTGTTATATTAGTGATCACTTGGGCGTACTAACCTTTCAAAACATCCGATCGAAAGTGGAATATTTATATGTAAATAATATAGAATAATTCATTATGAATAACAGAAATTTTTGCGAGATACTACACTGTAAAAAATCGGAATAAAATACGGAAATTGTACTGGCAATCGAGACGCCAGTACTATTTCCGTTATTTTAACGGAAAGTTTTTCCTTTAAATTACAGAAAATTTTCCGTTTTTCTGGAATTTACGGGGTAAAATTTTCGTTATTTTTAAAAATTACTTTAAAAGTTATTTTTACTTAATATTTAATAAAGGCAATCGCATACCCTTTCTGTTATGTTGAACTAGATCTAGGTTCGCCGAAATGGCCGTGCATTATTCTGTCTATAAAACTGACTGTACTAATTTAAAACATTTACATCACTGTACTCAAACAATCACGATGACGAACACATCACATCAAAATATACACAAACTCGTAACAGACGATAATAAGAGAAAAAAGATTATTCCTTTTCCTGACTCGCGCATGTCTTTTAACTTCAGTTCACGGGAGATGTAACAGTAACTATAACTAGTTTTATAAATAGTCAGATCTTGGTGCACTAGTTGTTGCAGCTCTTATGCAAAAATGCATGAATACAAAATTTATTACGATTCTATATACAGTGTAACCTCTGAATAACGATTACCCGTGGGACCGGTGAAAAGTGACCGCTCTTCAGAGGTGGATGTTATTCAGAGGTTTCATTTAAAAAAATCAAAATTACATAAATTTAAATAGAAATACACACAGTCATTTTAATTAATCCTCATTGTTTCAATATATAGTGCCAGCAAAAAAAATCTTGACACTCAAGCCACAATCTCAATGTTGTTCTATTCTACTTTTTCCTGCTTTAAATAGAAAAGACGGGATAGAGTTTCTATCGTACGTTGGTCATGCGGAGTGGCAGCCCTGCAGCTTGAGATCACTCCTCATAGTTCTTCTTCTTTTTCTTCTTCTTTTTTTTTTTCTCTTTTTTTAGTTTTGGTAGTGCTTTGAAAAGAAAGGTTTTTAAAAATTTATCAATGACTGTCGAGATTTTTTTTTTTTTTGCTGGCACTGTGATAAGAAAATCAGAGATTTGCAGTTGCTTTGTTTTATTATGCTGCAAATGTCTTTCTCCGAAGGAAAAAAAAATGACTTGATTTGCTATACAACTCATCATCATTATGATTTAATGAGAAATTTTGGATTTCACGAAGGTTCTTCAAATCTTCGGTATATTGATACTGGAACATTTGGGTGATTCTATTATCTATTTCCTCTTCTTCTCTTCTACCTTCCACCATTTTCTGTATGGAATCAAATGTGGAATGTGGCAGTAACTGCCAAATTTTTGACCAGACATGCAAACAAGCTGGCCTTTACGTTAGTTCTGCCTGCCGTTCTAAGAATATTATATAAAATTTCCCCATTATTATTGATGTCTTTATTTTCTGTTTGTTCACATATCAAGTAAATTTTGTTTGATCTGCTTCACATTTCGGTTTGCAAATAAATATGAAATTGCACCAGGAGATATAAAAAAATTTTCTCGCAACTTTTGAGTGGCCGTTGTTCAGAATTCCTTATTTAGAGGTTCGTACTAATGTTAATGCTACGAAACGTGTTTGGTTCCCTCAACGTCAACATGTTGCTGGTGTTCGGAGGTTTTTGTTGTTTAGAGGTGGCCGTTCAAGGAGGTTTCACTGTATATTAAATTCAATAATACTGAAATAATAGGACTTTATCTTAAATAGGACGTACTCACCATGGCAACCTAGAATCATTACCTATCATGGTATATCATTGAATTAATTACGTTTAATAGGATTTAAATGAAGAAAACTTTTATTAATGCACGGCAAATTCCGAACACACATTGAGAACACACTTGGAACACTTTGATTAAAAAAAAAGCATTCCAGTTACCTTAATGCATACTGGAATGCGTTTCGAATACGCTCCGCTATAAAGAAAGTATTCCGAAAGTGTACCGAATGTGTTCTGCACAGGATATTTATTAAATCCAAACTTGGGAACAGATTTGAGGACAGATTTAGAATGCATTTGGACACACTTGTGAAATCCCGCGTCCCCAAAAGTGTCTAAAAAGTGCTATAGAAAGTGTACTGAAAAAATGGGCGTTTTCAGAAGTATTCTAAAAATTGTTCCAAAAGGTGCGCTTCAAAGTGTTCTAAAAAGGGTGACAAAATAAGTGTTCTAAAAAGTGTTCTGAAAAGTGTACAAAGATTTGCAGTGTATGTTTTTAAATTTTGATTCGATTTTCATAAAATTTGAAATGACTCGACAAAATTCTGCAGCGATTATATATATTAAATTTCAAACCATTGAGTTGGGTAGTTTTTGCGGCTGTTATAAGGGGACAGTCAGACGGACGGATCAGATGACAACTATAGATGCTACGTATTTATATAATAGCGATCGCACCTAAAAAGATAATAATCGTCAGGTTATATTCATAATTAAAGATGCTCTTATATTTATAGTTAATACAAAATAAAAAGAAATTCTTTTATTTGAATTTTACTTTAGAATATCTGAAACAGTTTACGCAGGAAGATGCAAGTTCCGTGACTGGATCATAAAATTTAGTGCAAAAACGTGGTTTCTATTGAAAAGAAAACGGTGATTTAAAGGGTAGTATTAGCTTCACTTTTATGATTTACTGCACTCAATTATTCTTTTAGAATAATCCGTAATGTTATACACACAAATCGATGGTAGCATGGAAGTATATATATATATTTGCAGAAATAATAAGCAACTTGGATTGAGGGGGTAGAAGGAGGGAGGAGGATGGACAGAAACCGTTGATTAAATATATATTATGCTCAGGTGAAGTTTTAATCTGAACAGTTTGGTAATGAAAAAAATGTATCTATGAAATAATAAAAAAACCTTTCATTAATAATAACTTAACTTTCTTAAGAAATTTTTTTTAAGTTATAATAATTTAAAAGGAATATTTTAAAACAACGTATAAACTACAATTTATCTAAATAAAAATACTTTGCCTCGCGGTAATATGCATAAACAAACAAAAAATAATAATTTTGTGGCAAATTGTACAGTGAAAATTTATTATTCACTGTTACTTTTCTCAAACGTTCAATATAAAGTTTTTAGATTTTCATTAAAAAATCCTAAATAAAAAAATGAAATAAGATATGTTAATTACACTCATTGATAACAACTTCCTAGAATGATTCCCCAGAGACTCACATTTTAGATTAATGATCATATTTAGAATATATAAAACCATAATGAAGAGAACAAATATTTTTTCCAATTGGGTTAAATAATAATCAAGGCTGGAGTAGCGCAGTTGACGTCTATTCCAACAGAGCGAAAAATGTCCAGACCAGGAATCGAACATGGATACTTGGCGTACCGTGCTTGGATACTTGACGTACCTTAGCGTGCCGTACCTGGATACTTGGCTACCTTGGCGTGCAGTACCAGGATACTTGGCGTACCATACAGCACGCCAAGTATCCAGGTTCGATTCCTGGTCTGGACATTTTTCGCTTTGTTGGAATAAACTTCAACTGCGCTACTTTTGCCTTGATTATACGAAACCATTTCAAACATCGACCAAAAATTAGATTATCTCCATGTAAAGTGATGCAAAACATCATATCTACCAAAAACTAGATTATCTCCATGTAAAGTGATGCAAAACATCATTGAGAATATGATTTTCATTTTTAGGGTTTGGTTCATCTCACGAAAATTTCTGAAACATTCGAAACTTTCTGACCAGTGGCGACAAATTATGGGCCTATGGGGCTCTAGCCCACACAATAATTTAATCTCTCAGCCAACCCAATTTCAATTGATTTGATTCGATATTATTATTTTTTTTTTATTCGCTGAAATGAAATTTTGTTTAATTAACGTTCTCAAAATAACTTTGTTTGAAAATCTGTCTGTTTTTGTTGAGACTATCCATTAGACTTACAAGAGCACTGAAAACATCTTCAGCGGATGTATAGTTAAGTTTCTCACAAAAACAAATTTCCTGCATATTTTGTCATCTGTCTTGATTGATAAAGCACTTAGGTGACTAAAATGTATGCTTTTCTTGACATTTAGCTCATCGCACTTTCAATAGTTATCAATTCCAATGTTATTTAAAATATGTATTTATAAGGAAGAACTTTTAAAAATATTATAACTAAATCACAATAATTTAAAAATTTGCTTAGAAAAAACATAATTTAATTTCGAATTATCATCTTTAGTCATTCGCCCCCACCTCTCTCTCTCCACACATATACACAATAAGGGGGGGGGGGGTTATGTGTCATTTTACTCAAAAGTTTTTGAGCCTTCCCAATATTTTTGAAAAGTTGGCACTACTGTTTCTGACCCATTATCTCTCTCAGTTTTAAACGTAAAAGCATACCTGTATAGCAATTACAGGCATAATTATTAAAGTGCGATTCGTAATAGAACAGTTTTTTTTTCTCATTTTTTGATAAACAAATTTTTTTTGAATTTTCTTTTTTTTTTTTTTTTTTTTTTGAAATATGTTTTAATTATAATAAGAATATTGCATGTAAAAATAATCTGAAAAGTTTTAAATATTTTTTTTATTTAAATTTTAAAATTTCAAACATGTTTAATTTTGATATAACTCTGGAAGTACTTAATCAATTTACAAAATTTTTACACTTTTCTGTACAGAAAATGTGTCATTTTAATTTGTTTTTAGGATTTCTTAAAATATTGGTTATAAATTTTATTAAAAAAAAATTAAGTAAAAAAAAAATTAAGTTTTTTTATGAGTTTTGCATTAATTAGCATATTTTCACAATTATCACTCAAAATTAAAAATCCTGAAGACAAGTTCTTGGAAATATAGCATAAAATCTCTGTTGAAAATTTCATACATATATCTGGCAAAGAACTTTAGATATATTTTCTTAAGTTGACAAATCGTGAAAAATCATTCTGAGATAAATGAAGTTAAAGTTCTTGTCAGAGGGTAGCTGATGCATCGCTTCTCAAGGCAAAAGGTGTTATATCTTTGGATCTAATCAAGATAAAAGCATGCTGTTTGCAGTATTTAACGCTAAAAACTCAGTATTTTTTTAAAGCCAATAAAAAAATGCATTTTTTTTTGAGAATTTTTAGCCCCGAACCCCCTTAACAACAACAACAACAACAAAATTATAAATACTCGAATAAATAAAAAACAACGTGGAATTATTAGTTTTTCAATTTATTTTACTCCCTTAGGAAAAGAAAAATCCAAAATATTTCAATTTTTCGCCGCCGAGAACACATGTAACCCCTTGATAAAAAGATCAATGTTTTTCAGAAAAATAAAAATTTCAAAACCCTTTAAAACAGATTTCCTTGTTATAAAACATGTTACTAAGCAGAGAAAAAAACGTCCTGTATCTTTACGTAAGTCTGCATTTGTAGAGATAAAAAGCAATAAACAATTATATAATATTTCAGCATATTCTGCAAGCGAAAATTTGTAACCTCAATTACATTTCTCAATAGATTAATTTAGAAAATTTTGCTTTTCGCAAGGAACAAAAAAAGAAACTGAAGTAACAGATGTTAAGTGACTAACTGATAACTTCCTAGAATGATTCCTCAGAGACCAATTTATTAGATTAATGATCATTTAGCTATACTAACATTTCGAAACATCCGATGGAGAGTGGAATATTTTCATGTAAATGATACAATAAATCATAAGAACGTAAAGAAAATCTCCAAAGTTATTAGAAATCTGTTTGCACGATAAATAAGTGATTAATGATTTTTAGACTAAAGAAATGTAAATCTAAGTACTGTTTTCACCATTTTGAAGTCCAATTCGTTTTTTGTTGAATAAAAATAAAAAAATAAACACCGTAAAAAAAAAATCCATTAAAATACGGAAATTATACTGGCAATAGAGAAGCCAGTACTATTTCTGTATTTTAACGGAGATTTTTTTTCCGTAAATTCCAGAAAATTTTTCGTTTTTTTGGCAAAATTTTTCCGTTTTTCATTTTTCCGTATTTAAAACTTTCCGTCTCAAAGACAAAATATAGTAATTTTTCATGGTGAAACTTACATATTTATGAATTTGACACTTCGATTTTCAAGGACACGTTTACAACAAGGTCAAAAAATCTCAATTTAATTCAAACAACACTAAATAAACAACACTTACCCAGACGGGATTCGAACCACTGAACTGTCCTCTTCCAGATTAGTGCCCTTAACGATTTCGCCATGGCTTCACGATCTACGTGTTCAAATATCGTTACATATTTCAGACGTCTTTTATAAAGCAAAGGCTAACATGTTAAACAAGAAAAGTATTTTCGTAGAGATAATATTTTTCAATTGAGTATACTATTCTGAATATTTTACACATTTTTCCCCTATAATTTTGAATATTTAGCTTTTTAGTTTCATGCATTATAAAAGATAAATTTTACTCTTTAAAATATTACAGGTATGAAATAATGTATTAAGAGTAATGACTGCTTCTTTTTTGCAAGATTTAAAAAAAAAAAAAATTATTATTTTTATTTATTTATTTATTTATTCATTTAGTTTTGCAAGGATACAAAAATATTTTTTTCGAACATGTACTTTTTCAAATTTTTCAAATTATTTGTCTGATGATCTACTGTAAACTCAAATAAAGATAATTAGTACATGGTATTAAAATAAATTTCCTTTATTGCTTATAAACTGAAATAAACGTCAATTTTATAATAATTTCATTATTATATTTCAGATATGTTTTTAATTTTCTGTGTGAATCTGTTAAAGTGAATAAATTAAAAAATATTAAAATTAAAAATAGATTTTTTTCCTTTTAAAAAATCCTAATAGAAACTTTAAAAAAAAATCTATTAACATCTTGCTATGAATAAGTCAAACATTTCTTTTTTAACGGTCTCAAACTTAAAAAGATATTAATAAGATTTCAATTTTTTTAAATATCGTAAAGATACGTTAGCTTTTTATTAAATATATATATATATATATATATATATAGCGAGTTTTTTATGTTATATTATAGATGGCGCCATACTTTTTATCGGTTTTTCTTGAAAACTCATGTAACACATGCTATTTAGCCATTATTGGAAAATCATTGAATATATTTTCTAAATAAAGAGCCATATTTATCCAATAATGAGATTTCAATAAAAATAATATCACTGTAAGACAAGTATATACAACAATTAATTACTTTGCTTTCCAAACAAAAGACACTATTTCAAAACATCATTTGCGGAACTTGTACTATATTTTGAAAGCAATACAGTAATATTCCATAAAATTTAGGGAAAACTTACTGGATTCATACGGATTTATAATCTCAAAATGTCAATTACGAAAATCGACTGTTTTCTTAGAAAAATTAAACTATTCCGTAAAATTTTACGGAAATTTTTGTGTGTATTGACGGATTTTTTTTACAGGGAATAAATAAAAATCTTAGTTAGTTCAAGGTGGCTGCCTAAATCAGGAGTTTGTACTTGAAATACAATTCCAATGTAAAACCAACATTTAAAAAATATTTGGGACTTTATACTTTCTTACCGAAAACGTGAGAGATTTAAAAATTGCTGATGGCTATTCGCCAATATTACCATTAAAAAATGTTGATATAGCGACTAAATTTTCGAGTGTATCGGAAAACGGGAAAATGAAGTGATAAAAAGACCATTCGTTCAAGTAAAAAAAAGAAAAATGAGAGATTATTTAAATTATGAAGTATGGCAATGTCTTTGTCCAGTTTGGGTAATTTCTTTGTCTATTTTTGGTAATTTCTTTGTCTATTTTCATAATTGTCAGTGTCAATAATGAAGAGAAAGAAAACTTTCTACACAAAAAGCTTGTGAGATTCAAAAATTGATAATGGCTGTTCGGCCAATATTATCAATCAAAATGTTATTTAATGACCAAATTTTCGAGTGTATCCGATAACAGGACTAAAAGTTAATTTGTCGTTTTCGATAAGGGTTTGTTATTTTTTATATATTTTTACGCACTAAAAAAAAATTCCGTTTTTCGCCAAAATTTTACGGATTTTTTGTTTCTTCTCTGTAATAAATATCTTAAAATAATAATAATTTTAAAATACAGCGTTGAAGAAAATTAATATTTACACTGTTAAAAATTTTCCACTCAACGTTGAACCAATATATGGAGTAAAACAATGAAAATTACCATATATATGGTACTTCTTAATTTTCAAAAACCCCACTTCATGGTGTAACTCTTGAAAATTACGCTGAATTAAACCAAATTTTGGTTATAAATTGACCCATGTATCGGAACTACTTCACAGCCAATCAGAACAGTCTGTCTTTGTCTACGACGCCAATAGAAGATAAGAGAAAGAATTGCATTTCGTCCGCCGCCATTGAAGGATTAAAAGAAAGATATTGAAATGATTATTTATGGAATGGAAAGGTAAGTTTTATTTAATTTTAATCTTTCATTCTTATAGAATTTGTATCTTATGAATAAGAATGAAATATTTTTCATGTTTTATAGAAAAAGATTGATCGAGTTTTCCCGATTTCAAAAGTGGTTGTCTGTTACATTCCTTCTTTATGTAGTTGTTTGAAATATAATCGTTTTAACAATTAAACAACAAACAGTTCTTAGCAAAAATGAACCAGGACTTCATTCGTTTCGTCTTTGTGGATGAAAAAAATTGAGTATAAATAGTTCATTCAAAAGTAATTGCTCCATCCACATTTCACCAATTTATGGTTCAACATTTAACCAGTTTATGGTTCAATATTTCACCAATTTATGATTCAATGTTTCACTAATTTATGGTTCAACCTTAGAACCAAATGTTGGAACAATGTTTCACTATCTTATGGTGGCAGCTACTGCAGCACTAAAAATTGGTTCAACGTTGAACCAAATTTTTAACAGTGTAGCATTATTTTCAAACTTATGTTCGCAATACTTTTTAACTCATTCACTAAATCACTTTGATTTAAAAGAAAAAAAAGTACATCGTAAAAATACGGAACTTGCACTGTCAACAGTGTTGAAGAAAATGAATATTTTGCATTATCTGTTTATTAAATTTCTCAAATTTAAATTCACAATGCTTTTTAACTCACCTACTAAATCACTTTCATTAAAAAAAAAAAAAAAAAAAAAAAAAAAAAAAAAAAAAAAAACATCGTAAAAATACGGAAATTGCACTGGCAACAGCGTTGAAAAAAAATTAATATTTAGCATTATCTGTTTATCATTATTCTCAAATTCATGCTCGCAATATTTTTTAACTCATTCACTAAATCACTTTGATTGAATACACACACACACATATATATATACAGTAAACTTTATCTAAGGCGGAATCCATCGGGACCGAAAAAATTTTCCGTAGTAGACAATATTTCGCCTTAGGCAAATCTTTCTCTATGTCTATGGTTTTGCAATGACTTGAAAATCTTTCCGAGTTAGACAGATTTATGTCTTACACAGAGTCCGCCTTACAGACTGTATATATACATCGTAAAAATACGGAAATTGCTCTGGCAACACCGTTGAAGGAAATTAATATTTTCGTATTATCTGCCTCTCATTATAATCAAATTCATGCTCGCCTTACCTTTTAATTCCTTCACTAAATCACTTTGATCGAAAAAAAAAAAAAAAAAAAAATATGTCTTAAAAATACGGAAATTGCACTGGCAACAGCGTTGAAGAAAATGAATATTTAACATTACCTGTTCATCATTATTCTCACATTCATGTTCACAATACTTTTTAACCCTAGATCTACCGGGAATTTTATTCAAGTTTTAATAAAACGTTCTACACCAGAATTTTTATTTAAAACTATTTAACTTATTTATTTACCTTATTTTTGTCTGGTTTATATACTTAGTTTATTTTAAAGAAATTTCTGGTTTGAATGAATATTTTGTATGTACCTGTCGGGTCCAATGGACCCGTCTGGTAGACGGAGGGTTAACTCATTCACTAAATCACTTTGAAAGAAAAAAATCGTAAAAATACGTAAATTGCACTGGCAACAGCGTTGAAGAAAATGAATATTTAACATTACCTGTTCATCATTATTCTCACATTCATGTTCACAATACTTTTTAACTCATTCACTAAATCACTTTGAAAGAAAAAATACGTAAATTGCACTGGCAACAGCATAGAAGAAAATTAAATATTTTGCATTATCTGTTCATCATTACTCTCAAATTCGTGTTTGCAATACTTTTTAACTCATCTTAACTCATCACTTTGAATTTAAATATATATATATATACCGTAAAATACGGAAATTGCACTGGTAATTAACAGATTTTTTCCCCCTTCAGTGTTAGATTTGAAACTGTACTGTATATATGGTGGTGAACACCTCCCTAAGTTGGACCTGATTTTCGGAAATTGCAGATGTCCAACTTAGTTGGAGAGGTTTTCACTGTAATATTTTTATTAATGTGACAACTTGAGCTTTCTGAGAACAAAACACAATCAAATTACAAGTGAAACCCCTACTATCTATTTACGTTGGCCGATAAAAGAGAAAAAAAAAAGATAATTATATGTGAGGCAACGCTTCGTTTGTTTCTATCGGGTTGAATGCTATTTCTGAATTTCCTTTGTGAAATTCAAAATTTATCTCTCATAGATAAAGAATCACAATGCTTCAATAATATTTTTACCCCTGTTTGGATCAGAAATAAATATATAAATAAATAAAATACATAGCTCTATTCAACCTGTTTATTTTTCCAGCTATATATTTTTGGATGAAAAAATAAAACAGACAATCACATTTATCATTCACATTCCCCATGTAATTTCTCATTGGTGCGTTAGACCCTGAGGGAACTAAAGTGCATTGTTGCATGGCCGGTCCAGGTACACAATAGAAGGGCATAGGGGGCGTGTTCTAAACCCCATGTCCTGTTTATTTTGTGACAATGAAATATCCAATGGGAACAGAAAAGCCCCTAGAAAAGTATTATAAGTGATATTCATTAAATATGGCTAACTGGCGATGTTGCAAGCGGCAACGAATCTCTGTGGTAGGCCATTATACCCAACTAAACTGGAGGCAGGATAAATAAGGTTTTGAAATTCAATTAAATTTCTGTGACCGTCAATTATGTTTATGAATTCTCCTGGGAAGTTTGTTTATGGACACTGAGCACGTATAATGAATAAAGCGAGAACGCGATGACGAGGTGTAATTTTTTTGCCGCTAGTCCAACATTTTTTAATTTCTTTTAAATTGCTTGTTGGAAGAAGGTAATAGGCCTTTAGAAAACAAAGACGAGCAAATCAAATAATGCAAATTGATAGTGTCAAAAAATGATGTATTGGTATAAGTGAAGAATTTTATTGGTGGAGAACATATGAGTGTTGGAAATTGATAGAGTTAAAAAATGATGTAATGGTAGAAGTGGAGAATTTTTATTGGTGGAGAATGGGTGAAGTTAGGATATTTTCATAAAGGGTTCACATCAAAATCTTTAGCAAAATAATAACAACAACAACAATAATATAAACAATAAAAAATATATAACTTCGGAAAGAAGCATTATCATGTGATGTAAAAAAAAAAAAAAAAAAAAAAAAAAAAAAAAAAAAAAAACGAGTCCTCAGTAAGATCTTGAAAATATTTTTTTATTATTATCGATTATATTTATAGGAATTCTCCTGGGAAGTTTGCTTATGGACACTGAGCACCTATAATGATAAAACGAGAAGAGGCGGTATAATTTCTTTGCCAGTGTCCAACATTTTTTAATTTCTTTTAAATTGCCTGTTGGAAGACAGCAATAGTCCTTCAGAAAATAAAGACGAACAAATCAAAATATGAATACAGATGGAAATTGATACAGTAAAAAAACGATGTAATGGTAAAAGTGGAGAATTTTTATTGGTGGAGACATGGGTGAAGTTAGGGTATTTTCATAAAGTATATGAGTATAGAATCAAAATCACATCAAAATCTTTAGCAAAATAATAATAACAATAACAATAAAAAATATATAACTTCGGAAAGAAACATTATCATGTGATGTAAAATAGAAAAAAATTTCTAGTCCCCAGAAAGATTTAAAAAATAAATTTTTTTGACTATCGATTACGTTTATAGGAATTCTCCTGGGAAGTTTACTTATGGACACTGAGCATGTATAATGATAAAACGAGAAAACGTGGTATAATTTCTTTGCCGGTGTCCAAAATTTTTTAATTTCTTATAAATTGCCTGTTGGAAGACAGTAATCTGAAACAGGTCCTTCAGAAAATAAAGACGAACAAATCAAAATATCAGTACAGATGGAAATTGATATAGTCAAAAAATGAAGTAATGGTATAAGTGGAGAGTTTTTATTGGTGGTGGCATGGATGGAGCTAGGATATTTTCATAAAGGGTTCACATCAAAATCTTTAGCAAAATAATAATAACAATAATAATATAAACAATAAAAAATATAAAACTCCAGAAAGAAACACTTTCATGTGATGTAAAACAGAAAAAAAAATTCCTGTCCCCCAATAAGATCTTGAAAATAAATTTTTGTGACTATTGCTTATTTTTAGGAATTATCTTAGGAAGTTTGTTTATGGACACGTATAGTGTGGGGACACGTAATATGGACACGAACTGAGCACGTATAATGATAAAATGAGATGACGTGGTGTCATTTCTTTTCCGGAGTCCAACATTTTTTAATTTCTTTTAAACTGCCTGTTTGAAGACCATATCAGAAAATGAAGACGAACAAATCAAAATATGATTGTAAGATGGAAATTGATAAAGTAAAAAAAAATGATTCAATGGTATAAATAGAGAATTTTAAGTGTGCAGACATGAATCAGTGGCGTGGCGTCCGGTCATCGCTGGATGCGGCGATGACCAAGCAATATTTTAAAACTCTTAATAAGCTTTTAAAACTCTACGATCTAGTTTTAGCAGAACATTTGGAGTTCATGTATAAGTGAAGGTAAGATTTAAAGTTTCTTTTTTGACCATTCAACCATTGAATTTTAGAGTTAATAATTTTTCACCACAAACTTAAATAATTGCGATGACCACCGAAAATTTTCACGACACGCCACTGACATGAATGTAGCTAGGATAATTTCATTGGGAAGGGGGGGGGGGGGGACAGAATATATTAAAATCTTTAGAATATAAATATATAGATATTAAAATATAATATAAACAGTAAAAATATATAATTCGATTGAAAAAAAACACAGCTGTGCTATCTAAAAATTCTGTTAAAATGTAAAATAGAAAAAAAAAATGCTACTTCCTAATCAGGTCTTGAAAATAATTTTTTGTGACTATCAATTATTTTTAACAATTCTCCTGGAAAGTTTGTTTATGCACAGTGAGCGCGTAAAGCGAAAACGAGATGGCATGGGGGAATTTCTTTGTATCTGGTCCAAAATTTTTTATTTATTTTTATTTATTTTTTATTTTTTTATTTTTTTTAATTGCTTGTTCAAAGAAGATCCTTTAGAAAGCAATGACGAACAAATCAAAGAATTGTTCCCGTAGTGGATAAAGTCGAAAAATGATATTTTGGTATAGAGAATTTTTATTGATACAGACATGGGTGTAGTTAGGAAATTTTCATTGGGGGGAGGGGGGGAGGACACACTAAAATCTTTAGAATAATAATATAAACAATTATATAAATATATATAACTCTTTTGGAAAGCAATACTATAGTGCGAACTAAAAATTCCGTTAAAAAGTAAAATAGAAAAATTTGCTACTCCCTAATAAGGTCTTGAAAATAAACTTTTGTAATTATCAATTATTTTTAACAATTCTCCTGGAAAGTTTGTTTATAGATACTGAGCACGTATTAATGAATAGCAAGAAGGACAATGGTGTACTGTAATTTCTTTGCCGCTGGTCCAGCATTTTTTAAATTTTTTTTAATTACCTGTTGAAAGACAATAACGGCCTTTTAGAAAACAAATACGAAAAAAAAAAAAGAAAATCAAAGTACGTATCCCGTAGTGTAGATGGAAATTGATAAAGTCGAAAAATGATGTAATATAGTATGAGTGGAGAATTTTTATTGGTGCCGACGTGGGTGTAGTTATTTGTTACTCCCTAAACATGTCTTAAAAGTAAATTTTTGTAAACACCCTGTACAAAAAAAATTAATTTTTACAGAAAAAAAACTGTATTTTTTACAGATAAACTGTTTTAAAGAAAAAACAGTTTTTCCTGTAAAAAATATGGATTTTGTAATTTTTACAGTAAAAATTTATATTTTTTACAGAAAAAAAAAATTGTTTTCTGCAAAAAAATTTACAGATATTTTCTGTAAATTAAACGGTTTTCTACTGGCGCCAAAATTGACAGTTTTTTTCTGTCAATTTGAGAGTTTTTTTTTTCACCGTGCATCAATTATTTTTAGCAATTCTCCTAGAAAATTTGTTTATGAACACCGAGCACGTATAATGAATAAAGTGAGAACAAGAAGACGCTGTGTATAATTTTTTTGCCGTTGTCCAACATTTTTGAAATATCTTTTAAATTGCCTTTTGGAAGTCAGTAATGCCCCTTTAGAAAACAAATTTAAATATGAAGATTAAACCAAATATTTCGTACTCTGTTAAAAATTTTAAGAGGGGTGGAACCAACTTTTGGTAATGCAATAGCTGCAACCATAAAATGGTGAAATCTCTCACCAACACTTGGAGCAATGATTCAATCGGAGTTCCAAATGCTGGATCGAGGTTATTCCATCTTATAGTTACAGAGTTACGGCAGCATCACTAAAAACGGGTTCAACCTTCCACAAAGTTTTTAACAGAAAGTGTAGATAGATATTGATAATGATACAGTAAAATCCCTGTAAGGCGGACTCTGTGTAAGACGGAAATCTGTCTAACTCGGAAAGATTTTCAAGTCCCGACGAATCCGTAAGCATAGAGTAAAATTTGTCTAAGGCGGAATATTGTGTACGACGGAAAATTTTCTCGGCCCCGATAGATTCCGCCTTAGACAGTGTTTACTGTACAAGAGAATGAATTAGAATTCTAATTTTATTTTATTATAAATTTTATTAGAATTTTTAGCGTAAGCCATGAACATAATTATGAAGGGAGGCAGAAAAAAACTATATACAGGGTGTATCTGAAAAAATGGACAAAACTTTACGAGGTGATAGAACGCAGCTATGCGAGCAAATTTCGTCGTAGAATGTATGGTCGGAACGAAAGTATTGAGAAATTAAAAGGTAGTTTTCCACTGTCCCAGGGCGATGGATGGGTCGAGGTGGTCCCATAGCTTGGCCACCAAGATCGTCGGATCTCTCGTGTTTGGACTTTTTCCTGTGGAGTCATATGAAAAGCCTAATCTAAGGTGCTTCATTGAAACCGATATGTATCTAGTCGCCAGGATTGCCGTTGTTGTCGGCGATATTCGGGAAATGCACAGTGTCTTCGCGAATGTGCGTCAGTCCCTATCCCGCAGGTGTGAAGCGTGCTTTACAGGTGGTGGAAGATCTTTTGAGAAATTTCTTTGAGCGAGTACATTAATTATATTCATGTTGATAAAATGTTTTCTGAAGTATCTCCTCTAATTCTTGTGTTAATTCTTTAACTGCGACAGTGGAAAACTACCTTTTAACTTCACACCGCTTGCGTTCCGACCCTACATTCTATGACGAAATTTGCTCGTATACCTGTGTTCTATCACCCCGTAAAGTTTTGCCCCCTTTTTCAGATGCACCTTGCATAGTGTCTGAAAGGAAAGCGAATACTATGAGCGATATACTTTTTTAGCCATTTCTTTAATATGTAAAATAGAAAAATTTTTGGTACTCTCAGTGAAAAGTGCAATTTTTTTTTTTTTTTTTTTTTTTTTTTTTTTTTTGCCACGAAACGAAGAATCAGGAATTAAACCATAGTATTTAAAAAAGTATTGCCTGATTTTATTAAGCTCAAACACACAACGTGGGAGGGAGAAGCGTCACAAATTGCTGAAACTCTAACATTTTAATTCTGTACAAAAAAACTTTCAAATTGACAGAAAAAAAAATGTCAATATTTCACCAGTGAAAAACTGTTTAATTTACAGAAAATATCTGTAATTTTTCATTAAAACAGCTATTCCCTGTAAAAAATATACTTTCTTTCTGTAAAATTACAAAATACAGATTGTTTTACAGAAAAAAACTGTTTTTCTTTAAAACAGTTTTTTTCTGTTAAAAATACATTTTTCTGTAAAAGGTACAGATTATTTTTACAGTGTACTATTTAATATCATAAGCGTAGAAAACTAAAACCATTCAATGGTAAGAGTAAGCAGTATTAGTTAATGGAAAAGATAACCTAAAATAAAACTAAGATTTATACTTGTAATTAAATACAAGAAAAAAATCCCTGCCGGCTCGGCCTACAGGAGGAGGTAGATTTCGAAGTTAAGTACTAATTTCACCAACAAAAACTAAATCAAGATTAGAGATAAACCCAGTCTAACAATTTTATCTGGCCACTTTGACGAATTTTTAATTTAATTTTTCTGTAACAGCTCGTTTTATCAAAATCATATTAAGTCATATTAACTTAATCGATGCTGGATTTAATTAAGTTTCATGTTTGCCCCATATCGGTGGCTCACGGAGAATATTCTACCTTGTGCTGCGCTTGTAGCCTTGCCAACATGTAATTGTGAGAAGTTCCAGGCTGGATATCGTTCCATGTGGTTTAGTCGGTAGAATGTCAGTGCGCTATACTGATGGACCGGGTTCGTGTCTCGGCATGAAATCTTTTTTCACTATGTTGTCCTTTGCGCCCTTTAAGCAATTAATTTGAAATTTGATTTTCATTTGAAATATTGTATGCAGGGCGAAATTTTATCTCTGGAAAAAGTTCCAAGTATTAATATGTTACATTTATTTAGAAGAAAAACTAGAACACAGTGCTTCGCAAGAAGTGCTTTTAGCAAGACTACACTCTCAGAAGTACTTTCTTCAATTGACAGAAATTTTCCTGGCAGCAGTGCTACCAGGGTTTTTCCGTTAATAGAAGAATATCCGTTTCTATTTTTTTCTTCGTTACAGGAGGTACTGCTAAGCTCTGGTATCTTGGCAGACGGCTTTGGAAAAATCTATTTCTGACCGGGAGTTTCAGGGTCAAAGGTTGCCACGTACAAGTGCGTAGTTGGCGAGCGGTCAGTTCGCCAATTCCCGGAAATAGGGGTTTGCATATGCAGTACTAGTTTAGTACAGGTTTACTCTTATCTGTTATCTCTGAGTTTAGTATTTCAGGTCGAAGCGCATGCTTGCATTTGAAGCTGATCTCTCCTCTTTCTTTTTAGATTATAATTATTATTATTATTATTATTATTATTATCGATTTTCGTCTTGGCAAAATGGAAGAGAAAAAGAAAATTATTCATTCCAATGAGCGAAATGTTATTTTGAAAGTTTTGAAATTTTTTGAGGAGGAAGCAAAGTTGGAAAATCCAAAGATTCCTATTAAACAGGCTCAGAAGAGAGCGGCTGCTGCAACTGGGGTGTCATTGCGAACAATTGCACGAATTAAGAAAGAGGCTATGCTTTCTTCCATTCTACAATCCCCTGGTAAACGAAGGAGACCTCAAAAAAATCGTAATGTATCATTAAATATAGATGATTTTGATCTTTGTGTTATTCGACAAACGGTAAATGAGTTTTATAAAAATAATAGGATGCCTTATCTGGATGCTCTATTGCTCGCTATAAGAGAAAAAATAAAATTTCCTTGGAAAAGAGAAGCCTTGCGAAGAATACTGCATAAAATCGGATTTCGGTGGAAACGTTGTCAAGACAAAAGAAAAATAAGTATGGAAAGGCAAGATATTGTACACTGGAGAATTAAATATTTACGTGAAATAAGGCAACATAGGAATAATAAGAGGCCGATTATATATATAGACGAAACATGGATTGATAGTAACATGAGTTTTGGAAAATGCTGGCAGCTTAGAAAAACTGGAGCATATATTAAAAAAAATGCAGGAAGCCGGTTAATTGTAGTACATGCCGGTAACGAAGATGGTTTTATACCAGGCGCAAGCTTGGTATTCAAATCTGGAACCGTTTCAGGCGATTACCACGGGCAAATGAATTTTGATAATTTTTCAAAGTGGTTGAAGGAAAAATTGCTCCCGAACATCCCAGCTAATAGTGTTATTTGTATGGACAATGCTCCTTACCATACAAAAATTCTGAACAAAACAGCATCAAAATATGCCACAAAAAAGGAACTATCTTTATGGTTAACAGAAAACAAAATTCCACACACTATTGCAATGAGAAAAGTAGACCTATATGATTTGGTAGTCGCAAATGCACCCCCCACAAAAAGGTACTGTGTCGATGAATTTTTAAAAGAGAGAGGACACGATGTATTGAGAATACCACCATATCATTGCGATTTAAATGCCATTGAATTTGCATGGGCTGATACAAAACGCTACATCAAAAACAGAAATGTAAATTCAGAACTTAATTTAACTGAAATGAAAAAATTAACTTTCGAAGCTTTTTCGAGCATAACGAAAAATGAATGGTCGAAATATTGTCAGCGAGTAATTAACATAGAAAATGAATATTAGAAAACAGACAATATAGTAGAGCAAAAGATAGAAAATATCAGTTTTGTTGTAGGAGATGAAAATGACTCTGATACTTCAACCGAAACTGGCGAATCCGACATAAATTATGACACTGATTCTACCATAAGTGACACTGAAATGTCGTAAGAAAAGTTTTTATACAAGTTTTAGAAGGATAAATCTCTTTCTGAACTAAAAAAAAACCAGTCCTTTTCAGGACTAAAAAAGCCCTTTCGGGGGCTAAGCCCTATTCAGGGCGAAAATTAAAAGAAAGAAAAACCACAAAACACATTTATTTATTTTAGATTAGAGTCCTGCGCGGGTCGGGTTCTACCCGACCCGAACCCGCAGATTCCATTTTAAGTCAATCCGCAACCCGATCCGAACCCGCAAAAATAATTTTCGGCAACCCTCAACCCGACCCGAACCAGCAAAAATAATTTCAGGCAACCCGACCCGAACCCGTAATACTTCAACCCGCAACCCGACCCGAATCCGCAATGTAAGCAAATCATGTTTTAATACTATTATGTAAAATAATCTACAATTGTATTTTTTAGGATAGTTTTTTCAACGGTCCGGGCTGATAAACAAAATAAATGGGCCGGATCGGAAAAAAAATTGAATGGCGTTGCCAGGCCGGGCCGATAACTATAATTAAGTGGGTCTACCGGCCCAATATATATATTTAGACGAAGCCGATAAAATTATATACGGACCGTGCCAAGCTAGGACCGAACTTTTAAGTTTTACACGGGACTGAACGGAACGGGGTGGGTCGTTCCCGGACATGGAAATTCCGGCCCGTGTACACCTCTAATTCTCTAATACCATTTTTATGTTTTACACAGAAGAATGAACAAACTATATTCTTTAATATTCAACTTCTAAATGGTATAAAACTAAAACTGTAATCTTTAAATATGCTTTAAAATTAGTTGCTGTTTCAAAAGTTCCACTTATAACGATACACCTTGTTTTACAGAATTGGCCATCTGTCTTTAGTTTATCAGCCGTTATTAGTTTGAAAAATTTCCCGTCTAACATAGTGCATCGCGTATCACCACAATTTAATTATTAACTTGATATATTAGGCAGGAGCAGGAAGGACCATTTAGCGTTTTGCTGCATACTGTATTTTTAAAATACGGTAAAAATATAATGCGGTTTGTTATTTCGAAGACTCGTGAAAGGATGAGATGACTAAAGATAAAACAGACAGGCACACATTTTACTTTTTTGAAACTTTGATCTGGGGTTTTAACTTAACTGCTGTTAAACTTTGAATTAGGCTTTAAACGGGAAAAAATATTTTCAACATTCTTTTAAAAAAGCGGGTCAACCCGAACTCGACCCGCAAGAGTAAAAGAGCCAACCCGAAACCGACCCGAACCCGAAACAGTAAAAGCCAAACCGACCCGAACCCGACCCTCACCAAAAAAATTTAAAGTCAACCCGACCTGACCCGACCCGAAACGGGAAAATATAGCCGGGTCGGGTTCGGGTAAAAGCGGGTAACCCGACCGATGCAGGACTCTATTTTAGATCTTCTCCCTTCTCTTTTATTTATTCTGAAAATTTCTTCATAATATTGTATTAAAATATTTCTTATCTATGAGCATCAGTTCTTTCACTTGCTTTGAAATCGTCATTAAGAGACTTCATTAAGAATATGGCTATTGGCTATGTGCTTTTACAATTCATTCCGATCACTAGTATCATCTTTTTTATTGTCAGAATCATTGCTTCAGTTTTCAAATACCATAATTATTAATAAAAGTATTGCTGTTAGGAAAGACCACAGCTAAACGATACATTTATATTTTTTTACAAAATACATTTCTGCTTATGATTGTCATTATGTAGGCTAACGCGCCAATTATGGATGCCATTCTCCCTTGTACGTTACAACCTTTTACCGATTATCCAGAATAGAATCGTCCGAGTCTCCCCACTTGAAATGCCAAGATATCGGAGTGCCACAGTAAAATACACGTCAATTGAGGAAATTGGGGATAAAATAAAAGTTGCTGGCCTTGGAGTCGAACCAGCTACCTTAGCGTTACAAGACGAGCACTCTAACCACTCGGCTACAGTTGTACAGGAGTGGTTAGAGTAAATATGTTTGATAGTTTGAAATAAATATATTTCCCTCATATGGGTATGGCTTGATTCATTTCTTACAAAGCTTTGAATTTTGAAGTTAATTTCGGGAAGATTTCGTTTTTAAGGGCAGTCGAAATCCTATACCTGCCATGTTAAATTAATGCACAGTCGTGGAAAAAAAAAGTAAACACCCCTACTAACGCCTCAACAAATTATCGTAGACGAAAGTTACTGGTACCGAACGATTGGAAATAAAGTCTACTTTTAAATGATGTATATAAAATTTGCTTAGGGACCCATCTACATATTAAAACGAATCCAAACTTAATTTTTTTTCAATGAAAATACCCAATTTTAACGAGATATTTCAAATCTTTGGTTCAAACTATGCCTAGACACCAAATTTCAAGTCATTTGAATGACAAGTTTTTGAATTATAAACATTCAAAATTTAGGGCTTCTAATGTTAAATTATATTTTCATATTTTTATTTATATCTCCTGAAATTATGCTCCTAATGCGCTAATTTTTTGTGTAGCAATAATTCTAATATACCCAAACATAAATACGCTGAATTTGCAATTTTTATAATTTTATGATATGAATTATGAATTATGAAATTAATATTCGAAAAAATTATGAATTGCAACCTACAATTTTTTTGATGGATTGAGATTTAGCAAGTCGTGCTTTATGGAAATCCAAAATTTCACATTTTTCTTCCAAGTAGTTTTCAAATAATGCTTAAAAAACGGCAAAATGATGGTTTAAAAGGCCGTGTATTGGTAGAAGTGGGTAGATATTTTGAAATTTCTGCTGTCCTGTAATCTAACCGGCTTTATTGACTGCTTGAATGGTTATTAAGGTGCCTTGATCAAGAAGGGGGCTCTCTCGGTTAACAATCGAGTACCAAACTTTAATTTGGATACAGCCCTTAAAATACGCTCGTTTTAAAATAATTAATTTCTCGGAAACTTATGGTACGAATTGCATAGAAATTTGTTTTTAGGCTAATTGAAGGGTGTAGAGTTCATTTATCTTGTCAGAATTGTGTGCTGCTATTGAAAAAAATAAAGTTATGGTTCGTTTTAATATGTAGATGCCTCCCTAAGCAAATTTTATATACATCATTTAAGTATGGACTTTATTTCCAATCATTCGGTACCAGTAACTTTCTTTTACGATAATTTGTTGAGGAGTGACTAGGGGGTGTTTACTTTTTTTTTTTTTTTCCACGACTGTACCTTTTCTCATAAACTAACGATATGGACTTGAAAATTTTTTATGCATAAAATAAACAATTCTTAGTAATCTGAAGTTAAATTTCTAATTAAATAAAGCTTAGATATATATATTTTTTTAATCTGATGTAGAAACCACATTCAAATTAAAAAAAAAAAAAAAAAAAAACATGCAATTTTTTTCAAAGATAATGATATAATAATAAAAAAAAAAGTTCTTTTTATGAGTTTAAACAATTCACCTCAGATTAAACACGGATATGTATAGAACGTTCAAGCAAAATTTCAAAGCATAATGTATAATAGTTTTTTCAGAAACGTACATCGAAATTAAAAAAACAACATTTTGAGAAAATCAAGTTTAAAGTAAATAAACGCACTAGTAGTAAAGCAGATAAACAAACAAAATTACTAAAATTTTCCAACTTCTGGTTGCCGTAGAAACAAAAGTAATACATCAGTAGAAAGAGGAGAAATGGTAGATTCAAAACAGTAAAAAATCGAAAATTCGATATATTTTAGGTTTTGACCTTCAAACTTCCCTTAATGAGATTATGACTGGGGTTTTAACTTTAGTACTAAAATAGGATAAAAATATTAATTATAAATATTTTTTGGTAGATTACTAGATACAAAATATAAATATTGGTACTACTTAGTTATCCCGTCGACCAGTTTTGCCGAATTATATAAATCGCCAAACCACTCGCCAAATTACAGAAATTGATATAATTTTTATTTTAAATAACCAAAGAACAAATAAATTAGCATAACATTAATTAAAATATAAATAAAATGTCGAAATAAAAATCACTTGATGACGTAAACACGTCAACTTGCTTAAACTCAAGTGAATGTGAGATTTACGATCAACCATTATTAGCATTTAATCTTATAGTTTGGCGATAAATTTTTCGTCAACGGGATAACTAAATAGTACCTAAATATTATATTTTTGCGCGAGATTTAAAAAAAAATTAAAATCGATTTTTCTCCATTTAATATTTGAATTAAAATATCTATTTAAGATGTGTTAAAATGTATTTTAAATGCGAATATTTTTTTTATAACCTTTAAAAAATAAATTTTGAATACTTTTAAATGAATGAGAAAATTGTTATTTATTTTTAAATTATAAAACGTTTCTTTTCTTTGTTGTTGTTTTAGTTTTTTTATATTTACCTTTTTAAATTAAATTAGAGATCTTAATTTATAGAATTTTGGATTTTCGTTTTTAAAATGAATTTTAATATTAATAGAGCCAATACGCATGCGTGCTAGGAATGAACGAAATTTCCACTGTAAATAAAAGGGACTAAAAAACGAAAATAGTACTGGCAATCTAGACGCCAGTACTATTTCCGTTTTTTTACGGGAATTTTTACCCATAAATTACAGAAAAAGTTCCGTTTTTAATCAGAAAAACGGAAGATTTTCTGTAATTTATGGGTAAAAATTCCCGTAAAAAAACGGAAATAGTACTGGCGTTTAGATTGCCAGTAGTATTTCCGTTTTTAGTCCTTTTTTTTTTTTTTTTTTTTTTTTTACAGTGTCCCTCTTTTTCAGACTTTCTGGAAGAATTCAAGGATAAAACATGTTTTTCCTAGGAGTACGGAAATTATTTGTTAAAAAATGAGGAATAGTTTAGTGTATATAGACGAATTTTTCTGACAGAGTACTGCATTTATATAGCAAGAAACTAATGAGAATAGTTCTTTACAAACTATAGAATAGAAACATTGGCATATGGGTCAATATCTGAAAATTGGACAATTTGCGTCCACTGCCAATAATATTTCATTAATTATACTAAAACCAAAAACTGAAAAAATGTAATATATTGTAACATTTGTTATAACAGTTACCAATGATAAATGGACATATAATGATGCATAAATAATTAATTTTAAGCTTTAAACAAGCGAAATCATCGTTTCAGTCCCTGTCCCCGCAGGTACAAATATCCAATATTAAATGTATGCTGTAAAAATTACTATAAATAAAATATTATTAACTTTTGCTATTATATATTTATACCTATATATATATACAATATGGGAAAATATAATTCTCCTTTATTAGTATAGATTGTATAGTAAAATATTGTAGTAAATATATTTGTCCCTGAGGTTGACCATCATCTCAGTCCCTCTAAACACACATTTAGGTTAACAGATACTAGGTGACGCAGGCAGAATTATTTCCATTGCAACAGCAACTAAAGTTCGACTAGCCACCAGTGATGAAGGTAATTTGTTCTTCTCTTTGTTTCATATTTAAAAATATTTAGTTTTGTTCTGAAATAGGGATGAATATTTTTTTATAGCATCATTCATGTCCCCATATTTATAATAATATTTAATATTTTATTTATAAAAAAAAACCTTATTTTAGCTTTATTTATGTAATATACAAATGTCACATGTGGCATATGTAATAATTTACATGTGTGCAAAATGATGCAACAAAATGGCTGCGCAGCTGTTAAGACAAAAACATCATCTCAGCTCCCCATTATATCAGTCCTAATTAATAAACACTGATTACAGCGTTAAGAGACACTTTCGTCCATAAAAGTTTATCTACGCATAAAATATACACCCTTGATCTCAAAACGTTACAGCATTTAAATGGCAAAACATGTATCATAGTATATAATTGTATGTGGTAGTTGGTACATTAATTTAAAAAAAAAAATAAATAAATAAATAAAAATTTTGGAATGGAATTGTCCGGTTTTCAGATATTCACCCATATGATTCAAAATTTCCTTAAAATGTAAAACAGAAAAAAACTGATATATCCCCTTTTAGAAGTTTTATCTTTAACTTTTACAGGGAAAAGCGCAACAGTGGAATTAGAATACATTGGAAAACGAAAAGTATGGAAGGGGAAATTCTTTACTAATTCTCTTGAGGTGAAAAAGAAGTTCCCCTTCTTTATTTGCATGAAAGATCTAAAAGTATAAATATTATATTAAATATGCAACATTTTCGGATCTTATTGGAAAAATTTATCCGCATTTCATATTTTGACAATGCGTTCAAGATTACTGCATAATTTACAAAGGGTAAAAAAAATCAATTTTCTTATAAAGATGCATTAGAGATCAATTTTTTTAAATAAATACACTGGTGAGCAAAATTTAAGCAACCACCATTAAATAATTTTCGAGCGCGCTAATACTTAAAAGAACATAATATAATTCAAATAATATGTACTATCCGTACAGCGCAGCTAGTCGATGTGACATCTCCTTGACGTCACACATGGTCCTAAGTGTTGCAGTCTCTACGGTGAAACGAAATGTAGGATCTTTCGCCGTCTCATTATTAGCCTCAAATAATCGTCATATGATGCCTCCACTGAGAAGTCACTGTGACTGTTCCTTTTTGATGAGTCACAAGATAAAATTACAATGAGGTCACCCTGTGATTCTCGTGGGACTATCATTTGAAGACTCAATTTTGAAGTAATCGTGAGCATTGCATTATAATGAGTTACCATATAATGTCACAGTGAAGTCAGGTGGTGACTTTCAGGTGAGCGAGACTCTACTGTGAAGTCACCATTGCGCTCCTTTGTGAAAAGTCTCCAGATAATTTCATTTTCTCTCACTTGGGAACTTGTCACAAAACAGCTGTCATGATGACTTTACAATGGAGTCTCAAAATGACGGTCACATGAGAGTCACTAGGTGACTTCATTTTAATGTCATTTGTTGACTCGTCATAAAGCAGCAGTCACAGTGACTTTTCAGTGGAGTGACCAATTGAAAGTAAGAATGAGATGAATAAAAGATATCACATTTCAGTTCGTTGTAGTGATTGTGACGCTTGTGACCATTTGTGACGTCAAGGTGAGTTCACGTGGACAAGCTGTGTTGTTAGGGTAGTATACCTACTTTCTACACTTGATGTTTGTAGAATTTTCTTTTAAGTACTCACGTGCTCAAAATTTAGCATTTTGTGACTGTTGCTTAAGTTTTGCACATAATAGTATACTTAGAGCTGAATATTTCTCAATTTTCTGTTTATTAAAAAAATAATAATAATTAAAAAAAAAAATAAGTCACTCTTTTTTTTTTCTATATTCACCTGGGCAATTATTATTATTTATTTATTTTAGCTTTTCGTGGATAGTTTGCTATAACACTTAAATTATTAGATGAAAGTCTCAAAGTACATGTTACAGTAACTATA
This sequence comes from Maratus speciosus, assembly GCA_963932465.1. Taxonomy (NCBI): domain Eukaryota; kingdom Metazoa; phylum Arthropoda; class Arachnida; order Araneae; family Salticidae; genus Maratus; species Maratus speciosus. The sequence continues at coordinate 430,404,446 of OZ010797.1, read as the reverse complement.
TATCACCGTTTTTCCTCCTGTCATCTAGGGCATATACCCGGGCTGCCCGGGTTACAGAATATAGGTGAAAACCATATTGTATATCGTATTATTTCTGATGTCAAAATCCTTTTTTCTCTGCACATATGAAAGGCGATGAGTGAGGTAATTTTTCGAAGGTTATGCAAACGGCTTTTGATGTGGTATACATGTATTTATATTATAACGTTAAATCGCGTTGTTTGATTAAAAAAAAAATGCAGTTAAGGAAAAACGTATCCACAAATAATCTCAAACATCGCGGTGAGAAAATCTCGCACGGATCTACTGTTTTTTTTTTCTTTTCTTTTTAATAACTCTAATATATTTTTCAAGTTTAATATATTTTTTAGAATTTATATGTAAAACAGCAATAACGCGTTCAAGCAAACTTTTGAAATGTATTAAAAGCGATATTTTCCTATTGGCCTCGCGTAGTAGGATTTAAAACAGCCGAAGAAATCGTCAATGGCAGTCAGCTTTACTTAAAATTAGCTTTTTTTCATTCGTTTCATTTCAAAGATTTAATCGCAAAATTATATTCCATGAATTAAATTTGTGCTTAATTTATATTTTATTGTTTTACTTATTGATTAATTGATGTATTAATTTCGTTATAGAATATAAGATGGAAACAAATTATGACCTATTTATATTAATTAAAGTGCAAACGGGTTTATCTTCCGCAATCGTCTGCACCACGATAGAGACAGATTTGAAGAAATTCATACTTAAAAATTATTTTAAAAACAGTAAAAATTGCATAAATGGAGATACAGTTTTCAAGCAAATTGCTATATAGTTTTCAAACAAATTGCATTATAGAAAGTACCCTTTCCCCTTATTCGCTGATATAAAAATTAAAAATGTGCGATGCTTAGAAGTTTAAAATTAAAAAAAAACTAGTATGTTGTGGCCATCACAAAACTTTCTTCTATATAAATCACGTCAATTAAATGATTTAAATAGTACAAGAAATAACAAAGATTTAGCACCAATTCATATCAAAGTATATCTGAATCTGAAGTTTGATGAAAATTCGTGCATTAGTTCTTGAGATAAAGCTATTGCGGAAATCGCAAAAATACAGCATAGCAGCGCCACCTGTTGAGCGATTTACACCAAAAATCAAACAGTACTAATTTATATGTCAATTCATGTCAAGGACTAAGTAAATCTGAAGTTTGATGAAAATCCGTGCAATAGTTCTTGAGATACAGTTCTTGTAGAAATCGTGAAAAATGCAGCACAGCTGCGCCACCTGTTGGGCGATTTACACCAAAATTTAAACATCACTAATTTATATCAGGGACTAATTGAATCTGAAGTTTGATAGAAATTCGTGCATTTTTTCTTGAGTTAGAGTTATTGCGTAATCATGAACAATGCAGCATATCAGCGCCACCTGTTGGGCGATTTTCACAAAAAAGTAATCAGCACCAAACTATATCTCGGACTAACAGAATCTGAAGTTTTATGAAAATCCGTGCAGTAGTTCTTGAGATATAGCTATTGCAGAAATCGTGAAAAATGCCGCATAGCAGCGCCACTTGTTGGGCGATTTTCACCCAAAACTAATCAGGTCCAGTTTATATCAAGGTCTAACTAAATATGAAGTTTTGTGAAATTCCGTGCATTAGTTCTTGAGATAGAGCGCCCACAAAATTTGTGTCACATACAGACTCACAGACAGAGCGACAGAGTGACAGAGTGACAGACCGACTCACAGACAGACATTTTCTAAAAACCATCAAATCGTGTTCTGGACATTCTAAAACGTATAAATCCGTCGAAAACCGGAAGTCGAAAATTTTCACGAATCCAATACTTTCTTCTTGTAAAGATAGAAGAAAGTAAAAAAATGCAGTAAAAGCGAAATTAGATCATCTGCTGTTGCCACTCGCAAAATGAAGTAAGTCATCGTTACGCACAGACACGTTTGTCCTTTACAATATAGTGTAGCTAAAAAGAAGAAACATTGAAATTTAAATTCCTGAAACATAAATTCAAACCATAAATATAAGTACAAAGGTACAAAGGTGGACTCTGTGTAAGACGGAAATCTGTCTAACTCGGAAAGATTTTCAAGCCCCTGCGAAATCCATAGACATAGAATAAAATTTGTCTAAATCGGAATATTGTCTACTACGGAAAATTTTCTCGGTCCCGATCGATTTCGCCTTAGACAGAGTTTACTGTAGTATAAATATTTGAATTTACTTTACCTTTATTATAATAAGTTTTTTTAAAATTAAAGTCACTTTGAAAAATTTAAATCACAACTATTAGAATAGTCTAATTAGCACTTTATTTTGATATGAATGTGTTTAAAACAATTAAAAAAGTTATTTAAATCTTCTAGTGCTCTAATCATGTTTTAAAATGCACGTTACAAACATAATTTCATCTGAGAAGACATGCTTGTGATGATGAGAAGGTTTAAAGACTCAGAGCACGTACTAATATATATGAAGTCAGAACGAGACGACAGGTTGTAATTTTTGTGTCACTGGACAATACATTTTTAAATTTATTGGAAATCCTTAATCTGGGAGCACGGCAGTGCGTCCGCCAAGTTCGCACAAGCCGTAAGCTACCTTTTCCTGAACCATTTCGGGATACTTTTCACCCCCTCATAACGTCGTTTTAGGGAGAGATATAGAATTTTTTCTTTTATACACATGTCCGTATGGTCAAACTGAACTAAGGTTCCACGATTTCATGTTTCTGTATTTAGTAGTTTTCGAAATATTAAATTCCGAAAAAGCGCTTTTTTGTCACTGACTCACTTCGCATCATCAAATAACTAAGGCACTTCTAAAAGTCGTAGAATCATGAAATTTCACAAGTAAGTCGCGTTTGTAGCACAATTAACCAGAAAAATCTGAAAAGACAGAATTTCCGCCTATAAACCCTTAAAACAGGGGGTGTTGATTTGGCCGTAAACAGTTCCTTCACATTCAATTGCGCCAAAGTTGGTCGCCAATACTCGATTACAGAGTTTTGAAGGGGTCACGTAATTTCAAGCAGAATAAAACTTTATATATATATGCTTTTCCAAAGATGTTTGTTAAATAGAAAAAAATGAATACACCTAAAAATTTTAATCAGTATAGGTTATGATATATTCACAATATTAAAACAATAAAACATTTAACAAAATATAACCGCAATTCGGTATGTTTCCGATATAGTAGCCTTGGCGAAATAGAGAAAATAGCCTTGACGAGATAAGAAATTTGATAATAACGTATTTTCTGGCAAGAATTCTCTGTCTATGTTTTTGCTCAGCCTTGCTTTTTCTAGCACGCTGTTCCTTTTGCACTGAAGAAGAATCTCGCTAGTAGATTCGAAACAGCTGTTTGCTGCTTTTCATATATTATTTGTGCATTTTAAACGTTGGTTTTTCTGCTTTTTAATATTGTTGCACAAAAGCTTTATTTGCTATTTTTATAGCTATTAGCATAGTCTAATTAACATTTTAATTTAATTTTCATTAATCTAATATATAAAAAAGAAAATTTGTCTATCTGTCTGTCTGTAATGCTATACAATGCCGCTGTTTGGAAGCCAGAATTGTGAAATGTTGCGTACATGTGTATTAAAACACGGCCGAGGCAACCAAAGTAATCCGGAATTGGAATAACTTATAGTTAATTTTTAATTAATAAAAAACCACAAATTTAACAGCAATTTCAAATAAAATCTAAACATTTTCCTTTATAGCTGGCTGCCAACCATTAAAAATCCTCAATAAATTTCTTACCACAACAATTACTTTTCTATTGCAAAAATTCCACGTGAGAAAATTAAATAATAATACTAACGGCTAATTAAGAAAAAAGGGGGGAATATTACATCATAGCTTTTCTATTACAAGATTTCCACATGAATAAATGAAAATAAAATAAATAGTTTGACAAATTAAAAACAAAAGTGAATGTTACGTCATAATTTTTCTGTTTTATGATTTCCATGTATAAAATTATAATTATTTAATTAATTTAATGAATTAATTTGATGAATAAAAAATGTAATATTATGTCATATTGGAAATATATAGGACATAGGGAATATATAACGTCATATAAGTGGGGAAAAACGTATTGAAGCATGATGAAAATTCGATAATGGAAATATTGTTGTATAACATTATTGCTCAAATGATAAATGGAAATAAGTTCATTTATAGCTGCATTATTTTGCGTCTGTTATATAAATTTATATTTTTTATATTGGGTTTTCATTTGATTTATGTGTACAACACTTCGACTGTTTTTGTTGCTGTTGTTGTTGTTTTATGTTGTATGCTAAATTTTGAAATTGGTGGTTTTTCAAAACAAACTTTCTTAAAATCCCCGTCAACGCCGGGTTATTTTAGCTACTTTGATATATATGTGTTTAAAATAATTTTTAAAGGTTACTTAAGGCTGTTCTCAAATCCAAAAAGGCAACTTCCTGACATAAGTTTTAATTTATTTTTGTTCGAAAATGCATGAAACAAGCTGTTGTTGTTGTTCAGAAACTATGTCATCGAGCTGTTTTTTTTTTTCATTTTTTTTTGCAAACGCAATATATCTTTCAGAAAATAGTGTCAAAATGGACGTTTTGAACCGAATTTCTGCGTGAAAGTAGAAAAACCACTCAAGAGCGGGCGAAAAACGGGTTTGTCCACGTGATCGAAATCGCTTATAACTCAATAATTGATTGATCAAAAAATGGAAAAAACAGTTCAACTCCAAATCGTTTCCATGGCCAAGCTTTCTAATTTTATATCTTTTCGTTAAAACATGAATTTGTAAATGTGTCAGAACGTTTTGCGCTTGTTGATCAGAGCAGTTAAGAACAGCCTCAAGTCTTCTTGTGAGATAATCACGTTTAAAAATACACGTTACAAACGTAATTTCATCTGAGCAGACATGATTGAGAAGGTTTATAGACTCAGAGCACGTATTAATTTATATGAAGTCAGAATGAGGCGGCAGGGTGCAATTTTTCTGTCAATGGAAGATACATTTTTAAATTTATTGGAAATCATTAATTATACTTTTGGAATGTAATAATACAAAGATAAATTGATCAAAACAGATAACTCGTCTAGTGCAGATTAAAAATGATAAAGTCATTCTTAAAATTTAAATTCACAGCTATTAGCATAGTCTAATTAGCATTTTAATTTAATTTTCGTTAATTTGATATAAATGTGTTTAAAAGAATTTTTAAAGGTTACTTAAGTCTTCTTGTGAGATAATCAAGTTTAAAAATGCACGTTACAAACGTAATTTCATCTGAGCAGACATGCTTGAGAAGTTTTATTGAGTCAGAGCACTTATTAATTTATATGAAGTCAGAATGAGACGACAGGATGCAATTTTTCTGTCACTGGATAATACATTTTTAAATTTATTGGAAATCATTAATCATACTTTTGGAATCTAATAATGCAAAGATAAACTGATCAAAATAAATAACTCGTATAGTGCAGATGAAAAATGATAAAATCATTCTTAAAATTTAAATTTACAGCTATTAGCACAGCTTGATTAGATTTTAATTTTAATTAATTTGATATAAATGTGTTTAAAATCATTTCTAAAGGTTATTTAAATCTTCTTGTGAGATAATCACATTTAAACATGCACGTTACAAACATAATTTGATCTGAGCAGGCTTTTGATGGTTTATAGACTCAGAGCACGTAATAATATATATGAAGTAAGAACAACATGACAGGATGTAATTTTTTTGTCACCGGTTAAAACGTTTAAAGTCATCGGAAATCAGTAATGATACTTTTAGAATGCAAAGAAGAACTGATCAAAATAGATACGAGTAACTCGTTGTGCAGATGGAGAATGATTAAGTCAGAATGAAAGATGTTATGGCAAAAGCATTTAAGATTTGTCATTATTTTTATCGTGAAAAGTTTTCAGTATAATTTGGGTCGAGTGATTGCTGCCAAGTTTCTTTTAGCTGGTACATTTAGACAAAAACAAGATATGTTTAACCCTTTATGCACCGACGGTACTTTAAAGCATCATTAAAATAACTTGTTATAAAATTCATTTAATACATCGTTTAGCAGTAATACAATTTAGAATAAGTTATAAATTATAAGTTATAAATTATTAAGGTTAAATGAGTTAATTAAATATATATGTATGCTTCAAAAAGCTAAAATAAAAACAAATTTATAATTACTTTACTTCTTTTAGGAAAAAGTACGGTTATGAAATTTGTTATGGTGTGATCCAAGAAAAATCAATGCCTCGAAAATTGGAATTTAACGGAAATGCCTTAAGATTCTCATGCTAAGGCAATCCATACAGTCCAAAATATATACATACAAAATTCATCCCATGCTTCCTAGAACGGAGCTACATCTATTTTTACAAAGGTCAGCCAACTTATTAGAATAATGAACAAAATATTTAAAAGTATCTCAGGATTATTATTATTATTATTGCTATTATTATTATTATTATTATTATTCCTATTATTACATATATATTGCTATTATTATTATTATTATTATTATTATTCACACTATTGGCGTTGTTGTTGATGATGATGATGTTATTATGATTATTATTATTATCGTAAAATTTTTTTCTTCTTCGTTTTCAAAATACTAAGCCTCTTTTACCGCATGAAAGAGATTTAAATAACGAATTCGGAATACTTTGAAAAAGAAAAATTTTCCCATCAAAATTTGGTATTATTATTGTTATTACCCCCCACCCACCCCTCCAATTTTTAGTGCCTTAAGCTGTTCCTTTTCTTAGCTTAAATTGTTTAACTTAGACACGATTAAAATATTTTTAAAAAATTCTCCTATACAATTAGCATTGGCGAGCGAGTGTTTTCACATGAGTGAAGTAGCGACTTAAAACACGAAAACATAATGCTATAATTGTGATCAAATACACTAGACAATGTTTTTAACCTCTATGTATGCTGGTTAAACGTCCCTAATATTATAGATTTTACATTACATTCAGGGGTTCAACCAGAAACAGAAAATATCGCCTAATGCATTTCCATGACAGGAAGACACTACTGGGGAAAGGTTATCTCCCTTTCACATTACTAGCCGAGTTTAAACGCGTGTAGAATCGGATATGGCAGAGGAAGAAAAAAAAAGGGTTACGCATAACTCCTATATTGCTAATAAAGCTAGAGGTAAGCATCTGTTTACGGGCAGCTGTTCAACACATGGGTTTTTCTGTGTTTCTCCCTCGTGTTTCTACATTTTAATTAGATAAACCGCTACTGCATCTTTTTAAAAAGTATCCTTTTTTATGAATTGTCTTTTTGCACGAGTAGCATTTTAATTTCACGTGCAGATTTTTTGTTGTCATTGTCAATAATATGAATGGTCTGTAACGGAAATACATCATTTAAAATGCATGAGATGCGTGTGTTACATTATTGAAGTCTGGTTTTGGGGAATAAATTTACCTAAGCAAGCTTGTTAAATATGTAAACAAGTATATGAAAAGGGGAAAAGGGTTACTGTTGATATAATTTTAACGCATTTTGGTTTTCTTTTACATTTTTTAAAATTCTGTCTTTCTATTTATTTATTTATTTAACTAGAGCCTTTTTTAACTGAACTTTTTTTTTTAGCTCTGCACCCTTAAGAAAAATTGAAATAAAATAAAATTTAAAACAATCTCAAAAAATTAGACAAAAAAAAAAAATGATTGCACAATGCACACCACGCAATTGTCAAATATTGGCCAGCGAAATAAGGTTAAATTGCTGCGCATAAAAGTGTAAAACTTTAAACTATACCTATATTGCCTATATATTACCTATAAAACGTTTTTAATGGAACAATTTCGGCCGACTTCAACAGCGCTTAAAATAATTCTTAAGTTAAATAAAACTGTCTGCTTCATCACGTTCATCGAACGATTCTAACAAAACTTACCAATTTTCACATTTTTATATTCAATATATTACAAACTTCTACTTCATTTCGGAGTAGTGAATATTCACTCTATCGCAAAGTCAAAATATGCCCAACCTCTTTAGAGTGACTATTCACTCTGAGCAAAAGTGGAATTTTTGACTCTCTGAAAGAATGAATACTCACTCCGTGCAAGTGAATATTCACTCTAAACAGGGGTGAATAATAGATCTTTCGGAGGAGTGGCTATTCACTCTTGCTAAAGGAGTGCGTTTTTTTCACCCCTGATATGAGTGAATAGTCACTTTTTCATAGGAGTGAATGTTCAATTTCTAAGCAGTGAATTCTTTTTTTATGTTGTTTTATGGGCATTTTAAAAGACTGTTCGTAGACAAGACTGTTCTGACTGGCTGATAAGTAATACCAAAATATAGAATACTCACTCCTGCTTAGAGTGAATATTCACTCTAAGCAGGAGTGAATACTCCTGAAAAGCTCCTGAAAAGGAGTGCGTTTTAGTGCCAAATCAGCATAATTCCCAAGATTACATTATGAAATGGAGTTTTTGAAAATTAAGAAGTGACTTTTTGTGCTTTTCATTATTTTGCTCCATATAGTAGTACAAAGTTAAACGGAAAAATTTTAAAGTGTATTATGCCAGGCTTTTACTCTCGACAATGGAGTGAAATATTTCACTTCTTTCTTAAGGAGTGTATTTCTATAAAATTCACTCAAAAAAGAGGGAAAATGACTGTCACTCTTTCAAAGAATGAATTTTCACTGCTCCCAATTTTAGAGTGTAGATATATATTGTTCATATAGCTATTGTGACATCTTGTTTTCGACGCACAAGACCTGTAGAAATCCAAGACCTGTAGAAATCCAACAAATATTTCCAGGCGGTACAATAGTTTTTTGTTGAAAGGAATACAGTGAGAGAATAGGAAAGCTTATCTATCTCCTTGAGCAATGTCCAAGGGTGTCTGAAAATGTAAATTTCTACATCTTGGAGAAATTACAGGTGACTGACCAATGACAGTAGACTCCGTCAGGCCCCTAGCCTGGGCAAGAGAGAGGAAAAAAAGGACAAGCGGTCAGTGAGTTCTAGCGAAAAAGGCTGAACAGTTAGATTTAGATTTTGGAGAGTGATGTTGTAAAGTCGTGATATTGTATATGGAGTACGATAGTGTACACTCATGTGGAATGTTTTGTTTTCAGAACTTGTTAAGCAAAGTGAGAGTGTCTCACACTTCATTGAAATATTATTTTTTAGCCCCCGGTATGCTATTTCTTTCTCCCAGCTATTAAAGTGTCGTCTCCAAAACATAACGTTCCGTTGTATAAGCCAGCCGTAAAACAAAGCAGATGTATCATTGTACTATTAAATACTCTATTGCTATTTTTTAAACTTCTAAGCATCCCACATTTTCAATTTTTATACCGTCGTGTCGGAGAAAAAAAGTACTTTTAAATGCAATCTGTTTGAAAACTGCATCTCAAATTATTTTAGAGATATTAACTTTTTTGTAGTTTTTAGTGCCATTTGTTTAAGTTTGGCAACTCAAGTACTTCATATTAGAAAGAACAGGAAAAATAATTGGAAAATAGTAATTATATCTTTTTGTTGCCATTTTCACGTAACAACTGAAAAAAAAAATGTAATTAAAATGCGTGCTATTTTGAAAAAAATATAAATGAATGATTTTTGATAAAACATGGAGTTATATAAACTATATTTAATTTTAAATACCTATATTAATATTCCAAACAAAGAAAGACATATGAATCATTAAATAGCCGATTTTTTTGTCGAGTTTCTTGAATGACGATATATCTGTTTTAGGATTTGTGTATAGTGATACCTATACATACATTATTGTAGATGTTGTTTAAGACTAGATCGTAAATGAGAAATTCTTCCTCTGGATGCGAATGACGTCATGTTATAAAAAATAAAAGCGCGTGTTTTAAGCCTTAAAACTGAAATGTGTTTTGTACTATCTATATTTATTTACATATTTTTTTAATTTCATCGAGAGCGACACTAAATTCTTAAAAAGCAGAATTCCTGTTTTACAGTATTTTATTTTACCTTACCGCAATGTTCTAATAAAGAACTTAGAAAAAATATCATGTTTTATATTCGAATTTTATTTATGTACGAACTGAGAAGGGTGAAAGCATCGGCCAACTTCACCACACTATGTATTATTGTATATTAACATTATTATTATTATTATTATTTTTTTTTTGTAATTTTTCAATTGTGCGAAAAATGTTCAGCAGGAAAAGATTCAAGCCAGGGATCTCTTGGCTGAAGCTGCCAATGCTCTTTCAACTCGGATATCCCGGACGAATATGGAGGACCTAACTCACTCATCTAACCTTATTGAACACAGCATCAGGTCTGCTATATACCAATCAGCTCAACAGAATAAATCGCAGGTAATGAAACTCCAGTAAATGCTGAATACGGAATTATACTAGATTAATTCTAACACAATTATTCTAATTGGTAAATAAATCATGTGATTTTGTAATTTTCCAACTGTGCGCAAAAATGTCCAGGACAGGATTCAAATCAGGGATCTCTTGGCTGAAGCTGCCAATGCTCTGCCATCTGAGTTATCCCGGACGAATATGGAGGACCTAACTCACCCATCTAACCTTATTGATCATAGCATCTGGTCTGATATATACCAATCAGCTCAACAAAATAAATCGCAGGTAATGGAACTCCAGTAAACGCTAAATACGTAATTACACTAGATTAATTTTAACACAATTATTCTAATTGGTAAATAAATCATATGATTTTGTAATTTTCTAATTGGGCGAAAAATGTCCAGGACAGGATTCAAACTAGTGATCTCTTGGCTGAAGCTGCCAATGCTCTGCCATCTGAGCTATTTCGGACGAATATGGAGGACCTAACTCACACATCTAACCTTATTGATCATAGCATCTGGTCTGATATATACCAATCAGCTCAACAGAATAAATCGCAGGTAATGAAACTCCAGTAAACGCTGAATACATAATTACACTAGATTAATTTTAACACAATTATTCTAATTGGTAAATAAACCATACGATTTTGTAATTTTCCAACCGGGCAAAAAATTTCAATCCGAGGATTCGAACTAGGGATCTCTTGGCACTTTCTTTTTCAAAGGCATGAAAAAATATATTATAAAGAAAAGGACATCATAAAGAAGGATAAAGTTGAATAATAGAATTAAAGGGAAAAAATAAACTTTCTTATTGGCAAATTTTATTAGTCCTATTTCTTTCACTAGGGACTTTTGTGTTAGAAATGTATAAGCAACTTTGTAACAATGTAGGCATGTTAATGGACTTCCTAGCTGCGGTGCAACTTAACATACACAGGCGACATGTGGAGCTAGTTCCAAAGACAACAGGGAGCCGTTAAAAAATAAGTTTAACTATAATATAAAACTAGATAAAAATGAATAAAAATTTTTAGAAAGTTCAAAATTTAGATGTAAGAAAAATATAAAGAAGAAAAACTTAGCAGAAAAAATAATAATTAAATTAATTTTACTGTACTTTAAGTGAACAAAATAAAAAGGAAATAATTTCATTAGATCCTAAGCTGGAAAAACAACTGCTACAGAAGGTTAGCCCTATATCACAATCTCAAAATAAGAACAATTTTTTTTTTTATATACCAATGAAACTTATTTATTTATATATTTATTTTTGACAAAATTTCTGGTTTCAATTGATTAAAAAGAATACTAAAGTTGGTAGCAATATGCTTCTGCGCACGCCCGAATGATTCATTCGAATATCAAAATAACGCATGATTCCCATCGCTAGTATGCATATACATATAAACGTACTTGAATATCTTTTTTATCATTATTTCTTTTTCCTAGTTTCTTCACCAGAAAAATTTTGGAACAAGCATAATAATCAATTAAAAATATTCAAAGACGGGTCAATACTTCTCAACATCCAGCAATGTTTACTGTTTTATCTACAAGATTCCGGATCACAGGTGGAAAATATATGACTCATTTCAGTTACTCACCATGACTCATTGCTGACCTAAGTCACCATCAATGTCGCTTTAACAGTTCAAAACTTTTGGCCTTTTCTTCTGCCTTTTGTATTTTAAATGCAAGGAGGCAGCAGAAACACTTCTTGAATTTGTTCTGTGCCACCCATACCTTTGTGAATGCTGTTTAAAGGGTACTTCTATAATAGTGCTATACACACCTTAAAACACCCACACAACACAAAAAAAGTCAGTGACCGTCGAAAGATTACGCATCCGTCAAATGGGTTGGGGCAATAAAGAATATTCATTTTTTAACGTCAGGGTGGAACGCTTATCATGCAGAATAATTTATTACTTTCTGACCAGACAGCAAAGAATTTTAGCCATCGTGTACATTTGCAGTAAAATAGCAAAAACATTTTAGTGAAAAAATTAAAAAAGTGATTTTTTAAAAAATTATTATTGTTTATAATCACATTAATTAGAAAACCATTAAATATTTCACATGTGGTTAATAAGAGGAAACCACGAAAAAATGAAATAAATGATTTGACGAATTAAAAAAAAAGGGGGGGGGGAACATTACGTCATAAATTTTCTACTGTAAGATTTCCATGCGAAAAATGAAAATAGAATAAATAGTTTGACGAATTAAAAACGAAAGTGGATGTTGCGTCATAATTTTTCTGTTTTATAATTTCCAAGTGAAAGATTATAATTATTTAATTAATTTGACGAATAATAAAAAAAAAGGAATATTACGTCATATTGGAAATATAAAGGACTTGGTGAATATATAACGTTATACAAGTGTGAAAAAATGTATTGAAGCATGATAAAAATTCGATTCTGGAAATATTGGCGTATTTTAACATTATTGCTCAAATGGTGAAAGGAAATAAGTTCATTTATAGCTGTATTATTTTGCGTCTGTTATATAAATTTGTACATTTTTAAGTTGGGTTTTAATTTGATTCATGATAACTTCGACTGTTCTTTTTATTTATTTATTTATTTATTTATTTATTTTATGTTGTATGTTAAATTTTGAAATTGGTTTTTCAAAACAAACATTTTTAAAATTCCGGGCAACGTCGGGTATTTCAGTAAGTAGTCTTATAAATATTTTAGCAGTAATATACTTCTTTACAGTATATTACTGCTTATTTTATCGTTTATTATTGTCGATTTTACTGTATAATACTGACAGCTGGGGTACCAGTATTATATCGTAAAACCAACATTTTTTATCATTATTATTATTATTGCAGTGTAGGAAAGGAAAAAAATTGCCGTTCTGCGACAATAATCAAGATATAATTTAATTTATCGGAAAATGCAAAAAACCGATTAAAATTAATTTAAATAATCAAGCCTGTAAGCATCATGCTCTTATGTTAAGAAATGAGTCAGAAAAATGTGTTAAGAAGTTTCGCTTCATTGAGAGGAAAAAAAATATTTTTTTGAGAACCGCTTTAAAGCATCCATTAAAATAAACAAACAAATAAATAAATTCATCAATTAAAAAAAAAAAAAAATCAGAGTCTTACTGTTATCTCTCATGTTATAGTATCATTGGAAGGTCTTTAACTTCTGAATTTACGAGCCCGTCACATTTACGGGCAGTGTAGCTATTTTTTTTATAGTTTTCATATTGTTTGATTCCCACCAGTTTTTAGGTGCATTCATAATTACCGTATATACTCGTGTATAAGTCGACGCCCCCCCCCCCCTCCAATCCTTAAGCAAAATTTTGAACAAAAATGAATTTTCGTGTAAAGTCGAACTACATTTCTGGTAGTATGTTGAAAAATTATTTGTAACCGAGGATTAAAAAAAAATTAATAACTTTTCGTTAAATTAGTAAACTTACGTTTCTAATCAGACTTTTTTTATTATTATTATTTAACCGTTTAAAGCTGTATATTTATGTAAAATCGAAGAAACTCATACTATTTTGAAACCTATTCACATCAATTTAATTGTACTTAAAAAGAAAAAATTCTTTCAAAATTCTACCAAGCGTTATTTACAAAGGTAAACAACTTCTTAGACTGCTAAAACATAGTACTCTTTGTATCGTAGGACTTTTAGGAGAGATATATAGAAGCATTCGCAAGTTGAACTCTTTCTAAAAAGGGGATTAAAAGGTTGAAAAGAATGTCCCTGTATTGAAGGGAATTCTATTCCAAGAGAAAATGGGTGCTAACAATTACAGGGACATTATTGTTGAGGGTTTTTTTTTTTTCTTTCTTTGTCAATCACAGGGAAATGGCCAATGTTCGCTTTTATCTGTCTCTTCAATCTAGATCCAAATGTGATTAGTTAAAAGACTTGCGCATTCGCCGATTACATGCGATTTTTTTTTTTTTTTTTTTTTTTTTTTTTTTTTTTTTTTTTTTTAACTAACTCGTGTATAAGTCGACTCCCCATTTTCAACTCTCAAATTTTGTCTAAAATTCTTCGACTTATACACGAGTATATACGGTATATAAATGCGTAGCACCTGTAGTCATCGTCTGGTCTATCCGTCTGTCCGCGTATAATAGCGCAAGTACTACTTAACCGAATGATTTGAAATTTAATGTATGTAATCGTTCCAGAGTTTTGTCGAGTCATTTAAAACTTTATGAAATCGAATTAGAGTTTAAATAGGTATTAATAAAAGTTTTATTCATTCTATTGAATCCTATCATACGTCATTAATTCAATGATATTCCCATGATAGGTAATGATTCTAGGTTACCATGGGGATGACGTCTTATTTAAGGGGACTGGTCACTCAGCTTCGGAATTCTCCTCCGAAATGTTAAGTCTGTGTATTTTTGATGCATTCGTATATTTAAATATCTTCTCAGGAAATTCATATTTTAACATCTTTTTTCTATGTACTCTTCTTAAAGGATGTCTCTTCTTTTCTTAGTTTACAGAATATTTCTAAAGTCTATGCTGAATTTAATATTTTATGTGTTAAAAGCGGGCGAACTGTGAGTAAGATTTTAACACTTCCTATAAAATTAAGTTTGTACTTTAGAAATATTTTGAGAACTAAGAAACAAAGAGACATCTTTTAGGAAGTGTACACAAAAAATAGAAGTTAAAAATATTAATTTCTCGAGGAGATATTTAAAATATACGAATGCATTAAATGCTCAGAGACTTTAGATTAGTAAGGGAAAATCGGAAGTTGCACTGTAAAAAAAATCTGTAATTTTTACAGAAATAATTGTATTTTTTACGGAAAAAAACTGTTTTAATGAAAAGTTACAGCTTTTTTCTGTAAATTAAACGGTTTTCCACTGGCGCCAAAATTAACAGTTTTTTCCTGTCTATTTGACAGGGTTTTTTTTTTTTTACAGTGTGAGTGACCAGCCCCCTTAAGATGGAGTCCTATCATTTCCATTTATACTTAATTTAATATATATAATCGTAATAAAGTTTGTATTCATGCATTTTTGCATAAGAGTGCAACAGCTATTGCACCAAAATCTGAATATTTATAAAACTAGTTACAGTACGAACGCTCCTCATTTGTTACGTTTGACGTACAATTTCCGACCAGTTTTCTCACCAGTTTTTTAAAATAGTGTAATTGGCTTTATTTTCGCATCATTTTATCTGCCATTATAATAACATGAATATTTGTACTTCAAAAAAGTAATGGCACTCAAACAATCTGAATTTTAAATGAAAGTAGCCTACACTTCTCGGGCGCGATGCTTAAGGGACTACATTTCATACTCATCTATTAACAATATCATCGCAACTTAAATTCATTTGAAGCACACATAAAAACTCATCACCCTCTTGTGACCTAACCTTTATAATATGAATATCTCTATAGTAACCTCGATCATCACTCGCTAACCTATGGCTTTCGTACCCCCAAATTCCCTCACTTGATGAAATTTCACCATTGGATGAAACACTTCTCTTCATCTAAAAATTGAACCGCGCTCACATGTATTTCAGCAATGCTCAAGAGGGGTGCCAACGCTTCCCAAAATGAGATAATTTTAGCTGAGGTTCTCCAGCTGCATGCAACCATGCATGTGGCTCTCAATCTATAGCATCAACCAAGATGGATGGGAATATAAGAGTCTCATTTTCTGCATCGAAATTGCAGTAAAGTGGAAAAACTCGCGTGTTTCCATAGTTCAGAAAGAGTACGGAAAATCAGGTGTGTCGATTTTGGATATAATGGTAAAACATAATTTTTAGCTTTTACTAGCTGCGGAGCAACACATTATGTGACATTTAAATTCCATGGGGTTTTATGATTTTTTTTTTTGGGGGGGGGGGGCGATCTAGTTTCTTATACATTTCTAGCCCTAGCAATTCCTAGATCATAATTTAGTAAATTTCACCTTTTTAAATTGGGTGTTTTTGTTTTAATCTAACCATCATATGAATTTTCATTTTTTTTTATTTTTTATTTTTTATTTTTTTATTTTTTTTTTTTTTAGAAATTAGTCTATTGCAAGTATTTATGCTTTAAAAGTAACAGCCCTGTTAAATTTTAAGTTTCTAGCCCCAACACTTCCAAATAAATCGTGATTTAGAACATTTTCAGCTCATTGCACCCTTTAAAATTTCGAACTTTTTAGATAATGTTCTTAACGAGCAATTACATCTTAATAGTAGTTACTACATACTGCATCAAATTTCAAATTTCTATTTCCAGCCAAAACAATATCACAGAAATCGCAACTTTAGAGCCTTTTTCCTGTAACTTTTTGCTTTTTAATTTTTTTTTTTTTCTTTTTTAGAAATTTTTTGTTGCGAGTATTTACGCCTTAAATGTAACAGCCATGTAAAATTTTAAGTTTCTAGCTCCAACAGTTCCAAATAAATCGCAATTCAGAACATTTTTAGAACATTTACCCTTTAAAATTTCGAACTTTTCAGATACTGTTCTTAACGAGCATTTACATATTAAAAGTAACTACTACATCTACATCAAATTTCAAATTTCTATTTCTAACCCCAACAATGTCACAGAAATCGCAATTTTGGAACTTTTTTCCTGTAACTTCTTGCATTTCAATTTTTTTAGAAATTGTTTTGTTGCGAGTATTTGCGCCTTAAAAGTAACAGCCATGTCAAATTTTAAGTTTCTAGCCCCAACAGCTCCAAATAAATCGTAATTCAGAACATTTTTAGAACATTTTCCGCTCATTTCACTATTTAAAGTTTCGAACTTTTTGCGGTACTGTTAGACAGCATTTACATCGTAAAAGTAACTACCGCATCAAATTTCACATTTATATTTCTAGATTCAACATTACCACAGAAATCGCAATTTTGAGAACTTTATTCCTGCATTCTTTTGCATTTAATTTTTTTAACCATTTGGAAAAATGGTTATTGTTCTCGTCAGGATGGGAAATCAAAAGCATATCTGAAGGTTTTCATTGGTTTAATCCGTATTTTATTCGTTTTCTGATTGGTCTATACAGTAATATGTGTTTCCCTTTACTTTCAACAGAGATCTGTTGCCACTATGACAAAAAAGTAATAAAAACTACAAAAAAAATTTAATAACTCAGAAACTAATTGAGATACAGCTTTCAAACAAACTGCATTTAAAAGTACATTTTTTTCTCTATACGACGGTATAGAAAATAATATTGTGGGATGTTTAGAAGTTTAAGAATGAAATTTCATTTAGAATGGGTTGTCAGATTTCTTGGAAATCTGACGATGGATAAGCCTTTTCCCGAACAGCCAATGAAATGCTTGGATAATCCATAAGTTTCAAGTGGATAATACGTATACGAGTCGCAGACGATTTCCGTCGCTTGCAATTTTTACGTGTAATAACACTATTAATGTTTAATTCATGGCGTACGTAATGTAGGATCCACTCCGTGCGATTTTTTATGTCTTAAATTTTAGTCTTTGAAAAAATCATTTTCCAAATGATCGTTGTAATTTGTTAAATTGCATTTTATATATATATATATATAAATTGTTCCGTTGCGAGTATTGACTCCTTAAAAGTAGCTGAAAACTAAACCTGCGGCTGTACGATCCATGAAGGATCAGGGCCTACAATGCCCAACTCTGTTTATTTGACCCTGGGCCCGAGGTGCTTGCAGCCAGGGGTGTAGTGGAGGGTATACGCGGGTATACGCCGTATACCTTCTGGATTTTTTTAAGAAGCCCCGTATACCCTCTGTTCCTCAAATAAAGCTATAGTGTATACCCTAGGCATGACATTCATGACTTTAGCGTACACCCTCTGCCTATAGCGTATACCCTCTGGTTTTTTTACGACTACATCACTGTAATGCAGCATGTGTCCCGTTAATTCTTATTTATTCTCTTGAGGCCACTCGACAGTTCTAAGGAACGTTTGTATTTTTTTAGTTTAATCTATTAGGACTCTTAAAAATTATACAGAACCAAAGTGTAATTTTGTAATCAGGAAAATAATTTTACACGACTAATCGAACGGATGGCGGCAATGCACATTAATGTGTATTATACTATCTCATAGTATGAAAATATCGTTACTTTTTACTTATTCTCTTGAGGCCACTCAACAGTTCTAATGAAGGTTTTTATTTTTTTAGTTTAATCTCTTGGGACCCTTAAAAATTATACAGAACCAATGTGTAGTTTTGTAATCTGGAAAATAATTTTATATGACTAATCGAACGGATGGCGGCAATGTACATTAATGTGCATTATACTATCTCACAGTATGAAAATATCGTTACTTTTTACTTATTCTCTTGAGGCCACTCAACAGTTCTAATGAAGGTTTTTATTTTTTAGTTTAATCTCTTGGGACCCTTAAAAATTATACAGAACCAATGTGTAATTTTGTAATCGGAAAAATAATTTTACATGACTAATCGAACGGATGGCGGCAATGTACAGTCGTGGAAAAAAAAAAGTAAACACCCCCTACTAACTCCTCAACAAATCATCATAGAAGAAAGTTACTGGTACCGAACGATTGGAAATAAAGTCTACTTTTAAATTATGTATATAAAATTTTCTCAGGGGTCATCTACATATTAAAACGAATCCCAACTTCATTTTTTTCAATGGCAATACCCAATTTTAACGAGATATTTCAAATCTTCGGTTCAAACTATGCCTAGACACAAAATTTCAAGTCATTTCAATGATAAGTTTTTGAATTATAAACATTCAAAATTTAGTGCTTCTAATGTTAAATTATATTTTCATATTTTTATTTATATCTCCCGAAATTATGCTCCTAATGTGCTAATTTTTTTTGTGGTAATAATACTAATATACCTAAATAAGCTGAATTTGCAATTTTTATAATTTTATGATATGAATTACGAATTATGAAATTAATATTCGAAAAAATTATGAATTGCAACCTACAATTTTTTTGATGGATTTAGATTTATTAAGTCCTGCTTTATGGAAATTCAAAAATTTCACATTTTTCTTCCAAGTAGTTTTCAAATTATGCTTAAAAAACGGCAAAAAGATGGTTTAAGGGGCTGTCTATGATGGAAGTGAGTAGACATTTTGAAATTTATTCTGCCGTACTTTAATCTAATACGCTTCATTGACACCTTGAGTGGCGCTTAAGGTGCCTTGATCAACGAAGCGGCTCTCTCGGTTAACAATCCAGTACGGAACTTCAATTTGGATACCGCCCTTAAAATACGGTCGTTTTAAAATAATTAAATTCTCGGAAACTTATGGTACGAATTGCATAAAAATTCGTTTTTAGGCTAATTGAAGGGTGTGGAGTTCATTTATGCTGTCAGAATTGGGTACTGCTATTGAAAAAAACAAAGTTATGGTTCGTTTTAATATGTAGGTGGCCCCCTAAGCAAATTTTATATACATCATTTAAAAGTAGACTTTATTTCCAATCGTTCGGTACCAGTAACTTTCTTCTACGATAATTTGTTGAGGAGTTAGTAGTGGGTGTTTACTTTTTTTTTTTTTACGACTGTACATTAATGTGTATTATACTATCTCACAGTATGAAAATATCGTTACTTTTTACTTATTCTCTTGAGGCCACTCAACAGTTCTAATGAAGGTTTTTATTTTTTTATTTTTTATCTCTTGGGACCCTTAAAAATTATACAGGTCCAATGCGTAATTTTGTAATCTGGAAAATAATTTTCACATGACTAATCGAACGGATGGGGTTGTTCGTTCCATATATCCTATATAGTATGAAAATGCTGTTATTTCTGACATATCCTTTCAAGTTTTCAGGACCATTTTAATGAACATTTGCGTTTTTTATGCTTAATCTCTTAAGACCTTTGAAAATTATATAGTAGTTTATCCAGCTGCCAAAAGGGTGGTTTACATTTCGAAAACCTGGCGTAATTCATTCAGTATGAAAGTAACGTTAATTTTTATTTATTCTCTTGGGGCGGGCCATTTGGCAATAACGAAACCGTAAGACCCTTGAAAATTATACAGAAGCAATATTTCCAATCCGGAAAAGGGTGTTTTCAAGATCATCGAACGTTATTTGTGCTATCTGTATGAAAAGGGCGTTATTGTTTTATTTATCCTCTTGAGATCTTACGACCATCCTGATGAACATTTGTAATTTTTTTAACATCCTTGAAAATTATACAGAACTAAGATATCCAATCGGGAAAAGGGTACTTTAAATGATTATCGTAGGGCTAGTCTTATCCGTGCCCCCTTATATTATCTCAGAACATGGAAAAGGAAATCCACCGGATGGATTAGAGGAAAATTATCTAGTTATTCAGTAAAAAAAGTAAATACGCTTACTTTTTGTAGATATTTCGGATTAAGAAATGCATGTCTATTGTTTATATGAAATGCAATTATATAGTAGACACCTGATATAACGACCATTCATTATCATGACAGATGCAAAAGGTCCCAACTTTCACACACTATAATGAGGATAAATCATACCTCCCAGTATAAAGATCCTTTCCAAATTTATATCATTTTCTGACTGCTTGCGTATAATAAAAGTTTAGGAAAGTTTAACCTGGGAGAACTCGCTGCACGAAATTTTCTCTCACCGTCGTACTTTTTTTAACACTCTTATTTAAACAATTTTTCATTTTAATTAAAATTTTAAAATGTTGTTTAAATTATTTTACCTTTTTGTGAATAGCAAAAAAATGATATTAAGCGAATGTAAAGTAAAAGAAAAGCAAATGGACACCGTGAGAGAAATTCTCACTAACGAGTTCTCGCGGGTTAAGCCATTCAAAGAGAGGTTTTTCTTTCACAAAATATCGACTATTTTTCCATTCATAGGTGACAACTTAATATCATCATTATTCATACTAGTGTAAAATTCAAAATTATAAAGTACATCTCAAACACAACATAAACAAGAGGGGGAAAATCATGCGTCAAGCATTGAACCACTTTCCAACACATTTAGAATACTGTAACAAACTTCACCTTTTAGTAACGTGAAAGATTATGTCTCAGTAAATAATTTGGAAAACCCATAATATGTTTGAAAACCCAATTTCAGAAATTGACATCTATAGTCGGTAAAATATCGAAATTCTTTTGTATATGATCTTTAGATTTGTTTCTATACTAAATAGTATGTAAAACTTTACTTCATTTATATAGGAAACGTGTGACAGAGTTGGAAATTCACCTTCAAGATTTCCCACCAATAAGTAGCAATGTATATTAAAATTCTTTTCTGCTGTCCTGTGTATGATCTAGAATTTATATATACATCAAGAAATATCCAAAAAGTTTGTAAAATTTAAAAACCCATACTACAATTGAAAACGTACTGAAAGCAATTGCTGTTCATAGCCAGTACTGGAACCGAATTCTTTTGTGTCTGTAAATAAACGATAAATGCTATGCACGCCATATTTTATAGTAAGGATATTATACTGCATATCAGTTATGTATATCAAGTTTAGTAGGTTAAAGAGCGTAACATCCTTAAAATACCATCCCCCCCCCTCCCATAGATCATAATGTGACGGAATTCTTTTGAGTGCCTCTGTAAACGAACTATTATCGTTGCATATTTCATTTTTAATACCGAACATGCCATGATAACTTCACTAACTTATATCAATTACATAGCAATCCTAATATACTTACGCGAGTTAGAGCACGATCAGAATAACCGATTTCATAAACACTTTTCAACTATGTTTTAAGTTTTAAAGTGTTAAACATGAAAGATCACGGCAACAGCAGATTTCGAAAGACAAAATTGTGCTTGAAGAAAAAAAAAAGATTTATTCACTCGAAACGCGTTGCGCTTTTCCTTTTTTATGGTGCATACTTCTTCCCATCTCTATAATAACGAGTTGGAACCCGTCGAAATTCGACGAACTATAATGTTAGAAAGGAACTTCAGATCGAATTTATAATAAACTTACAAAAATAATTACAATAAAAAATTCATCTAACATTGGTTGTCTCACTCTTAAAACAAATAAAAATTTTAACCTAAAATTACCAAAATATTATTTCCACAAACTTCAATTGCTTAAATTATTTAAAATTAAACTCAATTAGAACACGTAATCAAGATGAGTAATTATGATGAATTTATCGATTGAGGCTCTTGTGTTTGTTTTTATGGGATAAAAAATCGGTAAAAAGGATTTCGCCTTGTCACATCATAAAATTTTCCCCCATAAAGTCTAAAATGTACGTTATTTTCACATTCTCATAATTTACATTACGCACCAATCAAATTCACAATTTGAAAGTATTTTAACGCGCAATAGATTATTAATGAATCTATTTCCAAACTTAAGTCACGTTTGTCCGATACAACTTTTCATTTGAACATTCGCACAAACTTTAAGTTCTAATCTCAATACCCGCGAAAAAAGAATTATTCAGAAATTTGCTTTTAGTTGTCATAGTATTGGTCAAATATTTAGTATTATAAAAATAAATGTTCGTATTGTTTTAAATATGACATAATTTTTACTCACTGAATCATTTTGCCTAGCATCTCAAACGCAGTATCAGCGTACTGTAAAAATATTGAAATGCAACTGATTTATGAAGAAAAATGCGTGTTTTTTTAAATGTTTGACATCATTTTCTGTTAAAAAATAATAAAAAAGTTACTTTTATTTGTAATGTGAAAATGGCATCAATAAGGATATAATCAATTAAAATAATAAACCATGACAATTTTCCCTTTACTTTTAATAGAAATGGTGTACTTCAGTTGCCACGATTAGAAAAATGGTATTAAAAACTATAAAAAAATTAATATCTTACAAATAAATTGAGATAGAGCTTTCAAACAAATTGCATTTAAAAGTACATTTTTCCCCTTATATTACGATGTAAAAATTTAAATTGTACGATGTTTAGAAGTTTAAAAATTTGCAGTAGCGAAAATTGCAAAACCGAAATTTCATTTCAAATTTCAGAGTGTTGCCATTCGCAGAATGACGTATGCGTTACGCACAGATATGTTTGTCCTTTATAATATAGATAGATAGGCTAAGTCTTAAGACTGTCATCAACAGTTCCGGACTGACCACTTCGCTTTTTATATGCCAGGCGGCTATTTTGGTACTTGGCGCAGGTGATTAATTGCCAAATATTGTTCCAATGCTCTCATTTCATCTATGTTATAACAGTCCAAGTCATGTGACTGTCATAAACAATTATGCTTTTCATATGCGCAGCCATTTTCAATCAAAATTATTTTTTCGAATATAACTAGCATACAATTTGCCATGATCGCAAAGAATTCTTGGTACTGTTATATTAGGTGGGTAAAAATCTCGCCAACAGCATTTTTAACTCGCTAGTTAGCATTTTTTATTTCTCGCGTTGTAAATTAAAAGAGTGCTTTGATGTTTAAATTAAATGTCGTCATGGTTTATGGTATTATTTATTCTTTTTCTTTTCTTTTCTTTTCTTTTTTTTTTAAGAAATAGGTAAAAGTCATGAATTTTAAATGTTTCAGTTTTAAATTAAACTTGTGTATTTTAAATAAAATGAATGAAAGGATTATATTTTAAATGAAATTAATAAAATAAAAAATACGACAGGAGTAATTTTAGGCGATTTATCCCCAACGTCCGTCTAACATAAATCTGCCGAGTTCTTGGTTTCTCTATCAGAATCTTCCGATTTGGCGAAAGATTCAACAAGTAAATTAAATTATGAATAAAAGTAACATGATACAATGCATTACATTTACTTAGCATTACATTACTTATTACCATTATACTTATTACCATTTAGCAATACTTAGCATTACATTTAAGGAAGACCAAACTGGTCGCCAAGGGCGGCTAGTTATTAAAATTACTTATTATTATTAAAATCATATTGGCTCAAGTCCGAGGCTTGTCCACGGATTTGGACAGGATTCACTCAATCTCTCATTCTTTCCGGGCGAATAAAATGAGTACCAACTTGCTTGGGGATTAAATACTAAGAGTTTCGCGTTAGGCTGACCACTTGACCGGACATAAGCAAAGCAGAAAATGTCCCGTCCCATGGTCATTAAGACAAGTAATTCGTAGATATAAGGATCTGGGAATCAGGAATGAGATAAGGAGAACTTTTGGAAGGGATATTTAGTATTGGGTGACTGCAAAAGTTCGTGTCCGATTTCCGATGCATCGAGTTTCGAAGTATACCCATGTTGTTTTATACCCAGGTTGGACGAAATGCAGTCGAATTGTCAACCTTTAGTCTCTCAACAATCTCTTCAGTAGTAATCCGTGGATTATTATTCATTAAATCGTACATCAAGTCACTATAACACTGTAAAAAAAAAGTTGTGATTTTTCCTGCACTTTATGATGTGATTTTTCCTGCACTTTATGATGTGATTTTTCAAGCACCGGTGCTGTGAAATCGAATTCAATCACTGATTCTGTGAAATGAAACTCAAGCAACAAGTGAAATAAAATTCCAATTTTACTGTCATGTGCATCACGCAGCCAATAGCAACGCGCCTTTCTCTAGACTTGAGAAATTTTACAGCACTCTTTAAGACAGCAGCTAGTAAATTTTACAGCTGTGTGTTGGCAGCCTGGGGGCCAGCAACTTTTGTTGTAAAAAACAGTGAATTTTCATGCGCTTTATTTAGTCATTTTTCAAGCACAGATGCTGTGAAATCGAATTCAAGCAGCGATGCTGTGAAATCGAATTCAATCAGCGATGCTGTGAAAGCAAATTCAAGCAAAAATTGAAGTAAAATTCGAATTCTTTCTGTCATGTGCTCAACGCAGCAAATAACAACGCTATTTAATCTAAACTTGAGAAATTTTATAGCACTCTTAAAGACAGCAAGTTATAAGTTTTACAGCCACTATGTTGGCAGCCGGTGTGCCAGCACCTTTTGTTGTAAAATACAGAATTTTTTTTTTTACAGTGCAATGCCAGGAGATCGCCCAGAGCGAATTTTATCGTTCAGATTGAAATAATCATTTCGAAATCGACAAAACCACTTTTTAACTGTCCTAAGAGCGGTAGCACGATCTAAATAAACGTCTAGATTTTTTTTGTAGCACGTCCAACACTCACTCGATTATCATTTTTAAAACTCATATAACATAACATGTTTCAACTGTAGCTTTTCGTTTTCCATTTTGAATGTTAACCTTGCACACAAATTAATTTGAAAAACTTTTTTTAAAACTTTATGTTCACTCACGACATATGTAGATAACTGTCAGTTAATGGTATGGTTATAAAATAAACATCAGGTCAGTCAAAATTGCAAGTTTCTGCTACCGATGAATCGGGCACGAATTTAAGCAATCACACAATATTTATTTGCGCCCCCCAGCGTCCATGATAAAAACAAGTTGGAATTTGCTCGTCAAACGTGGCAAATGAGGTGCGTTCGTATTATAACTAGTTTTATATGTATTTTTTGAACCGCATAAAGTACTGAATGTATATTTTAGTGCACTTCATAAGTGCATATCAATTTCAGACCATTCGGAAGGCTGTAATATCATTAAAATGCACTTGCAATAATTTATTCCCATTGGCTGTAATGTAACGGAAAACTTTTGACTGTCCCTGTCATTAAACTATACATCCGATTTTCATAAAATTTGAAATGACTCGACAAAATTTTCCAACAATCATACTTAAAATTTCAGACTATTCGGAAGGCTGTAACATCATTAAAATGCACTTGCAATAATTTTTTCCCATTGGCCGTAATGTAACGGAAAACTTTTGACTGTCCCTGTCATTAAACTATACATCCGATTTTCATAAAATTTGAAATGACTCGACAAAATTTTCCAACAATCATACTTAAAATTTCAGACTATTTGGAAGGCTGTAACATCATTAAAATGCACTTGCAATAATTTTTTCCCATTGGCCGTAATGTAACGGAAAACTTTTGACTGTCCCTGTCATTAAACTATACATCCGATTTTCATAAAATTTGAAATGACTCGACAAAATTTTCCAACAATTATATATTTAAAATTTCAGACCATTCGGTTGGGTAGTTTTTGCTCTGGTATATGCGGACAGACGGACTGAACGACAACTATAGGTGCTACGTGTTTATATAATTACGAACGCACCTAAAAATCAGACTTCTCCGGACACAATCTATAACACTAATTCTACCACGATTTTGTCTGTACCTATTTCTACCAAAAGGTGTCTTTTGACACCTTTGCGTTTGATTGCAAATAATTGCCAAAACTGTTAGGATTTCAAATTAACAGTTAAATACAGATAACTTGAGCAATATATTTATTTTTACATTGATGTATATTTATCAGAGATCATTTAACCAGGTTATAAATTCTAGCTTAATTCAACAATCGACAAAATATAAATGCACATAAGTGTAATCAGTCCTGATTTACGTCAACAGGAACAACAATAAAAAAATATTATCTTCTTCATTTTTTAAATTTATATTAGAAAATCAAACATTTTAATGTTATTAACTCAACAAACTTTCAGTCGCATGCGTAAAAATTCGATCTATGTAAAAACAACAACAATAGTAATAATAAAAACGGCAGCGTAATAAAATTCTTTCTTTATTCAATAACACAGTTTTTACACGAATGAAAACAAAGTTCATATATGTATTAAACTCTCTACAAGAATTGGAGAACAAAACGCGTTATTAACCTTTAACTGATGTCACGCGGTCTCCCAGAACCCGCGACTCCCAGCTGTAAACACTTTTACAGCTTTTTACTTTTCTGTACTGAAGTTAAATAATATGAATAAAATACTTTTTTCATGCAATTTAATTCACATGCTCCCAAGAGAAGTACAACGATTTTATTCGAGGGGTCTGAAAGACCGGATCACATCAGTTGCGTGACAAATTTTAGTCACATCAGTTAAAGGCTAAATTTTTTAGAACTAGTCACTGCAATGATCTACACTAAAATGCAACATGGCGGAAAACAAGTGACTATCAAACTTATGCAGCAACTCCTGTATTTTCCGTTACAACTAAAATCGGGATTCTCTTAATCTGATTATAATTGGTATGATGCTGTAAAATTGTGGATATTTATTTGTAAAATTGTTTAAAATTAGAAATTATGAAATCCTTAGAAAATTATGAAATCCTTAATGTGTCAAAAGACACTTTAAGAATATCAGAAATAGGTATGCCATATGCATATTTTTAGATCCAGAATGAACTGGAGGAAAATGATATGGCGGAATTAATTTAACAACTATTGAATGAAAAGTCAAAAAATTAATTGTGGAGAAATGATTAAACTTAGAGAATAATTTTAAGTTGAATTCTGAAAGGTGTCTTTTGACACCTCTTGACCGAGGCGTTTTGGTTTTAGTTTATTAAATTCCTCCTAAATTATATCTAGTAGAATTTTTTTTCACATATTACCCAGGTATTTAAAAATTTTCCCTTCATTCCCGTTCGATATCTGGGACATATTCATGTCGTCTAATATCAACAAAAATAAATACTAATTATTCCTTCCAAAAATTCTCATTCCTGCTTCCCAAATCCTTATATCCGCGGGTGACTTGTCTTAATGATGCTCATTTACAGCGGACCACCCACGACCCGTGATTGGTTGACTTAATGAGTTGGTCCGACCGGAATGAAAATCGTAATTTCCAACTCATTCCGAAATAAATTTATACATACATATATATGAGTCTTGTCCCAGATGCCAAGGTGTTACGTAAGGTCGAGGAAGTGATTAGCCGTGGAATTGGCAAAACTAGAATTGCTCAAGTTTATATTAATTCGAAATGTTCTTTTTCTCTTTTCTTATTCTTAAGACTGGCTGCGTAATACAGGCTGCTTTTGCTTCTGGTCATGTATATGCAGGTGTGGAATCAGTTATTCGAAATCGCAGCTTCTGTTAACTTCTGAACTTTGATTCTTATAGAGTGGCAATTGCTTCTGTGAAGTTAATAACTGTAATTAGAACGTCATTATCCCATGATCAGTTTCTAACACCTGTCATAATTTTTTTCCAAGGTGTCACTGTTGTTATCGATTTGCATCAAGATAGAAGCATGATAGAATCTAACTAACGAGTGTAATTAGATTATTTTATATAAATAGGTCGAGTTTTTACTTGCAATCACGGCCGGCCGGAAAAGAGGGCAGAAGAGAGCAATTGATTTTCAATTTAATTTTCACATTTAATTAACTAAATTGCTTTTCTCTCATGATTGTGAAATAATAATAAATTTTATTTTTCTGAAATAATTTAAAATAATTACTAAGCATTAAAATGAAGAGAAACTAAGGATTTTTCACGGATTAACTTCTGTGCCCTGCTCCCTTCCAGAAACCGTCCGTGAAAGATAATTTTCAGTTCTGTTTTCCTTTTTTACGTTAATATGTTAAAAAAATGTCACAAACGATGGGTTCATAAGGGTGAAACTCTCTTAATAAATAAAATAATGCAATAACCTAATTCATTTTTTTTTTCTGAAAAAATCCAGTCGAAGTCTAAAGGGTAATTGCAGAAAATATAAGTTTACCATTGCATTTTGTTTGATTTGAGAAAAATCATGAGAAATTATAGTTTTGACTCTTCAAATTTCAGATAAGAATTTCCGTGTATTTATATTTTTCATCTCCTTATAACAAGAAATGTTGATTTGCAAAGAGAGCATAATTTTTACTTTCTTCTATCTTTACAAGAAGAAAGTATTGGATTCATGAAAATTTTCGAGTACCGGATTTCGATGAATTTACACGTTTTGGGGGTCAGAGATCCCGAAAAACATGTTTTTACAAAATGTCTGTCTGTGTGTCTGTGTGTGACACAAATTTTGTGTGCGCTCTATCTCAAGAACTAACGCACGGAATTTAATGAAAATTTATATTCAGTTAGTCCCTGATATAAATTGGTGCTGATTAGTTTTTGGTGCATATAGCTCAACAGGTGACGCTTCTATGCTGCATTTTTTACGATTTCCGCGATGACTCTATCTCAAGAACTAATGCACGGAGTTTTATGAAACTTCAGATTAAGTTAGTGCTTGATAGGAATTTGTATTTGCTACGATTTGGTGTAAATCGCCCAACAGGTGGCGCTGCTATATAGCATATTTCACGATTTCCGCAAGGGCTCTATTTCAAGAACTAATGCATGGAATTTCATCAAACTTCAGATTCAATTAGTCCTTGATATGAATTGTCCCTGATTATGTTTTGGTGTAAATCGCAGAACAGGTGACGCTGCTATGCTGCATTTTCCCTGATTCCCGAAATAGTTTTATCTCAAGAAATAATGCACCGATTTTAATCAAACTTCAGATTTAGTTATCAAATTGACTTAAGTTGTTGCTTATGAGGTTTTGGTATATATCGCCCAACAGGTGGCGCTGTCATGAAGAATCTATCTATAAACACTGTTTTGATGAGGCCTATAAATGTCTATGAAGTTAGAGTTGCAGTAAAGCTAGAGATCCTACCTACACAACTTCCAGGTTATGTAACGGAGCTTCTGAGTATAAAATAGTCAATGAAACATCATCTTCATTTTGAAAGACCTATCCAATGATATGCCACTCAATAGGGTGCACAAGTAAATTTTTTCGTCTCTACCGCCATTTTGAATTTATAAAAACAAAACCTAGCCTTTAACCATCGGGCGGTTAAGACGAATCGATAGAGTTCATTAAAATTATTTAGTTCATTAAAATCCATCCGCTGTTGGGATATTTCGAGGGTATAAAGAAATCCACATACCCAGATACGCGTGAAACACATAATCCTTTTTAGCAGTCGGGTAATAATAATAAAAAATATTTTGAATACAACACTCAAAATACTAAACCAAATAGAGGTTTCTATGCAACATATACTTTTTCATAAATTTAAGCAAAAGGTAAAAATGAAATAAAACTCTACGTTTCGGTTTAATGTTGAAAATCATCCGCATGAGTTAAACTTTCTAAAAACATAAATCGACAGGGAACTATCTACTTGCTACATCGTCAAAACTATATTCAAACTGGAAAAAACAACATAAACTTCAAAAATCCTTTAAAAACGACTCCAGTGGCATCATCTGTTATTCAAAACAAATTGCAAGTAGGGGCGGGGGAGCAGGACATTTCGGTACCGCCGTTCCGGTCACCAGACATTTCGGTCGCTAGCCATTTCGGCCCCTTGCCATTTCCGTCCCTTCTCCAGCAAACTGAAATTTTGTGCACATGCAATATGCGACATAAATGTATTGGGAACATTATAAAGTTTTTTAACTGAAGGCCTTAAAATTTTACTATAATGCGAATATAAAGGCCCGAAAACCGCAAACGCGTATAACTCAGATCCAAACAATTACAGCACACACAAATTTCGTATGGTAATCGTAATCGTTTTAAAAAAATACGGGAGGTGGGGGTGAGTTCTGTTGACTTTTCCTATATTTTAGGTTATCATAAGTATAAGATCCAGATAAATTAAAACATTTATAACTTGAACTATAATTAGTGTAAAACACTCATATTTTGTATGGTAAACAAAATCTTTATAAAAAGAGGGACATTATCAGATTTTTTTAACAAAAACCCCCGAAATTTTAGTATAACCCGAATATAAGGACTCGAAAACGCAAACACTTAGAACACAGATCAAAATTGCCACAGCCCACACAAATTTCTTATGGCAATCGTATTCGTTTTAAAAAGGCGGGGGGGGGGTGGGCTCTGTTGATTTTTGTGAAAGCCTCCTATATGTTAGTGTATCATAAGTATAAGATCCAGATAAATTAAAACATTCATAACTCGAGCTATAATTAGTGTAAAAGCATTCATATTTTGTATGGTAAACGTAATCTTTATAAAAAGGGGCACATTATCGTATTTTTTAACTGAACCCCCTAAATTTTAGTATAACCCGAATATAAGGGCTCGAAAACGCAAACATTTATAACTCGGATCCAAGTTATTACAGCCCAATTTTGTATGGTAATCGTAATTGTTTTAAAAAAGCACAGGGAGGGGGGGGGGAATCTGTTGACTTTTTCTATATTTTAGTGTATCATAACTACAAGGTCCTGATAAATTAAAACATTTATAATTCGAGCTATAATTATTGTAAAGAACTCATACTTTGTATGGTAAACGCAATCTTTATAAAAGGAGGGACATTATCGGATTTTTTAATAGAACTTTCTAAATTTTAGTATAATCCGAATATAAGGGCCCGAAAACCGCAAACACTTATAACTCGGATCCAAATTGTAGCACCCCATGCAAATTTCATATGGTAGACGTAATCGTTTTCAGGAGTGGGAGAAGGGGGAGTTCTATGGATTCTTTATAGAAGTTCCTCATATTTTAGTTTATCATAAATATAAAGTCCAGATAATTTAAAAACATTTATAAGTCGAGCTCTAATTTTCATATGCAAATGCACATATTCGATTTTATATAATTTGGACACTATGTGATTAATAATGAAAAATTCGCAAATATTTTTACAAATCTTTATTTCATTCTATTATTTAACGGCACATCAATTTCAGATGTATTGTATTTTACATATTTTTTAAAAGGGGGTTTCTTAACTTGAAATTGCGATAAAGACAAATTATTTTTTTTAATTCTGCATCGGAAAAGACTACAACTTTTTATTTTATTTTAATAATTATTTTAATCTACTATTTTAAAAAGCTATTTAAAAATTTGCATTAATCTTTTTACGTGTAACAATAATATCAATGCTATTTCTACCGGTGTCGAATGGCACCTTTAAAAAGATTTCGATTTAAGGTTTTTCATTTGTAATTTTTAAATTGCAACAATTACAAATCCTTTTTAATACATTTAAGACTTTTTTTAATACTTATTACATTCAAAAACTACGAGCAAAATAAACAGAAATCAAAAATTTAAAAAGGGTGTCATTTGACACTGCTAGAAATAGTGTTAAAGAAATGACTTTTCTGTAAAGTTGGGATACAAAAGTAAAAATTTCTAATAATCATAAAATATTCTTTTCGTATTTAAAATTAATTCTGTATTTCAAATATTTCTTTATTATTTATTTGACTTATATGCTTAAAATTAAAACAGCTTATATGTTTTAATATGACAAAGAAAAAATTAACATTAAAATATAAATTAAAATCAGTAGAAAAAAAAAACAGCGCTATTTATTCAACCTATACTGTTTGCTGTGCTTAACATTTTTATACCAATTAGTTCTTTTTCTTTATATACATTCTTTTACAATAACTGTTGAGCAGATGTCATTCTTTCATTCTTTTTTAGCTCCAATATTTGCTGTAAATTTAGGTTCTGGCTATTTTATTCTTTTACTTTCAGAAATTTGTTGTACTTGTTGTGCTCATTTTATATAGAAGAATGAAAAATTTATTACTTAAAGAATATTGCGACATTACAAATTATATTAGATTTAAATATTTTTAAACGAAATGCTTTTTATGTCATGATAAAAAGTAAAAACTATGCTTTTTACAAACTTGCTGTACTTAATTTTTTACAATACTCAGGAATTAAACTTAGAAACAATTATTTAAAGCCTTTTTCTTTTTTTTTGGTTATTCATACTAAATATTCATTTTTGGTTATTCATCCTGCATTTTAATAGTTTTTTCTGTCATTTTCAATGTTTAGAAAATTTATGATTTGAATCAATAATAATAATAATAAAAAATCAGTTGATAAAAATCACGATTGAATCGCTGATTTAAACCAACTGATTAAAATCGTTCATACTCTAACTTGCTAGGATAGTTAAAGTTAAAAGTAATCGAGGAACCAGACGCAACCCAATAACAAGATGTCTTTATTTACAAAGATAGTAGAAAAATTTCATATCTGAATAATTCAATAGTCAGCAAATATCCTAAACAACAATTAAAAACATTTTGAATACATTACTCAAAATTATCAAAAACTATACTTTTGACTAGTAAGATCGCGATATGAATTTCCCTTCATAATATTTTTCATTTTCTTATAACAAATCGTCTTGGTTTTCAAAAACAGTGGGAATTTTTCATATCTGAATAACTCAATAATCAGCAAATATCCTTAATAATAATTAAAAACATTTTGAACCACTCAGAATTATCAATAAACAATAAATCTTAAAAATAAAAAAAACCCGACTGCGTAAAAAGCGAACTAATTAATTATTTCTCATCAATGTGAAACTATTTTTTTTTTCAATTCCTACTATTAGCTCACTCTCTCGCTATATATATCTTGTTCAAATTTTCAATCGTTAATAAAATACTTATTATTCATCCTATCAAGCTCAAATAAATTCTTTTAAGTTTGCAGTGGATGACACTTGATGTTAATCCAGTTTTTTTTCAAATATTAATTCATTAATTAAATATTAATTAATTTTCAATAATCGAGATGTTGTATAATATTTTAACGGAGCTTCTGACTGTAAAATAGTCAATGAAATATCGTCCTCATTTTGAAAGACCTATCCAATTATATGCCACTCAATAGGGTGCGTATTTTTTTTTTTTTTTATCTCTACCGCCATTTTGTATTTTACGGCCGCCATTTTGAATTTATAATCTCTTCTTGGTCAAGATATTTTAAGACCGAGAGAGACCTCTTCTTGATCAAGGCATTTTAAGCGCCACTCTAGAGGAAAGAAGAATGGGAGGGAAAAAAAATTCTCCTACTGATCTAAGTAGGAATTGACATAAAATATATTTTTTATATTACTTGATTATATTACTTACCTATTTTTTTTTTATTTACTTGTATTGATGACTTTTAAGTTGTGTTTAATTGTTAGTTCCTATCTATAAACACTGTTTTGATGAGGTCTATAGATATCTATGATGGTTAGAGTTGCAGTAAAGCTAGAGATCCTACCTACACAACTTCGAGGTTGTATAATATTTTAACGGGGCTTCTGACTGTAAAATAGTCAATGAAACATCGTCTTCATTTTGAAAGACCTATCCAATGATATGCCACTCAATAGGGTGCGTAAATTTTTTTCGTCTCTACCGCTATTTTGTATTTTACGACCGCCATTTTGAATTTATAAAAAACAAAACCTAGCTTATAACCATCGGGCCGTTAAGACGAATTGATAGAGACCTCATTCATTAAAATCCATCCAGCCGTTGGGATGTTTCGAGGGTATAAAGAAATCCACATACACAGATACGCGTGAAACACATAACCCTTCTTTTCAGTCGGGTAAAAAGTATAGTTTTGGCAATCCCGATATGAATTTCACTTTATTAATAATTTTCACCTTCTTATAGCTTCATATCTGAATCATTCAATAGCCAGCAAGTATCCTAAATAATAATTAAAAACATTTTGAATACATCACTCAAAATTGTCAAACACTATAGTTTTGACTAATCAAATCCCGATAGGAATATCACTTTATTAATAATTTTCATCTTCTTATAGCTTCATATCTGAATAACTCAATGGTCAGCAAGTATCATAAACAATAATTAAAGACATTTTGAATACACTATTCAAAATTATCAAACACTATAGTTTGACTATGCAAATCCCGATATGAATTTCAGTTTATTAATAACTTTCATCTTCTAGCTTCATATTATCTGAATCATTCAATAGATAGAAAATACCCTGAATAATAATTAGTAACATTTTGAATAAATCACTCAAAATTATCAAAAACTATAGTTTTGACTACTGAAATCCCGATATGAATTTCCCTTTATTAACAATTTTCATCTTCTTATAACAAGACGTCTTGATTTTCAAAAACAGCGGGAATTCTGAGCAACTCAATATTCAGCAACCATCCCAAATTTAAAGAAAAAAAACCCCTTGAATATGCTAGCCCAAAAAATCTTTAAAAAATGATCTCCGCGTGACGCTTTGTTCTTTTTCTTCCCATAATGGAGACTCAGCCATGCTGGAAACCTTTTAATTGGAACTAGCTCAGTACTCCTTTAGTTTACTTGCTAGGGTAGTAAAAGTTATAAGTAATCCAGGAGCCAGACGAAACCCAATTAAAAAATAACAATTTTGACCTTTTTTTACTCTTGGGAAGTTCTGTGGAAACAGGATGTTGTAAAATGTTTAATTAACGAATATGAATCCAGTAGAACTTAAAATGTTACAAGAAAAATATCTGGATGTGTGACTACAGTATTGTGATGTCTGGAAAAGATAAGTCTAAGTAAAGATGCAAAAAGAATGTTATAAGATTTTTAATTAATGAATACAAATCTGGAATGACTTAAAATGTTACCTGAAAATATCACGATGTGTGACTACAGTTTTGTGATATGTCTCAATAAATATACACACCTATAATATATATGTGTAATTTTTCATCAGTAGTAGTTTTACAGAAATTATGAGTCTAAATAACGATTTAAAATAGAATGTTATAAGATTTTAAATTAATGAATACAAATCTGGAATAATTTAAAATTTTACAAGAAAATATGTGGATGTGTGACTACAGTTTTGTGATGTCTAGAAAAGATAAGTCTAAGTAAAGATGAAAATAGAATATTATAAGATTTTAAATTGATGAATACAAATCTAGAAGGGCTTAAAATGTTTTGTGGAAATATCCTGGTGTGTGACTACAATTTCGTGATATCTCTCTATAAATATACACACCTATAATATATATGTGTAATTTTTCACCAGTAGTAGTTTTACAGAAATTATGAGTCTAAATAACGATTTAAAATTGAATGTTATAAGATTTTAAATTAATGAATACAAATCTGGAATAATTTAAAATTTTACAAGAAAATATATGGATGTGTGACTACAGTTTTGTGATGTCTAAAAAAGATAAGTCTAAGTAAAGATGAAAATAGAATGTTATAAGATTTTAAATTAATGAATACAAATCTGGAAGTGCTTAAAATGTTTTGTGGGACTGGTGTGTGACTACAATTTCGTGATATCTCTCTATAAATATACACACCTACACCTATAATATATATGTGTAATTTTTCACCAGTAGTAGTTTTACAGAAAATATAAGTATAACTAATGATTTAAAATAGAAATTTATAAGATTTTGAATTAGCAAATCTGGAATAACTTAAAATGTTACATGAAAATGCATGGATGGATGTGTGACTACAATTTTGTGATGTCTAGAAAAGATAAGTCTAACTAAATAAAGATGAAAATAGGATGTTATAAGATTTTTAATTAATGAATGCAAATCTGGAATGACTTAAAATGTCACGTGAAAATAACATGATGTGTGACTACAGTTTTGTGATATCTCTCTATAAATATATACATATATGATATCGTATGTATGTGTAATTTTTAATCAGTAGTAGTTTTACTGAAAATATACGTCTGAATAATGAAAAAATAGAATGTTATAAAATTTTTAATTAATGAATACAAATCTGGAATAATTTAAAATGTTACAAGAAAATATATGGATGTGTGACTACAGTTTTGTGATGTCTAGAAAAAATAAGTCTAAGTAAAGATTAAAATAGAATGTTATAAGATGTTTAATTAATGAATGCAAATCTGGAATGACTTAACCCTCTGGCTGCGTACTTGTTTTATCAAAATAGCTTCAAAAATTGCGTATTTAAACCCTTCGCGACGAGCGTCTTTTAAGAATTTTTATTTTTTTTGTCACCGGTTTTTCAAAACAAAAATTTTAACTAATTTAATCGGGAAAATGCTCCGATTAAATAAGGCAAAATTTACAATAAAAAAAACTGGTGGGAATAATCAAGGAGGGTTAACTAGATGGAAAAAAGCATCCCCGAGAAAATCTCTGGTTGCGCAAATATTGCTACTTTTACGTTGCCTCAGAAAATCTCGGGTTGCGCAGCGAGAGGGTTAAGGCCCTACTTCAGTCACGCGAAAAGTCCCGTCCGCTAATGCTATTCCTATGGAAGAAATTTATAAAGATATCTCGGTCGCATTTCACTATTTTTAGATGATTTTTTTTTTTTTTTTTTTTTTTTTTTTTAGTGGCTAGCTGAGTAAGAAGGACGTTTTCTACTTTTTCAATTTCGTTTACAAGTATTTTTAATCAGGACACTTTCATTTTTAGAACCGGTTCCTAAAATGAAAGCATCCTCTTGAAAAAAATCCCCGATGAAAATCAAAAAAGTAAAAAACGGCCTTTTTACAGATTGACCTATGCTAGCCACTGCAAAAATTATCATCTAAAAATATTGTAATGCGACCGAGATATCTTTTTAAATTTCTTCCATAGGAATAGCATTAGCGAACTGGTCTTTTCGCGTGACTGAAGTAGGCCGTTAAAGA
This sequence comes from Maratus speciosus, assembly GCA_963932465.1. Lineage (NCBI taxonomy): Eukaryota > Metazoa > Arthropoda > Arachnida > Araneae > Salticidae > Maratus > Maratus speciosus. Next base: position 430,366,785 of record OZ010797.1, on the reverse strand, counting down.
GTTACGCGGAAATATCATGATGTGTGACTATACATTTTTGCGATATCTCTCTACAAATATACACACATGTAATATGTTTTTGTGTGTAATTTTTTATCAGTAGTACTAGTTTATAGAAAATATAAGTCTAAATAATGACAAAAATAGAATGTTATAAGATTTTGAATTAATCCCTTAACTGCCGACGAAATCTGACGCCATTGGCTTATTTAAAAACATAATTTTTCTATTAAATAAGACGGTGATTGGTTTTCTGAAATAACAAAAAGAAAATGCGCATGTTATAAGTGTGCAGGGTTGCCAGATGGGATGGGCTACTTTTTTTAAATTCAGATTCTTGATTGACACCAGTTTTTTGAAATGATAAAATGCGCCTTCTTTAATGACATATTAATTAAGACGAAAACAAAGGTAATTTTACCGTTTCAAAAAAGTGGTAGCAATCAAGAAATCTGAATTTAAAAAAAGTAGCCTACTGGCAACACTGTAAGTGTGCAGAACACGGCTCTGCTAGTGAAAATTGGCCTGCTGTCCTGACAGTTTGCCATTTTTATGAAAAATCTTTTACATATGCTTTGAGAACATTTGCAAGAGAAATATACCATGAAATGTATTTTTTTTTAAATAGTGGTGCGAATAGAATATAAAAATTAGTTGCCTGTAATTGAAACTTTACGATACCTCCTCCAGAGCTGCCAAGTCTCCGGCTTTTTGGATACCAGTATTTTAATACAGATAATGTTCTTCTATTTAATTAGAACATTTAGGGAATTTAAAAGAACAAAATTTTCTCTGAGATAATAGTGGTGTGCAAAAAGCCAGAGACTTGGCAACTCTGCCCTTCGTATATGCTCGCGGCAGTTAAGGGCTTAAGAAATCTAGAATAACTTAAAAGGTTACAAAAAACTATATGGATGTGTGACTATCAGTTTTGTGATATATCTCATCAATATATAGGAGGGATCGGGGCACATGCGAACAGTTCACATAAATATAGCTTTTTCTCATAACTGGGTTAGATTCTATAATTAAAAAAAAAAAAATACTGAATATTGTAAACAAAACTTTTTTTACACGTGTTATTTTTGTAAATCACTTTTATATTTATTCTTACTTTTTTAAATAGTTTTATAAATTCAAAAAATTGTTCACATGTGCCCCGCAGGTTTGGAACATGTGAACACAAGAAAAAAAATATCCTTTGACATGCTTTTTAGTCTGTTTTTCATTTGTCATCATACTCATTAGTTATATTATCTGTTAAATTCACCATAAAGAAATATATATATGTTTCTCTAGCTTCTGGGTGATATGTTTACGCAAAATATTATAAAATGAAAATAAGTAGATTGGAGGGAGGGAGGTCTAGATGACTGATTAAATATTGTTGAACAAAAAAAGTAAATTGAAAAAAAAATTAAAGGTTTATAATTTTGCTTAGGGGTTTGTATTTGGGGGAAATTTCAGGGAGAGGCCATTTAGTAAATGTTTATCGGAAATCTGACGAAATACGAAAGATTCTGATCCCTGTATTTGCCATATTTAATTCTAAATTAATGATAAAGAAAGATTCTTTAATGATTTTTTTAATCTCGATATTAAGCTCCGCCCCCAAATTGAACTTTTTTTTTTTTTTTTGCTTTTAAAAGAGTTGGGGAGGGGGACTTACAATCGTGATTTTACTGTAATTATCAGATTAAAAATTTTAATTTCTTAAAATATTACTGATATCTATCTCCATTTATGGAACAAATGAAATAGAAAAATTTGCAAAGTTGTTTAACATAATACTTTTATGTAACAACATGTATAAAAATCACTTATAAACAGATTAAGCTAAATGATGCTATAAAAAGTGGCAGAATATCTTTATTTAGATTGACGAACGTTTCATCGCACAGACGGCGACATTTTCAAAATCATTCATGATAGAAATCATCAAATTTCTATCACGAATGATTTTGGAAATGTCGCCGTTTGTGCGATGAAACGTTCGTCAATCTAAATAAAGATATTTTATCGTTTTTAGGGTTCCGTACTTAAAAAGTAAAAACGGAACCATTATAAGATCACTCCTGTGTCTGTCCGTCTGTCTGTCTGTCACAGCCATTTTACTCGTAAACTATGGAACATGGAAAGTTCAAATTCGGGGAAGTAATAAAGACCATTGACCCACATATTTTCTGATTAATAAACATTCATAAATATATTTAGTAAAAAAGTAGAGGGGCTAATTATGCTACTTGAAAAAAAAAATATTTTCTTTGTATATCATGTGGGGTATCCCGTGAAAGCTTTTGTAACGCTGAACTCAAAAATACATTCCTTTTAATTTTAGGTATTATGTTTTCAAATATATATTGTTGAAAATGTAGCGCAAAAATATATCCCCCCCCCCCCCCCCCATCTAATTCCGAATCTACTGAAACTAAAATTATGAAAAAAATTAGAGGTAGTAGACGTTAATATAAACCTTGCCGGAAAATTATAGCGATTACCCTAGGTCACATAGTTTTTGAGTAATTAGCATTTTTCTGTTATGCACAAATTTCGATTTACGGGCATTCAGAAAAATTGTTGAGCTTCGCTGAATATACCTATCGTTGCAGAAGAATAAAAGCATTGTCGATAATGATTTTCGAAAAAAATCATCGGTAATTAGCCGAGATATTAACCCTTAAAGGTACGGTCAGTTTGGACATATACAAGGACAGGGGCGGCGTACTCTATGCCTAGTTAACAACTTTTAATGATATATATGTGTAATGTAATGTCCAGTAACAGTATAAAAGCAATAAACGTCAAATCGTTAAAAACATACTAATTTAAGGGGTCTCGGGACTCTAAAAAGTGGAAAAAATGAAAAAAGGACCATTTTCAACATTTAATGTCTTAAAATGTATATGATTTTAAAACACAATTTTAATTGGGATGAAAGATATAAGTATGTTCTTTCGTTTCATGTATTTAAAAAATTGCAAGATACAGAATTAGTATTTATAGGGGGCTCGAAACTGTTAGACATTTGTCGAACAAAAAATTGGCATAACAGTTTACGCGCAGGATTACAAAATAAATATTACAACTAGAATAAAAATTTTGGTGCTTACGTATACTTCAGATTGTAATAATTTCCCTGAACTTAAATAAATTTGTATTTAAAACATTTTTATATTTTTAATGCAATGTTGCATTTAGCTAATACAAAATTTTGAAAATTTCAACAGTAAAATCACCTAAAAAATATATTTTTTTGAACAATAAAAAGGAAATTTTAGGTTCAGTTTTAGGTTCAGACTAACATGAAATATATGTTTTGAAAATTTCATGAAAAAATATTCAGAAGATTTTGAGGTATCCTGCGCGTTATGCCCCAAAAACGCCATTTGGAAAATAATGACTTTAAAGCTTCGGAAACGCCGCTTCAACTATTGAGCGGGTATAATTCTAAAAGCCAAAACTTCTGTTCTAATGAGAATTTCAAGGAAACAATTATATCAAAATATTCAGAAAAGATATGAGTTTCACATCTAAAAAAATTAAAATTTCTTATATTTTGAAGCTTTAAGAGTCCTGCGACCACTTAATCCTTTCCGGCACGGAGTAATTCTATTTATAAACGTATGAAATAATGAACTGACACCAGAATTTATAAACGAATTTATTAGAAGATGAGAACTTGCTTATTTTCACAAAGTACATGATAAAAGGAAAATTTTAATTAAATATTCTTGGTGCCGTTTGTCTGTTTTGGAATAAAAATTAGGTGTCCGTTTTTTAAGGGCATCGCCCTCGAAAGATTTAATTAGAAGGAATCGCATAAATACTGTGGGATTCGCGATAGTTTGCATTGATTGTATCTCTCAATACGCCTCGAGTGACTTTAAAAGTTAATTAAACACCTATCTGGAAAAACGCGGCACTGACCAAGGCGGCGTTGCAACTTTGAGACCTCAATTCGAAGCGCGCTTAGCACAATGCCAAATTTAAACTTTGAACAAAGGTTTTGTTTTATCTACACTGTAGAAATAAAGGTTATTACTACGCTGAATTTAGTTTCATGAAATGCCAAATGAAGTTTAACTATGCACTGCTTTTATTGTCAGTACCGAATTAAGTTCATCATAAACAGATTAGGATAATATTAAAAAAATAGTTAGACGAATAGCTATATTTGATATTATTTAGGTTCCATATCTCTTTGAACTTTCATGGTATACCCATTTACACTTTTCTAATATATACAGTTATACCCAATCCTACGTTGTATAGTTTTTTACAAAGTCTTAATATGCTTTAAACAGCGTTTTTTTTTTTTTTTTTTTTTTTTTTTTTTTTTTTTTTTTTTTATATATATATATAATACAATTACAATTTTTTTTATTTATTCTACGGAACCCTCTGTGCGCGAGTAATGCTCGCACATGGCCGTTTATTTATAGCATTATTTAGCTTAATAATACTTTTTGTATTAACAATGCATAAAAAATATTCTAAATCATTTTGTAAAAAATACATAACGCTTATTTCATTTTAGAAAACATTAAATTTATTTAAATTACAATTGAACGCAAACGAGCTTGTTGCTCTTTATGTACTTGCTGCCAGATGTGTTTGTAGAAGTTTCAATACAAAATCATCTTTGTATGACGGAATTGTCTTCTATTTCTGGAAAATTATAGGCATTGGAGCTGACATTATTTCTCATGGAGTTAACTGAAAGGAACAGAATCACAAAATGATTACTGGGACATTTAAGAACTGTTCATATCTGCCCAACTAGTCTGTTCACAAGTGCTCCACATGGCTGCTAGAGTTAAGGTAAATAATTAACATTTCTCAATTTTAGAAGAAAAAAAAAATCAGAAGTATTTATTTGTATTCATAGTATATGTTAAAATATTAAAATTCAAAGAATGAATAAATAAATAAAGTTATTCACTTATAAAGTTGGAAGTGAGAAACTGAGCTTTTACTTTTGAAATCTATAAACAGTGTTTTGGCTACTGAGGACAAACAAAATGTCAAAGAGCTGCAAGAAATTTTTACCATATGTCTACAGGTCCCGCCTTCTTTTGTATTTATTTTCAAATGAAAAAAACATATAATAACAATAACTATGGAAAAATTGCGATGTTCACATCTGCCTCATGTTTACATGTACCCCCTTCTTTTATGTTAATCAGATAAATTTTGATTCAAAGGTATATATATACCTTTGAATCAAAATTTATCTTACAAGTTCATATAACTATATAAACCAAAATTCTAAATGAAGTTGGCATGTAATAATATTATAAATACTAAAATAATGTTAAAGCAAAGCTATTTGCGCATATAGAACTCACTAAGAAATCTCAAAATTTTGACATTCCAAAGCATTTTAGTATTATAATATTATAAATCCTATATAAGAGAGAAAAAAAAATGGAAAAATGCAGTTTTAAAGAGCGGAGGAACCAAATTTATGAGAGCAAAAATTTACGGAAGGAATACAAAACACAACAAAACGATACCAGCAAAAATAAAACGTCTGTGAAACAATAAAACTGATTATCCAAATACTATATACCAAACAATGGGATAATTAAAATGTAGTAGGAGAAATTACAAAAGGAATGTTAAAGCATAGAAAGAATTAAAATGAAAGCGTAATATATACGTAAATATATACGTAATATATACGTAATATAAAACGTAATATAAAAGTGAAAAAAATAGAAAAATGTAATTTCAATGTAATAGAAAAATTACAAAGGAATGTTAAAACATAACAAGAATTAAAATGAAAACGTAATATATACGTTAATATATACGTTAATATTTACGTAATATATACGTAATATAAAAGTAAAAAAAAAAAAAATAGAAAAATGTAATTTCAAAAAGTAGAGGAACCAAATTTACGAAAGGAATGCAAAACACAACAAGACGATACGAGCAAAAATAAAACATCTGTGAAACAATAAAACTGATTATCCAAATACTATATATCAAACAGTGGAATAATTAAAAATGTAGTAGAAGAAATTACAAAAAGGAATGTTAAACCATAACAAGAATTAAAATGAAAACTTATATTGTGGAACTTTTCTTCAGGGTAAATATCCCACAAATACGATAAAAAAACTATGTAAAATTTTAAGCTATTTCACATTTGTAATTCATTAATGAAAAGTCTTATAATCCTCTATTTTCATTTCTACTTAGATTTACATTTTCTGTAAAATTACTATTACTACTGATAAAAAAATTACCTGTAAGTATATTCTCCATTTCAGTTTTGAATTGGTTAGTAAATAATTTTTTATACCAATTTTTTATTCATAAATATTTTTATTCGTTGAATTTTATAGAATTCTGGAATTTTGTAGTTTTGTTTTTTATTTCTATTTTAATTTTCTTGTAAATTCAGTATCACAACTGACTGACAATTTGAGAAATAACTCTTAAATGCAATGCATGGTTTTTTCAATCAGAAATAAATTGTGTTTTACTTATATTTGTGGGATATTTACCCTGAAGAAAAGTTCCACAATATAAGTTTTCATTTTAATTCTTGTTATGGTTTAACATTCCTTTTTGTAATTTCTTCTACTACATTTTTAATTATTCCACTGTTTGATGTATAGTATTTGGATAATCAGTTTTATTGTTTCACAGATGTTTTATTTTTGCTCGTATGCTGTTAATTTTACGCAACTACTGTCTTTTCCATGTTAATATAGTCAGGAAACCAAAGAAAGATACAGCACATTCACTGTGATAGAGTTTTTGCGAAAGATGAACAGTACTTTGTACTGTAAAAATGTCGTTTTTTTTACAGTACAAAGTGAAATTTTAATTTAGAAACAAATCAGGAATGATTATTTAAAAGTGAAAAAAAAAAAAAAAAAAAAAAAAAAAAACTTGCCTGAGAGAAAATTGGAAAATTGATTGCTTCTTCGCTGCTGACGCTGTTATGAGTGAAGGAAGACGTGATAACACCATAGATATAGTAAAAATAATTTTACTAAATTTATGGATAACACACACGTCATTTAGTTAGTAATGCGATTTACCTGATAGTTTGAAAAATAATGCGGATGGACTAATGTGACCCTATGGACAACAAGCCCCGGTCTACTCTAACTATATGATTTTCTGATATTTCTTAATCGATTGCTTTTATCATCAGCTCAAACTTTTAACCCTTGTTTTGTACGTTGACTAAGGTAGCTTTCACAATAAAAATCGTCAAAATAATCAATCATATTTGGTTACATACAAAGTTAGATTTTGTTTTTCTTCTTCTTTTTTTAAGTACCAGGGTTATCCTTAAAGAGCTTACGCTAGTCACACGACCAAATTCGCACTGTAATGTTAATCAGATTGGAGCGTTCCTTTCAAATTTCTCTTTTACATTTTAATATTTTTTGCATAGGATATCTGAGGTCAATCTCTAACCGGACTCTTTTCTATTTAAAGATTTCTATTCTCAAAAGAAAGAGAAGACCATAGGTCATTAAAGAAAATAAAACATTGAATGTCAAATTTTAAATCTTTTATATATGTATCACTGCGCAGTGTAGGGTTAAAAAGATGTTTCAGATCTATATTTTGCAAATGGATTTTAACTTCTTTTCTCTATAGATTTCCACATACAAAATATGGGGAAAATCAAAAAAGGTGCGGCAACCAAAAAATAAAAAATCACGAAATTCTGGGGAATCACCTATATTTAGTACAAAATTTAAAAGGGAAAATTTTATAAAACTAACATTAGTTTAAATCAGGCAACAATTTATTTATAAGCGAACTTTTATACGCGTCACATATTCATGAATTGATTGGAATATCCAAATGACGAATAGGTATGAAAATCAGAAAAGATTCATATACACTAATTTATTGGAACCATTTCTAGTTATTCTAATAACAGAGCACTAGTTATTAAACATGCATTGATTTTACGATTCTCTTCATACTTATTACGTCACTGTCAGCACATGCATTTGAAAATCAACCAAACACTGCAACTGTGAAGAGACAATTCCTTAACGGAATGTATTGAATTCGGCTGCTTTTGATATATTTTCATTGAGTCATACAGTATAATATTGATATGAATGCGAAACATCAAAGAGGTGTACAGCTGTACTTGAATAATGCAATTCAGTGTAATACAAAGATGTTCAAAATGCACTGATTATATAATACTATAATTGGTGCTTAAAATTATGCCCCTTTTGATGTAATCGAGTTCGTACTATATATCAAATAAATTTGTATTAACCATTTCGCATATGGGGCATTCTCACAATCTTTTGACTTTCATGTCCCTGAATAATAATTTTTATTTAATACACTTTTTTGTGTTTTTTTTATTTCATATACTGGGGAACATCCAATTGCATGATTGCATAACAATATTAACGAGATAAATAAGTTTTGGACGATGTTGGGCGTCCAAATACCAGGAAAACTCATTTCCGTCCCGTGTCCCTGATGCTGATTTTTAAGTTTGGAGCTGTCTGTAGAAAATTGTTTCAATAAAAATAATTCAATGTAATTTTTTTCTGAAACTGAAACTATTGTTTTATATAAATATGTAGCTAAAAATTAACTGGCATACATTTTTAGGGTTGTTATTATTTTTTAAACTCTGTCCCTGGGTTTTAGACTCCTTACCATCCCTCTTCTAAAATTATACAGAAAATCATTTCAGATGCAGCCACAGAATTTTTTTCAAGATTTTTCTCATGCAGAAGTATGCTAGAGAAATAATGTCTAAAATTCTTTGGCAGGAAATTTACTGTAGAATTTAAATCAGCATTTAAATATCAATTTCAAGCATCGTGGCTTTATTGGTAGTCTCACCTTCCCCAAGGTTTATTCCTGCACTTTTCGAGGTAAATTAAAAAAAAATAATAATAATATAATCCAACGTTAACAACTGTTTCTAAAAATCAATGAACATTGCGGTTATCACTTAGTCTTAACATGCTTTTCCTAAATATAGGTGGTAATTTTCCTTACCGTTCCATCCTTACCGTCCCTTCTTTAACACCCCTTTAAGACACTGTTATACAAAAATTCTGTATTAAAAGTACTACATTGTTATTATTTCTTATTTGAATGTCCTGTGGGTACTATGCAAATTCATTATAAGTAAAAATTTAGAAGAAAATAAAAAGTTATAGTAGTAAAATTGTAAGGAAAATTAAACTCATAAGTTTAACTTAAACCTCAGTTAAATAAAAAAAATTTTCGCTGCTGACCATTTTTTCTTTATTTTGAATCATTAAGGCATTCGTCTATCAGATTAAAATGTTATTTTAGCAAGTTTAATTTTGTCAGATTTTTTTCCCCAAAAGTCAAAAGATTGTGAGAATGCCCCATATACCGTGTTTACTCCCGTAAGTCGCACTTTTTTTGCCAATTTTTCATTGTGAAGGGCTAGGTACGACTATTAAGCGGGGAAATCTACTACACAATACTGTACACTCTAATGCTAAAACATTACTGGTATTTAAAAAAAAAAATATATATATATATATATATATACCGGGTGTCCCAAAAAGGACTGACTGATTTTAAAATTCAATAACTTCCAAACGGTGACAGATATTAAAAAAATTCTTGCAGGAGGGTTATACATAAAGTGAAAAGTTTTTTAACAGTGATTTTCGATTTTAGTTCGAATTACAAACAATAGATGGCGCTGCGATCAATAGAGGCTAAATTCAGGCTCGATTTTTGGTACTTCGTGGCCCGGATAATACATTTCCATCTCCTTTTTCTGCATGGAACAGGAGAAAGGACCAAAAATCGAGCCTGTATTTAGCGACTATTGCTTACAGCGCCATCTATTGTTTGTAATCCGAACTAAAATCGAAAATCACTGTAAAAAAACTTTTGACTTTATGCATAACCCTCCTGCAAGAATTTTTTAAATATCTGTCACCGTTTGGAAGTTATTGAATTTTAAAATCAGTCAGTCCTTTTTGGGACACCCGGTATATATATATATATATATATATATATATATATATATATTAACACTAGAACTGCAGGAAAATTTACTCAAGTGTTATAAAAATATTTTACACCAGAATTTTTATTAAAAACTAACTAACTTATTTATTTAACTTACTACTCCGTGGTACATATTTAAGTTATTTTAGAAAGAAATTTCTGGCTCGAATCGATGTATTTTTATTTGGTACCGGTCAAAATGACCGCTATGACGGTTCTAGTGTTAGAATTAGTAGCTTACCAAATGTTTCCAGGTTATGTGCTGGTTATTAAATACCATTTTTCTTTTTATGTTAATAATTTTATAGACGTGAGATTTACAAATAATCTTTGTTGAAATTTTTGACCAAAAATTATCATAATAAATCACTTTCACTGAAGGTATCAGTATCACTATTGTAATGTAAATCGGTGTCTGAAGAATCTCCGTCCTTCCATAAAATCTCATCTTCGCTTCCGTCTAAAGCGTCGGAGATACCCGTCTTCTTAAAATTTTTTTGAAATTATATCGCATGTTATTAAAGTCAAGCTTTGTAATATCCAACTACACATTAATTCCAGGGATGGACGACTTACTTTTACAACTGGGAGTTTTTTATTTGTTCCCATTGACCATCCAATATCCATATGCTCGTCTTATATTGTCTTTAAACGGTTTGTTAACCGATACGACCAACGGTTGCAGAATTGACGTGAGTCATCCAGGAATTATCGCAAGACATGTTTTACCTTCTGAAAGTTCCTTCTTTACATCATCAACAAGATGTCCTCGGAAGCTATCAAGTACCAATATGGCTTTTTTTTTTTTTGGTTTGTTTTCTTTAGCAATGTTCCAGACCTTTTCTTCCAAACATTGTGAACCCAATCTTTCATCATTTTTTTTACCCAAACAATTTATGCGAAGAAAATATTTTAAGGATTTTTTTCTGCTTCAAATCGGGGGTGCGATTATTACGCGAGTAAAGACGGTATTTGGCTTTTAGCGACACATCCAAGTGTGAACGCTTATTATTTCAATAAATACGATTACTCTCTAAAATTAAAAGACTTATTTAATGGATATTATTTTCTTAAGAAAACAGTTAAAGTGTTATTAAAGGGCTACTTCAGTCACGCGAAAACACCGCTCGCTAACGTTAATCCAACAGGAGAATTTTTTTAAGATATCATGTTTGCATTTCAATGTTTTTAAATGATTTTTTTGCATTGGACAGCTTAAGTTTATCTCTATAAAAACAGTTTTGTGCTTTTTCGATTTTGTTTGAAGTTACTTTTAATTAGGATAACTTCACTTTCGGAACCGGTTTCGAAAGTGAAAGCATCCTCACAAAAAAAATATGTAAACAAAATCAAACAAGTAAAATACTGCCTTTGTACAGATCGACCTCAGCTGTGAAATAAAAAAAAGCCATTTAAAAAAATATTTAAATTCAAACGATATATCTTAAAAAAATTTCTCCCATTGGATTAACACCAACGAGCGGGTGTTTTCGCTTGACTGAAGTAGACTTTTAACCAAAACATACAGACAACCCATAGCATTTTTATTCGAAAGGTACCAATATTGCATTCAAATAAAGTTTTGAAATCTATTAAAAACGATACTTTTGTATGGGTTAATAGCCGAAAAAATCGCCAAAGATTTCATTACTTACAGCAGTTCGTTTTAATTCCGATCATTTCAGTTGTTTAAATCTTTATCTACTGCATTATGATCTACTGTAAGATTTTTTCATGTATTTTTTTTTTCAGTTACTATGATAAAAATTAAAGGATATACATAGAAAAAATACTCACCCGTGAGAAATTTAATTCGCTAGAGGTAATTAATTAAAATAGTACTTAGTAACGTTAGTACACTATGCCTAAAATATTCTCGTAACAGAAAACCCACATGCAGTTTTAAATAAAGTTTAAGGGGGCTCAGAGCTTGATCGATACCGAAAAACATGTAAACAGAGCTCTCGCTTCGAATCCATATAAAAACATAAGTATTCAATGTAGCTCAATTAAACTTTCTAATATTTTTAAGGTACGTTTGTACTCTTATAAAATTATAAAATGAAGTACTTCAATGTAATGAAAGAAAAAATACAGCAAAATCTATATAACACAATTTTCGAAAAAAAAAAATTAGCTGTCATATCACCACTCGCAAGATATCTTAACGTTGAATTGACATAAGAACCTAATTTTTGCTTCAAAATGATCAGGAAACTTTACTCTATAGAATGAATTAAGGATATAACTATCACTCAAAGGAAACCTTATTAAAAAAACTCTCAAATTTGAAAATTTAAAAAACCCATTAAAAAAGGAGATGCATTAAATGCTGTTCAATAACCAATGGCCGCCATTTTTTCTCCCATATCAAACTAAAATTAATTAATCAAATTTAATTAATGAATTGATATTTGAAAAAAAAACTGTATTAACATCAAGTGTCATCCACTACAAGTTAAAAAAAAATGTATTTGAACTTGAGTAGATGAACAATAAGTATTTTAATAACGATTGAAAATTTGAACTAGATATATATAGGGAGAGTGTGAACTAATAGTAGGAATTGAAAAAAAACTGTATTAACATCAAGTGTCATCCACTACAAGCCTAAAAAAGTGTATTTGAACTTGAGTGGATGAATAATAAGTATTTTATTAACGATTGATAATTTGGAAAAGATATATTAGGGAGAGTGTGAACTAATAGTAGGAATTGAAAAAAACTGTATTAACATCAAGTGTCATCCACTACAAGTTAAAAAATAATGTATTTGAACTTGAGTAGATGAATAATAAGTATTTTATTAACGATTGAAAATTTGAACTAGATATATATAGGGAGAGTGTGAACTAATAGTAGGAATTGAAAAAAACTGTATTAACATCAAGTGTCATCCACTACAAGCCTAAAAAAGTGTATTTGAACTTGAGTGGATGAATAATAAGTATTTTATTAACGATTGATAATTTGGAAAAGATATATTAGGGAGAGTGTGAACTAATAGTAGGAACTGAATAACTATGAAACCGAAAAGAAATGCCAGGGAAATCATTACTTCACTACAATTTAGTAATTACATTAGGAAGCAGATAAAAGCGACGGATAACTACACAACCGAAAAACAAACAAAAAGTTTTTCTCCAACACCCAGTGTACTGGTGATACTTATAAATACCACCGATAATTCAAATGTGAAATCAAATACATACACCGTTCACCTAAAATAGCTAGTCGGATCATATTCTAAGATCATAATGAACTCATTCAAAAAATCCAACACATATATTATCCTTTACTGTGTTTACAGCAATAAAAAGACAAGCGTGACAATCTTTACAAAATGTCGGCAAAAAAACACATCGACTGTGTCAAAGATAAGCCTCCTTCCTCGCTAAAATAACAAACCTAGAACTAATGCTGCCATGTATCTTAAAAAAGTGAAGTTAAAAGAGTGTTTTTTCAAAATACCATTAGAATATTATTAATATTCACTATGGGATGGAAAGTTTAAAGTGAGTGGTACTTATAAGTAACGCCTTACGACAATTCTGCACCAACAATTCGGCTTCAAAACCCAATGTCAATCAGAAGTAGTTCGGACAGCGGTGGCCCAGTTAGCAGAGTATCGAATCCGCAGCTAAGGCCGCGGGATCTAGGCCTACAGCTGGCTATAATCCGCCATGTAAGCTAATGGCGCCTGGTGCATGTAAAATCCGTCGTGGGTACAAAGTCCTCCAAGTTACTTATGAATTATACCTCTGGAGGTGCCTTGCCAGGTGAAGATCTTGTTACCTGACCAAGGTTCCAAATTACGAGATCAACATAAGTAGCAATGTGCAGGTTCCAAACAACAGGATATAAATGTTAAGCAACCGACATAACACCATTCACAACTAAGCAAAAGACACTGCCGATACGTTCTAGGCACTCGTTAGGTTTATTGCCGCTACGCGGCGATTAGGCGATCATCCGCCCCGATACCAGGAATTAAACCCGTTCAAATGGGGCTTCCCCGCAGGTAGGGGCCTGGTAATCGGTTAGAAAGAAAGAAAAGGGTTAAGCGAGTCATTCGATTAAATTTTTGTTTTATTCATATTATTAAAATTATTTTTTTTTTTAAACATAAAAATAAGCAAATTAAGATACAGTTTTTTAAAAACAAAATTGCACTTGTAAGTACATTTTGTTCTCTATTCCGCAGTGTAAAAATTGAAAATGTGCGATATTTCAAAGTTTAAAAAATTACAGTAAAATCGAAATTAAATGCATTTATTCATTTAGCATTTTGATTAAAAATAACCATTTATATATGCGTCACATATTCATGAATAATAAAATGATTGGAACGTCTAGACGATGAGAACGCATTATGAAAGTTTGATTCATATACATAAATTTATTGGAGTTATTTCTACATATTTTCATAACAGTCTTTATGCAATTGAACATGCGTGGATTTTGCACCTCTCTTCATTAATGATAGTCTCTGTCAGCACATGCATTTGAAAATCTACCGAACACTGCAACTGTGAAGTGACAATTCCCTCTACGGAATGTATTGAATTCCACTCCTGTATATTTTCCATAAGTGACATGCTATAAATATAATAGTAATATCCATGCCAAATATCAAAGGTATATGCAGCTGTACTTGAATAATGCAATTCAGTATAATGTAAAGTTGTGCAAAATGCACTGATTACATGATGGTAGTATTGGTACTTAAATTATGGCCCCTTTGATGTAGTCTGGTTCGGACTAATATCGAATAAATTCGCTTATTATTTGAATATGTAGGATTATGTATCCAAATTTAAAAGGTTCATACAATTTTTAGATATATCTGATATTTCTTTTTAGTGCATGTTAAGTGCAAGTTTAGTTTATTAACCATTTCGAAAAATGGTTATTGCTCTCTGTCAGGGTAGGAAATCAAAAACATATCTGAAGGTTTTTATTGGTTTAATACGCCTTTTTATTCGTTTTCTGATTGGTCTATACAGTAAGCTGTATTTCCCTTTACTTTCAACAGACATGGATACCTTCTGTTGCCACTATGACAAAAAAGTAATAAAAACTACAAAATAAATTAATAACTCAGAAACAAATTGAGATACAGCTTTCAAACAAATTGCATTTAAAAGTACATTTTTTTCTCTATCCGACGCTGCAAAAAATAATATTGTCGGATGTTTAGAAGTTTAAGAATTAAATTTCATTTAAAATGTGTCGTTAGATTTCTTGGAAATTTGACGATGGAAAAGCTCCCGAACAGCCAATGAAATGCTTGTATAATCCGTAAGTTTCAGGTGGATAATACGTACGAGTCGTAGGCAATTTTTGTCGCTTGGAATTTTTACGTGTAATAACTAAGAATTGACCGAAGCAGCAATTTTGCCGAATACCGAATACTTGAAACTTTGTAATATGTATTTTTGCATACATTAGCTGTTTTAATAAGCTTTAATTGTAATTAAATTCTCAATAATTTAATTCAGTTACATTTTTATTCTTAAATCTAATTACACAAAAATATTTAATGACTTCTTTCCACTCACAAATTCATTAACCCATCACTTACTTTTTATTATTCTATCACTAGTCAATACCCAAAAATAACCTATGAAAGTATTAAACTATACAGGGTATTATTAAGGATAAGGATTGTCAGAAAACCAAAAGTTCATTCAGATACAAAGAAACAATGTAGTCATTAAGCTGATTTACTGATTGTCTAAGTCTGATTATAAACATATTGAATAGGAATGCTCTCAAAATACAAAAGGTATCATATCAATCTGTACATTTAACTATTTTCTGTCAAATTATTGATAGAATATTTATATTTTGATTAATATTTTAACATTGTGGTCATGAAGAAAAGAAATTTGAGCGATTTTGATATAATGGTTCTAAAAGCTATAGGTTAGGCATAGGGGTATACTTATTTGATGTGTGTATTTTCTTTAATATACACCTTAGATATACAGCTATAAAATCTGATATACTTATTTGATGTTTATATTAAAGAAAATACACATTAAATAAATTTAAATTTAAAAAAAAAACTAATGTAGAAGTAAATAAAATTAGATGATAAGGAAAAGATGCGCATCTTCCTTACTTTTTTTTTTGTCTGTTGTAGACAGTTGTTTTGATTTCACACCTATGTAGACTATTTCAGGAAAGAAAAAGTTTTTTAAAATTAAAAATGGCCTTTGACTTGTTTTTTGTAATGCAGCTGAACTCTGAACTCATGCACATAATACTAAAACTCACTGTTTAGCCCATTCTACTGCTAAGTAAAAAAGAATTCTTCTACTTCTAAGAAAATACTTATCTGCAATTATTCGGCCGAATACTTAGAAGTATTCAGCCGAAGCCGAATATTTGGTTTACATGCCGAACCACCGAATACTGAATCAACTATTCGGTATTCGGTCAATCCCTAGTAATAACACTATTAATGTTTAATTCATGGCGTACGTAATGTATAATCAACTTCTTGCGATTTTTTATGTCTTAAATTTTAGTCTTTGAAAAAATCATTTTCCAGATGGCCGTTGTAATTTCTTAAATTGCTTTTTTTTTCAATACTTGCATATTTCAAGCTGCTCTTCAGGATAATTAAAAATGCTTTACCTTCTACACTTTCAGAAAAATTCGTCTTTATTTACATTATTCGTCATTTTTAAACAAATAATTTCCGTATTCCTAGAAAACATGCTTTTTACGCTCATTCATCCCGTAAGTCTGAAAAAGAGGAGCAAATTCTGTTTATTTCTCGCACGCATGCATATTGGCTGTATTAATACCAAAGTTCGAATTTATTTTTAAAATGAAAATCCGAAAATTCTATAAATTAAAATTTCTAATATATTTAAAAACAAACAAACAAACAAAAATAATGCTTTCAAATTTAATAAAGTAGCAATTTTCTCATTCATTTAAACTTATTCGCAATTAATTGTTTAGAGTATTAAAATATTACTCGCATATAAAGATATTCTGAACGAACACATTAAAAAAATATATAGTAGTTCAATCAACTTAAAAAAAAAAAAAAAAAAAAAAAAAATAGATTTCATTCAAAAAAGCAAACATTTCTTCTCGAATTCAATTCAAAATATAATATTCATATTTTACACCTAACAATCAAATTATGTCTTACTAAAAATATGTCTAATATGTAATAACTTTTATCCTCTTTTATTCTATAAGAGTTAAAGCACCAACCATTATTTCATAATGACGAAATGTTCCAGCAATTAAGATCAAATTTCCGAGCTTTCTGAATAAGAAATTTAATAAACATAAAATTTAAAAAATCAAAAACCCGACTGCGTAAAAATTAATGTGAAACGATTTTTTAATATTACTTACCTTTTTTACTTTCTTCTATCTTTACGTATTGGATTCATGAAAATTTTCGAATTCCGGTTTTCGACGGAATTACACGTTTTAGAGGTCACTGAACACGAAAAACATGTTTTTACAAAATGTCTGTCTGTGAGTCTGTCTGTCTATCTGTCTGTCCGTCTGTCTGTGTGTCTGTGTGTGACACAAATTTTGTGGGCGCTCTATCTCAAGAACTAATGCACGGAATTTAATAAAAATTCATATTCAGTTTGTCCCTGATACAAATTGATGCTGAATAGTTTTTAGTGAAAATCGCTCAACAGGTGGCGCTGCTATGCTGCATTTTTTATGATTTCCGAAATGGCTCTGTCTCAAGAACTAATGCACGAATTTTCATGAAACTTCAGGTTCAGTTAGTCCTTGATATGACTTGATGCTGATTACGTGTTGGTGCAAATCGCTCAACAGGTGGCGCTGCTACGCTACATTTTTCATGATTTCCCCAATGGCTCTATCTCAAGAACTAATGCACGGATTTTCATGAAACTTCAGATTTAGTTAGTTCTTGATATGACTTGATGCGGATTACGTGTTGGTGTAAATCTCTCATCAGGTGGCGCTGCTGTGCTGCATTTTGCGCGATTCCTGCAATAGCTCTATCTCAAAAACTAATGCACGAATTTTCATTTAACTTCAGATTTAGTTAGATGTTAACACAAGTTGTTGCTGATTAGATTTTGCTTTTAATCGTCTAATAGGTGGCGCTGCTATGCTGGCATTTTCATGATTTTCGCAATAACTCTATCTCGAAAACTAATGCATGGATTTTCCCCAAACTTCAGATTCAGTTAGACTTTGACGTAAGTGGTTGCTTGGTAGTTTTGTTTAACATAGGTTTTGGTGTAAAGCACCCAATAGGTGGGGCTGCTAGGCTGAATTTTGCTGTATTTACACGATTTCGTAGATAGCCATATCTCAAGAACTAATGCCCGGAATTTCATATCTATAGAATCCTCATGATGGGCATAGATTGCCGTTTAATTTTGGTAGTGTGATAGCTAATTTTCAAGTATTAACATGCATGAGATATAAGAAAGTTTTGGGATTGGTATATCCGACTAGTTTATTTATTTATTTACTTGTATTGAAGACTTTTAAGCTGTGTTTAATTGTTAGTTTCTATCTATAAACACTGTTTTGATGAGGCCTATAGATGTCTATGATGCTTAGACCAGGTTGTGTAATATTTAAACGGAGCTTCTGACTCTAAAATAGTCAATGAAACATCGTCTTCATTTTGAAAGACCTATCCAATGATATGCCCCTCAATATGATGCGTAATTTGTTTTTCGTCTCTACCGCCATTTTGAATCTATAAAAACAAAACCTACCCTATAACCATCGGGCGGTTAAGGCGAATCGATAGAGACCCCATTCATTAAAATCCATCCAGGCGTTGGGGTGTTACGAGGGTATAAAGAAATCCACATACCCAGATACGCGTGAAACACATAACCCTTCTTGGCAGTCGGGTAATAAGCCTTATTAATTCCCCATTCTCCATTAGCTCCTTTTTTCAAATTACCGAAATTTTCTGTTCTAGAACGGAAAAAAAGAACCGAAATTTCTTCTTTTGGCGCATATTTTCTTTATTGACACAGAGAAAAAAGAAACGGACATTCTTCAATTCTCGGATATATTCCGGTAGCAGTGATGTCAGGAATATTTCCGTGAACTGAAGAAAGTATTTCTGAAAATGCATATACACTCACTTATACCCAAATATCTAGCTGTTTTTTTTTTTTTTTTTTTTTTTTTTTTTAAAGTCAACACGACCGGAACCCGACACGCATGGAAAAAAATTAATGTTAATCCGATTCAATCCGCGGTTTGGGTAGGGTCGGGATCGAGTAACAGCGGCTAACCTGGTCCGATGCATGACTGTATACTTGTTATTACTCGTAGTACTATTTTTACGATTATGGCGGTAATAATCGGCAGGGACCTCGCTAAGGGGGAGCCTCCTACCCCAAACAATCGCGAATGTTATTACACTTGGCAAATTTGTTTAAAACTTTAATAAAAACTATAATATTTTTTCTATACTTCTGATAGACTTGGCAAAAATTACAAAACTAATTGGGAATATCATTAAACTTTTAACAAATAAGAAGTATATTACATTTTCTAACTGTGATAAGTTGGCAAAATTGTAAAACGAGTTGGCAAATACAGAAATTTGATTTGGTAATTTAAGGTTATCTCCCCCACCAATAAAAAGTCTAAGCAATGGCGCTGATAATCGGTATATAAAAAACTTTAAAAATGACTTCAACTTTATAAAACATAATAAGCCATTAATTTAGCACTATGTTTAAAAATAGCCATTTATATATGCGTCACATAGTCATTAATTATAAGATGACTGGAATGTCTACATAACGAAAACACGTTATGAAATGTTGATTCATATACATAAATTTATTGGAGTTATTTCTATATATTTTCATAACAGGCTTTAACCCTTAAATGCCTGATTTTTCAAAAATCATTGTAATAATGTTTTTCGGCTTTCATTTTTTAAATAAATCATGGGAAAAATACTTAAAACAATCATATTTAGTTTTAAGTGTGGTTTACGGCTAAAAAACAGTTTGTTACTAATCGGCAATACTGGTCTTTAATTGGCAAAATAATTTTCCTTGATAAAATTCTATAATATTACACACACAAGAATTTTAGGAACTATAATAAGAAATAAATTTTACTTGCTCACTGCAGAACAAAACAGGGTATTTCGCAAGCTTCCAAACAAAACGAAAAGAACAAGTAGCAACAATAGAAAAAATAAATCTATCTTTATTCTTAAACAGCACAATTGTTGCCATCTACATGTGGAAAATCGATTTAATAATATTTTCAGAATGTACTTTATTGGCAGCATTAGGCATTATAGCTTCAATATTATTCTAATAGTATTTTTGAGCCTAAATTGGGTATGTTGCCGAAAAGCAACACCCGGCATTTAAGGATTAAGCAATTGAACACATGTGGATTTTGCACCTCTCTTCATCAATGATAGTCACTGTCAGCACATGCATTTGAAAATCTACTGAACAATGCAACTGTGAAGTGACAATTCCCTCTGTGAAATGTATTGAATTCTACTACCGTATATTTCCCATAAGTGGCATGCTATAAATATAATAGTGATATTCATGCGAAATATCAAAGGTATATACAGCTGTACTTTGAATAATGTAATCCAGTATAATGCAAAGTTGTGTAAAATGCACTGATTATGATGATAGTATTGGTACTTAAAATTATGCCCCTTTTGATTTTTTCTGGTCCGGACTATATCAATAAATTAGCATCAGGCATTTCCTATAGCTTTTAATGGCATATGAATGCTTATTATTTGAGTAGATGGGATTTTGCATCTAAATTAGCATTAAAAAAAAACCTGGCGCTATGCAAGACTGTATACTTGTTATTACTCACAGTACTATTTTTATGATTATGGCAGTAGTAATCGGTATACATAAAACATTTTTTAAATGACTTCGTTTTTATAAAGCATAATAAGCCTTTAATTTAGCATTTTGTTTAAAAATTACCATTTATATGCGTCGTATACTCATGAATTATAAAATGAATGGACAACGAAAAACGCGTTATGAAATTTTGATTCATATACATAAATTTATTGGAGTCATTTCTATATATTTTCATAACAGGCTAAAGCAATTGAACACGTGTGGATTTTGCACCTGTCTTCATCAATTATAGTCACTGTCAGTACATGCATTTGAAAATCTACTGAACACTGCAACTGTGAAGTGACAATTCCTTCTACGGAATGTATTGAATTCCACTGCTGTATATTTTCCATAAGTGACATGCTATAAATATAATAGTGATATCCATGCGAAATATCAAAGGTATATACAGCTGTACTTGAATAATGCAATCCAGTATAATGTAAAGTTATGCAAAATGCACTCTGATTTCATGATAACAGTATTGGTACTTAAAATTATGATCCTTTTGATGTAGTCTGGTTCAGACTATATCAAAAAAATTCGCATTAGACATTTCCTATAGCTTTTAATGGCATATACAAAAGTGAATGGTTATTGTTTGAATAGACAAGATTATGCATCTAAATTTAAAAGATTTATTACAATTTTTAGATATATCTGAGATTTCTTTTTAGCGGGTGAGTTCCTATTATTTCCACAACAAAACAGTTAAGGCGTTATTAAACAAATAACACAGATTTTTCTTATTTCAGTAACTTGCAGATTTCAAGTTCCTCTTCAGCGTAGTTAAAAATTCTGTATATTTTATGTTATAGTATGAAGGCATTGAAATTTTACATGTTCTTAAATCTAAAAATGAAAAAAAAAAGAATTTTTTTTAATATTAACTTGTTGTTTAATTATATCAATATCAATTCTGAAGCTGACTTTTATTTTGTAAAATAGCCACTTTTAAGTGAAAAATATGAATTATACTTTCAAACAAAGTTTTGAAATTTATTAAAAGCAATACTTTCGTATTAGCCACATGCCAAGGATTAATAGCCGAAGAAATCGTCAAAAATTCTCTACTTACAACAGTCTTTTTCATTCTGATAACTTTGATAGTTTTAGCCCGTAATTGGGTCACATGTCTTTAAATTTGTATTATTGTTAAATTTGTAAATTTGTAAATTTGTAAAATTTGGTAAATTTGTATTTGTATTTATATTATTTTTTATAAATTATTTATTTATTGACAAAATTTTAATTTAGTTATGAAATATCAGCTGGAAACAAATGCTGAACTATTTATATTGTTTTAAATGTAAATGGGTTAATCCTTTGTAATAGGGGGCCACACACAATATAGATAGATTTTTTTTTTTTTAATCATGCTTTTTTTCTTTTTTTTTTTTTTTTTCTTTTTTAACTATAAAAAATCAGTAAATTGAGATACAGTTTTCAAACAAATTTCATTTGAAAGAACTTTTTTTTCACTATTCGACTTTGAAATGGTGTAATGTTTAGAAGTTAAAAAAAAATTGCAGTAAAAGCAAAATTTATTGGTCAGGTGTTTCCATCCTCAATATGATGTCAGCGTCACTTCCGTACATGTTTTTTCACTATAATATAGATTTTGTGACGGCCAAAAATAGAATACACAGATATCCATTCTTGTTTTCTTAAGGGGTCTCGGGACTCTTAAAATTGGAAAGAATGAAAAAAAAAGAACATTTTCAACATTTAATATCTTAAAATGTATTTGATTTTAAGACACAATTTTAATTGGAATAAAATATATAAGTATGTTCTTTCATTTCATGTATTTAAAAAATTATAAAATGCAGAATTAGCATTTACAGGGGGCTCCAAACTGTTAGACATTTCATGAACAAAAAATCGGCATAACAGCTTACGCGCACGATTACAAAATAAGTATTGCAACTAGAATGAAAATTTTGGTGCCTACTTACACTTCAGATTGTAATAATTACCCTGAACCTAAATATATTTGTATTTAAAGCTTTTTTATATTTTTAATACAAAGTTGTGTTTAGCTAATAGAACATTTTGAAAATTTGAACAACATAATCACATAAAAAAATATTTTTTTGAATAATAAAAAGGAAATGTTAGGTTCAGTTTATACAGACTAACATGAAACATATGTTTTGAAAATTTCATAAAAAAACATTCATAAGTTTTTGAGATATCGTGCGCGTTATGCCCAAAAACGTCATTTGGAGAAAAATGGCTTCAAAGTTTCCGAAACAACGCTTCATCTATTGAACGTGTATAAATATAAAAGCCATAACTTCAGTTCTAATAGGAATTTCAAGGAATGAATTATATCAAAATGTTCAGACAAAATAGGAGTTTAACATCTAAAAAAATTTTAATTTCGAAAATTTTAAAGCTTTAAGAGTCCTGAGACCCCTTAAGTTCTGCCTTTCTGCAATTATTGGCCCACCATCGGATACATTTTTAAAGGAGTACGATATGATGCTATTAGACTAGCAAAGAAACGCAAGCAATGACGTTAAAATCACGTTATGATATAGTACAGGGATGGCGAACCTATGGCACGCGTGTCAAACTTGGCACGCGAAAGAATATTTTCGGCACAGCGGTGAAATCCTAAAACGAAATAGAATTAAGTTAAACAAAATACGCAAACTTTTACGATCTGGGCTTTTCTTTCTTTTCTTTTTTTTTATTATATTAGAAAGCAACTAATTGAATTTATAAATTATTTCAGTGTCGGCTCAATAAGTTATAAAATTTAGAGAAGGTTTGTAGCATATCAAAATAAAAATATCACGCATTAGAAGCAAAATTCCTAGTCATGAAACTAAAGTGACTTGGTATAAAATATATAATCTTCACAATTGTTCGCTCTATTTATTCCTGAGGGTCATTATTTTAGGAAATGATACGAAAATCTTAAATACTAGAAACCCAAACCACTTGTTAGATAACCCGAATTCAGCTAGCATCCTATTAAAAGTGAGTAGGTTGAACACCGTATTAATATTTGGCATAACCGACATCGCATTCAGCCTTTTATTACTTTAAGATATATGTTAGTCTAGATATTAGATGTATATTGCTCCATATTTTTAAATCCCAATGAATAAAAATCTAGAAATTTTGATCTACTAAATTACTTTTTGGTGCTTGGCACGTCATGGTCATGTAAAATCTTTTTTGAAAGAAAATGGGCACGGGTATGTAAAAAGGTTCGCCGACCCTGATGTAGTAAATTATCAATTTGAAATGGAGAGAGTTTTTGTACCAAGCCGTGAAATCGTACATATCTGATATAGTCTCACATTTTGCGTTTAGACCGCAAAGGCTCCAATCCTGAAAAATGAGAGAATGCTGAAAATCAATTACTCAATAATTACAGTTTGATTCCATGGAAAGACTTTATTTGATGAGTAAGATGAGGTGGCCCTCCGGAAGCATTGCTGATTACAACCTCTCAGATGCAAGAATAGAGGAATAATGACGCTTACAAAGCTAAAAAACATTTTCCAAATCGAGTCATGGTGCGCCAACTAAAATTTACGTTACGAAGAAATGCATTCTAAAATGTAAAACAAAAACTGCCAAGAGCCAACCAAAATTGGCGCCGTCATCTTTAACCAACATATTGGGCAGTGGCAGGCATTCCTAAATTAAAGCAGTTGAAAACATCGCAGATATGTCATAATAACCTTATTTATTGCTTCTGTTGTTATGATAACCGCGGTACGTTACGCAGGCATTATAAGAGAAACTGAAGGCAATATAGAAAGTAATTTTCTTTTATGATTGCAAAACCTATAAATCTATCAAATTGATTTTCCAAAATGAATTAAATTAACACATCTGCCTGAAAGAGTGATCTTTTTAACTAGGATTAAATAGAGTAAACGATATTGAATTTTGACAGAGCAAAGGAGTGTTTTCGTTTAAAATAAAAAAGACTGAAGGAATAAACATTAAAAGAGAGGGGAATTAATTACTTTTAATACATTTAAATTAATAAATTAGGCCTACATCATACACGTCTCGCTAATTAAAGCTATTTATGTAATAAAACCTTATCATATATAACTGTAAAAATTATTAAATTACTTTTAATATTAACTATTTACATGCTTTCTTAACTTACAATTATGCTTGTGTGTGACAGTCAAATCTTGTGACTTATTTTTTACCAACTTCTTGTTGACATAGAGCTTTGAAATTTGGAATATATATATATATTCCTGTGGCGAATACATGAATTGGACATTGATTTTTTTAAATTCGATCTCTAAGAGGGGGGGGGGGCAACTTTACTTAATGGTTACTGAATTATAGTTACCGGGTGTCCCAAAAATGACTGATGGATTTTAAAATTCCATAACTTGCAAACGGTGACAGATATTTAAAAAATTCTTGCGGTAGTGTTATGTAAGATGTCAGGAGTTTTTATACTGCGATTTTCAGTTTTAGTTACAAATAGCATCGATAGATGGCGCTGAAAGCAATAACAGCTCAATCCAGGCTCGATTTTTCGGCCTCTCCCTTCTTCCATGCGGAAAAAGAAGATTTAAATTTATTAAAAGGATCCCGAAGTACCAAAAATAGTGTCTGGACTGAGCGCCTATTGCGCCATCTATTGTTTGAAATTCGAACTAAAACCAAGAATCACAGTACAAAAACTCCTGACATCATACATAACCCTCCTGCAAGAATTTGTTTTATATCTGTCACCGTTTGGAAGTTATTGAATTTTAAAATCCGTCAGTCATTTTTGGGATACCCGGTATATTTCCTGTGGAGAAATCAGTATTAGCTTCAACAATAAGTATTTGTTGAAAAGTCCAGGGCTACAAGTTTACCGTAGCCAAATGACAGGGTTACCGCAATAGCGCCAAATTTTAGCCAACTTGCCGAAATATCGCCAAATTCGGCGTCAAAAATAAGCCTCCACATATAAAGCCTACTTGGCGATAGCTGGCTAATTTGGCGAAATTCCCATTTAAGTCTATTAATATTCCATGCTCAAGCTCACTGCAGTTTAATTTAAACTCCGCGCATTTAAGTTTTTTGAAGACTTATCTACTTTTAGGGCATTTTAAAATACATATATTTTCTACATTTTTGTGAATTTTAATGAAAACATGTTTGAAAAAAAAAAGATCTTACATTTATATTTATTTACTTTACGGTCAGTGTCATCTATTTTACAGTTATATCCTTCTTAATGTAGCATATTTGTACAATACATTAGAAACTATTCATGATCTAAAAGCTATTTTGAAATGCCACGTATATCTATGTATATAGGAGTATAAATAGCCCTTTGATAATGCGTCGCACAAAATAGGGTTTATTCACATTTCTGTTGAATACTTTGCAAAATACTGCATGCACTTCGCAATCGTGTTTTACAATAATTATACTTTAATGAAAATGTTACTATAGAAGCTTAGTGTGACGAAATTTGTCGAGGATTTGTATCTTTACTCCTTGATTTGAATATGGAGAAGTAACAGCTCACATTGTGAAATGAATGTTACAATATATTGTGGTACAATATTGATTCCACTTAATACAGAAGTTAAACTAGGATAGTGCACAAACGCTTTTGCAAGTTTATCAATAACACTAGACTGCAAAATTTGGGTTGTGTCATGTTTTTTATCTTTTGATAAATGATTCTTTTATATTTTGTAGCGCCGAATCCGTAAATGAACTTCATTTTTTACAATCACGTGAGGATTTTTGCAAAGGATTTTTGCAAAAAGGATTTTTTTTCAAAGTTAACAAGTCAAAAAGTAACGAAAATCTGATACCATAAAATAGATGCGATTGTTATGTTTTTAACTTTTGATAATTGGTTTTTATGTGTTTTTTATCGCTGAATCTGAAAATGACCTTCATAATATCAAGATTTTCGCAAACCGTAATTTTCAAAGATAAAAGTGACCCCCTCTTTCCCCCTCCTCATCGGACCCCTGAGCTGTTTAGCTGCAAAAATCACCAGTATAAATAAAAAAATTCAATAAATTATCGAATTACATAAAATTAAATTGAGTAAAAAAAGTTTTACATCATTATTTTATATTATCAGACTTTCACTATTCTTTTACTTTTTAACTTTAAAATTTACGTTTTGCGAAAAATTCTGATGTGATGGTTAAAAATAAAGGTCATTTTTAAATTCAGTACAAAAAAGTACATGAAAATCAATTATCAAAATTTAAAAATCACAAACATCACATCTGTTTTACAGTGTTAGATTTTCGCTATTTTTAAAATTTTTTAACTTTGAAATTTACGATTTGCGAAAAATCCTGACATGGTGGTCATGACACTCCTTCGGAGTGAATAGTCACTCCTTTTTATTTAGAGTACAAGTCGTCAGTATTTCTAAGTGTCATTTGATATAAAGTTACTTCCTATTTAATAGTGATATTTTATTAACTTTTCTCTTCATTTAAATAAATAAAGTATACGAATAATAAATGCATAACCATATCTGTATATCATTGCAGACGTACAAAGGAAAAAAAAAAAAAAGGACACTAATAATAATATCATTTGAGGAGAGGTGGAGGGTTCTAGAAATGATAACGTATGATATCGTAAGGGGGTGGGGGGAGGGTGTCCAAAATGTTCTGAAGTTGATACCTTTATATATGTACAGCCCCAAAAAAGAAGAAATAAGACAGATTTTATTTATGCTTTAATAACCTTATTATTTTCCAATGAATTCAAAAATAATTTACAATTTACAAGATTATGAGAAATATTTATACTAATTTTATAGTTTCGTTTCATTTCTCATGCATGACACTTAGAATAATATTGTTATTTTAAATCTTTGAAATAGTTCGAATTATTTATAAAATTAAATTTACATTGTTACATTTTCTGTTAACATTAACTGAAACCTGTTTGGATCGCCAAAATGCATGTTTTCAGAAATTGTTGCCGAACTTTTACAAAAAGCAATAATATTCTAATCAAACATATTTTCATATACACTCTCATAAAATACTTTCTTCAATTCACGGAAATATTCCTGGCAGAATTGCTACCGGTACATATATCCGATAATTGAAGAAATTTCCGTTCTTTTTTTCCGTTCTAGGACAGAAAATTTCCATAATCTGAAAAATGGAGTTTTTAACACTTTCCAACAAAGTTGAAAAGTGTTTATGACTTCGGTTTGTCTGTCCGTATGTCCGCCTGGCAGTCTGCCCACGCTCTAACTCTCGTAAATATCCTTGGATCGTTCTGAAATTTTTGGATGTTAGTGACCTCTACCATAGCACGCTCCCTATTTCAAATGAAGTTTGTGGCATGTTTGGTTCATTTACAGGGACAGTCAAAAGTTTTCCGTTACATTACGGCCAATGGGAAAAAATCGTTTCAAATGATTATTAATGGTGTTACACTCTTTCAAACATAGTAAAATTGATATTCATTTATGAAGTCCACTAAAATATGTATTCTGTTGAATGTGCGATGCAAAGAATAGTTATTGTTCAGTTACAGGGCCACACAAAAGAATCCCGTTCATAATGGTATAAGGGGAATTGTTTGCGGTGTATTTGAAAAGATTTCAGATACTATGTTGTATCCGAATTACTGTACATTAGTAATGATCGCTCGAAATGCATTTAATGCATTAATTATGATATGCGCTTTTTTCACTATATTTATGCATACTATAAAGTGCGTATAAATGCTATAGTTCATATACAGGGCTACAGAAATGAATTCGTAAAGGTTACTGAGTAATATGAGCATAAATTGCTTAAATGTGGGTTTTAAAGGAGTATGCATTTTTACGCTGAACTGAATTTAGTTTACTAAGAAATATTTGTAGAATATAGATAAAATGATATACAGGGCCACGCAAAGAAAGGGATACAGGGCCGTCTATGGGTGATATTTCTGGAAATGTAATTTCAGTAGTTTTAAGAGTGTTTTAGTTTGAATTAAGTGGCATGTAATAAAGGTAGGTAAACTATAGGACTGTACAAAAGTATTCAAGTGTGTTTCCAGTATAAATTGCTGAAAGATGAATTTCAACTTGTTATGCATTTTCTTGCTAAACTAAATTTTCCCATTATATAGTATATATATCAACCTACAGATCAAATACAGGGCTGTTCAAAAGAATTAGAATACATATTTGGCTATGGACGGTAACTACTGAAATCAGTTTTTCAAATGTTTTATGCGTTTTCTAAAATGTTTACTTAGTTATCTTATTTCCCTAAATAGCGAAGTTTTGTTAAAGCATTCAGGAAGTGTTGGAAAGTGTTTCATAATCTATTCTTAACTCATGATTTTTTTTTCTTTTTTCTTTTTTTTTTAAGACTCTTGTTCTTCCGTGTATGGGTATGAACCTGGGACCGCCCGTTTCAAATCGAGTACCTTAACCGCTCGGCCAGTGATCACTTGGCAAAAGCCAAGTTTAAAATGAAGATATGAGTTTTCTTTAAGAGGTCCTAGGAGTCTTAAAGCTTCAGAATTTTTGAAATTTTAATTTTTTTAGAACTTAAACTACTGTTTTTCGGAACATTTTTATATAATTGTTTCCTTGAAATTCCCATTAGAACAGAAGCTATGACCTTTAGAATTTTATCTGCTCAATAGCTAAAGCGGCGTTTCCGAAACTTTCAAGTCATTTTTCAAGCCTTAACACGTGCAATATCTCAACAACTTCTGAATATTTTTTAATGAAATTATTAAAACATATGTTTCATGTTAATGAAAGTGAACCTGATTTTTACTTATTTTTTTTATTATTTTATTTCATTTTATTTTTTATCATTTTATTTTTTATCATTTTATTTTTTTTTTCATTTTATTTTGCATTAGCTAAATACAACTTTGTATTAAAAATATAAAAATGCTTTAAATACAAATTTATTTAGGTTCAGAGTAATTATTACAATCTGAAGTATAAGTAGGCGCCAAAATTTTCTTTCTAGTTGTAAAATTTATTTTGTAATCCTTCGCGTAATCTGTTATACCACTTTTCTGCTCGGCAAATGTCTGTCAGTTTGGAACCCCCTATAAATGCTAATTCTGCATCTTGTAATTTTTTAAATACATGAAATGAAATAACATACTCATATCTTTCATCCCCCAAAAAAATTTGTTTTAAAATCATACACATTTTAACATATTAAATGTTGAAAATAGTCTTTTTATTTCAAATTCTCCAATGTTAAGAGTCCTGAGACCCCTTAAATGGAGGATTGGTAAGGCTTGTTAAGTTTCTTGTTCCAAAAGCTCGGAAATTTAAACTTAATTGGAAAGACATTTCGTCGTTATGAAATACAGGTTGAAGTTTTAACACTTATAGAATAACAGGGAATAAAAATTATGACATATTAGACAGATTTTTAATAAGACATAATTTGGTTGTTATGTTGGTTAGCTGTAAATATGAATATTATATTCTGAATTAAATTCGAGAGGAAATGTTTGTTTTTGTTAAATATAATCGATTTTCTTATACTTGATTGAACTGCACTATATTTTTTAAATGCGTTTAGAATATATTTCATATGCGAATATTTTTTTTAATACTCTAAAAAATAAATTGCGAATAAATTTAAATGAATGAGAAAATTCCTACTTTATTAAATTCGAAAGCATTATTGTTGTTTGTTTGTTTTTAAATAAATTAGAGATTTGACTTTATTGAATTTTCGGTTTTTCATTTAAAAAATAAATTAGGACCAATATGCATGCGTGCCAAGAATAAACGGAATCCCCCCCCCCCCCCTCTTTTTCAGAATTCCGGGAAGAATTAACGGAAAAAGCATGTTTTCTAGGAGTACGAAAATTATTTGTTTAAAAATGACGAATAATTTAGTGCACAAAGACGAATTTTTCTGACAGTGTAGATATATCCGAACTGGGGAATAGCAGATAAAAGCCAGCAGGTAATCTAGCTACATTAACTGATTATAAAACTCTAATCGTTTTCACATTAATCCAAAATTCTCTTTCACATACCTTGTAAATATATCCATGATAAATTATTAAAAAATTTAACTACAAAAATACTGCGAAACAATAACACATGGGCAATTGCACCATAATAAATAAAGACATAATCTTGATTAATGGTATACAAAACACGAACTTTAATAAGCTAAAAGTTAAATTCTACTACGTTTCGAGCTGTTTCTACAGCCGTCTTCGAAAAAAATATGATGGTCCATCATATTTAACTGATCGATTTTATATATATTTAAAATTAGAGAAATCATAAATAAATAAATAAAAGCAATAATATATTAAGGTATTAATGAATTATCTCGTTTATAACATTTCCCATCTAGTGTCCAAAAGTAATTTAAAAATAAAATCTATATACATATTAAACTTTATTAATTTTTGATAGATCTATTTAACACATATATTTTAAATTATAACAGTCTAAGATGATAAAACAAAAAAGAAATCAAATGAAAATAATGTTTGAAAATCTCATTCACAAACTTCTGCATATTGCACACACATATAACACCTCAAACTTTAATTTGCCAACATTTTATCAATTTCCATCTAGTTAACACACGTTAAAACTTAGAGAGATTTAAAAATATATCAAGTAAAAATGACGATTAAAAAACTGCATCAAAAATTTTCGCATCTTGCATGAGAAATTACCCGCTATTATTACACGCTATATACTTAATTTTTAATATTTCCATACATATGCGAGGTTTTAATAATAACTGAGTCATTCTACTTAGTGTGTAAATACACATATTCCCAATTCAATAGATAGCATCCATGAAGTAAAAGCTATTTTGAAATGTCACGCGTGACATTCCAATACGTATAGGAGTAGTCCTATTCTCTATATATCTGCGCTCCAAACTAGGATTAATCACATTTCAGTTCTATCCTTTTCGGAGTACCACGTGAACTTCAGGATCATATTTATACAATAATATACTTTAATGAAAACGTCACTATAGCAGTTCAGTACGACAAAATCTGTCGAGGATTTGTATCGCTGAAGTTGTGATTTGAATATATGCTGATGGCGAAGTAATAACAGTTCATATTGTGAAGGTAATATAACAGTATTGCTAAATATTAGACATAGAATTTAAAATAGGAAGTTCTGAAATGGTTGTGTAAAATTTGATAAATTATTTTATGAAACTCTAGAATAGGCACCCCTTTTTTCACTGGATTTAATAAGTATTTTTATTGCTACGCCACAGACAATATTAACCCCTTAATTCTCGCTCTCGTGATATTCCCGGACCGTGTCTTTTATTCAGATTGTTTGATTCCCAGCAGTTTTACAAAATAGTGTAATTCGCTTTATTCTGGTATCATTTTGCTTGTCATTAAATAAGGTGAATATTTCTTTTTCAAAAAAGTGGTGGCAATAAGCAGTCTGAATTTTTAAACAGTAATTTAATGCGACTGTTAAGGGGTTAAAAGCAGATTTAAATTTATTTAAAGCGGTTCTCAAAAAATATTTTTCACCACACTGTAAAAAAAAATCTCTCAAATTGACAGAAAAAACTGTCAATTTTGGCGCCAGCAGAGAACCGCTTAATTTACAGAAGATATCTGTAATTTTTCATTAAAACAGTTTTTTTCCCGTAAAAAATATAGATTTTTTCTGTAAAAATCACAAAATTCACATTTTTTAAAAAAAATAGAAAAAACTGTTTATCTTTAAAACAAATTTTTCCTGTAAAAAAAATGCAAACGATTTTCTGTAAAAATCACAGATTTTTTTACTGTCCATCCAACAATGCGAATCTCTCTGATACATTTTTTGACTTATTTTTAAATACAAAGGCAATTTGCAGACATGATTATTAAAATTTTTGTAATCGAACAGTGTTTTTATTTTTTGATAAATTAATTACAACATGAGTTATAAGCAGTTGTTGTCTCAGGATGACAGTTTCTCTTTTTTCTTTCCAGAACTGTAGCATCTGCACTTTCCGTCAACTCAAACGTCAACTTGGACAGCATTTTCTGAAAAATCTCTGGGCTTTACCATAAAAGGGAGAAAAACTGCTCGATTGCATAGTTTCTGAATAAGAGAATCTGAAATCTACATAAACTTGAGAAAAAAATGAATTGTAAAATATATCAAAAACTAGGCAGTTTAGATTTGAGAACAACCTTACATAATGGAATACTGACTGTAATCTTCCTAAAACTTTCACTAAAAATACTTTAATAAGTATTAGAGCACGAATAATAATAATAAAATAATTGCTTTACGCTATTTATACGCAAGAGTAAATAAGATTAAAACATACCTTTTTAATTTTTAATTACTTCATGCGGAATATTCCACACTTAACACATTAGATTCATACAAACACACATTATTAATTGCTGACATATATTTACATATATACATCCATATCGCATCTCTCAATACAGTATAGACATCAGACATGGGCGACCATAAGGATTTAGGGGGGAAGGGGGGGGGAGGGGAGTGTGCAAAGGAGATGTTTTAAATTCGTATCCCCTTCGCGAAAAGAGTATTTTATAAAGTTTCTAATCTTTTACCACCAGTTTTTGGAAACAGAAACTTTTGATTAATTGAATCGGGGAAATGCCCTGGTTAAATGAGCCAGAATTTACAATAAAAAATATCTTGTGGGAACAATCAAGAATTCTGAGCTCCCTATGCGTCATGTAGGCCCCATGCGCCCCGAAGGGATTAAAAATGGTTTTCACTTATGATCGGTACACCAGACAGCATCATTTTAACCCCGGATGCTTTGCATTTTAAATATTTGCATATTTGCATTTATTGACAAAAAGTTTTGATGCAGTGCAATATAATTGTGCTTTAAAAAAAGGCATTTACTACTTCTACCTTTTTTTACACGACTGCCAAGAAGGGTTATGTGTTTCACGCGTATCTGGGTATGTGGCTTTCTTTACAACCTCGAAACATTCCAACGGCTAAATGGATTTTAATGAATGAGGTCTCTATCGATTCGTCTCAAACGTCCGATGGTTATAGGCTTGGTTTTGTTTTTATAAATTCAAAATGGTGGCCGTAAAATACAAAATGGCGGTAGAGACGAAATTTTTTTTTACGCACCCTATTGAGTGGCATATCATTAGATAGGTCTTTCAAAATGAAGACGATGTTTCATTGACTATTTTACAGTCAGAAGCTCCATTTAAATATTACACAACCTGGAAGTTGTGTAGGTAGGACCTCTAGCTTTACTGCAACTCTAACCTTCATAAACATCTGTCTGCCTCAGCAAAATCGGGTTTATAGATAGGAACTAACAATTAAACGCAACTTAAAAGCCATCAATATAAGTAAATAAAAAAATAGGCAAGTAATATAAAAAATAGTTTCATATTGGTGAGAAATAATTAATTAGTTCGCTTTTTACGCAGTCGGGTTTTTTGATTTTTAGGTAGATTTCGTATGAAATACTACCAATTGGGATCGTTCCCATGTTGGAATTTCTGAAAAATTTTTGCAGATCTACACCGATCATGACCCCTAGAACCCAAAACCACCCTCAGTAAAAAACTTTATCTATCTATCTATCTATCTATCTATCTATATATATATATATATAACCATTAATTAAACATAACCTACCACCATCAAATATTATGAATTAAAGCTGTAAGTATTTAAAAAAAAAAAAAAAAAGAAAAAAAAAATTTATTATAAGAATTATTATGGAAGAAAAAGAAAAAAGTGGACACCAACAAAAAATGGAAAAGCTTATACATTGAATTACGTTGTCAAGGGCACAGAATTCGATGATATAAGCAAAATGGTTGTTTTCTGTGAGAAAAATAAGCTAAAGCTAAAAATTATTTTCCCCTGTGCCCAAACAACCATTAAAATCAAGTGAATTGATTAAAAATGAAAACAGAATAGAAACAAATATATATATATATATATATATATATATATATATATATCACTTTCTTCTGGACACGATAACTTTCGTAATTCTGCACCAATCTCTTCCAAACTGATACATAAAATCAATGGGCATAAAATCTCGGTCAAGTTCGTTAATTGGCAAAATCGGACCAAGGGGATGGAAATAGGGAGGGGGTTTGCGAAAACCGAAAACCCCCCATAACTTCTTAGTTTTTATACATATCAAATCAGTTTAAAGTTTTTATTACTTCTAAAAATAGTGCCAAAATTTTATGTATCACAGATTTTTGATAAAGTTAAAAATGGGCTCAAGGGGCGCAAAAAATAGGGTTTTTGGGAGTAAAAAATTCATAACTTCGTCAATTCTTAAGATATCAATTCCAATTAATTTTATTATAAATCTCCTTAATATTATCTACAACTTTTATATTCACAAGTTTTTGATAGGACCAATTCGTACCGCAAAAAAAAAATTAAAAACGAAAACAAAAAGTGGGTTTGAAGAAGTAAAAAATCCATAACTCCGTCAATTCAAAAGATATAAAATCTCCATGAATTTATCATATATCTTCTTAATATTGTCTACAACATCTGTATAGACAAGTTTTGGATAGGACCAATTCTTACAGCAAAAAAAAAAAAAAAAATAAATAAATAAATAAATAAAAACACATACGGTTGAAGAAAAAAATTCTAAGTAAGGGTGTATTCAAATCCAAACTGCTTATTTTCTGACTCATTTTACAATTCATTTTTGCTCTCAAAGGCTTCCAATGGTTACGGTTTCTTACTCAGAAACAATATAATGTACCGAAATGGTCGATTTTTTTATAGAGGCAGAATATATTTTTAAAAATGCTGTTAAAGTGGGCATTTTGAACCGAATTTCCCGAAGCGGATTGTGTTGGAAAAATCATTGCATTAAGGATGCACTCAAATCCAAACTGCTTATTTTGCTACTCATTTTTAAATTCATTTTTGCTCTCAAACGCATACAATTGCTAGATTCTCTTATTCAGAAACTATATAATGTAAAGTAATGATCGATTTTTTGATAGAGGCAGAATATATTTCAAAAAATGATGTCAAAATGGACATTTTGAACGAAATTTCCCGAAGCAATTGTGTTATCACTTTCTTCTGGACACGATAACTTCCGCAATTCTGCACAAATCTCTTTCAAACATATACATAAAATCAAGGGACATAAAATCTCGCTCAAGTTCGTTAATGGGCAAAAGCGGACAAAGGGGATGGAAATAGAGAGGGGTTTTGTGAAAACCCAAAAAACCCCACAACTTCTTAATTTTTGTACATATCAAATCAGTTTAAAGTTTTTATTAATTTTAAAAATAGCGCCAAAAATTCATGCATCACAGATTTTCGATAAAATTTAAAATAGGCTCAAGGAGCGCAAAAAATAGTGTTTTTGGGAGAAAAAAATTCTTTACTTCGTCAATTCTCAAGATATCAAATCCAATAATTTTATTATACATCTCCTTAATATTATCTACAACTTTTATATTCACAAGTTTTTGATAAGGCCAATTCGTACCAAAAAAAAAAAAAAAAAAAAAAAAAAAAAAAAAAAATTAAAAACTAAAACAAAAAAGGGGGGTTGAAGAAGAAAAATTTTAATAACTCCGTCAATTCACAAGATATAAAATCTCCATGAATTTATCATATATCTTCTTAGTATTGTCTTCAATATTTATATAGAGAAGTTTTTGATAGGGCCAATTCTTACAGCAAAAACAAATTAAAAATACATAGCGATTGAAGAAAAAAATCATCTTATTAAGGGTGCATTCAAATCCAAACTGTCGATTTTCTCACTCATTTTTAAATTCATTTTTGCTCTCAAACGCATCTAATTGCTAGATTCTCTTATTCAGAAACAATATAATGTACAGTAATGATCGATTTTTTGATAGAGGCAGAATATATTTCAAAAAATGATGTCAAAGTGGGCATTTTGAACAGAATTTCCCGAAGCGATTGTTAGAAACGAAAAATATTGCCCTACTGAGAAAATAATTGTTTATTAATCAATTTTTAATTAATTGAAAGAAAAATAAAAACACAGGTCGCTTATAAATCTTTATTTTTTATTTTTTATTTTTTATTTTTTTATTTTTTTATTTTTTATTAAAAATGAATCTGAAAATGTGCCAGAAAGTTTCGAGTTGTTGAGTATGGAAAAATATTTTTTTTTAATATCGCCTTAACATGATTCTGATAAAACCAGCTATTTTATAAAAAAGGAAATAAAAACTCGTCAAAAGCAGATAGATAAAACTGTTAAAGTGGATTTATATCTAATAATGATTTTGTTTTTGTTGGTGAAATTAGTATACTTAACTTCGAAATCTACCTCTGCCTGTAGGCCGGGCCGGCAGGGATTTTTTTAAATTTAATTTTTACTTGTTAAACATTGTAGTTGTTTTCGTCCGGAAGAATTGATGGAAACGCGACGTACAAATAGAGCAAACAGAAGAGCCATGTTTTCATGACATAGCAATAATATTTGAAACTCGTATGCTGTTTTTATTAATGCTATATTGTGTACTATACGGGTGAAAATTCTCCCCAATTTTGTCGAGGTCTGATGTTATTTCAACTGACATAGAGGCTTTCAAGGGTTAAATTCTGGGAGTAATGTTCCTGATAGACAGATTAATCGGGGCGGATTTACTGAATGGTTTAGGGCTTGAAGTTATAACAAAAGGGGTGCGTTTCAAAACTCAGCCATTGAACTTTGCTACATACATTCAAATCAAAATCCGACTTTTTTTCTTTGGTAGATTCGGAATTGCAGGAAACAGATATTGAAGGCTAGAATGTCCTCCGTTTTAAATTGACAACAATCAAAATTGAGACTTTGTACCAGTAACTTTCTCTACAATAATTTGTTGCAGCGTTAGTCGGGGGGTGTTTACCTTTTTTTCTACGACTGTGCATTATTAAGTTATTTTTATTGTCATTAATATTTCAAATTAAGTTTAACCCCTTAAATCTCGCTCCTGTCATATTCACGGGCTGTGTCTTTTTTTAGATTTATTCAGATTTGCTTGATTCCCAACAGTTTTATAAACTAGTGTAATTAGCTTTATTATTGTATCATTTTACCTTTCATTCAGTAAGGTGAATATTTCTTTTTCAAAAAAGTGGTGCCAATAAGCAAATTGAATTTTTAAACCGTAATTTAATGCGACCGTTAAAGGGTTAAAGTTTGCTTACTAGAGCACAAATAAGGATCAAAGCACACCCGATTGCACCACTGACAGTAAAATTTCAGTACATATAATATCATTATACAAACATGACTCTAAAATCAATGTAGAATTCCTAAGGGAGAGTTGAAACCCGGATAATCAAATCCTGAGCCTGTCGCTTGTGTAAAATACAGTGAATTAACTATTCATTCTCGAGGTATTTGTTATCAAGGCGTCTCAAATTGGCATGTAGTTCGCTATTCTATTCAATAGGTATAAATGAACCAGTCTCTGTTCAAAATTATGTTTCTACATGGGCTCGCGGAGTTGCATATTATATACATTGTTTATGTTTTAAATAATGGTTCTCAAACTTTAATACACGATGTACTCTTTGAAGGATTATATGTACCCGGGTACTTCTCATTTTCGCTTACTTGTGTAAGAGTCATGAACAGAAATAGGGAAGCAGAAAAAACATCAAATGAATACAAATAAACTTTTATTTAACCCTTTCAGGGGCAAGGCATTTCTGCTCAAAAAATATTCAAATAATTAATTCACATCGCAATTTACGAACAAATTTATTTGAAAATAACCAAAAGCTTCTCTTCACGTATATTATGATATAAATTGTACAACTGTATCACTGGTGCCATTTGGCAGTTTGGGCATTAAAATTAAGCGTTTGCAGACTGGCAAACGGCACCCCTGAAAGTGTTAAAGAAACACTTTTCTTTTATAAGTTAATAACACGAAATAAATAGCACACGTTACATATTCCACAAAAAAAAAAAAAAAAAAAAAAAAAGAAAAAGAAAAAAGAAAAAAAAACTTGGATCTAAATTTTGTCAATGAAAAGTTACGTTTTCCTGAAATCTTTCTTTAATTGATATAGTTTTCATAATTTACATTATTACAGTTTTACTCTTGCCACCTTTAACTATTCCAAATTACGCTTAAAAGCATGTTTAATGAAACACAAAGTATTCATTCTCAAGGTATTTGTCGAATACAGCTTCTCAAAGTGGCATGCAGTTCGCTATTCTATTGGATAGATATAAATCAACCAGTTTCAATTCATAATAAATGTTTAGACATTGTACAGACATTCGACCAGTTCCATGTTCTACACTTTGTTCATACGTCAAAATATTGAAGCACTCAGACTGTTAAAAGTTTTAGCCGGATTTCTATATGTTGAAATCGGGAGATTAAAATTATATAGTTTTCTACCTATTAGACACATTAAAAAAAAACTATGCGCTAGACGATTAATGAATTATTAGATGAATGTATATACCAGAAATCCTGAGGTTTTAACTCCTGAGGTTTAATTGACGAACTGTTACTGTTAGTTTTAAATACAAAGTTTCCCTTTTTTTAAAACAGTTATCAATATAATTTTAGCAATGGGCATTATTACACTTGTTATTGCGTTATTGCTTTTGTTATTATCAACTACTGGAATTTAGGTTTAAAGTAATGCTTACTGGAATGCAAATTTGTAACAAAGCACATCCAATTGCATTCTGCTGTCAGTACATTTTCATATAAGTATATCATTATATAACTATGATGCTAAAATCAATATAGATTTCCTGAGTACAATGGAAACTGGAATAATCAAATCCTGAGCGTGTCACTTGTATAAAATACAGTGAATTAACTATTCATTCTCGAGGTATTTGTGATCATGGCGTTTCAAATTGGCGTGTAGTTTGTATTCCATTGAATAGACATACAAATGAGTCCCAAATTATATTGAGGCATGCTACGTATATTTGAACAGTTCCACTTTCTATATTTTGTTTGTAGTTTATATATTAATTGATGCACAGAAATTGTTAAAATGTTTTGTTGAATTTCTGTAAATCTAAAGACATTGTGTTAGAATGGAACATTAGTCAATTTTGACCATATAGATATGGATGAGTGCTCTCCTAGTTGTGATTTTTAAGACAGTTACGGGAATTTTTGATGTTGTTGTTTGTTTGCTTAAATAATTCTCTTAGAAAAAAATGGTTTTTGGCACTAAATTTACTATACTATAATCGACATAAACCCTCTACAAAATGCAGTATGTACATAAATCGGTAAATTGCGTACATAAATGAGGGGTAGTATGATTTTATTTAAAACTTACAGGAAAAATATAGTGATCTTCCCGGGTCACTTGTTTCTGAGAAAATCCCATTTTTCCGTTACACACAAACTTTACATTACGGGTACTCAGCGAGGGGGGGGGGGGTAGGATTGAGGGTCGCTCGAGGTATTATCCACTCGCAATCATCCAAAGATTGTTGATAATGATTTTCGAAAACATTTGTTGGTAATTATCCGAGATATTAATTAAAAAACTAACTAGAAAACCGCTGCACAGACCCAAACGTTGCAACTTTGCGAGCTCATTTCTAAGCTCGCTTGACACAATGTCAAGTTTAAACTTTGTACAACATTTTTGTTTTAAGGAAGGCTTTGTGCCCGAATAAAACTCGCACTTGATTGATTAATGGTCTATGAATTGCATTATCAATACCAGAAACGATACCCGGATTTAAATGTAATATATAATAACATTTAGACAGCTTCTTTTTTCCAATCTTTATATTTTGAAGACGTGCTTAAGCCCGATATCACAGTAAAGCGCGCCACAGACCAAGGAGACATGCAGCAATAAAGCGTGAGGTATGCGACAATTTCACCCTGTTAACAAAGAAAAAACCGGTTTGAACAGCAGAATTTGTCTCCTGTCTCACAGTTATTGTTGCATGTCTCTCTGCTGCTTGGCGCGCCTAATTGGGGCAAGTACATGTACCCCCAACATATTTAGACTACTTATATTTTGTAGTCTTACACTTTGAAGACCTTCGTTGTTGGATGTCATAACCATAACACACACATAAAACTGAACCTCATTATACTGAAAGTTGGCGGTAGCAACTGAGAATCGTGTTTTGCTTTCTTTGGGGGTCTAGTTACAAGCGCGTTACAACCGAATCCCCGATATATCGGACCACACTATTTCAAGTTTTCTACTGTATTATCATAAGTAAAAAGTGCCTTTACCCTCCAATAATCTTTTCTCTTTCTTTTCAGATAATTTATCAACGAGACAGCTTTTAAGGATGTTCTCAACTGCTCTGCTCAACTAACGCAAAACATTTTGACGCATTTACAGATTCATTTTTTAAAGGAAAGATGTAAAATTGGATAGCCTGACTATGGAAGCGATTTGGAA
Organism: Maratus speciosus; assembly: GCA_963932465.1. Taxonomy (NCBI): domain Eukaryota; kingdom Metazoa; phylum Arthropoda; class Arachnida; order Araneae; family Salticidae; genus Maratus; species Maratus speciosus. The sequence goes on along the minus strand of OZ010797.1, from coordinate 430,325,487 downwards.
TCGAACTGTTTTTTCCCTTTTTTGATACATCAATTACCTATTGAGTTATAAGCAATTTTGATCACGTGACACGGCATTTTTCTCCCCTTTCTGAGTGGCTTTTCTTCTTTCATTCGGAAGTTCAGTTCATAATGCCAACTTTGACAGTATTTTCTGAAAGATCTATTGCGTTTACAAGAAAACGGAAAAACAGTTCGATGACATAATTTCTGAAAAACAACACCTTCTAGTTTTATGCATTTCTGAACAAAAATGAATTAAAACTTATGTCAGAAAGTTGACCCTTTAGATTTGAGAACAGCCTTAAATGTGCTTTTACTGTATGGCGACTTCTGCTGTCAGATACACGTTTTACAGTGTAAAACGAGAACAAAAACTCAGGCATCAGACAGACATTAAGGAACGCTTTACGAACAATAATAGAATGTTATAAGAAATTTAAATTTTTAATGCAATGAAATCGACCATGCTTCATCCTGTAACCGGATACTTTTGTGCTCTGTAAACGAACTGTAAATACTACCTATCCTATAATACCGAGAAAGCATGCTTTGGTCTACCTCAGGTATGCATATCAATTTCATCATATCAGAAGTATTGTAACATCAGTAAAATGTATTGGAAATAATATCCTCCCATAGACCATAATGAAACGGAATTCTTTTGTGTGTAACTGTAAGATAACTATAAATGCCTCTCGCTTCAGTTTCAATACCAAAAGTTCCATAGTGAACATCAATCTACTAATAATAAAATCTGAGTGCAGGAAATTGTTGGTAACCATGCCGATGCGGACCACTCTGGTCTGCGAATCGACCGTAGCTAAACGCCATGTTAGGCTTAATGAAAAACGTATGCTACCATATGACAGCTAAATGATAATTTCTTCTACTTGCAATCATGTCTGTTCAGCATATTTTCACATGAAACATGTACATTATATATATTTATAATGTATTAAGTTCTAAATTAAAATTAAGCTATTATAAACATAGAAACCAGATCTAAACAAGCGGCACTGTTGCCATTCAGAAACAAATTCCAGCAAATCTACAAACAAATCAATGACTCTTTGAACGCTGCATTTAAAAAAAAATACAGGTTAACGCAAAAGCTGCTCTTAATATATTTGTAAAAGTATATTAAACCTTTAAATATTTTAACTTTGTTTAAAACCTTCAAAAACTATCCAATTAAGTTCTAAATAAAGAATAACTATATGCTACAGAAGTGCTCATGCGATTCTTCTGATCTGGTCTGCTCTGGCTAGATGAGGCCGAGCCGCTAATGTTACGAAGTTACATTAAAAAAATCATTGTAAAATAGATTTTTTTTTTTCGGAAGTCTTCATCCCTTGACTTGGATACATTTATGTAAGAGGTATTATTTCCATAAATGTAATTTATTTGTAACTCAAATTTATGTTTTTTATTTTTTAAATTTAGAAAACGCCAATGTTCATACACAAAATCCTTGCAATTTAAGTCTAGGCGTGGCGCCATCTATTATCTGTAAATTCATATTTTTTACAGATTATATGTATTTATTAATACATAATTATGCGAAATAATTTTAAAATATCTTATTTACCTATGTACTTTTTACTGAATATTTACGTTTGTCAATCATTTAATTTTTTTTATAGAACAGAAGAAAATTGATATTTTAATAATCTGATTAAAAAATACAATTTATTTACCTTGCTTAGTGGTGGATTTTTTAAAAATTTAATAATAACTTTAGAAACTAAAAAGTGTTAATGTTATATTGTTTTTTTATACATATTTACAATTATGGCAGCCAGATTTGAAAGATGAAAATGTTAAAATTGAGAGATTATTTTATATATTTTTTAATGTTGTTTGCTTATAAATTTTTCTTTGATGAATGTTATTTGGGATAAATTAATTAACTACTTTTTTTAATTTAAAATTATATCATTAGTAAATTTTTTTATGTTATAACAGTTTGAGAGGGGGGTGGGGTGGATAAAGCATTTATGATGTTATAAAATGTGAAATTAAAAAAAAATATTTTAGTGTTTTCATATTTTAAAACTAAAACACACCAATCTGAGCAAAAAATACCTTAATTACACATGCAATATGAATATGTGTAAAATATTTTATAAAAAGTTTTATAGAATTAAGCGTAATTTTTCCTTTAATAATTTATATATATATATATATATATATATATATATATATATATGTGCGTGTGTGAGTGTGTGTTTATATATATGGTGCAAATGCATTGCAACTTTGATCTTTTCCTGTTCCATGCTGAAATATTTAAAATATGATTTTAAACTGTAGTTTGCATAACATCTTTGTTCTAATCATCAAAAATCAAAGGATAATACTTTTTGCTTAACAAAATGCATGAGGCATGTTTTTTTTTTTTTTTTTTTTTTTTTTTTTTTTTTTTTTTTTAAGTCAGAAAAATATTTTTTTAAATATTGTTTTGGAGATTTATCATTCACATTCCGTCATTTTTGACGGGGTTTATGCACTAGTAACATATATAAATTGCTTGTCAATCCGAGTATACTTACAAGAGAGAGAGGAAGAGTTGGAGCACGGACAGACAGACAGGCAAACCGAATTCTTAAACACGTTTCAAAATATATTAGATGACTCTGATGCTGATGAAGAAAATACTGTATTTGAAGTATATCAGCCAACGTGCTTTTACATTGGTTTTTTAATAATCTATTGTTTAAATATACTCAGTTTTATATTGTATTTGCACATTTTATTCTCTTTTTTTATTGGCCAATCGTTACTTTTTAGACTTTAAGGATTTTAACAGTAAAAATTGTCTTTGTTTTGTTAGTTAGCATGGTATTGTGGTGTCATTGAGTGCTTTTAATTACATATACCATCACCTTGCTTACACCATTTAACTGATTTAATTACAGTCATAACTTTTTATGAGAAGCTATTAATGTAACTTTTAAAATTATGCCATATTTTAATTTTAACTTTTTCTTGGCGCAGCATGTTCCTAAAGAGACTTTGTGCTATAAAATTCCAAGCAACCAAGCTATGTTGGAAGGTGTTAAAAATAGGATTGATCTTAGAATAGAACCAAAGCAGTAGATCAAACTTTAAAACGAACTCTAAAAAAAATTGCATTTAAATCTTCCTACGCGTTGCTTTTTGCATTCGTGAACTTCTGCAGTATTTCACCCCATTCGTTTTTGATTGCCATTGTGTCAGTGGAACAGCAGATGCCTACATCCCTCTACCTTGGAAAGATATGAGAGGTCATTTACTCCTTTTGGCGCAACCCTTTTCTGGACCCCTTGCAAATACGGTAGCTCCGGAAATTGAAGCCTTTTGGCGCAAAGAAATCTTCATCCGGTTTCAAAGCCCTGGAAATGAGTCGTTAAAAGTGCCACGAAATGTACAATATGGAAAATTCCACAGAAAACTCTCTCTTTTTCTTTGTGGGGGGAGGGGGGGGGATAAAATTTATAATATGCTTAATTTAAGGGCATGATTGGAAAATTTGATATTTTTATGTTCTATAATAAAATCCTAATAAAAAAGGAATTGTAAATTATTGTTTACAAACTAAGTTAAGTACCATTATTGTCTTTGTAAAGTCATAACTTTACGTCAGTTACACAGTAAAAGTTACGTCAATTACATGTTTAAATGCCATTTTTTTTTTATTGTTCTGAAATTAATTAAACAAGTTACTGTTATAATGTGTCATTACTTAGTGTTATTGAGAACATTAAATCACTTTTTTTAACGGGATAATTTTGATAATTTTCACATTTCAATGAAGGTAGAAACTTTTTTTTTTGTCTATTTTATGTTATATCAGCTACAGAATTTTGAATTGCAATTTTCGGGACTAAAAGAGAAATCGACATAATCTGCAGGTATTAGGGTATTAAGTCCTTAGTAAGAAATATTTTAAATTGTAAAAATTTGTTCTAGCTTTATTAGTAAGTTTTCTACGCAGTTTGAAAACAAAAATCGATGGTCAAGTGTTACGCCAGTTATGATGGAATTGACCATATGTGGAAAATTGTTCTTGTAAAAAGTTCTTGTATATTGCGTGTTATAAAATTATACAAGAGTTTTTATAGCACTCAATTAGTATAGTTTAAACTTTTCAGAGGCAGAAGAATTCTGTTAGTAAAAAAAAAAAAAAAAAAAAAAAAATTAAATAATCGACACATCAGAATTTTCAAACGAATTTCTTGAAAATAAAAACACGCTATTATACACTTTCATCACAAAAGCCAAATTTTATTAAAATATTCTTGGTGCCGTTTGTCAATTTTGGAATTGGAATTAGGTGGCTAGACCGTGTGACCTGACCACCGCCTTGACAGGGTTAAAAGCTAAACAAAGGGTTCCACATTTCAAATCAAGCTTTAAGCGTAAAATAAAAATAATTAATTTAAAGTCAGTTTAAAGTATAGTTGTTTAGTAACTTTACGGAATAAAACTTTATTTGAAATTTTAATTTCTCTCTCTTTTTGAACGGAATTGAAATAAATAGCAAATTAAAGTGTCCTATACTATAACCATTATCGAATATTTCGTTTTTCGTGCAATTCCTCACACAAATTGCTATTATAGTTTCTTTACAAAAACTAAAACAATAACATTTCTGTTTTATGATTCTGGTAGCATTTCATTACAATTGTCTATTTATTAATTTGCATGCCTGAAGGTTTCTTACGATTATATCTGAAATCTTTGATAAGAAAAAAAAAAAAAAAGAAAAAAGTTCTCTTTTGTTACTACCTGCCTTGCTAATTTGGTTGTTCTATTAAATCCCAGTTGCTGCTGAACGAAAGTTTCCAAAATCCAAATCCAACTAAAAACGTAAAATAAAAAAAATAATAATATAAAGTCATATAAAGTGTACGTGTTTAATAAATATTCCGTAATAACTTTATACATCTTCAAACAGTTCTTTTCTACTATTTTTAGCCATTAATTGTTGATTTGCATAATGAATGTTTTTGACATTCAAAATAATCATTCCGGCATGCGCAAAAGCGTAGCGGCCAACTTACAAGTATACTTTCGTATACTTTTTAATCAATTAAAATGAGAAATTTCGTAAAACAAATAAATAAATAAATTTAGAACCACAAATTTTTAATGTGAAAAAATATTAATGTTGGCAGCTACGCTTTTGCGCATTCCTAATGATTTAGTCGAAAATCAAAATCATCTTTATAAAATTTCTGGTTTTAATTGATTAAAAATATATATCAATGTTCGCAGCTGTGCTTTTGCGCTTGCCTAATGATTTAGTCGAAAATGAAAATCATCTTTACAAAATTTGTGGTTTTAATTGATTAAAAAATATATATGAATGTTCGCAGCTATGCTTTTGCGCAAGCATAATGATGTAGTCGAAAATCAAAATCATCTTTACAAAACTTCTGGTTTTAATTGATTAAAAAATATATATCAATGTTTGTAGCTATGCTTTTGCGCATGCCTAATGATTTAGTCAAAAATCAAAATCACCTTTATAAAATTTCTGGTTTTAATTGACTAAATATATGTATATGAATGTTCGCATCTATGCTTTTGCGCAAGCATAATGATTTAGTCGAAAATCAAAATCATTCATTATGTCCATCGCTGCCTCATGTTACAGTAAACCCTCTATTTAACGGACTAATTGGGACTAAGATGTGTCCGTCAAATCGAAAGTCCGTTAAATCGCAAAGTAATATTTATAATTTAAGTATTGTGCGGCAGCGCAATACTTATTTATTTCCAGTGTCACTTCTCAATGTTAATTTAACATAGAAAAGTATATGGAGATCATAACTTTTTCATTTTTTCTTCCCACCTTTTTGTCCCTGATGCCACTCATTTTTAATTCTTTGCTAATTCTAATAATATTATAAATTCAAAGTGTAAAAACATTTGCCAGACGTCAGGATCAAAACGGATCATAAAATGCCTTTGCATATAGGGGGATTATAATCTAGAGAGTAACATGGGCTAATTTTTATTTACATTATTCAAATATTTTTCTTAATAATTCCAAATTTCGCTTTTTTCATTGAGAATCAACGGACATTTTCTAATAAAACTTAACATTTTTCCTTCATTGTTGTAAATAATTCAAAAGCCGTAATAACAATTTGCCTATTTTTAGTTGAATGATTTTCACGTGAAACATGAAGCTAAAAAAAACTGAAATAGTTTTTTTTTTTTTTTTTTTTTTTTAAGAATTAGAAGATGAATATGACGTCATAGTGGAGAAAAAAATGACATTTTCAAGCAGATTTTTTGAGTTCAGATTGTAATTTTTTGGCCTAACTACAACAACCTGCATTACTGCACTGGTGAAACATTTTGAATTATACATAGGTAAATTGCATCACAAATTGTGATGCAATATCGCACAAATCAAAGCCTGATGATGATACCCTCCATTAATTTTGAAATGTGTTTGTCTGAATGCAGTAGTTATTAAAAAACTTGACATATTAAACAAAAACCTAATTTGCAGAACAAATTAAAAAAACAAAATTTATTTCCTAAATTGTTTAAGCCCGAGAAGGGGCAGATATTAAGATATTTCATTCAATTCGTTTTACATTTAATGTTAAATTTTTGTAATAAATAAGCTAAGCCAATTGAACATTAAAAAATAAAAATGAAATTCATACAATATAATGCTTTAAACACCTGTATATTTAGATTCCGTTCAAATGAAATTGAAATAAATCTTAGACTTTTCCCATTTTTAAGTTGTAAATATTTGTACTGCAGATTTTGCATTATGTTTATGATGATTGTACATAACATGATAAGGTAAATGCAAAATACAAAACTTTAAAAAAAGTCTAAGATTTATTTCGATTTCAGTTGAACGGAATCTAAGTATATAGGTGTTTAAAGCATTATATTGTATGGATTTCATTTTTATTTTTTAATGTTCAATTGGTTTAGCTTATTTGTTACAAAAATTTAACATTAAATGTAGAACGAATTGAATGAAATATCTTAATATCTGCCCCTTCTCGGGCTTAAACAATTTAGGAAATAAATTTTGTTTTTTTAATTTGTTCTGCAAATTAGGTTTTTGTTTAATATTATTTTGTTATAATTATAGTACATATATGTATTATTACGTACTTGTAATTACATATATTATTACAGTGCAAATTACATGTATATATATAATATATATATATACAATATATACAGTGTATATACATGTATTGTATATATACAATATATGTATATACATAAATATATATTGTATATACATATATACTACTGTGTGTGTATATATATATATATATATATATATATATATAAACACAATACATTACTTTTAATAATACAATATTGGTAATGAAATACAAACGAATTAACACATATGCAACTTTTATGCATGCATAGAACGAAAAGCATATCACATGGCCGCATAGGTCGCCAGCATCATTGCGCATGCTTAGAACGAAAACCACGCTGCAGTGAGAATCAAAGCGCGCGCTTTCGGCGTTTCGCGTTCTTTCCCTTTTCTTAAGGTTTCGTTCATTTGATTACGACACATTGTGTCGCCACAGATATAATAAATATATTTTTTTTTAATTTTACCGTGAAATCGCTTTTTAAAAATAGTAAAAAGAAATGCTTTGTCGTTGTTCGTTCATTGCTTGATTTTTTACATATAAAAGCTTAAAAGAGGGTTGCGTGTTGATTCTCAAGTAGGAGAGGGGGAAGGGGGCAGTAATACTTTTTTTTTTTTTTCGAAGCGTGTTTCATCGTTTCAGAAGCTGTTTTATCATGGAGGCTTCTAGTAAATAATAGTGATAAATAAATATTTGACATTTGTCAAATATAAAAATTTGAAATACGGGCGTTGAATTTCAGGTTAGGGAGAGGGGAATAATTTTAAATTAACGATTTTGATTTGTTAATTTAAGAATAAAGTGTTTTAAAGGGAATATTAAACGAAACCCTCTGTGCGATCTGCGATCACACTTACCCACTTGTTTTACTTTAATTTGTGTTTAATTTTTAATTTATTTTTTTTAATTAGTCCGTTGAATCCGAAGTCCGTTGAACCGAGGTCCGTTAAATCGAGGGTTTACTGTATTCATTTGTCATAGTTTAACTTGTAATTATCAGTTTATATACTAACAAAATTTTGTTTCGTTTGGAACACTAGCACTATCGCTAAACACGTCTGAACAGGTGAATTTTAAATATAATAATCTTGTACGTAAAGTTTATAATACAAAAATAACATCCTATGTGTTAATCGAGCCTTTTATTCATCGTTAACCCTTAAATGCCGGGTGTTGCTTGTCGGCAACATACCCAATTTAGGCTTCTAAAATACTATTAGAATAATATTGAAGCTATAACGCCTAATGTTGCCAATAAAATACATTCTGAAATTATTATTAAATCGATTTTCAACATGTAGATGGCAACACTTGTGCTGTTTAAGAATAAAGATAGATTTATTTTTTCAATTGTTGCTACTTGTTCTTTTTGCTATGTTTGGAAGCTTGCGAAATACCCTATTTTGTTTTGCACTGAGCAAGTAAAATTTATTTCTTATTATAGTTCCTAAAATTCTAGATGTTTAATATTATAGAATTTTATCAAGGAAAATTATTTTTTCAATTAAAGTCCAGTATTGCCGATTAGTAACAAACTGTTTTTAGTCGTAAACCATACTTACAACAAAATATGATTTTTTAAAGTATTTTTCCCATGATTTATTTAAAAAATGAAAGCCGAAAAACATTATTACAATGGTTTTTGAAAAGTCAGGCATTTAAGGGTTAAGTTAATCGGTCTCAAAGACAGTCACTCGCAGTAGCTATGCGACAATTTCTGTCCCCGCAGTTAAGGCTCCTGTCCCTTCTGGCGAAGACACTCGTGAGCTAATGCTAAACCTACGGTAAGGTTATTTTCTAATATCTCGTTTGCATTTAGAGATTTTTCTTTAAAAAAATGCATTGGATAGCTGAGGCCCATCTCTACATGGCTCCTTTTTTACTTTTTCAATTTTGGTTGAAGATATTTTATTTTAAAGTTACTTTCACTTTCAAAACCGGTTCCGAAAACGAAAGTATCATTCTAAAAAATATCTGCAACCAAAATCGAAAAAGTAAAAAAGGAGCGATGTAGAGATGGACCTAAGCTATCCAATGCAAAAACAGAAAAAAGAATATATCTATATATATATATTAATGTCGAAATGCACACAAGATAGACAAAATAACCTCCCCACAGGTTTAGCATCAGCTCACGAGTGTCTTCGCCAGCAGGGACAGGAGCCTTAAGGATTAAAATGTGCATGCCAACACTGTAAAAAAACTGTAATTTTTACAGAAAAAACTGTTCTTTTAAATGCAATTTGTTTGAAAGCTGTATCGCAATTTATTGATTTTTAATTGTTTTTAAAATATTTTTGGATCGTGATTTTTTTTCTTTACCTGTCTGTATCGCGTGCAGCTTCAGTTAAAAAAAAAAAAAAAAAAAAAAAAAAAAGCAATTTATCAAATTACAACGACTATTTGGAAAATGATTTTTTTTAAGACTAAAATTTAAGACATAAAAAATCGCAAGGAGTTGATCATACATTACGTACGCCATGAATTAAACATTAATAGTGTTATTACACGTAAAATTTGCAAGCCATAAATATCGCCTGCTACCCGTCAGATTTCATGAAACTTAAGTATTATCCACCTGAAACTTACGTAAATATCCAAGCATTTCATTGGCTGTTCGGGAAAAGGCTTTTCCATCGTCAGATTTCCAAGCAATCTGACGGCCAATTTTAAATGAAATTTCATTCTTAAACTTCTAAACCTCCGACAATATTACTTTTTACACCGTCGGATAGAGAAAAAAATCTACTTTTAAATGCAATTTGTTTGAAAGCTGTATCTCAATTTGTTTCTGAGTTATTAATTTTTTTTGTAGTTTTTATTACTTTTTTGTCATAGTGGCAACAGAAAGTATCCATCGTTGTTGAAATTAAAGGGAAATACAGATTACTGTACAGACCAATCAGAAAACGAATAAATTGCAGATTAAACCAATGAAAACCTTCAGATATGCTTTTGATTTCCCATCCTGACGAGAACAATAACCATTTTTCCAAATGGTTAAAAAAAAAAAAAAAAAAAAAAAAAAAAAAACCTGTCAAATTAACAGAAAAAAGCTATCAATTTTGACGGCAGTAGAAAATCTTTTAATTTACAGAAAATATATGTAATCTGTTCATTAAAACAGTTTTTTTCTGAAAAAATTACAAAATCCATATTTTTTTTACAGAGCATAATAGCTGTTTTTTCTTTAAACCATTAAAAAATATGGATTTTGGTACTTTTACAGAAAAAACCTATATTTCTTACAGAATAAAACTATTTTAATGAACAGATTACAGATATCATAATATTCATTAGTTCTACCAATTTATTTACGGACATTAAAACACACTAAGATATCGCAGTTTAACATACGCCAAAAAATAGTGTATGCATGTCAAAAAGTTTAAAATACATATATACTCTTTTTGGTGCATGTTAAACTGCGATATGTTAGCGCGTTTTAATGTCTGTAAATAAATTGTTAGAACAAATGAATATTATGATTAATATATGACATTATAAAAGAATACAATTATAAAACAAATTACAGATATTTTCTGTAAATTAAACGGTTTTCCACTGGCGCTAAATTTGACAATTTTTTCCCGTTAATCTGATAGATTTTTTTTTTTTTTTTTTTTTTTGTGTGTGTGTGTACAAATACAGTGAAAATTAAAGCTCTGAATAAACCTATACACTGTTGAATTATTTGTTTTTCCCGACATTCCTCACAGATTATTACACATGTAAAAGCTCCCAACAAAAGCTAAAACAAAAACATTCCTATTTTACTCTCTCAGGAACTGAAATCCATAAAATTGTTGAACATACACATTACAAATGTCTGTTTATTAATTTGCGTTTTCAAAGGATTCTCTCGATTATACAGGGTGTCCACTCTCAACGGTGTCCAATGTCTAATTCCTAAACCTTTATTCATAGACATATAGTTCCAATTGCAAAAATGTTTTAAATGAGGTAAAGAAACATTTTAAATGCGATTTGGGTCAATAAAAACATTTAAAAAAAAATAACTACATTTAAATTTTTATACGGTCCCCCAGTCCTATAAGTTATATTTAGTAAAATTTTCCTATTACACTGACAAGTAAGACAAAAAAAGTCCCGTTCACATAACACTAAAAATGACCGAGTTATGAAACTGTAAAAACGCATGACTTATACCACTTTCCCGCATCTGAACACAAATCAGCAAGCCTATGATTTGAGGGGTCATATACCAAGTGCTTAAAGTATTCAAAGAACTTATTTCATGTGTGTCTGCGCTTTGAAAAATATCCTACAAGTATTACGATTGAGTTAACTTTAATTAAGTTTCAGATTGGCTGAAATAATTGTATTTTAACATATATTTTATTTTCAAAGGATTTGAGACAGTTTCTTTTTATGATTTCTTTTAATAAAAAATTATCTTATTTTTATAAGTTTTTACTTAACTTCAGCGATCGTATGTATGTTTCTCCAGTTCAAAATTTGTACTCGAACTTTAACTCACTTTCAAATATCCGATCGAGATTAATTTTAAAGACTGACGTAAATCCGATGACAATGTAATATTAGTATGAATTTGAGTGGTTATCACTTATACTTTATAGGATTTTACAGGATAGCACTAAAAATTTTGGATATATTATCGCCAAGAAGTTTAAGAAAAAGTTTTAGATTAGATAACACAAGGCTACGATGGTTGTGCTTTTTAACTGTTATGTATTTTTTAGCCCTGAATTCGAAAATTACCTTAATTTTTAACCATCATGACAGGATTTTTCGCAAATCGTAAATTGTCAAAGTTAAAAAAATACAAAAAATCGGATACTTTGAAATAGAGGAGATGACTGTGTTTTTAACTTTTGATAAATGATTTTTATGTACTTTTTAGCACTGAATCTGAAAATGACCTTCATTTTTAACCATCACGTTATAATTTGCTTGCAAATCGTAAGTGTCAAAGTTAAAATATACCAAAAATCTCATACTGTAACACTTTTTAAAATTTATTTTATTTTATTTTATTCAATAAGTTATTCAATTTTTTGGCTTAGACTGGGATTCTTACAGCTAAACAGCTGAGGGGTTCGATGAGGTGGGAAAGAAGATACAATTTTAACTTTGAACTTTTTAACTTTGAAAGTTACAATTTGCGAAAACTCCTGACGTGATGGTTAAAAATAAGGATGATTTTCGGATTCAGCGGTAAAAAATACATAAAAATCAGTTATCAAAAGTTAAAAACACAACAATCACTTCTATTTTTTCTTTTTTTAAATTTAAAATTTACGATTTCCAAAATATCTTTACGTGATGGTAAAAAATGAAGGTCACTTTCGAATATAGCCGGTACAGAATACATAATAATCAATCATAAAAAGCTAAAAAAAAACATGACATAACCCAACTTTTGCAGTCCAGTGTAATCTAGTAGCATTTTAAAATATGTATCACTTTGTAAAGAATTGAGGCTGTTAATTTTCATCATTTTATTTAACAAAAATTGTAGGGTTTTTTTTTCTTCTAATATATTTATTACAAATTGTATATTTTACAATAATATGTCAGAATGACTAAAAATTTCAAATTCATATTGCAGTGTTAATTTTACTCTCAACTCTTTTTTTTTTTTTTTTGTTTTGTTTTAGCTGACGAAATTATATTTCTACTAAATTTGTGAATGGCCCGTAATTTGCAGCAAAAAATATGCTCCAACTTTAAACAGCTATTACTCGGTCAATTTTAATCGTAGAATAACGGGACTTTTTTTTTATCTTATTTGTCAGTGTAACAGGAAAATTTTACTAAATATAACTTATAGGACCCGGGGACCGTATAAAAATTTAAATTTCGTAATTTTTTAAGAAATGTTTTTATTCACCCAAATCACATTTAAAATGTTTCTTTACCTCATTTAAACCATTTTTAGGTGCGTTCGTAATTATATAAATACGTAGCACCTATAGTTGTCGTTCAATCCGTCTGTCTGTCCGTCCGTCCGTCTGTCCGTCTGTCCGCATATAACAGAGCAAAAACTACCCAACCGAATGATCTGAAATTTTAAATATATAATTGTTGCAAAATTTTGTCGAGTCATTTCAAATTTTATGAAAATCGGATGTATAGTTTAATTACAGGGACAGTCAAAAGTTTTCAGTTACATTGCGGCCAATGGGAATAAATTATTGCAAGTGCATTTTAATGATGTTACAGCCTTCCGAATGGTCTGAAAATTTAAATATATAATTGTTCGAAAATTTTGTTGAGTCATTTCAAATTTTATGAAAATCGGATGTATAGTTTAATTACAAGGACAGTCAAAAGTTTTTAGTTGCATTATGGCCAATGGGAAAAAATTATTGCAAGTGCATTTTAATGATGTTACAGCCTTTCGAACAGAATGAAATTCATATGCACTTATGAATTGCACTAAAATATACATTCAGTACAATATGTGGTGCAAAAAATATTTATAAAACTATTTATAGTACGAACGCACCTCACTTGCCATTTTTGACGAGCACTTGTCAAAACTTACCAACTTGTTGTAATTGCAACTATATGTCTATGACTAACGGTTTAGGAATTAGCCATTGGACACCGTTGAGAGTGGACACCCTGTATACGCTAAACCTTTGATAAAAGCATCAAGAAAGACAAATCATGCGTCCAGCATAAATTATGAAAAGCTTTCCAACACTTTCAGAATACTGTACCAAAAGTTCACCGTTTAATAAGGTGAAAAGGTTGCACCTAAGTAAACTATTTTGAAAGTGAATAAAAAATTGATTTCATTGACATTCATTTGAAAACCTAATTTCAGCAATTATCATCTGCAGTCGAAAAGTATACTAATTCATAGACTACCCTCTATATGATTTGTAAAATTTATACACATTAGAGTAAAAGTTAAATTTGAAAACGTACACCAGAAACGAAAATGCACTTCCAGCAATAAGTGCTCATAGAAGTACTGCACTGTAAAAACAGTTTTTTCTGTAAAAGAAACTATATTTCATAATTTTTACAGGAAAAAAAATCTGTATTTTTTACAGAAAAAAGCTGTTTTAATGAAACAATTACAGATATTTTCTGTAAATTAAACGGTTTTCCACTGCGCCAAAATTGACAGTTTTTTTTCTGTCAATTTGAGAGATTATTTTTTACAGTATGTAACCGAATTATTTGGTGTGCCCCTGTAAATGAAGGATAAATTCTTTGCTTTTGCTGTAAGCTTCTTCTGGTGCACCCTAATGATGTATATCCATTTGAATATGTGGGGCATTCTCACAATCTTTTGACTTTTAAGCCCCTGAATAATAATTTCTATTTTAGTACATATTCTTGTGTGTGTTTTTTCATATACTGGGAACATCCCATTGCATAATTACATAACAATATTAACGAGTGAAATAAGTTTTGGACGACGTTAGGGGTCCAAATACTAGAAAACGCCTATACCGTCCCGTGTCCCTAATGCTGATTTTTAAGTTTGGAGCTGTCTGTATAAAATTGTTTCAATAAAAGTAATTCGATGTAATTTTTTTTCCGAAACTGGGACTATTGTTTTATATAAATATGTAGCAAAAAATTAACCTGTACACATTTTTTACGGTTGATATTATTTTTTGAACTGTGCCCCTGGGTTTTAAATTCCTTACCATACCTCTTGCTGAACTTATACAGAAAATCACTTCAGATGCAGCCACAGAATTTTTTTCAAGTTTTTTCTCATGCAGAAGTATGCTAGAAAAAGAATGTCTAAAATTCTTTGACAGGAAATTTACTTGAGAATTTAAATCAGCATTTAAATAGCAGTTTCAAGCATCGGGGCTTTATTGGTAGTCTTACCGTTCCCAAGGTATATTTTGCACTTTTCGAGGTAAATTCATTTTTTTTACATTTAATCCAGCGTAAATAACAGTTTCTAATAATCAATAAAAATTGTAGCTATCACTTAGTCTTAACATGATTTTCCTAAAAATAGTGGTAATTTTCCTTTCTGTACCATCCTTACCATCCCTTTTTTTTCCATTACCGTCCCTTTTTCCCTATACCATGCCCTTTTTTTCCCTTCCGTCCCTTCTATAAAACCCCTTTAAGACAATGTAATACCAAAATTTTGTAATAAAAATGCTACATTGTTATTATGTTTTATTTGAATGTCCTGTGGGTACTATGGAAATTCATTATAAGTAAAAATTTAGAAGAAAATAGAAAGTTATAGTGGTAAAATGGTAAGGAAAATTAAACTCGTAAGTTTAACTTAAACCTCAGTTAAATAAAAAAAATTTCTCTGCTGACTATTTTTTCTTTATTTTGAATCATTAAGGCATTCGTCTATCAGATTAAAATGTTATTTTAGCAAGTTTAATTTCACCAGATTTTTATTCCCGAAAGTCAAAAGATGTGTCATGTGTGAAACAGTGTAACATCATTCATTATACCTGGAATGGAAGAATAAGTAATTTTGACCCCTTTTAACATTAAAGAAGATAAAGGATTAGAGTGTTCTTTCCATACCAGAATTAAAAAACATTGCAAACTATTTTCCTTTATAGACCATAATGTAACGGAATTCTTTTGGGTATCCCTGTAAACAAACTATAAGTGCTACACACTTCAATTTCAATACCAGACATTATATAGAAAACATCAATCTAATATATAAAAATGAAAATTTGTCTGTCTGTCTATCTGTAATTCTATACACGTCCACAATTTGGAAGCCAGAAATGTGAAATGTTACTTACATGGGTATTAAAACACGACAAAGGCTACTAAAGTAATCTGGAATCGAAATAATTTATAGTTAATTTTTAATCAATAATAAAAAAAAAAAAACACGAATTTAACAGTAATTTCCTATCAAATTGAAACATTTTTCGTTGTAGTAGTTGCCAAGAATAAAAAATTCACAATAAAATTCTTACCTCAAAAAATACTTTTCTATCGCAAGATTTTCACGTGAAAAATGAAAATGAAATAAATAGTTTGACGAATTTTTTTAAAAAAAATTAATATTATGTCATGACATTTTAATTGCAAGATTTCCATGTGAAAAATGAAAAGGAAATAAATAGTTTGACGAATTAAAAAAAAAAAAAAAAGTTAATATTACGTCATGGTGGAAATATAATGGACGTCAGTAGGTAAATATATAATGTCATGTGAATTTTAAAAAAAGTATTGAAACATGATAAAAACCCAATTATGGAAATAGTGGCATATTTTAACATTTTGAGGTTCTCTGAATTTCTTTCACCATTTTTAAATCGATTCCATATATATATATATACGTGTATGTATGCAATGCATGTATATTAGAATTTACACAAAGTTTTAAATTTCTAGAACTCAATCTTAGTGAAGAACGGAAATAAAGATGGTTTTATTGCTTTCTTTTATTGTTTATTTTATACTGTATGTTTAATTTTGAAATTAAGTTTTCAAAATAAACATTCTTAAAATTCCGGGCAACGCCGGGTGCTTTAGCTAGTAACATTTAAAAATTACATGCTATTCTGAGTTTTTTTTACGCGAGTTACAGCGCGCACAGACAGACGGACAGAGAAACTAATCATAAACACTTTTCAACTATGTTGGAAAGTGTTAAAAAGACATTGTTCTTTTTCTGATACCAAATAAATGGCTTACTGCTTTTTTGTTATTCTAATTCTGTTATTATATTTTTATGGATCCCTCCCATCCCGCTTGTTGGCGTCTTTTATCGGGTTGTCCAAAAAGTTCGTGCCGATTCGTGCCCGTTGGTAACTGTTTTTATATTTTATTTTTACCACTGTCTTTTAACAGATGCTGTCAAAGTATATGTTAAAGATTTTTAATTTCAAAAAGTGGTGAGAGATGAATTTAGAAATATCATGTCAGTTGAGAAACAAACTTTGACTGCCAGAAACAAATTCCTTGTATTCGTTTGAGACATTCTGACTCTTCCTTCCCACGCTCCGGATATTGCTCCGTCCGACTTTGTTTCTTTTTCTCAAAACTTCTCTTCGCCAAAAAAAAAAAAAAAAAAAAAAAAAAAATGACATTGGCTCTTTGAATGAAAACAAAATCATCTCGATAATTATTTTGCCATAAAATCACAAATGTTTTTGGAAAGAAGGCATTAGGGGCTGTCCATAAATGATCTCACACTTTTTAAAATAATTTTGACCCCCCCCCTCCTTTGTCACAAACTGTCACACTTCACCATACCCCCCTCCCTCCTTGTCACACATCACGCTATATTACATAAAATAAACATATACTTGCAGTTCAGAAACAAAACACTACGCTATACATCATATTTGAAATTTTATTTTTAAACTTTAACTACAGTCATTCAGAGTGACTTTGATCCGCATTTTCTCTATTTTCATATGCCACACTCTTAATTTAAGAATATTGTTGCAACTAGGGGCATAAAAGAAAGAAATGATAAAAAATTATTGTTTGACTATCAAATATTAAGGAATAATAATGATAACAGCTATAAAAAATGAATTTTTATCCTGGTTCAAAGTTACCCAGCAATTTAGGGTAACTTTGCACCATTTGATAAATATTATCTAAAACAATTCATTATAAATATATATATATTATAGTTAGGACAACTTTGAACCCCAAAAAATGTTTTCGGATATGTAAAGACTCCGAATTTACATTTCCCAACATCACAAGATTTGTATAATTTATGCTATTACAAGAAATATTATGCATAAAAAAGTGGAAGAAGAGAACCATGAACATTTAGAAATAAAAAAAAAAAAATCTGTTTATTGTTCATATAAAACATAAAAATGCATTGGAAATCAATTTTCAATGTTTTTCTCAATAATATATCCATAGTTACAGTAATACATACTAGTACTAGTATTATTCAAACAAGAATAAAAAATGTCGAATGTATGAAATGTCAAATTTGAGTAGCTCCGCCCACAAAAACGCCTTTAAATGAATTTTATGTATTTTACAGATATTTGTGAAAATATTTACATGTTATATCTAATGCACACTTTCGGCATTGATATAAAATATACGTGCAAATATGGGAAATTTTTGACAGTAGCACCTATAATCAGTAAATTATAAACATCAGTATAACTTTGAACCGGCTCAAAGTTACCCTGAAAATGTGCTAAAATGCTAGTGCCTTCTTATTTTACATTTTATTAACTATTAACCCCTTGGGGACGAGCGACACGTATACGTGCCGGAAATAGGCCTAAGGATCCTCGTTTATCCTCACCAGTAAAATTTTACTGTAAAATTTGCCTTATTTAAACCGAGCATTTTCCCGATTTAAATAGGCACAAACTTTTGTTGTTTAAAACCGGTAGCAAAGTAATAAACATTTCGTAAAAGGCTCCCGTCGCGAAGGGGTTAATAAATAAATAATCACAAAATATTAACACATTTACAACATTTAGATAACAATATGTCTTATAAATGAGTTTATTGTTACTTACTATGAAAATTTAATTGGATTCAAAATTAACTTGAAAACAGTGCGTCACAAAAATAGTTAGATGATGCAATTAATTGCGCATAATGTTGCTAATTTATTTTCTAAAATAAAGATTAGAAATCCCAGTTTAGAACCTTGCCAACAGAGCACAGTTCTGGAGTTTATTTAGTCTTTTGGAGTCAAAAATATTGAAAAATAGGAGGTGGTGCAAAGTTACACCCCATGGTTCAAAGTTACCCTGAATGGCTGTATGTGTTTTAATGACATTTGTGAGCAAACCAATAAAAACGATTCGTGTACTTATTTTGTATGAAATAAGATTAAGGTTTACAACAAGAAACGTAATTAATATACAATAGTAATAAAATATTAATATAAAAGAAGAATTGAAAACAGTAGTATTTTGGAATTTTAGATGGGAGTTAATATATTTGGCTTTAAATCTTATCCTTATTTTATGAACACAAAACTTATTGATTACTTTAAAATAGATTGATTTTTTAAAAGAAGCCTCAATATTAGTTTTAGTTAAATGGAATTGACATGCGATGTCACACTTATTTTATGAACACAAAATACTTTAAAACAGATTGATTTTTTTCAAAGAAGCCTCAATATTAGTTTTACTTAAATGGAATTGACATGTGATGTGACACTTCTTCTTACCCCCTCCTACCCCCTTGTCACCACACTTCCCTGTCACAATTTCACGAATTCCCCCCCCCCCCCCCCTCCAAGCGTGACATCATTTATGGACGGCCCCTTATGAGGCTTCTGTATATGGAAGATGGTTGTAGAACAGAACGGTACCTGTATATATAATTGCCGAAACGTCAGTGAAGGCTTACTGTGGAGACACGAAAAGTTTTGATTTCCGGATGTCTGTCTGTCTGTCTGTCTGTCCGTCTGTTCCGCGATAACTGCCGCAAAAAGCACCCGATCAGCTTGAAATTAATTGGGCATATTTGTGAGATACCCGGACGTAGCTGTATAGTTTTTGGTTAAATTTGGTTCATTCGTTCTGAAAATATGGAATATTTTATTTTTCTTTATAATGCTTTTCTACGGCAAGTCAGACGATTTTCAAATTTCGATTTGTTGAAAGAAAATGGCACGTTTGATTAATGGATTTAAATGTCAAATTATGGATACTAAAATTCCAAATAAAGGTTTTAAATTATTCCTATTATATTGAAGTTTTATCAATATATCTATAAGATTTTTTTATTTACGTGTATAATGTTTTGACGACATTTATACATGTATTCCAATAATATAAAGAATTTTTAAATTAATTTTCTTGTTTTACATGATACATATTTCTTTTTTTTTTCCTTTTCTTCGTTGCCTAGCGACTGTTATTAGTAGCCTATCATTGCTTCAAATATGAATGAAGTTAGTAAATTACGTTAATTTGTTGCATGTACTATTAAAAGGCTATCACAAAAAATATTTTATCGCGCCAAATCGATGCAATTTATGCAATTAACAGTGGGCACGATAATGAATTATTTTCCAGTAGATTTATAGATCTCCAGATATGCATATTTTGGGGGGCTTTTAATATGTTATTGCTATCGCATGGATTAGGATGTTTAAACTAATGTTTAACCATGCTATTAGTGAAAAAAAAGTACAGTTAAAGGCATGTAAATCCTTTTTAACACTTTCCAACATGGATGAAAAGTATTTATGACTTCAGTTTTTCTATCTGTCGCCTGCCGTGTTTCTCTACGTGCTCTAACTCGCGTAAATATAGTCGGGATTGCATGTAATTGATATACGTTATTGAGGTTTGCCAAAGTATGTTTGGTATTAAAAATGAAGAGTGTAGCATTCATAGCTTAATTACAGGGGCACTCAAAACTATTCCGTTACATTATAGTCTTTGGGAAAAATCGTCTGTGGTGTATTTTAATAATGTTACACAATTTTAAACGTAATGAAATTTATATACTTTATTAAGGTGCACTAGAACCTGGTTACTATAAAATATGTTATGTGTAGCACTTACAGCATGCATACAGGGAACTCAAAAGTATTCATAATATTACAATCTTTGAAGAAAATCCTTTTGTGGCGTTTTTTAATGATGTTACTCTGTTACAAAATAATAAAATTGATATGTATTTTTGAAACATTTTTGTAGTATATGGGGTGCAAAGCATATGTTTTTTTCAGGGTCACACAAAAGTGGTCGATTAAAATGTGGTCTACGGGGGAAAAAAACTCTTCACAGCTTATTTTAACACATTAGCGACGGGAAACGAAAATTCTCGTTTTTATTCAGAATACATCATTGGCTAAGGGAGTGACTTCTACCTTACAGAAAAGACATTTATATTGTGTTGTCCATATTTTTTATAGATTGTAAGACATTATATATTACATCCGTACATTGAAAGATATTTACTGCTGCATAAACATGAAAAACATATCTCAGAAACCAAATTCCGAGACACTTTCAGAAGAGGGAGGAGCTTCTACTGTTTTTAAACCCAGATTTAATTAAATTGCCTGTCGTCAGTGTGTTAATTGTGTTGCACTAATTCAAACATTATGAAATTAAATTACATTACTGTGATTGACTACAAGAAGCTTGAATATGATTTGTATCGTATTTATCGTCCATTTATAGGGTCACATAAAAAATTTCGGATACAGTTCTGGTCTATTAGGGATGATTGCTGAAGAGCATTTTCGATTATGGTGTGCGTTTTAACGTTAAGTAAATTTGTGCTTAATAAGTAGTGCTTAAATATTGTATAGACCATGTACAGGGATACACAAATGAATTCGTAAGTATAAATGAAAATGAGCGCGAATTGCTTCAGTGTTTTTTTTTTTTTTTTTTTTTTTTTGAGTTATGTATTTCCCAGCCCAAATACATTTAGTATACTAACAAATGTTTGCAGAATTTAAATAGAACCATATACAGGACTCCTCAGAAACTGGATATATGGTGCACTCTATGCATACTAATCCCCGGAAATGTGATATGAGCAGTTTTAAGAGGGTTTTTTGTCTGCATTAAATTTAAATGTTATAGACGACGCGTAAAAATCTTCACGTAATATACAGGGCTGTAGAAAAGAATTCATGTACGTTTCTGTCTATTGGTAGAATTTACTAAAGGACATTAACACAATTAATTGATAATTACAAATGTAAATTAAATTACACTACGAAGGGGTTCAGGGAGGCTCTGCCCCCCTGAAGAAATCTACTTTATTATCTAAAAATTACCAGAATAAGTAGCTCATGAGATTTTCAGAATACCATTACATAACAAGGGGTTTAATTTAACGCTTCTAATGTCAGAAACCTTCGAAATATTTTTTCGTTTTATAAATGTTTATGTAATTTCAAAACTTTAAATTTCGTTTTTTGTAGAAAGATTAATATTACTCAAAGGATGCTAAACACAATGAATTGTAGAGCTGACGTTGAGGCTCCTGATCTGCAGATTTACTAGTTGCCGAAACGTCAGTGAAGGCTTACTGTGGAGACACGAAAAGTTTTGGTTTCTGTTAGTCTGTCTGTCTGTTCCGCGATAACTGCCGTAAAAAGCATCCGATTATCTTAAAATTAAGGATGCATGTCGGTGAAATCCCCGGATTTAGCTGTATAGTTTTTGGTTAAATTTGGTTCATTTGTTCGGAATATATAGAACATTTTATTTTGCGACTTAATGCTTTCCTATAGCAATTCAGACGATTTTTCCATTTTTATTTGTTGAAAAGAAATGGCTCATATGATTGAAGGATTTAAATGCTAAATTAAGGATGGTGAAATTTCCTAATTAGAACCATACATTATTCATATTAGTTTGAAATTTTGTGTATACATTTGTCAGAGTTTTTAAATTCGGTGTATAACTTTTATGGAGGGATTTTATATATGTGTTTCAATAATATAAAATATTTTTTTAATATAAATTTTCTTTTTAAGCACATATTTAATTGTTTTTATTATGTTTTAACTGTTACCTAGCAGCGAACTACACCTAAAAATATCGTAAATGTGAAACTATGTGTAATTGTTTGATGTTAAATCAAAGTCAAAAGGGACGAATTAATGCCTTTATGTCTTTACATATAGATGGAATTTACCACAGAAATAAAGAAAGACTATATTCTATTTATTTTGTTCAAATATTTTTCTTTTAAATTAAAAAGTTCATTGTTTTCATAAGAAATAAATCGACATTTTGCTATGAAATTTAACAATCAATTTTTTTTTTTTTTTTTTTTTTTTTGCCGTTGCCACGAAAATTCAATCCCGGAATAAAAATTTATCCTAAACAGTTAATTTTGATTTGAAAGATTTTTATGTGCGAGAGGAAAATGAAATAAAAAATAGACATGAATACGCCTTCATATTAGAAATAAAGTGAAAATACGAAAAGAAGGTGAATTTGATTTCATATATCAAAAATAAAACGAATACGCTTTGAGGTTGAAATAAAAGGGGCTTGTGTTATGATATTAATTATTATTAATAAAAAAAATGTTACTAATATCTCATGGTTTATCGTCTGCACACAGAATTCTTAATCGAAAATTCCAATGAGAAAAAAAAAAAAAAAAACTTTTGAAAAGCAAATATATAGTAAATATCAAAATTATGCACCGCAAAATTATCGCTGTCGAAAATGACGTCATTGTATCGGGAAATAATTATTTTCATCCTTAAAAACCAAGCTTTAACTAGATTGCCTGAAAAAATGTTTTTTGGCGGGTGTTACTTCTCAATGCCGCCTCATTTCATAAAATATGAATGAAAATTATTTTATTTTTAAAGGAAATTACATTTTCATCCATAAAACGTAAACGTTTAATATAATTGCGTCAATGTAAATCATTTTCTGTGTTACCAGTATTGAAAAATAAGGCTCGGAAGTGTAAAAAGAAATCTCAATAAAAAGTTACGTGTGTAAATTAATAAGACCACGGGGGGTTCAGGGGGGCGGAGTCCTCCTGAAGAAATCTACTTTGTTATTTAAAAAATATACCAGAATTAACAGCTCATGAAAATTTCGAAATATCCTTCCATAACGTTTTTAATTTAATGCTTCTAATGTCTGAAAACTTCGTATTTTTTATTCTTATAAATAATTACATAATTTGGAAACTTTAAATTGCGGTTTGCAGGAAACTGAATATTACCAAAGTGTGTCTAAAAACAAGGACTTGCAGAGCTGACGTTGAGGCTCCTGATCTGCAGATTTACTAGTTGCCGAAACGTCAGTGAAGGCTTACTGTGGAGACACGAAAAGTTTTGATTTCCGTTTGTCTGTCTGTCTGTCTGTTCCGCGATAACTGCCGCAAAAAGCACCCGATCAGCTTGAAATTAATTGGGCATATTCGTGAGATTCCCGGACGTAGCTGTATAGTTTTTGGTTAAATTTGGTTCATTCGTTCGGAAAATATGGAAGATTTTATTTTTCTTTATAGTGCTTTTCTACGGCAAGTCAGACGATTTTCAAATTTCGATTTGTTGAAAGAAAATGGCACGTTTGATTAATGGATTTAAATGTCAAATTATGGATACTAAAATTCCAAATAAGGGTTTTAAATTATTCCTATTATATTGAAGTTTTATCAATATATCTATCAGATTTTTTTATTTACGTGTATAATGTTTTGAGGACATTTATACATGTATTCCAATAATATAAAGAATTTTTAAATTAATTTTCTTGTTTTACATGATACATATTTCTTTTTTTTTCCTTTTCTTCGTTGCCTAGCGACTGTTATTCGTAGCCTATCATTGCGTCAAATATGAATGAAGTTAGTAAATTACGTTAATTTTGTTGCAGGTACTATTAAAAGGCTATCACAAAAAATATTTTATCGCGCCAAATCGATGCAATTTATGCAATTAACAGTGGGCACGATAATGAATTATTTTCCAGTAGATTTATAGATCTCCAGATATGCATATTTTGGGGGGCTTTTAATATGTTATTGCTATCGCATGGATTAGGATGTTTAAACTAATGTTTAACCATGCTATAAGGGGAAAAAAAGTACAGTTAAAGGCATGTAAATCCTTTTTAACACTTTCCAACATGGATGAAAAGTATTTATGACTTCAGTTTTTCTATCTGTCGCCTGCCGTGTTTCTCTGCGTGCTCCAACTCGAGTAAATATAGTCGGGATAACATGTAATTGATATACGTTATTGAGGTTTGCCAAAGTATGTTTGGTATTAAAAATGAAGAGTGTAGCATTCATAGCTTAATTACAGGGGCACTCAAAACTATTCCGTTACATTATAGTCTTTGGGAAAAATCGTCTGTGGTGTATTTTAATAATGTTACACAATTTTAAACGTAATGAAATTTATATACTTTATTAAGGTGCGCTAGAACCTGGTTACTGTAAAATATGTTATGTGTAGCACTTACAGCATGCGTACAGGGAACTCAAAAGTATTCCTAATATTACAATCTTTGAAGAAAATCCTTTTGTGGCGTTTTTTAATGATGTTACTCTGTTACAAAATAATAAAATTGATATGTATTTTTGAAACATTTTTGTAGTATGTGGGGTGCAAAGCATATGTTTTTTTCAGGGTCACACAAAAGTGGTCGATTAAAATGTGGTCTACGGGGGAAAAAAAAACTCTTCATAGCTTATTTTAACACTTTAGCGACGGGAAACGAGAATTCTCGTTTTTATTCAGAATACATCATTGGCTAAGGGAGTGACTTCTACCTTACAGAAAAGACATTTATATTGTGTTGTCCATATTTTTTATAGATTGTAAGACATTATATATTACATCCGTACATTGAAAGATATTTACTGCTGCATGGATTAGGCTGCATGAAAAACATATCTCAGAAACCAATTTCCGAGACACTTTCAGAAGAGGGAGGAGCTTCTACTGTTTTTAAACCCAGATTTAATTAAATTGCCTGTCGTCAGTGTGTTAATTGTGTTGCACTAATTCAAACATTATGAAATTAAATTACATTACTGTGGTTAACTACAAGAAGCTTGAATATGATTTGTATCGTATTTATCGTTCATTTATAGGGTCACATAAAAAATTTCGGATACAGTTCTGGTCTATTAGGGATGATTGCTGAAGAGCATTTTCGATTATGGTGTGCGTTTTAACGTTAAGTAAATTTGTGCTTAATAAGTAGTGCTTAAATATTGTATAGACCATGTACAGGGATACACAAATGAATTCGTAAATATAAATGAAAATGAGCTCGAATTGCTTCAGTGTTTTTTTTTTGTTTTTTTTTTTTGAGTTATGTATTTTCCAGCCCAATTACATTTAGTATACTAACAAATGTTTGTAGAATTTAAATAGAACCATATACAGGACTCCGCAGAAACTGGATATATGGTGCACACTATGCATACTAATCCCCGGAAATGTGATATGAGCAGTTTTAAAAGAGTTTTTGTCTGCATTAAATTTAAATGTTATAGACGACGCGTAAAAATCTTCACGTAATATACAGGGCTGTAGAAAAGAATTCATGTACGTTTCCGTCTATTGGTAGAATTTACTAAAGGACATTAACACAATTAATTGATAATTACAAATGTAAATTAAATTACACTACGAAGGGGTTCAGGGGGGCAGATCCCCCCTGAAGAAATCTACTTTATTATCTAAAAATTACCAGAATAAGTAGCTCATAAGATTTTCAGAATACCATTACACAACAAGGGGTTTAATTTAACGCTTCTAATGTCAGAAACCTTCGAAATATTTTTTCGTTTTATAAATGTTTATGTAATTTCAAAACTTTAAATTTCGTTTTTTGCAGAAAGATTAATATTACTCAAAGGGTGCTAAACACAATGAATTGTAGAGCTGACGTTGAGGCTCCTGATCTGCAGATTTACTAGTTTAACAAATGTATACTAAAATTTAAATTTTCTGCTTTTCAATTTTCCTTCAAAATCAGAACGAACTTTTCGCACAACCCAATAGTTAATAAATACTTCTTTTAATTTTCCTGGTGGGACTTTAATAATCAGGGTTCTTTTTTGGCAATATTCTGTAGTCGGTTCACACAACAGATTTATTGCCGTAAAGAATATAAGACGACTCGTCGGTCGAATGAAAATCAACTAGTTAATAATTTATTTTTCCTGTAATTTCTCACAAACTATATTTATGCATTCATAAGTTCTTCACAAAAACTAAAACAAAACATTTCTGCTTTACGGTTCAGCTGCATATGCATTGTTGGATACATCCATTAGAAATGTCTGCTTATTAATTTGCATTTCCGAAAGGGTCTCACGATTGTACGTTAAAACCTTTGATAAGCACAAAAATACATTGTTCTTCTTTGTTACTATCGGCCTTACTATTTTTTTTTCTAACTTTATGCTAACTTTATGCTAACAGCTAACAGGATAAAGATAATGGCCAGAGAGCAGATGTTTCACGAGAAAAAAGAACGCAGCGATAATTATAGAAGTCGGTAATCGTTTTTCTAAAGTAATAAAGAGGTTTTAAGATTTATATCTAAATAACTGTTTATTTATAACTTTAGGACGTATAAATGTGTGTTAAAATTAAAACACTGGTGGAAAAACGAATACGCGAGCTTATTTTCAGCACGTTTCATGAACATTGTTTGGTTTTAAATTTATGTGACGCCTAAAGCAAATTTTGCACTTTAGATTTATTAAGGCGGCTCTCAAAAAAGGATTTTGCTACGCTCAGCAGCGTGAAAATGTTTGCCGCTTTCATGGAATCATTTTCAAAAGTAAAAGCATGCATTTGGCAAGGATGACTATTATTGAAGCGATCAGAATTAAAATGCATTTTTTATTGTTCGATAAATGTATGGCATCATGCAGTGACGGAAAAGTGTAGCACCAGAGAATCAATTGGCACCGCAAAATTTTATTAGTATTCTTCGTCTTACTTTCAGGACAGAATTTCTGAGATTTTTTAAGGCAAAGAATACTATTAAAATTTAGTGGTGGAAATTGCCTAACTGCTGCTCCGCTGTTCCATCACTGCATCGTGAATTATAAATGACTATTGTTTCACTGGCAGCTTTTTTCTCTGTGCTGCGTCGGGAAATTTAGCTCAAAACGCCTACTTTGTAGCATTTTCTGAAAGATCCCTTCTGAAATGTCCCTTTATTCTTTATCAATACCTTTCTTTGGTTTTGTTGAAAATTCGAAAACGCTATTAGGTAAATTTCGTTTGAAACACTACCTGTTGCATTCTCCCCTATGTTGGAAGTTCGGCAAAATTTTTGCAAATCATGACCCTTAGAACCCAAAACCTCCTCCAGTTCAAAACTTTACAGATGAAGAAGAAAAAAAAATCACATCTCCGTTAATCCGCCGCCAAGGCGATAAAAAGTATCACTGGCGCGATGAAAATTTTTGCCCTCAGAGATGCTGTATATAGAGTTGCATTATTAAACTCGCGCGTGTCTCAATAAAAAGAAAGTCAGAATTTAAAATATAATGCGTGGATCATTTAATGTAGCAATCACCACACGGTTTAAATTTATGATATAAATCTTCTTAATATTATCTATAACTTTTGTAGCGGCAAATTTTTGATAAGATGAACTCTATTAAAGATGATATTACTAAAAATATTCTCAAGGGATGTAAAAAAAAAAAAAGGTGGCTGAAGAAAAAATTATCGTATTAACATGATTCTGATCAAACCAACTCTTATAGGGAAATGAAAGTAAAAATTCGTCAAAAGCGGGCAGATAAAATCGCTAAACTGGGTGTATATGTAACTTTGATTTAGTTTTTGTTGGTGAAATTAGTACTTAATTTCGAAATGTACATGTGCCTGTAGGCCAAGCCGGCAGGGATTTTGATTTTTTTTTAAACTTAGAACTTAGACTTTCATTCAAACACTGCTATGACAAAGTGGCACCTGGTTGCAGGACAATCCCAAGGTTTCTCACTCCTGAGGAATGTATCAGCAGTTTTGTGGGATATAGCTGAATCTTGACTCTACAAGACAAGGAACAGGTTGTTCATGAAATGTATTATATTTAAGGGAAATGACAAGCAAAATTAATGCAAATGAAATTGCACGAAAAATTTATACAATCAGATAACACGGATTTTAAAACAGAAATGTGTAAGCAATGAGAAAAAAACTGTACTTCTAACTATTTATGATAATGAGACTGTTTTAAGAAAATCATTCGAAATGTGAAAATTTTCGCAATATAAGGTCATTGTGCCTAAATGTGACGACCCTTAAAAGAGACAATTTTCTTTTACTTAAAATAGTAAAGCAAAAATCACATATAAATGCTGTATAATGAAACATCCGAACTTCAGAAATCAGAAACAACCAAACGCGAAACATTTCATTACATTAATTACATTAAAAACGTTTTCTTTAAAAAAATCGCACTACAACACCCGTAACTCCCTAAATGTGACGAAAAATTCCGAAAATGGATCAAAATTTCACTTTTTTAACTTTGAAGATCAAATAACCGTATCAACATTAAGAACTTTAACGTATATTTCATTTACATGAAGAGGAAACTTGTTAAAAGGCGATAAGTTTTCAAATTAGAATTCCAAAATATTCTACACATTTTGGTGACTGGTTTTTTTTTTTTTTTTTTTTTTTTTTTTTTCAGAGATCGATTAGCGATAAGCTGAAGCCCTAAAATGCGTCGATATTTTTAATTTTATGCAGTATTACTTTATATTGTATTAAAATGATATTTAAAGCAGAAATTGTGTTTAATTAAGCTTTATTGAGTTACTAATTTAAAAATTTTCACTAGATCATCCAATAGCGTATTTCTTTGGCCGATTACTTAAATATGTATTTCAAAGACACTATATCTAAAACTGACTGTATTGAACGCCTTTAACCTGAAAATATTCGAAATATCCAAATGAGGTACTACTAAATTTATGAAATTGATAATATCTGAAATGAACATTATATATAAAAGTAGTTTGTTAAATTCTTATAGCTAATAGTGCAGGCAACATAAGCAGTAGATAAGCAAGCATTATGACATATATTTAGAATTTTAAAAAGAGGTCAGAGAAGGGAAAGCCTGCTAACAGAGGAGTGAGAGTAGTGTTATTGTAAGAAAGAAAACTGGCTAATTAAAATTAGCAAAGATGATCCAAAAATGCTTTGTATATTATGTGGTATTCACAGAGAGATCTTATAATTCAAAAATTTTCATTTGATCTTAATAAAGTACTACTTTAATCAATCATAAAATGAGTTAAAAGCAAACGAAAATCATAATATATATTTAAAATATAAAGTAATAAACATGACTTTGATAAAGTTTATGTTTATTGCTCATACATTAGTTACATCTTGTTTTATACATAGTCAATTTTAAAAGTGTTCGAAGCATGAATTTTGAAATATTCATTATTAACTTATGATATATTCAATATTCCGTATCTCAAACTTATTTTTTTTAATTTAAGTTTTTTAAATTAACTTATTAATGTATTAAATAGTTCAATATTAAATGTTTCAACATGCAATTTTATCTATTTCGAATCTTTATTAAGTATTTCAGAATTTGATACCAAGTAAATAAATATTTTAAGATGAACTGACATACATAAAATACATTATCACATTTAGGTACTTTCGACGCCTCATTTAGGTTTTAACTACTATATATGCGACAACCGTATTTTGATTATCGTTATATTACCGATAATGATTAAATTTCTACAAAACAAGTTAGTTTTGAACTAAAGCCAACGTATTACGCTGCGATAGTTCAGACTGTTCATTTAGTTCAATAGCCCAGTGGTAGAGGAGGGAAAAAAAGGCCAAATTCGGAATTAATTAGGGGAAAGCTGGAAATTGTTTTAATCCATTTAGTTTAAGTCTAGAATGAATATGCTAAGTTTCCTCCTCGTAGTAGATGAGCGTTAGAAAATATGTACAGATTTATAGTCCAAAAACACGTTTTTTTAGATACCACAATAATATCTCAAAACAGCTAACTCTGTCAAAAACATTGTCAATACAAATGTTGCAGAGCTTAAAATTCTGAGTAAAATGAGTACCTACACTTAATATTTTGGTTGAACATTAAAGTCACAATTTTACTTTAAAGTTTTAGACCCGTGGTCAGGGGGTTGAACTCAGAATTAATTAGGAGGAAACGGGAAATTGTTTTAATTCCTTCAGTTTAGGTTTAAAATGAACGTACTATGTTTTCTTCCTCGTACCTGAGTGAATGTTAGAAAATATGTACATATTTATTTTCGAAAAACACGTTTTTTCTAATTAGCTTAACAATATCTCAAAAAAGTCCTTCCGATCAGTGCCGGAAGGAAGAGGTAGCTTTCCTATTCCTTATTTTAAAAAAGCCAACTTATATTATTCAAACACACGAAGCTCAATTTAGTGGACACCGAATATAGGAGATTCAATACTAATTTTTATTAATACTAAATCATTATGAATGAGAATTTCGCGAAATTAGTCAGCTTTATCCAAGCTGCTTTTATTTAAAGTAACTTATATTTGGCTGCCAAATTCGGCGATTTCTTAAAGTGCCTGCCATTTTAAGACAACATGGTGGATGAGGCTAACCAGTGAACTTGGTCGAGACCTTAGTAATTGCTGTGCACATGCTCACTCACATCGGAATCGATTGATATATACGAATGCTGTCGCAGGCAAAAAAATCAGAATTTTCAAAATATCAACCACATTAGATATTGAAATTGCTATATCTGGAGACATTTTTTAAGATAAAGACAAACAAAAAATGCTCCTGAATCCTTATATCAAGGTCAAATACTTAAGAAAGAAACATTTTTCAATTTCTATTTCTATTTTTTTTTTTTTTTTTTTTTTTTTTGCACCTCACTTTAAATATAATTTTTTTTAATTTAATGGCCGCCATTTTGAAACAAGATGGCTGATGAAGCTGGCCAGCGAACTTGGTCGAGGTGTTGATGTATACTATTCACATGCCTTCTTACATCGAAACAGGCGAATACGTGTGTTATCGCGTGACAAATACAAGATCGTTTCAAAATGTTAGCCATGCTAGAAATTCAAAGTGCTATAATTCAACCATTTTTTAAGATATAAGCAAAAGAACAAATTTTCAGAAACAAAGCTGCTCCGGAATCTTTGTATCAAGGCCAAACACATAAAAAAAATCTTTTTCATTTTCCAATTTTTTAATACCTTATTTTAAATTTTAAGTTTAATTTTTTTTTCTTTGAAACAAGATAGCGAATGAAGCTGGCCAACGAACTCTGTCGAGACATTGGTATGTACTATGTACAGACCAAGTTACATCCGAATCGGTTCATAAATACGTCTGTTATCGCGTGACAAAAATCAGGTCGTTTTAAAATGTCAGCCGCAATAGAAGTTCAAAATGCTATAACTCAGCCACTTTTTTAGATATAGACGAAACAAAAACTTTTCCGAAATCTTTGTATTAAGGTCAAACACATACAAAAAAAATCTTTTGGATTTTCCAATTTTTTGGTATTTTATTTTGAATTTTAATTTTTTTAAAATTTTTGAAATGGCCGCCATTTTGAAACAAGATGGCGGATGAAGCTGGACAACGAATCGAGATATTTGTATGTACTATGTACACACCAAGGTACATCCGAATCGGTTCATAAATACGCCCGTTATCACGTGACAAAAATCAGGACGTTTCAAAATGTCAGCCACACTAGAAATTCAAAATGCTATAACTCAGCCATTTTTTAAGATATAGACGAAACAAAAACTGCTCCTGAATCTTTTATCAAGGTCAAACACATAAGAAAAAAATATTTTTTCAATTTTCAATTTTTTGGTACCACATTTCAAATTTAAATTTTTCTTAAAAATTTAAATGGCTGCCATTTTTAAACAAGATGGCGGATGGAGCTGGCCAACGAAATTGGTCGAGACATGGGTATGTAATATGTATAAACGAAGTTACATCCAAATCGGTTCATAAATACGCCTTTTATCGCGTGACAAAATTCAGGACGTTTCAAAATGTCAACCACGCTAGAAATTCAAAATGCTATAACTCAGCCATTTTTTAAGATATAGACGAAACAAAAACTGCTCCGTAATCTTTGTATAAAGGTCAAATACATAAGAAAAAAATATTTTTCATTTTCAATTTTTTGGTACCACATTTCAAATTTTAAATTTTTTAACAAATTTTAAATGGCCGCCATTTTGAAACAAAATGGCGGATGAAGCTGGCCAACGAACTCGGTCGAGACATTGGTATGTACTATGTACACACCGAATTACATCCAAATCAGTTCATAAATACGAGAGTTACAGTGTGACAAAGGTCAGATATATCTATATATATATATCCTTCTCTATATAAAAAAAGTCCTTCCGGCCAGTGCCGGGAGGAAGAGGTAGCTTTCATATTCCTTATTTTTAAAAAGCAAGCTTATATTATTCAAACACACGAAGCTCAATTTAGTGGAAACCGATTATAGGAGATTTAATCCTAATCTTTATCAATACTAAATCATTATGAATGAGAATTTCGCGAAATTAGTCAGCTTTATCCAAGCTGCTTTTAGTTCTCCAAGCGTTAATACGGGTTAGGTTCCCTTAGAAAGACCTCCACGGAAGGCACCCCCCCCCCCTTAGGGCACATATCCCACGTGCAGATAATTGGCCGACATAAATACAACCAACCAAGCTGCTTTTATTTAAAGTAACTTATATTTGGTTGTCAAATTTGGCGATATCTTGAAGTTCCTGCCATTTTAAGACAACAGGGTGGATGAGGCTAACGAGTGAACTTGGTCGAGACCTTAGTAATTCCTGTGCACATGCTCACTCACATCGGAATCGGTTGATATATACGAGTTCTGTCGCAGGCAAAAAATCTGATTTTTCAAAATGTCACCCACATTAGAAATTCAAACTGTTATATCTGAGCCATTTTCTAAGATAAAGACAAAACAAAAAATGCTCCGGAATCCTTATATCATGGTCAAATACTTAAGAAGGAAACCTTTTCCAATTTCTAATTCTTTTGCACCTCACTTTAAATATAATTTTTTATTTAATTTAATGGCCTCCATTTTGAAACAAGATGGCTGATGATGCTGGCCAGCGATCTTGGTCGAGACATTACGATATGCTATCCGCATGCCTTCTTACATCGAAATAGGTTAATAAATACGCGTGTTATCACGTGACAAATATCAGATCGTTTCAAAATGTCAGCCATGCTAGAAATTCAAACTGCTATAATTCAATCATTTTAACGAATATTCAATAAACGAAATAAAAACTGCTCCGGAATCTTTGTATCAAGGTCAAACACACAAAAAAAAATCTTTTTCATTTTCAATTTTTTGATAACTCATTTTAAATTTAAAATTTAAATTTCTTTTAAAATGGCAGCCCTTTTGAAACAAGATGGCGAATGAAGCTTCCCAACGAACTCGGTCGAGATATTGGTATGTACTATGTACACACCAAGTTACATCCAAATCAGTTCATAAATACGCTTGTTATCGCGTGACAAAAATCAGGTTGTTTCAAAATGTCAGCCACAATAGAAATTCAAAATGCTATAACTCAGCCATTTTTTTAGATATTGAAGAAACAAAAACTGTTCCGGAATCTTTGTATTAAGGTCAAACACATACAAAAAATCTTTTTCATTTTCTAATTTTTTTGGTACCTCATTTTAAATTTAAAATTTTTAAAAAAATTTTAAATAACCTTCATTTTGAAACAAGATGGCGGATGAAGCTGGCGAACGAACTCGGTCGAGAAATTGGTACGTATTATGTATACACCAAGGTATATCCAAATCGGTTCACAAATACGCCTGTTATCGCGTGACAAAAATCAGGTCGTTTCAAAATGTCAGCCCCGCTAGAAATTCAAAGTGCTATAACTCAGCCATTTTTTAAGGTATAGACGAAACAAAAACTGCTCCGGAATCTTTGTATCAAACTCAAACACATAAGAAAAAAATATTTTTCAATTTTTAATTTTTTTGGTACCACATTTCAATTTTTTTTTTTTTAAATTTAAATGGCCTCCATTTTGAAACAAGATCGTTATCTTGTTAACTTGATGTTGGCCAACGAACTCGGTCGAGACATTGGTACGTATTATGTATACACCAAGGTACACCCAAATCGATTCATAAATACGCCTGCTATCGTGTGACAAAAATCAGGTCGTTTCAAAATGTCAGCCAAGCTAGAAATTCAAAGTGCTGTAACTCAGCCATTTTTTAAGATATAGACAAAACAAAAAATGCTCCGGTATCTTTGTATCAAAGCCAAACACATAAGAAAAAAATATTTTTCAATTTTAAATTTTTTGGTACCACATTTTAAATTTAAAATTTTTTAAAATTCTTTAAATGGCCGCCATTTTGAAACAAGATGGCGGATGAAGCTGGCCAACGAACGCAGTCGAGACATTTGTATGTGCTATGTACACACCGAGTTTCATCCAAATCGGTTCATAAATACGAGAGTTACAGTGTGACAAAGATCATATATATATATATATATATATATATATATATAACCATTAATTAAACATAACCTACCACCATCAAATATTATGAATTAAAGCTGTAAGTATAAAAAAAAAAAATTAATTTATTATAAGAATTATTATGGAAGAAAAAGAAAAAAGTGGACACCGACAAAAAAAAGGAAAAGCTTATACATTGAATTACGTTGTCAAGGGCAGAGAATTGAATGATATAAGCAAAATGGTTGTTTTCTGTGAGAAAAATAAGCTAAAGCTAAAAATTATTTTCCCCTGTGCCCAAACAACCATAAAATCAAGTGAATTGATTAAAAATGAAAACAGAATATAAACAAATATGAAATGTAAGAATCAATAAAACCTATTTAAATATTTATAGGATATAAAATATAAATAATAAACACCATACCGATTAATATTTCATTATTTTACAAATATCCACGCACATGGCTACCAGAATATCAAAAAGATTAAGGTGAATAAAACAGTTAAGAAATCACAGTAATTGATACCAAAGGATGCAGTTAATACAATTTGAAATAAATTTTGAAATACCTCGTTAAATACATTTAATATAATATAAAATAAATAGATAGTAATTACATTATTTAAAATGCACTATTAAATTAATTAATAACTGTTTAACATTATCGTCAAAATTTAGCTAAAAATACCCCTGGTGTAGTTAATTATAACTGAAATGGAGCTAGAAAAATTAAAATTTAGAGCTATCTTCAAAAGACAAATTTTTTGGTGCTGCCATCTAGTATTACCTTTATTCAACTATCACAAGATAAATATTTGTAAGCATTTGAATGTAAATAATTCTTTTAAACAGCAAAACCAAAACTATCCTTATATATAGATAATTATAAACCTAATATAAACCACACAATGTATTTAAAAAAATAAATAAATAAAAATAAAATAAATAAAAAAATAAAACTATTGTTAATAAAATTTAAAGGCATACAAAATATTCTATTAGCTAACTTATTTAAACTAAACTAAGAATTTAAATAATTCTAGAACATTGATAATATATAGCATATATCTATATGCTATAAAACAAAATAATTTCAGTAATAATTAACATAAATAATTATTAAAGATAATATAAAAATTATTTTTTAAATCAATTATATATAAGATAATTATAAAATGAACAGGAAATAAAAAACATATGGAATATATAGAAGATTAAATGATACTTAAATTCCGATTACTTAAAAAGCACAAATATTGAGTGTGGATTATTTTCATACATCCATAAAAATCCAAAAAGTATAAATGTGGGACATTCAAAAACATTAAACCGATAATATATTGAAAATAGATAAATATTAAAAAGAATAGAGGAATAATAATAAAAATAATTACCCAATTTTAATACATGCAGTATAACTATATTTATATTAAACATATTTATATGCATATTAATCACTATATATATATATATATATGGATATATATATATATATATATGTATATATATATATATATATATATATATATATATATATATATATATATATATATATATATATATATATATAAACTTTTGAACGGAGGGTGGTTTCGGGGTCTGGGGGTCACGATCGATGAAAATATACCAAATTTTTTGAAATCGCTTTCCTGCGAACGGCTGCAATAGGTAGCTTTTTGTAATGAAAGGTACCTAAAAAGTTTTGATTTGGAAATGGACCAATGAAAATCTGCGTAGATCATCCGGGTATACTCCTACTAGATCGGCATCCATATTTTTTATGACCGGGGGTCTTTCTTCGTTAATATTCAGAAAACTGTTTCATACAAAAATATGAAAATCGGTGGTATTATAGAGATATGTTTGATAAACACGCTGATGTAGACAGTTTTAAATCGAATGATTATTTTAAAAGATATTTAATGTTAAAGATGGTCAAAATCGTTCCATTAAAAAAGTTTTATAGGAGAAAAACTATACATAGGAATTTAAACATTTTTAGATCATTTTATACATTGGAAGTTCCCGATGTGCAGACTGCAATTATCTTTTTAATTTGACTCATTTTTTGAGGGTTT
Organism: Maratus speciosus; assembly: GCA_963932465.1. NCBI lineage: Eukaryota > Metazoa > Arthropoda > Arachnida > Araneae > Salticidae > Maratus > Maratus speciosus. The sequence goes on along the minus strand of OZ010797.1, from coordinate 430,288,306 downwards.
ATTTTCATTTTAAATTCAAATTTTCAGCATTTCGAGAGATATTTTTTAAACATTTTAGAAAAGGGCAATTATTTTAAACTGTTGCCAATTTTAAAAATAACGCAAAGAGTAATATTTAATTCAAATAAAAAATTTATTTACACGTGGCTATTATAAACAGTAAAAAAACTTTCAAACTAGAAATAAGTGATTACGTGTTAAAAATCAGGAAAATATTGAAAATTACATCATAAAAACTACAGTTACACGTGAATTTTAAAAGGGAAAGAAAATTTTTAAATACTAAATACATTATTATGCGTTAAAAGTCACAAATGAAGGAAATTACGTCATATTTAAAAAGGCCAAATAAATAAAAGTTGGCAAAACACTTTAAATTAAAAAATATATTTGCACGAGACATTTATTTCATATTTTGAGATAATCTTTTTAGGTGCGTTCGTAATTATATAAATACGTAGCACCTATAGTCGTCGTTCAGTCCGTCCGTCTGTCCGTCTGTCCGTCCGTCCGTCCGTCCGTCCGTCCGTCCGTCTGTCCGCATGTAACAGAGCAAAAACTACCCAACCGAATGGTCTGAAATTTCAAATATATGATTGTTGCAAAATTTTGTCGAGCCATTTCAAATTTTATGAAAATCGGATGTATAGTTTAATTACAGGGACAGTCAAAAGTTTTTCTTTACATTACAGCCAATGGGAAAAATTATTGCAAGTGGATTTTAATGATATTAGAGCCTTCCGAATGATCTGAAATTTTAAAGATATAACTGTTGCAAATTTTTGTCGAGCCCTTTCAAATTTTAGGAAAATCGGATGTATAGTTTAATTACAGGGACAGTCAAAAGTTTTTCTTTACATTACGGCCAATGGGAAAAATTATTGCAAGTGCATTTTAATGATATTACAGCCTTCCGAATGGTCTGAAATTTTAAAGATATAATTGTTGCAAAATTTTGTTGAGCTATTTCAAATTTTAGGAAAATCGGATGTACAGTTTAATTACAGGGACAATCAAAAATTTTTCTTTACATTACGGCCAATGGGAAAAATTATTGCAAGTGGATTTTAATGATATTAGAGCCTTCCAAATGATCTGAAATTTTAAAGATATAACTGTTGCAAAATTTTGTCGAGCCCTTTCAAATTTTAGGAAAATCGGATGTATAGTTTAATTACAGGGACAGTCAAAAGTTTTTCTTTACATTACGGGGAATGGGAAAAAATATTGCAAGTGCATTTTAATGATATTACAGCCTTCCGAATGGTCTGAAATTTTAAAGATATAATTGTTGCAAAATTTTGTTGAGCTATTTCAAATTTTAGGAAAATCGGATGTACAGTTTAATTACAGGGACAGTCAAAAGTTTTTCTTTACATTACGGCCAATGGGAAAAATTATTGCAAGTGGATTTTAATGATACTAGAGCCTTCCAAATGATCTGAAATTTTAAAGATATAACTGTTGCAAAATTTTGTCGAGCCCTTTCAAATTTTAGGAAAATCGGATGTATAGTTTAATTACAGGGACAGTCAAAAGTTTTTCTTTACATTACGGCCAATGGGAAAAATTATTGCAAGTGCATTTTAATGATATTACAGCCTTCCGAATGGTCTGAAATTTTAAAGATATAATTGTTGCAAAATTTTGTTGAGCTATTTCAAATTTTAGGAAAATCGGATGTATAGTTTAATTACAGGGACAGTCAAAAGTGTTCCGTTACATTACGGGGAATGGGAAAAAATATATTGGAAGTGCATTTTAATGATGTATCAGACTATGCGCTTTATGAAGTGCAAAAAATTATACATTCAGTACAATATGGGGTGCAAAAAATAATTATAAAACTAGTTATAGTACGAACGCACCTCATTTGCCACGTTTGACGAGCAATTTCCAACTTGTTAACTATTATCGTGAATTCTAAGACAGCGCAAATAATATTTCCTGTCTAACAATAAAAGTATTTTCATGTGAATATTAAAAAGAGAAAGGAAATTTTGGTGAAAATTACGTCTCATTTAAAACGATACATTTAAAAGAACTTTCTCATAGCGCTGTTAAAAAGTACCGAGAGACAAAGACTCCGTGTACTTAATTCATTTTACATTAGCTTACTTTCAAATTTTTAACTAATTTTTAACACTTTCCAACAAAGTTGAAAAGTGTTAATGATTTTGGTTTGTCTGTTCGCGCTCTAACTCTCGTAAATATACTCGGATCGCACTGAAATTTTTGGTTATTGACGTTTAGCCTTACACGAACCCTATTTCAAATGAAGTTTGTAGCATGTTTAGTTCATTTACAAGGACAGTCAAAAGTATTCCGTTACATTACGGCCAATGGGAAAAAATCATTTCAAATGAATTTTAAAGATGTTACACACTTTCAAACATAATAAAAAATATATGCATTCACGAAGTGCACTAAAATATGCAGAATATTATAGCATATGCGGTGCAACGAATAGTTACTATTCATTTACAGGGCTACACAAAAGAATTCCATTACAAAGGGTATTAGAGGAAATTGTTTGCGGCGTATTTTAATTATACAAATTCATATATAATAAAATTGATATACATCGGTGAGGCTTACTTAAGTTATTTCATGCATAATACGAAATGCATAGCATTTACAGGAACATGCGAAACATTTCAGAGAAGTATTTTCTATCCGAAGTACTGTATATTAGCGGCGATGGTGCATTTTTAATTATGATATGCGCTTTTAAGTTTCACTATATTTATGCATACTAAATGGTGTGTGTAAATGTTATAGTTGATATACAGGGATACGCAAAAGAATTCGTAAAGGTAACTGAGTATGACCGTAAATTGCTGAAAGGGGGGTTTAAAATGTGTTATGCTGAACTGCATGTAGTTTTCTATGAAATGTTTGTACAATAGATAAAATGGTATACAGGGCCACGCAAAGAATTGGATACATGGCCGCCTCTAGACGATAAATTCTGGAAATGCGATTTCAGTAGTTTTAAGAGTGATTTAGTTTGAATTAAAGTTTAGCTAAATAGTGGCGTGTAATAAAGGTACTAGGTAAACAACAGGGCTGAACAAAAGTATTCAAGTATGTTTCCATCTATTAGTATAAATTGCTGAAAGAGAAATTTCAACCTGTTATGCGTTTTCTTGCTAAACTAAATTTTCTATTATATAGTATATATATCAGCCTACAGATCAAACACAGGGCGCTTCAGAAGAATTGGAATAAATATTTTGCTATGGATGGTAACTGCTGAAATCAGTTTTTTAAATGTTTAGTTAGTTATCTTCTTTACCTTATTTCCCTAAATAACGAAGTTTTGTTAAAGCTTTCAGGAAGTGTTGGAAAGTGTTTCATAATCTATGCCGTACGCATGATTTTTCTTTCTTGTTTTTAATCAAAGATGAAAACAGCCATTGTATCTCTTAGCAGCGGCTGATTTCGTCGTAAAAATCTCCAATCAAAGGAAAATGAAAACCCGTTTACAGGGAGACCGTCACTGTTTTTTTAAATTATAATTCAGTCTTTTTAAGGCCGATGAAATTAGCATGCTTTTAGAATCTGCGGTGTCTGAACGGAGGTTGGCGAGCGTAGCTCGTAGGGGGCAGAGGCCCCTAGTTTAAAATAAAAATTATGTCAATTTGTATAATTTGGCGAGTGGTTTGGCGATTTATATAATTTGGCGAAATTGGTCGACGGGATAATCAAGTAGTACCGCAGCGGATTTGGCGTTAAAATTCCCCAATCAAACAGAAATGAATAGAAATCCGTTTATAGGGAGATCGCCACTGTTTTTTAAATTATAATTCAATCTTTCGAAATATTTTTAAAGTTGATCAAATTAGCGTGCATTTAGAGTCTGCGGTGTCTGGAAGGGGGTTGACGAGTGTAGCTCGTAGGTGGCAGAGCCCCCTAGTATATATATATATATATATATATATATATATATATATGTCAATTTTGAACGGAGGGGGGTTTCGGGGTCTGGGGGTCATGATCGATGAAAATATACCAAAATTTTTTGAAATCGCTTTCCTCCGAACGGCTGCAATAGGTAGCTTTTTGTAATGAAAGCTACCTAACAGCTAATTCTATAGAAAACATTGTCAACAGAAATGTTGTACAGCTTAAAATTCAGAATAAAATGAGTACCATAATTAATATTTTTGTTCAACGTTAAGGTCGAAATTCTATTTCAATTTTTTTTTCAAATCAAGAACTTGAAGTCAGGTGAGATCAAGTTAACTTAACAATATCTCAAAATTGCGGCCTTAATATTGAACAAAAGTATTAAGTGTAGGTACTCGTTTTATTCAGAATTTTAGGCTCTACAACATTTGTATTGACAATGTTTTTTATAGAATTAGTTGTTTTGAGATATTGTTAAGGTAAATAAAAAAGACGTGTTTTTCGAAAATAAATATTTACATATTTTCTAACATTCACCCAAGTACGAGGAAGAAAACATAGTACGTTCATTTTAGACCTAAACTGAAGTGATTAAAACAATTTCCAGTTTCTTCCTAATTGATTCTGAGTTCAACTCCCTGACCACGGGTCTAAAACTTTGAAGTAGGATTGTGATCTTAATATTCAACAAAAATATTAAGTGTAGGTACTCATTTTACTCAGAATTTTAAGCTCTACAACATTTGTATTGACAATGTTTTTGAAAGAGTTAGCTGTTTTGAGATTCTGTTATGGTATATAAAAAAACGTGTTTTTTGACTATAAATCTATACATATTTCCTAACGCTTACCTAGTACGAGGGGGAAAACATAGCATATTCATTCTAGACCTAAACTGAAGGGATTAAAACAATTTCCAGCTTTCCCCTAATTAATTCCGAATTCAACCCCCTAACCACTGGACTACAATATTTGAAAAGCATTATAAATTGTGAGCATACTGCTGGGATATAATGAAAGTTTACATAGTATGAATACATGAGCGGACATATGGAAAGTATATTTCTGAATTTGTCTTGTAATATGAAAAAATTCCTTCTTTTTTTTTCCAAAAGACAATAAATATTTTTTTACACACACTACAGGTCTGCTCTTATTTAATTGATATATTTATCTTCACGTTTCAATGGCATCAAGAACCAGGACGGAAGAAAAAATATCAAGGTGAATTCTTTCACAAAATTTAAAATGTTTAGCGATTTACTAAATATAAGATGCCTAAGCCTAGCACACCAAAAAAAAAAAAAAAAAAAAAAAAAAAAAAAAAAAAAAAAATCGGAGCACTAAAACAAGACTTACCTTGCTTAAATAAGAGCTGCACGTGGGATAAAGTGAAAAAGAAAAAAAGAATAAACTAAGCTGAACCTTGCAAAACACAACATCTTTCTCGCCTTTTATAGTCGTTATCTATGAAGGTATTATAATAAATACTCTTTTTTAATTAAAGCGTTTATCTTTACGTTTGGATTGCTAATCCCTGATTTTCATGAAAAATTTCGTATGTCATGAAAATATAGTCGGAAATCTTCACGACTCTGTCTCATGTCAGCGTGTGTCGCCGCTGCTATCGAAATACTCAAGCCAGAGGACACGAGTGTGACGTCATCACTAATCGACCGACTTTTCACTATTGTTGGAACTCACACCGGAAATTTTTGAATAGAAATTATCCTTTATTTTATTTCTGGAATATCTATCGTCTTATAAAACAATAATTCGGAATCGTTAAATAAAAATTCAGTCAGATGCGGAATGCCTCAGTGTTGCCGCATCTGGCTGATTTTTTATTGGCGGATTCCAAATTCTCACCAGTAAGTTTAAATAGTTATTATTGTTTTATAACATGATAAATTTTCCACAAATAAAATAAAATAAAATTGCTATTCAAAATTTTCCGATGTGAATTCCAACACTAGTGAGAAGCGGGTCGATTAGTCATGACGTCACACTCATGTCTTTTAGCCTTGAGTATTTCGCTGGCGGTGGTGTCGGTCGATTAGAGATGACGTCATGCTCGTGTCTTCTGGCCTTGAGTATTTCGATGGCAGCGGTATCGCTCAAGGCTCGATGTCAACTTCTGCAGATATTAATCGAGATATTTTCTGTAAATTTATTTTCATTTTATTGAATACATGGATTTATTTTCAATGTTTCAGACAAAAATATATAGTTATGTTAGCGTTTTCAATTCGCTTTTTCTATCGATTAGAAACGATCAAGTGAAATTCCTGTACACAATTTAAGATGAGATTAAAAAGTTAGGGGCTTTTCAAAATGTTGGGAGTGATAAACCTACGAACAAGCCTCTGTCTCTAAGGAAATATCAAGACCTACATAGGGGGCCTACATAGGAGTTTAATTTTATGTTTAAAAGAAATTACGAAAATGTTACTACGAAAAGACATTGTAGTAGTGAATTATTTTTGCAGTCGCGTAAATTTCGCCATAACAATTTTCAACTGTATAGTTATATCTTGCTGACTGGTAAAATAAATCATTGGCTGCTAAGATTTTCTGATCCCTTCACCCCTGCCCCTCTTGCCCACGATGATGTTACAATGAATACTCTTACTTGATTACGATATTTATTTACGTTTGGGTGAGATCTCACCCCCCTCCTCCTTACCTGATTCCAATGAAAAACAAATTTCGCTTGCCATGAGAACATGGTAAAGATTCATTGCGATTTCCTCTCTTGTCAACGCATATTGGCCAAAGCACGTCAATCAAGATCTTTTTTGCAGATTTGCTTTTATCTTTCGTGATAGAGTGGGCGGCAGCGACACAAATGACTACGTCATCGAGTTACGGGATGAAATCATGATGCAGGACACGATTTTTAGGAGTAGATTAAAGAATGACTGGTCTGCTTCGACATTTCTTCATACGATAGGTGCAGCAGAGGGCACCAACTCGTCATTTTGGTGTCACTATCACATCATCGAGTTATGGGATGAAACCGGTGCAAAATTAAAGGTTAAAAAAAATCTTTTGAGAGTATTTTGGTCTGTCTGCCCATATCCTGGTAGAAACCTCCGACAGGCTAATATCTATAACAAAAAAATGCGTCATAATGTACAATTGAAACTATACCGCCAAAATTAAGAATTGGCGCCCCGCTCTGCTCATCTCCTACCAAGATATGACAAGGCAGTCTGAAATATTTGTATCGTATTAATCGGTCTGTTTAATGTGCCAAAATTTCAAGCCGTACCTCGATGACGTAATAGCACTGTCAAAATAGGGAATTGGCGCCCCGTTCTTCTCGCTTTGTACCAAGTTATGCCGAATCAGTCATTTTCTCACATACTGTTAATAAGTTTTTCCTAAACCCTTAATTCATCTTGAAAGTTGATTCGAAGTAATATATATGGCAATGTAATGCAAAATATTAAATTTATAGGGTTTCAATTGCACATTACGACGTATTTTTACTTTCTTCTATCTTTACAAGAAGAAAGTATTGGATTCATGAAAATTTTCGAATTCCGGTTTTCGACGGATTTACACGTTTTAGGGGTCAGAGATTCCAAAAAACATGTTTTTACAAAATGTCTGTCTGTGACTCTGTGAGTCTGTCTGTCTGTCTGTGTGTATGTGACACAAATTTTGTGGGCGCTCTATCTCAAGAACTAATGCACGGAATTTAATAAAAATTGATATTCTGTTAGTGCCTAATACAAATTGATGCTGATTAGTTTTTGGTGTAAATCGCTCAACAGGTGGCGCTGCAATGCTGCATTTTTCACGATTTTCGCAATAGCTCTATCTCAAGAACTGATGCACGGATTTTGATCAAACTTCAGATTTAGTTAGTCCTTGATATGAATTGATGATGATTACGTTTTGGTGAAAATCGCCCAACAGGTGGCGCAGTTATGATGAATTTTGCAGGATTTACACGATTTCCCCAATAGCTCTATCTTAAGAACTAACGCACGGATTTTCATCAAACTTCAGATTAAGTTAGTCCTTGATATGACTTACTACTGATTAGGTGTTGGTGTAAATCGCCCAACAGGTGGCGCTTCTCTGCTGCCTTTTCCACGATTGCCTCAATAGCTCTATCAATAGAACTAATTGACCAATTTTCATCTAACTTCAGATCTAGTTGTATGTTGACACAAGTTGTTGTTATTTAGGTTTTGGTGTTAATCACCCAATAGGTGGCGCTGCTATGCAGAAATTTTCACGATTTTCGCTATTGCTCTATCTCAAAAACTAATGTACGGATTTTCTCCAAACTTCAGATTCAGTCAGACGTTGACATAAATTGTTGCTGATTAGGATTTGGTATAAATCACCCAATAGGTGGCGCTGCTAGGCAGCATTTTGCTGAATTTAGACGATTTCAGCGATAGTCATATCTCAAGAACTAATGCACGGAATTTCATATCGTTAGAATCCTCATGAGATGCATAGATTGCCATTTAATTTTGGCAGTGTGATAGCGAATTTTGAAGTACTAACATGTATGAGATAGAAGAAAGTTTTGGGATTGGTACATCCGACTAGTTTTGTTATAGATTCTAGTCTGCCGGGAGTTTCTACCAGGATATGCGCAGGCAGACCAAAATATTCTTAAAAGACTTTTTTTACTTTTTATTTGGCACCGGTTTCATCCCGCAACTCGATGACATGATAGTGGCGCCAAAATGTCGAGTTGGCGCCCGCTGCTGCGCCTATCATACCAAGAAATGTCGAGGTAGATCAGTCATTCCTTAATCTACTCCTAAAAATTTTGTCTTGCATCATGATTTCATCTCGTAACTCGATGACGTAGTCATTCGTGTCGCCGCCGCCCTGTCTATGAGTTCATGGATTGTTTTTTAAAGTTTTAAACAAAAGCAGATCCAAAAATAAGAAACGAGTTGGAAAAATATCAAGTGAAATTCTTTTACATAATATAAAATGAGACTCAGAAATTAAAAAAAAAATAGGATCCCTAGCCCCAATTTTAATAATAAAAAATCAGGACCATATACATAAAGATAAAGTAAAAAAAAAAAAAAAAAAAAGAACAAGCTGAATCTAGTAAAACATAATTGCATCCCAGTTATCTATAGTTGTCAGTGCCGAAACTAAAGGGGGCTGGAGGAGCGGCAGAGTGAGCATGTGCCCCGGGCACCAGAATGAAGGGGCGCCAAATGAAGATACGGTTTGTATATTTTTCTCACATCTATGTTTAGCATGGTATTATTAAAATCATCCTGTCTGGAGTATGCCAAAGCATGAAAAATTCTAAAGATGATATGGCATAAGGATCCTGCATAAAGCGGAATTTTTTTCTATTCTTTTTGATTCTGTTTTCGAGATTTTAATGAATCTATATTTGACAAAGCAGATTACGTAGTTCAGTATTACATATTTTAGAAAATTAGTAAAATTTCTTTGTAAATATACTTTGCGGAGGAGGGGCGCCAAAATCCATGTTTGCCCCGGATGCAATAAAGACTAGTTTCGGCCCTTATAGTTGTTATCCATCAAGGTGTTAATATAAATATTCTTATTTAATTACGGTATTTATCTGTACGTTTGGATGACATCTTCCTGATTTCGATGAAAAATCTCGCGCGTCACGGAAACAAGGTAGGAATTCATCACCACTTCCTCTCTTCCCCATGCTTAATGGCCAAGACTTCGAGCAACTTCTGCTGATGTCAAATAAGATATTTGCTGCAAATTTTCTTTCATCTTTCTGGAGTTTATGAACTGATTTTCAATATTTTAAACAAAAATATAAAGTTTAGGGGTCAAGGACTTGGAAAATATAAAGAAATTTTTTTTCTTTAGACTTTTAGAAGAGAATCAAAATTTAGTGACTAACATTTAAGGAATACCAGGCCTAGGCTTTTTGGGGTTAAGGTGGCTCTGAAATTCCTTGAGCAGCAACGCGAAACTTTCTAACACATTTTCTCACCCATTTTTAAACGTATAAAGTCTGACTATTCACGCAATTTGAAATCGAATAGAGTTTTCCTTTTTTAAAATAAATAAAGTACTTATTGAACTATAAACAATTCTTGTCATGTACCGACAAATTTCCCCCCTTTCTCGTGCTGCCGCGTCGGGAATTCGGTTCTAAACTCAATTTGACGGTATTTTCTAATAGATCTTCTGCCTTTGCCAAAAAATGTAAAGTGTCATTCGATTGCATAGTATCTGAATAAAAACACTTCCCAGTTTCAAGCGTTTCCGAACAATACATTTACAAGGATACCATTGGGGACTATTTTTAACCATTTGGAAAAATGGTTATTGTCCTCTCCTCGTTATGTAGGAAATCAAAAGCATATCTGAAGGTTTTTATTGGTTTAATCATCATTTTATTCGTTTTCTGATTGGTCTATACAGTAATCTGTATTTCCCTTTACTTTCAACAGAGATGGACAACAGAGTGTTGCCACTATGACAAAAAAGTAATAAAAACTACAAAAAAAAATTAATAACCCAGAAACAAATTGAGATACAGCTTTCAAACAAATTGCATTTAAAAGTACATTTTTTTTTTTCTCCAAACGGCGATATAAAAAGTAATATTGTGGGATGTTTAGAAGTTTAAGATATAAATTTCATTTAAGGCCGTCAGATTTCTTGGAAATCTGACGATGGAAAAGCCTTTTCCCGAACAACCAATGAAATGCTTGGATAATACGCAAGTTTCAGGTGGATAATACGTACGAGTCGCAGGCGATTTCTGTCACTTGCAATTTTTACGTGTAATAACACTATTAATGTTTAATTCATGGCGTAATTAATGTATGATAATTCCGTGCTATTTTTTATGTCTTAAATTTTAGTCTTTGAAAAAATCATTTTCCAAATGCTCGTTGTAATTTGTGAAATTGCATTTATTTTATTATTATTATTTTTTAATTCATCTCGCACCACTTTTTCAAGTAAAAATCTTTCACATATTACTTTGACACCATGTGAAAGAGAAATGTACTACAAAATTAATTTGTTAAAAAATAGTGGTGCGAATAGAATATAAAAATAGTCGCCCGTGGCAGTCCTGCATTTACAGCCATTATTTATCTTCCTTTTTCCCCAAGTTTCTTTCTTTTTTTTTTTCTTCATATTTAATTTCTAAACATCAGTAGCATAATTAAGTTAATAGGAAGCCAATTTAACAGCAAAAATTATAAATTTAACAATATGACAAATCTAACAGCGTAAATACATTTTAATAAATAAACAAGTTGTATTACATAAATCGTCGGATATCTCGAAATCGGCTGATTTGCGACAGGTAGTTCCATTGAGTTTTTTACTCCCCACAACGAGATATTTCGAACGATACCACTCTTGTCAAAATCGGCGAGTAACACTTCTTACACTTTCCTAGTCAGTTCGCAACTTTTTTTCTTCAAAACGGTAAGGCTTTTCTAGGTAAAAATGAAAAGGCTTGATTTTATTTTTTTTTTTTTGAACATCATACCATATATAAGAAATTTGAGAATGAGATTTTTAATATTTTGATAACTTTTGTTTTAAAAAATTCATATGTACAAAAACTAGTCATTTTCACTGCTTTTTTCCGCTTGTATTTATAGTTTTAAGATTTTTTCTCTAACACTATTGCTATTAAAAAAATCCGATTCTTAAATCTGTCCAAAATATCAGTACTGACTTGCAATTAAGAAAACCGGTTTAGTACAAGTATTACTCGAGTACAGAAAAGTATTTATCAAGCGACTTTAAAAGCCGAAAGCGCATAGAGTACGCCGAAGCCGAAAGTGTCTTTATATATATCCAAACGATCAGTATTTTAAGGGTTAATATCTCGGTTAATTACCAAGAGCTTTTTTCGAAAATCATTATTAACAATCCTTTTATATTTCTGCGACGATAGGTACCTCCAGCCAGGACCTGATTAATACACGGGCCTCCGAGTCCTCGGCCCACCAATTTCAGGGGCCCACAAATTTGTATGTATTTTCTCACAATTTAAGTTTTCCCACTGTTTGCATTTTATATTTTGGTCCCTGAAGTAAAAACTAAATTTTACTGTCATAAAAAACTTCCATGTTTAATTTTTCTGTAAAAGTCCTTTTCAATTTGAGAGTACCTATAATTTTCAAAACTTGCCGTATCCAGAAAATCAAATTTGGGGAAAATGCCAAAAACTGAATACTGTGTCTGTTGGTTTCATTATAAACGAGGATTTTACAATGTCATAATTATAGTTTAAAATTATTATTAGACTGTTAGAGAAAGCACAATTTTTATGATTTTGGATAATGCGAGTTTTGAAAAAGACGTCCTCATTTATTCTGCAACATAAACTGTGGATCATAGATATTTGTGAATTATACAAATGCTTATTTGAGAAAGTGGACGGTAATTCATTTTCTTGATTATTCTTGTAAGTTATTATTATTATTTTTTTTTTTTTGTAAACTTGAAACTTTCACCCAAACAACTTTGTCAACTCATCAAATAAACCTATACTTTTTTTTCTGAAAGTGTCGCCGGGAATGGGGAGGTAGGGGGTACCCAACTTTTTAACAGGCCCTGGGCCCAACTTCAGCTTGATCGGGCTGTGCCTCCAGCCCTCCTTAACTCCTTTGCTGAGTGCCCGCACCCGCAGATCGAAATTTGTGCAACGGAAAAATGCGATTTCCTCAAAAACTATATGACCTACGGTAATCGCTATGATTTTCCTGCAAGGTTTAAATTAACTTCTCACACCCCTAATTTTTTCACAATTTTAGTTCCACTAAATTCGGATATAGAAAGGGAATTTTTGTATTACATTTTCGACGATGTCTCTGAAAATATACCCCAAATTAAAAGAAATGTATTTTTGAGTTCAGCGTTACGAAAGCTTTCATAAGTTACCCCACACGATATACTAACAAATGATTTTTTTTTTCCAAGTAACTTAATTAGCCCTTCTACGTTTTTCCTAAATGCTTAGTAATCTATAAATATGTGGGTCAATAGCCTTTATTACAGCAGAATTTGAACTTTCCACGTTCCATAGTTTACGATTAAAATGACTGTGACAGATGACCAGTCAGACACAGAAGTGATCTTATAATGGTTCCGTTTTTACTTTTTAAGTATGGACCCTAAAAATCAGGTGAAAAAAAAAAATAAATACTACTAAGGTTTTTAAGTATGTGTTTAAAATTGAACTTTTTTTTTTAATTTTGTGAAAAAATAGTTTTAATTTTTAAAGATTTTTTTTAATTAAATTATTTGTAATGTATATAACATTTACATAATAATATCTATGTTTTCCTTTTTTTTAAGTTGATAATAAAAATATATATTTTGGGTGCCGAATCTCCTTAAGGCAGTTCTCAAATTCAAAAGGGCAACTTTATGACATAAGTTTTAATTCATTTTTGTTCGGAAATGCATGAAACTAGCAGGTGTTGTTGTTCAGAAGCTACGTAACCAAACTGGTTTTTTTTTTTTTTTTTTTTTTTTTTTCAAACGCAATAGATTTTCTAGGAAGTAGTGTCAAAGTGAGCATTTTTGAACCGAATTTCAGCGCGGAAGAAGAATAACCACTCAAGAAAGGGTGAAAAAGTCTTTGTCAGTGTGATCAAAATTGCTTATAACTCAATAGGTAATTTGTTTATCAAAAAATGGAAAACACAGTTCTATTCCAAATCGCCTCCATAGTCAAGCCTTCCAGTGTTATATCTTTCCGTTGAGGGTGTTCTTAAATCCAAAAGGGCAACTTTCTGACATAAGTTTTAATTTCTTTTTCTTGGAAAATGCCTGAAACTAGCTGTGTTGTTGTTCAGAAACTATGTCATCGAGCTGTTTTTTCCATTTTTTTTGCATACGCAATAGATCTTTCAGAAAATAGTGTCAAAGTAGACGTTTTGAACAGAGTTTCCGCGCGAACGGAGAATAAGCACTCGAGAGCGGGCGAAAAACGGGTTTGTCACGTGATCAAATATGCTTATAACTCAATCGGTAATTGATTGATCAAAAAATGAAAAAAACAGTTCAATTCCAAATCGCTTCCATGACCAGGCTTTCCAATTTTATAGCTTTCCGTTAAAAAATGGATTTGTAAATGTGTCAAAACGTTTTGCGCTTGTTGAGCAGAGCAGTTAAGAACAGCCTTAAAAAAGGAAATTTGTAAATGTGTCAAAACGTTTTGCGCTTGTTGTGCAGAGCAGTTGGGAACATCCAAATTAAAAAAAAAAAAGTTAACAAAAATTGACAGTGGTAGGGATGGAATAAATATCTTTTATTGAAAGCCAGCAATTTTAGCAGGTTACCAGATTTTTTACAATTTGTAGAGCCTTGAATGAAAAATATAACATGTCACGAGAACATGGTAGGAATCCATCACGAATTTCCTTTCCTGTCAGCGCGCATTGCCAAAGGCTCGGTGTCAACTTCTGCAGATGTCAACCAAGATATTTGCAGCAAGTTTACTTTCATCTTCCTTGAGTGCATGAATTGATTTTCAATGTTCCTAATCGGTCATGCTTTTATAAAAACATAATTAAAGACCGGATGATGAATTGTCAGATTAAATCCACGAAAACACACGCGTTGTTATTATTTCAGTCACATGTAAATTGTCTTCCGAATAGAAGTGAATAAAACTCAAGTTGAATTGAACAACAGGAACTAAAGCCATACAAAATTGTTACACAGTGACTAAATAAAGATATTTAAATATTAAAATCATTATTTTTTACACACAACTCAGATTCATGTCTTTCTGATTGTCATCGTTATCCATATGTAAAGATGCATGCAAAATGTTTATGGAGAGATATTAATGATTATTCGTTATCAAATTTGGTTATACCTGGTTTAAAATGTCATTTAGCTCTTATGAATACAGATGTTAAATGATTAAAGTAAAACAGTTAAAAAATTCGTTGTTATCGTTATCAAGCAGGGAACTTTTTTGTTTCTGCAATTTTTTTGCGAATTTGTCAAATTTATTCATTTTATAGTCTATACCAGTGTTTTGCAACCAATGCACATATTAACGGCGGCAGAACAAAAGTTGAGAGAAAGGGGAGATTCGGGACCAGATATGCCTGTATTCGGCGTTTCTTTAACTGAGGATATAAACATTACATAAGCCCACCAAAAACTAAAAACTTTCTGTGCTATCAAATTTGGTACTTTGTTTAAAATGACATTTAGATCTTATGAATAACAGATGTTGAATGATTAAAATAAAATAGTTTAAAAAATCGTTGTTATCGCTATCAAGCAGAGAACATTTTTGTTTCTGCAATTTTTCTGAAAATTTGTCAGATTTATTCTTTTTATAGTCCAGACCAGTGTTTTTCAACCAATGTTTATGACAGTGTTTAACATTGACGGCGGCAGAACAAAAAGGGAGAGAAGCGAAAGCTTTGGGACCAGATATGCCTGTATTCAGTGTTTCTTTAACTGAGGATATAAACATTAAATAAACTCACCATAAACTAAAAACTTTTTGTGCTATAAAATTTGATACTTGGTTTAAAATGAAATTTAGCTCTTATGAATACAGACGTTGAATGATTCAAGTAAAACAGTTATAAAGTTCGTTGTTATCATTGTCAAGCAGGGAACATTTTTGTTACTGCAATATTTTAAGAATTTGTCAGATTTATTCATTTATAGTCTAGAGCAGTGTTTTCCAACTGTGACAGTTCATGGCAATTTTTAACATTGACGCCGGTAAAACAAAAGGGGAGGGAAGGTGGAAGATTTGGAACCAGACATGCCTGTAGTCGGCGTTTCTTTAACTGAGGATATACATATTAAATAAGCCCACCATAAACTAAAAACTTTTTGTTAGACGCCCCCTCCCCCCCAAAAAAACCGCTCCGTGCAATTCAATTTTTAAATATGCTAACATACAAAACTCAGAAGAAAGAAAGTCCTTCATGTATGTCACCAGAAAATAAATGGTTGTTACGTTGAGAGTGTAAAAATGATTGATTTTATTGAAAGTTTAATTTCTGCAATCACGTGTTGATACCGTTTCATTGCAATGAAGAATTCTTTAAGGCTGTTATCAAATCCAAAAGGGCAACTTTATGACATAAGTTTTAATTTATTTTTGTTCGAAAATGCATGAGACTAGCAGGTGCTGTTGTTCAGAAACTATGTAATCGAACTGTTTTTTTTTCTTTTTTTTCTGCAAACGCAATAGATCTAGTGTCAAAGTGGACGTTTAAAATAGTGTCAAAGTGGACGTTTTGAATCGAATTTCAGAGCGAAAGAAGAATAACCACTCAAGAAAGGGTGTAAAAAGTCCTTATCACGTGATCAAAATTGGTTGCTGAACAAGCGCGAAACTTTCTGACACATTTACTAACTCATTTTTAAACATAAAGTCATAAAATTGGTAGCACTGACCATGTAAGCGATTTGGAATCGAAAGACATTTTCCAATTTTTGATAACCGACTATTTTTCTCCTTTCGTCAGAAAATTTGGTTCAGAACGCCAACTATGACAGTATTTACTGAAAGCTCTTTTGCGTTTACCAAAATATGAAAAACGTCGTTCGATTACATAATTTGTGAATAACAACACCTGCCAATTTCATGTGTTTCGGAAGAAAAAATGAATTAAAACTTGTGTCATAAAGCTGCTTCTTTGAGGATGACCACCTTGGAATATCTATCGCATTTTTCGTCATTTTTTGCTGCTTTCAGAACATGCATCATATGCCCCATCCCCATTGTGAAGTGCAGTTCTTTCTTCTATCCTATCTTCTAAAGAGATATTTTTAGATTTAGGTTTCTCTGCCCAAAATTCTAAATAGATAAACAAAACAACTCATTGTTTTTTCTTACTGTGAATAAGATATTTAAACAAGCACGGTGCATATTAATTAACAGCATTTTCTTAGTAGATATGTTCAAAACCACGAAAACAGTTTTAAATTCTGTGCTTTAATATTTTTTGCGATAAAATTACAAAATGCATTGATAACTATATATAAATCAAAAACAAAAAATAAATTTCATCTATTATCATATATTTAGATTTATCAGTCCAAATTCTAAATAAATAAATAAAACAAACCATTTTTTTTCTTTTTGAGAATGAGATACTCAAGTAAGCACTGTGTAGATAAATTAGCAGCATTTTCTTAATAGATTGTTTAAAACCACGAAAACAATTTTGAATTCTGTGCTTCCAATATTTCTTGCTGTAAAATAACACAATGTAATATTTTATAACCATTTTATTTTGATTTATACCATTATATTTGTACAGTAGCTAGATAATTGATTACTACAACCCAAAAACAAAAATATCTTTTGTGTATTATCATCAGAAAACAATCGTTACGTGTTTTGAAGAGATTATCCTCAAATGATTGATTTTATTGAAAGTTTAATTTCTGCAATTATCTGTCTATATCTTCCGTTTCCCCTGTAATCAAGAATCTTTTAAAACAACATGCGAAGACCACCTTGCGAAATCTGTCATATTTTTCCTGTCACATTTCTGCTGTTTTCATCTATGTCCCGTTGTGAGATGCAGTTGTCTCTGAACACGACATAGAGCAATTTGATAATCTCTTTTCTTGTCCTTTAATGTGCCTTTGTAAATATAAAATTAATTTTTTTCTCTTTAAATTATTGGAGGTTTAATATAATTTCGACTCATGAATGAACAATGATAAACGCAATTGTTAAATAAATATTTAACCTTTGAAGACTTGAAGTTAAAATAATTCTACAAATACTCATTCATTGCATTTGCACAAAGGAAATGACATGGTAGATGACAGACAAAAAACCTTTTCTGAAACTGAGATTTTAGGGGACTAGTAATTTATACTCATAAATATGTAGCTAAAATTAATAGTCACATCGTCAGTAAATTGAAATGCATCTTTCAAACAAATAGCATTTGAAATTTTTTTTTCTCTCTATTCGATGGATATAAAAAATGAAATTATGTGAGATTTAGAAGTTCAAAAAATTGCAGTAAAAGCTAAATTTATGACCAGGTCGTTACCAACATCAATATGACATCAGCGTTAGTCTACGGACATATTTTAGTTTTATAACATAAATGGAAAATTCATAGAATACACTGACAGAAAACAATCGTCACATGTTTTGAAGAATTTGTCCTCAAATGATTGATTTTATTGAAAGTTTAATTTCTGCAATTATCTGTCTATATCTTCCGTTTCCCCTGTAATCAAGAATCTTTTAAAACAACATGCGAAGACCACCTTGCGAAATCTGTCATATTTTTCCTGTCACATTTCTGCTGTTTTCATCTATGTCCCGTTGTGAGATGCAGTTGTCTCTGAACACGACATAGAGCAATTTGATAATCCCCTTTCTTGTTCTTTAATGTGGCTCTGTAAATATAAAATTGTTTTTTTCTTGAATATTAATGATGTGAATTATCACACTGCTAACAAAGCGTAAACCAACTTAGTGAAAAATGTCCAAGCCGGGAATCGAACCCGGGTCCCTGGAATAGATCTCCAGTGCTCTACCACTAAACCACAAGGACGATGTCCAGCCGGGCATTTCTCACTTATATAAGTCGGTAAGGCTGCTACTGCAGCACAAGATGGAGAAGTCTTCATGAGCACACATTCCAGCGGCGTAACATGAGACGCAAAAAAACCAGCATCGGTGAATATACAATTTTAATTAATTTTTTCAACTACATTTCAGCAGTGAAATTACGCTTGAAATTATTGCGTATTTTCAATAATTTCAAGCGTAATTTCACTGCTGAAATGTAGTTGAAAAAATTAATTAAAATTGTATATTCACCGATGCTGGGTTTTTTTTGCGTCTCATGTTACGCCGCTGGAATGTGTGCTCATGAAGACTTCTCCATCTTGTGCTGCGGTAGCAGCCTTACCGACTTATATAAGTGTGAAATGCCAAGCTGGACATCGTCCTTGTGGTTTAGTGGTAGAGCACTGGAGATCTATTCCAGGGACCCGGGTTCGATTCCCGGCTTGGACATTTTTCACTAAGTTGGTTTACGCTTTGTTAGCAGTGTGATAATGCACATCATTAATATTCAATAATTTCAAGCGTAATTTCACTGCTGAAATGTAGTTGAAAAAATTAATTAAAATTGTTTTTTTCTCTTTAAAATATTGAGGTTCAATATAATTTCGACGCATGAATGAGCGCAATTGTTAAATAAATATTTAAACTCTTGAGAGTTAAAAGAACACCACAAATACTCATTCATTGCTTTTCTAGTATGTACATGAAAATAATTTGAATGATGAATCAGATAATATTCCTAGAATTGCTTATGCGTTTTCAAAGTTCAACTGCGTATATTGTCAATAATAAGAAGCCTGAACAAAAATTTGATTCGCAAAAATACAAACTTTATTCTATTCAATATTGCTGGATAGATATTGCTCCCCAACATCCATTCAAGATACTTTGAACAGTTAGCGCATTTTATAACTTTATGTGTGTATTTTATTTTATTAAACATATTAAAGTATTCATAAAAGTATAAAAAAAAATGCAATTTTGTATTATGCAAAAATTAAGGCAACAAAGAAAATATTTGAAATTAATATTGTCGTATTAATGTGTATAAAAATAATTATCTTGGTATGCATTATAATTTACGCATTATAAAATTAACTAGATAGTACCAGTCAAGATTTGACGGTAAATAATTTGAATGTTCTATTAGAAAAAGTTCTTGAATTTTTAATTAGTTGCGTTTAAATTAACTATTGAAGTCGTGACAAATTTTTATATTGCATAAGGTATTCGTATATCTTGAAGGCGAGCTAGAGGGTCCGTCTAACCTATTGAATGAAGTGAAATAACTTTAAGTTTATAATTTACAACCAATTATGCTTGTCTTTTATCAGAAATTTACCAAAAAATACTGGGCAGAGCATTTATTTTTACTTACTACGGTCTTTTTTTTTTAATAACAATATCTATTATATTTTTTTTAACTGTACGAACTTTAAAAGCTGCCATGAATTTTATTTACATCATTCTATTCGCTAAAAACCTAATTTTGAAACTTAATGCAACTAACGATTTATAATATATATTTTTTATTAACTAAACCTATTGAAGTGAAAGATCTTTAAGTTTATAATTTACAACCAATTATGCTTGCCTTTTATCAGAAATTTACCCAAAAATACTGGGCAGAGCATTTATTTTTACTTACTACAGTCTCGCAGAGCATTTATTTGTAGTTACTACGGTCTCTCTCCCTCTCTCTCTCTTTTAAATAACAATATCTATTTTTATTTTAATTTTTTTTTAACTGCACGACATTTAAAAGCTGCCATGAATTTTATTTACATCAATCTCATTCTCTAAAAGCCTAATTTTGAAACTTGATGCAACTAACGATTTATAATGTATATATTTTATTAACTAACCTATTCAATGAAGTGAAAGACCTTTAAGTTTATAATTTACAACCAATTATGCTTGCCTTTTATCAGAAATTTACCCCCAAAATACTGGGCAGAGCATTTATTTTTACTTACTACAGTCTCGCAGAGCATTTATTTGTAGTTACTACGGTCTCTCTCTCTCTCTCTCTCTCTTTTAAATAACAATATCTATTTTTATTTATTTTTTTTTTTTAACTACACGACATTTAAAAGCTGCCATGAACTTTATTTACATCAGTCTCATTCTCTAAAAGCCTAATTTTGAAACTTGATGCAACTAACGATTTATAATATATATATTTTATTAACTAACCTATTCAATGAAGTGAAAGACCTTTAAGTTTATAATTTACAACCAATTATGCTTGTCTTTTATCAGAAATTTACCAAAAAATACTGGACAGAGCATTTATTTTTACTTACTATGGTCTTTTTTTTTTAATAACAATATCTATATATATATATTTTTTTTTTAACTGTACGAACTTTAAAAGCTGCCATGAATTTTATTTACATCATTCTATTCTCTAAAAGCCTAATTTTGAAACTTAATGCAACTAACGATTTATAATATATATTTTTTATTAACTAACCTATTGAAGTGAAAGTTCTTTAAGTTTATAATTTACAACCAATTATGCTTGCCTTTTATCAGAAATTTACCCCAAAATACTGGGCAGAGCATTTATTTTTACTTACTACAGTCTTGCAGAGCATTTATTTGTAGTTACTACGGTCTCTCTCTCTCTCTCTCTCTTTTAAATAACAATATCTATTTTTATTTTTTTATTTTTTTTTAACTACACGACATTTAAAAGCTGCCATGAATTTTATTTACATCAGTCTCATTCTCTAAAAGACTAATTTTGAAACTTGATGCAACTAACGATTTATAATATATATATTTTATTAACTAACCTATTCAATGAAGTGAAAGACCTTTAAGTTTATAATTTACAACCAATTATGCTTGCCTTTTATCAGAAATTTACCCAAAAATACTGGGCAGAGCATTTATTTTTACTTACTACAGTCTCGCAGAGCATTTATTTGTAGTTACTACGTCCTCTCTCTCTCTCTTTTAAATAACAATATCTATTTTTATTTATTTATTTTTTTTTAACTACACGACATTTAAAAGCTGCCATGAATTTTATTTACATCAGTCTCATTCTCTAAAAGCCTAATTTTGAAACTTGATGCAACTAACGATTTATAATATATATATTTTATTAACTAACCTATTCAATGAAGTGAAAGACCTTTAAGTTTATAATTTACAACAAATTATGCTTGCCTTTTATCAGAAATTTATTAAAAATTACTGGGCAGAGCTTTTATTTTTACTTACTACGGTCTCTTTTGAAAAAAAAAAAAAAAAAAACAATATCTAATTTTTTTTTTTTAACTACACGACTTTTAAAAGTTGTCATGAATTTTTTTTATATCAGTCTCATCCTCTAAAAGCTTAATTTTGAAGCTTGGTGCAACTAATGATTTATAATAATATTTTTTATTACTCGAATTTTATTGTACTTTTTTCTTCCTTTTTTAAATATTAAACCATGGATATCAAGATAACTTATTTCATCGTTCTTACATGAATAATTTCCTTTCTTTCCGTTTTTTTTTTTTTTTTTTTTTTGTTTTTTTTCCTTTACGGAAAGGAAAGGCAAACTTTTGTCACTGACTCACACACCTATACATTCTTGATAATGGTCAGAAAATATAAACAAAAGTTGTAGATCAGCTCAATTTATTTAATTGATAATTACATGAAAATATTTTTGAGTGTTAAATTTTATTTATTGATAAACCATTCAAATAATGATAATAATAATAATAATAATAAAATCAAAATCATATAACTTCTCCTCTTAATAAAATATGTCATTATCGCCAAAAATGGTACAGAAATCATTTTGCCGGGCGTTGGGCTCGAACCTGTCTCTCGTCTACAAAAGTTCAGAGCTTTAAACTGGTGCTTTGGACCACTCTGCTAACCAGTTCTGCCCTTCCTCTTTTCTAAATAGAAGATCTAGTAAATTTAACTTCACGTATGAGCAAATGCGTGTATTTTTGACTGATTTTACAGAATCAGGTTTACGTTTTAATATATATGATTTCTTTTACATGTTCGTGTGATTTACCTTTTCCGCCAAAATTTTAATTGATAAGTATTTTGTATAAAATCTTATATTTAGTTTTCAATTACGAATAATTAATGGCGGAAGGTTTATAAGTAATGGGACTTCGTAAAATTACACAACGCAAGTATTTTATTAGTTTAATTTCTTAATGTTTAACGTGAGCGATGTTGTTATTATTATTATTATTATTATTATTTAAAGCTCACGTTACCCCATTACTAGAACAATATTATCATAATTAAGATCACAAGTGTTTGGAATGATGGACAGAAATTAAATAAATCCATCTATAATAATGAGCTGCTCATTTCTGTCCAACAAATATTATACAATCTTTTTTTTTTTTTAAGTACAGTTTTAAGGGAGCTGATCACTCAGCTTCGGAATTCTCCTCCGTAATGTTAAGTCTATGGGCTTTTGATGCATTCGTATATTTAAAATATCTTCTCGGGAAATTCATATTTTTGACGTCTTTTTTCTGTGTACTCTTCTTAAAGGATGTCTCTTTTTTTTCTTAGTTTTCAAAATATTTCTAAAATCGATGCTGAATTAAGTATTTTATGTGTTAAAAGCGGGCGAACTGTGAGTAAGATTTTAACACTTCCTATAAAATTAAGTTTATACTTTAGAAATATTTTGAGAACTAAGAAAAAAAAAGAGACATCTTTTAGGAAGTGTACACAAAAAATAGAAGTTAAAAAAAATAATTTCCATAGGAGATATTTTAAATATACGAATGCATCCAATGCCCATAGATTTAACATTACGGAGGAGAATTCCGAATCTGACAAGGGAACCACTTTTGGTGTTGCTCGCACCCAGCATCGAGACCTGGTGCGTTTTGTAGCCCTATACATAAAAGTTAGAGAACCGAAAAAATTTCTCTGTTAAAATAATATTTTATATACTTTTTTATA
The DNA here is from genome assembly GCA_963932465.1 of Maratus speciosus. Taxonomy (NCBI): domain Eukaryota; kingdom Metazoa; phylum Arthropoda; class Arachnida; order Araneae; family Salticidae; genus Maratus; species Maratus speciosus. The sequence continues at coordinate 430,264,887 of OZ010797.1, read as the reverse complement.
CTTTTAATTTTTCATTATTACATATTTATTTGTTTATTTCACGTCAAAAGTGAGTTAAGTCGCCAAATAGGGCGGTACAATTTTTTTGGCGCTTTATCCAAATAGGGCGCTTTATCCAAAGAGAAAATGTACAGAACTTATTACTAATTATATCAGATTGCGGTTTTTTTTTTTTTTATAATTGATAGCATAAGAAAAAAATATTAGGTTTTTATTTCCTTTCTATGCAGACGATAAATATATAAGTAATAAATATAATTCTATAAAAGCTTAGAAAAGTAATTGAAAACTATTTTTTAGTGAAATACAAAATAAGCAAATTATTTTCTTTTGAAATCAAATGAAATAAAGTTTCGAATGTTTAAAATGAAATGTTGCTGTTTTAAATGGTCCTTCGGTAAAAGTAATCATAAAGTAAATTAATATTTTTACACAATTTAGAAAAATTACTGTGGCCTAAGAGATCGGACATTGTAATTTCTAGCTATTACAAATTCAGCTATGACATTTGGCTAGGGTTGCCAGAAAGCTCTACTTTTGAAAAATAACGCCAACTGTTTCCCCGCCAAAAATATGAATGTAAAGTTGCAATTTTTCAAAAACAAATTCGTGGGTTTTTGAAGGAATTTTCAAACTTTTTTCAATATTTTATGCCTATTATTAACTAATTTTTATTTTTAAATGCTTTTCTTTAAAAAAATTCAATGTTAATAGTCCGATAAGTGGTCTCGAAAATTGCATTTTCAGAAAGTTATGCGGCTGTATAATCAAGAAATATTATTTTAACAGAAAATTTTTATCGATTCTCAAACTTCATAATGTAGGACTTTAAAATGCACCAGGTCTCAATGCTAGGTGCGAGCAACACCAAAAGTGGTTCCCTTGTGAGTGACCAGAAGCGTTTCAATATCTGCTTTGTAACCAAACCACCTCCGAAATTAAAGAATATCATTTGCACTAAAACTAACCTATTAAGTTTCAGAATTAATCAGGAGTATATGAAATACCATTTATTGGAGCATACGGATCAAAGAATTACTGTATTGGAATGACTAGTAGGAAATTTAAGTACAGGAAAAAGAAGCATATTGCTGATATTAAAAATTATAGAAAAAGCACAGCCCTGGCAAGATTATATCACGAAGAAATCATCCAAATAAATTTCTTTGACAGTACGATAATTTTTCCTACCAGTCTATATTATCCATCCATTATAAGATAAACTATAGAGATTCTAACACGTAAAAATTCCATATGTAATGATGCAGCATCCTTTAACCCTTAAATGCCTGATTTTTCAAAAATCATTGTAATAATGATTTTCGGCTTTCATTTTTTAAATAAATCATGGGAAAAATACTTTAAAAAATCCTATTTTGTTTTAAGTATGGTTTACGGCTAAAAAACAGTTCATTGCTAATCGGCAATACTGGTCTTTAGTTGAGAAAATAATTTTCCTTGATAAAATTCTATAATGTTAAACACACAAGAATTTTAGGAACTATAATAAGAAATAAATTTTACTTGCTCACTGCAGAACAAAATAGGGTATTTCGCAAGCTTCCAAAAAAAAAAAACAAAAAAAAAAACAAAAACAAGTAACAACAATTCAAAAAATAAATCTATCTTTATTCTTAAACAGCACAAGTGTTGCCAGCTACATGTTAAAAATCGATTTAATAATACTTTCAGAATGTATTTTGTTAGCAACATTAGGCATTATAGCTCCAATATTATTTTAATAGTATTTTAAGCCTAAATTGGGTATGTTGCCGAAAAGCAACACCCGGCATTTAAGGGTTAAATTACCAAAATAGTGGCTCGAGTTACTCAATGGTTACGGAAATAGAAATAAATATTTAAGTAAAATAAAAAATAACATGTGTTACATGAAAAACTGAATGATGGCGTTTCAGATCATTGCATCATAGATCGTGCAATTTCAGAATATTATTATTTATTTGTCTTGAAAATGACTCGGGTAGAGTCGAAACATGTCAACAGTCAAATAAAACTATTGTACTGTTTAGTTTTGAAATTTACACCTTTTAGCAATTAGAAATAGCATACTCATTCATTGTTTATTTGCATCTTTACGGGTGGTGGACTACAACTTGAATGATAAATACCATCGTATCGGCGACAAACGATTACAGCCCTTCGGGATTTTGAAATTTTAATGAAATTTTCTTGTGGTTCAAAAAAAAAAAAAAATAGAAAATTATTTGTTTCCTTGGTAATTTAGACCAGAAATAAAGAAACACTGAGAGAAAATTTTAAAAGGATATTTTACTCAATTAAAATAAATTAATAAATAAATAAATAAAACGCCGGGTTAACACTAAACTGCTCTGAAAAATATTATTGATGCTTTTTATGGGTTTAGCTCTGTCGGCTCCCACGATAACACAGAGGCACTGAACAAGTTTTCAACATCAGAAACTTACTGCAGAGAAATTACTAAATTTTTACACCTTTTTATATAATTTAAGTAATATCAGCAAATTCTATATATGTATGATTTCTCGATTATAGTAGAAGGTTATTTATTCCAATTTTACTTTACAAGTGAAAAAAAAAATGGAAAGAAGTCTCTGAACTGCCTGTGCATATATAACGTTATAATTTTAGGAGGGGGCGGGGGGCGTCTGACACATGATATCGTAAGATATCGATAGGGGGAGGGGGATTTGTTTTTGATATCGATATCATTTTTCACCCAACCTAAATTTACTTTTTTTATTTGTAACTTTGTCTTTACATCAAAATTGTATGTTATCTTTTTTGTTATCTGTTTTTATGAGAATACAAAGTTATTATTAAAATCTTTAAATGATTATAAAATTATTTATTTCCAAAATATGTAATACCCCAACGTTTGGCATTCCTATTCTTCTGTCATATATATATGCATATTAATCCGCTGTAAAGATCTGAACTATATCAGATTCGCCATATAGAAAGAACTAACGCATTTCTAAAACAGAGTAAAAATATGGTAAAGTCCACTAAGACGTGCGGTAAGATGAAATAAACTACTCAGTCACCATCGCTCTTGGACATTTGACAATCGGTGACAGTTTGCTAATGCTAAGGAGCAGCCGGTATTCTTTTGATCTTTGAGCGTGGGAAGAGAACTCACATACTTTCTCACGAGAGCATATGATCGCAGGATCCGCGGGCAAAAAAGAGGAGTTTCTTAAGGTGTCCATTCAGGGGATAGCGGAAAAGATCCCTGGGAGGTTCTTGAAAAGAACGGACAGTTAGTGGCTGAGAAACTCACTATTGTTTTTAGAGGAAGATAATTGAGATATATATACGAGAGGAGGATGAGGAGAGATTAGATTTTGGCTGGAGTTGGAAGAGCGACTTTTGGAGTGGAAGAGTTTGAAGGCCGAAAGGGCCGGACTTTACGATCCCTAGTACCGGGGAATGATTTCCCGAATCAGCGGCGACAGGGCACCAGGGTGCCGTCGCGGCAAAGGAGATCTTAATCTCTGAGACTAGACAAGCGTTTTCCGTTCAAGTAATGCAATGCCTGTGGACTTAATAGACTAGCTGCCACCTTCGCATAGACACTATTTCTGATACATAAACTTTTGTTCAACAAAATTTACATTGTTGTGTACATAGCGACTTATCATTACTCCAGAATATCTTTTATTGTATAAAATAAATTTTATATTATCATATTCTAAGAGAATATAAATTGCTAAGCCTTCGAAGTTAACACCCTCGACCACCGCTGCCGCCTTCTTAGGACACGGCACAACTGGTGGCAGCCAACGAAACGAACTTTTATGTGCAAAAAATAGTACAGATGAGATTGTTAGCAGTCTGTGATTAAAAACAAAAGAGAGCTGAGCATCGAGCAGCAGGACAACGTCATAGCCGCAACACTGTGAAGGAGTCAACAGTCCAGCGACCCAGGAGAGAGCAAAGGGACATCCAGGAGATCCACCTAAAGCCAAACGGAGAGTGCCGACAACCGACAGACTCCCTCGGAAAGGCCTGACCCTGACGCAAAGATAGTGACTGATACTTCAACAGGAGCACACTGGCCAAAGCAACTGTGACGGGACCTCAACACAACAGAGCAGGTAGGCTAATTATTTTTTTGAATGGCTCTCAAATTTTGTTTTAGTAGAATTTAAATGTTTTAAATTCGGGAACTAAAATTGTGAGATAGTAAAATTGTTGTAATTTGTAAAGTAAACATTAAGATAAGGGCATCAAGCCAAGCATAACAGAGGCAAATTCATAGGCATTTAAGATAGCTCAAGCTAGGGAGCAGATTAAAATCTGGTTTGTAAAAGGAAAATTTTGTTTCTAAGAAAGGAAGCGGAGAAATTTTTCAGGGGAGATTGCAGTAGCGAGCCGAAAAAAAAAGAGGCTCAAGGGAACAGTTTTTTTAAATTAGAGATGCAAGTAGTGTAATATTACATGTATATTGTGAGGAAAATTAATTTATGTTAATTAAACTACTGAATAAAGATATTTTCTAGAAATTTATGGTCAGGACACTGATTACACTGGTCATGGTTTGCAAAGAAGTACTCAGATTTGAAAAATTTGAAAAGTTTATTCGAAATATATGTGTGCAATTTCTATAAGATTTTACTATATATTGTGTTTTATCCTGTGTGTATAGGGACTTTAAACAGAAAAATTTATCTTGCACATTGGTTATTTTTAACAAAAGGGGAAGGTATCCACAAAATTTCACAGATATTGTAAATTTATACTTTATATCCTGTATTTGTATTTAAAATTTGTTTATGTAAACATATTTTATAATGTTAATTGACAGGTTTTAAATTCTCCGAGGAAATTATTGGTGTAAATTATTGAAATTGTGTTAAAAATAAGTCTTCATTATGACAAGGGTGACCGCATTAAAACATTGCAGAAAGATTGATCTACAGAATTTAGCAGCAGAATTGGGTGTAGCACTTGAGGATGGGGATACAATACAAATAATCATCCAAAAAATTGAGCAATCAGATATCTACGACGAGGACCTTGCGCTAACGCAAGCCAGGTACATTGTACAAGATAGAGAAGAATTTAGCTAGGGAAAAAGACCGCGAAAAGGCAGAAAAAGACCGCGAGAAGGCAGAAAGGGAACGCGAAAAGGAACAGTTAGAATTAGAAAGAGCTGAATTAGACAACGCAGACAGACAGAAAGAAAGAGAATTCAAACTAGAAGAATTAAGATTAACGCAAGGCACAGAGAGAAGCAGTTCCAGCGCGAGCAATCGTTCTGATAAAGGCCCAAAATTAAACATAAAATCTATTATGCATTCGTTCGATCCAGACAAATCAGACATAACTTTATTTTTAAATTTATTTGAGAGACAGGCAGAAAGATCGGGAATCGAGTCAGATGATCTAGTAACTCATCTTTTAGCTTTATTGCCCTTACAAATTGCGGAATTAATTTTACGAGAACCGTCTGACAGCGTGGACAATTTTGCTCACGTGAAAAAAGTTCTCTTAGAACGATATAGGTTAACAGCAGAAGCCTATCGTTTAAAATTAATGAGGCATCAAAAAAATACAAACACCCCATGGAAGGACCTAATCTTCGAATTAAATAGTTTTCAAGATGGGTGGCTTGATGGGTTGGGCATCAAAACCTTAGAGGAGCTAAAGGACGTGCTTATTACGGAACAAATTAAACGAAGAGTGCCGATCGAAACTAAAAATCATTTTATCGATTCGTGGGCAGAGTATAAAAAACCAGACAAACTCGCAAAAGATTTGGACGGGTATGAAGCAATAACGGGCGCGACGTCCTGGAAAGGGTATGCCAGACCCCCCCGTGGAAAAAAGATTCGAGAGACCGAGATATGCGGAAAACGTTAGCGAAAATGGTTCGATCGCATGGGTTATGAGGAAAGGTACCCGAGGAAAAATGACAATAATAAATCTAATTGGCGGGAGAAAAATGACGATAGGGGAAGGCAAAAAGCTTTCGAAAAAACAAAACAAAGCAATTGCTTTCAATGCGAAAGTCCAAAACGTAGGATACGAGACTGTCCGGATTTAAAAAGATCGGAAAAGGAAATAAGCACGGTACATCATGTTAGGTGTAGTACGAAATTAGATAAAGGTTTCGAACCATATTTAAGTAAGGGAAAGATAAATGGAGTAGAAATTACAATGTTACACGATACGGGAACCATGGATGATTTATGTTCAAGAAGATTCATTAATAAAGGGCAATTAAACGGAGAAATTAAGTGGTTAAAACAACCTCTGGACAGGGAACTTCAACAGCTTCCGGTTGCGGAAATAAAGTTAGAATTAGCGGATAAAACGGTGATAACAACTAAAGCACTTATCACAGACAACGAGTCAGATTTGGATTATTATATCCTTGGAAACAGAACACAAGAATTAATCAATTCGTATGAGCGTAAGAAAACTAAACAGCTGACCAAAGAAAACGAAACCAATAGCAATCGAAACTTTCAGTCGTGCATTCAAAGGGTGAGTCAATCACGAGAGATTAGTCCGGAAAACGCCACGGCAGACGATGAGTTGAACGAGAGCGAAAAGGAGGAACCAATTTCTTTACAACCGCTCGCACAGGAGTCGAATGAGAATGACAAAATACCGTTTGAAAATGAAACTTATAGCTTAAGGAAAAAAAGTAAGACGGATTGTAAAAATGCACAAAACATAGTCAAGTCGCGTGAGGAATCGATTTCCAGGTCAGAAAACTTTCGAGGCGATAGGGATTTGGAAAAACAAACGGGCGTTACGAAAAAGGATTATAACGGTAATCCGAAAAACAGAATAGCGACGAATTCGTCAAACTTCGAGAAAGAGGGGAGAACAAAAGACAGCGTTCGAAAACGAAATAAAGGAAAAGTCTATGGGTCAGAAAACCAAGAGAAACCACAAGAGAAACAGCTGTCAGGTGAGGTCAAAAACTCAAGGATTATAAGAAACTCAGACACACACATAACTCGCGAAGACAAGAAGTCAAAAATACCTGTAAAAATCATACAAAATAGGCAAAGTACTGGACAAGAAAAGCTGTTCAGAGATTCATCTCAGATAGCAGGGATTAAAATGAGGGAACAGCAGGTTAAGTCGCATGACGTCGGTAAAAAAGTCAGAAGGGAGAGTGAAAACTCAGTTAAAAATAAAAAGTGCGAATTACAGAATTTATGCAAAACAGTAGAAAAGGATTTTAAACCCGGGAAACAAATACTAGATTTAGGAACAAGCGGTCAACAAAATGAAACTGATAGTTGGGAGGACATTAAGAAAGGGAAAGGAAAAATAGCAAGGGCGGACGAACTTATAGACATACCCAAAAATACAAAACAGGCGAAAACAAATAAAGCGAAACGTGCTAGAAAAATTAATACGAAAATGAAAAGAAATAAAGGATTAAAGGTCTGGAAAATTGCTAGTCAAGGAGAGAAGTTTAACACTCCTAATTCCACGAATAGATTGAAAAGGCGAAAATGGAAAGGAATTGGCAACAGGAAAACGGGACAAAAAAGCACGAACATAGATTTAGAAGCTGAAATCAGGGTAAAAATAAACAAAAATCCGAGAAAGCCAACGGTAGTTAAAATAACGAAGATAAATACATTGTCAAAATCTAAAAGGGAAACAAAAAACAGGAAAGGGTTAGATAAAAACAAGGAAATTGATCAAAAAGAAATCAGTGAAAGGCAAGAGGATCGGCAAAATTTAGAGAGGCATTGCATAAGGCATTCGACAAATAAACGAAAGAATACGGGAAAAGATGGGACTACGAGAATAGTTGCCATAAAAAAATTAAAGAGCTGCACTGATAAGAAGAGTTTAATAGAAGCGGATAGCAGTGCGCTTTCATCTAGGAATAGCAAAAACAAAATGACTCGTAAACCGCTCAAAAGGGCACATACTTTGCAACCTGACCAATATGACAGAGTACAAAGGCCAAGGAAGGACATTGTCCAAATAGATTTTTTGAGTAGGGCAGAGTAATCTTCGAAAAAAAAAAGAAAACTGTATATAGTATGTTATCATTCCTTTTAATGTTTGACAATATAATATAATGTGAAGTGTTTTGATATAGAATAAAGTGTAAAATATTATATAGAGTGTATAATGAATACTTTTTTGTGGAGTGGCAGGCAGGTAAATAAAGTTTTTTTCTTTTTTCTTTTTTTTGCATGTGAGCCATTCATATAAATTTTGAGTCACCTTTCTCTTTTCCAGAATATTTCGCCCTGCGGCCAAAATATTCTTTTAAAAGGAGGGGGGGGGGTTGTAAAGATCTGAACTATATCAAATTCGCCATATAGAAAGAACTAATGCATTTCTAAAACAGAGTAAAAATATGGTAAAGTCCACTAAGACGTGCGGTAAAATGAAATAAACTACTCAGTCACCATCGCTCTTGGACATTTGACAATCGGTGACAGTTTGCTAATGCTAAGGAGCAGCCGGTATTCTTTTGATCTTTGAGCGTGGGAAGAGAACTCACATACTTTCTCACGAGAGCATATGATCGCAGGATCCGCGTGCAAAAAAGAGGAGTTTCTTAAGGTGTTCATTCAGGGAACAGCGGAAAAGATCCCTGGGAGGTTCTTGAAAAGAACGGACAGTTAGTGGCTGAGAAACTCACTATTATTTTTAGAGGAAGATAATTGAGATATATATACGAGAAGAGGATGAGGAGAGATTAGATTTTGGCTGGAGTTGGAAGAGCGACTTTTGGAGTGGAAGAGTTTGAAGGCCGAAAGGGCCGGACTTTACGATCCCTAGTACCGGGGAATGATACCCGAATCAGCGGCGACAGGGCACCAGGGTGCCGTCGCGGAAAAGGAGATCTTAATCTCTGAGACTAGACAAGCGTTTTCCGTTCAAGTAATGCAATGCCTGTGGACTTAATAGACTAGCTGCCACCTTCTCATAGACACTATTTCTGATACATAAACTTTTGTTCAACAAAATTTACATTGTTGTGTACATAGCGACTTATCATTACTCCAGAATATCTTTTATTGTATAAAATAAATTTCATGTTATCATATTCTAAGAGAATATAAATTGCTAAGCCTTCAAAGTTAACACCCTCGACCACCGCTACCGCCTTCTTAGGAAACGGCACACCGCTGTTCGAGAAACTATATGCGAAGTACGTTTGAAATGATACTTTGTATTTACTAGTAGATAAAAGAGAAAGAATTTTGTCAGTTTGCTTTGTTGATAAGAAGTTCTGTTTGCCCCCCCCCCCTCCTCCCCTCTTGCGGGGTCAAGTGCAAGAAGACATTATTACTGTTCAACGCACTATGTAAAAAAAAAAAAAAAAAAAAAAAGCTATTATTAATCTTTTTTTAAATAGTAACTATTTCTTTTAAGTGTTATTTAATTTGATATAACGTTATTTCATATATAAAATGATATTTTATTGACTTCTCTTCATTGTGAATCAATAAAGTATACGAAAAATAAATGTAACGATATTTGTATATCACTGCAAAAATCAAAAGAATTTTTAGACATTGATAACGATATCATTGACGGGGGGACGGGGTAGTGTTCGAGAGATGATAACGTATGATATCGTAAGGGGGGGAGGGGGTCCAAAAATACCAAAAAGTCGATAACGTTATATAAGTACATCCCCAATTTAGTTTGTAGAAGATATTCAAAACAACTGAAATCATTTTGTAACGTAAGAATTACCGTTTTACTATTGTCAATCATCAAAAATCATAGCAAAAGTATAAAATTTATCTTTATCTTTTTGGTTCCTTTCTTTTAAACAGGTGCCTTGCTCAATGATTTTAAGGTTTTTAACTCACTACTAAAAATAAATAAAATTGTTTATATCTTTGGCATCAGGTTTAGAATTTCAGCAAATTAAGATATTTACGGACGAATGTTGTTTCTCAATTGTGGTGCAAAATTTACTCAAACTTGCATTTTAAAATAAATAAAAATGAAAAACTTGTGTAAGGTTCTCTGAGCAGCATCTATATAGGGAACATCATGCGTATAGGAGTTGTCCCAATTCAAACCTATAAAAATATTATCGTTCTACATTTGTCAATAAAGTAAAGCATAATGTAAATATATTATTTTCCTTTTTTATAAAATGACCACACCTTAGTACAAGCTAGCTGCTTTTTAAATCTGTATAATTCGTATGTAAATGCGATTCTCAAAGAAGATCTAAGTTAACTATTTACGTGAAGAATCATTACGAAAATGTCGTTTTCTTCTGCTCTTAAATATTTTTTACTGCAAAATAGATTTTAAAAATTTTTCCCATCGTCGCCCAATGCACGAGAGTTGCTTTTAAACAAAAACTTTCATACGAAACTATATTGAAAATTGAAAATAATCTAATTTTGTTTTGCACTTAGGTGAAAATTTTGTTACAAAACTTCGTTTGCGATATTTAGATTTCGCAGAGTGTTTTATAGATGGTTTAACCCCTTAATTCTCGCTCCCGACAATATCACGGGCTGAGGTGTCGTTCGTTATTTCTTGTGTCCGTCATATTTCCGGACTGGAGATTTTATTGATGGAAAAAACTTCTGAAACCAGAAAAATTTAACTGGCATTTCTGTCTGAAGCGTTTGGGTTTGGTTTCTGGCGCTGATTGTGATGTTGGACTTTGTATTGCATCTTTCGAAATATATCATACTCAAAAAATTATTAATAATCAAAAGTTAATGTATATTATATTATTTCAAATATTATTTGTAAAAATTTGTTTGATGCTGATATATAGAGATCTAAGATGTGAAAAATAAAGGTCTTATTCGCATTAATTTGTATGGTGTAAAGCAAACATTAAAACACAGAATTCTCGCATGGTGGCTTTTCCACAAATGTGAATTTGTTCTATAACATCTTTTTTTTTTTTCGCCTTAAAAAAAAAAAAAAAAAAAAAAAAAAAAACTAATTACATATTTTATATAGAAACCTTATAATTATTCAATTTCTGTAACAAAAAAATAGGCACTTTTTTATGGTTTTTCCAAATATTAAGCAACCGTTAAGGGGTTAAAAAGCAAGGAAAAGTACCACAATTTCCAAAGAATATTAAAAAATTCATTTTATTAGCATAATTCAGTTTAACCCGAGAACATTTTATTTGGATTCTACTGCATTAGTATGTCAATAAATTTTCTGAATGGCTCCCAACGTATTTACGTCGGTGTTGTCCTAAGCAAATAAAAACCTTCTGCAATGCGAGAATTTTATTGTTCTGCCAATTAGAAACAAATAAAAATATAGCGGAAATATATAACTGCCTTATTCACAAAAAGACAGCACCTCAAAACAAGCTCGCGAATTTTTACCACTTGCAAAATACGTATGTCATAGCTGCCAAAACTTGAATAGATTTTTGTTACCACTAAAATTTAATAGAAATTTTTGTCTTGTTTCACCCTTAGAAATCGTTAGATTTCGGCGATTGTTTTAGGTAAAATTTACTATTAACTTTTAGCGGTAGGGAAAATCCGTACCAGTTGGCAGCTATGGTATGCTATGCATCCAGAGCTTGATTAACTACAGTGAAATACGTTTAACACGAAACTAAAGGGACCGAAATTTTTTCTCGTGTTAAAAGAATTTCGAAGTTAAGAGATCTGTAAAAAAAGAAGAAAACTTGCAAATATTTTCGACGTCGGCAAATTTTATTTCGATTTCCTGTTAAACTACTAGTAAGTCGCATTCATTAGGATTAAAAACAAGTAAAAAAATATTGTTTTGGGGGGAAAAGTCAGATATATATTTTTTAAGTGTCTTTTTCAGCATTCTGAGATCTAGCTTGTTTGAACCAAATAAGCAAAGCTGTCTCTAAATCTTCGTACTTAGCAGTTTTTATGCGTTTTCCCTCTGGCTGAAACATATACTGTGCTCAAATCTTAATGTAATGGGATCCTTGTTTTTTTATTATTATGTATAAAGTAGAAATGGCAATGCTAAACTCTTTGCAGATGTCTGTTTTCGTCCTTCTTTTTCATCAACTGCATTAAGCAGCTTCATCTTCATTTGAAGCGAAATAGCAGTTTGTTTTCGCACCGATTTCTCAGCCATTGCGCTAATAAAACATAACTAATTTACAAACAAGCTAATTTACAAAAAACACGAATTCACTGATTTACACCCAAAATTCAGTGGTTTTAACACAAAATTCACCAATTTCAACTCAAACTAAATAGCTCGAAATTGAATTTTTTTCGTGTTAAAAGGGGAAAAAAATGCATTAAATTGCATAACTGTCCAGACCGCTATATTATTTCGTGTTAACCGATTTTTCATGTTAAGGGGCCGCTGCACTGAAACTCCCAGAACTCGAAATCCCATGTTAACCTATGAGAAAACTTTCAAGCGCGATGACTCATTACCTAATATAATTATTAAAATACCGTTTACACCATCAGAAAGCAGACGTCAGATGCTGATGATGTGCGTTTTTAAAAATTGTCTAGGTAAATTTTAAATATTTTTAAGAAGATGATAAAATTTAATCAACCGGGAAAATTTATAGGGATTTTTTACGTACTTAAAATTTACGGAGACAATTTTTTAAAACGCACATCATCTGTACTGACGTCTACTTTCTGATGTTGAAAACGTATTTTAATAATTATATTAGGTAATGAGTCATCGCGCTTGAAGTTTTTCCCCATAGGCTAACATGGGATTTCGGGGAGTTTCAGTGCAGCGGAGCCTTAAGAGTTTTCGTGTTAAACGTATTTCACTGTATATGTTCGGCTCGGGTGCACTCAGGCCTTGCCGGGGACCCTTTTCTAAAAAAAAATTCATGCATTATAATCTTGACAAACAGTTTTGAGTGCAGTTTATAATTAAAACTATGGCTTTACGAAAAACCAATATATTATGGACACATGTAAAAATGCATTAAAAAATATAGTACGGAAAAATCTTCTGCACTACATGATTTTTAGAGTGAGTAAAAGTCTAAACCTATAAGATTGAATGAAACATGTTAGAAGTAATATCCATTCTTCTCAAAATTTCGAAGTTTACATTACAATTCGTTGTTGTTTCTAACTAGCTGGATGTGCCAATCCCAAAACATTCTTCTATATCATATATTTTAATATTTCAAATTGTAGTTACAAATGTCAATATTTCATTTTTATTAGTTTAATACTATATCAAAGTTGAATTTCATCTTAAATTTTTGCTTCAGTCAATTAATCGGTACAAAATGTTATACAGTATATCAACCGTTCGCGAATTGTCGGCTTATCAGGATGGGAAGTTCCCGTCGATTCACGAGCCGCCGGTGTACAATAGAACTACGAAAAATCAAGAAAATGGCAAAAAAATTGCTATTACAGCGCCCCCTTCCGGCAGATTTTTTTCAAATTCAGGCCAAAAACATACACAAAAAATTTGGTTCAATTCTATGCATAACTTCATACACTTTTCGATGGTACAATATTCAAAATGACACAAAAATCACTATTACAGCGCCCCTATCGGTGGATTTTTTCCAAATTAAGGGAGAATTTTCTTACCATAGCCACAAACTTAAAAAAAAAAAAATTGGTTCCATTCTATGCATAACTTCATACACTTTTCGATGGAACAATATTCAAAATGACACAAAAAAATCGCCTAAAAATCGCTATTACAGTGCCCCCTACTGGCGGAGTTTTTCCAAATTAAGATAGGACATTTTTGCCATAGCCTCAAACTTAAAAAAAAATTTCGTTCAATTCTATGCATAACTACATACACTTTTCGATGGAACAATATTAAAAATGGCACAAAAAATCGCACAAAAATCGCTATTACAGTGCCCCCTACCGGCGGAGTTTTTCCAAATTAAGATAGGACATTTTTCCCATAGCCTCAAACTTAAAAGAAAAATTTTGGTTCAATTCTATGCATAACTGCATACACTTTTCGATGGAACAATATTAAAAATGACACAAAAGTCGCACAAAAATCGCAATTACAGCGCCCCCAACCGGCGGATTTTTTCCAAATTAAGGGAAGACCTTCTTGCTATAGCCACAAACTTTTAAAAAAAAATTGGTTCAATTCTATGCATAACTTCTTACACTTTTTGATGGAACGGTATTCAAAATGACACAAAAATTGCTATTACAGCGCACCCTACTGGCGGATTTTTTCCAAATGAAGGGAGGACTTGCTTGTCATAGCCAAAAACTTAAACTAAAAATTTGGTTCAATTCTATGCATAACTCCATACACTTTTGGATGGTACAATATTCAAAATCGCACAAAAATTGTTATATCAGCGCCCCCTACAGGCGGATTTTTTCCAAATGAAGGGAGGACTTGCTTGTCATAGCCAAAAACTTAAACTAAAAATTTGGTTCAATTCTATGCATATCTTCATACACTTTTTGATGGTACAATGGCGACACACGGACATACGGATACACGGACGCATGGACAGACAGACATTTCTTATAAACATGTTTTTTGTGATATCCGACCCCAAAACGTGTAAATCCGTCGAAAACCGGAAGTAAAAAAAATTGCGATTACAATACTTTCTTCTATTGAAGATAGAAGAAAGTAGAAATTCTGAGATAGTTTAGTTTACATGAATGGGAAATATATATATATATATATATATGTAAAATGTCTGTGTTATGAACATTTGCTAAATTATAAATTTAATTTCAATTATTGGAAATCGATGACGATTTGTTATATATTATGGTTATATATATTATTTGTTTATTGTTGACGGGTGAGAAACATTATACAGGTATTACTGTTTTTCATGTTTTGAGAAATTTTATTTTGCGGGTTTGGGGGGGGGGGGGCGCACGTTTATTCTGCATTCATGCATGTTAAGTTAATTTCTTTTGTTTTTATTTTAATGGCAATTTTTTAAGTATTTCTCTAAAAAACTTTTTATTAAAGCTTTTTTGTTTTTGTATGCTAATTTTTATATTGCTAACATTATGTTTGTTAGTTTTAATTTGAGTTATTTTAGTTTTTTATGGAATTTGGTTAATAAAATGACAATAGTTTTTCAATATTGAATGCAGGGTGAGCGTGTGTTCAGAAACCTGCAAATTTTAAAAGTGGGCGTGGAGTTTTTTCTCTGTCCTCCCACTGATGAAGAACAGACTGTTTTTGTTTTCTTACCTGTCTTTCTTGTTCTTTTATGTATTTTATAGTTAAAAAAATTTCTGCAGATATACACCTTCCTTTTGGAGTTATGGTGTTTAGGCATTTTGAAATGATGTAATATATATATATATATATATATATATATATATACCGGGTGTCCCAAAAATGACTGATGGATTTTAAAATTCAGTAACTTGCAAACGGTGACAGATATTAAAAAAATTCTTGCAGGAGTGTTGTATAAGATGTCAGGAGTTTTAATGCTGTGATTCTCAGTTTTAGTTACAAATAGCATCGATAGATATCGCTGCAAGCAACAACCGCTAAATTCTGGCTCGATTTTTCGACATCTCTCTTTTTCCATGTGAAAAAAGGAGATTAAAATGTATTGCATGGATCCCGAAGTACCAAAAATCGGATCTGGACTGAGCGCCTAGAGTTTCTCTAAGCGCCTATTGCTCTCAGCGCCATCTATTGTTTTAAATTCAAACTAAAATATAACCCTCCTGCAAGAATTTTTTTAATATCTGTCACAGTTTGGAAGTTATTGAATTTTAAAATCCATCAGTCATTTTTGGGACACCCGGTATATATATATATATATATACCGGTTTTTATTGTTGTTTTGCACCCTCTTTTCATAATAATTTTCATAGTCATTCACTTTTATTAGAGATATATATATATATATATATATATATATATATATATATATATAACCATTAATTAAACATTACGGACCATCATCAAAAACCGCAATATTGTGAATGAAATGACAATAAAAATGGATGCCACAAACCTATAATATAGAGCTGTATGTATAAAATAAAGTGCCTTATACTTAATTACAAGAATTAATATGGAAGAAAAAAAAAAAAGAATATGGATACCGAAAAAAATTGAAAAACTTATATATTGAATTACGTTTTCAAGAGTACAGAATTCAATGATATAAGCAAATCGGTTGTTTTCTCTCTCTCTCTCTATATATATATATATATTATGAACTACAAATGAAAATTTGTATTAATTTGTATTTTCAGACCGTGCACAAAATGAATTTTGGGGCCCACTGAAAATATGGGCCCGAGGCACGTTCTCCGTGTGCCCCTGTGATAATAAGGTCTGCCAACGTATTTGCGTAGGAGTTGCCCTACTTCAGAGCAAATTAAAACCTTCTGCAATGCCAGAATTATTGTCTTACAATTAGCAACAAATAAAAATATAGCGGAAATATATTATTTTTTTTATTTATAAAAAGACAGCACCTCAAAACAAGCTCGCTAATTTTCACCACCTGCAAAATGCGTATGCATCCGTATGTAAATGCGAATCGCACAGAAGATGGATGTTAACTTTACGCCAAGCATCATTACGAAAATTGTTCGAAGTCCGTTTCTTCTGCTCGTAAATGATCTGCTGTTGTTATTCCGTAAGACGTAACGAGTGGCCGCGAAGTGAGAAATGCTATGGATCCACCTGCTCATTAAAAGGGACGGAGTGGGCCAGGTGAGGTAAGTGTCCTGCCGAAGGGTGCCACTTAATCGGCGCGACCACCTGCCCCACCCCGGCAGCATTTACGTGTTAGCAGATTTTGTAAGAACAGAGCTTTCGACAGAGATTGATAAAGAGCTTATACATGTCCTTATCACGTAGGAATTTTTACGGGACTCAATTCGCACTCCCGAATCTACACAGTGAATTTGGAAGAAGGAACCCACCCAGGTGGTGGGTGATTCAGATGCAGAGGCCCTGTTGGTGTGTATGTTTCTAATATGTGACTTCTAATCCTGTGATTTTCGTATTGAAATACAGTCATATCCGTGTATAAGAATTATTTTGCCAAGATAAATCATTCCATTAAGCAGGATATTACATTAATTAGGTTCCCATTATCACACTTATTATTAATAAAGCTAGTTATTATAATAAAATACTAAAATTGTGACGTAATTTTTCTCACTTTATACAATCCATACAAAAGTGGGAGAAATAAAACCAATCCATCTTTGGGGCCATATAGTTTTTTTTTTCTTTTCAAAATATTCATTGCAATGAATGTTTATTATTATTTTGGTTTTTCTGTATTGATCTTCAAAAGCAGATAAAAAAACAAGAATTAAAAATCATGCCTCACGGCACAGATTATGAAACACGCGAAATATTGTTAAGAAATTTCAATTTTGTCCTTACAATGAAATGGACTAACACACACACAAAAAAAAAATACACAACACAATAAAAAACTTTTTTCAGCAATTGCTGTTCATAGCCAGTAATGTGCGCGAATTCTTTCGTGTAGCCCTTTATATGATCTACACACCTCGTAATGCACTAAAAATTAGTAAAGCTTTAAAATGCACATCACAACTGAAAAAGCACATCCAGCAGATATGCGCCATAGTAAATTCTGTTACCGAATTGTTTTGAGTGTCTCTGTAAGTAAATGATAAATTCTATGTACTCTATAATCTATAGAAAATATGCTGGTGCACCTATGTAATGTATATCGATTTCATTGAAATAATATAACATCATCAAAATACACTGCTAAAGATTTTTCGCAATAGATCACAAAGTATAATCAAATTCTTTTCTGCGTCCCTGTAACCGAACTATTATTTCTACTTACTCTATACTCTATAGATAGCATATTGAAGTTATTCTATAGAAAACATTACTGAAGTTTTGGCTCTCTGTATATCGATCTTCATTGTATCCAATGTATTGTATATGTGTAGGAAACTGATAGGATTGTTTGATATATCCAGGGTCCATTGTAATCGGGGTCCGCTACAAAAGGTTTAACTGTACTTGTATATTAATGACTTTTTTATGATATAATTATAATGATCCTTTTCAAAACTTCAAAAGAAAAAAAAATCCGAGATTTAAAGATATAAGAACATAACCTAAATGAATTAAAAATTTCTCTTTCATATTCACACCTACGGTGAGAGGTGAGAGGTGGTGTGCTGAAAAAATATATATATAAGGTTTAACCTTACACTGCAAGAATTTTTCTTTCAATGAGATATTGGGTTAGTGAAATAAAGTATAAGGTTTAAACTTCTTGAGAAGTTATCAGTGCTTCACATGCTTCACGAGTGAAGCACAAAAAAAAAAAAAAGTCAGAACCAAACAACTTACACGCTGAAAATAATCTCACAATACCAATGAAAAATTTAAAATAATGGCCTGCAGGAAGAGAGTAAACCATATAGACTGGAAGGCGACTGCACAAACCATGACCTCATCGAGTTAGCGGCTAAAATTCCAGGATTAGTTAAAACTAGATTCCCATATTAAAATGCAACTGATCTACCAACATAATAGTGTTTGACTGTACTTGTATATTAAAGATGTTTTGATGATGTGAAGTATTATGATCCATATCAAAATTTTATAAAAAGAATCAGACGCTCCAAGAAATATGTGCAAGGAAATAACAGAAAAACATAACCCATATCAATTAAAAATTTCTCTTTCGTATTCACAATCCGGGTTCGCTACAATAGGGTTTGACCGTGCTTGGAAACCCGATTTTTGTGATTGACTAGTAGCTTTACTACTGTGTTTTCCTGCTCCCAGTCGTCCATGTTTTCATACCTTTGGGTGCAGGAAAACACACAATTATAAACCTATGGAACAACCACTAAAATCGGGTCTGCAGGTGGTTTCTACCAAGATTTGACATGGAAGACCAATTACATTTTAATATGCAAATCGAGTTCTATCTAATCCTGGAACTTCAGTCGCCAAGTCGATGAGGTGATGGTGTGTGCAGTCGCCTGCCGGTCTAACGCTTTTATGTACGCAGGATTATTGATATGAACTACCACCGACTGGTAGTTGAACCGTGTTACAACGAATCTACAATATACTGAATTTATGGTTCTCTGTATACATATTTCGTTTTATTCAATGTATTGGATATGTGTAGGAAGGTGAAAGAAATAACATTTTCGTTTCGTATATCAGGGTTCGTTATAATCCAGGTTTGCTACAAAAGGGTTTGACTTTACTTTTACAAATTGTTTACTTCGATATGATCTTTCACCTTATTAAAGGGGAAAGTTTTGTTACAGTATTCCGAATATGTTCTAAAACGCTTCATAAGCTATGCTTGATGCATGATGTTCCTTTATTGTTTTATATAGGAAAATAATGTTTTAGAAAACCAATGTAGCTGTATTCATATAAATAAAAGAATATTTAATTTAAAAGCTTGGACTTTAAATCCCTTAAGTACAAAACTAATGTATATAATTGGTGATTTTTTACAGATTCCCATATGTATCAATGCGCAGTGTATTATTACACTTTTTGAGGACTAGCTGCTTGCTGTGCTTTTGAAATACACACACACATGCACACACAAACACGATGAAAACACCCACATTAATGAAATACCAATAAAAGTTTTAAGATAATGGCCTACAGGAAAACAGTAAACTATATTTAGATACACAGGATTATTGATATAAGCTCCCATCGGTTGGTATTCAATGCAGTTGAATTTCGTTATAACAAATCTACAATTTATCCAAATTTTGGTTCACTGTATACAGATGTTCGTTGTATCTAATGTATTGGATATGTGTAGGAAACTGAAAGGAACAAAACTTTCGTGCGTTATACCCATGCGTTCATTATAATCGGAGCTCGCTATAATAGTGTTTGACTGTACTTGTATATTAAAGATGTTTTGATGATGTGAAGTATTATGATACATATCAAAATTTTATAAAAAGAATCAGCCGCTCCAAGAAATATGTGCAAGGAAATAACAGAAAAACATAACTCATATCAATTAAAAATTTCTCTTTCGTATTCACAATCCGGGTTCGCTACAATAGGGTTTGACCGTGCTTATACACTGCTCAAAACAATTAGGGGAGCACATGGTTTTAACAAAATTACGCAAATATTTACATCGATAAGTAACATAAAATAAAACATCCATAATTTAAAGGGTAGTAGAAAACAGATAAAAAAACCTTAACATGCAAGTTAAAGTTTATGACATAAAAAACTAGAAAAAGGAGATAAGTGCAGAAATCGGGATTGCAGAAACGTCTGTTTCACGGTCTCAGTTGTAAAATTCAATTGCTCAGCTTATGTTTTGAGAAAAGGTGACTTGAAAATGTCACAACAGTGTGATTTAACGGAATCCATGGCTTGGCATGTTATCGGGACAGTTGAATTTGGGAAAACGCAACGAAGTGTAGCGGATGCTGTTGGGGTCGCAAGAAGTGTCAATGCAAGGCTGTGGTATCGATTCCAAGACATACGGAATGACAGACATCGACAAGGGCAAGGTCGTCCATGTGTCACCACAGAAACTAATGACCGATATATTCTGCTAGCAGCGCGTCGAGACGGAACGAGCAATGCTACTATGCTGCAAACACAGTTGTTCTTGGCCACAGGACGAAGGGTGTCCAGCCAAACAGTCTGAAATAGGCTCCATCAGGGTGGTCTCTATGCACATAAGCCAGTGGTCTGTATTCCGTTGATCTCAAGCAGCTGTGCGGCCCAAAGAATGTGGGCAACTGAACATCGAGTTTGGAGGCAACGTTGTTGGAGTCAAATTCTGTTTACAGACGAGTCCCGATTTAGTCTGGATGTGACATCTGATGTGTTTTGGTATGGGGAGAAAGAGGCACTTAAAATAATTCCACATTCTTTCGTGAAAGATCACATTACAGACGAGATGGGTTGATGCTAAGGGCTGGAATCATAGGTGGACGTACGGGCTGCATATCATTCGGAATGGCACTTTGACAGTCCGAAGTTATACAGACGAGATACTGATACCTCCTGCCGTATTTTATGTCTTAGAAATTAGTGATATCTTTTTTTCCCATGCATGATAATGCCAGACCTCATACAGCTCGTCTTGTGGAAAACATGCTTGAAGCTGAAACAATACAGAGTATGGAATGACCAGCATGCTCTCCTGACCTGAATTCAATCGAGAATGTTTGGGACAGACATACTCAGACGACGCATTGCTGCGAGACCAAGCCCTCCTTTTACTGTCTGGGACTTGGAGATGGCAATTCTTGAGCAGTGGAACAGTGTTTCCCAAAGCCTTATCGATAACCTCATCGCTTAGATGGAAAGCACGTGTGCAGCAGTCTTAGCTGTTCGAGGAGACCACACGCCATATTAAGAATCTTGCATCATTTCTAAACAATACTTATTTTTTATCATTTACATGTAACCAAATTGTTGCCCTAAACCATCTTTTTATGTTCTTTCCTTCTTTTTAAAGAATAAAAGCTCCCTCACAATTTTTTTTAGTCTTTTTTTTTCTGTATTGCGCATTGATAGACGTGTACTATTCATTTTATGCCCATACATGGCTGTCTTGCACTGTTCTCTTCACTTTTTTGCTTGCTCCCCTAATTTTTTTGAGCAGTGTATATTAAAGATGTTTTAATCATGTGAAATATTAGGATCCATTTCAAAACTTTAGAAAAAGCATTGACGCTTAAAGAAATATGTGTAAAGTAAATAAAAGAAAAACATAACCCAAATCAATTGAAAAGTTCTCTTTCATATTCACACTTACGGTCAAAGATAAGGTAGGGAAAAAAAGTATAAGGTTTAACCTTACTTTGCAAGAAATTTTCTTTTCGAACTATATGTGACCACATAAGACTTTTTTTTTTCTCTTATGATAATTATGTTTAAGAAAACCGATGCTGCTGTATTCAGATAAATAATTACAGTTGGTTGATTTAAAAAATTATAATAATTTAAAAGTTTGAGATTTAAATTATTTAAGTACAAAGCTAATTTAATGTACAATATGTATTTTTTTTTACTTCTTCATGTATGCATCACTGCGTAGTGAAAATAAGTTCTTGAGATATAACTGCTCGACATGCTTCACCAGAAATACACACACACACACACGAAAAAAAAAAAATCAAAACCAAACCACGTACATGATGAAAACACTCACAATAATGAAATATCAATAAAACTTTTAAGATAATGGCCTACAGGAAGACCGTAAACTACACTGCTGAAAACAATTAAAGGATATTTGAAGTTTTATATAAAATAAAGATATAAACGAAATTTTTTTTTGCCGAAAATAGAAGAAGAGAATCACAAATTCAAATTTTCTTGGTTTTCAAACTGTGGAGTATGCAAATTTTGAGTTCGACGTCAAAAACATAGCTTCAGCGGCAGCGAATGAAATTTGACTTTCAACTGGATAAAAGAGAAGGAAGACAAGGATGATCGGCATTCAGTGATTGCTTTGTTTCGATGAGTACGATGTCTCAGCGAAGTCATTTGACAGATTCAGAAGCTTTGAGAATTGTTGGTAGGTTAGAAGGGGGCCAAACTCCAGCCGAAGTAGCGCAAGCCATTGGAGTGTCACAAAGTGTCATTTCCAGGATCTGGAACCGTTTTTTGGAGAGTGGATGTGCAGGCCGAAGACCAGCGCAAGGTCGTAGACGGGCAACAACGCCCAATGAAGATCGGTATTTAGCGTTAACAGCTCGGAGACACCGAACCATGAACGCTACTCTTCTCCAACAACACCTTCGCTCGGCTACAAGCACCACGATTTCAACTCAGACTGTCCGAAACCGGCTCCATGCTGTAGGTCTGTATGCTCGCCGACCGATGGTATGTGTTAGATTAACATCAAGGCATCGTCGCGACCGCAGGGAGTGGGCAACCGAGCATGTCAACTGGAGGAGAAATGAATGGAGCAATATTCTGTTTTCTGACGAGTCCCGTTTTTCTGTGCATCTGGATAATAGGCGTATTTTCATCTGGAGGGACCGTGGCAGTAGGAATAATCCTGCGTTCGTGCACGAAAGTGTCAGATTTGGCGGTGGAGGAGTGTTGGTGTATGGTGGCATCTCCATTGACGGGCGCACCGACCTCTACATCATTCGAGATGGAGCTCTGACTGGTCGCCGATATATGGATGAGATCCTCAGACCTATTGTAGTCCCTTACGCTGCAGCAATCGGAGATAACTTCATTTTAATGGACGATAACTGCAGGCCACATTGTGCAAACCTGGTGGAGGATTTCCTTTTCGAGGAAGGAATCGTTCGAATGGAATGGCCAGCGTGTTCTCCAGACATGAATCCAATCGAGCACGTTTGGGACGCTCTAGGAAGACGAGTTTCTGGCCGCCAACAACCCCCACAAACTCTCCAAAAACTGGAAAGAGCTCTTCTGGAAGAGTGGGGCAGAATACCCCAACTCGTCATTAATAGCCTCATTGAGTCCATGCCTCAAAGGTGTTCAACGTTGCTGGCCGCCCGTGGAAACCATACCTCCTACTGAAAATGATTTTCTTTGAAGAAAACACCTTTTCTTATTCTTTTTTTCTCATATGCACAAATTGTGTTTTTTTCCTTTAGTACACAAATGCGCAATAAAATGCATTTTTTTCTGCCAAACATGTGTAATTTATTCTCATATAACCTACTATGTCTGCGTCGACCATGTATCAATCAGCTAAACAGTTTACCAGATACAAAATCCACCTAAAACTGCAATATCCTTTAATTGTTTTGAGCAGTGTATATTTATGTATACCCCCTTAATTCTCGCTCCCGTCATATTCACGGGCTGTGTCTTTTACTCAGATTGTTTGATTCCCACCAGTTTTATAAAATAGTGTAATTGGCTTTATTATGGTATCATTTTACCTGTCATTAAATAAGCTGAATATTTCTTTTTCAAAAAAGTGGTGCCAATAAGCAATTTGAATTTTTAAACCGTAATTTAATTCGAGCGTTAAGGGGTTACTGATATAAGTTACCAACAATTGCAGGTCTGCCACTGGCGACTATTTTAATATTCTATTTGCACCCATATTTTTTTTTTAAATAATTTCTGTAGTTAACTTTGTAGTTTATTTCTCTTTCACATGTTGTTAAAGTATATGAGAAAGATTTTTGTTTCGAGAAAGTGGGGCGAGATAGAATTTACAAATAGTCGCTAGTGGCAGCCCTGAATTGGTATTCAAACTCAATACAGTTAAGCCGCTTTATAATGAATCTACAATTTACTGAATTTTTGGTTCTCTGTATACCAGTGGTTCCCAACGTGGGGCGTACGCCCCACTGGGGGGCAATTTGACTTTTTAAGGGGGCAATTCCAAATTTGTTGCTTACTCATTCTCTATCAGTTTCTTCTATCTTTTTTTTTTTTTTTTTTTTTTTTTTTTTTTTAAAGTATTGTTGCAGGTTAAAAATAAATGGAATGCAAGAAAAAAAATTTTAAAAACAGTTTTATATATTGAATTTCAAAAATGTACCCATTGGAAACTTTAAAATACATTTAACACAAGAATATTTATACGAAAAGCTTTTAAAATATGTTTTTGACATTACTTAATCCCACTATAATTTTTCTAAAACGTCATTTTACATATTTTTTTTATATAACGCTTTCGATTATTTATTTAAAGATCTTTCTACTTCTATTTGCTCTGCTATATGTCACTCGAAGATTATTTTACATGTGAGATTACTTAAAAGAACATATAAATTTGACTGTCTTGAGCCTATTTAACCTTAAAAATATCTGAACGAGATACTACCAACTTTATAAAACTTATAAATATTAAATAGCATTAGAAAAATAAATGGGTAGATAGTAAATATATGTAGCTCTGGTGCAGGCATCCTGCATAGTACATTAATTTACATGATGACATAATCATTTTAAATTTTAAGCTCAGGTAATGCATGGAAGACAAGTAACGATATTTCGAAAGGGAAAACATAGAAAATGTGTTATGATTGAAAATAATAGCTACTTCATTTTTATTTAAAGATGAGAATTTTGAAATACTTCCTGTGTATTGTATATTCCATAGAAAGAAATTTTAGTGTACAAAGCTTTCCCAGCAACTATTAATAAGTCACAAAAATGAATTATAAAACGTTTGAATGAATGTCATCAGTTTTAACGTTAAATGTAAGTCTCCCTTCAAGATATTTTATGAAGATAAAAATGCACAAATGAAGATAAAAATGTCTGGTCTGCATTATCACATATCACTTTTCTTTTAACATTGAGGTAAGTTAGAAAAGAACAGAAAAACTCTTTATCGCAGAAAGGCGAAGATGTATAACCTCATTGCTTTTATTAAAATTTTGTTAAAACACATTTGTCACAGAAGATTCACCTCTTTGATAGGTTAAAAAATGTGAAATGAATAGTTATTTTTAAGGCTTTATTATGCTTCCACTGTGTGAATAGAGTTCGCTTTTAAAAAAATAACAGACATAATTTACAGATTAAGAGAGGGGTGGGGGACATAGCCACATTACTGACGCTTTGGTGGGGCGTGGCCCAAAAAAGGTTGGGAACCACTGCTGTATACAGATAATCGTTGCATCTAATGTATTGGATATGTGTAGGAAATTGAAAGGCACAAAAGTTCCGTTCGTTATACACAGTGTCCATTCCGGGTTCACTACAATAGTGTTTGACTGTACTTGTACATTAAAGATATTTTGATGATGCGACGAAGTATTATGATACATTTCAAAACTTTATAAAAAACATAAGGCACTTAAAGAAATATATGTTAGTAAATAAGAGAAAAAGTTAACCGAAATCAACTAAAATTTTCTTTTGCATATTTATACCTAACGGTCAAAGATAAGGTAGGAAAAAAAAGTATAAAGTTTGACCTCACACTGAAAGAATTTTTCTTTTGGAACTATATGTGACGACGTAAAAGTAAAATCTATATATTTTCTATATGAAAATAATGTTTTAGAAGACCGATATTGGTGTATTCATATAAATAATAGTTGGTTGAATAAAAAAATCTCTATTTTAAAAGTTTGAGCTTTAAATCGTTTAAGTATAAAGGTAATTAAATGTACAATTGGTAAAATTTTTACTCATTCATATATGCATCAGCGTAGTGTAGGATAAAGCTTCTTGAGAACTAACTGCTTGCCTTGCTTCACCAGTGAAACACAAAATGAAAAAAGAAGATGAAAAAAAAAAATCAAAACCAAACCACTTACATGATGAAAACACTCACAATAATGAAATACCAATAAAAATTTTAAGATAATGGCCTACAGGAAGGCAGTAAACTATATTTATGTATACGGGATTATTGATACACACCCCTGTGCCGTCACCGCATTTAATTATTCCAAACTACCATCCATGTCTTCAAACTTCGCAACACACTCGTCAATGATTAACGACTTCCGTTGTTCAATAAGACCAGGTACTCTTGCAAACAAATTAAAAACAACACAAAGTGAACTCTCGAACTTTTTTATATATATTTTTTCCCCTAACACTCAACATTAGAAATCTGAAGACCCCCAGTTTCTCTTCTTGAAACTGCATAAAATTATCCACGCGTTTGATTTAAGTGGGTAAAAAAGTCGTTTGAGGATTAAGCTGTTAAGGAGCACTTCTCCGTAGATAGTTTTATGATGGAAAAAGTGCTATAAAAATTTACGGCTATTGTTCGAATAATTTAGTCATTACGACATGGGCGCCGGAAGAACAAAATCCAGACAGGGCAAGATTTTTGAACAGAAATGCCTAGCATCCGCAACCTTGACCGTGTTTTTTAAAAAGGAAAATATAAGCTTTAAATAAGCTAAACTAAGAAAGTTTTATCAAAACCACTTTGCAAGATAGTTAAGTAAGCCTAAGTGAAAAATGCAATACAGTAATGTTACAAATAAAGAAAAAATTTAAAAACAAAGTAAATTCCATCTGGCTTTCGTGAAAATAAAGAACTGGAACAGTTTACTCACTTTTTAATTGGGGGAGGAGAGAATCTGACCCCTGAATTAAATATTGTTTTTCACGGGGGTTCAGAATGGCAGAGCTTCTCCCGCACTGTTTTTCTTCAAAATGATTAGGCAAAAGGGAAATTTAGTTCTTGCAAACAATTGCAAAAAAAAAAAAAAAATGAAAACTCAAATGTTTTCATATTTTTTCCCGTAACACCCAACATTAGAAATCTAAAGTCCCCCAGTTTCTCTTCTTGAACCTGTATTAAATTATCTAAGTGTTTGATTTAAGTGGGTAAGAAAAGTTGTTTGAGGATTAAGCTGTTAAGGAGCACTTCTCCGTAGATAGTTTTATGATGGAAAAAGTGCTATAAAAATTTACGGCTATTGTTCGAACAATTTGGTCATTACGACATGGGAGCCGGAAGAACAAAATCCAGATAGGGCAAGATTTTTGAACAGAAATGCCTGACATTCGCAACCTTGGCCGCGTTTTTTTTTAAAAAAAGAAAATATAAGTTTGAAATAAGCTAAACTAAGAATTTTTAATCAAAACCACTTTGCGAGGTAGTGAAGTAAGTCTAAGTGTAAAATGCAATACAGTAATATTACGAACAAAGAAAAAAATAAAAAATAAAAAGTAAATTCCAACTGGCCTTTGTGAAAATAAAGAACTGGAACAGTTTATTCACTTTTTAATTAAGGGAGGAGAGAATCTGCCCCCTGAATAAAATATTGTTTTCCACGGGCGTTCAGAATGGCAGAGCCCCCCTGCCCGCCCGGCATCGTTTCTCTTCAAAATGATTAGAGAAAAGGGAAATTTAGTTTATTAAGTTTCAAAATCCACCAAGTACATTGGCAAACAATTACGAAAAAATGAAAACTCAAATATTTTCATATTTTTTTCATAATACTCAACATTAGTAATCTGAAGACCTTCTTGAAACTGCATTAAATTATCCATGCGTTTCATTTAAGTGGGTAAAAAATTTCGTTTGAAGATTAAGTTGTTAAGGAGCACTTCTCCATAGATTGTTTTATGATGGAAAAAGTGCTATAAAAATTCACGGCTATTGTTCGAATAATTTGGTTATTACGACATGGGCGCCGGAAGAACGAAATCCAGACATGGCAAAATTTTCGAACAGAAATGCATGACGTTCGCAATACCTTGGCGTTAGTGACCAATGCAATACAGTAATGTTACAAATAAAGAAAAATTAAAAAATACAAAGTTAATTCCAACAGGCCTTCGTCAAAGTAAAGATGGAAACAGTTTGTTAACTTTTTCATTAGGGAGAAGGAAATCTGCTTCCAGAATTAAATATTGTTTTTCACAAGGGTTTAGAATGGCAGAGCTCTACCCCCCCCCCCCCCCCCCCTCATCGTCTCGTTTTTCTTCAGAATGATTAGAGACAAGGGGAATTTAGTTTATTAAGTTTCAAAACCTACCAAGTACTCTGACAAACAATTAAAAACAAACAAAAATTGAACTCTCAAATATTTTATATTTTTTCCCTTAACTCTCAACATTAAAAATCTGAAGACCCCCAGTTTTTCTTCTTGAAACTGCATTAAATTATAAAATGTATGATATTACAATTCTGACAAAATTTTACTTAAAAGGTGGTAAAATATACATGAAAAGGTTTGCACAGCAGAAAAACCGTCAAAGATGTTAAAACCCCAAGCGCTTTCAACTGCACTATAACAGTCGTCTTCAGGGGGAAAAATCAGACGAGACCCTCTGAAGACGACTGTTATAGTGCAGCTGAAAGCGCTTGGGGTTTTAACATCTTTGACGGTTTTTATGCTATACAAACCTTTTCATGTATATTTTAGCACCTTTTAAGTAAAATTTTATCAGAATTGTAATATCGTATATTTTCTTTGTTAATCAAGCTGAATATGACGTTCAATAATTATAGTTTGAACTATATTTTATAAGGCATTAAATTATCCATGCGTTGAGAAGAATTCTGTTCGTAAAATGGTGAAATAATTGTCTATACCAGAATTTTCAGATGAATTTCTTAGAAAATAAAAATCCGCTATTTTGCACTTTCATTACAAAAACTGAATTTTATTAAAATATTCTTGGTGCCATTTGTCACTTTTGGAATTAAAATTAGGTGGCTAGACCGTATAGCCACCACCCCTGAAAGGGTTAACTGTTAAATCAAAGAAAGAAAAGAAAAGTCGTTTGAGGATTAAGCTGTTAAGAAGCACTTCTCCGTAGATAATTTTATGATGAAAAAAGTGCTATGAAAATTTACGGCTGTTATTCGAGTAATTTGATTATTACGACATGGGTGCCGGAAGAAGGAAATCCAGACAGGACAAGATTTTCGAACAGAAATCCTTGACATCCGCAATCTAAGTAGCTTTTTTTTAAAGTGAAGAATATAAGCTTGAAATAACCCAAACTAAGAATTTGTTATCAAACTTTTGTAAGGAAATTCAGTAAGCCTAAGTGTAAAATGCAATACAGTAATATTACAAGTAAAGAAAAAAATAAAAATACAAAGTAAATCCCTACAGGCTTTTGCCAAAATAAAGAAAAGACGCAGTTTATTCACTTTTTCATTAAGGGAGGAGAGAATCTGCCCCCAGAATTAAATGTTGTTTTCCACGTGGTTTCAGAATGGCAGATCCCCCCCCCCCTCCCCCTCACGAAACTATTTTTCTCCAAAATGATTGGAGAAAAGAGAAATTTAGTTTATTAAATTTCAAAATCCACCAAGTACTCTGGCAAACAAGTTTTAAAAAAAAATTAACTCTCAAACATTTTCTCATTTTTTTCGAATTTTCAATATTAGAAATCTTAAGACCCCCAGTTTCTGTTATTGAATTTGCATTAAATTATCCACTAGTTTATTTAAGTGGGTAAAATAGTCGTTTGAGGATTAAGCTGTTAATCCCTTGGGGGCGAGTGACATGTATACGTGACTCATTAGGTGCTCAAATTTCGTAATTACCCACAAGATATTTTTTACTGTAAATTTTGCTTTATTTAGCCAAAATTTTCTGTTTTGAAAAACCGGTGATAAAAGTTTAAAAATTCTTTATAAGACGTTCATCGCGAAAGGGTTAAGCAGCACTTCACCGTAGATAGTTTTATGATAGAAAAAATGCTATAAAAACTTAGGGCTATTGTTCGAATAATTTGGCTATTACGACGACATGGGCGCCGGAAGAACGAAATCCAGACAAGGCAAGATTTTCGAACAGAAATCCTTGACATCCGTAACCTAATCAACATTTTAAAAAAATGAAGAACATAAGCATGAAGTAAACTAAACTAAGAAATGAAAAGCTCAGATGATACAGGTGGTAAGTAACACAATCATTAAAATCTCTGAAAGTATAAGGGTTTTTTCGAATAATCATTTAACGGATGGTAAATGATTATCCTAACTCATATGATTAACTAAAAAGTTTTTGCTTTGTCATATACCCCTTTTATCATCTGAACTCTTCAAATGTTTATCAAAACTACTTCGCAAGACCATTTTTAAACATAATCAATGTAAATGCAACAAATAAGAAATAATTAAAAATGCAAAAATAAATTCCAACCGGCTTCTTTTTTAAAGGAAAATTGGAACAATTTATAAACTTTTTCATTAGGGAGATGATGGGAGACTGAGTCCTTTGAACATTCCGTTTAAGACACATTTTAAACACCTTAACATAAAAAGAGAACGTAATTCAATATTGTTTTTCAAAGGGAGTTCAGAGTGGCAGAGCAGCCACCACCGCCCGTTTTTCTTGAAAATCGTTACAGAAAAAAAAGAAATTTAGTTTATTAAATGACAAAACCCACCAGATAATCTTGCAAACAATTAAAAAACCACAAAAAATTGAACACACTCAACATTATGGAAGTCCAGAGACTCCCAGCATTGATTTAAGTGAGTAGAAGAGTTGTTGAGAAGTAAGCTGAATTTATGATGGAAAAGGCGCTTTAAAAATTAACAGCTATTGTTGAGAAATATTCTAGTTATTGCGATATTTCTACAAAAGAACCAGTTTTTTTAGTTGCTGTAAGAAAAATGTTTTAAATATGACTTTAAAAAAAATATCGTTTTTAATATGACATACTTTTCACCATTAAATACTTTTCTCACGTTATAATTTATTTTAAAGTTTTCTTTCCTTATCAATACCTACATGCAAATATATATTTCATTCAAAAATATAGTGTTTGGACATGCTGCGAGAAAATGATTTTTTAAAATCATTTTTGAACGTTTATAAATTTATAGTTTTAAATATTACATTTCAAATATGAATGTGATTTTCACCATTTAATGCTTTGTGCATGTGACAGCTCTCTGCTACAAAAGCATTTTAAATGTTGCAAAAAGCTTTTAAAGATTGCTGTTTATCAAAAGCAACAGTATTTGATTAGTATATAAAGTTTAAAGATATGGTAGAGAATTATTCGCATAGACGATAAGCGAACTGGTAAATCATCCACTTCGATTAATGATGAAGATATCGATAATGTCAGAAAAGTGGGTATGATAATAAAATACATTATTGAACAAGTTCCTATATCATTCAATTTCTGTCAAGCAATTTTAAAAGATCACTTAGGGTTGCTACTTAGTCGCTTTTCGAATAGCTCAAAGAATTTTGAACTTGTTCCAATAACAACAGCGTTCTCAAGTGTCCCGAGGTAATTTCTCAAAGATATTCCTTTCTCAAACGCATTATTACCGGTGATGAAAATTGGCTATATATGCTTTTGATACATAAACAGCTCAACAATCAAGTGAATGGCGCTTGAAACTAAGAAAAGATTGAAAAGACTACGTGAAAGTTGCTCAAAAATCAAGGTAATGTTGACTGTTTTCCTTGATAGTCGTGGTGTTGTGTATTATCAATTCCTACCAAGTGGCCAGACAATCAATAAAAACTATCATTTTAGTGGTTTTCGCCGTTTGTGTGTTATTCGTCGAAAATGGACTGAAATGTGGCGAGAAAAATCATGCGTTCTGAACCACGATAATGAGCCTTCTCGCTATCATTCGTGAGTTTTTAATTCGACAAGAGCTCATTTTTAGCTCATTCGACAAGTTCCATATTCCTTTATCCAGATTTGAACTATATCACTATATTCCCTGCAGAAAAATCCTCAGTGGCACAGATTCGCTATATAAGAAAACCTAATGTGTTTCTATAACAGAGCAAAAATATATCTAAGTTCACTAATCTGGACGGCAATACAAAGCGAACCGGTCGGTCACCATCGATCTACTACGTTTGACAGTCTAAGACAGTTCGCTAATTCAAGGGACCACCTGGAGAGCTTTTGATCAACCGCGTAGGAAATAGCTCACATATTTTCCCACGAGAAGATATCCGCTCGCGGACTCCGTGTGCAAAAAAATAGGCGGGCCCCTGGACAACCACTCAGTGAACAGCTGTCAAAGATTTTTGACAGGCGAAGCCAGCGAGTAGCTGAGAAACTAACTATTGTTTTAGAACTAGATAATTTAAATATATAGGACACGAGGATGATTTTTAGATAGTTAGTAATTTGCTAGATTCAAGAGAGGAACTTTCAGGGATAACCTGAAGTGGGAGAAAAAGTCTCTCCGGGCGAGCTCAAAGTTCACGGGCGATCGACCCGAGGTGATTAGGAGCCGAGACGGCTAAGAAACAACATCCAAGCCGGCAACAATTAACTGACTGCGGTGTTGGCACAGGGTGCCATAGCAGTATAGAGATCTTTATCTCTGTAAAGAACAATCAAACTATTGATTAATAATATATCTACCTGAACAGTGATCAGCTAACCTTCACATTGTAATGAGGAAACCTTTGGTGTTTTTTAAAAAGGAAATCTAAATAACATGCTGCCACCTTCTCCTCAAACTGTATAAACTTTGCATAGAATCACTTCGACATATAATTTGTTGTGTAATACTCAAACTGACTATTATTTAGCCTAGGGATAATTTTGTTTTATTGAGCAAAATAAAATTCTTATTTTATCTTCAACCTGAGTAATATTAGTTTGATACGCCTTCGAAGTAAAATCACCGCTCACCGCTACAGCCTTCTTAGGATTCCGCACACCCCTGATGTGGCACCGTGCGATTTTTTTCTTATTTCTACGGTTGAAATTGCTTATTCGTGGTCACCGTTTTCAGGCCAATAATTCTATAACAAAAAATTCTCTACGAACTTTGAAGGGGTTTCGCACAAACGTCTTTAAGGGTCTTCTCAATTTAAAAGGGCAACTTTCTGACATAAGTTATAATTTATTTTTGTTCGAAAATGCATGAAACTAGCTGGTGCTGTTGTTCAGTTATGTCATTGAGCTGTTTTTTCCATTTTTTTTGCAAACGCAATAGATCTTTCAGAATAGTGTCAAAGTAAACGTTTTGAACCGAATTTCCGCGCGAAGGAAGAAAAAGCACTCAAGAGCGGGCAAAAAACGTGTTTGTCACGTGATCCAAAACGCTTGTAACTCAAAAGGTAATGGATGGATCAAAAAATGAGAAAAACAGTTCAATTCCAAATCTCTTCCATGGCCAGGCTTTCCAATTTTATATCTTTCTGTTAAAAAATTAATTTGTAAATGTGTCAAAACGTTTTGCGCTTGTTGAGCAGAGCAGTTAAGAACAGCCTTAAGGGGCCTCAGGACTCTTAAAATTGGAAAAAAAAAATAAAATTAAAAAAAAGACCATTTTCAACATTTAATATCTTAAAATATATTTGATTTCAAGACACAATTTTTATTGGAATGAAAGATATAAGTACGTTCCTTCATTTCAAGATTTAAAAATTTGCAAGATACAGAATTAGCATTTACAGCGGACTCCAAACTGTCAGATTTTGAGGAGCAGAAAATTGGCATAACAGATTACGCGCAGCATTACAAAATAAATTTTGCAACTAGAATGAAAATTTTGGTGCCTACTTATACTTAAGATTGTGATAATTACCCTGAACCTAAATAAATTTGTATTTAAAGCAAATTTCATATTTTTAATACAAAGTTGTATTTAGCTAATGCAAAATTTAGAAAATTTCAACAGTATAATCATTTATATAACATATATATATATATATATATATATATATATATATATTATATTTTTACAATAAAAATGAAATTTTTGATTCAGTTTATACAGACTAACATGAAACATATATTTTGAAAATTTCATGAAAAAATATTCAGAAGTTTTTGAGCTATCGTGTTCGTTATCACTGCAAATTCCCAGCATACATTGAGAACACACTTCGAACACTTTGATTAAAAAAAATGTGTTTCAGTTGCTTTAATGTGTACTGAAATGTGTTCCGAATATGCTCCGCTATAAAGAAAGTGTTCCGAAAGTGCACCGAAATTGTTCTGCTCAGGATATTTGTTAAATCTAAATTTGGGAACATATTTGAGAACAGATTGACAATACATTTGGGCACAATCACGCGTACCCAAAAGTGTTCAAAAATGCTCTAGAAAGTGTGCTGAAAAAAAATTAGCGTTCTCAGAAGTTTTCTAAAAAAAGGTTCCAAAAGGTGCACTTCAAAGTGTTTTAAAAAAGGTGACAAAATAAGTGTTCTGAAAAATGTATAAAGATTTGCAGTGATGCCTAAAAACGTCATTTGGACAAAAATGACTTCAAAGTTTGGTAAACATTTCTTCAGCTATCGAACGGGTATAATTCTAAAAGCCATAACTTCTGTTCTAATGGGAATTTCAAGGAAACAATTATATCGAAATGCTCACAAAAGATAGAAGTTTAACAACTAAAAAAATTAAAATTTCGAAAATTTGAAAGCTTTAAGAGTCCTGAGACCCTTTAAGGCATGTTAGGCAAAAAAGTTACCAGAAGTGCATTGCAGTTGGAGGAGATTTGAAGACTAAATTCATACCTTTTGTTTCATGCTACCATTCCGGCTACTTTTTGATCACAGAAGTATACGACATCAGTATGTTAAAATTAAGTTCAGTTAGAAAATGCATAGCACAATTGAAAAAACTCCCTTTCAGCAATTTCCGCCAATAAACAGAAATGTATTCGAGATCTTCTGTGCAGCCCTGTATATGATCTACAGAAGTTACTGACACCAAGTAACATTCAACAAATTAATTAAATTTAAAAGCACGTACCACATCTGAAAATGCACTTTGAAGCAATTATTGTTCACAGACAATAAAGTATGTAAATGAACGATGAATGCTATGCACACCATATTCTGTAGTAATCATCTTGTAATCCACCTCAGTGATACATATCAATTTCGATATGTTTGAAATAGTGTAACATCATTAAAATACACAGCGAAAGATTTTCCCCATACACCGTCATATAACGGAATTCTTTATCATGAAGAAACTATATAATTGCTACACATTTCATTTTCAATTACACAACATATCAAATCAATATCTGAAAATTGGACAATTTGCGTCCTCTGCCAATTTCATTAATTATACTAAAACCAAAAACTGAAAAATGTAATATATTGTAACATTTGTTATAATAATTACCAATGATAAATGGACGTATAATGATGTATATAAATAATTAATTTTAAGAGTTAAACAAAGTAAATCATCATTTCAGTCCCCGTCCCCAGGTACAAATATCCAATATTAAATACATGCTGTAAACATTTCTATAAATATTATTAACTTTTGCTACTATATATTTATACCTATATATATACAGTATGGGAAAATATAACTCTCCTTTATTAGTATAGATTGTATAGTAAAATATTGTAGTAAATATATTTGCCCCTGAGGTTGACCATCATCTCAATTCCTCTAAAGACACATCCAGGTTAACAAATACTAGGTGGCGCTGGCAGAATTATTTCCGCTGCAATAGTAACTAAAGTTCAACTAGTCACCATGGATGAAAGTAAGTTGTTCTTCTCTTTGTTTCATATTTAGAAATATTTAGTTTTTGTTGAGAATAGGGATGAGTATTTTTTTTATAGCAACATTCATGTCCTCCTATTTAACTTTTTATTTATGAACAAAAAGTTTAATGCAACTTTGTTTATGTAACATACAAATGTCACATGTCATATTTAATAATTTACATTTGTGCAAAGTGATTCAACAAAACGGCTGTGCAGCTTTTAAGACAAAAAGATCACCTCAGTTTCCATCATCTCAGCCCCAATTATTAGACACTGATTATGATGTTAACAGATCCTACGCATAAAATATACGTCCTATATCTCAAAACACTACAGCATTTAAAGGATAAAACATGTATCATAGTATATAATTGTATGTGGTAAATGGTACATTAATTTAAAAAAAATAAAAATTTTGGTATGAAATTGTCCGGTTTTCATATATTGACCCATATAGACCGGGAGAGGGTTACACAGTCTGTCACCTCATCGAGTTGACGACTGAAATTCTAGGATTAATTAAAACTCTATTAGCATATTGAAATGCAACTGGTCTGCCAAGTCATATCTTGGTGGAAATCAACTGCAAACTCGATTTTAGTGGTTGACTCGTAGGTTCACCATTGTGTTTTCCTACTCCCAGTCCTGTATGTTTTCATACCTTTGGGTGCAGGAAAACACAATGATAAACCTACCGATCAACCACTAAAATCGGGTCTGCAGATGGTTTCTACCAAGATAGGACTCGGCAGACCAGTTGCATTTTAATACGCTAATCGAGTTCTTTCTAATCCTGGAATTTCAACCGTCAATTCGATGTGGTGGTGGTCAGAATAGCCACCTCATTGTCTAATAGTAAATATCTATAACATATGGAAATCGTATGGCAGTCGGAGTACATTTACCCGAGTTAGGCACGGGCAGACAGACGGCGGACAGACAAACCAAATTGATTATAGAATATTTTCGTATTTCCCTTGTGCGGATCTCTTTCAGTCAGACTAAAGGCGCCAATGGTCACGTGATACCAGATAATTGTTATTAAAACATTTTTGTTTTCTTGTTTTATATGATGCAAAATTCGATCGCAGCATGCACGCTGCAGTTTTTTTTTTTTTTTTTCCAAAAAATGGAAGAAAATAAATGTACCTGATTTATAAAAAATATTAACTTGGGTTCCCAGAGAGTAACAAGTCATTTTCAAATATTAATCAAATATTTCTTTGTAAATATATGCACAAATTAAATGTAAATAGTTATTCATCGAATATAAACAGGAAATTTGTAATTATTGAAGTTATTCTTAAGTTTCTAAAAACACTAAAATTCATCGTGATCTTGATATAAGGTGATATAAGTAGAATCGTGAACTCATGAAAATTGCTCTCCCAATGAATAGTGATTTAATTATCTGACGTGAAGCTCGTGGAATGTACGATTATTCAATATTGATAAACACTTTTCAAATATGCTGGAAAGTGTTAAAAATGAAAAAAAAAAATGATCATTTAGGTGGAAAAGTTATAAACAATGTCGGATTGTTCTAAAATACTTCATTTAAAATATCTCATTCTTTCTCTTCGTTACTATATAATAGATGATTCAAAATATTTCCTCTAAATCGACATTCTAGCACGTGAAATGTTGCGTGCATAAATAGATGTCAAATTAGCGACACTGTCTTTCAGCGTTCGTTTGCAAAATGTGTATGCAAAGAATAAGGAAAAATACATACATAAAAATTAAAGGAGCCTTTTTTTGTTTATTTTTAAGGGTAAAAAAAAGAAAAGAAACAGAAAATATAATAGGATCTTAACTTCTCTCTACTTTTCTTACTTTTATAAGTGTGTGCATGCACGCGTGACTTTCTTATTACATTGTTATTCAGTTTGAAAAGAGGATATACATTAATAGCTTTCAAAGACAGATATCTTGATTTCGATAGTGATTTATAAGTATTTATAGTAGCCTTGGAGAAAACATGATCATTTATTATTGAAATCATAAGTATAGAGGCATTCAAAAGCCTTGCATCTTCCAATCAGCTTGCAGTTTTTATTGTAGAGTAACACCCAGTATATTGCTCATTTAGATGTGTCGCTTTTTTTCTTTGCTCTTAGAGTTGAGCAATCAAACTTGAAAAAATAATGACTTTACAAGTTATGGAAAATGAATTAAAATAATGAAATCACATAGATAATATTAGACTGATTTTTTAAAGCACTTCCCGGCCTAATTGCAAGAAATTATAACTGACAAAATCGCCAAAAATGAAATGTCGTTATATGTTGAGCGTATTTAGTGTGATATATACAATTTCAGCTGGTATAGAACGCACTCTAGTAATTTTTTCCAGAATTAGCAAATTTGACATTTTTTTATTACATTGTTATTCAGCTTACAAAGAGGACATAATACATCAGCAGCTTTCCAAGTCAGATATCTTGGTTTCGATAGTGATTTATAAGTATTTATAATAGCCTTGGAGTAAACTTGATCACTATTATTGAAATCATAAGTATAGAGGTATTCGAAAGCCCTGCTCCTTCCAATCAGAATGTAGCTCTTATTATAGAGTAAAACCTAGTATTTATATATTGCTCATTTAGATGTATCGCTTTTTTTTTCTGTGCTCTAGGGTTGAGTAATTGAACTAGAAAAATCAATGACTTTACAAGTTACAGAAAATGAATTAAAACAATCAAATCACATCGACAGTATGTACTGGGCCAACTTTTTAAAAGTACTTTCCTGAACTCCAAGCTCTAATTGACAAATCAGGGGTCGTACGCCTCAGGGAATTTTTCAGGAAAAATATCATTATTTTTTATAGAAAAATAAATATAGGTTTAACACGCAAAATTTCGCCTTATTTAAGAAGATATTTTCTATAAGAATATACTGGTACAGAAAAATTATTTGCTCTTTCATTATCTGTTACTCACGAATAGTGTTGTCAGGTGTCTCAATTTTCAGAGTTTCAATGATGTATCCCGCGGAGCTAATACGCGCAAAGCTATGTGTCCCAATTTGTCATGATGCGCAAATTTTCATTAATTACCATGTTGTTCTTTAGTCTACATCGAGTGTAATTTAATGGCGTAAAACCATTGAAAACACAACATATCTACAATGGAAAATATTTATGATTCCGCATAAAGCAATACGATACAAATCTATCCGCTAAGACGGATTATTTTTTTCGGTCCCTAACTATTCAGCTTTTGTAGGTTTTACTATACGTTGTTTAGTAAAACATATAAGAGACCTATACATTGTTTAGTAGAAACCTGTGAAAACAAAACTTGTTTATAACGAAATCCTATTTTAAATATAAAAAATTCATAGTCCCTATGGAAGGAATACCAATAGAAATGTAACTGCTCAGTCAGAGACCTCTTTAAAACGGAATTTTGTTTCGGTACAAGTGATTCTGCATTCAAAAGTTTTATTGTAAAGATTCTTGTGTTTATTTAGTACAGTGAAACCTACTAAGGAAAAAAATCAAGTAACAGGATACAGATTCCGTTTTAGACGGGACTATATTATTTTCGATGTATAGACAGATAAAAGAAGACCATTTTATCGAAACAAGAATGGAAAAGACCTGTCTTACTGGTAAATTTCATTTAAGTGCCGAACTAATTAAATTCATAAATTATATTTAATAAAATTATTTTTTTTAATAAATGTTACTGAAAACCATTCTTTTAATATAACTATACGATTCAAAAAGTACATATCCTCTGAATTTGATGAGTTTATAATCACAGGTTGAGGGTAAGCTTTAATATGTCTGAAATTGTCAGTTATTGATATGTATGCTACTTTTTGTAACTTGTCTCACAAATAACGCTGAAAAAAATTATGATAAATATTTTCCTAAGCTAAGATTCTGTTCGTCTTTCTGCTTTCGCTTTGAAAACCTCATTTGGCATAAAAAATGAAATAAAATATATATAAACACTGTGGCATTAGAAAAAAAATTAATTATACGGCATTTTATTCAACGCAGTGGTGAAATGCCCTCGGGAAGTTCCGTTTATGATAATACCGTCTGGCAAATTGACCCTAACGAACTGCAGACACTTTCCCAAGAATATATGCAGCTGAAAGAAAAAAGAAAAAATTTTCTATGTATACTTTATTATTACAACTAAAAACAGAGAAAGCATTTTAGGAACACCCTAACTCCTGCGCTCTAAGGAACGGATGCTTCTTTGTTTTTCCACAGCTTCCGCTCCCACACAACTCTTTGATCCCAGAAAGGAGGGGGATATCTAAATCTCAGAAAATGAATCTCATGCCCGTATCATTTGCATACGCTCCAACAGAGACAAAAGAAAGCAACAGGAAGCTTCCTTTTTCTTCATAACACCGCTTGTCCAATTTTCAGAAAAGTCTATGTTGTTGCTTTTTGCTTCGTTGTTAGTTGGCCTGGAAACCATTTTTCACGATGGACGTTGCAAACACGTGTTCCGATTCGCTGCTGTAGGCCTATTAGTGCTTTTGGGGTGTCGCTAACGGTTGCCCCTTGTTTTTCAATAAAGGAGAACACGAGGATGATGTATGTTTGGATTTTTATAAAAGCGACAAGAAGAAAGGGTAATTGATTTACGAATAAATTACTCTTGTAAACGATCTGTCTTAGTCAATCTTTTGTCTGAAGAAGGAATACCACACCTAACAAAAATCAAAGACATTGAACGGTTGGTTCAGCTGCTCAGGATGGGTTACTAAATCTAGAACAATACATTAATTAGTTATGCCTTTGTGAAAGTTTTTCTTGACTCTAGAGATAATTTTTTTTTTTTAGTAGATTTGCGTCATAAAAATATTGATAAACATCTGTTTGTCGGATATTTGTGTATCGATCATTAATGTATTTTTACTTTAGACTTTTTTTTTTCACTTAAAACTAAGAATCGACTGAAACAGGTTTTTTAGACCGAAACTGAATTTAGGTAACCTTCCGATTTTCGGTCGAAAACGAAAATATCCAAAATAATTTTTTAAAAGTAATTAATACATACATAAATATACATAATTATTAATTAATTATACTTATAATTATACGTGTGGTCCAAGTTGACTCCCTGTGCCTCTGATTAAAACTTTTTAATTTCATGTAAAATAAAATGTAATTAATTCATCAACGACACAAAATGATTTTCTAATTGTACGAATTTCATCTAGTTAAAAAATGTTTTATGTATACATAGTTCGATTTATGTTTTATAATGATTTTTGTAAATGATCATCTGTTATGCTAGAACGTTCTCAAAGAGTATTCGAAATACTTCTGCGGTTTCAAACTAAAAAAATTCTATTATAGTTATGTCCGCAGCTTTTAATGAGCACGTGAAAAGTGTCTTCAAAGTTTAGTCTTACATGCATTTCTTAATTTATAATTTGCACTCACGTCTTGAGACAGTCATGACTGATAATTCTAAACAGTGAAGTTCATAAGCAATAAATAAAAAGTGTTTCATCTGAGCCGATACAGCTCAAATCAATGAGCAATGTTCAGCATTTTCGCCGAAAATTCGTTTTCGGCGAATCTTAGATTTTGAGCCGAAAACGAAACCGAATTTTCGGTCGATCTCACATAAACTATTTTGTTTTCTATACATAAAAAAGGGCACGACAAGGGTACAAGATTTTTTAAAATGATAATAAATAAAGTAAATTAATTGCTTCAAGAACTGATTTAACCCTGTATTTATTGAGAGTAGTAATAGCTCTTCTGGAGCGTTCATCTTTCTTATTCGTAAGAATACGCGGCTATTTTTTGTAACTTTAGCACACCAATTTCACACCATATTTCTCATTAAATTTTTTAATAAATATATTTTACAAACAAATCTGCCAACGTATATTGTAAAATGGATTATTTCAACTTCTTTTTGGTGAAAACATGATGCTTTTCATATTTATTTAAAATTTTTGTAGACGTTTCTGTAAAACATTGAGTTCCTTTTTTTCGAAAAGGTGTGACTGGGGTGTTTTATACCCTGTGCATGTGCTTACGGGAATGAACTTTTTTTTTTTTTCAAATAAGTCTTCTCATACAACTTATTTTGTGAAATATTTCAAATGAAAATCAAATTTCAAAGTAATTGCTTAAAAGGCGCAAAGGCCAACATAGTGAAAAAGATTCCAAGCCGGGACTCGAACCCGGGCCATCAGTATAGCGCACTGACGTTCTACCGACTAAACCACTTGGAACGATACACAGCAAGGAAAATTTCTCACTATTATATGTTGGCAAGGCTACAAACGCAGCACAAGATGGAATATTTATCGTGAGCCACCGTCATGGAGCAAACACGAAACTTAATTAAATCCAGCATCGATTGAAACTATATTAATACTTGGAAATTTTTCCAGAGAAAAGCATTTGCCTTGCATACTGTATTTCAAATGAAAATCAAATTTCAAATTAAAATTGCCTTTTAAGCGATTAATTTGAAATTTGATTTTCATTTGAAATATTGTATGCAAGGCGAATGGTTCTCTCTGGAAAATTTTCCAAGTATTAATACACTTTCAATCGATGATGGATTTAATTAAGTTTCGTGTTTGCCCCATGTCGGTGGCTCACGATAAATATTCCATCTGGGGCGAACACGGAACATAATTAAATCCAGCATCGATAGAAACTATATTAATACATGGAAATTATTCCAGAGGGAAACATTCGCCTTGCATACAATATTTCAAATGAAAATCAACTTTCAAAGTAATTGCTTAAAAGGCGCAAAGCCAACATAGTGAAAAAGATTCCATGTATTAATACTATGGATTAATACATACACATTAATACTAAAGATTCCCCTATGTTGGCCTTTGCGCCTTTTAAGCAATTACTTTGAAATTTGATTTTCATTTGAAATATTGTATTCAAGGCGAATGTTTCCCTCTGGAATAATTTCCATGTATTAATATATTTTGTGAAAGTCTGTTTTATTTTTTTTCTTCAGGAAGAGGGGGAAGCAGGGGTGGCGGCAAGAAGGGGGGGGGGCATTGTTGCAAGTAAAAAATAACAGATTGGCCCAAAAGTTATTAAAAGGATTTTAAAAGTAAGTGCATTTTTTCTTATATAAATGTTTTATTTTCCCTTTTACATTTAGAGTCCATTTTCGTTGTTTAAACGTATAGATATAAACCATTGAAGAAAGTGTATATTAAAGACCATAAGTTACAAATAATCCGTACAGTAAAATGGGAGTGACATGCTTCTATCACTAAATTTAAATAGTATTCTGAGATTTAATAAAGAAAAGAATACCAATAAAATTTAGTGGTGAAAATCGACTATTTGTGACGGAGCGCTCTCATCCCTAGACATGTCACCACATGCTCTCACATTTGCATAGAAAACATTACTTCATATTTTTACATTTTATTGCATATACTTAAAAAATAGAATTAGCAATAATAAATAATATAATATGTGTGTAAACATTTAATATGTAACTTCGGTGACATAGTTTAATATAAAATTTGTTGCTTGTTAAATTGGAAAATTCGTTAAATTAATTTTATTTCTTAAAAATACATTTTATTAATCACGGAGATGAGATAAGAAAAAAATGGAAACAATCCATATAATAAATGAACAAAAACGATTCCCTTTAGCTCCAAATCTTAAGTTTGAAATCATGGGGACTTTACTATTTCTGTGTACTATTTGTGAAATCAAAAATATTATTAACAATATTGGTAATTAAATATGTTATTACATATGCAGATTTAAAATCGTGTTATAGATAAAAATTATTTTAAAAATGAGTTTGAGATAGAGCTTTCCTTTTCAGGAGACATATAAGAAAAGGACGATATATCCGAAAGAGCGATATAACAAAGGACTGCTGTCATTTTAAGTAGATATTGAATTTCTATTTATATTTGGCATGCAAATTTATATATTCACATGTGGTTGTGTGTCACATATGGTTGTAATTCGACTTGAGCCCTCCCAACCATTTTGAAAACTTTATGCCTATGAGTCACTCCTTAAAATTCAAATCAGCATGAGAA
This sequence comes from Maratus speciosus, assembly GCA_963932465.1. Taxonomy (NCBI): domain Eukaryota; kingdom Metazoa; phylum Arthropoda; class Arachnida; order Araneae; family Salticidae; genus Maratus; species Maratus speciosus. The sequence goes on along the minus strand of OZ010797.1, from coordinate 430,221,046 downwards.
AAAAAACGGCATACACTAAAAAAGGGGAAATTTTAAGTATGTGTGATGAAATCAATGAATAAAATTATTATCTTTCAAGATAGCAGGTCATAAATCAATTTTTGAGCATTATACACGCGTATACACACATGCGTAGCATTAGCTACACACGTTTTTTAGCTTACGCTTACGACACTGAACTGCTTTTTGTATTTTTTCTCGAATTTCGCTATGAAAACTGTTGCACCATTAAAATGCAATAATTAGATTTTTTCCCCTCTTTCTGTCGTGATAGTCGTCACTATAAGTGATCAACCTTTATTTTAAAAGTCACTTTAATAAGATATCAAATTCGTGATCTTCTCAGACGAGTGATACATAACAAGTAATATAAAAATTTTGTTTTAAAAGTCAATTCCTACTTAGGTCATCAAAAAAAAAAAAAAAAAAAATTAATATAATCCCTTAAGCTAATATTAGTTTTTGTTGCATTAAAATATCTCAATTTGTTGATTTTCTATAAGCAAGTAGGTTTACAATGGAAGTCTATGGGAATTTGGCGAAATATTAGAGATATCGCCAAGTTGGCGTCACTTTTGGCGACTCATTTTGGTCGCCAAATTTGGCGATATATCACCAAGTTGACAACAAACTTGACGGTATTTGGCGACAGAACAGGGTCCCCCCTATGGTAACCCCCCTTATAGATATGAAGATGCATTAAATGCTGTTCAATAACTAATGGCCGCCATTTTGTCTCCCATATAAAACTAAAATTAAATAATTAAAATTTAATTTATGAATTAATATTTGAAAAAACTGCATTAACATCAATTGTCATCCAGTACGAGTTTTAAAAAATTTATTTTAACTTGATAGGATGAATAATAAGTATTTTATTAACGATTGAAAATTTGAACATGATATATAAATAAATATAGGGAGAGTGTGAACTAATAGTAGGAATTGAAAAATTAGCTTTAAAATGCGTGTAAGATAGAATGATTTTTTTCAGGAAATATGAAAAAAAAAGCGATATATCCGAATGGGCTGTATAACAAGGCGCGATATAACATAGGATTGATGTGATATTAAATAGATATTGAATCTTGATTTAAATTTGACACAAATACTTGTGTAATTAATTACATATGGCTGTGTGTAAAAGAGTTGTAATTCAGCTTGAGTATTCCCAAACATTTTGAAAACTTCATGCCTATGAATCACTTCTTTAATTTCAAAACAGCTTGAGAAGAAAAACAGCATATACTAAAGAACTGAAAACTTTAACTATGTGTGATAAAATCAATGAATAAAATTATTATCTTTCAAGACAGCAAGGCATAAATAAATTTTTAAGCATTGCACTCTACACACGTTTCTTTACGACGACTGAACTGCTTTTTATATTTTTTCTCAAATCTCGCTGTGAAAAGTGTTGCACCATTAAATTTAATAATTTTTTTTTTCTCTTACTGTCAGGATAGTCACTGTACAAGTAATCAGTCTTTCATTTTAACGTCACTTGAATAAGATATCAAATTCATCCTCTTCTTAGAAGAGTTATAGATATAAAAATTAGTTTTAAAATACGTTTAAGACTTTTTTTTACAGGATATATGAAAAACAGCATTATATCCGAATGGGCGATATATCGAGGCGCAATAAAACATAGGACTGACGTGGTATTAAATAGATATTGAACCTTGATTTATATTTGACACACACATTTATATATTTACATATGGTTGTGTATAAAAGGGTTCTAATTCAATTCCTACTATTAGTTCACACTCTCCCTATATTTATTTATTTATTTATTCATTTATCTTGTTCAAATTTTCAATCGTTAATAAAATACTCATTATTCATCCTATCAAGTTGAAATAAATTTTTTTAAACTTGTACTGGATGACAATTGATGTTAATACAGTTTTTCAAATATTAATTAATTAAATTTTAATTAATTAATTTTAGTTTTGCAAGGGAGACAAAATGGCGGCCATTTGTTATTGAAGCATATAATGCATCTTCATATCTATAAGGGGGGTTACCATAGGAGGGACCCTGTTCTGTCGCCAAATACCGCTCAGTTTGTCGCCAACTGGGCGATATACCGCCAAATTTGGCGGCCAAAATGAGTCACCAAAAGTGACGCCAACTTGGCGATATCTCTAATATTTCGCCAAATTCCCATAGAGTTCCATTGTAAACCTACTTGCTTATAGAAAATCAACAAATTGAGATATTTTAATGCAACAAAAACTAATATTAGCTTAAGGGATTATATTAAATTTTTCTTTAAAATTGACTTTAGAATTGACTTTACAAACAAAATTTTTATATTACTTGTTCAACTTGAATATTCCCAGACATTTTGAAAACTTTATGCCTATGAGTCACTTCTTTAAATTCAAAACAGCTTGAGAAGAAAAATAGCATACACTAAAGAACTGGAAGCTTTAACTATGTGTGATAAAATCAATGAATAAAATTACTATCTTTCAAGGCAGCAGGGCATAAATCAATGTTTAAGCCTTAGACTCTACACACGTTTCTTTAAGACTAAGCTGCTTTTTTGTATTTCTTCTCAAATTTCGCCATGAAAAGTCTCGCATCAGAGAAATTTAATAATTTGATTTTTTTTCTTACTGTCGTGATAATCGCTATAAGTTATCATCTTTTCATTTTAACGTCACTCGAATAAGGTATCAAACTCGTCATCTTCGCACACTGAATTAAACTCGCCGTATCTTCGGGTATTCCCCAACACACGTTTTCAATGTAGAATTTTAAGTATGGGATTGGCAACAGTGTTACACATGTCATCAAGCTTGGCTTATGATACCATCGATACTGTTTATTATGGCTACAAAATTTACATGGGATTTCCAGTAATCTCTGATATTATTTCAATAAGGAAATTGCCTTTGTCCAAACGCATTACGGGCTTATCGTGAAAATAATCAAGTAATAGTTTTCATAAGGTCATAAATTATATGTTTTACGACAAACTGAACTAGATCCAGACGATAAAAAAGTTGCGAGTTTTATAACGTATTGATAAGAATAACAAAGAAAATGCATTTCAATAAATATGTGAATTTGAATTTTCTTTAAATTATTGATATGAAAAAAATTGTTGTAGTAAGAGATGCACCACATATAATTATTACTTAATTTATTTATTTATATAAGTAAGAAAAAATAAAAAGAAAGTATAGAATCGTAAAATCTATGAAAAAGGATATAAGAAATATTATCTGTCAATTTATCTTGTCAAATATTAACGATTTTCAAAAAGAAGAAAAGATTTTCAGAAATAATAAAAGGTTATTGACCCACATATTTGTAGATTATTAACCATTCACAAATGTATTGAGGGGAAATGTAGGGGCCTTTAATTAACCTTTAAATGCTGGGTGTTGCTTTTCGGCAACATACCCAATTTAGGCTCTAAAATACTATTAGACTAATATTGAAGCTATAATGCCTAATGTTGCCAATAAAATACATTCTGAAAATATTATTAAATCGATTTTCAACATGTAGATGGCAACACTTTTGCTGTTTAAGAATAAAGATAGATTTATTTTTTCGATTGTTGCTACTTGCTCTTTTTGTTTTGTTTGGAAGTTTGTGAAATACCCTATTTCAGGGGCGGCGAACATATGGCACGCGTCCACAAGTGGCACGCTGCAGATTATTCTTGGCACGGTACAAATTCAGGTTCTACATCAAAATATAGCAGGATTTGTCTCTGTTTATCTGGATTCGGTTAGTTCGGTTGGTTGTCATTCTCATACAGATTGAAGAAACTGAAAAAACAATACAGCCCCGATTATCCGCGTAATTGGGTGGCAAGGGCACCGCGGATAACAAAAAATCGCGGATAATCCGAAAAAGACTGAAAATGGGGTGCAAAAACGAAAAAAGTAAGAAAATTCAACATAAAAACCATGCTTTAGTGTACAAAAAACAATAAAACGTTTAAAATACTTACATGCGCAATACATCAGAAACATTTTCTTTACGTCTAAATCACTAATACAAGAAACAATGCCATACATACTGAACAAAAAGATCTGAGTCAAAAAAAAAAAAAAAAAAAAAAAAAAAAAAACAATCAGTCACTTGTTTTTCCTTCTTGCTTTCGAAACACCTTTTCTTTATTCTAAATTGTAAACCATTATTTTTCTTTTAATATGGAATAATTTGTGTTTCGAAAATGAAGTTATTCTTGATATGCTCTCCTGGAATTTATCATAATAGTCTTATTTAATTGTTAAATATTTTAATTGCTGTGTTTACGGTTGGTTAATAAAATCAAGAAAAAACATCAAGACTTTGTATCTGATATTTCAAACATGGCAACCGAATCTAGAAATATTCTTCTATTACTTTCGAATACATGATTTTTTCTGTTTATATTTATTAGTAGGGCTTATTGTATTTTCCTTGGTGTTGGCTTGAATTAAAGAAAAAAAGAAAAATAAAATTCACTTCGCGGATAAACCGCACCGCGGATCATACGCTCGCGGATCATACGCTCGCGGATAATCGAGGTTTTACTGTATAACTTAATGTATCCCAATCTAACGCAATAATGACTCACAAAATTTTAAGAATAAGAGAGAATTAGGAAATTCTCGCAAAAGAAAGATTAAAAGGCATTATAAGCAAAAATGACGATGGTAAAATTATAACAACTCGGAATTCAATTCCAGACACTAAAAGATGTAGATTTTGGCGCTTGCTATTTTGACAATTTTTTCAGCGAGACATTCTTTCGGGAAATAAATAATATGATAAATTCAATTAAAAACATCTTGTCGAGTGAACCCAATTCAACTTGAATTCTCTTAAAAATAACTAAGTACGAAGCTGATATAAATTACTTGACATCTAAGATGAAACAACAGAAATAATATTTTAAAAATAAATTTCTAAAGTATTACATAAAATATTACCCATATTTTTTAATACTAAAAGCAAAATTTTAAGTAATTTTGATTCATTATTATTTGATCCATTAATTTTTTTTATTGTTGGCACGTCATGACCACATAAAATATATTTTTGGGAAAACTTGGCACGTGGATGAGGAAAAGTTCGCCATCCCTGCCCTATTTTGTTCTGCAGTGAGCAAGTAAAATTTATTTCTTATTATAGTTCCTAAAATTCTTGTGTGTTTAAATTTTTAACACTAAAAGCAAAATTTTAAGTAATTTTGATTCATTATTATTTGATCCATTAATTTTTTCTATTGTTGGCACGTCATGACTACGTAAAATATATTTTTTGGGAAAACTTGGCACGTGGATGAGAAAAAGTTCGCCATCCCTGCCCTATTTTGCTCTGCAGTGAGCAAGTAAAATTTATTTCTTATTATAGTTCCTAAAATTCTTGTGTGTTTAAATTTTTAATACTAAAAGCAAAATTTTAAGTAATTTTGATTCATTAAATTTTTTTATTGTTGGCACGTCATGACCACGTAAAATATATTTTTGGGAAAACTTGGCATGTGGATGAGAAAAAGTTCGCCATCCCTGCCCTATTTTTTTTCTGCAGTGAGCAAGTAAAATTTATTTCTTATTATAGTTCCTAAAATTCTTGTGTGTTTAATATTATAGAATTTTTTTCAAGGAAAATTATTTTTTCAATTAAAAACCAGTATTGCCGATTAATAACAAACTGTTTTTTAGCCGTAAACCATACTTAAAACGAAATATGATTTTTTAAAGTATTTTTCCCCGAAAAACATTATTACAATGATTTTTGAAAAATCAGGCATTTAAGGGTTAAGTTACTTAAAAATAATTTTTTTTTTTTTTTTTTTTTTTTACATCGTGTGAAAGTTCTCGTAACGCCAAACTCAAAAATACATTTATTTTTAATTTTAGGTATTATATTTTCAGAGATAGTGCCGAAAATGTAATGCAAAACTATGTCCCCATCCCCTTTATTTCCGAATTTGCTGAAACTAAAATTGTGAAAAAAATAGTTGTAGTAGACGTCATTATGAACCACGCAGGAAAACTATAGCGATTACCCTAGGTCACATAGTTTTTGAGAAAATCGCATTTTTCCGTTACACACAAATTTCCCTTTGCATGCGCTCTTCAAGGGAGTTGAGGGCCCTTCGCGGAAATTTATAAGGATCGTTGATAATGACCCAGCAAAGAGGAAATTGCTGGCCAGCAGCAAGATAGGTGCTGGCAATGATGGAGAAGTACTGGCTGATGGTCTACCACCAGCATGACCACTGCTGGACAGCTTCAGTCAACTTTGCCGTTGGAAATCATCAGATAAAATTCTGGTGGGCATCCGTTTTATCTCATGCGCTGGCCCACCACTACATGGAAGTGCAGTATTTTATCTAGAACTTTTGCAGTATTATTGCTGGGAACCCTTACGCTAGGTGGCGCTGCGAATATCGAAGACATTGAGTATTTGAACACAAATCTGAAATGAATATCTTAACAAAATTTAAGGTGTGAAGCTAATTTTTTTTTTTTTTTTTGAAACTGTAAAAAATATAGCACCACTGCCACCAACAAAATAAATAAGTAAATGAATAAATAAATAAATTCTTTATTTCAACGCACATTTTTTTTTCTCCTTAAATTTGGTTTTACTAGGTTACAAGGGATTTCGGTTTTCATAATTTACACAGTTCAGAATCAATAATAATAAAAAAAAAAAGCGTATAAAATATATAGGATTTCTATACAATAGAATAATTTCTATACCAGTTTAATGATTGGGAACGTAAATCACAAAAGAAACAAACTTCAAATAGTGTAATGAAATCTTGAAAACTACGAGCAGTACGCTGAAAGTACTTGTTCATGTCCGATCACGAAAACCAAACAGCATCGAGCGCGCTTAGTACTTGGGAGGGTGACCACATGGAAACCGCTGAAAGTTCAAATATTTCTATAGACATTTCTATTATAGTCACTTCTGCAGATGTTTCTAAAGCTCTAGGTGAAACTAGCTTATAGAAAAAAGAGCCATAATTATATAATACTTTGTTTTTTTTTATAGAACTAGGGGGCTCGGCCCCCTACGAGCTACGCTCGCCAACCCCTGTCCAGACACCGCAGAGTCTAAATGCACGCTAATTTGATCGGCTTTAAAAAGATTTCGAAAGATTGAATTATAATTTAAAAAACAGTGGCGATCTCCCTATAAACGAATTTCTATTCATTTCTCTTTCATTGGGGAATTTTAACGCCAAATCCGCTGCGGTACTACTTGATTATCCTGTTGACCCATTTCGCCAAATTATATAAATCGCCAAACCACTCGCCAAATTATACAAATTGATATAATTTTTATTTTAAATAACGAAAGAACAAATAAATTCGTACAACATTAATAAAAACACAAATAAAACGTCGAAATAAAAATAACTTGATGACGTATACACGTGTAACAACATTTCAAAATAAGCTAATATAAAAGGAATTAAGTAAAGAGAGTCTTTGTCTCCTGGTATATTTTAACGAAGCGAAAAAAAACTTCTTTTAAATGAGATATTTTAAATTAATTCTCAAAATATCAAATAAATGTCTAGCGCAATTTCTAAATTTAAACTTTTTTAATTTTTATGTAATAACTATAATGTGACGTAAATATGACGTCATTTCTCCTAAGACTTCTAACGCATGTTAATGAATTTATTATTTTACAATATCCTTTCTCTTTTAAAATTCACGTGTATACTTTTTATGACGTAATTTTTAATAAGTTCCTGCTTTTTATACGTAATTATTTAATTCTAATTTGAAAGTTTTTTTCCTGTTTATAATAGTCACGTGTCAATAAATTTTTAATTTGAAGCAAACATTATTGCTTGCGCTTTTTATACAGTTGGCAGCCGTTTAAATTAGTACAATTTTCTGAAATCTGTAAAAAATATCTCTAGAAATGCTGAAAATTTGAATTTAAAATAGAAATAAAACCTGAAAAAATGAGTCAAAATAAAAAAATTAATGCAATCTGCACTCCGGCAAATTCTAACGCATAAAATGATCTAAAAATGATTACACTGCCATGCATAGTTTTTGCTGCTATAAAACTTTTTTAGTGGAACGACTTTGTCCAACTTTAGCATTAAATAACTCTTAAAATAATTCTTCGATTTGAAAACTGTCTGCATCAGCGTGTTTATCAAACATTTCTGTATAAAACCACCGATTTTCATATTTTTGTATGCATTATTTTTGTTAATATTAATGAAGAAAGGCCTCCGGTCACAAAAAAATCAAAACCGGCGGCGGCGGCGGCGGTGACAGCGGTAGTTACTTTTTTTTAGAATAGAGAGATTCAATAAGAAATTTTTGTAAAGGAAAGTGCTGGGCCAGCAAAGGAATTGCAGTGGGATAGGTGCTAGCACTGCAGGAAAAGTGCCGGATTGAAGTAATGTGATGGCATACCAATGCTGGCCTGCTGTTGGGCATCACTGATGGACCAGCTGCATTCCGCTCGGACACTTTTGTACTGGTTTAAGTAATGGCACCATTGCACTTTACCACTGATGGCAGTGCTGGCTGCTATCTTTTTTCCAGCTGATGGCCAACTGTTTCTTTCTTTGCTGGGAATTTTCGAAAAAAATTGTCAAGATATTAACCTTTAAAGACACGGAAGTTTTGGACATACATAAAGACACCCAAGGCGTACTTTATGCGCCGTCGGCTTTTAAAGCCTAGATAACATTTAATGATACATTTATGTAATGCAATTCCAAGTAGTATAGTAGAAAAGCAATAAACGTCAAATTGTTAAAAACAGACTAATTTAGTTCGAATTAATCACATAATTAGTTAGGGATTCGCGACTAGTTTGCATTAAGTGGCGCTCTCAGTCCGTCACCCGTGTCTTTAACGATTAATTAAAAACCTATCTGCAAAAACGCGACACGGACCAAGGCGGTGTTACAACTGTGCGACTTCATTTCGAAGCGCATTTAGCACAATGCCAAGTTTAAACTTTGGACAATTTTTTTTTTTTGTTTGTTTTAGGTACACTTTAAAAAGAAAAGAGTATTACTACGCTGAATTTTATAATCACCAAGATGCTTAATTAACTTCGCCATTCAATGTATAAATAATATCATATTTAAAAGCACAGATCAAGAAACATTATATCAAAATTTAACTATTGCAGGGATTCCAATGTCAACTTCAGAAACAATACTAGAAATGAACTGTCGGAATATTTTTACTTTCTTAGATTTTTACAAGAAGAAAGTATTGGATTCGTGAAAAATTTCGACTTTCGGTTTTCGACGGATTTACACATTTTAGGGGTCAGAGATTCCGAAAAACATGTTTTTACAAAATGTCTGTCTGTGAGTCTCTGACTGTCTGTCTGTATGTATGTGACACAAATTTTGTGGGCGCTCTATCTCAAGAACTAATGCACGGAATTTAATAGAAATTTATATTCAGTTAGTCCCTGATATGAACTGCTGCTGATTAGTTTTGGGTGAAAATCGCTCAACAGGTGGCGCTGCTATGCAGTCTTTTCACGATTTCCACAATAGCTCAATCTCCAGAACTAATGCGCGGATTTTTATCAAACTTCAGATTCAGTTAGTCCTTGACATAATTTGACATTTTATACATTTTGGTGTAAATCGCTCGACAGGTGGCACTGCTATGCTGCATTCTTTGCAATTTCCGCATAGCTCTATCTCAAGAACTAATGCTCGGATTTCAACAAACTGATTCACCTGGATATAAATTAGTGCTGTTTAGTTTTTGGTGTAAATCGCCCAACAGGTGGCGCTGCTATGCAGCATTTTTTGCGATTTCTGCTATAGCTCTGTCTCAAGAACTAATGCTTGGATTTTAATCAAACTTCAGATTGAGGTATACCTTGATATCAATTAGTGCTATTTATGTTTTGGTGCAAATCGTTTAACAGGTGGCGCTGCTAAGCTACATTTTTCAGAATTTCCACTATAGCTCTATCTCAAGAACTAATGCACGAATTTTCATCAAACTTCAAATTCAGATATACTTTGATATGAATTGGTGCTAAATTGATGTAATTTCCTGTACTGTTTAAATGATTTAATTGACGTGAATTATATAGAAGAAAGTTTTGTGATGGCCACAACCTACTAGTTTCACTCTTGGTGTAAGTCCATTCATTCAACGATCTACTACCAGGAAAAACACAATTATTGACAATGTATTCTCAAACATTCCCGTGCAATGTGGCGTTATTCATTAATTTTTTAGTCATCATAAACAGATTTGGATAAAATTTTAAAAGAGTTATACAGAACAGAAATATTTGATAATATTTCGGTTTAATATGTCCCTGAACATTCTTGGTAGATCCATCTATACTTTTCTAGTATATATAGCTATACCCAAACCCTTACGTTGTATAGTTTTTTACAAAATCTTATTATTCTTTTAGAAACAATTTTTCGCAATATCACAGTTACTTATTAATATATTTATTGTACGGAACCCTCTGTCCGCGACCCCTTGCACTTGATCGATTTTTTTTTTCTATTTCTGCGGGAAATTTCTTCGCGATGATTTCTTTGAAAATTGGCGCAAAGCGAATGTCGGTATATCTTGATCTGATAAGAAACTTATATAAGCATAAACAATTGCTAGCGTCAATAAATAGTTTCAAAAACAGATATAATTTAGCATGCAAGGCTTCAAATATTTATAAAGTTGCTGGAAATATTTGTAAAATTCAAGCAAGTCAACTGCACTGTTATTTTGCTTCAAATCTGAATGACACAGTATGGTAATTGTACTTTTTTCAAGAAGTATATTGTTAAAATATTATACTTTATAATGAAATTCTGATATACAATTATAATAAAAAAGTAAAGAGCTAATAATTAAATCTCAAAAGGGAACATAATGATTCCAGTTTAGAATTTTCCTATAAATAAGTTAAATATATGTCTGGTACTCGGAAAGCATTCAAACATACATTTTTATCTAAATCTTTTATAAGAACATTTATTATTATGGAAAACAAGTAGACTGTTTATGAATGCCTGGTATTAGAAAAAAATTAAAACATACATTTTTATCTAAATATTTTATAAGAATGCTTGCTTATTATAATGGAAAACAGTAGACTCTTTACGAATGCTTGGTATTTAAAAAAAATCCAGATGTTTTAAAAGAATGCTTACTTTTACTGTAAGCTACATTGTAAAAACTTTTTGTGATTTTTCCTGCGCTTTATGTTGTAAATTTTTAAGCACTGACGCTCTGAAATCGAATTCAAGCACTGATGGTTTGAAATCGAATTCGATGCTTTGAAAGCGAATTCAAGAAACAAGTGAAGTAACAATCGAATTCTTTGTGTCACGTGCACCACGCAGCCAATAGCAAAGCAAACTTTCCTCAGACTTGAGAAATTTTACATCACTCTTAAAGACATCAGCTTGTAAATTTTACAGCAACTGTGTTGGCAGCCGCGGTACCAACATCTTTTGTTGCAAAATACAGTGAATTTTCTTGCATTTTACGTTGTAATTCTTTAAGCGCCAAATTTGTGAAATCGAATTCAAGCACCGATGATGTGAAAGCGAATGCAAGCCACAAGTGAACTAAAAATCGAATTCTTTCTGTCACGTGTAGTGTACCACGCAGCCAATAGCAACGCGACTTTCACCAGATTTGAGAATTTTTTCAGAACTCTTAAAGACAGCAGCTTGTAAATTTTACAGCAACTCTGTTGGCATCCAGGGTGCCAGTACCTTTTGTTTTGTTGTAAAATACATTTTTTTTTTTTTTTTTTTTTTTTTTTTTTTTTTTTTTTTTACAGTGTAGACATCACTTACCTACACTTGCATATCATTTGATACTGACTTTTTATTTGTGGAGAATATTGAAAAAGATAAAAGAAATTTTTCTTAAAATCTGTTTTAATGAGGAGCTCGCAAACGGCTCATTTAAATACTTTTAAAAAAGAGAGTAATTTTTCACTCTTTTATACTCTTTGTGTATTTTCCTCCTCCAAACTCCCAGTTCCGCATTCATCATACATAATTTTTAATTTTTATATATTCTGTCTACATACAATTTGATTTTCCAATCTGTAACATAAGTAAGTCGTACGTATTTGCCTACAATGTAAAAAAAAAAAAAAAAAAAAAAAAAAAAAATCCGTTAAAATAAGAAAATTGTACTGGCAATCGAGACGCCAGGTACTATTTCCGTATTTTAACGGAAAATTTTCCCCATACATTCCAGAAAAATTTCCGTTTTTCTGGAATTTACGGAAAAAGTTCCGTTAAAATACGGAAATACCACTGTCATCTCGATTGCCAGTTACAATTTCCGTATTTTAAAGGATTTTTTTTTTTTTTTTTTTTTTTTACAGTGTATGTAACGCTCATTTGTAGAAATTTACCTACATAAAATATGTTTTTCCTTAAACACAGTGGCGTATCCAAGGGGTGGTCTGATGGTGCTGGAGCTCCCTCCGAAATTTATGGAAAATATATCAAGTTTAATTACGAAAGTTTAGCAAAATCTAATGAAACCTGAGATGAAAGATGAGATTCAAAAGGAACCATACAAATATTCCATTTAAGACATGTGTCGGATTACCTCTAAATCCACACAACTTTGAAGAACGTTCCTTTACTTTTCATATGCTGCCACCACCGATATGATTACGGGATATCGATTGGTCACGCCATGAGAGGATTGTTGAACAGAATACCATCTCTTTCAATTAAAGTTAACTACCAATTTATTTACACCTTATTTACAGATAACAAGACAATATTTACAATTAAGAACTCGGATATAGGTGATCCGGTCCAACATTAAGTTAAATACAGTAAATACTTTCTGTGTACTGGTCCGCTTATTAAAATATTCTATGTCCCTCTCACATTACGTTCGTTAAAACAGATTTATCGGAGATAATTCTCGATCTTCAGTTACAGAGCCTGCGCTTTCGCCCGTATATCTCAATACGTACACTGTCCGAAGACTCTATTCAGGACCAAAATGTGTCCACACACTTCGAGCCCCACGCATAGACTGAAAATCTCTGCTGTATCACCCTTCTCCCAACACTGCCTATGGGGATACTCAATCTGTCAACAGGGCCTTGTCCCCCCCAATCGTACCTTCCCGCGCTGTCCCTTGTCTCCCTAGATAGATGAGTGAAACTGCTTTGTCTCACTTACTCAGGTATGCACTTTGAATGACAGGGAAAACCGTACTCTATTGATTCGCTACATTCCTTCAAATAAAGCCATGTCACTCAAACTATTCGGATTAAATTCCAGATAAGTAAAAAATGTTATTTTAAAACTCCCAGTACACAGACAATACATAAGCAAGAAAATAATATATAACAATAGTTCTAAATAGTATATGTTCACCAGAACCTGACAACATTTTATTAACTTAGAAAGTGTGTTATTTTGCAGAGACCTGTTATACACACGTTTTATTGGTACAAAACATAATATATAGTGATTAAATGTGCATTATTAATTTTTATATACTTGCTGTTTATCAGTTTGAAAGTCTGTGATTTAAATTAATGCATTTATTGAGATATTTTCTCAGTGTCAACTACAAAGCCTTGAACCTTTTCTTAAATTTACTTAAATGGGGGAGGGTGAGAACGCTCTTAAATAATTTTTTATTTGCTGTTTACTTGGTTTTATCTACTATTTAGTGAGATACAGTTTAGCAGATAATTTTTAGTATTCCATTTATAAAAATGCGATATAACATAACGATGGGATTAAACTTGTTAAGACGAAAACCTGCCTAAAACGACAATTTTCCAGTCCCAGTCGATTCCATCTTAGCTGGTTTCATTACATAATATACAGCGTTACCTGATATGATAAAAACCTGTTTAAAGTGGAATTTTTGCGGATTCCATCTTAGAATCTTTTAACGTATATCTCAACCCCCTGCGAAATGTTAAGTTTAGGTACGCCACTATTTAAACTGATATTAATCATTCAACATAACTCTTCTTTTTCTGCTCTCAGCTATTGTGCATGTCGTCTATATGCTGAAATTTAACTTCAGTAAATGTTAGTAATAAAAACATTTAATAATGCACATTGAGACCAGTAATGCACATTTTTCACGTTCACAATGCCACCCCGTGTACACATTAACTCATCTGTCCACAGAATGTCGGATTTTCCTCTAAGGTGTTGAGCATGAAATTGCAATAATCAAATCGTAGTGCGTGGTTACCCATCATCAATGCTTGCACCAGTGCCGGATGGTATATGGATGCGTATCATGTGCATGTAACAAATGCCAGACATGCTGACCACATACCTCGCTTATTTCCGCCGTGCTCGGTTGTGGAATTACACAAGGTGAATGTCAGCACCTCTTCCATCTATCTCAGATGGTGCAATGCATCAGTTATAGTTTCATGCGTTGGTTGTAGATCCTTACGGAAACATTCTGAATAAACACTCGTAGCCTCTCTGGCATTCCTTTGACATTCACCAAGTATCATTTTGGCATATTGCATGTATGCGTAGCTTGTCATCACGATCTCAGCACTTACTAGTATGTCCACTGCTAGATGACCTGTGTTTTATCCCGAACGTGTGGCGCTGCGGTACTATTGTAATTTCCATATTCCAAATTTTCATGCTCGTTATAGCTTGGCTGGTCGTTTGCATTCCGCTGCCATTTATCTACTCCTTAGTATGTTTTATTTCCCGGTTTTCGATTCTGCCTACTTTGACGTTTGAATGTTGTTCGACCCATAAAAGTTAGCTCAAATTTTTAGATGAAATAACCCTCTTTGGTGATTCCCGATTTGGCGATACCTGCTACAGGTGGTTTCGCCGAAAAAAGGACATTACACCCTGATTTTGATCTCGAATTACTTTAATTCATCCTTTAACTCATCCCTCAATGAAAGACACAATCATGTGCAAAAATCTCCAACTTTGAAATTTAATAACTATGTCAAATTTGTAATACAGATGTCAAACTTTTTATGTTATATCTGTTATGATATATGTAAATTTTTACTAAATATAACTATAGGGACTGAGGGATCGTATAAAAAGTTAGATTTCGTAATTTTTATAAAATTGATTTTTTACTTTAAATAACTAGAGGGCTCTGCCCCCTACGAGCTACGCTCGTCAACCCCCGTTCAGACACCGCAGACTCTAACAGCACGCTAATTTGACCGCCTTTAAAAAGATTTCGGAAGATTGAATTATAATTTGAATCTGACAATTATAATCTGACGTAATTTTCACCAAACTTTACTTTCTCTTTTTAATATTCACGTCAAAATACTTTTGTTAGAAATGAAATATTATGATCATCTTAAAATGTCAAGTAAATGTCTCGCGCAATTTTTAAATTAAAACTGTTTTGCAATATTATTTTTTGTTCATTTTACGTAATAAGTGTAATATGACGTAAATCCTCCTATTTAGGACTTCTAACTCATGTTACTGAATTTGTTATTTTACAATATTCTTTCTCATTTAAAATTCACGTGTAACTATAGTTTTTATGACGTAATTTTCAATGAGTTCCTGCTTTTTATATTTTTTGTTTATAATAGTCACGTGTAAAATAAATTTTTAATTTGAAGCATACATTATTGGTTGCGCTTTTTATACAGTTGGCAACAGTTTAAATTAATACAATTTTCTAAAATTTGTAAAAAATATCTCTCGAAATGCTGAAAATTTGAATTTAAAATAGAAATAAGACCTCGAAAAATTATTCAAATTAAAAAACTAACTGCAATCTGCACACCGGGAAATTCTGACGCATAAAATGATCTAAAAATGATTAAATTTCTATGTACAGTTTTTGCTCCTATAAAACTTTTTTAATGGAACGATTTTGTCCAACTTTGGCATTAAATATCTCTTAAAATAATTCTTCGATTTGAAAACTGTCTGCATCAGCGTGTTTATCAAACATTTTTCTATAATACTACCGATTTTTATATTTTTGTATGCAACAGTTTTTTTAATATTAACGAAGAAAGACCTCCGGTCACAAAAAATTCAAAACCGGCGGCGGCGGCGGCGGTGACAGCGGTAGTTACTTTTTTTTAGAATAGAGAGATGCCACAACATGAATATCTACCTTATTTGAAACTTTTTTGTAATTGGAACTATATGTCTACGACCAACGGTTGAGAAATTAAAGGTCGGCGATAGATAACATATTGCACCCTGTATATACTATATATTATCTCTGTATTCGATAGGATTTTATAATCTGTAATATAGGTAAGCTATTTCCCAACATTATATCAAGAAATTTAGCTGCAATGTATATATGTTGACTGTGAAAGCATGCTTTCTTTTAAACATAACATGATTCCTTTATTGTTATGTTATTTTCAAAACATAACTAATGAAATTGATTTCAAGGCAAAATTCGATATACCGTTACCGAATTAGTTACATTAAACACTAGCGATAAAAGCACTTTTTTCTCTTGGTCAGTATAATACCCTCAGCTATACCTCCAATGGAATTTTGTTGAAAATTCACTTATAATGTTATTTCCCCCAAAAAATTGTACTGTTTTAATGAACAATTTACGGACGGCGAAAAATTAAAATAATTTTTAAAGCTAGTCTTTCTCCACTTTTTTCGGATGATTGCGTATTTTTCTCCTCTGAGCTCCAAACTCAGCATTCATTTTCAATTTTTTTTTTTTTTTATCCTCTGTCTACATTCTGTGTAATTTTATAATCTATAACTCAGGTAAATCATTCGTATATTCCTATGTAAAGGTAATCTACATATAGATGTTCAGCTACATTACAAGCTAACACAACATGTTTCATGTTAAATAGTTATGAATCATTCAACATAACTATTATTCTGCGCGCTTAACTAGTGTAAAGTCCATTTAGATATTGAAATTTAACTACCTAAAATGCTAGCAATAAAAGCATTTCTTCTCTTGATCAGATACAATTCAACCAACATAACTTCACTGCAATTTAGTTTAAAATTCACTAATAATGCTAATTTTTACTCTCCAAACTGTCATAAACAATTCAACAACAACTTAAATGCACAATTTCGGAATTGTGAATCGTTTGAATACTTTCGTTTAAAGCCATTCTTTACTCTTTTCGGATGAATGCGTATTTTTCTTTTCTCAGCTAGCTCTACAATACATTATCAATTTTTTTTTTTTATATTCTGTTGATATTATATGCGATTTTATAATTTATAATGTAGCATAACCAATACATGCGTATTTTCAAATTTCACGCATACAGATCTTGAAAATTAACTACATTATATGCTCACAATGAAAGCATATTTTTTTCTTAAACAAAGTGATTCTTCATTATAATAATATTTTCAAAACTTAACTAATGAAATTAATTCCAAGACATAATTTGGTAAATCTTTAGAGAATTTTATTTATTCCAGAACAATAAAAAAAAATCATACATATTGTAAATATCGTCTACATGTTGAAATTTAACTACAATAAATGCTAGACATAAAAGTACTTTTTCACTTTGTCAGACACAATTCA
This sequence comes from Maratus speciosus, assembly GCA_963932465.1. Taxonomy (NCBI): domain Eukaryota; kingdom Metazoa; phylum Arthropoda; class Arachnida; order Araneae; family Salticidae; genus Maratus; species Maratus speciosus. The sequence continues at coordinate 430,203,518 of OZ010797.1, read as the reverse complement.
CTCACCACACAATTTACTCCAATGGAATTTTGTTGAAAACTCACTTATAATGCCATTTTTTCTACCTCCAACTTGTCTTGTTTTAACCCCTTTTCTTTCTTTCTAACCGATGACCAGGCCCCTACCTGCCGGGTAGCCCCAACTTAACGAGTTTGATACCTGGTTATCTGGTGGTGACCGCCTAATCGTCGCGTAGCGTCAATAAACCTAACAAGTGCCTAGATCAGGGGTCGGCAAGTAATTTTAAGCAGGATCAGAATACTTTTGAAAAATTTTATCGAGATCCAGAGAAAAAAAACACGTACGTAGTATAAGTATTTATTACTTTAAAATTTTTATTTTTACGTGCACATACATATAATATAAAATAGAAACGTCGAATATTCGTTCTGAAGAACTACTAAACACACAGGTATATGTCCTGAAAATTTTTACATATACACATAATAAAATAGAAAAGGCAGGTATTTTTTGAAAATTAATGCAAAAAATTACACGCGATCTTGGGGCAGTTTTTTTTTATAGTTTGGTTAACGTGGTGAACAGCCAATGTGAAGAGTGTCTTCAAAGTGGGCATACGCTAATCTTGAATGATATTTGTTTTTCAAAAAGTTCATTTTGAAGAAAGTTGTTTCACATACATATGTGGAGCCAAACATAGTCAGTTCACTCCAGCCAGTCAATTCACTTCCTCACACCGCCACGCCTACGCTCCAACGCAGTATTTTGCTTTTCACATCATAGCAACTATGCATCACTATTAAAAAATCAAATAAATAGCGCTATTACTTGTAAAATATAAGAAACATTGATAAGGCTATCACCCAAACATATCTATTATATGTAAATGTTTATAAATTATTTATTCAAATTGAAAAATTTTGGCGGTCCAGGCTTCAACCTTCCGCGGTCCGGATGTAGACCACGGTCCGCCTGTTGCCAGCCATAGGCCTAGATCGTATCGGCAGTGCCTATTTCTTAAGTTATGAACGAACGGTGTTATGTCGGTTGCTTAAAATTTATATCCTGTTTTTTGGAACCTGCACATTGCTACTCATGTTGATCACATAATTTAGAACCTCGGTCAGGTAAGAGATCTTCACTTGGCAAGGCACGTCCAGAGGTATAATTCATAGGTAACTTGGAGGACTTTGCAATGCACTGACGGTACTTTTAAGTACCAATGAAGAAAATTTAACATAAAGTTTATTTACTCTGTCTATTAATAAACGTTTATTTTTCTTTCCACAGAAAATACTCTGTTCGATCAAATTTAGAAAGCGTTGAGAAACAGCCGAAGCTAAATATTTTCAAAAAGTGGTAATTTTCTTAATAATTTTCATATGTATAGCTTTTCTTTTTTTTTTAAGTTATATTAAACCTTTTCAATTGCAAAAGCCTTTCCATTTACAGAGTGGATCATAATACATTTAAATACATTGCTTTTAGAAGAATTGTGATATTTCCATAAGAGTATTTTTGATTAATTAATCTGATTATTTTTGTAAATATTTTACAAAAAAAAAAAAAAATTATAACTACCGATTTATTTAATCAGTTTTAATGAAAAATCATATCTAAATTTCACATCATTATTACTTAAAAATTCCAGTATATCTTCAGATATTAAAGAAGATAATTATTGAGGCAAAGCAATTTCTTGATAAATAATTCTCTAAATAAACTGTTAATGAACAATTCGCTGACATCGAATCATTTAAATACTTTTTAATGTGAGTCTTTCTCCATTCTTTTCGAATGATTGTGTATTTTTTTCCTTCTGTGCACCACATTATGAATTTATTTTGAGTTATTTATACTCTGTCTACAATCTGTATGATTTTATAATCTATAACACAGGTAAATCATGCGTATATTCCTATATAAATCTTATCTACGTGTAAATATTTAGCTACATAACAAGCTAACATAACATGTTTCCCCTTAAACTGTTATGAATCATTCAATGTAACTATTCTGCGCACTTAAATAAGTGTAAATTTCATCTACATATTAAAATTTAACTATATTTAATGCTAGCAATAAAAGCATTTCTTCTCTTGATCAGATATAATACACCCAGCATAACTCCAATGGAATTTAGTTAAAAATTCACTAATAATGCATCAGGGGTGATTGTGTTCAGGTAATATACCTGAATTCAGGTATTTATTTCATTTTCCATACCGGAATTCCATTTTTTCTTATAGTTAAATTAATAAAATAAGACTAAAATATCAATTTCATATGACTTGTAAACATAATTAAAGGTAATATTTTTCATAATGAAATGATTTGGACCTCTCTGCAATAAATTATATGTTCTCTCTCCATGCGAAATTTTTTCTTTCAGGTATTTTTTCATGAACGCACAATCACCCCTGTATTTTTACTTTCCAAACTGTCACGAACAACTTTAATGAACAATTTCTGAACGGTGAATCATTTATATATATATATATATTTTTTAAAGCAAGCATTTCTTCACTCTTTTGTTATGAATGCGTATTTTTCTTTTTCAAGCTCCTAGTTCTACATTCATTATGAATTTTTTATATTCTTTTTATATTATGTGTGATTTTATAATCTGTAGCATAGATAAGACATGCATATTTTACAATTTAATACATATAGATCTAAAAACTTAGCTATATTATATGCTAACAATAAAAGCATATTTTCTCTTAAACTAATGCGATTCTTTATCATTATATTATTTTCAAAACTTAACTAAATGAAATTAATTTCACAGAAGAATTCGATATACCTTGTAAAAAAAACGGACTAAAATACGGAAAAACTACTGGCAATCTAGACACCAGTGCTATTTCCGTATTTTAACGGAACTTTTTCCCGGTAAATTACAAAAAATTTTCCGTTTTTTTTTTGGAATTTAACGGAAATGTTTCTGTAATTTATCGGTAAAAAGTTCCATTAAAATACGGAAATAGTACTGGCGTCCAGATTGCCAGTAGTATTTCCGTATTTTAGTCCGGTATTTTTTTACATACTATACAAATTACAGACCATGGAAAATTTGGAGTTTTGGTATTGTAAATGTCGTCTACATGCTGAAATTTAATTACATTAAATATTAGCCATAGAAGCATTTTTTTCACTTTGTCAGGCACAATTCACCCAACCTACCTCCAACGGAATTTTGTTGAAAATTCACTTATAATACCTTTTTTTTACCCCCAGCTTGTCTTATTTTAACGAACAATTAGCGGACATCCAAGCATTACCCGGCTGCCAAGAACGGTTACGTGTTTCACGCGTATCTGGGTATGTGGATTTCTTCATACCCTCGAAACATCCCAACGGCTGAATGGATTTTTATGTGATGTTTCGATCGATTCTTCTTAACCGTCCGATGGTTATAGGCTAGGTTTTGTTTTTATAAATTCAAAATGGCAGCCGTAAAATACAAAATGGCGGTAGACACGAAAAAAACATTTTATGCAACATATTGAGTGGCATATCATTGGATAGGTCTTTCAAAATGAAGATGATGTTTCACTGACTATTTTACAGTCAGAAGCTCCATTTAAATATTACACAACCTGGAAGTTGTGTAGGTAGGATCTCTAGCTTTATGCAACTCTAACCATCATAGATATCTATAGTCCTCATCAAAACAGTGTTTTTAGATAGGAACTAACAATTAAACACAACTTAAAAGTCACCAATACAAGTAAATAAAAAAAAATAGGTAAGTAATACAAAAAAAAAAATAGTTCACATTGATGAGAAATAATTTATTAGTTTGCTTTTTAGGCAGTCGGGTTTTTTGATTTTTTAAATTTAATTTTGACTTGTTTAAGTACTTTTTTAAGCGAGTCTTTCTACCCACTTTTCGGATTATTGTGTGTTCTCTTTTCTGAGATCCAAACTCTGTATTCATTCTGAATGTTTTATACACATATTTCATCCTGTGTGATTTATACACATATTTCATCCTGTGTGATTTTATAATCTGTAACACAGGTAAATCATGCATATATTCCTATGTAAAACACATATACATATAGGTATTTAGCTACATTACAAGCTGACATAACGTGTTTCTTACTGGCATAAATCATTCAACATAACTGTTATTCTTACTCACTTAACCAGTAAAAGTTCATCTTGATATTGAAATTTAACTACATAGAATGGCAGCAATAAAATCATTTCTTCTCTTCATCAAAGTCACCCAGCATAGCTCGAATGGAATTTAGTTAAAAATTCACTAACAATTCTATTTTTACTCATTAAACTGTCATGAACAATTCAAACAACTTTAATGAACAAGTTCTGAACGACGAATCATTTTTTTATTTCTGTATTATTATTTTTTTTAAGGAAACAATTTTTTGCTTTTTTCGGATGAATGTGTATCTCTTCCCAGTTCCTAGATCTACATTCATTACGGATTTTTTTAATATTTTGTTTATGTTATATGTAATTTTATAATCTTTAGTATAGATAAGACATGTGTATTTTCTAATTTAATGCATACAGATCTAGAAACTTAGCTACATTATATCCTAACAATGAAAGCAAATTTTCTCTTAACGTCATTCTTCGACATAATATTACTTTTAAAACTTAACCGATGAAATTAATTTCAAAAGCGAATTCTATATACCTTTACAGAATTTTACTAATTACAGACTATGGAAAAATTGTAATATTGCAAATACAAATGTCGTCTACATGGTGAAATTTAACTACATTAAAAATTAGCCAGCATTTTTTCTCCGTGTCAGACACAATTCATCCAACCTCAATGGAATTTTGTTGAAAATTCACTTATAATACCTTTTTTTTACCTATCCAACTTGTCTTGTTTTAATGAACAATTCGCAGACCTTGAATCATTTAAAAACTTTTTAAAGAGAGTCTTTCTCCACCTTTTTCGGATGATTGTGTATTTTTCTCCTCCTAGCTCTTAGTTCTACATTCATTATGAATTTTTTATATTTTGTTAGTATTATATGTGATTTTATAATCTATAGCATAAATAAGACATGCATATTTTCCAATTTAATGCATATAGATCTAGAAACTTAGCTACATTATATGCTGTCAATGTTTTCTCTTAAAATGTAACGTCATTCTTCATCATAACATTACTTTCAAAACTTAACTAATGAAATTAATTTCAAGGGAGAATTCGATATACCTTTACAGAGTTTTACTAATTCCAGACCATCGATTGCTATTGTAAATGTCATTAAATATTAGCCATAAAAGCATTTTTTTACACCACCCAACCTACCTCAAATGGAATTTTGTTGAAAATTCGCTTATAATACATTTTTTTTAACTGGCAACTTCTCTTGTTTTAATGAACGATTCGCGGACGTCCGATTATTTAAATACTTTTTAAAACGCGTCTTCTACGCACTTTTCGGATTATTGTGTGTTTTTTTCTTTTCTAAGCTCCAAACTCAACATTAATTTTGAATTTTTTATACTCTATCATTCTGTGATATTATAGTCTATAACACAGGTAAATCATGCGTATATTCCCATGTAAAGCTTCTGTATACATGTAGACATTTAGCGACATTACAAGTTAACGTAACATGTTTCCTCTTAAACTGGTATGAATCATTCAACATAACTATTATTCTGAGCATTTAACTAGTGTAAAGTTTATCTACAGATTGAAATTTTACTACGTTAAATGCTAGCAATAAAATCATTTCTTCTCTTGATCAGATATAATTCACCAGCATAACTCCAAAGCAATTAGTTAAAAATTTACTAATAATGCTATTTTTACTCATTAAAATGTCAATGAACAATTCAACAACAACTTCAATGAACAATTTTCTTATGAATGTGTATTTTTCTCTTTCAAGCTCCTAGCTCTACATTCATTATGGATTTTTTATATTTTGTTTATATGTTATTTTAAAATATATAGCATAGATAAGACATGAATATTTTTTAATTTTAATGCATACAGATCTAGAAACTTAGCTACATTTTATGCTAACAATGAAAGCATATTTTCTATTAAAAATAACGAAATTCTTCATCATATTATTTTTAAAACTTGACTAATGAAATTAATTTCACACCAAAATTCGATACACCTGTACAGAATTTTACTAATTACAGACCATTGAAAAATTGAAGTATTGCTATTGTAAATGTCTACATGCTGGATTTTAACTACATTAAAAATTAGCCATAAAAGCATTTTCTTCCTCATATTCACCCAACCTTACCTCCAACGGAATTTTGTTGAAAATTTATTAATAATGCTATTTTTACTCATTAAAATGTCAATGAACAATTCAACAAAAACTTCAATGAACAATTTTCTTATGAATGTGTATTTTTCTCTCTCAAGCTCCTAGCTCTACATTCATTATGGATTTTTTATATTTTGTTTATATGTTATTTTAAAATATATAGCACAGATAAGACATGAATATTTTTTAATTTTAATGCATACAGATCTAGAAACTTAGCTACATTTTATGCTAACAATGAAAGCATATTTTCTATTAAAAATAACGAAATTATTCATCATATTATTTTTAAAACTTGACTAATGAAATTAATTTCACACCAAAATTCGATACACCTGTACAGAATTTTACTAATTACAGACCATTGAAAAATTGTAAATAAATGTCTACATGCTGGATTTTAACTACATTAAAAATTAGCCATAAAAGCATTTTCCCTCTCAAATTCACCCAACCTTACCTCCAACGGAATTTTGTTGAAAATTCACTTATAATACCTTTTTTTTACCTCCAACTTGTCTTATTTTAATGAACAATTCGCAGACGTCCAATCATTTAAATACTTTTTAAAGAGAGTCTTTCTTCACTCTTTTCAGATGATTGTGTATTTTTCTCCTCCGAGCTTCCAGCTCTGCATTCATTATCGATTTTTTTTTTTTAACCTTTCATTTGCTTCTTTCCATCAGTGAGATTTTTCTTTTCTTTGCATTTATACTCTCTTTTTTAAAAAATGGTTTACTCATTAAAAAAGCTGCTTTTTACCAAAATTCGTAATTATGCGCTTAAAATGGATCCGCGATATGGAGCTTTTATGTTTTAGTTCATTCTTATGTTTAGTATTCTTAAATATTTCTGTCGTTTGCTCCTTTTATGATTCAATGTATTGTGTACAAATTTTCTCCACAGTAGAAGTCATTATTACCGTTGTCTAACAAAAATGACAGCGATTGTAATTGATATTGGTGTAGTTCTATCAGCTCAATTTTTTTAAAAGCTTTCCAACATATCGGGTGTCCTAAAATGAACTGACTGATTTTAAAATTGAATAATTTGCAAATGGTGACAGCTATTTAAAAAATACTTACAAGAGGGTTTTGTAAGATGTCAGGAGATTTTCACTGCGATGCTAGATTTTAGTTAAAAATAGCGGCAGTGGATGGTGTTGCAAGCAATAGGCGCTAAATCGGGGCCCGATTTTTGGCTTCTGTCTTCTCTCAGTATTGCTGCGAAAGAAGGAGTCTAGATATATGAGTAGACACCTAAGAACAAAATTGCATTGGTGACTAAGAACCGCCCCATATATTTAACCTCCTTCCTCCTAAAGGCCAAAAATCGGGTCCCGATTTAGCGTCTGTTACTCACAGCGCCATCTATCGCTGTTATTTTGAACTAAAATAGGAAATTGCCGGATAAAAAAAAAAAAAAACACCTGACATTTTACACCATTCTCCTGCAATTTTTTTTTTTTTAAATAGATGCGACCATTTGCGAGTTATTGAATTTTAAAATCGATCAGTTCGTTTTAAGACAACCGGTAATTAAAATGTGTTTAGGACTTTGGCTTGTCTGCCGTCTGTCCGTGCTCTAACTCTCGTACACATACTCGGATTTTCATGCAATTGATAAATGTTATTTAGGGTCACCAAAGCTTGTTTGGTATTGTATATGAAGTATGTAGGATTAATAGTTCATTTATAGGATCACTCAAAAGAATTCCATTACATTATGGTATATGGGGAAAAATCGTTTGCAATTTTAATGAGATTTGTATTGTATTATATCTATATTTATATTGTATTATATCTATATTTGTATTGTATTATATCTATTTATAATGTATTGAAACAGATATAAATCACTGGATTTTACTACTATTACGTTAGAACAGGTCATTCATAGCATTTTTTCTTCATTTACAGGACATATAAAAGAAATCGGTTACAGTACTGTCTTTGAGTAATAATGGCTGGAGTGTGCGTTTTAAAATTCGGTATGCGCTTTTCAGTTTAACTAAATTTTTGCATGTTATTCGTTATATATAAATTCTATAAACTCATGTACAGGGCTTCACAAAAGTATTCACGTACCATTCTCCTCATTAAAGGAAGTTGCTGAAGGGAAATTTTCAATTGAGGTATATGTATTTCTTAAAGTGAATTAAATTTTTGCATGCATGTAATTAATAGATACTAATCTATATATCATATGCAGGTCTTCTATAAAAATTCGTATTATTTTCCAATTGTAGATGGGAACAGCTGAAAATGGGTTGACAAATGTGTTATGCTTTTCCATATGGTTGAAACAGACATAACGTTTTAACTTATTAAACGGTGCAGTTTTGTTACGTTATTCTGAATATGTTGGAAAGTGTTTCATAATCTATGCTTGACGTATGATTTCTTTCTTTCTTATTTATTTATGGAATGCGTTTAGTTTAACTAATTTTTTACATACTAAATGGTGTGTTATAAATTCTATAGATCATATACAAAAGTGCACAAAAGAATAAGTAATCATTACTGAGTATGAGCAATATGTATCATATTGGGAAGAGGAATTAAAAACGATAATATGGTGTATGTTGACATTTCATTCCTTACTATTATTGTTGTAATCTATATGTCATAAAATCGAAAGATCTAATTGGATAAAAACAAATAAGTTCCTTAAGTTTATGCTAAATGCTAATCTGAATTATGAATTCAGGAAAATTTTATCTTCTAAGGCATTTTTCCTGAATTGTTTAAACTACATTAGAAGATTTACATAATCATTTAATAACTTTTAGAAGGATTAATTAAATTTGGATTTATAGGGATTTTGTGCAATATTTATAACCCTACTGAAATCTTTCATTTTAAATATTTTTCTTAGTATTTTGTAGAATTAGGAAATGTACAAATATAATGTTCTAACAATAGAAATATAGAAATATTTCCGAAATGAAATTCCCCCCCCCCCTCCCCAACGCCAAAAAAAGTGGAAAGATGCAAAGGCAAAAGAGATCATCCTTTTAAAAATATTTTTGTTTTGTGTAACCCATAATGCTTTTGGAACAAGATAAAGTAATGTATCTATAACTCATTCTAACCTGTATTACAACTAATCGATGTATTAAATGAATTTTATAACAAGTTATTTTAATGATACTTATACGTACCGTCAGTAGACAAAGGGTTAAAGATGGTTTTAATTAAGTTATGCATTTTTGAGCTGAACTTTAGTATACTAAAAGGTGTTTACTATTTCCAATTACTAAAAAGGTGTAAACTTTAAAACAGTAAAATAGTTTTATTTGACTGCTGACATGTTTTTTTTTTTTTACTTGGACGTTTATTTTTATTTTCGTAACCATTGAGTACCTCGAGCCACAGTTTTGGTAATTTAAATGATGCTGCAACGTTACATATGGAATTTTTACGTGTTAGAATAGCTATGGTTTACCTTATAATGGATGGATAACATAGATTGGAGGTGAAAATTATCTTGCTTTCATTGAAATTTATTTTGATGATTTCTTCTTAATTTAATCTTGCCAGGGCTGTGGTTTTTCTATTATATTTAATATCAGCTATATGCTCCCTTTTCTGTACTTAATTTTTTTATTAGGGGAAACCGGGGCTAGTTGGCTACAGGGGTAAGTAGGCGCAGTCCTCATAAATCGCCTGTTTGCGGATAGATTGCGCAACCAGTCACAGAGTACCTTGCTTCTTGCTTTTTACAATCCTCATTGTAGTTTTGCAGCGTTACCTACGTGCAGTGGACATTTATTACGATTTTTCTGTTTTTTGCACTCATAAGTAATTTTTTGTTGCTTCATTCTTTTTCTAATTTCTAATACTTATCTTAATAATTGCGATTTAACTTGTGCAGTTTTTGTTAGTGTATGATTAACTGTACCTATCCCATATGTGATTTACTTGGATTATTTATGATTAGATGGTTACGTGTCCCTTTTGTGAAGAAATTTATTATGGGGCTAGTAGGTGCATTGAACACGGGGCAAGTTGGCTCGATGTTTGGTGTGTGCTGGTAGCTTGAAATACAGCAAACATCGAGAAAAGTGGTTGCAATGCAAAATTTTGGGCACACGAGGCTTACCCAAACGGAGACACTCGATTTTTTATTTCTGATAACTGTAACTCTGATGATGATATCGAGTAGGATAGAAGTTACTCAATGTTAATGTTTTATTCATTATTTTTATGTCTGTATAAGTTGGAATTTATATTGTACGGCAATAACGCCTTTGTTTAAACTTACTGGTAATAATGAAATTGATTTCTCTTAACTGCGTGTCTTATTTGAGTTTCATTTAAATTTTTATAAAGCGTGTGCCAACTTACCCCACAGGTGTAGGCAACTTGCCCCGTGACGGGGTAGGTAGGCGCACAACTTTCCTTTTACTTTAGGCTTCCGCTAAACATAAACTACAAAAGCTACAAACTCAAAACTCCGGGTATTTATAGCCCAATACCTGTACTTTAAAAGTACAGTTAAAGTTTCATAAGAAATTTAAATGAAAAATTAATAAAAACAAATAACTAAAAACTGCGCCTACTAGTCCCGGTCTCCCCTATTTATTATTTTTTTTTATCCCCCGATGTACTATTTCTTTCGGCGAGCAATTAAAATGTCGTCTCTAAAAAATAGCGTTCCGTTATATAACCCAGCCGTAAAACAAAGCAGGTATATCATTGTATGGGATAATCTCTACTGCAATTTTTTTAACTTCTGAGCATCGCACATTTTCAACTTTTATACCGTCGTATAGGGGAAAAAGGTACTTTTAAATGCAATTCGTTTGAAAGCTGCATATCTCAATTTATTTTTCAGATATTACATTTTCTATAGTTCTGAACGAATTTTTTTCTGTTGGCAACTGAAGTACACCATTTCTGTAGAAAGTAAAGAAAAAATTATTGGAAAATAGTAGACTATTGTATCTTTTTATTACCATTTTCCTATAATAACTGAAAAAAAAAAAATATATATATATACGTGCTATTTTGAAAAATTATAAGTGAATGATTTCTGATGAAACCTGTGACTATTATAAACTATATTTAATTTTAAGTATATATATATTAATGTTACAAACAAATAAAGGAATATGAATAATTAGATAGGCGATTTTTTTTTTTTTTTTTTTTTTTTTTTTTTTTTTTTTTTCTTTTGGTCAGTTTCTTGAATGAAGGACATCGCTTTTTGATGGAATTGTGTATTATTCTGCGATAGTGACGTTCTATGCATACTTTTCTGTAGATGTTGTTTAAGACTGGATTGTAAATGTGGAATTCTTCAGCGGATGCGAATGGCGTCATTTTATATAAAATGAAAGTGTGTGTTTTAAGTCTTAAAACTGAAATATGTTTTGACATATCTATATTTATACACACACACACACATATATATATATATATATTCATCGGGAGCAACGCTAAATTCTGGAAAAGCAGAATTCCTGTTTTCTAGTTAAATTATTAATTATTTGTTTTGATAATGACTTGATTAGAGTCGAAACATGTGAAGAGCCAAATATTTTTTCTTGGTGTTATGTTGCTAAAATGTTCAAAATTTTATATATGTAAGATAGAGTTTTATTTTAAAAACACACAAAGCAGTATGGATAAAAGAAAAATTAGTTTCAGTACTCAAGTGTAATTAGATACTAAAAAATTTTGTTTTACAGCCAGTAATTCTTTTAGAATCATGCGCGAAATCTGTGATTCCAATTTTCTGCTCAACAAGTTAAAAAAAAAAAAAAAAAAAAAAAAAAAAAAAAAAAAAACTTTAAAAACTAATTTTTCCCATTACGATCAGAAAAAAATTATACAATGAACCAAGAAATATCTATCATTATCGACTCTAAAAATTGTGCCTTTATAATCTATATATTTTTTAAGATATAAAATGAGAAACATGGTCTATTTTTTTTTTTTCGCCTATTGAAATTTTCAGAATACTGAGTCCCCAAAAATAGTACAATCAAAGCAATATTGCAATCTTGCTTTTTTTCTGAACAGCAATTTTTGTTATTTAGGTTGTTCCTATAAGGGGACAAGGGACTTTCAAACTCAAATTTTTATTTATTTATTTTTTTTAATTGCACTCTTGGGCACACTATATGAATTACGGCATATATTTATTACACAAAAAAAAAAAAAAAAAAGAAAAAGAAAAAGAAAAAAGAAGAAGAAAAATAAGGAATTTTCATGAATATTTTAGGGTTATGAAGAACTTTTCAAAATGCCCCATGCGCATTCCATATCAATTAAAATCCCCAATATATATATTTTTATGCCAGTTTGATTTACATATACAAATAAAACTGTGCATAGAATTTTATATATTTAAAATATAAAGAATAAAATAATATTTTCGAAATTTTATGAAATTTTCAGCATTTTTGCATTCTATTTCTGCACTTAACTAACTACCTTTAAATTTTTCAATTATGTTTAATTTCAAAAACAATGCACAGTTTTATTTGTATATGTAAACCAAACTGGCATAAAAAGTATTGGATATTTTAATTGATATGGAATGCACATGGGGCATTTTGAAAAGTTCTTCATAACGCTTAAAATATTCAGGAAAATTTCCAATTTTTCCTCCAATTTTTTTTTATTTCTTGTGTGACAAATATGTGCCATAATTCATATAGTGTGCCCTTGAATAGTATATAAAGTAAAAGAATTTAAAAAATGATAAAATGAGCTTGAAGGTCTCTTGTCTCCATAAGTGAGAGTGGGGAAGGAGCGAATTTCACGATGTCCTTTTGGCCACAAATTATGCAAGTTGGGCTCTATAAACTAGGCATTGGCAAGTTCATACTTATCAAACGTAGCCAATATTTATGCAGAAGCAGGTGATTTAGACGAGAAAGACGAATTTGAATTAGAGATAATGGCTTTATCAAAACCGCTACGAGCTTTCATGAAAACCGCTGGATAACTTAATTTCACGCCCATATCCTCTCTGACTCTCTTAACATGCTTTATATGCTACCAGTTTTATCAATAACAACGGGGGGTTTCATCGTACAAATCAATTACTAAACAAAGGCATGTCTTATTCAACTGTCTTACAGTCTTTCTTAGCATGCCGTTTCGCCTTTCCAATCAGGTATATAAAATTCAATTTTGAAAGAAGAATCTTTACTTTATGCAATTACAAAATTTCTGTCATTAAATAAAGCAAAATTACTATTTTTAATTTCTGACACGAATTATAATTTTCTGAATAAAACTAAAGGCTAATCTGGCAACCCTGATTTCAATATAAAGATAAGAAAAAAAATATTTTCTAAAATTTATGAAATGTTCAGTAGTTTTGCATCATATTTCTGCACACCTTTAACTTTTCCAATTATATTTAGTTTTAAAAAACAATGCACAGTTTTATTTGTATATGTAAATCAAACTGGCATCAAATATTTGAGATTTTAATTGATGTGGAATGCGCATGGAGCATTTTGAAAAGTTCTTCATAACGCTTAAAATATTCAGGAAAATTCCTAATTTTCCTCATAAAAGGAAAAAAAAAAAAAAAAAAAAAAAAAAAAAAAACTTTTTTATTTTTATTTTTTTGTGTGACAAATATATGCTATAATTGATATGGTGTGTCTTTGACCAGTATTTAAAATAAAATGTCTAAAAAATAATAAAATGAGTTTGAAGATCCCTTGTCCCCATAAGTGAGAGTGTGGAAGAAGCGAATTTCACGATGATTTTTGGGCTGTGTAAACTAGGCATTAGCAATTTCATACTTATCAAACTTAGCCAATACTTATGCAGAAGCAGGTGATTTAGACGCGAAAGACGAATGTGAACTAGAGGTAAATGACTTTATCAAAACCGCTAGATGCTTTCATGAAAACGGCTGAATAACTTAATTTCACGCCCATATCCTCTCTGACTCTCTTAACATGCTTTATATGCTACCAGTTTTATCAATAACAACGGGGGGTTTCATCGTACAAATCAATTACTAAACAAAGGCATGTCTTATTCAACTGTCTTACAGTCTTTCTCAGCATGCCGTTCCGCCTTCCAATCATGTAAATAAATTTTCAATTTTTGCGGACCGCGGGGCAGAGAAATGGACATATACATTTACCGGACTTGTATCCTGCCGGTGCAACAGGATGTGTCATCCGCATCCTGGCTGTCTAACTACCTTACTGACTAAGAGAAAGTATCTCTGGCGAAGGGGGACACCTGCGTTACGAAACTTTCTGCGATCTGCTATGCGATAAACTGAATCATAATTTAAAATTTACCCATTAATTATTCAGTTCAGATTTTGGTATTTTATGTCCTTTGTCAGCTTAAATAGTTTACCAACAGGCGTGGTCCTGTAATTTTATGCTAAGATGTTTATCTCATGCTGTAACAGCATTGTTTCTCAGGATAAATCATTGAAGTTTGATACACATCAAAAATATGCTGTTTCCTCCAATCAATCAAATTCTCTATTACACGGGCCGTTTACTAGATACATTTTGAGTAACATTTTTGCTTGTGAAATCGTAATCCATAGATAAATTATGCTAGAATCTCCTAGGAGGTCTAATTAATAAAACACTTTCAATGAATTTGTGAGGAACAACGAAAAGGTATAAGGTATGACGGAATCAAGCCAAGATGAATATGAAGTCCTACTCATGTAATACATATTTGAAAAATAGTCAGTCTGAGGAAAATTTTAATAACATACTCAGACATCGGAATACAAAGCCTTGTCATTATTACAATCTATTAATTTCAGGGGGGAGGGGGGGGGGAGTTTCTTACTTTTTTCTGATTTTTATCTATTAGTTAGACTAAAGATTAACTTAATTTTCGGTCAACGAAAGTAAGATCAGTTAAGATGCTATGTAACAGATTGTTTCTCAGAGTAAATCACCGAAGTTTGATACGCATCAAAAATATGCTGTTTCCTCCAATCAATCAATTTCTTCATTACACGGGTCGTTTACTAAATACTTTTTGAATAACTTTTTTACATGTGAAATCGTAATCCATGAATAAGTTATGCTAGAATCTCTAGGAGGTCTATGAATAAAATTCTTTCAATGAATTTGTGAAAAGCAACGAAAAGGTATAAGTTATGGCGGAATTCCGTTTGTATCAAGTCAACATAAATGCGAAGTCCTTAATCATGTCATACATATTTTAAAAAACAGTCAGTCTGAGAAAAATTTTAATGACATACTCAAACATCAGAATATAAAAACTTTGTCATTAATACAATATAATGAATTTACAGTCATTTTTTCCTTACTTTTTTCAGATTTTTATCTAGTAGTTAGACTAAAGACTACTTAATTTTCAGTCAACGAAAGTAAGATCAGTTAAGATACTATGTAACAGATTGTTTCTCAAAGTAAATCATCGAAGTTTGATACGCATCAAAAATATGCTGTTTCCTCCAATCAATCAATTTCTCCATTACACGGGTCGTTTACTAAATACTTTTTGAGTAACTTTTTTACATGCGAAATCGTAATACATGGATAAGTTATGCTAGAATCTCTAGGAGGTCTATTAATAAAACTCTTTCAATGAATTTGTGAGAAGCAACGAAAAGGTCTAAGTTATGACGGAATCCCGTTTGAATCAAGCCAAGATAAATATGAAGTCCGACTCATATCATACATTTTTGAAAGATAATCTAAGGAAAATTGTAATGACATACTCAAAAATCGGGATATAAAAATTTTGTCATTATGACAATATATTTTATTTTATAATTTTTTTTCTTCCTTTTTTATATTTTTATATAGAAGTTAAATTAAAGATTTCTTAATTTTCAGACAATGAAATTAAGATCAGTTAACCTTTTGCTGTCGAATGTCTGCTCTTAGCCACCACAGCAAAGAACCATATTGATCTTTATATTAATTCGATAAGATTCGGAGATACGTAAAATTCGAAGCAATATTTTGCAAACTGTATTTAAGTGTCATTAAGCATTTTCGCTTCTTAAAATATTTTTTAATTAATACTCTGAAATGGTAAAAAGAAAATTGCTCAAAGAAGTGTACCGTAAAATTGAATGTAGTTTAAAAAAGATGAGATATAAAATGTAAAGAGTAAACGATGTTCTGTATGTTCAAACAGAACAATTAAGGGTTGCCTATTTAAGACTGCTTTGAAAGGTACCACACGATGGAGAACTATAAAATATACCGCCTCCGTCCCAAATTAGTTGCTACATTTAGGTCGAAAATTTTGTCCCAAATTAGTTGCTACATTTCAAGTGGGTGGAGTCATAAATAACTTTCGATGCAGTGTAGTAGATCGATACCAGTAAAATTATACTACAATGAATATAACGCGATATACTAGGAGTTAGAAGGAATGTTAACTTGAGTGTGAAGTAATGCGATAATTGTAATTGTGAATAATAATTTAAAAAATACCCTAAAAAAGGAAATTAATGTTAAAGAGCGTAACGCTGTATTGCAGTTTTTACGGCAATATTTGAAAAATGATAAACTAAGCCGTGGTACTATGAACACTGCAGCGATTAAATTTAATGTTCATCGTAGTACACTATCCCGTTTGTGGAAGCAAGCAAAGTCGTCAAAAATAAATGATGATGAAATTTACAATTTAAGTTCATAAAAAAATTGGTAAATGCAGACGAAAAAACAGAGATTTTTCTCAGCAATTCAGCAAAATCAAAGATATCCCAATAAAACGACTGTGGAGTTTATCATGTGCTGGTGGAAGAATCCTTAAAAAATTCGGCGTGGCTTAAGAGCGTGCGAACCCTGGATTTTTTAAACTAATTCTATACTGTTTTAAAGAGAGATGGATGGTAAGTAAATGTTGTTGATTGATGGCATAGTACCCCTGAAATTTCTAAAAAATGTTCAAACAAAACCATAAAATCATCAGTATCAATGACCTATACAAAAGTAATCAAATCTAGCAACTAATTTGGGACAGAGGAAGTAATTTTTGCATAAAATAAAAAATTTTACAAAAATTACACATTTAAAAAGTCTTCTGAATTTTCAGTTTTTTGGTTTCATGAGAAAAATAGTTTTGAATGTACCTGTTGGATCCATTGGGCCCGTCTGATGGCGAAGGTATAAGAATCGTTCGTATTTTGTACAGTGTAGCAGGTCATTCAATCCCTTAACAGTTTTTGATGAGCACTGCTCGCGCAAAAAGAGTTTGCTTATGTCGATATTAAAAGCTTTTAGACACAACTAATTTTTAACTATAACTTTTGCTTTATTAATTGGAAGATTGTTTTTCGATCATATAAGGCAGCTATTTTAGTATGGGAAAAGTGGTATCGCTCCTATTTTTAGTTTATTGCATAAAATATATATATATATATATATATATATATATGAAACAGTTAACGGGCGAATAAAAAAATTTCCCCGAATTTGTGAGGCCACACAAAGAATTTTAATTCATGACAGAATTCAGTTTAAACCAAGCCAAGATAATTGCGAACTCATCATTACATATTTGAAAAATGATCAGTTTGAGGAAAAACTGAATGGCATATATTCAAACATTGGCAAATTGGGAATATAAAACCTTGTCATCATCACAAAAGGTTCATTTTAAATTTTTCTTATTTTTTTTCAAATTTTTACCAGATTTTTTTCAGATTACTTAACCAAACTCCCTGTCTGAATCAGAGTCTTTGAGTTACAAGGCTCGATATTCCTCCCGTAAAGAAGGTAAGGCTCTTAGAAGAGAAATTAGAAAGGAAAACTCATAAAACGCATCAATTATGCAGAATCATTACCTAGTTAAAATAACATTCAGGGCAAGTACAGGACAGATGGACCACAGGCACGGGGTGAGAGGGACCAGTCAAATATTTCGTTAATGCGGCGTCCTAGAGATGGTGCAACTTTTTGCTTTTCAAAAAACTTAATATTTTTTCAGCTAAAAATCATAATTGCTTTTGTTAAGTCAAATATTTTTTTCATATGGTTACAGTTATGCATTTAAAGATTTTTGCTTATATGTGATCTATATAGTTTGAATGATGAAATCTCGGGGAACATTTAGGCTTCTACATAACCGAAAATCGTGACGTAATATCTACAGTGCAAAGTCGGGATGAGTTGTACTTCTCACATAATGATCGGGAGAAATGGACCATGTGTAGACGGGAGAGATGAACCATACAATCTTGAATTTCGTATTTAGCTTTTTAACCCTTTATCTACTGCCGGTACTTATAAATACCATTAAAATACAGACGTGTGAAAATTATTAGAATAATTGTGAAATTTACAATAAAAATTGTTATATTAAAGAAGTATTTAAAAAATATTGATACATTTAATATTTAGTGTGCACCCCCTTGTTTTACATTAATGAAATGATAGCATACTTGTCGTGACATACTTTGAATGAGTTTTTGGCAATTAATTTGTATTTCGTTATCATGACGCCAAATTTGGATGAGTGTTTCTATCAGACTAGTCTTATTTGTGATGTTGTATTTCTTTAATTTTTTCTTTACAATGACCCAAAGGTCCTCTATGGGATTCATATCTGGACTGTTTCCAGGCCATGGTAATGTTTTCTTTAATTAAATTAAAGAAATGCAACATCACAAACAATAATCTTCTGATAGAAAAACTCATCCAAATTTGGTATCATGACAACGAAATACAAATTAATTGCTAAAAACTCACACAAAATATGCCAAGACGTATTGAATCTTTAATAAAAAACAAGGGGATGTTGATGTACACTAAAAATTAAATGTGTCAATATTTTAAAATGTATTATTTCTTAAATATAACAAGATTACAATGTAATTTTCGCAATTATTCTAATAATTTTCCCACGTCTGTAGCTTTTTATAAAATTCATTTAATACATCGATTAGTTGAAATACAGTTTAGAAGGAGTTATAGATACATTACTTTACCTGTTCCAAAAGCATTATGGATTACACAAAACAAAAATATATTTAAAAGGATATCTTTTGCCTTTGCATCTTTTCAGCTTTCTTGGCGTTGGGAAGGGGGGGGGGGGGGATTTTTCAATTTGGAAATACTTCTATATTTCTATTGTAAGAACATTATATTTACATATTTCCTAATTCTACAAAATACTAAGAAAAATATTTAAAATAAAAGATTTAAGTGGGGTCATAAATATTGCACAAAATCCCTATAAATTCAAATTAATTAATCCTTCTAAATCCTACTAAAATCCTTCTATAGTTTATTAAATGATTATGTAAATCTCCTAATGTAGTTTAAACAATTCACGAAAAATGCTTTAGAAGGTAAAATTTTCATGAATTCATAATTCAGTGCATAAAGGGTTAAAGAGCTAAATTTAAAATACTAAGGTATTTTATTTTTCTGTTTTCAAAAAAAGCCGACTACTTTTACTAGAAGAGGTTCATCTCTGCCATGGATATAAGCATTGAAGAAATGTGTGATGAGGAGGTTGACTATTTAGAAGATCGGAACGAAAACGAATGTGTGGAATGCGGCGAAAATTACAATGAGGCGAAACAAAAAGTAGATTTAGGACACTGTGTTTCTTGTTTGCGTTGACTTCATGAAGGATGTTCACAGTTTGAAGTAATATGCGATAATTGTGGTAAGAAGTTAAATAGCAAGAAAGAAGTTACAGCAAAACAATCTTAACCCATAGGATATGGGGCATTCTCACAATCTTTTGACTTTTGGGGGAAAAAAATCTGTCGAAATTAAACTTGCTAAAATAACATTTTAATCTAATAGATGAATGCCTGAATGATTCAAAATAAATGGTCAGCAGCGAAAATTTTTTTTATTTAACTGAGGTTTAGGTTAAACTTCCGAGTTTAATTTTACTTACTATTTTACCCCTATAACTTTTTATTTTCTTCTAAATTTTTACTTATAATGAATTTGCATAGTACCCACAGGACATTCAAATAAGAAATAATACAAATGTAGTACTTTTAATACAGAATTTTTGTATAACATTGTCTTAAAGAGGTGTTAAAGAAGGGACACTAAGGTAAAAAAAGGGACGAAATGGTTAAAAAAAAAAAAGAATGAAATGGCAAAAAAAAGAGACGGTAAGGATGGAACGGTAAGGAAAATTACCACCTATTGTTAGGAAAATCATATTAAGACAAAGTGATAGCCACAATGTTCATTGATTTTCCGAAACAGTTGTTAACATTGGATTAAATTATTATTATTTTTTTAAATTTACCTCCAAAAGTGCAGGAATAAACCTTGGGGGCGGTAAGACTACCAATAAAGCCACAGTGCTTGAAATTGATATTTAAATGCTGATTTATATTCTGCAGTAAATTTCCTGTCAAAGAATTTTAGATATTCTTTCTCTAGCATACTTCTGCATGAGCAAAAACTTGAAAAAAATTCTGTCGCTGCATCTGAAGTGATTTTCTGTATAATTTTAGAAGAGGGATGGTAAAAAATCTAAAACCCAGGGACAGAGTTAAAAAAATAATATCAACCCTAAAAATGTGTGCCGGTTAATTTTTAGCTACATATTTATATAAAACAATAGTTCCAGTTTCAGAAAAAAAATTACATCGAATTATTTTTATTGAAACAATTTTATCCAGACAGCTCCAAACTTAAAAATCAGCATCAGGGACACGGGACGGTATAGGAGTTTTCCATGTGTTTTGACCCCCAACATCGTCCAAAACTTATTTATCTCGTTAATATTGTTGTGCAAACATGCAATGGAATGTTCCCAAGTATATGAAATTAAAAAAAAAAAAAAAAAAAAAAAAAAAAAAAACACAAAAAAGTGTATTAAATGAAAAATTATTATTCAGGGTCATGAAAGTTAAAAGATTGTGAGAATGCACCATATAAAACATTTTCATAAATAGTGTTTAATTCTGTTAAGATATTAAGATTTCAAGAAACAAATTTCATTTTCATAGGTACATATTAAAAAGTTCAAATAATAATTCATGTAAACTTAATGTTCAGAAATTTAATTGTAAGTAAGTTCATTTAACGTTCATGTAATGAAAATAAATTTTTTTAAATTTAATATATGAGCAATTATTTCAATATTTTATTGTGGTCCATCTCACTCGGAGTAGTCCGTATGAGATGGATCACATAGTCAAAATTTTTAAAAATTATAAAAAATTGTTTTAAAGATATGAACTTCCGCATTACAACTTTTTAAAGAAACATCATACACACTATACATATACAAATTTAAAAACAACATTAAAAACGCCAGAATATTTAAACTTTGAGAAGACTAGTTTCAGTAGCTTTTAGCGCACCGTCCTATATCTACACACATTTCACTTATCGCAGTATATATGTTTAGTAAATATTAAGATGCTACTTGATGCATAATAATATAAATTTAAAAACAATGTTAAAAATTCTGGGATATTTAGACTTTGAGCAGACTAGTTTCGGTAATATAGCGTACCGCCCTCAGACGCATAATAATATAAATTTAAAAACAATGTTAAAAACTCTGGGCTAGATTAAGTTAAATAATGCTATAAAATGTGATAAAATATCTTTATTAAGATTGACGATCGTTTCATCGCACAAACGGCGACATTTTCAAAATCTTTTGATTTTGAAAAGGTATTACTATACATGTTAGCTTACCGTCCTTGAGGACGGTACGCTAAAGACTACCGAAACTAGTCTGCTCAACGTTTGAATATCCCAGAGTTTTTAATATTGTTTTTTAATTTATATTATTATGCGTCAAGTACCAACTTAATGTTTACTATACATATATACTGCGATAAGTAAAATATATGTAAATATATGGCTTTTAGAGTGCGAAGAAAAAACGTTGTCCATCTCTTCCGTAATTACCCTGTTCATTCCTTGGAGAAAATGCTGAACAATCCAACGCTGTAATTAACATTTATTACCGAAGCCTTTTAAAATCTCATGATTCCGCTTTCGTTGTCTGGTTAGTGAATGTCTTTACGCCAACTATACCTCTTTCTCTATTTTATTTAATTCCCACACCCTTCCTGTCGTTGGTGTGAGAAACAGACAGCGTCTTCACTTTGACTTCTTCCGCTCTTTTCAAATGGATATGAGCTCGAATAAATTTTATTTTATTTTTGTCATTAAAACACCAGCTGATATTTAAGAAAGAATAAGCATAAAAAAGGACACAAGTTGCGGAACGAGCCGACATTATGTCTTTTTTTTTTCTATTTTTTTTTATTTTAATTTATTTATAATCTTGTCTCATTAACGGGGCGTGTCTATTGCTTACTAAATACTTTATAGTGTGTAAAGTAATTTCTTTCACATGCTGCAGAATTCCTTTTATTCTTAACCCTTCGTGACTCAACAACTTCAACGTGAAAAATATTTACTCAGATTTCAGAATACAGTAGTCTCTTGAAAATCCGAGGTAATTGAGGCTGACATCGCCTCGGATTATTAAAAATGCGGATTTTCCGAAAAAGTAGAAAATTCTAACTAATTATAATTTTACTCAATTAGGATGAGAAAGAATGTATATATCTTTATTCCTTTTGTAATGATATACAGGATATTTAACAATTTAGAAAAAAAAAATCAATTTTTTGCTGCTTAACACATTTTTTCTCTCTTTAGATGCAATATTTAACCAATGCTTAAAAATCATAACGTCAGCAGGGGTGGCTTCCTTTTGCTGTTCTACATATTTTAAAGCCAGTTATAAAGATGCAGAAACTTCACTATGAGAGATTATTTTTTCCAAATTGCAGAATCGATTTCTTCTGTATCATTACATTCTTCCTCATCATCTTCTATCATTTCTACAATAGTCGATTCAGTTATTTCCAGCATTTCATCACTGTTTAGCCATTCTTTAATGTCATTTACACTGCAATTTTCACAGTCAGGTACTTCCTTCATCAAATCTTTGAAAACAATGTTTTCACCTGCGTCTTCATTAAGATTCTCAAAGGATGTTACTATTTTAGAAAAAAATTCAACCACGATTTATTCGTTGTTGTAGATTGAATTTCTTCCCAAGAATCAGTTATCCAGTAAACATTATTTCTAATGTTTACACTTTACAAAACGTTCTTAATACTTTCATCACCGGACAGGGCCGAAACTAGCCTTTTTTGCGCTCGGGGCAAACATGAATTTTGGCGCCCCCCCTTCCCTTTCTTCCTCAAAGTATATTTGCAAACAGAATTTTACGAATTTTCTAATGGCCGACTTACTTTAAAATTTAAAATATGTAATCGCAAAATATATAATACTAAACTACGTAAATTGAATGTGACGTTTGTTGCAATTATAGTTCGTTCACATAAAAGAATTCACATGTATTACCGGCTATTTACAGTGTTTGCTTATACAGTAGAGTTCCGATTATCCGAGTCCCGCTTAACCGAGTTTCCGCTTTAACCGAGTTATTTTCTTTTGATGAACTTTTTGAAAAAAATGGCCATAATTTCTTTTTGCAAAAAAAAAAAAATTATGGCCATTTTTTTTTTTTCCATTCTGACCAGAAAATCAAAGTTCAAACTTTTTACGATTGCTCTTTCATCTTCACTTAACACTTCATTTATAATGGCTATTTCATAATAATGAAAGCCATCAGTTCATCAGAAGAAAGTGATCGATTCCAAAGGTATAATCTTTCATTTGGCGCCCCTTGGCTCTGGCGCCCGGGGCACATGCCCCCTCTGCCCCCCCCCCCCTTAGTTTCGGCCCTGTCACCAGACTGCACTAAATGTTCTAACAATCGGCATTGATATCTTTTCTTTAAATTCTACAATACACCCTGATCCAGTGGCTGTATTAAACTTGTAACGTTGGGAGAAAAAAAATATAGCACGAATTTCCCCACACCGTAGCACATCTTTGTCTGGATGAGATGGAGCATTATCAAAAACAAACTTGCTTTGCAAGGTAGATTTTTTTTTCAATTTCTCTTTTGTTTCTGGAACAAAATGTTCAAAAAACCATTTTTTGAAAATTTCTCAATCCATTCAGGCACTTTTCTGATTTGTGTAATTTACTAGTTGTGCTTCTTTATTGATGTTTTTTAATGCTCTAGGCTTGGTAGATTTTCCAATCACAGTAAGTTTCAATTAATGAGTTCCTGATGCATTGGCGCATATTTTTATTTTTATTTTTGACGCCTCGAATTAAGCGGAATCTCGGACTTCCGAGATTCGGATTTTTGAGGCTCTACTGCACATCATTTTAAGCATGTAGAAGTAATTAAAACAATTAGAACATAACAAAAATTATTGTCTAAAAGTAAATTTTTTTTTTACATCTGCAATAAACAGAAAATTACATACCAATCATAAATGTTGTCATATCTCTAATGCGAAGCTGTAAAGTATACGAAATTACCTTTGTAAAAAAAATTATATATATTTGGACGTATCCAGCATTTTTAATTTTAGAAAATTTTAGCAATAATGGTGCAAAACTGTTCAAATGATAAATAAAACTTTGGCATGAAAAATTAAATCAGTATTGCCTTCTGTTGATAATTCTATGAGCAATTTATATTAAGGCTGTTCTCAACTGCTCTGCTCAACAAGCGCAAAATGTTTTGGCACATTTACGAATTCATTTTTTAATGGAAATATATAAAATTGGAAAGACTGACCATGGAAGCGATTTGGAATCGAACTGTATTTTTCATTTTTTGATTAATAAATTACCTATTGAGTTATAAGTGATTTTGACAAAAATAAATTAAGACTTATGTCATAAAGTTGCCCTTTTGGATTTGAGAACAGCCTTAACTGCTGTATTGGCAATGCCCCAATGGGTCATTATAAATAGTTTTAAATACCCTCGTTAAGAGGAAAGCACCAATAACGAATTTCCCTTTAGCAAAATGACCTACTAATTTGTTATAATAAAATTCTAATCATTAGTTTTTTGATAATGTAGCTAGTTCTATGTTTCAGGGGGTTTCAAGGGGCACGGGGTAAGGGAAGCAGAGAGTGTAAAGGGGGGAGGAAGAAAGGGGCAAAATTGCCTTCCTAAATCTTTGAAAACGTTTTTGCTCAAAAAAAAATTTTAGTTACTTTTGACCAGTTTTAACAATTTGGCACCCTATTAACAGTAGGTAGAAAAATCTCAAATCCAGCATGCTGCCGACCATGCTACTGAACCGCTTGCCAAAGAAAGAAATTTATCCAAGCATAAACTGTAGCTTAAACTTTGCGACTTATTTTCTCAAAATCCCCTGGGGATTGCACTTTATGGCAGTCATATATTTATATACTAACTGTACTCTATCGATACACAAATGTTCATCGCATTCGGTGACACCAACCTTGGACCATTTCTTTGTAAGGACAAGAACTGCAAGAATGAGAAGAACCATAAAATATGAAATGTATAATTAAAATTTTAATGCGTTTGGAAATAAACTATAATTTTTAAAGTTTCAAAAATTATTTTATTAAAAATTAGAATATTTTGCAAAGGGAAAATTTGTCTCTGCGGAGTTAGGGGGAATTTTATCGACAATCATTCTGCAGTTGTTTCATTCACCATGTGCATAAAATTTGGTAATATTAAAAGTAAATTAAAAGTAAACTAAAACTAAAAGTATTTCCCCGCTGAATCATAAAAGACATCCTTTGTAGAACAGCTTGTATAGAACAGTTAGTACAGGCCCGTAGCCAGGTGGGGGCCAGGTCGGGCAAAGCCCGACCTGGAAAATGTTTTGCCCGACCTAGCGCATTCCGATAAAAACATTAAATTTCCAGCTTTCCCTCACTTCTTGTCCAACCTAGAATGAAGCTCGACATTCTGATCATTTTTTCACTCAGTATTTCCCTTTAAAAAAAATTATGTAATACAACATCAAATTTTCATTTTCCCATGCCAGATCTTGCCCTCTACCCCTAAATTTCCTTTCTAGACTGGAAACAAAAGTAGCAAAATTTCATCTATAAAGCTTTTTTTCTCTCCCTCTTTAACAGACCTGTCGAAAATTGCTCCATTGTGCGTGCCTCGCTTTTTCACTTTGTAGAAATTATCCCATACCGCTTCAACAACAAATCGGGTTTACCTTAAATCCCTAAAGCTTGCTTTCTTTATACAATTGTCACCATATGTAATTTATCGTTAGGAGGCGGGGTTGAAACCAAAGGCTTCTGAAACTAATCTTGAAGCAGCCCACAATACTGTTTCCTTAACTTTAATTTGATGTACATGACAGTTAAATGCTTCTTTCGTGGAAACTTGGTCCAACTACAACAAACTCCAAAGGACACTTCCCTCCCCCCATGTGAAAATACAAAATAGATCATGGAAGGTCTGCCCTTCATCTCTTCGACTGTCTCCCATTCCACTGAAATTTAAAAAAAAATGTCGCTTCTAAAATAAACCAATCATTATTTCAAATTTAAACAATACAATATGTCAGGTTACTTACGATTTTACAAATCCAAATTTATTACTTACTGACACATTCATAAAGCCATTTTTATTCTTAAATTAAAAAATGTTACAGATGTTTTTATTAATGAACGAAGAAATTGAATGCATTGTTTAATGAAACTATTCTGCACTTTTTCTTAAAAGCAAATCAGTTTCCAAAGTGGTCGTCAAAGTTGCCAATTTTTGCAAGGCGATAGCCTGATACAGACCATCATAAGATAGAAATCAATTACAACTCAAAGTGTAATGCATTTATTGAAAAGTGAAAAACGGTATTCGATTCCAATTCCTAATTAAAAGAAATGCATTTTATTTACGTTATGCCCAGGGCTGTAGGAAGGTCTTTCGAGGCCACCCACAAACTTTTTTTTCATGTCTCTTCCCTCTAAGATTTTGGAGAAATATCTATATTTAATTTTGCTATCCGAGTTCTATTTTATAACAACATCAGAGGAGCTTCACTAGTTTATTTTTTCAAAATGAAACTCAAATTAAACGAATTTAGAGTTGGGTTGAAATGCTTTCGGCAATGTGCGTACACCCATTGGGGCTATGCCGGCTCAGATCTCGAATCAAACAAACCTTGAATTATTGTAAATTTTTATTTCGACCCGGATTAAATTAAAATGTTCAACATTTTGTTTATGGTGTTGCAGTAACAGATTTGATATTCTTATAACATGAATTTAATCAAAGCACTAGCAAAATTTAACTGAGAATTCCCCCATTTAGAAAAACAATATAAAAAAATCACTGCAAAATGCGAAAGGATGCCAACAATTGATAAAGATATTTCGAAGTTCATAGCGAGCAAAATTTACTATATTGTGCTAAAAGATTGAAACCGGATTTTTTATTTACGAATGTTAAAAAAATTACCAGAAACACAGTTCTCGAAAAATTCAAAAATAGCAAAGAACAAAATTTGGCAAAAAAAAAAAAAAAAAAAAAAAAAAAAAAAAAATCAAACTGAATTCCTTTTGCAAAATGAACCTTCACAACAAACCCCCAAATATTGCACATAAATAAAAAAATATGGAAGTCTTTTCGTATTCTCTGTTTTTTCAGTTTGGCAATGCCATTTGCATGGCCCAGACAGATTTTTTTAAGCAGAAAATACTCACTTATAATAACTTTTTTTCTACTTTGAACGGTGCCTTTTATTATATATATATATATTAAAGATTTACTAATTCCAAAAAAATTACCTTTGGGATGTCGTTTTCATATTTTTCAGTTTTCTCCAATTTAAAATTGTCACCCAAGTGTTCCGGATAGAAATTGAAAAAGAAAGGCTTCGGATAGACAGTACCTTTCTGTGGGCAACGAAGATGGGTTTCTTACTAGATAATAATAAAGACATACAGAGTCTTTCTGTCCATTTTTTTCTTTTTCTCTTTTAGTCTGACCAGATGTTTTTCTGTTCTCGACGAGATTTGACAGGAAGGATACCTGTATGCCTTAAATTATACACATCGAAATAGGTTTTTTTTTTTAATTAAATTTCTAAATTTAATTTTTTATGCTATTTTTAGTGTTTTTTCGAGTTTCGTGCTTTTTCCCCCACATTCATAAAAGGAATCCATTTTCAATCTATCTTTCCATTTTAGCCGAATATAGTAGTCTTCTGCGATTTTTGAATATTTCATGAAGTCTTTTATGTAATTTTTAACTTTCTTTCGCGTTCCGGCAAGATTTTTTTACATTAGTAAAAGGAGTCAGGTTTCGATCTTTTAGCCACAAATACAAAATTTTGCCCTCTGCAATTTTTGAATTTTTTGCAAACTTTTTATGCGATTTTAAACGCTTTTCCCGTTTTTTAGCTCCTGTGATTAGAAGAGATTTTTCTCATATTTGAAGAAATTTTCGTCTTTTGAAAATTTCTAGAAATTTTGATCTTTGATTCGCGACTTTTTCGTGTTATGAAGGAAAAAATACTAATGCGTAAGTTCAGTTTCTAATTATGAAAAGTACAATGCAACACAGTTGACGGAACACTATTGGGATTTGATTTGATGAAACTGCATCTTTATATGGAAGGATGTTGGGTAATTTTTACGTTAGATTGGTGACTTTCTATATTTTTGCGAAAAATGGGCAAATCAAAGCTTTTTTTTTTTTTTTTTTTTTTTTTTTTGCGTGTGTGTGTGTTTGAACGGAAAAAAACCTCCAGTCCACTGATTTATTTATTTATTTTTTGAGAATGTAAAAGGAATCCGGTTTCAATCTTTTATCCCAATATAGTAAATTTTGCCCTGTGCGGCGTTTTATTCGCTTTCCACGGAGGTTTTTTTTTTTTTTTTTTTTTTTTTTTGTACATTCCTAAAAGGAATCAAGTTTAAGTCCTTTAGTTCAAATATAGAAAGTTTATCGTTTGCAATTTCTGATTTTTTTTTACAAACCTTTTATGTGATTTTTAGAGTATTTTTCAAAATTCCACATTCAGTCTTTTGGCTCGATATAGACAAATTTTGCTCTCTGCGATTTTTGAATTTTTGTCCAATTTTTTATGCGATTTATACCCTTATTTTCGCGTTTTGCGAAGACCTTTTGGCAAGTTTTTCTGAACCGAAGAATTATCCAGTAGATTTTGCTACTGTCATGATTAAGATGAAGGTGGGAAAATAATAAAGCTCCTGTAGCAAGATGAACGACGATGCTGGAAAATTTTACTTTTACCTGGAGACTATCATTTTTATGGAAATAAAAATTACAATAATTCAAGAATCAGATTGGTATATTCCGAACGGGTTTACGCTGTTGAAGGCAGTGGGGCCCCCAAGGGGAATCTCCCCCCCCCCCCCCAAACAAAAAGGTTCATTTTAAAAAACCAACCGGCAAAGCAAGTGAAGCTCAGCTAGCAGATTTAAATAATTACAGAATATGATTTATATATAATTAACATTAGTAATTTATCGAGAGAAGAGAGATGAAACGTTAAAAAAGAAACAGGTTGAACGTAAGGGGATAGGTAGCAAAGGCATGGCACAAAAATGCCTGCTTACTGGGACCCCAACGAGATTAAAAAGCACATTTTTTTTTTTTTTTTTTTTTTAACATTTGAATAACAATAATGAGGTTTAAAAGTTTTGAATCTTGGGTTCCAACTTTTCCTCCATTTAATATGGACCCTAAAATGACATTTTAAAAACTATTTAGAACTTGCAAAATTTCTTTCATCTGGGCACCTTTAAAAAGAATGGTGGCTGTAGAAAGAAGTCCATATCTGTTTTGGTTGAAGAAAGTAATAGTATTAAGGAGGTTTTGAACCTGATTGAGACTCCCAACGAAATTAAAAAGCACATTTTTTAAACATTTGAATAAAAAAGTGGCAGCTACAAGTTTTGAATCCTGGGTTCCGCCTTTTCCGCACTTTCATAGGCCCTCCTTCCCCCCTCCCCCCCCCAAAAAGACGATTAAAAAAATTTAGAGCATGCAAAATTTCTTTCATCTGGGCACATTAAAAAAAATGGTGGCTAGAAAAGAAGCACATTATCTGTTTTGGTTGAAGGAAGTAATTGTATTAAGGAAGTTTTGAAGCTCATTGGGACCCCATTGAGATTAAAAAGCATATTTTTTAAACATTTGAATAAAAAATATGGGGCCTAAAAGTTTTAAATCTTGACTTCCAACATTTCTTTATTTTTATAGGGCTCCTCCAAAAACACAATTCAAACAAAATTTAGAGCCTGCAAAATTTTTTTCATCGCCTTTAAAAAGAACAGTGACTATAGAAAGAAAGCACAAATTTTTTGAAGGAAGTAATGGCATTAAGAAAGTTTTGAAACTTATTGCGGGGACCCCAATGAGATTAAAAAGCATATTTTTTAAACATTTGAATAAAAATTTTGGCCTGAATGCTTTGAATCTTGGGTTCCAACTTTTCCTCACGTTTACAGAAGGCCCTAAAAAAGACAATTCAAAAATAATTTAGAGCCTACAGAATTTCTTTCATCTGGGCACCTTTAAAAAGAACGGTGGCTGTAGAAAGAAAGTGCATATCTGTTTTGGTTGAAGGAAGTAATAGTATTAATGAAGTTTTGTACTTTTGGTTTCATCTTTTTCTCCCATTTAAAGGACCCCCCCCCCCCCCCCCAAAAAAAAAAAAGACTAAAATACCATTATATTTTAAAAATAGAATTTAAGCTTTCAAAAGCTCTTCCATCTGGACACCTTTATAAAGAATAGTGGATATAGAAGGAAAGCGCATATCTGTTTTCTAAATCTGACCAAGATCTTTGACAAAAAATGAATTTGGATAAAACAAATTAAAATGCTATTAAAAATAATTATAAAAGTTAAAAGACATTATTCGACTCAATGGTACAATAACTTACTACTGGGCCCCTGGCTTTGCTCACCCCACCCCCCATTTGGGGGGGGGGGGGGGGAGTATGGGAGACGATTCCTACGGCCCTGGTTATGCCAAATATCTTATTTAACTTTAATACATTTTTATTATGTCTCTGAAGAAACTTTAGAAATTTCTTACTGACTTTAGAAATATCTTATATTTTAAATGAAAAAAAAATTCCTTAAAACTGCAATGCATATTTTGAAGAACTACGAATAAGAGATAGAAAAAAAATGAAGAAATAATCTGCCACCCCTGGAAAAATCTTTGCCCTACCTGGAAGTATGGTCCAGCTACGGGCCTGAGTTAGTAAGGTGCTCGTCTCCAACTCGGAAGACTCAGGATTAAGTCCCGAGCCGGCTAAAAGTAAATATTGTAAAGATTAAACTGTACATCAGTTCAAATTCCTTCGGAAAATTCTAATTCTTCGAAGTTTAGAAATTCACTAATTTCGAAAAATAAATTTAATTGTTATCATTAAAAATAAATAAACTAAATAAATTTGCAGAGCTCTGTGTATTTTTATCGATACAAATTTACAAAGTCTATACTGTAAATTTACTGAATAATTTTTCTGTTATTTAACAGAACCTCTATTTTTCT
The DNA here is from genome assembly GCA_963932465.1 of Maratus speciosus. Taxonomy (NCBI): domain Eukaryota; kingdom Metazoa; phylum Arthropoda; class Arachnida; order Araneae; family Salticidae; genus Maratus; species Maratus speciosus. The sequence goes on along the minus strand of OZ010797.1, from coordinate 430,171,894 downwards.
AATCTCTGTAATTTTACATAGGATAAAAAATTACCAGTAAGATTCTCTGTAATTTCACCGATTTTTTTTTAAGCTGTTCTCAAATCCAAAGGGGTAACTTTATGACATAAATTTTAATACATTTTTGTTCGGAAACTCATGAAACTGGTAGATATTGTTATTCAGAAACTATATAATCGAAAGACTTTTCCGTGTTTTTGTAAACGCAATAGATATTTCAGAAAACACTGTCAAAGTTGGCCTTTTGAACCGAATTTCCCGACGAAAGCAGAAAAACAAGTCAACGTAGGGAGAAAAACGTCTTGTCACGGGATCAAAAACGCTTATAACTCGATATATAATTTATTTATCAAAAACAGGAAAAATCATTTCAATTCCAAATCGTTTCTATAACCAGGTCTGCCAATTTCAAACTTTTACGTTTAAAAAAGTGTACGTCATTGTGTCAGAAAGTTTCGCGCTTGTTGATCAGTGAACTTAACAAATTGGAAATTGCACGTCAAACGTGGCAAATGAGGTGCGTTCGTACTACCGCTAGTTTTATAAATATTTTTTGCACCGCATATTGTACTGAATGTATATATTAGCGCACTTCAATAAGTGCATATCCATTTCATTCTGTTCGAAAGGCTGTAACATCATTAAAATGCAATTTAAATAATTTTTTCCCATTGCTCGTAATGTAACGGAAAACTTTTGACTGTCCCTGTAATTAAACTATACATTCGATTTCCATAAAATTTTAAATGACTCGAGAAAATATTGCAAAAATGATATATTTAAAATTTCAGACCATTCGGTTGGGTAGTTTTTGCTCTGTTATATGCGGACGGACAGACGGACGGACGGACTGAACGACGACTATAGGTGCTACGTATTTATATAATTACGAACGCACCTAAAAACAGCCTTAACATTGTACGCAAAATATCTATGTTAGCATTCAGTAAATGACACATTTTTTAAACTTCAATAACAAAAGTCCTTAACTTTTCTTACTTGGATAGTTACTTTTAACATAATTAATGTAAAAATAATTATTTTCAAAAAATTTATAAAAAATTCGAGAGAGTTAAATTATGTCAATAAACTTAGAATTCATGCCATTATTTTTTAAAATAAGTTCATTCTTTTTACATAAGCGCCAGTTCAACCGGGTTCATGAGGGGCAACGGCCGATCCACGCAAAGCCATTGCCCTCTTTTTGCACCCTTTCAACTCCCCCTATCTTCGTCCACTAACCCCTTTCGGTCCTGTAGCATAACGGGGGTGGGAGTGGATATCTGGGATACAGATGGTTTTATTAGACTTTTATTATGAAAAACTGGGACTCTTCTAGCGGATTATTAAAATCTGAAGAAGTATGTAATTTTGAAGAAAGAAAAGGAAGTCAGATGTAAAAAGTAAAACTTCGTTGCATCGGCAGCCAGATGGCAAAAATGAAGCTGCTCTTAAAAAAAAAAGGAATTGAAAACTATTCATATTAGTAAAAAATTATTTCAATCATTGTTGCTGATTATAAATTATTTAATGTGGGAACATATCGAGCATTAACCGCTAAAATATAGTAAGTGGCAATTTTTAACAAAATGAAGAGTGTTATTAGGGGAGATGTTTTTTTTTATGTAAATGATGTTATAGAACACTTATAAGGTTGCTAGAAATTACGATATCACCTTCACACTTTTGTATAGTAATTATAAAGAAAATGCTAGAATATAGATTACCCTGGCTATCGGTAAGAGACAGACAGACAAAAATGTTTCTTTTGTATAAATAATTCAAGATTAATTTACCCAATCATTCACGAATGAGTAATTTTTTTTTTCTTAAGTACATTTTTTAAAACTTATCGATTGCTATTTACTAATCATTATTGGTACAGATTGTTTAATGTCCGTCATTGTTGTTTTTATAAATGTATTCGTCCCAGATATGGTTTAGTATAAAATTATAATATCTCAAAACCAATATTTCTATCATAAAAATTTTAACCAACTGATTGACATGTATCATTCTACTGGTTCAAGTATCATTAACGTCTTCATGGAAATTGATCAGATCTTTTGACTATGTCTAAGTCAAATTAACTCAAAAGCAGGCCGTCAAAAACTTTAATAAGGAATGGTAATTTAATTCAGAGTAAAAATCCTTATAATACTTTCATTACATCTATTTGAATAGTCTAAGTTAAAAAAAAAAAAAGTTTAGTAACTAAAAGTACAGTATTTTTAATTTGAAAATAAAATATTACACTACCTTTAAATATCGGCATTCAGTATTCACACTTGGTTTTTGGTGCATTTATTCCTTCTTATGCCATTTAGCTTGTCTTTTCTAAAAAGAAAAATAAAAGTAAACTTAAAATAAAATTATAGACTTTCTATTTATTAAAACAGTTTAAAAATATATACGTTACATTCATGGCCTTATTTTTAAATGTAAAAGCATGCAAATGACAGGCATGATTATTGAAATACGTTTGAGTCAAATTGTTTATCTATTTATTTATTTTTCATTTTCCAATAAATGTATTGCATCTTGAGTTCTAAGCGACTCACACTCTAAAATTGGGAGGAGTGAAAAGTTCACTATTTGAAAGAGTGACAGGTATTTTTACTCTTTTGGGAGTGAATTGTTTAAAAATACACCCCTTAAAGAGTGGAATTTTCAACTCTCTAGAAATGAGTGAAATGTCTCCCTCCTGAAAGTGTGACATGCGTATGCATTGCTTATTAACCAATCAGAACAACAAGGCGACGACACCCTTAAAAGATAAGAAAAATGATCAGTTTTTCGTCCGCCATTTTAAGATTAACAGATTAGGATATCATTAAAATTATTCTTTATGGAATACATAAAATAAAGGTAAGTCTTATTTAATTTTAAGCATTTATCCGTGTAGATATGTGGGATGTTAATATTATGAGCTAAATAGTTTTATGTTGTATTGAAAAAGATTGATCGTCGAGTATTCAAAAGTGATTGTGAGTTTTCTTCATGTAGCGGTCTTAATTGCAATTGTTTTAAGGGGACCGGAAAAGCCGTATCTCCGCCATGTTAAATTCACCAACTTTATGTACCTTTTTCTCAGAAATGGTGAAAGATAGAGGTCTAGATTTTTTAGAGTAGTTTGCTTTACGTATGAGTACATGCTTTACGTATTTTAACAGAGCATTTTCTTTCTAAAGTGATTGTGAGATTTCTTCATGTAGCGGTCTGAAATGTAATTGTTTTAAGGGGACAGGGAAAGCCGTATCTCCGCCATGTTAAATTTACCAAATTTATGTAAATTTTTCTCAGAAATGGTGAAAGATAGAGGTCTAGGTTTTTTAGAGTAGTTCGAATAACATGGTTTACGTATTTTAAGAGACCATTTTCGTTCTAAGTGAAATTCAAAACTAATTATTAATTATTTATTGAAAGACATTTTTAAATTAGCATTTTTGATAAGATTTCACTGCCTAAAATAAATAATTCTCAACAAATCATTAAATCCCTGTGTTAAAGTATACAGTATAACATAATATAAGTATTAAAAAAAATCTGAGTTCTTAAGTTTAATAGATATTGAAACAGGTTGGAAATTGCTCGTCAAACGCGGCAAATGAGGTGCGTTCGTACTATAACTAGTTTTAGAAATATTTTTTGCAACGCATATTGTACTGAATGTATATTTTAGTACAATACATAAGTGCATATCCATTTCATTCTGTTCTGAAAAGCTGTAACATCATTAAAATGCACTTGAAATATTTTTTTTTTTTCCCATTGGCGTCATGTAACGGAAAACTTTTGACTGTCCCTGTAATTAAACAATGCATCCGATTTTCCTGAAATTTGAAATGAGTATACAAAATTTTGCAACAATTATATGTTTAAAATTTCAGATCATTCGGAAGGTTGTAACGTTATTAAAATGCTCTTGCAATAATTTTTCCCATTGGCCGTAATGTAACGGAAAACTTTTGAATGTCCCTGTAATTACACTATACATCCGATTTTCATAAAATTTGAAATGACTCGACAAAATTTCGCAACAATTATATATTTAAAATTCAGTACATTCGGTTGGGTGTTTTTGCTCTGTTATATGCGGACGCAGTGTTGATTTCAGACACTTTTCTCCGGGAGGGATTCTGTGGCTCCGGGGGGGGGGGCATTATAGAGTTCCGGGGGGGATTTCAGTTTTCGAACATTGAAAATACAAAATCTCAAATCTTCCGGAGGGACATCTCATTGCTCCGGGGTGGGGGGGGGGAGATGTCCCACCCCCTGGCCACTCCCGTGAAATCAACACTGGGATAGATGGACTGAACGATGACTATAGGTGCTACGTATTTATATAATTACGAACGCACCTAAAAAAGGAACATAAACAGGAAAAATCCAAGTTTTGAGAAAAAGTCAATTAAAGATTTAAATGGCCATTAAACTCTGAAGTACTCTTAATTAAAAGAATGAATAATTTCATCAATTATTTTTTTATATATATAAACATGTGTGACACGTCGTTTGAAAGACAAAAGTTTAAAGTATTTAACGATATAAAAAAGTAAAAGTTGATTTTTAGGTGCGTTCGTAGTTATATAAATACGTAGCACTTATAGTCGTCGTTCAGTCGGTCTGTCTGTCCGTCTGCCCGCATATAACAGCGCAAAAACTACCCAACCGAATCGTTTGAAATTTAAAATATATAATTTTTGCATAATTCTGTTCATTATTCTAATTCATTTCAAATTTTATGAAAATCGGATGTATAGTTTAATTACAGTGACAGTCAAAAGTTTTAGGTTATATTACGGCCCATGGGAAAAAAATATTTCAAGTGCATTTTAATGATGTTACAGCCTTCCGAATGGTCTGAAATTTTAAACAGGGTAGATGTGCCAGTAATGGACACCCTTCCAGTAATGGACGCCCCTTGATGTTTTTGGTTCATAAAAAATAACTAATAAATATTTAACTTTAATTAATTTTTTTATAATTTCCCCTTGCATGTTGTAAAATTGGTAAAATTGGGTTATTGTTGACACTTTTAATCAAACCAATTAGGAAGCAGAAAATAATGTTTCAAAGTTTGGCTGTTTTTCTGTGAAAATCTTAATGAAGAGGCTAAGAACTGGCTTCGTTTAATTAATTTATATATTATTTATTTTCTTGAAAATTTTGAATGCTTTTGTTTGAGTAGTTTGAATAGAAAACTTAGACTTTTATATACTAACGGTCATTTACGAAATTTCATTTTATTTTTAAGGTTTTAAGAGGGGGTGTCCATTACTGGAATGGCTAATTAATCATTTTTCACCAAAACTTTTATAAATAGCTGCTTTTAAGTTATTTTATGTGATTAATAAAATTTCAATATTTTATTCTTTTTTTATGTATATATACCTTGCTATTTTAAAATCTGGCAATCAAATCAGCTAGGAAGCAGAAAATATTGTTTAAGAGCACAGTCAAAGAGGGGCTCATAGGGCTTAATACATCTCCGTTTAAATAAAAACAATTAAGTTACAGAAGCTATTAAAAATCTATTTTCTGTTTTAAATGTTTCCTTATTCACCTCTGACGAAAAAAAGAAAAAATAAGTAATATTCCTTAATTTATAGGCAATATTCATGAAACTAGTAAATCTGCAGATCAGTAGCCTCAAACATCAGTTCTACAGTTTTATTTTGAAATTATTTTACTTAGCATTTAAAATATTCAACTCACAGTATCATTTCTTTCATATTTGTAATATTAATTATTATAAATGATATATCAAGTAGTCTCTGGAAGATTAATTGTTAAAAATAGCGAGACAAAACTAAACACTAACATTCCAAAACTTTTTTTCATTAGTATTACCTTTTGAAATCCCCCACTGTTTCAATAATTTGATAGCTGTAATCAGTACTGTAGTTGGAAAAAAATATTTCTGGGAACGCACCTTTTCATGGAGTAGATGTTGATGTTACCGGATTTTTACTAAGCCAAAATCCAATTTTAAAAGTTTTAGCCAAAAGCTGATTTTTTTTTTCAATTAACAGTTATAATTATTATATTCCAGTTTTTACTGTATCGTACATTGGCGCACCCACAGGGGGAGCGAAGGGGGTTGAAGCCCTTCCCAGACCGGACTAGATATTTAATTTTTTTTTTAATTATGAAAGAATGTTATTATTTTTTTTAATAGGTCTTTAAAAAATCGGAATTTTTGAAAAGATATTAATTTTGTCAGAGAAAATTTTATCTCTTTTATAAATTTTATTATGAAATTCGCAGTATTAGCATGTTTAAAATTTACTTAATTAAAAATTTAAGACCCCATGCAACCTCTTGCTCCTTTTAACCTTCATAATATTTTGATAATTTAATAATAAAACTGTAATTCGTTTGATTGCAAACACAACTTTTAAAATTATCCAAATACAGAAACACGCCAAAAAGTCGCAAAAATAAGATACATTTTAGTACAGAATTTTATTATTTAACATGTTAAAAATATTCAGAATTAGCCCCACCAAAACTTTCCAGAGCTTCATCTGGCTGGTTACGACTCTGTTCAAGCCAGCAGAAAAAGTGTAAGTCAGGACCTGATCCGGCACGACCCATCTTTTCAAATGGAAAAAAGACAGAGCCCGGCAACGGGCCGGGTCAGATCTGGGCACATATAGGCCTTTAAAATATGCTAGCCCCCTCCAAAACGAAATCCTGGATGCGCCACTGGTATCGTATTTGTATAGCATCCATCTAATAGCAATATATAATCATTCTCATAGTAACATTTTCCATTATGAATCAAAATAAATTGAAATAACAGAAATAAATCCATGTATTGCTTACTGGCACACCTATCCGAGAAGTTTCCAAAAGAACAATGATTAGAGGTATTTTCTGTGCTCTATGATTTACGAAAAGCTGTCTCGTCTGCTAATTTTCTTACTGATCACTACCAAGATTTCACATATGGTTCGGTTTTTTTTTTTTTTTTTTTTTTTTTTAAGGGATGTCCTACACGGCTTATGAATATAAGTGAAACTGACATTCTAAAACTAGCATAAATTATCGTTTCGCTTGAAAAAAAATTGTGCTCGTACGCGACATTTTATTATTTTTATTTTTATTTACAGTAATAAACCAAATATTTCTGGGAACGGCGTTCCCACGCGTTCCCACCCAACTACAGTACTGGCTGTAATTGCCTGGTATTTAGTATTTTAAACTATCCATCTAAAATAATTAAAACAATGATCTTCTGATAATTACAATAATTGATGCAAACAGTAAACGATTATCACAAATATTTTATTAATTACTGGTATCCTTATTGTTAAATTTATTTGAAAATAATTAGTTTGTTTCATCAGTATATATTCATTAAATTCTGGTTCTAAATACAGTCATAAAAACAATTATATTTATTACTTTTTATGGGATGTCCATTACTGGAACAGAGGGTGTCCATTACTGGTCTTTTGGGTGTTTTGATATATTTCTGTTATTCAAAATTAAATTTCGATTCATATTGGGAAATGAGACTATAAGAATGGTTAAATATTGTTGTTAGATTAATATAATATTGTAAAAACTGGAATATAATAATTATAACTATTAATAAAAAAATTATTTTAAAAGAAATTCCTTAAGGGTGTCCATCACTGGTACATCTACCCTATATATTTGTTGCAAAATTTTGTCGAGTCGTTTAAAATTTTATGAAAATCGGATGTACAGTTTAATGACAGGGACAGTCAAAAGCTTTCCGCTACATTAAGGTCAATGGGAAAGAAATATTTCAAGTGCATTTTAATGATGCTACAGTCTTTCGAACAGAATGAAATTGATATGCACTTATAAAGTTCACTAAAATAAACATTCAGCACAATATGCGGCCCAAAAAATATTTATAAAATTAGTTATAGTACGAACGCACCTCATTTGCCACGTTTGACAAGCAATTTCCAACTTGTTTCTATTTCCGAGGTCAATCTTTTCCTATAAAACATATAAAGTCTATTTTGCTCATATTCACAAAATACAATATCTACACGAATAAAAAATTTAAATTAAATATGGCTTCCATTTTTCAGCAACAACGGACGAAAATTAGAAATCATGATTAAGTTAAGGAATATGTTTAAAAGAAAAATATATACATATTCCAGAGAACTTAAAATTTAGACACCATGTTCATATTAAATAAAACAAAAGCAAGTGACAGCGGATAAAATATGTATATACATTCTTAATATTTAAATCATGCTTAGAACTTATTTAAAAAAAGATGTGAGTTTATAAGCATTGTTTTTTAAATGGAAAAATTAAAAATATTTTAGAGCAATAGGACTTTGCAAAAATAGCAATAATTTAAGGAAAAAAGTACGATTTTATATTTAAAATAAAAATTAAAATCAAATCAAAGATTGTTAAATATATAACATCCACCTATTAAAAAGTTATTAATAAAACTTTAAAAGTAATATCTTTATAGGGCATACAATAAAAGAAACTTAAAGGATAAGATTGGAATGAAATATTTTAGTTTATTTCTATCAGTAATCTAATTTAAATTCGTATGTAACTTTAACTGATTTTTTCCTTAAAAGTTCAATTAGTGTTACAAACTATGAATTAAATAAATATTGCTAATAAAGTATTTTATTCCAATCTTTACCCGCTTGTATCTATTTTCATTGGATGCTGTAAAAGATGTGATTCTTTTAAAATGACCATAAAAGCAAAATAAAAAAAAGAATCGACTACATAAAAAATGAATTTTCATTCCTATGAAAGATTGACTAGTCACTCCTACCAGGGGTGAAAATCCGCACTCCTCTGGCAAGAGTGAATAATCACTCTTCCGAAAAAGTGATTATCCACCCCTGTTTAGAGTGAATATTCACTTCCCAGGAGTGACTATTCACTCTTTCAGACAGTCAAAATTTCACTTTTGCTCAGAGTGAATAGTCACTCTAAAGAGGTTGGGCATATTTTGACTCTGCAATAGAGTTACTATTCACTCCTCCGGAGTGAATAGTCACTCCTTTTTATTTAGAGTGCATGTCTTAATGATATTCCTGAAGCTGTAGCGTCCGGCAATTCTATTCGAAACGCCTATTTTGACAGCATTTCCTAAAAGATCCTTTGTCTTTATCATAAAATGGCAAACGCTTTTCGATTTCATTAGTTTCCGAATAAGAAAACCTGTCATTTTTATACATTTATTATTAATTTGTAATATATGTAATAATCTGTAACAAAGGTAGTTTCTGATGTTTGGAATAAAAAAGTTGAAGAAAAAATAAATACACGTAGCTAAATAATAATTGCAGAAACGAACCAGGATATTTCTTCTTATATATTGATTTCATTCTACAGCAAATTATTAACTAAAATTTCCGGCATTTTTCCTTTAAACATATCTCTGAAATTTAACTATTCACATATTGTTATACAAACAGTACTTTATTAAATTAGTAAGCGTCTAATTTAAATTATCTCAGTTGTACATGTTTTTTTTTTGTTTTTGTTTTTATTATGAAACAAATATATATATGCATATAAAATATATATAAATATAAATATATAGTCATCATGTATTTTTAATACATTTTGAAATATCCACATCAGTGGATATTTGGGTTGGAAAAACGGCACACCAGACTATATTAGCAGTTTCTCTTTAATCTGACTCTTTAATCTCTTTGATGCGACTAAAGCTCTGTAACAACTAGTTAGATTTAATGTAAATCCTATCTAGAGTTCCTTTGAGTTTTTTTTCTCTGGTTGTAAGGTTATTTGACGTACAAAGAAACGCTATTTTTTTTTTTCAAATTGTAAAATTACTTTAGAAAAAAAAAAATTCCTATTTTGTCTGGCAACATATAAGTTTTCGTAACAATGTTTTAAATATTGAATAAAACTAAAATAAATTAAATCTGTGCCGCTGCAATCCATTTTAGAATCATGGGCTATAGTGCCCAATCCTGCTTTCTTGACCTGGCGTGTTATACACCATATGTTCTGACTACGTGGTCAGCCTAACACGAGACTCTCAATCTTTAGTTCCCAAGCAAGCTTGGTATCCATTTCATCGGCCTCGAAGAGATAAATGGTTGAGTAAACCTTTTGATGCTCTGACCACTACGCTGCTAGGCTAAATTTAAATATTAAATAATTCATGAAAATAAATTGCTTTAAAGAAGAACTTTCCAATCTTTAGATAATGTCGAGTTCATTATCAGTTGTCGTGTCAATGTGTATAAATTATTAGTCTCTGGTATGCTATTTCTTTTGGGCCACAATTAAACTGTCGTCCCTAAAAAATAATGTCCCGTACATAAGCCAGTCGTAAAACGAAACATATATATCATTGTACGATTAAATACTGTTAATCTCTACTGCAATATTTTAAACTTCTAAGCATCGCACATTTTCAATTTTTACACAGTCGTATAGGCAGAAAAAGTACTTTTAACTGTAATTTATTTGAAAACTGCATCTCAATTTACTTTTGAGATATTAATTTTTTGTAGTTTTTAATCCCATTTTTGTAATGGTCGCACCTGAAATAACCATTTCTTTAGAATGTAAAGGGAAAATAGTTGAAAAACAGTAGATTATTTTTTATATATATATATATATATATATATATATATATTTGCCATTTTCTCATAACAACTGAAAAGAAATTGTAATTAAAATACGTGCTATTTTTGAAAAATATACTAAATGAATGATTTCTGATAAAATATAGAGCTATTATGAACTATATGTAAGTTTAAGTATCCCTATTAATGTTACATTCAAATTAAGGCATATAAATCATTAAATAGCCGATTTTATTTTTTTCTTTTTGTAAAGTTTACCACATCACTTTTTGCTGGGTTTGTGTATAATTCCGCGATAGCAACGTCATATGCATACTTTTCTATAGATGTTGTTTAAGACTGGATCGTAAATGTGGCATTCTTCAGTGGATGCAAATGGCGTCATTTTATATAAAATAAAAGCGTGTATTTTAAGTCTTAAAACTGAAATAAGTTTTGCAGCAGTGCATCATTTTCACCCCAGTGGCTTTCAAATTCTTTACAAGTGGAGATGCTTCACTTTTAAAAATAACGTGCAATTAAAATTACACACTAATAAAACGCAAAGTTTTACAAACATTTAAAGTGTCTTTATAGAAGAGCAGTGATCTTTACGTTAAAATAATATTTGTTTGAGAGTTAGACTAACCAATATAAGATGCATTTTTTCTTGTCACTAATTTTTTATAAGTTTATTATAAATAAATGAAACAGTTCCTTTTTAAACGTTTTCTTTCCTCGAAATTCGACGGGTTTCACCGCGTAATAATAATAATATCTTCTTCTCTTCCTCATCGCGGGCGATACTAAATGCTGAAAAAGCAAAATTCCCGCTTCCTGCTCCTTTCAAAAATATATTAGTATCATAATATTGAAACTGTAATAAAAGTTAAACCTTATATCAAAATTCTTAAAATAAATTTGCTATAGAAATATTAGAAAGAAATTGCAGTGTATAATTAATGTTATGATAATAAATTCTTTAATTAACAAAACTGACAAAAAATTAAGAAAACAGGTGATTTAAAATTATGTTTAGATCGCTTTTCATATTGTGTTAACTAGACCGGGACAGTTTTAAGTCTAAACTATATTGAAATACATTTAAAATGAGGAAGAAAAAAATCATATAAAATTGAATTTGTTCAGTAACGGATTTGTTATTCACTTCAAAATGAGGTTAAAATTCAAACAGTAGTAAAACTTGTAATGAAAATGTATGAGTTTGATAGCAAACATGTACAAAATACATCTGTGTACAAAATATATCTGTGTTGAGATAAATATAAATTTTCTTCAACTATTTTATTGCATTTTATGGCATGTTTTGAAGTATTCAGAATTACCATAATATTTGAACGGATCCTTATTGTTCATTACGTATTTTTAGAGAAATTATTTCCAAATTAATTGAAATAAAGTTTTTGAATTTGCTTTTAAAAAGGCTTCAGAGATACTGATAAAAAAAATTTTTGAGGTTATTTTGCTTCACAGAACAGGGGGCTAGTAAAATAATTGAAAATCAGTATAATTGGATACAAATTAAATGATTATTATTATAATTAAATTTAATTAATGTAAAATGTATTAATTCCCCTGCTGTATGATTTAAAATATTCTGGATAATGACTTCTGTTCAGGTTTAGGAATCATTCATGGTGGCTTGTAAATGAATTTGTAATGTATTTACAAACTAATATACTTACGTTTTCTTACAGCATACCTGGCATACATTTTGTAACCTTATATTTATTATTCCTTGCTATGTATTTTTATTTTATTTTATTTATTTTGGTAACTGTATATTTTTGCCAACATTAAACAATAATTTTCATAATTTCTTAGAACGACTTTAAATAATCTCTGAAAATAAAACTTGAATCATAACATATCTTTTAGGAAAATATCTTTATGTCATTTCTTTTTTTTTTTTTTTTTCAGCTGTGATTTACCATGCTTAAACTAAACAAAAAAATATTTCTGAAGACTTTGCTATATGCTGTCTTTAGTTTATATATATACATGAATATATATATTTATTTAAAGAACGATAGAGATTGTCTAACCGAACCTATTGATGCTAAAAAATATACAGGGTGAGTCTAAATTGTTTTACAACATAAGAGGGTGATAGTACCAATCCAGATGAGCAATAATTACCATAAAACATGGGGTCGCAAACCACTTATTTAGTCACAAATACAGGGCGTTTTACACTAATTGAAGTCGGCTTGTGGCAATAATTTTCGGAAAAATAGAAATACTGTAATAAAAATGTAATGATATGTATCTCGTTTTGTATGAAATGTGACAACATCACAAAAAGTTCTGGGAAAACAGGATACCGTATAAACTGATAATCATAGTCCAAATTGTGGAGCATCAAATGCATACTGCTAGCGCGTATAATGGAAACTTCTACGGATTTTTTTTTTTTTTTTTTTGTGTGTGTGTGGTGTGTTATCATATTTACAACAAATGTGAGCCTATCTATTTAAAGTTTCATTATATTATACTTCAGTTTTCTGAAAACTATTACCGTCAACCACATTGAAAAAAATGGGTTCTCAAAATTGAGTAAAGAGTACTCAATTTTAAATACGTCACATACTCAAAATAGCTCCGATTCAAATGTACTCAAAATTGAGAAACACATGTACTCATTTTTGATTCTATGGTTGTGTTCAAATATGAAACGTTTTGTACTGCCCTCTGAACCTACAAATTAAAGTAAAAATGTAGTGACATTTATTTCCCATTCACAATTATTAAAAAGAAACGTTTAATTGATTATTTATTAAGAAAAATAGCAAAATTATTAGCAATATATCCAAATCGAATATTTTTATGACAAGAGTATTGTTTGCAAGCACTTTTAAATTATTTTAAAATTCTGTGCATCATTTAATATTTACATTAATAAACATCTTTTATGCCTCCATAAATGAAATAAAACATTACAGGGTGCACAGTTATCGTTTTGTTTGGGTTTGATAACATGCGATGGATCAAAATTGAGAAAGGATAGGTTCATTTTTGATCCAAACATACTCAATTCGATATGAGTTCATATCAATATTTTGAACTTTTAAAGTAAAATAAGATTAAAGAAAAAACAAATTTAAAAAAATCTAATATTTAGATAAATATTTTTTGTTTTCAATCTTGTTCTACTCCTGGAGTTCAAAATATTTATTATAATCAGTACAATGTCGTAAAAGATTTAAATTATCAGCTTAACGATAATTACATACAAAAATTGGGAGCACCAAAAAAAATCAGGCTGTATGGGGGTGGAGGGGCAGTACCACAGCCAAATATTTTTCCAGGATTGAATGTGGTCAAACATGGCTACTTATAATGCTTACAAAAAAAAAAAAAAAAAAAAAAAAAAAAAAAAAAAAAAAAATGGATGCTATTAAGACGTTTGAAGTGTCTGAAATTCAGACGCAAAAAGTATCTGAAAAAATTAAGACATTTTAAAATGTTTGAAAATCGAACACTCCGTTTCAGACACTTAAGTGTCTGAATTTCAGACATTTTAATTTACAGTGACCGACTTACTCATTTTTGAGTACTTCATTTTTTTCAGTGCAAGTAGGATTAGGATAGAACACCCTGTATTTTGGATGAAATGGATCGTTTGCTGCCCTATGTTCCTCAGTAATTTTTGCTCATCTGTATGGGTACTATCACCCCTCTTATTTTGTAAAAACAATTTAGAATCACCCTGTATACTGGAAATGTATGCACTTTTTAAAGAGTGGATTTTGCTCTAATAAAATAGAATTCACCTATGTGGGAGTGTTTTATGATTAATTAATGTTATTCTTAAATTTCAAACAAACAAAATCTCCCACTTCTTTTACATTAATGCGCAGATCATTAAGACTTGCTTCCAAAAAAAATACCTTATCAATTCCAAATATGGAATGGAGAAATAATGCGATTTTTTTTCTTTGCCAGATTTTAATAGCTTATGTTTCTTTGCATTTTCTAGCCTTACTAAGTATCCCCTAAATTGATTATACAATCACTTTATCGGTTTCTACTCTCACCACAAAATATGGAGCTTTCTGCATTTCTGTGGTTTGTTTCAAAGTTTTCAATCGATGAAAACGTGTTTAACACCTTTTTATATCAAGTTCCCTGCAGTTTGATGTATCACATGTCTCCTTAATTGAAGGTTCTGCTGAAAACTATAAAACTTTTAATCAATATTAGGGGCTGGGGGATAAAGACATGTAATCAAATATATTGCAAATGAACCTTTGGTAAATTTACGTAGCATAGTAATTTGAAGCAGAATAAGTATTATGTCAGATTTTCATATAAATTTTAGGTTAATATCAGAATTTGCGTTTTTATAAATTATAATTATATTATTATTATTATATATTATGATCAGTTATCCGCTGGCATCATATTAACGGTGGCAATACCTAAGCAATAAGTTTAGCTTTAAGTGTAATTGTGTTTAACTTCTAAACATCCCACAGTTTAAATTTTTACACCATCGGATAGAGAGAAAAATGTCCTCCAAATACAATTAGTTTGAAAACAGTATCTTATTTGCAGATTTTTTTTTTTTTGTGTGTGTGTTTTTCTTAAATATATCTTTATCACCTGTAACCCGATTAAAAAAGAACCCGTTTGCACCTAACACGAATAAAAATAGTCTACCAGTTGTTCCGGCTAATATTCCATAAAGAAATTAATGCTCCATCAATAAATAAATGAAATAATAAAATAATATATATAAAACACAACTTTAACAAACATGTAATCGAACTATGTGCTTAAACCACCGAAATTATTATGAATAAAATAATGCTGCTTGTAAAGAACGAAATTGTGGCGATTTCTTCGTTTATTATCTTCCGGAATATTAAAGTATCGCTTTTAATAGATTTCAAAACTTTATTTGGATGTTATAAAACTGTATGAAAATCACTTGAATACATCAATCTAAATTAATATTTGCTTAAAGTGTTAAAATACTTTTAACAAGGGAAAAAATATACCTTTATTTATTCATATCAGACATATGTTTCATTGCTCTGATGGCAACATTCTCAATAATAACTATGATACAAATATTTTCAAAAAAATTATTTTAATTTAAAACAGGTAAACAAAAAGAAAAACTAGAAAACAGGAATTCTGCTTTTTCAGAATTTAGTGTCGCTCCCGATGGAAAAAAATATATATGTATATATAAATAGTACAAAACATATTTCAGTTTTAAGACTTAAAGCACACATTTTTATTTTATGTAAAATGACGTCATTCGCATCCGCTTAAGAATTCCACATTTACGATTCACTCTTAAACATCTACAGTAAAGCATGCATAGGATGTCACTATCGCAAAATAATGCACAAATGCAGCAAAAAGATGCCGTCATTAAAGAAACTCGACAAAAAAAGGCTATCTAATGATTCACAGACCTTTACTTGTTTGTAACATTAAAACAGATACTTAAAATTAAATATAGTTTATAATAGCTCCATGTTTTAACAGAAATTATTCGTTTATATTTTTTTTTTCAAAATAGCACCTATTTTAATTAAATTTTCTTTCGCTTGTTATGAGAAAATGGCAACAAAAAGATATAATTGCTATATTTCAACATATTTTCCCTTTACTTTCTACATAAATGGAGTACTTGAGTTGCCAAAATGAAACAAGCGGTGCTAAAAACTACAAAAAAATTAATATTTCAAAAATAAATGGAGATACAATTTTCAAACAAATTGCATTTAAAAGTACTTTTGTTTTTTCCAATACGATGGTATAAAAATTGAAAATGTTCGATGCTTAGAAAATTTAAAAAATGCTATAGAGCATTTAATCGTACAATGATACATCTGGCTTTGTTTATTGCTGGCCTCTGTAAGATAATGTTATTTTTTGGAGAAGACACAAATTAAGCTGGGAGAAAGAAATAGCATTCCGTACCGGGGGCTAAAAAAATAAAAACCACGTGAGCTCAAGTATAATGAAATTAACTGCAATATTAAAAATGGATATTTGTGAACGTAAATTATTAAATACTATTGTTTCATTTTTCTGTAGAGCATTTCTTTCTAAACTTTAGAAAGTTCCATGGAAGCTGAATCATTGCATATACAGCAGAACCCCGTTAATCCAAACTAATTGAGACCGCTGCCTGTTCGGATTACAAAAAATTCGGATTATCCGAAATTCCATTAAAAAAAGAAAAGTAAAATATGTGTACTAAAAATTACAAGTTATAAATACTCAGTAACATAATAAACCTCTAATCCGCCATTCTAAGGTCCGGCATGTTGGATAATCTGGCACGACTTTTGGAAAAAATAGTATTCCTTGTGTCATCACTCCTGATGTTTATAACAATTCAATGAAACTTCAGAATGTGGAAGTATGTAACAAACCATTACAAACGGTTCACAATCGCAAATCTATAAATAGCTCAATCACCACGTCGACGAGAAGGAAAGCAAGAAACATTTCTGTAAATAATTTGCAAAATCATATTGTTGAAAATAAATATAAATTTTTGTCATTTGAATTTTTTTTAACCGTCAGGGTAGGAAATCAAAAGCATATCTGAAGGTTTTTATTGATTTAATCATCATTTTATTCGCTTTCTGATTGGTCTATGCAGTAATATGTATTTCCCTTTACTTTCAACAGAGATGGACAACAGAGTGTTGCCACTATGACAAAAAAGTAATAAAAGCTACAAAAAAAAAATTAATACTCAGAAACAAATTGAGATACAGCTTTGAAACAAATTGCATTTAAACGTACATTTTTTTCTCTATACGACGGTGTAAAAAGTAATATTGTCGGATGTTTAGAAGTTTAACAAATAAATTTCATTTAAAATTGGCCGTCAGATTTCTTGGAAATCTCACGATGGAAAAGCCTTTTCCCGAACAGCCAATGAAATGCTTGGATAATACATAAGTTTCAGGCGGATAATACATACGAATTGCAAGCGATTTCTGTCGCTTGGAATTTTTACGTGTAATAACACTATTAATATTTAATTCATGGCGTACGTAATGTAGGATCAACTCCGTGCGATTTTTTATGTCTTAAATTTTAGTCTTTGAAAAAATCATTTTCCAAATGGTCGTTGTAATTTGTTAAATTGCATTTTTTTTTTTTGTATTTTAAAAGAGAATTTTATAGTGACTGGCAAAAAAACTAATATTCGAGATTTTTTTTAAGATGGCTTCTACGAGTAGGCCTACACCGTGTAAAAAAAGTAGAAGGAAACTTGATTTTTCTAATTTATTTAATTATGATTTACATTTAAGGTCTGATATTCTTATGGGTATCATTTTATACACATCCTTTTGTGATGACATAAAAAATTGATTTCTACAGCAATTAATTTATAGGAAGTTGAACATAGTTGACTATCGCACTGTTAAAAAAAGTAGAAAGACAGCTGTGAAAAATTGAATTTATTGCACGCTTCTGCTATAGATAAGGTAAGGTAAATTGGTGTCTGGCTAGCAGTCGGATATTATGGAAGACCGAGTCTGATCTTTTTGAATGGTAGACAGAACCATAAAGATTACATCTGATTGTTGGAATCTAAACTTCTTCTTTATGGTACAGATTTAGGTGGAGTAGATTGGATATTTCAACAAGATGGAACAGCGATTCACGCAGCTATTGGTGTTAAAAGTTGTTTCCACACAAATAAGATTCCTGTTTTGCAATGGCCAGCTAAGCACTCTGACATGAACATATTTGAAAACGTATGGACGACATTAGTACGTCACGTATACAATGAAAGAAAACAGTATGAATGTGTTGTTGAACTTCGGAATGCATTTAACGAAGTTTGGAACAATTTTCGCCGAAAAGAAATGTAAGTACTCAATGATTCAATGCCAAATAGAGTATTTCATGTGATAAAGGAAGGAAAACTTCTTACTAACACTTTAATTTTCATATAAAATACTTATGTGTCCTTCTACTTTTTTTACAGAGTTTCACGTAAGCAGCAGAAACTGTCTTATGAAAATCAAATTCTCTTCGTAATTTATTTTTAATTACAAAGATTTCATATTCATTTAGTTGTAAAATGTTACGCAAATAAAGAATTTTGCACTAATATAATTACACTGTTAAAAATTTGCAGCATTCTGGCAGGTCATTTGACCGTTTTTTCCGAAAACGGTTAAAACAACCGTAATTTAACACTATTCTGACCATATTATTGGCTATTTTATGATCAGAATATAGTTAAATTATGGTTATGAAACCGTTTTTTCGAAAAACGGTCGAATGACCTGCCAGAATGCTGCAAAATTTTTAACAGTGTAGTTGCGCTTTTCTTAGAAAAAAGTCTAGTGTCCTTCTACTTTTTTTACGCAGTGTACAGTACACATTTTTATTTTATATTCGTGTGCATATGTTCTACTTTTACATTATTGACTATTTTTTTAAATTTTATTCAAGCTGTTCGAAAAATAAAAAACATGCTCTGTGTCCATTTTACGTTTAATTCTAACTTCCACACTTTTTTCCGACATTCATCCTGTAATTCCGAAAATTTCGTAAGTTAATCTTTTCAGTTGATTTGTTCAAGTGTAATTTTCGAAAATAAAATCAATTCGGATTAATCAGAATTTCGGATTACCGGGGTTCGGATTAGCGTGGTTTTACTGTATTACCAGTGCGTAGAAGAGTTCTATCGATTCTCCGATAACGGATGGCAAATAAGATCTTAATGGATAAATTATTCTACTATTTTAAAAATTAATCTGTAAAGGCTGTTTATTATACAGTCTAGCTAAAGCTGTAGTTTTCTTGTTGTATTTGATGTCTCCTAAAACCATAACGCTTTATATCATAACTGAATACACTATTCTCAACATCCTATAATCCCATAATCACACGAATTATTCATAAAATTCATGAGATATAATCTTAATCAATTTAGTGACATGTTATCCATGCAAATCTTTATTAGCTAATTAAATCTCCTTTATTAACCTTTGCAAACTGCTTTCTACGGATCAATGAGAAATTTCAGATTCAGAAATTTGATATCACAAATGTATCTCATAATAATCATCTTTCAGTTTATTCATTATTCTATTTTCGAATTACCATTTGCCTTTTTCTATTATACAATAATTATCATAAACTGTTCAGTAAAATAGTAAATAAATTAAAGAAAGTCTGAAAAACTGCCTAATTAAAAGCAAAGGTTTTAGAAAACAAGTATCTTACTTTTTTCTTTTCAAATATTGCATCATGCCGTTCTAAAATGTAACCAGTATTATAACCTTTAATTATGTACATAATTTCTAAACTTTACACCCGTTTTAGTCACATTTTTCTAACGTTAATCTACGTTAACTATTTGAATCTTATTTTAGACCAGGAGGTACAGCTGCACAAACCATCACCACATTGATTTGACGGCTGAAATTACAGAATCAGTTAAAACTCGATTTGCATATTAAAAGGAAACATATTAATAATAATATAATATAACAATAATACAGTCGAACCTCGATTTAACGTACTTTGATTTAACGAATTCTCCGATTTAGCGAATATTTTTTCTGTCCCGACAAAAAGGGTGCTAAAATGCTCTGATTTAACGAATTTTTAGCTTTGATTTAACGAACAACAGTCGCTGAAAAAAACTCGCATTCGCACATAAAACTAAAACTTTGAATTTTTCGTACATAAAATTTTGAATCTTTCACACCCTAATCCAAGTGTTACAAATTGTTTTCTTATTTCTGGTGTATTCAAAAGACAGTCTTTCCCCCTTTTCAACTAGAAATGTATGTATTATATATTAAGGCTGTTCTTAACTGCTCTGCTCAACAAGCGCAAAACGTTTTGACACATTTACAAATTCATTTTTTAACGGAAAGGTATAAAATTGGAAAACCTGGCCATGGTAGCAATTTGGAATTGAACTGTTTTTTCCATTTTTTGATTAATCAATTGCCTATCAAGTTATACGGGATTTCGATCACGTGACAAACACGTTTTTCAACCGCTCTTGAGTGTTGTTTCTTCCATCGTGCGGAAATTCGGTTCAAAACGCCCACTTTGATACTCTTTTCTGAAAGATCTATTGCTTTTGCAAAAAAATGGAAAAAAACCAGCTCAATGACATAGTTTCTGAACAACAACACCAGCTAGTTTCATGCATTTTCGAACAAAAATAAATTAAAACTTATGTCAGAAAGTTATCCTTTTGGATTTGAGAAAACCCTTAAGTTTTAAAAGCAGGTAACATTAAAGAATTTAGGTAATTTTAAAGTTGATCTCCTAACGTATATAACTTATAATTTTTAAGCTCGTACTAAACAATCATCATTCTTTTGTTGATATCTGTATATCTAAGGGTATTTTGCATTGATATTTTTATACCATACTCTTTACAAAAATTGATATTCGATTTAACGAATTGCTTCGATTTAACGAATGGATATGTGGGTCCCAACCAATTCGTTAAATCGAGGTTTGACTGTATAACAATATTAAAATGTCTGCCAAGTCGTATGTTGGTGGGAAACACCGGTAAACCCGATTTTGATGATTGACTGGTAGGTTTACCATTGTGTTTTCCTGCTCCAAGTCCTCCATGTTTTCACACTTTTGGGGGGCAGGAAAGCACAACGATAAACCTACCGATCAATCACTAAAATCGGGTCTTTATGTCATTTCCCACCAAGATATTTACTTGGCAGACCAGTTGCATTTTATTATGCTAATCGAGTTCTGTCTAATCCAGGAATTTTAGCCGTCAACTCGAAGAGGTGATAGTCTGTACAGACGCTAAAGGTCTATTTATTAACCTTCATTACCGGTTGCTGTTGCACTACACTGTTAAAAATTTGCAGCATTCTGGCAGGTCATTTGACCGTTTTTTCCGAAAACGGTTAAAGCAACCGTAATTTAACCTGACCATATTATTGGCCATTTTATGGTCAGAATATAGTTAAATTATGGTTATGAAACCGTTTTTTCAAAAAACGGTTGAATGACCTGCCAGAATGCTGCAAAATTTTTAACAGTGTATATAAAAGTTGCAGCAATTTGTGCAGTCATTAAACCGTTTTTATAGAAAACGATTACATAATCGTAACTTGGTTAATAATATGGTCAGATACCAATAATTTTTTAAAAAACTGCCGAATGACTGGACAGATTGCTACAGATTTTTAACAGTGTGGATCATGAACAATTTCAAATTTTGTGTTATAATATCAGTATTATTTCATAAAAGTCGAATTTCATCTGACAGGTTACACGATTCGCTAATTAAAATTTAGCTTTTGTATTACATTGACTCACGTTTTATAAGTTATACAACTAGTTAAATAAATTAGTTGAAAGGTACAGAAATTAAAAAATCAGTTTGTTAGATTAAACTCAATTAAAAGGATATATGTGACGGGTTCACAACCATAAGTAGACCAATTCCATTTTGAAAAAAAAAAAAATGATGTAGTCCATTTAGAATATGCATAAAATCTGCTTTATCTCCAGTGGTGAACCAAGACTGTTTTCCCATACTTTCTTATATATGGCATCTATTTACAGACTTGGTTCACTA
Organism: Maratus speciosus; assembly: GCA_963932465.1. Taxonomy (NCBI): domain Eukaryota; kingdom Metazoa; phylum Arthropoda; class Arachnida; order Araneae; family Salticidae; genus Maratus; species Maratus speciosus. The sequence goes on along the minus strand of OZ010797.1, from coordinate 430,149,718 downwards.
TGGAAGTGAATGCACTTTCTAAATAGACTATCTCGTTTTATTTTTTTGTTTTTTTTTTCAAAAATGTACTTGGTCTACTTGGTCTACTATGGTTGCCGAGCCCCTCATGTAATGCTATCACAATGGCTATAAAAATGACGGAAAATTAAAAAATTGAAAGTAAAACACACTAAAATTGTAGAATGGTAAAACGTTTTAAACAACAGTTTAGTTTTAAAGCCTTAAAATCTATTGGAGACACGCACTGTATATTTAGAAATAGAAAATTTGTAAATATTCGTTGAACGATATAGTATAATTAAGGAAAAACTTTAGTGATAAAGCAATTTTGCGACTTTTTTTGGTTTGAATTTGAATATATTTATGCAAAATTTAATTTTCAAAACATGTAAAATCTTATCATAAAACAAAACCAGCATTATGAAACTGTGTCATTAACAAAAATTGGTATCATATAATAAATTAATTTACTCTCAGCTTGGTATAAATCATTAATCCTGTAAACTATTTGCTATATTTATAAGCTACACTGTAAAAGTTTTTTGGAGTAATTTAACTTATATAATGGTGTCATTTAAATTGATATAACTGGTGTAACACATTACATTGTGTAACTGGTTTTACACATTAGTGTAACGTAATACCAGTTATATCAGTTAAATTACTCCATAAAATGGAGGTAGCAAGGCTGCTACCAATTTTATTACAGTAACGTTACATACGTTTTTTACAGTGCACAATCTTAATAATTTGTTAGATTTTATCAATGCAAATCTTTAAGCAGAATCGCTACCATTTTAACTTGTTATTATTATTATTTAAGTATTTTATAATATCATTTTAACGTATTATTAAATTATTTTTTGAAAAGAAAAGTATTCTGTCAAGAAAATAGACTGTTGGTACACGGGAGTAAAAATTTCAAAAATATTTTTTTAAATAAAATTAAAGAAAGTGTTATAACTTTCTTCTCCTACAGATGTTCATAATTTGTAGTAGGTTTTATATACTGGTCTCAGAAGTGTTACTTATAACTTTTAGGATAAGATTACCAAAATGTCACATAGTTCAAGAGAAAAAAAAATGCATAATGCCATGACATATGTAAATGTATAGTATAAAAGTCTATTTACTTAAAAATTTTATTTTTAAAAACTATTTATATTGCTGAAAATCTAATTCTTAATTTTATAAAATATAACATCAGGTAAGATAATAAAAATTATATTAATTGAAAAATACTTGCTGAAGATTTAGCATTTTGAAAATAGTAATACATTGAAAAAACACAAACTGGGAAAAATTAATTCAATAATCATAACTCTGAATCGTTTAAAAAGAAATTAATGCAGTAAAAAGCCTTATTTGCATATTTATTATTATTGGATCTGTAAAGAGTCCATCCAACTTCTAGGGTTCGAGAAGTTTATGGAGATATAGAAGAAATGCGCAGTCGTGATGTGGTTGCAGACTGGTTCGGAAACCAAAGGGTCGAATCTCGACTAAAGCTCCACAGGTCTTTGCGAAACTTTGTCAGAATGTAATAGAGATGTCTAAATATTTTAAGCACACTGTAAAAAAAAACCACTGTAGATTTGCCAGAACAAACTCGATCACAGTGAATGTGCTGTATCTTTCTTTGGTTTCCTGACTATATTAACATGGAAAGTACATCAGTTGCGTAAAATTGCCAGCACAGTACAGAGCGCACAGTACAGCGCGAGAGGAACAGTATTTTGTACTGTAAAAATGTCGTTTTTTTTACAGTGTAAAAATTGGAAAACTTGTATTTATGTCCTTTTTCCTTAAATAAAAGGTAGCGAGTCCCTTCATTAGTTAATTAAATTAATTAAATAGTTATATAATTAAATATGTTCACTTTTATAATTCTTTGTCTGTCAATCAATAAGCATTTGAAATTTAAAAGACGCACGATGTTCAGCTGATTCGTTATCTGTTCCATAATTATTGTTCAACTCTTTGTATTAGAATAACTTACATCATAAAATGCTCAATCATTTCAGAAATTGTTTAAGTAGATGTTAAATAAATTAGTCGAAATCTATAAAAAGTAAGCCAATTTCAAATAAAAATGTGCATATAAAATGGAGATTGTTACTTTTTCTCCCAGTTATACAAACATATTACATTATTAAAAGTAGCATAATACTATATCATATATAGTAAGATACATTTTTATATAAATTTATTTAAATTTATAAAAAAATATTTTTTATAAAAATGCACCTACAGAAATTGTAAGGTCCCTTTGAAAAGCAAAACCATTGAAATACAAGCATGTTAATTATAAAACTAGAATCGTACAATAACTTTAGTCTCATATAATGCTCTCAGAATTATAATTCCCTCATCGTGTGAACAATTTCTAAAATATATCAGATATAATCTCACTCAATTTAGTGACACGTTATTAATGCAAATCTTTATTAGCTAATTAAATCTCCTTTGTTAACCTTTGTAATCCGTTTTCTATCGATCAGTGAGAAATTTCAGATTCAGCATTCTGTTCTATTATCTCACAAAAGTCATCTGTCAGCTGATTCATTTTTCTGGTCGTTAATTACAATTTAGTTTTTCGTATTATGATAATTCATATTTTATATGTTGCACAATTAGGTATAAATGAATTAATTAAAAACTACAAAAATAAGCTAATTAAATATACACTGGCCTCCGAAAGTTAAGGAACTGAAACTGGATGCTTTCGATTGTACACGGTTTGTCAAATATCTACCAAAATTATTGACGAATTGTTCTTAAGCTTCTAGGATGTAAAGAACATGTTTGATTTCACATTTCTCGGCGAAAATTTAGTCGGGAGGACAATTAGAGGGCGAATAATAAATTTAATAATAAAATAGTATTTGCGATCACCTATGTAACAGAAAATGCTGGAAATGGCTTGTCACTGTGTTAAATGACTATTTGGGTCCTGTGTAATGTTTGTGTGTATTTGTGTAAGCATATCCATGGCACTCATATTCGTGAAGATTTTATTATGTCTGTGAAAAGTTCAAAAGTTTTTCGCTTATAGCAAACAGTTTTCAACCAAACTTAACACAATGTTCCGAAAACCTGACAAAGAACAGTAGCAACACTATACTGCAATTAAAACACGAATATATTGAATATTTGATGAGATATGGGCATTTGTATGAAATAATTTTTAACTGCGCATGCGTGGAAGATGCCAAAATTTTATTTTATATTTTGGTAGTCAGCTATTATATAAAAAAAGTCCAGGGAGCTATAGCGAAAATTCACAAAGATAGGGGCGATATAGGGAGTTGCTTTCTAAAAATAGCGTTATTATAAGGGATTTCAACAACTTTTCAATCAGCTCACTATGTCTTTCCGAGTTTTCACAATATTTTATAATAACTGGACTTTTTATAGAAGTTGTCGAAAATAGTTGATTACCAAATTATGAAATAAAAATTTTGAAATCTTCTATGTATGCGCAGTACATATGGCCATATCTCATCAAATATTCAATATATTCATGTTTTAATTGCAGTCCACCGTTGCTATTGTTCTTTGTCAGGTTTTCGGAAAGTTGTGTTAAATTTGGTTGAAAACTCTGTATGCTATAAACAAAAAACTCTTGAATTTTTCACAGGCACAATAACATCTTCACGAATATGAGTGCTATGCTTACACAAACATTGAACAGGACCCAGATAGTCATTTAACACAGTGACAAACCATTTTCAGCATTTTCTGTTACATAGGTGATCGCAAATATTATTTTATTATTTAAATTTATTATTGTTGTCTTATTAAATTTCTTATTAGCCCCCTAATTGCCCTCCCCACTAAATCTTGACCACGAAATATGAAATCAAACATGTTCTTTACATCCCAGAAGTTCAAGAGCAATTTTCCAATAATTTTGGTAGATATTCGACAAACCGTGTACAATCGAAAGCACCAGTCCCTGTTCCTTAACTTTTGGAGGCCAATGTACATAGTTAGATATTTAATTTTATATAAATTTATTTAAATATATTTTTATAAAAATTCATCTTCAGAAATTGTAAGGTTCCCATACTGAAAAACGCAACCACCGAAATACGAGCATGTCAGTTATAAAACTAACAAAGTTAGTATCATATAATGCTGTCAGCATCCAATAATTCCTTCATCATGTGAACAATTTCTAAAATATATCAGATATAATCTCACTTAATTTAGTGACACGTTATTAATGCAAATTTTTATTAGCTAATTAAATCTCCTTTATTAACCTATGTAATCCGTTTACTATCGATCAGTGAGAAATATCAGATTCAGCATTCTGTTCTATTATCTCACAAAAGCCATCTGTCAGCTGATTCATTTTTCTGGTCGTTAATTACAATTTAGCTTTTCGTATTGTAATGATTCATATTTTATATGTTGCACAATTAGGTATAATTGAATTAATTAAAAACTACAAAAATAAGCTAATTAAATATAGATTTATTAATTAAATACGTTTTATTACATAAATTGTTCCTAGTTTTAAATGTATTTTTAGAAAAAATAATGGCAAGTATTTTTCAGTTACAAATATATTTTACATCATTTACTTTAAAAAATATATGGGAACGTCCATTCGTTACTCTTGTAACCATTGGAGCAATTTTTCCTAAATGATTCCAATTATTTTATTAGAAAAAACATTAGATAAAAATCGATATAACCAGCTAAATACCCTTGTGTCCCACTCACGTAACATAGATCTGATTCCTGACAAAAAGCATTTCACTTGTCTATATATTAAATCAAAATTTTGTTACTCTTGTGACACTCTGGTCACAAGAGTAATACAATTTTGATTTATTATATAGACAAGCAAAATACTTTTTGTTACAAATTAGATACATTTTATGTGAGGGGAACAGAATGGTATTTAACTGGTTATATAAATTTTTACCTTAATTATATTTTGCAATAAAATTATTGGAAATATTTATGAAAAATTGCTCTAATGGTCACAAGAGTAACAATGGACGTTCCCATATAGATAAATATTCCAGATAAAATACAATCATTTCTCTACACAACCCATATTATATTGGGTGATTTCAAAAGTTCGTGCCTATTTCATAGATGGCTGAAACTTGTAATTTCGACTGTGTTGATGCTTCTTTGATAACCACATTATTATCTACATGTGTCGTGAGAGAACATAACGTTAAAAAAGTTTTTCTAATTAATTTATGTGCAAGGTTAATATTCAAAATAGAAAATGAAAAGTTACATTTTCGTCATGTTATGTTATATGAGTTTAAAAAAGGAGTGAGTGTTAGACCACTGAAAAAATTGTTGGAGTTTAAGTGGCCTATCAAGCCAAAAGCACCCCATTCTCGATAGCAGGAAATTCGCTGTCTCATATTTAAACAATTAGAAAAAATCTCTTGTGGCTATGCTGCTTTTGAAATGGAAATAGGTAAAATGCTCTTACCTGGGATTCATCAATATCGCGATGACGTATAACTTCATCGGTGTGGCGTGGTCAGGGATTTATCCAAAAGCTTCTTGAAGAAATTATTTTTATTTTATTTTGTGAAGCATTATTTATCCTTTGAAGTATCCTTTGAGAGCTTAATATGAAACCGCTAAATCCATGGGAAGATATAATGTAATATGAATTAGTATTGTGTGTTTTTACGATAAAGAAAGATTCAACTTTTAGCTTTAAATACTTATAATTAAACATATTATTGGAGTATAAGAAACTCCGTGTTAACAGAGAGGCTACATGATTAAGAGTGATAATACATAAAGCTGCTAAAAACACATATTCGCAGCGTAGAAAAAATATATAATAATTAAAGGTGTCTGGCAAAAGTCAAAATGTTCAGATGTTCCTTTTAGTTACATATTAGTGATGAAATCTTAGTTATTAGAACATATGCTTTAGAGAGTTACTCAAGTGGGCTGCAATAGCACTCATTATTAAATGCGGAAGTAAAGAAACAGTTCGTAAATTGGCTTGTTAAAATGATCTGTGTATGGTAACAAGTTCTTTCTTTTCTTTTTTTTAATCACTTTTAGGAGTTGCCGAAGAACATCTGGGGAATTAAATTTAACACCCCTCCTTAATCTCCTCAGATGGATAAGGTAACAAGTTCATAGTCTTGATGTCACACAAAAGTTGAGGTTTGGGTGTGGGCTTTGTCAAGCAGTCAGCAATCATGTATTGCGTGGGACAATATTTTAATTCGATAATTTTATCCTCCTTTAATTGTCTTATGGCGTGAAAGCGGATATCAATGTGTTTTGTCCGCTTCGAAAATTTTTCATTTTCTATCATCTTTATACTGCTTTGGTTGTCATGGTAAAGTAAAATAGGTTTTACTTGGTACAAGTTAAGATCTTCTAGCAGTTTTAATAGCCATAAAATTTCTTGTCCTGCGGTTGCTGCAGCAACATATTCCGCTTCAGCGGAAGAATATGCAATGCTTGACTGTAATTTTGTAGTCCATTGAATGGGATTATCACCCAGAAAAAAAATATTGCCGGTGGTTGATTTTCTATTTTTAGTGTCCCCAGCCCAATCAGCATCAGCATACGCGATGAGTATTGGTGGTTTATTTTTGCTTATTGTTAGGCATAGGTTTTTTGTGCAATTGAGGTAAATAATAATTCTTTTTGCCGCTTTCCAATCCTTCTCGCGTGGCGTTGCACTTCTCCTACTAAGTATATTTACTGGTGCCATAATGTCGGGTCGAGTGACAGTTGCAATATACAAGAGCGAACCGATCGCTTGCCTAAACTTTGTATTGTTCGGAAGTAAATTGTCGCTATCTTCTAATTTATAGAAACCTACTTCCATCGGTGTACCAATAGGTCTTGCATCTGTTAAATTTAACTTTCTAACCAAATCTTCTATTTTTGACTTTTGGTTTAATTTGTAACCATCATTCGGTTTGATTATGTTGGTTCCTAGGTACTGACTTATTTCGCCTAAGTCTTTTACTCCATACTCATTTTGCAATTGTTTTATTACATCTTTAATTATTTCACTTTTACTCGCGATTAAAATATCGTCAACGTAGACGATGATATAAGTGAAATTTTCCTTTTCTTTTCTAGTAAACAAACATGAGTCAGCAGTGCTTTGCACAAAATTCATGTTTTTTAATGATTCTGCGATCTTTTTGTGCCAGGCTCTAGCTGCCTGCTTTAAGCCGTAGATTGTTTTATTCAGTTTACACACTTTGTTTTCACAATTTTTTTCTATAAAACCTTCTGGTTGTTTCATGAAAATTTCTTCTTCTATTTCGCCGTGAAGAAATGCAGTGTCGATGTCAATGTGTTGAACAGAAAGATTTTTATATGCCGCTGAGGCTAAAAATGTGCGGATTGTTGTGTGTGAAACTACGGGTGCGAAGGTTTCATCATAATCTTCGCCGTACTTCTGATTATATCCTTTCGCTACTAAACGGGCCTTGTATTTTTGTACATTTCCTAAATTATCTAACTTTCTCTTAAAAATCCACTTGCAACCAATAATTTTCTTATTTGGTGGGGGATCCACTAAGTCCCAAGTTTTATTTTTCTTTAATGAGTTGATTTCTTGCTGAGTGGCTTTGAGCCAATTTTCTTTTTCTACTGGGTTGTTCATGTTTGTTATGTCATAAAAATCGGATGGTTCGAATGTGTCATTTGTTTTTACGTGACATACGTATCTGTCGGGTGGTACTCCTCTATTTGACCTCTGAGACCTTCTCGGTTCTACGTCGGGTTGTTTGGACGCGGTTGGTTCTTCGTCCGAATTACTTAACTCTGTTTGAATGTAGTTGTTGTCATTGTCTGAGTTTTCTACCTCTTCGCTTTCTTTTAAGTTGTTTTCACTATTTTCTATAAATTTAACTGTTCTCGCTATTATTATTTTGTTTTCTTTTGTAAATATACGGTAACCTTTTGATTTGTTGTCATACCCCACAAGTATTCCTTCCTGCGCTCTATCATCTAATTTGTTTCGCTGATGTTTTTGTATATAGGCATAAGCTTTACAGCCGAATGTACGCAGGTAGTGTAAGGTGGGTTTTCGGTTGAACCAAATTTCGAACGGTGTTTTGTTTGTTATTTTGGTTGGTAGCCTATTCTGCAGGTGATTGGCGGTATTTATGGCTTCTCCCCAGAATTTTTGAGGTAAGCCTGCTTCGGAGAGTAGACTCCTAGTCATATCTAATAATGACCTATTCTTTCTTTCCGCTACGCCGTTTTGGCTCGGACAAAATGGTACCGTAAACTGGTGTTGGATACCTCTTGCCCTTAGGTATTCTTCCGTTTGTTTACCTAAATATTCCCCTCCATTATCGGATCTAATAGCTTTAGGGAATCTGCCGAATTGGGTTTTCACCATGGCTACATAATCTTTTAACTTTTCGTGAACTTCATTTTTATGCGAAAGTAAGTAAATTACTGTGAACCTTGAATAGTCGTCTATAAAAGTGACGAACATTGTTTTTCCCCCGATAGTAGGTGTACCGATAGATGTGCACACGTCCGTGTGTATCAGATCGAGCACTTTGCCTGTTTTGGGACAGTTTGTTGATTTCGGATATGGGGCATCACTTATTTTTGTTTGGATACATATTTCACACAATGCATTATGATTACAGTTATTTATTTTTATACCGTCTGCTAAGTTTTTATTTAATAATTCTTTTATCGCATTATAGTTACGATTGTCAAGCCGTTTGTGCCAAACTTCTATGCAATTTTTATTTTTACATTCATGTGCAATGTTTACTTTATTAGTTTCAGCGCTTTCTAATAATTCGACTTGATATAAATTATTTTTCATTCTTGCTTCAAGATAAATATTCCCGTTTCGGGATAACGTGCATTTTTCTTTATCGAAAATTAATTTATAGCCATTCTGTGTTGCTTTGCTTACCGATATGAGGTTCGATTCTAATTCTGGTACGTATAATACTTCTTTTAATGTGATTGTGTTTATTCCTCCATCGGATGTTTTTGTTTTAAATGTCGTTTCACCTGTACCGTGTGAATTCAGCGTTTTTCCATTGGCAATGATGACTGTCGTCTTTTCAGTGTCGTTAAACTTAGTGAATGCATCTTTACTGTTTAGAATGTGTGTCGATGAACCTGAGTCGATTATCCAGGTTTGTTTTCCTGGTTTCTGGACTAAAAAAGCTGCGTCGCTGCCTTTTCCTGAATTGCCCTGTGTTTTGTTAATCCGAATTGGTTCTGTTTCACGGTTTTTGTTTTCTCTATAATAGTTTGCGTCTTCATAACATAACGATGATGTGTAATACTTGGATTTGTGCGGCTGTTGTTTTTGTGACGGTGAGTAAGTGTTTCTGTTCTTAAGATGCCAGCACTCTCTGTATGTATGGTTTTTTAATTTACAGTATGTACACTGTTTGTCCTTTTTATTATAGTGTTCAGCCGGAAACCTTTTATGCGTTTTAAACGCTTTTGAGGAATTCTCGCTCTGATCTGTGTTTTCTAAACGTCTTGTATATTCATCAGTGAGTTTTCCTTTTATAAATTCTGAATTAAGTTCATTTTCTGGACGGGCCTCGAGGGCTATAATTAAGGTGTTGTAGCTAGGTGGTAATGAACAAAGTAACAGAGCTGAAATGTGCGAGTCATTAATAGTTTCGCCTATGGCTGAAAGTTTATCAACAAGTTCTAAAATATGTGTAATGTGTTTTATTAGATTGCCGTTTTCTGGGACTTTTGCTCCGTATAATTTTCTCAGCAAATATAACTTGCTTGAGAGATTAGCCCTTTCATGAATTGTTTTTAAAGCTTGCCAGGTTTCTCTGGCAGTGTTTAAGTGCTTTACATGCACGATCTGTGAGTCTTCAATACTCAAGTTGATAATTGCACGTGCTTTACGGTCCCTCTTCGTCCAGTCCGTGTTAATTGGATCTGGGGGATTTTGTGTTATTACATCAAACAATTCTTCTTTTATTAAAATCATTTCTGCGCGAAATTTCCAATTTGCGTAGTTTGTCGAATTTAATTTTTCGACTATTTGAGTTTCTTTTATCCCTGCCATGTTTATTTTTATTTGTTTATGCGACCAACCTATTTCCTTTTTATTTATTTATTTACTGTAAAATGTAAAATGAACGATTTCTTTTTTTTTATTATTATTATTACTCACAACCAACAAATTGTTCATTCACTAATTATTTAAATGTTCATTACATAAAACATAAATATATAAATGTTTCTTTTTCATTCACCTTTATATTTCTGGTACAATAACATTCATAATTTTATTCAATGCAGCATCTTTTTATTTTTTTATTCAGAACATGAATATTTTTAATATTTATAATCTAAGCCACTATATAAAATTTTTCTTCTTTTTCGCTAAACATGAGCACTTTATCTGTCTCATTAATCTGTTTGTTGGAGTTTAAGTGGCCTATCAAGCCAAAAGCACCCCATTCTCGATAGCAGGAAATTCGCTGTCTCATATTTAAACAATTAGAAAAAATCTCTTGTGGCTATGCTGCTTTTGAAATGGAAATAGGTAAAATGCTCTTACCTGGGATTCATCAATATCGCGATGACGTATAACTTCATCGGTGTGGCGTGGTCAGGGATTTATCCAAAAGCTTCTTGAAGAAATTATTTTTATTTTATTTTGTGAAGCATTATTTATCCTTTGAAGTATCCTTTGAGAGCTTAATATGAAACCGCTAAATCCATGGGAAGATATAATGTAATATGAATTAGTATTGTGTGTTTTTACGATAAAGAAAGATTCAACTTTTAGCTTTAAATACTTATAATTAAACATATTATTGGAGTATAAGAAACTCCGTGTTAACAGAGAGGCTACATGATTAAGAGTGATAATACATAAAGCTGCTAAAAACACATATTCGCAGCGTAGAAAAAATATATAATAATTAAAGGTGTCTGGCAAAAGTCAAAATGTTCAGATGTTCCTTTTAGTTACATATTAGTGATGAAATCTTAGTTATTAGAACATATGCTTTAGAGAGTTACTCAAGTGGGCTGCAATAGCACTCATTATTAAATGCGGAAGTAAAGAAACAGTTCGTAAATTGGCTTGTTAAAATGATCTGTGTATGGTAACAAGTTCTTTCTTTTCTTTTTTTTAATCACTTTTAGGAGTTGCCGAAGAACATCTGGGGAATTAAATTTAACAAAAATGAAGTACTCAAAAATGACTAAATCAATGTACTCATATCGAATTGAGTATGTTTGGATCAAAAATGAAGCTATGCTTTCTCAATTTTGATACATCACATGTTATCAAACACAAACGAAACGATAATTTTGTAGTTTGTAATGGTTTATTTCATTCATGGCGGCTTAAAAGATGTTCTTTAAGGAGATCCGGGACACATTTTCAAAAAATTTTTATTTATTGAGTTAAAATTTTGAATTTTTTTGTGATGGTTAACCATATTATTTGTAAAGAAAATCAAATGATAAAACTTCTCATAGCTTTTTTTAAAAAAAAATTTAAATTTAAATTTTATGTAGAATTTAAATTTTGTAGAATTTAATGGTGAAAAAACCTATCATGAAGAAAAACGCAATTTCACAAGAACTCGTTTCCTTGACAACCGTAGCTTGAAAGGCAGATTTTGAAAACAAACCAAAACGAAAAAATTAATATTTCCTGTTCTAATTAAGATAGAAACATGATTTAAACATCATTTTAAGCAGAAAACGGCAGAGAAATTTTTAATCCAATAATAATAATAATAATAATAATAAAATGTGAAGATTTTTGTGTCCCGGACCCCCTTAATCGGAAAACAATGTAATATACGGTGGAAATCAGAGGTATAATATTACATTTTTATTCCTCTGAAGGAACTATATCACGTGTCTCTTTTATAATCGAATATATATTAAATCAAATATGTAATATTAAATATTAAATCCCGTTTCTCTTTTATAATCCGTAAGGTTACACTGTATTGTTGTTGCTGTTGTTGTTTATTAATGCTTCGTAAAATTCAGTCTGGTCAGTGTGCTAAGTGAGATGGATTTTTTCGTGACAACGCTTATTAGAAAAATGGGATTATCAGTATTTCGATGACAACTTTGAAAGTAAGTGCTCTCTGTTAAATATTCAATCCATTTTTTTTTCTTGTTTAATGTAATCATCTGTACCTTCTGTAAAAATTGTATTATTGTAAATAATAAATTATTCACAATATTTTAAAAGTATTTAAAAGTGCTTGGAAACAATGCTCTTGTCATAAAAAAAGTAATTGTTTAGCGTATCTTGATAATAATTTTGCTATTTTTTCTTAGTAAATAATCAATTAAATGATTCTTGTTGATAATTTCGAGCGGGAAATAAATGTCAGAACATTTTTTCTTTAATCTGTACTAAAATGTCTCGGAGGGCTTTGACAAAAAAAAATATTTTTGTTCCATTTAACTTATTTTAATTTTGGAAGTGCTTTATAAAATGTGTGTCTTTTAACCCAGTATCTCAGTTTGGTTTCGCACATGTTACTAATCGGCCATCTTGTTTTCCTTCATATTTTTTTTTTAAAACAGAAGCGTTGTTTTCAAACACTTTTAAATTATTTTTAAAAAAATGTGCATAATGTAATATTTACTGAAGGTACAGCTGATCGCATAAAAAAATGTATTCGATATTTAACAGAGAGCATTTACTTTCGAGTTCTTATTTGAATACATACATGGGATCAAAAATGAGAACACAAACACTTCATATTTCAATACATACATAAGATCAAACATGAGTAGATAGCGCCTCATATTTGAACAGATCCATTGAATCAAAAATGAGTACAGATGTTTCTCAATTTTTGAGTACATTTGGATCGGAGCTATATTGAGTATAGGACGTATTTAAAAATGAGTACTTTTTACTCAATTTCGAGAACCCATTTTTAGGTGCGTTCGTAATTATAAAAATTCGTAGCACCTATAGTCGTCGTTCAGTCCGTCTGTCTGTCCGTCCGTCCGCATATAATAGAGCAAAAACTACCCAACCGAATGGTCTGAAATTTTAAATATATGATTGTTGTAAAATTTTGTCGAGCCATTTCAAATTTTATCAAAATCGGATGTATAGTTAAATTACAGGGACAGTCAAAAGTTTTTCTTTACATTACGGCCAATGGGAAAAATTATTGCACGTGCATTTTAATGATGTTAAAGCTTTCCGAATGGTCTCAAATTTTAAACAAATAATTATTGCGACATTTTGTCGAGCCATTTCAAATTTTATGAAAATCGGATGTATAGTTTAATTACAGGGACAGTCAAAAGTTTTCTTTACATTAAAGCCAATGGGAAAAATTATTGCAAGTGCATTTTAATGATGTTACAGCTTTTCGAATGGGCTGAAATTTTAAATATATAATTGCTGCAAAATTTTGTCGAGCCATTTCAAATTTCATGAAAATCGGATGTATAGCTTAATTACAGGGACAGTCAAAAGTTTTCCGTTACATTAAGGGGAATGGGAAAAAATTATTGCAAGTGCATTTTAATGATTTTACAGACTATGCACTTATGAATTGCAAATAAATACACATTCAGTACAATATGGGGTGCAAAAAATAATTATAAAACTAGTTATAGCACGAACGCACCTCATTTGCCACGTTTGACGAGCAATTTCCAACTTGTTTTTTTCAGTAACGTACTACAAAAAACATCCAAGACGTTTATTTGGGCCGCGCTCTCGCTCTTAGGACAGTTAAAAAGTAGTTTTCTTGATTTCGAAATGGTGATTTCAATCTAAACGATAAAATTCGCACTCGGCGACCTTCTAACATTGATAATGACTTAATCCGTGATTTGGTGAATAATTATCCACGGATTACTACTGAAGAGATTGCTGAGAGACTAAATGTTGACAATTCGACTGAATTTCGTCATTTGAAACAACTTGGTTATACTTCGACACTCGATGCGTTGGAAATCGACATGAACTTTTACAGTCACCCAATACTAAATATCCCTTCCAAAAGTTCTCATTATCTCATTCCTGCTTCCCAGATCCTTATATCGGCGAGTTACTTTTCTTAATGACCATGGGACGGGACATTTGCTTTTTGCTTATGTCCCGGTCAGGTGGTCAGCCTAACGCGAAACCCTTATTTTAGTTCCCAAGCAAGTTGGGACTCATATTATTCACCCGGGAGGAATGAGAGTTTAAGTGAATCCTGTCCAAATCCGGCGACAAGCCTCGGACTTCAGTAAACATGATTTTAACCTGGCAGGATGGGCGCGGGGTGTTTTGATACACCACGCTCGAAAATATTCGTCTGCTGTCGTTGAGTGCTTTTAATTTATTGTTTATTAATTTTTTTAATTAACTATAATTTAACATTCCAGTTATCATTTTTAACGAGAAAGAGTGAAATTATCATCAATTTCACTAACAGACAGAATTATAAAGTGTTTTTTCGTATTTATGCCATTTAATATGTTTGGGGTGTGCTGACACCCCATGCTCGTTCTCGTGTTACTTTTCGTGGCGCCCATCCTCGCGGGTTAATAATAATAAGTAATATTAATAATGGGAAGAACTATGCACCATACAAAGGGAATGGCCAAACGCGTTTTGAATGAACAATTTTTTTATTTTTTTTCTTCAAGCACAATTTTGTCTTTCCGAACGCGGTGTGATGTTTCATTTTTAACACATTCTAAGAGAGTTAAGGCTCCTGTCCCTGACGGCGAAGACACTCACGAGCTAATGCTAATCCTATGGGGAGGGATTTATCTAATATCTCGTTTGCATTTCGACATTTTTAAATATTTTTTTTCTGTATTGGATAGCTGAGGACCGTCTCTAGATCGCTATTTTTTACTTTTTCAATTTTTATAGCAGATATTTTTTATAAAGTTACTTTCACTTTCAAAACCGGTTCTGAAAATAAAAGTGTCATTCTAAAAAATATCTGCAACCAAAATCGAAAAAGTAAAAACGGTGCGATGTAGAGACGGATCTCGGCTATTCAATCCAAAAAAGACAAAAAATTAAATGTCGAAATGCAAACGAGATATTAGAAAAATCCCTCCCCATAGGATTAGCATTAGCTCGTGAGTGCCTTCGCTGGCAGGGACAGGAGCCTTAAAAAGTGTTTATGAAATCGTTTGGTCTGACCCGTGCTCTAATTCGAGTAAATATTTTCGAATTGATATGTAATTGTTATATGTTTTTGATGTTTATTATGGCATGTTCGGTATTTAAAATGAAATATGTAACATTTATCGTTCGTTTACAGGGCATTCAAAAGAATTCTGTTACATTATGGTGTATGGGGGAAAATCTTTTGCAATGTATTTTAAGGATTCTACGCTTTTTCAAACCTGTTAAATTTGATATACATCACTTATGGGCAGAACAATATGCTTACTATAGAATATAGTGTGCATAGCACTTATCGTTTATTTACAGCGACACAAAGAATTCGGTTCCAGTATTGTCTATGAGCAGTAATTGTTTCCAGTACCTTTTCAATTGTAGTTACGCGTTTTTAAATTTTACAAACTTTTTGGATATTGTTTGATGTATGTAAATTCTAAAGATCATATACAGGGCAGCAGAAAATAATTTTAATATGCATTGCTGCTTATTGATGGGAAATCCTAAAGGTGAATTTTTAACTCTGTTGTTACGCGTTTCCTATATAACTGAAGTAAAGTTTTGCATACTATGCAGTATAGAAACAAATCTAAAGATCATATACAGGGCTGAACAAAAGAATTTGGATATTTTTCCGACTATAGATATCAATTTCTGAAATTGGGTTTTGAAATATATTATATGTGTTTTCCAAATTATTTACTGAGACATAATCTTTCACGTTATTAAAAGGTGAATTTTGTTACAGTATTCTAAATGTTTTGGAAAGTGGTTCAATGCTTGACGCAGGATTTCCCCCCTCTTGTTTATGTTGTGTTTGAGATGTACTTTATAATTTTGAATTTTACACTAGTGGGAATAATGCTGATATTAAGTTGTCACCTATGAATGGAAAAATAGTCGATATTTTGTGAAAGAAAAACCTCTCTTTGAATGGTTTAACACGCGAGAATTCGCTAGTGAGAATTTCTCTCACGGTGCCCATTTGCTTTTCTTTTACTTTACATTCGCTTAATATCAATTTTTTTTTTTTTTTTTTTTTTTTTTTTTTTGCTCGGCTTAGTAGTTTTATTCACAAAAAGGTAAAATGATTTAAACAACATTTTAAAATTTTAATTAAAATTAAAAATTGTTTAAATAAGAGTCTTAAAAAAAGTACGACGGTGAGAGAAAATCTCGTGCAGCGAGTTCTCCCGGGTTAAACGTTCCTAAACATTTATTATACGCAAGCAGTCAGAAAATGATATAAAGTTGGAAAGGATCTTCATACTGGGAGGTATGATTTCTCCTCATTATAGTGTGTGAAAGTTGGGACCTTTTGCAACTGTCATGATAATGAATGGTCGTTATATCAGGTGTCTTACTATATAATTACATTTCATATCAACAATAGACATGTATTTCTTAATCCAAAATATCTACAAAAGATAATCGCATTTACTTTTGTTATTTAATAGTACATAATTTTCCTCTAATCCATCCGGCCCATTTCCTTTTCCATGTTCAGAGATAATTTATAAAGGGACACAAATAACACCATCCCTCCGATAATCATTTAAAGCATACCCTTTCCCCGATTGGATATCTTAGTTCTGCATAATTTTCAAGGATGCTAAAAAAAATTACAAATGTTCATCAGGATGGTCGTGAGATTTCAAGAGGATAAATAAAATAATAATGCCATTTTCATGCAGATAGCACCAATAACGTTCGATAATCTTGAAAACACCCTTTTCCGGATTGGAAATATTGCTTCTGTATAATTTTCAAGGGTCTTACGATTTCGTTAGAATTGCCAAATGGACCGCCCCAAGAGAATAAATAAAAATTAACGTTACTTTCATACTATGAGGTAAGATGACATGATGAATTACGCCAGGTTTTCGAAATGTAAAGCATTTTGAAAAGCATCCTTTCTGGATAACCTACTATGTAATTTTCAAAGGTCTTAATAGTCCAGGGGAAATGTACAAAAAAAAGGGTGTTACCTTACAAAAAATCGGGTAGAAGATTTTTTTTTCTGAATTGTTTATAATGATGCCAGAATGGAAAAACCAAGTTTTCCAACAAAATTTCTTAAGGCTAAATTTTCTGTGGCCGAAAAACAACAAAATTTTGGGACTTTTTTTTTTTTTTTTTTTTTAATATCTCAATAGTCGTTGCAGTAGCATAATTTTTGTCAATTACAGTATTAAAGAAGACAAAAATCTCTACAACTTTCATATTTACAATTTTTTTATACACCCAATAGCAAGCTAAGTACGCTATTTCAAAAGTAAGACAATTTTTTCAATTTTCTTAAAAACCGTGAAAAACGTAGTTCTTCCCGGATTATTCATATGTTTCCCACGGATTTAATCATGTATGTCAACTTCTATATATTGGTAGCAGTAAATTATGTGTTTGAGGGCCAAAACTAGCCTTTCTTGGGGGGGGGGGGGGGGAAGGCAAAATTCATGCATATTTTGCCCCACCCCTCGTTAATTATTTTAATAAATCTCTAATAGCCAGATTTTGAAAATTTTAAGTGTGTAATCATTAAATACGTAATCAGATTTTTCAAATATGGATTCATTAAAACCTTGAAAACCGAACCGAAATATATTCTGCTTTAAACAGCTTTCCATCTTAGGAGGCATAACTGGTCATATTTTTTCTCTTAAAAATATATAATTTTTTCTTTAAGGACCGGATTCCGTATATGAAGATTTTATTTTCAAAAATTTTATGATAGTTGTAGTATTGAGGCGTTTAATGTCATAGTTATATGAATTATGAGACTAAATTAGTCATACAAAGACATCGTTAGATATCGACCTCGGTATCATATGGAAAAATAAATAAATATTAAAATTCAAGCAAGAATTCTGAAAAGAACACTTTTGTAGGTTTAACATGAGCGTGCAAATGTTTTCGCGTGAGACTTCACTACTCACGCGAAGAAACTGGAATGCTAAAGTTAAACCTATGGAAGCGTTCCTTTTACAATTTCCCGTTTGCAATTTAATAATTTTAAATGATTTTTTTTTTTTTTTTTTTTTTTTTTTTTGTGGCTTAGAAGTGCTGACGTTGAATTCCAACCGTATTAGTGTTTACTTTTTCTATTTTGATTACAGTTTTTATTATTTTTTATTTTTGGTCAGTTGTCCGGCTGCGAGACTTTTTTATCCAAATTTCATATATATATATATATATATATATATATATATATATATATATATATACATATATATATATATATATATATATATATATATATATATATATATATATATATATATATACATATATATATATATATATATATATATATATATATATATATATATATATATATATATATGTATATATATATATATATCAGGGCCGAAACTAGAGGGGACAGAGGGAGCATGTGCCTCGGGCGCCAGAGTGGAAGGAGAAGGGGCGCCAAATAAAGATTTTTTGTCGTTTGATACCAAAAAATATATAGTATGAAATTTGGCTAAAATTGTCTCACAGCCGGAAAATTCAAAATGCAAATTGAACCAAATGCATTAAAACTGGATAACAGAATCCTGTTTTAAATGAAAAAAATTACATCTTAATCCAAAAGAAATTTGAAACAAATGCATTAAAATAGGATAACGGAATCCTGTCTTAAATGAAAAAAGTACAGAAAGAATACTAGCAATTGCAATTGCTGAGAGGGTAACCTGTATAAAGCGGAACATTTTGGGTTCCCTTTTAAAGGTTTTAATGAATCAATACTAGACAAAGCTGGTTACGCAGTTCAGCATTACGTATTTCATGATTACATTTAAATTTGAAAATAATTCGGCTATTAGAAATTAGTAAAATTCTTTTTGTAAATTTCTTTTGCGGAGGTTTGTGAGGGGGTGGGGGGGGGGGGGTTTACCAAAATGCATGTTTGTCCCTGGTGCAAGAAAGGTTAGTTTCGGCACTGGTGTATATATATATATGGCTATTTTTGGTATTTTCCTATAAAATGCAGGGAAATACTGATGAATGCGACATATCAGGCTTACCTCTACATCAGTGGTTCCCAACGTGGGGCGTACGCCCCACAGGGGGGCAATTTCAGATTTCTTACTAACAAATTTTCTGTCATATCTTTCTAATGAAAGTAGTGTCTTCGTCTAAAAATAGAAATAATAGATTAAAAGTTTTTAAAATAACCGAATAAAAATTAATTTTCGAAATGATCCTATTTAACAGTTTAAAATTACACTGACACCAGAATAATTATGTGAATTTTTTTGTATAATTTGACACCTTTTATATGTTAAAAAATCATTTTAATTTTTCTGGTTTTAATATTATTTAGTAAATTACACTTTTTTTTATTACTTATTTAAAAAAAACTTGTACATCTATTCATAGTGTAATATGCCTTGTGAGGGAAATTTTACATATGAAATTTCGTAGGGTATATCTAAAATTGACTATTTGGACATGTTTAATCTAAAAAATATTTTAAAAGATCTAAATGAGGTGTTAGATTTATGAAATTAATAAAACCCCGTGTGCATCACGTGAGGAAAGGGTTGAAAGTAAACTTCTTATGGCTGTACTGCGGACCACATGCAGAATATTACATATGCATTTTAAAATTTAAAATTGGAGGAAACATGGTAGCCAAATAATAATGATGCGAAAAAAGCCTGCTATCAAAGGAGTATGTTATGAGAGGAAAGAAAAATAGTTACTTAAAATGGAGGATAAAAGTGCGAATCCGGAAATGTTACTTGTGAATTGTGTTATCCATACAGTCGTGGCGATAAACAAATATCACTTAGTCGTAATGAAGTATTAAAATACATTATAAAATGTATCAATTCTATCAGATGTAATACAAAATATGAAAGAGATTTCAAGAAATTTTACGTAAATAAAAATGTAGACTATTTTTCACTTTTAAATTTGAGATAAGTTGCCAAAAAACAACAAAACTTTTGCAGATGTAAATGCGAAGATCCATGGCATCACTGCATTCATGGGGTTAGGTTAAAAGCATACTTGTAATAAATATTTATGATTTTGATAAATTAAAGACTGTGAAATCACTTATCAGAGTTAATGCTATTTTCGGATCCATCTGGGAGTTTATTTTTTATGTGACAATGTTTATATGACATAGAAAGGAGGGGGGTGGGACATTATGATTTTAGAGGCGCTCAAGTGGGGCACGGCCAAAAAAGGTTGGGAACCACTGCTCTACATGAACATGATCCAGATACCTCGTTTATTCAGGATAATGATATTCTTTTGAAACGGGACGCTAATGATCCTACAACAGTGTCATCAAAGAGAAAAAAATATTGTTAAATAGCCTGTAAAAAATTATTATTATTAAAATATATTTTTTCATTTAGCTTATTAAGTCATATTGCGTACCTTACTTTATTATTGTGTAGGAAAAGTGGAGTTGAATGCGACAGTGGATCAATGCCAAAATAAAAATATTTATATGGTCTGCAATCATAAGTAAATTGGTATTTCATTTGATAAATGCTATCACTGAGATCATTAAACAGACATAGTTTCAAACCAGTGCATAATACAGAAAATTAGAATATTCCACAAAGTGTATTTTTCAACAATCGAAGTAAGTTTTTCTGTTTAAGCTTTAAAGAAATTAATAGATAATCTTAAAGTTTTATATATTTTTGCATGCTAAAGTGATATAATCTCTTGTTCTATTTATTGATATAAGTAGGAAAAAACTGACAGTATTTATTAAAACTAATCTTTTAAATATTTTTATAGTGATTTCAAATATGTTATTGACAAAATTTTTAAATTTTACAGGAGATAAATATATAACATAAGTTAGTGAAATAACCTGTTGTCATTTTTATTGTAGCTATTTTATAAGGTAAAAGCATTTCTTACATAAAATATATTTATTTTCTAAGAGCCTCCCCTCCCCCATTTTATATGGAAGTATAATCCAATGTTTACTATCTTTAAAAAATAAAGCATTAAAATATATGTTATCAATAATTGGTAAATAAAGTATACCATTGTATGTTAAGTGTGTAACATGTGGATTAAAGTAAGTTTTTCGCAAATTTTCATATCTATCCCATTGTTTCCTGGAAAAATATGCATGCATTATAAAAATTATTACAATTACAAAATTATTAAAATTAAACAAAAATTCTTTCTTAATTGAAACTATAGTACCTATAAGTTATTAAATACTAAAGTATTCTTTTAAACAATGCTTTGAAATTAACATTATACACACTTAAAATTACTGTCGATACGAAAATTGTTTTATTCATCTACACACTATCCTATTTTTAAAATTATATAATTTTATTGAATATAAAATGTATGTTGTGATGAAAATAAAGACGTGGGTGTGCAAATAATATTTAATTTACTGCTACCAATTTTTAGAAGTTGACATACGTGATTAAATCCGTGAGAAACATATGAATAACCGGGGGAGAACTATGTTTTCACGGTTTTTAAGAAAATTGAAAAAATTGTCTTACTTTTGAAACGGCGTATTGCGCTTGCTGTGTAGGGTATAAAAAAGTTGTAAATATGAAAGTTGTAGAGAATTTTGTCTTCTTTAATATTGTAATTGACAAAAATCATGCTACGACAACAGGTATCGAGATATTTAAAAAAAATAAAAAAAAGTTCCAAAATTTTGTTGTATTTTGGCCACAGAAAATTTAGCCTTAAGAAATTTTGTTGGAAAACTTGATTTTTCCATGTTGGCATCATTATAAAAAAGTCAGAAAAAAAGATCTTCTACCCGATTTTTTGCAAGGTAAAATGTACATTTCCCCTGGACTATAAGAGATTAAGCATAAAAAACGCAAACGTTCATTAAAATGGTCCTGAAAACTTGAAAGGATATGTAAGAAATAACAACATTTTCATACTGTAGGATAGACGGCACGAACAACGCCATCCGTTCGATTAGCCATGTAAAAATTATTTTCTCGATTACAAAATTACACATTGGTTCTGTATAATTTTTAAGGGTCCCAAGAGATTAAACTAAAAAAAATATAAACGTTCATTAGAACTGTTGAATGGCCTCAAGAGAATAAGTAAAAAGTAACGATATTTTCATACTGTGAGATAGTATAATATACATTGCCGCCATCCGTTCGATCAGTCATGTAAAATTACACATTGATTCTCTATAATTTTTAAGGGTGTTCTCAAATCCAAAAGGGAAACTTTCTGACATAAGTTATAATTTATTTTTGTTCGAAAATGCATGAAACTATAGCTAGTGTCTTTGTTCAGAAACTATGTAAATGAGCTGTTTTTTCCATTTTTTTGCAAACGCAATAGATTTTTCTGTCAAAGTGGGCGTTTTGAACTGAATTTCCGCGCGAAGGTAGAAAGAGCACTCAAGAGCGGGCGAAAAATGTGTTTGACACGTGATCAAATTCGCTTATGACTCAATAGGTAATTGATTGATCAAAAAAATGGAAAAAACAGTTCAATTCCAAATCGCTTCCGTATCTAGGTTTTCCAATTTTATACCTTTCCGTTAAAAAATGAATTTGTAAATGTGTGAAAACGTTTTGCGCTTGTTGAGCACAGCAGTTAAGAACAGCCTTAAGAATCCCAATAGATAAAACTAAAAAAATATAAGTATTCCTTAGAACTGTCGAGTGGCCTCAAGAGAATAAATAAGAATTAAGGCTGCTCTTCAATGCTCTGCTCAACAAGCGCAAAACTTTTTGACACAGTTACAAATTCATTTTTTAACGGAAAGGTATAAAATTGGAAAGCCTGGCCATGGAAGTGATTTGGAACTGTTTTTTCCATATTTTGATCAATCAATTACCTATTGAGTTATAAGCGAATTCGATCACGTGACAAACACGTTTTTCGCCCGCTCTTGAGTGCTCTTTCTTCCTTTTGCGCGGAAATTCGGTTCAAAACGCCCACTTTGATACTATTTTCTGAAAAATCTATTGCGTTTTCAAAAAAAAAAAAAAAAAAAAAAAAAAAAAAAAAAATAGAAAAAACAGCTTAATTACATAGTTTCTGAACAATAACACCAGCTAGTTTCATGCATTTTCGAACAAAAATAAATTAAAAGTTATGTCAGAAAGTTGTCCTTTTGGAGTTCAGAACAGCCTTAACGGGACACATGCTGCATAGCACCTCGGGGCCAAGGGTCAAATAAACAGGGTTGGGCACAGTAGGCCCTGATCCTTCATGGATCGTACAGTCATAGGTTTAGTTTTTAGTTAGTTTTAAGGCGTCAATACTCGCAACAGAACAATTTCTAAAAAAAAAAAAAAAAAAAAAAAAAATGAAATAGAAAAGAGTGCAGGAAAAAAAGTTCTCAAAATTGCGATTTCTGTGATATTGTTGGATCTAGAAATAAAAATTTGAAATTTGATTTGGTAGTTACTTTTAAGATGTAAATGCTCTCTAAGAACAGCACCTAAAAAGTTCGAAATTTTAAATAATGAAATGAGTGGAAAATGTTCTAAAAATGTTCTGAATTACGATTTATTTGGAACGGTTGGGGCTAGAAACTTAAAATTGGATACGGCTGTTACTTTTAAGGCATAAATACTCGCAGCAAAACAATTTCTAAAAAAAAAATTGAAATGAAAAAAGTTACAGGAAAAAAGTTCCAAAATTGCGATTTCTGTGATATTGTTGGGGAAATTGTTTGGGGAATAGAAATTTGAAATTTGATGTAGTATGTAGTAGTTACTTTTAAGATGCAAATGCTCGTTAAGAACAGTATCTAAAAAGTTCGAAATTTTAAAGGGTGAAATGAGCGAAAAATGTTCTAAATTACGATTTATTTGGAACTGTTGAGCTAGAAACGTAGAATTTAACAGGGCTGTTACTTTTAAGGCGTAAATGCTCGCAACAGACCAATTTCTAAAGGGGAAAAAATGAAATGCAAAAGGGTACAGAATTTTTTTTTTCTAAAATTCTGATTTCTGTGATACTACTGGGGTTAAAAACTTGAAAGTTCATATGATGATTAGATTAAAACAAAAACACACAATTTAAAAAGGTGAAATGTACTAAATTATGATCTAGGAATTGCTGGGGCTAGAAATGTATAATAAACTAGATCCCCCCCCCCCCCAAACAGAAAAAAAACCTAAAACCTCATGGAATTTAAATGCCACTTAATGTCTTGCTACGCAGCTAGTAAAAGCTAAATAAATCCCTGCCGGCTCGGGCCTACAGGCGGAGGTAGATTTCGAAGTTAAGTACTAAATTCACCAACAAAACTTAAATCAAGATTAAAGATAAACCCAGTTCCTTCGCTAAGAATGAGCTCTAGGGAGCTAAACATTTTGTGAAAATTCTAATATACACACACGCATGTATATGGAATATGTTTAAAAATGGCTAAATCAAATTCAAAGAACCTCAAAGTGTTAAAATATGTTAATATTTCCATACTCGGGTTTTTATCATGTTTTAATACGTTTCTTCAAACTCAATGACGTTACATATTCACCTGCTGTGGTCCATTATATTTTCAATATGACGCAATATTTTGTTGTTTTTTTTTAATTCGTCAAACTATTTATTTCATTTTGAATTTTCATGCAGAAATCTTGCTCTAGAAAACTTATGACGTAATATTCAATTTGTTTTCAATTCGTCAAGCTATTTATTTCATTTTGAATTTTCATGCAGAAATCTTGCTCTAGAAAACTTATGACGTAATATTCAATTTGTTTTCAATTCGTCAAACTATTTATTTCATTTTGAATTTTCATGCAGAAATCTTGCTCTAGAAAACTTATGACGTAATATTCAATTTGTTTTGAATTCGTCAAACTGCTTATCTAATTTAATTTTTCACGTGAAAACACTGCATTAGAAAAGCAATTGTTGTGGTGAGAATTTTATTGCTTTTTTTTTAATTGTTGGCAACAGCTATAACGAAAAATATTTATTTTTTCCTGCCATTGTTGTGTAAAAGCTTGTTTTATCAGAATAATGTTAAGACGGTATTCAAAATTTTAAACCTTCCCCATTCCCATTCCCTTGGACCGATTTTGCTCATTTTCAATCCCCGCCGAGAAATTAGCTATCTTAAAGTTGTTGGCGAGTTTGAAGACGTTCCGTGCATAATTGCGACTTTTATCGTGCGGACAAAATTTAGTACATACATACATACATATATATATATATATATATATATATATATGTATATAAACTTTTTAGGTGGGGGTGGTTTTGGGTTCCTGGGGTCATGTAATGAAAAGTTATGAAGGAATTTTTCAAAAGTCGCACCATGGTAGCGACTGCAATAGGTAGTATTTCTTACGAAATCTACCTAAAATTATATTTTATCGTTATATCCGAAATCGACACACCTGATTTTCCGTACTCTTTCTGAACTATGGAAACACGCGAGTTTTTCCACTTTACTGCAATTTCGATGCAGAAAATGAGACTCTTATATTCTTATCCATCTTGATTGATGCTAAAGATTAACTAAAAACTATATGGAATAACAAATATACAGAATAGCGATATTTGCTATTATTTAGGTTCCATATATCTTTGAACTTTCATGGTATATCCATTTATACTTTTCTAGTACACAGGGGGCAAAAGAAAGTCCCTTTATCCTGAAAATACTTGTGAACGGAGAGAGCTACAACTATGCAAGTGGGGTTACGGTATAATAAAGCGACTACGCCCGATTTAATGAAAACGACAGCAGCAACCCCTAGTGGCGAAATTTGGAAGATAGCCATTGCAAATCGAAAACGAAAAGAGATAGAGCCAAATTTCCACTTAGTAAGTTTTAGAGCATCAATTAATTAGTAGAATACGACATTTGGTTTACATGGATAAGATAAATCTTCGCCTGTTTACCCAAAAATGTCCGAAATCGATGCGCTCCATTTTGTATAAACGTTAGAATGTCAGAAGTATGAAGAAATACGCACAATTTATGCTATAAATACGTACTTATCTCAGTACATTTTGATAACATCACACACAAAAAAAAGACAAACTGTCTCACAGTGATAAAAAGTTAATATTCAGTATGTTCGAAAAGTTCGCCATTGCTCACGATACACGTTTGTATTCGTGAGAGTAATTCTGCATGCACATTTCTCAGCATGGAACGTCTATTGCAAGCCTCTTCAATACGACGACATAGATTTAACCCTTTCAAGGGCGGTGGCTAGACGATCTAGCCACCTAATTTTAATTCCAAAATTGACAAATGGCACCAAGAATATTTCAATAAAATTTTGCTTTTGTAATGAAAGTACAAAATTAGCGGGTTTTTCTTTTCTGAGAAATTCGTTTGAATATTCTGGTGTCAGGGAATTATTTCATCAGTTTACGAACAGAATTCTTCTGGTCCTGAAAGGGTTATTCTAAAATTTTAAATGCATTGGAAATAAAATCTTTACAGACATTACAGCACAGTACAACGACACAATCTGCAATTGTGCACTGCTATATTTCCGATATGTGAATAGGGAAAGTAGAATCGTCACCCATCTATTTCGGACATTTTTGGGTACACTGTTAAAAATTTTGCAGCATTCTGGCAGGTCATTCGACCGTTTTTTGAAAAAACGGTTTCATAACCGTAATTTAACTATATTCTGACCATAAAAAGGCTAAAAATATGGTCAGAATAGTGTTAAATTACGGTTGTTTTTACCGTTTTCGGAAAAAACGGTCAAATGACCTGCCAGAATGCTGCAAATTTTTAACAGTGTATGCAGGCGACGATTTATATTATCCGTGTGAACCAAATGTCGTTTCGTACTAATTAATTGATGCTCTAAAACTTTCTAATTGTAAATTTGCTCTACCTCTTTTCGTTTTCGATTTGCAATGGTTATCTTCCAAATTTCGCCACCAGGGGTGCTGCTGTCGTTTGCATTAGGTCAGGCGTAGTCGCTTTACTGTACCGTTACCTCACTTGTATAGCTGTAGCTCTCTGCGTTTGCAAGTATCTTCAGGTTAAAGTGGCTTTTCTTTGCACCCTGTATACTATACAGCTATACCCAACCCTACTTTTTAGTTTTTACAAAGTCTTAGTATTCTTTTAGCAGCGGTATTTTTTTAATAATTCACTTACTAATTCAAACATTATTGTATGGAACGCTCTGTACGCGAGTAGTACTCGCACTTGACCGTTTATTTGACCAATCAATTACTTATTGAGTTATAAGCGTTTTGGATCACGTGACAAACACGTTTTTCGCCCGTTCTTGAGTGCTTTTTCTTCCTTCGTGCGGAAATTCGGTTCAAAACGCCTACTTTAACACTCTTTTCTGAAAGATCTATTGCGTTTGCAAAAAGGTGGAAAAAACAGCTCGATGACATAGTTTCTGAACAACAACATCAGCTAGTTAATGAATAATTAGAAAATGTAAAAATTTAGTTTTTGATTAGTAGGAAACAATTACGATAAGTTAAAATAATCCACCTCCATCTTGCTCATTTCAAATAATAGTTTTATATGAATTATTGTTAATCACAGCTTAAGCATGATATTTTAAAGATTAATTTTTGAATTTTCGAATGATTTCTTCGATTGATCAACTATTGGGAAAATGGCAATTAAAGAAACTATTTACTTATAATTTTGTTGCTAATTAATTTCAGCAGATTTCATTTTTGCCCATTATAGGACATTCATTAAGGGTTGTAGATGTTATGTTAGTTTACTTCGAAAACTTAAATATAATAAAAACCCCGTAACACCGACCTTATTTGATCAACTACTGGCTCGGCCACACTACTTCCCACACAAATCGTGTTAAATATAACAAATGAATAGAATATTCTGATCATTATATAACACCATAATAATATGAATCATTCATAAAATTCATGAGATATCATCTCACTCAGTTTAGTGACATGTTATCCATGCAAATCTTTATTAGCTAATTAAAACTGCTTTATTTACCTTTGCAAAACGCTTTCTAACCATCAGTGAGAAATTTCAAATTCAGCCTTCTGTTCTCAATAACATCTCACAAAAAAGTATTTTAACTGATTGTTTCATTGGTCTATTTCTGAATTATAACCTAGCTTTTCCTATTGCAGTGAAATCTGTCTAAGGCAGAATCGCTTGGGACTGAATTAAAATTCCGCCTTAGACAGATTTCCGGTTTACACAGAAAAACTTTATAGACATCCCGTTAACAGAGTATTAAACATAACTTTGACAAAAAATTAAAACTAACGTATCTTTTAATTTTTTTTTTTTTTTTAAATAAACATGAAACCTTTGCACAGATTTTTATATATTTATAGTGATATTAATTTACACTACAAATTGACAGTACACAAGCACACTGGTATAAAACAAAATTCCAGGTTTTAGTGGAAAAAAAAGTTATATTTACCTTAATAAACGCATTAAAATTCTATTATCTTAAACTTATTTGGGAAAAAAAATCGAATATCGATGCTTGTCACTGTCATCAATCAATGAAGCACCCTTCTGGCCTCTGGGATTGGGAGTGGAAAATACATGTCATTATGAAAATATAAGGTTTCTTTCCATTTATATTTTCCGGCGGAATTTTCTTCCGTCTTAAACAGTAATTTTGCTACATGGGACCCTAAAATGAATGTGCGGTTCCGCGTTACAGAGATTGTTTCCGTCTTAGACAGATTTCTCTAAAATCTCTATGTTTAAAAGTGTGAGACTCTTAAAATTTTTCGCCTTAAACAGTTTTCCGCATTAGGCAGGATTATGAAAAGGCCTCATTATGAATATAATGATTATGAAAAGGCCTCATTATGAATATAATGATTATGGTAGGCCTCATTATGAAAAGATAAGGTTTCTTTCCATTTATATTTTCCGGCGGAATTTTCTTCTGTCTTAAACAGTAACTTTGCTACATTGGACCCCAAAATGAATATCCGGTTCCGCATTACAGAGATTGTTTCCGTCTTAGACAGATTTCTCTAAAATCTCTATGTTTAAAAATGTGAGACTCTTAAAATTTTCTGCCTTAGACAGTTTTGCACATTAGGCAGATTCCGTCTTAGACAGATTTCACTGTATATTTCATATTTTTTTGCAATGTTCAATTAGATGTAAACTGATTAATTAAAACTGCAACAATAAACCTAATTTGAATAAAAATTTATCGATTAAATGATTTTTGTTACACAAATAAGTTCCCAGTATTAAATAAGGGGTTGACAACCATAGTAGACCAAGTCCATTTTGAAAAAAACAAACAAAAATGAGATAGTCCATTTAGAAGGTGCAAAAATCTGTTTCATCCACTCCCAGAGGGAACCAAGTCTGTTTTCATATACTTTATCATATACGTCATCTGTTTATACAGACTTGGTTTACTGTGAGAGTGGATGAAACAGATTTTATGCAGCTTCTAAATGGACTATCTCATTTTTTTTTTTTTTTCAAAATGGACTTGGTCTACTATGATTATGAACCGCTCAAATGTACTTTTACATAAAAAAATAATTGCAAGTATATTTGAGTTATAAATATGTCTTACATTATGTACTTAAAAAAAATATATATATATAGATAAATATTCCTAATAAAATACAGTCACTTTTCTACACAAGTTGACCCATATTATATAAATAGTTCCCACTCAAATAGAATTAAATATAACAAATGACTACAATATACTCAGAATGACATATAAGACTATAACGATATGACCGATTCATAAAATTCATGAGATATAATCTTACTCCGCTTAGTGACATGTTATCAATGCAAATCTCTATTAGCTATTTATATCTCCTTTATTAACCTTTGTAATCCGTTTTCTAGCGATCAGTGAGAAAGTCCAGATTCAGCATTCTGTTCTCAATAATATCTCACAAAAGTAGTCTGTCAGCTGATTCATTCTTCTGGTCGTTAATTACATTTTAGCTTTTCACATTGTAATACGTAATTCATATTTTATATATTGCTCAATTAAATGTAAATAAGTTCATTAAAAATTACAACAATAAAGACATTTATTTTTAGATTTTTCGATTAAAGGAATTTTGTTACCCAAATTGTCCCTAATTTTAAATGTATTTTTGGAAAAGAAATTTTAAATGTTTCTCAATTATCAATGTTTTTTCATCATTTACTTTAAAAAGTATATCGATAAAAAGCTCTAAATTGCAGCCATTTCGCGCTACAGCTTAAGGTATATTATATAAATACTTCCCACACTAATCGAGGTAAATATAACTACTGGATATAATATTCTCAGAATTAAATAATACTATAACAATATGAACGATTCATAAAATTCGTGAGATATAACCTTTTTCAGCTTAATGTGACGTTATCAATGCAAATCTTTATAAGCTAATTAAATCTCCTTTCCTAACCATTGTAAGTCGTTTCCTACCGATCAGTGAGAAATCTCATATTCAGCACTCTCTTCTCAATAATATCTCATAAAAGTAGTCTTTTAGGTGATTGATTCATTGTTATTTTCTTTAATTACAACTTATCTCTTCGTATTATAATAATTCATATTTTAGATAATATTCGATTAGACGTAATAAATTAATTCCTTCTATATATAAAAAAAAGTTTTGATTTGGAAATGGACCAATGACAATCTGCGTAGATATTCCGGGTAGATCCACATCCAATTTGAATGCTTAAGCATGACCTTTCATAGTTAATATTAAAACAACTGTTGCATACAAAATTATGAAAATTAGTGGTATTATAGAGAAATGTTTGATAAACACGCTGATGCAGACAGTTTTCAAATCGAAAAATTATTTTAAGAGATATTTAATGATAAAGTTAGACAAAATCGTCCCATTAAAAAAGTTTTATTGGAGCAAAAACTATACATGAGAATTTAATCATTTTTAGATCATTTTATACGTTATAAATTCCCGGTGTGCAGATTGCATTTATTTTCCTTATTTGACTCATTTTTTGAGGTTTTATTTCTATTTTAAATTCAAATTTTCAGCATTTCGAGAGATATTTTTTACAAATTTTAGAAAATGTTATTAATTTAAACTGTTGCCAGTTGCGCAAGCAGCGCAAACAATAATGTTTACTTCAAATTAAAAATTTATTTACACGTGACTATTACAAACAGGAAAAAAAACTTTAAAATTAGAATTAAATGATTACATGTTAAAAGCAGGAAAATTACGTCATAAGAACCATATTTACACTTGAATTATTTTAAAAGAGAAACAAAATCTTAAAATAAAAAAATCATTATTATGCGTTAAAACTTGTAAATGGAGGAAATTACTTCATATTTAAAATGGCCAAAAAATATGGCAAAACAATTTAAATTGAAAAATATATTTGGGCGAGATATTTTGAGATAATCTTTTCAACTATTATCGTGAATTCGAAGACAGCGCAAATAATATTTCCTTCTAACAACAAAAGTATTTTCACGTGAATATTAATAAGAGAAATAAAAGTTTGGTGTAAATTACGTCAGATTTGAAACGATACCTTTAAAATAAATTATTTAAAAGAACTATCTTATAGCGCTGTTAAAAAATACCGGGAGACAATGACACTGTTTACTTAATTCATTTTGCATTAGCTTATATTCAAATGTTTAACTAATTTTTTTAATTAAATACGAAAACAGCCATTGTATCTCTTAACAGCAGCAGATTTGTTCTTAAAAATCCCCAATCCAAGGAAAACGAATAGAAACCCGTTTACAGAGAAATCGCTACTGTTTTTTTTTTTTTTAATTCAATATTTTTAAAGCCGATCAAATTAGCGTGCTTTTTGGATTTTGGTGTGCTTGAACGGGGGGTTGGCGAGCGTAGCTCGTAGGGGGCAGAGCCCCCTAGTAAAACTACAAAAATAAAAATTATTAACACGTTGAGTGTCACTGGGACCGACAGTGAAGCTGAAAAAATTACAATGTTTTAAGTAATTTTTAAGAGAGTATAATCCTGTAATAAATAAAAGGTAAATAAATTTTAAGTAAATTTTCAGTAATTACTTAAAACAATACATATATTTTTAGTTTTATATCATATTTTAGACCGTCAGTCATCGGTGAATGAGGCGTTCGAAACGGAAAGTTCAGTGTCAGCCACCGGTGACTGATGTGGCGCTTAACATGTTAAAAATCAAAAGGTATCAATTAAATAAATTTTGTTACTTAAATTGTTTCTAGTCTTAAATTTTTTTTCCAAGTCCTGAATTCAAGTACTTTTTTTTTATTTACGCATTTTCGCAATTAGAATTATATTATTATAAGGTGTTAATTTGCTATATATTTACTTTTCAGTTATAAATGTGTTTTACATCATTTGTTTCAAAAATTATATCGATGCATATTCCTAATAAAACATAACCACTTCGCTCCACCACTTAACCTATATTATAAAATTCCTCCCGCACAAATCGTGTTAAGTATAACAACTGAATAAAATATTCTCAGAATTATATAAAACTGTAACGATGCGAACGATTAATAAAATTCATGAGATATAATCTCACTCCGTTTATCGCTGAATAGTATATTCTCAGAATTATGTAACATTATATCGATATGATTCCTAATCGTTATGATTCCTAACAATATGATTCTTAAGAGACTTCTAGTTTTTCGAGGAGCCTAAAGGCCAAATGCTCCACAACCCCGTCAGTAGTACCATGGAAGCACTAACAGGAATTCAAAACATGGCAGTACTATGATTCTTAAGAAAACACAGCTACTTCACTCCACAGCTTAAGGCTGTTCTCAGCTGCTCTGCTCAATAAGCGCAAAGCGTTTTGACACATTTACAAATTCATTTTTTAATGGAAAGATATAAAATTGGAAAGCCTGACCATACCGATTTGGAATCGAACTGTGTCTATTATTTTTTTTTTTTATAAATAAATTACGTATTGAGTTATAAGCGATATTGATCACGTGACAAACAGGTTTTTCACCCTTTCTTGAGTGCGTATTCTTCCTTAGCGCGGAAATTCGGTTCAAAACGACCACTTTGACACTATTTTCTGAATGATCTATTGCGTTTGCTAAAAAACGGAAAAATAGCTCGATGACATAGTTTCTGAACAACAACACCTGCTAGTTTCATGCATTTCAGAACAAAAATAAATTAAAACTTATGTCATAAAATTTCCCTTTTTAATTTGAGAACAGCCTTAACTTATATTATATAAATACTTCTCACACAAATCGAATTAAGTGTAACAGATGAATAAAATATTCTCAAAATCATATAAAACAATAACGATGTGAACTATTCATAGAATTCGTGAGATGTAATCTCACTTCATTAACAACTCAATGGAATATTCTGAGAATTATGTTACACTATAACGATATGAACGATTCATAAAATTCATCTTACTTAGTTTAGTGAAAGGTTATCAATGCAAATCTTTATTAGCTAATTAAGTATCTTTTATTAACCTTTGTAATTTGCTCTTTGTCGATCGATGAAAATTTTCAGATTCTGCATTTTGATTTCAATAGCATGTCATAATAGTCAGTTGATTCTTTCTTCTATTCGCTAATTGCATTTTAGCGATTTATATTATACAAATCACATTTTATAAATTTGGTCAAATAGAAATATAATAAATTTGTTAAAGGTCATATAAATTAAGTTGGCCCTTAAATGCCTGATTTTTCAAAAATCATTTTAATAATGTTTTTCGGCTTTCATTTTTTAAATAAATCATGGGAAAAATACTTTAAAAAATCATATTTTGTTTTAAGTATGGTTTACAGCTAAAAAGCTGTTAGTTACTAATCGGCAATACTGGCCTTTAATTGAAAAAATAATTTTCCTTGATAAAATTCTATAATATTAAACACACAAGAATTTTAGGAACTATAATAAGAAATAAATTTTATTTGCTCACTGCAGAACAAAATAGGGTATTTCGCAAGCTTCCAAACAGAGCAAAAAGGACAAGTAGCAACAATTGAAAAAATAAATCTATCTTTATTCTTAAACATCACCGGTATTGTCATCTATATGTTGAAAATTGATTTAATAATATTTTCAGAATGTATTTTATTGGCAACATTAGGCATTATAGCTTCAATATTATTCTAATAGTATTTTAGAGCCTAAATTGGGTATGTTGCCGAAAAGCAACACCCGGCATTTAAGGGTTAATTAAAAATAAATATCGATATGTGTAAGAAGGACTTTTTACATTATTTGATACCACGTTAATTTTTTTTTTATTAACTTCCGGCTGAAAATATGCTTTGCACAAATTATTTTAAAAATTTTAATACTCGAAATAAAATACAACCACTTCACTTCATACCGCTGCCAATATTATCTAACTACATCACTGACCAACTGAATTAAATATAATATAACTGAATGCAATATTCTCAGCATCTTACATTTCCGTAACCATACAAAAATTCAAAACTTTATGCGATATAACCTTACTCAGTTTAATGACATGTTATCAGTGCAAATCTTTATTAGCTAATTAAATGTCTTTTTTAAACGTTTATAATCTATTTTTCAGTCGATCAATTAGAAATTTCAAATTCAACATTCTATTTTCAATAGCATCTCACAATAATCGTCTTTCAGTTCATTCATTATCCCGCCCGTTAATTGCAATTTAGCCTATTGTGTTAAAATAATTCTCATTTTATTTAATTTTTTAATTATTTGTTAAATAAATTTGTTGAAAGCTGTAAAATTTAAACTAATTATAAATAAAAATTTATTGATAAAAAATATTCTCTGGGTTTCAAAAACATTTATAGAAAATTAATATTTCAAAAATAAAATCCAACAATCCTCTATTAAGCTTTCTTCGTTATAAACAGATTTCATTTATTTAATATAGTATTCAATTAGATATTTAACAAGTTAGATGAAAACTATGGCAATTACGCTAATTAAAATCGAAAATTTATTAATAAAAGTTATTTTATTATGTATGTCTTTAATTTTAAACATATTCTTTTAAAAAAATCGTCAAAGATTTTAAAAATCTAAACATATTGTATACCATTTACATAAAAAAAGTAATTAAAATTATAAAATTGCGTAATGAAATGCATCTACCAGCGTCAATATTATCTATTTCATTCGCAAAACTAGTGCGGTATAAAGAGTGAACAGAATATTCTCAGCATCTTATAATCGCATAAGCATACGAATGATTAAAAGAATTTATGAGATTATAACCTTACTAAATTTAGTAACACATTGTCGCTAAAAATTTTATTAGCTATTTAAATCTCTTTTATAAACGTTTATAATCTATTTTTCAAGCGATCAATGGGAAATTTCAAATTCAACATTATGTTTCCAATAGCATTTCACATTAATGATCTTTTTGCCGATTCTTTATCCCGTCCGCTAGTTGCAATTATTGTGCGACAATAATTCCCATTTTATTTAATTTTTCAATTAGATGTTAAATAAATTTGTTGAAGCTGTAAAATTTAAACTAATTGTAAGTAAAAATTTATTGATAAAAAAGATTCTCTCGGTTTAAAAGACCTTTATAGAAAATTAATATTTCAGAAATAAAATCCAATTAGCCTCTATTTAGCTTACTCTCTTATAACAAAGTACATTTATCTAATACAGTATTCAATTAAATATTTAACAAGGTAGATGAAAACTATAGC
The DNA here is from genome assembly GCA_963932465.1 of Maratus speciosus. Classification (NCBI taxonomy): domain Eukaryota; kingdom Metazoa; phylum Arthropoda; class Arachnida; order Araneae; family Salticidae; genus Maratus; species Maratus speciosus. The sequence continues at coordinate 430,113,985 of OZ010797.1, read as the reverse complement.
AATTACACTAATTAAAATATACGATTTATTGATAAAAAATATTTTATTTATGTAGTTATGTCTTTACTTTTAAACAAATTCTTACAAAAAAATCTCACAAATTTTAATAATTACAATATGAAATTATATATATAATAATAATATTTTTTAATTTATAATTCTAATGATTTAAAAAATATATATATATAAAAATTTTCATAATGAAACACACATATTTCACTTAAGAGGTCTGGTCACTCAGCTTCCTATTTCTTCTCACTAATTTAAAGTTTATGGGCATTGGATGCATTCGTATATTTAAAATACCTCCTCGGGAAATTAATAGTTTTAACTTCTATTTTTTGCGTACACTTCCTAAGAGCTGTATATTTTTTCTTAGTTCTTAAAATATTTCTAAAGTATAGGCTTAATTTTATATGAAGTGTTAAAATCTTACTCGCCGTTCGCTTGCTTTTAACACATAAAATATTAAATTCAGCATAGATTTTAGAAATATTTTGAAAACTAAAAAAGAAAGACATATCCTTTAAGAAGAGTACACAGAAAAAAGATGTTGGAAATAAGATTTTCCCGAGAAGATATTTTAAATATACAAATGCATCAAAAGTCCGTAGACTTAGCATTACGGAGGAGAATTCCGAAGCTGAGTGACCAGTCTCCTTAAGGGGTCTCAGGACTCTTAAAATTGGAAAAAAAAAAAAAAAAACACCATTTTCAACATTTAATATCTTAAAATGTATTTGATTTTAAGACACAATTTTAATTGGAATAAAATATATAAGTATGTTCTTTTATTTTATGTATTTAAAAAATTATAGGATGCAGAATTAGCATTTACAGGGGGCTCCAAACTGTAAGACATTGGACGAGCAAAAAATCGGCATAACACATTACGCGCACGATTACAAAATAAGTATTGCAACTAGAATGAAAATTTTGGTGCCTACTTATACTTCAGATTGTAATAATTACCCTGAACCTAAATAAATTTGTATTTAAAGCTTTTATATATTTTTAATACAAAGTTGTATTTAGATAATGCAAAATTAAGAAAATTTCAACAGTATAATCACCTAAAAAGATATTGTTTTGAACAATAAAAAGGAGATTTTAGGTTCAGTTTATACAGACAAACATGAAACATATGTTTTGAAAATTTTATGAAAAAATATTCATAAGTTTTTGAGATATCGTGCGCGCTATGCCCAAAAACGTCATTTGAAGAAAAATGGCTTCAAAGTTCCCGAAACGACGCTTCAGCTATTGAACATGTATAAATGTAAAAGCCATAACTTCAGTTCTAATAGGAATTTTGAGGAAACAATTATGCCAAAATGTTCAGAAAAAATAGCAGTTTAACATCTAAAAAATTTAAAATTTCGAAAATTTTAAAGCTTTAAGAGTCCTGAAACCCCTTAACCCTTTTAGGGACAAGACACTTCTATTAGTAAAATACTGAAATGAATGACTGACACCGGAATTTATAAATAAATTTATTTTAAAATAAGTAAAAGCTTTTCTTCACGTACTTAATAAAACGAAAATTTTCAAAACAAAATTCCGGTGTCAATGTCCCGTTTAGGGATTAAAATTAGGTGGTCCAAAAATGAACCACCGCCCTTGAAGGGGTTAATCATGGTTTGTACGGATACCGTTATTTCTCCAGGAAAACTACCAGTATCTTTTTATAGAAAAAGAAATCTAGGTTAAACGCGCAAAATTTCATCTTCTTTTAAGGGTGTACTCAAATCCAAAAGGGCAATTTTCTGCCATAAGTTTTAATTTATTTTTGTTCGAAAACGCATGGAACTAACTGGTGTTGTTGTTCAGAAACTATGTAATTGGGCTTTTTTTTTTTTTTTTTTTTTTTTTGCAAACGCAATAGATTTTTCAGAAAATAGTGTTAAAGCGTTTTGAACCGAATTTCTGCGCGAAGGAAGGGAGAGCACTCACGAAAGGTCGAAAAACGTGTTTGTGACGTGATCGAAATCGCTTATAACTCAATAGGTAATTGATTGATCAAAAAATGAAAAAAAAACAGTTCAATTCCAAATCGCTGCCATGGCCAGTTCCAATTTTATTTCCAGCTTTCCAATTTTATACCTTTCCGTTAAAAAATGAATTTGTAAATGTGGCAAAACGTTTTGCGCTTGTTGAGCAGAGCAGTTGAGAACAACCTTAAGAAGAGATTTTCCAAAAGATAATACTGGTGCCGAAAAATTTTCTCGTCTGCAAAATTTAAGGAGGCGTACGAACCATGTTAATACCACTGTCAATATTTTCATTCAGAAAACTAGTACTGTATAAATATTGAATAGAATACTTTCAGCATCTTATAATCCCATAACCATAAGAATGATTAAAATAATTTACGAGATTACAACCTTACTCAATTTAGTAACACGTTGTCGCTAAAAATCTTTATTAGCTAATTAAATCTCCTTTATTAACTTTTTTAATCCATTTTCTAAGAAATTTTAGATTCAATATCCTGTTCTTAATAGCATCTTTTAATAATCATTCTTCAGTTGATTCGTTATTCAATTTTCTAATTACGATTTATGTGTCTGTATTACAATAAATAATATTACATAAATTGACCAATTTGATGTTAAATAAATTAGGTAAATGATAGAAAAGGTAAACTAAATAAAAGTAGAGATTTATTGATGAAAATGATTTTGTTATTTTTTTTTAGATCGCAGTATTTTAAATATACAGGGTGATTTAAAGAAAAAAAAAAAAAAAAAAAAAAGTTCACAAAATGGCATGGAAAATCAAGCATACAACAAGTATAAAAAATCACATAGGAAAAAAACAATTCAATTCCAAATCGCTTCCATGGCCAGGCTTTCCAATTTTTTACCTTTCCGTTAAAAAATGAATATGTAAATGTGTCAAAACCTTTTATTTAGTCACAAATACAGTGTGTTTCATCGTAACTTAATTTGGGTTTACGGTAATAACTTTCAGCAAACTGGAGTATACTATAATAAAACACTTAATAGACATTCTCATCTTTGGTGTAAATGTGATAACCCCAAACAAAAATTGTAGAAGTTTGCATTATACGAGCCAGCAGTATGCACTTGACGCCCCACATTTTGGACTGTGATTATCAGTTCATACTAAATCACCGATTGCTTTAGCCACATGTTTTTCCAGATCTTTTCGCGATGTTATTCCATTTCACACAAAACAAGGAACATATCGTTGCATTTTCATTACCAGTGTTTTTATTTTTCTCGAAATTATTACCGTGAACCCGGATTCAGCTTGAATGAAACACCTGGTATTTGTGACTAAATAAGTGGTTTGCGAACCTATGGGCCCGTTCAAGTATTACGTAAGCATATTTTTAGTCATTTTGTACCCCTCTCCCCCCCCTTGTAAGGAAAAATAAGCAAATGCTAGACTCCCCCCCGCCCTGATTACGTAAGATTTTATGACATTCTAACATCAACACTGTTTGCCATAAAAAATTACAATTAGTGATAAATTACGTTATTAATCCAGCAAATTTACATAAATAGACATATAGGGGTTGTGGTATCGAAGGAAAACAAAATCAGTTTAATATATTGTTACTTATTGCAATTTTCATAAAATACAAAATTGTTTTTAATATATTATTATTTATCGCATTGAACAAAAACAAAAACAAAAAAAACTTTAAGAAATACAACTGGCCCTAACTTATTTAGGGCATAACTAAAAATCATAACTAAAAATTTTAACAAGAATCATAGGAATATTATGTGTTTGGCGTTCACATTTCTAGTCTGGTGTCCAAGATCTTTGAATCCATGTTTCTGCATTGTCTATTATTACGTTTTCAATGTAGTGGTGGGCTGGAATGTTCCTCATTTACAGTCCTTTTTTACTCCATATTTTTTTTCTCAAGTCGTTCAACATCCGCAGAACGTTCATCCAAATCATGCTCTTTTGCTTTTTGTTGTTAAACTATAGTTGCTTCGTTGTCTACTGCTTACATAAGAATTCTCGTGACCCACCCATCCCTCCCCCTTGTCAGTAAAAATAAGCAGGCACTGGACCCCCCTCCCCCCATTACTACTTCCGTAATACTTGAACGACCCCTATGTTCCTATGTGATTTTTTATCCTTGTTGTATACCTGATTTGCCGTGTCATTTTGTAAACATTTCTTTTAAATCACTCTGTAGAAAGTTCAATATAAAACATTTTAAGGTTTCCTTACAAAATAAAATCAGTTTTATAGTGAATTACTTATTATAATATACCATAATTTCACTTATTATACAAGTATCAAATAATTATTACTCTCAGCTTAATATAATACCATTACCATAGGAACAATTCATAAAATTAATGGGATGTATAAACTTATAGATAATATAGAAATTTATAGAAAGGATACAACTTGGATGTAGATAATATACAAATTTATAGAAGTTATATAAATTTATTAGAAATAATGTATAAATTTATTGAAAAAATATTTTTATAAAATTCCGTCTTTCTGAGTTTGAAATATATTTATCCAAAAATTGATTTTTAAAAATTTTAAGGTGCCGATATAAAACACAACCAGTATTATACAATCACTTCACTTAGAATATTAGCTGTGTCTGATAGCTTTATTTGATTCTAGCAGCATTTTACAATTCCATAATTATATGAATGATTCATAAATTTTTTTAATACATAATCTTATTCAGTTTAGTGACACATTATCAATGTAAATCTTTATTAGCTAGTTAAATCCTCTTTATTAACCTTGAAGTCCACTTTTCGTTAGATCACTGAGAAATTTTAGTTTCAGCATTCTATTTTTAATAACATCTCAATAGCCGTTCTCAACTGATTCATTATTCTATTCATTAATTAAAATTTAGCTTTTTATATTACAACAGATCACATTTTACAAATTGTTCAATTAGATATTAAATAAATTACGTAATAATTACAAAAGTTAAGCTAAACAAAAATAGACATCTATTGACAAAAATTATATAATGAAGGGAACGAATATTTTTTTCCAACTGGATTAAATCATATTCAAAGCTGGAGTAGCACAGTTGAAGTTTATTCCAACAGAGAGAAAAATGTCCAGACCAGGAATCGAACCTGGATACTTGGCGTGCCGTGCCAATTGTATGCCAATTGGCGTGCTCAAGGTAAGGCACTGGCACGGCACGCCAAGTATCCAGGTTCGATTCCTGGTCTGGACATTTTTCACTCTGTTGGAACTGTGCTACTCCAGCCTTGAATAGGACAAAAATTATTATGTTACTTTTTCTTAGATATTAGTTTTAAAAATATATATACCTAATAAAATTAAGTATTAAATATTAAATGTTGGAAAACTTCATTGTAAAGTAAATTTCTTATTGTTTAATCGTACAACGTATCACGATTAAATAAAGTCAAAGTAAAGTGAGTGTGAACCCCTGATGAGCCGCCACTGAGTCATAGTATATATAATATATAATCTTATCCAGTTTAGTAACACGTTTAGATTATAACCTTTATTAGCTAATTAAATCTCCTTTAATAATCTTTGTAATCCGCTTCCCGATAGATCAGTGAGTAATTTCAGATTATGAAGTGTGTTCTCCATAATATCTCTTTCAGCTGATTCTGTTAATTACAATTTACATTTTTTAACTGCAACAATTCATATTTCATAAATTGTACAATTATATATTGAACAAACTTATAAAGACCTATAAAATTAAAATAACTACCTGTTTATAGTAAAGATTTTGTTGCAAAATTGTTAGCTTTGCATATATTCTTACAAAATTCCATTTTCTACTTTAAGCATACTTTACGTAAATTACTAAAAAAATAATAATAGCAAATAAAATAAATGAAACATTACCACTTCACTCTATATCTCAACCAATATTATTTAAGTACTTCGATTACAAAACTTAGTGTAATATAATAACTGATTATAGAATATTCACAGCGTTTTAAAATTCCATAACCATAGAGACGATTCATAAAATGTATTACACATAATCCAATTCAATTTAGTGACATATTATCAATTCAAATCTTTATTAGTTGATTAAATCTTCTTTATTAACCTTTGCTGATTGATGAGAAATTTTAGATTTAGCATTCTGTTCCAAATAATATTTATAGTAGTCTTCTTTCAGCTGATATGGTATTCTATTCCCCAATTACAATTTACATTTTTGTATTACAGCAGATCACATTTTGTAATTGGTAAATTAGATGTAGAATAAATTAGTTAAAAGGTACAAAAGTTAACCTAAATTAAAATAGATAATTATTGATAAAAATAATTTATTACTTTTTTCCATCTCTTAAAAAATATTTATAAAAAAATTTAAATTTTAAACATTGTAAAACTCTATTACAAAATACAATCCGTAACATGGTATGTAATTTATTTATTTTCTGGACTAGTAACATTATTTCTTATTCTTAGCATTATATAATGACACAACCATATGAACGATTCATAGAATTTATGATATGTAATCTTTATCAGTTTAGCGACACGTTATCGATGCAAATCTTTATTAGCTAATTAGATCTTCTTTATTAACTTTTATTATCCGCTTTCAATCGATCGACGAGAAAATTCGGATTTAGCATTCTGTTCTGAATAATATCTCATAATTGTCGCCTTTCAAGGGATTCATTATTGATACACTAATTACATTTTAACTTTCTTTAGAACAATAAAACACATTTTATGGAGTGTTCAATTAGATGTTTAAAAAAAAATCGAAAACTATAATAACCAAGTTAATTAAAAGTAAAGCTTTATTGGTAAAATGAATTTTGTTAGATTCTACTTTTTCTTTCTAGTTTTAAATATATCTTTTGAAAAATTACTTTTCAAATGTATTTCGGCTCTAAATATGCCATACTACTTATTAAAAAAAATATTTATAAACTTTCGTAAACAAAACTATAGTTCACTTCAGAGCATTGTCAGTATTATCTATTTAAATCACACAACTAGTAATGTTTTATAAGTCCAATATTTTTCGCATCTTATTACCTCATAACCCATGTATCTTTCACCTGACATATTATTCGGTTAATTTGTTCCAATTGAGGAGGACAAGAAAGATTTGAACAGACGAAAAAATATATTTATTGTGTATATATATATATAACCATAATATAATTACAAATCATCATCTATTTTCGATTACGATAATTAAATCAATAAATTAATAAATTTAGCATCAAATCATAACTGTAACATTATACAAAATACAGATGTAACCCTAAACAAGTAATACAAATTAAGCAAAATCCACTAATTCACAGCACATTACATACGATAAATCCATATAAACACATGAAAAACCACCAAATTTTGAAAAATAACCTATTAAAGACAAAAGAAACAAATAACCAGCAAAATAATGTTGAAACATTAAAAGGCGTATCGTAAACAAATAATAGATCAAATGGATAGATGCAGCCGAAAGCTTATATAGCATTTCACTTTTTCAAGGGTACATGAAATACCAATATAAGCAAAAGCATAGTCGATTTCTGTAATAGAATCCAGCATTAAGCTAAAAATTAGATTCCATATGTACCCAATCGACCACACACCAAAAAGCTTAAATTTACCATGACAGATAAATTGAATTAAAAAATTATTAATCAATGCAAGATCCTTAATAATGAACAAAATGAATATATAGAAACATTTAAATTTAAAGACATAGCCAGCAAGAGAACTGCAACGACCTTATTACAACTTGAACTAGTATCCAATTTTAGCACAGCAAAAGTCCCGCTTAATTAATGAACAGTTAAAATCGAATTCTTACGGTTGTAAATCATCACAGTGTGCAGATAATACTCACATTCTAATAATTGTTATAGTTAACATACATAGTCTTTATAACAAAAATTATTATATGCATTTAAAGGAACCTGGAATAAATTATTACTAAAAGTTTATAAAGAAGTAAATCATTTAAAAATTAAATGGCTAATAACTCAGAGAAATAATAATAATAATAATAATAATAATAATAATATATATATATATGGGGCATTTTCACAATCTTTTGACGTTTATGTCCCTGAATAATAATTTTTATTTTAGTACATGTTCTTATTTTTTTTTTATTTCATTTACTGGGGAACATCCCATTACATGATTGCATAACGATATTAACGAGATAAATAAGTTTTGTACGATGTTGGGGGTCCAAATACCAGGAAAACTCCTATATAGTCCCGTGTCCCTGATGCTGATTTATAAGTTTGGAGCTGTCTGTATAAAATTGTTTCAATAAAAATAATTCAAGGTAATTTTTTTCCGAAACTGGAACTATTGTTTTATATAAATATGTAGCAAAAAATTAACCTGCACACATTTTTAGGGTTGTTATTATTCTTTAAACTCTGTCCCTGGGTTTTAGATTCCTTACCGTTCCTCTTCTAAAATTATACAGAAAATCACTTCAGATGCAGCCACAGAATTTTTTTCAAGTTTTTTCTCATGCAGAAGTATGCTAGAGAAAGAACGTCTAAAATTCTTTGACAGGAAATTTACTACAGAATTTAAATCAGCATTTAAATATCAATTTCAAGCATCGTGGCTTTATTTGTATTCTTACCGTCCCCAAGGTTTATTCCTGCACTTTTCGAGGTAAATTAATTTTATTTTATTTAATCCAATGTAAATAACTGTTTCTAAAAATCAATGAACATTATGGCTACCACTTAGTCTTAACATGATTTGCCTAAAGTAGGTGGTAATTTTCCTTCCATCCTCACCGTCCCATTTTTTTCCCGTTTCGACCCTTTTTTCCTATACCGTCTCCTTTTTTTAGACTTACCGTCCCTTCTTTAACACCCCTTTAAGACAATGTTATACCAAAATTTTGTACTAAAAATACTACATTGTTATTATTTCTTATTTGAATGTCCTGTGGGTACTATGCAAATTCATTATAAGTAAAAATGTAGAAGAAAATAAAAAGTTTTAGTGATAAAATGATAAGGAAAATAAAACTCGAAAGTTTAACATAAACCTGAGTTAAATAATTTTTTTACTCTGCTGACCATTTTTTATTTATTTTTAATCATTAAGGCATTTGTCTATCAGATTAAAATGTTATTTTAGCAATTTTAATTTCAACATATTATTATTTCCGAAAGTCAAAATATTGTGAAAATGCCGCATATATAATTCATAGTTTCTTATTTTACATACTGGTTTCCTATGTTCATATCTAGTTCATCTTTAGAATTTTACCAATTTGTTCATATATTTGTGATTTCAACTTTATTATTATTATTATTATATGTATATATATATATAGTTAGACCATTTAAACATATGAAATTGACCAAAAATTATGTAATCACCATTTATAAACAAAAGAGACAAAATACTAGTTAAATTATGTATTACTATGAAATGACATGAAAAAACAAATGAAAGAGCAAGTGGGTGGATTCAGAAGAAAGCTTATATTGTAATGGGATACAATATTTCTTCAGGGTACATGATTTATTATTAATCGGTATGGTGTTTATTATTTATATTTTATATCCTATAAATATTTAAATAAGTTTTATTGATTCTTCCATTTCATATTATTTGTTTCTATTCTGCTTTCATTTTTAATCAATTCACTTGATTTTATGGTTGTTTGGGCACAGGGGAAATAACTTTTAGCTTTAGCTTATTTTTCCCACAGAAAACAACCATTTTGCTTATATCATTGAATTCTGTGCCCTTGATAACGTAACTCAATGTATAAGCTTTTCAATTTTTGTCGGTTTCCACTTTTTTCTTTTTCTTCCATAATAATTCTTATATTATTATTATTATTTTTTTAATACTTACAGCTTTAATTCATAATAATTGATGGTGGATGGTTATGTTTAATTAATGGTTATATGTATATATATATATATATATTATACTTACAGCTTTAATTCATAATAATTGACGGTGGTAGGTTATGTTTAATTAATGGTTATATAATTTGCAATTATATATGGCTATATATATAAAATTCCTAAAATTATACGGTCACATTAGCAGTAAACATTACAGATTGGCGACATCTGCAAAGACAAAACTTTTAACTCAGTTATCTAAAAATACTGTTTTCTAAGGTTTTGCCACGATGTTTTTAAGCAAGTTATCCAATTTCCTTTTTTTTTTTTTTTTTTTTTTTTTTTTTTTTTTTTTTAAGAAAGGATAAGAAAATTAATTTCTATACAAACTATGCCTGAAAAACAATTTAAGATATATTTTTTCTTTTTTTTTTTTTAAATTTATAACAAAAAATAAGATAAAATTACATGGATTTTTAATTTTTTTCTTTCTTTTTCTTTTCTTTTTTTTTTCTTTTTTTAAAAGTTGAGGGAGGAGGAGAGTATGATCCAGAACCAATTTAATAAGCAGTATAAAGAAGGACCGACGACTCAAGAATCTGGAACCTGCACTTCAAAATAATGCAATAGTTGGTTTTAGAAGATTAATTTTATCAATATTAAAAACCTTATTATTATTATTATTATTATTATTATTTTTTTTTTTTTTTTTTTTTTTTTTACAATTTAACAAATATTTTTCGTTTATTTCTATAAAACATAAGAAAATAAATTCAAAAGGAAGTCATAGTCTAAATTAATCTCAAGCTTAACTAATCCATGATCAACCTTCAGTCATTTTCAGTCATTTCAAACCGACATTAAAATAAAATAAAAGAAGTTAGGAATTGCACGTCAAACGTGGCAAATGAGATGCGTTCGTACTATAACTAGTTTTATAAATATTTTTTGCGCCGCATATTGTACTGAATGTATATTTTAGAGCAATTCATAAGTTCACATCCATTTCATCCTGTTCGAAAGGCTGCAACATCATTAAGGCTGTTCTCAAATCCAAAACAGCAACTTCCTGACATAAGTTTTAATTTATTATTCTTCGAAAATGCATGAAACTAGCTGGTGTTGTTGTGCAGAAACTATGTCATCGAACTGTTTTTCCTTTTTTTTTTTTTTTGCAAACGCAATAGATGTTCCAGAAAATAGTATCGACATTTAAGTTTAATAGTATAAGTGGACGTTTTGAACCGAATTTCCGCGCGGAAGTAGAAAAATCACTCAAGAGCGGGAGAAAAACGGGTTTGTCACGTGATAGAAATTGCTTATAACTCAATGGGTAATTGATTGATCAAAAAAAATGAAAAAAAAAACGTTCAATTCCAAATCGCTTCCATGGTCAGGCTTTCCAATTTTATATCTTTCCGTTAAAAAATGAATTTATAAATGTGCCAGAACGTTTTGCGCTTGTTGAGCAGAGCAGTTAAGAACAGCTTTAAAATGCACTTGAAATATTTTTTTCCCCATTGGCCGTAATGTAACGAAAAACTTTTGACCGTCCCTGTAATTAAACTATATGTCCGATTTTCATAAAATTTGAAATGACTCAACAAAATTTTGCAACAATTATATATTTAAATTTCAGACCATTCGGTTGGGTAGTTTTTGCTCTGTTATATGCGGACGGACGGACGGACAGACAGACAGACCAAACGATGACTGTAGGTGCTATGTATTTATATAATTACGAACGCACCTAATAAACAAATAAATAAATAAATAAATAAATGAAAATTCTATGCTCAACAATGCGAACCTTTCTGGCTGTGACAAATGTAAGAGTTTTTAGTGTCTTAAAAATTTTGTGTCTGACTATGTGCATTGAGTCTCTTAAGAGGCCGCTGCACTGAAACTCGCAGAACTCGAAATCCCATGTTAACCTATGGGAAAACTTTCAAGCGCGATGACTCATTACCTAATATAATTATTAAAATACCTTTTACACGATCAGAAAATAGACATCAGATGCAGATGATGTGCGCTTTTAAAAATTGTGTATGTAAATTTTAAGTATTTTTAAGAAGATGATAAAATTTAATCAAATGGAAATTTCATAGTTTATAGGGATTTTTTATGCACTTAAAATTTACGGAGTTGATTTTTAAAAACGCACATAATCGGCATCTGACGTCTATTTTCTGATGGAGAAAACGGTATTTTAATAATTATATTAGGTAATGAGTAATCGCGCTTGAAAGTTTTCCCGTAGGCTAACATGGGATTTCGCGATCGAGGAGCTTCAGTGCAGCGGAGCCTTCAAAGGGTCAACTTTCTGACACAAGTTTTAATTCATTTTTGTTCGGAAACACATGAAAATAGAAGATGTTGTTATTCAGAAACTATGTCATCGAACTGTTTTTTCCGTTTTCTTGTAAACGCAATAGATCTTTCAGAAAATACTGTCAAAGTTGGCGTTTTGAACTGAACTTCCGAACGAAAGAAGAAAATCCAAATAGTAAGGGGATAAAAATGACGTGTCACGTGATCAAAATCGCTTATAACTTAATAGGTAATTGATTGATCAAAAAATGGAAAACACAGTTCGATTCCAAATCGCTTCTATGGTCAGGTTTTCCAATTTTATATCTTTCCGTTAAAAAATGAATTTGTAAATGTGTCAAAACGTTTTGCGCTTGTTGAGCAGAGCAGTTGAGAACAACCTTAATGCTATGCCTGATTATATGGAAATAGGGTTTTTTAAGGTACAATCTAGATCCATTTCTAGTTACTATTATGACAAATGGAACAGTTTTTAGTGTCTTGAAATTTTTTTTATCTGACTATATGATTAAATGAGTTTTGAGATTCTTAAAAATGCTATGCCTGATTATATGGAAATAGGGTTTTTCAAGGTATAACATGAAAAGGTATAAAAAAAATTCTGGTTAACTATTATGACAAAATATAAGAGTTTTGAATGTCTTAAAAAATTTGTGTCTGATAAACCTTTGAACGTATTTATCTCCATTTCGGATTTTCAAAGGTTTTTGTTTTCTTGAAATTTTTTAGGCTTTATCAAGGAAATGAAACAGTTAAAACAAAAATTCTAATTGAAAACTATAACAAATATGAGAATTTTGAAAAATTTTCTGTCTGATTATTATGGTTAAAAGAGTTTTTAGTGTCTTAAAAATTTTGTATCGGATCATATGGAAATGTTTAGGATTTTTCAAGGTACATAAAAATTAAAAAAAAATAAATAAATAAATTCTAGTTGAATATTATGACAAATATAAGAGTTTGGAGTGTCTTAAAAATATTGTATCAGATAAAACTTTGAATGTATTTATCTCAATTTTGAATTTTCAAAGGTTTTTGCTGCCTTAGAAATATTTAGACATTTTCAAGGTAGATTAAAAGGTTTAAAAAACTTTCTAGTTTGTTATGACAAATATTCAACTTTTGAGCGAGTTAAAATATTGTTTTGAATGCTTTAAAATTTTTGTGACTGATTAATTATAATAAAATGTCTGATATACTTCTTTTTTCCGTATGGCTATAATTATTTTCTCACAAACTTATCAGATTTTAAAAAATCGTAATTTCTTTTAAAATCAGGCATTTTTTCTTAAATTTGTAATACAAAATTTTATTTTTATTTATATTGAAGAAATAATTCTGCACTTAAATTTTTAATATTTGTAAGCAATTTTTCAATAATAATTTAAAATAAAATTGAAAAACTTGATAATAATAATAAAACTACACTGTAAAAAAAATACTGCCAGTTTTCCGGTAGGAATCGGAAAAATAGTTGCCCTTATCGTACCGGAATAATTTCCGACTCAGCTCAGAATAAAATCCGTAAAAACAAGGAAATAATCAGTAAAACGGTATTTTACGGATTTTATTCTGAGCTGGTTTGGAAATTATTCCGGTACGATAAGGGCGACTAATTTTCCGATTCCTACCGGAAAACTAGCATTATTTTTTTTACAGTGTAGTCGAATGTGGCAATCCCAAAACTTTCTTCTATCTCATACATGTTAATATTTCCTGATAAATGCAGTACAGCAACGACACCGGTTAGGTGATTTACATCAAAATCTAATCAACAACAACTTACGTGAATTTCTAACTGAATTTGAAGCTTGATGAAAATCCGTGCATTAGTTTTTGGGATAAAACTATTGCGTAAATAGTGAAAAGTTCTGCGTAGCAGCGGAACATGTAGGACAATTTACACCAAAAACTTAGCAGGTTCAATTTATATCAAGGACTAACTGAATCTAAAATTTGATGAAAATTCATGCATTAGTTTTTGAAATACAGCTATTGTGGAAATCGTGTAAAATGCAGCACAGTAGCGCCACCTGTTGGGCAATTTACACCAAAAGCTAAACAGCACTAATTTATATCAGGGGCTCACTGAATCTGAAGTTTGATGAAAATTCGTGCATTAGTTCCTGAGATAGAGCTATTGCGATAATCATGAATAATGCAGCATAACAACGCCACCTATTGGGTGATTTACACCAAAAAGGACACCAAAAGACCAAAGGATCACCAAATTATGTCAAGGACTAATTGAATCTGAGGTTTTCTGAAAATCCGTGCTTTAGTTCTTGAGATATAGCTATTATAGAAATCAGGAATAATGCAGCATAGCAGCGCCACCTGCTGGACAATTTGCACCAAAAACTAATCAGCACCAATTTATATCAGGTACTAATTGAAATTAAAGTTTTATTAGATTCCGTAATTTGTTCTTGAGATAGAGTGCCCACAAAATTTGTGTCACACACTCACAGACAGACATTTTGTAAAAACATGTTTTTCGTGATCTCCGGCCCCCAAAACGTATAAATCCGTCGAAAACCGAAATTCGAAAATTTTCACGAATCCAATGCTTTTCTTCTTGTGTAGAAGAAAGCAAAAATCAGTCTCTTAATCTCTGCTCTTTAAAAGATAGCATATTATAACAACTGAATTAGAACATGTAACACTTAAAGTAGCTATTCCGGAATAATGAAAAAAGAAAAAATATCTAAATGTATAATGTTTATCTTGTTCAATTTATTGGATTTTTGCCAATGCAAATCTTCTCTAATTAATTAAATCTTCATTATTAACATATGTAATCCACTTTTTATTGATCGATGCAAAATTTCAGATTTAGAATTCCATTCTCAATATTTCGATGGTCTCTATTCAGCAACTCATTATTAGACTCGCTAATTATGCAGTTTAGCTTTTTGTGTTATAATAATTCGAATTTTACCAAATGTTCAATTAGTTGCTGATATAAATCAGTTAAAACTACAAAAACGAAGCTAATTAAAAATAAATATTTATTCATAAAAGGAATTTTAAATCTTCGCATTAAAACGAGGTTTTTTTGTGCAACAAATTGGCGACAAATTATTATTTTGTTGTTCGTACAAAAGTTCCTAAAGGAATATTGTCTTTGCTTTTGTGTTTAATCCGTTTATGGAAACAATTTTAATCACTATTTGTAGTTGTCGTACGTAAAAATTTTTAATATGATTGGTGAGAGGATAAAGGAATATAAAAATGAGTAAATTCTTTTTATAACTAATTGTTAAAATATCACCCTTAATTAGATTTAATATGTTGTCGCGTTATTTTTAAAGGAAATTGACAATTCTAAGAGAACTAATTTAAAGCAATCATTACTTATTTTTATTTTCTAATAGATTTTTTTTAAAGTATATTCTTTATTAATGCGATGCCTTTTCTTTTCTGCACATTTTTTTTTTTTTTTTTTTTTTTTTTTTTTTTTTTTTTTTAATGTGTAAAACGTTTGTTATATAAATAAAATGGAATAACTAAATGTAATATTTCAGAGGGAAAAAACGATAAGCATAATAATTACTAGTAATACTAAACCTTTTTTGTGAGTTATTTCCCAAACAAAGGAATAAACGTCTGTGTGTGTGCTTGCGTGATTGTGTAAAAAATTATAATACGCAAAAGCTCTTTTCTTAAAATAATAAAATTAAAAAACTTGATTATTAAAAATAATATGGACTTAGACACACCCCTCTCCCTCTTAAAAAGCAAAATAATATAACAACTAAATTATAGCCAATAACAATTTAAATAATATTTCCTTAATTATTATTATTATTTAAAGACAATTAAATGTGTGTATTTAACTTTATTTACCTTTTACATTTTTTTTTTTAACCTTTACCTATTTATTCCAATTTCTATTGATAGATGAGAAATTTTGGATTTAGTATTCCATTCTCAATATCTGAAGTCTCTATCTAGCCGGTCATTTTCCGACTTGCAAATTACGGTTTAGTTTTTTGTGTTATAATAATTCGGATTTTACCAAATTTTCAATTAGTTGCTGATATAAATCCGTTAAAACTACAAAAACGAAGCTAATTAAAAATAAATATTTATTCATAAAAGAATTTTGTTAAATATTCGCATTAAAACGAGGTTTTTTTGTGCAACAAATTGGCGACAAATTATTATTTTGTTGTTCGTACAAAAGTTCTAAAGGAATATTGTATTTGTCTTTGTGTTTAATCCGTTTATGGAGACAGATTTAATCACTATTTGCAGTTGTCGTACGTATGATTGGGGAGAGGATAAAGAAATATGAAAATGAGTAAATTTTTTTACAACTAATTGTTAAAATATCGCCCTTAATTTGGTTTAATATGTTGTCTTTGTATTTTTTAAGAAAATTGTCAATTCGAATATGGCGAATTTAAAACAGTCAGTACTTTTTTTTATATTCCGATAGAGTATTATTTTTTAACTCTATTCTTTACTAATGCGACGTCTTTTCTTTTTAAACATTTTTTATGTATAAAAGTAAACGTTTGTTATACAAATAAAATAATCACTATTTGAAGTTGTCGTGCATAAATTTTTTAAATATGATTGGGGAAAGGATTAAGGAATATGAAGAGGATTAAGAGTTTTGAGAGTCTTAAAAAATTTGTGTCTGATAAACCTTTGTACGTATTTATCTCCATTTCGGATTTTCAAAGGTTTTTGTTTCCTTGGAATTTTTTAGGCTTTATCTAGGTATATGAAAAAGTTTAAAAAAAAATTCTAATTGAAAACTATGACAAATATGAGAGTTTTGAAAATTTTCTGTCTGATTATTATGATTAAAAGAGTTTTAAGTGTCTTAAAAATTTTGCGTCTGATCATATGGAAATGTTTAGGATTTTTCAAGGTACATAAAAATTAAAAAAAAAAAAAATCTAGTTGAATACTATGACAAATATGAGTTTGGAGTGTCTTAAAAATATTGTATCTGATAAAACTTTGAATGCATTTATCTCAATTTTGGATTTTCAAAGGTTTTTGTTGCCTTGAAAATATTTAGACTTTTTCAAGGTAGATAAAAATGTTTAAGAAACTTTCTAGTTTGTTATGACAAATATTCAACTTTTGAGCGCGTTAAAATAGAGTTTTGAATGCTTTAAAATTTTTGGTGATTAACTATTCTATTTGGTGATTAACTATTCAATGTGATGTTTCAATGGAAAAATCTATACGTATAATTGTAATTATGAATAGTAACGAACTTTTTCTTTAAATAAAAGGGAGGGAGTTATTATTTTTAACTTGTTTTGCGAGTTATTCTTACTTCACAAACAAAAGGAAGAACGACTGTGTAAGTTGCAGCGTAATTGTGCAAAAATTATGCATAGTTTAATACGCAAAAGCTCTTTTCTTTAAATAATGAAATTTAAAATCTTGCTAATTAAAAAAATATGCACTCAGCCTTCACCTCCCCCCCCCCCCCCCCCCACACCCCCACCCCGCCTCTTAAAAAGCTGAAATAATATAACACCTATATTATAACCAATAACAATTTAAGAGATCTCAGGACTCTTAAAGCTTCCAAATTTTCGAAATTTTTATTTCTTTAGATGTTAAACTCCCATCTTTTCTGAACATTTTAATATAATTATTTCCTCGAAATTCCCATTAGAACAGAAGTTGTGGCTTTTAGAATGATACCCGCGGAATAGCTGAAGCGGCATTTGCAAAACTTTGAAGTCTTTTTTTCCAAATGACATTTTTGAGCATAACAGCCAGGATATCTCAAAAATTTCTGAATATTTTTTCATGAAATTTTCAAAATATATGTTTCATGTTAGTCTGTATATACTAAACCTAAATTTTTATTTTTATTGTTCAAGAAAATATTTGGTACTTCTTAGTTATCCCGTCGACCAAATTACTGTCGCCAAATCGTAAGATTAATTACCAATAATGGTTGCCATTAATTAGTTAATTGTAAGATTAAATGCCAATAATGGCCAATAAAACCATTAATTCGACGTTTTATTTGTATTTTTATTAATGTTTTACTAATTTATTTGTTCTTTCGTTATTTAAAATAAAAAATTATGTCAATGTGTATAATTTGGCGAGTGGTTTGGCGATTTATAAAATTTGACGAAATTGGTCGACGGGATAACTAAGAAGTACCAAATATTTCTTAGGTGATTACACTGTTGAAAGTTTCAAAATTTTGTATTAGCTAAATACAACTTTGTATTAAAAATAGAAGAATGCTTTAAATACCAATTTATTTAGGTTCAGGGTAATTATTACAATCTGAAGTATATTTAGGCAAAAAAAATTCATTCTAGTTGCAAAATGTATTTTGTAATCCTGCGCGTAAGCTGTCATACCCGTCTTCTGTTCGACAAATGTCTGTCAGTTTGGAGTCCTCTATAAATACTACTTCTGAATCTTGCAGTTTTTTAAATACATTAAATGAAAGAACATACTTATATCTTTTATCTCAATAAAAATTGTGTTTTTAAATCACATACATTTTAAGATATTAATTAAATGTTGAAAATTGTGCTCCTTTTTCATTTTTTTCAAATTTTAAGAGTTCTGAGACCCCTTAAGTAATATTTCCTTAATTATTTTTTAA
Source organism: Maratus speciosus (assembly GCA_963932465.1). Lineage (NCBI taxonomy): Eukaryota > Metazoa > Arthropoda > Arachnida > Araneae > Salticidae > Maratus > Maratus speciosus. The sequence continues at coordinate 430,095,193 of OZ010797.1, read as the reverse complement.
AGATAACTAAATGTATATATTGAACCTTATTCAATTCAGTAGCTTTTTGTTTTCTTCTGTAATTAATAAATCTCCCTTATTAACCTATTTACTCCATTTTCTATTAATAAATGAAAAATTTTGAATTTAGTATTCCATTCTCAATATCTCAATAGTCTCTATCTAGCAGGCCATTATACGGCTGGCTAATTACAGTTTAGCTTTTTGTGTTATAATAATTCAGATTTTAACAAATGTTCAATCAGTTGTTTATATAAATAAGAAAACTGCAATAACAAAGCTAATTAAAATTAAATATTTATTTGTAAAATGAATTTTGTTATAGCTTTGTTATAAAAAATGAGGTTTTTTGTGCAACAAAAACGTTCCTTAGTGTTATTAAGCTTAATATATCGTCTCGTTATTTGTAAATAAAATTATTCAATTTGAAATGGGGAATTTAAGCCTATCAATACTTATTCGTTTTTCTCATAGATTTCTTTTTACATATACACAACTTGACGTTATTTCTTTATCTTTTGTTACGTAAGTAAATGTTTGTTGTATAAATGAAATGGAATCTAATATTTCATAGAAAAAAATCGACAGGCATAATTATTATTACTATTATTATCACTAGCAAACTTACTTTTATTTATTATTATTATTATTATTTTATTATTTTATTTTTTAGGAAAAGGTTTATAACAAATAGCGACCAATTATTATTTTGTTGTTCGTATGGAAGTTCCTTAGCGAATATTGCGTTCGCCTTTGTGCTTTATCTATTTAATTTTATTCACTATTTGCAGTTGACGCACGTAAAAGTTTAAAAAAAAAATGATTTCGATAGGTGCAAATTCACAATGCTTTTGAATTTGAGATGATAAAAGAATTTAAAAATGGGTGATTTTTTAAAATCTCTAATCGTTAAAATACTGATCTTAAAATTATTATGCCGTCTTGTTATTTAAAAAAATAATTCATTCGAAGAGAATAAATTTAAAGCTATTAGTCTTTTTTCTCTATACATGCGCGCGCACACACACACGCACATATATACATATATCGTGATCCAGCTGGCTAATTACGATTTAGTTTTTGTGTTATAGTAATTCAGATTTTACCAAATGACCAATTAGTTTTTGAAAAAAAAAATGAGTTAAAAGCTACAAAAATGAAGCTAATTAATATAGATTTAACGCAAAGAAGATTATTTTATATCTCTGCAATAAAAACAAGGATTTTTGTATAACAAATTGGCGACAAAATATTATTTTCCTGTACTCAAAAATTCTCAAATGAACGTTGTGTTTGCCTTTGTGCTTGTAGTCTGTTTATGTAAATATTTTTATCAGTATTTGCTGTAATCGCATATAAAACTTTAAAAAAATTATTGTAATGTCTCCAATTTGTAATACTTACAAATTTCAGAAGAATAAATCAATGTAAAAATAGATGAATTGTTTTTACAACTACTTGTTAAAATATCACCGTAACTGAATCAGAATCATCGCGTTACTTTTAATGGAAATAGTGAATTTAAAGAGGATTAATTCAAACCTATCAATAACCTTTTCTCTCATATTTTTTTTAATCTTTTTTTTTACTTGTGTGATATTCTCTTTTTAAAGGGTAATCACTTTGATTGGTTGAAGTTTCGTATAAAACATTTTTGTCATTTAAAGTATTTTTTATGCACACGAAAATCATATTCTATCAGCATGAAACCTTTCTACTTCCGCCAATTTTGATTCAGTCATCTTTTGAAAATTAATCGTTTTTCTAGCAAAATACATATACGTATCTGTGTGTCAAAATATTGATTTTCTGTGTAAGTTTAATTAAGTAGTTTTTGGTGAAATATTTGCATATTACTCTGAATTGATGTCACTAAAAATACATATACTTTAAAAATAGCTATGTATTTCACTAATTTTTGGACTAAAAAGGACTAATTTCTTTTCTTGATATGTTTAGAATGATTTATTCTTTCCATCGCTTGATCCTCTTTTTTCGAAGCACTTCAGTACATCAGTGATCAAGCCACTATTTTTTTTTTATATATATATCAACTAAGAAAAGTACAATTTTCTATTTTACTATATGAGTAATAATTTAGTGTAAATGGATTTTTATAAACACAGCATTTCTTTAATAAATTTTCTGGAAAAGGCCTTAAATTTTAGGGCATAAAAAAGATGTTACTTGTTAAAGAAAAAAAAAATTATAATGTAGTAAATGCTTGTTATATAAAATAGAATGGGAAAAAATCACGGGGTAATATTTCAGATCCGTCAGTCTAACATTTTCATTTAAGGAATTCCCAACCCGCAAAATCAAATTACAAATTACAAATTAAAGACCAGGGATCGGGAGGTTTGGAGAGGCATATCCAGTGACGTCAAAATCCTGCACAAACTGTAGAATCATTGTGTATGCAATTGTATGTAATATTTCAGATAAAAAACTACACTAATAAGAATTATAATAGTAATAATAATAATTTATTATTATTATTTTAGTAGTAGTAATAGTATAGTTTCAATTATTAGCCCCGATATGCTATTTCTTTCTCCCAGCAATTAAAACGTCGTCTCTAAAAAATAATGTTCCGTTGTATAAGCCAGCCATAAAACAAAGCAGATGTATCATTTTACGGTTAAATACTCTACTGAAATCTTTTTAACTACTAAGCATGGCACATTTTCAATTTTTATACCGTCGTATTGGGAGAAAAAAGTACTTGTAAATGCAATCTGTTTGAAAACTGCATCTAAATTTATTTTTGAGGTATTAATTTGTTTGTAGTTTTTAGCGCCATTTGTTTAATTTTGGTAATGCAAGTACTCCATTTCTGTAGAAAGTAAAGGAAAAATAGTTGCAAAATAGTAATTATATCTTTTTGTTGTCATTTTCCCATAATAACTGAAAAAAAAAAAAGTAATTAAAATATGTGCTATTTTGAAAAAATATAAATGAATGATTTCTGATAAAACATGGAGCTATTATAAACTATATTTAATTTTGAGTATATATATTAATATTACAAACACATGAATGTATGTAAATCATTAGACAGCCGATTTTTTTTTTTTTTTTTTTGGTCAGGTTTTTTCAATGACGACATCTTTTTTCTTGTGTTTGTGTATTATTCAGCGATAGTGACGTCCTATGCATACTTTTCTGTAGATGTGTGAAGACTAGATCGTAAATGAGGAATTCTTCAGCAAATGCGAATGACGTCATTTTATATAAAATAAAAGCGTGTTTTTTAAGTCTTAAAACTGAAATATGTTTTGCATTTTTCTATATTTATATACATATATATATTTTTTTCATCGGTGGCGACACTGAATTCTGACAAAGCAGAGTTCCTGTTTTCTAGTAGTTTATTCATGAATTCTTTTCCTTAATTATTATTATTGCTTTCATCACTAACACACCTTTAAAAAAACGACGAGAGAGTTATATATATATATATATATATATATATATAATTAACGCTGAATATTGGCAACGTTGTAAAATTGTTATTATACAATTTAAAATTGTTTTTAGGTATTATAAATAATGTAATTATTTTTTATTTATATTATATTAAATATATTTATCACAATATTTCAACATGAATTAACTGACTCCATAGCTTTTAATTTCTGTGTTAACTTAACTGTTTTATTCACCTTAATCTTATCATGCTTTTTGGATTCCATGTGCGGGAATATATTTTGAAAATCTACTGGGAATTAATACGGTATGTTTTGTAAGATTTCTATTGCTATAAATTAAATATTTAATGGGTTGTAGTTTTTTTCCATTTCATGCCATTTGATAATGTTCTGTATTCATCTTGAAACTATTATTTTGATTATATTGGTTGTTTGAGTACAGGGGAAAAAAATTTTTCAGCTTATAGCTTTTTTTCCCACAGAAAACAACCGATTTGCTTATATCATTGAATTCTGTACTCTTGAAAACGTAATTCAATATATAAGTTTTTCAATTTTTTCGGAATCCATATTCTTCTTTTTTTCTTCCATGTTAATTCTTGTAATTAGGTATACGGTACTTTATTTTACACATACAGTTCTATATTGTTGGTTTGTGGCGTGTAGTCAATCATTCACAATATTGCAGTTTTTGATGATGGTCGGTAATGTTTAATTAATGGATTTATATATATATATATATATATACAACTAATTGTTAAAATGTAGCCAACGTTGTTAAAAATTAATTCTGCGCGTTATTTTTAAAACTCAAATTTAAACCTATCAAATCTTTTTTGTACGTTCGTAATTATATAAATACGTAGCACCTATAAACGTCGTCCGGTCTGTTCATCTGTCTGCGTATAAGAGCGCAAAAACTACCTAACCGAATGGTTTGAAATTTAATATATAGCTTCCAAATTTTGTCGAGTCATTTCAAATAATATGAAAATCGTATCAAAACTTAAAAAGATATTAATAAAAGTTTTCTTCATTCTATTAAATCCTATCATACTTAATTATTTCAATGATATCCCATGCTAGGTGATGATTCTAGGTTGCCATGGTGGTGACGTCCTATTTAAGATGGAGTCCTATTATTTCCGTTTTACTGAATTGAATATATATAATCGTAACAAATTTTGCATTCATGCATTTTTGCATAAGAGTGCAACAGCTATTGCACCAAGATCTGAATATTTATAAAACTAGTTATAGCACTAACTTTTGCCACGTTTCCCACACATTTGCCACGTTTCATATACAATTTCCGACTTGTTTTTCTTCTCTTTAATCTAAACAATTTGCTTTCTTACACGTGTCATCTTTTCTTAAATGAACAAATTTCTTTCATTATAAATAAACGTGTGTTGCATAAATAACATTTAAAAAGTAGCGTTGTAGCATTTCAGAAAAAAAATAATCTGAATCCAAAATAATAGTAACAATAATGTCTCTTATTATCATTATTATCACTAATAGGCATTAAAAAAAAGGGGGGGGGGATTGAGGGGAATTTTTTTATTATTTGAAATAGTTTTGTGTATTATTCCCCACTAACTGTTTAAACTAATACTCTGTTATCTTCTGAAATCATTTGAAAATAAATAGCTTTAACACTAGAACGGCGAAAATTTTGCTCAAGTTTTATAAAAATGTTTCATATCAGAATTTTTATTTAGAACTGTTTAACTTATTTATTTAAGTTATTTTTGTGCAGTATATATTAAGCTTATATTATAAAAAAAAATTCTGGTTCGAATCGAAATGTTTTCATTCGGCAAGGGTCAAAATGACCCCTCGCCGCCGTTCTAGTGTTAAGAAATAAAAGATTATTCTGCTATTATAATAATTGATTTGTTTATTTAAGAAAGGAATTTCAAATCGATCTTGTTTTCCCTTTCAAACCGTAATTAAAGCTAAATAGAAAGCACTCTAAAATATTTTCCGTTAAATAAAAAAAGTTTTTGATTTAAAAAGCTTGTGACCATAAATAGTCAATTATAAAAAAATGAAATAAAAATAAATAAATAATAATAATAAAAATACAAGAAATATAAATTGTATTTTAAAACTCGTAATAATTTATGTAAACGAAATTCCATTCTTATTAAATCATATGTATATTGAATACATAAAAATCTTCAATGTTACTAATGCATTTATTACTTTAGTATCTATTGTACATTACTGTTAAATTTATTCACAGATCAATATTTAAAAACTAAAGAAATATTATAAAGTGAAAACATCTTTTTTTATTTTTATAAAAATATTTTAGTTTTTTGATCATTTAAAAAAAAAAAAAAAAAAAAAAAAAAAAAAAGAAAAAAAAAGAAAAGAAACTTAATTGCTTAACATTTATCAGAAAACAAACAAAAGTTCTTTTATTTTTACAAAACTATTTATAAAAGCTTTTCTTAAATTAATATACGTTTTGTTTCAGCCATAATTAGGAAAATTGTCTATAAAATAGTGTGGCTATTACAGATTTAGCTAATTATTGGATCGCATTAAACCTACAAAACTATAATAATCTGCAACTACGATAAAAGATATATTTTTGGTAAACAACAAAGCATTTTAATGATTTCGAATAAGAATTTGAAAATTTAAAATTTTAACGTGATGAAGAAAATTATTTTCTGGCTTACATTGGGTCCATTTTCAAAACTGAACATATATATGTATATGTATATATATTATAATACGAAAATTAAAAGCAAGAAAAAAATGTTGTACTTTTCTACCATTCATGTTTTAAAACTTTTTGGGAAATTATTTGGAATCCTGTGTTACTAGTTGAAGTGATATAATTAAAATTTATATGAAATTAAAATGACAAATAAAGGTATATTTGAAAATTATTGATAAAATTAATTTTCTTCTTTGCCCAAAAATCCAGTCTGTGCAATTTTGCAAAGGCCAACATGTGTGTCTGAAATTGAAAAATCTAATAAGAAAACTGATAAAAATTAAATTTAAAACGTATAAATCAAATTAAAAAAAAGTATTTTGAGGCATTCCCCCCCCCCCCTCTTCTCTCGAAAGATTGGGCCGATTTTCGTACCTGTGGGCTTTTATACCGGAGATCTAAACTGTATATAAACGCATGCACTCACAAATAAATATCTTTTTTGGATATAAGTGCTAAATAAAAAATAATTCAAAAAATTAAAAGCATTAATTTTTGGGTGCACGAAAAGAAAATTATTATTATGCCCCCAAATTTTGCTGAAAAGATCCTATCTTAAAATTGAAAAAGTTTAATATTAAAACAATCTTAAGAATATGATATACATTTTATGTAAAATTATCACAATGCTTATCATTGCTTCTTAACGTAAAGAGTTTTGTGAAGGTAAAAATTGTTTTACAGGAACAAAAGAATGGGTAAAGTAAAAAAAGTAGCATGGACTTCTGACTTAAGTAATTAAACAAAAATTAATATTGTCTTTTTTTTTAAACTGTATTGAACAGTATAAATATTAAATTTAATATTTAGATTATTTACTGTAATTGAAAAATCCCAAATTTTACTGAAAAGACCATACCTTCAATTAAACAAGGTTAATATTAAAACAAATTAAAGATTATGATATACATTTGATGTAAAATTATCACAATGCTTATTATGGTTTTTAACGCAGATAGTTTTGTAAAGGTAAAAATTGATTTACAGGAACAAAAGAATGAGCAAAGCAAAAAAAAGAAGCATGAACTTCTGACTTAAGTAATTAAACAAAAATTAATATTGTTTTTTTTAACTGTATTGAACAATATAAATATTAAATTCAATATTTAGATTATTTACTGTAATTGAAGAATCCCAAATTTTAATGAAAAGACCCTATCTTCAAATTGAAAAAGGTTCATATTAAAACAATCTTAAGAATATGATATACATTTAATGTAAAATTATCACAATGCTTATCATTGCTTCTTAACGTAGAGAGTTTTGTGAAGGTAAAAATTGTTTTACAGGAACAAAAGAATGGGTAAAGTAAAAGAAGTAGCACGGACTTCTGACTTAAGTAATTAAACAAAAATTAATATTGTCTTTTTTTTTTTTTTAACTGTATTGAACAGTATAAATATTAAATTTAATATTTAGATTATTTACTGTAATTGAAAAATCCCAAATTTTACTGAAAAGACCATATCTTCAATTAAACAAGGTTAATATTAAAACAAATTAAAGATTATGATATACATTTGATGTAAAATTATCACAATGCTTATTATGATTTTTAACGCAGATAGTTTTGTAAAGGTAAAAATTGTTTTACAGGAACAAAAGAATGAGCAAAGCAAAAAAAGAAGCATGAACTTCTCACTTAAGTAATTAAACAAAAATTAATATTGTTTTTCTTTTAACTGTATTGAACAATATAAATATTAAATTCAATATTTAGATTATTTGCTGTAATTGAAGAATCCCAAATTTTAATGAAAAGACCCTATCTTCAAATTGAAAAAGGTTAATATTAAAACCATCTTAAGAATATGATATACATTTAATGTAAAATTATCGCAATGCTTATCATTGCTTCTTAACGTAGAGAGTTTTGTGAAAGTAAAAATTGTTTTACACGGTCAAAAGAATGGGTAAAGTAAAAAAAGTAGCATGGACTTCTGGCTTAAGTAATTAAACAAAAATTAATATTGTCTTATTTTTTTAACTATATTGAAGAGTATAAATACTTGACAATATAAATTTTCATTGGCATTAATTATGTAAATTCTAACAGTGAGAAGATAAAATTTATTTAAAAAAATGTATAGTTCTACATTAGAAAAGTGTAAGTTGAACAGTTTAAAATTCTCTCTAATTTTTTTTTTTTCAAGGTTTGTAATATTGTCACTACAGGCTGATAAATACAGTTACAAATTTATCTCTAATTTCTTACATACTGATAAATACAATTACAAATTTGTCACTATCTTACAGACTGATAAATACAATAACAAACTTAGGCTGATTTTCTCCATGTGTTTTAAAAATAATTTCTCTTAATAGGTAATGATTAACATTGGCTTCCATATATAGTTTATGATATTAATAAGTTTAGATTTTAGAATAATTGCAAAAAGGATGTTTTTAACTACATTTATACGGTGTTGTTTATCTTGCTTATAAGTCTAAAATTATACACGGTGTTCATAAATTATTGTCGGGGATTCCTTACTTCCTAACTTTTGATTTAAGAACACGAAGGAAAATATTTTTGCATATTCGTAAATTACAATTCAAAAGTTTTATTTTATTTTATTTATTTATATATTTTTTTATAACTCAAACAAAGTTTCACATGCGTAAAGTTACAACTCAAAACATATGAAATAATAATTAACATTAAAATTTTTATAAAATTTATCAAAAAGTTGTTAATGTATTACGAGCAGAAAGTTATATAAATAGATATGGGGCATTCTCACAATCTTTTGACTTTTGGGAAAAAAATCTGACAAAATTAAACTTGCTAAAATAACATTTTAATCTGACAGACGAATATGCCTTAATGATTCAAAATAAAGAAAAATGGTCAGCAGCGAAAATTTTTTTATTTAACTGAGGTGTAAGTTAAACTTACGAGTTTAATTTTCCTTACCATCTTACCCCTATAACTTTTTATTTCTTCTAAATTTTTACTTATAATGAATTTGCATAAGTACCCACAGGACATTCAAATAAGAAATAAAAACAATGTAGTACTTTTAATACGGAATTTTTGTATAACATTGTCTTAAAGGGGTGTTAAAGAAGGGACGGTAAGGTAAAAAATGGGGAAGGTATTGGAAAAAAGGGGCGAAATCGTAAAAAAAGGGACGGTAAGGATGGAATGGTAAGGAAAATTACCACCTATTTTTAGGAAAATCATGTTAAGACTAAGTGGCAGCCACAATGTTCATTGATTTTTAGAAACTGTTGTTAACATTAGATTAAAATTTTTTTTTTTTTTAAATTTAACTCGAAAAGTGCAGGAATAAACCTTGGGAACGGTGAGACTACCAATAAAGCCACGATGCTCGAAATTGATATTTAAATGCTGATTTAAATTCTGCAGTAAATTTCCTGCCAAAGAATTTTAGACTTTCTTTCTCTAGCATACTTCTGCATGAGAAAAAGCTTGAAAAAAATTCTGTGGCTGCATCTGAAGTGATTTTCTGTATAATTTTAGAAGAGGGATGGTAAGGAATCTAAAACCCAGGGACAGAGTTAAAAAAATAATATCAACCCTAAAAATGTGTGCCGGTTAATTTTTAGCTACATATTTATATAAAACAATAGTTCCAGTTTCAGAAAAAAAATTACATCGAATTATTTTTATTGAAACAATTTTATCCAGACAGCTCCAAACTTAAAAATCAGCATCAGGGACACGGGACGGTATAGGAGTTTTCCATGTGTTTGGACCCCCAACATCGTCCAAAACTTATTTATCTCGTTAATATTGTTGTGCAATCATGCAATGGGATGTTCCCCAGTATATGAAATAAAAAAAAACACAAAAAAGTGTATTAAAATAAAAATTATTATTCAGGGACATGAAGGTCAAAAGATTGTGAGAATGCTCCATATACATAATTCATCAATAACTTTTTGATAAATTTGATAAAAGTTTATTATTAAATGTTAACATACAAAATTACATTCTGATATAAAATCGATATTTTCCAATGTTGTTAGCATTATTTTATTTGCTCATATTTTGATTATGTTTCATAATTTTCCTTTAAAAAAAACCTGTAATATTCTTATTTTGACGTATATGACTTATTATTATGACTTATTTTCCGCATCGAGCATATCATTGAAAATTCTTTCATTGTGAACAATACCTGGAAAAAGGTGAAAAATCCCAACCTTTTTCCAACCTCATAATCAATTTTTCATTCCTTCTTCTGTTCTCATACAGTGATAAAAGCATTTTCTAAGTAAGACTTCCTTTCTTTGTTAACCCTCACACAACTCACACACATATGAATTAAACTAAGTTATGTAATTACTTTTTGTGTTTAAATGATTATAAAAGAATATTGTTTAGATTTCTGTAATTTTGTCTGAAAATGCTTCATTTTTTAACACTCTTACTTAACTTAACATGGTTTATTATGTAAAGATATATTTTTTTAAATCGATTCCTGATAGTCAAAAATTATTTATTGGCAAAAATATTTTTACCATTAACCGGCCGCAGGGGATAAATTGCCAAATATTCTTTACGTTTACAACTGTATACGAGAAACAACAACAATGGAGTTAACGATGCCCCAAATCACGCTCGCTAACGTATGCCAATTGGCTGTTAAACTGCAACAGTGCAATATTTTAAATTCTAAAAAGTAGAAAAATACTATAAATAATAAATAAATCTTGTAATAATTTAAAAAATACTTTTATCAATTAATAATTGGATATTTATCAAATTGCAATTATACGTTAAGAAAACAATTTAAAAATACAGAAAAAAGTAGTTTAAAAAATGCTTTTTTTTTTTACTGTTTCCATATCTTAAAAAAAGAAAACGAGCAAAATTTATATATTTTTTAAATAGAGTCACCAGTTTTAGCATACGACCAAGCGTACATCAAAGCGATGAATTTTCCGTAATCGGAGCCCATGCCAATGGAGCGGAAATGTTTTTTCCAACAACATGAATTGTAGTAAGGAATTTAGGCTGAATTAAGATAAATATTGAATGCTTATAAAAGAGAGTTGCTCTTTTTTAAAACTATTTTTATTTTTACACTTATTATTTATCTAATTATCCACTACTGCTGCTCCTGTAAAAACCTATGTTTAACTGTTTAGATTTTTAATTTAATACAGATATGGAGTCTGATTCTGAACACTGTCTCTTACATTTTGATATCGAAGAAGTCGCTGTTTCTATGGCAACAGTACTTAACTCTGTTGTTGCCTCTGACACCAATGATATCGAAATCGTAGTGACAGCACTCAGAATCAACCCTAATAATTTTGTCTACTGCGATACTTTGCAAAGCTTAAAGACAAATTCCAACTTTTTTTTTTTCCATTTACAGTTCTCTGAAGATCATTTTCAGAATTATCGTGTAATTACGCAGTCTCTGGGAAAATTATTAAAAAATATTTTAAGGTGATTTGTCTCCTTTTTTATGGTTTAACCCCTTGAAAGGCGGTGGGATATATTTCATACTATTTAACATTAATTAAGATATTCACCAAATTTTTTTAATAAAATTTTACTTTCATAACTTTGCTGAAAAGAAAAGCTGTAAAATGGCCTTTCTTTATTTTCAAATAATTTTTTTGAAAATTCTGACGTGAATTCAACGTTACAAAAAGATAATTACTTGCCTCTGAAAGGGTTAACAAAAAGGATTTGCGGTCACTGCTTCCCGAATTAATGCCTTTTTCTTGAATTAATACCCTTTCTATTTTTCAAATAAAAATTTATATTCCAACATAACATGATTATTTTCTAAGACTTTGTTGAATGACTTTCATTGGATCACATTTTGATTCTTTTTTTTTTTTTAATAATTTTACAGAAAGAAAAAAAATCAACTCTAATAATCCTCTTAAGACGTAATTCTAAATGTATTAACCATGGAGACAAATTTACCGCATCACGCACTACCTTAAAATTTCTCTCACAGTTAACCGTATCTGAGAAAAAATGAAAAATCCTTTCGTAATCTCAACCCTTTTTCCGGCCACATAGTCAATCCTTTATTCATTCTTCGGTTTGCATGCAATGAAAAAAAAAAGCATTTTCTAGGTAATACTTCCTTTCCTTGTTTAACCCTCACACCACTAACACACATCTTAACACTTCCTTTCTACTAAAATCGTTTGTCGTAAGGTAAAAAAAAAAATACAAAATAAAACAAGAGGTCGAAAACCTTACCTTTTTCCGAAGGTCGCATCCCTGGATAAAAAAATTCGTTTTCTACTGCATCTTTCATAGTCATCATTTTTTCGATCGGTGACGTCATTTAGGTTGGTCGTGATTGGATCAGTTATCTTATGATCGCCTTTTTGTCCCCTCATAGTGTGCGCGCGCTTCTCTTGCTGTCACCGGGGGGACTCAAAGGGGTTTCTAGAGGTTTTTTTCGGGGTGCAATGGGTTACTAAACAGTACAGTGTCGTTGACATCGAAGAGCAGGAGGGCTCCAGAATTTTAGGGGTTAGTAATGACAAGGATGTGAATTTGAAAAGGCCGGATGTTATATAACAGGAAAAGGGTTGGTGTGGTAAAAGGATTCAGTCTGGCTTTTTCCTGAGCGTAATAGGACTAAGATACGAATAGTTTAACTTTATTTAGGAATTCTAATATGAAAATGTTGGGTTACTTTAAAAACAAAATATGTCGCTTTTAACCACAATCACCGAAATTAGGCACGCATTCTAAGTCAGATACCAATGAGCTTACCAGACTTTTTATTTTCCTATAAATGCGCCATTTTTCTAAAAAAATTTCACGAAAAACTATATTTTAAGCTAATTATCGGAGCATGAAACCTCCAAAAATGTAATAACAATGACTTTATGCCATGCAATTGTATTACAAGAAAAGGGTTCGTATAGTAGAAGGAGCCTGTCTGGCATTTTCCTAAGCATAATAAGACTAAGATTATCAAATAGTTAAACTTTATTTATGAATTATAATATGAAAATGGTGGGTTACTTTTATATTAAAATGTCCCTTTTAGCCACATATCACTGAAACTAGCCACGCATTCTAATTCAAATACCAAGGAGCTTAACAGACTTTTTATTTTCCTATAAATGCACCATTTTTCAAGAAAAAATATCACGAAAAACTATATTTTAAGCTAATTATCGGAGCATGAAACCTCGAAAAATATAATAACAATGGCTTTATGCCATGCGATTGCATTACAGGAAAAGGGGTTCGTATGGTAGAAGAATTCAGTCGGGCTTTTTCCTAAGCGTAATAGGACTAGGATACGAATAGTTTAACTTTATTTGTGAATTATAATTTGAAAATGATGGGTTGCTTTTAAAACAAAATAAGTCACTTTTAGCCACAATCGTCGAAATCAGCCACGCATTCTAATTCAGATACAAAGAAGCTTAACAGACTTTTTATTTTTCTATAAATCTGCCATTTTTCAAGAAAAAGTACCACGAAAAACCATGAAGCCTCCAAAAATATAATAACAATGACTTTATGCCATGCAATATGTCATGCAATTGTATAATAGAAAAAGGGTTAGAGTGGTAAAAAAAAAAAAATCAGTCTGGCTTTTTCCAAAGCGTAATAGGACTAAGATACGAATAATTTAACTTTATTTATGAATTCTAATACGAAAATGGTGGGTTACTTTTAAAACAAAATATGTCGCTTTTAGCCACAATCACCGAAATTAGGCACGCATTCTAATTCAGATACCAAGGAGCTTAACAGACTTTTTATTTTTCTATATAAATGCGCCATTTTTGCAAGAAAAAATATCACGAAAAACTATATTTTAAGCTAATTATCGAAGCATGAAACCTCCAAAAATGTAATAACAATGACTTTATGTCATGCAATTTCATTACAGGAAAAAGTTTGGTGTGGTAAAAGGATTCAGTTTGGCTTTTACCCGAGCGTAATACGACTAAGAGACGAATAGCTTAAATTTATTTATGAATTCTAATATAAAAATGGTGGGTTAATTTTAAAACAAAATATGTCACTTTTAGCTACAAACACTGAAACTATCCAGGCATTCTAATTCAGATACCAAAGAGCTTAACGTACTTTTTATTTTCTTATAAATGCGCCATTTTTCAGAAAAAAATGTCACGAAAAACTATATATTTTAAGCTAATTATCGGAGCATGAAACCTCCAGAAATGTAATAACAATGACTTTATGTCATGCCATTGTATTACAGGAAAAGGACTGGTGTGGTAAAAGGATTCAGTCTGGCTTTTACCAGAGCGTAATACGATTAAAATACGAATAGTTTAACTTTATTTATGAATTCTAATATGAAAATGGTGGGTTACTTTTAAAACAAAATACGTCACTTTTAGCCACAAGCACTTTTCCCCGGTCTCCCCTATTTTAAGCTAATTATCGGAGCATGAAACCTCCAAAAATATAACAGTGACTTTATGTCATGCAATTGTATTACAGGAAAAGGGTTGGTGTGGTAAAAGGAATCTGTCTGACATTTTCTTGAACGTAATAAGACTAAGATTCGAATAGTTAAACTTTATTTATGAATTCTAATATGAAAATGGTGGGTTACTTTTAAAATTAAATGTCACTTTTTGCAACAAATCACTGAAAATATGCAATGCATTCTAATTCAGATACCAAGGAGCTTAAGAAACTTTTTATTTTGCTATAAAAGAGCTATTTTTCAAGAAAAAATATCACGAAAAACTATATTTTAAGCTAATTATCGGAGTCTGAAACCTTGAAACATCCAAAAATATAATAACAACGACTTTATGTTATGCAAGTTACAAGAAAAGGGTTGGTATGGTGGAAGGATTCTGTCTTGCATCTTACTGAACATAATACAACTAAGATACGAATAGTATAACTTTAGTTATTAATTCTACTGTGAAAATGGTTACGCTGTATTAACATTTATCAAGCCAGCATATCTTACTTTGGGTTATTTTTTTTTTAAACTATATATGTCACTTTTAACTACAATCGTCGAAACTCGCTACACATTTCAATTCAGAGACTAAATACTTAACATACTTTTTATTTTAATATAAATTCTCCATTTTTAAAGAAAAACTATCACAAAAAACTATATTTTAAGATAGTTATCAGACCATAAACCTCCAAAAATATAATAACAATGACTTTATGTCATACAATATGTCATGCAATTGTATAACGGAAAAAGGATCGGTGTGTGGTAACAGAATTCAGCCTGGTTTTTTCCATGTCGTTATACGATTAAGATATGAATGGTTTAAATTTATTTAGGAACCCTACCGTGACAATGGTTACTATATATTAGCATGTTTCATTAAAGCACTGTCTTACTTTGAGTTATTTTCAAACAAAAGATGTCACTTTTAGCTACAATCACCAAACCAGCCACTCCATTCTAAATTCAGATACCAAATTTCTTAACAGATTTTATTCCCCCTATAAATGTTACATGTTTCAAGAAAATATCATATCATCAAGAACCATATTTTAAGCTAATTACAGGAACATGAAACCTCAAAAAATATAATAACAATGATTTTATGCCATGCAGAATGTCATGCAATTGTCTAATAGAAAAAGGATTAGTGTATTAACCCTTAAATGCCGGGTGTTGCTTCTCGGCAACATACCCAATTTCGGCTCTAAAATTCTATTAGAATAATATTGAAGCTATTATGCCTAATGTTGCCAATAAAATACATTCTGAAAATATTATTAAATCGATTTTGAACATGTAGATAGCAACACTTGTGCTGTTTAAAAATAAAGATAGATTTATTTTTTCGATTGTTGCTACTTGTTCTTTTTGTTTTGTTTAGAAGCTTGCGAAATACCCTATTTTGTTCTGCAATGAGCAAGTAAAATTTATTTCTTATTATAGTTCCTAAAATTCATGTGTGTTTAATATTATAGAATTTTATCAAGGGAAATTATTTTTTCAATTAAAGACCAGTATTGCCGATTAGTAACAAACTGTTTTTTAGCAGTAAACCATACTTAAAACAAAATATGATTTTTGTAAGTATTTTTCCCATGATTTATTTAAAAAATGAAAACCAAAAAGCATTATTACAATGATTTTTGAAAAATCAGGCATTTAAGGGTTAAAAGAATTCAGTCAGGTTTTTCCTGAGTGTTATACAACTAAGATACTAAATAGTTTAACTTTATTTATGAATCCCACTGTGAAAATGTTTACTTGTATTAGTATTTTCGCCAGGGCAGTATTTTACTTTGAGTTATTTTAAAACAAAAGATGTCACTTTTAGCCAAAATCGCCGAAACCAGTCACACATACTAAATTCAGATACCAAATAGTTTAACTGACTTTTTACCCGACTGCCAAAAAGGGTTATGTGTTTCACGCGTATTTGGGTATGTAGATTTCTTTATGCCCTCGAAACATCCCAGCGGCTGGATGGATTTTAATGAATGAGGTCTCTATAGATTCGTCTTAACCGTCCGATGGTTATAGGCTAGGTTTTGGTTTTATAAATTTAAAATGGCGGTAAATATGAAGAGAAAATTTTACGCACCACCCTATTCAATGGCATGTCATTGGATAGGTCTTTCAAAATGAAGGCAATGTTTCATTGTCTATTTTACAATCAGAAGCTCCGTTTAAATATTATACAACCTGGAAGTTGTGTAGGTAGGATCTCTAGTTTTACTGCAACTCTAACCATCATATACATCTATAAGCCTCATCAAAACAGTGTTTATAGATAGGAACTAACAATTAAACACTTAAAAGTCATCAATACAAGTAAATAGAAAAAAATAGGTAAGTAATATAAAAAATAGTTTCAAATTGATGAGAAATAATTAATTAGTTCGCTTTTTACGCAGTCATGTTTTTTGATTTTTTAAATTTAATTTCCCCTATAAATGTTACATGTTTCAAGGGGAAAAAAATCTCGAAAAACTATATTTTAAGCTAGTTATCGGAGAATGAAGTCGCCAAAAATATAATAGCAATGACTTTATGTCATGCAATATGCCATGCCGTTTTATAATAAGAAAAGGGTTGGTATGGTAAAAGAATTCAATCTAGCTTTTTCCTGAGCGTTATACAACTAAGACACTAAATAGTTTAACTTTATTTATGAATCCCACTGTGAAAATGTTTACTTAGCATGTTTCATTAAAGTACTATCTTACTTTGAATTATTTTAAATCAAAAGATGTCACTTTTAACCAAAATCACCGAAACCAGTCAACACATTCTAAATTCAGATACCAAATAACTTAACTGACTTCCCTCCTCCCCCTCCCTATAAATGTTACATGTTTCAATAAAAAAAAAAATCACGAAAAACAATATTTTCAGCTAGTTATCGGAGCATGAAGTTTCCAAAAATATAATAGCAATGACTTTATGTCATGCAATATGTCATGCCGTTGTATAATAAGAAAAGGGTTGGTATGGTAAACAAATTCAGTCTAGCTTTTTCCTGAGCGTTATACAACTAAGACACTAAATAGTTGAACTTTATTTATGAATCCCACTGTGAAAATGTTTACTATGTATTAGCATGTTTCATTAAAGTACTATCTTACTTTGAGTTATTTTAAAACAAAAGATGTCACTTTTAACCAAAATCAGCGAAACCAGTCAACACATTCTAAATTCAGATACCAAATAACTTAACTGACTCCCCCCCCCCCCTCCCTATAAATGTTACATGTTTCAATTTAAAAAAATCACGAAAAACAGTATTTTCAGCTAGTTATCGGAGCATGAAGTCTCCAAAAATATAATAGCAATGACTTTATGTCATGCAATATGTTATGCCGTTGTATAATAAGAAAAGAATTGGTATGGTAAACAAATTCAGTCTAGCTTTTTCCTGAGCGTTATACAACTAAGACACTAAATAGTTTAACTTTATTTATGAATCCCACTGTGAAAATGTTTACAATGTATAATACCATGTTTCATTAAAGTACTATCTTACTTTGAGTTATTTTAAAACAAAAGATGTCACTTTTAGCCAAAATCACCGAAACCAGTCAACACATTCTAAATTCAGATACCAAATAACTTAACTGACTCCCCCCCCCCCCCCACCTCTATAAATGTTACATGTTTCAATAAAAAAAAAAAAAAAAAAAAAAAATCACGAAAAACAATATTTTAAGTTAGTTATCGGAGCATGAAGTCTCCAAAAATATAATAGCAATGACTTTATGTCATGCCGTTGTATAATAAGAAAAGAGTTCAGTCTATAGCTTTTTCCTGAGCGTTATACGACTAAGATACGAATAGTTTAACTTTATTTATGAAATCTACTGTGAAAATGGTTATTTTGTATTAGCATTTTTCATTAAAGCTTTGGGTTATTTAAAACCGAAATATGTCAAATAAAAATAAAAGGGTCAATCCATTTCAAGTGGTCCAGAAAATGTCATATTCGTTGCTCGACCATTTTTAAAAAATCTGAAATTTTTTGTACAACAACCCTAACATGATGGAAGTTCAAAATGACTATTGTTTTAATTTTATTAATTTTTGTTTGTGCATGGCGGCCATCTTTGTTTCATCGTCTGCAGCAATTTTCTCACAACAAGGGTTTACGCAATTGTAAATATTTCATCGGTTATTTATCCAATTCAAGTGCGGATTAAAGCAATTTGTACAGAATACATTGGGCTAAAAATCTGGTAATGGAGTAGTTTCCGAAACTAACTGCTTATTGGTAAAATTTAAGCATAAATTTTCAGTTTTTTTCCAAAATTTGTCCGTTTACAAGAGGAAATTTTTCTAGCAAGGAAAACTGTCAACACGACATAATTTTTTTACAAATAGGCCGAAAGTACTTGTACTCACACGCCGAGTTCTAGATCTGGGACTTGCTTTCTCTTCGCTAAAAAAATCCCAAATTTTTCAAAAATGACAAAAATCGCACTTTTCAGGCTTTGATATCTCTGGTGGAGCACGAGATAAAAATCTGAAATTTTTTTTATAAGAGTATTGTATGGTAGTGTTATGCACAAGAAATTTCAGGATGGAGATTTGACTACAAGCTGAGATATGGCAAGGGCAACATGTCAAAACAATACTGCCAAACTATTGTTTTGTTGTAGTCACAGCTAAGTATTTATCTCAGAGTATCATTTAAATTTATTTTTTAGATTATCTTTAAATAATAGTAACAGAAAATAAATCTTTTGCAATTAATTTAAAAAATAATTATGCCTAAGACTTACATTTTGTATGGTTTCAGTAATTTTTGTTGTAATTTTAATAACTAAAAGAAACCTCAGCAATTTTACATGTATATACAAGACCTGGGACAAAAACAGAATAGGGAAAGAGAAAAGCTGTTAATGTTGGCATACTTGTTGAGACATGATCAAACGTGTCAAAACACATTCCTGTTTGTTGGTTTAAAAACCACAATTTTAATGCTGCTTGCCAGTCCCTGAAACTTGTTCCTACCATAAGTATGTTCCTGTAAATGAAACATTATGCGATGTTACCATGCATCAGCCTCAAGTAATTTTCAGAAAGTAAAGATACCCAAAGCCTTTTCAAAATTTATACTGCAGAAAAATCACATTTTTTCATAAGAGGTAAGCTAGGAATTATTGATGAATTGAGACTTGCACGTAGTGATTTCAAAGTATATTTCTATGAGCCAGCAGGGCCAAGATATTAAATCAAGTTATCAAGAGATGACAAGACTTGGTTCCTACAAATAAAATTTTGAGAAAGATCAAAATTGTGGTTTTTGAACCAAAAAGCAAGAATGTGTTTTGACACGTTTGATCATGTCTCAACAAGTATGACAACATTAACAGCTTTTCTTTTTCCCTATGTTGTTTTTGTCTCAGGTCTTGTATAAAAATATTTTTTTTTCTTTATGTAAAAGTGCTGAGGTTTCTTTTAGTTACTAAAATTACTTACAACAAAAATTACTGAAACCATACAAAATGTATGGCCTTAGGCATAATTATTTTTTTTTATTAATTGCTAAGCTTTGCAAAGGGCTTTATTTTCTGTTACTAATATTTAAAGACAATAAAAAACATAAATTTAAATGACACTCTGAGTTAAATACTTCCCAGCAAGCACAAAACTGACAGATTGATAAAAGAAAGATACCTTTCGACAAACACCACAGGTAGTATTTTGATAACAGTCAATCTTAACATAACTGTGTCGATTCTGTCCTTTTGTCTTATATCTTTGGCGATACGCGAATGGGTTATCAATTTGTCGCCAGAAAATCGACACATCGCGATATAATCGATACGTATTCGATACAAATACGCATGAATTCGGATATTATAGGCACAAAAAAGGAAACAAAATGACACAATATTTCTTATAGATCAGTTTCAACTGACGTCACACCCTAGCAACCAGCTTA
Organism: Maratus speciosus; assembly: GCA_963932465.1. NCBI lineage: Eukaryota > Metazoa > Arthropoda > Arachnida > Araneae > Salticidae > Maratus > Maratus speciosus. The sequence continues at coordinate 430,074,658 of OZ010797.1, read as the reverse complement.
GCAACCATTTGAGCGTTTTGTTTACCCTTCAAATTTGGCTACTTTAGCTATTTATATATATATATTAATGGACTTCACTATCTAAAATTTTAAAGTTTTATGAATACAATCATAAAATCTATCTGTCCATATGTTGTTCTAGGGGGAAAAAAAACAAACAATTCATGAAACACAAAAAGAACATTAAAATTTCTCCTCAGCTATTATTAATGCTGAAATTAGTATTATATATAAAAGTTATATATTTTATTTATTGCAGATTTGTTTTTTTTTTTTTTTTTCTCGTATGACATTTGCCTTTAATTCCATTTATGATTTTAAAAGTATATATATATGTTATTCCAAAGAAGCCAATTCTTCCGAGGGAAAAAAAATCGTTTAACTTTTCTAATTAATTCTGAAGCATAAAGAATATTCTAATTTTTGCTCAACTATTCAATTATCAACTTGTTTTTGACCATAAAGAATATATTTTCTTTTAACTTTCTAACTAATTGTGAAACATAAAAAGATATTCTAATTTCTACTCAATTCAATGGCTAACTTGCTTTTGACCATAAAATAGATTTAATGCTGAAATTAGCATTAAAAAAAAGTTGATAGTTTTACTTATTTGAGACTATTCCTTTTTTCATCTTATGGGATTTGCCTTGAAATCTATATATAATAAGAAAAAAAAAACTTATTACTTACAAAATTAAATATTATCAGCTGTTAATACAGGCATTTTCCCCCTTGAATAATAAAAAAAGTTTTGGGATATAACATGTTTTGTTTTTGAGATGCATAAACCATTTAAATAAACAAAAAGTATACCAATAAAATTGTGACAATTCAAATTTAGGATAAGGGGGGCTTAAGTGGAGTAACTCATACTTCATAAACTTTTATAGACACTTAACTACAACAAATTGAAAATTTTGTATCAAATAGAGTTAAATTCAAAATTTGCAAACTAACATGCCAACCAAAAATAACTCCATATTCATACACACACCAAATATAAACATTTTTGTTTAATTTTTAAAATATTCACACTAAACTTTATGTACCAAAATTGCAGTGCATTAAACTATGCACTGCTGTTTTGCAAGAATTAAATTTTCTAATACTTGAGGCAATCATTGAGACTTCATGCAAAATCAAACATGAAAGTAAAAAAATAAAATATATAAATAAATCATGCCCCTCCCCTTTTGTGATAAACCTTGAAATGTGTCTTCCTTTTCAAACTGCACCTGGAATTAAGAGTTCTATGTAGCTATCCCAAGCTATTTGTATACAAGTTAAGGCTGTAATTTTATGTTTACACATGTCTACAAAAAGAGAGTCTGTAGCCTTAAAAAGAATGGTTTTAGTCATTTTCGGACATCATCTACTAAAGTAAGGTTTTTTCTTCTCTTTATGCTCCATCTGAAAATACCTACCGTCCTACGATAGCTGAAATAAATATACACAGACAATTTAAAGCAATGCTAGTGTTTTCATTGTGCTACTTTATTTCTTAAGCATAATTTCTGCTTACAAGTTATATATATTACTTAATGATTAGATACAATTATATTACAATTTGAATTAAACAAGAAAAGCTAGAGCGTCAAGGCTACTTTCAAATATGACTTTTCTTTTTGTAATATATTAATCGAAAGTTAACTTTTTTTTACTTTGTACAGAAAGTTTAGAACTTTATATATTTAAAGGATACATTTATAAAAAAAAAAAAAAAAAAAAAAAAAAAAAAAAAAAAAATTATAAAAAAAATTTTTTCTAAAACATTTTTCATGTTTGGCTTGAATATACTAAAATTTTAAGTATCCTGTTCTGACTTTGTCCTCTGCAAATTCAAATCAATTAAAAATGAATAATTAAATAAAGTAAAATAATATTCCAACTATAGCACAAATTCTACTTAACTGTATAAATCGTAATATATCGCATAACATTTTAAATTGTATCTAATAAAAATAACTTTTGATAATAAGATTAAAAAATAACAATACAAATACATGGTAATTTCTTTATTAACATCATTCATATTCACATTAGAATTTTCAATTGCAACAATGTTTTTTTCGAGATAACAATTTTCAATTTGATCTGTTGCGTATTGCAGCCTACTTGGCTATCCAGCTTTATATCACGTTGATTGCAGAATCTTCATGCATCTTATTATGTCATACAGATATAGAAGCTATAAAAATATAAGAAAAATATAACTTATTAAACTACATTAATATTACCAGTACAAGTTACAGTTTTGATACAGGGTTTAAAAAAGATTTTATTTCAGAAACTGATTGCTTTTCTTTTCATTGTAAAAAGTGCTCATGCATGCATTTACAATGAATGATGATAGCATATTTAACCCATTCTAGACAGGGTTGCAAAAACCCCACCTGGTACCTACCCCCCCCCCCCCCAAAAAAAAGGGTGAGTTTTTTTGGGGGGTAAAACCCACTCTAAAAAACCCAATAAAACCCACGTCAAAGCAGGTTTTATTGGGTTTTTTAAAATCCATATTATTATTTAATATTCAGTAACTTTTATGTTAGTTTTTTAACCTTTTGTGTTTAAAGCATTACACTATCCTATTAAAACATATTTTGGGTGTACTACCAAATCCAAATGTGACAGTCAAAATGAAATAAGTGATTAAGTCTTTTAAAAGCCTATTAATATTAAGAAAAAAAAAAAAAAGCCAAAATCAATATACACAGCTGATCATAAAAAAGGACCTTTTGCAAAAAAACCAAACAACCCGGGTTTTGTTTGTTTGTTTAAATCTGTTTTTTTTTTTTTTTGTATAATTTCCTATTACATACAGATGCATGTTTGTTGATAAAAATAAGCATTGTTGGATATTATATAAGTATTATAACTTTATTTCAAAATATTCAAATTATATAATTACAATCATTTATGTAGATAATTGGAATCATTTGTAATTTAAATATTTTTAGTAACATCTACGTTCAAAGAATAAACTGTTCTATACAGTGAACCATAGATATCTTGAAAATATTATCAAGCATTATTTGATTAATAAATAATAAAAGATTAAAGATTTGTTTCAAAAATGTGTTCTTAGTGGGAATACAGATAAAAAGTAATCTATTAAAGTAACTCATATATGTGATATGTGGTTATTATATAATATTATATGATGTCAGAAGTAAAAGCTTTTTTACAGACTCTTACACTGTTTATTTGTGTTATTTCAATTCAAATTACTTGTACATTAAGTTAATCAATAAAAATATAATAAGATTTCTTAATTTAATACATATACTTAAAAAAAAAAATAAGGGACTCCAACTGCCCTCACTTCTTAAAAAAAAAAAAAAAAAAAAAAACCAGCCGGGTTGGGTTTTTTAAAAAAATAAAAAACCCGGGTTTTTTGCAACCCTGATTCTAGGGCAAAGTAATTCTGCTAATTAAAAATTGAAATGAGATGATCACTTAGAAATGGTAATGCTAAGAAAAAAAGAATACCTAAGAAATTTAGGGGGAAAACTGCTTTTATAATAAAAAAATTCCCATTGGAAAGAGAAATTTTTTTTACAAAACAGAATACTCGAGAACTTTTCCAAATTCAAAACTCGAAATTTCATTTAAAAAAACTATTTAAAATTTTATAACAGATACATTCTGATACTTTTCTTGACATTTTGTTTTATGTTCAATGCCTTACATGGAAAACATTAGAGAAAAAAAAAAGGGTGGGTACAAAGAAGTGAACATTTCAGGGTGAAGGTTGAGATATGAAATTCACTAGTTATACTAACTGTCAAATCAAAATAAATATTTCAGAAAAAATTCCAAGCAATGCAACAATGTGCTAATTTTTTTTTTAAAGTGAATTGGGGGTGATAATAGTAGGAAGTGAAAATCTAGATGAAATTTCTGAAGAAAACTACACCTGGAGTAGGGTTTGCGAAAACAAATCATTTCGCTCACTTTTAAGGGGGCAAAGCTTTCAATTATTTTTCTAAATCACAATAAAATTTATTGAATTCCATAGCATTTTTGGTTGATTACCAACGACTTTTCCAGGTACTGCAGTACTTTCTCGTAAAATATTATGACATTTGATATTTTGTAACACAGTATTTGTTACATACAATCTATACATATGATTTATGAACTTGACATCTTCAAATTCAAACAATCATTCAGATTAATAATTTTTACATTTTAATATACAGTTAAGAATTTATTCATTGTGTAATGTGCCCAAAGGCTATTTTCAAAGTACTTTATATGCCCAGTGGTCCTTGGTGCTCTTTTTAACACATCTCTTCTTGCAAAATATGTTAATTAGGCATAAGGTAAAAAAATTATGAATTTCATGAATTGGCCGAGGAAAAATATTGAAATTTGTTGACTGATCAAGGAGAAGGTGAGATGTACAAAATTTGCTAGTTGTTCAGGAAAATATCTCAAAATTTTACTGATTAAATTACTCTAAACAGCTACAACTGTACCCAGCAAAAAACGAAAAAAAAAAAATTCTAGATGTCAGAACCCCCCCCCCCCCCCCCCCAAACATACACTTCATTGTAAGTTCCCATGTTTTAAACTTAATCTTTAAAGATATGGGTGGTGCATCCTATGCAGCTTCAGTTTTTATATTCATAAATAACAACTTTTAATAATAGTCTTATTTAATGCAATGTGCACAGAAAATTATAAACATCAAATTATTATACATAATAAAACACTGACTTAACCATAATCAATATTATACACAACCATAAATCAGGGATCACTCTAGAACATAAAAAAGGGCAGGGCGCATATTACAAAAAAGGGCATTTTTTTTTGTAAAGGGCACATTATTTAAAAAAAGGGGGCATTTTTGTAATAACTGCATACTGTTTAGAAAACACATTAATATTACTTTTATATAATCTCAGAAATAATACACTTTCATATCACCGGAGAAACGCAAATTTCGCTAAAGGATCGCGGAAAAACGCAAATTTCGTCAAAGAATCGCGAATTTCATTCAAGGATCACGGAAAAAACGCGAATTTTGTCAAAGTATCAAGGCATAAAACCAAAAATTTCGTCAAAGAATCGCGGAAAAAACGAAATTTCGTCAAAGGATCGTGAACAAAAACGCAAATTTCGGCAAAAGATCGCGAAAAAAATTCAAATTTCGTCAAAGGATCGCGAATAAAAACGCAAATTTTGTCAAAAGATCGCGAAAAAACCTCCCACAAATTTCATCAAAAAAATCGCGATAAAAAACGCAAATTTCATCATAGTACGAAAAAAAAGCAAATTTACTCAAAGGATTGCGGAGAAAATGCAAAGTTTGTTATTGGATCACTGAAAAAACGCGGATTTTGTCAAAGGGCCGCGGAAGAAACGCGAAACTCGTCAAAAGGCCGCGGAAAAAACGCATAGTTAATGTCGCGAGGGGATCCCTCCCCCCCCCCCCCCCCCATTCTGCTGTAACCTTTCAGAAAATTTTCTATGAATTTCAGTTTTTTTTTTTTTTTTTTACTCATAATCACCCCTTATCTGTACATAAGTTCAAACTATATACTTATCGCAGAAATTGTGAAAAATACAGCACAACAGCGCCACCTGTTCGGGCATTTACACCAAAACTTAATCAGCGTCTATTTGTGTCAACGTCTAACAGAATATGAAGTTTGAGGAAATTCCTTTAATTAGTTCTTCAGATATAGTTATCGCGGAAATCGGGAAAAATGCAGCACAGCAGCGCCACCTGTTGAGCAATTTACACTGAAAACTAATCAGCACCCATTTATATCAAGGTCTAACTGAATTTTAAGTTTTATTAAAATCCGTGCAATAATTCTTGAGATAGAGCACCCATAAAATTTTTGTCACGTACGGACATACCGGCAGACTGTTTTCAAAAAACAGTCAAATCGTGTTCAGGACGTTCTAAAACGTATAAATTTGTCGAAAACCGGAAGTCGAAAATTTTCACGAATCCAATAATGTCTTCTTGTAAAGGTAGAAGAAAGAAAGGGGGGGGGGGATTCCGTCTTATGCATCTTATCGTTTGCATTTTCCATTCTTTATTAAAGGAGCATTTTGTCACAATTTGAAAAAAACTTTGAAAAACAATTATCAGACTGATATGGCCAAAGAAATCCAGATCCGGACCATATCAGCAGAAAAAAGATTAATGGCCGGCCCGAATCTAATAATAAAAAAATCGGCCGTGGATCGTGCCAGGCCGAGCCGACAAAAAAATTAAACGGGCCTATAACAAAATTAAGTATTTTCTGAAAGATCTTTTGTCTGTATTAAAACATCGAAACGCCATTCGATTACATAGTTTCCGAATAAGGGCACCTGTTATTTTTTTTTGCGTTTCTGAAAAAAATGAATTCAGATATGTGTCAGAAAGTGGATCTTTTAGATTTCAGCGTTAATAAATTAAATATTTTCAGAAATGTTTTTATTATACAGCTTAAAAAGTTATGGTGCTTTTAAAGCTACTTTTTTCTTTTATTCTAAATTATTATATTGTGTATTTTTTGTCATAATAACACGTAATCTAAAACGTACTGCAAAATTTTCCCATAAATATGTGTGCAGCATTCCTTAAAATAATCTTAATTGCGTATCTAAAAGAAAATTGGAATTTTTTTTGCAGAAATTGAGTCGGGCTGGAAAGGGCCCGATTTAATTGACTTTGCACGGACCGAATCGAAGTTTTTTCTTTCACACTGTGCCGAAGCATAAAAATATGGTCGCACTGACCTCTGCTTCCAATGCATAGTTAATTTTGTTTTTTCTTTCTGATAGTAAATTCTAACTCAACTATTGTTTATTTTTATCTGACTTTGCAGATTCCGATTACGTGATATACCACGTTCAAGAAAAGTTTTTGTTTATTGATGCGTATTATGAATAATCTTTGAGTACTTGAGAATGAGAATGTAGTTTAGGTATTTCATTCTGTCATGATTTAATTTATAAACATCTAAAAGTAGTTTAACAGTTGAGCAGTATATTTTAGGAGTTTTGTTTTTGATTGTATTATATGTGAAAGATAGGACGATAGGAGGGTAAAAATGGAAATAAATAAATGGCTGGAAAACATTTATTTTGTAAAAATCCCGTACTTGGATAAAATATATATACAGAACGCCGTTTTTTTTTTTTTTTTTTTTTGAAAGTAGGCTATTTTTGCGCTCTGCCGAGAGATTTGGGAACCAAACTGCCTTCTGATGCAGCTTTTTTGTCTCATGTAAATTTCCTAGTTAACATTTTTGCCGTGAATTCCGCCATCCCGTCTCCCCTGCGCCTAAAGGAATTTATTTATTAGGGATGCGGAATCAATAATCCGCATCCCTAATACATAAATTCCTTTTATCAATAATTTTAATTTGTAGATTTCGCCTAATTCATGATTAAAAATCGCTTTTACAGTTTGCAAGATATCGAGTAGAGAAGGAAGGGCGGCCGTAAGACTTTTGAGACGCTACTTCCCTCACGCAAAAGCACCCGCTCGCTAATGTTAATCCTATGGGTGAAATTTTTGAAATACCTAGTTTGCATTTCAATACATTTTAAATGATTTTTTTGCGTTAAATAGCTAATATCGATCTCTACAAAGGCCGCTTTTTATTTTGCGATTTTGTTTGCTTTTTTCTTTTTTTAAATGAAGATATTTGAGACTTAAGAGAAAGATTTTATCTATTGAAAAAGATGACCGAGTGGAAGTTTAATTTGTGATGGGATAATAAATTAATCATGAAAAGACTTCCTTTCGGACGGAATTTAGATCTCTTGTAATTAGTGAGGGGGGGGGGGGGGGGGCTGCTCGGGGCACTAAAAACTATGAGAAGGAAAATACACAAAATTCTTGATTAAAATTTAAGTTTCTTTACAATATATCAACCGTAGGGCGCCGAAAAAAAAAAAAAAAAACGTAGATATTAAAGACGCCCTTCCTTATAAGAACATTTATAATTTACGTAATTTTACTGTATGAAAAGCATTAAAAATAATGGAAGTACCTTCTCGATCTTTTCCGTGAAATAATCCGTTACTTTAGCACATCTGTTTGTGTATTTAGGCTAATATCAGACGTACGTAAGCAAAAAAGCGTGCAAGAAGACGTTCGTCTGACATTAGCCTTTAATATATTCACGTTCATTTTCCCTTTTCCTATGATTTTTGAATGACATTTTTAAAACTTAAGGTAACTTCTTCCTTTTTTTTAGAAAAACGGGTTGATTTGACTACAGAATAAAAGTAAAAATTCTTTTTCTCGATTTTTTTATAGACTTCCTATAAGCTATCATGTGGTCAAAGATCAGAACAAATGGTCATAATACTATTTCACCAGAGCTGGTGAGATGAATCAATGACAAAGAATTTTTTGCTTCAGTTACCCCTTTAAGTTTTGTTCAATGGAGGTCTAGTGACATACCACATAGAAGAGAACAAAGAGAGTGGGAGGAAAAGGGGAGAATTACTCCAGACTTATCAATCTAAAAAGGAACGATAGTGGGGAATTTTTGAAAGTACAATACAAAGAAGGCAAGATTTTACCCTAGAAAAAAAGGAGGGCGGATTTCTACCTGGAAAAGGGGCAAGAAGGGCGGGATTTTTCTTGAAAAGGGCACGAGGGCGGGCCGCCCCGCCAAACCTCTCTAGAGTGATCCCTGCATAAATAATATTACATGCATGGTTTTGTAGTAACATAAAGACACGGGTGACATACTCCATGCACCAATGCCTTTTAAAGCTTAAATATCAACTTTTGGTGCTGAAGAATAGTGCCTGATGTCCAGGGTTGCAGAGTCTGAGTAAAACCCAGTTTTACACAAGAGTCGGAGCGGCTAAAAAAAACAAGCAGACTCAGACTCCAGATTTTTTTGTTAGACATTTTAAAATGAAATGAATCAAATTATATGTAGCTTTAAATCTATAAAATGAATTATTATTGTTACTTATGGACTATACCAGGCTACTCAAGTTGAAGATTACCAATTTATTGCAGTGTACAAAGTAGATACAGAATAACTACACCATACTAACCATGTACAGAGTACACAAAAACTGTTTTAATTCATAACTGTAGTAGATATTTTACATTTAGTAGGGGAGACCGGGGCAAGTTTTCCAACTTTTTACAATTTTATTTTTTCTATTTTGATATAATTGTATTCCCTAGACCTTTCTGTACAAAGTGGCATAATTATTATTCAAAAAACTAAATATACTTTTTCACAAAAATTGGTTAAGTCTTCCAGCCTCCTAAAAATGGTCAGGGGCAAGTTTTCCAACTATACTTTAAATGCTAATAAATCTTGCTTGTTAATTAATAAGTATTTTTTATTAAGAACTAAATGCACAGTAACATAAAAATCAGTTTTAATCCATTACACATTTCAAGACGAAGGTCCAAACAGCTCCCTGGCCGGAATTGGATTTTGCTTTTCTCGCCCCTTTTATCAGATTCCTTTTTTTCAGATGATTCTTTTTTTCCAATTTCAGTTGATGTTTAACAGGAGAATCAGTCAGTACAATACTTCCTATTTCTCTTTCCATGCTGTGTTTGCCTTTTTAGTGCACCTTCACAAAAGTCCTAACTTCTGGTGTAGGCAAAGTTTGTTTGGATGTAGATGGAATGCCTTTTTCATAAGCAATAGGGAAAGTTTGAGTAGAATTCAAGGAACGGCTTCTTTGGAAGTGCTAGCCTGCATTGGTGTAGAAGGATTTGATGCTTTCGGAGTTTGGGGTTTTTTATGGGGGGGGGGGGGGGAGAGGACAATCGATTGTTGAGGAAAGTCTTTTCAGGATTGTTGGTGCTTTCAAGATTTGGCGCGGCAGGAGGTGGCCTGTCAGAAAACTAGGATGGCATAAAAGCAGAGTCTGTAAATATTTCAGGATTCAGTGGGAAAATTCTCGAACTTTTAAATCCTGCCATAATATTGACTGTGAATTAATGCCAGTGGAGCAGCTCTCAGCACGATTAATTTGCTTTTTGAGGGATCCATACACGATGCGATCTCAGTGTTGTAGCTTATGACTATAAAGGCATAATTAACATAAAATGGATTCATTAAATAAATGCATTTTTGAAAAAATTGATAGTTTATTATATTTTTTAATTTATCTTGTTTTTTATATTGATAGTTTTACTGAAATGACTAAATGATCAAACGGGTTCATAAATATATATGGTTATTTGGCCGATTTTACTACACAATAAATACATTTTTGATACAATAAGACTAGCTGATTTAGGAGGGGGACGTTTTCCAATGAGAAACATATTGGAAAACATGCCCCGTATGTTGTTGGAAAACCTGCCCCGTCGCCATATTTGAACTTTTACACTACCTGGATGAATAGCGGTGTAAGTTATTTGCAAAACAAATGCATAGCTACCTGAAGAAAGAAACCCTTTTTTAGTACATCCAATGTCAAAACATGTAAGTTTAACCCTAGTACATTTATTTTACATTTTAATAAAGACTTGAAATTTTACTCGCTGTTGAAAAAATGAAAAAAAAAAAACAGCTTTCCTGACGAATTGACAGCAGCTACTAAACTAACTTTTGTAGATGATGTGCAAGATGTTGCCACTTCAACCAGTTCACCAGCTAGCATCACCTAGCGGCTCATTTAAAAACTAAAGAGAGTTGGAAAACTCGTCCCTATGGAAAATGTGCCCCGGTCTCCCCTATATAAGTACTTCCCCTCATATTTTTGGGGTTTGCTGATAGAACCAGAGGACAAAGGTCTGAAAGGACCCAATGCCCGGAAAATGAAGGTAATTTTTCAAACAGCCCATGTAAGAAGAATTAAGAAAATGTATATTAATGGGCCGGATCAGACTGATAAAAAAATTGATCAAGCTGACAAACCCAATGTAACAAATTTGAAAGAATCAAACTACGCCTATAAAATAGGAACAATTTACAATGGGCATCATTGGGATGAGAATAAATACAAAGGCACGGCCGAACATTTTAGAGGACAGGCCTTAAAATTTCGGCTCATTACCAAAAATGCGAAAATTATAAATTTGTACTATTTTTGGAGGCAAAAGGGCTAAGAACCTGGTATAGCATTGATCTCCCCCTCCCCCCCCCCCCCCCCAGTCAAATATTTCAGGTCTGTATAACCAAAACTCAAAATACCCTTCCTTTATTTATTTATTTTTGTTCACAAGAGTTAAAATAAGATGAAATTGTAATTTTTTTTTTCCTGAATCGGCGGTAACCAAAATAACGATAAAATCGTGAAATTTGTCTTTCATGGTTTGAATTTTAGATTTTTTACGTCCGCAGTTGAAATAAAGCCAAAATTGTAAAATTAATTTTAAAAAAATAACTTTATTTTTTCATTAGAATCCACAGAATCTGAATTATTTCCAAAATAATAAACATTTTATCTTTATTTTGCCACCTTCCATAGAAATTTTTTGAGCCTGAGGACACAGCAAAATAATAACTAAATTGTAACATTTTTGCTTTTTCGACGCAGTCTGCCGATCCAAAATACCGTATTTACTCATGTATAATGTGCACTTTTTTTCCCAAAAAATTTAAGGCAAAAACACCAGGTGCGCGTTATACACAAGATAATTTTTTACTGTTGGATGTAATCACACAATATACATATGAATCAAGAAATGTATTCAAAGAAGAAATGAAAACAGGAAAAATCTTACTTAATAGACGTATTGCTGTATATTTATTTCACTCCTTGAACTTTTTAATACAACAGCGCTACTAACATTATTTAAACATTAATTAGCAGTTCTCATTGTCGCTACTGCTGCTGTCCAAGTCAGTGGCACAGTCGATTTATCCTCGTAAATCATACCGTCTTCAGTTCCACCCATCTGAATGGAAATTACAAGCTTCACATATCCGCTCACATACAGCTGGGAGTGACGCACGCTTCATTCTGCCATTTGGAGAGAAGTTGTGATCTGTTGTTGTCATCCACCGATTGTAAGCATGCCGAAATGAAACCTCAAATGGTCAGTTGATGACAACATTTTGTTAAAATAAAATTCTACTTTTCCTTATCTCCCATACATGGTGCTGTGCCTATGTATTTTTCTCACTGTGTTTACTTTTCGCAGTTACCGGCGAGACGATTGAGTAAATGCTCGAACTGTAATTTTGCTGTTAAAACGTAACTTAATAAATTCTTTCTTTTTTCACATTATATAATTTTACTACACATTTAAGGGCTGCAGCACTTTCATCATCCCTCCTGGTATCACAATCAAATCACTTGAGCGACAAATTTTCGCTTTTACTCCAGACGCCGGCTGTGTGTCTACCACAGAAGCTGTCCAGTACCAGCATCGACGGCTGACGTAAAGCACATAGCCGATTTCCCCACACAACTTTAAACCAATCTTTCATGAGTTTATCCGTCATCCACCTGTTTTCCTGTCCTCTTACAATTATGCTAACTCGAAAAGATTCTTTAGGGATAGTTTTATGTTTAAAAATCACCGTGTGTGATCATACGGTGTATACTTGCGGCCGTCAGCCGTAATGGCCAGCATAATGGCGCATAGTTGCTTGTCTTCTCCTGTTGTGTACACTTCAATGCTTTATCTCCAATGGGATGAACGGTTGTAGTTTCCAGCATATCAAACCACAATGGAGTTTGATCTGCATTCACGATTTGCAACATCTGATATCCCTTTTGTTTTCGTAGCCTTATAACGTACTTGAAGAACTTTATACGCTGTTCTCCGTATTCTTCCGGCAGCTTCTGTGATAGCGTTGTTCTTCACCTGATACAGAGACTGTTACGGATCATAAAGCGTCGTACACATCCATAACTCCCCTTGAAATCTTCTCTCTGGATATTCATTTTCCTAGCTATTTTACAGGCTTCGAACACCAAAATTTAAGCCGAGACCTAGTACCCCGAAAGCCGCACATCCGTTCCATGAATTAAAAACTGCCGCTCCATTTGCGGATATTTACACGATTTCCCCCAAAAAGCACGCTTATTGGATGGTGCTTTTTTTAGTTTTCTTACATATTCCGTCACTCTCGCACACTTGACTCACCAACCCCAAACTTCCGACTTAAAGCACGGTCACCATTTTCTTTTAGATACTGAACTATTTTCAACTTAAATGTCGCAGTTTATCTACATAGATTCTCCATATCACTCGCATGTTGTCAAAAGACGCTCTCAAGTATTTCGTTTAGTGAGTGATGTCAACACAACATGATACGAGACTCATTCCTACCCTCGTCACTCACTCCCCCACACAATCCATATCCGAAGTCTAAAAATAGATTTTCGTTCTCTTTCCTGGCATGACATAACATTTGTTTCGACTTTCTTTACTGAAATTCATTTAGTCAGGGTTTGCCCAAGTGGGCCCGCCCGAATAAACCCGGGTGGGTTTTTTCGGGCGGGCCCACTTGAAAAAACCCATTGTGGGTTTTTTCAAATTTTCTCATGTTTTCACAACTAACATTATTTAATCTGCGGGTTTTTTCGGGCATGCATACTTGAAAAACCCATTGTGGGTTTTTTCAAATTTTCTCATGTTTTCACAACTGTAACATTATTTAATATAAGGCATGAGAATGGGTGAAAACTGGAAAATTGGATTAGCAGTCAGTGGCTGTTAGACAGGGTTTGCCCGAGTGACCACTTGAAAAAAAAAACATTGTGGGTTTTTTCAAATTTTCTCATGTTTTCACAACTGTAACATTATTTAATCTGAGGGTTTTTTCGAGCAGGACCACTTGAAAAAACCCATTGTGGGTTTTTTCAAATTTTCTCATGTTTTCACAACTGTAACATTATTTAATCTAAGGAATGAGTATGGGTGAAAACTGGAAAATTGGGTTAATGGTCAGTGGCTGTTAGACAGGGTTTGCCCAAGTGGGCCCAGCCCGAAAAACACGCCCAGGTTTTTACGGGCATTGAAAAAACCCATTGTGGGTTTTTTCAAATTTTCTTGTGCTTTCACAACTGTATCATTATTTAATCTAAGGTTTGAGAATGCAAAGATAAAGGCCAATTTAAATATATTTCAAAAGAACCAGATTTAAAGGAATTTCTAAGCAGAGATAAAATGACCAAAAAAGAAAGAAGAAGGAAGATTTTCATACCTGTAATCTAAAATGTATTCAAATGCTTTAAATCTTAATGCATGCAAAAAGATTGCACTTGAACCCCATCCTGATTGTTTGCATTGTTATAGCTTTTAAGATTAATCATCCCATTTATTATCCTGCTTCAATGTTCAATGAAAGTGTTATATAGGAGTTTTCCACACAAAAATGGTTCAGATTATGGCAAAAAAGAGTGAAACAGATAAGTTTCCTCCTGGATTTTGTGAGTTTTTTCCTTACATTCAGTACCAGCTACCTCTGCTTCAATCGAACAATACTTTTCCACATTTGGTCTGGTTTGGAGCAAGTTACGTAATCATTTTGGAGTTGATAAAGCAGCAAAGCTAGTAATAAGTGTATCGCTATTTGTGATATAAATTTACAAATGTTACTGACTTCTATGACAATCTAATTTAACATTTAATACTGTTGCAATATATATGTAGCAAATTTTGCTAAAATTTTCAAATATATTATTGCGAATCCCATTTCTTTCAAAAGAAAAAAAAAAGTCTTCAACTGATTTCTGATTTGAAGTGAATGAAAGAAACTATATAAATTTAACATGTTTAACTTAAGGTAAGAATTATATAAAGAAATCCATTTGTGGTTCACTTAATATATGCTTAGTTCAGCAAACTAGTCCCATGAGATACAGATGTACCTTTTAAATTAATTTGATTTTTTTTTCTTTTTATATACTTTTTGTTAATTCATAATTAATGCAAATTATGCCCAAGTTTCACTGATAAATGGAGAATTCAGGTATTATGTATATGAAAATTAGAAGCTTAATGTGATATCCAAAAAAACTCAATAAAGCCCGAAAAAACCCGGGTTTTAGACTAGTGGGCCCAGTGGGCTGGGTTTTTTTTGAAAAAACCCGGGTTTTTTCTAACCCTGCATTTAGTCATTCATTCACTTTCATGTCAAGTTTATGGAGCGTGTTATATACGAGATAAAAGAAATTGGCAATTTTTTTTTCTAAAGTAGGGGTGTGCATGTTATACACGAGTAAATATGGTAGTAAAATTTACATTTTGTGTTTTTCCGACTTCAACAGTTGGATTTTTTGGGTTTGCCTGCACGAAATTGTAAAATTTATAAAGTGGAAAAAGTAATTTTTCAATTTTGAAGCCCTAAAAAGATAAATGCCGAATTTATGAGATTTTAGATTTATTTTTTTTTGTAGTCTATCATTATTTTAACCAACAGGCAACACTAGTACCCCAGCCTGGAGTCGTTTAAATATATGATAGTCAGACATTTCCCCACCGACTCTGCAGCCCTGCTGATGTCTAGTAAAATAGTATAAAAGTAATAGACATCGCATTTATAAAAACAAAAGTTTAAGACAGAAAAAGAATAGATTACACAAAAGCACAGACAGAATATTCCATACACCAGTGGAAAACATTGCAAACTTCAAATTAAACACTTATTGCAAGTTAGGAACTTTGGGAAGAGAAGAAATTAAGTGCAAAGGTTAACCACCACTATGGCAGAATTAACAATTGTTTATTCATAAAACCCAATGGTGCAATCAGTATGCCGCCTGCGTTTTTAAAGGTTGGGTAACTGATTATGGTGAAGGCACCGATTTCCATAAAGCACAAAAATTTTTAATGAATTGATTCAGACAGGAAACTAACAAGGATAGTTTAGAGTTATTAATTATAGTTAACAGAGTTTAAAAGAGTGCAATGTCTTCTAATGAGATTTCAGGGGTCGATCTAGACAAAATTTGGGGCCTGTTTAGGGACCTTTCACAAAAATCTAATAAAATACAAAAATAAATTTAATAAAATGAGCCCCTTCACAAAAATAAAATTTAATAAAATGGGCCCCTTCACAAAATTCATTTTCATAAAAACTGTTTAAAAATGTATAACTTTGTAAATAAAAATCAGTTCACCAAGAACAAAAACTTTAGCAAGAGGATTTGAAGAAGTTCTTGTTAATGAATGCTTTGTTCGAATTTGAGTAACTGTATTTCAACTTTCATTGCAAAATGCTATTTTTCACAAAAATATTACAAATTCACAAAAATAACTTACTTTTCATAAAATGGGCCCAAGAATAAGAAATTCTAATATTATTGTCAATTTCAACATATTTCATAGAACGTTTGAAAAATTTTGACTTAGTTTATGACACAACAAGAATTACCATTGAAAATATAAAACAAAATTAAAATATCTGGTATATACTACTATTTGATTATCCCATCGACCAATTTCGCTAAATTATACAAATCGCCAAACTATTAGCCAAATAATGCAAATGACATAATTTTTATTTCAAATAACGAAAGAAAAAATAAATTAGTAAAACATTATTAAAAATAAAACGTTTAATTAAAAATCACTTGATGACGAAACAAACATTTATAAAGTGTTTTATGTCAAGCAATTTTGACATTTACGATCACCCATTATTGGCATTTTAAATCTTATAGTTTGGCGATAGTTTTTTGGTCGACGGGTTAATCAAGTAGTACCAAATATCTTTATTATAACTGTCAGCTTTATCATAAAAACATACAAAAAAATGTAAAATCTTGAACGTTGAATGCTAAAATTCCAAATACTGATTGTTTGTACCCTTAAAGGATCGAAAATGTTGGATAAAAAGTGCCTGTTAGATAAATTGTTTCTATTATTATATTTATGAGTAAACTGTACTGTGAAAAAGTAAAAGTTTTCTTAAACTTTATTTTAGTTAATTTTGGTCTTTGAATAACTGTAAGAGTGTAAGACAAACATTTTGTATACATAAAGGCATATGACAATATTTATGTCGTTTTACTTATTAATAACTGTGCAATCAGTGGTACAATTGACATAAAAAAGTCACTGTTACCAAGGACCAGTAAGCATAACTGTTCTGCAGTCATCATCACTGGCCCGTTACATAAAAATCTATAAAGTCCCTTTAACCCTTTGAGTGCCCCCCCCCCCCCCCCCCCCCCCCCCCCCGGAATATAAAATAAACTTCCTTGCAGTTATCCAAAATTTTCAGCATAATAAAATGTGAAATTATAATTTGCTAAAAATTAAACAGTACATAAAGAAAAACTATTAATTTAAATATTTTATTTCAGATTAATTATTTCAACTGACTAATGTGTAATGGATCTTTTTTTTTTAGATAAAATAAAATTATGTGATTTGTGTTTGGTTTCGGTTTTCTCAGGGACAGGAAAGTTTACGTTTACCTGTCAGAGAGGAGAGAAAAGTTACTGGTCCTGTGTATCACAAAATTTTTCAAATTAGTAGTCCGATTGAATTTTTGGTGGTATCGGGACTAACAGACCACCAGGGATTTCGAATGCTGGTAATAAAGCAAAAGTGGATCTTAATGGGAAAGAATAATTTTTTAGACGCATTTATGACGAAAAAAATAAGAAATTCTGATATTATCGTCAATTTCAATATATTTCATAGAATGTTTGAAAAAATTTAAGACTTTTCGTTTATGACACAACAAAAATATTAAAACCATTAAAAATATAAAACAAAATTAAAATATCTTTATAATAACTGTTAGGTTTTTCATAAAGAAAAAAAAAAGTAAAATCTTCATCGGTGAATGCTAAAATTCCTAATATTAATTGTTTATACCCTTAAATGATTGAAATGTCAGATAAAAAAGTGTCTATTAGATAATTTTTTTTATTATCACATTTATGAGTAACCTATAGTGTGAAAAAGTTAAAGTTTTGAAAGATTTTTTAATCTCCATTTCAGTTAATTTCGCCTTTGAATAATTTTGTGTACAGACAAACATTTTAACATAAATGCTCGACACTTTCTATGTAATTTTATTTATTTAATAGCTGTGTAATAAACCAAAAGTGGATCACAATGAGAAAGAATTTTTTACATGCATTTATGAGGAAAAAATAAGAAATTCTGTTATTATCGTCAATTTCAACATATTTCATAGAATGTTTGAAAAATTTTAAGACTTTGTTTATGACAACAAGAATTCAAACCATTAAAACAAAATTAAAATATCTTTATAATAACTGTCAGGTTTTTCATTAAAAAAAAAAAAAAAAAAAAAAAAAATAAAATCTTGATCGGTGAATGCTAAAATTCCAAATATTAATAGTTTATACCCTTAAACGATGTTGGATGAAAAGCGTCTGTTAGATAAATTATTCTATTGAGTAACCTATAGTGTGAAAAAGTAAAAGTTTTAAAAGATTTCTTAAACTGGATTTTAGTTAATTTTGTGTTTGAATAATGTTGGATACTGACAAACACTTTGTTTACATAAATGCTTATGACACTTTCAGTGTTGTTTTATTTATAGTTTTTTACACGCATTTATGAGGAAGAAAAATAAGAATTCTTAAAGTACAAATTCTGATATTATCTCCAATTTCAACATATTTGATAAAACGTTCGAAAAATTTTAAGACTTTTGGTTTATTACACAGTAATAGTTGACACCATTAAGGAATTGAAATACCTTTATAATAACTGTCTGTTTTTTCTTTTTTATAAAAAATTTTCATATTTGTTTGTATAAAGTTTGTGAAAATGAAACAACAATCTCATTCCGTCATTTTTTATGTGTGTTATATACTGGTATTTAAATATAATATTAAGATATTTATTACAGATAAAATTTACTTACTTGATTTATTGCAGTAAATTTTTATTATATAGTTTTTAATAACATGCAGGAAATGCTGCCCACCATGCCTTTTACTATACTTACATTTTTAGATACAGATCCGGCCTTAAAGGAAGCAAAATCAGGCAGCCCAACCAATGGCACTAAAAAATAAAGGACTGAATGAAATATATGCAAGATAAAATAGTAAAGAGGTTTTGTTTTTGTTTTTTTAAAAGAATATAGCATTTGTAGAAGTGCAGAAAAGAATCTTGCGCATGGTGCCATGTTCTAGTACAGCCACTCGTGCCTCTTATTTTCCCACATTATTTTTTGGAATTCCTGCATGTTTTGCTGAACTATTTTTAAGGCAACAACTAAAAAATACCACGTCGTTCCTATTGTTGAAAAAAAAAATTTAATCCAGATTACACCTTTGGTGAAGGAGGGGGAGTGACTGTGGGGTATACTAAAAAAAGGGGATGAAAAATATGCAAAGCAAAATACTTAATAAAACTTTTTTATAAGAATATATCATTTATAAGGCTATAGAAAAAATATCACACAAGTGCCATTTGCTAGTAAAGCCGCCTCTCTTTATCCTCAAAAATTAAAATTATTATTTTTTCCCCCCCCCAAACAAGAGATATTTTACTGAAGGAAATCCTGATTTTTGGATTTTTAAGAATTTACACTAGTTACGTGAGCTTACAAGCTAACGTTAAACCTATGGGAGCAATCTTCTCAAATGCTTTCATTTTAATATTTTTAAATTATCCCCCCCCCCCAGGGTTGTATAATATAGACGCACACGCCGTGCGCGGAAAATTTTCCACAAAATTCGGAACTTTGCGGAAAAATTTTCAGAAAAAAAACGTACTTTTTGTTCGTGTACCTTTTTTTTTTTTTGCCTTAAATACCAAAAATAAAAATATCCCCCAATTTTATGTACGATCTATTTATTATTTGCCAGGGGTGATTCTGTTCCGAATTTTCCGAAAATTTTAAAAAATCGGCCATCAGTCCGAAAATTCAGACATAAAAAAAGTCACTGAAAAAATATTGCGAATTTCAACAAATGGTCGCCGAAAAAAAAGAAAAACGATTTCGTCAATCGTTCACAGAAAAAAATCACCTGTTTTGTTGAAGCATCGCGGAAAAAACGCAAATTTCTTCAAAGGACCGCGGAAAAATGTGAATTTCTTCAAAAAATTGTGAAAAAAAAAAAAAAAAAAAAAAAAGATAATTTCGTCAAAGAATCGCAGAAAAAACCAAATTTCATTAAAGGAGCACAGGAAAAAACGAATTTTGTCAAAGGGCTGCGGAAAAAGCAAGAATATGTCAAAAGATCACAGAAAGAAAGCGAATTTTGTCAAAGAATCGCAGAAAAAAATGCGATTTTCGTCAAAAGATCGCAGATAAAAGGGATTTCGCCAAAGGATCGCGGAAAAAACCGGGAATTTCGTCAAATGATTGCAGAAGAAACGGGAATTTCATCAAAGGGCCACGGTAAAAACTCATCGGTCTCTTTAATGATGATACCTATGAATGGACCTCTCCCTATAAAATGTGATTAAGTTATTTCATAAGCAATGCCTGTGAAAAAAAAAAAAAGTACAAAATCCGCTCCCAGAACTAATGTGTTTTTTTTCCGTGCCTTTTTTACTACATTTGCGGTTTTTTGTGCTCTTTTGACGAAATTTGCTGTTTTTTCGCGTTCTTTTGATGAAATTTGCCATTTTTCGCAAACTTTTGACGAAAGTTGCCGTTTTTTCATGATATTTTGACGAAGCCTTCTGTTTTTTCGCGATCTTTCGACGAAACTTGTGTTTTCGCGATCTGTCGACGAAATTTGTCGTTTTTTTCACGATCTTTTGACGAAACTTACTGTTTTTTCGCGATCTTTTGACGAAACTTGTCGTGTTTTCGCTATCTTCCGACGAAACTTCTGTTTTCGCTATCTTCCGACGAAACTTGTCGTGTTTTCGATATCTCCCAACAAAACTTGTCGTGTTTTCGCTATCTTCCGACGAAACTTGTCGTGTTTTCGCTATCTTCCGACAAAATTTACCTTTTTTCGCTATCTTCCGACAAAATTTGCCGTTTTTTCGCTATCTTCCGACGAAATTTGTCGTTTTTTTCTCGACCTTTTGACGAAATTTGCCGTGTTTTAGTGATCTTTTGACGAAATTTGCCCTTTTTTGCGATATTTTAACGAAGTTTGCCCCTTTTTTTGCGATCTTATGACACAACTACTCTTTTTTTTGCGATCCTTTGACAATTGCGGTACTTTATCAATCCTTTGACAAAATTTGCGTTTTTTTCGCGATCTTCAGACAAAATTTCCGATATTCGTGATCTATTTTATGTCCGATTTTTCGGATTTATGACCGATTATTTTTTAACTTTTGAAAATGATTGCCTCAATTTTTCAGAAAATTCGGAACAATCACCCCCCTGGGAATATAGTGACTGGCATTTTGTGCGAAGAGGTCTCAATATTAAGGATTGGGCTAATTCTAAATGCATCTTGGCAAAATAATTGATAAGAATTCATCCTTTCTTATCATGGATTTTTAGTTTTATTATTTTTTTTAACTAAAATAATTATTCTTTAATTAATATCAATTAATTTTTAATTTAAATGGTAATTATTTTAAAACTACTGTTTTTAATTCAAATTGTGAAAATAATTATAACACGTTATTTTATTAACCGTTAAGTCAATTTGCAGAAAGTTTTTGACCCAATATTTGTGTGCGCAGAAAGTTTTTTGTTTTATTCAAGTCTGCCCCCCCCCCCCCCTAGCATAATTGAGATTGATCTTTAATGTTACTATTCTTTTACTTTTGAAACTAGTATACTAAAAAAACTATGACCAAAAAAAAAAAAAAAAATACAAACTCACAAAAAAGTTATACACATCAGGTACCTATTCCCCCCCCCCCAAAAAAAAAAATAAATTAAAATGAGATTAAAAAAATCTGTAAACAACCCTCCTATAGTATTAACATTAGCTTGAGTGTTTCTTTCCCTGACTATTATAGGCTATTCAGACTATTCAGAGTAGAGGTCTACATGGGCCGAAATTTCCAGGCCCGTCCTGATAAAAAAAATTACTTTGGCCCGACCCATAAAAAAAATATATATTGACCCGGCTTAGTAAAAAACTGTTTCGAATTTTCTGAAAATTTAACGCATTCGGTTCAGAAAATTAAAAAATTTCTTGAGTCAGAAAAGTAAAGACAAAAAAAAATCACAAATTCTGACAAATAGTTGCCGAAAAAATGAATTTCGTCAATTGTTCGTAGGAAAAAATCTCTAATTTCGTCAAAAGATCGTGGAAAAAATGAGAATTTCAGCAAAGGGCTGCAGAAAAAAACGCAAATTTCTTCAAAGGATCGCAGAAAAAAAGTAAATTTCCTCTAAAGATCGTGAAAAAAAAAAAAAAAAAATCGCAAAAGGGTCGTGAAAAATTGCGTCAAAGGGTCCAGAAAGAAATGCAAATTTCATCAAAGTGTCGCAAAAGAAATGTGAATTACATCAAATGATAGCGAAAAAAACCTGAATACCGTTAAAGGATCGGGGGAAAAAAAGCGAATTTCGTCAAAGCATCATGGAAGAAATGCAAATTCTGTCAAAGGGTCATGAAAAAAATATGGTGGCCTCTTTAGATAGTGTTGACTCTAGAAAAAAAGGGCCGCCAGGCAGGAATTTTTCAAATAGGGAGCTATATTCTAAAAAAGGATACATTTTTCAAAAAGGGAACCCTATTCTTAAAAATAGGGGCTCAGTTAGAAAAAAAAAACTTAAAATACACAAGTTAGAGCCCAGAGAGTTAAATATAAGCCTTTTTCAAAATTTTATGATTTGTCGTTTGATGTGAGGTGTTCAGCTATATGTATGCAAAATTTTAAGCCTTCAATTTAATTAGGGGCTCAATTAGAAGAAAAAGCTTAAAATACACAAGTTAGAGCCCAGAGGTTTAAATATAAGACTTTTTCAAAATTTTATGATTTGTCGTTTGATGTGAGGTGTTCAGCTATCAATCAGTATGCAAAATTTCAAGTCAAACTTAATTAGGGGCTCAGTTAGAAAAAAAAACTTAAAATACACAAGTTAGAGTCCAGAGGGTTAAATATAAGACTTTTTCAAAATCTTATGATTTGTCGTTTGATGTGAGGTGTTCAGCTATCAATCAGTATGCAAAATTTCAAGTCAAACTTAATTAGGGGCTCAGTTAGAAAAAAAAAGGGCTTAAAATACACAAGTTAGAGACCAGAGGGTTAAATATAAAACTTTTTCAAAATTTTATGATTTGTCGTTTGGTGTGAGGTGTTCAGCTATAAGTATGCAAAATTTCAAGTCTCCAACATATATAGCTTCTGAGAGCGGGCTCTGTTACAGACAGACAGACAGAGGAGCGAGACGAATAGGGTTTCGTCAGATGAACGAAACCCTGAAAAAGGGCACATTTGTACCTTGTTCACAAAAAATATTTTGAACTGGTTTGTTTAGAGACCCCTAGAATTTGCAATATTTTCCTGGGATCAATTGAATTGCCACGGGGTGCATAGGTAGTGTTAAAAAGGGCAGCCGGGTGCATCGGAAGGGTTTAAAAGAGCCGCCAGATGCAAAAAAGAAATAAAGTCCGCCAAGCGCTGTGCCCTGCTAAAGCGGCTTAAAACCAACACTACTTTAGAAAACAGTACACGCGCAAAAATCTATGATTATTATTATAGGTATAGTTTTTGGTATAGGTATAATTTCGTCCAATGACAGCAAAAAAAAATGGGAAAAAAACACGAATGTCATCGAAGGGCTGCGAAAGATAACAATATTCGACAAAGTACCGCAAAAAAACACAAATCTTGTCAAATTATTTTGGAAAAGACACACATTTCATCAAAGGGTAGAGGACAAAACATGGTGATCTGTTTAGAAGACAGCACACATACAAACATCTATGATTATTAATATAACCATTGTTCTTAATGTGAAATAATACACTGAACTAACTTTTGAAAAATCCTGTTAAACCAAACCAAACTTGCAGGAATCTATATACTCAGCCTGAAATCCACCCAACCAGAAAACAGTTAACTCGATGAGCAACAACAACAAAAAAAATTAGCGCTGCCCCCCCTCCTTCTGCTTGACTAGTCGTATCGTTTTTGTCTACGTAAATTATGTTTTAGGAAGTATTAAATACATCTACATGAATTTATAAAGCGTATTTATGATTTATGAAAAGAAAATAATTATTAAGGGTTGCTTGTACTTTTTTTGTCTTTTACATCGATATTTTCAAATGCTACGTAGTAATGTTTACATTTTCGCCAGTGGCATATACGAGTATATCTGTACTTTACTTTTTATCTCAGCAATAATTATTGTTTAATCAGTAAAAAAAAATAACTTGCTTAATTGCTTTCCATTTCTACCTAAATGAAATTTTGCGATCTTGTGATTTGTTTACTTATCTGTAGCAATGTATGAATTTTTAAAAACATCTTAGATGTAATATTTGCAGGTTAGATCAAAACACATTTCATAAGAATATCTTTAAAAATTTTTGAAGTTCTGAAATTTACTGGAAACAAAATTCAGAATTCTGCAAAAAACATTTTATAGCATATTTTTATAAAGAAAAAAAAATATTTGCATATTTATATTTTTATGGGCAAAATGTAATACAATAGTTAAATTGAAGGATATTTTTTATTATTTATAGCTGCGCAATAAACCAAAAGTGGATCTTGATGGGAAAATAATTTTAACATGCATTTATGAGAAAAAAAAAGAAATTATGATATCGTCAATATAAAAAAATTTCATAGAATAGTTGAAAAATTTTAAGACTTTTAGTTTATGACACAACAAGGCAACGAAAAACTTTCTGTGCACTTAAATATTGAGTCAAAAACTTTCTGCAAACTAATGTTTAATAAAATTATGTATTACATTAAGTTTACGATATGAATTAAAAACAATAGTTTAAAATAATTGCCATTTAATTTAAAAATTAATATAAAGAGTAATTATTTTGGTTAAAAAAATAATAAAGCATAATATCTATACTAGGAAGACAGGTAATTCTGAGTAAAAAAAAAAAAAAAAAAAAAAAAAAAAAAATCTGCAATTCAAAGCAAATTTTCTGAAAGGTTACAGCAGAGGAATTATTTTCCCATCAAAATCCACTTTTGGTTTATTACGCAGCTATAAATAAATAAAAAAATATCCTTCAATTTAACTATTTTATTACATTTTGCCCATAAAAATATAAATATGCAAAATACTTTTTCTTTATAAAAATATGCTATAAAATGTTTTTTGGAGAATTCTGAATTTTGTTTGCAGTAAATTTCAGAACTTCAAAAATTTTAAAAGATATTCTTATGAAATGTGTTTTGATCTAACCTACGAATATTGCATGCAAGATGTTTTTAAAAATTCATACATTGCTACAGATAAGTAAACAAATCACAAGATCGCAAAATTTCATTTAGGTAGAAATGGAAAGCAATTAAGCAAGTTATTTTTTTTACTGATTAAACAATAATTATTGCTGAGGTAAAAAGTAAAGTATAGATATACTCGTATATGCCACAGGCAAAAATGTAAACATTACTATGTAGCATTTGAAAATATCGATGTAAAAGACAAAAAAAAAAAAAAAAAAAAAAAAAGTACAAGCAACCCTTAATAATTATTTTTTTTTCATAAATCATAAATACGCTTTATAAATTCATGTAGATGTATTTAATACTTCCTAAAACATAATTTACCTAGACAAAAACGGTACGACTAGTGGATGAATCCGTTTTCGACACGTTTATTTATTTATTGAACAACAAACATATGACTTGTGTGCTTGACATAGATCCCGCTTTGCGCACACGTTTTAAAAATTTTGTAAAATGATAAATAGTACAAAAAATATTTAGAACAGTTGCTGTTCCTACCTTGCATTATGTTGAATCAGCGTTACTCAAATTGTACACACGTTGAATACAAACATTGACGCGCCAACCCGCCTCGCCGTCGCCATTGAAGATAGAAGAAATTTTTACCTTAGCGTTGCCATTTTCCATTTCGGTAAAGTGAAAGACGAGTCAATGCCAGGAAAATAATACGAAATTGATGACGCGTTAAAAAATTATCATGTCCATGGTCTGGAACTAATATCATGCAATAGACTATTTCGACATACGGCAACAAGTCACGTGACGTCCACCTTTTTCTACCTTTTTGACGTCATCACCGCTAATGGGAGGGAGTTTTGGTGATTTTCTTGGCGATTTTCTGGCAACCTCGTATTACGGCAGTTTGTAAACAAAAAAATTAATAACATCAGTCTTACAATTTATAATAAATACTATATAATTTAATATATTGAAGAATATTAATAAAATCAGAATTACAGGTTATCGCCGAAATGTTTATTAAATATATGGTGGATGAAAAAGGTTTCATACGCAGCTGTAATAAAAAAAAAATACTTTTTTCACTCAATATTATTTATTACGAAGAAAGGGAAAATTTGTAGTTACAAAAAAATCACTATTGATTTACATACTGCATACGATTACTTGCATATTTATTAAATATTCCATTTGAAACACCTATTGTACATACTATATTTATTATACCTATATATTTCGTAAATATTAAGTAATGTGAACAAATTGAATCCCTTTTGTTGTATAGATATATTTTATTTAAAGTATCACACAGCTGAAAAGTATTTTAAAACTTTTTACCCTTGTTTATGTGTAGTGTGTTTAATTGAATCCCTTTTGTAGGTATGTTATTTAAAGTATCACATAACTGAAAAGTGTTTTAAATCTTTTTACACTTTTTCTATTATGTGTAATGCGTTTTACTTTGAAGTTCATCATTAATTTTTTTTATTTAATAGAAAACTAATATACTAAAATCTGCCGAGACAGTATCGCAAGGAACCAAGAAAAAGTTCCGTTTTAAACATTTCATTTTTAGCTGCTTGATTTAAAAAAAAAACTGGAGACCTAATAATTTGGAATACTAACAGCTTTAGTTGTACCCCCCACCCCCTTCACCAGCATATAGTATTTTATACATTATTTGCAATAATTAAGCATTTTTTTCTTTAGTAAAAAGAAATAATATTTTAAATATATCTATCCATATACAGTGGTGCACCCAGGATTTTTTTTATGGGAGGTGCCGAGCATTGG
This sequence comes from Maratus speciosus, assembly GCA_963932465.1. NCBI lineage: Eukaryota > Metazoa > Arthropoda > Arachnida > Araneae > Salticidae > Maratus > Maratus speciosus. The sequence continues at coordinate 430,047,693 of OZ010797.1, read as the reverse complement.
TGGCGAAACAAAATAAAATTAGTGAGGGAAAAATTTCTCTGCTTATGATTACAATAGGTAATTACAAGGAGACACTAATTAATCATCAAATTACCGTAATTAATTCAGTATTTAATAATAATTTATTTATTTTAATGAAAATTATATTTAAAATTTAATTAAATTAATAATTTAAAAGTACACTAATTTTTGAATGTGCAGAAGTTAAATACTTGAAGAGCCCTTAAACAAACATTTATAGAATTTCCTATTTACATTTATCTGACTGTGAGACATATTGTAGTTTAAAAGAAAATATTCAAAATAGCTTTGACGAAATGAATTATTGGATGCAAATTTTTGGGCTAGTTCATTTAAACTTTATTTGTCAGTCAGAATTTTTGGGAATTAATAAACTAATAGAGAATTTAATCTGTTTTGGGCATCAGTCAATTCTTGAAAGGCATTGCCTCTAGTCTTGGAAAGGGCAGCTGTAAAGGTCAAAATTAGCACTAGCCACCGGCCACAGGGCTAGAAAATGAAAAAAAGTGGCTAGTGAAAAATTGTCTATCAGCGGCCACCTTCCGGCCACTTTTTTACAAGGAGATTAAAAAAATTCCTTGCATTTCATCAAGGAATCAACTTTTTTTGGTTCCAGTATATTTATATTAACATATTTATTTGGGCTACTCAGTTTTAGATTAATACTTATAGAAATTTTACTGTTTAGCATTTTGAAATAAAAAAGTGGCCGCTAGTTTAAAGAAAGTGGCCACTTTAAAAATTAGTCCTACCGGCCAGTGGCCGCTAATGAAATTTCCCAATTTTGACCTATAGGCAGCTGCTCCTACTGCTACCATGGCTCAGCCGACTATGGAGGCGAGTTGAATTGAACAGATAAAAAAATTCAGTAAATTCAATTAAAAACATTGTTACACAATAAAATCTATTTTTCTTTTTACAAATTACTTCAGTTGCAGTTACATTAATCTCTTTATGTATATATCATAAAGCAGCCCATTTTTAATCTTTATTCTGTCATAGTGGATCTTAAGTAAATTTTTAAAATGCGTGAGTTTGAAAATGACCTTTCGCTGACACAGGTTGTAACGGGAAGCATTGCAAATATTTTTAGTAATTTATAGATGTTCAGGTACAACATTTTCTCATATATCGAAACTGCTTCAATGGCATTCTTGCATCGAGTTATGAAAGTGATTTTTAAAATTTTCTGTACCACAACTTGAATTTGGCGTTCAAAATTTTTGAATTGGTAGAAAGCAAATCATGCGCATAAAATTCACACAATTAAAGAAAATTTTTTATTTCATTTGCTGTTGGAGCATCTTTTCCATTAGGTAGAAGAATTAAAAAAACTTTCAAAATGTTGCGGTGCCAAGTCAAATGTTCATTAAGTTCAGTCAACATTTGATCAACGAATGGTATAAAAATATTTCTCCTGAAATACTCTTTTATAGAATCGGCTGGAACATTGGATCTTTGTTTTTGTTTTGATGCAGTTCTTGGCATTTTAAGGTCAATATGAAAGTTACTGTCTTTCAAACAAGCTTCATCAAAAATTTTCTTGAAAGGGCTTTACGAATACGATTTAAGTGAGCCACAACATTGTTAATGAAATTTAAGGCAATTAAAAGGTCACTGTCACATTTTTGATATAATTTAGACAGCGATAATAGCCCGGGAGGCAGATGAACAGACCATCGCCTTATCCAGTTGAGGGCTGAAATTCCAGAATTAGACAGAAATCAATTCGCATATTAAAATGCAACTGGTCTGCCTGCAATTTCCTGCAACCAAAGGTATGAAAACATAGAAGACTGGAAGCAAGAAAACACAATGGTAAACCTACCAGTCAGCCACTAAAATCAGGTTTGCAGGTGTTTACCACCAAGATATGAGTTGACAAACTCGTTGCATTTTAATATGCAAATCGAGTTTTAACTAATACTGGAATTTCATCCATCAACTCGATGAGGTGATGGTTTGTGCAGCCTCCTTCTGGTCCATAAAGTGTATGTAAATATATTCTGTAAGGTAAATAAAGAAGTTATGAAACCTAATACACAACGAATTTTTTAAAAGTTTTGCCTTAGAAGCAGGGCTGCGGAGTCGGACCCATTTTTGAGCGAAAGAGTCGGAGTCAGATCTCTTAAAATTCCCGGAGTCTGAGTCATCCATTTTACAAGCAAGTCTGCGTTGTCGGAATCGGATCTGTTAAAATTCCCACCGACTCTGCAGCTCTGTATAGAAAACTAGTCTCTGTCTTTTCAAGTTGCGATGTTTCAAGGCTATGAATCACTACGTCATATAATTCTATCATGGTCATGATGACTTCATGGCATACTACCCACCTAGTTGGGCAAGCTTTTCGTAGTTTTTGTTTATTAATTTCCGGAGTATGTTTGTCAATATTGTTGAGGCGGACGTCTTGTCTCTTAGGAGTATTAAAAAAATTGTTTGTCATTTCAATTATGCCAATAGACCAGGAGTCGGCAGTGCAGACAATCACCTCATGGAGTTGGAGGCTGGAATTCGAATATTAGTTAAAACTCTATTCACATATTAAAACGCAATTGGTCTGCCAAGTCATATCTTGGTGGAAAACACCTGAAAACCAGATTTTTGCAGCTGACTCGAGGGTTTGTCATTGTGTTTTCGTGCTCCCAGTCCTTCATGTTTTCATACCTTTAGGTGCAGGAAAACACAATGATAAACCTACAAGTCAACCACTAAAATTGGGTCTGAAGGTGGTTTCCACCAAGATATGCTTTGGCAGACCAGTTGAATTTTAATATGCTAATCGAGTTCTGTCTAATCCTGGAATTTCAGCTTCCAGCTCGATGAGATGATTGTCTGTGTTGACACCTCCCAGTCTACAATGTAGTTTCTTATTTCTATCACAAATGCAGCATTTCCAATTGCTAAATTTAAACTATGTGAGTCACAATGAACATATAAAGCTTGCAGATATATAGCTGATATATGAGACAGTACACAGCCAAACTCTCCACTCATTGTACACGTAAGCTGAACCTAAGTAAACCTAGACCAATGAGATTTGGAAGGAGGCAGATGCTGCCCTCTCCTCCCCCCCCCCCCCCCACACACACACAAACGAACTTTGATCCGTAAATATTTTAAATATTTTTCTAGTGTTCCTCACTTTTTTTGGAGGGGGCCAGGGATTGCCCCCTCCCTCCTCTGGGTGCACCACCGTCCATATATGCATATGTAAGAAAATCTAGTAAATATTTTTATAATCTTGTGGGTGGGGAATTTTCGGAAAATCTTACTCACCAAGGATCTTTTTCTTTCAACCAGCAAGCAAATTACAACATACAACACTGTTCCTACTGGTTTCGGTACACAGTATTTATAAGCTCCAATATATTCACTCAAAATAAAGAAGTACAGAAGTTGCATTTCGGTGCAAAATAAAATAAGTATTGCTTAGAACTAGGGATGCACCAGGGCTCGAAATGTACCAGAGCAAACCGGAATGATGTTCCGGTTCGTGAAATTGTAACAAATATTGTTCTGGTTCATGGAATTACTAAAAAATATTATTACAGTTTCATACATATAGCTTACTATGCTCTCTGTAATGCATTTTTAAAAATTAGTTTTTCTATGGTTAAATATAAATTTGCTATACAGTAAAGTCCCGATTATCTGAGTTAATATGGACCAATCTCACCTCAGATAAACAAAAAACTTGTATAAACCAGATTTACACAAATCATCACCAACTCAGGAGATATAAATTTCACTCAAATATAAATTTTCACTTAAAATTTACATTTATTACTTGAAAGACGGGGAATTTTACTCAAATTTTATAAAAATTCGCGCCAGAATTTTTATTTTAAATTATTAACTTATTTATTTAACTAGTTTTTTCCTTATTACCTTCAAAACTAGTTTTATAAAGAAATTTCTGGTTCAAACCAAAATAAATTCATTTGGTAGCGGTCAAAATGACCGTCACTGTCTTTCTAGTGTTAATTCATTCATTTTTATGGTACTAGTAACATTTCTTTGATGTACATTTCCGTTACTTTTAAGAAAAACGGAGAATGAAATTGTTTATTTGAAAAAGCCCTTGATAGTTTTTTGTTTGTTGAATGCCAATATTGCTGCAGTATTACGCTACTCAGGGTCGGACTGGGCCAGGGAAATGGGCGCAGACCTTGTATTTTCAGAGGGCGCAAAAATTTTAGCGAACTCATGTAAATTTTTCTTGTTTGTGTTCTTCCTGGCTTGAGAAGGTTTAACACATTCACACAGCACCAAGAATAAAAGTGGCTTAATATTACATCTCTGAGTCTAGATAGAAGACTTCGATATATCACCCGTGCAATTTTAAAGTTTTATCAAATCTACACAATGCTACGCAATTTTTTAAAACGAATCTAGTAATATCTAAAAGTTCCGAGTTGAACACAGATTACTTTGTAGTAGATGACTGATGGATAGGACTTTATTGTTTTGTTAATAGGTACCTTATAAGACTCACGGAGAAAAAAGTGATCACCCCTACCAATTCTCTTGCAAATGACTGTATAAAAACGACATAGATACCAATTTGGAGATTGTCTAGGTATTAAAAAATGCACGAACGTTAATTTTTCAAATGGTGAACGTTGATTTTTCAAATGGTAACATCCACTTTTGATACCCTAATTGATTCTTTACCAGCAAATAAAAAGATAGAGTTTATACAATTTTCTTAAATCTGAATACAGTTATAAAACAAAAAGTGTTAGGGGTTTATCCATAAGTTTCGGAAAATAAAATGAAATATGTTACAACCGAAAACACTCAATTACTCACCAGTCAAATGATACAGGAATTTTAAATTTATTATAAACTTTATATTAAATAAAATCTTACAAAGTATTTCTGTTAAGTTTCTACGATTGTTTTCAGTGGCTCTTTTGAAAAAAGAAGACGGTCCCCTTAAATTATGGAAAGACAAAATTTTTCCGTATCTCAAACACTAATTATTCAAATTAGCTATAAACTTACACATTGATGTTTTAAACGATTGTTCTTTGTTGCATGCAAAAATTAATAAATTAAAGTAACCAAAAATAAGGTGCCAAAAATGGGCGTTATTGTTTGTAATTTCAGAATTGGTGCAATTTTTAATATGTAGACGAGTTCGGAAATATAATTTATATATAACAATAATTAGTAGACATTATTTACAGCCAGTTGTATCTATAGACTTTTTTACGAAGATTTTCAGCTGAATTAGCAAGGGTAACCACTTTTATTCCATTTATCCCCATTGACGCACTGAAAATCTGTACAAAAACTAACAAAATTTTTCGCACCAGGCACCAACTAGAGTTGCTGCGGTGCTGCTAAGGGTTTCAACCCTTTTTTTTAAGTATACTTCTTTATAAAATGAATTACTTATCAGTCAGTTTAAAATGAGATAAATTCAATTTCTGTTACAATCCGACAACAATTACCTTTTATTTACTACAGTTTTTTTTTGTTTTTTTTAGGTAGAATTTTAAAAAATGGTATCTATTGGTGTCTCCCTCATGATACACAAAAAAATTCAGTATGCAAACTTCGCTTAAAATTTCTTTGTATCTAAAACAAATACGTATAATACTTTTCATATAAAAGTAGAAATTTTGAAAACTAAAGCTTGTGCTTCTTTTGTTCTTTTATAAAAAGTACCACATATTATAAGGTATTTAAATGTTGAAACATAAGGATATTTAAACATTCAAATCCACATCCCATTAAGGAATTTGAAAATAACAATTGCTTGTGAAAATTATGCTTATTACACTTGCAACATTTATATAAGGCGAGTTATGTATTTTGTAGGAAGAGGCACTTTGCGTTTGTGTCCTTAAAAAAATGACTTTATGTATCCGTAAAATGCTGCATTAATGTTGCACTACTAAAAAAATTATACACAGAAAGTACACCAAAAATGCCACTTTGTTAGCCTAAAAATCTCTAAAATAATTGAGTAAATTTACTCTTTTCAGCACCCTCTTCCTATGATTTGCAAAGTTTTTATCCTAATTAGAGATCAAGGGAAATTATAATAAAACACTCATACTACAATATATATTAAAACACACATACACACATAAATAACGTCTGCATTCAACAGTTAAAGGTATATATAAATATTATACAGACATACAAACAATAAATACAATAAACCCAACTGGAGTGAAAAATTAGCCAGAGCCAGGAATTGAACCCGGGACCACAGTATACAAGACTGCTGCTCTAACCACTGAGCTACTCCGGCTGATGCCTGAGTCTGCAATTTCTCACTAATAAACCATGTTGGGGAAGTCACCAGCCATCTATACGACAGCCTTAGAGCAGCAATCTTGTATACTGTGGTCCCGGGTTCGATTCCTGGCTCTGGCTAATTTTTCACTCCAGTTGGGTTTATTGTATTTATTGTTTGTATGTCTGTATAATATTTATATATACCTTTAACTGTTGAATGCAGACGTTATTTATGTGTGTTTTAATATATATTGTAGTATGAGTGTTTTATTATAATTATCGTAGATCGATGTAATAGTAAAATCTATTCATCGTTGTCCTGTCATCCAAGGCTGTCGTATAGATGGCTGGTGACTTCCCCAACATGGTTTATGAGTGAGAAATTGCAGACTCAGGCATCGGCCGGAGTAGCTCAGTGGTTAGAGCAGCAGTCTTGTATACTGTGGTCCCGGGTTCGACTCCTGGCTCTGGCTAATTTTTCACTCCAGTTGGGTTTATTGTATTTATTGTTTGTATGTCTGTATAATATTTATATATACCCTTATCAAGGGAAATATTTAAGTTTATACAATTGAGAGAAATGCCCCAGGAATTGTATTCATACAAGCTGCAGGATCCCATGGCAGCGTTTTTTTTTCGAAAAACCTATCATAATTTCTGAATAGTAGTCATCGCTTTATTTAATCATAATTTTTCCGTGATTAAATTCAAACAACTTTTTATTTAAAATACATACTAGAATTTCCTAATATTTATTTAGCCACGGAAAATCTGTCATTAAATAAAACAAAGATTACTAACTGAAAATTATGGTGTAGATTTTGCGAATGAAAAAACGCTAACCGCGGGATTCCACAGTTTGGGGGATTGTAATCCAGAAGTGTTATCAAATTTGTATTCCGCGAAAAAAAAGGTCATGTTTTTCAACCAAAAACGAAATCCGCACAAATAGTTTTTTTGTCTTCTGATATTTATCACATTCTTTTCTCAAGATATTTTCAATTGTAGGAGCAATCATGGCCGTCATTAAAAGTGTAGGAACAAGGTACTAAAAGCTAAAGGCCTGAAAATATGCAAAATATTTGGTTAAAATCTAAAACCTATCATTCAAAGAAGTGATGAAATAAATCTCGCCCAGGGCGCTGTAGCTACTAAGCTTTCTCTGCGTGTTTTCCCCCTCAATAGTATTCAAAGATGCCACCAATGGTTTCCGATCCTGAAATTGCTTCGATGTATTTTTAATTTCTTTGCGATAAAAAATACCTCTCTTGTGCTGTTTGCCTATTATCCCTAATGATTATTTCTAAACGAATCCTCAAAATTTAGTACACTAGTCCGAATGTATGTGCACAACTTGGGAAAAAATATTGGAGCGGCTTAAGGCACTTAGGGGCGCGAAGTTTTCCGTGGACGAGGGGCCAGTCTGAGCCTGACGCTACTGCATAGCTACCAATTTCTAAGATTTTTTTCTTCCCTCTAAAACTTACCAGTAAATTTTGCCTAATTCAGTCGCCGAAATCTAACAATTGTCAACGATTAAATACGGCAAAAATTTGTATTCAATTTTAGAGATAACAAAACCGTACAAATTGGCAGCTATATGATTCTATTAGTGAAATGAAAATTGTAGGTGTAGCCTCTTCTTTCTGCTCAAAGTATTAAATAGTTTTTTAAATCGAACTTATACCTTTGGAATGGATTATTTTCTTCTGGCCATTTTTTCCCCCATTCTGACCAAAAAATCAGAGTTCTAACTTTTTACGGCTGCTCTTTCATCTTCACCTAACACTTCATTTGTAATGGCTGTTTCATAATAATGGAAGCTCTCAGTCCATCAAAAGAAAATAACTGGGTTAAAGCAGAAACTCGGTTAAGCGGGACTGTACTGTACTTAAAAAAAAAATTAGTCAACAATAATTTTGAAATAGCGTTTCGGTTCGTGGATTTTTCCATTTCGAGCCCTGAGATGCACCGAATATTCAGTATCTATTCAGTATTCATCCATGTTACTGAATATTCATTCAGTTATGCCGAATATCAAAATGTTTGTACAAATCTAATACTTAAAAAAATTTTAAACATATTTTCAAAAATCTTACACAACTTTTACTTTTAACTGTCAACTTATAAACATATTCAGAATAATCAGAAACAGAATCATATTTAAATAAAAGAGAATCTTTTTACTTTATTTATTTACTATTTGTAAAGTATCACTTAAGAAAATTAACCATTAATGAGGATTTTCATAGGCATTTATGAACTACCAATGCAGGTTCTTGACCATTGTCTAGCAAATAATCTGTTTTTTTTTCTTTTTTCACAAAAAGAGTGTTTCTAAACAAAATAGAAAAACGTTCAGAGTTTTGATAATAGACATCAAAAAGCACAATTTTTGTCCAAGAAATCAAAATCACAATTTTCTTATTCAGTTATAATTACAGTGTATCTCATCTCACTCGAGATCAAACATGGATTTTTGTTTGTTCCTTTAACAATAATGAAGATATCAAAACTATATTTTCAACTGACTTGCTTATGATTTCTGTGAAATATGATATGATAAGAAGTTCTGTATATTGCCACCATTCATATCTAAACAACTATGACCTAGATATTTTTTTATTCAGAATGCAGTTGACAGTAATTATACTGTGTCGCTGGTCAAAATTCAGTCAATTTCAATCATCACCTTTAATAGAAGCAAAATTAATATGAAACAAATCTCGCTAAAATACCTTCATTGTTGATAAAGCTGTGAACGAAAATTTCATTTCGATTTGTAGTTACATACCTAGTGTTTTTGATTGATTGTATTGTAATTTTGATGGAATAAATGGATTGAAATGTTTGTTGAAAGATTTTAAGAACAGTCTGTTTGTTTACAATCTCTACAAATGATTGCTAACTCCAGTTACTGATCAAGGATGCATTTAAAAACTTCCTTGCTGAATCAAAGAGAGTAGAAAAGTTATTCTTGATGAGTTGCCACCATTTCAATAGATGGTTTTAAAATTTAACATTTTAATGCCTTTAAAATGTAAAAGTATTCATTCAGCCAAATATTCGGTTCACCTGTAGGCTGAATATGCCAAACATGCCAACCAATGTAAGGAGCGAGCAAAAGAGCATTGATAAAAAATATTATTTTTTTTAACCTTTACCCTTTTTTATAGCCAGGCCCAGGCCGGGATCTGCTTGGTGTGGGAGAGGGGTCTAGTTTGTGTTTAAACAACAATTAAAGGACACTGAATTTTCACATACAGACCTTATGTCTTGGCGTCCTTATGATGTGGTAGACAAAACCAAACCCCTATTCAACTCGTCTCCATCGGGAAAGGCTACTAGTGATTAATTTTGACTTTGGCAGTTTTAGAATTAATTTGTACCAAACTCTGCCGGCTAGGTAGTCCAATGACAATGTAACCGTTGCTGGCACCAGATCCTTTGACGGGTAACGTCTTATTGAGAATCATAGAAATTATTTATTCTTCTTTTTCTATATTGATAAATATTAATTTAAAAGTTATATTACCAAAATGCCGGAAAAGAAAAAAGTGTGAAATTATTATAGAAACAGGAGGGCACGGAAAAGAAAAGATAATGAAAAGCAAGCTCATTTTATGAAAAGGTTTATTTTTTGTAATCTTCTGCTAGTTAATGTGTGTGTCGAATCTTTTATCAATAACAAAAATGAAAGACTAGAAAAAGTAAATTTCTCTAACTAAAAATATAGACTTAAATCAATCTATGTAATCTAACTGTTTTTTCTGTAAAGGCAGAAGATTTTTTAGAAAATGCTGTCAAAGCTGCAGTTTTGAATCGAATTTCCTAAATTTTAAAAAGAATTTACATTTAAAAAGTAATACATAAATAAATTCTGAATTTTATTTCAAGAAAAAAAAATTATACAAAAAAAGTAAATTTACATTTACAAATATTTTGTTTCCCGGCTATCATAATTTTTTTTTTTTGTTACAAAATATATAGCTAAAGACATTTGTCAAAATTTAAAAGAAGCATAAAGATATTCGGTACTTTTCGGTTAGCCGGGTGCCAGTGTTACATATACATACATGTATGTATATATACATATATATTTATATATAGTATATATACAACATGTGTATATGTATATTTACATATATGTATGTATATAAATATGTATATATAACACTGGCGCCGGCTAACCGAAAACTACCAAATATTCTGTTCATTTTTTATTTTAAATTGATTTTTTCCCATATGTAGATATACAAGATAGCGATGCGGCTTTTCCATCAATGATCGTCCCAGTTACGGTTGCTAGCGATGAGCTGACGCTATAAGCTGGTTGCGCTGGAAAATTCAGCACCGTAGGATTTTGGAATAATTTCAGGCCATCCTGATTATTAATAAGGTCAATGGTGTACTACAGATGATGCAACATCTCGAGCCATGGGGTTGAAATTCAGCAAAAAATTTTTTGTTCTTATCACCAAAAATAGAGATTTAACATAATTTGTGACTTCATATACTTAAATGAGAAAATGTTGAATTCTAGAATTAAAATTGATTTTTGTTTATAATTTTTCACGTAAATTTTAAAAATGCAATAATTTAACTTAATAATGTAACTTAATCACCAATTAAATATTTTAAATTCTATTTAGAATGAACTTTGAATTAAAAAAAATATTTGATTTGGACATTTCTTTCTAACCTACATACATAGAAACAGGGTCAGATAATATAGACGAACATGCGAACGCCGTTTGCAGAAAATTTTCAAAGTTTGCAAACAGTTCTGATGGGGTTTTTTTTTTACAAATTTTTCATAAAAAAAAATTATTAAGATCCCAGGCGGAGAATCTGCAAGGCCCATTGCAGACTTGTGAGAAGGTCTGCAGATAAAAAAAGCTATCTAGAAATTATTTGCCATGTACCATGGAAGAAGCGCCGTGGCATATATATTTTTAAAACTTAAAAATATCGGAAGTGTGGGGCTTATGCCGGAACGGCAAGTACAATGCTTTTTTTTTTTTTTTGCCAGGGCCGGTAGCAGAAACAGTGCAGTACCGAAGCAGGTGCTGCAGATTATTTTATGCTTTGCAGGTTAATTTAACAGATTAAAAATAAATTTTGTGTTGAAAAGTAAATGTTAAATGTTGATCTCTTTTAAATAAAGTTTATTTGGTTGGAAATTTTAGCAAAAGTTTATGCGCTTGTTTAGCATTTCTCTGCGATTTGCAGTGACTTTTTTATATTCGAAAGGGGAATTCGGTTTTAATATCTTAGTAAACATTATCCTCTTTTCAATAAAGTCTAATTCAGAAAACTGGAGGGGGGAGGGGGGGAAGGGGGGGGGAGAGCATGTAACGTAATCTGAGGGATTGTAAAGAAAACTTTTTTACTTTTGCTGTTAGCGGCGATATAGGACTTAGGAGGGGCATGGCATTTTTCTGTAGAAAATTTTTAAGAAATTATTTGAGTTTGCAGACAGTTTTATATTTTATCTAAGTCTGCATAGAAAGGGAGGGGGCAAAAGCCTATCTCAAAACCTGTCATGGCCTTAAAAATTAGAATCTTACTTTTGTTGAAAACAAAGTTGTATTTACAATCTATCTCATTGGTAAAAAAATTTTAATTTATGAAAGTGGCATTTGAAAATAAGAGTTTGAGAACTTAAAGAGGAGAGTTATTGTAAATATGGTTTAAGAGACAGAAATGAAATCAACTTACTGTTTCTTCTCATTTTTTTCGGAGTAACGATCCGGGCAAAACGCCCTAGTGAACGGCCACTTTTCAATGAAATCAATGAAAAAGGCTCTATCCACCAGAGATTTTCACCAGGCCAATAATTGCTTTTAATGTATGAATATTATTTTTCAATCATGTCAGGTAACAGCAGATTTAAGCTCTCGGCCTCTTCTGTTCATCTTCAGAGAGGTGGTTCTTAAGGGAACTTCATCTTTTCTACAATACCATGAAAGCTTCAACTACTTCTTGGCTTTAGATGAACTGCAACACAATCTTCCAAAACTATGATATCCTATTAGAGAGAGAGAGAGAGATAAATTAATGATCAATTTAACACCTTGGGGATGAGCACCACATATACCTGACTCATAAATTGCTCAGAATCCTTGATTATTCCCACCAGTTATTTTTTATTGTAAATTTTGCTTTATTTAATCAGGGCATTTTCTCAATTCAATTAGGCAAAATTTTCTGTTTTAAAAAACCGGTGATAACCCAGATAGCATGAACATTAGCAGCAAGTTTGATTTTTTCTGATATTAAATTGTCGTGAGAAATTCGCAGTAAATCTTCCGCAGGGTATACCATCACCCACTTACATGAGTAGTTTGTTATGAAACTGATGGCAAGACTGTCTTTAATTCACAAAAGTGACGAAAGCAAAAATCCCTCTGTTGAAAGAATAGATAATTAGCAGATACACAGAAATTTTATTCGTTTGGCACTGCTTTTATTAAACGCTATACTTATCAAATACCAAAAAAAGATTGAATTGAAATGTACAAATATTACCCTAACTTATTTATGGTGGTAAAAACAATGCATGTACCTTAACAGTGTGTATGTATCAGTAGACCTGGTCAGGTCTATGGACCCCTTCGAAGGGGTTAAACTTAACAGTTCTAAACAGTTGATGTGGCATGGAAAGATTATTACTTAGCAGTAAGTTTGCAGTATTTTTGATTACTTCTTTGCTGTTATTTTGCAATAACTTGGACACAGCATGAATTTAATTTGCACGATAAGTTAGCTGCAAGTTCAAAGTGTGGTGACTTTGGCGTTTGCATTAACTTGCTGCAGTTGTGTTATGAAATTTCAGTCTTGTCATGCTGAGCTTGCTGCAACTTTGCAAGTTTTCAAAGCAAGACTTCTGCAAACTAAAAAGGCTATGTGGGAAAAGATTAAAAATTCTGTAAAAGACATTCATCGCAAACGGGTTAAATATACAATAGTTATGTCAAACCCTTACCATAGAATGGTATACAAACACTGTATCGCATAGTTATAATAAGTCTACTAGATGAATTACTTACCCATAGTCAGGCAACATTACAATTTTTTTTGCATTACTGTAACTAAAATTCAGCCTCCTATAAACATTTAAAAGTTAATCAAAAATTGGGAGTAAAAAAAAAAAAAAAATCTGTCTATTATATGAAAGTCATCTCACTATACATTCAGGCTGTAACTTCTTAGAAATGCTACATAAAAATCAAATACAAATAAACGCACGTATTGTTGAAATAATAAGAATACACATGCATTTTTTCCCACGTTTCATATTGCTCATGCATCAGCTTGGATTACGCATATAAAATTTGACCACTCATAAAAGTAAAAAACACTGACGATATGCAATAGCATTTATCAGGGACAAATTCAAGAAGAAGGGAGCTGAGAGGCTACAGTAGCCGTACCTCCCTCCCCCTCAAAATCTGTATTTTTTACATAATTGTGTACACAAGATCATTTCCCAGCTCTCCACTTTCTCGGAACAAAATCCTAGATACCCTACTGACATTTTTGTGTATTAGAATTCTGAAGCATGGAGAGGATTGCGACCCCTCCCTTAATCTCTGAGAAAAGTATGAAGTTTTTTAAAAAGCACTGAGAGATGGAAAAAATATAAAAAGCTGTTAATGATTGTGATTAAACTGATTATTGCAATTTCATCCACCTCATTTTTAACCGTTTATTCCCTAACACTGCTTACCATATCCACTGAAAACATTCAGTTTTGTAAGTTATTGATATTTAACAACAATAAAAGAGTTCAACTCAAGCACATAACTTATATTTTGGTGTGGGGGTTAGCTTTCAGTTACGACGATTTTCTTTTAAATAAAAGTACATGAATACTTATTTTCACAGATGTGCTTTTGATATCTGTAAAATTAGGTAAGTCTTTTATTTTCAAAGAACCAACTTTTTTTGAAAAAGTTATGCACTTTTCATTCCTCCTCCAACCTAAAACAATCTTGTGTATGTCGTTGATCCGAAGATATATCCTACCTCTAATATATGTTAATATTACTCTACATATGACTACAAATTTTTTAATCATAATATTAAATTCGTAAAATTACACTGAGCAACAGCAGTAGAAGTAACAGGATCATATCTAACACGAAAATTTTTTTAATATTGACATAAACAAAAAAAAAATTATACGAGATACCAAATAAAAGCTAGTCTGAAAGAAAATGAAACAGAAAAAAATATGCAAAACACTTACTTAGTATATGTTTCTCCGTTTATATTTATTTTTCTATACGCTAGACGATAACAACAATACACGTTTTGCAAAAAATGACACTTCACACTTCGGCATTTTCTTAAAAAAAAAAAAGTTGTACAGAAGCACTTGACAATCGCATAATGTGCGAAAAAGAAGCCAATATGGTAAGCCTGAATTCACTCAAAAGATGCCAAGAATATGTGCAGTCGAGTGCGCAGTTGGCAGAATTTGTGTTCTACCTTTTTTACGTCATATCAAAATGCCCTATTCATACTTTAGTGGTGGTCAAACAACTATCATGTGCCGAATAGTTATTGGATAACAAGATTTGACACGATTGCTGCTTCGCAAAAAGCTATCGCCTGCCTATTGCTCTTTTGGCAACACGTATGCGATACAACTTTGTTTTGCCATTAAAAGAATGTCGCATTGTTATATGAAAATCGATATACCTAACAAGAATGATAATTCTAACATCAGATGGTGAGGTTTTTGACAAATCTGTGTTTGCTGGGTTAGCTGTGACTACAACAAAACAATAGTTTAGCAGTATTGTTTTGACATGTTGCCCTTGCCATATCTCAGCTTGTAGTCAAATCTCCATCTTGAAATTTCTTGTGCATAACACTACCATACAATACTCTTACAAAAAAAAATTTCAGATTTTTATCTCGTGCCCCACCAGAAATATCAAAGCCTGAAAAGTGCGATTTTTGTCATTTTTGAAAAATTTGGGATTTTTTTAGCGAAGAGAAAGCAAGTCCCAGATCTGGAACTCGGCGTGTGAGTAAAAGTACTTTCGGTCTATTTGTAAAAAAGAAAAAAAAAATGTCATGTTGGCGGTATTCCTTGCTAGAAAAATTTCCTCTTGTAAACGGACAAATTTTGGAAAAAAACGAAAAATTTATGCTTAAATTTTCCCAATAAGCAATTAGTTTCGGAAACTACTCCATTACCAGATTTTTAGCCCAATGTATTCTGTACAAATTGCTTTAATCCGCACTTGAATTGGATAAATAAACGATGAATTATTTACAATTCCGTAAACCTTTCTTGTGAGAAAATTGCTGCAGACGATGAAACAAAGATGGCCGCCATGCACAAACAAAAATTAATAAAATTAACATAATAGTCATTTTGAACTTCCATCATGTTAGGGTTGTTGTACAAAAAATTTCAGATTTTTTAAAAATGGTCGAGCAACCAGTGCTGAACCACTTGAAATGGATTGACCCAAAAATAAAAATAAAAGTTTGATCAAACTTTTGTGACTGTGCAATTATTTCGTGGTAGTTACGGAAAGTGAACTTAAAGGTGCTTTTTGTTTTACCTAAAAGTACTTATCCTTAACGTTGCTTTCCAAAGCTAAGTTTCAGACCATTGAAAGTTCGTTATACTGAGGTTTCTCCGCAAATTTTTTTCATTAATAAATTAGAAAAACTATTAATGAAGTATTTGAAAACTGAAGTAGAATAGGGGAGACCGGGGGAATGGCAACACCTTAAGGGTATTTAATTTTTTTCACCTCAAAAAAATGTTTATTTTTTCACAGTAAAATTTCTAAAGCTGAATCATTATCTTTAGTATCTGTATAAATTTAACCGTAATCATAACTGTAAAGTAAGCACGCATAAAAAAAAATTGATTCAATCTCTGTGCAGTGGTGGGATTACCCAGGATACTGGGGTAATTCCGCCACTGTATCGGGGTAATGACGCCACTCTATAATGACCTAGTAAATACATAAAATGGATACTAGGAAACACATAACCTACTAAAAATGTTTATAAAGCAATAATTTATCAAAATAATGAATAATTATACAACGTTCCTTAAGCTAGATTTATTAATGTGCTAAGCTTACAATTTAACTCAAATTGGAAAAGTCACTCTTTGCCATGGTGGCGGCATTACCCCGAGAGGACAATATAGTGGAAAACTCCCAGCAAAGCCGAAAGAAGAACCAAACTTGTTCAACAAATTGCATCAAAATGTCGGCGAATGCATGTAGATTACGGGTAATATTATCTTAAGTACCTAATGTTTCAATAAAAGGTGTTTACCTCTACTCATTTGAAGATCCAAAATTAAAAGCAACTAGATGAAAACTAAATTTTTCACTAGAACAAGTGAACGACGTACAACAAAACCATTCTCACTCCAGGCACTGTTTCTATTGTTGGCCGCTATAATGCAGGTGCAATCACTATCTCAAACTGCCGTTAGTTTTTAAACTAGACGGGGTGGCGGCATAACCCCGAGTGGCGTCATTCCCCCGGTCTCCCCTATCTCAAAGTTTCATTATTCTCAAGGTTGTTTCAAATGGTAAATTTCCAACCACTGAAATTTCGTTATAGTGAGGTTTCACGGCATGCAGATTTCTTTAATAAATTCGAAAAAAATCCTGATGGCATATTTGGAATCTGAAGTAGAATATCTCAAGCTTTTACAACTATGAAATTATTTCGTGCATGGTTGTGCGGAAAGTGAATGTAGAAGTACTTTTAAGTTTCATTATTCTTAAGGCTGTTTTCAAATGCCAAATTTCAGACCACTGAAAGTTCGTTATAATGAGGTTTCATCGCATACTGATTTCATTAATAAATTAGAAAAAATTCATAATGGCGTATTTGGAATCTGAATAAAATATCTCAAAATTTTATAACTATGAAATTATTTCGTGGTTGTGGGGAAAGTGGATTTAAAAGTAATTTTAAGTTCTATTATCCTTAAAGTTGTTTTCAAATAGTAAATTTTCGACCACTGAAATCTTGTTATAGTGGGGTTTCACCGCATGCTGATTTCTTTAATAAATTAAGAAAAAATCCTAATGGCATATTTGGAATCTGAAGTAGAATATCTCAAACTTTTATAACTACGAAATTATTTCGTGGTTGTGCGGAAAGTGAATTTAAAAGTACTTTTAGGTAGCTTTCATTACAAAAAGCTACCTATTGCAGCCGTTCGGAGGAAAGCGATTTCAAAAAATTTTGGTATATTTTCATTGATCATGACCCCCAGACACCGAAACCAGCCTCCGTTCAAAATTGATATATATATATATATATATATATATATATATATATCCATATATATATAATTATCTATATATAAGGATATTTTTGGTTTTGCTGTTAATAAAACAATTGTTACATTCAATTGCGTATAACTGAAGCAAGTCTTTTGACAATTAAATCATAAATGTAATACTAGATGGCAGCACCACAATTTGTGTTTTTTTTTTTCGATAAGTTCTAGATTTACTTCTTCCAGCTACATTTCAGTTATAATTTACTACACCAGGGGGAATTTTTAGCTTAATTTTGACGATATTGTTTAACGGTTTTTAATTAATTTAATAGTGCATTTTAATTATGTAATTACTTTCTATTTATATTATTTTATATTATATTAAAAGTTATTTAACATTTATTTCAATATGTATTAACTGTGTCCTATGGTATCAATTACTGTGATTTCTTAACTGTTTTATTAACCTTAATCTTTACGATATGGGTGCCATGTGAGCGTGGATTTATTCTAAAATATTAATCGGTATGGTGTTTATTATTTCATTTTATATCCTATAAATATTTAAATAGGTTTTATTGTTTTTTCCAAATCATATTATTTGTTTCTATTCTGTTTTCATTTTTAATCAATTCACTTGATTTTAATGGTTGTTAGGGCACAGGGGAAAATAACTTTTAGCTTTAGCTTATATTTCCCACAGAAAACAACCATTTTGCTTATATCATTGAATTCTGTGCCCTTGAAAACGTAATTCAATATATAAGCATTTCCATTATTTGTCGGTGTCCACTTTCTTATTTTTCTTCCATAATGTTCTTATAAATATTTTATCTTTTTTTTTATATATATACTTACAGCTTTAATTCATAATATTATGGTTTTTGATGGTGGTAGGTTATGTTTAATTATTGGTTATATATATATATATATATATATATCTGACCTATGTCACACTGTAACTCTCGTATTTATGAACCGATTTGGATGTAATTCGGTATGTACATAGTACATACCAATGTCTCGACCGAGTTCGTTGGCCAGCTTCATCCGCCATTTTGTTTCAAAATGGCGGCCATTTAAAAAATTTTTAAAATTTGAAAATTTGAAAAGTGGTACCAAAAAATTGAAAATGGAAAAATATTTTTTTCTTATGTATTTGACCTTTAAACAAAGATTTCGAAGCAGTTTTTGTTTCGTCTATATCTTTAAAAATGGCTCAGTTATAGCATTTTGAATTTCTAGCGTGGCTGACATTTTAAAACGTCCTGAATTTTGTCACGCGATAAAAGGCGTATTTATGAACCAATTTGGATGCAACTTCGTTTATACATAGTACATACCAATGTTTCGACCGAGTTCGTTGGCCAGCTTCATCCGCCATCTTGTTTAAAAATGGCGGCCATTTAAATTTTTAAGAAAAATTTAAATTTGAAATGTGGTACCAAAAAAATGAAAATTGAAAAAAT
The DNA here is from genome assembly GCA_963932465.1 of Maratus speciosus. Classification (NCBI taxonomy): domain Eukaryota; kingdom Metazoa; phylum Arthropoda; class Arachnida; order Araneae; family Salticidae; genus Maratus; species Maratus speciosus. The sequence continues at coordinate 430,028,661 of OZ010797.1, read as the reverse complement.
AATTTTTTCTTATGTGTTTGACCTTGATAAAAAGACTCGGGAACAGTTTTTGTTTCGTCTATATCTTAAAAAGTGGCTGAGTTATAGCATTTTGAATTTCTAGCGTGGCTGACATTTTGAAACGTCCGGAATTTTGTCACTTGATAACAGGCGTATTTATGAACCGATTTGGATGTACCTTGGTGTGTACATAGTACATACAAATATCTCGACCGAGTTCGTTGGCCAGCTTCATCCGCCCTCTTGTTTCAAAATGGCGGACATTTAAAAAAATTTTTAAATTTAAAATTTAAAATGAGATACCAAAAAATTGAAAAATGTAAAATATTTATTTTTGTATGTGTTTGACCTTAATACAAAGATTCCGGAACAGTTTTTGTTTCGTCTATATCTAAAAAAATGGCTGAGTTATAGCATTTCGAATTTCTATTGTGGCTGACATTTTAAAACGACCTGATTTTTGTCACGCGATAACAGGCGTATTTATGAACCGATTTGGATGTAACTTGGTCTGTACATAGTACATACAAATGTCTCGACCGAGTTCGTTGGCCAGTTTCATTCGTCATATTGTTTCAAAATTGTTGCCAATAAAAAAAATTAAATTTAAAATTTAAAATTTGGTATTAAAAAACTGGAAAATGAAAAAGTTTTTTTCATGTGTTTGGTCTTGATACAAAGATTCCGGAGCAGTTTTTGTTTCTGAAAATTTGTTCTTTTGTTTATTTCTTAAAAATGATGGTTGAATTATACCACTTTGAATTTCTAGCATGGCTAACATTTTGAAACGATCTTTTATTTGTCACGCGATAACACACGTATTCGCCTATTTCGATGTAAGAAGGCATGTGGATAGTATATATCAATATCTCGACCAAGTTCGCTGGTCAGCTTCATCAGCCATCTTGTTTCAAAATGGCGGTCATTAAATTAAAAAAAAATTATATTTAAAGTGAGGTGCAAAAAAAATTAGAAATTGAAAAAGGTTTCTTTCTTAAGTATTTGACCTTGATATAAGGATTCAGGAGCATGTTTTGTTTGTCTTTATCTTAAAAAATGGCTCAGATATAGCAGTTTCAATTTCTAATGTGGGTGACATTTTGAAAAAACTGATTTTTTGCCTGCGACAGCACTTGTATATATCAACCGATTCCGATGTAAGTGAGCATGTGCACAGCAATTACTAAGGTCTCGACCAAATTCACTGGTTAGCCTTATCCACCATGTTGTCTTAAAATGGCAGGCACTTTAAGAAATCGCCGAATTTGGCAGCAAAATATAAGTTACTTTAAATAAAAGCAGCTTGGATAAAGCTGACAAATTTCGTGAAATTCTCATTCATAATGATTTAGTATTGATAAAAATTAGTATTGAATCTCCTATATTTGGTCTCCACTAAATTGGGCTTCGTGTGTTTGAATAATATAAGTTCTTTTTTTTTTAAATAAGGAATATGAAAGCTACCTCTTCCTCCCGGCACTGGCCGGAAGGACTTTTAAGTTTCATTATTCTTAAGGCTGTTTTCAAATGCTAAATTTTAGACCACTGAAAGTTCGTTATAATGAGGTTTCACCGCATACTGATTTCATTAATATATTGGAAAGCAATCAGAATGGCGTATTTGCAATCTGAAGTATAATATCTCAAACTTTTACAACTATGAAATTATTTCGTGCATGGTTGTGCGGAAAGTGAATGTAAAAGTACTTTTAAGTTTCATTATTCTTAAGGCTGTTTTCAAATGCCAAATTTCAGACCACTGAAAGTTCGTTATAATGAGGTTTCATCGCATACTGATTTCATTAATAAATTAGAAAAAAATCATAATGGCGTATTTGGAATCTGAATAAAATATCTCAAAATTTTATAACTATGAAATTAATTCGTGGTTGTGGGAAAAGTGGATTTAAAAGTAATTTTAAGTTCCATTATCCTTAAAGTTGTTTTCAAATAGTAAATTTCCGACCACTGAAATCTTGTTATAGTGAGGTTTCACCGCATGCTGATTTCTTTAATAAATTTAAAAAAAAATCTTAATGGCATATTTGTAATCTGAAGTAGAATATCTCAAACTTTTATAACTACGAAATTATTTCGTGGTTGTGCGGAAAGTGAATTTAAAAGTACTTTTAAGTTTCATTATTTTTAAGGCTGTTTTCAAATGCCAAATTTCAGACCACTGAAAGTTCGTTATAATGAGGTTTTATCGCATACTGATTTCATTAATAAATTAGAAAAAATTCATAATGGTGTATTTGGAATCTGAATAAAATATCTCAAAATTTTATAACTATGAAATTATTTCGTGGTTGTGGGGAAAGTGGATTTAAAAGTAATTTTAAGTTCTATTATCCTTAAAGTTGTTTTCAAATAGTAAATTTCCGACCACTGAAATCTTGTTATAATGAGGTTTCACCGCATGCTGATTTCTTTAATAAATTTAAAAAAATCATAATGGCGTATTTGGAATCTGAAGTAGAATATCTCAAACTTTTATAACTACGAAATTATTTCGTGGTTGTGCGGAAAGTGAATTTAAAAGTACTTTTAAGTTTCATTATTCTTAAGGCTGTTTTCAAATGCTAAATTTTAGAGCACTGAAAGTCCGTTATAATGAGGTTTCACCTCATACTGATTTCATTAATAAATTGGAAAGCAATCAGAATGGCGTATTTGCAATCTGAAGTAAAATATCTCAAACTTTTATAACTATGAAATTATTTCGTGTTTGTGGGGAAAGTGAATTTAAAAGTACTTTTAAGTTTCATTATCCTTAAAGTTGTTTTCCAATGCTAAATTTCAGACCACTGAAAGCTCGTTATAATGAGGTGTGACCACATACTGATTTCATTAATAAATTAGAAAAACATCATAATGGCGTATTTGGAATCTGAAGTAGAATATCTCAAATTTTTATAACTATGAAATTATTTCGTGGTTGTGCGGAATGTGAATTTAAAAGTACTGTTAAGTTTCATTATCCTTAAAGTTGTTTTCAAATGCTAAATTTCAGACCACTGAAAGTTCCTTATAATGGGGTTTCACCGCATACTGATTTCATTAATAAAGTAGAAAAAAATCTTAATGACGTATTTGGAATCTGAAGTAGAATATCTCGAGAAATTCTACATCAGAACCCAAATTTGCCGTAACGATTTTTTTTTTTCTAATTTATTATTATTTTTTTTTTCTGCTGTAAAACTTCGGATTTTAGAAGCTTTCTAATCAGGTTAAAATTTAAATGTTAGTTTTATTATATAAATATTTAAATTAATTATATTTAAAAACGTTTTATTTATTACATTTGGTGATTTTCTGTTCTGACTTTGAAGAATTTATGTTTTGCTAATTTTTTTTTTCTAGGAATTTTAATCGCCAATTTTGCTTATCGTTATCAACTGCCAATCGTGTTCAAATTGGTAATTTAATGTACAATTAATAAATACATAACATTTTTAAAAATGATAAATAATATAAAAGCAAGTGAAAAAATACAAAACAGTAATTCAGGATGTATTTAATAAAATCATAACATCAAATTGACGATTTCTAGCAATAAATGGTGTTAACGATAGTAGTTTTATTTCTAGTAGTTTATTATGTCCAATAGAATGAATGTAATATAAATATTACGTAACGTGAATATACTGTATCAATCAATAAAATATATCATATCTATTTATGCTATGTCATGTTATGTAGTTATACATATATAAACGTATACAGTTATTAGAACTGCCACCGTTTTCTTTAATACGGCAACTATACATTATTAACTATGCAGTTAAAATGAAGAAAGCGAAAAAAAAATATGTGTTACTATAATTAATATTTTCTGCACCATTACTGGCAGGATTGTAGTGGGTAGCTGCCCGAGTACCCGCTCAGCTGCCCGCACAGGCTGGGTGTTTTTTTATAAAAATCCCAGGTAATAAACCCGGTTTTTTTAAAAATATATTTCTGGAAAAGAACTGATGATGTATTTGTTAACAGTTTATGGTTATTATATTTATTCACTTCTTTGAATCTTAGAAAATATATTTGTACTAATTTACTTGTACTTTTAGATTGGAAACAATTGGAAAACACACAATTGATAGCTTTGCAATTTAAAATTTGTTTGTTATTTAAATTAAAGGGATCATATCTATATATGTATTTTAAGAACAGAGAAAAATAGTGAGATCATTATTAAGACTACGAAGTCATTTCCATCTATTAGATTATGAAGTGTTATCAAAGATTGTATTTGAGATCAAGATTGCTACTTATTTCGGCAATCAAATTTCTTGCGCTTTCCTGAGCAAAAAATTAAATTTTCCCAGAGTAATTCGTCTGAGAATTTTCAAAATTTCAACAGATAAATTTTGCAAAGTACCAAAGTTTAGTAAAATTCCTTGTTTTTAATACTCATTTTTTAATTTCCTCAGATTTTCTAGTTTTCCCTATACAGTGGCAACTGTGAAGATTATTATTTGTGAGAAAGGTGGAATCATCGTCCACATTTTGGCATTTTAATTTAATTTACACGGGGAAAATTTCCCATTTAACCCGGGTTTTTTAATAAAACCCGCCCGGGCTGGGTTTTTTACAACCCTGATTACTGGTATAGTGAATATGACCTGTCCCGTATATTACGTAAATACCGTACTTTCTTCTAACATTAAAAATTTTTTTTTCTCGAAATTTATAATGACATTTGAATTCTACATTCTAAAAATTTTAAACATAAATTTTAACATTCAAATGTCTTCTAAACCATAAAAAGAAAAAGAAAAAACATTTATTTATTTCACGAAGACAAACTTTGAAAAATTTCCACTCTTAGTAATTTGTAAACATCGTGTCATTTTTCGAAACAATTTTGGAAAGCAAATGTTGATTTTTATATACTTTTTTAATCCTAAGAAAACTTGCTACTTTTAAGAACTTTGTAAACAGGCTGCAGTTTTAAATTTATTGTGTTTCGGTATTTTTAATGTGAATTTTAAGGGGATTTTTTTAAAAGCTTTTAAAACATTCGATGTTGTTTACTACGCTAAGAAAATAAATTTCTTTCTCTTTGAAAAATGTCTAGCCTTTATAAGATTGAATTGACTATTTAATCTTATGGCTCATGTTAAAAATTTTAAAATAAATATATGGCTCAAATATCTTTCTAAACCTTGTTTCAGATTTATTTTTTTTTCTACTGAATTACGAAAATATTTTATTTTACTTTTGGATTTTTTCTTGTTTCGAGAATTTCATACTGGTGTACTACTACTTTGAAAGTTAATTTTGAATCTGAAATGTAAATTTTATTTTATACATGTTTATTTACAAAATCATTTTCATAATATTTAAAGTATAATAATAATAACGTGTAATAACAATAATTTCTTTAAAATTTTGAAAACTTTTTGATTTAGAGATTCGTAAAAAGACTGTATTTTTAAATTTGTGATACTTTTAGAAATTTTTATATAATTTTAATTAGTTGTGGGGTTATTTAACACCTACAAAATTTTCATATGTATATATTTCTATATTTCTACAAATGTATGAAACATTCTAAGATCCTTCTATACATTCATATCAATACGGTAAGACAACACAGTCTGAAATATAAAGCGAATTCGGGAATTCCCATATTTCATAGAGAAAAGCAATTACGGAAATCCCGTGAATCACTTTGGTGTTATTTTTATAAATGTGTGTACATCCACAATGAGATTTGATGATGTGGTTAACAGTTATGTTTTAAAATCTTCAAAAATCAAAATATATTAATTCCGATTTCTAATTTGTAAATAATTTCGAATCGTTAGTGAAAAAAAAAAAAAAAAAAAAAAAACGCACTAAGAAAATTTGCAACACAACCGGATATATAACAAAAACAATTAGATTCCATATTTGGGAAAAAGGTGCATAACTTTACGCTTTATTTTAGAAAACTATAGTTTTCTTAATGATCAGTAATATTACATATTATAATAATAGAAAGAAAGAAAGAATCTATTTAATGGATCGATCATATTCCCCCTATTATATGCTATTGTATTATCTATAGAATTAATTAATATCATCAAGACATTCAAATATTTAGATTAGTTTAATTATTAATTAATTACAACTGCAATATATAAACCCGATTTATAAATTTAAATGAGTTTTAAATTATTTTTCCCGAAAGGTTTCTGTATTTTAATTAATTCTATTCTGCACAGTTTTGTGATTATTTTAATGCAAATTATATGTAAATACTTTCATTTCGAAATAAATTATCTAAAGGATGTTAATGCAACAGTTCTCTCTTTTTTTTTTACATTAATTTAATTGTAATATGTATCTATCTATCTATATATATATATATAACCATTATATAATTACAAATAGTCATCTATTTCCAATTACTATAATTAATAAAACAATTATTAATTTATTTATTATAAATTAATAAATTTAGCTTCAATTCATAACTCTGACATTATACAAAATAAAGATGGAACCTTTAACTAGTAATACAAAATCAAGCACAATACCACTAATTCACTAGCACGTTGCGGACGATTCATCCATATACAACATATGAAAAACCACCCATTTTGATAAAATAACCTATCAAAGACAAAAGAAACAAATAACCAGCGAAATATTGTTGAACCATTAAAAGTCGTATCGTAAACAATTAATAGATCAAATGGATGGATGTAGCCGGAAGCTTATTATACATATATATATATATGTATGTATGTTTGTGTGTGTGTGTGTGTTAGACTATTAAGAGTGCTTATTTCATAATTTCCTTTGAGTTGAAACCGGCTTTGAATACTTACAAATATCTGTGTAATTTGAATAACTATAGTAGCGCTCAAAAGTATTTTGACAACCTTATATTCTCTCTTATTTTATTTAATATAAAAATGTAAAAGAAAATATATTCCCTATAATTGAGAACACTATGACTACAGTTATTCAAATGTATCAAGTTTCAACTTGTTTGTTTACATTCGGCGCCACCGAAGAAATATGACTCCTCCTTAGCTCAAAAGTATTTTGACAATTAGTTTGCATTTAATTGTTGAAGGTGTCAGTGGCGCTATAGTTTCGATTAGTGTTTATATCGACTTATTGTGATTATTTTTAAATGCCGAAATGTAAAAAATATTGAAGTGATCCTAGAAAAGCCGCTGTAAATGCACTTAAGAAAGGTAGACTGCAAGCAGAATTAGCTCGTTCTTTTAACGGGTCTCGGCAACTTGTTATTACATGGAATAAAGTTTTTAATAAACAGAAATACATCGAAAATAAGCCTCAAAGTGGCCATCCGAAAAAAACAACTTGCAATGTTGACTGTATTCTAAAAATGATATCTACAAGTGATTGTCGTAAGTCCGCTGTAATAATAAAAAATGAATTGAAAGAAAGTTACGGCATAGAAATACACGTTTCATCAGTCAAACGACGCCTAAACCTCTATGGTTTACATGGCAGAAGACCAGCAAAAACACGTTTGTTATCTACTAAGAATAGGAAGGCTACAGTCGCATTTGTAAAACGGTATAACCCTTTCAGGGGCAAAGCAATTCCATTGCTAAAGTGTTGAATTTAATGACTTACACCGGAATTTGAAAACAAATTTATTTGTAAATAAGAAAAAGCTATATTTCACACACATAATAAACCGGATTTTTTTAACCAAAATTCCGGTGTCAATCATTAATTTCAACACTTTAGCAATGGAATTGCTTTGCCACTGAAAGGGTTATGCCGTTTTACAAATGCGACTGTAGCCTTCCTATTCTTAGTAGATAACAAACGTGTTTTTGCTGGTATTCTGCCATGCAAACCATAGAGATTTAAGCATCGTTTGACTGATGAAACGTGTATTTCTGTGCCGTAATTTTCTTTCAATTCATTTTTTATTATTACAGCGGACTTACGACAATCACTTGTAGATATCATTTTTAGAATACAGTCAACATTGCAAGTTGTTTTTTTCGAATGGCCACTTTGAGGCTTATTTTCGATGTATTTCTGTTTATTAAAAACTTTATTCCATGTAATAACAAGTTGCCGAGACCCGTTAAAAGAACGAGCTAATTCTGCTTGCAGTCTACCTTTCTTAAGTGCATTTACAGCGGCTTTTGTAGAATCACTTCAATATTTTTTACATTTCGGCATTTAAAAATAATTACAATAAGTCGATATAAACACTAATCGAAGCTATACCTTCAACAATTAAATGCAAAGTAATTGTCAAAATACTTTTGAGCTAAGGAGGAGTCATATTTCTTCGGTGGCGCCGAATGTAAACAAACAAGTTGAAACTTGATACATTTGAATAACTGCAGTCATAGTGTTCTCAATTATAGGGAATATATTTTCTTTTACATTTTTATATTAAATAAAATAAGAGAGAATATAAGGTTGTCAAAATACTTTTGAGCGCTACTGTTTTAAAACCTTGTGGGGGTTTAAAAACCGAACGGCGGTATGAAATTTCAATGAAAAATTTCGTCAATTTTATGCAATCATAGTCATTTTTTTTACGATATGATTGAAAATTTACCTTTATATCATCCTTTTTCAATGGCGGAAACTTTTCGCCATCCTTAGTTTGGGGTCCATGGTCACGTCAGTCCAGTGTTACTAGGGGGCTACTTTTTTTAAAATTCAGATTTCTCGATTGGCACCACTTTTTGGAAATGGTTAAATTCGCCTTATTTAATGATATATTAATTGAGGGAAAAATAAGGGGAATTTTACCATTTAAAAAAAGTGAAGTGTAAAATCAAGAAATCTGAATTTTAAAAAAGTAACCCACTGGCAACACTGGGTCAGCCGAAGCAGAAACACTGTTTTTGTGCATTATGAATCCTTAAAAAGGATGAGACCTTTTGCTTGTTCCCAACTTTAACTCTTACATTATATTGTAGTTTTTTATTTTTCACATATTTTTTTATTTTTTAAACTAATTATGTTTTATTATTTTAAAAGTTTTTGAAGGGATCATTTGAACCCTTTTTTGTAAAACAGATGCTTATATTATATGCTCCTGAGAAAGCATGTTGTCAGGTCAGGACCTGATTACCGCACGGAACAGATAGACCGTGGCCTTAGGCCACAGCAGACAAGGGTCCAAAATGAGTACTAAAATGATTTCGAAAAAAAAAAATCTCAAATCTCCTAGAATTATTTTATTTCAAGATCTGATGTGTAAGCAATATATACCTCTATTAACACGTTGCCCGAGTTTTTTCGTTCTCTAAAAAAAACTTAATTTAGGAATGCTGTAGAGAAAATGTTTTTATAAAAATTAACTGTAAGAAATATTTGTTGACGAGATATTTGTGGTATTAAGCATCAAACAGAAAAAGAGAATTTAAGTTAACCTGTGTTTCTCATGAGCATTTTTATAAAAGGCTGGAAATTTTCTGAATACTCTAAAAAAATATTGCTGTAACTACTGCAGTAAAACCTCGGTAACTTACACTCCCGAAGCGGACATCTCTTTTTGGCAGACACTTTTTCGATCCCCAGAATCTATAAATCTGTATATTTTTAACTCTCAAAAGTGGACAATTCCAAATAGCGAACTAATTCCGCGGTCCCAAGGTGTCCACTATTAAGATGTTTTACTGTATTTTGGTTAGGAGGACCTGAAAAGCTCCTGGGAGTTGGGCCCCAAACAATCCTAATCTGTCTCTGCATGTTGTAGTCCATCTCCATAATGCATATAAATCTCACTACGCTTGTAATATCACTACAACAATAAAATGCAAAGCAAATTATTCCCCCCCCCCCCCATAGACCGTAATGTCATTCATGTCAATTTCATTATGCACGGAAAAAAATGAAGTACTCTAAAGTGAGTAAATCGGTGTACTCACATCGAATTGAGTAGGTTTGGATAAAAAATAAACCTATTAGACCGGGAGCCGGCAGCACAGATAATCACCTCATCGAGTTGACGGATGAAATTTTAGGATTAGTTAAATCTTGATTCGCATATTAAAAATCAATCGGTCTGCCAAGTCATATCTTGGCGGAAAATACCCGAAAACCCGATTTTAGCGGTTGACTCGTAGGTTTACCATTGTGCTTTCCTACTCCCAGTCGTCCATGTTTTCATATCTTTGGGTGCAGGAAAACACAATGGTAAACCTACGAGTCAACCGCTAAAATAAGGTTTTCTGGTGTTTTCCACCAAGATATGACTTGGCAGACTGATTGCGTTTTAATATGCGAATCAAGATTTAACTAATTCTAGAATTTCATCCGTGAACTCGATGAGGTGATTGTCTGTACTGCCGGCTCCAGGTCTATATGTTTCCTCAATTTTGAAGCATCACATGCTATCAAAGACCCAAACGAAACGATAATTTTGTACCCTGTAATAATTTATTTCATTTATGATGGCATAAAAGATGTTCATGATGGTTCAAATATTAAATTATGTACAGTATTTTAAAATAATTTAAAAGTGCTTACAAAAAAAGCTCTTGTTATAAAAATATTCGATTTGGGTATCTTGCTAATAATTTTTCTTAATAAATAATCAATTAAACGCTTCTTGTAAACAATTTAGAACGAAAAATAAATGTGAGTACATTTTTACTTTAATTTGTAGGTTCAGGGGGGGGGGGGCAGTACATAGCGATTCATATTTGAACACAACCATTTGGGATCAAGAATGAGTACATGTGTTTCTCAATTTTGAGTACATTTGGATCGGAGCTATTTTGAGTATGTCACGCATTTAAAATTGAGTACTTTTTACTCCATTTTGAATACCCATTTTTTTTTTTTTTTTTTTTAGTGTGATTGAAGCATTCTGGACCATAATGTACTGTAACAAAATTCTTCTGTGTGTCTTTATAAACGAGCTATAAATGCTATATACAGTGAAACCTTCCTGAACGACCATTTTTTTCATGGAACGAAATTTATTTCCATAGGTTCAATACTAATTTTACCTCCATTCAGGGACCATCCCAGTTGAACTAACTCCATGAGCGACTGATTTCTTTGAAGAAAATGAAACAAATTCCGTTTTTTCCTGGCTGCTTGAAGAAGGTTTTATTAGAAAAATAATTCCGGAGAGCGCATTATTCATCAAACTTCTTAACTAAGTTTAGATTTTTTTTGTTATTATTGCGGTAACTTTTAAGTGTTTAAACCTCTTTGTGCCTTTTTAGGCAATGAATTTAACTCTGATAACAAATTAAGAATGACGGTTATTAAACTCCCCTGCCCTATTCTGTCAGGAAACTCTGTCAGGAAAAAAAAAATGAATGAAATCGTCATTATTTGTTCCCGTCCAAAAAAATATTGCATTCATTTACTGAACTTGAAAAGGACTTGGAAATAAAATTTACAAAAGATAAAACCGTAAAATCAAAGCAAACGTCAATTTATTCATTTTTTTAAACTCTGCAGTAATTAAGTTGTGTAATTAACTTTAGTTTTGATATTAAATTTTCATATTCTTTCCTAATGTGAAAAATAAATTTTAGTAACATTAATTGTTACCTTTTCTAAACAATTAAAATGTAGATTTAAACTTGACCTCCATTAAGAGACCACCTCCCGGAGCGACCAATTTTTATTGGAACGGAACGTGATAGCTTTAGGAAGGTTTTACTATGCTTCATTTTCATTACCGAACATTATATAGTAAACTTATATAAATATACAAAATATTCATGGTAATCCAAGTATATTTACCAGAGATAGAGCACAGGCAGATGGTAGACAGACAAACCGAATTCATAAACACTTTTGAAGAATGTTGGAAAGTGTTGCAATAAAAAATCTTAAAATTTGAACCAATGAAAGAAAAACTGTTATTTTAACACAACCAAACTGATAGGTAAAGTTATCATACGAATTGAATATTTCCAACTGAGCAAAAAAATAGCCAGGCCGTTAATCGTACCCAGATCCTTGGCTTACAGGGCCTAAAGAAGGAAAGAAGGAAGAATCTAAAGAAGGAAAAAAAATGGAAATTTTACTATTTCGTGTCCGCGGATTCTGAAAAGAAAAGGCGAAATCGTTATACTCCCGACCCGAAAAATTTCGTTGGAAAAGAAGAAAAATAAAGATGCAAATTTTACTATTTCGGAAATAATTCGCGTTCTGCGGATTCTAAAGAAAAGTGAAAAATTACATTTTCCGCATTAAGTTTTAAATTTCGGCTAATTTCGGGTTCAGCAGACCTGAAAATTCTGAAAATCAAAAGAAGAAAGATAACGAAATTGCGCTATTTTATCATTATTTTGGGTACCGCCAATTCAGAAAAAAAGAATTATAATTTCACCTTATTTTGAGTCCAACGCACAAGAAAATAAAGGGGGGGGGGGGGGATTTACAATTTTGGAGTTACTTCTGGTCCTATGGACCCGAAGAATCAAAGGGGAAAAAAGGGAAAAGGTTTCTATTACAATGCTATTTCGGGTTGCCTGGCCTCCAAAAATAGCAGGAATTTAAAATTTTCGCATTACCTCCGGTTAGAGATCTACATGGTCCAAAATTTCCAAGACCGGACTTGTAAAAGCTCGGCCCTGGCCGTTTATATTTTGCAGTTCACGCCCGGCTCGTGCAAAACAAGCCCCATGTAAATATAAATGAAATGCGGCCCGGCCCGACTCAATTTATACAAAAATATTCCGATTTTTATAATATGCAATTAAGATTCTTTTAAAGAATAATGTATACATATTTAGGGAAACATTTTACCGTACATTTCAGATTGCGATATGTTTACAAGCCATAGCTTACTGAATAAGCAACATTAATGATAACTTAGACTCTTTTAGACTAGTACATTCAAATGAAGACTTATCGAGAAACTTAATGTAGTTTAGAATAGAAGAAAAGGGGTGGTTAAAACATCATAAATTTCGAAGGCGTATAATAGAAAAAAATAATTTTTTTTAAATAGTTCTCTGTAGTTTATTATAGTATATTTTTAAAGATACCGTTAACTGAAATTCATTTTCGCTATTATAGTCCAAGAGCTGTTAAACATTTTAGGGAAGGTATTTGAGGCACCCTGAAAATTTGTGCAACACTTCTTTTGTAATGGCTGAATACAAAATTGAATGTCTGGCTGAAGGATCGTGGCCCTAAAACTGTGCCAGACACGTGTCAAGTGCCATTTTTTGACTACCCATAAGAAAAGGTATTTGAGGCACGCTGAGATTGAGACAGAATAATATTTATACTTAGAAAAAAATATTTTGAAAATGACAGACACTTAGTCGGCCCAAAAACTGTGCCAGACATGTGTCAAGTGCCATTTTTTGACTACCCAAAAAAGGTATTTGAGGCACGCTGAGATTGAGGCAGAATAATATTTATGCTTAGAAAAAAATATTTTGAAAATGACAGACACTTTAGTCGGCACAAAAACTGTGCCAGACACGTGTCAAGTGCAAAATGGCACTTGACACGTGTCTGGCACAGTTTTGGGGCCACGATCCTTCAGCCAGACATTCGATTTTGTATTCAGGCATTACAAAAGAAGTGTTGCACAAATTTTCAGGGTGCCTCAAATGCCTACTCAAAAATGTTCAACAGCTCTCCTACTATTACTATATTTACAAAACAAATTACAAATTGCGTCCGACACGGCCTGGGAATAATAATTAAGTCCAGTTATGGCTTGGCTTGGCTTGGCCCGGCCAGAGTATGTAGGGCAAATCCGGCAGTATATTGGTCATCTTTAACTTGGCTAGCCTAATATAGTCCAAAAATAACAATAATATTTCATTTTATAGATTTAATATTACATATAATTGGTTTAATTTTACTTCAAACTGCTGGAATCGGAGTCAGTTTGTTTTTTTAGCTACTCCGACTCTTTTGATCAAAACTGGGTCTGGCTCCGACTCCGCAGCCCTGTTTCCAACACTGCCAGAATACTTTAACAAAACTTCACCGCTTAATAAGGTGAAACATGATGTCTGAGTAAACAATTTAGAAAAAACATAGCATATTTGAAACCCAATTTCAGTAACCCCCATGAATAGTCGGGAAAATATAAAATTATTTTGTGAAACCCCCTATATGATCTATGGATTTGTATATATATGTTACCGTGAAAGATCAAAATTGGAGAATGTCGACATTCACCGGTGTATGACAACACATACCAAATGCGTCGGTGAAAGTTGATTATATTTTTGTACATTCGGACCATCCCCGGTGAATGTCGACAAGCACAGATATTTTCCGATGGAGGTCGAAAATAGAAGCGGTGTTCAACAGAGAAGCTATACGTATACACTGTATGTACAGTCTTTCGCCAAATTCATTGTTCTACTGCGTGTCAGTAAGCTTTTTCAGTTTTATGCAAGGCTTGATGGTGCGCGCAACGTCTTAAATTTTATTTTTTTATTCAATATCCTAATTTATATTGAATGGATACAGCAGTGATCTTTTTTTTTTTTTTTTTTTTTTTTTTTTTTTTTTAATTAAATACATTAATTGAGATTAAACGAGAAAACATTTTTTTTCTTCCAAGAACAGTATTCTAAAATACTTTCTGAAGTGATTTCTGGTAAAACTAAGGACAGCACACCTTTGTATTACAGGCGATTCAAACGTTTTTATGTTTTAAAAATTAATGATCGCGCCTGAAATATGGAGAAGTAAATGCAAATTTCCGACATACTCAACATTCACCATTAGTGCATGGTGAATGTAGACATTTGCCGGTGTAAGTCAGAAATAAGGATGTTAGCAAATATTTCGGACATACATCAAGCGACTATGTGAATGTCGACATTCAGCGGTGAAAGTCGACATTCTCCAGATTTCGGTCTTTCACGGTAACAGATATATTACATTCTATACTAAATTTTAGTTCAATTAGGTAACACATAGATAGCACAGTTGAAAATTCCTCCTTCAGCAATTTCCGTCACTAAACAAAAATGTACGCGAGGTATTTTGTTTTGGCGTACGTGATATATTATAATATTTATACATACCAAGTAATAGGCAAATAATAATAATAATAATAATAAGTTTTTTAAAAGTTTACCGCAACTCTAATCGACATTTCCAGCAATTATTGTCAATAGACAGTACTCTAGCCGAATTCTTTTGAGTGTCCCTGTAAATGAACGATAAATGCTACATACTTCATTTTCAATACCGAACGTGCCATAAAAAGCTTAATAATATATATTAGGGGTGCACCGAATATTCGGTATCTATTCGGCATTAGGCCATACTATCGAATATTCGGCTTGGCCGAATATCAAAATATTCGGCCAGACCGAATACTTAAAAGATCTTTTTTAAAAAAAATATTTTTTAAAACCTTAAAACAACTTCAGTTTTTAACTATCAATTAATAAAGATATTTAGAATGATTATAATTAGAATTATATTTAAATAAAAGAGAATACTTTTACATTTTTTATTTGCTATTTGAAAAGTATCACGTAAGAAAATTAACCAATGTTGACGATTTTAGACCCTTCCTGACAAATAAGCAGTATATGACTGTAAAATTTTTCATTCAATTCCGTCAAAATTTCACTTTGACTTTAAAATATTTGTTTTAGAATATAAGAAAATTTTATTAATTTGTTTTAATTCAGGGAGGAATCCATGAAATTAAAAATTTTATCAATTAAAGAAGCTTTTATCTATCCGCTTCTTAAATAACAATTCAAAGCACAGATTTTTTTAAGAGTAAAATTTACTTTTAAAAAGATCTTGTTTATCAATATGAAAATGCGCTTGTTAAATATTATGTAAAATTTTTTTTTAATTTATTTATTTAATACTTTCAAATTTTGAAATTCAAAAGCATTTCGCAAGCCGAATATTCGGTATTCGACTGAATAGTTACCATTCGGCTTGATGGTCACTATTTGGCTAGCCAAATATTCGGTATTCGGACAAAATCACTATTCGGTGCATCCCTAATATATATCAATTGCATGGCAGTACGACTATATTTAAGCTTGTTAGAGTACGGACAAACAGACAAACCAAATCCATGAACACTTTTCCACTATGTTGGAAAGTGTTACAAAAAAACGTCCATTGCAATAAATTCACTATAAAATACTTTACTATACAGAAGAATATTTTCATTTTATTAAATTGTATCAAAATTACTCATAAGTACTTACCGCATAAATATTATATTCCACAACTGTTCAAAACCAAGTAAAGATAGCTATTGACCAGTTTTCCGTCCCGTTCTTTCTCAATGTTACGAGCGTTCTATTTATGGTTAATAGTTAAATATTCAGCGACAGTTCCACTTCGTGCTATGCATGAATTTCAACTACTTTAAAACCACATTTGTCGATTTTATTTTTCGTCTGAAGATCAGAGGAGTGAACATGGATTAACATGACAGGCCTAATCATACATGTTCCTGCATGGATTTTTAAAAATCAAAGGCTAATCAGATACTACTTATTTCAGCCTTGTTCTGATTTTTTCAAACCTGTCTTTTTATTGTTATAAGGGGATAAAATTACTGTTTAAGCTTATTTTTGTTCTGGGATTTCATTTGTTATTTTAATAGCTATAGTGTCGGTCTGCTGGTTATACAATTTATGTGTTCACCTTAAAATAAATGTAAAAGGAAAATTTTTCTATATGATTTTTTTTTCTTTGTATGATGAATTTTCTTAGTCATGTTACATAGTTATACTTTTCTGTTATGAATAAAAAGTATTTTGAATGTAAATAAGTAGCTAAGTTTTAAACAGAAATATTTGAATTTTTAATACAGGATTTTTTTTTTTTTTTTTTTTTTTTATAGATCTTCCTTTTTTAACATTTTATTGTACCCATTAAAGATTTTTTTCACCTATGTTTCAAAGGAGTACCTAGATTGAGAATCTAAACGCTCAACTTGCCTTTTTTGTTTAATGGAAAATTTTTCTTGATTTAATTCCAGAAAATTCTGAGATTAAATAAGGCGAAGAACTCTATTCAAAAAATCCCTGGCAGCCCGGCCTACAGGAAGAGGTAGATTTCGAAGTTAAGTATACTAATTTCACCAACAAAAACTAAATCATGAATAGATATAAATCCACTTTAACAGTTTTATCTGTCTGCTTTTGACGAGTTTTTATTTCATTTTTATATAATAGCTGGTTTTATAAGAATCATGTTAAGGCGGTATTAAAAAAAATACTTTTCCATGCTCAACAACTCGAAATTTTCTGGCACATTTTCAGATTCATTTTTAATTAAAAAAAAATATGAAACTTGCTGACGTGATTTTTGAAAAGATTTATAAGCGACCTGTGTTTTTATTTTTCTTTCAATTAATTAAAACTTGATTAATAAACAATTATTTTCTCAGTAGGGAAATATTTTTCGCTTCTAACACAATCGCTTCGGGAAATTCTGTTCAAAAGGCCCACTTTTACATCATTTTTTGAAATGTATTATGCCTCTATCAAAAAATCGGTCATTACTGTACATTATATAGTTTCTGAATAAGAGAATCTACCAATTGGATGCGTTTGAGAGCAAAAATGAATTTAAAAATGAGTAAGAAAATAAGCAGTTTGGATTTGAATACACCCTTAATAAGATGATTTTTTTCTTCAACCGCTATGTATTTTTAATTTGTTTTTGATGTAAGAATTGGTCCTATCAAAAACTTTATATAAATGTTGAAGACAATATTAAGAAGATATATGATAAATTCTTGAAGATTTTATATCTTGGGAATTGACGGAGTTATGAAAATTTTTCTTCTTCAACCCCCCTTTTTTGAATTCGTTTTTAATTTTTTTTGCAGTACGAATTGGTCCTATCAAAAACTTATGAATATAAAAATTGTAGATAATATTAAGGAGATATATAATAAAATTAATTGGATTTGATATCTTGAGAATTGACAAGTTAGGAATTTTTTTCTCCCAAAAACCTTATTTTTGCGCCCCTTGAGCCCTTTTTAATTTTATCAAAAATCTGTGGTGTATAAATTTTTTGCCCTATTTTTAGAAGCAATAAAAACTTTAAACTGATTTGATATGTTCAATAATTAAGAAGTTGTGGAGGTTTTTCGGTTTTCACAAAACCCCTCCCTGTTTCCATCCCCTTGGTCTGATTTTGCCCATTAACGAACTTGACCGAGATTTTATGTCCCTTGATTTTATGTATCAGTTTGGAAGAGATTTGCGCAGAATTGTGGAAGTTATCGTGTCCAGAAGAAAGTGATATAGATATATATATATAGATATAGATATAGATTAGATAGATAGATAGATAGATAAAGTTTTTTTACTGAGGGTGGTTTTGTTTTCTTGGGGTCATGATCGGTGTAGATCTGCAAAAAAGTCTTCAGAAATTCTAACATAGGAACGACCCCAATAGGTAGTATTTCATACGAAATCTACCTAAAATAGTAAGCTTCTGGACCCTCATTATGTTACTACTAAGTTTGCATCACACCTTTTTGAAAGTTGAAATTTGTAAAAGTACATATAAGTGACCTGTTCTTTTTTTGGAATTAAAGGTCTCTTACAGTATTGTAAAACCCTTTCATAAGCATAAAAAAGGACTTTGTATGAAAACGTGAAATATGTAAAATTACATATACGCGACATATTCTTTTTTGTAATTAAAAGTTGTTCTCTCTTACAACATTATAAAACACTTTCATAAGCATAAAAAAAAATACTTTGTAACATTTGTGAAAAGTTGAAATATGTAAATGTACATATAAGCGACGTATTATTTTTTGTAATTAAAAGTTGTTCTCTCTTATAACGGTGTAAAACACTTTCATAAGCATAACAAAAGATTTTGTAACTTTTGTGAAAAGTCGAAGTATGTAAACGTACATATGAGTGACATATTCTTTTTTAAAATTAAAATGTATTCTTGTTAACTTTGGAAACACTTTCATAAGCCTTAAAAATAATAATAATACATTGTAGCCTTTATGAAAAGTTGAAATATTGTATATAATATGAGATTTTCTTTTAGAAATTAAAGGTTGTTCTCTCTGGCAGCTTTGGAAAACACTTTCATAAGCATAAAAAACTACTTTGTAACATTTAGGAAATGTTTAAATATTAAGGTTGCTCTCTCTGGCAGCTTTGGTAAACATTTTCATAAGCATAAAAAAGTACTTTGTAACATTTATGTAAAGTTAAAATATGTAAAAGTACATATAAGTGACATATTCTTTTTTGTAATTAAAAGATGTTCTCTCTTACAATGCTGTAAAACACTTTCATAATCATAAAAAAAGGACTTTGTAACACTTATGAAAAGTCGAAAAATGTAAACACATATGGGTGACATATTATTTTTTGTAATTAAAGGTTATTCTCTCTGGCAGCTTTGAAAAACACTTTCATAAGCATAAAAACTATTTTGAAACATTTATGAAAAGTTGAAATATGTAAAAGTACATATAAGTGACATATTCTTTTTTGTGACTAAAAGTTTTTTTCTCTTACAACGTTGTAAAACGTTGTGAAAAGGATTTTGTAACATTTATGGAAAGCTGAAATACTTAAAAGTACATATAAGGGAAATATTCTTTTTTATTATAATTAGTAGTAGTAAAGAATATTCTCTGCCAAAGTTGAAAAACACTTTCATAACGCATAAAAAATTGCTTTGAAGTATTTATGAAAAGTTAAAATATGTAAAAGTACATATGAGTGGCATAATCTTTTTCAAAATTAAAATGTATTCTTATATATATATATATTGTAACATTTATAAAAAGTTGAAATGGTATATGATATAAGACATTCTTTTTGAAATTAAAGGTTTCCTCTCTTACAGCGTTCGGAATCTCTTTTATAAGCATAAAAAGTACTTTGTAATGTTTATGAGTGACGTATACTTTACTACACTTCGCTAACTATCTAAAGTTCTATTTACGCTATAAGAATGTAAACTTCCATTCCACATGATAGTTAACATGAGTGTAGTTTCCGTTTTCTTATTAATAATATTAACAATTTTATATAGTTATATTAACTTAACTTCTTAGCTTTTATGCAACAATATAACTTTAATATTTCAAAGTAAAATTAGTAGAAGAAAAGAAGCAACATTTCAAGTAAAAGCATAATTTCTGAAAGGTATTTTAAAAATTAAAAAAATGCGCTAAGATGATAATTGGTACATTAGAATTTAAATAGATAACTGCTCCCAAAAGAATTTTTTTCCTATAACACACATTAATACTATTTTTTTATTATTAATATTTCAGGAGAGTTTATACTCATTTACTTCAAAATGATTTTATTCTATGACCGACAGTTATAAGTTTTTTTACTTTTTCATTTCTGTAATTTTTTTTTATTTTTAATTTATAGCCTATTTGTGATGTCATAAAGGTATTAATTTATGAAGTATTTTTATTTAAATCCGAACTCTGAGCCATATTAACCAACGATTTTTTGTCTCTTATTGCCCTATTAAAATTAAAAGGACACGTGGAATCAGTAGCTCGACAATTGCCGTGACTATGTCAGTGTCACATGTCCTTCCAAAACCGTCACATATATTCCATCTGTCTTTGTTTATTTAATTTTAATTTTAATTTTAATTTTAATTTTTTTTCTTCAGAATATACAGTCATACATTTATATTTAAAAATGTTAATTAGAAATCTATAATTTGTAAGCAACAATAATGAGGAATAATAACTAATCCGTAATTTATAAGAAGAAAGTGAGAAATTGTTATTTAAATCTAAGAGCACAGGCATGTAAAAAATGATTTACCAAAATAGTACGCCTCAAGGAAGGGGAGGGGGGTGCGCAAAACATAACTTTTCAAACTTTTACTTTCTCAGCCGCTTATCAGGCATCTTTCTCAAACCTTTAGATATACCCAATGCTTCATCTATCTTTGTTTATTTATTTTCCAACTTTCATTTTATTATATTTCATTTCATTTATTTCTTATTTTTTATTTTTATTCTTTCAGAATACACAGTCATACCTTTATATTTTAAAATGTTAAATTAGAAATCTACAATTTGTAAGCAACAAAAATGAGGAATAATAAATAATCCGGAATTTATAAGGAGGAAGTGAGAAATTGTTATTCTGATCTAACAGCACAGATATGTAAAAATGATTCACCAAAATATTACGCCTCAAAAGGGGGCAAAACATAACTTTTCAAACTTTTACTTTCTCAGACGCTTTATCACACGTCCTTCCAAAACCGTTAGACATATCCCATCTGTCTCCTATTCTTTTTTATCGTTACCCCCTGGAAAAACTTTCTTTCGTCCCTTGGAGCAGTGAACCCTTTTTTTCAGAAGGGAAAAACTCTTTGCATCCATATAAATAACGTTAAAAAAAAAAGTTTTATCCCTGTTTCCTGTGTAAACCCCTTTTTCTCAATCCTTTCATTTCAGTTCATAACCCATTCCTCCGTGGGACAGGCGGGAAAAAATTCAATTTTTTAGACCTTTTTTTCTGAAGGGGGTATTGTAAATCCTGCCCTTCGCTCTTTATCGAATTCGAAAGGCCCTGCTTGGGTCATTCAACTTGTATATAGCAGATCGACTGTATCCCAAATGGGAAAAATGTATAAAAGTAATTCGGAAATTAAGTGGGGATAAAGTGGGGTATTTTATCCCTTTGAATGGGAAAATCGCATGTTTTTTCCAAAATAAAATTCATCAACATTTTTAGATAAATTTAACAACAAATAATCTTTAAAATTAAACTTTTGAAAGTTCAAGAATGTCTCATGACTAACGAGTATGAATATTGGTGAAGGATTTGAATTTTTTTATATTTTATTTTAATTTTAAAATAATTTTTACATAAACTGAAGAAATGATTATATAAATTTATGAAATAATTTTAAATTTAAAAAAAAAAAAAAACACCTTTGGATTGCGTTTGTACCATTAACGTATATTCACGCCTGAATGTAATCTCTTTTATAAATCTGGCTTTCGACTGAATACAGGCCTTTTAAAATATTTTCTAAAATATTACTATACATTTTTAAATACTTAATTTACATAGCATAAACCTTTGGACTGCTTTTGTACCATTAACGTATATTCACGCCTGAGTGTAATGTCTTTTATAAATCTAGGTTTCGACTGAATACAGGCCTTTTAAAATATTTTCTAAAATATTGCTATAGATTTTTAAATACTTAATTTACATAGCATAAACCTTTGGACTGCGTTTGTACCATTAACGTATATTCACACCTGAGTGTAATCTATTTTATAAATGTAGGTTTCAACTGAATACAGGCCTTTTAAAACATTTTCTAAAATATTACTTACGTTTTTAAATACTTAATTTACATAGCATAAACCTTTAGACTGCGTTTGTACCATTAACGTATATTCACACCTGAGTGTAATCTATTTAACCCCTTAACCTACGATTTCGTCTCAACAGCTCTTACGGTTTGGCAAATTCATAGCTACCACTAAAATTTAATACAGATTTTCGCTTTCTTTAATCATGGAATTTCGACGATTAAATTAAACTATATTTACTGTGAAATTTTAGTGGTAAGAAGAATTTACATTTGGCTCGATCATCGTACGCGGGCTATGCCCGTCATTATAGGTTAAGGGATTAATAAATCTAGGTTTCGACTGAATACAGGCCTTTTAAAACATATTCTAAAATATTGTTATACATTTTTAAATTCTTAATTTACAAAGCATAAATCTTTGGACTGCGTTTGTAGCAGTAATGTATATTCACGCTTGAGTGTAATCTCTTTTATAAATCTAGATTTCGGCTGAATACAGGCCTTTTAAAATATTTTCTAAAATATTACTATACATTTTTAAATACTTAATTTGCATAGCATAAACCTTTGGACTGCGTTTGTTCCATTAACGTATATTCACACCTGAGTGTAATCTCATTTATAAATCTAGGTTTCGACTGAATACAGGCCTTTTAAAATATTTTCTAAAATATTGCGATACATTTATTTTTAAATACTTAATTTACCTAGTAGAAACCTTTGGACTGCGTTTGTACCATTAACGTATATTCACACCTGAGTGTAATCTCTTTTATAAATCTAGGTTTCGACTGAATACAGGCCTTTTAAAATATTTTCTAAAAAATTGCTATACATTTTTAACACTAGAAAGCCCGTGAGCAGTCATTTTGACTGCTACCAAATGAATATATCTCGGTTCGAACCAATTTTTTTTTTTTTTTTTTTTTTATAAAACTAGTTTAAAAGATACAAAGACAAAAACTAGTTAAATGTATAAGTTAATAATTTAAAATAAAAATTCTGGTGTGAAATATTTTTCCAAAATTTGAGTAAAATTCTCGGTCTTTCTAGTGTTAAATACTAATTTACCTAACAGAAACCTTTCGACTGAGTTTGTACCATTAATGTATATTCACACCTGAGTGTAATCTCTTTTATAAATCTAGGTTTCGAATGGGTTTATTATAATAATTATTATTATTCTGAAGGTTAATTTGACAAATTAAGGCTACCTTTGAATTGAAACAAAATAACTGATTCTTATGCACTTCTAAAGCAGATGCATTTTCACCTGCGCTGGACCTTTGTAATTACGGGTGTTTCTTTTTACATAATGACTCCGCATGTTCTTGAAGAATTTTATTTATTTTCATATGTTATGCTGTATATCTAGGTCATTCTTTTTGTTTCTGCTATTCGGTAATTAATTTTACTTAGTTTGCGCTTGCTACAAGTTCCTTATTAACTATTATTTTTCTTTCCTTTTTCAGTTTCTTTATAAGTGGTTTAGACAGTATATCTTTCGGGAATAGTACGAAGGGAGATGGATAGAAAAGCACTGATTTTTGGCACCTCGACATGGTAAACTATTTTTTTTTCTAAGATCTTTTGATTGTTTTTATATAATTTAGAATTTATACTTAGTACTTGTCTGACTGATTTTTTTTTTCGAAAATTGTTTAACCCCTTAACGGTCGCTTAATATTTGGAAAAATCATTAAAAAAGTAACTTTTTTTTATTACAGAAATGGAATTATCATAAGGTTTCTATATAAAGTATGCAATCAGTTTTTTTAAGGCGAAAAAAAAGATGTTATAGAACAAATTCACATTTGTGGAAAAGCCATCATGCGAGAATTCTGTGTTTTAATGCTTATTTTACACCATACAAATTAATGCGAATAATACCTTTATTTTTCACATCTTAGATCTTTATTTAGCGTCATCAAACAAATTTTACAAATAATATTTGAAATAATATAATATACATTAAATTTTGATTATTAATAATTTTTTTGAGTGTGATATATTTCGAAACATGCAATACAAAGTCCAACATCACAATCTGCGCGAAAAACCACACCCAAACGCTAATATTCAAAGACTTTACACCGAAATGCCAGTTAAAATTTTCTGGTTTCAGAAGTTTTTTTCAGAAGTAAATCTCCAGCCCGGAATATGACGGGCACGAGAAATAACGAACGACACCTCAACCCGTGATATTGACGGGGGCGAGAATTAAGGGGTTAAATATGTTAGAAAAGATTAAACATAGTTTTTTTCGCAAATTTAAACGCACATTCGTCAAAAAAAAAAAAAAAAAAAAAAAAAAAAGAGAGAGAGAGAGAGAGAGAGAGCACCTATTTTTATTATAAAGAACAAACTTGTTAGTGCGTAAAGCTGACGTCAATTTGACGTTGACAACACCAGACGAGTAAATTTTGCTTTTAGTGCAATTTTTTGCCTTTATTTCCAGGCCAATTAAAAAAAATTAAAAATTGTCCGTGGATTAATTTTGAAATTTATGTTAACGTTTATTGCAAAATAAATATTACAAGCATTGTTCAATATTGCAAAAAAGGGGTAAAATTATGGAATTAAATTTTTGTAGCTGTTCCAAAAAGCAGAAGTAAGATATGGAACATAATTATAAAAACTTTTTAAAATAACTGACATTACATTACGCTACATTAAAAGATAAAAACACAAAAAACAATACAAAAGGACGTTTCGGATTCATTCTGAATCCCTCATCAGCTAATTCTTAATGTCA
This sequence comes from Maratus speciosus, assembly GCA_963932465.1. Classification (NCBI taxonomy): domain Eukaryota; kingdom Metazoa; phylum Arthropoda; class Arachnida; order Araneae; family Salticidae; genus Maratus; species Maratus speciosus. The sequence goes on along the minus strand of OZ010797.1, from coordinate 430,003,655 downwards.
TGCTAGGTTTTAACGTTCAACAAGTAGAAAAACATTACATCAAGTTGCCAAAAAAATTATAGTTAAAACTGAATATTCTATTGGTAGAGATGCAGCCTTGTTAATTGCTAAATCAGCAGTTCTCGTGTACCAAGCTTCCAAAAAAATACGACTTGCATAAATGCTGCAGCCTGATCTAATTATATAAGCATTCTCAAAACTCGGAAAATGATCAGTTTTCATGGCGTGGTCAAAAATTTTGGAATTTAAATTTTTATTTCAAACAGCATGTCTATGCTCCTTAAGTTTCACGTTAATGTCCGTTAAGAATTAGCTGATGAGGGATTCAGAATGAATCCGAAACGTCCTTTTATATTGTTTTTAGTGTTTTTATCTTTTAATGTAGTGTAATGAAATGTCTGTTATTTTGAAAAGATTTTTTAATTATGAATGAATTCAGACGTAGCCCTTTTGTTTACATAATATATATATATATATATATATATATATATATATATATATATATATGGAACATGTCGCATTCCAGCTTCAGGTGATATTGGTTTACAACATTAAGGCTTAATCCTTTATATCCTGAAGGTACTTTTAAGTACCATTAAAGAAAATTCAATGCAAAATTTAATTCGTTTACTAATAAAAGTAGATTGCACTTTTCATACAAAATAATTTGCTCAATCACATTTAGCATGAAAGGCGAAACAGCCGAAGCTAAATATTTTTTAATGTGGTTATTTTCTCAACCATTTAGCTTGATGTAGCTTTTATCCTATTCAAAAATGTTGTACGAGAAATTGGCAGCTACAAAACACTTCCCTGTTACAGATAGGATCACAATACATTTATTTTTACTGTTCTTATAAGAATTGGGAGATTTCCATAACAGTATTATTTGTTAATTAATCTAATTATTCTTGCAAATATTTTTCAAAAAGGGATCTAACTATCGATTTATTATATCAGTTTTAATTTAAAAAAAATTATCTAAAAATAAAATAATTATTATATATGTTCTTCTGGATATCTTAGACATTAACATTCTAAAATCATTCAATATTGGGGTTTCTTTTAAACCATATAATAAAGTGAGTTCCTTTTTCAATAAGCATAAATTTCAATATGATAAGTCTAAATTACCCGGTGTTGTTTATATTATTCCCTGTAAAGATTGCAATAGTGTTTACATTGGTGAAACAGGTAGAGCATTGGAAATTCGCCTAAAAGAACATACTGGTGCTTTAAAAAATGGTAATTTGAATTTAAAAATTGTCCAGCATTCACTTTAAACGAATCACTTCCCGCTAATTGCGAACGCCAGTATTTTGAAATCGGATTGCTACAGCTATCACGGTAGATTACTGCTTGAGAATGAAGCTCGTTCTGTCCTTAGTGAATATTGTCTGTTTTTAAAATAACTAACTTTAACTGTTCTTGATTTGTTCCGTCGTTTGCTATGCCATGGATATTTTGTACTGATGATGCCTCGCGTGTCGCTTGGCGAAACGTTTACAAATTGTATTTTTAATTGTTTGTAAGCATATTTTTTATAAATTTTATTTTTTAACTGTGTACTCAAGTCTGCCTTACTTTATTTTATTTGGTGTTTTAATTAACATAGATAATTATTCAGGTGAGGCAATTTTTGTATTCAAAATTCACGATATAAAGGTTTAACTTAATTCGTGATTTGTAGATATATATATATGGAATTATGGTAAAATTTCGTTTCTTTTGGTTTATAAATTTCGTAAGCGTCAAAATAAATTTCAAAAAGGAACTTAATGTTTACTTTTATCTGTAAAAACAAGTTGGAAATTGCTCGTCAAACGTGGCAAATGAGGTGCGTTCGTACTATAACTAGTTTTATAATTATTTTTTGCACCCGATATTGTACTGAATGTGTATTTGTTTGCACTTCATGAGTGCATAGTCTGTAACAACATTAAAATGCACTTGCAATAATTTTTTCCCTTTCCCTTAATGTAACGGGAAACTTTTGACTGTCCCTGTAATTAAATTACACATCCGATTTTCATAAAATTTGAAATGGCTCAACAAAATTTTGCAGCAATTATATATTTAAAATTTCAGCCCATTCGGAAGGCTGTAACATCATTCAAATGCACTTGCAATAATTTTTCCCATTGGCCGTAATGTAAAGAAAAACTTTTGACTGTCCCTGTAATTAAATTATGCATCCGATTTTCATAAAATTTGAAATGGCTCGACAAAATGTCGCATTAATTATATGTTTAAAATTTCAGACCATTTGGAAAGCTTTAACATTATTAAAATGCACTTGCAATAATTTTTCCCATTGGCCGTAATGTAAAGAAAAACTTTTGACTGTCCCTGTAATTAAACTATACATCCGATTTTCATAAAATTTGAAATGGCTCGACAAACTTTTGCAACAATCATATATTTAAAATTTCAGCCCATTCGGTTGGGTAGTTTTTGCTCTGTTACATGCGGACGGACGGACAGACGGACAGACGGACTGAACGACGACTATAGGTGCTACGTATTTATATAATTACGAACGCACCTAATGAGACTTTGTAATTGCAAAGGTTTCCAACTTTCGATTAAAAAGTTTTTAGCGTATATAAATAAATTTATATCTATTTTGCCATATACTTTATAGATTTAGTCTTTAAACTAAAAAAAAAAAAAAAAAAAAAAAAAAAAAAGATAAAATGTGAAAACACTACTTTTCCTACTGCCCCTTTTCTGTCTTTCTTCTCTACTTTCTTCTTCATTCGAGGAAATGATACCACCTGGTATAGAAATTATTCCCTAAATTCCCTACCCCGTTATTCAGTTCTATTTTCCCTCCCTCATTTGTACCAATGACCGACATACGCAGGAATTTTGTGGGGTGTTTAACCCTTGCACCCTCGATCATTTTTTATACTCTTTTTATATAGAAACCCCTTCCTTCCTTTGGAGGGGGATATAGCCCGTGGGGTACATTGACCGAAACCCTATGATTTTTTTACCCTTTGGGGCTCAATTTAAAAAAACTTACGTTTCCTCTCTATTGAAGGTAAGCGTATATTTCATGAGGCGCCTATAAGTTTAGTACTATTGTTGCATGAGTTTTTTGAACTGTTTCCATGGGTAGCGAAGCTGAAGGGCAAAAGGGTTGTGATTCCCTACCCAGGTAGGTTGATGTACCCAGGTGTTTTTTAAGTTTAAAAAAATGCTCCATGAGAATTTTTATTTCACATAAGGATGTTCTTCCATGCATGTGAAAAACTTCGGAAGCATCTTCAACAGATGCTCAAGAATCTCAAAAGCTTCCTTTAACCTCTTTCATACAGAATTAATCAGGATATAGTTTCTCATGAAATCGAATAATTTTTTTACTCTGGATTCATAATGTATTACCTTGAACCTAAAGAATGGAAAATGTACGGACAGTAATTAGGGAGTGGGGGGTGGGGGGGGGGAGGGTCTCAAAAAAATATGTTTCCCTCGCTCATTAACAAGAAATTTTCTCATTCCTTTTTAAATGTAAAAGCGGGACACTTGCAGGCATTATTATTAAAAGATATTTTTAATCGAACAGATATTTTCATTTTAGATAAATGAATTTCATCTCAAGTTATGAGTGACTGGGGTCTCATAACGACAGTTTTTCCTTTCACGCGCTGTCGCTTCCCGATAAAATGCCTCTTTTACAGCATATTCTGAAAAATCTTCTGGCTTTACCAAAAATGGAAAAACTGTTCGATTGCACAGTTTCTGAATAAGAGCAACTGTGTACTTAATGCGTTTGCGAACAAAAATTAATTCAGAAATGCGTCAAAAAGTAGCTTTTTTATATTTGAGAAAAGGGTTAATAAATTAAATTTTAAATTAGAGGGAGTTTATTTTCGTTTTCCGACCGAAACTCGAAAGAAAACAAAAATTCAATTTTGAACTCGTTCGAACGCTGCCGTTCAACGCATTAAACGCCCCAGCTCGCTGCTCTATATCTCAAACCTATCGAATTTAGCTTTTAAGCATGTTCTCAAATCCAAAAGGACAACTTTCTGGCATAAATTTTAATCTATTTTTGTTCGAAAATGAATGAAACTAGCTGGTGTTGTTGTTCAGAAACTACGTCATTGAACTGTTTTTTCCATTTTTGCAAACCCAATAGATCTTTCAGAAAAGAGTGTCAAAGTGGGCATTTTGAACTGAATTTCCGCGCGAAGGAAGAAAGAGCACTCAAGAGCGGGCAAAAAACGTGTTTGTCACGTGATTAAATTCGCTTCTAACTCAATAGGTAATTGATTGATCAAAAAATGGAAAAAATAGTTCAATTGCAAATCGCTTCCATGGCCAGGCTTTCCAATTTTATACCTTTCCGTTAAAAAATGAATTTGTAAATGTGTCAAAACGTTTTGCGCTTGTAGAGCAGAGCAGTTAAGAACAGCCTTAATTTTTTCCTATGGGATCTTCTGTGGTCGGGTTCGCTACCGCCAGTCGGTGGCCGAAGGAAAGGGTACGCCGCCTGCAGTCTTTTCCGCGAAGAAGCGATTGTCATTCCAATTTAGACTTGAGAACAAACGATTTCAGAGAACGTGAATACAATCTTAAAGGGTCTCATGACTCTTAAAATCGGAATTAAAAAAAAATAAAAAAAAAGGAAAATTTTGAATATTTAATATCTTAAAATGTATATTAATTTAAAACACAATTTTTACAAAGATAAAAGAATATAAGTATTTTCTTTGATTTATACATTTAAAAAATTACAAGATGCAGAATTATGCACTTTCACACTGTAAAAAAAAAAAATCTGTAAAGTTACTAAAGTTTTTCTAGGAAACTGGGATTCCTAGAACATTTTATGTAACGGCAACAACAAAAATTCCTGTAACAGCGTCTGTTACAGAAATTTTTCTTGTTGCCGTTACATAAAATGTTCTAGGAATCACAGTTTCCTAGAAAAACTTTAGTAACTTTGCAGATTTTTTTTTTTACAGTGCAGATGCACTTTGCGCTTAAATTAATATTTATAGGGTGCTTCAAACTGTCAGAGATTTTTCGAGCAGAAAATAGGCATGATAGCTTACGCGCAGGATTGGAAAATAAATTTTGCAACTAGAACGAAAATTTTGGTGCCTAATTATACTCCAGATTATGATAATTAACCTTGAACCTAAATAAATTTGCATTCAATGCATTTTTATATTTTTAATACTAAATTGTATTTAGCTAATGCAAAATTTTGAAAGTTTCAACAGTATAAATCCCTAAAAAAATATTTTATTGAGCAATAAAAAGGGAAATTTTAGGTTCAATTTATGCAGACTAACATGAATTCGAAATTTTCATGAAAACATATTGAGAAGTTTTTGAGATATCCTGCGCGTTATATCGAAAAACGCGAGTTTGAGAAAATTTACTTCAAAGTTTCAGAAACGCCGCTTTGGCTATTGAGCCGGTATAATTCTAAAAGCCATAACTGTTTTAATGGGAATTTTAAGGAAACAATTACATCAAAATGTTCAGAAAAAACAGGAGTTTAATAATACAAAAAATTAAAATTTTGAAAATTTTGAAGCTTTAAGAGTCCTGAGACTCCTTAATATTGTGCAGTTTCATAATCGTCGAATGAAGCCGTCATAAAAACTATAAATATTACATTCTTAATTTTATATGATTATGATCAGCTTGTCATATCTCTTTTACTTTCTTTTAGAAATTTTCCAATAATCTCCCTAAATATACATTGAAATTTCTTTTTTTTCGTAACACTTTCCATTACACAAAATACAAACTCTCTTTATACGACAATTTTCCGTTTTTCTGATTAAAAACGGAAATTTTTCTGTAATTTATGGGTAAAAATTCCCGTAAAAAAACGGAAATAGTACAGGCGTCTAGATTGCCAGTAGTATTTCCGTTTTTTAGTCTTTTTTTTTTTTTTTTTTTTTTTTACAGAGTATTTGCGTTCGTGATTATCGTACATTTTCATAGATTAAGAAACATTCGTCTTTTTTTTACAGTGTATTTCATTTTTTTTTTTAAGCGTTTTTGTCTGTATTCTGTAGCGGGAAGCCTAGTTGCATCCTATAATATTATCAAACTACACTGTAAAAAAAAATCTGTGAAGTTACAGAAGTTTTTCTAGGAAACTGGGATTCCTAGAACTTTTCATGTAACGGCAACAACAAAATTTCATGTAACAGACACACTTTTGCGTCGAAAATCAAAAAATCTGTAAGGTTACTAAGAATTTTTTTGGAAACTGGGATTCCGAGAACTTTTCATGTAACTGCAGCCAGGGTTACAAATAAAAGTTTAGTAAGATTACTGAAATTGTAGCAGGTTCATTTGTAAAGTTACAGATTTTTGTAGCTTTACAAAAACTAGTTTTGTAGATTTGCAGCTTTTTTCGTACAGTTACAGTTGAAAGTTTAGTAAGCATGTAACTTTACATCTGTAGACCTACAGATTTTTTTTACAGTGTAGCCGCCCTTGGCGACCAGTTTGGTCTCCCTTCAACATATGCTAAGCATTGTATCACGTTAATGTTACACATAATTTAATTTACTTGCTGAATCCTTCGCCAAATCCAAAGATTCTGGTACAGAATTCCTGAACTCGGCATTTTTACACTGTAAAAAGAAAAAAAAAAAAAAAAAAAAAAAAACAGTCCGGAAATACTGCTGGCAATCTAGACGCCAGTACTATTTCCGTTTTTTACGGGAATTTTTACCCATAAATTACAGAAAAATTTCCGTTTTTAATCAGAAAAACGGAAAATTTTCTGTAATTTATGGGTAAAAATTCCCTTAAAAAAAACGGAAATGGTACTGGCGTCTAGATTGCCAGTAGTATTTCCGTTTTTTAGTCCGTTTTTTTTACAGTGTATGTTAGCCGGGCGTAGGTGATAAATCGCCATACATTGTTCACATCGTATTTTTTCGTACTTCATTTAAAATATAGTACTTTCACTCATTTTATTTAAAATGCATAACTATAATTTAAAACTGAAATATTTAAAATTTATTACTCTCAATTATTGCTTTAAAAAAAAGAAAAGTAATAAATAATACCATAAACCATGACTTTTAATTTCAACATCAAAGCTTTGTTTTAATTTACCACGTGAAAAATTGTTTATGACAGTCGCATGAAATGGATTATTATAATACTGATGAGGACATGATATTTACAATATTTGCTGAAAGAACAATATTTGGCGATTTATCAACTGCTGCCGGCTAACATTAAATTACCAAATTGGCCGCTTGGCATACAAAAAGTGAAGCGGTCAACCCGGAACTGTTGATGACAGTCACATGACTTAGTCTTTTATTATATAGATGATTTTATACAGGAAAACGATTTAATCAAGAAAAATTTATCAAAAATTTAATTTTGTAAAAAGAAAGTTAAGAATTTTTTTAAACCACAGTTTTCCTGCAATTTTGGATTTTTTGAGACAATTTTCTTATATTTTTCTTACAAACGTGGTAGTTATTACAAAGGACAAACGTGTCCGTGCGTAATGCTGACGCCATTTTGACGGTGGCAACAATAAGCTATTAAATTCACCTTTTATTAACTTTTATTTCAATTTTTTTTAATTTTCTATGTAACGTACATTTTCAATTTTTACACCGTCAAATAGAGACAAAAATGTACTTTCAAATGCAATTTGTTTGAAAACTGTATCGTAATTTCCGCAATTTTTATTGTTTTAAAATAATTTTCAAGCTTGATTTTTTTTTTTCAAATCTATATCGCGTACAGGCGATTACGAAAGATTAATCCGTTTGCACTTAAATTAATATAAATAATTCATCATTTGAAATTAGGGGGATTTAATTTTGTATTACATATTCGACGATATCTCTGAAAATATAATACCTAAAATTAAAATAATTGTATTTTTGAGTTCGGTGTTACCAGAAATTTCACACGATATACAATTTTTTGTAAGTAACTTAATTACGCCCCCTCTCCCATAAATTTTTCCTCAATATATTTATGAATGATTAGTAATCTATAAATATGTGGGTCACTAGCCTTTATTACTTTTGCCAAATTTGAACTTTCCACGCTCCATAGTTTACGAGAAAAATGGCTATGACAGACAGACATGGGCAATTCCATGGTAATTGACGTAATATTTTATCATCGAATTTTGTTTTCAAAACTACTGTTTAATATATTTCTTACTAAGGACTTAATACCCAAATACCTGCAGATTATTTCAATCTCTCTTTTAGTCCCCAAAATTGCATTTCGAAATTCTGTAACTGACGTAACGTAAAATAGACAAACATTTCTGCCTTCATTAAAGTGTAAAAATTATCAAAACTATCCAGTTAGAAAAAATCCCTGCCGGCCCGGTCTACAGGCAGAGGTAGATTTCGAAGTCAAATATATTAATTTCACAAACAAAAACTAAATCATGACTAGAGATAAATCCACTTTAGCAATTTTATCTGGCCGCTTTTGACGAGTTTTTATTTCATTTTTATATAATAGCTGGTTTTATCATAATCATGTTATTCAAAAAAATACTTTTCCATGCTCAACAACTCGAAATTTTCTGGCATAATTCCAGATTCATTTTTAATTTTAAAAAAAATATGAAACTTGGTGACGTCATTTTTGAATGGATTTATAAGCGACCTGTGTTTTTATTTTTTGTTCAATTAATTAAAACTTGATATATAAGCAATTATTTTCACAGAAGGACAATATTTTTCGTTTCTAACACAATCGCTTCGGGAAATTCCGTTCATAATGCCCACTTTGACATCATTTTTTGAAATATATTCTGCCTCTACCAAAAAATCGATCATTACGGTACATTGTATAGTTTCTGAATAAGCGAATATACCAATTAAATGCGTTTGAGAGCAAAAATGAATTTAAAAATGAGTCAGAAGATAAGCAGTTTGGATTTGAGTGCATCCTTAATACAATGATTTTTCCAACACAATCCACTTCCGTAAATTCGGTTCAAAATGCCCTTCTTAACAGCATTTTTAAAAATATATTCTGCCTCTATCAAAAAATCGACAATTACGGTGCATTATATAGTTTCTGAGTAAGAAAACGTACCAATTGGAAGCCTTTGAGAGAAAAAATGAATTGTAAAATGAGTCAGAAAATAAGCAGTTTGGATTTGAATACACCCATACTAAGATGATTTTTTTCTTCAACCGCTATGTATTTTTAATTTGTTTTTGCTGTAAGAATTGGTCCTATCCACAACTTGTCTATATAGATGTTGTAGACAATATTAAGAAGATATATGATAAATTCATGGGGATTTTATATCTTTTGAATTGACGGAGTTATGGAATTTTTTCTCTTCAACACCCCTTTTTGTTTTCGTTTTTAATTTTTTTTGCGGTAAGAATTGGTCCTATCAAAAACTTGTAAATATAAAAGTTGTAGATAATGTTAAGGAGATTTATAATAAAATTAATTGGATTTGATATCTTGAAAATTGACGAATTTATGAATTTTTTTCTCCCAAAAACCCTATTTTTTGCGCCCTTTGAGCCCATTTTAACTTTATCAAAAATCTGTGATACATAATTTTTGGCCCTATTTTTAGAAGTAATAAAAACTTTAAACTTATTTGATATGCACAAAAATTAAGAAGTTATGGGGGGTTTTCTGTTTTCACAAACCCCCCCCCCCCTATTTCCATCCCCTTGGTCCGATTTTGCCCGTTAACTAACTTGACCGAGATTTTATGCCCATTGATTTTATGTATGAGTTTGGAAGAGATTGGTGCAGAATTACGAAAGTTATCGTGTCCAGAAGAAAGTGATATATATAGAGAGAAAGAGAGAGATAGATAGATAAAGTTTTTTACTGGAGGTGGTTTTGGGTTCCAGGGGTCATGATCGGTATAGATCTGCAAAAATTTTTCAGAAATTCCAACATAGGAACGATCCCAATAGGTAGTCTTTCATACGAAATCTACCTAAAAGCGATTTAATGTTCCCAACAATACTAAGTAATGCCAAATTATAGCAGTAACTTGTTTAATTAATTTCTGAATAATAAAAAAGAAAAAAATAGCATTTACACGTGTAACTGACGTAACACTATGACTTTACAAAGACAATAATGGTACTTAACTTAGCTTGTAAACAGTAATTTACAATGCCTTTTTATTAGGATTTTATTATAGAATATAAAAATATCAAGTTTTCCAATCATACCTTAAAATTAAGCATATTATAAATTTTATTCCCCCAAATGATAATTTCCTGTTGAATTGTCCACAAACAGACACACGAGTGATTTTATAATGGTTCCGTTTTTTTTTTTTTTTTTAAGTACGAAACCCTTTAAAAAAAATTTTTTTTAACTTTTAAAAAAGCGAATTTTCCGACTTTAGTGCCCGCATCAAATTAAAGTATTGTAACGAATTTTTTGAAAAAAATACGTAAATTAATGTTATGAAATCAGGCATGATTTTCAAGACACACATTCAATTGTATTTTTTAAATGAACTATTTTTATTTTTATAAAAATAGTTATTTTATATTAGTCCATTTATTTACCTCAACGGAATGAAGGGTATAACAGATGCAATTGTACTGGAAATCCATTGCGTAAAAATTCCTTTTACTGCTAGGTGGTCGTTAATTTTAATGTCGTTAATAACAATTATTTCCTTTTATGGTTAGATTACAATCTCTTATACTCAAAATGAACTTCCTCTGCTAAATGAAGTAAAATTATAGATAATTTGGCACATAATAATTGCTTAACTTATGTGAAATGTACGTGATTATACGAATATACGTGAAATTTGGGAAATACATGTTAGGAAATATTAAGTTAAAAATGATGGGGCGTTTTGTAATAAGAAATATCCAATAATCATGGAACGGTTTAATTAAAAGGAAATATGAAAAAGGTTTTATGTGCAAAAGTTCTGAACCATTTCATGAAAGCATATGTTTCGTACATCTATAACCACATTTTAAAAACTTATCTAAAGATAAATAAATTTAATAAATAATACATCACATAATATATACAAATAATGCATACAAAATTTTTAAAAAGAAATAATTTACTTTTTAAATTTATTTTTAAAACTAATATTGCAATACAAGTTATTAAGGAGAAAATGAAAAAAAAAAAAAAAACTGTTAACCTGATGTAAACATTTTTGTTAAAAATTTTTAGAAACTACTAGTACACTGGTTATCAAAAATTAAGGAAAAGTCACAAAAGTCAATTTTTAAATACGGGAATACTCAAAAGGAAGTAATATAATTCGAATAATTACTATTCCTGCAGAACAGCTAGTCCATATAACATCTCATTCAGATCACACATGGTCACAAGAGTCACAGTCACTACGGCGAAACAAAAAATAGGAAATTCCATACGTCTCTTTTATGAGTCTCAAATGACTACTATATGTGACTCCACTGACAGTTCACTGTGACTGCTGCTTTGTGGCGAGTCACCAGGTGACTTTACAATGTCATTTCATTGAGACTCTCGTGTGACTCTCATCTGGAGACTCAATTTCAAAGTCATTGTGAACGTTGCATTAAGATAAATCACCAAATAATGTCAAATTAAAGTCACATGGTGACTTTTCACCACTTTTCACAGTGGTGACTTTACAGTAGGGTCTCTGTTACCATTTGACAAAGTCATGTGACAGAAAGTCACCATGTGACTTTAATGTGACATTATTTGGTGATTTATCATAATGCAACGTGCACAATGACTTTGAAATTGAATCTCCAGATGAGAGTCACACGAGAGTCTCAATGAAACGACATTGCAAAGTCACCTGGTGACTCGTCATAAAGCAGCAGTCACAGTGACCTGTCAGTAGAGTCATATATAGTAGTCATTTGAGACTCATAAAAGAGACGTATGGAATTTCCTATTTTTTGTTTCGCCTTAGTGACTGTGACTCTTGTGACCATGTGGGACCTGAATGAGATGTTAGATGGACTAGCTGTTCTGCAGAGATAGTAATTATTCAAATTATATTACTTCCTTTTGAGAATTCGCGTATTTAAAAATTGGCTTTTGTGACTTTTCCTTAATTTTTTATAACCAGTGTAATTTAAAATTAAAGTTATTTGTTAGTTGTTCTTTTTATGAGCCGTTATCTTTTCATTCTTCGAACGATGGTAAACTTTCCAAATTTTACATAAAATTATTTTTCAACTGTTACATAACCAATTAAATTTGCAATTGAAGTTATTTTTACACTCGAATTATAAGTATTATTGCTACTATTATTAATATTAATAATTACATATACGAAATATATGTTTCAATAATTGCTGCTGAACTTTTGTATACTAAGCCTTAAATGCATCTCACCGTAATATAGTTCATTCACAATTACAACGAGGACGAAGAAACCTCGACCTTTGCTCCCTATAATCGAGTTCTAGTATGAACAAATTTCAATATTCAAAATGTATGTTATAAAACAACAAATTAGAAATTGCACGCCAAACGGGGCAAATGTGTTGATAACTAGTAAAACTAGGTAATATTAGGTGTGTACACTGTACACTAGTAACTAGGTGATAACAATAAAATGCACTATATCTAGTTTTATAAATATTATTTTGCACCGCACATTGTACTGAATGTATATTTTAGTGCACTTTATAAGTGCACATCAATTTCATTCTGTTCGAAAGGCTGTAACATCATTAAAATGCACTTGAAATTTTTTTTTTCCATTGGCTGTAATGTAAGGGAAAACTTTTGACTGTCCCTGTAATTAAACTATACATCCGGTTTTCATAACATTTTAAATGACTCGACAAACTTTTGCAGCAATTATATATTTCAAATTTCAGACCATTCGGTTCGGTAGTTTTTGCTCTGTTATATGCGGAGAGGTGGACAGATGGACTGAACGACGACTATAGGTGCTACGCATTTATATAATTACGAACGCATCTAAAAACATGCCCCTGAGTAATGCTACCGTCATATTGACGGTAGCACCAGTTAAAGAACACATCTTGCTTTTACTGCAATCTTTTTACTTTCTTCTGTCTAAAGAAGAAAGTATTGTAATCTAAATTTTTTTCGACTTCCGGTTTTCGACGGATTTACGTGTTTTAGAGATCAGAGATCCCGAAAAACATGTTTATACAAAATGTCTGTCTGTCCGTTCGTGTATCCTCTTTGTATTATCGACAAGTGTATGAAGTTATGCATAGAACTGAACCAAATTTGTAATCATTGAATTTAGAAATATTCCGCCTGAAGGGAATGCTGTAATAGCGACTTTTGAGCGATTTTCATTATTGTAGCATCGAAAAGTATATGAAGTTATGAACTGAACCAAATTTTAGGTGTATGTTTTTGTCTATAGCCAGCAGGCCCACGTGAACTTGGTAGCATTCCACCGGAAAGGAGCGCTGTAATAGTGATTTTTCTGGATTTTCCATAGTCCTATTGCACCTCGGCTGTTCTTTCTTTCTTATCTAACGGAGGACCAGGCCCCTACCTGCCGGGTAGCCCCGGCTGAGCGGGTTTGATACCTGGTATCGGGGCGGGTGGACCGCCTAATCGCCGCGTTGTGACAATAAACCTAAGGAGCGCCTAGATCGTACGGCAGTGCCTATTGCTTAGTTGTCATCGGTGTTACGTCAGTTGCTTAGCATTTATATCCTGTTGTTTGGAACCTGCACATTGCTACTCATGTTGATTTCGTAATTTGGAACCTTGGTCAGGGAACGTTGATGCATCGACGGGCAATTCGCGTCCAGCTAACCCGGCGATTCTCAAGCAGCTGATGTACAACATAATAATGAAAAACATCGATTTTATTAAATAATTATGAATTATGATTCAGATTAACTTGTTTTTACGCCGATTAGTCAAATGAAACAGAAACTTGAGATAAAAATCAAAGTTGGTGTAGTATTGAAGTAATAGCACTGAAGCTTTTGCACATGTGTAATAACTTTTTGAAATATTAACATGTATGAGAAAGAAGTAAATTTTGGGATTGGCACATCCTACTAGTTAAAAATATCATAATTTTAATATTTACATCGTCAAATCTGGAGGAAAAAATGTTGAAGATAGTTATTTTAAATCTGCGTGAAACCCAATTATGTAAGACTAAACCTTCTGCACATAAAGCAATGTAAATAATTCATCATTTCTTTGTTTCCGTGTAATATTCCATAACTAAATTGCAAAACCGAAATAAAAATTTACAAATAAATAAATAAATAAAACGCGAATTTAACAGACGTGTAATCGAACTAAAAGCTCTTAAACACTTAAACAATTAAAATCACAAAGAGTGCTATAGACTAGTGAAATGTTTTACGATTGATCGCTTACAGGAGATTAATACGAAAGAACCAAAAATATTTTTTTTGTGTGTGTGTGTGCAGTTTTTGGGCAATCTAAGAAAAAATGTTAAATGTAAAAAGTCTAATTAAAATGCTTTAAGGCTGTTCTTAACTGCTCTGCTCAACAAGCGCAAAACGTTTTGACACATTTACAAATTCATTTTTTAACGGAAAGGTATAAAATTGGAAAGTCTGGCCATGGAAACGATTTAGAATTGAACTGCTTTTTTTCATTTTTTTTATCAATCAATTACCTATTCAGTTATAAGAGAATTTGATCACGTGACAAACACGTTTTTCGCCCGCTCTTGAGTGCTCTTTCTTCCTTCGCGCGGAAATTCGGTTTAAAACGCCCACTTTGACACTGTTTTCTGAAAGATCTACTGCGTTTGCAAAAAAAATGAAAAAAAACAGCTCAATTACATAGTTTCTGAACAACAACACCAGCTAGTTCATGCATTTTCGAACAAAAATAAGTTAAAACTTATGTCAGAAAGTCGCCCTTTTGGATTTGAGAACACCCTTAAATTAAAAACGATTTTCATCTAAGTTCTGCACATCGGGCAATATATCGGGCATTTTCGACCCGGGTAGCCCGAGTTGGATTGCCTCGTATAAATAAAAGGAATAAATAAATTAGTGAAAATACCTAAATTATATTCCCAACTAAGCACCTTTATGATCTTGATTAACAACGTGAAATTAAATTCCTGAAAATAAGTCAATTATAATCCTATAAATTGGAAAAAAAAATTCTAAAATATAAGGCAGATGTATCTATAGTGGGCCACATATACCAGTAGGGGACTACTAATTTTTGAAGATTAACAAGTTGGAAATTGCCCGTCAAACGTTGCAAATGAGGTGCGTTCGTACTATAATTAGTTTTATAATTATTTTTTGCACCGCAAATTGTACTGAATGTATATTTTAGCGCACTTCATAAGTGCATATCCATTTCATTCTGTTCGAAAGTCTGTAACATCATTAAAATGCACTTGAAATAATTTTTTCTCATTGGCCGTACTGCAACGGAAAACTTTTGACTGTCCCTGTAATTAAACTATAGATCCCATTTTCATAAAATATGAAATGACTCGACAAAATATTGCAACAATTATATATTTAAAATTCCAGACTTTTCGGAAAGCTGTAACATCATTAAAATGCACTTGCAATAATTTTTTCCCGTTGGCCGTAATGTAACGGAAAACTTTTGACTGCCCCTGTAATTAAACTATGCATCCGATTTTCATAAATTTTAAAATGACTGGATAAAAATTTGCAACGATTATATATTTAAAATTTCAGAGCATTCGGTTGGGTAGTTTTTGCTCTGTTATATGCGAACAGACGGACTGAACGACGACCATTAGGTACTACGTATTTATATAATTACGAACGCACCTAAAAATAAGCCCACAATGCATTTTTGAAAAACCACTGAAAAAAATCTGATTGAATAACATCCTTAGGTGTTAACTTTCCATAAACTGATTTGAATATATATATATATATTTTTTTTCTGCTGGTACATTTTCTAGATTGCCTTCAAAAATAGATTTTTTGGCAAATTCTTACAGATTTCATTAAGAGATAAGTTTTTATTTAAAAAATTGCTTCTTTAATATTATGTGTTATTTTAAATTAAACTAACTGTTTATTTACTCTATTACATTCTAAATTATTTGCTGGATAAGCCGACAACTTAAAGATTCCTACATCAGAAATTTACTAGGCCCACTACTAGAGCATTGAGGAAGGTAACATTGTTTATTTATTTATTTATTTACTAGTCGCCCTTGGCGATCAGTTTGGTCTCCCTAAAATGTAATGCTAAGCATTGATCATGTTACTGTTATTCATGACTTAATTTACTTGTTCAATCCTTCGACAAATCGGAAGATTCTGATAGAGAAATCAAGAACTTAATATATTTATCTTAGCCTGACGCAGGGGATAAATCGCCAAACATTGTTCCCGTCGCATTTTTTCTTATTCCATTAATTTAATTTAAAATATAATCCTATCACTCATTTTATTTAAAAAACACAACTTTAAAACTGAAACATTTAAAATTCATGGCTTGTACTTACTTCATAATATATATATAACCATTAATTAAACATAACCTACCACCATCAAAAACCGTAATATTATGAATTAAAGCTGTAAGTATAAAAAAAGTGCCAAATAATTTATTATAAGAATTATTATGGAAGAAAAAAGAAGAAAGTGGACACCGACAAATAATGGAAAAACTTATATATTGAATTACGTTATCAAGGGCACGGAATTCAATGATATAAGCAAAAACAACCATTAAAATCAAGTGAATTGATTAAAAATGAAAACAGAATAGAAACAAATAATATGAAATGGAAAAATCAATAAAACCTGTTTAAATATTTATAGGATATAAAATAGAAATAATAAACAACATACCGATTAATATTATATATATATATAATGACATTTAATTTCAACATCAAAGCTTTGTTTTAATTTACCTCGCGAAAAATAAAAACTGGCGCGTTAAAAAAGTGCTATTGTCGAGATTTTCACCCGGCTAACATAAAAGTACCAAAAACTCATTGCGATCATGGCAACGTTTATGTAGTTTTATTCGAAAAAAAAAATTTTTGATTGAAAATGGCCGCCTTGCATATGAAAAGCGTAATTCTTTATGACTGTCACATGACTTGAACTATTACAATATAGATGAAATGATGGCGATGAAACAATATTTAGCGATTTATCACCTGCGCCAAGTACCAAAATGGTCGCCTGGCATATAAAAAGCGAAGTGGTCAGCCCGGAACTATTGATGACAGTCACATGACTTAGACTGATATTATAGAGATTTATTTTCGAAGAATATATTTTGAAACTTTGACTGCTTTTTCTAATACATGAAGATTAGGACAACACTAAAAAAACATTTTTTTTTAAAATTCGCTAACACTTTAATAATAATTAGATAAATGCCCTTAAGTGGCCCACTGCTGGTGTATTTAACTAGTAAAATTACTTTCAAAACTTGTTTATTAATTTATATAAATTAAAAAATATATTTATATAATTCTACATCATATCTTTGTCTTCACGTGAAATTCAAAATACTAAAACAGAATTTTAGAAGTATTTCTTTACTTGATCTTTAAACAGGTACAAAGTCAAACAAAACAAATAAATTCAGAAAGAGTATATGTGTTTCAAGATACTTCCTTCGATTTAAAAAAAAAAAAAAAAAAAAAAAAAAAAAAAAAAAAAAAAAAAAAAAAGTTTAGAGCAAATAAGAAAAAGACATTTTATGTAGGAAAGGTAAAGGAGATTTCTAATTTTCATGACTTTACAAATTTGCTTTTCGCTATAGCAGAATTAAGTCTGTTTTCAACATATAATTTGAATGACACCAATTGTTTATTTTTGCTTGTTAAGGGGGTCCGGGGAAAATTTTTATTTTATTTGTGTATAGGCATTTTTTTTAAGGAATTTTTTTCCTGAAATGCATCTATTTATAAAGATTACTTTTCATGCAAAAAGATTTTGAAAACTTTGAGTTTTTTTATTTAAAATTTTAAACATATAATTTTAAATATAACTCCCGAATCACTTTCTCGATTTCATTTTTTTTTTCTGTACACTTATTGTGTGCAGAATTTTTTCTTATAATACTCTCTGCATAATTTTTAAAAATATTACTTACAAAATTTACAGTAAACTTTAAAGTAAAATAATAAAGAAGATTTTTTAGAGTAATTTTTACTTCGAGGAATATATTTTCAAAATTTTAACGTGAAATTAAAAATCGTGAAGACAATTTATTTAAAAATAAAATCCCTGCCGGCCCGGCCTACAGGCAGAGGTAGATTTCGAAGTTAAGTATACTAATTTCACCAACAAAAACTAAATCGTTATTCGATATAAATCCACTTTAACAGTTTTATCTGTCTGCTTTTGACGAGCTTTAATTTCCTTTTTATAAAATAGCTGTTTTATCAGAATCATGTTAAGGCGATATTAAAAAAAAAATATTTTTCCATACTCAACAACTCGAAATTTTCTGGCACATTTTCAGACTCATTTTTAATTAAAAAAAAAAAAAAAAATATGAAACATGCTGACGTGATTTTTGAAAAGATTTATAAGCGACCTGTGTTTTTATTTTTCTTTCAATTAATTAAAACTTGATTAATAAACAATTATTTTCTCAGTAGGGCAATATTTTTCGTTTCTAACGCAATCGCTTCGGTAAATTCTGTCCAAAATGCCCACTTTGACATCATTTTTTGAAATATATTCTGCCTCTATCAAAAAATCGATCATTACTGTACATTATATAGTTTCTGAATAAGAGAATCTAGCAATTGGATGCGTTTGAGAACAAAAATGAATTTAAAAATGAGTAAGAAAATAGACAGTTTGGATTTGAATGCACCCTTAATAAGATGATTTTTTTCTTCAACCGCTATGTATTTTTGTTTTGTTTTTGCTGTAAGAATTGGCCCAATCAAAAACTTGTCTGTATAAACGTTGAAGACAATATTAAGAAGATATATGATAAATTCATGCAGATTTTATATCTTGTGAATTGACGGAGTTATGAAAATTTTTCTTCAACCCGCCTTTTTTGTTTTCGTTTTTAATTTCTTTTTTTTTTTTTTTGGTACGAATTTGTCCTATCAAAAACTTGTGAATATAAAAGTTGTAAATAATATTAAGGAGATGTATAATAAAATTATTGGATTTGATATCTTGAGAATTGACGAATTAAGGAATTTTTTTCTCCCAAAAACCCTATTTTTTGCGCACCTTGAACCTATTTTAAATTTTATCAAAAATCTCTGATGCATGAATTTTTTGCGCTATTTTTAGAAGTAATAAAAACTTTAAACTGATTTGATATGTACAATAATTAAGAAGTTATGGGATTTTTTCGGTTTTCACAAAACACCTCCCTATTTCCACCCCCTTTGCCCGCTTTTGCCCATTAACGAACTTGACCGAGATTTTATGTCCCTTGATTTTATGTATCAGTTTGGAAGAGATTTGTGCAGAATTGCGGAAATTATCGTGTCCAGAAGAAAGTGACAACACAATTGCTTCGGGAAATTCCGTTCAAAATGCCCACTTTGACATCATTTTTTGAAATATATTCTGCCTCTATCAAAAAATCGATCATTGCGGTACATTATATAGTTTCTGAATAAGCGAATCTACCAATTAAATGCGTTTGAGAGCAAAAATGAATTTAAAAATGAGTCAGAATATAAGCAGTTTGGATTTGAGTGCATCCTTAATGCAATGATTTTTCCAACACAATCCGCTTTGGGAAATTCGGTTCAGAATGCCCACTTTAACAGCATTTTTTGGAATATATTCTGCCTCTATCAAAAAATCGATCATTACTGTACATTATATAGTTTCTGATTAAGAGAATCTAGCAATTGGATGCGTTTGAGAGCAAAAATGAATTGTAGAATGAGTCAGAAAATACGCAGTTTGGATTTGAATACACCCTTACTTAGATGATTTTATGTAGATTTCGGATGAAATACTACCTATTGGCGTCGTTCCTATGTTGGAATTTCTGAAAACATTTTGCAGATATACACCGATCATGACCCCTAGAACCCAAAACCACCCTCAGTAAAAAACTTTATCTATCTATCTATGTATGTATCTATCTATATATACCAGTCTCTTCTGGACACGATAACTTCCACAATTCTGCGCAGATCTCTTCCAAACTGATACATAAAGTCGACGGGCATAAAATCTCAGTCAAGTTCGTTAATGGACAAAATCGGGCAAGGGGCTGGAAATAGGAAGGGCTTTTGTGAAAACAGAAAAAAACCCATAAATTTTTTAATTTTGTACATATCAAATCAGATTAAAGTTTTTATTACTCCTAAAAATAAGTCCAAAAATTTATGCATCACAGATTTTTGATAAAATTAAAAATGGGCTCAAGGGGCGCAAAAAATAGGGTTTGGGGGAGAAAAAATTCATAAATTCGTCAATTCTCAAGATATCAAATTCAATTAATTTTATTATACATCTCCTTAATATTATCTGCAACTTTTATATTCACATGTTTTTGATAGGACCAATTCGTACCGCAAAAAAAAATTAAAAACGAAAACAAAAAAAGGGGGGTGAAGAAGAAAAATTTCCATATCTCCGTCAATTCACAAGATATAAAATTCCGATGAATTTATTATATATCTACTTAATATTGTCTTCAACATTTATATAGATAAGTTTTTGATAGCACCAATTCTGACAGCAAAAACAAATTAAAAATACATAGCGGTTGAAGAAAAAAATCATCTTATTAAGGGTGTATTCAAATCCAAACTGCTTATTTTCCGACTCATTTTTTAATTCATTTTTGCTCTCAAACGCATCCAATTGATAGATTCTCTTCTTCAGAAACTATATAATGTACCGTAATGATCGATGTTTTGATAGAGGCAGAGTATATTTCAAAAAATGATGTCAAAGTGGACATTTTGAACAGAAATTCCCGAAGCGATTGTGTTAGAAACGAAAATATTGCCCTACTAAGAAAATATTTGTTTATTAATCAAGTTTCAATTAATTGAACGAAAAACAAGAACACATGCCGCTTATAAATGTTTTCAAAAATCACGTCAGCAAGTTTCGTATTTTTTCTATTAAAAATGAATCTGAAAATGTGCCAGAAAATTTCGAGTTGTTAGCATGGAAAAGTATTTTTTTTTAATACCACCTTAACATGATTCTGATAAAACCAGCTATTATATAAAAATGAAACAAAAAATCGTCAAAAGCGGCCAGATAAAACTGTTAAAGTGGATTTATATCTAATCATGATTTAGTTTTTGTTGGAGCAATTAATGTACTTAACTTCGAAATCTACCTCCGCCTGTAGGCCGGGCCGACAGGGATTTTTTTTTCTTCACCCGCTATGTATTTTTAATTTGTTTTTTCTGTAACAATTGGTCCTATCCAAAACTTGTCTATATAGATGTTGTAGACAATATTAAGAAGATATATGATAAATTCTTGGGGATTTTTTATGCCTTTTGAATTGACGAAGTTGTGGATTTTTTACTTCTTCAATCCCCCTTTTTGTTTTCGTTTTTAATTTTTTTTTTGCGGTACGAATTGGTCCTATCAAAAACTTGTGAATATAAAAGTTGTAGATAATATTAAGGAGATTTATAATAAAATTAATTGGAATTGATATTCTGAGAATTGACGAAGTTATGAATTTTTTTCTCCCAAAAACCCTATTTTTTGCGCCCCTTGAGCCCATTTTTAACTTTATCAAAAATCTGTGATACATAAAATTTTGGCCCTATTTTTAGAAGTAATAAAAACTTTAAACTGATTTGATATGTACAAAAATTAAGAAGTAATGGGAGGTTTTCTGTTTTCACAAAACCCCTCCCTATTTCCATCCCCTTGGTCCGATTTTGCCCATTAACGGATTTGACCGAGATTTTATGCTCTTTGATTTTATGTATCAGTTTGGAAGAGATTGGTGCAGAATTAGAAAAGTTATCGTGTCCAGAAGAAAGTGATATATATATAGATAGATAGATAGATAGATAGATAGATAGATAGATAAAGTTTTTTACTGAGGGTGGTTTTGGGTTCTAGGGGTCATGATCGTTGTAGATCTGCAAAAAATTTTCAGAAATTCCAACATAGGAACGATCCCAATAGGTAGTATTTCATACGAAATCTACCTAAAAAATGACATAAAGACGCTGTACAAAATTTCATACTCGTATCTTGCAAGAATGTTTAGATTTATCCTTTTAAACATGACAAATAATAAAAAAAACCACTCTGAGATTCAGTCACGCGAAAAGACCCTCTCGCTAATGCTAATCATATCAAAGAAAAATTTAAAGCTATCTCGTTCGCATTTCAATATTTTTAAATGATTATTTTTCATTGAATAGTTGAGGTCATTTTTTTACTTTTTCGACTTTGTTTACAGATCTTTCTTTTTATGAAGATGCTTTCACTTTCGAAACCGGTTCCAAAACTGAAAGTAAAAATTGTAGAGCTATCCAGCTATCTAGCTATCCAATGAAAAAAAATCATTTAAAAATACTAAAATGCAAACGAGATACCTTTAAAAAAAATCTCCTAATTGGTTTAGCATTAGTGAACGGATGTTTTCGCGTGACTGAAGTAGCTCCTTAAAGTTGTAGTTATGGGCAAGGCAGAACTGATAATACAACACAAAAATTGTTACATTTGATTGTGTAATAATGCAGAAATACGCGGTTTGCTTTATTTAACTTTATAGTATTTTATTAGCATGAAAAAAAAGGTATATTTCTTTTAATTTTGACCCTGCGACCCGAATTTATTTTTGTTCGTTAATACTAGAACTCATGACATCAAAGCTTTTTATAACCAAATTCAACTGTAACTTTTAATCAGTAATCAGTAACTTTTCTGACTCACAAAGTTCTATGATCCCAACGTTTGTGTCGTGCAGATTTAAAGGCTTCGCTTATGTCACAAAAGTTCAATAAAATCTCTGGTTGTGCTTACCCCTTTTCCCCTTTATTGAGGTTAGCTGGACCAAAATGCGGGGTGATAATTAGGGGACTGGAACAGGGCCAATGCTCTCGGTGGCAGTACATTGCCCTGGTAGCTTTGGTACATAAGTTTAAAGAAACTGATGGCTTTTGAATTCTCCACCCACCATTTCTTTTTTCTTAAAGTCTCAAAGGAAGAAAGAAAATAACATAAGTTCCTACACTTTCCGTTTATCTGTCAGAAAGTTGAAATTTTAAAGGATTGAGTATCTTTAAATCAACTAGAAAAATGAACTTTTGTAAAAGCAAACCAAACAATGACTGATCCTACTTTATTTTGACATTTCCATGCAACGTTTTTGTTCTTCTACACGTCGTATCAGAATTAATGTATAACATTAGGCTGATAATAAAAGGCTAAACCTTGTTGAACCTAAAGTTATGTGAATAATGAATTAAAAGAACTCAGAAATATATATTATATATATGTTACATCAGTGTATCATGGGAAATAAAATATACATGACATTTAAAATTTTAAAACGATGTTAAAAAACTTTCCGGCAGTTTCGTGCCAAAACCACTTGGTCATTCTCAAGGAATTTCAAGAATGAATCCACTTTTAAAGTTTTTAGATACTAGGACCTAAGTTATACTTTAATATTGAGCTGACTTGTAGTGAAATGGGAACGTTGCATAGAGCCGTCGAAATAAAGGAGGATCATTCATGGTTCGGAGGTGCTGTGTGAGCTCAAAGTTAGACTAATTAATAATATTTTTTCTATCATGGAAGGTCTCCTTACAGGGCATACTCAGAATATGTTGAAAAAAAAAAATGCTAGTGAAACTACTCATGTGTGTAATAAAAGATCAATTACATTTAACGGCGGAATTCCAGTAGAAAGTCTCCAAAAAAATAAAATACTTTCGAATATTTAGCGCGAAAAGACGAAAGCGATAAGTGATTTGGCGAACAGGTTTTTTTCATCGCATCGGAAAAGTGCTTGTTGTTTTTTAGAATGTGCAGTATTTAATGAATTTACACTTAATCAATGAAAGAGTTTATTATATATTTTTTTGTATTACACATACATGTTGCTTGTTGCTGCAGTTATTTAATTTTATGAATGTAAAAATAATTTCATATATAATAAATATTTTCATATTAAAAATATATTTTTATATATTTAAGCGTATTCCAAAATAAAGGCCAGATGAAGAATGCTGCAGTTATACATTTCAATATCGGAGAAGTTTTTGTTTCCATAGCAACAAAACTGAATCGACATTGCTCAATTGGACTTAATTTTGAGATTGAAGCAATTTTAATTAATCTAAATTTTGTTTTTATTCATAAAAATTCATAGTTAACTTTCATTATAAATATATATATGACAAAACTATAATTAAAACAAACTAAATCCGACAAACTAAAGTTATTTATATCAAATTTATTTAAACAAGTTCAACACGAAACCTTTTTATCTTAAAGAGTATTTGACATAAAAAATATTTTTTGAATTTTTAGTTCATCGCCAACCGGTGAAAAATAGCCAAATAACGAAATTTTCATTATTTTTTTACGGACACTCTATCGAAGTTTCCGCCGAAGTTTTTTTGTAAACATATCATCCTCATGAGAAGAACATTCTATAATTTTTCAGATTTTTTGGAGTATGCCCGTATGGAGACCTTCCTTGTAAGAGGATGAACTCAAAAGTGTATACCCGTATTTTAGAAACATGAATTTCAGTATATGTTTGCTTTTTGGAGATGAAAATTTCATTTTCCAATCAGATAATGTATTATGCGATATCTCAAAAGTGGTTCAATGATAGCAATATTCCATTATATGATTCGCCACATCTGTCGCGTGATAAGAAGATTGTTAAAATGAATGGAGTGCAATGGTAAACTTTTTACCCGACTGCCAAGAAGGGTTATGTGTTTCACGCGTATCTGGGTATGTAGATTTCTTTATACCCTCGAAACATCCCAATGGCTGGATAGATTTTAATGAATCCGGTCTCTATCGATTCGTCTTAACCGTCCGATGGTTATAGGCTAGGTTTTCTTTTTATAAATTTAAAATGGCGGCCGTAAAATGCCAAATGGCGGTAGAGACGAAAAAAATTACGCACCCTATTAAGTGGCATATCATTGGATAGATCTTTCGAAATGAAGACGATGTTTCATTGACTATTTTACAGTCAAATGCTCCGTTTAACCTTTAACTGATGTTACCTGCCTCTCAGACGGCGGCTTTTTTCAATTTTTATAGTTTAACTTGCAATTTTTAGTTTAACTACAAACACTACCGAAATTTTGTTCCATTTGGAACTTTAGTACTATCACCAGAGATTTTTGAATAGGTGAATTTTAATTATAACAGTCCTGTGCAAAAAGTTAAGTACAAAAACACCATCCTATGAGTTAATCGTGCCTTTTATTTATCTTTCGTTGCAGCGGTCTCACAGACCGCTTCACACTAGTTATGTGACAATTTCTGTGACATCAGTTAAAGGTTAAACATTACACAACCTGGAATTTGTGTAGGTAGGATTTCTAGCTTTACTGCAACTCTAACCTTCATACACATCTCTATAGGCCTCATCAAAACAGTGTTCATAGATAGGAACTAACAATTAAAGACAACTTAAAAGTCATCAATACAAGTAAATAAAAAAAAATAGGCAAGTAATATAAAAGATAGTTTCACATTGAAGAGAAATAATTAATGAGTTCGCTTTTTACGCAGTCGGATTTTTTAATTTTTTAAATTTATTATTTATGTAAACAGCAAGCCATGTTCATGCATTAGAGATCTCCAGAAGCTATTTAGAGCTCCTGGTCATCTATATCCAAATAAGAATAATCAAAATTGTTCCAAGCATGTTAGATTCACATGACTGACCGTCTCCAAAATAAAGGTGGTTGCATTTCCTATTATCGATTTGAACTTATAAGCAGTGTCCTTATAATTGTGACAATTCACCCTTTATATCCCAAATTATGAATTTATGAAAATTTCATCTTCTAAAGCATTTTTTGTGATTTTTTGAAACTACATTAGAATATTTATACAGTCATTTAATGAATTTTAGAAGAATTTTAACAATTAAAATTAATTAATTTAATTTAATTTATAGGGATTTTGTGCAATATTTATAACTCCACTCAAATCTTTTATTTAAAATATTTTTTTAAGTCTTTTATAGAATTCAGAAATCTACAAATATAACCCTCTTACAATAGAAATATAGAAATATTTCCCAACTGAAACTTTTCCCCCACAATCTTTGAACGTCAAGAAAGCTGAAAAGATGCAAAGGCAAAAGAAATCATCCTTTTAAAAATATTTTTGTTTTGTGTAACCAATAATGCTTTTGGAACAAGATAAAGTAACGTATCTATAATTCTAAACTATATTACAACTAATCGATGTATTAAATTAATTTTATAACAAGTTATTTTAATGGTACTTTAAAGAACAATCGGGGCATAAGGGTTAAGCAATTGTAATAATTTTTCTTATTTCATTTTTTTTTTTAATAAAAATGAGAAAGATAGTTTCTTTGGATTATAATTACATATTATATTATGTTTATTAATATGGAAAATTGTATGTAATTTATGATTACTTAAATTTTAAATTTGTCCTCATAAATTTGTCCAGGAATGTAGTATGTTGTATAACCAATATCATCAAATAAAATAATTTTCTTTTTGGTGCTCAAAATATGGCTTATGACAAAGTATGTTTGGTTTAAAGTTGAAAAAAAATTTAGAAACTGTCATATATGATCAAGCATTTTTTTTTTTTCAACAATTTGAATATTTCTCGATATGCTTACGTGTAAAATTGTAACTCGTCAGACATTTAATAAGCATGTGAATTTCATCTAGAATTGTATTATCGAAAAGTCATTTAAAAAAAAAAAAAAAAAAATTAAATCGTATAGAATTTTCGTGGTATATGAATTTCCGCCAGCCATTCACCAAATTATAAAAATTAGTATAATTCTTCAAATGTGCTAATTTTTCGATAGCGTTTATAATAAAAAGTTCAATGAAACCTCTGCTTACCCCTTTCCCTCTTTGTTTAGGATAGCTGGACGTAGATCAGAGGCGTAAATTAGGGGACTGAAACAGGGCCAATGCTCTCGATCGCAGGACATTGCCCTATCAACTTTTGTACATAGAATAAAATCTGACAATCATTTCTGTATTTTTCCTCTACCACTTTTCAGCGTGTAATTTCAATGGTTCTCAATCTTTTACACTTCATTTAAATTACATTTTTAAATCAATAGGAAATTACATTTCTGAATTGGGTTACCGGTGGATGAATGGATGACTGGAAGGGGTTTAACCCTTTATCTACTGACGGTACTTATAAGTACCATTAAAATAATACGTTATAAAATTAATTTAATACATCGATTAGTTGTAATATAGTTTAGAATGACAGATACGTTACTTTATCTTGTTCCAAAAGCATTATTGGTTACACAAAACAAACATATTTTTAAAAGGATGATTTCTTTTGCCTTTGCATCTTTTCAGCTTTCTCGGCGTCGGGGGGTGGGGGGGGTGATTTTCAAATCGGAAATATTTCGCTATTTCTATTGTAAGAACATTATATTTGTACATTTCCTAATTCTACAAAATACTAAGAAAAATATTTAAAGTAAAAGATTTAAGTAGGGTTATAACTATTGCACAAAATCCCAATAAATTCAAATTTAATTAATCCTTTAATCCTTCTGAAATCCCTCTAAAATTTAATAAATGATTATATAAATCTTCTAATGTAGTTTAAACAATTCACGAAAAATGCTTTAAAAGATAGAATTTTCATGAATTCATACTTCAGTACATAAAGGGTTAAAGGTGCTATGTCTCCACATGGTATGCTGCATTAAGAAAGGAATATTAAGATTACAGAATTAGAAAGATATTAAACAATTAGTTCGAAAACTAAATTAATTTAAAGTAATATACCGATAAAAATATAATACAGTTAAAAACTGTATTATATAAAAATATAACACAGTTAAAAACTGAGTTGAATTATCGGAATAAGGTCTCCCGTACTGTAATAGTAATAGGAATAATATCAATGCAAATTATTAAGAAAAAAAAAACATGCTTTCATTAAAATCCATTAAAATGTAGAAAATATATGCATATATGTTTTTAATCCACGACCAAATTTAGCGATATATCCCCAAGTTGGCCAAAACTTGGTGCTATCATGGTAACCTTGCCATTAGTACTTTTCAACAGATACTCATTGTTGAAACTGGTACTGATTTCTCTATAGGAAATCAAACTATAATTGAGTAACCATTAATTTGGGGAGTGGTTTTGTGATGACTTTCGAAAACGCGCTCGGCAGTAAGACCCCTCCCCCCCCCCCCCCTTTGGGGTCGAATTTTGAAAAATTCCGAAACACGCGTTTACTAATTTAGGTTTACTATAGGCATGTCAAGTTTCAGATTTTATTTCCATTCGTTTATGAGATATGGTGATTTTTTTTTAATTTGCCTCCCGTTGCCCCCCTTAAGGATGGATTTTTTTTTAAAAAATCAATGTTTAATTCCTATATTACCCTCAAGAATATATATATATCGCAAATTTCAAAGCTCTATGCCAACAGGAAGTGCTTGAAAAATGAGTAACAAGATTTGACTGCCACATACAAACAGAATTGCAAGTTATAAGAAAGTACCGGGTGTCCCAAAAAGGACTGACTGATTTTAAAATTCAATAACTTCCAAACGGTGACAGATATTTAAAAAATTCTTGCAGGAGGATTATGCATAAAGTCAGAAGTTTTATTACAGTGATTTTCGATTTTAGTTCGAATTACAAACAATAGATGGCGCTGTAAGCAATAGTCGCTAAATACAGGCTCGATTTTTGGTCCTTTTTGTTGTTCCATGCAGAAAAAGGAGATGGAAATGTGTTATCCGGGCCACTAAGTACCAAAAATCGAGCCTGAATTTAGCCTCTATTGATCGCAGCGCCATCTATTGTTTGTAATTCGAACTAAAATCGAAAATCACTGTAAAAAAACTTTTGACTTTATGCATAACCCTCCTGCAAGAATTTTTTAAATATCTGTCACCGTTTGGAAGTTATTGAATTTTAAAATCAGTCAGTCCTTTTTGGGACACCCGGTATATAAAAAGCATTGTCAACCATGGAGGAACGAGATAGATGGAAATGCAGTAACGTGACTGTACTGCCAAAAAAGTAACCTAAAATCACCTACTGTCGACCCAAACACAAACACGTTCTTTCACGAAAAAAAGAAAAAATCTTTAGTAATACAGTTTTTAATTCATAATACAATGGAATGCTGCTTTAGAATGCTTAAAAATAAGCAGATCACATTCATTTAGAGAAAAAAATGCACCGGTAATGTCAAAGAATTCGGTCTCTGTTCCAGGTGCTTGTTTTGTTTGGGCCGAGTGACAGCATTTAAATTTGGGCGATAACACGCATCATATTGCAAACCATTTTTACGACATACTGCATCTCCATCTATCTCTTTCCTCCATGATTGTCAACAGTAAAAACATTAAAATGTATAAAATTGTTGATGTTTGAAATGCATTAAAAGTATGGTACTACTTGGTTATCCCGTCGACCAAAAATCTATCGCCAAACTATAAGATTAAATGCCAATAATAGTTGATCGTAAATGTCACATTCACTTGACTTTAAGCAAGTTACACGTGTTTACCCCATCAAGCGATTTTTATTTCGACGTTTTATTTGAATTTTTTTATTAATGTTATACTAATTTATTTGTTCTTTCGTTATTTAAAATAAAAATTATGTCAATTTGTATAATTTGACGAGTGGTTTGGCGATTTACATAATTTGGCGAAATTGGTCAACGCGATAACTAAGTAGTGCCAAAAGTACTAAATCTCAAAATAAAAACCTGCTTGTTTTGAAAAGGTAAAGTTACGTAGTGTTTCCATAAATCTAAATGATTTGATTAGAATTAAATCCTGTGCAAGTGTCGTAGCTTGGACAATCGGCAAAAATATGATGTGTATAGTGAGGGAGGTGAAGTGAAAATGAAGATACATGCATGCATCTTTCCGAAGCAAAAACTGTTTATGTAAGTGATTTGGTTACCACTGGATACTACTTGATACTCAGCGGGATACCATTAGAAAGTTAGGAATTACTATAAAAATTTGCATACTTTCACGAGTGTGCGAAATATAAAAACATTTTTTTTTCACTCAAACATCACAAAAGAGATTGAGTCCAGTTATCTGGATGAAGTCTCCCATACAGTTATGCTCACAGAGATGAAAGGAAAAATCGTTATCAACAGTAAAGCTATTAAAAGGTAAAAAATTGGTGATGTTTGAAATGCATTAAATACTAAATATCAAAATAAACGCCTGCGTGTTTTAAAAAGGTAAAGGTACGGTGTGTTTTCATCATTCTAAGTGGTTTGATGTGAAGTAAATTGTATTACAAGTGTCTTAGCCGGGACAATCGGTAAAAATATGATGTATAGTGAGGGAGGTGAAGTGAAAATGGAGATACATTCATACAACTTTCCGAAGCAAAAGCTGTTTATATAAGTGATTTGATTGCCACTGAAAACTGATGATATTCAGTGGGATACCATTAGAAAGGTAGGAGCTACTATAAAAATTTGCATACTTTCACGAGTGTGCAAACATCACAAAAAAAATTGAGAATTGAAAAAAAAATGGAAAAAAACAGTTCGATGACA
Organism: Maratus speciosus; assembly: GCA_963932465.1. Classification (NCBI taxonomy): domain Eukaryota; kingdom Metazoa; phylum Arthropoda; class Arachnida; order Araneae; family Salticidae; genus Maratus; species Maratus speciosus. The sequence continues at coordinate 429,972,978 of OZ010797.1, read as the reverse complement.
TAGTTTCTACACAACAGCACCTGTTAGTTTCATGCATTTCTGAATAAAAATAAATTAAAACTTATGTCATAAAATTGCCCTTTTGGATTTCAGAACAACCTTAACCCTTTATCTACTGACGGTACTTATAAGCACCATTAAAATAACTTGTTATAAAATTCATTTAAGACATGAATTAGTAGTGATACAGTTCAGAATGAGATATAGATGCATTACTTTATCTTGTTCCAAAAGCATTATTGGTTACACAAAACAAAAATATTTCTAAAATAATGATTTCTTTTACCTTTGCATCTTTTCAGCTTTCTTGACGTTGGAAGGGGGGGGGGGATTTTTAAATTTGGAAATATTTCTATATTTCTATTGTAAGAACACTATATTTGTACATTTCCTAATTCTACAAAATACTACGAAAAATATTTAAAATAAAAGATTTCAGTGGGGTTATAAATATTGCACAAAATCCCTATAAATTCAAATTTAATTAATCCTTCTAAATCCCTTCAATCCTTCTAAAGTTTATTAAATGATTATGTAAATCTTCTAATGTAGTTTCAAAAATTCACGAAAAATTATTTAGAAGATAAAATTTTCATGAATTCATAATTCAGTACATAAAGGGTTAATGCAGTAAAACCTATGAAAACAGAACCTGTCTATAAAGAAAAAAAAATTATGATAGAGCAGAAAGGAATACCGTATAAATGTATATGCTTAGACGGAATAATTTTCCGGTACCTAGCTATTCTGTTTTTACAAGTTTTATTGTACTTTTTTTTTCTAAAACCTATTACAACGGAACTGTTTGTAACGGAAACCTGCCTTAAACGTAAAATGTTCATAGTCCCCACCTTACAATTATAACTACTCAAACGGAAACCTCTCCAAAACGGAATTTTTTTCGGTCCTTAGAAATTTTGCTACTAAGAGCAAAAAGTGAAGTGACAAAGATAAAATTCAGTTTTAGACAGTTTTTCCTCTTAACAGCTATAAGTGTGGGGTATTCTTGCAGCAGTGACCATGCGATTTTTATATTTAATACAGGATTTCATTATAGATAGGTTACATTTTTATAGACTTTATTGTATTTTTATGTTCCGATTTAGAAACCTCTGTCCCTCTTTTTACCCGGCTGCCAAGAAGGGATATGTGTTTCACGCGTATCTGGGTATGTGGATTTCTTTATACCCTCGAAACATCCCAACGGCTCGGTAGGTTTTAATGAATGAGGTCTCTATCGATTCCTTTTAACCGTCCGATGGTTATAGGCTAGGTTTTGTTTTTATAAATTTAAAATGGCGGCCGTAAAATACAAAATGGCGGTAGACACGAAAAAAACATTTTACGCATCATATTGAGTGGCCTATCATTGGATAGGTCTTTCAAAATGAAAACGATGTTTCATTGACTATTTTACAATCAGAAGCTTCGTTTAAATATTACACAACTTGGAAGTTGTGTAGGTAGGATCGCTAGTTTTACTGCAACTCTAACCATCATAGGCATCTATCGGCCTCATCAAAACAGTGTTTATAGACAGGAACTAACAATTAAACACAACTTAAAAGTCATCAATACAAGTAAATAAAAAAATAGGTAAGTAATATAAAAAATAGTTTCACATTGATGAGAAATAATTAATTAGTTCGCTTTTTACGCAGTCGGGTTTTTTGATTTTTTAAAATTTAATTCAATTTATTTTTTAACGTTTTCCAACAAAGCTGAAAAGTGTTTATATGCATTCGGTTTGTCTGTCCGTCTGGTCGCGTGTCCACGCTCTAACTCCAGTAAATATACTCGGATTTTCCTGCAATTGATAAATGTTATTTAAGATGAACAAAGCATGCTTGGTATTGTATATGAAGTATGTAAGATTAATAGTTCATTTACAGGAACACTCAAGAGAATTCCGTCACATTATAGTCACTCGGGAAAAATCGTTTGCAGTGTATTTTAATGACATTACGCTACTTCAAATATAATTGATACAAGTCACTGAATTTCACTACAAAATAATACAATAGGGCAATACGATCTATACAGGGCTGATGAAAGAATTCGGATAATTTCCCGATTCTAGATGGGAACCGCTGAAATTGGGTTTTCAAACGTGTTATGCGTTTCCATATGATTGAATTAGACATAATATTTTAACTTATTGAACGGTGCAGTTTTGTATTATTATTCTGAATGTGTTGGAAAGTGTTTCATAATCTATGCTTGACGCATAATTTTTCTTTCTTGTTTTTTTTTTTCTTTTCTTTTTTCTTTTTTGTCGTCCTGCCCATTTTGTGTGACAGCGGTACTGGCAATACTAGTCACACATAACATTCAAGAGAGTTTGTTTTAAAAATTGACACCAAATAATGCATTTTCAGCAAACCAGGCTGTATTTCTCATTTGCTTTACAAACTTAGGCTTCTCACCATCAGTGCAAATTTAAAGGCTTCCCTTATACTATAAAAGGTCAATGAAATTTCCATTTACCCCTTTTCCATTTTGTTCCAGTTAGCTGGACTTAAATCTGGGGCGATAATTAGGGGACTGGAGCAGGGCCGATGCTCTTTATGGCAAGGGCAGTGCCCTTTGTACATAGTTTGAGAGTATCAATGGTTTTTGTCTATTTATTTTTGTAATAATTCAGTGATTTTTCCCTTTTTGTAACGCAGTATCAGATTTTATGTAGATTACAAATTCAGATCACCATTTATGGGGACGTTAGACGTTATTATTATTATTATTATTATTATTTTATCATAGAGATATGACATTTTGTGAAAATATACATTTCACAATAAATATATAGAACACCTTAAAAGAAATTTCCAATCTCATTATAATTTTAAGATTTTTTTAAACAATTAAAAATTTTAAACGAAATTTTAAAATGCCCCATGCATCATAATTTTTTACACATATCTTTTGAGATATGTTGGAACAGTGACTATCACCATCATTTTGCAGACATTATTTTTGAAATCGGTTCGATAGTTCCAGTGATTTCCCCTACAAATAAACACACAAACGTTATTTCTTTTCAGTATTAGCATAGATGTAATCTGATGTAACTAAATATGTTATCATTCTCCTACCTTTCTCTCTCTGTGTCATTTCAACGCTTTCCAATAAAATTGAAAAGTGTTTATGCATTCGGTTTGTCTGGCCGTCTGTCCGTCTGTCCACGCTCTAACTCCCGTAAATATACTCGGATTTTCATTAAATTGAGAAAGGTTATTTAGGGTTACCAATGCAGGTTTGGTATTGTATATGAAGTATGTAGGATTAATAGTTCAATCACAGGGTTACTCAAAAGTATTCCATTACATTATGGTATATGAGGAAAAATCCCTTGCAGAGTATTTTAATAACATTAAGCTGTTTCAAATGCATTTCAACTGTTATAAATCACTTAATTTCACAACGATCACGTTAGAACAGGGCATTCATGGCATTTTTTATTCACTTACAGGGATACACAAAAGAAATCGGTTACAGTGCTGTCTTTGAGTAATAATTGCTGGAGTATACGGTTTAAAATTTGGTATGTGATTTTATATTTAATTAATTTTTTGTATGTTACTCGCCATATATAAATTATATAACCTCATATACAGGGCTGTACAAAAGTCTTCACGTACCGTTCTCCGTATTAGAGGAAATTACTGAAGGGAAATTTTCATCTTATGTATATGTATCTCTTAAGTAAACTAAATATTGGCATGCATGTAGTTATTAGATACAAATCTATATATCCTATACAGGGCTGCTAAAAAATTCGGTTAATTTTCCAAATGTAGATGGGAACAGCTGATATTGGGTTTTGAAATGTGTTATGCTTCTCCATATGGTTGAATTAGACGTAATATTTTAATTTTTTAAATGGTGCAAATTTGTTACATTATTCTGAATGTGTTGGAAAGTGTTTCATAATATATGCTAACGCAGGATTTTTCCTTTTTTTTTCTATTTTTTTTCTTTTAATCACTAAAATATTTTAATCTATCTATTTTAGTTTCATTATTTGTTTAACGAGTCTTGAAATGTGCTTTCCTTGAATTCGAAGACAAAAGTAGTCAAAGAATAAGCTAACTTTCTTGCTCTTAATAGTAACATTTCAGATGATATCATCAGCCATCATTTCGAATTTATCCAAATTAATGTTTCTTATAAGTTTCTTTCTAATTTGAAAATATTCAGAGGATCCAAAAACAACTTATACCCTTTTATCTTCTTTATTAAATGCATATTTTTGACAGTTCTAATTCCCCCATTTATGTAAATCCACTTTTGATGGTTGTATTAGCATTACTACTATTTTTTTCTGCAAAGTAAATTCTTCTAAATCTGAAAATTTGCAGGAAATGAATACTTCCAACTGAGCGAAAAAATACCCAGACCGGGAATCGAATGCAGAACCTTGTCTTACAGGGCCAATGCTCTACCGTTTAAGCTAACTGGGCTGATAACCGGCGAGCATATTTAGTTCAGAGAACCTTATTGGTAATAACATCTGGTCTGCCGTGCAGACAGCTCAACAGAATAAACCGCAGGTAAAGAAACTCCATATGAGCGATAGGTACGTAGATAAACTATTATTTTAACACTATCAAACTGATTGGTAAAGTTATCATACGAATTGGATATTTCCAACTGAGTATTCCAACTGAGTATTCCAATTGAGTAATCCAACTGAGTATTTCAACTGATTTTCCAACTGAAAATTTCGAACAGAGCGTTTTTTAGCTTTGTTAGAAATATTCAATTCGTATGATAACTTTATTAATCAGTTTTATTGTGTTAAAATAATAGTTTAAAAATTTGTTTTAAAAGTTATTATTTTTCTTAAGCATTATATATTTTGAGCATGAACAACATAAGGAAATTAAATTAAGTCTTAACTTATTTTGAGCAAAAATCGCCGTATATATAGTATTATATAGCATTACTGGTTAAAATATAACCTTTCCCCCCATAAGAGACGAAGAGAAAAGACACTACAAACAACATAGGGAGTTTCTCCATTTGATACCCAGAATCATAATTAAAATAGAGTGGATGTATTAATTTAGATTAATATGAAATCTCCTTTCATTAATTCCAATGTATTATAACTATACTCATATTAAAATTATAACTTATAGTCTTCATGCGAATATCACGCGATTCTTTGTTTTCTTACCGAAATTATCTATAAAAAAGGGGGAGGAGAAATTATTCAAGTAAATACTGTAAATGTACCTCGCTGCTATACTATTTTGGTAAAAATTTTCGTTCTCATTCGCAAAACCTATTAATCCAAATTTCATATGTGCCGATTTAGAAGCTATCCTTATACTATAGAAACATTGAATGAAATATTTGGTCCTGGTTACCCCTTTTTCCTCTTTGATAGGGTTAAGTGGACTTAAATCTGGGGCGAAAATTAGGGGCCTGGAGCAGGGCAATGCACTTGATAGCAAGGGCAGTGTCCTATGTACATAGTTGCAGGGTGTCAATGAATTCTGCTTTATTTTACCTTTTTTTATATTAGTTCAATGATCCCCCAATCTCTTTTGTAGTATATTTATATATATATATATTAAAAATAACAGTTTATCACTAATTGTTTGGGGATTAATCAACATCAAAATGTGCACTGTACACCACAGTTGAAAGTTGTTCATCCTCATTGAACATATCATGAAAATAGCCGCTCTAGAAATTAGTTTCTGCGCTCCTATATTAAAATAGAAAGAAATTAATATAACCTACCTAAAATATTTTAAAATACATAAGAAAAGTTTATCTTAAAAAATCGATTTTCTTATAAAAGACTATAGTATAATATACGATAAGAAAAATTATATCTTTCGCAAAGTTCTACATACAGCTTACTTTGGGACATATGCAGTTTGAAATACATACCGCTATTATACTAATTCAGTAAATTATTTAATTCTCAATCACAAAATCTATTAACCCAAATTTATATGTCCTGATTTAGAAACTATCTTTATACTATAGAAAAGTTCAACAAAATATTCGTCCTGCTTACTCTTTTTCTTCTTTGAGAGATTTAACTGGACCTATATCTGGGCGATATTTAGGGGACAGAAATAAAGCTAATAATCTGTGTAGTATTACATAGTTGGAAGGTGTTAATGACTTCTGTTTATCATTATAATTATTAAGAGCAGTTCCGCTGGAAGTTTCCCGGGCACGGCCCTGCCCGAGTTTGTCAGGTCCGGTTCGAGTTTTGCGAGAAAAACTAAGCCAGTCCGAGCTTGCTGAGTAAAGTTAAGCTCAGGCCTCGAGCCCGGTTCCAATCTAACGAGAGTAAATCGGACCGATACAGGCTCGCGGGTTTGGGTTTTGGTATCCGGGTAGAACCTTGATAGGCAATTTACCGAGGCAGAAAGGAAAAAAACTAACCAAAAAAATATAGATCGCCACCCCCGCGTTAAACAACATTATTAAAAATAAACTATTTCGTTAGAACGCGCATATTCCATTAAAACGAACAATCGTTAAAATACTTTGAAGAATATATTTTTAATGTTTTGAAAATAAAAGGCAAGCTAAAGGATGAGAGGTGAAGTTTGTTTTTCCTTTTGCGTTCTCCCTTCTTCAGGAAGTTTGTCGTCGTGCATTCTAAAAAAAAAAAAAAAAGATGGCAACCTTGCTGTCTCCATTCTATTGAGTAATTTAACCGATATAACTGGTTTTATGTTACACTAATGTGTATATTACACCAGTTATATCAGTTTAAATTACACCTTTATATAAGTCAAATTACTCCATAAAATTGGAGGAGGCATTTTGCCGCCAATTTTATGAAGTAACGTTGCATACTTTTTTTACAGTGTAGCAACAGGGTTTAGCAATAAAAGGGTTGTTCTCGTAAACCCATTGCGGGGAAATTTTTCTTCTATCGTCATTGGAATCCATGAAATTTTTACGTTCTCTTATTGTCTTTAAAGATTGGTATGAGTTTAAAATGTTAACATTTTTTTAAACGATCCCCGAGAGTTTTCTCCATACCGGGATATAAAATGTAACATTGGATAGTTAACATATCAAACAGATATCAGATGATAAAAACATAGTCCTCATTCTCGGCAAAAAAAAAAAAATCGAGAAAAGTTCAAAAAATCGTTCTACGAATTCCGAAAAAACTTTATCAAAAAGAGGACGGAATATACTTTATTGGGATAAAAGATTAAATTTGGATTGCTTTTAGGAGGGGCTCAAAATTACCGACGGACTTGGAAAAGCGGAGAAATGCGCGAATTTTTCCGTTCAGTGAAAAAGAAACTAAAAATCTAATTAAGAAATCGAAAATTTGAGAGCCAGTTGTATTTGTACCTGTCTCCACGTATCGGGAACTAAATTTTCAGTCCTTTACGTGTGATAGATTGCCCTAGATATCGCGCGCACACACACAGAACGAGAGAGAAGCAGAAAAACATTTTTCTTTCATTAATATAGAGTTTTATTGTTATTATTACTTATTTTTGCGTTACTTCACACGACCTCAATCTTTTTGCAATACAGAATCACATTTTCAAACTGATTGGAAAGGCAGATCATAACTAAATATTTAGTGATTAATCAATATTAAAATATGCACTCAAAATCGCAAATTCTGTAATATGAAAGTAGTTGTGTTTATTCATGCTTCGCATTTTATGAAAATAGCCACTCTAGAAATCAGTTCCTCTGATTCTATGATAAAATTGAAAGAAATAAAGAAATGAAAGGTCAGATTAATATATTATGATCCACTTCAAAAATGCTAAAATGCATAAAAATATGTTAAAAACATTTTTTTTTCAAATAAAAAACTATAAATTTCATCGGCAATAACATTTTTATCTCATCATCCGCAAGCTTCTGCATTCGGCTCACTTTTCGATATTTGCAGTTTTAAATGCATCTCGCTGTTGTACTGGTTCGTTAATATTTTTGCACGCCAATTGTAAAGTCTATTAACCCAATTTTTTGTTTGCAGATTTAGAAGTTATCCATAGAAAAGTTCAATAAAATATCTGGTCCTGCTTACCCCTTTTTCCCTTTGATAGGGTTAGCTGGACTTAAATCTGGGGTGATATTTAGGGGACTGGAACAAGGCTAATGCACTCTATAGCAAGGGCAGTGCCCCTAGTTAGATAGTTGGAGGATATCAATGATGTTTGCTTTTTTACATGCTGTCTTTTAACTTACAATTTTGTTTGTATGTTTGTATGTGGCAGGCAAATTTTGTTACTCATTTTTCACTCACTTCCTGTTGACATAAAGCTTTGAAATCTGCAATATATACGTATTCCTTAGGGCGATACAGGAATTAAACAACGATTTTTTAAAATTCGACCGCTAAGTGGGACAACGGGGGGCAAATTTAAAATAAAACAAGTTGGAAATTGCTCATTAAACGTGGCAAATTAGGTGCGTTCGTACTAAAACTAGTTTTATAAATATTTTTTGCACCGCATATTGTACTGAATGTATATTTTAGTGCACCACATAAGTGCATATCAATTTCATTCTGTTCGAAAGGCAGTAACATCATTAAAATGCACTTGAACTTATTTTTTTTCCATTAGCCTTAATGTAACGGAAAACTTTTGACTGTCCCTGTATTTATTTAAACTATACATCCGATTTTCATAAAATTTGAGACTTTACAAAATTCTGCAACAATTATATATTTAAAATTTCAGACCATTCGGAAAGCTGTAACATCATTAAAATGCACTTGCAATAATTCTTTCCCATTGGCCGTAATGTAACGGAAAACTTTTGACTGTCCCTGTCATTAAACTATACATCCGAGTTTTCATAAAATTTGAAATTTTACAACAATTATATATTTAAAATTTCAGACCATTCGGTTGGGTAGTTTTTGCTCTGTTATATGCGAACAGACGGACTGAACGACGACTGTAGGTGCTACGTATTTATATAATTACGAACGCACCTAAAAAAATCACAATATCTCATAAACCAATGGAAATAAAATCTTGAAACTTGACATGCTTATATTATAACTGAAATTAGTAAACAAATGTCTCGGAAATTTTCAAAATTCGACCCCAAAGAGGGGGTTTTGCCGCCAAGCACCTTCCGTTTTTGAAAGACATCGCAAAAACACTAAAACTTAATGGTTACTCAATTATAGTTTGATTTAATATGGAGAAATCAGTATCAGCTTAAACAATGAGTATATTTGTTGAAAAGTACTAATGGCAAAGTTACCACAATAGCACCAAATTTTGGCCAACTTGGCGAATTATCGCCAAATTTGGTAGTGCATTTAAAAAATATTTTTTTTCTACATTTTAGTAAATTCTAATGAAAGCATATTAAAAAAAAGAAATCCTTTTTTACATTTATATTTATTCATACTTATTTTTACACGACTGCTCTTTCGCAGTCTTTTTACAATAGATGTTTTCATTTTCATACCGATCAGAGGTGGAGATCCCTACAAAATGTTTTATGATTAAAATCAATACCAATTAATGTTCATTAGTGAATGAATTAAATAGTCAAATATCCAAAAGGTAAAGAATTTTCACCTAAATGAAAGGATTAAAATAATTTTATCTAATTTATTGTATGCATATAAAGCACCTTGGCATCTAATAATACGTTAAACTTATTAACCCTTTTATGCCTAGCATCCCATTTTTGGGAGGCTTCGAATTTTAATAAATTTTTATAATTTCTTCTTCTTTACAACATGAAAATTGCACGAAGTAATTGTCTATAAATATCTTTATCTATTACCAAGAGATGGCAGCATAAGATTGATATTTATTTGTTTAAATGAAGCCATTTTTCGGTGTATATAGATTTTTCATTTTTCAAGATAGCGAAATGTCAAAAGTAAGTTTATTTTTATTTTTTGCATCAAGGATTAAAATAAATAAGTCATAATCTTGGCTTATGAAATGCATATTTTTTTAATTGCGAAATTATATGTTCAAGCCTATTTTTTATGCATGTTTGTAACGTACAAAATATAGGGCACTAGGCGCAAATGGGTACATATTTCTATTAGCCAAATGTAAAAAGAAAGTTTATTTTTATTTTTTGCATCAAGGATTCAAATAAATAAGTCATAATTTTAGCTTGTAAACTTCTTTGAAATATATATGTTTTTAATTGCGAAATTATATGTTCAAGTCTATTTTTAATGCATGTTTGTAACGTAGGAACTATAGGGCGCTAGGCGAAAATGGGTATATATTTCTATTAGCTATTTAGGGGACAGTTATTGATGTTAAGTCCTTATCAAGATAATTTTGAAATAAATTGTTTTTTTAGTCTCAAATACGATTATTCTTAATTTATTATTAATTATACATATAATGTCATTTGTCTCTGTAAATAAATAAATATATATTTTTAATATTTCATGAAAATACTAATTATAGTCTATAATATACAATTTAAAAGCTTAATTTATATAAATTTAGACAAAACATATAATTATGCATTTTTCTCACATATGGATATTCTCATATTTAGTACGTTTATATTTTATAAAATAAATACAAAAAAATTTTAGCGTAATTTTTTTTCTAGTTCATTTTTCAACATTTTAAATTGATTTTATCAACAAATTAGAGAAAACAAAAATTCAGGCCTAAATGGGTTAATAAAGAGTGCCCACATGAAGCCTCCCTGGTTTCAAATGTTAATTGTACGGAAACTATGAGCGCTAGAGATTTGCAGTTTGCGGTATCATAGATAGCAACACAACTTTATTTTGCTGCAATTTTTTTAAATTTTTTATTTTATTTTATTTTATTTTTATTATTATTACTATTATTTTTTACGAAACAGTTAATTTTTAACAAAATTGTGGAAGCCATCGATTCAGTCACATCTGGCATGCTGCGCAATGCGTGGATTGAGATTGCATATCGACTGGATGGATCTGAGAGCTACGAACGGAGCCCATATCAAAGTTCATACATAAACAAAAATGTAACTTTTTCAGACAAATAAACGTTTGCAGCAAAATAAACTTCTTGTCAAGACATATCAATAATGCATACAACAAAAATTAGCTTTTTCGAAAAAAGAAAATTTGCAGCAAAATAAACTTGTTGTCATGACATATCAATAATGCATACAACAAAAATTAGCTGTTTCGAAAAAAGAAAATTTGCAGCAAAATAAACTTGTTGTCATGACATATCAATAATGCATACAACAAAAATTAGCTGTTTCGAAAAAAGAAAATTTGCAGCAAAATAAACTTGTTGTCATGACATATCAATAATGCATACAACAAAAATTAGCTTTTTCGAAAAAATAAAATTTGCAGAAAAATAAACTTGTTGTCATGGCATATCAATAATGCATACAACAAAAATTAGCTGTTTCGAAAAAAGAAAATTTGCAGCAAAATAAATTATTTTTGTTGCTATTCATCATACCGCAAACCGTAAATCTCTAGGACTCAGTTTCCGTACAATTTACATTTGAAATCAGGGAGGTTTCATGTAGACTCCCTGTATAACGTTTGTAATTTATGTGAATGTATGAAGCTAGAATAAATCGCGTATTTATAAGACTTGAGTTCTCAGTGCATCAATGCCTAAACTTGTGAAACTGAAAACTTAAATAAATAAACATAAAAATAGGTTGAAAACTACGCTTTTTAGCTCACAGGGTACCAAAGCCTGAGAGCTAATGTGCCCGCCCGTTCTGTATGTATGTATGTACGCAACGCGATAACTCTTGATAGAAACATCCGATTTGCTTCAAAAAAATTTTCTAGGTTCATTGTGATAAGGGGCTTCCCTGATTAGTTTTGGGAGTTCATTGGTTAAGGATAAAGGGGGAAAAGGATGGTTAGTCCACCCCTTTTAATTCAAATAAATGGGTTTTTCATGCAGAATGATTCGATTTGTTCCGAAATCGGTATACCGGTTTATTATGTTAAGGAATTTCCCTGATTAGTTTTGGGGGTTCACTGGTTAAGGATAAAGGAGGAAAAGGGAGGTTAGCCCGCCCCTCTTAATTTAGATAAATGCGTTTTTCATGCAGAATGATTCGATTTACTCCGAAGTTGGTATACCGGTTTATTATATTAAGGAACTTCCCTGATTAGTTTTGTGGGTTCATTGGTTAAGGATAAAGGGGGAAGGGGGCTAGTCCACCCCCCTTAATTTATATAATCGGGATTTTCATGCAGAATTATTCGCTTTGCTCCGTATTTGGTATACTGGTTTATTATGTTAAGGAGCTTCCCTGATTCGTTTTGGGGATTCATTGGTTAAGGATAAAGGAGGGCTAGTCCACCTCCTTAATTTAGATAAATGGTTTTTTTTTTGCAGGATTATTCAATTTGCTCCAAATTTGGTATACCGGTTTATTATGATAAGGAGCTTCCCTGATTAGATTTCGAGGTTCACTGGTTAAGTATGAAGGGGGAAACGGGGGCTAATTCCCCTTCACTTATTTTTTTGAGGGGCATTATTCTTTAAAATAAGAGTATAATATTCAATTAGTGTGAATAGCCTGTGAGCTCAATGCCATCAGTTTAGCTGGGCACTTTTCTTTTTTATTTAAATAATTTATTCGTCTTCTTTAGGATCAAGCGCATAGTAAGGAAGTTATAAGGTCAGAAACAGTATTACTTCTACTGCACCGTTAACGGAAGAAACTTAAATTGAAAATTAAAAAACTGTAAGGTAAAGCACCCGAAAGAAAAGAAAAGAATATATATATATATATATATATATATAATAATATATATTGGGATTCAATTATAAACATTTTATTACAGAAAATTCATATGTAAAACTATTTTTTTCTTTTTTCTCTAAAATACATGTTTGTTTCTTTTTTCACAATTAGTAATCCTCTCGCTTCGTTTTTTTAACATTACTATTTTAAAACAAAAATTTTCTCTATAGATATCTGTTGCAAATTTTCTAAAAACATACTCCGAAATTTATTTCGATGCAAAATCTTACTACGAAAAAGTTTTTTCACAATTACTGAAAAAGTTTTATAGTAAAAAAATATATATATAATTTATCATAATTTTTTTAAGAAGTATTTTTTTTTTAAATGCGTCAAACTTATCTTATTAAAAAGAAAGTCAGAGGTCGATTAGAAACGTATACAGAAAAAAAAAGAAAATTATAAACTTTCAAATTTAATATCATCAGAATTTGTTCTAAAAGGACTCTCAAAGTAGGCATTTTCCGAAAAAAAAAAATCTGTATTATCCATATGCTTTGTAAACTTTGACCTGTCACAGTACGTATTTAAAGGCTTCATTTTTAGTAAAAAAGTTGTGAAGTTACTGATTCTGGTTACCCCCTTTTCCCTTTGTTAGGATTAACTGGACGTAAATCAGAGGCGATAATTAAGGGACTGGATCAGGGCCAATGATCTGAATTGCAGGGACATTGCCCTTTTCAGTTAAATTCATTGTTGTGGGATGCCAACTATTTTTATATGTTTGTTTACCTATTTTCGAGTTAATTCAGTGATTCGTGACCTCTTTATAATAGACGCTATCCGTTAGAGACGCAGGCAGATAGCTGCAAAATATTTAGGGATTAAATCAAAAATCTAAAAATGCTCAGGAGTAAAACAGACACATTTATACAAAAAATAATGTTAATTTACTTTAAAATAGAAATATGAATTAAAATATTTTTTCACGATTTTAACCTTTGGTTACCTCCTCAAATTTTAACAACCGAAAATAAATTCTGCAAGTTAGAGTTGCTAAAAAAACATGAAATGATGTATAGAATGCAGAGATAATGCACATTTTTTTTTCAAAAATTGTTTTATTTCATTTTTTATTGAACTTACATTACAGTTTATATATGTTGACATAACTATTCATGGAAATATTTGCTAGAATCGTGGGCATGCGCTCATTCTTTTATATGATTTTTTAACATTCAAGATGAATAATTTAATTTTTTTTCCCTTAAATGAAATAGGCTATTTTGATACAACGTTTCATGTTCCTGTTGTTACTAGTAATCTCGGTGGCTTCCAATTTCTTGTAGCATGCGTCTATATTCCGCCACTAAAATGGCAGGAGCGTTTGAAATACAAACACTAGATGCATTTTTCAATGCACAATAGGTTAGGTAGTTGGTAAAACATGTAACGAGCTTATAATTAAAGATTACAGTACACGTTTTATAGATTAGATACTTGGTCTGAGAGGGTTAAGTACCCAACTTTTGTTCGCACTTTTGAATCATTAAAGTGATATTTACAACATACAAAGAGATATTAAGTTAGAATAAATAGTATATTCAAGTGACTTAAATTCACTTGATATGATTACCTTGACTGGAAAAAGTGCAAAAATTCTTAGAAAACTATCAAATAAAGAGAGAATTGCATATTATATTTCAAAGAAATGTCTTATATGTCAAATATTTAGAATAAAATACACAATAACATACTACACTGTTATAGCCATAACGACAAACTATATATAATCAGCGTTGAATTCAGCGGTCTAAGGGAAAGACATTCCCCTGACTCATACTTGCCAACATCCAACTAAACTTCCGTAAAAAGTGAGTTAATTTAAACCAGGTTAAACAGGTTTCTAACTGGAAAATGTTCTTCATGTATTATTAATTATTTAATTTCATGTTTCTACTTAGAACTTATTTAATATCATTTCTTTTAAAAAATTCTAGTTCAAAACATGTTTAACCCGAGTCAGATTATCCCACATTTTACGGAAGAACATAGTAATGTTGGCAGGTATGCTGACCCCCCCCCCCCCCTTCCGGAAAACTTAGATATTTCTGTTTATTAAAAGTCTAGAAGAACAAATTCTCCCCAACTCCATAATGTTCCCCGGAGCTGAAAAAAAAAAAAAAAAAAAAAAAAAAAATCTGGGGAGGAAAATGTCTGCACTCAACATTTATACAGTAAAGTAAATTATATCAGCAGAAGCAGAGTGTTTATGACTTAAACTATCATTTAATTTGAAGAAAATACATTTCATAAATTACATAATTCAGCGTTTTCTTGCGAGAAATTTACAAGTAACATTCATCGTGATTCTTATTACTTATGAGAACTTTGTAAGAATACTAATTTCCTTACTGGTCACATTTAAAAATCTCCCACATTTTAACTGTACACGAGAGTTCTTTAATTTGATAGATATTTGTTTTTTTTTCTTTGTTTGCTTGTTTTTTTGTTTTGTTTTTTTTTGTTTTTTTTGGGGGGGGGGTTGGCGGGGGGGGGGTAAGATTGGTATAGTCACGGGGTGAATTTATATATGTCAGTGTATTTAACCAAAATATTCGGCCACTACATACTTACAGGTACAAATTTACTACACATATTTTGTTTACTGTACTATTTATGTAGTTTGAAATTTTTCTATGACCAAGCTACTGTGTCCAACTTTTTATTTTTGCTATTTTTAACTTTTTTTTTTTTTTTTAACATTATTGTATACATACTATGTTGTTTAATATAGTATCTGTTAGCCGCTGCATAATACAAGTAATTTAATGTATGTAAAACAAATATTTAATTATGCGATTCAATGTGGAGTTTATAAATTCAAAATGATTGGTTGCAATTTAAACTAAAATGATTTTGTGAAGATTTAATGTTGTAGCACTCAAGTACTAAATGTTAAATATTTATTAAATTGATACTCACAATTCAATTAGATTTGCAATAATAGCGCTTCAATTTCTATATTTGATTTTCACCTTTTTCATTCTCGATTTTATGCTTTTCTGAACTTAAATGGCTTTACAAAAAATTCTGAATATTGAAGTCACGCACCCAGCTGTATCGCCGATATTCATACACCCCCATGTGTTAAAAGGGGTTACTGGACGCTGATCGGGGGTGTTAAAAGGGGAGTTTAAACAGGGCAATGGCATACATAGATGGGACATTGCCCTCTCATGAACCCTGTTGAACTGTTTAATACGAACTGTTGCGTATAACATAAAACAGAAAAAATATTCTTATGCATTTAGGCTGGACATCTATGCTTCATATGATGGCAAAATAGGTCAATTGGGGGGGGGGGGGTCTTAAATTTCATCATGCTTATATACTTCTATTCTTGGGCAATTTAATCCTTTTTCGGTATTTTAACTATAATAATACCCTAGTAGCAGAGATGAATTTAACACTTTTACAAGGGTATTTCATGCATTAAAAATAAAATTCCAAATCATGCGTAAATGTGTATGATTTACACTTTGTATTTTTAAGTAACATTTAGCACATTTTATTGCTTAAACTGACTTAAAACACATTACAAACAAACATTGCAAAAATTTCTTTATAAACAAAAGTCTCCATTTAAAAAGAGTAAACATTTATTATTAAAGATACATGTATTAAGAAAGATTTTTCTACAATTAATACAATAACCCAACAGGAGTGAAAAATTAGCCGGGGCTAGAACTCGAACCTGGGTCCACAGCGTTAATTTATGTATGCTTTAAGTGAACATTTACTCTTACAATGTTTACTCTTTAACTATATTGATGCCTACATTAACCCACATTGCAGAATTTTTCTTTTGGAATTACGTTTTTCATACTCATATTTAGTGTTAAATACCAGAAACATTAAAGCGAAATTCTTTCTTTTATTTAATATCTGAATTCTTGCGAAATTCTTCCTTTTGTTTAATATATGAATTCTTGCATTACATAAGACAAATATTTTTATTTAAATACGTATGGTGGTTGCTTGGAAGTAGAGGTGGGCTTTATTTAACATAACAGTTAAAAAAAACACTGCTATTGCTTTAAGGTTTGTTTTTTAGTCACATAATATCAGAAACTCACTATTAATTTTATAACTATTTATCAATTTCCCTTGCGAAAAACTGAAAATAAGACAAAAAAAAGGGAAATATTTTAGCTTTATTTTATTTTATATTGCGATAAAAATAAAATCGTAAAATCTTTTTTCCTAGCTTTTAATAACCTTTTAAGAAAAAGCGAAAGTAAAATCCACCATTACTAAAGAGTCAAGTAAATCCTACTTTAGCTTAAAAACCAAAATCCAAAAACGTTCATCCGCGTCCTATGTATGAAAAAGAAAAGCCAACAAGCATTTTCATTTCATTCATTATTCAATCACTTTTCACCTCCGCTAACAATAATAGAGACATTTAAGCCCAGAATCCATCTGCTCGGAATCTTACAGAAAACTCTTCTGATTCTGTTGTTAGGAATAAAAACAATCTATCAGTTGTAATTACCTGTCAGTATCAAATATTCTATACCGACTGTTAAATGTTCAAATATTATGTTCGCTTCAGCATGAGATCTATAGTTATTTCAGTGTCGAATGCGTAAAAAAATTTAATCACCTCTCTGAGAGATTACAGTTACTTGTAATAGATAGCTATAAAGCAGTTATATTATTCAAAAAATATATTATTGCTTTGAATATATTGTTTACCTAGACTGGTAATATTAGAATCTGAGAATTTTACGTTATCGAGAGGGGGGGGGGGGGGGGGTTTCTATGTTTGTAAGTTATATACGCGCATGTTTTGGTGATTAGGAATAGTTTGCGGTAATTTTTAAGTTAGTTTCGCGCTTGCTTTGGTGGTTGCGGGGATATTTTAAGGGTGTATTCCGATCCAAACTTCTTATTTTCTGATTCATTTTAAAATTCATTTTTGCTCTCAAACGCATCAAACTGGGAAATTCTCTTATTTAGAAACTATATAATGTGCCGTGCTTCTTAATTTTTTGATAAATGCAGAAAATACTGTAAAAAACGCTGTCAAAGTTGGCGTTTTGAACCAAATTTTCCGAAGAGGGCGATCTGCGAATGAAAAAAATGGTCATACTGAGAAAATAATTGTTTAAAAATCAAATTCTAATTAATTGAGCTGAAAATGAAATCACACGGCATGTTAAACATGTCTTCAGAAATCACCCCAGCAAGTTTCATGTTTTTACTTTTAAAAATGAGCCTGAAAATGTATCAGAAAATTTCGAGCTGTTGAGGGTGGAAAACTATTTCTTCGAATACACCCTTAAGGTGAGGTAAAGAAAGTATTTTTTCGAAAGTGTGTTGAAGGATATGTCTGTTGATGCTACGTACGTATGCGGTAAAGCTATTTATTTATTTATTTATTTATTGTACGTTTTGTCATAACTATGGCTGCGAGGAAACTTTTTTCTTTGAATTAATTTTACTAAAGCAATAAGATTCTTATTTTATAGGAACATTTGTAAAAATTTTAAAAATGCTTTATTCAATTTGGAAAAAATAATAATCACTGTTATCAAATATAAAAGGGACGGCGTTTTAAAAACTATTTGTTCACATAAGTAAAAATATCATGATAGTGCAATATTTTAATTAACCAATTTTGCCTTAAACCTAATTAGGTTTAAAAGATTTTATTGAGTTATTTTAAATTACTTTTTATATCTCATAATGTTAGTGGGTGTTGTTAACGGATGGGTCAAAATACACAGCTGATCGTATCGTAACATTATTCGATAAGTGACACATATGAAAAAGTGAAGTGTTTCAGGAAAAAAGAAAAAAACATTTAAATGTGAAAAAAAAAATGCTTCCGAATACATAAACATTTATTTTAGTTTGAGCAATTTTGTTAATTTAATATATCGCTCATCTGCAAGAGAAGTGACACATCTCGACAAAAGTAAATTTCACAGAAGAGGCAAAAGAAAATTTGCATGATTTTACTGTAACATGAAATTATAGCACTTACCTCTGCATGCTGGAATGAAAACTTGCATAAAAGTATAAAACCCTTAAAAATGAAGACGTAGGATGAGGTTTGGAGGGCTGGATAATTTTACCTCCCCACACAATCCACCTCTCTTCTGTGGTCATAAATGGACATATAGCGTAATAAAATGATTTTCTGCATAGGTACACTTATGAAGCTGTTTGTGTAGTAAGACGCACTTATAACAGACCTGTTAGTGGAAAAAAACGCAAAATGAATATTTGCAAGACGTGTCTGTTTTCTTGCCGGTGAGCGATATGTAAACAGTTAGACTAAATAATATTGTAAGCAATATATATATATATATATAATTACTCTAATTTGGTCTTTTTTATTCAATTCCTACTATTAGTTCACACTCTCCCTATATTTATTTATTTATTTATTTATTTATATATCTTGTTCAAATTTTCAATCGTTAATAAAATATTTATTATTCATCCTATGAAGTTGAAATAATTTTTTTTTAACTTGTACTGGATGACAATTGATGTTAATATAGTTTTTTCAAATATTAATTCATTAATTAAATTTTAATTAATTAATTTTAGTTTTACATGGGAGACAAAATGGCGGCCATTGGTTATTGAAGCATTTAATGCATCTTCATATCTATAAGGGGGTTACCATAGGATCACCCGACCGGAGCACCCACCAAATTTGGCATAGGTTCAACGCTCCGGCGGAAAACCACCAACGAAAACTACATTCAAGGTAACAGTCCCAGAAAAAAACAGAAAAACAGCATTAATTGAAACAAACTATAGTAAAATTCTCACTAGAACGAAAAATATCTACATACAACAAATACATAGATTGTAGATACCAAAATGAAATTAAACAAAAGAACAAGAACACTTCTTGTAAAACACAGACAGTGTACCAAAAAATAACGTAAATTTGCAGACGATCAAGCTCAAACACTTGATAACTCCGACAGTAGAAAAAATCATACACAGTATGAACAAAACTTAACCAAACCATACGTGAATATCATGTTATCAGTCACTGGGAAATTATGTTTACCACGATGGTCATATGTAACAAGTCATTGCTACGAAGTAAAAATGTCCAGATAAAATATCCTTGAAAACTGCCTTTGGAATTTGTAAAATGGTCCATTTGCAGTAACTCAGCACCCTGTGCATAACTCAAGAATTACCACAGACTTGTCACATCATCGTCACAGGTGGGACAGATGAATTTAATGTCAAAGATATGTTTAATACATCACTTGATCGTAAATGTATTGAAAACAAAAGTCCAAGAATAACTGTTTATAAAAGCCGTAAAATAATTCAAAAATAATAACACTACAACTTGTAGAAAAACTGAAGAACCACCTGATGGCACTGTGAATAAAACTGTCCAGAAGAAATGTTTTTTTAAAGGAGTCTTAAAATATCCGCAAAAGGGGTAGGAGGATATTGTGAGAAAGAAAAATATACAAATTCGATCAAGATGTATATTTATAATATCCCAGGTGGGTCATATGAACTTAATATCGAAGACACAATTGATACTTCACTTGAACTTGAAAATATCAAAATAAAAATGTTCAGGAGTAACTATTTTTAAAAGCCTTTAAAATAGTCCGAGAATAGTGACCTACATTGTACAGTACCAAGAACCACCTGAATACACTGAGAGTAAAATTGTCCAGAAGAATTGTTTTGTTTTTTTAGTCTTAAAATCAAACACTGAAAGGCAGAAGAATAATCACTAACTTGTGAAGAAAAATAAATTATACAAATTATATTAGAATGTATATTTGATAAACGAAAAATTTTTAATTAATTTATTGTAAAAGCAGCGAAGTTTACTGTAATTTCCCCGGCACGCCAGAACTCTTCCAATGTTCCAAGAATCTGATCTGTTTCTTATGTAATCAAAATATTCCGTCGAAACCAGGCATGAGTCAAATAAATAATGCTCGACGTCGCCTCTCTTCCCACACGTACACTTGTCACTTTCAGATATGTTCATTCTCTTCAAGTAGTACGGGAAAGCTCCATGTCCAGTATAAAAATAGACACAGATCTGTGAATAGCATATAAAATTAAAATTCTCCTTGATAAGAATATCATATGTAAACCTACCCTTTTTGCCTGAAGCCCAGTAACTTTGCCAATCGCAGGATAATTTCTTTACTCTTCAGCATACTTATTGGGATGGGAATGAACTCTTCTATATCATATTCATCGTTCATTATGACAGATTTAGCCAGAAAGTCCGCACGTTCGTTACAGTGGATCCCAATATGGGCCTTGACCCAGCCAATGTTTATAATTTTATTATTCAAAAATCTGAGATTTTCATATATTCTTAATAATAAATCATCACTCGGAAAAGTCTCTGAAGAGAGCAATAAGACGAATAACTGTCTGTGAAAAGATAAAAGACTGTATAGGTTGTCGACATCACTCTATGGCATCGGCAATTGCGATCATTTCGGCCTGATAAATTGAATTGTAACTCTGAAGTTTTATCCTCTTTTCGAAAATTGTATCATATTTACTATATATCACATAAGCGGCCGCAACACCTTGTTCCATCTTCGAACCGTCCGTAAAAATTAAAGGTTTACCAGCAAATGTATTGTGTCTCATCATAGGCTTAGTAAAATTTATGTTATAGTTATTATAATAATACGGATATTCGAATGAGTAGATCTTTCTTACCAACTTACTTGAATTTATCTGATCACCACCAATATCAATAGACTTCTGACCATTTAATGCATCATATTTTAAAACTGAATTAGTGAGCTGTATAAAAATCGGTGGAGCACCAGCCAAAATACACAATGCATCTGTTGATGTCGTCCTATACCCACGTACGAAAGAAAGAAGGGCTACACGTTGACTTGATGAGAGTCTTTGTTTTCCGTGATATTTCAGGTCATTTAACCATATCTCGTGACCGTAGCTAATTTGTTTTAAGAATACCGTCTGATGCCAAATTTTCAAAAAATATAGAGAGACACCTTGGTCACGTATTCTCGTTCTCTTGACGTTGCAGGAAAAATCAGTAACTTTGGACCTTACCAATTCGAGGTGAGGCAACCAACTGAATAAATTATCTAGTGTGAATCCAAGATACAACATAGTGTTCTTGACTGGTATACTCTTTTGGTGAATCTTAGGGGGAGCCTGTTCTGTCGCCAAATACCGCCAAGTTTGTCGCCAACTTGGCGATATATCGCCAAATTTGGCGACCAAAATGAGTCGCCAATTTGGTGATATCTCTAATATTTCTCCAAATTCCCATAGACTTCCATTGTAAACCTACTTGCTTATAGAAAATCAACAAATTCAGATATTTTAATGCAACAAAAAATAATATTAGCTTAAGGGATTATATTGAATTTTCCTTTGATGACCTAAGTAGGAATTGATTTTAAAAACAAAATTTTTATATTACTTGTAGATATTTAAACATTCTTTTTTAATGTCAAATGGGGGTATGTTTGTAACCACTCATATTAAGGAGCGCTCAAAATATACATACAGAGAGAGAAAGAGAGAGATGTGCCTTTTAGGAATAAGTGTGAGATATCTATAGAATAATCTAATTATTAGGCAGATGAATTTATAACAGTGATAAATTTACTTGAATATATGAATTATCACCTTAAAAAAATTGAGAATTATTCTAAACACTGAATGACATTTAAATTGGGGACATCTTAAATCCTAGAGAGTTTTGAATGTTAGAAGCTATTAAAAAGGACGTTTTTTGTACTATTCCTTTCTGTACAGATATCTTCAGACTTAGGTTGGGTGGGAATAAAAAAGTAGGAGCTGTAATTATAAAAGAAAAATCATGTTGGATATAGACTCTAATGTTAAACTTTTTAAATATATATATAATTCTGTTTAGTGTGTGTTTATGTCCACTGATGAAGTTCGAAAACTTCTTTTGATTTTTTGTAAATTTTAACTCTACGTTTTAAATGTGAGCTTAGATCATTTTTCAGGCAGTAATATTTCAAAGAAACAAAATATTACCCAGAAGTCCAAAAAATGTTCTTTACCTACAAATACTTAACCAAAATCTATAAAAATGACCTAAATTAAAAAAAAAGACACTAAAAGTGCAAATTTCAACAAATTTTTAGCCTCTAGTAAGGTATTAAAAAATCATTAGGTTATTGTAACATGTTACCAAGATAGTGGTGTAATGATGGAACCTGTTAACAAAAAGTAATTGTTTTCCCATCTCTACTTGGAAGTCAATTTATTTATTAAAAGATTTCCTAACGTCCTTCAAAGTCTTTTATGGTAAATGTTATCTTCCACGATATCTCCTTTATTTTTATAACAACAAAAAATGTTATCTAGGCTTCATATCTTTCCTTCGGCACACGAGTGCCTATTTATCTTTAAAAATTTTTCTGTTTTGACTCCCGCAGATGTTTGGAAGCAATTTTCTAATAAATCTATAACATACGGAAAAGAAATCGTTATTAAGTTTCTTTTAAATATTATATCAGTCAAGTTTAAAAATTTTCATGTTATTTCAATAAGGAAAGCAGAAAAGTTTTTCAGAATGTATCGAATTATGTATGAAATTATTATCAAAGAGGTTTTTGTAACATTTATTATTATGAGCAAGTGAAAACGTTTTGGCGAAAACGTATCAAAATTATTATTATTAATTTTTTATTACTATTCTGTAGCTTTTATGGCGTTTCACAGAGCGTGCTATTTTACAATATTTTTATTTTTATGTTTTGAAAAGGACTTGGGTACAGTCGAAACAAGTAATAAAAAGAGAAGTGCACAGTTAAACTAATGGCAATGAGCTCACAGGCTATTCACACTAATTGTATATTATACTCTTATTTCAAAGAATAATGCCCATCGAAAAATAAATGAAGGGGGATTAGCCCCCGCTTCCCCCCTTTATACTTAACCAAAGAAACTCCAAATCTGATCAGGGAAGCTCCTTGACATAATAAACTGGTATACCAAATTTGAAGCAAATCAGATAATTCTGCATGAAAACAGCATTTTGCTAAATTAAGGGGGGGTAATAGCTCCACCATTTCTCCCTTTATGCTGGAACAATGAACCTTCAAATCGAATCAGAAAAGTTCCTTATCAGAATGAACATAGAAAAAAAAAAGTAAATTGGATAATTCTGCATGGAAACCCATTTATCTAAATTAAGGGGAGCGGACTTCCCCCCTTTCCCCCCCTTTTATACTTAACCAATGAACCTCCAAATCAAATGAAGGAAGCGCCATGTCGCAATAAACTGGTATATCAAATTTGAAGCACATCGAATTATTCTGAAATGAAAAACCTATTTATCTAAATAAAGGAGGGGGGACTAACCCCCGTCTCCCTCTTTATACTTAACCAATAAGCCTCCAAGTCTAATCAAGGCAGCTCCTTAACATAATAAACCGGTATTCGAAATTTGGAGCAAATCGAATAACTCTGCATCAAAAACCCATTTATCTAAATTAAGGGGGGGGGGTCTAGCCCCCCTTTCTTCCCTTTCTTAACTAATGAACCTTCAAATCTAATCAGGGAATCTCCTGAACATAATAAACCGGTATACTAAATTTGGAGCAAATTTTTCTGCATGAAAAACCCATTTATCTGAATTAAGGGGAAGGGGGCTAGCCCCCCTTTCCCCTTTATGCTTAAGTAATGAACTTCAAATCTAATCAGGGAAGCTCCTTAACATAATAAACCGGTATACCAAATTTGGAGGAAATCGAATATTTCTGCATGAAAAACCCATTTATCTAAATTAAGAGGGGGGGACTAGCCTCCCTTTTCCCCCTTTATCCTTAGCCAATGAACCTCCAAATCAAATGAAGAAAGCGCTATATCGGAATACACTGGTATATCAAATTTGAAGCAAATCGAATAATTCTGAATGAAAAACCCATTTATCTAAATTAAGGGGGGGGGGCTAACCCCCGTCCCCCCTTTATATTTAACCAATAAGCCTCCAAGTCTAATCAAGGCAGTTCTTTAACATAATAAACCGGTATTCGAAATTTGTAGCAAATCGAATAACTCTGAATGAAAACCCATTTATCTAAATTAAGGGGGGCTAACCCCCGTCCCCCCTTTATATTTAACCAATAAGCCTCCAAGTCTAATCAAGGCAGTTCTTTAACATAATAAACCGGTATTCGAAATTTTGAGCAAATCGAATAATTCTGCATGAAAAACCCATTTCTCTAAATTAAGGGGCGGAGGGTCTAGCCCACCCCCATTTCCTCCCTTTCTTAACTAATGAACCTTCAAATCTAATCAAGGAATATCCTTAACATAATAAATCGGTATACCAAATTTGGAGCAAATCGAATTTTTCTGCATGAAAAACCCATTTATCTAATTAAGAGGGGGTAACCACCTTTCCCCCTTTATACTTAAGTAATGAACTTCCAAATCTAATCAGGGAAGCTCCTTAACATAATAAACCGATATACCAAATTTGGAGGAAATCGAATATATCTGCACGAAAAACCCATTTATCTAAATTAAGAGGGGGGGACTAGCCCCCTTTTCCCCCTTTATCCTTAACCAATGAACACCCAAAACTAATCAGGGAAGCGCCTTATCAGAATGAACCTAGAAATTTTTTTAAAGCAAATCGGATATTTCTATCAAGAGTTATCGCGTTACGTACACAAGTACGTATGTACATACGTACGCATGTACATACGTACGTATGTACAAACGTAGGTACATACAGAACTGGCGGGCACATAAGCTTACAGGCTTTGATAGCCTGTGAGCTAAAAAGTCGAATAAATCTATTTTTACTGTTTTTAAAGTTTTAATTTACACATTTTAGCAATTAAAATTAGTGTATTGTAGTTAACTAGTAAATTTTAATACTGTGTTCTGTTTTTCTGTACAAGTAGTGATACCAAAATTAATATATTTCCTTTTCTGCTAATGATTTAAAAGATAAATTAATAACGTCGAAAATCTTCCTTAACTGTTTATACCCCAAATTATGAATCAAGAAATTTTTACACCTCAATAATTATCTTCCATAATGTTTGAAGTAATAATAGGAAATTTATATAATAATAATATGAAATTCAGATAAGCATTTTCATTACTAAAAATAAATCGGTGGTTGTAGCTGTTTTTATAAATAATTACAAGAATAATACATTTACTATTATGAGCAAGTGAAAGATTTTTGATGGAAATATATCAAAATTATTATTATTAATTTTTGTTTAATTCTGCGGATTGAAATTGGCTCAATTTCACTGTAAATACAGAATTTTTTTTTTAATCGAACTTTTAGTTAATTAGTAAATTTTAATACTGTGTTTTATTTTTCTGTAAAAAGTGATACTAAATTAATATAACTTTATTGTTCTGTTATTGATTTTAAAAATAAATAGATAACGTCGAAAATCTTCCTTAACTCTCTATACCCTAAATTATGAATGAAGAAATTTCTCCAGCTCAATATATCCTCCATAATGCTTGAAGATATTAGAAAATATAGATAATAGTACTATAAAATTTAGATAAGTTTTTTCATTAAAACTGATTTAATAAAACGGTGGTTATAGCTCTTTTTATAAATATTTACAAGAATAATTAGATATCAATTCCGATAATACATATCTGATAATTAGATATTATTTCCGAAATATCATTTCTGATATCTCATTTAATTTTAGAAAACAATATCATCTTAATTTTTACTTTCCTTCATCAAATAAGTACGTTATTATCCTGTACGGCTGGTGAGTACCAAAATTAATGTACTTACTTTTCTGTTATTAATTTCTTTAAAAATAACGTCGACAATTACCTCCTTTAGCCCTTTATGTACTGAATTATGAATTCATGAAAATTTTATCTTCTAAAGCATTTTTAGGGAAGCGTTTAAACTACATTAGAAGATTTACATAATCATTTAATACATTTTAGAAGGACTTCAGAAGGATTGGAGGATTTAGAAGGATTCGTTAAATTTGAATTTATAGGGATTTTGTACAATATTTAGAATCCCAATCAAACCTTTTATTTTAAATATTTTTCTTAGTATTTTGTAGAATTAGGAAATGTACAAATATAATCTTCTTATAATAGAAATATAGAAATATTTCCGAATTGAAAAATCTCCACCCACCTTCCCAACGCCAAGAAAGCTGAAAAAATGCAAAGTAAAAATAAATCATCCTTTTAAAAATATTTTTGTTTGTGTAATCAATAATACTTTTGGAACAAGATAAAGTAATGTATCTATAATTCATTCTAAACTGTATTACAACTAATCGATGTATTAAATGAATTTTATAACAGGTTATTTTAACGCTACATATAAGTACCGTCAGTAGATAAAAGGTTAAGCATAAATTTCAATTGTTTAAAAAGTTATGAGATGCTAAATGAACATCCCTTTGACTCTTACAGTTTTAAGTTTTTAAAAACATCATCTTTATTGACAGAAAAACAGTAGTTAGACGCAGCGGTTCCCAACCTTTAGATGGCCACATCCCACCTAAGAATCTCGAAAATCATGATACACCCATCCCACTGTAACATATTATTCCTATCGTTAAACAAGTTGGAAATTGCTCGTCAAACGTAGCACATGAGGTGCGTTGGTACTATAACTAGTTTTATAAATATTTTTTGCACCGCATATTGTACTGAATGCATAATTTAGTGCACTTCATAAGTGAGTATCCATTTCATTCTGTTCGAAAAGCTGTAACATCATTAAAATGCATTTACAATAATTTTTTTCCCATTGGCCGTCATGTAACGGAAAACTTTTGAATGTTCCTGTCATTAAACTATACATCCGATTTTCATAAAATTGGAAATGACTCGACAAAATGTTGCAACAGTTACATATTTAAAATTTCAGACCATTCGGAGGGCTGTAACATCATTAAAGTGCACTTGCAATAATTTTTCCCATTGGCCGCAATGTAACGGAAAACTTTTGAATGTCCCTGTAATTAAACTATACATCCGATTTTCATAAAATTTGAAATGACTCAACAAAATTTTCCAACAATTATATATTTAAAATTTCAGGCCATTCGGCTGGGTAGTTTTTGCTCTGTCATATGCGGACGGGCAGACAGACGGACAGATAAACGGACCGAACGACGACTATAGGTGCTATGTATTTATATAATTACGAACGCACCTAAAAAGGTTATTGAAGACTAAGAATATAAAATTCTGAAAGTCTAAAAGAGGAAATTTTTCAAAGGAGCGAAAAAAAGAACGCGAAAGACCCTCATTTGCCACGTTTGATGCAAAATTTGCGACTTGTTTGAACTTTTACTAATTAGGGTTAGCACTTTAAGCATTCTCCTCTTTGAATATTTTCGATTTTTTTTGGTACTTTCAGCGTTTTCCATTCTTAGTCCTCAATTCATACTCATATGGAGGAAAAGCTTAAGAGAGCGAATAGAAATACAGGTCTCATTCAATAAATACTGATCGAAAAAGTTGCACAAAAATTCTAGAATACATTATAACCAGAAAAATTATAAAAGTAATTATTTTTAATAAAAGCATTCAAGCAATTATTGTCATGTAATTAGTTTGGTATTTTCTATAGTATTTTCAAATTTTGTGTGCGAATTTGTTTTTTACTTAAATAAAATACTTATTTTTTGTTTTATCCTAAAAATCCACATGTACTCGTGTTTATTTTCAAATAGCAACTTATATCCTGTAGCTTCAGGGTGATATTTTTAACGATAAATATCTATAAACTGTCAACAAAAACTTCTTTTTTTCTGTGTCACCATTCAAAGGCTTTGATGGGAAATATTATCTACGATATGTTCTTTGTTTTGAAAAAACTATGTTATCTTAACTTTATCATTCGTCCATCACACATGAGTACCTATTCATCTTCACAAATATTTCCCTCAGATCCCTACAAGCGTTTCATCGCGAATTTTTAATAAATATAGATGACATCGAAAAATATTGTATTAAATAATTCTAATAAATATATATGACAAATTTAATTTTTTTCTTATTATTTCAATAAATGAAACAAGCCTTTTTTTACGAATTTTTCGAATTCTTTATACAGTTATTACTCCGAAGAAAATCAAATGGAATCATGCATCTTTAACCTGTAATTTTGTGGTGCTACATTAAATGATAAATATCTATAAACTAACTAAAATAAACTCTACTTTTTTTTCTATATCAATTTCACAGCGGCTATGATGGTAAATATTATCATTTCCGATATCTTCTTTAGTTTTAGAAAACAATGTTTACTTAAACTTAAACTTACACTATGTGCAAAACTACTTAAAAGATGAGTCAATATTTAAAAAATAGATGTTAGATTACTTTAATATCTTAGTACTTTCAACTATATTATCACAACTATAGTAATATTATTATAATTATAGTTATAATTATAGTAATTTAACGTCTTTTTTAAATATTGACTCATCTTTTAACTAGTTTTATGCACATAATGTAAGTTTAACTTTTTAAAGATGAATTAAGCATTTCTATTTATTTATTTACTAATGTTTACTTAATTTTTACTTTTCTTCATCAAATAAGTACTTTATTCTTCTGTACGACTGGTGGGTACCAAAATTAGTATTTTTAATTTATTTACGGCTGTTCTCAAATCCAAAAGCATCACTTTCTGACATATATTTTGATTCATTTTTGTTTAAAACGCATGAAATTGGCAGATGTTACTATTTGCAAACTATGTAATCGAAAGACGTTTTCCATTTTTTTGTAAACGTAAAAGATCGTTCAGAAAATGCTGTCAAAGTGGGCGGTTTGAACTGATTTTCCAAATTTTCAACTTGAGAAAGAAAAAAATCCGGTTGTTACGCGACCCAAAATTGCTTATAATTCGATATTCAATTTATTTATCAAAAAATTGAGAACTTATTTCGATTCAAAATCGCTTCAATACCTGTCGATTTCATGACTTTATGTTTAAAAGTGAATTACAGAATGTAACAAAAGGTTTTGTGTTGTTGAGCAAGGAACTTGAAAACAGCCTTACAAATAACTTCCTGACATTTTTTGCAAATATCTTCCAGAAGCATAAATTTCAATTCTTCAAAAAGTTATAAGATTCTAAATGAATATCTTTTGACTCTTATGTGAAAACCCATCGATATCGATAGAAAACTAATCAAAGATTTAAGAGGTATTTAGAATCAAATGGCAACTTGCACCTATAGCTTCATGATGTTATTTTCAACTATAAATATCTATAAAATGCCAACATAAACTCCATTTTTCTTCCTCTAACACATTTCAAAGTTCTTGATGGGAAATATTATCTTCTTCTTTTTTTTTTTTTTTTTTTTTTTTTTTTGAAAAAGCAATGTTAACTTTATCATTCCTTCATCACACAGGAGTACCTATTCATCTTCACAAATATTTCCCCTTAGATCCCTAGAAGCTTTTGATGGCGAATTTTTTATAAATATATAACACATCGAAAAAAAATTGCATTATATAATATTATATAAGACAAGTTCAAATTTTTTCTTATTATTTCTATAGATAAAACAAGTCTTTTTTTTTTAAAGAATTTTTCGAATTCTTTATGCATTTATTACTCCAAAGAGAATCAAGGCGAATCAAATTCTTAGACTCTTATGAGAAAACTCATCGACATCGATAGAAAATTTATCAAAGTTTTAAGAGTTAGTTAAAGCCAAATGGCAACTTACACCTGTAGTTTCTTGATGTTATTTTCAATGATAAATATCTATAAACTGCCAACATCAACTCCATTTTTTTCTCTAACATCTTTCGAATTCTTTGATGATAAATATTATCTTATCGACATCTTCTTTATCTTTAAAAATAAATGTTAGCTAAAATTTATCGTTCGTTTCTCACATGAGTATCTATTTATCTTTACAAATATTTCCCCTTGGATTCCTAGAAGAGTTTGATGGCGAATTTTTTATAAATTTATAACAGATCAAAAAGAAATTGTGTTAAATAATCTCAAATAATGTTATATAAGACAAGTTTAAAATTTTCCTTATTATTTCAATAAATAAAACAAGTCCTTTTTTTTTTTAGAATTTTTAGAATTCTTTATATATTTATAATCAAAGAGTTAGAATGAAATTTCATCGCATACATGTGTAGTTTCATGGTGTTGCTTTTAACGATAAATATAGATAAATTTCTATCGTAAACTCTAGTTTTTTTTTTTATTTTATTCTCAGGGTGTATAAGGAGAAATATTATCATTTCCATATTTTCTTTAGTTTTAGAAAACAATGTTTTGTTACTTTTCTTCATCAAATAAGTACTTTATTCTTTTGTACGACTGGTGGTTACCAAAATTAGTATATTTACTTTTCTGTTATTAATTTCTTTAAAAATAAGGTCGACAATTACCTCCCTGAAACTTAAATTTCAATTGTTTAAAAAGCTATAAGATTCTAAATGATCTTCTGGCTTTTATGTGAAAACCCAGCGGTATCGATAGAAAAACAATCAAAGTTTTGAGAGGTAGTTAGAGTCAAATGGCAACTTATATCCTGTAGTTTCAGGGTGGTATTTTTAAAGATAAATTTCTATAAACTTCCAACATAAACACCATTTTTTTCATCCAACATCTTTCGAATTCTTTGATAAATATTATCTTCTCGACAAAAAGATACTGAATTAAGTAATCTTAAATAACATTGTGTAAGACAAGTTTCTTTTTCACTAAATTAAACAGAAGTTTTAAGAGTTTTTTTTTTAGTTTTTCATGCATTTATTATCAAAGCATTTTTTTAAATTACGAGCAAGTGGTGAAATTTTATTAACATTTTTTTATCTCTTCTTTTATTATTATTGGAGCAGGGAGGTCGCAAAATTTTCTGTACAATTTTCACAGTATACATAATATGTGTGACCAAAATTGCAGACAACTGCCAAATTTTAATACTGCATTTCGAATTTCTGTAGAACTGGTAAGAATTGGTGTCTTTATTCCACCGCGATAAATTTGTTTAAAAATAACGTCAAAATCGTCCTTAAACATAAAAAAAAAAAATGCCGTCTAAATCTCTCGAAATTTATTTTGCGATCTAACTTAGAAATTTCAAAATCGTTGAAATCTTCTTTAAACAAAAATTTCAACTGTTTAAAATTGTCAGATGTAGAATAACAATCTAAGATTTAAGCGGCAATTAGAGTCAAATGTTATCTTACACCTGCAGTTTCATTGCTTTGTATTTAAGGACAATTGTCTATAAATAGCTATAGTAAATTTCATTTTATTTTCCTCTAATGCCTATTAAGGCTTTGGATGAGAAATGTTATCATCTCCGATATCTTCTGAATTTTTACAAAACAATGTTATCTAAACTTTATCTTCTATAAGTCATATGAGTGAATATTTATTTTTTTAAACTTTTCCGTTTAGATATGTATCTACAGGTATTTAATGCCAATTTTCTAATAAATTTATAACACATCGAACAGAAATTCTTTTAAGTATTACAAAATAATTATTATATGATATTAAACTTATATACTATATTTAACTTATATAAAATTAAAAATATTCTATAAGTTTTAAAAAAGTCATATTATTTCAACAATGAAAGCAGTAGTATTTTTTAAGAACTCGAATTATTTATAAATTTATTATCAAAGTGTTTTTGTTTGTTTCTTTTAATTCTTCTTCTTCTGATTATTATTATTATTATTATTATTATGAGCAAGTGACATTTTTTTAGAGTATTAAACCTTATTATTATTATCATTATTCAAAATTTGCTATCTGATCTTTACATTAAGCATAGCTTACTTAACCAAAATTGTGATCAACTGGTAAATTTTAATGCATTTTTTTTTCTGTACATTATGGTCGGTTACCAAAATCAATTTCTTAACTTTTTGTTATAAATTTTGTTTCGTTTTTATTTAACTCGAAAATCATAGTGCATAAAAACTTGAGTTAATTAAAAAAATATGAGCTATTCAATAAATATTCTTGACTCTTCAGTACAAACTTGCTGGTGTCGATAGAAAAACAGTATAACACTGGAGAGATAGTCGTTGTCAAATGGCGTCTCACACCTATAGTTTCATGGTGTTATTTTTAACGATTAATATCTACAAACTGTCAACATAAACATTTTCTTAAAGCTTGTCAAAGCTTTTGATGGATAATAATATCATCCCACATATCTTCTTTGTTTTTACAAAAGAATGTAATCTAAAACTTTATATCTTTCTTTCGTCACACGAGTGCTAATTTATCTTTACAAAATTTTCCGTTTAGACTCCCACAGGCGTTTGATGGCAATTTTCTAATAAATCTGTAACAAACCGAAAAAAGTTTGTATTAAGTACTCTTAAATAATGTTATATAAGATGTTTCAAAAAATTTATATAATTTCACCAAAAAAGCAACCGTCTTTTTTTAGAATATCTCGAGTTCTGTATGAACTTATTAACAAGGTGTTTTCTTTTTTTGTCAAAATGATCTTTTTTTAAATATTTTTTTTTATGAGATTCAAAATTTGCTATATGATCTTTATATTAAGCATAGAATACTTGACCAAAATTGTGATCAACTGTTAAATTTTAATGAATTTTTTTTCTGTGCACCAAAATCAATATCTTTATTTTTTGTTGTTGTTGTTGTTGTTATTTTGTTTTGTTTTTATTTAAATCGAAAATAAAATTGCATAAAAGCTTCAGTTCATTAAAAAATCATGAGCTATTCAATAAACATTCTTGACTCTTAAGTACAAACCTACTGATGTCGATAGAAAAAAAGTATAACACTGAACAGATAGCTGTAGTTAAATGGCATCTCACACCTGTAATTTCATGGTATTATTTTTAACGCTTAATATCTACAACCTGTCAACATAAACTTTTTCTTATCACTTGTGAAAGCTGTTGATTGAAAGTATTAGAATCTCAACATTAGTATTTACAACAACAAAAGAATTTTATCTAAACCTTTATATCTTCCCTTCATCACGCGAGTACCTAGTTATCTTTACAAAATTTTCCCTTTAGACTCTCACAGGTGTTTGATGGCAATTTTATAATAAATCTACACACTGAAAAGAAATGTCTTTAAATAATAATTCTTAAATAATATAATATAAGTTTAAAAAATTTCATATTATTTTCCAAAACAAGGAAAGAGTATTTTTTATAATTTATCGAATTCCTTATAAATTTTTCATAAAGTTATTTTTTTATTATTATTATTACGAACTATTGACAGCTTTTGATGGAAGTACATCAAAATATTTTTTTTTATTTACGAGACCCAAAATTTTCTATCTGATCTTTACATTAAGTATAGCAGGTTTTACCAAAACTGTAATCAACTGGTTAATTTTAATGAATTATTTTGTTTTTCCGTACAACTGGTAGGTAATGAAATCAGCATCAATTCTTTTTTTAAATGTTAATTTATTTTTTTTAAAAGTCGAAAACGATCGTAAAAACTTTAATTTGTTAAAAAAAAATTATGAGGGTTGAATAAACATTCTTGACTCTTATATGCAAACTTATTGATAGCGTTAGAAAAAGTAATAAAAACCTGAAGAAGTAGTTACAGTCATATTATATTTTATACCTGTAACTTCATAGTGTTATTTTTATTGGTTAATATACAGTCAAACTTCCCTTTAACTAAGTTTCTATTTAACAAAGTTTTCAACTTAACGATATTTTTTGCTGAACCTTGACTTTGAACACGATTAACATGCAAATTAATCTCCATATTTCGAAAAATATATTCTACATAAAAAAATTTATTCCACTTTCGTAAGTGTACAATATTCAAACGGAGAGGTTGCTGCTGTGATGAATGCATGAATTTATTTCAGCGGATTGTATGAAGTTTTTATTTATTTAATCATTTCCATTCAAAAAAAGAAATGCTGAAAGCCTTCGATACAATAAAGAGGGGATTCCAGTTTCACGTGAATGCTACAGATGATTTGTTCAGGTACTTACAAAAATTCGAAATTTTTTATGAACAATGTACTTTTTGTAACAGACCTGTACAAAGTAATATTAAAGACCTTTTTAAAGTTAAAGAACTGAAATACCCAGAAAAAATAGAAAATTTACACTACGCTTCAGTTTTTGTTTACCTCTCTTTATTATGGGTTTTTTAGACATTAATCTAATTAAATTTTCCTCTTATGTTTGCATTGTATAAAAAAAAGTTACTGCCCGAATTAAAATACATTTTTCATATATTTCCATTTTACGTGTATTTTTCATTTTATACATATGTATTTTATTATACAAATTTCACGAATTTGAGTTGATTTCTGTTTAACGAATTTTCTTCATAACGAAGTGTTTAAGTGTAACGATGAGACTTCGTTAAATGGAAGTTTTTACTGTATATAGAAACTGCCAATACAAAAATGTTTCTTTCTCGCTTGTCTAAGCCTTTAAGGAAAAATATTATCATCCCCGATATCCTCTTTCTTTTTATAAAACATTGCTACCTTAACTTTATCTTCCCTTTATCACATGAATACCCACTTATCTTTACAAAATTTCTTGTTTAAATTCTTACTTGTGTTTGATGGCGAGTTTCTATTAAATGCAGGTATGTGGCGGAGGATATACGGGGGTATACTCCGTATACCCTCTGGATTTTTTTAAGGAACATCGTATACCCTCTGTTTAATATAGTTATAATATATTAAACATATAACATATAATATAACAGGGTTCCTACGCGACTGGAAAACCTGGAAAACAGGGAATTGTCAGGGAAAATGACAAGTACTCAAAAAGTCAGGGAAAATTAAAAAAATTTTCTAAAATCTGGAAAAGTCAAGGATTTTTTTTAATGCACTATCATGCGTCAACATTCTCCCGAGTTCACGGTAAGTTCCGATTCGAATTTTTGCTATATTCACATTTTTAAAATAAAGATGTTTTAGCTAACAAATTTGTCGCCAAATAGTCAATACTTAAGCGAAAGGAATGTTGAGCCTCGTTAAGGTGGCTAGGATGAGATATCATGAATAATTATATAAGAAAAAGAATGAAAATTGTGAAGCAAGACAAAAAAAAAAGATAAAAGAAAGTTTAAGTTAAAATGTTAAAAGACAAATAATTAAAACTTTTACGCAACAAACTGCTTTTGAAACAACACAAATAAATGACATGATAGTAGAAACCCTGAAAAGTGTTAAATGTTTAATATGTGTAAATTCAGTTATGTAGATAAAAAGTTACTTTGAATCCATCTGAGCTGTATTTTAGTTTTGCTTGTTTATATATATATGTATTGTAAATGCCAAATGATATGGATTTTTAGTTTCAATTTTATGCGTTATTTTAAGTTTCAGATGTAAGTTTAATCATTAAGATCTTGAGTTGCAATTCGTATTTCTAAAAATATTGTGAATTTTGGTCAGAGAATTGTAGAAAATATGGCCTCGAAAAGTCAGGGAATTTTGTTATTCAAATAGAGTATGAACCCTGTATAATATAATATATAATATAATATAATATATACATATACATATATATTATATATATACATATAATATATACATATATATATATACAGTCGTGGAAAAAAAAAGTAAACACCCCCTACTAACTCCTCAACAAATTATCGTAGACGAAAGTTACTGGTAACGAACGATTGGAAATAAAGTCTACTTTTAAATGACGTACATAAAATTTGCTTAGGGGGCCATCTACATATTAAAACGAATCCAAGCTTCATTTTTTTCAATAGCAATACCCAATTTTAACGAGATATTTCAAATCTTTGGTTCAAACTATGCCTAGACACCAAATTTCAAGTCATTAGAATGATAATTTTTTTAATTATAAACATTCAAAATTGAGTGCTTCTAATGTTAAATTACATTTTCATATTTTTATTTATAACTTCTGAAATTATGATCCTAATATTCTAATTTTTTGTGTAGCAATAATACTAATATACCCAAACATAAATACGTTGAATTTGCAATTTTTATAATTTTCTGATATGAATTATAAATTATGAAATTATTATTAAAAAAATTATGAATCGCAACCTACAATTTTTTTGATGGATTCAGATTTATCAAGTCCTGCTTTATGGAAATCCATAATTTCACATTTTTCTTCCAAGTAATTTTCAAATTATGCTTAAAAAACGGCAAAATGATGGTTTAAGGGGCCGTCTATGATAGAAGTGACTAAATATTTTGAAATTTCTTATAGTCCAGGCAGTAGAGACCGTATAGGGGCTCTACCTAGCAAAATTCATGGTAGTTCTGTAAAAATATGTTTTTTGGGTCGCTAAATCCGAATTTTTAACTTCCCACCAAAATTTCCCCCGGCAACCCCCCAAAATTTTGGTAAAATGCCCCCCCAAAAAGGTTTTAATTAAAAAAATCAATTTTTTTTTATTGTTTTAAGGAAAAAGTATCTAGATATTCAGAAAGTAGACAAAATTTGAAACAAATTAGATATATGACATTATGACTTAGGATGAAGGGGAAGGGTGATCAGCCTTGGAACATGCGCGCGGTACTGCGTGAACTAAGTTGCGCAATTCCACTTAACCACTCACACGTTTATATTCGCCCTCTCATCTCCCCTCCGAACTTTCTCTATAAGGTTTACTTCAAGTTTTTGGGGTAGCTGAATCCGAATTTTTGACTTCCCCCCCAAATTCCCCCCCCCGCCCGAAAACCCCCCAAATAGTTGTTTTTAACTTAAATTTCTTATTGTTTTAGGGGAAAAGCATTACGAAATTCAGAAATTAGACAAAATTTGCAACAAATAGGATATATGACATTATGACGTACAATGAACGGGGTGGGGGGGGGGGGGGGGTGAGGGCCGCCTCTGAACATGCACTGCGGCGCTACGTGCACTAAGTTATGAAGTCCAGACAATAGGGGATTTTACCTGGAAAAATTAATATTAGTTCTGGATTTCGATTCACTTTATGTTTTTTGGGTCGCTGAATTCGAATTTGTAACTTCCCACCAAAACTTCACCCGGCAACCCCCCAAAAAATTGATTTTTTGAAAAAATTTGGTATTTGAGAAAAGCGCCCGGGGAATATTCCGAGGCAACCCCCTCTCTCCCCGTTTATCCTACGTCATAATGTGATATATCCTATTTGTTGCAAATTTTTTCTAGTTTCTGAATTTCGTAATGCTTTTCGCCTAAAACAATAAGAAATTTAAGTTAATAACAACTATTTTGGGGGGTTTTCGGGGGGGGGGAAATTTTGGGTGGAAGTTAAAAATTCGGATTCAGCGACCCAAAAAACCTGAAGTAAACCTTATAGAGAAAGTTCGGAGGGGAGATGGGAGGGCGAATGTAAACGTGTGAGTGGTTAAGTGGAATTGCGCAACTTAATCCATGCAGCACCGCGCGCATGTTCCGAGGCAGATCCCCCCTTCCCCTTCATCCTAAATCATAATGTCATATATCTAATTTGTTGCAAATTTTGTCTACTTTCTGTTTGTTTGTTTGTTTGTATTTATGACGGCCAATTATCTGCACGAGGGATATAGGCCCAGGGGGGGAGTGCCCTTCGTGGGGGTCTTTCTAAGGGAACCTAACCCGTATTAACGCTTGGAAATCCAAGGTTCGAAGAAAACCACGAAAACTCCGAACGATTAGGCCGACGAGCGCGATTGGGATCGAACCCAGCACCTCCCGTCTACCAGATTCGAGAGCAGAACCTCTCAGCCACTGGTGGGGCCTGTCTACTTTCTGAATTTCTAGATGATTTTTTTAATAAAAACCTTTTTTGGGGGACTTTTTACCAAAATTTTGGGGTGTTGCGGGGGGAATTTTGATGGGAAGTTACAAATTCGGATTCAGCGACTCAAAAAACATAAAGTAAGCCGATTTCCAGAATTACCATTAATTTTGCCAGGTAAAATTCCCTATTGCCTGGACTATTATGCTATCCTGTAATCTAACAGGCTTAATTGACTGCATAAGGTGCCTTGATCAAGAAGGGAGCTCTCTCGGTTAACAATCGAGTACAGAACTTCAATTTGGATACAGCCCTTAAAATACTCTCGTTTTAAAATAATTAATTTCTTGGAAACTTATGGTACGAATTGCATAAAAATTTGTTCTTATACTAATTGAAGGGTATAGAGCTCATTTATGCTGTCAGAATTGTGTACTGCTATTGAAAAGAACAAAGTTATGGTTCGTTTTAATATGTAGATGGCCCCCCAAGCAAATTTTATATACATCATTTAAAAGACATCATTAGACTTTATTTCCAATCGTTCTGTACCACTGCTTCTACGATAATTTGTTGAGGAGTTAGTAGGGGCTGTTTACTTTTTTTTTCCACGACTGTACATATAATATATACATATATAATACAATTATAAAAAGCTGTTTAGAACGTATACCCTCTGTTTTTTTACGACTACACCACTGATTAAATGTACACGTCGAAAAGTAATTGTATTAATCCTACACTACTCACTAATACATATATTAAGCAATTAAAATTTAACTTTTAATAAATATATACCGTTCGAAACAAACCATTATATTTAAATAGAAATATTCGCCTTATTTTTAATTAAAAGTTTGGTATTAAATAAAGTAAAACATTTCTTTGTAAACGCAAACTTTCAAAAGAAAAGATTGCTACAGTGTAGGGTTCAGCATTTGTAAAGAGTATTTTGCAAGATAAATTTCCAATTTTCTTATTTCAATAAATAGAACAAGAGTATTTATAATCAGAAATTTTGAACCTTTTTTTTTTCTTTTGATTTTATGATATGAGAAAGTTCCGAGTCGTATTTGCCCACGCAAGCAGTGTTCACTGATATGTGAAATGATATGAAGGCGTCTCTCCTCTAAAAAAGAAAAAAAAAAAAAGTTTAAAAAAGCAAAGTACAATAAATAATTATGCAGGCTGTCCACTTTCAACGGTGCCCAATTGCTTATTTCTAAACCATTAGGCATACATATATAGTTCCAATCGCAAAAATGTTTTAAATGAGGTAAAGAAGTACTTTAAAAACGATTTGGGTCAATAAAAACCTTACATAAAAAATTATGAAATCTAAATTTTTATACGGTACTCCCGTCCTGTACTTGTATTTAGTAAAGACATCCTATTGCACTATGAAGTAAGACAAAAAAAAAGTTCCATTTTTCCAAGATTATAACTAACCGAGTAATAACTGTTTAAAGTTGAAGCATCTTTATTGCTGCGAAATAGTGGTCATTCACAAATTTACTAGAAATATAAATAATCGTCAGATAAAAAAAAATAAAAAATAATAATAGTTAAGAGTAAAATTAACATTACAATATAAATTTGAAATCTATTTTCATTCTGTCATAGTAAAGAAAAATATACAAATTGTACTAAACATATAAGGCAAAAAATAACAGAATTTTTGTTAAATGAAATGATGAAAAAGCAATAGTCGCAATTCTTTACCAAATGATACATATTTTAAAATGCTATTAGATTATCTAATCAAAATAATTAATAAAAATTAAAGTTATTTTAACACTTGCTCGCAGTGACAAACCTTCCACTGAAATACAAAAATATACACGCGAAATAAATCCTTCTAATACTTAAGGCTGTTCTCAAATCAAAAAGGGCAACTTTCTGACATAAGTTTTAATTTATTTTTGTTCGAAAATGCATGAAACTTGCTGGTGCTGTTGTTCAGAAACTATGTCATTGAGCTGTTTTTTCCATATTTTTGCAAACGCAAAAGATCTTTCAGAAAATAGTGTCAAAGTGGGCGTTTTGAACCGAATTTCCGCGCGAAGGAAGAAAGAGCACTCAAGAGCGGGCGAAAAACGTGTTTATCACGTGATCAAAATGGCTTATAACTCAATAGGTAATCGATTGATCAAAAAATGGAAAAGACAGTTTAATTCCAAATATGGCCAGGCTTTCCAATTTTATACCTTTCCGTTAAAAAGTGAAACTAGCATGAAATTAGCTGGTGCTGTTGTTCAGAAACTATGTCATTGAGCTGTTTTTTCCATATTTTTGCAAACGCAAAAAATCTTTCAGAAAATAGTGTCAAAGTGGGCATTTTGAACCGAATTTCCGCGCGAAGGAAGAAAGAGCACTCAAGAGCGGGCGAAAAACGTGTTTGTCACGTGATCAAAATGGCTTATAACTCAATAGATAATCGATTGATCAAAAAATGTTAAAGACAGTTTAATTCAAATATGGCCAGGCTTTCCATTTTTATACCTTTCCGTTAAAAAGTGAATTTGTAAATGTGTCAAAACATTTTGCGCTTGTTGAACAGAGCAATTAAGAACAGCCTTAAAGGACTTTGTGTATGGTCCATCGAAGCATGGTCCAACGCATCTGTGTTCAAATGCTGAAACTTGGTGTAAGTCATGCAGTTCAAAGTTTCATAACTCGGTCAATTTTATGTTAGATGAAGGGGCTTTTTTTTTGTCTTACTTGTTAGAGTATTAGGGAATTTTT
Source organism: Maratus speciosus (assembly GCA_963932465.1). NCBI lineage: Eukaryota > Metazoa > Arthropoda > Arachnida > Araneae > Salticidae > Maratus > Maratus speciosus. The sequence goes on along the minus strand of OZ010797.1, from coordinate 429,931,763 downwards.
ACTAAGCATCACTTATAGGACCGAGGGACCGTATGAAAATTTAAATTTCATGACTTTTTAAGAAATGTTTTGATTGATTCAAACTACTTTTTAAATAATTTTTTATACCTCATTTAAAACATTTTTGTAATTGGAGCTATTAGCTACTGGAACCGTTAGCCATATATCTATGGGTAACGGTTTAGAATTAGCCATTTGGACACCGTTGAAAGTGGAATGTATTTGTAAATTTTGAATAACAATTTGTATTTAATATTAAGTTTGAGTAAAATAAGTTTTGATTAGATTATGAGTAAGTAATATAGACCGGGAGCCGGCAGCACAGACAATCACCTCATCGAGTTCACGGATGAAATTCTAGGATTAGTTAAATCTGGATTCGCATATTAAAACGTAATCGGTCTGCCAAGTCATATCTTGGTGGAAAACACCTGAAAACCCGATTTTAGCGGCTGACTCGTAGGTTTACCATTGTGTTTTCCTGCTCCCAGTGCTCCATGTTTTCATACCTTTTGGTACAGGATAACACAATCGTAAACCTATGAGTCAGCCGCTAAAATTGGGTTTTCAGGTGTTTTCCACCAAGATAGGATTTCGCAGACAAATTGCATTTTAATATGCGAATCAAGATTTAACTAATCCTAGACTTTCATCCGTGAATTCGATGAGGTGATTATCTGTGCTCCCGGTCTAATAGATTTTATCGGGTTTCTATCAACAAGGCCAGGTTAAAGCATAGACATATACCTACTAGAGATGAGTTTTTCTCAAATCCCGAGCCCGAAATATTTTGCGTCATCAGAGCCCGATCCCAATGCCGAAAGCAAGTAGTAGAAATTCGTTAATAGTGTACAAAAAAGGTATCCTTCTATATATAAAAAAAAGTTTTGATTTGGAAATGGACCAATGAAAATCTGCGTAGATATTCCGGGTAGATCGGCATCCAATTTGAATGCTTAAGCATGGCTTTTCATCGTTAATATTAAGAAAACTGTTGCATACAAAAATATGAAAATCGGTGGTATTATAGAAAAATGTTTGATAAACACGCTGATGCAGACAATTTTCAAATCGAAGAATTATTTTAAGAGATATTTCATGCTAAAGTTGGACAAAGTCATTCCATTAAAAAAGTTTTATTTGAGCAAAAACTATACATGAGAATTTAATCATTTTTAGATCATTTTATACGTTATAAGTTCCCGGTGGCACAGATTGCATTTATTTTTCTTATTTGACGCATCTTTTGACGTTTTATTTCTATTTTAAATTCAAATTTTCAGCATTTCGAGAGATATTTTTTACAAATGTTAGAAAATGTCATTAATTTAAGTTGTTGCCAGTTGTATAAACAGCGCTAGCAATAATGTTTACTTCAAATTAAAAATTTATTTACACGTGACTATTACAAACAGAAAAAAACTTTAAAATTAGAATTAAATGATTACATGTTAAAAGCAGGAAAATTGCGTCATAAGAACCATATTTACACTTGAATTTTACGTCCTATTTAAAATGGCCAAAAATATGGCAAAACAATTTAAATTGAAAATATTTGCGCGAGATATTTTGAGATAATCTTTTCAACTATTATCGTGAATTCGAAGACAGCGAAATAATATTTCCTTCTAACAACAAAAGTATTTTCACGTGAATATTAATAAGAGAAATAAAAGTTTGGGGTAAATTACGTCAGATTTGAAAAGATACATTTAAAATGAATTATTTAAAAGAATTATCTTATAGCACTGCTAAAAAATACCGGGAGACAGTGACACTGTTTACTTAATTCATTTTACATTAGCTTATTTTCAAATAACTAATTTTTTTAATTAAATACGAAAACAGCCATTGTATCTCTTAACAGCAACAGATTTGGTCTTAAAAATCCCCAATCCAAGGAAAACGAATGGAAACCCGTTTACAGAGAGATCGCTACTGTTTTTTTTTTTTTTAATTTTTAATTCAATATTTTTAAAGCCAATCAAATTAGCGTGCTTTTTGGATTTTGGTGTGCCTAAACGGGGGTTGGCGAGCGTAGCTCGTAGGGGGCAGAGCCCCCTAGTGGTTTAAAAAATAAATTCTCGCAGCGTAAGGTAAAACATTTGTAAAGAGTACTTTGTTAGAGAAATTTCAAAATTTCATATCATTTCAATAAATAGAACGATAATAATTGTAATGAACAATTTTGGACTTTTTTTTTCTTTTGGTTTTCTGATCTAAAAAACTTCCTACTCGTATTTGTCCGCGCTGCCATATGGTTGACTAATATGTGAAAGGACACAAAAGCACCTCTCAAAAAGATCTAGAACATGTAGAATACAGTAAATTATTGTATTTGTAAATTTTTAATAAGAATTTTTTCTTAATATAAAGTTTGAGTAATAAGTGTTTCTTAAATTACAAGCAAATGATAACTTTTATTGGAATTCTATCAACAAGGCCAGGTTAAAGCATTGGGAGTAAATACTAGAGATGAGTTGAAGACCGAGCTCGATAACGAAAGCAAGCATTAGAAAATTCTTAATAACTTCAAAAATTATTTAAAGATTTATTTTCTCGTTTAAATATCTGTTGATGAATCTTTTTTTCCTTTTTCTTTTTTTTTTTCTTTTTTTTTTTGCGGGGGGGGGGGGGGTGTCATGGTACCTGCTAAATGACTAGTTGTTGGTATATTTAGTGTTAGCATTCTCAAATTTTGACTCTTCTATGAAGATTTAGAGAAAAGTGCGTGAATTCAGGGCTGCTACTGGTAACTATTTGGTATTTTCTTTACTTCTTTTTTTAAACAAAAATGCGCTGGTGTTCCTTAGAGTGCCTTTAAAAGACAGTAGTAAGTGACATATTCACAGAACAAATGTTCAGATTCAAAGTTTTTGTCCAATCTATTCTAGCCCACATTACAGAAATTTTTGATAGCCCATTCTCTTCGTTTACTTGTAAAATAGTATTGTTTTTAGAATTATAACTTTCATTTTGATGCATTTTCTGACAGAAATGTTGATGGGTGTTTTCTGATTTTCGAATATTTGCTAAATAAATGAGGAATTTGCACACATGGGGGATTTGATCATTTATATATTTTTCTGATCCACAGTTTTCAAAAATGTTCTCAAAAACGCGAAAAAAATACCTATACTATTAAATAATTAGTCCTAAAAGTTAGCTAAAATCCCATCGCTCCAAATCGGGGCGTGACTTACTATGACGTCACAGTTCACGACAGGCAAGCGAAACGGAAAGAAAAGAGATACTAGGCTTTGGAAATAAAGGTTCGAAATTTTTAAACTACTGATTTTACAAATTTGGTTCTTTCGCATCTGGATATTATTTTGTACGTTGATTTATAAAATGTCAATTTGAAAAAAAAAAAATGAACGCTAAGTTTATGAAAAAATCGATTTTTAAACTCATTAAAAGTCTTTTCACATAGAGTTGACGGGATATTGTTCAAATTAGGAAAACTAAAGAACTGATCGCTTTTAATCTTTGACGTTGTTTTTAACGCATAATAAAGATTTTATAAATTTAAGATGAGTTGATTTTTGGTGGTTGGGGGGGTGGGGGGGGGGGGGGAGTTTTCTCTTTTTTTCTTCAGATCAACTGTTTATCGCGTTTTAAATGCGATTTTTCATTTAACACTCAAATAAATATTATTTTTTAACATTGGATATTTGAAAGAGTAGGAAATGCAGAGGGAGGGGAGGGTCATCCGGGGAGGAGCTATTTTCTAAATTTTGAGTACACGCCTCATGTGACATATCGTTAGAAAGGTGTATGAAATGCAGTACTGTTGAAGCACGCCTGCTACACGGTGTCATAGGCAGCGAGACCTAAAGTATTTTTATGTTGAAAAGTAAAAATTTAATATTAAATTTTTTTTGAGTAGTTTCAATATTTTTACTTTTTATAATCTCTATTAGGACATGACAAAATATTGTTTCAAAATAAATCCTTTATTTTTTAAACCTAGTCCCTAACTTAATAAAAATGTACACTTACGCAATAAAATTTTTAATTACGTCCTGACATGAAATAAAAACTAACATATTTGTGTTTGTCATATCTTAGACGTTTCTACGTTTTACCTATTTAATCATCAATAAAACGGGGTTATTGCTTATTAATCTTTACAGATACAATATACGGATGAAATCTACTACAGAGTGTTTTTGTTTGTTTTTAAATACGAATGAGTACATTATAAACATGAATGCTTTTTTTTTCTCTTGAGTAACTATTTATCAATCAATTAATGTTCTAAAATAGTAATATTTAAACAAAATCAAACATAAAGTTACTGAAAAATGATCTTCACAAGATCAAAGAGATGATGTATTAGATAAATTAGGATTTTTCTTGTCATCTCTCTTCATAGCTTTAGTCCATGATTTTCTAATGGCAGGATCTTTTGGCACACTGAAAAACAACTTTTCGCTAGAAGTTACTGGTTGTATTAATGCAGAGTGGTACAATACAGTACAGTAAAACCTCCTTAAAGCGACCACGTTTCATTCTAATAAAAACTGAATTCGTTTCGAGAGGTGGTGTTTAAATCTAGATTTTAATTGTTGAAAAAAGTAGAAATAATGTTACTAGAATTTATTTTTCACATTAGGAAAAAATATAAAAATTTAAGTATCAAAATAAAAGTTAGTTATATAAGTTAATTACTGCAATGTTTAAAAATGAATATATTGACGTTTGCTTTGGTTTTACGGTTTTATCTTTCATAACTTTTATTTCCAAGTCCTTTCGAAGTTCAGTAAATAAATGCAATTTTTTTTTTTTGGACGGGAACAAATAATGATATTTTCATTAATTTATCTATTTCTTTGAGAGTTTCCTAACAGAATAGGGTAGGGGGGTTTATTGATCGTCATTCTTAATTCGTCATCAGAGTTAACTTCATTGTCTAAAAACGCATAAAGGGGTTTAAACATTTAAAAGTTATCGGAACTTAAAAAAAAAATCTAAACTTAGTTTAGAAGTTTAAAGCCCCTCGGAATTATTTTTCTAATAAAACCTTCTTCAAGTGACAGGAAAAAGCGGAATTTGTTTCCTTTTCTTCAAAGAAATTGGTCGCTCATGGAGAGAGGTCAGCTGGGATGGTCTCTGAATGGAAGTAAAATTAGTATTGAGCCTATGGGAATAAATTTCGTTCAATGAAAAAATGATCGTTCAGGGAGGTGGTCGCACAGAGAGGTTTCACTGTATTTATAATATGACTTTGTATTCTCAGTTATAATAATTTTAGAAACAGCAATATTTAAAATGAACAAGTTGAAAAGCGACACACGTAAAGAATAACTGTCGTTTGTTGTCATGAACTGTGACGTCAGATGTATTACGGAGCGTTTTCGGGATACGGTAAATAGTGTGATATTAAAACAATCATAAATCAGTAATAAAAGCTCAAAATAAAAAAAAAAATATGCAGGGTATCCTTCTTATTTTTTCATGTACTATTGTTTCGTGATAAAGTTAGAAAACGTGCAAATTCTCTATTGCCGGAATCTGCATGTTCAAGTATAATTTTTTCCACTGTACTTAAATGTTGTAACAAATTTCTTATAAAGCTGAAAACTATTTCATAATCTTTGTGCGACGCATTAGTTTCTTTTCCCGTTTACACTTGTAAAAAAGAAAAGATTCATTATTGAAGAGAACCGGTTGTTAAGTTATTTGAATCACACCACATTCTTAACTTTTGTAGTGTAACAGACAAATTGTTAACACTTTTTAATAGGAAATATCATTAGCGTTAAAAAAGTATTAAATCATTTAAATATTAGTAACTAAATTAAAAACTACTTAGAATAATGAGCTGAATTTTTATACATGGGGATTACAACCTTCTAGAAATCTATATCATTTAAAATATTTATAGTTTGTTTAACCCTCTCGCTGCGTAAATACTTCTTCGCGATGAGCGTCTTTTACAGAATTTTTAATCGTTTATCACCGGTTCTTTAAAAGCAGAAATTTTTGACTATCGTAATCGGGGAAAATGTCCTGATTAAATCAAACAAAGTTTTCGCTAAAAAATAACTGGTGGGAATAACCAAATAGTATTAATTTGACGGGAAAATGCTGCGCAGCGAGAGGGTTAATGTTAATTTCAAAAATTATATTGCATCATGGATACTTATAGTGTTGCCAGGTGTCCAGCGTAAAAGAGGTCTCTAAATGCTCCGAACACCATTAATTTCTTACAGTTTATTCCGCCATCTTTAATTGTAGATAATTTTGCCATTAGACAAGGCGAAGAAGATTACTTTAAAGTACTGGTATCCAGAGCATTTGGAACCCCGATTTCCGCGAAACACCTGGTATACAGATGGATACAGATCATACAGATCATAACTGGATACAGATCATACAAATGCACTTTAAAAATTAAATAACTACTTTTGGAATGCTTAAAACTAATATAAGAGAAAATGGCAGCATAAAAAAATTTTACTGGAAATTTAAATGAAAATATTAAAAAGTAATTTAACATTAGGAAGCTAAAATTTTGAACCTATTCAAAAATTTAACACCAAAGGGTTGAAGCTAAAATTATTAATCAAAATATGCAGTCAAATTTAGGCATTGCTAATAAAATTTTTAAAGTTCACTGCTATTTGAAGATGAAGACGGTTCACTACGACTATTTTTTATTATTATTACTACTTATTTTCTTTTTTGGATGACTGCATATATTTTTTTTTTTTCATTTTTCAAAGGACAAGGGGTGGCAATATGAAATTACATTTAAGATTTATCGCATAAAGACCTCGAAATGAGGAAAGGGAATTCTTCAACGATGAAAGCTGTACCATTAGATATACCTACAGAAGGCTAAAATTTGGCTTGGGATCGACTCAATGCCGCCCAATTTCTGCTTGGATTTCAACCGCTTAGTTTCTAACAATTTCGGGCACGTTCTGTTCAAATGTTTAATATTCATTTCAGATCCATCATAGATATATTTCTTTTCCGACGCAAATCCTTAGCATAATTTATCGCTATGTCATTACTGCATAATGATCTCTTAACCATAATCCCATTATGCTGTCCGGATTTTGATTTGAAAAACTATATGTATTATTCAGATGGTAATCGGCCACATATGTATATACATTCGAATTTTCTCATGCGACCCTAGCAATAAATACGTACGTTTCCGTGGCTGTGTGGCTGTTTGCATCGCAAAAAAGGTATATTGGTCGTATTCAACAATAATTCTCTAGCTCTAGGTTAATCATTAAATGTCATTTATCAGACATCAGTATTATTAATCAGACTTCTCTGGCATTTGTATAATTAATCAACCAGATTGTACATTTGGCTGGTAATAGGTTCACAGCAAAATTCTGCATCAAGTCGAGTTACCCGATTTTACCCTCACCCGACCACCCACAGACCGAGTTTGGATCTAGTTGAATCAAATATTTTTTCTCTGCATCAAATAGTGTTCAAATTGGTTTTTTTTTTTTTTTTTTTTCAGGTAAGGGTAAAATTAACTCAAATTTTGTGAGTTGTGAGTTAAGTTCGAAGTGTTGGGTTTTTTTTTTTTTGTGTGTGTGTGTGTGGGGGGGGGGGGGGGACAGGTGATGTCCAACAGTTATTTTTTGCGATGGAATAACTTTTTTTTCTTACTGAAAATAATTGTATATTTCACTATGAATTATTATTATTCAGTTTACTTTATTGCAAAAAATAAAGAGTACTTTTCCACCAAAGAGGCCTCAGAAACTCAGGATTTGTTGCCAAATGGTATAAACAATGTAAACAAGCCTAATGAACTTTTATGTTTGCTTGCATATGTATTTATATTTATATAAACATTTTAATTATATATATATATATTATTGTTTTTATGTACAACTTACTTCTGTCTGTATATAACATTTAATAAATGGCTTTCTTACGTTAAATAAATTGTATAAATATGCAAAAAATGCTTGTGTATATGAAGCAGTGTTACCAGAAAATATGTTGCCAAATTTCCTTCCCTGGCCAAAGACATTTTCTCTATTTTGCTAATGTCCGTATACCGGGAAAATACCAAATAAAGTTACATGTATGTTATTGTAGGCTATTCTTTCATAATTGCATACAACAATGGTATTAATTTTCTTTCATTTCGTGTTCCGTTCGGTATGTGGATCGTCAAAAATAATTTTTTACGAGTTCAGATCATGTTGCCAGTTGATTTCAAATAATTTTTTTTCTGTTTGTATTTCGAATAGTTTGACCTATGAAAGACTAATTGTAATTAACTAAGAACTTAATAGACAAGAGTTGGACAAGCTGTCATGAATTGAGGATTGACAGTATTTAAGGTGACACAATTGTATGCTATCCTGGAAAGGAAGCTCTAAAAGTAATTCACCTCTTGCACCATGAGCCAGATGGTGCTTGGGGTGAATTACTTTAAATCCTTTATAAACTATAGCTTTTTACTCTCTCCTTCCACCAGGTTACGAACGTCTTCGATGGGGTAGGGATTTTTTTATGGAACTTTTTCTTGAAGGGCAGACAGGAGTTCTTCCGACCCCAAAGGGTTGATGTACTCAGGTGGGGATGTTAAAAAAATAATTTTCTTATCCTGTAAGAAGTTTTAGTTCCTAAGATGTTTTATTAAGTTAGATGAATATCATGCTGCACATTTTGTTATTGGCTATTGGTAGTTCATATTATAAATATTTCTACTTGTAAACGGAAGAAGTCAATTTATAATCAAAAAGCTTTTTTTAGCAACTATTTTTCAGATTACTTAGCAAGGTAAGTGGTAAATAAATGTTATGTTGATGCTATGAATGTAGTTTTAAAACTAATAAATTGACTAATAGAGTAGAGTCTAGTTAGTTGGAACATAGCGCGATTTGTCCCCTAATTATCAGAAGTAAAGTTAATGATTTTTTTTTATTAAAAAATACTACAATAAATCAGACATACAAGTTAAAAATTACATAAATACATATATACAATTAAAATGCAAACGTTTCAGGTTAAGTTTTAGCCCCTCATCAGTGCAATAGCATTCAAATGGCCAAAAAACTGCATATCATGTTTACAGTCAATAATTACCAACACATCGAAACGTTTGCATTTTAATTGTATATATGTATTTATGTAATTTTTAACTTGTATATCTGATTAATTGCAGCATTTTTTAATTTTAAAATTTTATACACCAGACGTTAAACAATGTTTAGTTATTTTATGATTTTTTTTTTCGTGATATATTGTCATAATTAAAAAGTATCCCTGGCAATCAAAATCTACTGTATATCTTCTTTTTTTAATTTTATATTTGTGTTTTTAACAATTTTATTGTTCCAAAATTCCTGCTTCATCACTTTAAATTTTTGTAGTACATATTAACGAACACGTTTTATTTTCTGTTGCATATTCTGTAATAGATTATTGGTATTTCGTTTCATAAGTAATTTTATTAATTTTTTCTCTTCTTACACCAGGCTGAGAAAGCCTTCAATAGGGTTGGGAATTTTTTTTTTTTTTTTTTTTTTTTTTTGTGTGTGTGTGTGTGTGTGTGTGTGCACTTTTTATTCTGAAGGGCAGACAGGACTTGTTCCGATCCCAAAGGGTTGATGTACTCAGATGGGGATGTTAAAAAAAATAACTTTCTTATCCTGTAAGCCTTTTTAGTTTCTAAGAAATTTGTGAGTTTACATAAGTTTAATTTTCGTAGTACATAGTGAGGAATGCTTTTAATATTATGTTGCACGTTTTGTTACAGACTATTGGTAGTCCATACTATAAACAATTTTACTTGTAAACAGAAGAAGTCGATTTATAACAGCCTTTTTTTTATTAGCAAATATTTTTCAAATTACTTAGCAATGTAAGTGTTAAATAAATGTTATGTTGGTGCTATGAATGTAGTTTTAAAAACGTGTTACTAATAAATTGACTATACAGTACATTTTAGTTAGTTGGAACACGTCGGTTTTATCACGAGTTGTCCCAATAAAGCGGTTCCCCCAACTATCAAAAGTAAACTTAATGTTTTTTTTTTTTTCTTTTTCTTTTTTTTGTTTTTTTTTTTGTCATAATTAAAAAGTATTTCTGATAATCAGAATCTACTGCATATCTTCTTTTTTTTTTTCATTTATATATATATATGTATTTTTTTTTACCAATTTTGTTTTATTTTATTTTTATTGTACTAAAATTTATGCTTTATCACTTTAAATTGTTGTTGTATATATTGAAGAGCACATTTTATTTTCTGCTTCATGTTCTGTAATAGATTATTAGTAGTTCATTTCGTAAGTAGTTTTATTAGTTTTTTTCTCTTCTTACACCAGGCTGAGAAAGTCTTCGAAGGGGTAAGGATTTTTTTGTTGAACCCTTTTCTTGAAGGGCAAACAGGAGTTCCGACCCCAAAGGGTTGATGTACTCAGGTGGGGCTGTTAAAAAAAAATAATTTTCTTATCCTGTAAGAAGTTTTAGTTTCTAAGGAGTTTGTATTTCACCAGTTTAACTTACATAGAACATAGTGAGGAACGCATTTTGATTTCTGCTTCTTGTTCTGTTATATATTATAGAGTTTATTTGATAATTAATTGTGCTAGTAAAAAGAAATAATAGATTTATATTCAAGTAGTTATTTTATATGTGTATAATAAAAGAATTTTCTCAGAATGGTTGAGAAGGTAAGTGAATAAATGTTTTGTTCACGCTATGAATGTAGTTGTAAAAAATGTGATACTAATGAAATGGCCAACAATCATGGGTTGTTGTTGTAGTTGCTGTTATTTTTCCATTTTATATTTTCTGTATTATTTATAAAAAAATTCTGTTTGATACTCTGTACTTAAAATTTAAAAAAAAGTTATATAAATAACCTCTAATTATCCAAAATTTCAACATCTTATAGCAGCTTTACCAAATTATGACCAAAGTGCCAATGCTTCATGACCAAAAAGGAAATTTTTGTCGTCATTGTTGTCACGTGACGTGGAAAATGAATTGCATCCAAGTCTTGTGGCATCGATCAATCATTTAAAGTAAATTTCAGTAAAAAATCAGTCATTTTCAAATGATAGTCACCTGAGAGTCATTATATGATGAATTAAAAAGTCACATTTTAGTCACCATTGTAAATGGGACACTTGCGCCCATTTATGACGTCATAGTTACGCCACATCAACTGACTATTAGAGTGAATAGCATACTGCATGTGTGTAATAATATATATGAAATATTTCGTGCTTATAACTCGAAAGTAGCACAGCTGCATTCCAGGAAATTTAATAATTTCTATGACAAGTTTTGAAGAGTGATGTTTTAGTTAGTTGATTTTATTATTATTATTATTATTATTTACAACTTTTGAGCTTTCTGTCACGCAACACAAAATTTCTTTTCTATTTGTATGTGTATATCTCGCTTAGACTTTTCATACTGCATAAATTTCCAACTTCGAACAATCCCCAATTACTTAAATATTGAAGATTTCAGAAGTTAATATATTATATGCAAACATTGATAGGTGTAAAATATTATATGCATGTGCTTGTAACTCACTAAAAATAATCTTTCTATTCCTATAATCATTTGACCAAAAAATCTTTTGTTATTTCATTTCATTTATTTATTTATTTATTATTTTTATTGTGCATTAAGACTGTTCTCAAATCCAAACAGGAAACTTCCTGTCACATTTTTTAAATATATTTTTGTTTTGTTCGCAAACATATTAAATTGGCAAGTATTCTCAACAAGCTTTCTAATCAAACTATTTTTGCATTTTGCAGTAAAAGCAGAATATTTTTTATTTATTTATTTATTTATTTATTAACCATTTGGAAAAATGGTTATTGTTCTCTGTCAGGGTAGGAAATCAAAAGCATATCTGAAGGTTTTTATTGTTTAATCCGCATTTTATTCGTTTTCTGATTGGTCTATACAGTAATCTGTATTTCCCTTTACTTTCAACAGAAATGGATACCTTCTGTTGCCACTATGACAAAAAAGTAATAAAAACTACAAAAAAAAAATTAATAACTCAGAAACAAATTGAGATACAACTCTCAAACAAATTGCATTTAAAAGTACATTTTTTGTTTGTTTGTTTTTGTTTTTGAGAACCGCCTTAAAAATATATATAAGATATTCTATTCCAATTTCATTGGTTTAACATCTGAAATCGGCCTTCTGTCTCTATCACATCAGTTTCAGATATTATAGTATACTTGCAGTTTGATAGCTTCTGTGCATAACTTATTGTATATGCATGAAATAATATACATAAAGTATTACAAATATGTGTGTGTGTGTAACTCGAAAGAAGATTTAATATTCTAATTTTTAGAATTACTTCAGTTTTAAGTTTAGAGAGAAAATCTTCTGTTATTATTATTTTTTTAAGCTAGAAAAAAAATATTTTGATGTTTCTTCATTATATATTTTTCGTATAAAATTTTTGTTTAGATAGTCAGTGTTTCCAATTTATATTACTTAAACATTAAATAACCTCAAGCTTTCTAAATATTGAATGCTTCAGCGTGTAATTTTATACATATACCCAAGCAGTATATCCATGGTTACAATAATATTTGTGAAATATTGTATGCAAGCATATAGCAAACTCAATGGCATTCTTATAGTTTATAAAAGGTTAATTTCTTTCTGCGTCTAGTTTTCAAGAAAAAACATCTTTAATTAATCAGTTCATATATTTTTTAGATTCTTCGATTATATAAGAGAAAATATTTTGGTGCATCGTTTTATATTATTTTATTTTCTTATTCTGTATGAAAATTCCTTTTTGGGAATTCTGTACCTCAAATTTCTCAAGCCTTCAATCGCAAATAATTTTCTATTTATTATTTGAAGCTGAATGTATCGTCTCATCGCATATTGAAAGGATAGAAATTACACGTATTTCTGAAAGCATACTTTTTTCATATTAACCCTTAAATGCCGGGTATTGCTTTTCGGCAACATACCCAATTTAGGCTCTAAAATACTATTGGAATAATATTGAAGCTATAATGCCTAATGTTGCCAATAAAATACATTCAGAAAATATTATTAAATCGATTTTCAACATGCAGATGGCAACACTTGTGCTGTTTAAGAATAAAGATAGATTTATTTTTCCAATTGTTGCTACTTGTTCTTTTTGTTTTGTTTGGAAGCTTGCGAAATACCCTATTTTGTTCTGCAGTGAGCAAGTAAAATTTATTTCTTATTATAGTTCCTAAAATTCTTGAGTGTTTAATGTTATAGAATTTTATCAAGGAAAATAATTTTTTCAATTAAAGACCAGTATTGCCGATTAGTAACAAACTGTTTTTTAGCCGTAAACCATACTTAAAACAAAATGTGATTTTTTAAAGTATTTTCCCCATAATTTATTTTAAAAATGAAAGCCGAAAAACATTATTACAATGATTTTTGAAAAATCAGGCATTTAAGGGTTAATACAGAAATACTCGCAGAACATTACACAGATTAAAATCATATTTCGATATAACGCATCAGGTAAAGTGTTAAAAAATCTTTTTTTAATAACTTATATTAAAATTTGATTCTTTAGGAAATTCTTAAAAGATACTCTAATCAAAAATTTCCTTTAGAAAGGAAGTTATGTCCAAAACAGATGAAGAATTTTTTTTATATGATCTAGGAATAATCTGAACTTTAAGGCGGTTCTCGAGTTCACTGCTCAACAAGCACGAAACTTTTCGACATTTTCTCTGACTCATTTTTAAACATAAAGACACAAAATTTCCAAGACTGACTATTGAAATAATTTGGAATCGAACTAAGTGTTCCATTTTTTGGTAAATAATTTACTTATCGAGTTATAAGAAATTTTGGTCACTTGGTAAGAGCTTTTTCTCCTTTCTCTGTCCTGTTTTCCTTCATTCATCGGAAATTCGGTTCAAAACGGCTACTTTGACAGTATTTTCTGAAAGATCTTTTTCGTTTACCGAAAAACGGGAAACGTCTTTCGATTACATAGTTTCTGAATAAAAACATCTGCCTCTTTCATGCGTTTCCGAACAAAAATGAATTAAAAAATGTGTCATAAAGTTGCCCCTTTGGATTTTAGAACAGATTTAAAGTCAATTTTCTGAAAAGGATATTTTTTGTCATTTGAGCTCATGATTTTTAAGAAATTACTGGATAGAATTTCATGAAATTTTGACCGATTGTATAAACCTTATAGTAGATACACAAAATGATCTATTATTACGTTCATCAAGTAAGAAATTTTAAAATTATGGCTATTTTTAACACATTCCAACAAAGTTGAAAAGTGTTTATGACTTCGGTTTGTCTGGCCGTCTGTCCGTCTGTCCGCGCTCTAACTCTCTTAAATATACTCGGATCGTTCTGAAATTTTTGGATGTTAGTGACCTCTACCATAGCACGATCCTTACTTCAAATAAAGTTTCTAGCATGTTTAGATTATTTACAGGGACAGTCAGAAGTTTTCCGTTACATTACGGCCTATGGGAAAAAATCGCTTAAAATGTTTTTTAATGATGTTGCATGCTTTCAAACTTAATAAAATTGATATGCATTTATCAAGTGCACTGAAATATGCATTCTGTAGAATATACGGTGCAAAGAATAGTTATTATTCATTTACAGGGCCACACAAAATAATTCCATTACAGAACGATATAGGGGTAGAGGGAATTGTTTGCGGCGTATTTTAATTATGTTAAATTATTTCATGTATAATGAAATTGATATACGTCGCTGAGGTTTACTATAACTTATTTCATGTATAATACGAAGTGCATAGTATTTACAGGGACGCACAAAAGATTTCAGATACTACATTGTATCCGAAGTACTGTACAGTAGCGATGATTGCTGGAAATGCATTTTTAATTATGTTATGTGCTTTTATGTTTCACTATATTTATGCATAGTATATGATGTGTATAAATGTTGTAATTCATATACAAGGCTACACAAAATAATTCGTAATGGTTACAGGGTATGACTGCCAATTACTTAAAGGTGCTTCTTAAAGGAGTTATGCATTTTTACGCGGAACTGCATTTGGTTTACTAAGAAATGTTTGTAGAACATGGATAAAGGGATATACAGGGTCACGTAAAGAATTGGATACATGGCCGTTTATAAATGATAATTTCTGGAAATGTGATTTCAGTAGTTTTAAGAGTGTTTTACTTTGAATTAAACTTTAGCTAAATAGTGACGTGTATTAAAGGTACTAGGTTAACTACAGGGCTGTACAAATGTATACAAGTATATTTTGATCTATTAGTATAAATTGGTGAAAAAGAAATTTCAACCTGTTATTCGTTTTCTTGCTAAACTAAATTTCCCATTATGTAGTATATATATCAACCTACAGATGGAATACAGGGCTGTTCAAAATAATTGGAATACATATTTGGCTATAGATCAGTTTTTGAAATGTTTCATGCGTTTTCTAAAATGTTTACTTAGTTCTCTTATATGCCATATTTCTCTAAATAACGAAGTTTTGTTAAAGCATTCAGGAAGTGTTGTAAATTGTTTCATAATCTATGCTTAATGCATGATTTTTCTTACTTGCTTAATCAAACTTTTGAAGTTTTTTTTCCCCTCAAGAATTATTTATTATATTTTTTCCGGTTCAGGTTATTTTAAACAAATATTATACCTATACCCAATACGCAAATTTCGTCTCTTTGTGACAATTCAATCATGAGAAATCTTGCACGCAAGGCATATGAGTTAAATTCATTGATTTAAAAAGCATTAAACTTCAGATTAAATAAAAAAAACTTTATATGTATCTAGACCTTTTTTTTTCAGAACATTAACTGTTAGAATATATATCTGTTTTAATATGTGTTTAAAATTCTATATCCAAAAGATAATTACATGTGGAGCTACAGCATTTCATATTAGTGTAATTTTTACGTGGAATTGGTGAGTTTAAAGGACATGGCAGCTTACGAAAAATCTGAAATTTGTTATGCCTAATTTTCAGGAAACCTAAATTTACTATTAATCAATATAGATATAATTTTCAATTTCTCGGCCTTCTATCATCTGAAAAAAAAAAAAAAAAAAAAAAAAAAAAAAATTATTTTCGTGTTTCATTTTTTCTTCCTTGTTATGTATCAGAAATTTTGCTTAGGTACTCTGTATTTCCAGTTTTAGAGGCCTTCAACCTCATATAATCTCCAATTATCTGTAATAATTCCTCAAACGACACACGCAGACCCTGTCTTTTCCCCCAAAAAATTGGCTCTAATGGTTTTTTGTTCAGGTGTTACTTTTTATACCTCAGTATCTTTTTTTCTATCTTTACAGATGATTTTTTTCCATGCCGCTGGTAGACAATTAATCTCTGTTTTCAACCTAAAAAATGATACTAATAGAGGTTTTAGAGAAAATCTGTTATATTTTACAGAAACACATGAAATATCTTCAGTGATTGTTCGATTAAGAGAAAAGCTTTTTTTTTTTTGCGTAAAATTTATGTTCGCTGGGGGGAAGGGGGTTTAAAGATGGGCATGTAATAAATAGTTAATGAAACGTTTATACTTGAAAAGTGCTATTGTTAGAATAAAAAATTAATAGTAGTTGGTTGGGCGGTTATAATGTCTTTGATTACATACTAACGAAGTATATCGTTGTTCAAGTTTAGATATTTTTAAAAGCTATTTATTAAAGAAGTTTCTCGAATAGTTAAAATCAGAAAGTTTTCTAATTACAGTATAATTTTCAAGTATGGGCATGTAATAAGTATTAATAAGACGTTTACTTGAAACTGCTGTTGTCAGAATAAAAATTATTAGGAGTTAGCAAGTGGTTGTAATACCTTTGATTGCAATCGAAAAAAAGCATGTTGGGGTATTTTGCTTACATTACATGCAGACATTTGCTTAACCTTTATCTGATGTTACCGGTCTCACAGACAGCTGCTTTAAAAAAAAAAATTGTTTAAACTTAAACTTACACTATGTGCAAAATTACTTAAAAGATGACACAGTATTTAAAAATGTTAAATTATTTTAATACCTTAGAACTTCAACTATAAAAAACATAGTCTTCTTCAGAGGAATATAAGAAATACAACAGATATTGACGCCCGTTATCCGTTATATTACGATATTGGCGTCAATATCTGTTGTATTTCTTATATTCCTCTGAAGAAGACTATGTTTTTTATAGTTGAAAGTTCTAAGGTATTAAAATAATTTAACATTTTTAAATACTGTGTCATCTTTTAAGTAATTTTGCACATAGTGTAAGTTTAAGTTTAACTTTTAAAGATGAATTAAGCATTTCTATTTATTTATTTACTGGTGTAAAAATTGTTTATTTTCTAACTTTCAGTTTAACTACAAACATTACTGAAATTTTGTTTCGTTTGGAACTTTAGCACTATCATAGACTTTTGACAGCGTGAATTTTAATTATACCAGTCCTGTACAAAACAATTATGTACAAAAACGCCATCCTATGAGTTAATTGCGTCTTTTATTCATATTTCGATGGAGCGGTCTCACAGACCGCTTCACACTAGTTTTGTAACAATTTCTATCACATCAGTTAAAAGTTAATATTGCATAAAATTAGCCGCATTTCGCGTCAATTTACATCAGATTTTTTCTGAGCTGCAAAACTTTGAATTTTCAAAAATGTAAATAGTAATACAGCGAATATTATAATATTTGGTAAATTAAAAGTACAGCGTTAAAGAACTCTCGCAAAATGCAATCTGTGTTCAACATTTGCGCCCATTCATTGACCAAGTTACGAACTTGTAGTAGTCATTAAAGTTTACGTTAATCATAAAACGCATTCGAGAAAGCAAGAAGTAAAGTAGATTTTATCGTGCTTTTTTAAATACACTTATTTCCCCATTTTTACGCATATTGATGGTCAGATAAGTAAATGCGAACCTGTAATTACTTACACAAGATTCTTTTCAGCTGTAATATTTTGAATACCAAAAATGAAAATAGCAACGCAGAGGACTTTGTAATATCTTGGTTTAAAAGATTCTCAAAGGAATAGAATTTGTGTTCTACATTTGCGTTATTTTACGGTCAGATACAAACTTACAATGGTCAGTAAAGTTTACATAAATATCATCGTAACAGGCACGTGAAAATAAAAATTAAAGCAGATTTTATCGTGTATTTTTTAATAAACTTATTTCCCCATTTTTACGCATATTGATGGTCAGATAGTAAATGCGAGTCTGTAATTACTTACTCAAGTTTCTTTTTCGATCAAAAATTAAAATAGCAATGCAGAGGGCTTTTTAATATCTAGATTTAAAAGAGTCTCAAAGGAATAGAATCTGTGTTCTACATTTGCGCTATTTTGGGGCCAGATACAAACGTACAGAGGTCAGTAAAGTTTACATAAATCATGGTAACAGGCACGTGAAAATAAAAAATTAAAGTAGATTTTCTCCTCCACTTTTACGCATATTGATGGTGAGATAAGTAAATGCGAGCCTGTAATTACTTACACAAGATTCTTTTTCAGCTGTAATATTTTGAATGCCAAAAATGAAAATAGCAACACAGAAGACTTTGTAATATCTAGATTTAAAAGACTCCCAAAAATATGTAGAATCTATATTTGCGTCATTTATTGCCCAAGTTACAAACTTGTAGTGGTCATTAAAGTTTGCATTAATCGTAACATGCTTTCGAAAACCAAAAATTAAAGTAGATTTATCGTAACATTTTATATAAACTTATTTCCCTATTTTTACGCATATTAATGGTCAGATAAATAAATGCGAATCTGGAGTTACTTGCACAAAATTCTTTTCAGCTGCAATATTTTAATTACCAAAAATGAAAATATGAAATCAGCGGACTTTATAAAGTTTAGATTTAAAGGACTCTCACAGGAATAGAATCTGTGTTTTATAGTTGCGTTATTTGTTACACAGATACAAACTTATAGTGGTCATTAAATATTACATAAATCGTAGATGCTCGAAAACCAAAAATCAAAATAGATTTTATCGTACATTTTACATAAACAAATTTCCTTGTTTTTACGCATATTAATGGTCAGATAAATAAATGCGAGTCTGGAATTACTTACACAAGATCCTTTTTCAGCTGCAATATTTCGAATACCAAAAATGAAAATATAAATGCAGCTGACCTTATATTGTCTAGATTTAAAAGAATCTCACAGGAATAGAATTTGTGTTCTATATTTGCGTTATTTGTTCCCCAGATACAAACTTGTGGTCATTAAATATTATATAAATCGTAACAGGCATTCGAAAATCAAAAATTAAAATAGATTAAAGTTAAACTTACACTAAGTGCAAAATTACTTAAAAGATGACACAGTATTTAAAATGTTAAATTATTTTAATACCTTAGTATACTTTTAACTATAAAACATAGTCTTCTTCGGAGGAATATAAGAAATACAACAGTTATTGATCAGATAACTTATAAATTAACTTCCACTTTCACTCCTTTCGTCACCATCTACGTGGATTTTGAAAATTAGGCGTTCAATCAATAACTATTGTATTTCTTATATTCCTCCGAAGAAGACTATGTTTTATAGTTGAAAGTATACTAAGTTATTAAAATAATTTAACATTTTAAATACTGTGTCATCTTTTAAGTAATTTTGCACTTAGTGTAAGTTTAACTTTAACTTTTAAAGATGAATTAAGCATTTCTATTTATTTATTTACTTAAAATAGATTTTATCGCACATTTTATTTAAACCTATTTCCCTATTTTTACGCATATTAATGGTCAGATAAATAAATGCAAGCCTGGAATTGCTTACACAAGATTCTTTTTCAGCTGCAATAGTTTGAATATCAAAAATGTAAATAGCGGTGCAGCGAACTTTATAACGTCTGGTTAATTAAAAATAAAGATTTAAAGGACTCTCACAGGAATAGAATCTGTGTTCTATATTTGCGTCATTTGTTGCCCAGATACAAACTTGTAGTGGTCATTAAAGTCTGCGTAAATCGTAACAGGCATGTTCTACGAAACCACTTGTGTATAACATCGACTTCCCAATTAATCGAGCTGCGATTAAGGCTCCCGTTTTCAAGCAAATGCTCTGTAATTACAGTTCTACCGAACGCAAAATCGAACATCTATTCTGGGCGGTTACGAAATATTTTAGATCCCAAGCTAATTAGCCAATCGTCTGCGTTTTAGAGTTGGAAGTGAACTGAATGAAAGAAATCGAAGAAGAAATGATTCTCATATTAACAAAGAAGAATAATTACATTTCTTTCTGGCTTCGGTGAAGTTCATTTTATTTTAAGAATTAGTAATAAAGGTATTTTTCTGCAGTTTCTTCTATTTCGTTCTCTCGTGCTTTTTTTCAAATTTAATATGGATGAAATTTTTCTTTTTGATAAAACTTTGTGTAATTAATTTTTAGTTCTGATCTTAAAATTTGCCATTAAATAATGCAAAATCTTACAGCCTATACTGTGCAATGATACCATTATATGAATAAATTAAAATATAACATTTAATAAATAAATTTAGTTCTAAGCCGCCACTATATTTATATAAAAAATATCAGTCTTATCTAATCGCAGAAGTCTGCTATTATAAATAAGGTAAAGAATTCCTCTTTAAAACTTCTGGTATCTAACCCTAACTATGAGTATAAACAATTAAAAATTAAATTAAAAAAATAAAAAAACCCGACTACGTAAAAAGTGAACTATTAATTATTTCTCATCAATGTGAAACTATTTTTTATATTGCTTACCTATTTTTTTTATTTACTTGTATTGATGACTTTTAAGTTGTGTTTAATTGTTAGTTCGTATCTATAAACACTGTTTTGATGAGGCCTATACATGTTTATGATGGTTAGAGTTGCAGTAAAGCTATAGATCCAAACTACACAACTTCCAGGTTGTGTAATAGTTAAACGGAACTTCTGACTGTAAAATAGTCAATGAAACATCGTCTTCATTTTGAAAGACCTAATCAGTGATATGCCACTCAATATGGTGCGTATAAAATTTATTTTTCGTCCCTACTGCCATTTTGTATTTTACGGCCGCCATTTTGAATTTATGAAAACAAAACCTAGCTTATAACCATCGGACGGTTAAGACGAATCGATAGAGACCTCATTCATTAAAATCCATCCAGCCGTTGGGATGTTTCACACGTATAAAGAAATCCACATATCCAGATACGCGTGAAACACATAACCTTTCTTGGCAGTCGGGTAAAAAAACTTACTTCCAAAAGAAAAGATCTGCAATGTGGGTTAATTTAATTCCAAGCTCTCATTCACTTATCTAATTATCAATTTGTGTAAAAATAGTAAAATGTAGGTTTATCTAAAATATACAATAAATTCTATTTGAATTTGTGTTTTTTGAATGTCTTGTAAAAAAGAAATTGCATATGACGATATAAAAGTGCGCAATTCCTCAATATTATATTTAAATAAATTACGACAACTAAATATTTCATGTGGATATTGAAGGTTGTAAATAATGGCATGCTTTCTTACCCAGAAATATGTCAAGTATTTTTTTATTATCTTATATTGTATTGTTTATATATTAATAATTATATATGATATTTCCTGTTTCTTCTATACCATATTAAAAGAAATATTGCATGATCATGCTAGAATCGGAAAAATTTTGGTCATTTCAGCTAAAAATAAACAATAATTCAAAATTAAAAAAAAAAAAAAAAAGGTTTAAAAAGTATTATATTCTTTTTCATGTGAAAGTTATTTCAAAATTAAAGTTTAGATAAACGTTTTTCACAGTATTTTTATGAAAATTGCACCAAAAATGGAGAGATACTCTATCTTGTCAAAGAGTATCTCGATTTTAGACGTTTTGTACCAAATATCAAGAAATGCTTGACGGATAGCCCTTGAACTTCGAAAATGTAAAGAACATGTTTCACCTCCTATTTTTTAGTGAAAATTTAGTCAGGAGGGTACTTAGGGACCAACAGCAAATTAAATACAAAATAATATTTGCGGTCACCCTGCATGTAAATTCTTAGGAATAATTAAATGGGATCTGTACAACGCGTGTGCGTGTATTTGTTTAAGAATGGAACGTATATTCATGAAAATATAAATGTATCTTAAAATAATAATAATAATAATAATTCCGCATGTTTGTTTTTGTTTTTTTTTTCTTGTTTATATCATGCATTGTTTTCAATCAATTTTAACACCACTTTCAGAAAATTTGATAACATGTAGGAGAAGCATTATATTACTATTAGAAGGTGTATTGAATATTGAGTCCCTTCTGTAACCGAAAGCTTTTGCGAGTCTCTGTAAACAAACGATAAATGCTATGGATTCCATGATCTAATAGAAAACATGCTGTACTTTACCCCCAGTGACCTTTTTTTAGTTTCGTTATGTTTAAAGTATCACAAGATTACTAAAATCCATCGTGAACGGTATTTTTCCCGTAAATCATAATATAATGGGGTTCTTTTGTGAGTTTCTGTAAACGAATCATAAATGCTACTTATTCTATACTCTTGAGAAAGCATGTGCTAGTCCCTTTCAGTAATCCATATCAATTTATTATGTTTGACGCATTTTAGTATCATTAAAATGCCCCCAAAACTTTCTTTCCCCATAGACCATAATGTAACGCAACTCTATAGTGTGTCCCAGTAAACGAACTATAAATGCTACACAAATACACACTTCATTTTCAATATGGAATGCATTCTACAGTAAACATCAATAATATATATAAATTACATAACAATCCGAATATATTTACGAGAATTAGAACACGGATAGAAAAACAGGCAAACAGAATTCCATAAACACCTTTGAACTAGGTTGGAAATTGTTAAAAACATGATGAATCTTAGAATAGAATCAAAGTAGCAGATCAAACATTAAAACCATCTTCTATGTTGGAAAGTTGTTGAAAAAGTAGTATTTTTTTTAACATTTCTTTTTTCTCTTCGCATTTGAATGGCTTTAAAATTAAAAACGTATGAAAACCTTCTTTGAAGTATTTTCTCATCATCCAGTCTTTGCATAAAAGAAAAAAAAAAGAAGAGTTGAGTTGAATATAGGCCATACACAATTAATTTAATTGGTCAGTGGAACGCCCTTGTTGATTCAGCTGCTCCTAAATTTCACCTGCCTACATATTAATAAAACTGACAGATTTTAAAGAATATTCGGACAAATCACAAATGCGAACCGTTCAGCCAGCAGATGGTATACTTCAGCACCAAGATTCAAGAGTTTCTTTGAAAAATTTCTTTTTTTTTGTGTCTGATCTGAGGATTTATTGCCTAATACCTGCAGAAGGTTAGTAATATCTAAACACAACATCTTATTACAACACTTGAATTCATAATATACTTACTTCCTTTTCATGAGAGACGGAAAAATATTAAAAGTAATCTATTAGATAATAATTGTGGTAACAGTAATGGAAATGTAAGAATGTAATTCATAGAATGTACTGGTACTGAATGTTAATCTTCAAACTCAAGGGATAAATGTAATAAATGAGTTTTTACTATGACTACAGTCTTGTAATTGTTGCAACTGTAATTGATTTTTTCTGTTCTGGAAAAGTTTACTTACATTGGTTATCTAAGATTTAGTTACATTAGTTATCTGAGGATTTTGTCATCTTAAAAACTACATAATCAGATTTATTTCAATTTTAGACATGGGATTTAAGATAATTTTGCTTTAACATTGTTCTACGACGAAAATCCTATTATAAAATAATACTGCTTCATTTTTTATAATATATTTATGTCAAATTATTTTGTCAAAACTATATTTATTGCAAAAATTGGAGGTATTGGAATACATATGCATTGCATTGTCTAAAGGAATTGAAAGCAATAATTAAATGGATGTTAACATTTGTCAACATTGACATTTCATATGTTAGGATTATTATCATGATCTATGTTTCGGGAATTGAAAGAACTAATGGAATAAATACTAATTAATTCCATAATACCATAATAAATGTTAATCTGTTAAACGTTACTTGTAAAGGTTAAGTCAGCGTTACAGAAAGACTAATTTTATAGGCATTGTAACTATAATTTCTTTTTCTTTTTTCACAGGTTTTGAAAACAATTTCTTTCAATGGTATTTTAAGATATTGAAAAAATTCTCACTTTGGATTCCTATAGATTTCTGTACATTTTAAGTGTAATTTACGTAATAATTTTGCTTTTATGTGACTAAAATTGTAATACAAAATAATGCTGCTTCATTGTAAATGACATATAGATTTCTATATATTTTAGGTGTAATTTACATAATAATTTTGCTTTTACATAATTCTGTGGCTAAGATCATATTACAAATTGATGAGGCTTCATTTTGTATGTTCTAGTTAGATCAAAGTATTTTGTCTCAAATCATTGTTTTTATTGGAAAGAAAGTTTGACATGTAAGTAAAATTTCTATTTAACGAATTTCTAATTTACGAAATTTTCTATTTAACGAACTTCTATTTCATGAAATTTTCTATTTATCGAAAAAAATTTCGGGAACCTTGATTTTGAACAAAAATAACAATAATAAAAAATTTTAGATAACGAAAACGAAGAGGATTCTTTCAGACTAAAATTTCACAATTCAAATCGCTTTCAACCCATCAGGAGATCCATTTTCGAAAACTTTTTGATTTTCTTTGTAGTAATCCCTCATAATACAGCATTATCAATTTCTACTTATGGATATTTATGGGTCTGCTCTACAAAAGATGATCTGCTTGTTGACCGGATTAATGTGGATAGAGTAGGAAAACAACGGACAAGTCGAAGAAGGATACTCATGAACGGATTTCTTGAAATTGATTTCGGTAAGTCACTTTTGAACATACATCACACAGTAAAATCCTAAAACGTGTCATAAAAGCTTACACTGGAGAAACATTAAGTGACGAAGAACATGAGGAAATAGTTCTTCAAAAACCTTCTCAAAGTGAAATGTTTAATGTTTTAGGACCAATATACGACATGGCTGCAGTTTTTAGAAGATGTTCACGAGAATATTTTTCAAGAACTTTAAAACCCGGAAATAACTTACGAAAGAAAACCTAATATATAGAAAACATAAAAAATATGTATCTATTTAAAATCTAATGGTGAAAAATGGAACCTTGGAATTCATTAAATAATAGAAATTCAACTGCATTATGCTGTCAAAAGTAATTAAAAAGGATAACTTAGAAAATGTAAATTTTTGTGTGTGAGGGGAGGTGGGGGTTATTATTTTAATCTTTTTTTTCATCAAACGGAATAGTTAATATAATAAAAATTAATGTTAAACGTTAATCTGTTGTTTATATAGATAGATAATTTTATTTTTATTTCTTTATTTTTTTTATTTATTTGAAGGCTCTACGAAAAAAAAAAAATCTTACAACAAATGGATTTTACTGTCTTACAAAATCATGTAGTCATAAACATATTTAAGTCTTAGACAGTGCGTTTAGGATATAAATTTTTTTCCACATTAGTTTGTATATAAAATAAGATTATAAAATAATATACTGTTTCTTTGTTACAAAATATTTAGTCAAATTATTTTATCAAAATTAAATTTTATTTATTGAAATGAACACACTGTAATATATATACATATATTATATTGTGATAAAAACGATATGAATTAAAAACGATAACTTAGTGAATGTTGACATTTCATTCTTTACGACTATTGGTATATTCAGAAAATCAAAATATCTAATTGAATAAAAATAAATTCATTCGTAAGCTTATGTCAAATGCTAATCTGTTAAACTTTAAGTCTAAATATAATCACTAAATATTTCAGTAAGAATAATTTTGAATCATTGCGACTGGAATTTATTTTTTTTCATTACGTTCTCAAAAAATAAATAAACAAATAAATAAAAATAAAAACTTACGGTTAGTTTTTACCATAAGAATTATATGATTAGACATACTTAATAATTAGGATATTTTTGCTTTCAACATTCTCATGACTAAAATCAGATTTTAAAATAATATTCTCTTTTTTACATTACATTAATGTTAAATTATGTTGTCAAAATTATATTTCATTTAATGAAATGAAAGTTGAACACACTGGCATACATATTATATTGTGAAGAGGAATTAAAAATGATAACCGAGTGTATGATGATATTTCATTCATTTCGACTATTGCTGTAATTTGTGTCTAAAAAAATCACAAGATTAATTGAATACACATAAATTTATTCGTTAAGCTAATTTAGTGTATGTTGACATTTCTAATTTAAAAACATAAAACTCAGAACGAGCTCAGAGTAGAATGACGTATTCACCTTGCGTTAAAATACTAAAACTGTTTACTAAAAAGGTTCATACAGATTTATTAAAATATTCCGTTACAAAATTAACTGGTCTGTAAAAACTTAAAAACCATTGATGTAAAAAATCATATGAAACATAAAAGATGATTCCTGAGATCTTTCGATCGCAAAAGCGATCATTTTCAAAGGATAGTTTCACTGGAATGTCGGATTCACTGAGCTATTTATATACCAGTCTCGGAAAAAAGGATCAGTCTATTATTTGTTCGGGATGTCTATGAAGTTGTTTCGTTCAGCATTAATTTTAGTTAATTTTACTAATTTTATTAATACTTGGAAAATTTTCCAGAGAGAAACATTCGCCTTGCATACAATATTTCAAATGAAAATCAAATTTCAAATTAATTGCTTAAAAGGCCATGTGGTTCCATGTGGTTTAGTCGGTAGAATGTCAATGCGCTATACTGATGGCCCGGGTTCGTGTCCCGGCATGGAATATTTTTCACTATGTTGGTCTTTGCGCCTTTTAAGCAATTAATTTGAAATTTGATTATCATTTGAAATAATTAATTTTAGTTGACATTTCATTCGTTCCAACTATTGTTGTAATTTACGCCTCAGAAAACCAAAAGACCTAATTAGGTAAAAATAAAGCGATTTGATACGTTTATGTTAATTGCTAATTTGTTAAACATTAAACATAAATATAATCAATAAATATTTCAGTAAGAATAATTTTGAATCATTGTAACTATAATTGATTTTTTTATATATATTCTCAAAAGAAAGAAAAAACTTGCAGTTAAAATTTTATTCTAATAAGGGTTATACAGGGTGCAATATGTTATCTATCGCCGACCTTTAATTTCTCAACCGTTGGTCGTAGACATATAGTTCCAATTACAAAAACGTTTCAAATGAGCTAAATATTCATGTTGTGGCATTATTTAAAGTAAAAAATCAATTTTATAAAAATTACGAAAACTAACTTTTTATACGGTCCCCCAGTCCCTATAGTTATATTTAGTAAAAGTTTACTCATATCATAACAGATATAACACAAAAAGTTTGACATCTGTACTACAAAAATTGACCCAGTTATTAAATTTCAAAGTTTGAGACTTTTGCACAGGATTTTGTCTTTCATTGAGGGATCAGTTAAAAGATGAATTAAAGTAATTCGAGATCAAAATCAGAGTGCAATGTCCTTTTTACGGCGAAACCACCTTTAGCCGGTATCACCAAATTGGGGAATCACCAACTAGGGTTATTTTATCTAAAAA
Organism: Maratus speciosus; assembly: GCA_963932465.1. Lineage (NCBI taxonomy): Eukaryota > Metazoa > Arthropoda > Arachnida > Araneae > Salticidae > Maratus > Maratus speciosus. The sequence continues at coordinate 429,904,175 of OZ010797.1, read as the reverse complement.
TTTGAGCTAACTTTTATGGGTCGAACAACATTCAAAAGTACCGACGATACCGGCTAAAGTGGCTTCGCCGTAAAAAGGACATTGCACCCTGATTTTGATCTCAAATTACTTTAATTCATCTTTTAACTGATCCCTCAATGAAAGACAAAATCCTGTGCAAAAATCTCAAACTTTGAAATTTAATAACTGGGTCAATTTTTGTAGTACAGATGTCAAACTTTTTGTGTTATATCTGTTATGATATGAGTAAACTTTTACTAAATATAACTACAGGGACTGGGGGACCGTATAAAAAGTTAGTTTTTGTAATTTTTATAAAATTGATTTTTTACTTTAAATAATGCCACAGCATGAATATTTACCTCATTTGAAACGTTTTTGTAATTGGAACTATATGTCTACGACCAACGGTTGGGAAATTAAAGGTCGGCGATAGATAACGTATTGCACCCTGTATAATCAGACATATACTTAATATTTAGGATATTTTTAATTTTTCATTATTTTGTGACTAAAATCAGATTATAAAATAATGCAATCTTTCTTTTTTCAACGTTATCTATCTAGGAGCTGTATATATATAGTAGGGTGGGTCGAAAAAACCGAAACATTTATAATCGAAAGGTAATAGCGCGGAAAAGTTGCCTTTTGTAAAAAAGATAAAATACGTAAAATATTACACCGATTAGTTAATATCTTTTACCGCCGCAAGGGGTCCAAATTTCGAACAAATCGCAAAAAACATACTTTTAGCAATTTTTTTTTAAATTATCCAAACATACTTATTCAATTTCTAATAGAACGCAAAAGCCACGCCAAGATATTAGTAATGTAACATTAACATTTCATTTTTGTGACATCGTTGCTTTTACCGCTACAACAGGGCCAAAATTTCTAAAAAATGTTAAAAATTAAAGTTTTTCATTTTTTCAATTTTCATAACTTTTGTAATGTTTTCAGATTTTTTACATTTCTAATAGGCTTGGAAAGGCATTTTATGTTGTTAATTTCATGCACATTGTTAACCATGATCACTGTAATTCTATAAAAAAAAATTGCTCAATGATAGAAACACCTGCAGCTGCCTGCACGTAAAATTAATTTCTCGCTGCTAGAGGGCCACGTTTCACTTTGTTCGTTTTTTTTTTTTTTTTTTTTTTGTAATGTACTCCTTTTACTCTATACTTCGATGGCCCTAAAGATAGAAATATCTGCCAGGTTAAAGAGGTGGCAAAGTTTCATCTTTGCGAAGTCAAGGAGGAACATATCTCTTTGTACTAGAACCAGGTCTGAATTATTTTCGTCATTTGACCCCATCGTCTGGCAAGGCGACTTCTATATGCAATGACATTATAGATTTTTTGAAGAAAAATGAAATCCCGACTGGAATAATAATTGCAGTTGAATTTCGCGGAACTGTCTTCAAAACAGGATGCAAAGGTGGTGTTATAGTAGGATTAGTTGAGAACAACTTTTCAAAGGGTGTATTCAGATCCAAACTGCTTATTTTCTGATTCATTTTAAAATTCATTTTTGCCCTCAAACGCATCAAACTGGGAAATTCTCTTATTTAGAAACTATATAATGTGCGTGCTTCTTAATTTTTTGATAAATGCAGAAAATACTGTAAAAAACGCTGTCAAAGTGGGTGTTTTGAACCGAATTTTCCGAAGCGGGCGATCTGGGAATGAAAAAAAGGGTCATACTGAGAAAATAATTGTTTAAAAATCAAATTCTAATTAATTGAACTGAAAATGAAATCACACGGCATGTTAAACATGTCTTCAGAAATCACCCCAGCAAGTTTCATGTTTTTACTTTTAAAAATGAGTCTAAAAAGTCTCAGAAAATTTCGAGCTGTTGAGGGTGGAAAAATATTTTTTCGAATACACCCTTTATTGGCTTCCTTGACCTCACTTTAATGAGCTTCCACTGAGATCTTTTCAAACATCTTGATGACAAAAAACAGGTTCTCTATCATATTGTGGCCCAATTGGTTGATCTCTTGCGATTTGCGAATTATTACCAATTGCAAAATTTAAGCCAATTTAATCTGATCACTTAGCTGTTGATAAAGATGATTTGTCAACTGACCAGAAGTATATGTCTGAAATATTGCAAGCTCTTTCAACACGCGTGTATACAATTGACCTTTTTTGCTGAGTCCCTGGACAAATATTTCACGCAAGGTGGATCATTACTGCTATTCGAATTTTGAGACTCTACGTTGGAACAAAGAAACCCGCTTCTTAACTTGTCATACTCTTTGAGTACATCCTGAAAATGTACTGCATCAGTTGGTTCACAATTAAAATGAATCACTCATGTTTTCCAGAATCTGTGCACTATAGTTAGTAACTTACGTTTCTTGACAGATAATCTACGAAAGATTATAGTTCCTGTATTTTCACGAAATGACTATTTCGCAAATCATACAAATAGCCTCTTTGGAATGATAGCATATGAAGAGGAGGACATCAGGGCCCCAGCCATGAAGAAAATTCCAAAAGCACGAAGTTCTGTGGGCTAGAATAGTGCCATCCGTTACTTTATCATAGCAGATTTCAACACTGAAGCTTATAATTGTATGGCTTTAGTCTACTGACAAAACTGAAAACTAACGGAACCACCTGTTATGGTTTCTTTATCGACTAAAAACGCTGGTGAGTTTAAAATGTTCGATTAAAGATACCAGCTATTATAACTTTCCTTGTCCCACTCAATCACTAGACAGATGCGTGAAATTATTCATTGAAGCACTGATAAAGTTTGTTTACTAGAACAGAGAGAGGATCACATCTGATCAGTTTTGGCCTCTCGAGAAATAATGGCTTCATCTGAAAGCAAGTTATATTATAAAATTCATTTACATTAAATTCTTCTTCATTTTAAGCTTATTTAACCCGTTTCGGTTAAACATCTCTATATTTTAATTAATTAAATACTAAAACATTTTGCTCATTTTATATAATTTTTGTGGCATGAATTGGCTGTTATGAAGTAAAACATCAGTAGATGAAGCGATCGTCAAGAAAAATGAGTGATTAACTTTATTTTCAAGTCTATTACAAATAGTTATAAAAATTATGATATATTAATAGATATAAAGTAAAATTATTTATTTCTAGACATATTATAGAAATTATAAAAATTTAGAAAAAAAATGAAAAATTGAAATTTTTTAAATTTTTACAAAAAATATGGTCTTTTTGCGGCAAATAAAGATATGATTTCATCATAATGAAAATTTAGCGGGACATTTCTCATATCTTCAAGTAGCTATTGCGTTCTATTAAAAATTGTATTGGTATGTTTGGATAATTTTAAAAAAATGATAAAAAAAAAACATGTTTTTTGCGATTTTTTGAAACTTTGGCCCCCTTGCGGCGGTAAAAGATATTAACCGATCGATGTAATATTTTAGAAATTTATTCTGTATTACAAAAGGCAACTTTTCCGCGCTATTACATTTCGATTATAAAAATTTCGGTATTTTCGACCCACCCTAATATATAGGGCAACTCCACAGAAAAGTCTCATGTGGGAGCGGAGGAGGGGGGGGGGGTTTAAATTAATATATAGTTAATTTAAAGGTATGAGTAGAAAAATTGATATTTTTATGTTCTATAAAAAATTCTTAGTAAGAAGGCATTGTAAATTGCTGTTCGCAAACTAAGTTAAGTACCATTATTTTCTTTGTAAATTTATAATGTTACGTCAGTTACCCAATAAAAGTTACGTCAGTTACATATGTAAACGCCATTTTTTTTTCTTTTTATTGTTCAAAAAATAATTTAAAAAACTATTATTGTAATTCGTCATTATTTATTGTTGTTAAAAACATAAAATCACTTTTTTTTTTTTAACTGGATAACTTTGATAATTTTTACACTTCAAGGCACTTGAAGGCAGAAAATATGTTTGTCTATTTTATGTTACATCACTTACAGAGTTTTGAAATGCAATTTTTAGGACTAAAATACAGGCTGAAACAATCTGCAGGTATTTAGGTATTAAGTCCTTAACAAGGAATATTTTAAATTATAAAAATTTGTTCTACCTTTAATAATAAATTTTCTACACAGTTTAGAAAACAATAATCAGTCATCGAGTGTTACATCAGTTACAATGGAACTGATATAAAACGTTATCACTTTAAGAGGGAAAGAGGTCTGGCACTTGATATCTAAGATATCTCAAAGGGGAGGGGTGATTGTGTTTTGATATCGTTATCATTTTTTATCCAACCAAAATTACCTTTTTTTAGCAGTTTTTCTCTTTACATCCGTTATCTTTTTTTTTTTTTTTTTTCGTCTGATATCTATTTTTTACGAAATTACAAAGTTATTATCAAAACCATCGAGTGATGTAAAATAATTTCATTCCAAAATATGGAGTATCCCAACGTTCGCCATTCCTATTCTTCGGCCATATGCGCATATAATTTGTAGTTAGAGAAACCAGGTTCGAAATTAAATTTGTTTTGTTTTTTACTAGTAAAAAATGGGGAAGAATGTTGTCCACCTGTTTTGTTAATAAGAAATTCTGCGTATCCCCGTGCAGGGCGCAAGTGCAAGAGAGCATTATTATTGTTGATTGCATTATGTAGCAAAACGTTATACCAAGTATAGTAGTTATAGTAGTTATACCAAGTATAGTAAGTAGCTATAAATACCAAGTATTTTTTTAAAGAGTTATCTGATATAAAGTTATTTCATATAACGAGAGTATTTTATTAACTTAATTAGTGAAGTAATAAATGTATAACCATATCTGTATATCATTGCAAAAGAATAAAAAGAAAACGAAAGAAAAACATTGTAAAATTTAAAAGAATTTTTAGGCACTGATAACGATATCATAAGGGCGAAGGGGGGGGGGGGTTCATATGTTCTTAAGAAAGCAAAAAGTCTTACGGTTAAAATTTATCATGATAAGAATAATTTAATCAGACATGTACTTAATATTTAGGATATTTTTGCTTTTACATTATTTTGTGACTAAAATTAGACTACAAAATAATACGGGTTTTTTTAACATTATATTTTCATTACATGTTATTTTGTTAAAATTGCATTTCATTGATTAAAATAAAAGTTGAACACGCTGGGAAATATATTATATTGCGAAGAGGAATTAAAACGATAATTTAATGTATGTTGACATTTCATTCGTTAAGACAGTTATTGTAATTTGTGTCTCGAAAAATCACAAAATCTAACTGAATAAAAATAAATTTATTCGTTAAGCTAATTTATACTGTATGTTGACATTCCATTCGTTACGACTATTGTTGTAATTTATGTCTCAGAAAATCAAAATGTAATTGAATAAAAATAACTGAATTCAGTAAGTTTATATTAAATTTTACAACTGTTAAACATTAAATATAAATATAATCAATAAATATTTCAGAAAGAATATTCTCGAATCACTCTAACAATAATAGATTTTTTTTTTAGTATTTTTTTAAATCTTACATTTATATATGATTATAGTAAGAATTATATGATCAGACATACTTAATAATTAGAATATTTTTTTACATTACTTTGGGAATAAAATAAGATTATAAAATAATGTGCCCTTTCTTTATTAACTTTATCTATCTATGTCAAATTCTTTTTTCAAAATTATGCTTCATTTATTAAAATAAAATTTGAATATGCTGGCATATGTATTATATGGTGAAGAGGAATTAAAAATGATAATGTAGTGTATGTTGACATTTCATTCCTTACTATTATTGTTGCAATTTATGTCTCACAAAATCAAAAGATTTAATTGGATAAACACAAATTAATTCGTTAAGTTTATGTCAAATGCTAATGTGTTAAACATTAAGTATAAATATAATCAATAAAGAAATATTACAATAAGACTATTTTTAAATCATTGCAACTATAATTGACCTTTTTCAAATTTTCCCAACAAAAAAGTCTTGCAGTTAAAATTTATCATAATAAGAATTATTTAATCGTGTATATACTTAATATTTAGGATATTTTTATTTTTACATTATTTTGTGACTAAAATCAGATTATAAAATAATATGTTTCTTCTTTTAACATTATATATCCATGTCAAATTCTTGCGTTAAAATTATATTTCATTGCTTAAAATAAAAGTTGAACACGCTGGTATTTATGTTATATTGCAGAGAGGAATTAAAAACGATAATTTGGTGTACGTTGACATTTCATTCATTACGACTAATGTTGTAATTTATGATTCAAAAAATCACAAGATCTCATTGAATAAAAATAAATTTATTCGTTAAGCTAATTTAGTATATGTTGACGTTTCATTTGTTATGACTATTGTAATTTATGTCTCAGATCTAATTGAATAAAGATAACTGAATTCGGTAAGATTATGTTAAATGTTACAACTGTTAAACATTAAATATAAATATAATCAATAAATATTTTAGAAAAGATATTCTTGAATCATTGTAACTATAATAGATTTTTTTAATACTTAAATAAAATTTACAGTCATGTTTGATCATAATAATAATTATATGATCAAACATACTTAATACTTAGGATATTTTTGCTTTAAATTACTGTCGGAATAAAATCAGATTATAAAATAATATGCTCTTTCTTTATTACATGTTATTTAAAACAAATTATTTTGTCAAAACTATACTGGTGTTATTAGATTAGAAATTGAATGCGTTAGCACACACACACACACATATAAATATATATAATAAAACTTTTTGTAATTAATATAACTTTTTAATCAAAAACAATCCGCAGAATATCAATTAACCAACAATTAGAATCATAAAATATTTAACAAACTAAGGTACTGGACAAAATTACTAAAGTTTAAATGTTTGATTCCATAGTAAACATTACAAAAGCAAAATATAAAAAAAGCAGCAATTGTACACAACAAAATATGGTTGAAATAATACAAAAAAGTGAAAAATAAATGCACAACAAAATGCTCATATTGCAGGTATGAAATAATGTATTTTAAACTTAATTAATTTAAATTATATTGCCAAAATATGCGCTTTATGATAAAAAGTGTCTCAATTCCACAATGCTTTTAAATATGATGGAAAGGGAGTACTTTCTATAAATAAATGCGCATTTGCAGCAATTCATTAAGGAAGTTTAATATAATTAAACATTTGGCAATTAATATTCTATTAAATCACAAGATAATCCACACAATATAAGTTAACCAATAATTAGAATAATGAAATATCTAACAATGTAAGGCATTGGCCAAAATTACGAAAGTTCAAATGTTTAATTCAATAATAAACATTATAAAAAGTAAATGTATATTTCATTCGTCTATTGCATTTCTTTCGTAAATTTTTCCTCTACAAATATTGCTCCTTCACTTTTTGAAACTAAATTTTTCCTCTTTTGTTTTATTCAACTATTGTGTAGGAATTAGGATATAATAATATTAAACTGTTTAGGTTTTTCAATATTTTGAGATTTCATAGTGGGTTCTGTATCCCGATTATAGCTTTTACTTTAATATCATTTTATAATGATTGACGTATTATATTACGTCATCTTCTTTAAGAATTTTGGCTAACATCGTTATATGAACTTGTAAGATAAATTTTGATTCAAAGGTAATATATATATAAGTATGTTTCTTTTTTTATAAAAGGTAAAAGGGTGATTTCAAAATATTTGGTCAATTTCATCTGTTTAAATGGTTTATTCTTACAAAAGTTTATATATATATATATATATATGGTATGAATGAAATGACAATAATACAGTTTCCCCCATCACACTTAATATGGATACCAAAAACATATAATATACAAGCTGCTATGTATAAAATAAAGTGCCTTGTACTATTTTACAAGAATTAATATGGAAGATAAAAAAGGAAGAATATGGATACCGATAAAGAAAATTGAAAAGCTTACATATTGAATTACGTTATCAAGAGTACAGAATTCAATGATATAAGCAAATCAGCCGTTTTCTGTGAGAAAAAAAGCTAAAAGCTGAAAAAAAAATTTCTCCTGTACTCAAACGATCAATTATTACCAAGAGAATAGTTTCAACATGAAAACAGAATAATTAAATGCCATGAAATGGAAAAAGCAATAAAACCTTTAAATGTTTAATTTATACCATGGAAAAATAATAATATTACACAACATACAACCATAAAAAAAGCATTACAAATTACCATCAAACATAGAAAAAATAAATAAATAAAATGAGCAGGAAAAGAAAAATGGATATTTGTAGAGCTTAGACAGAATCTTCAGGTCCCAAATGCCTAAAGTTCCACAAATAAAGTGTGTAGTTTCATCTTCATATTAATCATAAAAAAGCTAAAGAATATGAATTTGGGACTACCAACCCACAAAAAATGGAGAAATAAATTGTGTAAAACAAATAAGTTAAAAATAAAACATTATTAAAAGGATTAAGAGAGAAAGTACACGTTACCATATTGAAAGCATTGCTGTCTTAGAAAGAGGCAAGATTAAATATAAGTAAAGGTGATTATATGCACATGTTGCCAAAAAATTTTTTTAAATGTTGATGGACCAAGGAGTTATAATGTACAATATGATCATGCATATTCCTCAATCTATGTGACCAGCGCCCTCTATAGATAATTTAAAAATGAATTTCACCGTGTATTTCCAATGAATTAGAGAAGTGCTGTAAACTTATATGATAATAAAATAATAATTAAACATGTTCATAAATTTATACCATTATGTTAGAAAAAATAAGTAAATAATATATTAAATAAAATTAATATGTAAATTGGTGCTATTGATTCATTAATTAAGGTTTCACATGAATAAATATGCCTAGCAATAAAATATCACTATTTAAATTCCTTTGATTACAGCGCGTCAACACTTAAATAGATATATAATTAAATATAAATAAATAAATTATTAAAATTATGATGCTAAGGAATTAGTATTAATAATAGCAATAATAATAATTAAATTTTGCAATTAATTAGTTTCATTTAATGTGTCCACAAACTCTTAAAAATTAAATAGACCAGATTAAAGGGGGAAGATAGAACAAACAAAAAAAATTATAATTAAAACATGCACTTTATTCTCGTTTAATATGACATAATATATATTAGAAATTAATATGATATTGTTCTTAATGGGCTAATAACACAAGCCTGTAAATTTTGGGTTGTGTCAAATTACCTACCTTTTGATAATTCATTCTTATGTATTTTGTAGCGCAGAATCTGAAAATGGCCTTCATTTTTTACCATCACGTCACACTGTAAACTTAAATGTCTGAAATTCAGACATTTAAGTGTCTGAAACGCAGTGTTCAATTTTCAGACGTTTTAAAATGTCTTAAAATTTTCAGACACTTCTTGCGTCTGAATTTCAGACACTTAAGTGTCTGAAACACGAGTGTTCAATTTTAAGACGTTTTAAAGTGTCTTAAATTTTTCAGACACTTCTTACGTCTGAATTTCAGACATTTCAAATGTCTTAATTGCGGACATCTTTGAGCCTTTTTTTTTTAGCCAAATTGAAGCCATCTTTGACCATTTTCTTTCTAAACCATATACGCAGCCATGTTTGGCCACACTGAATATTTTTTTTATAAATGGGAATAATTTGTTGCCATACAGCAGAGCTGATTGCAGCGTGGGAAAACTGGGATGCCTCTCTGCCCTCTGATTTTAGGGTACCCCAAATTGGTTATGAAATTTTCATAAAGCTGATATTTTAAATCAGTTTTGACCTTATGAGGATTGTAATCAGTATTTTGTAGTTTTAGAATAGGATAATATATATATATTTTTCTTTTCACCTAAATATGTATTTATGTGTTATCATATATGCCCTACGGCATCAAAAATGTTTATTACTTTTAGTGAGAACTTCAAATTGCTTCTAGTCCAAAGACCTAGTATTCATTCACCCCCTCCCCCCATTGCCTTCATATACTGTTACAAAAAAAAAAAAAAAAAAAAAAAAAAAAAAAAAAAAAAAAGCCTATTCGATGCCGTCAAATACATATTTGGATAAATATATCATTTTCTTTAGCCTAATCATGTTCTAAAAGTGCAAAATATTTATTAAAATAAGTGTAAGATCAAAACGAATTTAAAATATCAGCTTTATGGAAATTTCGTACCAAATTTAGGGGCCCGTAAAACTAAAGGCACATAGAAACAGCCCAGTTTGCCCATGCTGCAATCAGCTCTGCTTTATGGTAACAAATTACTCCCAAATATAAAAAATGATTCACTCCTTCAGAAAGAATCCCATCCCTGCTATGTTGTGCAATTTTTTCCCATTTAAATAAGATATTCCCAGTAAATTAGTTTAAGCATTTTAATTTCTGTGTTAAATAAAATCTAACACTGGATTCCCCCAAATTTACAGTATATGAGTATTATATTGAAATATTTATTAATCAACATTTATTATTAACCAATATTATGAATTTCTAGAGCAGAATAAGGTTAAAAACAAAATATATTTTTCTTCATACAGTAAAACCTCTCAATAGCGGGCACCTCGGAACCGTGGAATTTATACGACGTTCGGAGGTGTCTGCTTTTCTGAGGTATAAGTGTATAAAAATTTTGCATATTTTCAATAAAAAAATGTGTTTCCTACATAGTGGTGTCCTTTATTTAGGATTGTCCGTTATGGAGATTTTACTGCAAAGCCTTCATACGAACAGTTATCTTTAGCGAGCACTCACCTTTATCAATATACAGTAAAACCTCCCTAAAGCGACCACTTCCGTTCCAATAAAAATTGGTCGCTCCGAAAGGTGGTCTCTTAATGGAGGTCATGTTAAAATCTAGAATTTAATTGTTGAAAAAATGTAACAATTAATGTTACTAAAATTACATTTTTCAAATTAAGAAAACATATGAAAATTTAAGTATCAAAACAAAAGTTAATTACATAAGTTAATTACTGCAGAGTTTAAAAAATGAATACATTGATGTTTGCTTTGCTTTTATGGTTTATCTACTATAAATTTTATTCCCAAGTCCTTTCAAAATTCAATAAATAAATGCAATTTTTTTTTTTTTTTTTTTTTTTTTTTTTTTTTTTGTCTGGAACGAATTTTGACGATTTCATTACTTTATCTATTCCTTTGAGAGTTTCCTGACAGAATAGGGCAGGGGAGTTTATGGACCGTCATCCTTAATGTGTCATCAGAGTTAAATTCATTGCCTAAAAAGGAACAAAGGGGTTTAAACACTTAAAAGTTACCGGAATAAATAAAAATTCTAAACTTAGTTTAGAAGTTTGATAAATAATGCGCTCTCCGGAATTATTATTCTAATAAAACCTTTTTCAAGCGACCCGGAAAAAACGGAATTTGTTTCATTTTCTTCAAAGAAATGGGTCCCTTATGGAGGGAGTTCAACTGGGGTGGTCTCTGAATAGAGGTAAAATTAGTATTGAGCCTATGGGAATAAATTTCGTACCATGAAAAAATGGTCGTTCAGGGGGTGGTCGCTTAATGGAGGTGGTCGCACAGGGAGGTTTCACTATATGTATATTTACCTCATAAAAGCTAACACAATCGAATAGCAGACAGATTCAGCGTTCTGAAGGTGCCCGCGATTAAGTGTTTTTACTGTATTTAAAATTTTTTGTACTTAACTTTTAATCTTATTCTACTTTTTAGTTCAAAATACTGATTATAACCAATATACAATGTCGAAACACATTTAACGTATAAGCTTTAAAAAAATTGCATATCGAATTTGGGGCAACAAAAATCGTAGGTGGTGGGGGGCGGGGGGGGGCATGTCAAAGTTTACCCTTGCTTTAATCAAGTCCTTCTAGAAAAATTCCAACTCTGCATTGTGATTCAGTAAATATAGAATAATTCAGCTTTAAGTACAAAATCCAGTTATGCTTAAGTACATATAGTATAAAATTCTATTTTTTTACTGATATTCATTTTAAATTTCAGATTTCTTTTTTACTAAAAATAATCAAAAAATCAATATTATAATTGATTTCAAATGAAATATAGCTGTATATATTTACCGTATTTTTACAATTATGTTAACAGCACATAATTACATGAATTTAAGAATTTACAAATAATCATTATGACTAATACAGAGATAAGGCGAGAACATTTTCTAAATCGTTAAATAAGAAGATTTATTGAAAACGCCAACAAAATTTTCTCCGCTTTACGTCTACAGATTTCAGACGATTTCTGACGAGTCTTCAAATTGTGGTGTGAATCACCGGGCTTGAAAATGAAAACATCTGAAGTTGACTACTTTCAGTATAGGAAATAGAATATTTCTAAAATGCTCGGAAACAACAAAAGTATATAGCAGAAAGGGAAAACAGATTTCGTGACCGGATTTGAGTTTTATCAGTCAAAACAGTTTAATCTGATAAATGAAGACAAGTAATTCGCTGTATGTATGGGGGAATTAATGATATGGGTAAATGGAAGGATTTTCGAACTATATTCTTTTAAATAACTTAAAATTTATCACGGTGTATAAAATCTGAGACGCAAGAAAACGTCATCAGACATGAAAAGCATACATCATAATAAATAAAAATTAAATAAGGATGTTTACTATAAAGAGTTGGGAATTTCAGTACATATCACATATTAAACATATGGGAAATGTAAAACCGATGTGAACGTTACAAATGCTGTCGCATTAAATGCTTATAAAAAATATTGTATACATAAATAAAACCCATATAAAAGGTACTCTTGTGTAATAATTACTCTAAGAAAACGCTGTTAAGATAGCCTTGATGGTTTATTAAGAAATTATGAGCCGATCAACAGGTGCTGTTACTGCTATTTTTAAAGTAATGGCGTGCGAGTAGACAGAGAAAGAAGGCTTAGGATGGTGTATCTCAATAGATTCAGTAACAACTAATACACCATGCAGACTTGCCAAAACTTATTTTAAGGATAACATCGGATGTAAAATAATACAGAAACATGATTGCAGATGATTTGAATAGTAGAAATTTAAATATTAGCAAGATAAAATTTTAACATGGAAATCCCATAGGCAAAATGCTTTAAACAAATTTTGGCATAACTCAGGAACTAATAAAGCTATAGACTCGTGTGAGGTCTCTATTTAAAGAGAAAACATTCGCAGAGAGTTTTCAATACATAGTGAAGGGTCCACTTACTTGGAAAAAGGTGTGATTATTCCAAAATCACATCCACCAAGGCGACGTCCGGATTGGAGGTTACGTTAGTATCCGCGAGTTAAGCACACTTTGATATTAAAAAAAAAAAAATCCCTTTGCACATCCGGCTAGCTCTGTTAAAAGAATGGAATATTTCCATCCTAAAAACATAGCCCGCCAGACAACAGTTCTCTTTACCTGCTTTGACGAGACGAAGAACACTATATTATTGTTATTGCTTGACACCTTTCATTAATATGGAATATCACTATGTCGATACGGATTAAATCCTGGAACTTCACATTCCAAAAAAACCGAATCAAGTCAAAATAAATTATTAGTTAAAATGTACGCGTAGATAAAACAAACGCTCAGTTTGAATTACAAACGAACATCCAATTCGAACGAAAGGCATCTAAAACGCATGCGCAACTAGAGTGCCGCCTGGTGGTTAATGCGGAACGGAGTTACAAAGTGTCTTAAAAGTAGACACTTGCAGATTTTTAAGACACCTTTCTCAGTTCGTTTACACCATGATCATAGTAAGACACTTATATGTTTTAAATTAAGACATCTATCATGACTGAATTTTCAGATTCAGATACTTAAGTGTCTGAAATACCTTTTCAGTCACATATGTGTCTTAATTTAAGACGCCTCTATTTGCAGTGCAGGATTTTTTTCAATTTTTTTACTTTTTAACTTTGAAATTTACGATTTGCGAAAAATTTTGAAGTGATGGTTAAAAATGAAGGTTATTTTCAGATTTAGTGCTACAAAATACAAAAAAATCAATTATGAAAATTTAAAAACACAACCATCACATCTATTTTATAGTATCAGAATTTTGCTATTTTTTGACTTTGAAATTTACGATTTGCAAAAAATCTTGACTTGATTGTTAAAAATGAAGGTCATTTTCGAATTCAGCGCTAAAAAATATATAAAAATCAGATATCAAAAGTTAAGAAACACAACCATTTCCCGTATCTTTTAGTATCAGATGTTCTCTATTTTTTGGCTTTTTACCATTGAAATTTACGATTTGCAAAAAATCCTAACGTGATGGTTAAAAATAAAGGTCATTTTCGGATTCAGCGCTAAAAAATACATAAAAATCAATTATCAAAAGTTAAACCCCAAAACCATGCAGGCTTGTGTAATTTGAATACAAGTTGAATGTTAACTTTCTAAATTAAGGATTAATGAATATAAATACATTTAATTTGAATTAATAAATATACCTACACAAAAATACTTATAAAAATATCGAATCAACATTATAAACTGTATTAAATCAACTTATTTATAAATCAAATGCCCCCTTCGGGTTTTGTGTCCCTAATTAAACATTGCGTATTATCCAGACAACTCCACCCTCCCCCGTACTCTGTCTACCCACGTTATTAACATTTACTATAGCATGATCCCTATTGAAAATGAAGGCTGTAGCATATAAATATCATTTAGTTTTAAATATGTTTGTTGTCATTTATTTATTATATTTTATTGTTTCTCTATGTAATTATACGCTTAAATTTAAATAATTTTATTCTATATATTTTGAGTAGTAATTTATTATAGAATATTTTTAAGCATCTAATAATTTTTATATAATAATGACGATATGTCATTTTATTTTTATTTGTCATTGTGTAATTAATTTTTCGGAACACTATGTCGTTTCGCAACCGTAAGTATTTGTTTTTAACTGTAAAAATAAATTGGCGGGACAATTGCCGTGATTAATTTGCTACTTGTTCATGGTTTAAAGTGGTCTTTGAAATCCTATATCATGGTATGTCTACGAATTTAATTGTTTCTTTAATTTAAAGTTGTTCATTATTACGGATCTTGTTATAATTAATTTTTTATATTAATTAATTTTCTTGTCATGATTTTTTAAGCTTTTTTTAAGGTGTGTAGTCGATAGGGTGCATCAAGAATCAATTTTTAGCTTATTCTGGATTCTTGTACAGAAATCGACTATGCTTTTGCTTATATTTGCGTTTTATGTACCCCTGATGAAGTGAAATGCTATATAAGCTTCCGGCTCCTTCCTTCCTTCCACATGATCTATTCTCTGCTTACAATATGTCTTTTAAGTTTTCAACATTTTTTGGGTGGTTTCTTGTTTCATAAGTCTTTTATACATTTTTTTTTTTTCAAAAAATCTTTTAGTGGTTTTTCATATGTAAATATGGATTAATCGTATGTAATGTGCTGGCTAATTTGTGGATTATGCTTAATTAATATTACATGTATAGGGTTCCATCTTTATTTAGTATACTATTACAGTTATAATTTCTGCTAAATTTATTAAATTATTTATTTTATAGGATTAGATGATGATTTGTAATTATATTATGGCTATATATATATATATATATATATATATATATATATATATATATATATATATATATATATATATATATATATATATATATATATGTGTGTGTGTGTGTGTGTGTGTGTGTGTGTGTGTATGTATATGTATATATATATATACATATATATTAGCTAAAGGAATTAAAAGGAATAACATACTGCATGTTAACATTTCATTTGCCACGATTACTATTGTAGTCGATACTTTGGCGAATCGAAACACCTAACTTAACACAAATAAACTAATTTACTAATCTCAAGATAAACATTAATCTGTTAAACATTACATATAAAAATAATCAATCAGTTTTACAACAAGAATAATTTTGTAATCATTGTAACTGTAAGGTAACTGATTATTTTTCCTCACATGTTCTGAGAGTAATTTTCCTCAATGGTATTTTAACACATTAAAAAATTTATCATATATATATATATATTTAATCATGATTATAAGATTTCTGTAAGTCTTAAGTGTAAGATTTAGGAAAACTTTGTATTTAATCTGTGACAAAAATCAGATTATAAAACAATTTTCTTTGTTCTATATTATATTAAAATTAAATATTATTCTCTTCAAACCTTATTCAGTAACTGGAATTAAAGTTGAATATATTGGCATTCACTACACTGCCAAAAGGAATTAAAAGCAATAATTATTGGATGCTAATATTTTATTTGTTTGGATTATTACTAATATTATTATTAGAATTATTATTATTATCTATGTTTCAGGGAAATGAAAAAAGTAATTGAATTATAATTAATTCAGGAATCCCTTGTGAATGTTAATCTGTTAAACACTAAATATAAAAGTAATCAATTGATTTTGTAACAAGAGTAATTTTCTAATCATTGTAACTATAATTATTTTTATCGAGCGAGCTGAGAATGATTTTTTTAAATAAATTAGTAACATGCTGCATATTTTATCTCGTTAAAATAGTCTAATCAGAGTTTCATAAATCATAAATGTAGTATTTAGGATAATTTTGCTTTTGCTTTATTCTATGACTAAAATCTGTGAGATAATACAATGATTGGTCTTTTTTTTTTTTTTTTTGTGTGTGTGTGTGTGTGTGTGTTTATTTATTCTATGACTAAAATCCGGTGAGATAATATAATGATTAATAATTTTTATTTATTATTATTATTATTATCATTACTAAAATATTGCTGTGTTAAATTTAATAAAATGTTGAACGATTCGGTTTATATTACACGATTTAAAGAATATTTTAGTACATGATTCCAGGTTTTTATTTTAATATATGTTCTAGTATACCGGAAGTTGAAAATGTTTTATTATTATTGAGGAAATTTTATTATTGGGGGATTTTTATTATTATTATGAATGAATGAATGTCTTAGTACAAAATATTTATGTAACGAAATATTTCTTGATAGTATTTTAATATATATTGTTTGGGAGGATTGGTGTGGGAGAGATTTGGAGGAATTTTATTATTATTGAGAGATTTTTTCTATTGAGGGATATATTGAAGGATTTTTATTATTATTATATAGCCTTGCTTTTATTGTAATCCAAGTTTGGGATTCTAAACAGTTGCTAACTTAAAAGAACTATTAATTTAGTAATTCCGTATTAAATTTCCGTCTGTCAAACGTCAAATATAAAACAGAGAAGATTTCTTTCTAGAACAGTTTTGTAACATAGTAGAATCGCGATTATACGACGTAATTGGGACCGACCCTCTTTCGGAAAATCGAAATTTTCGGATAATCGAGAATGCTGCAATTTTAAGATTAAGGAGAAATATATGCAATATTTCTTATTATGGTAACAAGTGCTTAATAAAAATAAAGCAATAGCAAAAAAGAAACAAGAATAAATTACATGAATTTTAATTTTCGAATTAAGTACCTTTTACATATATCACAAGAGTTTGAAAAAATATTTTGTTTCTCGCAGTTTCGATTGCCTTTGCTTTGAAGCTCTACCACGGAGTTTTTAAATATTATTAGTTCACTAGTACCACAGTCTATCTGCTGCCTCAGCCACGCCAAACCTTTTTCAAAATATTCAAAAGCTTCATAATTGCTAATTTGTTTGTTTTCTTCGTTCCACTCCGCAGCTTACGGGAGCTCAAATTAAATTCAAAGGAACTATAAGAAAGGGGAGGGAAAATATTTATATGTACTCGTAGTTCGGAAAGGACCACTTTCACACAAGGAATTTAAAAAAAAATTGATTTTGCTCACAAGGAATGTAATAGTAAAAAAAAAAATGGATTTCGATTAAAAGAGTTTCGGATGAAAGAGGTTCTACTGTATTTTCAATTGCGTGATCATTTTACAATGATGACGTGTAAAATTTCTATCTAAGAAATAGTATTTGCAATATTAGATTAAAAATTCAAACTATGTATTTATTAACAAAAAATAGAAACCTTAAAAAAGATTACCTTAAAAACATTTTTTATGTTGTCATTTTAGATATTGTTAATTTTTTAATTATTTGAATGAATGTCTTACTAGGGAATATCCCCAAGTGTCAGTCCTGGCATTTGACGAGATTGGTATCGTTCGAAAGACGAGGATCAAGAAAAGTATAGGGACAATACTCTCGAATCCAGTAGTTCACGCGAGATATGGCACCTTTCCTGTTTCGGAAGAGGGAAAAACAGCATGAGATTCTTTCTAAAGCTATCGAAGGAACTCGTCGAATTTCGATGAAATCAATGGTTTAAAAAAGAACTGTCACATTTTTTTTTTTTTTTTTTTTTTTTTTTTTTTTTAAGAAACCTACAAAATTATTTGAAATAAAAAATCCCTCGAACATTCGCTAGTCTGACTTTAATCTAAAGTTATCAAAATACCATTTCCTTAAACTTAAACTGTTCCAAGTTATCGAAAAATTAAACTTTATTTGAATACGTAATTAAGAAAATATAATCATATAAGTAAACATATCGTGTCGAATTTCAACGAAAGAAAATGTTTAAAAAAGGACTGTCACATTGATTTAAAACAAACCTACAAAATTATTTGCAATAAAAAACCTCTCGAACATTCGTTAGTCTGACTCTTAAAACAAATTTTATTTTAATCTAAAGCTATCAAAATACCATTTCCTTAAACTTTAACTGTTCCAAGTTATTGAAAAAGTAAACCTTATTTGTATACGTAATTAGGAAAATATTATCAATATAAGTAAACATATCGTGTCGAATTTCGATGAAAGAAAAGGTTTGAAGGTTCGATGAAGAAAATGTTTAAAAAAGAACTGACACATTGATTTAAAACAAACCTACAAAATTATTTGCAATAAAAAATACCTCGAACATAAAATTTTCACGAATTCATAATTTAGTACATAAAGGGTTAAAGAAATTTCACAAAACAAATTTTAAAATTAAAAATAAAATATAAAAATGGAAATATATTAAAAAGTAGTTAATTACGGGTGCATCTGCAAATGAAGAGCTTTCATTTAAAAAAAAAAAAAAAAAATTATTATTAAAATTGGTTCAGTAGAAAGTTCAGGGCTAATGACTAAACAAACAACCTTGTCTTTTAAATATATAGATCATGAAAGTGATTTTCACAATATAGTGTTTCATGATAGTGTGGCAATGAGAATGCTATCCTAGTGCTGGACCCATGAAAAGGCCAGACAGATGAAAAATTTAAGAACCGAAAAACTATGTTCAGCTCTACAGCCTGTCTTTCTTCCAGCTGAATCGGCAAAATTCCTTCAGCCAATGTATGTTTACTTCTTCCATGACTACAGGTACTTGGTAAAGTAAACAGGTGAATATTCTAAAACCCATCGAAGTATCTGCTGTGATGGCACTGTGATGCTGTGATGCACTTATTACTATTTAAAAAATACTAAAAATGCATCATTTGGTTTACAACCAATTCTCTTCACCTATTTTCAATGCAGTGCGTGAGTATCCTTTCAAAAAAGGCTTTAAGGGTATTCTCAAATCCAAAATGGCAACTTTCTGACATAAGTTTTAATTTATTTTTGTTCAAAAATGCATGAAACTGGCTGTTGTTGTTGTTCAGAAACTATGTCATCAAGCTGTTTTTTTTACCATTTTTTTTTTTTGCAAACGCAATAGATGTTTCAGAAAATAGTGTCAAAGTGGACGTTTTGAACCGAGTTTCCGCGCGAACGGAGAATAAGCACTCAAGAGCGGGTAAAAAACGTGTTTGTCACGTGATCAAAAACGCTTATAACTCAATAGTTAATTGATTGATCAAAAAATGAAAAAAAAACAGTTCAATTCCAAATCGCTTCCATGGCCAGGCTTTCCAATTTTATATCTTTCCGTTAAAAAGGGAATTTGTAAATGTGTCAAAACATTTTGCGCTTGTTGAGCAGAGCAGTTAAGAACAGCCTTAATTCGAGAAACGGATCCAGTCTTCCTATCGGTAAGACATGTATCCTTCAGTCTTACTATACACAACAGAGCTGACTGCCAAACAATAATGCTCTTCATCGTCTGTGCCTATTGTTGGAAAAACTTGTGCTTCCAACACTTTTACGTAAAAAAAAACACTACCATGATTAATTATAAGACGAAAATCCTGCCTTCGGTAGCTTTTGAAGGAATCTCATGCTATTTTACCCTTTTTTTTTATTTCTATTCTTCCGACACAGAAAAGGCTTCTTATCTCGCAAATTATTGGATTCGGGGGTGTAGTTCCCATGCATTTCTTGATCCTCCTGGCAAGATCTTTCGAACGACGCCACGCTCGTCAAAATCCAGAACTGACACTTGGAGATGTTTCCTAGTCAGTACAAAATATTTATATAACGAAATATTTCTGGATAGTATTTTATTATCTAGTGTTTGGGAGGGACTTGGAGAGTTAACTTAAAAATCGATTAATTCAATAAGGCCATATTAAATGCTAATATTTGAAGAATTCAATATAAAACTGATTAAGAAGATTTCTAACGAAAACAATTTTGTAATCATCTCACTAAAAATTGATATTTTGATGCTTAAAATTTCTGTCTAAGAAAGATTATTCACAATAGGATTATATCATCTTAAAAATCAAATAATCAGATCTGTCTGAATGTCGAATAATATTTTTGAATTAACCTGCCTTTGCATTATTCTATTACTGTGATCCGATTTAGCTTGGAGTAAGTCCTTTTATCATGATATAATTATTTCGCATCTAATCAGTAAAAAAATTATTCCAGTTTTTAGATAAAGAATTACTATTAAGGCTTTGTAGCGGTTTAAATTTGACAATATTGTAATTTAAAAATTTATTAATTCAATAATATCACAGTAAATGTTAATCCGTAAGGAATCCAATATAAAACTAATTGAGAAGATTTCCAACAAAAACAATTTTGTAATCATCTCACTAGAAATTGATTTTCTGATCCTTAAAAATTTCTGTCTAAGAAAGATTATTCACAACAGGATTATTTCATCTTAAGAATCAAATAATCAGATCTGTCTGAATGTCGAGTAATATTTTTGAATTAATCTGCCTTTGCATTATTCTATTATTGTGATCCGATTTAACTTGGAGTAAGTCCTTTTATCATGATGTAATTATTTCGCATTTAATCAGTAAAAAAATTATACCAGTTTTTAGATTAAATATTTAAAACATAATGTAATGCATAATCTTAATAGAGATCTGCACGGGCCGGAATTTCCATGCCCGGGCCCGACCCGCCCTGCTTAAAAAACTAAAAGTCCAGTCCGGGCCCGACCTGTTTATATTTTTTCGGTTTACGACCTGGCCCGTGCTGAAATCAATGAAAACAGCCCTGGCCCACGCAAAAATCGTTGAAATGAGACATGATTCAATTTCCACAGAAAATACCAATTTTTCTTAACATTGAGTTAGGATTTTTTTTTAAATACCGAATACATATTTATGGGAAATTTTAACATTATAGATTATTATATCTTTTAGATTATTTTTCTCAATCAATAGACTGCAGATTAGCATCGGTACCGGCCCGCCCTGTAGGTCCGGTATGTAGAAAGAAAATGTAAGCTTGGTCCTGGCTCAACCCGAGTCTGCTGAAATAATAAAGCCCTTGTTCAGACTTAATACAACTGCCAATGCCGATCTCTATGCTGGACATGTTATATTTCTGTACTGATGTTGCCAAACTATAATATTATTAACTATTACTATATTATTAGCTATAACTATGTATAATTAACTATTAAAGCATCGGCTCGTGCAGCATATTTATACTATACTTGCTTCAATCACGTTCATCGAAAACTGTTCATATTGTATTGGCTTAGTTTGATCATTTTACATTTTTATATCGAGCTGAATTTTTTTTATCAGATCGTCCCGGGCCCGTGAAGATTACTAAATCTCACTATGAATTACCACAAAGATTTTCTGGCGGTTTAAATGTGATGACATTATAATTTTTTGCATGGTTGTATTCAGTAGCGCCAACTTTTCAAAAATATTGGGTGGGCTGAAAATTTTTTGAGTAATATAATTTAATTTAATTCCCATGTATTTCCCCCCTTAGTGTGTATGTGTGTGGAGAGAGAGGAAGAGCGAATGACTAAAGATAATAATACGAAATTAAATTATGTTTTTTCTAAGAAATTTTTTTAATTACTATAATTTAATTATAATTTTATAAATAATTTTATTAAATTATATTCTTATAAGTTCTTCTTTATAAATACATTAATATTTATTTTAAATAACGTTGGAATTGCTAATTATTGAAAGTGAAAAATTAAATGTCAAGAAAAGCATACATTTTAGTCACCTAAGTGCCTTATCAATTCAAGATATCAAAACAGATGGAAAAATGGACAGGAAATTTGTTTTCGTGAAAAATTTAACAATACATCCGCTTAAGGGGTTTTCAATGCTCCTACAAGTCTAATGGATGTCCTTACTGTTTTTTTTTTTTTGTTTGTTTTTGTTTTGTTTTTTACAAAATTATACTGAGAACGTTAATAAAATCAAATTTCATTTCAGCGATTAAATAAATAAATAAATAAATAAATAAATAAATAAAAAGCAATTTAACAAATTACAACGACCATTTGGAAAATGATTTTTTCGAAGACTAAAATTTGAGACATACCAAATCGCACGGAGTTGATCATACATTACGTACGCCATGAATTAAACATTAATAGTGTTATTACACGTAAAAATTGCAAGCGACAAAAATCGCCTGCGACCCATCAGATTTCTTAAAACTTACGTATTATCCACCTGAAACTTACGTATTATCCAAGCATTTCATTGGCTGTTCGGGAAAAGGCTTTTCCATCGTCAGATTCCCAAGAAATCTGACGACCCATTTTAAATGAAATTTCATTCTTAAACTTCTAAACATCCCACAATATTACTTTTTAAACCGTCGTATAGAGAGAAAAATGTACTTTTAAATGCAATTTGTTTGAAAGCTGTATCTCAATTTGTTTCTGAGTTATTAATTTTTTTTGTAGTTTTTATTACTTTTTTGTTATAGTGGTAACAGAAGTATCCATCTCTGTTGAAAGTAAAGGGAAAATACAGATTACTGTATAGACCCATCAGAAAACGAATAAAATGCGGATTCAACTAATAAAACGCTTCTGATATATTTTTGATTTCCTACCCTGACAGAGGACAATAACCATTTTTCCAAATGGTTAATAAATTGCGAATTAAATCAATTGAAGTTAGGTAGACGGAGAGATCAAATTATTGGGTGAGCTCGCGCCCCATGGGCCCATATAAGTTGGCGCGACTGGTTATATTTGTGCATAAAAAAATTGTTTGTTTTTTATTTTTGTGATAAAAACTGTTTTTAAACGACAAATTTACTAATTTTATGAAAGAAGAACTGATTGTCAAGCTAAATAAAATTATTTTAATAGCCCTATACTGTCCAATGTTTTAGGAGATAATATTAACTTACTTAAAAATCAAGGAACTCAGTAATCCAGTATTGAATAGTAATCCTTTAAACATAAAAATAAAATAATTAGGCTTTTCTATCAAAAGCGTAATCGTTTCAATTGTAATCGGTTTTTTCTCTATTGCGATGTACAAGAAAGTCTTTGGAAGAAAGATTATTTACAGTAGGATGATATCATCTGCCTAAGCTTCGAGCAATATTTCTGGATTAATCTTTATACATATGTGTCATTCTATTACAAAGTTTGGATTTAGATAGAATATGTTCTCAAATTATAACATAATTATGTCGTAATAAATCAATGAAAAAAATCTACCCCAGTTTTTAAATTGAAAGAAAAAAAGTTCAAACATTTGAAGAGCTAAGTGGAAGAACATGTTAAGTAACAAAAATTACATTTGAAAAAATTTGAAGAGAAAGTTTTGCTGTAAATTTTAATGATTTATTTTCTGTTTGATACCATGTGTTTAAAATATTAAAAGGTATAGTAATAAACTCTCTCAGAAAAACTATTCATATTTAATTTTCAAATATTAAAAATTATTAATATTATTGACATTATTAAATATTAAAATATTAAATATTAATGAATAATGTCTTAAATCTTCAAGACTAAATAGAATCTTAGTGTTTTAGCTTCACCGTGTGATAGGATACCTCATAGTGCTTTCAACCAAAAGATAAAAACAAATTTTAGAAAATGTAGCATAACATGTTCATCCACTCAGCTCTTCATTTATTGCATTAATTTATTGACAAATGGAAAGTCATATTTTGTGAATGTCGTCACTTTAAATTTTGATGAATTTATAGTTATTTGATTTTTTGTATATGTAAATTTAAAAAAACTTATTTTATTTTTTATTTTGGGGGAGTTAAAAGGTTTTATTTATTATTATCATTATTATTCAATTATTTTTGAGACGATTGAACAAATTTCCAGATTGAATAAAATGATTTTGATTAGATAAAATTATTTATTTTTTATAATGATATATTGTTTTTTCTTTTATATTAATCTATTTTTACAGTTTTGTTTTTTAATTTTTAAAATAAATAATTGAAAGGATTTATAAAATATTTTGCTCATAAAATGTGGTTTTCTTTAAAATACATATTCATTTTTAAATGTTATTAAATAATTTAAATTATTAATTGGGATATTTAAAAAAAGAAATCCTAATTTTCATATGAAATGATTTGATTTTAAACATTCTTGTATTTATTTAATTAATGTAATTAATATTTTTATTACTATTTTTAATAGTTTTTATTGTTGTTGTTTTCAGTTAAACTCTTATTCTAACATCTTTCCCCGATGTAAAAATTTCTTAAACTGTCATTTTATATCAATTATTTAAAAAATATATTAAGTTATTAATTAGCATCTATTAAGTAACATTAGCTAATAATAGTTAATAAGAATTAATAAGAAATAATAGCTGTTAATGATCGTTAATAATAACTTAATTAATAACTAATAATTATTTATTTTCTTGTAGAAAAGCTTGACTTTAATTCGAAATAAAACTAATGAAGCAAAAAGATGAGGGGTTGTATCCAAATAGTAGTAGGTGCGATATTGTGTATGCTAAATTGGCACTAATCAATGGATATATGGATACAACCCCTCATGTTTTTGCTTCATTTTGGTAACAGCGGATTTTGAGCTTATTCTATAAACGATTATTATCAGACTTTTCAAACTATATTTTTGAGACTTTTACAAAAGTTTCTCTATACATTTAGCTAACACATTATGCACATTATATTATAATAGCACCAGATTAATAATATTAGATTTAACAAATCTTTCCGACTGTCTTGGAAAAGGGCAAAATTGTAATGTTGTTTTTTCTGCATCTTGTTTTAAATGCTAAAAAAAATGATTCTTTGAACATTTTATAAAAAAAAACTTAATAACGAATATGAATGCAATCCTTGGAAGTATTAATCATTGTTCAATGTATTAAAAATACATTAAATCAATAGAATTACAGTAAATTCTGTCTAAGGCGGACTCTGTATAAGCCGGAAATCTGTCTACCGCGGAAAATTTTTCAAGTCCCGGCGAATCCATAGAAAATTACATTATTTCATGCTGCATAAGGCGGAATCTGTCTAACGCGGAAACGGAAAGGTTTTTATGGTCCCTCCGAAACCAAAATTTTGCACAAGCCGGAAAAAATGATAATTAAAAAATTAAAGGCATTTTGTTTATTAAACTTTAAAACTGATAAGTCAAATACTCAATGTCGAGCATGTTAGTTAAATTCCGTAACACTTTGAAAAAGTTAATCGAAAAGAACAGAAACTGTTTAAATTTTAAGGAATTTATACTTATGCCATTTTTTCATATACAAAATTGCAAAATTTAAAAGTTAAAGTTAATATTTCTAGTAGAATGAGCATTCATCAAAATACATATTTCAGAAAGTACAATATATTATACTTTAAGGTTGTACTCAAATTCAAAGTTACAGCGTTCTGTCTCATTCTCGAAGTTTATTTATTTATTTATTTTGTGTGTGTGTGTGTGTGTGTAAACATCCAATTCGCATGTATTACAGCAGTACTAAGAAATTGAATAGCGTTTCTCATTTATCTATAAAGACAAAAGATCTTTCCGAATTTCAGTTTTCAACCGATTTTCGAGTCAGGAAAATCAATGAAAGGTCATCATCTTCGAGAGATATTTATTTATTTATTTATTTATTTTGGGTGGGGGGGGGGAGTTTTTTTGCATAAGCCGGAATATTGTCTACCACGGAAAATTTTCTCAGTCCCGATCGATTCCGCCTTAGACAGAGTTTACTGTATATTACTTTAAATATTGCTTGTATTGCAGTGAAACCTGGAGCTTAGGGAACGTATTAACACGGGCTTGTCAGTGAGGGGGTTAAGATAGTATTTGCTGCAATAGGACATTTTGCCAACAATTGAAATTTCAAGGTAATTTTTCATTAAAAAAGTTTCACATTCATTTTCAGGTCATTAATCCTTTTATATATATATACACTATATAGCCAAAGGTGACCGGTCACTTGCGATTTTAGACGTTTTGTTAAATATCTAGAAAAATACATGAGGAATTAACCTGAAACTTCAGGTGTGTAAACAGTATAGTATAGGTCATATATTTCCGCGAAGTTTTTTTTCCCGAAACCCCACGGGGGACCGTCAAAAAATTCAAAAAGAACGAATATCTTTTGGATAACCCTGTAAAAATGAATGCAGCAAAAGCGTTTAAACTCGAGATTATTAATAAGTGGCTTATTGTAATATACTGTGTTCATTTTTATGAGGATAGCATGTATACTCGTAGAGAAATTAAAGTTTTTATAAAAACAGTCCCAAATTTTGCCAAGTTTTTTGCTTATAATTTGCAGATTTCTTAATATAAAAAAAAGTTTTTTTCAGAAAATATGACGAACAACATTGTACATAATACTCTGCAGTCAGAATTAAAAAATAATAAAAATTGGATAAAAAATAAGCAGGTTTATTAAAAAATGTTTCACTGCGCATGCGCGAATGCAGTCAAAATATAATGTGCATAATGTGTTAGCTAAATGTATAGAGCAACTTTTGTAAAAGTCTCAAAAACATAATTTGGAAAGTCTAATAATAATCGTTTATAGAATAAGCTTAAAATCCGCTGTTCCTAAATGAAGCAAAAGCATGAGGGGTTGTATCCATATATCCATTGATTAGTGCCAATTTAGCATACACAAAATTGCATATACTACTGTATTTGGATACAACCGCTCATCTTTTTACTTCATTTTGGGAACAACGGATTTTGAGCTTATTCTACAAACGATTATTATCAGACTTTTCAAACTATATTTTTGAAACTTTTATAAAAGTTGCTCTATACATTTGGCTAACACATTATGCACATTATATTTTGATTGCATTCACGCATGCGCAGTGAAACATTTTTTAGTAAACCTGCTCATTTTTCATCCACTTTTTATTATGTTTTAATTCTGACTGCAGAGTATTGTGTGCAATGTTGTTCGTCATATTTTCTGAAAAGAACTTTTTTTTTATATTAAGAATTCTGCAAATTATAAGCAAAAAACTTGCCGAAATTTGGGACTGTTTTTATAGAAAACTCAATTTCTCTACGAGTATACATGCTATTCTCATAAAAATGAACACAGTATATTACAATAAGCCACTTATTAATAATCTCGAGTTTGAACGCTTTTGCTCCATTAATTTTTACAGGGTTATCCAAAAGATATTCGTTCTTTTTAAATTTTTTGACGATCCCCTGTGGGGTTTCGGGAAAAAATCTTCGCGGAAATATATGACTTATACTATACTGTTTACACAACTGTAGTTTCAGGTTAATTCCTCATGTATTTTTCTAGATATTTAACAAAACGTTAAAAATCGCAAGTGACCGGTCACCTTTGGCCATATAGTGTATATATACAGTAAATTCTCTGTGTAAGACGGAAATCTGTCTAACTCGGAAAGATTTTCAAGTCCCTGTGAATCCATAGACATAGAGTAAAATTTCTCTAAGGCGGAATATTGTCTACCACGGAAAATTTTCTCGGTCCCGATCGATTCCGCCTTAGACAGATTTTACTGTATATATATAAAGAATAAAATACATGATAATTATGTCATGTGGTAATATCACCGAAATTATAGAATCGCTGAAATTTTTAAATGATCTTGATTAAGTCTTTATATAACGCATTTATATAAATTTTAATTAAATTCCTGTAATTTATTTTTAATTAAAATAATATTTTCTGCAGTAAGACATCTTACCAACACTCTTAAAAATTTGCAAAAAAGTCCAGTATTCGGTTTTATTTATAGAAAACGGCTACATAACCATAATTTATTTCTATCTCGATCATAATTTGGTCAATTATGGTCAGATAAGCTTCATGATAAGGTCAAGTAACCGTTATCTTTAAAAACCATCGAATGACTGGACAGTTTGCTGCAGATTTTTAGCGTTGAATAGTTCAAATTATAAGAGGGTGTATGACTAAGTTTTTGCCCTCACATAGAAATAACTGAGTGAAATTTATGAAATTGCTACATTGTATTAAGGGGTCGGTCAAGTATTACGTAAGCAGTAAGTGGGGGAGGGGGGGTCCAGTGTCTGCTTATTTTTGCTGACAAGGGGGAGAGGGGGGTAACGAAAATTCTTACGTAAGCATTAGACAATGAAGCAACTAATAGTTTAACAACAAAAAGCAAAAGAGCATGATTTAGATGAGCGTTCTACGGATGTTGAACGACTTGAGAAAAAAGATATGGAGTAAACAAGGACTGGAAACGAGGATCATTCCAGCCCACCACTACATTGAAAACTTAATAATAGAGAATGCAGAAACATGGATTCAAAGATCTTGGACACCAGACTAGAAATGTGAACGCCAAACACTTAATATTCCTATGATTCTTGTTAAAATTTTTTAGTTATGTGTTTAAATAAGTTAGAGCCGGTTGTATTTCTTAAAGTTTTTTTTGTTTTTGGTCAATGCGATAAATAACAATATATAAAAACTATTTTGTATTCTATGAATTGTTTAATGCCATAAGTAACAATATATTAAACCGATTTTTTTTTTCCTTCAATACCACAACCCCTATATGTCTGTTTAGATTAATGATGCAATTGATCGCTAACTCTAATTTTTTATGGCAAACAATGTTGATGTTAGAATGTCATAAAATCTTACGTAAGCAAAGGGGGGGGGGTCTAGTATTTGCTTATTTTTCTTTATAAAGGGGAGGGAGGGGTACAAAATTATTAAAAATATGCTTACATCATACTTGAACGGCCCCTTAGTCCTTTTCTATATAGTCACTGTGCACTGTAAACACATTTCTGCAAACGGTATTTCAAGGAGAGTAGGGCGGATATTTTCCAGGAGGCGCGATAGTAGACCCAAATGGGGGTCATTTTTCTAACTTTTGCTGAGCCCCACATGTGACATTGTTGGAAAGGCCTGTGACCACTCATTCATGCTATCCACCTCCTGAGCCCCTCCCACCAAATTTGCCTCCCCCCCCGGGGGCATGAATGGTGTCCGAAAAATTTAGAAAAGTGTCCTCCGGCGATAAAATTTGGGGAGATGGGCTCGGGAGATGCACAGCATGAATAAGTGGTCACAGGTTTTTCCAACAATATGTCACATGTGGGGGTCCGCAAAAGTTAGAAAAATGCCCCCCTTTGGGTCTACTATCGAGCCTCCTGGAATACATCCTCTCCCCTCTCTTTGAAATACAGGTTGCACAAATGTTACTGTGCACACTGACTAGAAAAGGACTCATAAAATGTAGCAATTTCATAAATTTCACCCAATTATTTCTATGTGAGGGCAAAAACTTATTCATACACCCTCGTAGCTTCATAATGTATTTTAAATATTTTTAAAATAATCTCTCGTAATTAGTTTTAAATCATTTCTTATTTTCAAAATTATATATTTATTAATCATTCGGATTAACTTAAAAATGTAAACTCATTGGAAAATAATATTACAATAAATAAAAATTAAGCTTCTTTTTTATTCTTTTTATTAGTACAGTTGGCCCCGCTTAATTGCATACAGTTGGTTTCACTGAATTATATGCATTTAAGCGAGGACAGCAATTAATGTTATTAGTATACGTTATAATTTGATTATGTACCACAGATATGATAAATATTAATGGACAATAATTATTTACCTAATAAATTAAAAACTATTGTATTAATAACTTTGATAAATTATTTCTAACAATATATGTAATAAAGTATGAGGTATTATAACACTATTTACGGTACATGGTTAAATTTTTCATTATAATTTATGTGAAAAATAAAATGAAAGTTAAATATAAATATTTTGCTTTTAAATAATAATCTTTGAAAATAAAAGTTTCTGCATAAATTCTTTTTATTTAATTATTTGCCAATTTATCTCTCTTTTTTTCCGCCTACACAAAAAATCCTTTAGGAATTTTTTTTTTCATATCTCGACATTACATTTCTCCACTTCCAGCGCTAAATATTGGTCTTTTATTCTTTTGACCGTCTCGATTCTATTTTTCTCCCAATTCCAGATTTTTTTCAAAAAGTACCCCCAGCATCTTGAGTCACTGTATGTATGGCAAGGTTTAAAAGAAAAACACAATTGTCCAAATTCAACACTCTCATAAGTTTCCAGATTTAAGATAAGTCATCTTTCATGACGATTTCTGCTCTTCGATCGTAAATATAACAAACTATAGTTACAAAAAAAAAAAAAAAGTTCATCCTTTTTTTCGCCATTTATCACTATAATAGGAATTCATAAAATCCGGATTACTACTTAGATTGGAAATATTTATGCAATTAACCAGGGATTGTTATGCGATAAAACGAGTATATTTAACATTAGCATTATGGGGAACGTTTCTGTTCCACGGCATTCTATGCATATAAGCGGGGTATGCAATTATCCGTTACCCGATTAAATGGGACCGACTGTAATTCCTTTTACGTATTCAAACAAAAATACAGATATAACAGATACAGCTGGAGTGGAAATTCATTCTGTGAATTTCCATGCTATTGCAGAGAGTTTTAATTTCTTTCATCATAATTATACCATTTTATGTTCAAATTACTATCTCTTATACTGAAAGTGAACTCCTTCCGTTAAATGAGGTATAATTATAGGTAATCTGTTAAATAATGATTGCTTGGTTTTATGACAAATGTACGTGAAATTCGTGTAAAACATGCTTGTGTAGAATTGTCCATGAAAAACGTTAGGTTAATAAATGATGGGGCGTTTTATATTAAGAAGATACCGCAATAAGCACGATCTAATTCAATTTTAAAAAATATTTTTTGTGTTGTAATTTTTCTTAATAAATTCTGGTTTTGAAATGATATACAGTTTGATGAAGAAAATCTTGTAACACTACATGAAAGCGTATATTTTGTGCATATAAACATGTTTTAAAATTTACTCTCATACTGAAGTTGATGAATAACACATCAATGTGAAGATAATTTTATAGAAAATTAAGTTATCCAGTACTACATAAAAGCGTATATTTTGTTCATATATAAACACGTTTTAAAATTTAATTTCATGCTAAAATTATATAAATACACAATTGTGAACATGCTTTTATTAGAAAATTGAGTTCAGCAGCAATACACAAAAGCATATCCTTCGTATATGTAAAAGCGTTTTAAATATATAATTTCTTACTGAAGTAAATAAGTAATACATCAATGTAAAGATAATTTTATAAAATAATAGACGTAATATGACAACATTTTTGTAAACGTAACAGAAAAAGGAAATAAAACATGAAGCTAATATAGATATTTTAGTTTTCTTTTTCTGTTATATATATATATATATATATATATAGAGAGAGAGAGAGAGAGAGAGAGATGACAAGTAAATGTTAAATAAAAAAATAATAAGGTAACATTACAAAATATGAAATATTTTTAATAAATTCAACGAATTTTCTGAAATTTTTCTCTCTCTCAATTATTTGTAATCTACCAAATTTAAAATTGAAGTTAATTCTTAGACTGTGATTTTGCACCCAAAATATGTTTACAAGGACTATTGCAGAACTTTTGCACTAAGCTTTATATAGATTTTAAAAGTTTAAAAAGAAAACTTTTGAACTGTTTATATGAAATTATTTTTTATTTTCAAGATTATCGCAGACACAATTTTTCTATCTATTAGATTTCGAATTATATTTGTGTTAAATTATTTTATTATTTTTCATGCTGTTTTATAGTGTTATTAATGCTATAATTATAACAATCCAACATAGGAAAATGAATGTTTTAAAACATGAATTACTAAAAAATATTGTTTTAAGATATTAATTTTCTATTTACGATTTCAAATTGTATAATTTGAAAAATTGTAATCGCTTTTTTTATAATAAGTGTAAACATTAAAAAATATATTTAGCGAGTGATCGCTTTGCTCAGCAGTTTTAATCATCAGTTTGTTAGTATTGTTGTTGCTATTCATTTTTGAATAGATCAGTATCTGCTATAATTATTTTTAAATTATTGCATGTTATGTTAAGTATGTAGGTTTAGTTACGCAAGGAAAAAATAAAACGTTAGTTCGAAGAGTATTACAATAAATGATATATACATATATATATATAAACTTTCTGTACAATAATACCATTGAAAGATAATGAAAATGACCAATAATATGAAAACACAAACACCACATAAACCAGATGTTATTTAAAAAGTATAGTTTCATGTACTACCGTATGAGGATTAAAATGGAAGAAAAAAATAAAAATATGGATATAGAATAAAATAAAAATAATTAAATGAATATATTTAGTGAATTAGTGATATTGTGCTTGATTTTTTATTACTAGTTAAAGGTTCCACCTTTGTTTTGTATAATGTCAGTGTTATGAATTGAAGTTAAATTTATTAATTTATTAATTTAATTTTAGTAATTGGAAATAGATGATGATTTGTAATTATATAATGGTTATATATATATGTGTGTGTGTGTGTAACCATTATATAATATTATAATTCATCATCTTTTAAAAAATAATAATAATTAATAAATTGAGTATCATACATATAAATTTCATAATTGAGTATCATACATTAATAGTAATTTCTATCATTTGCTCCATTGTAAAAGAAGGCATAGTAACAGATGCAGGTAGATCTGAAAATCATTGCGTAAAATCTTATGCTACTGTTGGAAGCTACTGGTTTTTAATTTTTTTCATCATAATTATACTTATTAATGATCAGATTGCTATATCCTGTACTCAAAACGAACTTCCTCCACTAAATGAAACAAAATTGTAGGCAATCTAGGAGATAATAGTTACTTAACTTACGAGAAATATACGTGATAATACAAATATATATGATATTTGGGAAAGACATGTTAGTAGAAAAATTACCATGAAAATCATTAATATCTGAATTGATTGGGCGTTTTATATTAAAAAGCATACCATAATGAAGTGGTTCAATTGAAAAATTGCATGCTGGTCTTTAAAATGATACAGGAGGGACTGGAGGTTAACTGCCACAGGGGCTAACAGAACAAATGGATTTTCTCGTAAAATAGATCTGTTAATCGTTCAAACTTTTTTTCGATTGATTGAAGTACCAGCATTACTCAAGCACATGAACTGAATATTTTTTCCCCATTAGCTGATTTCAAAATATATAGAAAAACAGTCCTAAGACCTGCCTAAGTGTGAGGGATTTTTTATGTTTAATAAACACTTGTTTTAAAAGAGTATTAACTCCATTTTTAACAATATGATGATGAAGCTTTTAACCAATGCTACTAATTTTAAATCTTTGTTTTGTGTTAGTGATAAATAATTAATCTATAATAATACTAACGCAGTTCAAAATGGTTTAGGAAATAGTGGGACATGTCAGAATGGGGACCCCAAGCCTCCCTAAGAAATTAAAAATCCTGTACAAAACATTTTGTTGAAGTGAGCTCCAGCATCGCTTAATGTGCATCTGAAACATCTGAATGTATGGAGTAATGTTTATAAAGAAACATTTAGTGTTATCAGTATGAGATATTTTTCTCATCATCAGAATGATCATAGATATTTTTTTATTTATAAAAGTTTGAATTATGTCGGTGTGTTAAATAAAATTTTAAATATTATTAATGCTGATTATAACGATCACATACAAGAAAATGAATTTTGTAAAATACAAGTCGCTGAAACACATTGTTTTATATAACGTTAATTTTCGATTTACGATTTCGCGTTTAAAAAAAAAAAATTGTCTATATTAAAAAAAGCTTAAAAATTTGTAAATCTGAATTGGTCACAAGACTCATTTTGCTTAGTAGCCGCACTTTATTTTATTTATTTTGATTATTTATATTAGAATTACATACATATCTAATGAAAATATAATTTAATTTTTAAAAGCGTTGCGTGTAAGATATAGGTTTTTCACAACTAGTGATGAATTCAGGGAATAGTTTGGGGATTAATTACCCACCCCTGGAGCTGCAAGATTCCCTGCCGGAAAAAAATGTCTGAACTCAAGACCGCATACAATATTGTACTAGACCAACTGCATAATTATTATTTTAAGTATTTGTGTAATCTTGTTTCATACTTTTTGCAAATCGTGCTTTTTTTATTACTGGAATTTTTACGATAACTTTACTTTTACCATTCTGTTATTAAGATCAAATTTTAAAATATTTATTTTTCTTACAGTATAATTTAATGGAAACTCTCTTTCATAGATTGGAATCATATTGGAAACTCTCTATCTAAAAAAATTTAAAAAGTTTTAATTTAGTAGATGTTGATATTTCATTTAAAATTATTATTATAGTTCGTGTTTTGTCTCATCAGAAAAACTAGTTTATGAATTAAACAACTGATTCAGAAAACCAATGCTTAATGTTATTTTGCTAACCATTAAATATAATAGTAACCAATCAGCTTTGTAACAAGGATGAATTTTTAATCTTTGCAAGCAGCAATCGATTTTATTTATTTTCATGTGTCTTCAATTTTTTTAAAATTTCAATATGATTTATTCATTTTAAAATTTTTATCATATTGCAAACATATAGTCAGATTTCCATAAACCTCTCGTGTAATATTTAGTATTATCTTTTGCATTATCCTGTAAAAGAAACATCAATTCATTCAAATACAACGTGTTAGTAGCTAAAGCTTAAATGTTCGAGGTTGCAATAATAAGTGACAGCAAATAAAACATCGGATTTAGAAAAGACAATAATACAATTATAATACTGTAAAGCACCGTTTATACGTTTCTCATTTATATGTCATTTCAGTGCAATCCCGATTCATCCCTATGTATTTTAATGTTGTAATGTTTCATTTATACGACGCATAACGTATGTTATACGTCGTTTCTTTCTTACCGCAACTGATTTTCTCAGAATTTTTTCTCCCGGCGTCGGTTTTTTTTCTTTCCGGCTAGTAATATTTTGGGAAAATGAAATATAAAGAACGTGTGTGACTGCTGCAGGGGTTATTTCAAGTTCGTGGAATTTGTGGAGGAAATGATATAAAAAGAATGCGCAGTGGGCGGCCTTCATTGACACCACACTTAGAACGTTTTTTTTATTTCTCACAATATGACTGATCCAAACATAATGCTTTGCTTAAGTAAATCCGTAAATCCGCACGTCAGAAGACGATTAAAGATTAACTTAATTAAATTTGTTTGTATGAGAATGAAAAGAGGTATAATTCAAGGTGTGCAGCTGATACAAGGTTTGATTCTTCTCACTTATTTTTTACTTTCAGAAATGATTATTTAATAATTTTTTTCAATGTTTTAACTTTCCCCCACCCCCAATATATAGTGCATTTTAAACAACCGAAAATGGTAGCAAAATTAAATTTCTATAATTATTAGATTTATATACAGTCAAAGATTTTACACCTTAGACGACTGCAATTTCGATTGCACGTCTTTCTTAGTTATATATCGTTTCAGAACGGTCCCCAGAAAAACGTATAATCGGTGCTTTACTTTCTAAATATACCTAACCTTAAACAATAATGTATCAGCCTTTTTCCCCTCTCGTCTTAAAGTTATAACATTATTAAAATGCTATCGAAAAATATATACCTCACATATAATATACTGATTTTTAACACTTTCCAACAAAGTTGAAAAATGTTTATGCATTCGGTTTGTCTGTCCGTCAGTCCGTCTGGCCACGCTCTAACTCCCGTACATATACTCGGATCTTCATGAAGTTGATGAAGGTTAT
This sequence comes from Maratus speciosus, assembly GCA_963932465.1. NCBI lineage: Eukaryota > Metazoa > Arthropoda > Arachnida > Araneae > Salticidae > Maratus > Maratus speciosus. The sequence goes on along the minus strand of OZ010797.1, from coordinate 429,867,913 downwards.
TTAGAGTCACCAAAGCATGTTTGGTATTGTATATGAAGTATGTAGGATTAATCGTTCATTTACAGGGGCACTCAAAAGTACTCCGTTACATTATGGTATATGGAGAATAACTCCCGCAAATATACTCGGATTTTCATGAAATTGATAAAGGTTATTGAGGGTCACAAAAGCATGTTTGATATTGTATATGAAGTATGTAGGATTAATCGTTCATCTACAAGGGCACTCAAAAGTATTCCATTACATTATGGTATATGGGGGAAAAATCGTTTGCAGAATATTTTAATGACATTATGCTATTTCAAATGTATTGAAACTGATATAAATCACTTAATTTCACTACGATCACTTTAGAACAGGACATTCATAGCATTTTTTATTCATTTACAGGGACACACAAAAGAAATCGGTTGCAGTACAATACTGTCTTTGAGTAATAATTGCCGGTGTGCACGGTTTAAAATTCGGTATGCGCTTTTAAATTTAATTAATTTTTTGCATCTTACCCGTTATATACAAATTCTATACCTCAAATACAGGGCTGCACAAAAGTATTCACGTACCGTTCTCCTTATTAGAGGAAATTGCTGAAGGTAAATTTTCAACTGAAGTATGTGTAGCTCTTAAGTGAACTAAATTTTGGCTTGCATGTAGCTAATAGATTTAAATCTATAAATCATATACAGGGCTGAAATTCGCATAATTTTCCGATTGTGGATGGGAACAGCTGAAATTGGGTTCTGAAATATATTATGCGTTTCCATATGGTTGAATTAGACTTATATTTTAATTTTTTAAACAGTGCAGTTTTGTTACATTATTCTGAATGTGTTGGAAAGTGTTTATAATCTATGCTTGACGCATGATTTTTTCTTACTTGTTTAAATTATCCTCGATCAAACGATTGCATGCATCACTTTCAGTAAGTATTTAATATTTCAGTTAGTTACAGTATTATACTAACATGAAATCATACTAACTCATAGGTGCCAAAATTTACGCTTTCTTCTGACCACTAAAATTTTATAGTAAATGCTGTCTTATTTAATCGGCAAAATCTCACGATTAAAGAAGGCGAAAAGCTCTATTAAATTTTAGTGATAGCGAAAAAGCGTAAAAGTTGGCAGCTATGCTAACTCGAATATCATACTAACTCGAAATAATACTCGAATATCATACTAACATGAAATATTGCCCTAACGTGTTTATATTTTTCCAATATTTCACCGATGTTGACAATAAATGTTTAGTTATTTCATTGTCAAAATTTCCAATTCCTCTATATTGGCGATTGCAAATATTTGTAATACAAATCCAATATTCCTTTAATTAGAAGTATTTCATCGGAAATATTATCAATGTAAATCCAATATATCCATTGGAAGTCTTTCGAATGAAAACAATATTGGCGCAATATTAGAACTTGATATATCTAATATAGTCAATATTGGTTTGATACAAAGATCTGATATCTGAACAAACCGGAAGCAGGTTATTTTAATATAGGAAGTCATATAAAATCAAATTTATTCTAAGACATATATTTTATAAAATAATACACGAATATTAAAATATAATTTTGATAAAAATCGAATTATTTATAAGTTTTTAATAACTTTCAACAGAAATATTCATAAGCCACCCTATTCAACAAAAGGAAATGTAAGTTAAATTCCTAGAAACTACCATAAATTTCATCGACCGTAACGTAATTATAAAGATAGAATTTTGTGCTTTTTATTTCACTTACTTGCATTTTGTGATAGTAACTTAATTAATGAAGATTTTAGAAGTAGATATTTTAATAACATTATTTAAATGCACTTCCAAAAATGTCTAACCTTAAACAATAATGCACTTTTCGGATACTACAACGAAACAACAACGTAAAATCATGCATTAAGCATAGATTATGAAGAACTTTCCAACGCTTCCTGAAGGCTTTAACAGATCTTCACCCATTTAAGGTTGTTCTCAATTCCAAAAGGGCAACTGGATGACATAAGTTTTAATTTATTTTTGTTCGGAAATGCATGAAACTAACAGGTGTTGTTGTTAAGGGGCCGCTGCCCTGAAACTCCCAGAACTCGAAATCCCATGTTAACCTATGGGAAAACTTTCAAGCGCGATTACTCATTACCTAATATGATTATTAAAATACCGTTTACACCATCAGAAAGTAGACGTCAGATGCCGATGATGTGTGTTTTTAAAAATTGTCTACGTAAATTTTAAGTATGTTTAAGAAGATAAGGTTTAATCAAATGGAAATTTCAAAGTCTATAGGGATTTTTTATTTACTTAAAATTTACGGATATAATTTTTAAAAACGCACATCATCGGCATCTGACGTCTACTTTCTGATGGTGCAAACGGTATTTTAATAATTACATTAGGTAATGAGTCATCGCGCTTGAAAGTTTTCCCATAGGCTAACATGGGATTTCGCGATCGGGAAATTTCAGTGAAGCGGAGCCTTAACAAATTATGTCATCGAACTTTTCCGTTTTTTTTGTTTTTTTTTTTTTTCAAACGCCTTTATAGATCTTCCAGAAAATAGTGTCAAAGTGGACGTTTTAAAACGAATTTCTCGACCAAAGCAGAAAAACCAGTCAACGAAGGAAGAAAAAGCCTTGTCACGTGATCAAAAACGCTTATAACTCGATAGATAATTCATTTGTCAAAAAATGGAAAACACAATTCGATTCCAAACCGCGTCTATAGTCAGGCCTTCCAATTTTATATCTTTCCATTAAAAAAGGAATTTGCAAAAGTGTCAAAACATTTTGCGCTTGTTGAGCAGAGCAGTTGAGTTGCCTTAATAAGGTGAAAGGTGTCGTCTAAGTAAAGAATTTAAAAAACGAATAACACATTTGATAACCCAATTTCAGAAATCACTATCATTAGTCGGAAAAGATCCGAATTCTTTTGTGCTGCCCGTATATGATCTACAGATTTGCATACATACTACATAGTATGCTAAAATTAATTCAGTTAGGAAACGCTCCACGCAGTTGTAACTTCCCCTTCAGCAATTTCCGTCAATAAACAGAAGTGTACTTGAGATATTTTTTGCTGCCCTGTATATCATCTCTAGAATTTATATACACTAAGTAAAAGGTAAAAAATTAGTTTAAATTAAAAACATGTACCATAACTTACAACGCAGTGCCAGTACTTATTGTTCTTAGGCAGTACTGTAACCGAATTCTTTTGTGTGTCCTTGTAAATGAACGAGGAATGAAGCTTTCTCACAAAATTTCAACTTTCACGAATAAAAATCTGGTGAAATTAAAATTAATAAAATGACATTTAAACTTATAGACGAATGCCTTAATGATTCAAAATAAGGGGGAAATGGTCAGCAACGACGATTTTTTAGGTGCGTTCGTAATTGCCGAAACGTCGGTGAAGGCTTACTGTGGAGACACGAAAAGTTTTGATTTCCGTTTGTCTGTCTGTCTGTCTGTCTGTCTGTTCCGCGATAACTGCCGCAAAAAGCACCCGATCAGCTTGAAATTAATTGGGCATATTCGTGAGATACCCGGACGTAGCTGTATAGTTTTTGGTTAAATTTGGTTCATTCGTTCGGAAAATATGGAAGATTTTATTTTTCTTTATAATGCTTTTCTACGGCAAGTCAGACGATTTTCAAATTTCGATTTGTTGAAAGAAAATGGCACGTTTGATTAATGGATTTAAATGTCAAATTATGGATACTAAAATTCCAAATAAGGGTTTTAAATTATTCCTATTATATTGAAGTTTTATCAATATATCTATCAGATTTTTTTATTTACGTGTATAATGTTTTGAGGACATTTATACATGTATTCCAATAATATAAAGAATTTTTAAATTAATTTTCTTGTTTTACATGATACATATTTCTTTTTTTTGCCCCCTTTTCTTCGTTGCCTAGCGACTGTTATTCGTAGCCTATCATTGCGTCAAATATGGATGAAGTTAGTAAATTACGTTAATTTTGTTGCAGGCACTATTAAAAGGCTATCACAAAAAATATTTTATCGCGCCAAATCGATGCAATTTATGCAATCAACAGTGGGCACGATAATGAATTATTTTCCAGTAGATTTATAGATCTCCAGATATGCATATTTTGGGGGGCTTTTAATATGTTATTGCTATCGCATGGATCAGGAGGTTTAAACTAATGTTTAACCATGCTATAAGTGAAAAAAAAGTACAGTTAAAGGCATGTAAATCCTTTTTAACACTTTCCAACATGGATGAAAAGTATTTATGACTTCAGTTTTTCTATCTGTCGCCTGCCGTGTTTCTCTACGTGCTCTAACTCGCGTAAATATAGTCGGGATTACATGTAATTGATATACGTTATTGAGATTTGCCAAAGTATGTTTGGTATTAAAAATGAAGAGTGTATCATTCATAGCTTAATTACAGGGGCACTCAAAACTATTCCGTTACATTATAGTCTTTGGGAAAAATCGTCTGCGGTGTATTTTAATAATGTCACACAATTTTAAACGTAATGAAATTTATATACTTTATTAAGGTGCACTAGAACCTGGTTACTATAAAATATGTTATGTGTACCACTTACAGCATGCGTACAGGGAACTCAAAAGTATTCATAATATTACAATCTTTGAAGAAAATCCTTTTGTGGCGTTTTTTAATGATGTTACTCTGTTACAAAATAATAAAATTGATATGTATTTTTGAAACATTTTTGTAGTATATGGGGTGCAAAGCATATGTTTTTTTTTTTGTCACACAAAAGTGGTCGATTAAAATGTAGTCTACGGGGTAAAAAAAACTCTTCACAGCTTATTTTAACACATTAGCGACGGGAAACCAGAATTCTTGTTTTTATTCAGAATACATCATTGGCTAAGGGAGGGACTTCTACCTTACAGAAAAGACATTTATATTGTGTTGTCCATATTTTTTATAGATTCTAAGACATTATATATTACATCCGTACATTGAAAGATATTTACTGCTGCATAAACATGAAAAACATATCTCAGAAACCAATTTCCGTGACACTTTCAGAAGAGGGAGGAGCTTCTACTGTTTTTAAACCTAGATTTAATTAAATTGCCTGTCGTCAGTGTGTTAATTGTGTTGCACTAATTCAAACATTATGAAATTAAATTACATTACTGCGGTTGACTACAAGAAGCTTGAATATTATTTGTATCGTATTTATCGTTCATTTATAGGGTCACATAAAAAATTTCGGATACAGTTCTGGTCTATTAGGGATGATTGCTGAAGAGCATTTTCGATTATGGTGTGCGTTTTAACGTTAAGTAAATTTGTGCTTAATAAGTAGTGCTTAAATATTGTATAGACCATGTACAGGGATACACAAATGAATTCGTAAGTATAAATGAAAATGAGCGCGAACTGCTTCAGTGTTTTTTTTTTTTTTTTTTTTTTTTTTTTTTTTTAAGTTATGTATTTCCCAGCCCAATTACATTTAGTATACTAACAAATGTTTGCAGAATTTAAATAGAACCATATACAGAACTCCGCAGAAACTGGATATATGGTGCACACTATGCATACTAATCCCCGAAAATGTGATATGAGCAGTTTTAAGAGGGTTTTTTGTCTGCATTAAATTTAAATGTTATAGACGACGCGTAAAAATCTTCACGTAATATACAGGGCTGTAGAAAAGAATTCATGTACGTTTCCGTCTATTGGTAGAATTTACTAAAGGACATTAACACAATTAATTGATAATTACAAATGTAAATTAAATTACACTACGAAGGGGTTCAGGGGGGCAGAGCCCCCCTGAAGAAATCTACTTTATTATCTAAAAATTACCAGAATAAGTAGCTCATGAGATTTTCAGAATACCATTACATAACAAGGGGTTTAATTTAACGCTTCTAATGTCAGAAACCTTCGAAATATTTTTTCGTTTTATAAATGTTTATGCAATTTGAAAACTTTAAATTTCGTTTTTTGTAGAAAGATTAATATTACTCAAAGGGTGCTAAACACAATGAATTGTAGAGCTGACGTTGAGGCTCCTGATCTGCAGATTTACTAGTTATATAAATACGTAGCATCTATAGTCGTCGTTCAGTCCGTCCGTCTGTCTGTCTGTCTGTCTGTCTGTCCGCATATAACAGAGCAAAAACTACCCAACCGAATGGTCTAAAATTTTTAATGTACGATTGTTGCAAAATTTTGTCGCGCCATTTCAAATTTTATGAAAATCGGATGCATAGTTTAATTACAGGGACAGTCAAAAGTTTTTCTTCACATTACGGCCAATGGGAAAAATTATTGCAAATGCATTTTAATGATGTTACAGCCTTCCGAATGGTCTGAAATCTTAAATATATAATTGTTTCAAAATTTTGGTCGAGCCATTTGAAATTTTAGGAAAATAAGATGTATAGTTTAATTACAGGGGCAGTCAAAAGTTTTCCGTTACATTACGGTCAATGGGAAAAAAAATATTGCAAATGCATTTTAATGATGTTACAGCCTTCCGAATGGTCTGAAATTTTAAATATATAATTGTTTCAAAATTTTGGTCGAGCCATTTGAAATTTTAGGAAAATCGGATGTATAGTTTAATTACAGGGGCAGTCAAAAGTTTTCCGTTACATTACGGCCAATGGGAAAAAAATATTGCAAGTACGTTTTAATGATGTTACAGCCTTCCGAATGGTCTGAAAATTTAAATATATAATTGTTGCAAAATTTTGTCGAGCCATTTCAAATTTTATGAAAATCGGATGTATAGTTTAATTACAGGGACAGTCAAAAGTTTTCCGTTACATTACGGGGAATGGGAAAAAAAAATTATTGCAAGTGCATTTTAATGATGTTATAGACTATGCACTTATGAAGTTAAAAAATATATACATTCAGTACAATATGGGGTACAAAAAATAATTATAAAACTAGTTATAGTACGAACGCACCTCATTTGCCATGTTTGACGAGCAATTTCCGACTTGTTTAATTTATTTATTTATTTAACTGAGGTTTAAGTTAAACTTGCCAGCTAAATTTTCTTTACCATTTTACCTCTCTAACTTTTTATTTTCTTCTAAATTTTTACTTTTAATAAATTTGCATAGTATCCACAGAACATTCAAATAAGAAATAATAGCAAGCAGTGTTCTTTTGGCCAACATGAGCGATTTGGCGAATAAGAAATAAAAAACAGTAGCCAAATTAACAGAGATGTTAACAAAATAGATTCGGCTTGAAACACAGAAAAATCTATCTTTATCCCTTTATTGTATGCCTTTTTTTTTTGCAATATGTTCTAAAATAACCTAAGTTTTTATAATTGCTTATGCAATAAATATTTTCGTTTTTACTGCCGCGACGCTGGAGCATAGATAGTGACTAGCTAATAATAGAGAAATACCTATCGCATAATCCTCTCTAAGTCTTTGCCTGTTGTTAAACTAAATTGTTGTTGAGTCAGTATCTCTATAAATAGAGCAATGTAAATGGCACGGTGCAATTGAACATGTTAAAGCAACATTAATCATTCAGTAACACGCCTAAGAATCTCGACTGTATTGGCACATCACACACACAAACTGAAAACTCGCGATTTGGCGAATTTGACTGTCGGTTTACTCGCCAAATGAAGAATTTTGTTGCGATTTGGCGCAATGGCGAGCAGCAGTGAGAACACTGATAGCAAGGTAGTATTTTTAGTACAAACTTTTGGTGTAACATTGTCTTAAAGGGATGTTAAAGAAGGGACGCTAAAGAAAAAAAAAAAAAAGAGACGGTAAGGAAAATTACCACCTGTTTTTAGGCAAATCATGTTAACACTAAGTGATAGTCACACTGTTCATTGATTTTTAGAAACAGTTATTTACAGTGGATTAAAAAAAATAATCATATTTTACCTCGCAAAGTTTCAGGAATAAACCTTGGGGACGGTAAGACTACCAATAAAGCCACGATGCTTGAAATTGATATTTAAATGCTGATTTAAATTCTGAAGTAAATTTCCTGTCAAAAAATTTTAACTATTATTTCTCTAGCTAACCTGTGCATGAGAAAATTAAATTCTGTGGCTGCATGTGATGTGATTTTCTGTATAATTATTGCAAGAGGGACGGTAAGGAATCTAAAATTTAGGAACAGAGTTCAAAAAATAATAACAAGCCTAAAAATGTGTGCAGGTTAATTTTTTGTTACATGTTTATATAAAACAATAGTCCCAGTTTCGGAAAAAAAATTACACCGAATTACTTTTATTGAAACAGATTTATACAGACAGCTCCAAACTTAAAAATCAGCATCAGGGACACAAGACGGTAAGGAATTTCGTGGTATATTTGGACCCCCAACATCGTCCAAAACTTATTTATCAAGTTAATATTGTTATACAGTCATGCAATGGGGTGTTTTCCAACATAAGAAATAAATAAAACCTAAGAATATGTACTAAAATGAAAATTATTATTCAAGGACTTAAAAGTCAAAATTATGTAAGAATGCCTCGAATGCTATGCCCACCATATTCTATAGTAGGTCTCTTGTAGTGAACCTCAATGATATATATCAATTTAAATATGTTTGAAATAGTGTAAATCATAAAAATAAACTCTCGCAATTGATTTTTACCCATAGGCCTTAATGTAACGGATTTCTTTTGAGTGTAAATAAACTATAAACGCAGCATACTTCATTTTAAATACAGAACATGCCATAGTAATCTTCACTAACATATATCAATTGCATGGTAATCCGAGTACATTTACTCAACTTAGGGTACGGACAGAAGATGGCAAACAGGCATACATAGAGACAGACTGAATTTATAAACACCTTTCAACTATGTTGGTGGATTTAAAAAGAAAGTGGAAAAACTGCCGACCTCAGACAACAGTCTCTTATAACTCGAGATGTAATTCATGTATCAATGAAAAAAACTGGTCGAAACACTTCAATAATCATGCTTGCCACTATCATGTTTTTGTGTTTGTATGTCCAGGAAATTTGTCAGAAAGTTTCGTATTGTCAGGCAGGGATTTTTTTTCTTTTGAAAATTGCTTTAAAAGAATAGATGTATGAACAAACAGAATACAACATTTTTAAATGTAGAAAACTATTGAGTACCAAACATAATGTAAAACATATTGTATAAAATAATGCACAAATATATACAAAAAAATCACCGTGATTTATAAATTGAATTGATTTAAATGAAAAGTTTGGAATTTTGATAAATGTAAAACTCTCTTAACTTTATTATTAATTTTCAACAGAATTAGTTATACTCGTCTTATTTAGCAAAATAAATTATGTATTAAATTCGTGGAAGCATAAATTTTACCGACCGTAAGAACATAATTTATAACAGAAGAATTTTATGCTTTTTGTTTCATTTTCTTACATTTTATTATAATAATTTAATTATTAAATTGAAAAGGAATTTTTCACATTAATAGCTTCATTGTAGATGAAAGGTTTCTTAGAAGGGAAAAAAAGAGCGTTTTCAGAATACCTACTTAGTTATAATTTGTGCTGTAATTAAAATATAATTGTAAAATCTTTCACGACATTAATTTCAAGGAGGATCTAAAGGAAAGAGTTCCTTTATTAAATGAAAATTTTGATAAATGTTTTTGGCAGGTTAGAGTTGTTTCTATACAGGGTGTCCATGAAAAAACGTCCCAAGTTTCAATGGTATATTATAACAGTTTAATTTAGACTATTTACAACAAATCATACATCAAATTGAAAGATAACTAACCTAGTTTTTCTTACTAAGTTTCAGTATTGCACCTTTAGTTGCACGGCCCACATCCAACGTAAAGTACAATTCTTCCCACACTTCGGTTAACAAGTCAGGAGTAATGGAAACAATAGGGTCATTCAAAGTCAAATCAATACAAACAAGAAAGAAAAATCATGCGTCAAGCATAGATTATGAAACTCTTCCCAACACATTCAGAATAATGTAACAAAACATCATAGTTTAATAAGTTAAAATATTATGTCTAATTCAACCATATGGAAACTCATAACACATTTGAAAACCCAATTTAAGCTGTTCCCACCTACAATCGGAAAATTATGCGAATACTTTGAGTAGCACTGTATATGATTAAAAGAATTAAATTTAAAAGCGCAAGCCGAAATTGAAAACGCACTTCAGCAATTATTACTCAAAGACAGTATTGTAACCGATTTCGTTTGTGTGTCCCTGTAAATGAACGACAAATGAATGCCCTATTCTGTCGTAATCATCTTGTGAAAGAATGAAAATAACATTGCATGCAATGAGAAAGAAACAGTATTTTCTAATCCTCATAGCTCACAAAATATTTCAAATGTTAAAATCTTTGCAGTAGATAAAGGTTTAGGCAAATGATTTTATTCTCGAAGTAGAAAATAAAATTCTAAGAAGAATAAAACTTTTTTTTTTTTTTTAATCATAAACCGAATATTCTTGAGTAATTTGATTGAAAGAAAACGAAAATTTTAAAATCTTTTTGAAACTTTTTCACTTTTTTTTTATTTTTTTGATTTTTTGAGCAATATTAACTGCGAAAATCAGAGAACTAACTTTTAAGCCGAATGAACCTGTTTTCAAGCATTATTAGTATAAGTGCCTTATAACAGGCATGCATCATAATGTCTATCATAATGCCAAGAAAATCCACAGTCAGCGCAGTCTTAACTCTCTTGTTCGCAGTTGTTTACCACTAATTATTTCCTGAACTAGTATAATTAAAAGGTTTTTCAAGATTCTGTAACAAAAAAGTATGTATTTATTTGCTTATTTATTATGCGTTTGAGAAGAAACTCACTGTAGAAAGAAAAGGGCAGGATCGAGTTACTAAGGACACAAGTTTAGTTAGAAACAAGCATTATTTCAATGTGTTTACTAATGTTTATTTTTAAAAAAAATAGCAATTTTTTGGTGGGATAAACAACGTAATAAGTTCGAATGATTTTATAAATTGTAAATAAGTAAATAAACTAAACTGCAACAGGATTTAATAATTTCCTGCGTTTTTTCATAATAAATATAGAAGTTGTATAATTTTTACAAGCTCTCAGAAACACGGATTTAAAAATATACTTCGGAATTGGGAAGTTTTTTATAGAGCATCTTTGGATACATCTAAGGCTGAATATCACTGTTTTCTAAAAAGGCAACTTGCATTTTGACGATTTCCAAAAAGGCAAGCGCTACGCTCTTAAAAAATGGCCTATAGTAAATGTTACGTATGAGGCCTTACGTTTAAGAAATATACCTCAAAATAAAATTATTTTAAAACATGGATTTTATTATTTAAATTAGCAATCTGATATGAGGTTCAGAAGAGCGAAAGGAGTAAAAGCAGGACTGTACAGATGGGGGTCAAGGGGCAAAGCATCGCCCCCCCCCCACACGCACACACACACACACTTAGTAATATCTTGACACCCCCTCTTTTAGACTTCATAATCTTTTTTATAATAAACATTGTTCATATCACATTTTAAACCTTTTACACTGCGTAATTAAAAGCTTTAAAGTAAAAAAAGTACACTTGTCCTCTACTTCTGCCTATATCTATTTATCATCATCTATCTTACATATTTATCATTATATCATAAATAGATCATTATATCATTTCTGTATTTATCATAGTTATAAAGTAAAAGCAAAAATGTCAGATGTCAATTTAGCTCTAATAGAAAACATTCAAAACCCCTTCTGACTTTACCAATTAGTTATGGCCATGGGTAAAAGCAACACTCTAAGAAATTTCACCGCTAAATTACGGTCAGTGACTGGCAAAAAGTGTGCCAGTCACTGACCGTAAAAATAATATCATGACCGTAAAGCTGCCATGACCATAAAAATACAAGTTTGCCCGTAAATTTTTGCCCGTAAAATTTAAAGTCACTGTCCGTAAATTAACATTATGCCCGTAATAAGTTCCTTAATATTTTTACGGTCACTGGCCATATATTAACATTATGCCCGTAATAAGTTCCTTAATTTTTTTACGGTCATTGGCCATAAATTAACATTATGCCCGTAATAAGTTCCTTAATTTGTTTATAGTCACTGGCCGTAAATTAACATTATACTCGTAATAGGTTTGCTAATTTTTTTACGGTCACTGCTCTTAAATTAACATTATGCTCGTAAAAGTTATCTTCATTTTTGTATGTCCAGCGACCATAAATTAATGTGGTCCTTGTAAAACGAGTCTCATTAATTTAAGGATACCGCCCGTAAAATCAGCAAACCATTGGACCTACAGACAGGCATCAGCTGGGCAGTTCAGGGATTCCAGTGCACAGTTAGGGGACTATGCTGACATTGTTCAGCTTCCCTTTTTAAACAGTTATACTTTGCTGTACATCATCGTAAAAATATGACTAGTATGAGTATTACAAATAATGTAAATTGATTATTGTGTGAAAACCGATTAGAATGCACATAGTTTTTTAAACATAACTAAAAGGCAGCTGGATGCAGCAAGCTGCAATCTATATTTAAAGCTTTTAGAAATCTACTTCTGTAAAGTATATGTGCCATTTATCTTTCAAAATTTACAAAAGGAGATAGTTTCAAAAAATATTTGAACTTTAACTTATAACATATTTGATTAAAAAAAAGCTTTCTAGAAGCTTCAAGTAACAGAAATTAAGAATTTATGTTCATTATATTCAGCAATTTGTGTTATGTTTAAAAAACTACCCAAATTGCAATTTCCCTATGATAAATAACAAATTCAACATGAAAGGTTTCAAACTTTAAACATTCATAAATAACTGGATCAAAAGACTTCTAGAATTTAAATATGATAGAAATAGTATAAAGGGTTAATTTTTATTTGTAAACAAACGTTTGAGAAAAGAATAAAATATGGCATTAAAAACCAGGCTATTACGAATCTGCCCACAATTTTTTCTTTGCATTCTCACATAATTTGTTTTATATGACAAAAATTATACAGATTTAAATAACTGGAATTTTTTTTTTAAATGTCTTGTTATATTCATATAAACTTTAGACTATTTAAGCAGAAAATATATCTTGACAATCGGCAAGAAATAATTTAGAGTTCTTTTAGCCAAATTATTACGAAAAACAATCAGATAAGACTTAATGTGTACTTCAATTTTTTAATAAATATTGGTTTTAAAACTTAAATTTTAGTCAAATTTCTGACACCCCTGTTTGGTTATTAAGAGGTTTGTGTCCAGGTATTTCAAATTAATTAACAGAGTGATGATCATAAACTAATGGGGTACAATCTACTCGTTTTTCAGTAGATTGTGTTCCTTAATGCAATAAAATACCTGGATAAGAAGCACCCTTTATGTTGCAAACTAATTAGTTACTTTAGCCATTTAAAAATAAAATATTGAATTTAAACATTTCACTGTTTGCTTTCACCAATGTATTGTAATGTGACTGAAATTGAGATGTTCCACAAGACAATTATTAAAAATGAAAATGCGTGTTTAGGAATGTGAAGTGTAAAACATAAATACAATGAACTATGACATGGAACTATCTGAACAAAATACAAGATGAACATATTTATTTGAAACTGATAAATTGAAATATGAACTTGATTTCTTTTAAGTAAATTTTCTGAAAACTAATGGATATTTTTCATTTAAAATGATCACTTTCAGAAAAGCAGTAACATTTCTATAAATATGAACAGTAAAAACAACAAATTAAAAAATGACAAAAAAATTTATTTGAAACACGTATTTACACTAAAAATATAATTAAAATCTTCCATTTAGATGAAAAATCCTTTGTTATCAATGAGTAAGTTTTTTGGGTAGATGTCAACTCTTTCCGTATCTCTTTTCCATTTCAGAACCTTTGGATTGCAGATTAATTCTAAACAATGCCCTATAAAGAAAATATAACGAGAATAAATTAAAAAAAAAAACAAGCTTAAATAACATAAAACAGAATTAAAGACAAACAAATTAAATGCATACTATTACACAAACTCATATATTAAGTGACTGCTTTGTATGCAACATGCTTTAACGATAAGAGGTTCATGAAAACTTTCAGAATTCTTTTTGGAAAAGGAGGTAATTTTAACTCAGTATGTTACACTTAAAAGATTACAACATACTGTCAATCCCCATTTTAAAAAATTATATTCCCAAATTTTATATATCAGATTCATTTTAAGAAAAGTTGGAAATGTGAGAATGAACTTCAATTACTCAAGACACTAAAATGAAGGTTAATACAAATGCTCAGGGGTGGGGAATTTTTAGAAAATCTTACCAACCAAGGATTTATTTTACCCGCCAGCAAAATGCAATTACATTGCTATAATAAAATTTACATGATTGCAAAAATAGTTGATTACTATTGCTACTAATACATTTATCACATATACATTTTTTCACCCTGTAAAATTACAAAACATACACAGGAGAGAAAAGTTTAATAAAGAATACAACTTAGTACCGAGTTTACATCGCAGTAATTTTGAAAGTTATAAAATATAGCTAACTAGTTAAAAAAACAAAGTTTTTGGTATGGAGTTTTTTAAAGACTGCTTACAAATTCACTCGCCATGTCAGAAAATCTACTCACCAGTGGCAATTAAAATGATGTATTTCCCCAACCCTGCAAATGCTCCAGTGATAAATACAGGAAATTTCTATAATAGAATAGCAATCTAACAGAAGAAAGCAGTAACATTTGCTTAATACTGTAATTATTTAAATTATATGGTGCAATCAAAGTTTCCATTTGAGATTGCTGCTGCAGCGTATATGCAAATTAGCACTTCGCCAAAGCGGCTATTAATAGCACTGACATTGAGGCAAGTGGTTATATTGTGGGATTAGTTTATTTTTTAAGTGTGTGTAAAAAATGCATAAGTGTGAACAATGGCGATGTTAGTACCAAATGTGTCTAAACAGGAAGAGTGAGCCAGTGGCACCAACTTAAATGGCCCATGGGGCCAGAGCCCACCCGATTTTCAATCTCTTCTGTTACTTATTTATTTTTCAATCTCTCAAAAAAAATTCTCCCGTCGATGTTCTCAAAATCTCTTTGTTTAAAAATACAGTAAGGATAGCAGTAACAGACACACCGTAGCATAGACTACCCCCCCCTTATTTTAAAAGACGTACAATTAATTTTCTCTTAAAAGAGAAATTTCCTCATTTTACCAGTGAGCATCAAGGAAGTGCACTCTAAATGAAATCTTAAATAAACTTGAAATTTGTATGATTTTATATCTTTAATTCGATTTTGTCTAATTGTAACGTAAGTGTAAAATAACTGCGGAGGGAAAAATCTGTTTAAAATATATTTAGCTGTAAAAAGCCTCGAAATTACTGCAACGGGAAATGGGATCAGGCGATATGTTTCTGATGACTACGTAATTTTCGGACTAAAATATTGATATTTAACTGTAAAAACCATACTTATACATATAACTTTTTTTCCCTACATTGAAATCCTAAGTGAAATTTTTTTTTATTTTCAAACTTATATCTCACCCTTAAATCGGGCTATATGTGGATCAAGTCGATACTCTATCATTAGCTGAAAGTTTTTGAGCTATTTTATAAAATAAAGTATATTATACTCTTTTAATCAAAATATGCATAATGTTCATCCTGCGGCAAAAAAACTAACCATAACCAAGTGCAACGTAACTGTAACTTAATTATAACCTAACTAACATAACTAAAACCCAACTGCATCCAAACCATGCATGCACTGAGTTTTTTTTTTTAACCCCACTCACACCTAAAAATTTGTAAAAAGATATACCTAGAGGCTCAAATAGAGATAAAATGAAGATTGATTTGAGTAATGTATATCTATTAATGCTGTTTTTAATTATAGGTCTATTAAATGTAGAAACTGTTGAATTAAGTTTTTAATACGGCCCCACCAGTGGCCGAGAGGTTCTGCTCTCGAAGCTGGTAGACGGGAGGTGCTGGGTTCGATCCTAATCGCACCCGTCGGCCTAATCGTTTGGAGTTTTCGTGGTTTTCTTCGAACCTTCGTTCTCCAAGCGTTAATACGGGTTAGGTTCCCTTAGAAAGACCTCCACGGAAGGCACTCCCCCCCTTAGGGCCTATATCCCACGTGCAGATAATTGGCCGACATATATACAACCAACTAAGTTTTTAATACATATAAATATTACTTTTAAAGGCAACATTACTACATTAAGTTGATGGAAAAAACAGTTTTTATTTGATGTCTCCATCAGATAAATTTATTTACAAAATTGATTTATGTTGTACTTGTTTTACGATTGCTATTATCAATATATATTATAAATTATTTTGCACACATAATATATGACCACTGTACAGTTTTTCACCAATTTTCTTCAAACAATATCTTACACATTAGATAAAATTATTAAATCATTAGTAAAAGTATAGTAAGATGTAAAAATTAAAGGATTTAACATTTAAATCTTTTATAAACAAGCACGAAACTTTGACATATTTACCGACTCATTTTTACGCATGACACAAATTTGGGAGGGCTGACTAAGGAAGTGATTTGTAATTGAAAGACATTTTCCATTGTTTGACAATTAAATTATTTATGGAGTTATAAGCAATTTTGTGATCATGTGACAACCCGAAGTACAAGAGACAGAGGTTCTTCGGACTGGTTGACTGGTTTCATTTTACGCATTAACAGGAAACAAAAATGACAGAATTATCAAATATAAGATAAGGGAGAAATTTCAGAAATATCGAGAGATTGGTTAATTAATGGGTGATTTGGGAAGTATGATTTTATGATTCTGTTTTGATTTAACCAAATAAAAAACTAAAGTCATAAAAAAGATACTTAAATAAAATCTTTAAATATGTTAAAAAAACGACTTTTTTTTTTTCTTAAAGTAGAAATCTGATTTCGTGGAAAAGTGGTATGCCTATTAAAAGAAAAAAAAAGTGCTAAAAATTGCTAAAACTTAAAAAATTACAGAAGAGAAAATTTTGCTATTTCGTGCTAAATGTTGAAAATCTCGTAAAAAATTTTTGCGAATTATTTTAAAAAACAGCTGTTCAGATTCACAATAAACTTTTCTGAAATGAAACATTTTATTGGACTAAAATATTAAACTCCAATTCTTTTTACTAACGCATAAAACTCGCCACAAAGAGAAAAAAAATACTAGAAATTCTAAAATTGCAGAGAGGAAAATTTATTATAGTAGGCTAAACACCAGGAGTCAGAGTCCCTTTTTGAACGAAAAAATATAAGTCGGATCTGTTAAAATTCCTTGAGTCGGAGTCGTCCATTTTACAAGTGGGCTGCGGAGCCATAGTCGGGCTCATTTTTGAGCAAAAGTGTAATTCCCTGTTAAAATTCCCGGAGTCAGAGTCGTCCATTTCCCCCACTACCTCGGCAGCCCTGCTAAAAACATTGTAAACAGCAATAAATTGCAGCATGATACAAAAAATCATCTGACAAATGAAAAAACTAAAAATTGCATAAAAAAATTCATGAACAATGCAGAAAACCCTATTAATTGTTATTCATTGCAGCATAACTGCTAATATTAATAAGTAAAGAACTTACCAATACATGCAATGAATGGTGTAACTGGTGCATCTTCACATACATCCACTAGGCTTTTGTCTTCCTGCAAGAATGAAGAAATTTAAATATAAATGTACAAACACAATAACAATAGAGTCGAAACACTGTATTAAACATTTCTCATGAAGGAAAATTTCACCTTGTTATTAGTAAACCTTATAACATACTTATAACTACTTAAAAGGTGACACAAACATATAAAAATATATTATTTAATGCAACCCTGAGATCTTTGGAACACAAATGCATTCATTTTCAATAGGAAAAGATGACTGACAATCAAAATACATTTTAAAAACAAAAACAACATAGTAGGCATGCGGAGTTCAGTCCATTTCTCTTCAATAATCCGTTTATAATATTCCTGCGATTTGGTATAGCCTAAATATTTTAAGACCTACTGATAATATGAACTTATCTTTTCACACCTCTGCAGAGAAATGGGCTGAACTCCGCTTGCGCATGCGTACAATGTGTTGTTTTTGTTTTTCAAATGTATTTCTATTAAGTTAGTCATCTTTTTCCTTTGAAAATCAATGCATATGTGTTCGAAAGATATCAGGATTGCATTAAATAATATTTTAATGTATTTTTATATGTTTGTGTCCCCTTTTAAATAGTTATAAGTATGTTATAAAGTTTATAAACACAATAACTTCAAGCATAAAATTAGTTGATTTGTTCATGAACCATACCATGAGTTAAATTTTTGCTACATAAATTTTTAAAAGTTAAGAAAATTACATCAAATTAATAAAAATCAGTTTTATAAATTTATGAAAAGTAATTATGAAACAAGAAGCACAATTAAATTTTCTTTCATTCTTAAATCACACATTTCGTCTATCGAATGTGAAGAAATCGTGAATTTCGACAGTTGGGTGTAGAAAATTTCAAATCTCGTCATTTGACCCATGGAGACCACCAATGCCAGCGAAAAAATCTCGAACTTCGCCAATCAAACGCAAAAAAATCTCTAATTTTGTCAATCGAACGAGGAAAAAAAAATATCGAATTTTGTCAATCAAACGCGGAAAAAAATATCGAATTTTGTCAATCGAACGGGGGAAAAAATATCGAATTTTGTCAATCGAACGCGGAAAAAATATCGAATTTTATTAATTGAACGCAAATGAGTCTCGAATTTTGTAAATCGAACGCGAATGAGTCTCGAATTTTGTCAATACGCGAATAAGTCTCGAATTTTCGAACGCGAATGAGCCTCGAATTTTATTAATTGAACGCGAATGAGTCTCGAATTTTATTAATTGAACGCGAATGAGCTCGAATTTTGTAAATCGAACGCGAATGAGTCTCGAATTTTGTCAATACGCGAATAAGTCTCGAATTTTCGAACGTGAACAAGTCTCGAATTTTCGAACGTGAACGAGTCTCGAATTTTCGAACGTGAACGAGTCTCGAATTTTCGAACGTGAACGAGTCTCGAATTTTCGAACGTGAACGAGTCTCGAATTTTCGAACGCGAACGAGTCTCGAATTTTGTCAATTGAACATGAATGAGTCTCGAATTTTGTCAATTGAACATGAATGAGTCTCGAATTTTGTCAATTGAACGTGAATGAGTCTCGAATTTTGTCAATTGAACGTGAATGAGTCTCGAAATTTGTCAATTGAACGTAAATGAGTCTCGAATTTTGTCGATCGAATGCTATTAAGTCTCTAATTTTGTCAATTGAACGTGAATGAGTCTCGAATTTTGTCGATCGAATGCTATTAAGTCTCTAATTTTGTCAATCGAATGCTATTAAGTCTCTAATTTTGTCAATCGAATGCTATTAAGTCTCAAATTTAGTCAATCGAACGCGAATAAGTCTCGAATTTTGTCACTTGAACGCGAATAAATCTCGAATTTTGTCAATCGAACACGAATAAATCTCGAATTTTGTCAAGGCTAAAAAAATTAATTTTATCAAAACTAAAGCGAAAAAAAAAATCTCTTATTTTATCAAATCGAAAAAAATCTCTAATTTTGTCAACCAAATGCGGAAAAATCCCGAATTTTGTCAATCGAACACGAAAAAAAATCTCAATTTGTCAAATCAAAAGCGAAAAAAATCTCAAATTTTATCAAATCGAAAACAAAAAAAATCTCTAATTTTGTCGATCGAAAGTAAGAAAATCTCGAATTTTGTCAATCAAAGGCGAAAAACTAAATTTTGGCAATCGTTATCAGAAAAAAATAGTGAAATTTGGCAAAGGATTGTGGGGAAAAAAGTGAATCGCTGGGAAAAAATTTTGCGACTTATTTTTGTGTTAAAATTAGATATTTAACACTTTCAATATATTAGGGTTTTAAATTACAGAATTTATATCTATATATACACACACGCATACTTATATTGTATATGTACAGACACACATAGTGACATAGTATATATATATACACACACAGAGATACATTGTATATATAAATATATATACACACACACACAGTGTGTATATATATACATATACATACATATATATATACATACATACACATGCACAGTATATATATATATACACATACACAGTGTATATATATATATATATATATATATATATATATATATACATATATACACACAGTATATGTATATATAATGTATATATATACACACAATATATATATGTGTGTATATACATTGTGTGTATATATATACACACAATGTATATATATACACACATAATGTATATTATATATATACACACACACACACACACCGTATATATACACACACATACATAGTATATATATATACACACACATACATAGTATATATATACACACACATACATAGTATATATATATATATGTCGTAGGCTAATTGAGAAATCCGGCTCTTTGCAAACAGCCTAGGCTCTTTGCAAAGAGCCGGGCTAATTGGAGAATCCATCTCCCTTTTTCCAATTAGCCTGATATTTTTCAGGCTTATTGCAAAGAGCTTAGAAAGCGTTAGGCTAATTGAAAAATGACCACTTATTATCCGATAAGGGTGATATTTTTAGCTCACAGGCTATCAAAGCCTGAGTACGTACGTACGTATGTACGTAACACGATAACTCTTGATAGAAATACCCGATTTGTTTCAATTTTTTTTTCTAGGTACATTCTGAAAAGGTGCTTCCCTGATTAGTTTTTGGGGTTCATTGGTTAAGGATAAAAGGGGAAAAGGAGGCTAATCCCCCCTCCTTAATTTACATAAATGTTTTTTTCATGCAGAAATATTCGATTTGCTCCAAATTTGGTATACCGGTTTATTGTGTTAAGGAGCTTCCCTGATTAGATTTGGAAGCCCATTATTTAAGTATAAAGGGGTGAAAGGGGGGCTACCCCCTTAATTTAGATAAATTGGTTTTTCATGATGAATTATTCGATTTGCTCCAAATTTGGTATACCGGTTTATTAAGTTAAGGAGCTGCCTTGATTAGATTTGGAGGTTCATTAGTTACATATAAAGGGAGTAAAGGGGGGCTATCCCCCGTAATTTAGATAAATGTGTTTTTCATAAAGAAATATGCGATTTGCAATAAATTTGGTATACCGGTTAATTATGTTAAGCAGCTTCCCTGATTACATTTGGAAGATCATTATTATGTATAAAGGGGGGAAAGGGGGGCAATTGCCTCTCCCCTTAATTTAGAAAAATGCGTTTTTCATGTAGAATTATTCGATTAGCTCAAATTTGGTATACTGGTTTATTATGTTAAGGAGGTGGCTTGATTAGATTTGGAGGTTCATTAGTTAAATATAAAAGGAGGAAAGGGGGGGGCTAGCCCTCCCCCCCTTAATTTAGGTAAATGAGTTTTTA
This sequence comes from Maratus speciosus, assembly GCA_963932465.1. Taxonomy (NCBI): domain Eukaryota; kingdom Metazoa; phylum Arthropoda; class Arachnida; order Araneae; family Salticidae; genus Maratus; species Maratus speciosus. The sequence continues at coordinate 429,846,520 of OZ010797.1, read as the reverse complement.
ATGCAAAATTATTCGATTTGCTCCAAATTTGGTATACCGGTTTATTGCGTTAGGCAGCTTCCCTGATTAGATTTGGAAGCCCATTATTTAAGTATAAAGGGGGGAAAGGGGGGCTACCCCCCTTAATTTAGATAAATTGGTTTTTCATGATGAATTATTCGATTTGCTCCAAATTTGGTATACCGGTTTATTAAGTTAAGTAGCTGCCTTGATTAGATTTGGAGGTTCATTAGTTACATATAAAGGGAGTAAAGGGGGGCTATCCCCCCGTAATTTAGATAAATGTGTTTTTCATAAAGAAATATGCGATTTGCAATAAATTTGGTATACCGGTTTATTATGTTAAGGAGCTTCCCTGATTAGATTTGGAGGTTCATTGGTTAAGTATAAAGGGAGGCAAGGGGGGCTAGACCCCCCCCCACCCCTTTATTTAGATAAATGGGTTTTTCATGCAGAGTTATTCGATTTGCTCCAAATTTCGTATACCGGTTTATTATGTTAAGGAGCTGCCTTGATTAGATTTGGAGATTTATTGGTTAAGTATAAAGGAGGGACAGGGGCTAGTGTCCCCTTAATTTAGATAAATGCGTTTTTCATACAGAATTATTCGATTTGCTTCAAATTTGATATACCAGTTTATTATGATATGGCTTCCTTCATTTGATTTGGAGGTTCATTGGTTAAGTATAAAAGTGGGGAAAGGGGGGCATTTGCCCCCCCCCTCCTTAATTTAGATAAATGTGTTTTCATGCAGAATTATCTGATTTAGTTTAATTTTTTTTTCAACCGGTTCCGAACTTGAAAGTTCCATTTGAAGTCAACCCGAAAACCGACCACAACCAGGTTTCGGATTGAGTTCAATTAGAACTTTCAGGTTCGGATCGGGTTGCCGGTGGACGGAGATTATTTTGCTTGGCTTGTATCGGGTTATAGTTCTTTGGAATATTTTTGTCGGTTAAGATTTGGTTCGGGACGGGTTTCAGGTTGACTTCAAATGGAATTTTTAAGTTCTGGTAGCGTTGCGTGTCCACGAAAACTAATTTGTCTTGTTCGGATCCGGTTATGGATCTTTGGAATATTTTTGTCGGTTATCAAATTTGGTTCGGGATTTCAGGTTTTTTCAAATGGAACTCTCTGGTTCGGGTCGGGTTGCATGTAGACTGAAATTATTTTGTCTTGCTCGGATCTGGGTACGGTCTGTTGTAATTTATTTTTCGGGTTTGGGTAGGGTTATACGTTAATAAACCTAATAAAAAGAAAATTGCCCAGTTAAACTGATGGCATTGAGCTCACAAGTTATTCACACAAATTGTATATTATACTCTTATTTCAAAGAATAAAGCCCCTCGAAAAATAAATGAAGGTATTAGTCCCCGTTTCCCCCCTTTCTACTTAACCAAAGAACCTCCAAATCTAATCAGGGAAGCTACTTAACATAATAAACTGGTATACCAAATTTCAAGCAAATCAGATAACTCTACATGAAAAAAACATTTCACTAAATTAAGGGGGTATTAGCTCCCCCATTTCTCCCTTTATGCTGAACCAATGAACTTTCAAATGTAATCAGAAAAGCTCTTTATTAGAATGAACCTAGAAAATAAATTAAACTAAATTAGATAATTCTGCATGAAAACACATTTATCTAAATTATGGGGAGGGGCAACTGCCCCCTTCCCCCCTTTTATACTTAACCAATGAACCTCCAAATCAAATGAAGGAAGCCATTTCGTAATAAACTGGTATATCAAATTTGAAGCAAATTGAATAATTCTGTATGAAAAACCCATTTATCTAAATTAAGGGGACACTAGCCCCAGTCCCTCCTTTATACTTAACCACCAATAAATCTCTAAACCTAATTAAGGCATCTCCTTAACATAATAAACCAGTATACGAAATTTGGAGCAAATCGAATAACTCTGCATGAAAAACCCATTCTTCTAAATTAAGGGGGGGGGTCTAGACTCCCTTTCCTTCCTTTATACTTAACTAATGAACCTCCAAATCTAAGCAGGGAAGCTCCTTAACATAATAAACCGGTATACCAAATTTGGAGCAAATCGAATAATTTTGCATTAAAACCCATTTACCTAAATTAAGGGGGGGGGCTACCCCCCTTTCCTTCCTTTATACTTAACTAATGAACCTCCAAATCTAATCAAGCCATCTCCTTAACATAATAAACCAGTATACCAAATTTGATCTAATCGAATAATTCTACATGAAAAACTCATTTATCTAAATTAAGGGGAGAGGCAATTGCCCCTCTTTCTCCCCTTTATACATAATAATGATCTTCCAAATGTAATCAGGGAAGCTACTTAACATAATTAACCGGTATACCAAATTTATAGCAAATCGCATATTCCTGCATGAAAAACCCATTTATCTAACTTACGGGGGGGGTTATAGCCCCCCCCCTTTCCTCCTTTTATATTTAACTAATGAACCTCCAAATCTAATCAAGGCAGTTCCTTAACTTAATAAACCGGTATACAAAATTTGAGCAAATCGAATAATTCATCATGAAAAACCGATTTATCTAATTTAAGGGGGGTAGCCCCCTTTACCCCCTTTATACTTAAATAATGAGCTTCCAAATCTAATCAGGGAAGCTCCTTAACACAATAAACCGGTATACCAAATTTGGAGCAAATCGAATATTTCTGCATGAAAAACCCATTTATATACATTTTTTTTTGGGGGGGGGACTAGCCCGCCTTTTCCCCTTTTATCCTAAACCAATGAACCCCAAAAAATAATCAGGGAAGCTCCTTATCAGAATGAACCTAGAAAAAAAATTTTAAGCAAATCGGATATTTCTATCAAGAGTTATCGCGTTACGTACATACGTACGTACACACGTACATACAAAATCGGCGGACACATAAGCTCTCAGGTATTGATAGCCTGTGAGCTAAAAATATCTCCCTGATCGGATAATAAGTGCTCATTTTTCAATTAGCCTAACGCTTTCTAGGCTCTTTGCAATAAGCCTGAAAAATATCAGGCTAATTGGAAAAAGGGAGATGGATTCTCCAATTAGCCCGGCTCTTTGCAAAGAGCCGGATTTCTCAATTGGCCTACGACATATATATATATACACACACATACATACATAGTACAGTAAACTCTGTCTAAGGCGGAATCGATTGGGACTGAGAAAATTTTCCGTAGTAGACAATATTCCGGCTAATGCAACCCCCCCCCCAAAAAAAAAATAAATAAATAAATAAATAGATTAATTAATTAATTAAAAATTTAAAAAAAAAAACCTCGAAGATGATGATTTTTCATTGATTTTCCTGACTCAAAAATCACTTGGAAACTGAAATTCGGAAAGATCTTTTGTCTTTATAGATAAATGAGAAACGTTATTCAATTTCTTAGTACTGCTGCAATACATGCGAATTGGAAATTTACACACATACAAAAAACAATAAACTTTAAGAATGAGACCGAACGCTATATAACTTTGAATTTGAATACAACTTTAAAGTATAATATACTTTTGAATACTACTGATATACTTTTGAAATATATATTTTGATAAATGTTCATTCTACTAGAAATATTAACTTTTAAATGCAATTTTCTATTTGAAAAAAATGGCATTAACATAAATTCCTTAAAATTTAAACAGGTCTGTTCTTTTGAAATAATTTTTTCAAAGTGTTATGGAATTTAACTAACATGGTCGACATTGAGTATTTGACTTATCAGTTTTAAAGTTTAATAAACAAAATGCCTTTCATTTTTAAATTATCCTTTTTTCCGCCTTATACAAAATGTTGGTTTCGGTGGGGCCTTAAAATCCTGTCCGTTTCCGCGTTAGACAGATTCCGCCTTATGCAGCATGAAATAATGTAATTTTCTATGGGTTCGCCGGGACTTGAGAAATTTTCCGCGGTAGACAGATTTCCGTCTTATACAGAGTCCGCCTTTGACAGAATTTACTGTACATATATATACACACACATACATAGTATAGATATACACACATACATAGTATATATATATACACACATACATAGTATATATACACACACACATAGTATATGTACACACACACATAGTATATGTACACACACACATAGTATATGTACACAAACACATAGTATATATACACACACATAGTATATGTACACACACACATAGTATATATATACAAACACATAGTATATATACACAAACACATAGTATATATACACAAACACATAGTATATATATACATACACACACACACACACAAAAAATAGTATATCTACCCTATATATATAAAATCCTAACGAATCAAATTTATGAAACGACTGATTAAACAACTGAATATGTTTCATGGCGATTTATTCTAAAATATGGAATATTTTGCGATGAAATTAACACTAAACATCCGTATTGAACCGCAGATCTCAAAACTGGTATTGGAATTTTCAATTTCGAATTAGTTTTCAAAATATTAATTTTTTTCTAATTTTAAATACTTTTTTCTAATGATGGCAACTCAAATTTTAATCAGATTTTTTTTTTTTTCATATTTTAGAAAAGATTATTATTTTAAACTAATTTGGCGACCAGTTTGGCCTCCCTTAAATGTATGCTAAGAAATTTATGTTACTTTTATTCATAATTCAATTTTTTCATTATCATTCTATTTAATACACACAATAATTGATTAATAATGCAATTTATCGCTAACTGTAATTTTTTATGGCAAATAGTGTTGATGTTAGAATGTGATAAAATCTTACATAAGCAAAAGGAGGTGGGGGGGGGTCTAGTGTTTGCTTATTTTTCCTTACAAGGGGGGGGGAGGGGTACAAAATGACTCAAAATATGTTTATGTAATACTTCAACGGCCCCAAATTCCTGGAGTCAGAAGAGTCCATTTTTCCCACCAACTTCACAGCCCCTGCTAAAAACATTGTAACCAGCAATAAATTGCTGCATGATGTGGAAAAAAAATCTAATAAATGAAAAAAACTAAAAATTGCATAAACAAAGCAGAAAACAATATTAATTGTTATTCATTGCAACATAACTGCTAATATTAATAAGTAAAGAACTTACCAATACATGCAGTGAATGGTGTAACTGGTGCATCTTCACACCCATCCACCAGGTTTTTGTCTTCCTGCAAGAACGAAGACATTTAAATATAAATGAACAAACACAATAACTTCAAGCATAAAATTTAGTTGATTTGCTAATAAACCATGAGTTAAATTTTTGCCATATCAGTTTTTAAAATGTTAAGAAAATTACACCAAATTAATAAAATATCAGTTTATAATTTTATAAAAAGAAATTATTAAACAAGAAGCACAATTAAATTTTCTTTAATTCTTAAATCCTGCATTTCGTCAATCAAACGTGGAGAAATCGTGAATTTTGTCAATTGGGCGTAGAAAATTCTGAATCTCGTCAATCAACCCATTAAGATCACCGATGCCAACATCTTTAAAAATTCAAGAGTTGCTAATTTCGTTAACCGGAAGCGAAAAAATCTCGAATTTTGTCAATCGAACACGAAAAACATATCAAATTGTCAATCGAACGCGAAAAAAATCTCAAATTTTGTCAATCGAACACGAAAAAAATCTCAAATTTTGTCAATCAAATGTGAAAAAAATCTCAAATTTTGTCAAATCGAAAAAAAAAAAACCCCTCAAATTTTGTCAATCGAAAGTGAAAAAAAATCTCAAATTTTGTCAAACGCGAAAAATATCTTCCATTTTTTCAATTGAATGTGGAAAAAATATCGAATTTTGTCAATCGAATGTGAAAAAAATCTCGAATTTTGTCAATCGAACGCGAAAAATCTCATTTTTTGTCAATCAAATGCGAAAAAAAATCTCATTCTTTGTCTATCGAACGTGAAAAAAATCTCGAATTTTGTCAATCGAATGCGAAAAAAATCTCTAATTTTGTCACGCTCTTTAACTTTCTACACTTTCACTTTGCAGCAAAAATAGATAATATACAAAATATCACTGAGCATAAGCATGTCAAGAATGAATGTAAAATGTGTTAATTTGCATAAAAGGATTAAACATAAAAGATACAGAAAATCTCTTTTTTGAGGAAATTAAGTAAAAATATTTAGTGCTTTTCGGTTAGTTGGGCACCAGCACCAGTGTAATACATGAATATACATATATCTATTATACAGCGTTCGAAATCCTTGGTGGTCCACTAGTCCGAGACCACAAAAAATTCAATCGGACCACTAATTTAAAAAATTTAGTGGCCCGCAGGACCAGTAGCTTTTTTCCCTCTCTGACAGGTTAAGCTAAATTTTCCCAGCCCTGAGAAAACCGCAACCAAACACAAACCACAGAATTTTATTTTATTTTAAAAAATATAAATTGCATTAAAATTTAGTCAGTTGAAATAAATAATTAGATAATTATAATTCATAATGTTATAGTTTTTGTTCATGTACTGTTTATTTAATTTTTAGCAAATTATAATTTTACATTTTATTATGCTGAAAATTTTGGGTAACTGAAAGGAAGTTTCGTTTATATTCTAATAGGAAGAGGAGGAGGGAGATGTCACTTGAAGGGTTAAAGGTACATAATAGAATTTTATGTAGCGGGCCAGTGACGATGTCTGCGGACCAGTAAACTCTGATGTTTACTGGTCCTTTGGACCAGTGACTTTTTTTTTTAATCAATTCTACCGCTTATTATATATATGTATATACATTATATTGTATATATACATACAAACATACATAGTATATACATACACACATACATAGTATATGCATACACACATACATAGTATATGCATACACACATACATAGTATATGCATACACACATACATAGTATATGCATACACACATACATAGTATATGCATACACACATACATAGTATATACATACACACATACATACATAGTATATGCATACACACATACATAGTATATACATACACACATACATAGTATATACATACACACATACATAGTATATACATACACACATACATAGTGTGTATATATATATATAGTGTATATATATATACATACATAGTATATATATACACACACACACATACATAATATATCAGCTTTCGAAATCCTTGGTGGTCCGCTGGTCCGAGACCACTAAAAATTCAATCGGACCACTAATTTAAAAAATTTAGTGGTCCGAAGGACCAGTAACTAACAGTAACTTTTTCCCCTCTCTGACAGGTAAACGTAAATTTTCCCATCCCTGAGAAAACTGCAACCAAACATTACAATATGCATAAAATTTGCATAAAAACTTAGTTAAAATAAATAGACGGAAATAAAAAACATAATAATTTCAGTTTTTGTTTATGTACTATTTAATTTTTAGCAAATTATAATTTTACTTTTATTATGCTGAAAATTTTGGGTAACTGAAAGGAAGTTTGGTTTATATTCTCGGAGGAGGAGAGGGGGGGGGGGTGTCACTCAAATGGTTAAGGTACTTATATAATTTTATGTAGCAGTCCAGTGACGATGTCTGCAGACCAGTCCTTGGGATCAGTGATTTTTTTTTTTAATGAATTCTACCACTGAAAATAGTCAGGGTTGCAAAATCGCTAAAAAAATGGCGGTTATAGCAAAAAAGATGACAGACGATCAAGAGAGAATATGCAAGGAATATACAAAAACTCATTCAATTTCATTATAAAAATTAACAAAAGGTTAACAGATGATAAGATTAAAAATTCAAAACAATATTCTTGTATTTAATAACATTTGTTATAATACTTGTCCCCAAGCAGCATTAGCGATAAATACAAAATATTATTTTGTCTTCAAAAGCATCGGTAAATTAGAAAAATTTTGGTTAAAAAAAAAAAAAAAGATCTATTCAATCTATCTTTTAACATGCTTTTACAAACAAAATACCAAAGTTCTCCAAATGTTATTTATGAAAAAAGAGAGAGAGAGAGAGAGAGAGAGATGGAGGGGGGGGGGGGGGGGGGAAGAGAAATTTGTAAAAAGCAAATAGTATAAAATTTTGTAATGATAATGATTCTGAGATTCATATAAATATTAAAATTGATCTAAGCCCAATAAAAAACAATTATGTTTTCAAAACAAAATACCAAAATTTTCCAAACGTTATTTCTAAAAAAAGAGAGGGGAAAGGGAATTTGTAAAAAGTAAATAGTAAAAAAAAAAAAAAAAAAAAAAAATTTTGTGCATGCATGTGGCAGTAAGTAAAAAATACTGCATGTATGAGCACTGCATGCCCATAAAGCAAAAATTCAAAACAATATTCTTGTATTTAATAACATTTGTTAATGCTTGACTGCAAGCAGCATTAGCGATAAATACAAAATATTATTTTATCTTCAAAAACATTGGTAAATTAGAAAAATTTTGGTTAAAAAAAAAAAAAAATCTATTCAATATGTCTTTTAACATTCCGATGAAGCAAGTAACTTTTTCCCCTCTCTGACAGGTAAACTTAAATTTTCCCATCCCTGACAAAAACCGCAACCAAACATTGCAATAAGCATAAAAACTTAGTCAGTTAAAATAAAAAAACGGAAATAAAATACATAATTAATAATTTCAGTTTTTGTTAATGTACTACTTATTTAATTTTTAGCAAATTATAATTTTACATTTTATTATGCCGAAAATTTTGAGTAACTGAAAGGAAGTTTGGTTTATATTCTCGGAGGAGGAGGGGGGGGGGGTCACTCAAAGGGTTAAAGGTACTTAATATAATTTTATGTAGAGGGCCAGTGACGATGTCTGCGGACCAGTAAACTCTGATGTTTACTGGTCCTTGGGACCAGTGACTTTTTTTAATCATTTCTACCGCTGTTATATATATACACACATACATAGTATATATATACACATAGTATATATATACACACATACATAGTATATATATACACACATACATAGTATATATATACACATACATAGTATATATATATACACACATACATAGTATATGTATATACACACATCACATATATATAGTATATATATACACACAGACTTAGATAAAATGTAAAACTGTCTGCGATCTCAAATAGTTTCTTAAAAATTTTCTGCAGAAAAACGCTGCACCCCTCCCAAGTCCTATATCGCTGCTAACCAGGGTTGGCAAAAAACCAAAAAAACTGGTTTATTTGGTTTAAACCAGGCTTTTTTAAAACAACTTTTCTTATCACATATACATGCATATTTATTGATAAAAATAGACATTGTTGGATATACAAGTAGAATAACTTCATTTGAAAATAATTTAAATTAAATAATCCTAGTCAATTTATGTAGAAATTTGAAAAAAAAAAAATATTTTAATTTAAACAGTTTTAGTCACAGTCTTATGTTCAAAGAATACACTGCACTACTTTATAAACAATATTTTGATTACTAATATAATAATAAACATTTGATGTAGTTTGATGAATACAATATTCTTTTTCACAGTTATTCAAAAAATAAATTGCAAATACTTCTTGGGTTTTTGTTTTTTGAGTGACAATTCGAAGTTAACATTTTTGGTCATTAGATTCAGCAGATAACAGGAAAAAAAATAGATTGGTATTATTAAAATGCTATAACTAGAAGCCAATTTGTGAATACTCTCTTATTCAACTTCATATTTTGATTGTAATTCTTAAAGATAATCTCTCCAATCAAGAAAATTTTCGTTTACAGCTTGGTCAAAATCTTAAGGATTGTGTTATGTTATTAATTTCTTTAAATAATCTGCATTTTTTAAAAAATGAAAATATATTATACTAAATATTGAATATTTTTAATCTATTTTATCTTTGATAAATTCACATGTTTTAAGCTTTTTCTTTAGATCAATAGATATGTTCATCAACACATACTAATTTTCATCATATACATAATTAGTGTTGACTCTAAGCCGCTTTAGCAGGGTGCAGCACCCGGCGGCCTTTTTTATTTCTTTTTTGTGCCCGGCGGCTCTTTTAAATCCTTCAGATGCACCCGGCTGCCTTTTTCAACACTTCCTATGCGCCTCGTGGCAATTCAATTGATGCCAGGAAAATATTGTAAATTCTAGACTCTAAACAAACCAGTTCAAAATATTTTTTGTGAACAAGGTACAAGTGTGCCCTTTTTGGAAAAAAATGTGCCCTTTTCTAAGAATAATGCTCCCTTTTTGAAAAAATGTACCCTTTTTGAAAAATTCCCGCCCGGCGGCTCTTTTTTTCTAGAGTCAACACTAATAATACATATCAACATGTCCTCGACCCACTATATCTAATGCTTATTGCAGAAATAAAGTGTTAAAAGTAGTAATTATTTATATCCAATGATTTGAAACACTTAAATTATGAAGAAAAACGAGAAAATGTCATTAGATTTCTTCTAAAAAAAACCAATTGGTTTAAACCGTGCCAACCCTGCTTCTAGCAGCAAAATTGAAAGTTATATGCGAGTGGAGTGCCACTAAGCAACCATCACTAAAAGAAAAATATTAATTTAGAAGCATTATTAAGCAGAATTTTTTTCTGCAGTCTGCAACAGAAATAGAAATTTTATAAACAGTCTGCCGAACTTAAAGACAAATGGCCTCTTTCCAATCCCTCGCATTACATTAGATGCACTCAATCCCCCCACCAGTTTTCTGAATCAGACTTTATTGAAAAGAGGATAATATCTACTAAGATATTAAAACAATATTTCCCTTTCAAATGTAAAAAAATTCGCTAAAATTTCAAACCAAATAAACTCTATTTAAAAGCGACCAACATTCGGGCAACAGCGACCGGGCCACATAATTGTTAAAAAAGGCAGCCGGGCACATCGGAAGGATTTAAAAGGGTCGCCGGCAGCAAAAAAGAAATAAAGAGGGCCGCTAGGCGTATCAAAAGGGTTTAAAAGGGCCGACAGGTAAAAAAAAGAAATAAAAAGGGCCGCCGGGCGATGCGCCCTCCTAAAGCGGCTTAGAGTCACACTAACTTAGAAATTAATAGTAAAGTGCACTTAATCATGTTAAATTTAAAACCTGATAACTTCAGAGCAAAACAAAAACAAATTTTATACAGTGTTGATAGTTACAATTGAATTGAATCTAGTAAAAATTAAAAAAACATGTAATGCATCTACATTTAAATCTTGTAACATGAAATCGAAAGGTACACTAATTATTTTTAATTAGTGTACCTTACAGTAATAATACAATAAATATTTTTTTAGAAAGCTAGGAGTCAAACTTGACTACTGGGAATAATTTTGTAGTCGTCAAATGCAATAATTTGGTTGCATTTGACGACTAACGACCACTAATTTTGAACACTGTATATATGTATATACATAAATATATTGTATATATTATATACACACACACATACTTATATTGTATATATACACAACTAGTGTTGACTCTAGAAAAAAAGGGTCGCTGGGGGGGAACTTTTCAAAAAGGGAACAAACACTATTCTTACACACAAAAAAAAAAAAAAAAAAAAAAAAACGTACATTTTTCAAAAAGGGAACACTATTCTAAAAGAGGGTACATTTTTTCAAAATGGGAACACTATTCTAAAAAAAAAAAGACTTTTTTTAAAAGGGCACACTATAATATAGGTAAAAAATATTTTGATCTAATTTGTTTAGAGTCCCTAGAATTTGCGATATTTTCCCAGGGCGCATAGGAAGTGTTGAAAAGGGTATATGGGTGCATTGGGAGGGGTTAAAGAGCCACTGGGTGCAAAAAAGAAATAAAAAAGTCCGCTGGGTGCTGCGCCCTACTAAAGCGGCTTAGTGTCAACACTACACACACACACATACAAACATATACAATACCAAATACAGTAGTGCATGCAATATTTTGTATGCTATATTCAGGGTTGTAAAAAACCCGGGTTTTTTAGAAAAAGCCCAGCCCGGGCGGGTTTTATTAAAAAACCCGGGTTAAATGGGCAATTTTCCCCGGGTAAATTAAAATGCCAAAATGTGGATGATGATTCCCCCTTCCTCACAAATAATAACGTTCACAGTTGCCACTGTATATGGAAAACTAGAAAATCTGACGGAATTTAAAAATGAGTATTAAAAACAAGGACTTTTACTAAACTTTGGTTCTTTGCAAAATTTATCCGTTTAAATTTTGAAATTTTTCAGAGGAATTACTCTGGGAAAATTTAATTTTTTGCTCAGGAAAGCGCAAGGAATTTGATTGCTGAAATAAGTGGAAATCCTGATCTCAAATACAATCTTTGTGAACACTTCATAGTCTAATAGATGGGAATGACTTCATAGTCTTAATAATGATGTCACTAATTTTTTCTGTTCTTAAAATACATCTATAGATATGATCCCTTTAATTTAAATAACAAACAAATTTTAAATTGCACAGCTATCAATTGTGTATTTTCCAATTGTTTCCAATCTAAAAGTGCAAGTAAATTAGTACAAATATATTTTCTAAGATTCAAAGAAGTGAATAAATAAAACAAAATAACGATAAACTGTTAACAAATACATCATCTGTTCTTTTCCAGAAATATATTTAAAAAAACCTGGGCTTTTTACATGGGTTTTTTATAAAAAAACCCAGCCCGGGCAGCTACTCACTACAACCCTGGCTATATTGGCACTAATCAATGGATATATGGATACAGCCCCTCATCTTTTTGCTTCATTTTGGGAACAGCGGATTTTGAGCTTATTCTATCAACGATAATTTTTTAAAGAAAACATGCAAAATTTAAAATATATATTCACATCCGGATTGCAGAACTTATCAGCCTAAATAAGAAAATAATTGCGAGGGTGGAGGGCTATAAAAATAATTAAGTTACAGAAGCTGTTAAAAATCTATTTTCTGTCTTAAATGTTTCCTTATTCACCTCTGACCCCCCCCCCCCCCCCCAAAAAAAAAAAAACTGTAATATTAATGAAAGTTATAGGTAATATTCATGAAACTAGTAAATCTGCAAGTCAGCGGCCTCAAACATCAGTTCTATAGTTTTATTTTGAAATTATTTTATTTAGTATTTAAAATATTCAATTCACAATATCATTTCTTTCATATTTGTAATATTAATTATTATAAATGATATATAAGTAGTATATGGAAGATTAATTGTTAAAAATAGTGAAACAAAACTAAACACTAATATTCCAAAACTTTTTTTTTAGTACCTTTTAAATCCCCCACAGTTTCAATAATTTGATAGCTGTAATTGCCTGATATTTAGTATTTTAAACTATCCATCTAAAATAATTAAACATAGATCTTCCGATAATTACAATAATTGATGCATGCAAACAGTAAATGATTATCAAAAATATTTTATTAATTACTGGTATCCTAATGGTTAAATTTATTTGAATTATATTTTAATTATTTATACCGTGTTTCTGTTTTTTCATATATCTGAATACTGTTTTGCTAATGATTTCGTAACCAAACATTCGCAATCTAAATAGGGTTTATCTTATGTTTTATAATCTGCGTTATTGTTGACATTTTTAATGAAATCAGAAAGCAGAAAATGTTTCGAAGCTGCACTGTGAAAAATAATGTATTCATTAAATTTTGGTTTGAAATACAGTCATAAAAACAATTCTATTTATTTAACATATGGACATAATATATGTCCATTACTGGAACAGAGGGTGTCCATTACTGGGCTTTTGATATGTTTCTGTTATTTAAAATTAAATTTCGATTCATATTGGGAAATGAGACTATAAGAATGACTAAATAGTGTTGATAGGTTAATATAATATTGAAAAACTCGAATATAATAATTATAACTATTAATAAAAAAAATAATTTTAAAAGAAATTCCTTAAGGGTGTCCATTACTAGCACATCTACTCTACATAAAATTCAATGTTTTCTATTACTACCAAAACAAAAATATTCAAATTTTGCAAGAAAATACAGAACATATAAATAAGTATAACCAGCTTTAGCATATTAAGATTTTCACTGAAAAACAGTGCAGCTTCGAAGCATTTTCTGCTTTCATTAAAAATGTCAACAATAACGCAGATTATAAAACATAAGATAAACCTTATTTAGATTTCGAATGTTTGGTTACGAAATCATTAGCAAAACAGTATTCAGATATATGAATAAACAGAAACACGGTATAAATAATTAAAATATACATCATATTAATAATAAAAAACAGTTACTTACTTGATACTTGAGTAAAAGCTTCCACGTTGGTTTTACAATAAACAGAAGACACCGCGCGCCATTGAATCTCTTCCCATCTTTTACTTCCGCCGGATCTCATTGCGCGTGACGTACATAGCAGTGACGTTTGATTTCTAACAGCCAATGGCAGGTGCTCACGCTGAAATCCATTTCGGGAGGAGAACGAATTTACGGTTAATGGCACTGATTTTCAAAACGAATGCCGCTGACATTTTAATTACTGTGAATTTTACAGCAAGTTGTTAGAAATAAGGGCACTGGACTTTTTTCTTAAAAAAGGGATGTGACCTTATAATTTTAAGGCCAACTCTCCTAATTTTACTGAAATTTTTAACAGTGAACCTTTGCTGCTTAAATATATTCGTTTTGCTAATTTCTTTTAAGCATTTGGGAAAATAATCAACTTATATAAAAATATATACATTAGAAACAACTTATACAAAGTGATGAAAATTTGCAAAATAAAAATGAGGAATTTTACTCATGCACTGTAAAAAAACGGACTAAAACACGGAAATACTACTGGCAATCTAGACGCCAGTACTATTTCCGTATTTTAACGGAACTTTTTCCCGGTAAATTACAGAAAATTATCCGGGTTTTTTTTTTTTTTTTTTTTTTTTTTTTTGGAATTTAACGGACATTTTTCTGTAATTTACCGGGAAAAAATTCCGTTAAAGTACGGAAATAGTACTGGCGTCTAGATTGCCAGTAGTATTTCCGCATTTTAGTCCATTTTTTTTACAGTGTAGAATCTGCCTTAGTATTGCCAAAAAAATAATGTTTCTTCCTTTAATTTTATGATTTTTATTATATTTTCTTAAAGTTTATTATGTAGCAGAGAGAAAAAAAAATACTTTTCAGTGAATTTCTTTTTGCAAAAGTGTGTTACATTTGGAGTATTCAAAAAAAATTATTATTTATTTTTTTTTTTTTTTCAAAAATAAAAATCTATTTGTGACCACATTTCTCAACTAATTTTTCAAATACCAAAGCGTTGAAGCACGATAGACTTTAATATCTGTTAAGATAAGTTATTTAATCATATAATCAGCCCATATAAGATGATCATATAATGATAATCATAAGTAATTTAATCATAAGACATTTAATCATATATTCCAATCCTACATTATAAGTAAAATTTCGATGAGAAGACATAGCAAATTACCTTTACCTGAGAAAATCCTGTAACATTTGAAATTTAAAATTTTGATAGATAGTATACACTTTAAAAATGTAAAAAAATTCTTTAAAAGGCGCATAAAATTTTGGAGATACCGAGGAAGATTTTGAATGGAAGATGCACCATCTTTTCTTATTAAATTATTTTATTTATTTATTAGCATATAAGTTCAGCAGCCATCGTTCATATGGTCTTGTACCTTTTACTGTAATAATTGTATTTGTCAGATATACAGTTTAAAATGACAGGTAGGGCTAAAACCTTTCTTTTCCCCTTAATAGTTAAGACTAATTTAATTATAAAATTTTTAAATTATTTAAACTTTATATAAAATTATTAAACTGTACTTATTTAAACTTTATATAAAACTTTTTAATTATTTATTTTTCTGATTAAGTCTAATTAACTAAATTTATTTTGCTTGTAGTATTGATATTTATTAAGACTTTCGTGTGCTTATTGCTTATTAGTATCAAACTAAAATTTCACCATATTCTGTTCAACTAACTTCCAATTGGACTTTCAGAATCAGACAAATAAGCCAAAACATTTGAGCAAAAATTACTTTCACATATTTGGCAACATCGTCGGCAAGATTTTGTCTCATAAATTCTACGCCTCTTCAATTGATAATGTCTAATATTTCACACCCACATTCAAGCTAAAGCAATTTTATTATAGTTAAAAGCAATTCTATTATAAAAAATTTAACTTATCTAAACTCTCATAAATATATGATGACACATATTATTTAATCTATAATATATTTCAGTTTTTCAGATAAAATTTAATTAACTAAATTTATTTTGTTCGTAGTACTGATATTTAGCAAGAGTTTCGCGCACTTATTGCTTATTAGAATCAAGTTAAAATTTCACCGCATTCTGTTCAACTAGTTTAGAATTGCACTTTCAGAATCAGATGAATAAACTAAAACGCATCTGAGCGAAAATTACTTTCACATCTTTGGCAACAGTGTCGGCAAAAATTTTTTCTCATAAATTCCACGCCTCGTCTGTTGAGTGTTTATTATTTCATACCCACATACAAGCTTCTGATAAACTTCAAACTGCCTTATTAATTAATATTCTGTAACCTATAATGCATTTCAATTTTTCAGATTAAGCCTTATTAATTAAATTTGTTTTATTTGTAGTACTGATATTTAATAAAACCTTAGCGTGTTTATTACATTTTAGTATCAAACTAAATTTCGCAGTATTCTGTTCAATTAACTTAAAATTGCACTTTCGTAATCAGACAAATAAACCAACGCAATCGAGAGAAAATTACTTTCACACCTTTGGCAAGACACCTTTGTCGTCAAGATTTTCTCTCATAAATTCCTCTACTTTTTTGCTGATAGTCTAATATTTCATATCCACATACAAGCTTCTGATAAACTTCAAACTGTCGTATTAATTCATATTCTGCAACATATAATATATTTCAGTTTTTCAGATTAAGTTTAGTTAACTATATTTATTTTGTTTGTAGTGCTGATATTTAATAAGATTTTCGCGTATTTATTGCTTTCTAGTATAAAGCTACAATTTCACCGTATTCTCTTCAACTAACTATAATTTAAAATTGCACTTTTAGAATGAGACAAATAAACCAACGCAGTTGAGCAGGGTCGTACTGGCCTACCAGGCAACGAGGCAAATGCCCGGTGCGCCCACCGTCACTTTTTTTTTTCTTCTTTTAAGCACGCTTTAAGTCGTGCATTCTGAAAGGCATAAAATTTTCAAAGATTTTCATTTGGAAAATTAAAAAGTAATGCTTTTTATTTTTTAAAGTATACCATAAGCAAACTATGTGTGATCAAAAACAATTAGATAATCCAATTTCGAGATAACATAAGTTACCGACAATAAGATATGCCATTGTTGCACATGGTACCCTGAACCAGTTTCAAAGCCTGTACTAATGTACCTCTGTAAAAATGCTTTTCAAAAAACTATTATCGTGTTTTTTTAATCATGGCGCCCTTGGACAGATTTTTTTCAGCGCCTCTGTAAAAATAAATTAAAAAAAAACTATATCGTGTTTTTGTAATCATGGCGCACTGGGCCAGATTTTTTCAGCGCCTCTGTAAAAATAGGTTTAAAAAAACTAATATCGTGTTTTTTTAATCATGGCGCCCGTGGACAGATTTTTTTCAGCGCCTCTGTAAAAATAAATTAAAAAAACTATATCGTGTTTCTCTAATTATGGCGCCCTTGGATAGATTTTTTTCAGCGCCTCTGTAAAAATGCTTTTCAAAAACCATTATCGTGTTTTTCTAATCACGGCGCCCTTGGACAGATTTTTTTTCAGCGCCTCTGTAAAAATGCCTTTCAAAAGCTATTACTGTGTTTTTCTAATCATGGCGCCCTTGTTCAGATTTTTTTCAGCGCCTCTGTAAAAATGCCTTTCAAAAAACTATTATCGTGTTTCTCTAATTATGGCGCCCTTGGACAGATTTTTTTTAGCGCCTCTGTAAAAATGCTTTTCAAAAAACTATTATCGTGTTTTTCTAATCATAGCGCCCTTGGACAGATTTTTTTCAGCGCCTCTGTAAAAATAAATGTAAAAAAACTATATCGTGTTTTTGTAATCATCCCGCCCTTGGCCAGATTTTTTCAGCGCATCTGTAAAAATGGCTTTAAAAAAAGAGATTACGGTGTTTTTCTAATCATGGCGCCCTTGTTCAGTTTTTTTTTTCAGGGCCTCTCTAAAAATGCCTTTCAAAAAACTATTATCGTGTTTCTCTAATTATGGCGCCCTTGGACAGATTATTTTTCAGCGCCTCTGTAAAAATGCTTTTCAAAATACTATTGTCGTGTTTTTCTAATCATGGTGCCCTTGGACAGATTTTTTTCAGCGCCTCTGTAAAAATAAATTTAAAAAATCTATATCGTGTTCTTATAATCATCGCGCCCTTGGCCAGATTTTTTCAGCGCCTCTGTAAAAATGGCTTTAAAAAAGCTATTACGGTGTTTTTCTAATCATGGCGCCCTTGTTCAGTTTTTTTTTTCAGCGCCTCTATGTAAAAATGCCTTTCAAAAAAACTATTATCGTGTTTCTCTAATCATTTCGCCCTTGCTCAGATTTTTTTCAGCGCCTCTATAAAAATAAATTAAAAAAAACTGTATCGTGTTTTTGTAATCATCGCGCCCTTGGCCAGATTTTTTCAACGCCTCTGTAAAAATGGCTTTAAAAAAGCTAGAAAAGCGTAGAAAAATACGAATTTTTGATGATTAAAAAAAAAGGTCCTTAATGCACTTCATAATTATAGTATTCAATATAGTATACAATTCATATATTCATATTTTCATAATAGAAAAAAATGCTGAAAAAATTAGAAGTGAAACAATTCAGTATTATTAAAGTAATCGTGTCGTGGTCATCTATTTAAAAATGCAGTTTTGAGAAAAACTAGTTTCAATTTTATGTTATGATTATAATAGAATGCTTATTGTATTTCCTCCTTTCTTTTTTTTTTTTTTTTTTTTTACTCTTATAGAATCGTCTATTCCAGATTCTGGCCACATAAAGAAGTCTTAATTCCGTTGACAAAGGCGCTAAAATAAAAACTCGATTTTCCGAAATTTATAAGTTATGATTACGTGTTTCCTTAAACGGGTTTCCGTTTACCTTAAAGCGGTTCCAAAAAAACATTTTTTAACGTTCAATAACGCGAAAATTTCTGCTCATTTATAAACATAAAAATAGTGTTCGACAGAAACTGAATTTCGGTTGAAATTCGGAATTGAACCTAGTTTCGACCAAAAACGAAAGCGAAACTGTGTTAAAAATAAATTCAAAGTAATTAACATAAACATAGATATTTGCATGTTATCTGAATAACGTTTTGAATAGAAACGGCAGTACATAATTATTAATTAAAAAATAATTTGATTTAAATAAAATTAATTAAATATAAGGTGCTATAAACATAAAAAATTATTAAAAAATAATTTAATTTAAATATAACGAATTTAATCAATATTAGTAATATCTTCTAGATTTATCCCCTTATATGTAAATACATAGAATGTGTGCTCTTTGGATGGGAGTGCCGTTTGGGGGGGGCTAGGGAGGGGCAGTTTTAGTAATACCGAATATTCTGCAGTATTTTCGACGAAACTAAGATTTTGGGCTGAAAACGAAAATGAAACCGAATATTCGACCAAACTCTACGTAATAGAATGAGACTTGCAGGTTTGGTTATTGGAGTGATTTGTAATACAATAGATTCTTTTCTTTAAATTAATTACATCTTGAGTTAAAATTGAAGTTAAAGTTTTCTTCCTCTTCCCACACTGTCGCGTCCGGAAATTCGGTTCAAAAGGCCAATTTTGACAGCATTTTCTGAAAGATCTTTTGCTTTTCTCAAAAAATATAAAAGTCAGTTCGATTAGAAAGTTTCTGATGGGCAATAAAAAATAGCTGGTATTTTCGGCCACGTAAAGCAGTTAGCAGTTGTAATGAAATTTAATGAAAACCTTTAAAACAAAACTGTCATGCAATAAAATTCAAGTAATACTACTTTTCAAAATAATACTTTCAACCTAATATTTTTAAAGAATTATTACTTTTCCGAAGATTCTCTCCCCCCCCCCCCCTCCTCCCTGCATTGCGTACACACATGAATCGCGGAATTAAAAAAAAAAATAGAACAATATCTTCGAGAAACAGAATAACTCCATTATTGGACATAGCCTTTGTAAATTTGCTCATTTGAAATGAAACTGAAATACATTATGCCCCAGGGAAAAGAGAGTACCGAAATCAGCCATTTATTGTCCACTCCACAGAAAGGGGAAATGCATGCGTTTCTAATTTTCAACCGATAGCCGGTATAAATAAAGTGCTCCTGGTGTGAAATCTGCTTCGTTTGCCTCGTTCTATCCAGTGTTAAAGAACTACTCCGTCTTTATATTATTTGCCTGTGTCCTGAGTTATTTACTTATTTTTGTGTAATCTTAAACATTTTTCTTATAGTAAACGTGTGCTTCATACTTTAAAAAAAATAGTGTACAGTGTTCAGAATTATAAAATATCATCACCATCACAGCTCAGATATGCTGATGTTGCATCTTCAGGGGTCTGTCCAGACTTTTCTCATAGGGTCCTGTTTTCGTGAAATTGTGAAATTTTTCTTAGATTTGTGAAAATTCTAATCATAATTTTGTGAATTTGAAATTATCGATATATTCAGGTTCTATTATATCAGGTTCTTCATACATAAAAAAGCTAAGCAATATGTTCTTTGATGAGTTCAGCTGTTTTGCTACAGGTCAGATTTTATTTTTAAATGATTAAATTTATGCAAAGTTCAATTTGAAGTTGGAAAAATTCTGTGAAAAATCTGTTTAAGAGAGAAATAATTTTATGAAGGGTCCTGATTTGGGATAAAAAGTTTTGTGAAGGGTGCTGTTTTGGGATAAAAAAATTTGTGAAGGGTCATGTTTTAGGTTAAATAATTTTGTGGGGGGGTCCTTTAAAGGACCTAAATCAGGGTTGGCTTTTTACCGGTAAAAACTGGTTTTTACCAGGACATGGTAAAAACTAGGTTTTTACCGGTAAAAACCTGGGAAAAAGTGGTAAAAACCTAAGGGTACAATAAACTCTACTAGTCATTAAACTGTACTTAAATACTATTGATTGAAGCTGTATTTTCGTGTAATTGATGCAAAATAAAGAATTAATTCTCTAAAGCTGCTGATATAATACTTCAATCATAGAAACTTTACCATACTTTCTATTTCCCGTCTATAAATAGAACAACAAATGTTCAGTATCGGTTTCGCAAAGCAGAGTTTCCATTTCACTTGTACTCTAATATGACTGTTTATGGATGAACTTGCTGGCAGAAGATAAAGCTTCAATATCCATTACTAAACATGTTGATATACAGAAGTATTTCCGAAATCATCATCTGATAAGTGAAGCACCAGTTGCCAAACGAAGTATGATGGAATAACCATATAGAATGTATCTCCACATTTATTAAGAATAGTCCTTCATTGTTTAACATTTGCAAAAATCATGTAAAAGATATTGATATTAGAATTCAAAGATTAGTGAATGACTAATTTATTTAAACAAGTGAAGAATCTATTTCAACAGCTACAACCAGTAACCAAAGCCTTAAATATTCGTCAGAGCAGATGCTTGTTCTGAATGGTTGAAATTAGTGCATTGTCCTGATTTAATTCCATATAAAGATCTTGTTAAAAAACAAATTGATTTGGCTTTAGAACCCTTTCACTTTTTAGCATGTATAACAGATCCAATGCACAAAAATCAAGATCTATTAAGTGAAAGGCAAAAGGAAAGGGAATGGCTTATAGATTTTATGCCAAATTCTCTTTCACTCCTGTTGGCATATGAAGTCGAAGGGCAACCATTTCCAAGAAACTTCTTTAAAACAAAAGATATAAAAGCCAAAGTTTGGTGGAAAGCACTAAATAACAAAGAAATGAATCCTGAATTCATTGCATTTAATGATGAATCTTCACGCCATACCTTATATTTCTTCATCCATAGAGCTAATTTTTTCGAACTTTCACATATCCATCCATAGTAAATTAAGAAATAGACTAGGGTGTACAGAAAGCTACAAAGCTTTTTATAAAATGCTAAAAGGCTCCAAGGGCATAGACTGGTAAACTGTACTAACATTTGTACAAACTATATTATGTGATAATATTTGTAAGCATTTGGTTTTTATTAAAATTATTAAGTTTTTTAAATGTGATAAAAGTGCACTTATAATTTTCCATTTCCTTTCAGTAAAAATTAGTAAACTAGTCTCCATTAAGATAAATATAATAATAAATATTGTAATGCACATTCTCATAATGATAGTTATAATAAGCATTAGGTTTTAACAATGATAAATGTGCAATCTGCAATAATATATTAAAATTTTGAATTCTTGTAGGCGGTAAACATGGATGAATGTCTACCGAGCTTTTTATATTCCTTAAAAACTGCTATTTTCATATAACATTGTTTTACTTACTTAATCCAAAACTAAATTAGGTGAATATTGTTGTATGGAAATTGTGGTATTAAATGCCCGGAAAACTTTGACTCCTGGGGAAAATGAAAAATTGGAAGATAAATTTTCATAAGAGTGACAAAAAGCAGTCAAAGTCATAAGTTTTTCAAAAGTGGTAAAAACCACGGTAAAAACATGTTTTTCCAAAGACGGTAAAAACCATGGTAATAACCGGTAAAAACCATCAGACGGTAAATACCGTCCAACCCTGACCTAAATTCTTCCTAAACATATCCCTGATCTTGCAGAACAAGAACTGTGAATTGTCCATAAAAAAACAATATAAGGTAAGATTACTTATTATTTTTTTTTTTTAATTTTGTATCTTTCACAAGAGTGTTTATTAGTTTGAATGTTTGAGAAATCTTCAAAATTTGTTTAATGTATTTCTTTCTTTTCTCTTTATAACTGTTGTGGGGTAAAAAAATCTGGGATGAAAATTAAATGATATTTTTAATATTTTCCGAAATATGATTTATTTGTTGCTACGAACTAAATTGAATAACAGCAAAAACTGTAGTAATAGTGTTAAAGAATATTTGTCTTTCATGCAATTTCAGACTATATATATATATATATTTAAACTGTTTAAATAGCGGGATTCAAACCAAACGCTATGATATCTTTTATATGATATCTCTCTATGATATCTTTTTAATGTTGGAAAAATAAAGAAATAAAACATTTTTTAAAAATAATTCACGTAAAATAGACGTCATTCTTGCCCTGAACGTAAAACATTTTTCTGAAATTTTTTACACCATAATTAGTATTTGTATCCTAGAGATTGTATTATATAAAATATTATTGAATTGTATAAAATAATGTTTTGCACTTTTGAGTTTTGACCCAACGGAATTGTTTTTGTTTCTTTTATTTTAATATTTTATTTTCCATTTGGAGATAATTGTATGGAGATTGTTATTCAGATATTCGGGGTACAGTTTGAATTAACTCATTAGATAAGGTGATCGGAATTCGAAAATGGAGATAGCTTTTTTAGAAAAGTGTGGTGGAAAAAAATACCTCTAAATTGGCAACACTGGTCTAACATCAGATTTTTTTTAAGTGCAATGTTTTCGGGGAAATATTTTTGTGCATATTACATTTCTATAGTATAAAATACTAATTTGGGTCTCATAATTATTTTAGGAATAAAGTTTTCGCTATAGCAATACACTCGTATATATTTTTAAAGTGATTTTTTATACGTAATTTATATAGCATGTGTGTGTGTGTATGTGTATGTATGTGTATATATATATATATATATATATTATATACGCATTTGCGCCCTTTTGTAAGGCAATCGGCGTCCTTTTTATCCATTTTACCACCGTCCTCTCAGTTATGCCAAGTATATATATATATATATATATATATATATATATATATATACGCATTTGCGGCCTTTTGTAAGGCAATCGGCGTCCTTTTTATCCATTTTGCCACCGTCCTCTCAGTTATGCCAAGTACGACCCTGCAGTTGAGTGAAAATTACTTTCATACATTTGGCAACACTGTTGTTAAGATTTTCTCTCATAAATTCCACTCCATTTCTGTTGATAGTCTAATATTTCACATCCACATGCAAGTTTTTGATAAACTGTCTTATTAATTCATATTTTATAACCTGTAATATATTTCAGTTTTTTCAGATTAAGTCTAATTAACTAAATTTATTTTATTTTTAACTCATATTTAGTAAGAATTTCGCTTGTTTATTACTTATTAGTATCAAACTAAATTTTCGCCATATTCTGTTAAACTAACTTAAAATTACGCTTTCAGAATCGGACAAATAAACCAACGCAACTGAGCTAAAATTACTTTCATATCTTTGGCAACACTGTCGGCAAAATTATATCTTATAAATTCCACGCCTCTTCTGTTGAGCGTCTAATATTTCACACCCACATAGAAGCTCCTGATAAACTTCAAACTGTCTTATTAATACTATAGGTATATATATTATATAGGTATGTAGACTAGAATCATCAATAGGGCGACTCCATACTGTAGTTTCATCTATCGTTAAGCTGAAAATTTCATCTTCTCACACTACTGCTTCCAATACGTGATTGGCTCAAAATTACTTTTTTTCATTCTTAGTATCCTCGCATCCATTGATCCATTTGATATGTATCCAATAACATTAAAAATCTTGCCAAGTAAAATGTTCACGTATGATCCTTCATGTTCTGGTAATGCATTGCTCAGACTTGGAATTTGGAATTCCAATTTAGTACCCGTTGATGTCGAGAATTTTACTTGGATCATTTATATCGATTAAATTTACGATGCGGAACAGGTGCGGATATCGATTTTTTCCTTTATTTTACACCAGACCTCTTTTTTTTTTTATAGTTAATGTTTTGAGGATTTTTTTAGTTATAATTTATGAGCATGATTACGTAGCGTAGAATACGAAATCGATTTGGATTAGATTCACGTGAATTTTGTAACAGTGTTTCAGTTTTAATCGTTAAGCTTTTTGAATTTCGCTTATTTTTGCGCTGGTTTTGATAAATAACTGATAGGAATATCCCTTTATCTTCCCAACAGCGAGAGAAAAAAAGGAAAGGTAAGAATTAAAGAAAATGTATACCTCATAAATGTCTTGAATTTGGGATATAAAGCAGAAGCTCAAAATGTTGCACTGTAAAAGAAGATAAATTTTTGAATCTTACTTGTATATAGAAAATGAAAAAAAAGTAAGAAAAATCATGCGTACAGCATAGATTATGAAACACTTTCCAACACTCCCTGAAAGCTTTAACGAAACTTCGTTACTTAGGGAAATAAGGTAAATAAGATAACTAAGTAAACATTTAAAAATCTGATTTCAGTAGTTACCGCTCATAGCCAAATATGTATTCCAATTCTTTTGAACAGCCCTGCATTCGATCTGTATGTTGATATATATACTATATAATGGGAAAATTTAGTTTAGCAAGAAAATGCATAACAGGTTGAAATTCATCTTTCAGCCATTTATACTAATAGATGGAAACATACATGAATACTTTTCTACAGCCTTGTAGTTTACCTAGTACCTTTATTACATGCCACTATTTAGCTAAAATTTAATTCAAACTAAAACACGCTTAAAACTACTGAAATTACATTTCTAGAAATTATCACCCATAGACGGCCATGTATCCAACTCTTTGCGTGGCCCTGTATACCATTTTATCTATATTCTACAAATATTTCTCAGTACACTAAATTCAGTTCAGTGTAAAAATGCATAACTCCTTTAAAACCCACCTTTAAGCATTTTATGGTCATATTCAGTAGCCTTTACGAATTCATTTCTATAGCTCTGTATATGAACTATAGCATTTATACGCACTTTATTGTATGCATAAATATAGTGAACAAGTAGGTAAGTGTAATCACAGATCGCACAGAGGGTTTCGTTTAATATTCCTTTCAAAACACTTTATCCTTTTGAAAAATCTCTTAGTTCTACATTTCGCAACCAGAAGCGCGCTCCATTCTAAACAAACCTCTATCCGAACGAAACTTCGTTTTATATACTATCCATAGATATATTAGTCGAGGGAATTGAGCCGATAGCACCCGAGATAAGTTGGCGCCCCTGGCGGTAAAAAGTGGACCTAAAATATGTAAGGCTATGGTGCATAATATGAAAGAAGGGTCAAAGGGGTGTCGGCAAAAGTTGGAAAAGTGCACCCCGGTTGAAAAGGGCGGAGTTTAGAAAAAATTGCTTAAAATACACAATTTAGAGCCCTGAAGAGTAAATAATATAAGACTTTTTGAAATTTTTATGATTTGCCGTGTGGTCTGTGGCTATACGTATGCAAAAATTCATGTCTCCAACTTAATTAGAGGCTCTCTTAGAAATAATTGCTTAAAATACATATGTGGTAGCTCAAAGGGTTAAACGTAAGACTTTTTCAAGATTTTATGATTTGTCGCCTGGCCTCAGTTGTTCTGCTATAAGTATGCAAAATTCACAAATCTCCAATTTAATAAGGGGCTCAGTTAGAAAGAATTTCTTAAAATACGCATGTGGGAGCCCAAAGGGTTAAATGTACGATTTTTTCAAAATTTTATGATTTGTCGTATGATATGTGGTGTTCAGCTATAAGTATGCAAAATTTCACGCCTCCAACCTAATTAAGGCTCACTTAGAAAGAATTGTTTAAAATACATATGTGGGAGCCCAAAGGGTTAAATGTGAGATTTTTTTCAAAATTTTATGATTTGTCGTATGATGCGTGGTGTTCAGCTATAAGTATGCCAAATTTCACGCCTCCAACCAAATTAGGGACTCAGAAAGAATTGTTTAAAATACACATGTGGGAGCCCAAAGGGTTAAATGTATGACTTTTTCAAACTTTTATGGTTTGTCATTTGATGTGAGGTGTTTAGCTATAAGTATGCAAAATTTCACGCCTCCAACCTAATTAAGGCTCACTTAGAAAGAATTGTTTAAAATCCACATGCCCAAAGGGTTAAATAAAATGCAACTAAGAAAAAAATTAATTGTTAATTAATTTTTTCTGACCTTAGTTTAAAATGTGTTATAATGTAAACCGAGTATTTCAACTTTAGCAGTAAAATGTTTTCATTAACAATTAACACGATGCTTGAACGTATTTCATATTAACATATTTTGTCGCAATGGCCACCTTCAGTGCAAGAATTGTACTTTGAAGAATATCTTCAAACAAGATCCTCAATGTGCATTGAATGCTAATGTATATTACGATAAATAACAAACTTCATGAGTTTTGACATTTAAACACTTGTGCGTATAAATTGGTCCATGATTCATAACAAATTTAAATAATGTAATTATGATTCATGCTTTCGGTAAATGAGATGATGATGAATGCAAAAGATAAGGATAAAATAAAAATGCATTATCTATTCTTGAAGTGAATCCGTTACTTAACCAAAATGACTGGGTGAAGTGATGCATTATCGCTTTTTTGGAAGTTAGATTGATGACCGATGACTGTAAAATTAACTTTTAAACACGGTTAAAACATAATGAACACAAACGATGATTAAACGCAATAAAATCAGAAGAAGAGAAATCGAAGTGATTTCGTAATAATTATTTGTTTTCTTTTCGTAGTATGGATCTCATTTTGATTATCTATTGGGTGAGTGCAAAAGTTCTATCCGTTTTGAGCATATGTAAATGTCAAGTGGAATACACTCGTTACAGCTTATATTTCGAGGTCAGGAAAGTAAATAATAACGCGTAGAGCAGTAGAGTATGTATAGGCACAGCCTTTGTCAGAAGAACTCATCCGGAACGGGAAACAACATAGCAAGCAAACAAGACCACGTTAGACATTGTTAACGGTACGAGTATGATAAAGCCGTTACAGCAGCCAGAGCTTACCACAGCATTTGTCATGTGTATGGGGAAAATGCTGTGGACGATAGCACCTGCTACCGTTGGTTTAAGAAATTCCGAAACGGAGACAGGAGCTGTAAAGATCTTGCCCGTTTTGGACGCCCATTAGTGGTTTCTGACGAGGATCTGGACACAGCCATAGCAAATTCCCCACATCAAACAGTCGGAGAATCAACCGACACATTCTCGGTACACAGAACAACAGTCAAAAGACGGATGCATGCGCTTGGCTTCATCACCAAATTCAATCAGTGGGTAGCACACCAGCTGACAGTAAGGCAACGATAAAAGAGGATCAGGGCCTGTAATTCTTTGCTTCCCTGTAACAGTGCGGAAACATTTTTGAACGTAATTGTAACGGGTGATGAGAAGTGGGTACTGTACCGTAATGTGAAGCGTCAAAGGACCATGTGCCGATGTTGCAGTGGGTACTCCATCGAACTAAACAGGAGGACTCCATTCCAAAAATGTTTTGCTCACTGTATGGTTTAATGCTAGGGGAATAATCAACTAGGAGGTCCTCGAGCCAAACCAAATTATCAAGGTAGACCTCTACTGCCAACAATTGGACAAATTGTGAGCAAAACTCACGTCTAAGTGGCCAGTATTCATCAGTCGCAGAGGGGTTCTCTTTCAACACGATAAAGCCAGCCCTCATGTTGCTTTAAGGACTCGGCAAAAATTACTGGGCCTTAGTTGAGAACTTTTACCTCAGCCGGCGTATAGCCCAGACCTGGCACCTTCGATTTATCACCTTTTTTTATGGTTATACAACGCCGTTACTCACCGAACCTTCAATGATGTGGAGACTGTAAAAACGGCGTTACAACAGTATCTTGCCTGTAAAACAGAGGACTTTTATTGGCGTGGGATTACCTTACTGCCAGACTGATGGCAAGAGGTCATACATAATGATCGTGCATGCGTGAATTCATGGGTTTTTAACTTTTTGTGTTCTCTGCCTTTCTATTTTTGCTAAAAAACGGGTAGAACTTTTGCACTCACCCAATATATGCAATGGAATTTCCCTTTAACCATTTCAGGGGCAGTGGTATGTTTATGAAACCACTTAATTTTAATTCTGAAATGCGACAATGGCACTAGGATTTTTGTATTATTTTTTTCCCATTTACTATATTTGTGAAAAATAGCTTTTTCTTATTTGCAAATAAATTTGTATGTAAATTCCGGTGCCAATCATTCATTTCAACATTTTAGCAATGGGAGTGCTTTGTTCCTGAAAGTGTTAATGCAGTTCTAACTTAACGAAGTTTTCTACTAAACGAAACTTTCTGCTGAACATTGACTTCGAACACCATTAACATGTAAATTAATCTTCATATTACGAAAAATACATTCTTTATATAACGAAATTTATTCTACTTATCACAACTGATCCACTTAAGACAACCGAATATCGTACTGACGATGACATATTTCAAAGTGTAATACACTAGCGTGCAAAACTTAAGCAACAATCACAAAATGCTAATTTCTGAACATGTGAGTACTCAAAAGCAAATTCTACAAACATCAAGTGTAGAAAATATATACTACCCTAACAGCACAACCAGTCTATGTGAATTCACCTTGACATAACAAATGGTCACAAGTGTGACAGTCACTACAACGAACTGAAATGTAATATCTTTTATTCATCTCATTTTTACTCTCAATTGGTCACTCCACTGAGAAGTCACTATGGCTGCTATTTTATGACGAGTCAACAAGTGACTTTATAATGAAGTCACTTAGTAATTCTCATGTGACCGTCATTTTGAGACTAGATTGTAAAGTCACCAGGACAGTTGTTTTGTAACGAGTTCTCAAGTAACAGAAAATGAAATTATCTGGTGACTTTTCACAAAGGAGCGCAATGGTGACTTCACAGTAGTCTCGCTCACCTGAAAGTCACTGTGTGACTTCACCGTGATATCATATGGTAACTCAAAAAAGGCTTATAATGCAATGCTCACGATTACTTCAAAACTGAGTTTTCAAATGATAGTCACATGAGAATCACAAGGTGAACTCATTGTAATTTTATCTGGTAACTCATCAACAGTCACTGTGACTTCTCAGAGGAGTCGTCGTATAACGATTATTTGAGGCTAATAATATGACGGATGAAAGATCCCACATTTAGTTTCACCGTAGTGACTGCGACACTTATGACCATGTACGGCTTGAAGAAGATGCCACATCAACTGGCTGTGCTGTACACTGTAAAGAAAATCCGACCAGTTTTCCTGTAGGAATCGGAAAAATAGTTGCCCTTATCGTACCGGAAAAATTTCCTATCCAGTTCGGAATAAAATCCGTAAAAAAAGGGAAATAGTCAATAAAACGGTATTTTACGGATTTTATTCCGAGCTGGGTCGGCAATTTTTCCGGTACGATAAGAGCAACTATTTTTCCGATTCCTACAGGAAAACTGGTCGGGTTTTTTTTTTTTTTTTTTTTTTTTTTTTTTTTTTTTTTTTTTTTTTTCAGTGTAGGGATAGTTTATATTTGAATTATATTATTTTCTTTTGAGTATTCGCGCTTCGAAAATTAGTATTTTATGATGCTTGCTTAAGTTTTACACACCAGTGTAAAATGTGGTGAAGAAACTACAGCGAGCGATGCAGATGATAATGAAGAAGAAAATGAAAGAAGTTCAAAAGAAGAAATGCTAAAAGCCTTCGATACAATAAGAAGGGGATTCTAGTTTCACGAAATGTTACATTTGAATTGTACAGATACTTACAAAAAAGCGAAAAACTTTATGAATAGTGTATTTTTTAGAAGAAACTTTTACAAAGTAATATTACAGGTTTTTTTAAAGTTAAGGATTTGGAATACTGAAAAAAAGAGAAAAGGTACGCTACGCTTCACTTTTGTTTATCTCTCTTTATTATGTGTTTTTTATGGATTTTTTGTTTTTGTTTTTGTTTAGTACACATTATTCTAATTAAATTTTTCTCTATGTCTATATTGCATAAAAAAAAGTTACTGTTCGAATTGAAATACATTTTTCCAATATTTCCAATTTATGTGTATTTTTCATTTTATGAATGCGTATTTTATTATAGAAATTTATGAATTTAAGTTGATTTCTATTTAACAAATTTTCTTCATAACGAAGTGCTTAAATGTTATCATGAGACTTCATTAAATAGAAGTTTCGCTGTATTTAAAACGCAAGGCCGATTTTTTCAAGAGTTCGTGAAATAAAAATTGCAGCATCAGTTTACTTCTTTTTGGTGTTAAATGAAAGATTTTAGTCTATAGATGTGTAAGATTTAGTTTTCGTGACAATAATTATTATTAATTAGTGATAACGCACACACTGTAAAAAAAACTTGGCGCCAGTGCAAAACTGTCTAATTTACAGAAAATATCTGTAATTTTTCATTAAAACAGTATTTTTCTGTACAAAATATAGATCTTTTTTTCTGTAAAAATTACAAAATTTACGTTTTTTTTACAGAAAAAAACTGTTTTTCTCTAAAACAGTTTTTTCTGTAAAAAATGCAATTTTTTTCTGTAAAAATTACAGATTATTTTACAGTGCAATTAAAAATTTCTTTCCGCGCATGTGCCGTAATATGTTCGAAACTGCCCTTATATGCGTGCTCTTAGACGCATGCGTAATACATTGAGATTCCTCTTTAAATTAAGCAAAAGAAGCATGCTATTTTGTTTATTCCCAATCTTTGTGGAGAAATATAGCGTATTCTGGCATTTATAATTTTATTAATATTATTATTATTAGTTATATACTTAAATTTCATTTGCGTATAAATATTAAATATAATTTCATCCTATAACAACTCTAGTTATACAGATTCAAAAATTATTTCAGCACATCCAGACTTTAGTTTGCGCCCTGTATACACAGAAAAAATAAGACCTAAAACGGGTAGATAAATACCCAAATATGGTAGAAAAATTCTTAGGTATGAGGTTACCCAATTTGGACCCAATACTGTTTACCCAATACCTGTTTTGGTTACCACTGTGTATCCATTTTGTGCACTTCTAAATACCCATTTTGGAAAAAAAAAAATCTTATTTTTACTTGCTTCTATCTTTACAAGAAGAAAGTATTGGATTCATAAAAATTTTCGACTTCCGGTTTTCGACGGATTTATACGGTTTAGAATGTTCTGAACACGATTTGATGTTTTTTTGGAAAATGTCTGTCTGTGAGGCTGTCTGTCACTCCGTCTGTCACTCTGTCTGTCACTCTGTCTGTTGCTCTGTGAGTCTGTAAGTGACAAAAATTTTGTGGGCGCTCTATATCAAGAACTAATACACGGAATTCCACAAAACTTTAGATTCAGTTAGACCTTGATATAAACTGGTCCTGATTAGTTTTTGGTGAAAATCGCCCAACAGGTGACGCTGCTATGCGGCATTTTTCCCGATTTCTGCAATAGCTATATCTCAGGAACTACTGCACGGATTTTCTTAAAACTTCACATTCCGTTAATCCAGGATAGTTAGCCCAGTTAGATGCTGATTACAATTTGATGAAAATCGCCCAACAGTTCGCGTTGCTATTCTGCATTATTCATGATTATCTTAGCTCTAACTCTTTAAAAAAAAAAAAAAAAAAAAAAAAAAAAAATCGCACGAATTTTCATCAAACTTCAGATTTAGTTAGTCCCTGATATAAATTAGTGCTGTTTAATTTTTTCTGTAAATCGCCCAACAGGTGGCGCTGCTGTGATGCTTTTTTCACGATTTCCGCAATAGCTATCTCAAGAACTAATGCATGAATTTTGATTAAGCTTCAGATTCAGTTACTTCCTAGTATAAATTGGTCCTAATTAGTTTTTGGTGTAAATCACCCAATAGGTGGCGCTGCTATGCTGAATTTTGTACAATTTCCGCAATAACTCTATCTAAAAAACTAATGCTCGGATTTTCATCAAACTTCAGATTCAGTTAGAAGTTGTCAAATCTGTTGATAATTAGATTTTGGTGTAAATCATCTAACAGGTGGTGCTGATATGCAGCATTTTTCAGAAGGTATTAACATGTATGAGTAGAAGAAAGTTTTGAGATTGCCACATCTGACTAGTTTTCTGTGTAACCAACGGACCAGCCATGAGAGCTAAGGACGAATAAGTCCTTCTGCTCACTCTCCCTTTGCACCTCTGATTTTTATTTTTCAATTATAACGTTGTTAAAATCATATTCAATCTCAACTAAACTATCATATATGATCCCAAATATTTATTTGCTTGGGGATGTTGCATAACGAAATTTCTGTCACCTGTTCAGCTTTCCATACTGTATATTAACAAACAAATCATATTAAAAAGTAAATTAAATATTTCAACTTTAGCAATAAAACGTTTCATTAACACCGCACTAGAATGTATTTCATACTAATGTACTTTGTCACAATGGTCACCGTCAGTGAAAAAATTACATTTTGTAGAATATCTTGAATCGAGTTTCTCAATGTGAATTGAATGCTAATGTGCATTTGGATGAATAATAAATTTCATGAGATTTGACATTTGAGCGCTTGTGCGTATAAATTGGTCCATGATTGATAACAAATTTAAATAATGTAATTATGATGTATGATTATTGGTAAATGAGTTGATAATGAATACAAAAGATATAAGAAAAATGCATTATTTATTCCTGAAGTGGATGCATGCGTTACTTCACCAAATTGGCGGGGCGAAGTGATGCATTATCACTTTTTGGAATTTGGATTGATGGCTGATGACTAAAATTAAGGTTTAAACATGGTTAAAACATAATGAACACAAACGATGATTAAACGCAATTAAAACAGAAAAAGCTAATTGAAGTGGTTTCATAATAATTATTTGATTTCTTCTTTTTAGTATGGATTTCATTTGGATTATCAATATATTTGAAATGCAAGGCAGATTCTTTCGACAGTTTGTGAGATAAAAACTGCTGCATCAATTTACCTCATGTTGGTCTTAAATGAAGTATTTTAGCCTACAGATGCAGCATATTTAGTTTTTTTTACCATAATTACTATTAATTAGTGGTAATTAAAGTTAAAAATTGTATACCGCTCATGTGCATTGATATGTTCGAAACTGCCTTTAGGTGCGTGTCCTTAAACGCATGTACAATACATTAAAGTTATTTAAATTAAACCAAGCATGTGCAGTGATATTTTTGAAATTGCCTTTATGGTGCGCGCTCATAAACGCATGCGCAATGCATTGATATTCTTATTTAAGTTAAGCCAAAGAAGCATGCTATTTTGTTTATTGCTAGTTTTTGTTGAGAAATATATAGTGTGCTCCTGTTATTATTATTATTATTATTATTATTATTATTATTTATATATTTAAATTTTATTTGCGTATAAATATTAAATATAATTTAATCCAAACAACTCTAGTTTTATACATTCAAAAATTATTTGAGTATATCCAGACATTAATTTGTGTCCTGTTTAGCAAACGGATAAATCCATCATGGCTGGTCCATGATGAAATATGTGTTCTTCTCTCATGTTCCTCATTGAACCTCAGATTTTTGTTTTTCCATATTCATTCTTCACAAAACTATATTTATTTCCTTGTTGGTTGGTGTATAATAAAATTTCTGCCACCTGTTCAGTTTTTCGCACTATATATTTTTCAAAAACGTATTAAAAAGTAAATGAATATTTCGACTTTAGCAATGAAACGTTTTCATTAACACTGCACAAAAATGCATTTCATGCCAACATATTTTCTAACAATAGTCACTTTCAATTTAAGAATTGCATTTTGTAAAATATCTTCAATCAAACTTCTAAATAACAAACTTCATTAGATTAGACTGTTGAACACTTGTGCATAGAAATTGGTCTATGATTGATAACAAATTTAAATAATGTAATTGTGATTCATGATTATGGTAAATGAGATGATAATGAATCCAAAAGATAAAGGATGAAATAAAAAGGCATTATCTATTCTTGATGCGTTACTTAACCAAAACGACTGGGCGAAGTGATGCATTATCACTTTTTTGGAAGTTGGATTGGTGGTCGATGACCGTAAAATTAACTTTTAACACGGTTAAAACATAATGAACACAAACGATGATTAAGCGCAATCAAAACAGAAGAGGCTTAATTAAATTTATGTAATGCGCATTAAATGCTCATGTGCATTCGAATTAATAATAAACTTCATGAGGTTTGACATTTGAACACATGAGTATAAATTGGTTTATGATTGATAACAAATTTAAATAATGTAATTATGATGTATTATTATGGTAAATGAGATGGTGATAAATCCAAAAGATAAAAGATTTTTTTAAGTATATTATATATTCCTGAAGTGAATGCATAACTTTTCAAAAAATGACAGGAAGAAGTGATTGATTAAGCGCAATTAAAACAGAAAAGGCTTAATTAAATTTATGTAATGCGCATTAAATGCTCATGTGCATTCGGATTAATAATAAACTTCATGAGGTTTGACATTTGAACACATGTATATAAATTGGTCTATGATTGATAACAAATTTAAATAATGATGATGTATTATTATGGTAAATGAGATGGTGATAAATCCAAAAGATAAAAATTTTTTTTAACCCTTAAATGCCTGATTTTTCAAAAATCATTGTAATAATGTTTTTCGGCTTGCATTTTTTTAATAAATCATGGGAAAAATAATTTAAAAAATCATATTTTGTTTTAAGTATAGTTTACGGCTAAAAAACAGTTTGTTACTAATCGGCAATACTGGTCTTTAATTGAAAAAATAATTTTCCTTGATAAAATTCTATATTATTAAACACCCAATATTTTAGGAACTATAATAAGAAATAAATTTTACTTGCTCACTGCAGAACAAAATAGGGTATTTCGCAAGCTTCCAAACAAAGCAAAAAGAACAAGTAGCAGCAATTGAAAAATAAATCTATCTTTATTCTTAAACAGCACAAGTGTTGCCATCTACATGTTAAAAATCAATTTAATAATATTTTCAGAATGTATTTTATTGGCAACATTAGGCATTATAGCTTGAATATTATTCTAATAGTATTTTAGAGCCTAAATTGGGTATGTTGCCGAAAAGCAACACCCGACATTTAAGGGTTAAAGTTAAAGTACATTATATATTCCTGAAGGGAATGCATAACTTTTCAAAAAATGATAGAAAGAAGTGATGCATTATCGCTTTTTGGAAGTTTGGTTAATGTCTGAAGAATGTAAAATTAACCTTTATACACGGTAATACATAATGAAGCACAAACGATGATTAAGGGGACACAGGACCTTTAAACTTTCAAAAAATGAGTTTTCGGATTTTGCGTTATTTTGAATTTTCAAACATTTCTCAACAATATGCAAAAACCCTATTCAAAAATCTGCATTATTTATTGAGATATAAACATTTATAGGCGGTGAGTGCAATTGAAAGTCCGTAGATATTGAAACTTTAAAATGCGTTTTCTCTGATTAGTAAATTTGGAGTTTGCGAGAACTGTTACTTTCAAACTATATAAGCTACAGCTTAAAAAAATTAAACAAATAGGGGAGACCGGGACTAGTAGGCGCAGTTTTTAGTTATTGATTTTTATTAATTTTTTGTTTAAGTTTTTTATGAAACTTTAACTGTACTTTTAAAGAACAAGCATTGGGCTATAAAAACCCGGAGTTTTGAGTTTGTAGCTTTCGTAGTTTATGTTTAGCGAAAGCCTAAAGTAAAAGGAAAATTGTGCGCCAACCTAACCCGTCATGGGGCAAGTTGCCTATACCTGTGGGGTAAGTTGGAACACGCTTTATAAAAACTTAAATGAAACTCAAATAAAACACGCAATTAAGAAAAATCAATTTCATTATTACCAGTAAGTTTATACAAAGGCGTTATCGCCGTACAATGTTAATTCTAAATTATACAGACATAAAAATAATGAATAAAACATTTACACTGAGTAACTTCTTTCCTACTCGATATCATCATCAGAGTTACAGTAGTCACAAATAAAAAAAATCGAGTGTCTCCGTTTGGGCAAGCCTCGTGTGCTCAAAATCTTGCGTTTCAACCACTTTTCTCGGTGTTTGCTGTTTTTCAAGCTACCAGCACACGCCAGACACCGAGCCAACTTGCCCCGTGTTCAATGCGCCTACTAGCCCATAATAAATTTCTTCACAAAAGGGGGACACGTAACCATCTAATCATAAATAATCCAAGTAAATCACATATGGGGTAGATACAGTTAATCATACACTAAGAAAAACTGTACAAGTTAAATCTCAATTATTAAGATAAGTATTAGAAATTAGAAAAAGAATGAAGCAACAAAAAATTACTTATGAGTGCAAAAAACAGAAAAATCGTAATAAATATCCATTGCACATAGGTAACGCTGCAAAACTACAATGAAGATTGCAAAAAGCAAGAACAAAGGTACTATGTGACTGGTTGCGCAATCTATCCACAAACAGGCGATTTATGAGGACTGCGCCTACTTATCCCTGTAGCCAACTAGCCCCGGTCTCCCCTACGCGTTTTTTTATAGTCTTCATGCTATAAATTTTTTTTTACATATTTTGGTTATTTCTTTTTTTTGCACTTGAAAAACTTTTTTTAAAAATTGAAATTTTTGTATTTTTTTGTGTGCTAAAATTAAATTTCAAACAAAACTTTTTGTAGATATTTTGGTTTTAATTTAGAAGTAGGTGTATTATGGTTCTATTTGTTTCAAAAATTGTTTTCTGTAATGCATAATTTAGAGTTTTACCATGCGCGCATCACTTAATGATTTTAATTCACGCATTAGTAAGATGAATTTTAAAATTTAAAATTTTAATATTAATTTTATATATAGGACATTTATTTCGTTGAATAATATAGTTAAGACTATGCACTATATATCAAAAAGGGAAAAAAAAAGTTCTTAATTGCATATTATTTGTGTTTTGGTACTTTGAAAAAGGCTATATTTCTGATCGTTTCGAGAAACTTAAAGGTCCTGTGCCCCCTTAAAAACACAATTAAAACAGAAAAAGAGAAAGTGGAGTGGTTTCGTTATAATTATTTGGTTTCTTGTTGTAATATGGAACTCGTTTTGACTATCTATAGGGGGAGGAAGGGTAAAGTTGCCATTTGAGCTTTTTCCGCTCCCTCGCCACGCCATAGATTAACATACAAGATGGGACATTTACGGCAAAATCTGTAATGGCAACAATACTTGCGTCATTACCGACAAGAGGGAAGAATTTACAAGCCTCCGAAATTTACCTATGTTGAAGAAATATGTTTACGCTCTATGTTTTGAATATCTATTCTTTCCTAAACATGGCAGACGATATTGTATTTAAGCTTTATTTATTTAGCTGCTTTTTTTTTTATCGTACTTGTTCGTTCACCTTTAATTTACAAAATGATAATTATAATAATAATATAAAAAAATTATTCCTTTACAGGGTTACACAAAAGAATTCCGTTACATACTGATTTACGGGGGGGGGGGGACGGGTTGTTTGCAGCGAACTTTAATAATATTGCGCTATTTCAAACATAATGAAATTTATATGAATTTTTGAGGTGCTTTATAAGTTGCTTAATGAAAGGTTTTCTGTGCGTTGCATTTATCGTTCATTTAGAGGACCGCAAAAGAATTCAGTTGCAGTGCTGTCTATGAGAGGTAATTGCTGGAAGTGATTGTTCAACTTTGGTTTGCGTTTTTAAGTATAACAAATTTTTGCATAATACGTGGTGTGTATAAGTTTTACAGATCCTATACAAGACGGCACAAAAGAATTCCAGTGCAATCTCACATACTGACGAAAATTTCTGAATTTAAATTATTAACTGTGTGATGCATTTCCTTACTGAACCAAATTTTTGCAGTATGTAGTATATATACAAATCTATAGATACAGGGCTGCACAAAAGAATTCTGCTGGTTTTCAAACTATAGATGGTAATACATAATACGTGAATTATCACATTGCTAACGAAGCGTAGAACCAACAATGTGAAAAAGCCCAAGCCGGGAATCGAACCCGGAACCCTTGGTTCTATGCTTGTTGGTTCTATGCTTCAGTAGCAATGTGATATTTCACATATTATATATTCAATAATTTCGAGCCTAACTTATTATAAATAATATTTCTGTTTCATATAGGAGTGTGCATAATTTTTCTTTACCTTTTGAATTATCATCAAAATGAA
Source organism: Maratus speciosus (assembly GCA_963932465.1). Taxonomy (NCBI): domain Eukaryota; kingdom Metazoa; phylum Arthropoda; class Arachnida; order Araneae; family Salticidae; genus Maratus; species Maratus speciosus. The sequence goes on along the minus strand of OZ010797.1, from coordinate 429,807,532 downwards.
ATTAAACAGGAAAAGAAATGGCTTACCTGTTCTCAGTAGCGCTATGAAACACCAATCCCGTTTTTAGGTGCGTTCGTAATTATATAAATACGTAGCACCTATAGTCGTCGTTCAGTCCGTCCGTCCGTCCGCCTGTCTCTCTGTCTGTCTGTCCGCATGTAACAGAGCAAAAACTACCCAACCGAATGGTCTGAAATTTTAAACATATGATTGTTGCAAAAATTTGTCGAGCCATTTCAAATTTTATGAAAATCGGATGTATAGTTTAATTACAGGGACAGTCAAAAGTTTTCTTTACATTACGGCCAATGGGAAAAATTATTGCAAGTGCATTTTAATGATGTTACAGCCTTCCGAATGGTCTGAAACTTTAAATATATAACTGTTGCAAAATTTTGTCGAGCCATTTCAAATTTTATGAAAATCGGATGTATAGTTTAATTACAGGGAGAGTCAAAAGTGTTCCGTTACATTACGGGGAATGGGAAAAATATTATTGGAAGTGCATTTTAATGATGTTACAGACTATGCACCTTATGAAGTGCAAAAAATTATACATTCAGTACAATATGTGGTGCAAAAAATAATTATACAACTAGTTATAGTACGAACGCACCTCATTTGCCACGTTTGACGAGCAATTTCCAACTTGTTCTTTTTAGGACGGAAACATCTCTGCAACTGCACCGTTGAAACATATTTCAATGGTTATCTAAAGTGTGAAATAAAATTATATTATTTGTAATATTTGTATTATTATTATTATTCGTGTCATGTATGGTTGAAGTAATGGCCTATATGTTCCCTTAATATATTTAATGAAAATCTTCTTGGTTATTATATAATATGAACAACACAAGCACCGAGAGAATAAATACTTCCCGGAGTCTTTTATAACACGTCATTAAACAGAAAAAGTAAAAAGAGTTCTGAATATGTAAAATATAGTCAAAAGTCCACACATAGATGGAGTCGACACAATTATAACACGTACATTGTAGAAGTAGAAAAGGGAGAGGCAAAACCGCAAATATTCAATCCTCCCGAAGACAGGAAACTGGAAGTTTAAAGTTTTGTAGTTAGATCACAAAAATGTTTTTAGGTTTTTCTTGCAGGGGTTACACAGTTAAACATAACTTGCCTGATGAAAATTAATTAAAATTACATAGATGGTAATTTCTGAAATTGGGTTTTAAATGTGTTAGCAACTTTCACATTATTGGACAGCGAACGCTGTAAAAAAAATCTCTCAAATTGACAGAAAAAAACTCTTCATTTTGGCGCCAGTGAAAAACCATTTAATTTACGGAAAATATCTGTAATTTTTCATTAAAACAGATTTTTTCTGTAAAAATTACAAAATCCATATTTTTTAGAGAAAAAAACTGTTTTTTCTTTAAAACAGTTTTTCTCTGTAAAAAGTACAGTGGTTTCTGCAAAAGTTATAGGGTTTTTTTACAGTGAAGTTTCATTACAGTATACTGTATAATGTTAGAAATATTTTCAAAATCTATGCTTGACGCTTGATTTTCTGTTCTTTTTTACACACGAATTAATTTTGTAGAGCATATTTCAGTTGTTTTTGGAAAGTATATTATGCTGTAAAATATTCTTCATCTGAAATTTTTAGTGTGGTTTGAATTCTAATGTTCATTTGAATAAATATTGGACTTCATGAGATTTGACATTTGAACGTGTTATACGTATAAATTGATAGGTAATTGATGGGGAACTTAAATAATGTAATGATGATGGATTAAAACAACGTAATAATGATGAATGATCGTGGTAAATTAGATGCTGGTGAATTTAAAATATGAAATATTTGAAATTGTATTATCTATTGATGAAATAAATGCATGACTTCACCAAAACGACTGTCTGATGTGATGTATCTTTTTAGAAATTTGATTGATTGTTTAATGATTGTAAAATTAACATTTAAACACCGCGGAACAAAGGTACACAACTTGTGATTAAACATGATTAACCCTCCGTCTACCAGACGGGTCCATTGGACCCGACAGGTACATACAAAATATTCATTCAAACCAGAAATTTCTTTAAAATAAACTAAGTATATAAACCAGACAAAAATAAGGTAAATAAATAAGTTAAATAGTTTTAAATAAAAATTCTGGTGTAGAACGTTTTATTAAAACTTGAATAAAATTCCCGGTAGATCTAGGGTTAAAACAGATTTTAAAAAATTAAAACGATTTCAAAATAATGATTTTTTTGTCTTGTATGGACCTTATTTCGATTGTTTGTTCATGCAATATTAGCAAGGCCCGTGGCTTTGCGCATGCGCGTATGGAAATAGAACATAATTTGTAGATAACATTGTTGAAATGTACTGTGTTCTCTTATTAGCTTGAAATGAAAATGACATTGTTATTACTATTAACCTTCTCACAACCGTGAACTGATATATCCGTCCACTAAGCTGTAGGTTTTACTGCAATAAAAGCATTTTTTAAATTAATGTAATTCTACAAATGTAATCCACTTTTGAAAGATTAAGTTGTTATTAATACTCTCAAGCATTACATTCCTATACATAATTAAATTTTTTATATCATGTTGAAAAAATGAGCTTTTTTCAGCATTAAAAAAAAATTACAGAGTAAGCAACATTACAATTTTGCCCTTTTCCTCGGCGGTCAGGGGGTTAAAATAGTACCACTTAAAAGAGAAAATCTTCTTTCAACTGGCTTCATTAACCAGCTCCCCATTGCGAAAAACATATAAAAATTGGTCTATTTATAAATTCCAGCATCCTTCAGTGAAAACATGTTTGAAATAGATTCGGTATTTCAGAATAATCGTGATTTCTGACATTTTTAGCTCATTTTACTATTTTAAATTTCCAATTTTTAAGAGCTGTTTTTAGTGAGCATTTACATCTTAAACGTAAACCACCATTTCAAATTTCTAGCCGTAACAGTTTCAAAGCAATCGTAGTTTTAAATCATTTTTTGTTTTTAAGCTTGCTTGGGGGCATGGGGGGGGGGGGGAGCTAGATTTGAACAGAGAGGGAAAAAAGCGTCCTTGTTTAAGCGTCTTTCTATTATAAATAATAACCGCTATAACGCTGATAGAATTTTTGTAATCAGATCGGTACTTTCAGGGTAATCTTGATTTTAGAGCGTTTTCTGCTGATTTCATCATTATAAGTTTCGATATTGTATTTGTTCAAAAAGAAAAAAAAAAACCATGTGTGTGAGCATTTATGTCTTAAAAGTAAGTACCACGTCAAATTTCAAGTTTCTAGCCCTAAAAGTCATCGTAATTACAGAAAGTTTTTCTCACTAGCGTTCATTAAAAGTCAGAAATCTCGAGATAAAAAAATAAATAAATAAATAAATAAATAAAAAATAGCAATAACCTAATGTTTGATAGCCACCATTATAATTCTGAAAGAATTGCTGAAACGGTTTGGTAGTTTCGGAATAATTTTGATTTTTAAAACGTTTATTCACGTCATTACGTCACGTTACGTCATTCCACCCTTTATTATTATTTTTTTTTTTTAACATTCTTAGTGAGTTTTTACCTCTTAAAAGTAACCACCATATCAATTTTCAAGTTTTTTCACCAGACAGTTTTTTAAAAAAGGCATTATTTTAGGAATTTCCAAGCGCATTATTAGTTATAAAACTGAAACACATTTTCTTGTAACATATGCCCTTAAAGGGAAGTTGCTTTATTTTTATTTAAATAAAATTAAGAAAAATTATACAAATATTTATATCTGCTTGAATTAATGTATTCTTTTTTTTTATTATTATTACAGGTTCCTTTTCTTCTTCTTCTTCTTCTTCTTCTTCTTTTTTTTTTCTTTCTTTCTTTAAGAGGCTATTTTACTCAACGCGGAGAAACCGGGGTTACGGAGTCAGGCCCATTTTTGAGCAAAAGAGTAGGAGTCGGAGTCGTCCATTTTTCCCATCGACTCCGCAGCCGTCGGAGTCGGAGTTAGGCACATTTTTGAGCAAAAGGGTCGGAGTCTGAGTCGGATCTGTTAAAATTCCCAGAGTTTGAGTCGAAGTCGTCCATTTTTCCCAGCGACTCCGCAGCCCTCGAAAAAACACGTTCGCTAACGTTAATCCCAAGGAAGAAATACTTTTTTTTTTTTTTTTTTTTTTTTTTTTTTTTTTTTTTTTGCATTGGCTGGTTGAGATCGATCTGTACAAAGGTCGTTTTTCACTTTTTGGATTTTGTTAACAGGTTTTTTTTTTCTTTCTAGGATATTGTTACTTTCGGAACCGATTTCGAAAGTGAAAGTATTCTCATTAACGTATTCCTCATAACGAGGTAGATTAAAACCATTTATGATGACCAATTGGGAGCATTTTTCTTTTAGATATCTTACGGTATACAAACAGAGAAAGTTCGCAAGCAAATACTCTCATCAACTAATCCATCTTTTTTCTACTAGTTCTTCTACTAGTATTTTTCTTAAAATTATGACCATCATTTTTGCGATACCCTGTATATAAAGATGAGAAATGTTGCTGGTACAAAATTTATGTATACATATACAATACAATAAATATTAAGTTTTGTACTAAGTCACTTAAAAATAATTCACCAAAAATTTCTATGGATACACAGAAGGGGGACTCTCATAATTATGCTTGTCTTGGGGCACATAGATAGTCTAAACCAGGCCTTGTTTACATGATTAAAATATCAAGTACAGCTAAACGAGATGAAAATTTACAGAAAATGTTATAGCATGTTACTGAAGTAAAAAATACCCAGGGCACTCTTACCTATAGGGGAGACTAGGGAGGGTTGGCCCACTTTTTACAAAATGATTTTTTATTTTTTAAATATTGAACGTAGAATAAAGTTTTATGCATCATTTTTTTCCTTATACAAGAAATCATCAAAATTATCAAAATAAAATTGCTACATAAGTGTAACATATAAGAAATTTGAAAAATGATTGATTTTAATCATGAAAAAATAATGGATCAAGGCTCCCCACATATGGGAGGGTTGACCCACTATATGGGAGTCTTGAGCCACTTTGTTTTATATTGCAATATTTGTGAAGAGAAATAAAATCAGTTTTAAAAAAGCAAAATAATTTTATACTACATGCTTTAATTATAATTAAAAAATATTTTTTTTAAATATGATGCTTAAACAAACCTGTTTAGAGGGAATCGCAATTCAGAGGAGAAAATATTTGTTTTAAACAGGATTTTGTCTGAGCAGGTATAATTGTACTGCAGGGAAACTAAAATTTTAACATTTAAGGCAGTATTCTGTTAGAGATAAGTTCCGTTTTCATAATATTTCATGTTATTATGTCCGGATTTAGGAGCCACTGTCCCGCCTTTTTTTTTGTTTGTTTGTTTTTTTGTCTCTTTGTCCTATTTTTTGTGACACTCGACCTAACAACTCTAGTTGTCACATAGTTTGGCTTCATCTCCCTGTATTCATCCTGGTGAAATTTGTATATATTGATCGATGCTATGTTCTTTTGCAGCCGCATGAGCACGTAACTTATCATTAACATGATTTAAACCTTTAAGGGGCAAAGTATTTTCAGTTCTAAAATGTTGAAATAAATGACCGGCACCGGAAGTTACGAACAGATTTATTTGGAAATAAGAAAAAGACTATATTTCTCTTACATATTAAATGTAACAGATTTTAGCAAACTTCCGGTGTCATTGTGACGTTTCGGAATTAAAATTAAGTGGTTTTATAAACATACCACTGCCCCTGAAAGGGTTAAGACTGCTGCTTTCATCCTTTCTTGTCCTTTCTAGTCTTTCCCACTGTTTCTATTTACCTATTGTAAGTAATATTTAAATGGAAAAATGTTCCTATCAGCTTTTCCATTTTCTAGAAATCGTTTACATCTTTCTTTAGTCAGTTTTAAACATTAGCTTTTCCATCACACTATTTTACTGTAGGTTTACAGAATAAATTTACTTTCTTTTATATATATATAACCATCAACTTTTCATTATGCACAGTGTATAATAAAAAGATTTCCAAAACCACTTAATTAAGGAAGACTTGAGCATCTGGTCAACCCTCCCTCACATTGACTGGGTCAAGCCTCCCTACATAGACATTTTCTAAAGAATAGCACATTGTTATGTTAAGCCTAACTTACTGTACAATCTTTATGCCTGGAATGAAAGCTCGATATTTCAGCATTACTTTTAACTTTCTTACTTAAATTTCTATGATATAATTTATCTGAAAAAAGCTTACAAAGTATTTCTAAAAAACACAAATTTTATGTTGAAAACGCCTCACAATTGATTTTTTCCAGACCTATTTCGATTATCTCTATGAAACGAAGGCTGTTGTTTAAGCATTCCAGTAGCTTTGGCTGATACCTATTGTTAAAACTCTGAAATTCATTTAAATGTGAAAATTGATGGGTGGGCCAAACCTCCCGTATGGTCAACCGTCCCTAGTCTTACCTACGATATCAAGCTGTTTTAATACGGTTTACATTAAAATACTTTTACTGAATTTACAAATCCAATTTTTTTTTTTTTATGTTATCGCATTCTTACTTATTATTTATTCAATGATATCCTTTGATAGGTAATGATTCTAAGTTGCCTTGGTGATTACGTCCTATTTAAGATGGAGTCCTATTATTTCCGTATTACTGAATTTAATATATATAATCGTAGTAAATTTTCTATTCATGCATTTTTGCATAACAGTGCAGCACCTATTGCACCAAAATCCGAATATTTATAAAACTGTTATATATATAGTACGAACTTTACCACGGTTGACGTACAATTTCCGACTTGTTATTTATTATTATTTTTTTTTTCAAAGTACGTAAGTTTTGAATCGTGTTTAATCTATAAACACATATTTTGAATTGTTACTTCAATAAGATATGTCAGAAGAGAATAGAAACAATTTTTACTTTAATAATTTTGTTTACGAGACCTTCATGAATTTTCACACTAAATTTCATTTATGTTTATAACTTTCCCCTTTATTTTGTTTTTTCATTTATTTATTTATTTATTTATTTATTTATTTTGTAATTAACACTCTAACTTTTCAATATTGTAATTTTAGTTTTCAGCTACATAAGTGTTCATTTAATCATACTTTTATGACTAAATTAATATGCTATATTGACCAATGCAAAAATGTATCAAAAGTATTATTTTCAAAAAATTTTTAAATCTACACTCTCAGAAATAAAACTCTCACTTTTGACGATTCAGAAATCCTTGAGCTGTATTTCGTCGTTTTTGACGATCATTTCCTATCAACATCACGTGACTTTTAACGAAAGGTAAACTCTCAAATATTTGACGAAAGTTTTGCCGCAATCACAGTCAGACTCAATGCATTTTAAGGAAACAGTTTCTGTACCTCCTCAAATCCTGCGATTTTAGCAAGCTTGTTTATATTTATTATATGTATTATATTTATTAGTCCTGTAATAATTTATTTTAAAACAGCACTTTTTAGTGCCTTTTAGAAAATACTGAAATATGGTAGTTTATTGTTTCTTCATTAGTTATTTTTTTAGCTGTTAAAATTTTTAGGAATGCTTATTATTATTTATTTATTTATTTATATGTTGTTCGTTATGTTTTAATTCGAAAAGAATAAATTTCCCATGTTCTTCAAAACCATTCAAAAAGAAAATTTTATCAATAAAATTTCAAACTTCCAGGATATCTTTTTTTTTAATTTATTTAAAAAGTATATTCATATTTCAATCGAATTAAAAATAAAACATAATTGATCCCTCTCCCCTTTATAAACAGTAAAGTGTTAAAATCTTATCCCTCTACTCAAAGTGATAAAATCTCACGCAATATGCACTTCACTATTCGTTATTTGTGAGCCAAACCATAACTTAACCAAACTGAACTTAACCCATGAATTAACCAAACCATATTCTAACCATTCAATTGAGCAAAGAAAATTTCACTAATAAATTATTTAATCAAACCATATTATAAGTATTCATTGACCATGAGAAAACCATAATAATAAATTAACCTTACTTAAAACTTTCAGAAATTATAGCAGCACCGATAAAATTACAATCTACCTTATAAAAAAATAAGCACGCAGCAGAATTCATTACGTCAATCTAAAAGCAAATCTATACAAGTCTCCAGTATCCAGGTTGGAAGAGCAACGGTCTCTCATGCCAAAAACCGCGGGTTCGAATCACCCCGAGCGAAACGAGAAGTGAATTTTTTCTTCTCCCTGTCCACAAGGAGTTTCCAAACTATTCGATGGATGGCGTCACCAGCCAACTTTTGACGAAATTTATATCGTCAAATAAGTGAAGAAAGTAATTTCGTCAATTTGACGAAATATTCGCTCGGAGCATTTCCCAGAAAACTGTTTCGTCAAAAACAAAGAAAATTTCGTGAAATCTGAGTTTTCATTTCTGAGTGTGTATGGAAACTTTTAAATGTCGTGTTCTTTTTCAACGTTCCAACTTACATCGTGGGAAACAGATACCCTATTGGATAATGTAATACTGAAATAATATAGTATCTTTACGTTTATTAGCCCCGGTACAGTATGCTATTTCTTTCTCCCAGCTTATTTTGTGTCCAAAAAATAACGTTAGCTTACAGACGCTAGCAATAAACAAAGTAAATGTATCATTGTACAATTAAATGCTCTATAGCATTTTTTTAAATTTCTAAACATCGCACATTTTCAGTTTTTATACCGTCGTATTGGGAAAAAAAAGTACTTTTTAATGCAATTTGTTTGAAAACTGTATCTCTATTTGTTTTTGAAATATTAATTTTTTTGTAGTTTTTAGCGACATTTGCTTCATTTTGGCAACTCAAGTACTCCATTTCTGTAGAAAGTAAAGAAAAAATTGCTGAAAAATAGCAATTATATCTTTTTGTTGCCATTTTCTCATAAAATGAAACAAAAAATTAATTAAAAAAATTAATTAAAATACGTGCTACTTTGAGAAAAATATAAATGAAGGATTTATGATAAAACAGGGAGCTATTATAAACTATATTTAATTTTAAGTTTCTATATTAATGCAAATGACGTCATTTTACATAACATAAAAGCTTTAAGTCTTAAAACTGAAATATGTTTTGCAGTAGAGTCCCGATTATCCGAGTCACGCTTAACCGAGTTATTTCCTTCTGGTGGACTGGTGGCTTCTATTATTATGAAACAGCCATTATAAATGAAGTGTTAGGTGAAGATGAAAGAGCTGCCGTAAAATGTTAAAACTCTGATTTTCTGGTCAGAATGGAAAAAAAAAATGGCCATAATTTTTTTTAACGCTTCATTTATAATGACTGTTTCATAATAATAGAAGCCACCAGTCCACCAGAAGAAAATGAAGTAATGGAAATGCCGGGGCGACACTAAATTCTGAAAAAGCAGAATTCCTGTTCTCTAGTTATTATTTTGTCTTCACAATTATTTTTGCTATCATTTGAATATAATGATGATAGTACATGCCTTTACATTTATTATTATCAGGTCCTTTATCTTTCACCATTTAGTACTAACAAAAACGAAAAAAATTCTGTATATTTACACCGGTTAATGAGACTTTTATTACCCGACTGAAAAGAAGGGTTATGTGTTTCACGTGTATCTGTGTATGTGGATTTCTTTATACCCTCGAATCATCCCAATGGCTAGATGGATTTTAGTGAATGAGGTCTCTATCAATTCGTCTTAACGGTCCGATGGTTATAGGCTAGGTTTTGTTTTTATACATTCAAAATGGCGGCTGTAAAATACAAAATGGCGGTAGAGACGAAAAAATAATTACGCACCCTATTGAGTGGAATATCACTGGATAGGTCTTTCAAAATGAAGACGATGTTTCATTGACTATTTTACAGTCAGAAGCTCCGTTAAAATATTGTACAACCTGGAAGTTGTGTAGGTAGGATCTCTAGCTTTACTGCAACTCTAACCATCATAGACATCATCAAAACAGTGTTTATAGATAGGAACTAACAATTAAACACAATTTAAAAATCATCAATACATGTAAATAAAAAAAAATAGGTAAGTAATATAAACAAATAATATAAAAAAAATTTTTAAGTCAATTTCTACTTAGGTCAATAAGATATTTTTTTCTCCCATTCTTCTTTCCTCTTGAGTGTCGCTTAAAATGCCTTGATCAAGAAGAGGGCGATCTCGATTTTTGAAAATTAATTTAATTTAATTAATGAATCAATATTTGAAAAAAACTAGATTAACATCAAGTGTCACCCACTACAAGTTTAACAAAATTTATTTGAGCTTGATTAGATGAATAATAAGGAATTTATTAGCGATTGAAAATTTGAACAAGATATATATAGCGAGAGTATGAGCTAATAGTAGGAATAAAAAAAAATAGTTTCACACTGATGAGAAATAATTAATTAGTTCGCTTTTTACGCAGCCGGGTTTTTTGATTTTTTAAATTTAATTGTTTATTTCAAGCATATGTTTCATTCATTTTAGGGCACTCTTCACTCACTTGAAAACAGAGTTGGGCAAATTTATAATTGCAATTATTTGCAATGTAATTACAGTTTAATTGTATGTAATTAATTACAGTTAAAATTACATTAAATAAAAAATTCTTGCGATACTGTGGCCGAAACCGCCCCGTGCCATTATTTGACAAAAATTTCTGTGTTTGAATATGTGTAATTATAATTAATTACATGCAATTAACTTGTAATTACATTCGGGATAATTGAAATCAGAGCTTAATTTCTATTTTTAAAAAGTACCGGAGCCCTAATATTATGCGTTACCGGTATACGAGCAACTATACCGTTCCCCCTTCCTCCCCTCTCATGTCACCCCAATCTGCATATTTATATTTTGTACGTACATTATTTGCAAAATTTAAAGCATTTTTCTTTCTTTAGCAAAATAAAAATTTTAAATATATCTATCAGCATATACTTAGTTGTCAACTATTCCACTTTTTAGTCATCACTCCTTCCGAATTGTAATCTTTGCCTAATTTTAATTGCGATTTTTTTAAATTCTACGATTAAATGTGGTAAGGATTATGATTCGGAAATAGTGTTAACAAAGTAGTTGCAGTAGCAAATAGTGTTAATAAAAAAGGGATAGTTCGCAGATATGCATTTTTATGAAAAAATGAAAGAAATTTACAGAAATTAATATTTATATGCTGAAGAATGGAACAATGTTTTTCAATTTCCTATAAAAGATGCATATCTTAAACTATATAATCGATTACTTCCGCATCAATGCGTCGCCGACATAAATTTGCAAATATCACAAGAATAAAAAAACACGATTTCTGTTTTCCCTTCATTCTGATTAAAATAGTATTAAAATGATTTGAAATAGAATATAATACGTAATTTTGAAGGAGGCTTTTTTTTTTTCTTATACATGAATAAATATTAAAATTTTGAATATAGAACAGATTGAGCTCGAGTCAGTCCATGCCCAAAAACTGATATAAAAATAGAGTCCGTTTATCTCCATCTTCTAAGTGTGCGACACATTACGTTACACATAAGTGTTTTGATAAAAAAAAGAATGCAAAAAATTGGAGATGGGAAGGAAAGGAAAGAGTAATTTAGGCTTCGGTTTTTCGGAACCGCTATTGCACCGGGCTCCGGAGCCCTGTATTTATGAGCTCCAGTGAATTCCGACCAATATTTAAATATTTTATAAAAACAGAGAAGTATAGGAGCTGGGCTCCGGTGGACTCCGGCGCAAATTAAGCCCTGATTGAGATTACAAATTTGGCCAACTCCATTTGAAAACACGCGTTCACTAATGTAAAACCTATGTTTTTTGGGGGGTTTTTTTGTTGTTGTTGTTTTGTTTTTGTATATAGGATAGCTGAGCTGGATTTCTAATAGGGCTATTTGTTACCTTTTCGATTTCGGTTGCAGATTTTTTTAATAAAGGAACTTCCACTTTCAGAACCGGTTTCGAAAGTGAAAGTACCTGTATTTAAAAAGTCTGCAGTCAAAATCGATAAAAATACGAAATGGCCCCATTACAGATCAAACTCAGCTATCCTGTGGAAAAAAAAAAAAAAAAAAAAAAAAAAATCGTTTAAATATATTCAATTTAACTTCTTTAGATCTGAAGGTAAAATAACATTACAAAAATGCACATTCATTGCTTTTGCACAAACAAAAAGACACCCTAGATGACAGAAGAATCCCTTTTTCTGAAATGGGTACTTTAGGGGAAGGGTCATTTGGGTTCACAAACAGGGATCTAAAATGACTAGCCTCCTTAAAATGTCAATTTAATGATCAATAACCTAAATTCATACAATAAAAAATATAAGGACTTTAAGCAAGTGAATGATCTGCAAATCCTCAATTTTTTTTTACTGTAAAGCATTTAAGTTAAATAATTGTGAATTTTTTTTTACTTTAGTGGCCACACTGTCTTGAAGGCATTTTACAAACTCAGATAAAAATAACATTTATTTTATGAGGAAATAAGCATCAATGCTGCCATTGATTGGATTTGTCCCACAGTCATTCAGTTATTTAAGAGTAAAGTCAAAATGTAACAAATCAAACAGTTTAGTTTTTTTGAGGAAAAGAATAGAGGTGCACATTTGTGTACCTCGGGTCTGAAGAGGTTAAACGAGAAATTCGAAAATAACCTGCCTATAGGTTTAACATTAGCAAACCGGTGTTTTCAAGTGAGTGAAGAGTCCCCTTAACCCCGTAAATCTCGCGGCCATGACTTTCACGAGCAGTATAGACTACTTATTTTTATTCGGATTGTTTTATTCCCACCGGCTTTTTTTTTTAATAGTGTAATTGGCTTCATTAACTAAGGTGAATATTTCTACTTCAAAAAAATGGGGGCAATCAAACAATCTGAATTTTTTTAAAAGTAGCCTACGCTATCCGACGCGACGCTTAAGGGGTCTCAGGACTCTTAAAGCTTTAAAAACTTCGAAATTTTAATTTTTTTAAATGTTAAAGGTCTATCTTTTCTGAACATTTTGATATAATTGTTTCCTTGAAATTCCCATTGGAACAGAAGTTATGGCTTTTAGAATTATACCCGCTCAATAGCTGAAGCGGCGTTTCCGAAACTTTTCCGAAGTCATTTTTCTCCAAATGGCGTTTTTGGGCATGACACGCACGATATCTCAAAAACTTCTGAATATTTTTTCGTGAAATTTCCAAACCATATGTTTCATGTTAATCTGTATAAAGGGAACCTAAATCTTCCTTTTTATTATAATAAGCACACATACTACAATATATATTAAAACACACATTCACATATAAATAACGCCTACATTCAACAGTTAAAGGTATATGAACCCACTATTACCGAATTCTATTACTATAATTATACCTTTTCCTTTTTATTGTTAAAAAAATATATTTTTAGGTGATTATATTGTTGAAATTTTCTAAATTTTGCATTAGCTAAATACAACTTTGTATTAAAAATATAAAAATGCTTTACATACAAATTTATTTAAGTTTAGGGTAATTATTACAATCTGAAGTATAAGAAGACACCAAAATTTTCATTCTAGTTGCAAAATTTCTTTTGTAATCCTGCGCGTAAGCTGTTATGCCGATTTTCTGCTCGTCAAATGTCTGACATTTTGGAGCCCACTGTAAAAGCTAATTCAGCATCTTGCTATTTTTTAAATATTTGAAATGAAAGACTATACTTATATCTTTCATTCCCAATTAAAATCGTGTCTTAAATTCATATATATTTTAAGATATTAAATGTTGAAAATGGTCTTTTTTCCCCCTTTTTTCCAATTTAAAGAGTCCCGAGATTCCTTAAGGGGTTAAATTTGAAATTAGAGCTTATACTTGTCTTTACTGTCCATAATAATTTATGGTAAAAAGGAAAAAAACTGGAAACTTGTTATGTCTTGTAATACGGCGTTTTCCAAAAGCCTTCAAAGTTTCTTCAAATATTACGAAAAATAACTATATTCGTTATACTTTTTGATAAATGACATAGTCATTAGATTTCAGTAAATCTTAACTTTTGTCATTTGAATAGCTTCTTTTCATTTTTTTTCCCCTTAACTTAAAGAGTAATTTTTTCATAAAATAAAAAAAAAGGAACTAAATACAAAGAAAAAGTTCGGTCAGAAAGGTGGTTAAATCATTTAATGTTCGATAACGTTTCTAAATCTACCGTTACCTTCACCATTGAGATTTTATCCACCGCGGAAAAACAGGAAATGGCATTATATTTTGCAGCTACTTTTGGGGCTGTCACTGATTTACGTTGCTAATAAAATGGGCGTAGAATTTATCAATATTTTTTAATTCAGCAGTCAGAAGCGCCATCTTTTGAGTATTCTGAGAACTTCGCAGTTTTTTATGTCATAATTTCACATTCGTTGGAAGCGATTTCGTATTACAAGCAGGGTCTGTTAGATTTTTATCACTTTATTATAAAACTTGTGAATTAAAGAAAGAGAAAATATATTATTTTTTATTTAAATAAAAGAAAATTAAAACAGCATCAAATGCATATAATTCCTGTTATGTTTGTTTTGTTTGTTTCTTTGCTTTTTCAGCCAAACAAAAATGTCTGTATAATTAACAATTTCAAGAGCGGTGGTACATTTATGAAACCACTTAATTTTGATTACTAAATGTCACAATGGCACCAGAATTTAGGATATAAAATTTCCTGTTTATTATGTATGTGAATTATATTTTTGTTTCTTAGTTCTAAATAAATTTGTTCGTAAATTTCGGTGTCATCCATTCATTTAAATATTTTAGCAACGAAAGTGCTTCGCCCTTGAAAGGGTGAAACAACAGTTAAACTGGTGTCAAATTCAAAATAGCTACTTTCTGAGACATTTATTTATGTACAGTCGTGGAAAAAAAAAAGTAAACACCCCCTACTAACTCCTCATCAAATTATCATTGGAAATAAAGTCTACTTTTAAATGGTGTGTATAAAATTTGCTTAGGGGGCCATATGCATATTAAAACGAAACCAAACTTCATTTTTTTTCAATGGCAGTACCCAAATTTAACGAGATATTTCAAATCTTCGGTTCAAAATATGCCTAGAAACCAAATTTCAAGTCATTCGAATGATAAGTTTTTGAACTATAGACATTCAAAATTTAGTACTTCTAATGTTAAATTACATTTTCATATTTTTATTTATATCTCCTGAAATTATGCTCCTAATAAGCTAATTTTTTGTGCAGCAATAATACTAATATACCCAAACGTAAATACGTTGAATTTGCAATTTTTATAATTTTATGATATGAATTATGAAATTAATATTCGAAAAAATTATGAATTGCAACATACAATTTTTTTGATGGATTTAGATTTATTAAGTCCTGCTTTATGGAAATCCAAAATTTCACATTTTTCTTCAAAGTAGTTTTCAAATTATGCTTAAAAAACGGCAAAATGATGGTTTAAGGGGCCGTCTATAATAGGAGTGACTAGATATTTTGAAACTTCTTTTGCTGTCGTGTAATCTAGCAGGCTTCATTGACTTCTTAAGGTGCCTTGATCAAGATGAGGACTCTCTCAGTTAACAATCGAGTTCCGACATTCAATTTGGATACAGCCCTTAAAATACGCTCGTTTTAAAATAATTAATTTCTCTGAAACTTACGGCACGAATTGCGTAAAAATTTGTTTATAGGCTAATTGAAAGGTGTAGAGTTCATTTATGCTGTCAGAATTGTATACTGCTATTGAGAAAAACAAAGTTATGGTTCGTTTTAATATGTAGATGGCCCCTTAAACAAATTTTATATGCATCATTTAAAAGTAGACTTTATTTCCAATCGTTCGGTGCCAGTAACTTTCTTCTACGATAATTTGTTGAGAAGTTAGTAGGGGGTGTTTACTTTTTTTTTTTCCACGACTGTACTTAGTTAGTTCGGGGTTTTTCCGCAAACATATAAAAGGCCAGATGCCCAATTTGTTATCGAACGGTACTTTTTTTTTTTTTCGTTTTTCAGTAAAGGATTTTCAGTAAAGGTTTCATAGGTTTTTCTCAAAATGCTGTCAAAGTTCATGTTTTGAATCTAATTTTTGTGAACGTCAGTGTAATAAAAGAAAAAACTGCCATAGTGAGACAATGATCACTTATAACTCAAGATGTACTAGTTCATTTATCAGAAAATGTAGAAAACTGTTCGATTGCATATCACTTTTGATAATCTTGCCAGCAAGTATCAGGCTTTTATGTTATGTTTTAAGTCAGAAAAGTACCAGACATTTTACTGTTGTTAAGCGGGATTTTTTTTTTGTGGGGGGGGGGGGAGTGATGAGGGTTTAATAAGATTTGGAGAAATGACGAAATTGTCAATAATCCAATTTTTCGCTTAACATGTATTTAGACATCCCTGGTATATTCTGGCAACGTAAAGATGCAATAATTATAAATATGCGAAATTAGCTTTTTACTGCATTTGTTTCCCTCTATAAATGATTCCGAATTTTAAATTTATTTTTCTCCTTTGTGTGCTTTCTTTTTAATATACTCAAAGTGGAAAAACCTCAGCATATATTTCATAACTCTTAATTGATAATTTTTATTGGAGATTCTTATAGTGTATCTTGAGAAATTTAATTAATTAAATTAGTTTCTTTTCAAAAAAATCAAAATGTTGAGTAAAATAGTCTTTTCAGCTCTAACAAATGTCATGATATCGATATCGTTTTTTCACTTAACATTTTGAAAAAAAATGATGCTATTGTTATGGAGCGTATTTTTAAAGAAAGGTGTGAAAAAGTAAGTTGTAGAAACTTCTGAATTGCGAAAAAAGTGTGTTTCTAAAACTTTCTCAATTTTTTGTTATTAGAATTTTCAAATTTTACTATCAAAATTGTATTTTTTCTTGTTTAAATCCTTTTTCTTCATAAAATCATTTAATAATATCTCAACAGGGTATTCTATACACTTTAAAATAATTTGCAATTTTTACCGAAAAAAATTGTTTTAACCTCTTCAGTTTCGAAGCTAAAATAACAATACAGATGCTTATTCATCGGTTTTTTAAAAACAAAATCACATCGTAAATGGCAGAAAAAATATCTTTTCTGAAATTGATTCTTTAGGCGCTTACTAATTTAGGTTCAAAAATATAGATCTAAAACTACAAACCCCCTTAAAAACACCGATTTAATAACCATTAACCTAAATTAACGTAATCACAAATTTAACCCTTAAATGCCTGGTGTTGCTTTTCGGCAACATACCCAATTTAGGCTCTAAAATACTATTAGAATAATATTGAAGCTATAATGCCTAATGTTGCCAATAAAATACATTCTGAAGAAATTATTAAATCGATTTTCAACATGTAGATGGCAACAATTGAGCTGTTTAACACATTAGCCGCCAAAAGTATAAGGTTGAAATTTTCAAATTTTTAGCTGAATGGCGTTTGCCACCACAAATTCTGAAAGATAATTTTCGCTTTATTTGATCTTAAAATTTTATTTCTTTAACTAAGGCCTAACTATTTCTTTAACTAATTATTTTTTAATTGAAAAATAGCGGTGCTATGTAAATAACTTAAATAAGTGTATTTATTTTGACCGTTGCGTGAACGCAACACCAGCGGGTAATGAGTTAAGAATAAAGATAGGTTTGTTTTTTCAATCGTTGCTACTTGTTCGTTTTGTTTTGTTTGGCAGCTTGCGAAATACCTATTTTGACCTGCAGTGAGCAAGTGAAATTTATTTCTTATTATAGTTCCTAAAATTCTTGTGTGTTTAATATTATACAATTTTATCAAGGCAAATTATTTTTTCAATGAAACACCAGTATTGCCGATTAGTAACAAACGGTATTTTAGTCGTAAACCATACTTAAAACGAAATAGGATTTTTTAAAATATTTTTCCCATGATTTATTTAAAAAATGAAAACCGAAAAACATTATTACACTGATTTTCGAAAAATCAGGCATTTAAGGGTTAAGAGCTTTAAACAAGTAAATAATCTATAGATCCTCACAATTTTTTATTGAAAAATATTTGTTAAATACTTATGAAAATTTCTCGCATTCTTGGTCATACTGCGTTTTGGGCATTTTTAGGCATTTTGCAAACCCAGATGAAAATAACATTTATTTTATGTGGGAATCAGCTTACATGCTGCCATTTATTCGTTTGCTTTGAACGCAAAAAACATTCAACTATTAAGAAGTGATGTGAAAATATGAAAAAAATTGGACACTTTAGTTTTTATAAGAAAAAGAACAGAGGTCCCCGTATGGGGACCCGGGGACCGAAGAGGTTAACGAAATTTTTCTGTAAAAAAAATGTCAATTTTGTAATTTTTCGGGAAAAATATAAATTTTTTACAGAAAAAAACTGTTATAATGAAAAATTACAGATATTTTCTGTAAATTAAACGGTTTTCAACTGCCGCCAAAGTTGACTTTTTTTTTTTTTTTTTTTTTTTTTTTTTTGTCAGTTTGAGAGATTTGCTTTTTTTTTTTTTTTTTTTTTTTTTTTTACCATTTGGAAAAATTGTTATTGTCCTCTCTCAGGGTAGGAAATCGAAACCATATCTGAAGCGTTTGATTGGTTTAATCCGCATTTTATTCGTTTTCTGATTGGTCTATAAGTGGAAAGTATTTTTTCTTTACTATCAACAGAAATGGATACTTCTGTTGCCACTATGACAAAAAAGGTAATAAAAGCTACAAAAAAATTAATAACTCAGAAACAAATTGAGATACAGCTTTCAAACAAATTGCATTTAAAAGTACATTTTTTTCTCTATCCGACGGTGTAAAAAGTAATATTGTCGGATGTTTAGAAGTTTAAGAATGAAATTTCATTTAAAATGGGTCGTCAAATTTCTACGATGGAAAAGGCTTTTCCCGAACAGCCAATGAAATGCTTGGATAATACGTAAGTTTCAGGAAATCTGACGAGTCGCAGGCGATTTTTGTCGCTTGCAATTTTTACGTGTAATAACACTATCAATGTTTAATTCATGGCGTACGTAATGTAGGATCAACTCCGTGCGATTATGTCTTAAATTTTAGTCTTTGAAAATATCATTTTCCAAATGGTCGTTGTAATTTATTAAATTACCTTTTTTTTTTTTTTTTTAACAGTGTAATAAAGTTGTGAGTGTTTTGTATAATACTCAAATAAAAAAAAAAAGTCCGTCCAAAGAATAGAGAGGCACCTTAAACATTTTTAATATATAAAATTCAGATGTACAATCATGAGTGTAAAAAAATATTTCTAATTTATTCGCTATTGAAACTGGAACAATAAGTACTTGAAACTCTTGAAGTGATTAAATTTCCTAAAGTGCCTACTTCAAACACTTCTGGAGTTTAAGAAGTTACTGCTTCGTGTCGTTGTGCTTTCAAGTTCGTTCAAGTTATTGGCCTTTCGGCCATTTAGTTATTCCATTGTATTCGTAATCGTGTAAAAAATATCCATTAAGTTGTTACATAAAACTTTATTTGCTTGATGAACTAACGCCTTCTGTAATTTTTATTGTAATATCCTCTCGATATAAATATAACAGTTCATTATTTAAGGAGGTTTTCCAAATATATTTTTGATTTGCTGCTGATTACCGCAAAATATTTTTGTTATATTCATGGACTCATTCTGAGCTTCATTCTTAATTATATAAATACGTAGCACCTATAGTCGTCATCTAGTCCGCAAGCCTTTCTGTCCGTCTGTCCGCTGATAACAGCGCAAAAAATACCAAACCGAAACGTTTGAAATTTAATATATAGAAGCGTTGGAGATTTTTGTCGAGTCATTTCAAATTTCAAGAAAATCGAATCAAAACTTAAAAACATATTAATACAAGTTTTCTTCATTCTATTTAATCCTATCATACATAATTAATTCAATGATATCCCACGATAGGTCATGATTCTAGGTTGTCATGGTGATGACGTCCTATTTAAGATGAAATCATATTATTTTCGTATTACTGAATTTAATATATAGAATCGTAATAAATTTTGGATCCATACATTTTTGCATAAGAGGGGAACGGCTATTCCATCCAAGATCTGAATATTTATAAAACAAGTTGTAGTACAAACGCACCTCATTTGACACGTTTGACGTACAATTTCCGACTTGTTAAACCTAAATGCATAAAAATGGCAGACCTAACATTAAACTGATTTGTAATCGAATAGCATTTTCCATCTTTTTTATAAATCTGTGACTTTTTTCCTTATAAGCGATTGCTATCTTAAAACGACCTTTCTCGGACTGTCTTGTCCAAGAAACTCTGTTCAAAATGTCATTGCCTTTTTTGAAAGTTTCTTTACCGTTATAGGAAAATGCTGTTCGATTTCATAGTATGAACAACTGTCAATTTTATTAATAAAAATTGATTCAAGAATGTCCTGACGAAGATCAAATTCAGCAGTGCCTTAATGCTGTTTTCAAATTCCCTGCTCAACAACGCGAAATTTTCTAACACGTTTTCTGGTTCATTTTTAAATGTAAAAGCATAAAATTGGCAGGCCTACTATAGAAGCGATTTGGAAAATGAGATAGCGTTTTCCATTTTTTCATACATAATTTACTTATCGGGTAATTATTTATTACACTGTAAAAAAAACCACTGTAGATTTGCCAGAACAAATTCGATCACACTGAATGTGCTGTATCTTTCTTTGGTTTCCTGACTATATTAACATGGGAAATACAGTAGTTGCGTAAAATTAACAGTACAATATACTGGCAATTTGGACGCCAGCACAAACTGCTGGCGTACAGTAAGTAAATATACAGTAGTTGCGTAAAACTGCCAGCACATTGTGCTGTTAATATTACGCAACTACTGTATTTTCCATGTTAATATAGTCAGGAAACCAAAGAAAGATACAGCACATTCACTGTGATCGAGTTTGTGCGCGAGATGAACAGTACTTTGTACTGTAAAAATTTCGTTTTTTTTTTTACAGTGTAGTTTGATAAATAAATTACTTATTATTATTTACTTATTACTTACCTTAAATTACTTGGTTAAAAAATATTTTTTTGTCATGTAAATTTGTAATAAAATTTAGCTTTAACTATTTTTTTGTTTATTTTTATTTATTTATTTGTTTATTTATTTCAAAAATGAACTTGAACCCCTTTCAAAATCAACGGGTCATGTTAAGATCAATGTGATCAACTATGAGTGTAAAGGAAATTATTTTCGATTGAAACACCAGAAAAAATATATATAGGGGAGAGTAGTACACAGTGGCACAGCAGTCACTTTGACATAAAGTTGTAACTTTTTCTGCAAGCTGCCACACACACATAATGACCTCGTCTTATGCAACACATGGATGTAGTTTCGGCATTTCAGTTACTCGTCCGACAAAATAGCAAATAATTCTTTATTTTATAGTGGTTAAAGTTACAAAAACGTCTATTTTAGAGTTTATTCCCTATGACGTATATTTACTTAACCAAACCTAGCTATATCTAATAATAGACTATTTCGACGAAACGACACCAACTTTTTAAAGCGATGAAACAGATGTAACAGATGTGGCATCCATTTTGTTACAACGTAACGAAAGTACACGGTGAGACACACAGTTGTGGTACACAGTGAGACGTGTCTAATTGTGCATCTACTATGTGGTTCTGATGTTAAAAAAAGTTATTTATTAATAAAAGAAGGTTTTTCTCTCTCTCTCTCTCTTTCTGTGTGTGTCTGCAAATCTACTAAACGTAAGAGGCTGAAAATTGGCATGAAGGTAGCCCAAGGTCTGCCATTGTCCACCTGAAGCTCATATTTTTAATATTTTGAAAATCTAGAAATATTAATTAGAAATCATAAACCGCAGAAAATTAATGATAGAGTGTAAAAATGTATGATTTATGAAAATACATTGTCTCACTGTGTACCACTTGGACTTGGGGTACACAGTGAGCCAATTTCCGACACTCCGTTGTGATGCTTCTGCTGTGCTTTTATAAATAACTTTTTAAAAGCCATTTATACATTAATGTGTAGCGTATTTGTGTAGCTTAAAGATGTAGGAAATTTTTTTTCAAAAGAAAAAAATCGTCGCCATTAGTTAAGTAATAATAATTTTCGTCTCACTGTGTACTACTCCCCCCCCCCGCCCCCCACAAACACACACACACACCCTATATTTAATCTATTTGCTATTGAAAACCTAGAAGTGATTAAATTTTTAATATGTAAAAGATATCTATTGTGAATTGGTTAAAATTATATATTATATTATATTATATAAATATGTAATAAGATTTAGCTTTAACTATTTTTTTTGTTTATTTTTTATTTATTTGTTTATTTATTTCAAAAATGGACTTGTACCACTTTCAGCATCAACTGGTCTTGTATAAAATCAATGTGTTCAAAATGAGTGTAAAGAAAATTATTTTCACTAGATGCCTTAATCAGTAAGATTAGCTGGGTGAAAAAGTTCCACCCGATTCGTCCGGGATAACTCAGATGGTAGAGCACTGGCGGCTTCAGCCAGGGGATCCCTGGTTCGAATCCCGGTCCGGACATTTTTCGCCCAGTTGGAAATTTACATCTAATAAAATTATTTTCAATATTATTTACGATTGAAACACCAGAAAAAAAAATTAATCTATTCGCTATTGAAACTCTAAAAGTGATAAATTTCTAATATGTAAAAGATATTTATTGTGAATTGGCTACAAAATATTTTTAATGTAAATTTATAATAAGATTTAGCTTTAACTATTTTTTTTTTTTTGTTTATTTTTTATTTATTTATTTGTTTATTTATTTCAAAAATAGACTTGCACCTCTTTTAAAATCAACGGGTCATATATAAAAGTAATGTGTTCAGATAATGAGCGTTAAGAAAATTATTTTCAATATCATTTGCGATTGAAACACCAGAAAAAAAAAATTTTTTTTTAATCTATTCGCTATTGAAACTCTAAAAGTGATAAATTTCTAATATGTAAAAGATATTTATTGTGAATTGGCTAAAAAATATTTTTTTTAATGTAAATTTATAATAATATTTAGCTTTAACTATTTTTTTTGTTTATTTTTTATTTATTTATCTGTTTATTTATTTCAAAAATAGACTTGCACCACTTTTAAAATCAACGGGTCATATATAAAATTAATGTGTTCAGATAATGAGCGTTAAAAAAATTATTTTCAATATCATTTGCGATTGAAACACCAGAAAAAAAAAATTTTTTTTTTAATCTATTCGCTATTGAAACTCTAAAAGTGATAAATTTCTAATAGGTAAAAGATATTTGTTGTGAATTAGCTAAAAAATATTTTTTTTAATGTAAATTTATAATAATATTTAGCTTTAACTATTTTTTTTGTTTATTTTTTATTTATTTATTTGTTTATTTATTTCAAAAATAGACTTGCACCACTTTTAAAATCAGCGGATCATATATAAAATTAATGTGTTCAGATAATGAGCGTTAAGAAAATTATTTTCAATATCATTTGCGATTGAAACACCAGAGAAAAAAAAATATATTTAATCTATTCTCTATTGAAAACATAGAAGTGATTAAATTTCTAATATGTAAAAGATATTTATTGGGAATTGGTTAAAAAATATATTATATTATGTAAATTTGTAATAAGATTTTAGCTTTAACTATTTTTTTGTTTATTTGTTTCAAAAATTGACTTACACCCCTCTCAAAATCAACTGGTCATACATAAAATCTATGTGTTTAACTATGAGTGTAAAGAAAATTATTTTCAATATCATTTACGATTGAAACACCAGGAAAAAAAATTAATCTATCCGCTATTGAAACTCTAGAAGCGATTAAATTTCCTAAAGAGCCTACTTCTATTACTTCTTAAGTTTTAAGAAGTTATTGTTTCATGGCATTGTGTTTTGAAGTTGGTTCAAGTTATTGAACTCGCGGCCATTTTACCGTTCCGCTATCTATGCATCGCGCAAAAAATCGCTATTGGGTATAATGTAATATTTTAATTGCTTGATGAAGTAACAACTGTAAAACATTATGAAATTTGCACTGTTGCTGCGCCATATTAATTTTGAGAAAATTTAAAATCTAGGATAATCAGCACCTAATATTATTTTTTTAATTTGTCTTTCATACCAAGAAATGTATATTTTAGCATTTGATTTTGAGCAAGTAAAATTATTACATATTTTCCTTTGCCATAAGTGGACGTTTTAGAAAAATAGATTTATCCTTGAAGCGCCATATTAAGCTTGGGGAAAATTGAAAAAAAGAGGCTAATCATAACCTAATGTATTTTTCAAAATCTGTTTTTCATACCCAGAAAAGTACGTTTTAGCAGTTTATTTCGACCAATTAAATTTAATATTATGTTTCTTTTACCATAATTGGACGTTTTAGCAAAACAGATTTTATTCTTTTGGTTCACGAAACGCCATATTAAGCTTGGGGAATTTTTAAAAAAAAGGCTAATTATCAGTTAAAATAATTTTCCAAATTTATTTTCCATACCCAGAAAAATATGTTTTAGCATTTTATTATGACAGAGTAAAATTATTATAAATTTTCTTTTGCCATAAGTGAACATTTTAGTAAAATAGATTTTACTCTTTTAGTTCACAAAATGCCATGTTAAGCTTGAAGAAATTGAAAATCAAGGCTAATCATCACCTAATATATTTTTCAATCTTATAAAAGTGTATTTTAGTACTTTATTTTGATTGAAATTATTACAAAATTTTCTTTCCCCACTTTTGCCTCAAGTGAACATGTTAGCAAAATAGTCTATTAATTCACGAAACACAGTACAAGCTTGGAGAAATTTATAAACAGCGTTGATTATCAACTAATATATTTTTCAAAATTTGTTTTTCATACCAAAAAAAATATATATTAGCGTTTTATTTCAAGTAGAATTATTAAAAGTTTACTGTTGCCATAAGAGAACATTCCAGCAAAATAAATTCTTCTCCTTTAGTTTGTTAAGCTTGGAGAAATTTAAAATCAAGGCTCATTATCAGCTAATGTATTTTTCAAATTCAGAAAAGAACTTCTTAAAACATCATAAAATTTAGAAGACAGGAGAAAAATTTTAAAATCCAATTTTCATGATCTCGAAACGCCATTCTAAACTTGGGGAAATTTAAAAACAGCGTTGATCATTCAGAATTCGTCTTTTGTACCAAGAAAAGTATGTTTTAGCATTTTATTTCGACGAAGTAAACTTATTACATGTTTTCTTTTGCCCTAAGGGGACGTTTTAGCAAAATAAATTTTACTCCTTTAGTTCGCGAAACGCCCTCTTAAACTTGGAGAAATTTAAAAACATGACTAATCAGTACCTAATATATATTTTTTTAAATCATAACCAGAAAAGTATACTTAAGCATCTTATTTCGATCAAGTAAATCGTTTATATTTGTTGAAAAAAAAATTTCCTTTTAATGGAATAAGGTTAGTTAGGGCAACTGGGCCATGATTTTACAATGTGACTCTGAAGCTTCTGACAATTCAGCTTCAAAAAGCTAAATTTCATTTGAATTAAAGTCTGAACTTTTGTAAATGTGTTCAGTTAGATTCCCTCTATCAAACAGAAATGCTCAAAATTACATTTTAATATTTAAAAATATAAAAATATGCATATTTCATCTTTCTTTCCTCATGAGTCCAGTTGCCCCATTAAAATAGGGTAAGTGGACCAGGGGGGTCTATGTTCCACACGCGTTTTTTTTTTTTTTTTTTTTTTTTTTTTTTTTTTTTTTTTCATATCGAATATCAGGTCCTGCTTGAAAAACTGTAAATAACTTAAAAAAATTTAAACCAGGCAGATCATGTAAATTATATGTCGATAAAGAGCGTTGTAAGAGAAACCTTTGCTGTCCATGTGTCTAAAAAAAGCACTAAAAGTGAAAATATTAGATTTATTTATACCAAAAACAGAAAACTTAAGTAAGTACTTGCGTACTTTAGTATAGATAATAAGTATAAAAGTCACATGGGTATTTTAAGGAAAAAAATAGCAAGGTAAATCTATGAACAAACGGCTACGTAAGTACTTAAGTACTTTATCTGTATCCAGGAGTCGCATTATATAGGAAAAATTTTATTGTTCCTACCAGAACCCTTAATGAGTTACCTTCATGATCAATTTATTTAACATATTCTAAAGAAAGGTGCGATGAAGATATTATTTTCAAAATAGTGGTGGGAACGATAAAAGTTTCCCTATAGAATGCTACCCCTGTCTATCATACAGTTTCAAGGTCTGGCTACCTCGCCTTCAGGGGCAAGGTACTTGCATTCGTAAAATGTTGATATAATTTAATGACACCAATATTTACAAGAGAATCTATTTGAATACAAGTAAAATTATATTTTCGCGTACTTATTAAAGAAAATTTTCGTTATAAAATCCCGGTGCCAATGTAGCAATTAGGAATTAAAATTAAGTGATACCATAACGGCATCACCGCTTCTCAAGGGGTCAAAAAATTTGGTTTGATACCACCCAATATGCTTTTCTTAAATTTTATTACGTAATTTTAATAAGGTATTCTATCATTTCTTTATTGTGATCGAAAAACAATGGAGAAATTTACTTTCCATAGTAAGAGAAACTAAAAAAAAAATTATTTATAACTATTGGGGTAACTGGATCCAGCATGGTCCAGTTACCCCCGGATGCATGTCCCAGTTATCCCATTCTTGAAAAATGTATGAGGTAACTGGGACACCGGGCTTATATTTCAAACATGAAGTAAATATGTATAGATACCTAATAATATTAATGTAGTTATATGCCTAATCTTTAAAAAAAAGATTGTTTAATAAAAGTACTTACAGTATTTTAATAAAAAGCCGAGGAAGTTCAACCACATTGACGTTGTTTTTAAAACAAGAAACGTAAATTTTTGACAACCTATCACACCAAAGTGAGAGTTATAATTGAGTTGATACACGTTGTTTTAGGAAGTAGAGATTGAGGTGCATTGTCCACAAAAGCTAAAACTTAAAAAAACACCAACAGTTTTTTATAAAATATCCTATGGCCCAGTTACATCGTGGGTCCAGTTACCCCAACTAACCTTATAATTAAAATATCAAAAAAAAAAATCGCATATTTCATTTTATTTCCGTATTCCATTCCTCTTTAGAAAATTACAATAAACAAGAAATAAGTTTAATTTAATATAAAAAATGAAAAATAAATAAATAATATTCAGAAATAAATTGTATGCGTATTGTTTTATTTCCTTACCGCCAAGCAAAAGGACAGAATTGTAGTGTTGTTTTCTTTGTAATTTTTTTAAAAATGCTGAAGAAAGATAATTTTTCAACGTGATATAAAAAATGAATTATGTATAGGAATATAATCATTGAGAATATTAATCATAACTTAATCTTTCAAAACTGGATTATATATGTAGAATTATATTAATTAAAATTATTCTTTTATTGAAATAAAACATACAGCTTAGTGAACGGATATATCAGTTCACGGCGGTGAGAAGGTTTCCTTACTTTAGATAGTGAATATTTTAAAAGAATCTGACATCAAATTCCAGAAGCTTTCAGTCCTGATGCCAGTCTTGAAGCATTCTTTAAAGAAAAAACCTAACTCTTAGAAAACATTTGCTATGTTTCATTTTCTATTTCACATAAATCGTAGAAAAAACGTATTTTGTGTAATCGTATTTAATATAAATCGCAGAATGTTATCATTGCATTTAAGGGACTAAAACACTTAGCTAAATGGTATAAATAAAGATATAGCATGCCAATAAAATAGTAAAGAAAACCGTTTTTTAAAATCAGTTTGACATCATATTTATTGAAAGTGACAACATATTTATAGAAAGTGACGCCATATTTAGCGAATTATTTCCTGATATTTTTTATCATATAGAAATGTCCATTAATCTTGAGGATTTTTTTATTTTTATTTTTATTTTTTATTTTATTTTTTTTTATTATTATTTTTTGGCGAACTTCTAATTTGCTATTGAACAATGAACAAACAAAAAAAATGCTGAACTATTTTTATCTTTATAAGTGTAAATGGGTTTATCTTCGATAATCAGGCTGTATGCTATTTGGCGTAACTGTAACAAATGTTACTTACACTTTTTATGGAACCTACTGCTTACAAAAGTATGACATCATTCATGTTTTTAGCGAATTCTTAACATGTAACTCGATTACAGAATATTAACATGCAATAATGCTTAACCCGACGTTTATGAAAAGCCTCAAATTTTTTTAACTTAATTTTAAGACTCTCGGAATTAAATTTCAGAAAAGAATACGTCATTTTGACGTAATTATAGTAAAGTGTTTCAGATTTTAAAACCAGAATGCTTGTTTTCTTCAGCAAGTGAAGCATACGATTTCTCTAACAATACGTGGAAAAAAGCAATAAATACATCCAAATGACCTAGCATTTACTGAAATTTTAAATTCGCGTGGCTTAAAAATAAATCTTTCACTTTATGGATGATAATAATAAGGATTAATTTCAGAAGATCAAGAGTCTCTCTTCAGAATAAAACATCATTACAAAGTTATGTCAGTTAAACAGAAATTAATGTCATATCTAGCAAACGATTTATTATTATTATTATTATCTTTTCCTAAATTGTTTTCTTGAAATTAAATCTCCTGTATTAAAATAACTTTTTTAACCTTATAAAAATCCAAATGAAGATTTTACGTCCTTATAGGAAAATTTTTCATTTTCTGATTAGAATGACGTCGACTTCAAAAATGCAAAAATTTAGCGAGAAAATCTGAATTCTTATTGGCTCGTAAAAAAATACACGTGTTATCACTTTTTTTTAATTATTCTGCCGCTTTTAATTAGGATGTGGCAACAGGAAAAAAACGATTGAATTAGAAAATTAAAAAAGGAGATATTTCTATAATGTTAAATTGTGGAAGTTGGTAGATAAAAAGGGATAAATAGTGGTCTGATGATTTTTTTAAGTAGACAGCTACCTATTCTATGTTCTAAAGCGTATGTACATCAAGTTTCATGGAAATCGGTCAAAAATTGAAGATTTGTATAAAGGACATACACTCAGAGAACGCTTTTATATATATAGATATTACCTATTTGATGTAAGAAAATAAAATACTAAAAATGGTAACATCGGATTGGTATTTCCTTGCACTAGAAATCTCCATAGCTTCAAATAAAGACTGAATATTAATTAGTTTGAATCACAATGCTCCCTAAAAAATTTCATTGTTGTCTGCATTTATATAGATATTTCTTTTAATACATTATTCCCTATAGAATTCAAAACTGAGAAAAAATGCACTTAAAAATAAATAAACAAATAAAATTTCAGCTTAAGCAAAGGGGGAAAAAATGGGCAGAAAGTCCTCCTGCTCAATAAATATTTGATTAAAGTAGGATATTTTTACAGGGAAAAGGCCATAGATGATGAAGATCCAAGCTTTCATACAAGATGAAAAGAAATTTTAATATTATGCGGTAATTAATGAAAAATGTGGTAGCTTATTCATCGAAAGCCTAATTACCATTGAAGTACCTTTAATTTATTCCATAATTGAAAGCGCTAAAAGAAGATTCCCAAATGATTCAATGAGTAGTAACTTTTCAGCGCTCTCAATGCAAACTATCAATAAGTTCGCTCATCAGAAAAGGAGTAACGTATCCTGGAAGTAACTTTTCAAATCCCACAAATTGTGCAAAATTGTTAGAAGAGTATAACGCTATTCATAGTTTCCTAAACAACAATAACAACTAATATCATAAGACAAAACGCAATTTTTCTCCTTGATTCAACAAAAAATAAATAATGTGAACATTAAAAAGTTTCACAATCTTACTTAAAAGGCGAATAATGTCATGAAAAAGATGTTACAAGTTTTAAATATACATTTTATTTAAAACTTCTTAGTACTTTCAAGCTTTCCAGGCTCATCATCAGAGAATATCTTAATAACTAAATGTTGTTTATTTATACAAATAGTCACTTTGTTTTGAAAATGAGAGAGCCAATAATTACGAGTAATGTAATGAAAAAGATGTTACAAGTTTAAAATATACATTTTATTTAAAACTTCTTAATACTTTCAAGCCTTCCAGGCTCATCATCAGAGAATATCTTAATAACTAAAAGTTGTTTATTTGTACAAATACGTCACTTTGTTTTGAAAATGAGAGAGCCAATAATTACTAGTTTGTTTTGAAAATGAGAGAGTTAATAATTACTAGCAATTATTGGCTCTCTCATTTTCAAAACAAAGTGACGTATTTGTATAAATAAACAACATTTAGTTATTAAGATATTCTCTGATGAAGAGTCTGGAACGCTTGAAAGTACTAAGAAGTTTAAATAAAATGTATATTTTAAACTTGCAACATCTTTTTCATTACATTAGTCGCCTTTTAAGTAAGAATGTGAACCTTTTTAATGTTCACATTATTTATTTTATAACAATAACAACATTTTTACTAAAGGAAATAAGAGACCTTGTATCGAGTCGGGTAATACGATTTTACCCGAACCCGTGGCTCAGATCGGGTTGACGTTTTTTCGTTGCGGGTTGGTTTCGGGTCGGATTGACTTTCAATGGTTTGACTTCGAGTCGATTTCGGATTAGATTTTGACTTCTTGCGGTCGATGTCAGGTTGACCGGATTTTTCAAAAGAAAACCCTGAATGTATTTCAAACGAAAAAACTATATATTTGAATATTAATGAGTATGTATTAGCTAACTCCAGGACTCGAAGCTGGGTCCACCAGGTTCGAGTCCTGGCCCCGGCTAGTTTTTCACTCCAGTTGGGATTATTGTATTACTTGTGGTTAAAATCTGTCTTAATATACGTGTGCCTTTAATATTAAAACATGAATATACTAAATATTTGATGAGATATAGCCATTAGAATGAAAGGATTTTTAACTTCGCATGCGTGAAAGATTCCGAAATTTGCATTTCAAAATTTAGTAGTCAGCTATTTAGAGCCAACTTATATAAAAAAGTCCAGTCAAATATCGCCAAAATTTAAAAAGATGGGGGCGATATAGTGAGTTACTTTCTAAATATAGCTTTATTATAAAGAATTTTCCACAATTCGTCAACCAGCTTACTTTATAGTGAGTTGCTTTCTAAAAATAGCTTTATTGTAAAGAATATTCCACAATTCGTCAACCAGCTTACTGTGGGTCTCTGAGTTTTCACAAAATTTGAGTGGGCTTTTTGTATAAGTTGTCCTAAACAGCTGACTGCCAGATTATGAAATAGCAAATTTGGAATCTCTCACGCATGCGCAGTTGAAAGTTATTTCATACAAATGCCCCTATCTCATCAAATATACAATATATTCATGTTTTAATTGCGGTATACTGTTGCTACTGTTCGTTTTCATATGTTCGGAAAGTGATGTTAAATTTTGTTGAAAAATCTGTATACTAGGAACAGGAACAAAAAACATTTAAATTTTTCAGAGGAACATTAACACGTTCACGCGAATATGCGTGCTATGCTTTCAAAAATGCACACAAACGTTATACAGGACCCACATAGTCATTTGCTACTCTGGCAGATCATTTTGAGCATTTTCTGTTACATGGAGTGATCGCAAACATTATTTTATTATTAAATTTATTTTTAGTCACTTAATTGTGCCCGCGACTAAATCTTCTCTGAAAAATATGAAGTCAAACATGTTCTTCACATCCTCAAAGTTCAAGGACGATTCGTCACAAATTTCAGTATGGATATTCCACAAACCGTGTAAAAGTGAAAGCATCCGGTCACTGTCCCTTAACTTTTGGAGGCCAGTGTGTTTATTAGACATTTTAGCTTTCCACATTAGACCAGAAAGAGAAATAACAAGTCGGAAATTGTACGTCAAACGTAGCAAATGAGGTGCGTTCGTAATATAACTAGTTTTATAAATATTCAGATAATGGCGCAATAGCTTTTCATGCAAAAATGCATGAATAATAAATTCATTACGATTATACCGGGTGTCCTAAAAAGGACTGACTGATTTTAAAATTCAATAACTTGCACACTGTGACAGATATTTAAAAAATTCTTGCAGGAGCGTTATGCATAAGGTCAAAAGTTTTTTTTCAGTGATTTTCGATTTTAGTTCGAATTACAAACAATAGATGGCGCTGTAAGCAATAGGCGCTAAAAACAGGCTCGATTTTTTGGTCGATCTCTTCTTCCATGCGAAAACAGGAGATGGAAATGTATTAAGTGGGCCCCGAAGGACCAAAAATCGAGCCTGAATTTAGCGTCTATTGATCGCAGCGCCATCTATTGTTTGTAATTCGAACTAAAATCGAAAACCACTGTAAAAAAAAAACTTTTGACCTCATGCATAACCCTCCTGCAAGAATTTTTTAAATATCTGTCACCGTTTGCAAGTTATTGAATTTTAAAATCAGTCAGTCCTTTTTAGGACACCCGGTATATATTAAATTCAGTAATACGGAAATAATAGGACCCCATCTTAGATCTGACGTCATCACTATGGCTTCACCAAATCATAAACTATCACGGGATATCATTGAATTAATTACGTATGATAGGAATTAATAGAATGAAGAAAACTTTTATTAATATCGTTTTAAGTTTTGATTCGATTTTCATAAAATTTGAAATGACGCAACAAAATTCTATAACAATTATATATATTAAATTTCAAACCATTCGGTTGGGTAGTTTTTGCACTGTTATATGCGGACAGGCGGATGGACAGACCAGACGACGACTGTAGGTGCTACGTATTTAAATAATTTCGAACGCACCTAAAACGATACAAACTCACAAAAAATATGATGTATCACATAAA
Source organism: Maratus speciosus (assembly GCA_963932465.1). Lineage (NCBI taxonomy): Eukaryota > Metazoa > Arthropoda > Arachnida > Araneae > Salticidae > Maratus > Maratus speciosus. Next base: position 429,774,731 of record OZ010797.1, on the reverse strand, counting down.
ATTAGAAATGCCCTGTCATCGTGTTAGCTAAAGTATCTTTTTTTCTCGTAAACACTTCCAAAACAGTGTTGCACTGCAGCAATCTTTGTAATATTAATTACCTGAGCTGTTTGTTTTTAATCACTATTGCTACAGAAGGGTGAGGAAGATAATGAATATGTAATGCGGTAATAATTAACTGTTAATGTTAATAAAGCAATACTATTTACTTACCCGAAAATAAAAAAGCGTTAGAGAAGGGAAAGTTAACTGAAGTTCGCCATTTCGTGTCTTTAAAAATTGCCGATAAAATGTTTTTTGTGGAATTGGATCCACAGTTTATTAGAACAAGGTTTCAGCTGCAAATTTATCAAATCAAATTACTTGCTGTTAAATTACTTACGCCCATATCTATATTATATGTCCGTGAATAATGCTGACGTCATACTGTTGGTAGCAATTACTGACCAATTTTGCCTTCACTGATTCTTTTTTTTTTTTTTTTTTTTTTACTTTTGAATAGCGCTTAATTTCAATTTTAAATAGCAAATAAAGAAAAACAAATGCTCTTTCAAATGCTATTTGTTAGAAACTGTATCTCGAATTACTGATTTTTATTTTCTTCTATCTTTACAAGAAGAAAGTATTGGATTCGTGAAAATTTTCTACTTCTGGTTTTCGACGGATTTACACGTTTTAGGGGTCAGATAATCCGAAAAACATGTTTTTACAAAATGTCTGTCTGTGAGTCTGTCTGTCTGTGAGTCTGTCTGTCTGTCCGCCTGTCTGCCTGTATGTGACACAAATTTTGTGGGCGCTCTATCTCAAGAACTAATGCACGGAATTTAATAAAAATTTATATTCAGTTAGTCCCTGATATAAATTGGTGTTGATTAGTTTTTGGTGTAAATCGCTCAATACGTGGCGCTACTATGCAGCATTTTTTTGTAATTTTAGCAATAGCTCTATCTCACGAACTAATGCTAGGATTTTCAACAAACTTCAGATTCATGCTTACCTGAATCAGTGCTGTTTATTTTTTGGTGCAAATCGCTCAACAGGTGGCGCTGCTATGCAGCATTCTTCACGATTTGCACAACAGCTCAATCTCCAAAACTAATGCACGGGTTTTCATCAAACTTCAGATTCAGTTAGTCCTTGACATGAATAGACGTTTTATAGATTTTGGTGTAAATCGCTCAACAGGTGGCGCTGCTATGTTGCATTTTTTGCAATTTCCGCAATAGCTCTGTTTCAAGAACTAATGCTTGGATTTTCAACAAACTTCAGATTCAGGTATACCTCGCTATGAATTAGTGCTGTTTATGGTTTGGTGCAAATCGCTAAGCAGGTGGCGCTGCTATGCTGCATTTTTCAGAATTTCCACCATAGCTCTATTTCAATAACTGATACACGAATTTTCCTCAAACTTCAGTTTCAGGTGTACCTTGATATCAATTAGTGCTGTTTATGTTTTAGTGTAAATCGCTCAATAGGTGGCGCTGCTATGCTACATTTTTCAGAATTTCCGCTATAGCTTTATCTCAAGAAGAAATATACGAATTTTCACGGAGCTTCAAATTCAGATATACTTTGATATGAATTGGTGCTAAATTGATGTAATTTCTTGTACTGTTTAACTGATTTAACTGACGTGATTTATATATAGAAGAAAGTTATGTGATGGTGACAACATACTAGTTTTTTATGGTTTTTAAAAAAAATTTCGAGCATGGATTTTTTTTATCCATCTTAGTCGCGTGCACCCCGATTACGAAAGATTAACCCGTTTGCACTTAAAACAATATAAATAGTTCAGCATTTGTTTTCGGGTAATATCCATAACGAAATAAAAACTTCACCAATCAATAAATTTATTAATTAATTAATTAATTAATATAAATATAAAACAAATTAGTAGGCATGTAATCAAAATATGCGCTTAAACCACTGAAATAATCATAATGCTAAAGGCTGCTGTAGCGAAATTTTTGGCGATTTCTTCGGCTATTTACTCCAGACATGCAGCTTATACGAAAGTATAGCTTTTAATATATTTCTAAACTTTATCTGATTACATTATTTATATTTTTCCTTTAAGGGGTCTCAAGAGTCTTAAAGCTTTAAAATTTTCGAAATTTAAATTTTTTTAGATATTAAACTGCTATCTTTTCTGAACATTTTGGTATAAATGTTTCCTGGAAATTCGTATTAGAACAGAAGTTATGGCTTTTAGAAATATACACGTTCAGTAGCTGAAGTGGCGTTTCAGAAACAAAATTTGGAGAAAGTCAATTTTCTCCAAATGACATTTTTGGGCATAACGCGCACGATATCTCAAAAACTTCTGAATTTTTTTTCATGAAATTTTCGAAACATATGTTTCATGTTAGTCTGTATAAACTGCGCCTAAAATTTCCTTCTTATTGTTCAGAAATATTTTCTTTATAGGTGATTATACTGTTGAAAAATTCTAAATTTTGCATTAACTAAATACAACTTTGTATTAAAAATAGAAAAATGCTTTAAATACAAATTTATTTAGGTTCAGAGTAATTATTAAAATGTGAAGCATAAGTAGGATCCAAAATTTTCCTTCTAGTTGCAAAATTTATTTTGTAATCGTGCGCATAATCTGTTATGCCGATTTTCCGCTCATCAAATGTCTGACATTTTGGAGCCCACTGTAAATTCTAATTCTGCATCTTGTAATTTTTCAAATACATGAAATGAAAGAACATACTTATATCTTTCATCCCAATATAAAATTTTATCTTAAAATAAATTACATTTTAAGATATTACATGTTGAAAATGGTCTCTTTTTTTTCGATTTTTCCAATTTTAAGAGTCCTGAGACCCCTTAAAAATGCTTTTAGATATTGTCATTGGCCAATCTATGTTTTTTAAATATTATTTCTAAAAAAAGATTCTTTTTTTTCAATGTGATTAGCAAAGCAAATAAGTCAAGCGTTTCAAATGCCCTGTGTTTCTTCTACTATTTATTAGACCTTTTTGGCTTTCCGCGCAATCCAACAAAAAACATGAAAAGGTACCCTGAAAAAATGATCTGTCATATAAAATTAACGATGTCCAGTCACCGTGCTAACACGAATATATTTTACCTCTTTTAAGCACTTTAAAACCAATGTTAGGCAGCGGCAATCTTTATAATACTAATTACCAGAGCTGTTTAATTTTAATTAATGTAAGCTGTGGAAGATTGTGAATATGCATGGGGTAATAATTAGCTGGTAATGCTAATATAACAATGCTATTTATTTACGCATCGGAAAGTGGAGAAAGCGTTAGGGAAAGGAAGTTACTGGGATCCACCATTTTGTTTCTGTTAAGTTTACAGTCAACATATTTATTATAGAACTAGCTAAAACACCCGGCGTTGTCCGGAATTTTAAGAATGTTTGTTTTGAAAAATCAATTTCAAAATTAAACATACAGTACAAAACAAACATTACAAAAAAAAAAAGCAATAAAGCAATCTTTATTTCAGTTCTTCACTAAGAATGAGCTCTAGGGACCTAAAACTTTGTGTAAATTCTAATGCACAGTCGTGGAAAAAAAAAAAAGTAAGCACCCCCTACTATCTCTGCAAAAAATTATCGTAGAAGGTTTCTGGTACCACACGATTGGTAATAAAGTCTACTTTGAAATGACGAATATAAAATTTGCTTAGGGGGCCATCTACATATTACAACGAGCCATAACTTTGTTTTTTCAATAGCAGTACATAATTCTGACAGCATAAATGAACTCTACACCCTTCAATTTGACTAAAAACGAGTTTTTATGCAATTCGTACAATACGTTTCCGAGAAATTAATTATTTTAAAACGAGCATATTTTAGGGTCTGTATTCAAATTGAAGTTCCATACTCGATTATTGACCGAGAGAGCCTCCTTCTTGATCAAGGCATCTTAAGGGATACTCAAGCAGTCATTGAAGAGTGCTAGATTACAGGATAGAATAAGAAATTTCAAAATATCTGGTCACTTCTGTCATAGACGGCCCCTTAAACCATCATTTTGCCGTTTTTTAAGCATAATTTGAAAACTACTTGGAAGAAAAGTGTGAATTATTGGATTTCCATAAAGCATGACTTAATAAATCCAAATCCATCAAAAAAATTGTAGGTTACAATTCATAAATTTTTCGAATATTAATTTCATAATTCATGATTCATATCATAAAATTATAAAAATTGCAAATTCAACGTATTTATGTTTGGGTATTTTAGTATTATTGCTGCACAAAAAATTAGCACATTAGGAGTAAAATTTCAGGAGCTATTAATAAAAATATGAAAATGTAATTTAACATTAGGAGCACTAAATTTTGACAGTTTATAATTCAAAAACTTATTATTGAAATGACTTGAAATTTGGTGTCTAGGCATAGTTTGAACCGAAGATTTGAAATATCTTGTTAAAATTGGGTATTGCTATTGAAAAAAAATGAAGTTTGGGTTCGTTTTAACATGTATATGGCCCCTTAAGCAATTTTTATATGCATCAATTAAAAGTAGACTTTATTTCCAATCGTTTGGTACTAGTAACTTTCTTCTACGATAATTTGTTGAGGAGTTAGTAGGGGGTGTTTACTTTTTTTTTTCCACGACTGTACATACATAACACACACGTAGTATATATATGGAATAGATTTAAAAATGGCGAAAAGAAATTCAGAGAACCTCACGATGTTAAAAGATACCACTATTTCCGTAATTGGGTTTTTATCATGTTTCAAAATACGTTTTTTCAAACTCATATGACGTTATATATTTAGCTGCTGACATCCATTATATTTCCAACATGACGTACTATTCACTTTTTTTTTTAATTCGTCAAATTATTTATTTCTTTTCATTTTTCACGTGGAAATCTTGCAGTAGAAAAGTATTTGTTCTGGTAAGAATTTTATTGTGAATTTTTAATTCTTGGCAACTACTATAACGAAAAATGTTTCAATTTGATAGGAAATTGCTGTTAAATGGGTGGTTTTTTATTAATTAAAAATTTACAGATGTAAAGTTACATGCTTACTAAACTTTCATCTGTAACTGTAAAAAAAAAGCTGTAAATCTACAAACCTAGTTTTTGCAACGCTACAGAAATATGTAGCTTTACAAATGGATCTTGCTAAAATTTCAGTAATCTTACTAAAATTTTATCTGTAACCCTGATTGTAGTTACATGAAAAGTTCTAGGCATCCCAGTTTCCTAAAAAATTCTTAGTAACCTTACAGATTTTTTTATTTCCGGTGCAAAAGTGTATCTGTTACATGAATTTTTGTTGTTGCCGTTACATATCCCAGCTTCCCAGAAAAACTTTAGTAACTTTACAGATTTTTTTTTACAGTGTATGAAAGTTAACTACTATGTACTACAATGATGAATGAGATATCATTGGATAGGATTTTTTTCCCCGCATCTTACATTGCATACTGAATTTTTGTTAAAGAACTTCGAAATTTCGCTTGAATTAAAAATCATTACGTTATTTCTGATGTCAACGCCCTTTTTCTATGCACGTACAAAACGCACAATGATTAATGGGGTACCATAAGAAAAGTTTTTGAAAAGGCTTCTGACATATTGCAGTAACATTTCGTTAACACGCGTTGTTCTAATTAAAATTACAGTTAGTTAAAGATTATGAAAAAAAGAGTACCATCAAATAATATAAAAGATTGCATTGCGAAAGATCCACACTGTAGAGGTCTGCACGGGCTGGAATTTCCAGGGCCGGCCTGAATGAAAGTTATCTTGACCTGGCCCGTTTGTATTTTCGCGGTTCTTGGCCCGGCTCGCCCTAAAATTAGGGAAAACTAGTCAGAGGTCAGTGCAAAAACTAATGAAAATTGACCCAACGAATTTCCCCGGAAAATACCGATATTTCTTAACATACAATTAAGATTTTTTCTTGAATACTGCATATATATTTATGGGGAAATTTAACATAATAGATTACTATATGTTCACAAGCCATAATATGCATAAAAGCATCGCTATGTAGGCCCGCTATATAAACTCAGCATGTAGAAAGGAAATGAAAGCCTGATCCTGGCCAGGGCTGAGTCTGTTGAAATAATTAAGCCCTGGTTCAGACACGATGCAACTGCTGCTCTACGCTGGAAATATTCTATTTTCTGTAACTGGTGTCAATCGAGCATCGGTTCATGCAGCATATTTACACTTATCCACGTCTCAATCGCGCCCATTGAAAATTGTACACATTTTATTGGCTTAGTTGGCCCTGCCAGTTTAAACAAAATTGTCTTTAATCCGTGGGCCCGGCACATTGTAAATTTTACCTTCGTTTTGCATTGCCCGTGCAGACCTCTACCACACAGCAACACTGGAAATAATTTCACTTTAAATATTGTCTTCTATCGTCATACTTGACGAGATTTTATCTAGTTTAATTATACAGGGTGTTTGTTTATAAAGTCCCGGACCCATTTTGATGTTTAATAACTCATAAAATAATAAAGATAGATTAAAATTAATAAAATAAATGGTTAGATAGACTCAAAAAGTTTCATGACCCTTATCAATGAACTTCCACGTGTGCCCCCTTCGTCGCACGGAGAATATCAAGTCGATAGTCAATTTCACGCCTGGTAGCGGCAAGCATGTCGGTATCCACAGAGGCTATTGCAGTTGTAATTCTGTCTTTTAAGTCATCCAAATTCTGTAAATAACATAGGGTATTCCACTTTTAAATCGGAAACAATAATAGGATTGTTGATACAAGCCTTCTCTGGTCACTAAATGTAATCACCATGTACTCCTCATTAAAAAAGTACAGATATTTAGACTGGATCAGAAATTAACCACACGCGCAGACGATATTTACAAAAGTAAAGATATTCAAACCTGAAAAGGAAAATATATGAGTTATTCCATCAATAAATGCCATAAGTTTGTTTATATCTTCATTATTTTATGAGTTATTAAACATCAAAATGGGTCCGGGACTTTATAAACACCCTGTATTGTATCAGTGGTCCAGTACGAAGCTTTCGCGCCACAACCTTTGTGATTTCTTGCTGTTAATTTTTTTAATTAACTGCGATTTTCATTCGCACAAAGCGAACATTACTCCTAGTTTTTCCCATGCCTTGGCTGTAATAAATAAAAAGTAATGGAGACACTGAAACACTGGCGGTAAACGGTACACACGATAACACTGAAAATACTTTTACATTTTCATATAATTTATAGAGGCTTTAAATATCAAGATAGTAGGCGCCAAAATAATAACTAGTCTCCATTACTTTTTATTTATTACAGCCAGGACATGGGAAAAAAATAAGGGGAATGTTCGCTTTGTTTGAATGAAAATTGCAGTTAATTAAAAAATTAATGAAAAAACGTATCAGCAAATAATCTCAAAAGTTGTAGTGCGAAAGCTTCGTACGGGACCACTGATACAATATAATTAAACTGGATGAAATCTCGTCAAGTATATGACGATAGAAGACAATATTTAAAAATCAGTTACGTAAATTCGAGCGAAAATACGAAAGAAATATTCAAGTCTAATCGAAATAAATCCAATTCACACCCCCCAGAATCACACTACGGCCGGATGTATAGTGACTGACAAATGCGTCGTAACTAAATTAATTTAAAATATTAACTATAAAATCAAACAAATGTAAAATATTACTACTCACCCCTTATAGCTGAAAATCACATAGAAAATAAATTCACACTTAAAATGATTAGAACCAAGTTTTACAACAACATATGTTTATTGAACACATCTATCATTTCAACACCGCATCCGGGATGCAAAAACATTTTTGTGAAGGCCTTCAAATATTATTTTAAATTATAACGAAGTACAGATTTATTGAAGGAATAATACATTTTATTGGTTTAAATTTTACTTCCGATGAATATTTGATTATGTTAGCGAATTTCATTTTTAATGTAAATAGTTGTTGTTTCCAAGTAAAATATCTAAAGTGGTGACAGAGACATAAAAAGGATACGTCGATGGCAGATGTTACAAATGTAAAATCCTAATATACGGATGGATGAATGTCATGCTTGAGATATATAAAGTCAAAATATCAATGAAAAGTTATTGACCATATTTCTTTGTGGAATACTCAAGCCCAATTAACAATAATGGTATCAAAAGGTTCGATAACTGGATTTCACAAAGTTACTTTCTGGTTATGAATACGAATTCCCAAGAAATAGTGGAGAAGCATTAACGAATCTTCATGATGCGGATGATATTGTCGTTTTAATATTAATCATCTTTAAAGGACATCACCAAAATCGAAGGCCGGAGACAATTCGCATAGGCATTGTAAATTATTTAAGTAGTTTGAAGATTAAATTAAGTAAAATACTATATGGCGTGATTCCCGAAGAATTTGCTATGTAAATCAGACTATAAATAATTTGATGAATCTTACAAATGATATCCAATCCATGTTTTACAGAGATATTAAAAACATTCAAGGGAAGTGCTCGTTGTGGGCGGGAAACGACCGTTGGGCCCCTGGCCCAACGGCGAAAAGTGAAAATTTCCCGATCTCCAAATGGATGTTACGTCTTCAGACAAAAATAACGAACTGAACTCTTTTTTGAAACGCCTGCCGAAATCGGCATACGCTCTCGGCGAAACGAGCCAATCAGAAAAAGCGAAAAGGCGGCTTGTCGATAGCACAGCCGACGAAAATGTTTTTGCGCTAGAATTACAACTGTGGAATGGCAACACTTGTTTGAGCGGGATAAAAAGGGACGCTAGCAACTTGTGTGGCCTGATGACGTATTATTGGAATTTCCGGTCTCGCATTCCAAGATACATCACTTGAACTGGGAGATGCTTTTTTGAGGCGAAGCGTGAATTTAAAACGATTATAAATAAAGAAAAGTCTAGAAATTATTTTCTTGTTTAACTGGTAAACTATAAAAGCAATTACGCTGAAATTTTACCAGAGGAATGAGAAAAAATATTAGAATTTAATAAATGTGATTTCAAATTAAAATAATTAAGAATAAAGATTTTAGATTTTCAATATTTAAAAACTTAGTAAATTTTGCTGAGAATTTGATAGATCGAATTTGAAGTTGTTTATTTTAATAAACAAAGTATAAAAATTTTAATTTATGTAAACTTTAAAAGGGAAATGTTATGTAATGCTTTTATAACATAACATAAGAAAAATATTTCTATTATACAAGGCGTCTACAAATTAGTTGGGCAAAATGAATGATTTATTGAGTGGAATTGACGGGGAAAAAATTGAAAAAAATATTTCTATTATACAAGGCGTCTACAAATTAGTTGGGCAAAATGAATGATTTATTGAGTGGAATTGACGGGAAAAAAATTGAAGTAGATATTGTTGTAAGATAGAAAAATAGTTCAAGTTTAGAATTATCATAAATGTTCGATGTGACTTCCTTTCGCGACTCTGAAAATGTCCCATCGGTAAATCATTTGCCACAGATTCGTCAGCATGTTTCCATCGATCACATTAATTGCAGTGCAGATTCTTGATTTTAGTTCAGGAATGGATGCAGGAAGTGGCGGCTTGTACACTTGATCCTTTACAAAACACCATACAACGATATTAAGCGGAGAAAGATCTTGTGATCTTGGTAGCCATTGAATAACACCTCCACTCGCTAAGCGATAGCGTCAGTTATGACAACTAACGCCATCTATAGATAAACTTCGGTAATATTACTACTAGTCTGTAGTCTGACTTTCAACTAGTTAATTTCATTTAATATTTCGGAAGTTATTAACTTACGAAATGACCCAACTAATTTGTAGACACCCTGTATTTACTGAAAAATGTTCAGTCACCGTGCTAACAAAAGTATACTTTTTTCTTTTCTAAGAACTTCAAAACAGTATTAAGCTGTGGCAATCTTTATAACACTAATTACAAGAGGATTTTAATTAAATTAGCATTGTCTATCGTAGGCTGAGGAAACTATGAATATACAGGTGGAAATAATTAGCTGATTGTCCTAATAAAGCAATGATATTTACTCATTCCAAAATAAAGAACCCGTGGGGTGGAGGGAGGGGTGTAATTGAGACCACCATTTTATTTCTTTAAAGTTAACTGATTAAATTTTATTATAATGTAACAACGTCTTAGCGAAATAGCATTCTTCGCAGATAAGGAAATTCTTTTCTTCTGAGAGAAGTACAATATAATCTATTTCCACCCCGAAGGGGATAAGCTGTGGAATGTCCGGAACGAAGAGGAGTTTGTATAGACCACCCGCTAGGGAAAATGTGGAGAAGGGTCAGTCAAATGCAATTCTTTGCAAATGCAAAACTTTCAAATGCAATTTGTTTGAAAACTATATCGCAGTTTGTTTGAAAATTTTGAAAAGCGACAAGGAAAGAAAAGTTTAACGGAATCCACCCTTTTATTTCTTTAGAGTTTGCAGGTAAATGATTACTTAGAGTTAAATCCTGAGTCATATCGCTGTTTGTTTTTTTTTTTTTTTTTTAAATAGCAACTAAAAATTTAACAACAGGTAAAATACTTTATATGTTTTTTATCTATTTATCAAATAATACAATGAAATTAAATATTTTTAATACTTTGCGCTGGTTGATTGATTGCTAATGCAAGTTCATTGACGAATTATTTACTTTTGTATAAGCAAGTCCTTGGATTCTCATTTGGACCATTCCATGTCAGGTTTGGGTGGACAGCTTTTCTACATATTACTGCTGTTTTAATATTGTTATTATATCCTCAAATGGAAACAACTATGCTCATATGAAAATCTGGGGAGTTTTGTTATAACCCGACTGCCAAAAAGGTTATGTGTTTCACGCGTATCTGGGTATGTGGATTTCTTTATACCCTTGAAACATCTCAATGGTTGGATGGATTTTAATGAATGAGGTCTCTATCAATTCGTCTTAGCCGTCTGATGGTTATAGGCTAGGTTTTGTTTTTATAAATTCAAAATGGCGGCCGTAAATACAAAATGGCGGCAGAGACGAAAAAAAATTTTTACGCACCCTATTGAGCGGCATATCATTGAATAGGTCTTTCAAAATGAAGACGATGTTTCATTGACTATTAGTCAGAAGCTCCGTTTAAATACTACACAGCCTGGAAGTTGTGTAGGTAGGATCTCTCGCTTTACTGCAACTCTAACTTTCATAAACATCTATAGGTCTCATCAAAACAGTATTTATAGATAGGAACTAAGAATTAAACACAACTTAAAAGTCATCAATGCAAGTAAATAAAAAAAAATAGGTAAGTAATATAAAAAATAGTTTCACATTGATGAGAAATAATTAATTAGTTCGCTTTTTACGCAGTCGAGTTTTTTGATTTTTTAAATTTAATTTTTACTTTTTAATGTATAGTTTATATTTTAACGACTTATAAGTTAATAGATATAGGTATTTATGTAAGTGTCATGCGCAGGACTTTTTGTCTGTTTTTCATGGAATGGCCCTGAAATGGGCAGAATACTTAGGTCTAGGATTTAAAAGGTGAAGATTTCTAAAACTATTAACACTAAACGTACCGATATTTTTTTATACCTAATCCTACCGGAAGAGGTCAAATGACCCCTATATAAAAAGTTATCTATTTTATGATGTTTTGCGAAAAATATATCAGTTGATGCACTTTGGTGTATGAATAAAACATTTCTTTTTTTCAAATAATTATTACAAATTGTTTATTTATTAAAGTTAAAAATTATATAATTAAGCAAAAATTTTAAGAAAAAATAATTATTTCGAGAAATTCGAAAATTAAATAAACAAATATTGTGCAAATTTATTTTACGTTCACCACATATTTTTAAGATTATTTCGTTCTCGATTTGACATGAAATGTTCAAACTAGAATCTCACTCTGAGTAAAGTCAATTTCTAATTATACCATCACATATTAACCCTTTCGAGGGCGATGTCCTTAAAAAAAGACACATAATTTTAATTCCAAAATTGACAATCAGCACCAAGAATATTCAATTAAAATTTTCCTTTTATAATGTACGTGAAAATATGAAAGTTCGTATTTTTTAATAAAATCGTTTATAAATTCTGGTGTCAGTCCATTATTTCCTCAGTTTATAAAAAAAATTACTCCGCGCCGGAAAGGGTTAACAAATATGATGTAATACAGTAGGATAAATGATGTAATGGCAAAAATACGCAATTTACTAATGTTCTTACAAAATAAAACATTTATATCTTTATGATTTCACATAAATTTATTCTGGGGCCAAATGACCCCTTGCGGTAGTTAAGCCTAAAATATTTGTTTCTAGGCAAAAAAAAAGTAGTTCGGAGATGAGGCATTTTAAGGAATAATATGATCCTATATTTTAATAAAAGTCGTGAAATATAAAGAAATTTCGTAATGTTTTAGTTTAAGAAATTCAAAAAGAAAATTCAAAAAGGGCTGTTTGACCCCTCGCGGTAGCTTTAGTCCTAAAGTACCATTCTTTATTACGTTTGGAACAGCTTTTCTACACATAGCTGCTATTTTAACTACGCTATTGTATTCACAAATAAACCAACTATGCTAATATGAAAATCCGGGGGGTGGGGGTATGTTTTAATGTTTAGTTTATACTCTAACAACTTATAAATTAATAGATATAGGTATTTATGTAGGTGTCATGTGCAGGACACTTTGTCCGTTTTTCAAGGAATGGTCCTTTAAAAAAAACTTTAATATTTCTGCAAAAGAGTTTTTTTTTTTTTTTTTTTTTTTTTTTTTTTGTCAGTGTACTTAGTAAAGAAAATAAGTAAAATGCTTAAATTAAAATGGTAAATTGAAATCCCTGTGATTTCTTAATTTTTTATAGACTTTTTAAGTTTCGCAAACCAACAAGAGAGCTAACTAGACGTGATAGAAGAAAATGGAATGCAGATTTCAAATCAGCATTAAATTTTCAAAGTCAAAAAAAACCCGACTGCGTAAAAAGCGAACTAATTAATTATTTATCATCAATGTGAAACTATTTTTTATATTATTTACCTATATTTTTTATTTACTTGTACTGATGACTCTTAAGTGTGATGACTCTTATATAGTGATGACTTTAAGTTTAATTGTTAGTTCCTATCTATAAACACTGTTTTGATGAGGCCTATAGATATCTATGAAGGTTAGAGTTGCAGTAAAGCTAGAGATCCTACCTACACAACTTCCAGGTTGTGTAATATTTAAACGGAGCTTCTGACTGTAAAATGGCAATGAAACATCGTCTTCATTTTAAAAGACCTATCCAGTGATATGCTACTCAGTAGGGTGCGTATTTTTTTTTTTTTCGTCTCTACCGCCATGTTGTATTTTACGGCCGCCATTTTGAATTTATAAAAACAAAATCTAGCCTATAACCATCGGACGGTTAAGACGAATTGATAGAGACCTCATTCATTAAAATCTATCCAGCCGTTGGGATGTTTCGAGGGTATAAAGAAATCCCCATACCCAGATACGCGTGAAACACATAACCCTTCTTGCCAGTCGTTAAAAAAACAACCCCATAAAAATATATGTACCACATCAAATTAAGGTTAGTCACACTACTAACAAAAATACAAAGGCGCTGTGTCCCCCTCCCCCCACCCCCTTAAGTGTTTTAACGTTATTCTCAAATCCAAACTAGCTACTTTCTGACACATGTTTTAATTAATTTTCGTTCGCAGACGTATCAAATTGACAGTTGCTCTTATTAAGAACTATGTAATAGAACTGTTTCTTTAAATTTTCTGTAAAGACAGAAAATGTTTCAGAAAATGCTGTCAAAGTGGGCATTTTTAATCAAATTTCTGGATTCAACAGTGCAGGAGAGGAAAAAAAACTGCCGTCCAGACAACAATCGCTTACCTTAATGTAATTCATTTTAGATGATTCATTCATTCATTCATTAAACACGTAATTCATGTAATTCATTTATCGGAAAAAGAAAAAAAAACTGTTCTGTTGCAAATAACTTCAATAATCATGTCTGTAAGTATCATGTTTTTATGATTAAAAATCAGTCAGAAAATATATCATAAATTTGCATGTCACTGAGCGGGAGAAAATAATTATTTTTGCGAATCGTCTTAAGCTGCGGCAAATTTTATAATACTATTTACCAGCTCTGTTTATTTTTAATCGTCATTGTTCTACTGCAGGCCGAGAAAAATATTTTTAATTATTTTAGGCTGAGGAAAACCATGTATATGCATGTGGTGATAATTAGCTGCTAGTTCTATTAAAGTAACACTTTTTATTCTTCCGAAAATGAAGAGGAAAATTAACTGGAGTCCATCATTTTGTTCTCTAAATTTTACTGGTGAAATGTTTATTAGCGAATTACATCCGAATAAAAGAACATAGTAACAGAAAAATTAGCAACAGGTAAAATATTTTATGATATTTTTCTTATTTGTTAGCTAATACAAAAGAATTGTGTTGGGCTTTTTTGGAATAATCATATTACCTGCATATGAATTCTGTATATTAAAATGTATAAAATCAACAATATTATCTATTAAAACATCGAGTTACGAAAATCTAAAGTTTAAGTAGGGGAAAGTAGGGTAATGACGCTCAGCGGGTAATTCCGCTCACTCAAATATCTCTAAACAGAATAAAATTGAAAACGTGCGATCGGTACCGGCACCTAGCGAACTTCATCGTATATAGTAACCGTCGGAAGGAAAGTATTTTTGTGTCCTCACGTTATTAGTTTGCAGTTGTTTTATTATTAAATTCTACAACATCTAACTTGAAGGTAAGTGTACATTCTTATTTTCAAATGTTAACTCCCTCATTATGTCTACAAAATATATACATTTAGCTGTACGTTCATGCTTTTATTTATTTCTGTAGTGCGTTGTTACGCCAAATATAATGCATTAAAATCCAACATGGCTATGAAGGGTAATGGCGCTCACGTGGAATTCCGGAAGCAGTTTTTCCAGTGTGCTACTTTTTATAAATTCAAATTTCTTGATTGACACTACTTTTTTGAAATGGTAAAATTCCTCTTGTTTTCGCCTTAATTAATATGTCTTTAAACAAGGCAAATTTTACGATTTCAAAAAAGTGGTGACAATAAAAAAACCTGGAATTAAAAAAAAGTATCCCACATTTACATCATTGTTCAGAAGTGCTGCAGGAATGAAAACCACGAACAAATGCTCTTTAACCCTTTCCGGCATGGTGGGTCGTGGTTTCACTGCTCAATATGTGGAAAGTGGTCGCATAAAGTCTGCTGTGAAGTGAACAGCCCACACAACTATACATGTGGCTTTTCTCGTACTTAAATGTTGTATTCAAGTTTTGAGCGCCATTACCCTACCTCTCGGGCATTACCGCTCAATCGATGGTTAATTAAATAAGACGATAAAAAAAATTCCTAAAACTTTTCCGCAGATTAGTTGATTGCAAACTGTCCCTTATGCTTTGGACTTTGCGCGAATAAAATATTGATTTTTTGTGTACATTTGACTAGTTATTCATGTTTGTCCTTAAGTGAGCGGCATTACCCTACTTTCCCCTGAAAGTATACAATACAATTAAAATTTTGAAGAACTAGAAATAATTCGCAAAATAATACAGACTCCTCAATCTGAATAACCAATTGTGCCCCAAAAATCCCAACAGGAGATCTTCTGTATCATCATAATAGGAGAAGTTAGTATTAAATGAAGGTTATATTTAAAAGTGGAACTTTCTTTAATTACTAAAGAATCAAGAGATGTATTTAATTTTTTTAAATATAAGAGATTAAAATAAAATAAAAAAAAGCAATTTAACAAATTACAACGACCATTTGGGAAAGAATTTTTTCGAAGACTAAAATTTAAGACATAAAAAATCGCACGGAGTTGATCCTACATTGCGTACGCCATGAATTAAACATTATTAGCGTTATTACACGTAAAAATTGCAAGCGACAAAAATCGCCTGCGACCCGTCAGATTTCTTAAAACTTACGTATTATTCACCTGAAACTTACGTATTATCCAAGCATTTCATTGGTTGTTCGGGAAAAGGCTTTTCCATCGTCCAAGAAATCTGGCAACCAATTTTAAATGAAAGTTCATTCTTAAACTTCTAAACATCCCACAAAATTACTTTTTACACCGTCGTAGAGAGAAAAAAATGTACTTCTAAATGCAATTTGTTTGAAAGCTGTATCTCAATTTGTTTCTGAGTTATTATTATTATTTTATTTTTTATTTATTTATTTATTTTTATTTTATTTATTTTTTTTTTAGTTTTTATTACTTTTTTGTCATAGTGGCAACAGAAGTAATCCATCTCTGTTGAAAGTAAAGAAAAATACAGTTTACTGTATAGATTAATCAGAACACGAATAAAATGCGGATTAAACCAATAAAAAGCTTCAGATATGCTTTCGATTTCTTACTCTGACGAGGACACTAACCATTTTTCCAAATGGTTAATAAAGGGACTTAATTAGATATACTAACTGACATGATCATACATACAAAATCTTATGGTCAGTGATAAGTATAATAAATTCATGCGTTGTCAAAACATCATTATAGAAAACGATGAACATGACATTTATATACAAAAAAAGGAACCTACACTTTTTGGGAGCTTATGAATTTTGAATAATTGTATTCTACCAAAAGAGAAAAGGGGAGGGGGGGGGATATTTTACTTAGAAATAAATAACATACCTAAACAAATTCAAATTTAAAAAGAAAAAAAAAACGACAGCGGGGTGTTATTATTTTGCTGCTAGCTTTATTTAAGAATTTAGCATCCAAGGTTAAATTTAAAATGAAAATAGAAGAAGGAGGGGGGGGGGGGGTACGTTAAAAATGTAAATATTTAGCATGTATGAATAAAATTTAGAAATAAAGTAAAAAGGGTTTTGCTAAACATACTTCAACAATTAAACTACACCCTCAAAGAAAAATTTCGTCACTAGACGTAAAAAGTATAGGCAGCTAGTTATTGGAACACCCCTGTGATTGAAACCGATTTTTCCGTTACATAAAGAAATTTCTGCCTTTTGACTGGAAAATTTCAGGATATTTTGAGTTTAGGTTCGCGAAATTTTCGAGTTTTAAGAGAAAACGAACACACGTAAAAATTCCATTTCTAACACATAAAAGCGCTACGCATTTGTCGTAAACACCATTGTGATTAGACGAAAATTCAGCTTTATAGATTAGAGGATTTCAGATAATTTTTACGCTAGGTTGGTGAATTTTCAGAATTTTGGAGAAAATGGGAAAATCAAACTTGAAACATTTGTGTTTTAACAAAATATAATTTAGCGGAAATATTCGGTCAATCCACGGATTTTTTTTTAGAGTGAGATGAAACATGAAATCTCTTCAAATATGATAGCTGGCAAAAATATTTTAATGTAAGTTAAATAAGAAAACTCCCCTCATTATATTTGCCGAATAGTCTTTAAAAATATTATCATATAATAAAAATACTGCGGAAAAATTTGCAATTTATTTAAATTTCAGGTATTTCTTTTAAAAGCACAAAAAATATTTTTTATATAATCTTTTGATGGTGTTTTATAACTCTAATTGTGGTACAAAAGCTAAAAATATTTTAATATTTTACAAACAATATATTTTTTATTATGTCTATAGCAAAGTAATTTAATTTTAAAAAAATTAAGGAAAATGGTAAACCATAATCTCCAGTATTTTTTTACTGTTTATCAGACTCTGTGGCTTTCCGCAGACCAACAAGAAAGATAAGACTCAAAAAGTAACATTTCACATAAAATTAATGATGTCCAGTCACCATGCTCAAAAAAAGTATATTTTTTTCCTGTTTTAAGCGCTTTATAATATGCTAATTACCAGCTCTGTTTATTTTTAATTATTGTAGATTGAGGAAAACTATGAATATGCATGCTGTAATAATTAGCTCGCTGTTTTAATAAAGCAATGGTATTTACTCGTCCGGAAATTATTAATAAGCCGTTTGTGAAGGGAAAGTTAACTGGAATCCATCGTTTTGTTTCTTAGCGTTTGCAGCCGAAATGTTAATAGTAGAAATACCGTTTCACCCTATCGGATATATATTAGGAAAAGTAGAGTCCTGCGGCTCGGTTAACCCGATTTTACCTGACTCGGCCCGCGGTTAGGATTCGGTTGTGTCGGATTGAATTTAAATCTTTGAGTCGGTTTCGAATTGAGTTTTGATTCTTTCTGGTAGAGTTCCAGTTGAACAGATTTTTCACAAAAAAAATTCTTAATGTTTTACAATTGAAGAAAATTATACATTAGAATGTTTGAGGTTAGAGATATAATTCTAGACTACTTTTTTTATATATAATTGTATTAAAATATGGATTGAGTTTCTTTCACTTCGGTTTCAGGTTCGAATATCTCGGAGTCGGGTCAGTATCGGATTGAAGTACAATCGGGTTCCGGGTCGAAGAAATATTTTGTTGAGTTTCAGTTGAGTTGTGATTTCTTTAGGATCGGGAACTCGTTGACCTGATTTTTTTAGAAGATCATGAATAATTTTCAAGCGTAGAAAACTATGCATTTAATGAATGTATATATCATAATTTCTATAAAAAGCAGAAAAAATTGATATAATTCTAGACTACTTTTTTTATAATTGTATTAAAATATGGTTGGTTGATTTTTGACGGCCAATTATCAGCTCGAGGGATATAGGCCCTAATGGGGGGGGGGGGGGTTGCCCTTCGTGGGGGGTCTTTCTAAGGGAACCTAACCCGTATTAACGCTTGGAAATCCAAGGTTCGAAGAAAACTCCGAACGGTTAGGCCGACGGGCGCGTTTAGGATCGAAGCCAGCACCTCCCGTCTACCAGTTTCGAGAGCAGAAACTCTCGGCCACTGGTGGGGCATTAAAATATGGATTGAGTTTCTTTCGCTTCGGTTTCAGGTTCGAATATCTCAGGGTCGGGTCAATTTCGGGTTGAAGTCCCTCGTTTTCCAATCGCGTTCCGGGTTGAAGAAATATTTTGCCGAGTTTCAGTTGAGTTGTGATTTCTTTAGGATCGACAACTCGTTGACCTGATTTTTTTAATGAAAATCGTCAGTAATTTTCTAGCGAAGAAAACTATGCATTTAATAAGTGTATATATTACAATTTCTGTACAAAACAGAAAAAATTGCTTTTAAAGATATATTTCTAGACTACTTTTCTATAATGGATCGATTTTTTTACTTTTTAAGTTCGGGTTTGAATATATCGGATTCGGATCTGTTTCGTATTGAAATCTGTCGGGTTTCGGGTTGAAGAAATATTTTTGTCGGTTTTGAGTTGAGTTGTGATTTCTTTAGCATCGGATTCTCGTTGACCTGATTTTTTTAAAGGAAATCCTGAATAATTTTCAAGTGAAGAAAACATTGTATTTGAATATTATAATGAATGTATATATATGACCATTTTGATACAAACCAAAATATATATATACTAAAGATATATTTCTAGACTACTTTTCTATAATTGTATGACAATGGATTGATATTCTTACACTTTAGGTTCAGGTCGGGATCGGGTTTGAATATTTCGTGTTCTGATCTGTTTCGTGTTGAAGTCTGTCGGGGTTCAGGTTGAAGAAATATTTTTGTCGGTTTTGAGTTGATTTGTGATTTCTTTAGGATCCGGTACTCGTTGACCTGATTTATTTAAAGAAAATCCAGAGTAATTTTCAAATGAAGAAAACTATGCATTTGAATATTATAATGAATGTATATATGACCATTTTTATACAAAACAAAAAAATATATATTAAAGATATATTTCTAGACTACTTTTCTATAATTGTATTAAAATATAAATTGATTTTCTTACACTTTAGGTTCGTGTCGGGATCGGGCTTGAATATTTCGGATCTGTTTCGTGTTAAAGTCTGTCCGGTTTGGGTTGAAGGAATATTTTTGCCAGTTTTGAGTTGAGTTGTGATTTCTTTAGCATCGGATACTCGTTGACCTGATATTTTTAAGAAAAATCCTGAATAATTTTCAAGCGAAGAAAACATTGTATTTGAATATTAACGAGTGTATATATGATCAATGTTATAGAAAACAGAAAAAATTGATATTAAAGATATATAACTAGATTACTTTTCTGTAATTGCGTTACAATGGATTCTTACACTTTAGGCTCGGGTCGGGATCGGGTTTGAATGTTTCGTATTCGGATCTGTTTCGTGTTGAAATCTGTCGGAGTTCAGGTTGAAGAAATATTTTTGTCGTTTTTGGTTTGATTTGTGATATCTTTAGGATCAGGTACCCGTTGACCTGATTTATTTAAAGAAAATCCAGAGTAATTTTCAAATTAAGAAAACTGCATTTGAATATTATAATGAATGTATATATGACCATTTTTATACAAATCAATATACATATATATGTTAAAGATGTATTTCTAGACTACTTTTCTATTATTGTATTAAAATATGAATTGATTTTCTTACACTTCAGGTTCGTGTCGGGATCGGGTTTTAATATTTCGGATTCGGATATGTTTCGTGTTGAAGTCTGTAGGGTTTCGGAGTTTAAGAAATATTTTTTGTCAGTTTCGGGTTGAGTTTTTATTATTTCCGGTAGGGATCGGGTTGACCTTATTTTTGCAAAAGGAAGTCTTGAATAGTTTTCACTTGAAAAAACATTATATTTGAATGACTGATTTTTATACGAAAAAGAGAAAATTGATATTAGAAATATATTTCTAGAATAGTTATCCATAATTATATTAAATATGGATAAATTTTCTTTCACTTCGGTTTCGGATTGAAGTGTGGGGAGTTCAAGCCTGTTTTTAACCCATCTACTGCAATTTTTGTCATGTATTTTTTTTTTCAGTTACTACAATGAAAATTAAAGGATATACATAAAAAATACTCACCCGTGAGAAATTTAAATTGTAATTAAAGTACCGTCAGTACACATATGCATAAAATATTCTCGTAATAGGAAAACCCACAAGATATTTCAAATTAAGTTTAAACTCTTAAAAATGCTAAATAACTAGCAGACATTCATAAGTTAACAATAAAAAAATATTAAATTGACATTATTTTATTTTACACATGAAAAATAAGTAAAAATTCAAATTTGATAGTATTTTTTAAAAAAAGAAAAAAAACATTTTTTTTTTCTTTAAAGTTTTGATTTCATTATCAGTTTGTTAGTTATGCAACGTCTATATTCCAGCGACGATATGATCCCTCGCATCTCCACATATGCAATATATGAATTTACATACATCATTTCTTGCATAGCAGAAAAAGAGCCGGCGACACCAGTTTTTCGATTTCCTGTAAAAAAAAATATAATAGTAATGAAATAGAAAAAAATACCAGAAAAACATTACTACACTACAATTTAGTAATTTCATTATAAAGTATATAAAAGAGATGCATAACTACACAGACGAAAAGTAAATAAGAAGTTTTTATCAAACACCCAGTATACTGGCGGTACTTATAAGTACCGCCGAGTAATTAAACTGTTAAATCAATTACATACACCGTTCAATTAAAATAGCTAGTCAAATTGTATACTAAGATAATAATGAACACATTAAAAAAATCCAACACTTACCTTGCGTCCTTTACTATGCTTGCAGAAATAAAAAGACAAGCGTGACAATCCAAGCAAAACGTCGGCACAAAACACATCGACTGTTTCAAAAATAGCCTCCTTCCTAGCTAAAATAACGAACCTAGAACTACTGCTGCTATATAGCCTGAAAAAGTGGAGTTAAAAGAGTGTTCCTGCAAAGTGCCATTGGAATATTAGTAATACTCTCTATGGGATGAAAGTTTAAAGTGAGTGGTACTTATAAGTGCCGTTAGTAGATAAAGGGTTAAGTTGACGAAATACTTTTTTCCGGTTCGGAATGGGTTTTGACAGAGTTTTCAGTTTCCACGCATGACTGTAGGGAAAAGTACTTTTAGTTATAAAAAATAAAATGTAACTATCCAAATAACAAAAGTTAAGGTTTGCTGAAATTTAATGAATGTTTCACTAACTGAAATGCAATGAATAGAACTATTTTGCTTAGTAAACTATTAAATACGACAATAGGCTAAGGAAGAATTTTAGAAGACGTTTGGAAAATGTCGTATTTATAAACAAGATTAAATATACAAAGCAACTTCTTAGTACTCTTTTTTATCATAAATTATTGATTTGGCCAAATACTTTCAAATATTTACAAATTTAAGAGATTCAATAACTTTTCAACTTTTTTTTTAAAATCATAAATTGTTGGTTTGGACAAATAGGCCCCATCTGAAAATTTAAAGAACCTTTTTAACTTTTTTTTTAAAATCATTAGTTATTTATTTGGACAAATAGGTCCTATTTGCAAATTTAAGGCGATTCAGTGCCTTTTAAACTTTATTATTATTATTATTATTATTATTATTATTATTATTATTATTATTATTATTATTAAAGCATTTTCACTTACATCTTATGAAAACTATCAGAAGTTAATACTAAATAAACTCATTTTAACAAACAACAACAAAAAAAATAATAATAATAATAACAATAATAATAACTTTGTTGATAAAATTAAAAATTTAATTTTAAAAAAATTCAACGATTTTAAAATCCGTTATTTACTTTCAGTTTATAGCAACGCTAGTAAAGCAAGGACACTCGCAAGTTAATGTTAAACCAATGACAGAGTTATTTTCAAATTTCTCGTTTGCCTTTTGATCTTTTAAATTTTTTTTTCTTTGCATAGGATATTTGAAGTCGATGTCTAATCGACTCTAATCCCAAAACTTTTTAACAACATAGAACAATTAACAAAATAACCATGGAAAACTCATACTAACAAAACTATAAACAAAAAGAACACATCCAATGGAGACAGTCTGCATGACTGAAGACTTGCATGCTGGGTTATACCGGTAATTACTCATGAAACTTCCCCCATGCCTGTCGCAACCAAACTGACCAAAGAATGCATTAAACTGACCATAGAAACCAACAACCCAAATCGAAAAGAATGACACATCCAGACAGAGCTCCTTATAAAACCCACAATTATTTGACGATCTTTTTAATCACCATAAGAGTATCACGATAATCTTTATCTTTGACGAAATTGTTTGTCAAACTATTTAACAAGCTAATAGGATAATTCTGAACCATTGCATTATGATAGAGATTTATAATGTCACTTATTATACTATTATGATTAGAATTTAACTTTGCTATCCTTATTAAATTATTGATAATTATATTTCTGAAAATAGAAATATGTACATAGGAATTAAAATTTAATACCTTTATTGTTTCAAAGTTGGAATACTTTCTCTTATCATAAATGTAAGTACTCCAGTCACCCCTCTCGATGTCGATTTACTTGTTTTTCGTCATATGAAGTTTTCTTTAATGTCAAACCTTGGGGATAATAATCTAAAATTAATTCGCTATTGGAATCGTTAATCCTTACCAACAAAACATCATCAATATATCTAAAACTTAAGAAATCCTTATTTAATGTTTCATTAACATCGTATAAAAATAAATATATACTTGCAAGTACCGAGCTGCAACTACTCCCTATAGGTATACCCCTTATCTGCTGATACACATGCTAACCATCGAATAAATAATGTTCATTAACTACAAAATTAAATAAATTCGTCAAATGTTCCAAATCTTTACCCAAAGTATTGTACCGCTTAAAAAAGTCAAAAAATTTATTTTTAAGATCAATTAAATCAATACTGTTATATAAATCTTCAAAATCATAAACATATAAGCCTTTTATATTACTAAATCCTTTCAATCCATTAAGTAACTCAAAACTATTTTTTATTATACATGTATTATTATGTTTAAATGCCACTTCAAATAATCTCTGCAAAATATCCAAAAACTTTTTATTAGCAACTTCTAAATAAGTGCCAAAATCACGTGTAATTGTACGAAAGGAGACGGGAAATTTAGGAACCAAAACCATATCAGGTAATTCCTTACTATGTTGTGTGTATTTTAACCTTTTGTAAAAAGCACCAATTCTACTCTCTGTCTCTTTTACACTGGTATTTGATAGCCTATAATTATGTATATTATTGTAATACTGTCTCAGTTAGTTACTGTGTAGCTTTTAACAAATAATTGCAAAATTTGTATTAGCCTTATCAATATATGTTATAACAAAATTACTCTGTAAATCCTTAATAGAATCTTTTAATAATTTATAAACTTCTGTAGAAATCTCTTCCGTTTTACCGCAGTAAATTGAACTCAAATCCTTCAATACATTATGTTTCCATTCCAGAAAAGTTATTTCTGGTAAGCAAAATGTTTTCATTAGTTTATGCACAAACATGTCAACGTTGATTTTTAATCGTTTTTTTTTTAATAAAATCCTTAGTGTTTAACCTTTTTAAACGAAATTTTGTATCGTATTGCATACAATTCCTCAATGTTTTGTACTTGACAATATATAAATTTCCAGTTAATACGTCACCACATCCACATAATCACTATAACTTGGATCATGACAATGACATAAATTATTATCATTGTTTCTACCTATTTCTTTTGCAAAATTATTATAGTTAAAAACCATACGACCTAAAGGTTTATCGTATCTAAAAACCTTGACAATTCCAATGCCCTTATCTGGAAGGAAATCATTGTATTTATTCAGTACCTTTCCCATATTTATACCACGTTTTTTAATTTCTACGTAATCCATTACGAAATACATTCTATTAACTAATTTATTGTTGTTATTGCATCTCACCAGATATTCCTCCAAATGTTGTGATCTAATCCTTAACCTCAAAATATCCAAAGCCAAACCTCTATTGTAATTACTCTTATGTGAATACAATAAATTTAAGAAATCACCTATAAAACGTTTTTTCCACATTAAATATAATAAATTTTATATTTCTTACTATTCCATGAAAATCGCTCTTAAGAATTGAACATTTAATTTCATCTATATTATCATATCCTATTGCAATTACTTTATGGTCTGTCTCCTTAATGAATTTATAATTCATGGAATGTTCAATACATTCGTATATTGAAATATCTAATAAATTGTTTCTTAATTTTTTCATAACGTTAGTTCCATTGAACATAACATTAAACCCGTAAGGGTACACAATACCGCATTTAATCATCATGTCACTTTCACTTATCAATCTTTCCCTTTTATTAAAGACAATCTTTAAAATCGTTAATTCCATATTTTCAATACCATGTTTGTTGAAATGTCTAATTTCAATCTCTTGTTCTTCTTTATTAGTTTTGCAATGTCTGATGTCAGACTTATGGTTGTTGAAACGCTTATTAATCTGGTCAGAAGTTTGACCTATATATGACATTCCACATATCTTGCAACTAAGTTTATAAACACTGCTGTATACCTTACATACTTTTCAATACCTAATGTCCACGATAGTGTTATACTCTGCGCTCACATTCGGACATACTTTACATCGTTTATCACTACATTTTCTTAATTTAAGATTACTGAAACTCATCTCCATCTCTCATTTTAAGTTTGTGTTATAAAACGTTCTAGTTTTATATTTTACTTCGATATCTCTACTTCCACCTCCATCGTAATCCTCATTAATTAAATCACTATTATAAATACGAGTTGGAACCCGTCGAAATTCGACGAATTAAAATGTTTAGAATAGAACTGTTAGATCGAATTTATAATAAACCTACAAAAATAATTACAATAAAAAATTCATCTTGCATTGGTTGTCTAACTCTTAAAACAAATAATATTTTAAACCTAAAATTGCCAAAATATTATTTCCACAAACTTCAACTGCTTAAATTATTGAAAAATTAAACTGTATTAGAATACGTAATCAAGATCAGTAATTATGTTGAAGTTATCGATTGAGGCTCTTATGATTGTTTTTACGGAATGAAAAATCAGTAAAAAGGTTTTCGCTTTGTCACATCATAAATTCCCCCCCCCCCTCCCCCCATAAAATCTAAGCTGTACGTTATTTTCACATTCTCAAAATTTACATATGCACCACTCAAATCACAGTTTAAAAGTATTTTAAAGCACAATACATTATTAATGAATGTATTTCCAAACTTAAAGTCACATTTGTCCGATACAACTTTTCATGTGAACATTCGCACAAACTTTAAGTTCTAAAATCAGTACCCGCAAAAACTTACCATTCAGAAATTTGCCTTTAGTTGCCATAGTATTGGTCATTTAGTATTGGTCAAATATTTAGTTTTATCAAAGAAAAAGATCGTTTTGTTTTAAATATGTCATCATTTTACTCACTCAATCATTTTGCCTAGCGTCTCAAACTCAGTATCAGCGTAATGTAAAAATATTGAAATATCTTCTTCAATCTTTTGATTTATGAAGGAGAATACCTGTTTTTTTTTGTTTTTTTTTTGTAATAGTTGACGTTATTTTCTGTTCAAAAATTATAAAAATGTTACTTTTATTTGTAATATGAAAATGGCATCAATAAGGATATAATCAATAAAAATAAATAAACCATGACTAATTTCCCTTTACTTTTAATAGAAATGAAGAACTTCAGTTACCACAATTACAAAATTGGTACTAAAAACTATAAAAAAATTAATATCTCAAAAATAAATTGAGATAGAGCTATCAAACAAATTGCATTTAAAAGTAAATTTTTTTCCCTATACGACAGTGTAAAAATTTAAACTGTGCGATGTTTAGAAGTTTAAAAAATTGCCGTAGCAAAAAATTGTAAAACCGAAATTTCATTTCAAATTTCAAAGTGTTGCCATTCGCAGAATGACGTATGCGTTAAGCACAGATATGTTTGTCCTTTATAATATAGATAGATAGATATCTGGTATTATACCTGATCGAATTCCTTTTTCGTATACCTTCAACCTCCCCTCTTTCCAAACAAATATCAAACTCACAATTTTTTCCATAATTTTATTATATATATATATTATTTCCATTATATATATATGTGTGTATATATTTCTTTCTTTCTCTCTCTCTCTGGGGACACTAGGTTTTGGAACAGGTTTCTAAAGAGTCCGCAGAAAAAAAAAAAAAATCCTTCCAAAATTGAAAAAGTATGAAAGTACCCGGTTAGACCATGGAACTATTAATAAAGAGGAACTGACATATCCTTGAAATAGTGAAGCTTCAACTGTAACCGCTTTCGCAGGGATCGATTACCGCCGTGGAAAACTACCACCAGAAAATTTATATAGAATTTTTCTTCTTATTTAAATGCCTGTTTACTGCAAAATTTTGGGGATAAATAATGGCAAAAACACAAATACATTTTTACTGGTGGTAGTTTACTTTGGCGGTAGTCAGTCTCTGCGTCTCCGCCATATTGTGACAACCTTGACAACCTCTCGTCAGTATCAGTGAAAAGGATCATAATACCTGCGCTAACTGACACCAGTAAAAATAAATTGAATTTTTTACAACATTTGTGAGATAATATAAAGCGCTTAAATAAGGGTAAGTTTTCTGATCAAATTTACTGGTGCAGGATTTGGCCAGATGTAATCAGAAACTAATGATCCGATTAAAATAAAACAGCAGCCATATTGTGACAACTTTCTCAGTTACTTCACTCGCAACTGGTAGACAGTACACTATATGTCTCCTCCTCTTTATTTGTAACTCCATTGGTTAGACATCGACCTCAACTATCATATATAGAAAAAATATAATTTTAAAATACTAAAATACAAACGAGAAATTTGAAAAGACACTGTCATTGGTTTAACATTAGTTTGGGAGTGTCTTCGCGTTTCTGGCGTAGGCTCTTAATAGAACAACACAGCAATTGAAACTTTAGCATAAAGTCTTCCACTGCCCTCTGAATAATAGACCTATGTTCTGACACAAAAAATGCCGGCTGATAGTAAATTGATTTTTTTTTCAGCGTTCGTATGGTCCCTTGAATTTAAATAACAGTATTTCTAAAAGTTTACTTCACCTTTTTTTTCTGAGATTAAATCCGGCGAAGAATTCTTTTAGAAAATACTGGAATTAAAATTCAAGGGGCCGCCTACACCCTGAAAAAAAAATCGTCCACGACAGCAGCCATTTTTATATCCGCTCGTAGGCCTATATTTATGGGGGCTGTAGTTATCCATTAATTACGTCACACAAATTCCGTTGGGTTTTTTTTACCTCTCCAGTTATGTCGCAAGTTGTCACGCTCGTGTGATATCCTCTCCCCTGTTGTGACGGTACGTTTTTGCAACTATTATATAGAGATAACTGATCGAAACAACATTGTATTTATTATTTTTTTATACTCTGCCTCTTCCCTATTGAAATAAATAGCATGAAACGGTCAAGATCTTGTTACCTTTTACTGGAAGCTGTTAACCCCTTCGGGACGGGAGCCTTTTACGAAATTTTTAATCCTTTGTCACCATTTTTTAAAAACAGAAATTTATGTCTTCTTGAATCGAGAAAATGCGCTGATTAAATAAGTTAAATTTTACAGTAAAATTTTACTGGTGAGGAAAAACAAGGATTCTGAGCTCTTCATGTGACACGTATACGTGCCGCTCGTCCCCAAGGGGTTAAGGGTGTATTCCGATCCAAACTGCTTATTTTCTGATTCATTTTAAAATTCATTTTTGCTCTCAAACGCATCAAACTGTGAAATTGTCTTATTTAGAAACTATATAATGTGCCGTGCTTCTTAATTTTTTGATAAATGCAGAAAATACTGTAAAAAACGCTGTCAAAGTTGGCGTTTTGAACCGAATTTTCCGAAGCGGGCGATCTGGGAATGAAAAAAATAGTCATACTGAGAAAATAATTGTTTAAAAATCAAATTCTAATTAATTGAGCTGAAAATGAAATCACACGGCATGTTAAACATGTCTTCAGAAATCACCCCAGCAAGTTTCATATTTTTACTTTTAAAAATGAGTCTGAAAATGTCTCAGAAAATTTCGAGCTGTTGAGGGTGGAAAAATATTTTTTCGAATACACCCTTAAAGGTCAATGAAAAAATATAAACTTAAAAATATAGGCTTCTAAATATCACCTTCCTGGATCGAAATACATATTTTTCATGAACTTAATTTATGCTACTTGTAATCAATGCCCATTCAATTCTTTTCATATTTTAGAT
This sequence comes from Maratus speciosus, assembly GCA_963932465.1. Lineage (NCBI taxonomy): Eukaryota > Metazoa > Arthropoda > Arachnida > Araneae > Salticidae > Maratus > Maratus speciosus. The sequence goes on along the minus strand of OZ010797.1, from coordinate 429,745,618 downwards.
GTGACGTCGCAACGTTTTAACCCTCCTCGTCCTGTAACATTGTGTCGCAATTTGTGGCACAATGTGACGTAATTAATGGATGAATCCCAACTGGTAAATTATTTTATTTTTTACCAACTAGTCCGGTATTCAGAGTCATATTTTCGCAACCAATTTGAGCGTCGATTATTTTGTTATATATGATAGATTAGATGGTACAGATAACGAAACTGACAGTGAGATGGCACACCAGCGGTGAATATTCCACAGCAACATCACACTCTCTCTTCTAATGTGAAATGAATGGCAACCCGATTACTGATGACTAGTCGAGATAACAGTAATCGGGTTGCCATTCATTTCACATTACAATGGACTGTGAGATAATGCTGTGGGGTACGCTAGCTGGCATCCTTGATACTAAAATGAGTTGGAAAACTGCCACGCTGCCTCCCCGATTATATAATTTTACTTATTTGTAAACTCATCCTATCATATTTCGATAGTTGAACATAATCATTCCAGAATTACACTCGTTAACTGACATTTTCTTTAACCGAAACAGATTTCTCGTCCAATAAAAATGCAACACTGCTGCATCAGGTTAGTATGCATGTAAAAAAAAGAAAAGAAAAACTTTCGTAAGCCGAATTCAGTCCAAGCCAGAAAAACAGAGAAAACAATGACGTTAACCGAAACATTCGTTTACTGGAGTATCACTGTGCAGAAAAATGAAATGTTTTTGATGTTTTTATTATGCTATAAAAAATTGTACTCCTTTGAATTATATTGATAAGTTGTTAAATTTGTACATCACTGTATTCCACAAGTTCAACATACACAGCAGCCGGGTGTATTAATAAAAAGGAACTGACATATCCTTAAATTAGTGAAGCTTCAACTGTAACCGTTTTAGGAGGGGTTGATTACAGCCGGAGGAAACTTCCACCAGTACATTTAAATAGAAATTTTCTCCTTATTTAAACGTCTTATAAATGCAAAATTTCAGTTATAAATAATGGCAGAAACAGATATTCATTCTTACTGGAAGAAGATTACTTTGCCGGTAGTCAGGCTCTGTGTTTGCACCATATTGTGACAACCTAGACAATCTCCCGTCAGTGTCAGTGAAAAGACTATAATACCTGGTCAAACTAGCACCAGTAAAAAAACAAGTAAAAATTTCTACCACATTTCTGTGAAAATATTTCCATGAATAAAGCACTTAAATAAGACGAAATTTTCTATTGAAATTTAGTGGTGGGAAGATTGACCCGGCGGTAATCAGAAACTGTTGATCCAATTTAAAAACACAGCCGCCATCTTGTGACAACCTACACAACCTCCCGTCAGTGTCAGTGAAAAGACTATAATACCTGGTCAAACTGACACCAGTAAAAGACAAGTAAAAATTTCCACCACATTTCTATGAAAATATTTCCATGAATAAGGCGCTTAAATAAGACGAAATTTTCTATTGAAATTTACTGGTGGGAAGAATGACCCGGCGGTAATCAGAAACTGTTGATCCAATTTAAAAACACAGCAGCCATCTTGTGACAATATAGACAACCTCCCGTCAGTGTCAGTGAAAAGACTATAATACCTGGTCAAACTGACACCAGTAAAAAACAAGCAAAAAATTTCCACCACATTTCTATGAAAATATTTCCATGAATAAGGCGCTTAAATAAGACGAAATTTTCTATTGAAATTTACTGGTGGGAAGATTGACCCGGCGGTAATCAGAAACTGTTGATCCAATTTAAAAACACAGCAGCCATCTTGTGACAACCTAGACAACCTCCCGTCAGTGTCAGTGAAAAGACTATAATACCTGGTCAAACTGACACCAGTAAAAAACAAGTAAAAATTTCCAGCACATTTCTGTGAAAATATTTCCATGAATAAGGCGCTTAAATAAGACGAAATTTTCTATTGAAATTTACTGGTGGGAAGATTGACCCGACGGTAATCAGAAACTGTTGATCCAATTTAAAAATACAGCCGCCATCTTGTGACAACCTAGACAACCTCCCGTCAGTGTCAGTGAAAAGACTATAATGCCTGGACAAACTGACACCAGTAAAAAACAAGTAAAAATTTCCACCACATTTCTATGAAAATATTTCCATGAATAAGGCGCATAAATAAGACGAAATTTTCTATTGAAATTTACTGGTGGGAAGATTGACCCGGCGGTAATCAGAAACTGTTGATCCAATTTAAAAACACAGCCGCCATCTTGTGACAACCTAGACAACCTCCCGTCAGTGTCAGTGAAAAGATTATAATACCTGGTCAAACTGACACCAGTAAAAAACAAGTAAAAATTTCCACCACATTTCTATGAAAATATTTCCATGAGTAAGGCGCTTAAATAAGACGAAATTTTCTATTGAAATTTACTGGTGGGGAGATTGACCCGGAGGTAATCAGAAACTGTTGATCCAATTTAAAAACACAGCCGCCATCTTGTGACAACCTAGACAACCTCCCGTCAGTGTCAGTGAAAAGACTATAATACCTGGTCAAAATGACACCAGTAAAAAACAAGTAAAAATTTCCACCACATTTCTATGAAAATATTTCCATGAATAAAGCGCTTAAATAAGACGAAATTTTCTATTGAAATTTACTGGTGGGAAGATTGACCCGGCGGTAATCAGAAACTGTTGATCCAATTTAAAAGCACAGCCGCCATCTTGTGACAACCTAGACAACCTCCCGTCAGTGTCAATGAAAAGACTATAATACCTGGTCAAACTGACACCAGTAAAAAACAAGTAAAAATTTCCACCACATTTCTATGAAAATATTTCCATGAATAAGGTGCTTAAATAAGACGAAATTTTCAATTGGAATTTACTGGTGGGAAGATTGACCCGGCGGTAATCAGAAACTGTTGATCCAATTTAAAAGCACAGCCGCCATCTTGTGACAACCTAGACAACCTCCCGTCAGTGTCAGTGAAAAGACTATAATACCTGCTCAAACTGACACCAGTAAAATTCAAGTAAAAATTTCCACCACATTTCTATGAAAATATTTCCATGAATAAGGCGCTTAAATAAGACGAAATTTTCTATTGAAATTTACTGGTGGGAAGATTGACCCGGCGGTAATCAGAAACTGTTGATCCAATTTAAAAACACAGGCGCCATCTTGTGACAACCTAGACAACCTCCCGTCAGTGTCAGTGAAAAGACTATAATACCTGGTCAAACTGACACCAGTAAAAAACAAGTAAAAATTTCCACCACATTTCTATGAAAATATTTCCATGAATAAGGTGCTTAAATAAGACGAAATTTTCAATTGGAATTTACTGGTGGGAAGATTGACCCGGCGGTAATCAGAAACTGTTGATCCAATTTAAAAGCACAGCCGCCATCTTGTGACAACCTAGACAACCTCCCGTCAGTGTCAGTGAAAAGACTATAATACCTGGTCAAACTGACACCAGTAAAATTCAAGTAAAAATTTCCACCACATTTCTATGAAAATATTTCCATGAATAAGGCGCTTAAATAAGACGAAATTTTCTATTGAAATTTACTGGTGGGAAGATTGACCCGGCGGTAATCAGAAACTGTTGATCCAATTTAAAAGCACAGCCGCCATCTTGTGACAACCTAGACAACCTCCCGTCAGTGTCAGTGAAAAGACTATAATACCTGGTCAAACTGACACCAGTAAAAAACAAGTAAAAATTTCCACCACATTTCTATGAAAATATTTCCATGAGTAAGGCGCTTAAATAAGACGAAATTTTCTATTGAAATTTACTGGTGGGGAGATTGACCCGGAGGTAATCAGAAACTGTTGATCCAATTTAAAAACACAGCCGCCATCTTGTGACAACCTAGACAACCTCCCGTCAGTGTCAGTGAAAAGACTATAATACCTGGTCAAACTGACACCAGTAAAAAACAAGTAAAAATTTCCACCACATTTCTATGAAAATATTTCCATGAATAAAGCGCTTAAATAAGACGAAATTTTCTATTGAAATTTACTGGTGGGAAGATTGACCCGGCGGTAATCAGAAACTGTTGATCCAATTTAAAAGCACAGCCGCCATCTTGTGACAACCTAGACAACCTCCCGTCAGTGTCAATGAAAAGACTATAATACCTGGTCAAACTGACACCAGTAAAAAACAAGTAAAAATTTCCACCACATTTCTATGAAAATATTTCCATGAATAAGGTGCTTAAATAAGACGAAATTTTCAATTGGAATTTACTGGTGGGAAGATTGACCCGGCGGTAATCAGAAACTGTTGATCCAATTTAAAAGCACAGCCGCCATCTTGTGACAACCTAGACAACCTCCCGTCAGTGTCAGTGAAAAGACTATAATACCTGGTCAAACTGACACCAGTAAAAAACAAATAAAAATTTCCACCACATTTCTATGAAAATATTTCCATGAGTAAGGCGCTTAAATAAGACGAAATTTTCTATTGAAATTTACTGGTGGGGAGATTGACCCGGAGGTAATCAGAAACTGTTGATCCAATTTAAAAACACAGCCGCCATCTTGTGACAACCTAGACAACCTCCCGTCAGTGTCAGTGAAAAGACTATAATACCTGGTCAAACTGACAGCAGTAAAAAACAAGTAAAAATTTCCACCACATTTCTATGAAAATATTTCCATGAATAAGGCGCTTAAATAAGACGAAATTTTCTATTGAAATTTACTGGTGGGAAGATTGACCCGGGGGTAATCAGAAACTGTTGGTCCAATTTAAAAACACAGCCGCCATCTTGTGACAACCTAGACAACCTCCCGTCAGTGTCAGTGAAAAGACTATAATACCTGGTCAAACTGACACCAGTAAAAAACAAGTAAAAATTTCCACCACATTTCTATGAAAATATTTCCATGAATAAAGCGCTTAAATAAGACGAAATTTTCTATTGAAATTTACTGGTGGGAAGATTGACCCGGCGGTAATCAGAAACTGTTGATCCAATTTGAAAGCACAGCCGCCATCTTGTGACAACCTAGACAACCTCCCGTCAGTGTCAATGAAAAGACTATAATACCTGGTCAAACTGACACCAGTAAAAAACAAGTAAAAATTTCCACCACATTTCTATGAAAATATTTCCATGAATAAGGTGCTTAAATAAGACGAAATTTTCAATTGGAATTTACTGGTGGGAAGATTGACCCGGCGGTAATCAGAAACTGTTGATCCAATTTGAAAGCACAGCCGCCATCTTGTGACAACCTAGACAACCTCCCGTCAGTGTCAATGAAAAGACTATAATACCTGGTCAAACTGACACCAGTAAAAAACAAGTAAAAATTTCCACCACATTTCTATGAAAATATTTCCATGAATAAGGTGCTTAAATAAGACGAAATTTTCAATTGGAATTTACTGGTGGGAAGATTGACCCGGCGGTAATCAGAAACTGTTGATCCAATTTAAAAGCACAGCCGCCATCTTGTGACAACCTAGACAACCTCCCGTCAGTGTCAGTGAAAAGACTATAATACCTGCTCAAACTGACACCAGTAAAATTCAAGTAAAAATTTCCACCACATTTCTATGAAAATATTTCCATGAATAAGGCGCTTAAATAAGACGAAATTTTCTATTGAAATTTACTGGTGGGAAGATTGACCCGGCGGTAATCAGAAACTGTTGATCCAATTTAAAAACACAGGCGCCATCTTGTGACAACCTAGACAACCTCCCGTCAGTGTCAGTGAAAAGACTATAATACCTGGTCAAACTGACACCAGTAAAAAACAAGTAAAAATTTCCACCACATTTCTATGAAAATATTTCCATGAATAAGGTGCTTAAATAAGACGAAATTTTCAATTGGAATTTACTGGTGGGAAGATTGACCCGGCGGTAATCAGAAACTGTTGATCCAATTTAAAAACACAGCCGTCATCTTGTGACAACCTAGACAACCTCCCGTCAGTGTCAGTGAAAAGACTATAATACCTGGTCAAACTGACACCAGTAAAAAACAAGTAAAAATTTCCAGCACATTTCTGTGAAAATATTTCCATGAATAAGGCGCTTAAATAAGACGAAATTTTCTATTGAAATTTACTGGTGGAAAGATTGACCCGGCGATAATCAGAAACTGTTGATCCAATTTAAAAACACAGCCGGCATCTTGTGACAACCTAGACAACCTCCCGTCAGTGTCAGTGAAAAGACTATAATACCTGGTCAAACTGACATCAGTAAAAAACAAGTAAAAATTTCTACCACATTTCTGTGAAAATATTTCCATGAATAAGGCGCTTAAATAAGACGAAATTTTCTATTGAAATTTACTGGTGGGAAGATTGACCCGGGGGTAATCAGAAACTGTTGGTCCAATTTAAAAACACAGCCGCCATCTTGCGACAACCTAGACTACCTCCCGTCAGTGTCAGTGAAAAGACTATAATACCTGGTCAAACTGACACCAGTAAAAAACAAGTAAAAATTTCTACCACATTTCTGTGAAAATATTTCCATGAATAAGGCGCTTAAATAACACGAAATTTTCTATTGAAATTTACTGGTGGGAAGATTGACCCGGATGTAATCAGAAACTGTTAATCCAATTTAAAAACACAGCCGCCATCTTGTGACAACCTCCTCAGTTACTTCACTCGAACTGGTAGACACTGCACTATATGTCTTCTCCTCTTTATTCAGAACTCCATTGGTGTATTTCTTAAGTTACCAAAAATCATTACAGCGATTGCATTAAATCGCAACAGTGAAGTTTTAAATGAAGATGGAGAACAATCGCACCTTAGTTAATTTTTTTAAGCATAATTCAATTGGGGGCAAACAAGTTAGTGGGGCTTCATTTTCGTCAACTTTCACTAAATAAGTCTCCTTAGCATTAGAAAGACCGCCAGGGGTCATTTTGACCCCGACCAAATGAATATATTTTGGTTCGAACCCGAAATTTCTTTATAAAATAAATTTGAAAGAGACAAAGAAGAAAAAAGTGAAATAAATAAGTTAACAGTTTTAAGTAAAAATTCTGGTGTAAAATGTTTTTATAAAACTTGAATAATATATCTGTCCTTTCTAGTGTTAAGAAGTCAAAAGAACACAAAAAATGATTTTTTCAAATAAACAATTCCAGGATTGCAAGATGTTTCTTAACTGAAACGCCCCATTATTTGAAAATGCAATTTTTTTACATGGTAAATTCTATATTACAGGATGTCTTACCCGAATCTCACGTACATTAGTCATAAAAATAAGCAATTATTATCTGCCAGATTGTCTATGATTTCGCGTCAATTAGCGATGAATGTTAATTTTGAGTATAGGAGATAGTAATCATGATGACCATAAATTGGTATAATTATGGACGAAACAAATTAAAAACCCATAGCATGAAGTTTTACGCAATGGATTTCTTATCAAGCTGCATTTGTCACACCTTCCTTTCGGGTAGAACAGATTAAATAAATTATCATTTAAAAATTAGTGGGGAGGGGGATGTAACTTTCATTTATAGCACTATTCTTTTAAAAATAAAGTTTTCATTTAGAGCTCAATATGAATGGAAAATACATATAACATCAATGGTTGTTTGGAAAATCAAAAGCTTCGCTAGTTCCCTAAGAAGCCAATATGGCGCTTAACTTGCCGACTTTTTTCAAGAATTAAGATGCGTGCACTTCACACTGCAGATGAGACGGGCTCATCCCGAGCCCAGTCTTCGGGCTCGGGATCAAAGAGAAAATCTTATTTATTCACAAACTGAGTTTATTAAGAGTTACTAAAACTTAGTTTAGTAATAAAATGCGTAATAGGTTGAAAATTCACCTTCAGTAGTTTCTACCAATAGACGCAAACATACTGGAATTCTTTTCCACAGCCCTGTATATTTTCAACATGATTTTTATATGCGCCACATATTGAGATAAAATTTAATCAGGCTAAAACATGGTTAAAACTACTAAAATTACACTTCCAGACATTATCGTCCCTAGAAGGCCATGCATCCAGTTCTTTGTGTGGACCTGTATATGATTTTATTTATATTATACAAACATCTTTTACTATTACTAAATATAGTTCAAGTGCATAAATCAATTAAAACCCACCTTTAAGCCATCATTCATGCTGATACTCCACGATGCTTACGAATTCTTTTGTGTAGCCCTGTGTATGATCTATAGAATTTATTCACACATAGTAATCATCATATTCAATTATCATAGTAAGAAAAAAATTTAGTTCAACTTAAACACGCATACCATAAATGAAATCGCACTTTCAGCAATTATCGTTAATAAAAAGTACTTCAGATACAGTACTGTGTCCGAATCTTTTGTATGTCCCTGTAAATGGATTAAAAATGCAATGCACACCATGTTACACCACAAATATCTTGTAGCAAGCCTCACTAATAAAGGAGGGTCCATCTGTTGGTTCTTTTTTTATTATGAAAGAAAACGCATTTTTTATGAGTGAAAATCGAAATTCGTTATTGAACATGAAAGGTGGGTCTATGCCATCTATGTATGGAATGCAATATCGCACATGTAGCCACCGCGGCTCCACTTACATGCCATCATCCGAACATGAAAATTTTCGATGACTTTTCCCAGAATGAGCGGATCTATGGCCAAAATTTCAGTCCGGATGTTACGTTTCGAGGTCTTGGATTGTGCAGGGGTCATTGGCGTACACCTTACTTTTCAGAAACCCCCAATGAAAATAATCCATTGGAGTTAAATCGCATTATCTTGGCGCCCAATTCACATCACAATTTCTTCAAATTACGCTATCTGGAAATTTCTCGTTCAATAAGTTGATGGTTTGGCGGGCAGCGTGTGCCGTTGCACCGTTGTTGTGTTGTCAACGAGTCCATAATTTCGAATGGACAATTGATACATGCATGACACATGACAGCTAACACAAATGACCTTCATCCTTCTATATATAAAAAAAAGTTTTGATTTGGAAATGGACCAATGAGAATCTGCGTAGATATTCCGGGTAGATCGGCATCCAATTTGAATGCTTAAGCATGGCCTTTCATCGTTAATATTAAAAAAACTGTTGCATACAAAAATATGAAAATCGGTGGTATTATAGAGAAATGTCTGATAAACACGCTGATGCAAACAGTTTTCAAATCTAAGAATTATTTTAAGAGATATTTAATGCTAAAGTTGGACAAAATCGTTCCATTAAAAAAGTTTTATTGGAGCAAAAACTATACATGAGAATTTAATCATTTTTAGATAATTTTATACGTTATAAGTTCCTGGTGTGCAGATTGCATTTATTTTTGTTATTTGACTCATTTTTTGAGGTTTTATTTCTATTTTAAATTCAAATTTTCGGCATTTCAAGAGATATTTTTTATAAATTTTAGAAAATGTTATTAATTTAAACTGTTGCCAATTTTATAAACAGCGCAAACAATAATGTTTACTTCAAATTAAAAATTTATTTGCGCGTGACTATTACAAACAGAAAAAAAAACTTTAAAATTAGAGTTAAATGATTACATGTTAAAATCAGGAAAATTACGTCATAAGAACCATATTTACACTTTAGACCAATGTCAAACGGGGGTCTTTTTTGTTGTTTTTTTGCTTATGTATTATCCATTCACAATGCTATCATTGTGAATGGATAATACATAAGCAAAAAAGCAGCAAAAAAGACGCCCGTCTGACATTGGTCTTAATTTTAAAAGAGAAACAAAATCTTAAAATAAGAAAATCATTATTATGCGTTAAAACTTGTAAATGGAGGAAATTACGTCATATTTAAAATGGTCCAAAAATATGGCAAAACAATTTAAATTGAAAAATCTATTTGCGCGAGATATTTTGAGATAATCTTTTCAACTATTATCGTGAATTCGAAGACAGCGCAAATAATATTTCCTTCTAACAACAAAAGTATTTTCACGTGAATATTAATAAGAGAAATAAAACTTTGGTGTAAATTACGTCAGATTTGAAACGATACAATTAAAATAAATTATTTAAAAGAACTATCTTATAGCGCTGTTAAAAAATACCGGGATACAATGACACTGTTTACTTAATTCATTTTACATTAGCTTATTTTCAAATGTTTAAGTAAGTGGTTTTATTTAATCAAAGGCGAAAACAGACATTGTATCTTTTAACAGCAGTTGATTTGGCCTTAAAGTTCCCGAATCAAAAAGAAATGAATAGGAACCCGTTTGTAGGGGAATTGCCACTTTTTTTAAAATTATAATTCAATTTTCCGAAATCTTTTCATAGCCGATCAAATTAGCGTGCTTTTTGGATTTTGGTGTGCCTGAACGGGGGTTGGCGAGCGTAGCTCGTAGGGGGAAAGCCCCCTAGTAGTTCAGAAAAAAAAGAACCGACAGATAAACCTCCCTATATAGATATATTAGATTCGTTAAATTTGAAATAGTGTAACAGAAATAAAATACGCTGCAAAAAGTTTTTCCAAGTAAGACCATTATGTAATGGAATTCTTTTGTGTGGCCTAGTAAAAATGCTTTGCATCCCATATTCTACAGAATGCATGTTTTAGTTCACGTCATAAATGCATATTGATGTAAATATATTATATATATTCGTGGAGGAATCTCTATTTATATATTTAATAATATTTCACAAGAAAAAATAAGATAAAGAAATTGTTTCTCTTACCTGATGTCCTGATAACAATCCACCGGATGATACAGATGCATTCAGTAGTAATTCTTCATTCCCGTTGTACAAAGATGATGGCTATATTTTATCTTATCTTGGAGGGAAAAAAAGTGGTGTATTAATTTAGATTCTTATTTGTGAATAATCCATGAAATCTTTCATTTTAATAAACTGGAAAAACAGGATCATCTTGACTATGTTCTTTAACACACATATTAACACATATCAATGTCATAATGTTTGAAATGGCCTAACATCATTAAACTGAACGTGAAACGATTTTTTCCCATTGACCGTAATGTAATGGAATACTTTTGACCGTCCCTGTAAATAAACTATAAATGCTACAGACTTCGTTTTCAGTAGAGATTGTGCTATAGTAATCGTCCATAACATAGAAAACATTCAGGACAATCCGAGTACATTCAGAAGAATTAGTGATCGGACAGACGGACAGATCAACCGAAGTCATAAACGCTTTTCAACTATGTTGGACAGTGTTAAAAACATAGCCTTAAGAAAATGCTTCAATACAACCAAATCAATTGTCAGAAACATATGAAATACCTTTCACCAAAGATTATAGAACAGTGCAATTATTATATAGGAATTGCAACCAGAAAGTTAAAAGCTAGGATCAAAGAGCATACAGCAGATATCAAATGCAACAAGAGAACTACAGCTCTGGTCAGACTACATAACAAAGAGCCTTTGCAAATTGATTTTAAAAATAGTATAATAATTTATCCATCGAGATTTTATTTTCCATCCATTAACCGAGCATCAACAGAATTATTTTTACACAGTGAGAATATATGCAAGGATTCAGCCTCCATGGGGGTTACCTAGAATTCAGAAAGAAATGCCTTGCAAAATGAGAAGAAACAATCTTATATACGCTATATTACGCTATCGTACGTGGCACAGAAATCGCGATTATTTGTTGTTTAATGGCAACGCTCGAATGAAACGCATCTCATTGGTTAGTGAACAGCATTTAATGCATCTCCATATCTATAAGAAGGGATTACCATAGGGGGGAACCTGTTCTGTCGCCAAATTCCGCCAAATTTGGCGACCAAAATTAGTCTAAAAAATGACGCCAAATTGGCGATATCTCTAATATTTCGCCAAATTCCCATAGACTTCCAGTGTAAACCAACAGAATTTACTTGCTTACAGAAAATCAATAAATTGAGATATTTTAATGCAACAAAAACTAATATTAGCTTAAGGGATTATATTAATTATATTTAAGGGAATCCAAATAAATTACATTATGAATAAAAGTAACATGATACAATGCTTAGCATGCTTTCCCAGACATAAATTTTAAGAGAGACCAAACTGGTCGCCAAGGGCGGCTAGTAGTCTATACTTCTATACTAATATTATAAAAAAGTAAAGTTTGTTTGTTTGTTAGAGGTAATCTCTGGAGCTACCGAACCGATTTCAAAAGTAATGGTATCAAAATGATGGTGTTAGTCCAACTTAGAACATAAGCTATATTGTATGTCGGTGCCACTACCCCAAAGGGGATGCAGGAGGAAAAAACGTTCTAAAAATGCGATTTTTGCGTTACTGAAGGGCTTAGAAATATGAAATTTGGAAAATTAGTTACTTATAAGATATAAATGATGTCTAAGAACAGTTCTTAAACAATTCGAAATTTAAAAGGGGTGAAAATGCACAAAAAGCGTTCTTAAAAACGTTCTAAATGGTAATTTCTACATAATCTCAGGAAATACCAAACCGATTTAAAAAATATTGGTGTCAAAATGATGGTGACGACGCTTGCTCCAAGACAGGCTATATTTTATGTCGGTGCCACTACCCCAAAGGGGGTGCAGGAGCAAAAAACGTTCTAAAAATGCGATTTTTGCTTTACTGAAGGTCCTAGAAATATGAAATTTGGAAAATTAGTTACTTATAATCTATAAAGGATGTCTAAGAACAGTTCTTAAACAATTCGAAATTTAAAAGGGGTGAAAATGCACAAAAAGCATTCTTAAAAACGTTCTAAATGGTAATTTCTACATAATCTCAGGAAATACCAAACCGATTTAAAAAATATTGGTGTCAAAATGATGGTGACGACGCCTGCTTGAAGATAGGCTATATTTTATGTCGGTGCCACTACCCCAAAGGGGGTGCAGGAGCAAAAAACGTTCTAAAAATGCGATTTATGTGTTACTCAAGGGCCTAGAAATATGAAATTTGAAATATTAGCTACTTATTAGATATAAAGTATTTCTAAGAACAGTTCTTAAACAATTCGAAATTTAAAAGGGGTGAAAATGCGCGAAAAGCGTTCTAAAAACCATTCTACATGGTGGTTTCCACACAATCTGAGGAAATACAAACCAATTTAAAAAATAAAGGCGTCAAAATGATGGTGACAACCCTTGCTCCAACATAGGCTATATTTTATGTCGGTGCTACTACCCCCAAGGGGGGTGCAGAAGCAAAAAACGTTCTAAAAATGCGATTTTTGTGTTACTGAAGGGCCTATAAATATGAAATTTGGAATATTAGTTACTTATAAAATATAAATGATGTCTAAGAACAGTTCTTAAACAATTCGAAATTTTAAAGGGGTGAAAATACACAAAAAGCGTTCTAAAAAACGTTCTAAATTGTAGTTTTTACATAATCTCAGGAAATACCAAACCGATTTAAGAAATATTGGTGTCAAAATGATGGTGACGACGCTTGCTCCAAGACAGGCTATCTTTTATGTCCGTGCCACTACCCCAAAGGGGGTGCAGGAGCAAAAAACGTTCTAAAAATGCGATTTATGTGTTACTGAAGGGCTAGAAATATGAAATTTGAAATATTAGCTACTTATTAGGTACAAAGGATTTCTAAGAACAGTTCTTAAACAATTCGAAATTTAAAAGGGGTGAAAATGCGCGAAAAGCATTCTAAAAACCATTCTACATGGTGGTTTCCACACAATCTGAGGAAATACCAAACCAATTTAAAAAACAAAGGCGTCAAAATGATGGTGACAACCCTTGCTTCAACATAGGCTATATTTTATGTCGGTGCCACTACCCCCAAGGGGGGGTGCAGGAGCAAAAAACGTTCTAAAAATGCGATTTTTGTGTTACTGAAGGGCCTAGAAATATGAAATTTGAAATATTAGCTACTTATTAGATATAAAGGATTTCTAAGAACAGTTCTTAAACAATTCGAAATTTAAAAGGGTGAAAATGCGCGAAAAGCGTTCTAAAGACCATTCTACATGGTGGTTTCCACACAATCTGAGGAAATACCAAACCGATTTAAAAAATAAAGGCGTCAAAATGATGGTGACAAGCCTTGCTCCAACATAAGCTATGTTTTATGTCAGTGCCACTACCCCAAAGGGGGTGCAGGATAAAAAAATTATAAATTGCGGTTTTTGCGTTACGGAAGGGCCTAGAATCGTGAAATTTGGGTGGTAGTTGGTTATAAGTTATCAATGATCTCTAAGGACATTTCCTAAAAAAATCGAAATTTAAAAGGGGTTCAAAATGCGGAAAAAGCGTTGTAAAAAACGTTCTAAATTGCGATTTGTATGCAATCTCAGGAAGTACTGAACCGATTTCAAATATAATGGTGTAAAGATGATGGTGACAGATCTTGCTCCAAGATAGGCTATATTTTATATCTATTTCCACTAATCTCAGAGGAGATGCAGGAGCAAAATACGCGAAAAGAGTTCTAAAAACGTTCTAAAGGCCGATTTGTCAGTAATATCTCAGGAAGAATCAAACTGATTTCAAAAAGTAATGGTAGGAAATTGATGCTGACAGCCTCTGCTCTAACATAGACGCTATTTTATGTCGGTATCACTATCACCTAGACGTTGCAGGAGTAAAAAAGGCGTTCTAAATTTCGATTTTTGTGATCGGTAGGGGCTAGCAACTTAAAATTAGCAAGGTACATGTTTATTAGATATAAATTATCTTTAAGAACAGTTTCGAAAAAATTAGAAATTTAAAAAGGGGTGAAAATGCGCGAAAAGCGTTTTAAATTGCGATTTCTACTCAATCTCAGGAAAAGCCAAAGCTATTTTAAAAGTAATGGTTGCAAATTAATGGTGACAGTCCCTGCTATAACATATGTTATATTTTATGTTGCTGTCACTATCATCTGAGGGTTGCAAAACCAAAACATGTTCTAATTTGCGTTTTTTGCACAACTGAGGAGTCTAACACTTTGAAGTATGGCGTGGTATTTACTTACAAGATGCAACTGCTTTCTAAGAACAGTCGAAAGAAAATTCCAAATTTAAAAAGATGAAGTGAGCGAAAAGCGCTATAAATTACAATTTTTATAATCTTATCAAATACCAAACCGATTAAAAAAATAATGCTGTCAAATTGTTGGTGTTAGAACCTGCTCAAACATAAGCTATATTTTATGTCTGTGCCACTACCACCAGAGGTTTGCAGGAGCTAAAAACGTTCTAAATTGCGATTTCTGTGATACTGAAAAGGCTAGAAACTTTAAATATGGCATGGTAGTTACTTATAAAATGTAAATGCCCTCGAAGGACTGTTAAAAATAAATTCGGATTAAAAAGGGGTGAAGCGAAGGGGAGGTGCGAGAAGCATTCTAAAAAAGTCCTAAATTACGATTTCTTTACAATTTCAGGCAATATAAACCGATTATAAAAGTAATAGTTGCGAATCAACGGTAACAGTCTCTGATCCTACACAGGCTATATTTTATGCCGATGATTCTACCACCTGGGGTTCACAAGAACAACAAACGTTCTAAAAAAGGCCTTTAAAAGCTTTCTAAATTACGTTTCTGTTGAATATTAGGAAATAACAAACCGATTTCAAAATTAATGTTGGCAAATTAATGGTGACAGTTCCTGTTTCAACATAGCCTTTTTTGTTGAGAGAGGTGGTAGGACTTGGAATTTGACATGGTAGTTAATTTTAAGATGTAAGAAGATGGTTTCTAAAAAATTCAAAACTTCAAATGAATGCTGAAATGAGCGTATTAATTGAGCATAAAAGTTTCAAAATATTTTCTAAATTATCATTTATTTAGTTTTATTTCTTTTTATTAATTTAAGTCTCACTTCTGCCGAATGCAGTGTAATAATGATGCTTAATCAAACTGTGTTTTAAATAGTAATTTTTGAATCATTCTAAGTAAAAGTACCTTTTAATAAAAAAAACCTTTTAATAAAATAAAATATTACCTTTTAATAAAATAAAAATTTAGTTAGTACCTTTTAATAAAAATTAGACATATAAATATTACTTGGCATATTTCAACTATTACGCGAGCAAAGCCGCGGGATTTGCTAGTATAAAATAATTCACATCCACAGATGTACATTATTTTTAGTAGAGCATTTGCTTGCATTATATATGTATGTCATCTCGTGACTTATGTTTACCAGTTTCCTTTTTTTTAAAAAATGCGGAAATATTTATATCAATGTAGATCTTTATAAAGTCGCCGCTTGAGCACTGAAAAATGTATAGATCAGAATAAAGGTATTCACATGCCTTTTAAATGTACTTTTATAATTTTTAGCATGTATTACTTAGTTGACGCTTTGAACGATTTCTTTAACATTAATTGCAAATAGCAAGTGATACGGAAAACGAAATTGTCCTCATTAAAAGGATATACATCTTAAGCGGAACATATTAACGAGGGTCTACTTATCTGTTTTAAGGCCAGAATGTATCAACAAACTTATAAATCACAAAAATTCGGGGATTTTTTCATTTTTTTCTCTTTTTCAATTAAATCGTTTCGTAATTATGGGATATGTCTTAACCCATTAAGGGCCGCACCTTCTTATACTGGACACAAATGAAATAAACTTTATTTTATACATATTAATAACTCATAAAAAAAACAATATTACAATTTTTTTATGTGAGACATGAAATGTTGTGAAAACGCAACGTCAGGACAAATCAACTACATTTTTGCCATACGAAAACCTTTGAATACTATGTAGCGGTACATAACGTTTACTACACATAGTTATAATTTAACTGCTATAATATCTTGAATTGCTGAATTTTATTTCATTCTTTATCATGAACATAATCCGAAATTTATCAATAAATATTTTCGAACCATTCCGTACTATTTATTTCATTCATATTTCTAATTTTTTACAACTTGAATCAATTAACTATTTTTTTTTCCTTAAAAATAAAGATCATATATACAATATGTGATAATAAATTTGTGGAAAACAATATTCATAATAAAATAAAAAATAAATAAAATATATAATGTTGCAAAATCAGAACGTCAGGCTTTTATGGGTTAATACCAAACTCTGATCTAATTTTTTACAACTTGAATCAATTAACTTTTTTTCCCATTAAAAATAAAAGCCATATATACAATATGTGACAATAAATTTGTTGAAAATAATATTCACAATAAAATAAAAATAAAATAAAATACATAATGTTACAAAATCAGAACGTCAGTCTTTAATGGGGCTACTCTGAATCATTTCTAAATGTAACGTTTTTCATGGTAAATTCTCTGCTAGCATGTCTTACCTAAATTTCAATTATATCACGTATATCCTGCTGAAAATGAAGCAATTATATTACATATAATTATGTAATACAATTATATAATTTTGCGTCATTCAGTGGTGGAATCTCTTTCTAAGTACATGAGATAGTAATCCAACCACAAAATCATTTAATTATAATCAAAGAAATTAAAACTCCCAATAGCATCATGAAATTTTACTCAATGAATTTCCAATCCAGCTGCCATCTGCTGGATCTGTTATCTGCTATATCTTTATTTTTGTCGGGGTAGATCAAAATAATTACTAATTACAAATGAAAGAGAGATTTATCGTTTATTGTAATATGATTATTAGATAAAATTTCCATTTATTATTTAAGGGGGTTTTCTGGTCAAGAGGCATAAATTTTGGTCGTTTTGTCGAACTCGATAAATAAATAAATAAATAAATATTTTTATCATTTATTTTTTTACAACACTAGAGAGCTCGGCCCCCTACGAGCTACGCTTGCCAACCACCGTTCAGACACTCCAGATTCTAAAAACACTCTAATTTGATTGATTGGCTTTAAAAAGAATTAATTATAATTTTAAAAAAACAGTGGCGATCTTTCTGTAAATGGGTTTCCATTCTTTTTCCTTTGATTGGGGATTTTTAAGACCAAATCAGCTGCTGTTAAGAGATGCAATGGCTGTTTTCGTCTTTGATTAAAAAAAATTAGTTAAAATTTTGAAAACTAATGTAAAATGAATTAAATAGAGTCATTGCCTCCCAGTATTTTTTAACAACGCTATAAGAAAGCTCTTTTAAATAAGTAATTTTAAAAGTATCGTTTTAAATCTGACGTAATTTTCACCAAAGTTTTCTTTCTCTTATTAATATTCACGTAAAAATACTTTTGTTGTTAGAAAGGAAATATTATTTGCGCTGTCCTGGAATTCACAACAATAGTTGAAAAGATTATCTCAGAATATGAAATGTCTCGCGCAAACATATTTTTTAATTTAAACTGTTTTTCATTATTATTTGACCATTTTAAATATGACGTAATTTCCTCCATTTACGACTTTTAAAACATAATAATGAATTTTGTATTTATTTTTTTTTCTCTTTTATAATTCAAGTGTAAATATAGTTCTTATGACGTAATTTTCAATATTTTCCTGCTTTTAAGTCGTAATCATTTAATTCTCATTTGAAAGTTTTTTTTTCTGAATATAATAGCCACGTGTAAATAAATTTTTAATTTGAAGAAAATATCATTCTTTGCACTGTTTTTAAAATTGGCAACAATTTAAAATAATACCCTTGTCTAAAATATGTAAAAAAATCTCTCGAAATTCTGAAAATTTGAATTTAAAATGGAAATAAATCCGCAAAAAAATGAATCAAATTAAAAAAATTAATGCAGCCTGCACGCCGGGAACTTCTAATGTATAAAATGATCGAAAAATGATTAAATTCGTACGTATAGTTTTTGCTCCTATAAAACTTTTTAATGGAAAGATTTTGACCAACTTTAACATTAAATACCTCTTGAAATAATTATTCGATTTGAAAACTGTCTGCATCAGCGTATTTATCAACCATTTCTCTATAATACCAATGATTTTCATATTTTTGTATGCGACAATTTTCTTAATATTAACGAAGAAAGAACCCCGATCACAAAAAAATTCGTTGACAGCGACGGTGACAGTTAACTTTTTTTAGAATAGAGAGATATTTATTGATATTTGGAAAATTTACAAAAAACGTTTTGAAAAAAAAATTAAAAAAGTTATAAGCTTAGTTTATTTGTTGGGGGTATGAAAAAGACAGTGTGCTGGTTGACATCATGATTGCAACCTTTCTGGATATCTTATGTTAAACAAAATTTAAAAAAATATTCTTAATTGGTAATAATGTTTTTATAACGCCTACCTAAGAGAAAACGGGGAAAAAATTTAAAAATTGGCGGTTGCCTAGAAAAGAAAAAAAAAAAAAAAAAAAAAAAAAGCATTTTTCGACTCCTTTTTTTTCATAATTTTTAATTTTTTAAAATAGTAAAAAAAAATAATAATAATTTTGTTGCATAAATGATAGGGAGCTAGAAAGTTATACATTGAATCCCTTCCACAAGCGCCAAAAGTGTATATGAAAATTTTCAAAGGGCCTCATAAAGGAACTTCTGTCATTTCAGGGATTTGTACAGCGATCATTTTTTTTATCCCATATCCACGGCCCTGATATGTATCACAGAGTTAGCACGCCCCTCCCATGCAAACTTTACAGCTATAGATAAATGAACTAAAATAAAAAATAGCGATGTTGGAAAATATCGGGAACAAAAAAGGGAAAGAGAAAACAAAAAGTCAGGGAGAAAGGAAAAGAAAAATATTTCTCTTTTAAAGATACATTTTTTAAATCCACCAGTTAGCACTTGAAAACTAGTTATTTAGTTCGTAAACAAGCAACATACGTAAACTAACATCATTCGTAACTAACAATCTACTAATAGATGAAAACACCTGTAATGTACTATCACTTCAACCCTATCTACTGTGTCGCCCTGGAAACGCCAGGGCGTGCAGTGCCTACATCCCGTTGCTATAGCAACCGATTGCGTGAAAGGATAAAAGGGCAGGCCGTATAGTGCACGAGTGACGGGGGCGTCAACCAATGGAGGTGTGGAACAGCACCGCAATTTACAGGTAAAAGGGGTGAGTAACGGCATGAAGAGAAAGGGAAAAATGGAAATCGGGAGATGGAAATTTTTTAATCAATGGGCAATCTTGGGAAAATTACGAAATATAGCAGTCGAAATGATGTAATCGCATTGTGTGATCGCCGATGCGGAAGGATGCTCGTAATTTTAAAACCATTGTAGTTTTGCAGTTGAAGAGGTTTCAGTGGACTATTTAGAGTTAAGTAAAAGCCGTTTAATAAGCTACGGGACAAAGGCATACTCAGTTTTGAAACAATCATAAGCGTAGCATCGCGAAGGGATGGGGAACAGGCACGTGCTCTCCAAACTTTTTGAACAACAAATTTTTAAGAAATGATACAGGCAATTAAAAACTGTCTTTTATTGATCCAAAATAGAAATGACAATTACTTTTATTGCCCTTTTACCAGGGCTCCATTACTAAAAAGACACAGGAAGCAAAAGTTTCACCTCTTAAATTTAAGGGGAGGGTTGTACTTCTTTGCGGGAAAATTTTCGATTTTCTTTTTATTTTGAATTTTTTACCTACCTCAAGTAAGTGTAGATTGCGCCCCTAAAGCGGTTTTGTGATGTTTGAATTCCTTACCGTATTTTTCGCTTATTCGATGTAATGCTGCTAGTTGGACGTAACGCTATTGTAAAATTTTAAACTTGTTTTGCTCGATACCCTGTTTTACAAACTGGACGATCATTTTTCTCGAGAGCTATTGGACCGACTTCCGACCTTTTTTATTTAAAAGAAAGCTTATCGTATTTTTTTTTTTTTTTTTTTTTTGCTTATACCACCTAAAGACTAATTTTCATTGATTACATATTTTTTTTTAGAGCTCGCAAAAAAAAAAAAAAAAAAAAAAAAAGGTGAAAAACTGATTTTTTTTGTTGTTGTTGTTTTTTGTTCTAATGACCGCCATTTTGTCAAAAACCAACTATGAATATTATGTGTTGTACAACTGCAAATGCACGCCATGGACTTCCAATCGGGCGCTTTCTCTGGTCACAAGTATCTCAAACAAATTGGGTCACCTTATTATGAAAGGGCATTAAATTATCTGGAGCTAATACCAACATTTAATTGTATATGCATCGATGTAACGCAACTCGTCAAACGTAATGGTCTTGTAAAATTTTAAACTTATTTTTCTCGAAACCCTGTTTTTCAAACTGGGCGATTATTTTTCTCGAGATCTATTTGACCGACTTCCAACATTTTTTATTTACTAGAAAACTAATCGATTTTACTGGAGCTTATACCACCGAAAAGTATAATTTTTATTGA
The DNA here is from genome assembly GCA_963932465.1 of Maratus speciosus. NCBI lineage: Eukaryota > Metazoa > Arthropoda > Arachnida > Araneae > Salticidae > Maratus > Maratus speciosus. Next base: position 429,724,459 of record OZ010797.1, on the reverse strand, counting down.
TTAAATATTTTTTTAGAGCTCGGAAAAGGTTAAAAAAAAATAAGGCGAAAAAAGTTATCTTTTTTGTTCAAACGACCGCCATTTTGTCAAAAATCAAGTTTTTAAACTAAATGTTGGTATAAGCTCCAGATACTTTAATGGCCTTTCACAATACGAGGACCCAATTTGTTTGAGATACTTGTGACGGGAGAAAGCGCGCCCGATTTGAAGTCCATGGCGCGCATGTGCCGTCAAGACATAATATTTTTTTTTTTTTTTAATTCGCACAAAAAAATATTTAAATATATAATTAAAATGTAAAATGTAAATAAATGTAATGCAAAAAGCCCGAAAGTGATATCTCTTTTCTTTGTAACCGGAAAAAAACCGTAATAATCGGTCATGTGTGAGTTGTACTCGCGCACAAAGTGTTTCGTACAACAAAGTTTAAACTTGGCAATGTGCCTAGCGCGCTTCCAATCGAGGTCGCAAAGTTGCAACGTCGTGTTTTCCCAAGCAAGTTTTTAATTAATTACCCAGATAGCATTTTTAATTTTCAGAAAACTTGCAGCAGTCTTGCTTTGAAAACCTCCTACAAAGTTGCAGCAAGCTCAGCATGACAAAACTGAAAGCTAGACTGCAGCAAGATAACGCACACGCTGAAGTCACCACACTTTGAACTTGCAGCTAACTTGTCGTGCAAGTTGAATTCATGCTGTATCAAATTTATTGCAAATTAACGGCAAACAAGTAATAAAAAATACTGCAAAGTAGTAATCTTTCCACGCCGCTCTATCTGTTTACAACTGTTACACTATAAGTTTAACCCCTTCGAAGTGCTCCATTGACCTGATCAGGTCTATTGATGCGAACACACCGTCAGAAGGTGTATGCATCGTTTTCATCACCACAAACAAGTTAAGGTAATATTTGTACTTTTCAATACGAGCCTTTTTTGGTATTTGATAAATATAGCGTTTAGATAAAGCGGTGCCAATCGAATAAAATTTCTGCAATTTCTGCGTATATGCTGATTGTCTATTCCCTGAACAGAGGGATTTTTTGCTTTAGTCACTTTCGTGAATTAAAGACAGTCTTGCCATCAGTTTCACAACAAACTACTCATGAAAGTGAGTGGATGTTATACCTTGCGGGAAATTTGCTGCGAATTTCTCAATTCAAATTTGTCACGGCAAGATAATGTCAGAAAAAATCAAACTTGCTGCTAATGTTCATGGTATCTAGGTACTCGGCTAATTACCGACAACTGTTTTCGAAAATCAGTACCAAAAGTCACTGGACGATTCCGAGCGGATAATCGAGCACTCCTCAACTCAAATGCTGAGCGCCCGCAAAGTAAAAGTTGGTATATTTTGAAATGCGTGAGTACGGTTTTTGACCCTTTTATATATTTATTATAAGCAATACTATGGAAGAAAAAATTCAGCTTATCTTAAGACAGTGATAATTCAATTTCTTCACGAATGACACAATTTCAGATCCGGAACTTTGTGTTTTTATATTTTATTAAATTATGTTGTGTGTCCTGCATGCTTCGAAATCATCAGAATTTGAATTATCAACTACTGCAACTTTAATGATACAATATTGAGATATAATTATTAATAAAACATAAATCTAGATTATAGGTTAAGTACAGCGAAACAGCACCGAAAACTGGCGACATGAAACAATTAAAATAATAAAATTTTGTAAAAAATCACCATAAAATATTTTATGGTGATTTTTTACAAAGTTTTATTATTTTAATTATAGGTTTAGTAGTAATATAAATTTAAAGTTTAAAATTGACCAAGGGCGTCAATATTGTGAGAGCTATAAGTAAAGCTTCTCAATTGAATTTTTGGACCAAGTTAACACGGTCATCATGGCAGGAACGCCCTCTACGAGGATTTAATATTAAGTTCAGGGCTTCAATTCAAAGTCAAATTAGTTCGCACACACAAAGGAAAGTTGATGAATTGACGGTTTTAGTCTTTGTATTTCACGATATTAAGTCTATTGCAAAAGTCTGAAGAAATTCTGTGGTGTCGGTGTCGCCATCTCACGGAATTAAATCGAGATGATATGTAAGTCATTCTATTGGAGTCACAATGAAGTTCGATGGAATGACGCTCCGACAGGTGACGTCATCTATGGATGGCATTCACAAACAGCTCATTTCGCGATATCTCACAAGCAGAAAAACGTACATTCACAAGTTTACATTATTTCACAATTAAATAGCATATTTATTCACAAACAGATGTCACGAAGATGAAATTATATTATAAAACTATTTCCCTACAGTATGTAACGGAAAAATGCGATTTTTAAAAAAACTATGTGACCTAGGATATTCGCTATAGTTTTTCTTCAAGGTTTAAATAAATTCCTACTACCCCTAATTTTTCATAATTTTAGTTTCATCAGATTCGAAAACAGAGGGATGAGGGACATATTTTTGCAGTATATTTTCGACGTTATTTCTGCAAATATAATACCTAAAATTAAAACAAATATATTTTTTAATTTGGCGTTACGAGATCTTTCCAACGAAATTCTACACAATATATCAGAAAAAAAAAGTTTTTTTTTTTTTTTTTTTTTCAGAAAAAATTTAGTTTAATTAGGAAATACATAACCGCAGTTGAAAATATCCCTTCATCAATTTCCGCTGATTAGAAGAATAGTATGTGAATTATTTTGTGAAGCCCTGTATATGAGATATAGAATTTATACACAAAGAGTAAGATGCAAAAAGTTACTTCAATTTAAAAGTGCATACCAAAACAGGAAACGCACTTCCAGCAATTATTGATGCTCAAAGCTGCTGTAACCGATTTCTTTTGTGTGTTCCTGTAAATGAACGATAAATGCTATGAACGCCCTATTTTATAGTAATAATCTTGTATTGAAATTCAGTGATTTACATCAATTTCAATACATTTGAAATGGCGTAATGTCATTAAAATACACGGCAAACAATTTTTCTCCATTGACCGTAATAATAACGGAATTCTTTCGAGTGTCCCTGTAAACGAACTATGGGTGTTATACACTTCATATTCAACACAGAACACACCATAGTGAACATCATTAAAATATTTCAATTTAGGGAAAATTCGAGTCTATTTACGAAAGTTAGAGCGTCGACAGACAGACGGTCAGACAAACCGAATTCATAAACACTTTTCAACTATGTTGGAAAGTGTTAAAAGTTAATCAGAAAGTAAAACAGCTATTGAAGATGTCTCTTAAAGAATTCGTGTTTATCAAAAATAAATTAAAATACAACTCCAAGTATATTCAGATGCAACGTAACTTTTAACCAGTTTAACTGAACTTGATATTAATTTCCTGTTCAACACTCCGTTGGCAGATGTCAGTTTAGCACCAAAGTGCAGTACAATAGAACCTCTTTTATCCGAATCTCTCGGTTAACCAAAATCCATTTTGAAAGCTTTTTTTTTTTGTTGTTGTTGTTGTTGTTTTTAACCAATACATTCCTTGTGTGCAAAGTCCATTTTGAAAGCATTTTTGTTTTTAACTATCATATTCTTCGTGCGCAAGCGTACCTTTCCGAACCACGAGTACATATAAATATTTTAGATCCCTCTAGTATATAAAATTATATACATACTTGGTATATATATATATATATATATATATACCTAGTACATATAATTATATATTCTAAGTATACTCTATTTAATTACAAATTATGATAGATAACATAATTTATAATCAACCTTAGTTTATAAAAATAATGAAACATTCTTTTTAGCTTTCATAAGAAAATTATTTCTATAAAATAATAGACAGTTAAATAAAACTTCTCAATAAGAATATCGATTACATCATCTAATTAAAAATAAAAGATCTTTCAACTAAACATACTAAAAGAGGATGATTTTATTTGGTAATAAAAGTTTGCAGATATAAAAAGGTAGGTTTTAAAATTAGTTTAGATCTTTCCAATATCAAACGTATAAAGAAAATATATAGTTCTTTTATAATATAAAGAAATATAGACAGTAAAACTTAACGAACCAACACATTGGAAGACTGAGTTGGAAATGGCAAACATGCTATCGGTTTATCAGATGTTAAAGGAAGTCACGTGATGATAAAAACATCCGGTTTGTTATCTGCAGTGAGCATTTCATCTCTAGGAGCGAGCCATACCAAGCTCCGTTTTAAATCAATACTATTTGTAAGTAGATATTATTCTATTATGTGAATATAAATGAATTTGTGTTAAAAATGTATATGTAAAAATTAAAGTGAAAAAATAAGGTAGTTAAGGGGAAACAAAAGTTTCGTTAAAAATTTTTTATAACTTATGATTAATTTTAGACTAAAAAGATGATTATTCTTAAGTCGGCTATAGTATACAATTAGCCATGACACACATTATGCGATATATAACTATCTACTTTGTTATACATACACATTATGTGATAGGCATATACTATGTTATATATATTATGAGATATATAAATACATACTATGTAAACATCGATAACTCATATTTCCCAACTTGTATACAACTGAAAACTAATAACATATATATACATATATAACCATTAATTAAACATAACCTACCACCATCAAAAACCGTAATATTATGAATTAAAGCTGTAAGTAAAAAAAATTTTTTTTTTAATTTATTATAAGAATTATTATGGAAGAAAAATAAGAAAGTGGACACCGACAAATAATGGAAATGCTTATATATTGAATTACGTTGTCAAGGGCACAGAATTCAATGATATAAGCAAAATGGTCGTTTTCTGTGAGAAAAATAAGCTAAAGCTAAAAGTTATTTTCCCTTGTGCCCAAACAACCATTAAAATCAAGTGAATTGATTAAAAATGAAAACAGAATAGAAACAAATAATATGAAATGGAAAAATCAATAAAACCTATTTAAATATTTATAGGATATAAAATAGAAATAATAAACACAATACCGATTAATATTTCAATACTTTAGAATAAATCCACGCGCACATGGCACCCAAAATATCGTAAAGATTAAGGTGAATAAAACAGTTAAGAAATCACAGTAATTGATACCATAGGATGCAGTTAATACATTTTGAAATAAATGTTAAATAACCTTTAATATAATATAAAATAAAATAAATAGAAAGTAATTACATATTTAATATGCACTATTAAATTAATTAAAAACTGTTTAACAATATCGTCAAAATTTAGCTAAAAATTCCCCCTGGTGTAGTAAATTATAACTGAAATGTAGCTGGAAAAAGTAAAATTTAGAACTTATCGAAAAAATACAAATTTTGGTGCTGCATCTAGTATTACTTTTATGATTCAATTGTCACAAGATAAACAGTTGTAAGCATTTGAATGTAACAATTGTTTTATTAACAGCAAAACCAAACAAATCCTTATATATAGATAATTATAAACCGAATATAAACCACACAATGTATTTTTTAAAAAACTATTGTTAATAAAATTTAAAAAGCATACAAAATATTCTATTAGCAATCTTATTTAAACTACACTAAGAATTTAAATGTAATTCTAGAACATCGATAATATATAGCATATAGCTATATGCTATAAAACAAAATAAATTCATTAATAATTAATATAAATAATTATTAAAAATATAAAAATCTTTAATAAAAACTTTTATATATAAGATAATTATAAAATGAACAGTAAATAAAAAACATATGGGAGTATAAAGAAGGTAAACAGATACTTAAATTCCGATTACCTAAAAAGCACAAATATAGTGTGTGGATTATTTTCATACAACCATAAAAATCCTAAAAGTATGAATGTGGGACATTCAAAAACATTAAACCGATAATAATTTTTATAACACAAAGTGAAAATAGATAAATATTAAAATATTAAAAAGAATAGAGGAATAATAATAAAAATAATTACCCAATTTTAATAACTACAGTACAACTTTATTTATATTAAATATACTTATATGTATATTAATCACTATAAAAAACGCATACTATTAGTAATTAATATGATATTGTCCTTATTAAATTAAAATTTATAACAAATGATTGTAAATAAGATTAAACAATAATTAAGCTAATTATTAATGAAATTCACCAATTACATATAAAATATCAAATCAACATCCTTATAAAATACCTATCAAAAATATAGTAATAATACAAAAGCCCCCAATTTTTATTTTTATTTTTATTTTATTTTTTTTTTATAAATTAACCATTGCGTAATATCCAGACAACAACACCCTCCTCCGTAATACTTTTTTGAATTGTAAAACTAATATATATATATATATATATATATATATATATATATTAGAAAACTTAATTGATTTTTTGTAAAACTTTTAAAATATTTTTTTAGAAAACTGAATTGATCTTTTTTTTTTTTGTAAAACTTATAAAATATTTTTTAGAAAACTTAATTGATTTTTTTTTTTTTTTTTTTGTAAAATTTATAAAATATTTTTTAGAAAACTTTTTTTTTAATTGAAAAACTAATAAAACATTTTTCTATACTTGTAAATAATTTTGAACTACAAAAACTTTTGTTCTTATATGAAACATATGTTGTATATATGTTGTGTATATGTTGTATATATATATACTATGTTACATAGTATACAATATATTACATTGTGAACATACTACATATTTATATGTAGTATGTAAGCATGTTTAAAAAAATTATACAATGAATTGAACAAACAAAAAAAATTTAACTAATGAAAATTTTAAAAAACTTTTATAATTTTATTTCTTAAATTGTAAAACGTAAAAAAATAAAAACTTTAAACTTTTTTTTTATAATTTTTAAAAACTGAAAAAATATTTTTGTAATTTTTAGAAAATTTATTTTAAATTGAAAACTAGTAAATTTTTTTTCTAACTTGTAAATATAATTGAACTTATAAACTATTTGTTCTTACATAGTATATTTTTCTAACTTGTAAATAATTTTGAACTATTAAAATAATTGTTCTTACATAAAACATAATATACACTACATATCTATATGTAGTATGCAAGCATAAAAGTATGAATAAAAAATTTTTACAATGAATAGTTTAATTTAAAAAAAAATTTAATTAATTAAAAACTTTTTTATTTCTGAAATTGTAAAATTTAAAATTTAATTTTAACTTGGATTGAAAAAAAATTATTTCAAAATATAATTTTAACTTGAAGTGCAAACTTTTTTTTTCTAAAATTGTAAAACTCGAAAAATATATTTCCACTAGCTTTGAAATTTATTTCAAAATGTATTTTTAACTCGTAAATATTTTTTAAAAATAATTTTATTAAAATTGCAAAAGTAGAAAACTTTTATTTTCATTATTAAAAAATTAAAAACTTGGAATTCATTTTAAATTCAAAAATAAAAACTTGTACATATACATTTTGATTAGGTAATTGTTAATTTCTTTTTTCCAATATAATTTGTCATAATTAAAAGATAGACTAAATGAGTAAACATATGCATTTAACAAACAACAACAACAAAATTTATTATTTAAACAATACATTTCGTATAGTTTCTACATTGATGTTACAAAAAATGTTTTTACTAACACATCCAGCTCCGTTTAAAAACATAGAAACAACATGTTCGAAATTCACTAACATTAATACCATGTCCCCTAGCTGATTAAACTTTTCGCGATTATTAAATGTGAAACGTGTATGAAGACACATACTTTCGTGATCGGAAATACATCCTACGCACTCGTAAATTTGGTTTAAAATAGACAGTACATTTCTCTCGATACAAATGATGAGTTTTGAAAATAAAGCAGATTCATTTTCGATGGTTACGTCACCTAGTGTACATTTTTGCTTAATTAAGCGTGGCAGATAATTTGCATACATGTGTTGCCAAAGCTTCTTGTTAAAATGATGAACTTTATCTTTCAAATTTTCTAACTGGCAACCGTTTAAGTCAAAATGTGAAAAAATTTTCAAGTTTTTAATCCGCATAGTGCTATTATTGTGATTCATTTCTAGCACAGTATTATTAGCAATAAATGATGAGGATTTATATTTCAAATTAAAAGCAAAAAGTTTCAATTGGAACTCATACCACTTATTAATATCCTTAAAAAGTCTATTTTTCGTCATTATTTCTTCATTACTAATCACATTGCGTTTAAACTCCCCGATATACACAGAAAATCGTTTGATGTGATATTTTAAAATTAAATAAACACAATCACTCAACTTGATTTCAATCACATTAAAATTGCGTGGTTTGCTTTTGGGAATATCTTTCATAAGCGAACCTTGTACTGTATTCAAAACAGCATTTGTTGGTTCTTGTGATGATGAAATTTAGGTACTTGGGGAAATGAAGGATTCCAAATTTTTAAAATTTAGGTCATTAAAAATAGTGTCCAAAAAATTCAGAGTAGAAGTTGTGTCGTCATCATTTTGAGTGAATATTGGAGTAGTCGAATCCACATCAAACATGGCTTCTGCAGCATGTAAATCCTTGTTTGGGAGTAATGTTGAACAGTTCTCATTTGAATTACAAAATTCTAAACTTGGGAGATTTAATTCCTTGATATCAGTATCCAAAGATGATTCTAAACGTTGATACTTTGTTACGCAATTCATTTCTAGGGGAGATCTTTTCAGCATATTTAATTCACAAGCCATTTTAAATAGCAAACAGTATGTGGTGTAGTCTAATCAAAAGTCAACAGTAAACTGATTGAGATGATTTCAAACGATTATAAGTTCAAATCAATGACGGTTTCAGTTAGAAACGATCACATTAATTAAAAAATCGACGCCGACTAAATTTTCAAATTGTCGACTGAGTCGAAAAGCATGACTATTGCTAGTATGAATATTTCATCATGTTAGATATTTTTCAAACTTGAGAATGGCAACACACGATGAGTGAATCACAAGTTCAATACAAATAATAATTTTATTCACATGAAAATAATTAAAATATATAGTGGAAGTGGAAGTTATAATTATACTTATATGAAATGGATTAAAATAATGAGTGGATAAATATAGTCAAATCAAATGATAATTATACTCAAATTAATTAAATTAATTATATTCAAATGAAATTGATTAAAATAAATAGTGAATAATTATATTTATATGAATTCAAATCAGTGACGGTTTCAGTTAAAAATTGGTATCAAGTAAATTTTTCAAATTGATGATTAAACCGAAAAGCATGATTAATGCTAACATGAATATTTCATCATGATAGTTATTTTACAAACTTGTGAATGGCAACACATGGAAAATGAAACGCAAGTTCATTATATTTTTTTCTCATGAAATTGTTTAAAATAAATAGTGTGTGGATAATTAAACTTATATGAAATGGATTAAAATAATGAGCGGATAAATATAATCAAATCGTAATTATACTAAAATAATAATTTTACTCAAATTAATTAAATTAATTATTTGTTAATTAAACCTTAAAAAATAATATAATAAAGATAACAATAATTTAAATAACGTCATTTTCTAATCCTCTAAGCAAAAGTACTAGAAGTTGATTGATTAAAATAGATTTTATTATGATGTAGTCAAACTCATATGAAATTGAATAAAATAATGAGTGGATAAATATTTCATTTATTATATCCCCCCAAAAATGATGATAGTTGATTAAATTAATTAGTAGATAATAAAATTCATTTACAATTATTAGTAATGCTACTCATTAATATTACTAAAACTTTATTAAAATAGAAACTTCAATTTTGCATTGGTTTCAAATTAATAGAGTTAAATGAAGAAAACTTAAAAATAAAAAAATTGCATTTCCAAAATATTATTAGAGTTTCATTCACTTAGAAAAAAAATCAAGTTCATTTGTAATGGAATCAATAAAATATTAAGACATCTTGTTAAAATGAAAACATGCAATTTTTTTCAATTGAGAAAAATTTTATTTTTCGTTAGTTACAAAAATTAGTGCATATTTATAATGAAAACATATGTCTATTTCAAATCAATGAAAATTCGATATTTGATGAAGATATTTCATTTTGCAAAGTTCTTAATTGAAATGTTAATTCTTCTAATTGCTTAATCAATCCATTACGCTGTTCCAATTTAAGTTGGGTGGGTGAAATATGAATTTTTCTGTGTTCAACTAAGTCAGATTTATCAGAAAAAACTTGGTCGCAATCATCACATTTGAATTGCTTGGAAAGCTCACATTTCTTCGAAATGGTGTGAATTTTAAGATGATTCCTTAAGTCCATCTTTCTCGAAAACGTTTCTTCACATTGTTCACATTTATGAAACTTTCCATCTTTAATGTGAATTAGCAAATGCTTTCGTATATCACATTGTTGAACAAATGTTTTCTTACACTTGTCACAACTCAAAGGCTTTTTTTCTAAATGAAACTTTGTGTGTCTGATTAACACACTCTTTCTTGAAAAAGATTTAGCACATGTTTCACATTGGCACATGGTAGATGTCATGCGATGAATTATCATATGTTCCATTAAAGAACTCTTTCGAAAAAACAACATTCCACATACGTCGCACATAAAAAGTTTCTTTTCTAAATGAATGTTCATATGTTTTAAAAACTCGGGTTTCTCATAAAATTCTGCTTTACATTTTCCACAAATATAAGGCAATTTTAACTGTTCTGATGAAGCAGGAATACTTTTACTAATCGAAACGGGCACATCTTTGATCTCCTGTTCACTCATCTTATCCGAATTGTCGACAATAGTCGATTGTATATCATTAATAACATCCATATTCATTTAAAAAAAGAAGGGGAAAAACTCTTTTAACTTGCGACGACAAAAAATACAGCACGTGTAATCAAATCAGTATAAAACAGAATAATGATATGAAATGAAATCCAACTACATTTAAATCAATGTGGGTGGCGCGTCAGAAAAAAGAATATCACGTGATAACTATTTAATTCATAAACTGTTGCGTTCATTTAATAAAAATAGACGAGTGCACAAAATGAATCATTTTATAAATTCATTTCTTTTTGAATTAACCTGTTTTTATTATTAAATGATTAACTTTTATTGTGAATCCTACTAAAATGCGAATGTTAAAAAAGAAAATTCTGATTCATATCTTAATTGTTACTTAATTAAAATAATGACACATTAAGAAAATTTGTTTTCCTAATACAGTATAATCGAATAAAAAAACCTTATCTCTGTTTTTCACATAAAGCGGAAATACGGTTTATCATTACATCTATATTAGAAACAGTACATCCTGTTTATGTATGATCAAAACAACAAACACACAGATATGACTACAAATCATTGAAAATCAAAGAACTGGTTAGTTTTTAAAAGCTGGGGAATAATCTGTTTTGGTTTAATTGTGTATCATTTTAATGACTTTGTGACGCAATTGGTAAGCACAATTCACCGTTAATGAATAGGTTGATGGTTCGAATCCATCCAAAGGCGATTATTTTTGAACTAAAATTCACAAATTGTGTTACAGTATAAGGGAAAAAGAAACATTCTGGGTGAGTGATAATAAAAAATTCATTAATTGCTCTAGAAAATCCTGATTGAAAAAATATCATCACGCTAAAATTTCATTACTTTCCTAAAATCCAGTTTATAAATTATCTTTTTTCATTAAAATTACAATACTTTCCCGAAGTTGAAGTAGGCATTATTAAATCTAAGAAATTATATTAATTTCTCTAAGTACATAATATACAAAAGTTTAATGTTTATTTTTCTAAATTCAATGGCATTAGTCTTTAATTTCGTTTAATACATAATACAGTGGCAACACTATGTTAATAGTTTCCCCAATGTTGAAATAGATACTAAAAATGAACAGACGTTGGCAAAACCTACTTATCAAAATAAAAATAATTTTTCGAAGTACATGTTATTTAAAATATATAATGCTTATTTCTCATTTTTTCTAAATTCAATGGCAACACTTTATTAAAATTTCTTCTAACGTAAAATCATTAACCCATTGATTTTAAAAAAGAAGTCGATATAAAACTGAAATAAAGCAAATTCAAGTAAAAAAACAGTGGGGTCCGCCCAATGGTTATAGAAATAATCTAAAAATGGGAAGATTGAAGGCTCGAAACCAGGCAATTAGTTTAAGAGATGTATGAACTTGCAGCAAGGAGATAATAATTACCAATCTTAAGTTCTAAATGAAATTATTTTCAAGTTTCCATCTAGATTCTCTTTGAAGAAATTCGAATAATGGGACGTTTCGGGGTTCGAAACCCGTAAGGAAAACAGTTCTAATATGACAAACCCAACGTATACAGGACGATACAAAATTAAACTGTGTTTAATCCTTTCCACTGCAATCAAGTCTTCATCAAATAATATAAAACTATGTGAGGCTACTAATTGTTTTACTGTTTTTCATTAATGCAAAGCATAACATTCCTCCTTTTTTCGAAGATTCTCTAAAGTTTTTTTCCAAAAACATAGTTGTTCATTAAAACCTCTCATTAAGAATACAAATTAAATTTAAAAAAGAACCCTCATCTAATAATACAATTCCAGTTTGATCTCATCAAAACTAACTTACTGTTTTTGACAAAGTTCAAAACAATCGAAAAATTAAATATGCTACAGCACGTAAAAAATTTCTCTTTCAAAAGAAAAAAAAATCCTAATTTTTCAAGGGGGGGGGGGGTGCAGGGGGGAGAGGGAGCAGTAGCCGAACATCTAACAGTTTCCACAATTTAAAGTGGTTCCAAAACCGATTCTCTACTTCAAAAAAAATTAAGCCCCCTAAAAATAAGCCCCTCAAATATTTAGCCCCACTAAAAGTTTAGCCCTTCATACTTTCTCTAGAAAATAGCTAACCCCTTGTGTTATAGTATGATATTTCCAATCCTACTCTAAGTCGACTCGAAAAAAAAAATAAGCCCCCTAAAAATTTAGCCCCTCTCAAAAAATTTAACCCCTCCTACCCCCTCCTACTATAAGATGATTAAATAAAAAATATCCTTTCCAATCGAAAAAATTTCGCTCAAACCTCATCGTACTATAGTATAATTCTTCCACTTCCACCTCCACCGCCGCAATCGAACACCCTTTTTCCCACTTCTAATATGTATTCTTAGTGTTATTAATATTATGTCTATTTAAGGCATATGCCTTTAAAAACCAGTTAAAACTTTTTTCGAACGTTTAACACTTCTTAATGTTTTGAATATAATGTTAGTATGTGCCTGTGATTTCTCAAATTAAAATAATAATACAGTGAAATCTGTCTAAGCCGGAATCTGTCTAAGCCGGAAATCTGTCTAAGGCGGGGCGAAAACAATCTGTGTAACGCGGAACCGGACATTCATTTTGGGGCCCGAGGTAGCACATTTACTGTTTAAGGCGGAAGAAAATCCCGCTGCAAAATATAAATGGAAAGAAACCTTATTTTTTTCATAATGACATGTATTGTCCAATCTCATTCTCAGAGGTCGGAAGGGTGCCTCGTTGATTGACGACAGTTGTTTGGGGAATTAGGATGATTCTATTACTGTATATAACTGCGAAATGTTGGACAATGGGTCACGGTATTTCTGACAAGTTCATTCTTTGGTTACGGTAAAGTAAGAGGATCTGTTTAAAAAGAGCGGGCTACCACACTGATATCTTACGGGGGATTTCAACACCCTTTCACCCTCTCCTGAAAAAGATTCTCCTCTGATCAACTGCTATTCTTTGTCGTATAATAGAAAAACTGATTTCTTCGTCGAATTTCAGACAAAAAGAATATTGCCACAACTTCCCGAAATACTACAAGCTCTTTTCAATAGGTGAAGAAAATGCAGACTGTGAAACTTTAGTTGTGTAGTAACTTTAGTTTGTGTTTAATCCAGCAAGTGCTAGATGCAAGACGATATCGTTGTCGTATACACTTGTAGATTATAAAGAGGATATTTGTTGTAGAATTTAAGTCATTATTCCCAAATGGATAATAAATCAAAAACGTCGAATACTTTATCCTTAATAGACAAAATTGAAATTATTAAACTCAAAAAACAAAATGTCCCAGTTAAAAGCTTATGTGAGAAAATCAAATGTGGAGAAACTCAAATCTATGATGCTATCAAAAAGAAGGATGAACTTCGTAAAGAATTTGAAGAAGGGAGAGATTGCACTCGGAAACGTAAAAGGCATGTTGAAAACGAAGACGTCGATAAACTAACATGGGAATGGTTTACCAATGCCAGAGCAAAAAATCTACCCATATCAAGAATTTTAGTTCGGGAAAAAGCAAAAGAAATTGCTGAGGAAATTGGGAAAAAAGATTTTAGAGCATCAAATGGCTGGTTGAGCTTCAGAGTTCGACATAATCTGTCACTGAAATAAATGTGTTGCGAATCAAAATATATTCCGGATTCTGATGTTGAGAAATGGATGGACAGAATTTCTATATTAGTAGATGGTTATGCTCAAAGGGATATTTTTAATTGCGACGAAGCAGGACTGTTTTTTCGGGAATTGCCTACGAAAACTCTGACTGAAAAAAGAAAAGCATGTTTTGGTGGAAAGCACACAAAGGAGAGCCTGACTTTGCTTCTTTGTTGCAATATGAAAGGAGAAATGGAAAAGCCATTTTAGCTTTAGCCATTCCGCTAATGGAAAAGCCATTCCGCTTAGCCAATGGAATGGTAAGCGGAAAATCACGGAAACCAAGATGTTTCAAAAACATTGATCTGTCAAGTTTACCGGTTAGCTGGAAATCTCAAAGGAAAGCGTGGATGACAGGAGTAATCATGGAAGAATGGTTTAAATTGTTTAACAGAAAAATGCAAAGAGATAACCGCCATGTGTTATTATTTTTAGATAATGCACCTTGCCATCCCGAGATAGAGTTAACAAATGTGAAGCTACAGTTCCTGCCAGCGAATACCACATCTAGAACTCAACCTTTGGATCAAGGGGTAATCAAAACTCTAAAAACTGCCTACAAAAAATATCTCCTTCGATCAATTTTAGCTGCAGTGGGAGCAGCAAAGTCTGTATCCGAACTAGCTAAGATCGTAACAGTTTTGGATGCAGTTAAGTGGATTGACAGAGCCTCTAAAGAAATCACACCTGATACAATAATTAAGTGCTTTCAGAAATCGGGGGTTCAGTTTCGACACCGAAGAAATTTCAAATAGTGATAAAGATGATGTTGAAAAGGAAGAGCTTCAAGACCTGATGAATAACATTAGCAGTTTCATTCCAGATGGACAAGGACATACAAATGTTACTGAATACATACATGCCGATGATAAGCTTACTACAAGCGATTATAATGAGTCAGTGGATTTTCTCATAGTACAAAAGCTAGAGGACAACAGAGGGAGTAGCACTGATGGATATGAGGTAGAAGACGAAGTGACTAGCATTAAATCATATCAAGATGCTCTTAAGAATCTAAAGCTTTTGCAAAATTTTTACATAGCGCGAAACAATTATGAAATAATACCAATGTTAACTGAAATACAATGTGCTACCGAAAAAGAAGATGTTAAGAAAAAAAATAAACAAACAACAACATTCAATTTTTTTCTAAATAAACTCAAGATAATGGAATTTTAAAGCATTTATTAAGGTAAATATAACTGGTTTTTTTTCACTAAAATTTATAATTTTAATTTATATCAGTGTGTTTGTGTACTATCAATTTGTAGTGTAAATTAATATTACTATAAATATATAAAAATATGTACAAAGATTTCCTGTTTATTTAATTTTTAAAAAAATAAAAGATACGTTAGATTTAATCTTTAGCCAAAGAATTGTGTAATACTCTGTGAACGGGATGTCTAAAAAGTTTTTCTGTCTAAGCCGGAAATCTGTCTAAGGCGGAATTTTATTACAGTCCCAAGCGATTCCGCCTTAGACAGATTTCACTGTAATAATAATAATAATAAATAATAAATATGATTCTGTGCATTAAAAGAAAAAACGCAATCTACTGAAATTATTTTTATTAATATATATTCTTAGTGCTATTAATATTATGTCTATTTAAGACTTGTGCCTTTAAAAACTGGTTACGACACTTTTCTAACATTTTGTCCGGAAATTGTAGTTTTCAGCTGAAATAGTCAAACGGAAATAGTTCCCTGTTTTCACATTTTTTTTTCTCTTTGTAGGCTAATTATCTAGAGAGGTCTTGCATAAAAATTGAATCATCCTTGCGGTTTAAAAACTTAATATTTCTCAGCTCTGTCTAGAGGAAAATATGTTTCCCGAATTTAAAATAAAAAGTCCCTTTAGAGCATTTAAATACCATATTTGAGACCTGTTTGAAAAGTGGATGTTTCAAAATATATTGAAATGTATTAAACTATTAGCAAAGTTGTAAAATCACAAAATCCAAAATAAATGTAAACTTATTAATCGCAATGACTAGATAAACAAACAAACTTCAATAACATTTTGTCCGGAAATTGTAGTTTTCAGCTGAAACAGTCAAACGGAAATAGTTCCCTGTTTTCACATTTTTTTTCTCTTTGCAGTCTAATTATCTAGAGAGGTCTTGCATAAAAATTGAGTCATGCTTGCGGTTTAAAAACTTAATATTTCTCAGCTCTGTCTAGACGAAAATATGTTTCCCGAATTTAAAAAAAAAGTCCCTTTAGAGCATTTAAATACCATATTTGAGACCTGTTTGAAAAGTGGATATTTCAAAATATATTGAAATGCATTAAACTATTAGCAAAATTGTAAAATCACAAAAGCCAAAATTAATGTAAACAAATTAATCGCAATGACTAGATAAACAAACAAACTTCAATAACATTTTGTCCGGTTGGTTGGTTGGTTGTATTTATGACGGCCAATTATCTGCACGAGGGATATAGGCCCAGGGGGGAGTGCCCTTCGTAGGGGTCTTTCTAAGGGAACCTAACCCGTATTAACGCTTGGAAATCCAAGGTTCGAGGAAAACCACGAAAACTCCGAACGATTAGGCCGACGGCGCGATTGGGATTGAACCCAGCACCTCCCATCTACCTGCTTCGAGAGCAGAACCTCTCAGCCACTGGTGGGGCTCATTTTGTCCGGAAATTGTAGTTTTCACCTGAAATAGTCAAACGGAAATAGTTACCTGTTTCGCATTTTTTTTCTCTTTGCAGGCTAATTATCTAGAGAGGTTTTGCATAACAAATTGAGTCATCCTTGCGGTTTAAAAGCTTAATATTTCTCAGCTCTGTCTAGAGGAAAATATGTTTCCCGAATTTAAAATAAAAAGTCCCTTTAGAGCATTTAAATATACCATATTTGAGACCTGTTTGAAAAGTGGATGTTTCAAAATATATTGAAATGTATTAAACTATTAGCAAAATTGTAAAATCACAAAAGCCAAAATTAATGTAAACAAATTAATCGCAATGACTAGATAAACAAACAAACTTCAATAACATTTTGTCCGGAAATTGTAGTTTTCAGCTGAAACAGTCAAACGGAAATAGTTCCCTGTTTTCACATTTTTTTTTCTCTTTGCAGGCTAATTATCTAAAGAGGTCTTGCATAAAAATTGAGTCATGCTTGCGGTTTAAAAACTTAATATTTCTCAGCTCTGCCTAGCCGAAAATATGTTTCCCGAATTTAAAAAAAAAATGTCCCTTTAGAGCATTTAAATACCATATTTGAGACCTGTTTGAAAAGTGGATATTTCAAAATATATTGAAATGTATTAAACTATTAGCAAAATTGTAAAATCACAAAAGCCAAAATTAATGTAAACAAATTAATCGCAATGACTAGATAAACAAACAAACTTCAATAACATTTTGTCCGGAAATTGTAGTTTTCAGCTGAAATAGTCAAACGGAAATAGTTCCCTGTTTTCACATTTTTTTTCTCTTTGCAGGCTAATTATCTAGAGAGGTCTTGCACAAAAATTGAGTCATCCTTGCGGTTTAAAAGCTTAATATTTCTCAGCTCTGTCTAGACGAAAATATGTTTCCCGAATTTAAAATAAAAAGTCCCTTTAGAGCATTTAAATATACCATATTTGAGACCTGTTTGAAAAGTGGATGTTTCAAAATATATTGAAATGTATTAAACTACACTGCTCAAAACAATTAAAGGATATTTGAAGTTTTATATAAAATTTTTGCCGAAAATAGAAGAAGAGAATCACAAATGCAAATTTTTCTGGTTTTCAAACTGTGGAGTATGCAATTTTTGAGTTCGACGTCAAAAACGTCGCTTCAGCGGCAGCGAATGAAATTTGACTTTCAACTGGATAAAAGAGAATGAAGACAAGGATGATCGGCATTCAGTGATTGCTTTGTTTCGATGAGCACGATGTCTCAGCGAAGTCATTTGACAGATTCAGAAGCTTTGAGAATTGTTGGTAGGTTAGAAGGGGGCCAAACTCAAGCCGAAGTAGCGCAAGCCATTGGAGTGTCACAAAGTGTCATTTCCAGGATCTGGAACCATTTTTTGGAGAGTGGATGTGCAGGCCGAAGACCAGGGCAAGGTCGTAGACGGGCAACAACGCCCAATGAAGATCGGTATTTAGCGTTAACAGCTCGGAGACACCGAACCATGAACGCTACTCTTCTCCAACAACACCTTCGCTCGGCTACAGGCACCACGATTTCAACTCAGACTGTCCGAAACCGGATCCATGCTGTAGGTCTGTATGCTCGCCGACCGATGGTATGTGTTAGATTAACATCAAGGCATCGTCGCGACCGCAGGGAGTGGGCAACCGAGCATGTCAACTGGAGGAGAAATGAATGGAGCAATATTCTGTTTTCTGACGAGTCCCGTTTTTCTGTGCATCCGGATAATAGGCGTATTTTCATCTGGAGGGACCGTGGCAGTAGGAATAATCCTGCGTTCGTGCACGAAAGTGTCAGATTTGGCGGTGGAGGAGTGTTGGTGTATGGTGGCATCTCCATTGACGGGCGCACTGACCTCTACATTATTCGAGATGGAGCTCTAACTGGTCACCGATATAGGGATGAGATCCTCAGACCTATTGTAGTCCCTTACGCTGCAGCAATCGGAGATAACTTCATTTTAATGGACGATAACTGCAGGCCACATCGTGCAAACCTGGTGGAGGATTTCCTTTTCGAGGAAGGAATCGTTCGAATGGAATGGCCAGCGTGTTCTCCAGACATGAATCCAATCGAGCACGTTTGGGACGCTCTAGGAAGACGAGTTTCTGGCCACCAACAACCCCCACAAACTCTCCAAGAACTGGAAAGAGCTCTTCTGGAAGAGTGGGGCAGAATACCTCAACTCGTTATTAATAGCCTCGGTGAGTCCATGCCTCAAAGGTGTTCAACGTTGCTGGCCGCCCGTGGAAACCATACCCCCTACTGAAAATGATTTTCTTTGAAGAAAACACCTTTTCTTATTCTTTTTTTCTCATATGCACAAATTGTGTTTTTTTCCTTTAGTACACAAATGCGCAATAAAATGCATTTTTTTCTGCCAAACATGTGTAATTTATTCTCATATAACCTACTATATCTGTCGACCATGTATCAATCAGCTAAACAGTTTACCAGATACAAAATCCACCTAAAACTGCAATATCCTTTAATTGTTTTGAGCAGTGTATTAGCAAAATTGTAAAATCACAAAAGCCAAAATTAATGTAAACAAATTAATCGCAATAACTAGATAAACAAACAAACTTCAATACTACATGCGTTTATATAATGTAATGTAATTCTAGTATATAACCCCCGTCAAAAATGACGGAAGGTTGATCTGCGTTTCATTTTCATGAGATTTCGTAACAAAAAAACAGCATGAAAATTTTATTATTGAAAGGTTTGTATTGTAGAAAAGTACATTTTAAAAATGAAAAATGCTTTCTACAAACACAAATGAAGAGGATATTTTTTTATTCAATATTCAATTTCTAAAATAGTTCAACGATTAATAAAGCCTCCTATTCTAATCTTTAGAATTAAGAAATGAAAAATCAGTGAAAATTATCACACAATCATATCATTTTCTCTTCTTAGTTTTATTAATGTAAAAATACATTTCAAGCTATAAGCATAACGTCAACAGCGCAAACTTTTCAAGCATACTTTGTATATAGCTACTTTTATGTTTATACAGAACATATTCAAATAAAAACATAATTTCAATTTAATTGTAATGAAAAAAACTAATATGTCATAATACAAAAAAAATAAAATAAACCCAATAGACAATATTCTCATGATTCGCAATAAATATGAATTTTTATTCTCTTAAAAAAATAAAATACAAGTGTATGAATTCTTTTACCGAAATAAGTTGCAAATAACAAAATACGTCCAAAAAGCCACGTGTCTGAATATTTTTAATTATTTTTCTTTTATCTGAAGTGATGGAAGTAATCCGATTGCCACCATTTTGAAGAAATTTCATAGAAATCTTTTACATTAAAAATAAAAATATAAAATGGAAATATTTTTTAAAATAGCTAGTGAATGCGTCACATCTAGAAATGAATAGCTTTCACTTAAAAAAAAAATAATTAGCTAAATCAGTTCAGTAGAAAATTCAAGGCAGATGACTAAAAAAACAACCTTGTGTTTTAAATATACAGGATGATTCAAAAAAACGTTTACAAAATGACATGGCAAATCAAGCTTACATCAAGGATGGATAATCACATAGGAACATAGGGTCGCAAACCACTTATTGAGTCACAAATACACTGTGTTTCATCCTAACTCAATTTGGGTTGACGGTTATAACTTTCAGAAAACTGAAGTATCCTTCTATATATAAAAAAAAGTTTTGATTTGGAAATGGACCAATCAGAATCTGCGTAGATATTCCCGGTAGATCGGCATCTAATTTGAATGCTTAAGCATGGCCTTTCTTTGTTAATATTAAAAAAAACTGTTGCATACAAAAATATGAAAATTGGTGGTATTATAGAGAAATGCTTGATAAACACGCTGATGCAAACAGTTTTCAAATCGGAGAATTATTTTAAGAGATATTTTATGCCAAAGTTGGACAATATCGTTCCATTAAAAAAGTTTTATTGGAGCAAAAACTATACATGAGAATTTAATCATTTTTAGATCATTTTATGCGTCAGAATTTCCCGGTGTGCATATTGCATTTAGTTTTTTAATTTGAATCATTTTTTGAGGTTTTATTTCTATTTTAAATTCAAATTTTCAGCATTTCGAGAGATATTTTGTACATAGTTTAGAAAATTGTATTAATTTAAACTGTTGCCAACTGTATAAACAGCGCAAACAATAATGTTTGCTTCAAATTAAAAAATTATTTTACACATGACTATTATAAACAGAAAATATAAAAAGCAGAAACTCATTGCAAATTACGTCATAAAAACTATAGTTACACGTGAATTTTAAAAGAGAAAGAATATTGTAAAATAATAAATTCATTAACATGCGTTAGAAGTCTTAAATAGGAGAATTTACGTCACATTTACATCTCATTACACTTATTACGTAAAATGAACAAAAAATAATATTGCAAAACAGTTTAAACTTAAAAATTGCGCGAGACATTTATTTGATATTTTAAGATGATCATAATACTTCATTTCTAACAAAAGTATTTTTACGTGAATATTAAAAAGAGAAAGAAAAGTTTGGTGAAAATTACGTCAGATTATAATTGTCAAATTCAAATTATAATTCAATCTTCCGAAATCTTTTTTAAGCAGACCAAATTAGCGTGCTGTTAGAGTCTGCGGTGTCTGTACGGGGGTTGACGAGCGTAACTCGTAGGGGGCAGAGCCCCCTAGTATTATAAAAAAAAACATTTAACAGACATTCTCACCTGTGTTATAAATGTGATAACACCAAACAAAAGTGGTAGTAGTTTGCATTATAAGCGCCAGCAGTATGCACTTGACGTCCCACATTTTGGACTGTGATTATCATTTCATATGGTATCATTGATTGCATGAGCAACCTGTTTTTCCAAATCTTTTCGTGATGTTATCCGATTTCACACAAAACAAGGTTCATATCGTTGCATTTTCATTATAATGTTTTTATTTTTCTCGAAATGATTACCGGCAACCCTGGTTGAGTCAGGATGAAACATCCTGTATTACGACTAAATAAGTGGTTTGCGAGTGGTTTTGTTGGCCCTATGTGATTTTTTATCTTTGCTGTATGCCTGATTTGCCATGTCATTTTGTAAACATTTTTTTTAAATCAACCTGTATAGATGGCACGGTTCGCCTCGGAATGGTTACCAGCACTTTCCTACACTTGGATTTCATTATAAGTTGATAATTGCACCTGTGAACCAATATTATTAGAATCACTTTGCAAATATTTAAGTACGTCAAGTATGACCGTTCTAAGCATATGTATTATTATAGTAATATTTAAATTATAACTTTTTTTTTTTTTTTTTTTGAGACGTGCTGAAAAATTTTCTCCTGAATAAACACATATTACAGTAGAGCGTTTATTATCCCGAACAAGTCAGGACCGACCCTAATTCGACTAAGCAAGAGTTCGGATAAATGAACAGACAATTTAAGGGATGTTGCGGACTATTGCAAAATCTTCACACTTTATCCACGCTTCAGACTGACAGCACTAGTTAATGCTGGCTTGTTTAAAAATTGATTTTTCTCTTTTTAATTTTATTTTGTTGTTGTTGTTTAGTTTTTTATGTCATTTTCTGAACTCCAGAGATTATAATTTAAGAAAAAATCTTTCGATTGCTGCTTGCTTCGACGAAGATATTCTTTTCAATGTTGCACTTTCTCTAATCCTTCTTAAATGGGGCATTCTCACAATCTTTGGACTTTCGGGAATAAAAATCTGGTGAAATTAAACTTTCTAAAATAACATTTTAATATGATAGACGAATGCCTTAATGATTCAAAATAAAGAAAAAATGGTCAACAGCGAAAAATTTTTTATTTAACTGAGGTTTAAGTTAAACTTGCGAGTTTATTTTTCCTTACCATTTTACCACTATAACTTTCTATTTTCTTCTAAATTTTTACTTATAATGAATTTGCATAGTACCCACAGGATATTTAAATAAGAAATGATAACACTGTAGTATTTTTAGTACAAAATTTTGATATAACATTTTCTTAAAAGGTTGTTAAAGAAGGGACAGAAGAGGGAAAAAGGGGGATGATATGGGAAAAAAGGGACGGAAATCGAAAAAAAAAGGAATAGTAAGGATGGGACGGTAAGGAAAATTACCACTATTTTTAGGCAAATCATGTTAAGACTAAGTGATAGCCACAATGTTCATTGATTTTTAGAAACAGTTATTTACATTGGATTAAATTTAAAAAATAATTTAATTTACCTCGAAAAGTGCAGGAATAAACGTTGGGGACAGTAAGACTACCAATAAAGCCACAATGCTTGAAATTGGCATTTAAATACTGATTTAAATTCTGCAGTAAATTTCCTGCCAAAAAATTTTAGAAATTCTTTTTCTAGCATACTTCTGCATAAGAAAAAAGTTGAAAAAAATTTTGTGGCTGCATCTGAAGTGATTTTCTGTATAAGTTTAGCTAGAGGGATGGTAAGGGATCTAAAACCCAGGAACAGAGTTTAAAAAGCAATATCAACCGTAAAAATGTGTGGAGGTTAACTTTTTGCTACATATTCATATAAAACAATCGTCCCAGTTTCGGAAAAAAATTACATCGAATTACTGTTATTGAAATAATTTTATACAGACAGCTCCAAACTTAAAAATCAGCATCAGGGACACGGGACCGTATAGGAGTTTTTCTGGTATTTGGACCCCCAGCATCGTCCAAAACTTATTTATCTCGTTAATATTGTTATGCAATCATGCAGTGGGATGTTTCCCAGTACATGATATAAAAAAAAACCCACAAGAATATGTACTAAAATCAAAATTATTATACAGGGACATAAAAGTTAAAAGATTGTGAGAATGCCCCGAATACGTTAGTTGAATAGGATCAACAATCTTCTGCCATTCGAGCCATTTCATAGATGCTTCCAAACATTCAAAGGCTTTGTTATGTGATGGACCTGGGTCATTTTTAGAGCATTCGTTTTCATTTTCTTCATTTTCTTTTTCGCCTTGAATCTCATCATCATTTAAAATCTGATATCCAGGTCTAATAGGGTGTTTGGATAAATGAAAATTCGTTTTAAAAATAATTTTGAGAGAAATATGCTGTTCGGATAGTTGGAAGTTTGGTTTAAAAAAATTTTTTTTGAGAGGAATTGGCTGTTCGGATAATTGGAAGTTCGTTTAAAAAAAATTTTTTGAGAGGAATCGGCTGTTCGGATAATTAGAAGTTCAGTTAATTGGAGTTCCGATAATCGGCGCTCTATATGTTGCCGAATTCGACCGACAAATTCAGAGGGGTAATAGTAGGCATAAAGAGAATGAAAAATTACCATAGAACATGGTCTCGCAAACCTCCCATTTAATCAAAAATACAGGGTGTTCTATGCCAAACTTGGGTTGACGTTAAAAACTTTCAGAAAATAGAAGTATTTTATAATGAAACTTTTAATAGACATGCCTACCTTTATTGCAAATATGATAACACCAAAACAAAAAAGTGGCAGAAGGTTCCATTATACGAGCTAGCAGAATGCACTTGACGCTCCACATTTTGCACTGCGATTATCAGTTCATAAGGTATCATCAACATGTTTTTCCAGAGCTTTTCATGATGTTATAACATTTTACACAAAACAATGTATATATCGTTGCATTTTCATTGCAATGTTTTTATTTTTCTCAAAATTACTACCGTCAACGCAGGTTCAGCTAGGATGGAACACCTTGTATTTGTGACTAAATAAGGAGTTTGCGATACCATGTTCAATGGCAATTTTTCATCCTCTTGTTGCCTACTATCATCCCTCTGCAAGGCTGTATCCATTGGGGGGATCACCAGGGTTTGATCCCCCTCCGAAATTTCTGTCAAGATAAATATAAATATGCCATTAACTATCACTCAACACAGTCAAGATTCGAAAATCAACTACAGTGGAGTCCCGAGTTAACAAGGACCAAGCTCCCCTCGAATAAGCACAAAACTCTAATAAACTGGATTTACACAAATCGTCACCAATAAAGGAGATGAAATATAAATTTTCACTTAATTCATTCATTTTTACGGTACTAGCAACATTTCTTTGATGTACATTTCCGTTACTCTTGAGGAAAACGGGGAATGAAGTTGTTTATTTGAAAAAGCCCTTGGTAGTTTTTTGTTTGTTGAATCTCAATCTTGCTGCAGTTTTTTGCTGCAATATTACGCTACTGCATAACTATCAGTTTCTAAGTTTTTCCTTACCATTAAAGCTTACCAGTAAATTTTGCCTAATTCAACCGCCGAAATAACAATTGTCAACGATTAAATAGGGCAAAAATTTGTATTCAATTTTAGAGGTAACAAAACCGTACAAAATTTGCAGCTATGTGATTGATTCCATTAGTGTCATGAAAATTGCAGGTGTAGCCTCTTCTTTCTGCTCAAAGAATTAGTTTTTTTTTTCAATCGAACTTATACCTTTGAAATGGATCATTTTCTTCTGATGGACTATGACAGCTTCCATTATTATGAAACAGTCATTATAAATGAGGACATTAGAAGCCAAGGGGTATAAGTGAAAAAATTTCGATTTGGAGTAAATTGAGTTCAAAGATAATTGACATTAAATTTGAACATCAATAATAATTGACTGATTTGAAATAGGAATTTGCTGCTTGTTTCACAGTGGTCTTCGAACTCTTATTTCAATAAATGAGAAAAAAGTAGAGTACAATTTTCTTTAAATTTATAATTAATCAATATTGATCATTATTCGGCAAAAGTGGTTGAGCTCTAAAACACAACACACAACTAGAAAATCACTTATATGTCTTTACCTGAAAAGAAAAAAGCATGTTTCCAGGTCGTCTGTGCACTTAGTTCAATTTTTTCAATTTTGTCACTTGGCTTCTGGGGTCCTAAAATAAAGTGTTAGGTGAAGATGAAAGAGCAGTCGTAAAAAGTTAGAACTCTGGTTTTCTGGTCAGAATGAGTTCCCCTTCTGACAAGAAAATCAGAGTTCTAACTTTTTACGACTGCTCTTTCATCTTCACCTAAAACTTTATTTATAATGACTGTTTCATAATAATGGAAGCCATCAGTCCATCAGAAGAAAATAACTCTGTTAAAAATAAAAAATCCAAAATGAGATAATGATCAAATCCCCATAAAAAATATTTTTCTGGCTACGGCCTTGCCCCTCTGAATTTGTCGGTCGAATTCGGCAACACCCTGTATAAAATACGAAATATGGAAATAAGCAGCAATAAAGTTTGCTTACTTTAGAATAAAATTTTACCACCGATTGCATAATTGTTTTTCTGTAGAATAATATATATTAAAGTTTTATGATTCATTAAGTTTCCATCGTAGAAAGCCATAGGTTATTAAACCATTTATGCCTAACGTTCCATATTTAGGACTCTTCGAAATTTAATAACTTTGTATATACCGGGTGTCCTAAAATGCTCTGGGACATCAGACTGTTTCCAATATTCCACATAAGAAACCCTAAAACTGATGCAACTATCACTAGGTATAGGAAACCCCCTATGTTAAAAAAAAAAACATGAAATTTCGTCTAAGTTCCAACTTTAGACGGGAAGATCAGAAAGAATCGATCAATCCTAATTTATCTTTGAATGTGGCACTTTTTAGACAGCGAGTAAAAAGTATATACCACCTGGGGTCCCTTTCATGAGCCAGCTAAGTGAAAGTAATCAATGCTTTCCCACGCACAGCTGACCAGAGGAGTAACGAGTGAAAAAAAGTGGGCAGGGAGAAGGTCGTCCTAATGGAGGAACAACTCTCAGATGAATTGACAGCAAAGCATTGCCAGTGGCCAGAAATTCTCTATTGTTTTTCTGAGAGAAATCATCACATGAGAGAAATCACTGGATCCGGGAGACCCTTGATTAAAAAATAGTTAGTTAAATTAGAACCCTGGTGAGTGTAGGTTACAAGTCGTTACTTGGGTCGAAAAATAAATATCTCAGAATGACGCTCACATTTTCTCGGAGGTAGAATCCGAGGATGAAAGACACTTCTTTCATGCGGCGGATTAAGCCGCGCGGTCAAGTACAGCAACAGGCTGTCAAGCGGAGAAGAGAGTTCTTTAACTCTTCATAAGTGACACTTCGAAAGAGTAGATCAATAGAAACTTGGAGACTCTTTAATATGCTGAACTATCTAATCACTACTTGAGGACTTTGAGATAACTGCCACATCACAAACTATGTTTATCATCAAAAACCCATTATTCAACTTAATTTTGTTGTGTATGTATGCTTTATTTAGTCAAGAAAACATTTTAGTGTTTTATACGAATAAAATCTTTGTTCTTTAATTAAATGTTAGCCATATGCCTCTGAAGAGAACCAACGCGCTACCGACCTCATCTGAGGCCACACAATGCACTGACTGATTTTAAAATTCAATAACGTGCAAATAGTGACAGCTGTTAAAGAATTTCTTGCAGGAGAGTAATGTATGATGTCAGGAGTTTTTTATGTGATTCCTGGTTTTAGTTCCAATTACCAGCAACAGACGTCACTGAATCGAGGCAAAAATATTGGGATAGCAGCAATAGTGGGAATAAAGGAGGTCAAACGTAACGAGTGGGCTTTATTCGTCGATAAAGTTTTGTTCGTAGGATTAGGATCCCGATTCCGAACTTAGGCTGTATGATTGTGTATGATATTATTTTTGAATCCGAATCTGACACAAACGATATCCAAATGATACCGACTGCATTCAAAATCGGCCCCTTAAAACAAGATTATGTAGGCGAATGAGACACACTCCATACGTTTGACCTCCGTTATTCCCACCATTGCTGTCATAACACTATTTCTGCCTTGATTCAGCGCCTACTGCTTGAAACGCCATCTATAGCTCATATTTGAAACTAAAACCGAGAATCACCAGTAAAAAAAGTCCTGACATCATACATTACTCTCCTACAAGAATTTCTGTAACAACTGTCACCGTTACGTTATTGAATTTTAAAATAAATCAGTTCATTTTAGGGCAACCGGCATTTTTTTTTTTTTTCTGTAACATGAAAATTGTATGAAAAAAATTATCTATAAATGTTTTATCTGCCACAGAGAGATAACAGCACAAGGTGAATATTTATTTGCTTAAATGGGAATATTTTATCGATGTTCAAAGTGTATGAAAAGTAAGCTTATTTGTATTTTTTCTATCATAGATCCAAATAAATAAGTTATAATCGTATCTTATAGACTTCTTTGAATTACGTATTATTTTTAATTTTCAAATTATGTGTCCTAGCCTATTTTTTATGCATGTTTGCAACGTCCCAAATATAGAGCGCTAGGCACGAATGGGTACATGTATTTATTAGCCATTTAGGAGACAGTTAATGTAAAGTCCTTTTGAAGATGATTATGAAATAAATTCTTTATTAGTCTCAAATATGATTATTCTTATCTTATTAATAATTATTATTTTATTAGTCTATGTAAATAAATAAATACAGGGTATATCTGAAATGCTTCAACAAACTAGGAGGGATGATAATGCTCATGAAGACGAACAAAAAATGCAATGGAACATGGGGTCGCATATGACGTTTAAAGGATGAAAATCGAGAAAATGCGTCTGGAAATGGACAAACTGAGAGAAGAAAGAAACACTCCAGAAAATTATTTATTGCACAGAATAGGTACAACACAGCTCGTGATGCCCAGAGAAAACAAATATTTTGCAACAATTGTTCAAAGTGTCGACCGCGGGCATTATTATACAAAGTGCATCTACGGAAGAACAACTGGCGGACACGCTCAAATTTGCGTACGTGGATTCCTGCTCACAGATTTGCTTGGCTTTCTTCCAAGTTTTTGTTATCTGTTTCTGACCGGATATGCATCACAAAGTGAAAGGTAAACCAGCTTCGTGCTGCTAGCCAGTTCTGCAGAAAAGCAGCATGCGAGATTTTCGATATTTTTATTAGTTTTGCGATTTTCACCTTTTAAACGTCAATTGCGATCCCATGCTCCATTGCCTTTTTTGTTCGTCTTGATGATTCCCAGCAAAGAAAGAAACAGTGGGCCATCAGCTGGAAAAAAAAGATGGCAGCCAGCAGTGCCATCAGCGGAAAAGTGCAAGAGTGCCATTACTTAAACCTGTCGAAAAGTGTCCGAGCCGAATGCAGCTGGCCCATCAGTGATGGCCAACGGCAGGCCAGCATTGGTATGCCATCACATTACTTCAATCCGGCACTTTTCCTGCAGTACTAGCACCTATCCCACTGCTATTCCTTTCCTGGCCCAGCACTTTCCCTTACGAAAATTTCTTATAGAATTCTGTAAAAAAAACAAAATATTATATAATTATGGCTCTTTTTTCTATAAGCTAGTTTCACCAAGAGCTATATAAATATCTGTAGAAGTGTCTATAATAGAAACGTCTGTAGAAATATTTGAACTTAGAGGTTTTCATGTGGTCACCCTTTCAAGTACTAACCGCGCTCGATGCTGCCTGGTTTTCGTGATCGGACATGAACAAATGCTTACAGCGTACGCTACGACTGCTCGTAGTTTTCAAGCTCTCATTACACTGTTTCAAGTTTGTTTCTTTTGTGATTTACGTTCCCAATCATTAAACTGGTATAGAAATTATTCTATTGTATAGAAATCCTATGTATTTTATACGGTTTTTTTTAATTATTATTGATTCTGAACTGCGTAAATTATGAAAACCGAAATCCTTTGTAACCTAGTAAAACCAGATTTAAGGAGAAAAAAAAGTACGTTGAAATAAATAATTTATTTATTTATTCATTTACTTATTTATTTTGTTGGTGGCAGTGGTGCTATATTTTTTACAGTTTCAAAAAAAAATTAGCTTCACAGCTTAAATTGTGTTAAAATATTCATTTCAGATTTGTGTTCAAATACTCAATGTCTTCGATATTCGCAGCGCCACCTAGCGTAAGGGTTCCCAGCACTAATACTGCAAAAGTTCGCGCACTTCCATGTAGTGGTGGACCAGCGCATGACATAAAATGGATGCCCACCAGAATTTTATCTGATGATTTCCAACAGCAAAGTTGACTGAAGCTGTCCAGCAGTGGTCATGCAGTGGTAGACCATCAGCCAGCACTTCTCCATCATTGCTAGCACCTATCTTGCTGCAGGCCAGCAAGATTCCTCTTTGCTGGGTTGCTTTCATCCCCCTAAGCTTGCTCAAGCATTTCAGATACACCCTGTTTTTATTCAGCAGTACATAAAAAATACTAATTTTAGTATACAATGTAGAATTTAAAAGCCTATTTTATATACAAATCTAGACAAAACGTATATACTTATGCATATTATACTATCTCAACTTATATAAAATCTAAGTGTAGCAAAGTGTTGGTAACCATTCCGGGGTGAACCGTGCCATCTATATATTTAAAACACAAAACTGTTTTTCAGTCATCTGCCCTGAACTTTCTACTGATGTAATTTCACTAATTATTTTTTTTTATGAAAGCTGTTCATTTGTAAGATGTACCAGCATTAGCTATTTTTAAAAATATTCCCATTTTAAATACTTTTCAACAAAGTTGAAAAGTGTTATTGACTTCGGTTTGACTGTACGGTCATCTGTCCGTCTGTCTGCGCTCTAACTCTCGTAAATGTAATCGGATTACCCTGAAAATTTTGGATCTTATTGACGTTTACCATATAGCACGTTCCCTATTTCAAATGATGTTTGTAGCATGTTTAGTTCATTTACAGAAACAGTCAAAAGTATTCCATTACATTACGGCCAATGGGAAAAAATCGTTTCAATTAATTTTTAATTATGTTACACGCTTTCAAACATAATAAGTTTGATATGCATTTATTAAGTACACTAAAATATGCATTATGTAGAATATGCAAAGCAAAGAATAGTTATTATTCATTTACAGGGCCATACAAAAAGAACTCTGTTACATAATGATATATGGGATAGAAGGAATTGTTTGCTGCGTATTTTAATTATGTTAAACTTTTTCATATATAATGAAATTAATATACGTCACTGAGGTTTACTATAACTTATTTCATGTGTAATACGAAGTGCGTAGCATTTACAGGGACACACAAAAGATTGCAGATACTATAATGATCCGAAGTACTGTACAGTAGCGATGATTATGGATATGCATTTTTAATTATGATATGCGCTTTTGTATTTCACTATATGCATACTATGTGAAGTGTATAATTATGCATAAATATAGTCCTATTGCCATGGAACTCATAGATGTTGTTGGGTATCACTATGACATGTTTGGTATTGAAAATAAAGTGTATAGCATTTACGGCTCATTTACAGAGACACTCAAAAGAATTCCGTTACGTTACTACTGTCTATGGAGGGAGAGGGTGCCCTTTGCGGTGTATTTTAATGACATCACACTATTTTAAACATAAAGAAATTTATATATATCACTGAGTTGTACTACGGTGCTTACTGTATAATGTGGTGTGCATAGAATATATCGTTCATTTACAGACACACAAAAAAGAATTTGGCTACAGAAGAAGTTTAACTGTTGAAGTGTATGAACAATAATTGCTGGAAGTGCGTTTACAGTTTTGGTACGCGTTTTTAAATTGAACTATTTTTTCTAACTATTATTTGGTGCGGATAAATTCTATAGATCATATACAGGGCTGCACAAAAGTTCGCAAGTACATTTCCGTTTATTCACGGAAATTGCTGAAAGGGAAATTTTCAATCGTGTTATTCGTTTCATTGAACTAACTTTTAGCATACTAGGTAGTGTACATACAAATCCATAGATCATATACAGGGCTGCACAAAAAAAAAAAAAAAAAAAAAAAAAAAAAAAAAAAAAAAACATATTTTTCCGATTTCAATTTAATAGCAGAAATTGGGTTTACAAATGCGGTACGAGTTTTTCGAATTGACTATTTAGACATCATATTTTACCTTAATAGACTATGAAGTTTGTTACAGTATACTGAATGATGTGTTAGAAAGTGTCTATGCTGGAAGCATGATTTTTCGTTCTTGTTTTTTAATTCAAGTATTAAATTTTATGCACAGTAGTCTAATATTTCTTAAATAAATTGCCTTTAGTTTTAATTCAGCTGAAATTTCTTTACATAGTAGGTTTTATGTAAATAATAACAACAACACACTGTAAAAAAAAGAGTCTGTTAAAATACGGAAATTGTACTGGCAATCGAGACGAAAGTACTATTTCCATATTTTAACAGAATTTTTTCCGTAAATTTTGTGAAAAAACGGAAATTTTTTCTGGAATTTCCCGAAAAAAAATTCCGTTAAAATACGGAAATAGTACTGGTGTCTCGATTGCCAGTACAATTCCGTATTTTAACGGAATATTTTTTACAGTGCAAAATTAATAATAACAATAACAATAACAATAACAATAACAATAATAAGAATAATAATTTAAAAAAAAGCAATTTACAATGACCATTTGGAAAATGATTTTTTCAGACTAAAATTTAAGACATAAAAAATCGCACGGAGTTGATCATACATTACGTACGCCATGAATTAAACATTAATAGTGTTATTACACGTAAAAATTGCAAGCGGCAAAAATCGCCTGCGACTCGTCACATTTCCTGAAACTTACGTATTATCCACCTGAAACTTACGTATTATCCAAGCATTTCATTGGCTGTTCGGGAAAAGACTTTTCCATCGTAGAAATCTGACGGCCCATTTTAAATGAAATTTCATTCTTAAACTTCTAAACATCACAATATTACTTTTTACACCGTCGTATAGAGAAAAAAAATGTACTTTTAACCCCCTCACTGACAAGCCCGTGTTAATACGTTCACTAAGCTCCAGGTTTCACTGCAATACAAGCAATATTTAAAGTAATATAATTCTATTGATTTAATGTATTTTTAATATATTGAACAATGATTAATACTTCCAAGGATTGCATTCATATTCGCTATAAAGTTTTTTTATAAAATGTTCAAATAATAATTTTTTTTTTTAGCATTTAAAACAAAATGCAGAGAAAACAACATTACAATTTTGCCCTTTTCCAAGACAGTCGGAGGGATGCAATTTGTTTGGAAGCTGTATCTCAATTTGTTTCTGAGTTATTAATTTTCTTTTGTAGTTTTTATTACTTTTTTGTCATATTGGCAACAGAAGTATCCATCTGTGTTGAAAGTAAAGGGAAATACAGATTACTGTATAGACCAATCAGAAAACGAATAAAATGCGGATTAAACCAATAAAAAGCTTCAGATATGCTTTTGATTTCCTACCCTGACGAGGACAATAACCATTTTTCCAAATGGTTAATAATAATAATAATAATAATAATAATAATAATAATAATAATAATAATAATAATAATAATAGATTTTTTGTGAAAGTTGTGAATATAGTCTGTTCACAATCTTTTTTTTAATTAGTTCTGGAGAAATTATGAAGAATATGTATACATATTTATATGTTTAAAAAAAAATATGAAAAATTGATGTCATTAAATTAATTCATTGAATTAAAATAATTAAGATTTTTTCAAAATTTTATAATTTGTCGTGTGATCGGAGATATTCGGGTATAAGTATGTAAACGTTCAAATCTCTAACTTATAGTTTCCTAGAAGGAACTCTGTGACAGACAGAGGAATGAGACGAATAAGATTTAGTCAGATGAAGGAAACCCCAACAAGGGGTAAGTGTGATCACAGATCGCACAGAAGGTTTCGTTTAACATTCTTTTCAAAACACTTTATCCTTTTTCAAAATCTGTTAATTCCACACATTTCGCAACCAGGGGGCACGCTCTATTCTAAACAAACCTCTATCCGAACGAAACTCCGTTTTACAACCTATCCGTAGATATATTAGTCGAGGGCATCGGACCCATCTCACCCGAGATAGGTTGGCACACCCTGGCGCTAAAAATTGGAACTAAAATATGTAAGGATATGGTGCATAATATGAAAGAGTGGTCAAAGGGCTGTCCAATGATACCTTACTTGAGGGGTGTCGGCAAAAGTTAGAAAACTGCCCCCCGGATGAAAAGGTGGGATGTTAGAAAAATTGCTTAAAATGCACACGTTAGAGACCGGAGGGATAAATAATATAAGATTTTTTGAAAATTTTATGATTTTTCGTGTGATCGCAAGTGTTTTGTTATAAGTATGCAAAATTTCAAGTCTCCAACTTAATTAGAGGTTCAGTTAGAAAAAAAGCTTAAAATACACAAGTTAGAGCCCAGAGGGTTAAATATAAGACTTTTTCAAAATTTTATGATTTGACGTTTGATGTGAGGTGTTCAGCTATAAGTATGCAAAATTTTAAGTCTCCAACAAATATAGTTTCTGAGAACGGGTTCTGTGACAGACGGACAGACAGACACACAGGCAGAGGAGTGAAACGAATAGGGTTTTGTCAGATGAACGAAACCCTAAAAAACGCCACATCCCATATAAGAAACAAGTACCCGTAAATACTCAAGTCTCGACTCAGGTTTTGATAAGCCGAGAAAGCTCTCAAAAAAGAGTAAAACCTATTTATTTTATTTATTTATATTTTTTCAGTACCCGTTTTTAACAGTACAATCGCAATGGATAAAGTTATTAAATGACCAACATTTTGATAAATTTATAACTATTAATTTAAAATGTCATAAATAATTCCCAAATGAATCAAAAGTTCCAATTTCTCGCAATAAAGCGAATATAATGTGTCTGATTTAATTGGTCATGATTCACTATGATGATTACATATTATTAGTGTCAGATAATTAATTTAAACATTCATTATAATGTATTTTCAATAGGAAAATATACCTAAAAGGGAATTATCTCAATCATTCGTATAATTCGATCTAATTTAAAATCTTACTTTATGTCTATTGACTGAAAAGTTTCAAATGACTACATTCAAATATATTGAAAGTGAAAATGTAATTTGCAATTGTTACAATTATCAAATAGTAACAATGTTATTGATATTAATAATGTTATTAGATTTTAGATGGTTTAATGTGATGATAACATAATGTTTTGTGTATAACAGCTGAATTTTCAAACATTTATCAGAATGTTTTATGAAATGAAAGTCTTCCCATTCATTATAAATATTCATAATAACTTATTAATAGGACGTTAGTTTAATAATTGATATTTTATCAACTGGTTAAAAGTGTTCAAACAGATAAATCCTTCGACAAGATGAATTAAAATACAATCATAATTAGTACAATTACAACATAGTACAGTTGCAACTGAATTAATACTTATTTTCTTCAATTCGAAGCAATACACAGGATGCCAAAAAACTATTAATACAGACGTTTTGGAAATCATTATTAGACATTTATAAATCGATCATGCGAGTGTATCACTAACGTAACAGCATTGATGGGTAATTTGAGACACCGCATTCATTTGTAAGGATCATACTTAAAATCTAGCAACATTTGATTTCAGTTTTTTCTATTAAGACTTACGTAACATCTTTTTCTAATATTTTATTTGTTCCGTTAAATGTTTATTTGTTTAGATGTCAGCGAGGAAGCAATAATGATCTCTGTTACCCACTTTCCCCACTGACGCTCCCGAGATAGTAGAGAAAGAAGCATTGCTCCTCACTGGATTTTTATCCGTCTGCTCTCCTATGTTCATAAAAATCAAATTAACTAATTTACCTTTAAGGCTGTTCTCAAATCTAAAAGGGCAACTTTCTAACATAAGTTTAAATTTATTTTTGGTTAGAAATGCATTAAACTAACCGGTGTTGTTGTTCAGAAACTATGTCATCGAGCTGTTTTTTTCCGTTTTTTTTTTTTTTGCAAACGCAATAGATCTTTCAGAAAATAGTGTCAAAGTTGACGTTTTGAACCGAAGTTCCCGAAGAAAGCTGAAATACCGGTCATTGAAGGGAGTAAACATCTTTGTCACGTGATAAAAATCGCTTATAATTGAATAGGTAATTGATTGATCAAAAAAAAAATGGAAAATGCAGTTCGATTCCAAATCACTTCCATAGTCATCCTTCCGATTTTATATCTTTATGTTAAAAAATGAATCTGTAAATGTGCCAAAACGCTTTGCGCTTGTTGAGCAGAGCGGTTGAGGATTTTTTTGACACCTTGAAGGGCGGTTATATTATATCCCAACTAATTTTAATCAAGATTTGCACCAGAAACTTTTAATTAAATTTTATTTTTATAACTTTGGTGCAAAGAATTGTAATATTGCTTTTCCTAATTTTGAAATAAAAAATTTCGAAAATTCCGGTATGAATTCAATCTTGCAGAAACACAATTACTTGCCCCTGAAAGTGTTAATTGAAAATATAGTCTTCCCGAGTGACTTAAAATAATAAAACACAGAGAAAAGGAAATTGGGAACTTTTCATCTGGAAGGCTCTGTTTTCATCCATGAACATAAAAAATAAAAATAAAATTTGTCTAGTATGGAGTGTCGGGGTAGGAAGAAGGGCGGTTAAAGACCATTCTTTATTTATTTATTTTTATTATCATCATCATTATTAATGTAATATAAACTTGCTTTTTTATGTTGATATGTTTAAAAATTGTCCTGCGCGTGAGATTCAGAGTGAAAATCTGTAGCTTATTTCAATGGCGGATCCAAGGGATAGATCATGGGGATCACTCCCGCACCCTCAACAAAGAAAATTTCTAAAGGACATTTTTTAAATGAAATATATATTAAATTATTTTAAATTTACTCCTTGCTCGACAATGGGAATCTTTTCGGACATTTTCCGTTTTTCTGATCTAAAACGGAAATTTTTCTGTAATTTATGGGTAAAAATTCCCGTAAAAAAACGGAAATAGTACTGGCGTCTAGATTGCCAGTAGTATTTCCGTTTTTTAGTCCGTTTTTTTACAGTGTATCCATGAAGTCATTTTTAATCTCAGAGGCAAGACATTTGAGTGTTTGAACAAGTGCACTTGTTCAGAACAAATGTGATTGACTAGTTTTCCATTTTTCAATAAATGCAAAGAATCTTTCGGGAAATCTCCGTAAAATATGGGTTTTTAAAATAAATTTCAGGCTGCGAAAGCCAATTGCTCCCTCATGACGGCAATTTTGTAACTGTAAAGTCGTAAAAATTTGCTTAAATTGATCAATTTCTTGAATGATTCTTTGCATTTATAAGAAAATGGGAAAACTCTTCAGTATCTTGGTATCAGAATAAAATGTGTAAATTTTATATTTTTACGAATATTAATGTAATGTTTTTGTACTTACGAATGAAAATTACTTCAGAAAGTGTCAAGAAAGTCGAAATTTTGGATATGAGAACAGCCTTCAATATAAAAATTGCTTATTAAGAGACGTGATTCCCCCCCCCCCCACCCCCTCAAAAAAAAGGAGCCATGACCCCCTTCTAAGTGGAGGGCTGGATCCGCCCTTGGTTTATTTCATGTTTATAATCATGTTTAAAAAAAAAAAAAAAAAAAAAAAAAAAAAATGCGCCGTAGACCAAGAACATATCTGTTTCAAAATCTTGCTTCTCCACGAAATTGTCTGGCTCCGGTGATCTTCACTCATTGCAGACATTTATAAATCGATCATAGGAATGTATCACTGCGTAAGTAACAGCTTACGTAGATAATTAGAAATAGTGTATTAAATTTAAAAAACCATTTTTCAAATCCAACAACTTCTGATTTCAGTTTGTTTTGCTTTGTTTTTCCCATAAAATCTTATTAATCATCTATTTCTAATATTTTATTTATCAGTTTAAAATTTTGATTAGTTTTGCACGTTTTACAGGATAGAAGTAACATTATCTCTACTATGCACTTTCCCTTCTGATGATCTCCTGGTTCTTGCCTGCTCATGATGCAGGTGATAGTGATTTATCCTATCTTGCGACAACGCTGGACACGACGCGCCATCTATTGGATGCCACTGAAATCTTCTTAAAACAGATTCCTAAACTAGCCATGTTGACTAAAGCTAGGTAAAGTATTATTGTTTATTTAACCAATTTTCAAGTGCTTTTCTTTTTTCTTTTCCTTTTTTTTTTTTTTTTTTTCACCACGTAGTAACGCGAATCGGACGCATTCAGAAAGACATTCTTGTCTGTAGCTGCATGAAATTAGTACAAAATACTATTGAAAAGCCTCAGAATCGAATAGCGTTTTATACAGAATGTATATTTTAGTTCACTCAGGGCCTGATAACCGCACAGGCCAACTAAGCCGTGGCCTTGGGCCCACTGCTGATGAGGGCCCTAAAATGAGTAAAATAGTTTAGAAACGAATTCCTAAAACTACACTTTTCTGCAATTTGCTCAAAAACTAAAAAAGAAAAAAAAAAAGTTAATTTGGAACCTGAGTAGTAATATCTAACATTCTAATAACTTCCAAATATTCCCTGGAGAAAATTCTAGCTGCTATTTTGATTTTGAGGGACCCTCGAAAAGGTGGGCCCCAGGTGGGTCGTGGGCCCCAGACTCGGACTCGTAGTACAGTTCATAAATGCATATCAATTTCATTCTGTTTGAAAGGATGTAACATCATTAAAATGCACTTGAAACTATTTTTTCCCATTGGCCGTAATGAATCGGAATACTTTTGACTGTACCTGTAATTGGACTATACATCCGATTTTCATAAAAACAAAATTCTTTCTCGACAAAATTCTGCAATGATTATATATGTTAAATTTCAAACCATTCGGTTAGGCAGTTTTTGCCCTGTTATATGCGGACAGGCAGACGGACGGTATAGGTGCTACGTATTTATATAATTACAAACGCGCCTAAAAACCCATCGCAGCTTTTTTACTTTAATATAAAATAGAAAATCAGATTTTCGTCCACTGAAATGACCCGCTCATTAATGCTAATCCTATGGAAGAAATTTTTAAAGATAACTCGTTTACATTTCAGTATTTTTAAAAAATTCTTTTTGCACAGGTTAGCTGAGATCGGTCTGTACAAAGGACGTTTTTTACTTTTTCGATTTTGCTTACAGGTATTTTTTATTAGGACATTTTCATTTTCGGAGTCGGTTTCAAAAGTGAAAGCATCCTTTTGTAAAAAAATTTGCAAACAAAATCGAAAAAGTAAAAATGGGTAGATGTAGAAATCAATCTCAGCTACCCAATGTAAAAAAAAAAAAAATCATCTAAAAATATTAAAATCCAAACGAGATATCTTTAAAAATTTCTTCCATAGGATTAGCATTAGTGAGCGTCTCTTTCCAGGTGGCTGAAGTAGCCCCTTAAGGCGGCAATTAAAACTTTTCACAAAGACGTTAAAAACAAAAGGTTTTTTGAGAAAAAATATATTTCTCAAAGCATTTCATTTAATTCATAAATATAAAATGCTTTTGAATAAATTCACCAACAGTGTTGAATTCAGGGGATGGCCCCAAGGGGAAC
This sequence comes from Maratus speciosus, assembly GCA_963932465.1. NCBI lineage: Eukaryota > Metazoa > Arthropoda > Arachnida > Araneae > Salticidae > Maratus > Maratus speciosus. Next base: position 429,685,046 of record OZ010797.1, on the reverse strand, counting down.
CCCCCACCCCCGAAAGATTTGAGATTTTGTGTTTTCTATGGCCAAAGGGTGAAATTCCCCCCTTCCCCTTCACCAGAACTTTATAATCCCTCCCGCAGCGAAATTGGCTGAATATAACACTGTTCACCTAAACAAACTCATTTTTGTGTAAGTTCACCCAGATCAATCATACTCCCTATCTTTCTGAATTTTTGCGATATTTGACTGTAGTTTTTATGTAAGTTGCCCTAAATAGCTGACTACCAATTTATGAAATAAAAATTTTGGAATCTTCCACGCATGCGCAGTTAAAAATTATTTCATACAAATGCCCATATCTCATCGAAAATTTAATATATTCATGTTTTAATTCCAGCATACTATTCTTCTGTTCTTTGTCAGGCTTTGTGTTAAATCTCGTTGAAAACTCTATATTCTATAAACAAAAACCTTTTGAACTTCTCACAGAAACATTAACATCTTCACGAATATTAATACTGCATATATGCTTACACAAACGTATGTACACAAACGTTGAACAGGACCCAAATAGTTATTTAACCCAGTGACAGAACATGTCCAGCAATTTTTTGTTACATAGGTGATCGCAAATATTATTTTATTATTAAATTTATTATTTGCCCCCTAATTGATCTCCCGACTAAATTTTCACTGAGAAATATTAAGCCCAACATGTTCTTTACATCCTAGAAGTTCAGGAACAATTCGTCAAGAATTTCAGTATGCATTCGACAAAACGTGTAAAATCGAAAGCGTCCGGTCACTTATTCTTAATTTTTGGACATAATGTAAAAGGAAGACATAAATTGTAGTCGAATGTCTATTTCCGTTTGTTTTTTCTCTGTCTGGAAAAATCTGGTGATTACATGTACTGAGTGTTTTCACATTTTTTTTTCTTTGGCTGACTGTTAATGTTACTCAGCATTCAACAAATGGAAGAAAAAAGTCCGTTTAAAAAAATAATAATAAAAAAATAATCCTCTTTACAAAAAGGAATCTTTATTAAATACTATAGCAAACCCCGAGGCTTTGCTCGCGTAATATTTGAAATATCCCAAGTGATATTATATGTCTAATTTTTATTAAAAGAAATTATACTTTTAGGAATAATTCAAAAATTACTATTTAAAACACAGTTTGACTAAACGTCATTATTACACTGCATTAGGCAGAAATGAGACTTAAATTAATAAAAAGAAATAAAACTAAATAAATGATAATTTAGAAAATATTTTGAAACTTTTATGCTTAATTAATACGCTCATTTCAGTATTCATTTGGAGTTTTAAATTTTTTAGAAACCATCTTCTTACATCTTAAAATTAACCATAATGTCAAATTCCAAGTCCTACCATCTCTCTCAACATATAAAGGGCTATGTTGAAATGGGAACTGTCACCATTAATTTCCCGACATTAATTTTGAATTCTGTTTGTTATTTCCTAATGTTCCACAGAAAAGTAATTAAGGAAGCTTTTAAAGGCCTTTTTTAGAACGTTTGTTTTTCCTGTAAACCCCAGGTGGTAAAATCATCGGCATAAAATATAGGCTGTGTAGGATCAGAGACTGTTACCATTGATTTGCAACTATTATTTTTATAATCGGTTTATATTTCCTGAAATTGCATAGAAATCGTAATTTAGGACTTTTTTCTAGAACGCTTTTCACACCTCCCCTTAGCTTCACCCCTTTTAATTCGAATTTATTTTCGACAGTCCTTCGAGGGCATTTATATTTTATAAGTAACTTTAACTACCATGCCATATTTAAAGTTTCTAGCCTTTTCAGTATCACAGACATAAAATATAGCTTATGTTTGAGCAGATTCTATCACCAACAATTTGTCACCATTATTTTTTAAATCGGTTTGGTATTTGATAAGATTGCATAAAAATTGTAATTTAGAACGTTTTTAGAACGCTTTTCGCTCACTTCATCCTTTTAAATTTGGAATTTTCTTTCGGTTGTTCTTAGTAAGCAGTTGCATCTTGTAAGTAAATATCTAACAAAACCATAGCTGTGAAAAAAGGGAGCCAAGTTCTGTAAAGACAATGGCAAGAAAAGAAGTGATATCTAAGTGGGTGCCAAGTTCAAATAAAATTCACTCAAACTTACCTACTGAAGTATTATAGCATTTTTTAAATTGTTTAGAAATAAAAATTATTGATAGCATATTAATAATAAATCTAGAACTTGGCAAGTTTTTACCTACGAGTCATTTATTTTTAATAATGACATTATTATATCAAATATCGTTATTTCATGATTGGAAGCCTTAATTTGAGTGAACTCCTTCCCCTTGAAGGGCGGTGGGATAAAATATATCCCACCTAATTTAACTGCAAAACGCCACATTGACACCAGAATTCAGGACTAAAAAGTTTAATTTTATTAAATACGTGAAAAGAAGCTTTTACCCATTTTGAAATAAATTTGTTTTTAAATTCTGGTGTGATTCAATCATTTCAGCATTTCACGAATAAAAGTTATTTGCCCCTGAAAGGGTTAAAGGGGTGCAGTCTCTAGAGTGATGACTAAGAACAAGCGTAAGTATATCTGTCTCTTTGTCAGGCATCTTAGTCTGTTTGCATTGAGGTTTCTGGAGGGTGGGTGCTAGAGTGATAACCAAAGACGAGCGGGAGTGTATCTGTGTATTTATTGGTTAATCAAATCTTTAACATGAGTTATTTGTATATAATAATAATTATATTAATTTTTTTGTAATGTCATTGAAATTAATATTAACATCATCATTTTATTAAGACATGAAATTGATAGGCATAACATTTATCAAAAACTTGCCAAGCTCTAGATTTATTATTAATATGCTATCAATAATTTTTATTTCTAAACAATTTAAAAAATGCTATAATATTTCAGTAGGTAAGTTTGAGTGAATTTTATTTGAACTTGGCACCCACTTAGATATCACTTCTTTTCTTGCCATTGTCTTTACAGAACTTGGCTCCCTTTTTTCACAGCTATGTTTTTGTTAGATATCATTACTTTTTGTAAAGTTACAATATATTTAGACACTTTACTTAATGCTTTTTAATGTGTTTACATGTGACTATTTTATTCACAGAGCAACATTCAATTTTAATTTAAATTTCCTACAACAAACTATTTGACTGTCAATTTGCGGCAGAAATCTATATTTTAATACTACTAAATTCAATGCATGTTTTGAAACGAAATGTATTGATTCGAAATTTTTATTGTTTCTGAAACAACAATTCCTATTAAATTCCTATATTAAATTTTCCTATTAAATTTTCCAATTAAATATCCTATTGCTGGGCCTGCTTTTTTGTACTGAAAGGGAAAAATAAAGTTATGTGCTTATGCCACACTATGTTTCATTCATCCATAGGTGCCGGCAAAGAGGCAGTGCAGAGGAAGGACATTGCCCCTCCCTGGATTTTCAAATTTAATTAATTAAATATCCTTTTCTCTGATGATTTTGAAAATAACAAGTGGGTAAGTGTGATCACAGATCGCACAGAGGGTTTCGTTTAATATTCTTTTCAAAACACTTTATCCTTTTGAAAAATCTGTTAGTTCCACATTTCGCAACCAGGGGCGCACTCTATTCTAAACAAACCTCTATCCGAACGAAACTCTGATTTACATACTATCTGTAGTTATATTAGTCGAGGGGATTGAGCCCATAGCACCCGAGATAAGTAGGCGCCCCTGGCGGTAAAAAGTGGAACTAAAATATGTAAGGCTATGGTGCATAATATGAAAGAATGGTCAAAGGGGTGTCGGCAAAAGTTGGAAAAGTGCTCCCCGGGTGAAAAGGACGGAGGATAGAAAAATTGCTTAAAATACACAAGTTAGAGCCCGGAGGAGTAAATAATATAAGACTTTTTGAAAATTTTATGATTTGTCGTGCGGTCTGAGGTATTCAACTATACGTATGCAAAAAGTCATGCCTCCAACTTAATTAGGGGCTCCCTTAGAAATAATTGCTTAGAATACATATGTGGTAGCTCAAAGGGTTAAGCGTAAGATTTTTTCAAGATTTTATGATTTGTCGCCTGGCCTCAGGTATTCTGCTATAAGAATGCAAAATTTCAAATCTGCAATTTAATAAGGGGCTCAGTTAGAAAGAATTGCTTAAAATACGCATGTGGAAGCCCAAAGTGTTAAATGTACGACTTTTTCAAAATTTTATGATTTGTCGCATGATGGTGTTCAGCTTTAAGTATGCAAAATTTCACGCCTCCAACCTAATTAGGGGCTCACTTAGAAAGAATTGTTTAAAATACACATGTGGGAGCCCAAAAGGTTAAATGTACGACTTTTTCAAAATTTTATGATTTGTCGTTTGATGTGAGTTGCTCAGCTGTAAGTATGCAAAATTTCACACCTCCAACCTAATTAGCGGCTCACTTAGAAAGAATTGTTTAAAATACACATGTGGGAGCCCAAAGGGTTAAATGTACGACTTTTTCAAAATTTTATGGTTTGTCATTTGATGTGTGTTCAGCTATAAGTATGCAAATTTTCATGCCTCCAACCTAATTTGTGGCTCACTTAGAAAATATTGTTTAAAATACACATGTGACAGCCCAAAGGATTAAATGTACGACTTTTTCAAAATTTTATGGCTTGACATTTGATGTGTGTTCGGCTAAAAGTATGCAAAATTTCACGCCTCCAACCTAAATAGGGGCTCACTTAGAAAGAATTGTTTAAAATACACATGTGGGAGTCCAAAGGGTTAAATGTACGACTTTTTCAAAATTTTATGGTTTGTCGTATGATGTAAGGTGTTCAGCTATAAGTATGCAAAATTTCAAGTCTCCAACATGTATAGTTTCTGAGAACGGGCTCTGTGACGGGCAGAATATCTCAATTTGTTGATTTTCTGTAAGCAAGTAAACCCAGTTAAACCACCAGTAAGTAGATAGGTTTACAATGGAAGTCTATGGGAATTTGGCGAAATATTAGAGATATCGCCAAGGTGGCGTCACTTTTGGCGACTAATTTTGGTCGCCAAATTTGGCGATATATCGCCATGTTGGCGAGAAACTTGGCAGTATTTGGCGACAGAACAGTGTCCCCTACTACGGCAAATTAAAATTTCGCCTAATAGACGTAATGTTAAAGTAAAAATGGGCACCCCCAGGTGGGTAATTCATCACTTTTCACATTTTTTTTTATTTTTTTCCTTAGTTTTATAGTGTAAACGAACTTCGCACCAAATTTGAAGTCTGTAGCTGCAGTAGATATACGAGATCTTTTTGATGAGTGAGTGAGTCAGTCAGTCAGTCAGTGGTAAAATTATTGATTATCAGACATTTTCATATGTCATTATCTCGGAAACTAATTATGCGTTATTTATAAAATTTTGGATTTTAGGTAATTACACTGTAAATCGAAATGTCTTAAATTCAGACACTTAAGTGTCTGAAACGGAGTGTTCAATTTTCAGACATTTTAAAATGTCTGAATTTTTTCAGACACTTTTTGCGTATGAATTTTAGACACTTCAAACATCTGAATCGCAGCCATTTTTTTAAAGCATTATACGTAGCCATGTTTGACCACATTGATCCTGGAAAAATATATGGCCATTATTCTGCCCGCCTCTCCCCCCCCCCCCCACACACACAGCCTGATTTTAGGGGCTCCAAAATATGGTATGCAATTTTCATAAAGCTGATAATTGAAATCTTTTTCGACATTGTACTGATTATAATGAATATTTTGAAATTATAGAGTAGAATAAGATTAAAAATTAAAATATTTGTCACAATACAGTAAAACCTCTCAATAGTAGGCACCTTAGAACCGTGGAATTTGTTCGCCATTCGGAAGTGTCTGTTTTTCTGAGGTAAAAAAATATAAAATATGTGCATGTTGTTAATAAAAAATGTGCTTCTTAAATAGTTGTGCCCTCTATGTAGGAGTGTCCGTTATGGAGATTTTACAACAAAACTTTCATAGGACAATTTTCTTCAGCGAACACTGACCTTTTTCAAGATAAATACATTTTTTTTACCTCATAAAAGCGAACACAATCGAATAGCAGGCGTATTCAACGTTCCAAAACGCGTTCAATTCGCGAGGTGGCCGCGATTGAGAGTTTTTACTGTATTTATTTTTTTATTTAGTTTGTAATCTAATTCTACTTTTAAAGTTCAAAATGCTGATTATAATCAATACAATGTTGAAACACATTTAAAATATAAGCTTAAAAAAAAAATCCATATTGAATTTGGAGCACGTAAAAGGGGGGGACACGTAAAACGTCGTAGGGGGGGGGGAGTCTGCCCATGCTTTACTCAGGCCCTCCTTCTGGAAAAAGTCCAACCCTGTATTATGATTCGATAAATGTACGTGTCAGTTTTAAGTGCAAAATCTAGCTATATGCAAATAAATATTTTATAAAAATCTACCTCTTTACTTTGTATTCATTTTTAATTTCAAATTACTTTTTTACTAAAAATAATCAAAAAATCAATATTATATAATTATTTCAAATGAAATATATCTGTATATTTTTACCGCATTCTTACAGTTACGTTAACGGTACATGATTACATGAATTTAAGAATCTAAAAATAATCATTAAAATTTAACAAAGTGACTAGAGATAACGCGAGATCCTTTTTCTAAATCTTTAAGTAAGATTTGTTGACATCAACAAATTTTTTTCTGCTTCAACGTCTACATTAGTGACGTCAATTTCCGTTCAAACAATCAAATCGTGAAGCTGTGGTTTTGACTTTTGAATCATTGATGTTGAAAATTAAAAAAGATTGTATGTTGACTATTTTCAGTATGGCAAATGGGATATTTCTAAAATACTCGGAAACACTAAAATTATAGCAAAGGGAAATCCTTTAATTAGAATGACCGGATTTAATGAGTTTTATCAGTCAAAACATTTTAAAATAAATAAATGAACACAAGTAATTCGCTGTATTAAATATATGGGGGAATCAATGAATGGAAGGATGTTCGAACTATATTCTTTTTTTAAATTTATGATCTACACACTATGAGGCAGAAGAAAACTTCATTAGACAAGAAAAGCATAAATAATAAATAAAAGCAGCTATTAACAGGAATGTTTCTTATAAATGCTTTTGAATTCCAGTACATAACACATAATAAATCTATCAGAAATGTAAAAATCGATGTAAACATTACAAATGCTGCCGCATTAAATGCTTATAAAAATATTGTATACATAAACAAATAATTAAAAAGGGTACTTCAGAGTAATAATTACATCAAAAACTAGTTGGATGTGCCAATCCCAAAACTTTCTTCTATCTTACACATCTTAATATTTCAAAAACTAGTTACACATGATAATATTTCAATATTATTAGTTCAATACTGTACCAACTTTGATTTTCATCCTAAATTTCTGCTTCAGTCAATAAAACGAACTAAAAACGAGTTAATCTATATCATGATATTTGCTAAAATTAATAGTTTTTGCTTATTCTGTTGTTATCAGATGTTTGCAAATAGCCGGCTTAGCAGGAAGCGAGTTCCCGCCTTTGCACGAGCCGCCGATGGACAACAGAACTACAAAAAATCAAGAAAAGTATACAAAAATTGCTATCACAGAACCCCTTTACTGTGCAATATTTCCAAATTCAAGGAGAACCTGTTGTCCAAAGCCAAAAACATGCACAAAAAATATGCACAAAAAATTAGGTTCAATTGTATGCATAACTTCATACACTTTTCGATTGTACAATAATGAAAATGGTACAGACATCGCAATTATAGCGCCCCCTTCAGGCGGAATTTTTCCAAATTCAGGGAGGACCTTCGTGCCATGACCAAGAACAAACACAAAAAAATTGGCTCAATTCTATGCATAACTTCATACACTTTTCGATGGTACAATATTCAAAATAACACAAAAAACGCTATTACAGCGCCCACTACCGGCGATTTTTTTCCAAATTAAGGAAAGACCTGCTTGCCATAGCCAAGAACTTAAAGTAAAAATTTGGTTCAATTCCATACGTAACTTCATACACTTTTGGATGGTACAATATTCAAAATCGCACAAAAATCACTATTACAACGCCCCCTACCGGCGAATTTTTTCCAAATTCAGGGAGGACCTGCTTGCCATATCCGAAAACTTAAAATAAAAATTTGGTTCAATTCTATGCATAACTTCATGCAATTTTGGGTGGTACAATATTCAAAATCGCACAAAAATTGCGGTTACAGCGCCCCCTACCGGCGAATTTTTTCCAAATGCAAGAAGGACCTACTTGCCATATCCGAAAACTTAAAATAAAAATTTGGTTCAATTCGATGCATAACTTCATACACTTTTGGATGGTACAATATTCAAAATCGCACAAAAATCGCTGATACAGCGCCCCCTACCGGCGAATTTTTTCCAAATTCAGGGAGGACCTACATCCCATATCCGAAAACTTAATATAAAAATTTGATTCGATTCTATGCATAACTTCATACACTTTTGGATGGTACAATATTCAAAATCACACAAAAATCGCTGTTACAGCGCCCCCTACCGGCGAATTTTTCCCAAATGCAGGGAGGACCTACTTGCTATATCCGAAAACTTAATATAAAAATTTGGTTCATTCTATGCATAACTTCATATACTTTTAAATGGTACAATATTCAAAATCGCACAAAAATCGCTGTTATAGCGCCCCCTATCGGCGAATTTTTTCCAATTTCAGGGAGGATCTGCTTGCCATAGCCAAAAACGTAAAATAAAAATTTGGTTCAATTCTATGCATAAATTAATACACTTTTGAATGCTACAATATTCAAAATCGCACAAAAATCGCTGTTACAGCGCTCCCTACCGGCGATTTTTTTCCAAATTCAGAGAGGACCTACTTGCCATATCCGGAAACTTAATATAAAAATTTGGTTCAATTCGATGCATAACTTCATACACTTTTGAATGGTACAATATTCAAAATCGCACAAAAATTGATATTATAGCGCCCCCTACCGGCGACTTTTTTCCAAATTCAGGGAGGATCTGCTTGCCATAGCCAAAAACTTAAACTAAAAATTTGGTTCAATTCTATGCATAACTTCATACACTTTTTGATGGTACACAGACGGACAGACGGACGGACGGACAGACGGACACACAGACATTTTCTATAAACATGTTTTTGGGGATCTCTGACCCCTAAAACGTGTAAATCCGTCGAAAACCGGAAGTCGAAAAAAATTTCGATTACAATACTTTCTTCTATTGAAGATAGAAGAAAGTAAAAATACTATTAAGGTAGTCTTGATGGTAATTAAGAAGTATGAGCCAATCAACAGGCGATGTCACTGAGATTTTTAAAGTAATGGCTACATAAGAAAAGGCTTAGGAAGGTGTAAAATTAATAAATTCAGTAACCGCTAATATACACCATGCAGACACACCAAAATTTATTTTAAAGATAACATTGGATAGAAAATAATATAGAAATATGTGATTGCAGATGATTTGAAGAGTAGAAATTTAAATATTATCAAAATAAAATTTTAACATGGGAATACCATAGGCAAAATGCTTTGAACATATTTTAGCATAACTCAGGAACTAATAGCTATAGACTCGTGTGAGGTCTCCATTTAAAGAGAAAACAATCACAGAGAGTTTTAAATACATAGTTAAGACCCCACTTACCTGGGAAAAGGTCTGATTATTCCAAAAGCACATTCGCCCAGAGGACGTCCGGATTGGAGGCTTCGTTAGTATCCGTTAGTTAGGCAGACTTTGATATTTAAAAAATAAAATCCCCTTGCACATCCGGCTAGCTCTGTTAAAAGAATGGAAAATGTCCATCCTGAAAACATAGCCCGCCAGACAACAGTTCTCCTTACAAACTTGACGAGATGAAGAACACTATATTAGTTTTATAGATAAATATTAATACGGAGTACCACTATGTCGATAGAAATTAAATCCCGGAACTTCACATTCCGCAAAAAAAAATCAAGTCAAAATAAATTATTAGTTAAAATGTACGCGTACATAAAAACAAACATTCAGTTTGAATTACAAACGAACATCGAGTTCGAAAGGAAGACGCATGCGCAACTGAGAGTGCACCCTGGTGAATGCGGAGCGGAGTTACAAAGTGTCTTAAAATTAGACACTTGCAGATTTTTTAGACACTTTTATCAGTTCGTGTACACTATGATCATAGTAAGACACTTAGGTGTTTTAAATTAAGACATCTAATGTGACTGAATTTTCAGATTCAGACACTTAAGTGTCTGAAATTCTTTTTCAGTCACATATGTATCTTAATTTAAGACGCCTTTATTTGCAGTGTAGGGTAGCCTTACTACACATTTCGTATAACAAGTACGTAGGTGTCATAGATTTTAAGTAGTAGAGCATCGAAATTTGACGAAAACAGCTCGAAATGGTTCGTGTAAATAACACACGGCTATGTCAGGCGACCTTGGCTGACACACTGCCGTGTGTCTAGATCATGCCATATTTCAAAATGTTAGACCCCCCTCAGTTGTTCAAAAAATGCAAATTAGAACATGCTTTGCTCTTGCAGCCCCCAAATGGTAGTGACAGCAAAATAAAATGTAGCTTATGTTGGAGGAGGGACTGTCACCATCAATTTGCAACCATTACTTTTGAAATAGCTTTGGTATTTCCTAAGATTGAGTAAAAATCGCAATTTAGAACGTTTTTAGAACACTTTTCGCGAATTTTCAGCCCTTTTAAATTTCCAATTTTTTCGAAACTGTTCTTAAAGATCATTTATATGTAATAAATATGTACCTTACGAATTGAATATTTCCAACTGAGCGAAAAAATGCCCAGGCCGGGAATCGAACCCAGATCCTTGGCTTACAAGGCCAATGCTTTTCCATTTAAGCGAACTGGGCCGACAACCAGCCGGCATATTTCGCTCAGATAACCTTTATTACCTTGCCTAATTTCAAGTTGCTAGCCCATACCGATCACAAAAATCGAAATTTAGAACGTTTTTTGCTCTGCAACCGTGCAACCTCCAGGTGATAGTGACACCGACATGTAATCGTGTCTGTGTTAGAGAAGAAGTTGTCATCATCAATTTCCTGCCGTTACTTTTGAAATCAGTTTGATTCTTCCTGAGATTGCTCACAAATCGGCATTTAGAACGTTTTTAGAACGCTTTTCGCGCATTTTCACCCCTTTTTTATTTCGATTTTTTTAGGAAATGTTCTTAGAGATCATTAGTATTTTATAAGTAACTACATTCCAAATTTCATGATTGTAGGCCCTTCAGTAACGTAAAAATCGCATTTTCAGAACATTTTTTGCTCCTGCACCCCCTTTGGGGTAGTGGCATCGACATAAAATATAACCTATCTTTGAGAAAGGGTTGTTACCATCACTTTGACACCATTGTTTTTTTAATTGGTTTGGTATTTCTTGAGATTGTGTAGAAACCAGCATTTAGAACATTTTTTTTAACGCTTTTTGTGCATTTTCGCCCCTTTTAAATTTCAAATTGTTTAGAAAATGTTCGTAGACATCATTTATATCTTTTAAGTAACTAATATTCCAAATTTCATATTTCTAGGCCCTTCAGTAACACAAAAATTGCATTTTTAGAACGTTTTTTGCTCCTGCACCCCCTTTGGGGTAGTGGCACCGAAATAAAATATAGCCTATGTTCTAAGTTGGGCTAACACCATCATTTTGATACCATTACTTTTGAAATCGGTTCGGTAGCTCCAGACATTACCTTTAACAAACACACAATTTTTATTTCTTTATAATATTAGTATAGATAAAAAATATATATATTTTCACGTTTTATGAAATGTACAATACCAAATAAATATAAATAATAGAATATTTGCCTCCACCCTACATAGTTCGTCTTGATAAACACAACTGAATTACTGTGTCATTTTACGTGAATGCAAATAGAAAATAAAAATCAGTCAGTCTAGGTGCATCTTCCACTTTTCAGAACTGACCATTCAATTAATTCTAGTAGTACTATAGTGCTTGGGGATTCATTGATCAAACTAACTCGGTAAAAGTTTACCCACTCTAATCCTCCGAGATCATGTATTACAGTTCTCAATAATTAGTCTAATGATTAATCTATTATCTGTTCCAACTCTTCAAGAACACAATACACAATCCGCACAAATAAACAGTAGTTTAATTGAAGAGTTTCTATTTGGAGTTAGAATACGAACTAGAACTTATTTTGATATACGTTAGAAGGAGCAAATAAATTTTCGAACGGTTCAATCTGATGCATTAACAATAATTTTGAATTATATTGCATTGTATATCAAAACAGGAAACCTATTTCACATCCGATTTAAAATAATATCTAAACTCTAAATTTAGTTTCAGATTTGATAATGTTGTTTTCGGGAATTTCGTACAGAAGGTGAAAATTCAAAACAATTCCCCATGCAAAGACCTCTTCGAAGGTATTATATTTATCTTGACAGTATGGAAAATATATTATATAAAGTAGTAAAATTACCCTATACAAGCAAAAAGTCGAATTTTGGTAAATATGAAAAAATAAAAATAAAATACTTTGTTTCCGCTTTTTACAAAATACACAAGATTATATGAATATATAGCATATCTGCTGTCGTGTGTATAGCGATCTCATCTCACTTGTAGAGTCCAAAGCGAGCTAGATTAAAGTAACTGGCTTGCCCTTTTGCTCAACGCTAACACTCTCGCCTGCTGTTCATGAGATAATTGGTTCAATCACCGGCAGGGCCAATCCGACCTCCCAAAAGATAAATAAAAGAGTATTTATAACTCTACTCTGCACATTGCGTCATGATAAATACAACTTAATTTCTCTGTCATTTTACTGAATGCACAAAGATAATTACAATCAGTCAGCCTAATTGCGTCTTTCGCTCTTCAAAACTGACCATTCAATTAATTCTAGTAGTGCATATAGTTGCATGGGGACACATTCATCAAACTAACCTGGTAAAAGGTCACCCGCACTTTAATCCTGCGAGATCATTCATTGCCTTTCGCAATAATTAATCTAATGATTAACCGATTACCTGCTCCAACACTTCAAGAACAAAATACACACTCCATACAAATAAACAAGAGTTCCATTGAACTGTTTTTATTTGGAGTTAGACTACAGACAAGAACTTATTTCGATATAAATTAGAAAGAGCAAGTAAATTTTCGAAAGGTTCAATCTGATGCATTAACAAATATTTTGAATTAAAATTTAAAACACTTCCCTATACAAAAACTTTTCGAAGATATTCTAATTATCTTAGCTGAACGGAAGAAATCTGTATTTAAAGCACAAGCCTATTTTTAAGCCATCTATACTTTTACCTTTCTATTAGACTTATTTTAATAATTATTTTTCTAACTAAGCTGTTGAGCTAATGCTAGCTATTTTAAGCAATATTTCCATTTTTATATCTATCTTTAATTTTTAAAGGTTTTAATGAAATTTCTTCAAAATGATAGCGACCAGAATAAAATTTTCTATCTATATGACATACGATGAATTAGCCTGAAATTGCCAAATTTTGAATTTCAACAAATCAGATGCATGCTCACACCTGTAAAAATTTCGTCATATTTAAAAGAAACATTTCAATGGCTTTCATAAACATTAACCTGTAAATTCCACATTTCATAGCACACATTTACTTCAAACTAGCATTAGTATAAAATGGTAAAATTCTCCTACATGCAAAAAGGTCAATTTTGATATCGATGCAAAATCAAAATACTTTGTTTCCGCTTTTTATGAAATATGGGATTTTCTCACAATCTTTTGACTTTCATGTCCCTGAATAATAATTTTTATTTTAATACACTTTTTTGTGTTTTTGTTATTTCATATACTGGAGAACATCCCATTGCATGATTGCACAACAATATTAACGAGATAAATAAGTTTTGGACGATGTTGGGGGTCCAAACACCTGGAAAACTCCTATACCGTCCCGTGTCCCAGATGCTGATTTTTAAGTTTGGAGCTGTCTGGATAAAATTGTTTCGATAAAAATAATTCGATGTAATTTTTTTCTGAAACTGGAACTATTGTTTTATATAAATATGTAGCTAAAAATTAACCTACACACATTTTTAGGGTTGTTATTATTTTTTAAACTCTGTCCCGGGGTTTTAGATTCCTTACCATCCTTCTTCTAAAATTATACAGAAAATCATTTCAGATGCAGCCACAAAATTTTTTTCAACTTTTTTCTCATGCAGAAGTATGCTAGAGAAATAATGTCTAAAATTCTTTGGCAGGAAATTTACTGTAGAATTTAAATCAGCATTTAAATATCAATTACAAGCATCGTGGCTTTATTGGTAATCTCACCGTCCCCAAGGTTTATTCCTGCACTTTTCGAGGTAAATTTTAAAAAATAATGAATTTAATCCAATTGTTAACAACTGTTTCTAAAAATCAATGAACATTGTGGCTATCACTTAGTCTTAACATGATTTTCCTAAAAATAGGTGGTAATTTTCCTTACCGCTCCATCCTTACAGTCCCTTTTTTTACCATTTCGTCTCTTTTTTTCCAATACCATCCCCTTTTTTTTACCTTCCCTTCCCTTCTTTAACACCCCTTTAAGACAATGTTATACAAAAATTCTGCATTAAAAGTACTACATTGTTATTATTTCTTATTTGAATGTCCTGTGGGTACTATGCAAATTCATTATAAGTAAAAATTTAAAAGAATTTAAAAAGTTATAGTGGTAAAATGGTAAGGAAAATTAAACTCGCAAGTTTAACTTAAACCTCAGTTAAATAAAAAAAAATTTCGCTGCTGATCATTTTTTCTTTATTTTGAATCATTAAGGCATTCTGTATCAGATTAAAATGTTATTATAGCAAGTTTAATTTTGTCAGATTTTTTTCCCCAAAAGTCAAAAGATTGTGAGAATGCCCATATACATGATTAGATGAATATAACAGAGCATTTAAGTATACCTTGGAAATTACGTCAGGATAAATGCAACTCAATTACGCTGTCATTTTACTGAATATACAAAGTAAATGACAGTCACTCAGTCTAGTTGCATCTTCCGCCCTTCAAAACTGACCATTCAATTAAATCTAGTAGGGCTGTAGTGCTTGGGGATTCATTGATCAAACTAACTCGGTAAAAGTTCACCTACCATAATCATGGGAGATCATTTATTACCGTACTCAATAATTAGACTAATGAATAATCTATTAACTGCTCCAACTCTTCAAGAATACAATACGCACTCCACACAAATAAACAAGAGTTTCGTTGAACTATTTCAACTTGGAGTTAGAATACGAACAAAAACTTATTTCGATATAAATTAGTAAGAGCAAGTAAATTTTCGAACAGTTAAACCTGAAGCATTAACAAATATTTTAAATTATATTATACTGATTCAAAGCAGGAAACCTAATTCATGTCCAATTTAATTTAATTTCTTTTCTCTAAGTTTTGTTTCAGATTTGATAATGGTGTTTTTCGGGAATTTCATAGAGAACGTGAAAATTTAAAACGCATCACTATAGAAACCTTTCCGATTCTTAGTTATCGTAATTGTATAGAAGAGATGTGTGTATTTAAAACAGAAGCCTATTGTTAAGTTATCGGCACTGACGTTTCTATTAAACTTATTTTAATACTCATTTTCCTAACTAAAAGTTGTTTATTTGTAAATGAGCCCGTTCTAGCTATTTAATAAAATATTTCCATTTTTATATTTTATTTTTAATTAGAAAAGCTTTTTAAGAAATTTCTTCTAAATGATGGTAACTAGATTAAAATTTTCTCTTTATGACGTAAAATGAAATTGCCTGATATTGCCATATTTTGAATTTCCACCAATCAGAAGCATGATCCCACAGCAGTGAAAACGGCATCATAATTAAGGCTGTTCTCAAATCCAAAGGGTCAACTTTCTGACATAAGTTTTAATTCATTTTTGCTCGGAAACTCATGAAACTAGAAGGTGTTGTTATTCAGAAACTATGTCATCGAACTGTTTTTTTCCGTTTTCTTGTAAACGCAATAGATCTTTCAGAAAATACTGTCAAAGTTGGAATTTTGAACTGAACTTCCGACCGAAAGAAGAAAATCCAGTCAGTAAGAGGAGAAAAAAATGCCGTGTCATGTGATCAAAATCGCTTATAATTCAATAGGTAATTGATGGATCAAAAAATGGAAAACACAGTTCGATTCCAAATAGCTTCCATGGTCAGACTTTCCAATTTTATATATTTCCGTTAAAAAATGAATTTATAAATGTGTTAAAACGTTTTGCGCTTATTGAGCAGTGCAGTTGAGAACAGCCTTAAAATAAAAATTTGAACGGCTTTCATAATCAGGGCCGGCACAACCATCAGGTAAACGGACCCGCGCTAGTTGAAGTCTTCTTAGGGCCCCGAGACTCTCTATACAATTCTAAATAACGTTACCCTGTGTTAAATAATGGTATTACTGCTATAAATTTGTCAATGTTTTTATTAACTTTATTTCTTACTGGGAAGTTGATATAATTGTCAGAGAATGTATAGATGTGAAGATCGTGAAAATAACCGTAAACGCAACAAATAAATATTTAAAATATTCTAAGGAATAGAAGATTATTAGAAATTAGTTGGATGTGACAATCCAAAAACTTTCTTCTATCTCATACGTCTTAATATTTCATAAAGTAGTTACAAATGCTAATCCTTCATTATTATTAGTTTAATACTATACCAACTTTGATTTTCATCTTAAATTTCTGCTTCAGTGATTTGATCATGATATTTATTCAAACCAGTAGTTTTTCCTTATTCTGTTGTCATCATCTGTTTGCGAATAGCCGGCTTAGCAGGACGCGAGTTCTCGTCACTGCATGAGCCGCCGATGGACAATAGAACTACGAAAAATCGAGAAAATTATACAAAAATCGCTATCACAGCGACGCTTTCCCACGCAGTATTTAACAAATTCAAGGAGGACCTGCTGGCCATTAGCCAGAAACATGCACAAAAAATGTCGTTCAATTCTCTGCATAACTTCATGAACTTTTTGATGGTACAATAATGAAAATGGCACAAAAATCGCTATTACAATGCTCCCTTCCGGAGGAATATTTCTAAATTGAACGAGGACTTGCTTGCCACAGACCAAAACATACACAAAAATTTTAGTTTAATCTTGTGCATTACTTTATGCACGTTCCGATGGTACAACGGCGACACACGGACAGACAGGCATTTTGTATAAACATGTTTTTTGGTGTATCTGACCCCTAAAACGTGTAAATCCGACGAAAAAACTCTCGATTACAATACCATACTTGCCAACTTTCCCTTAAACTTCCGTAAAATGTAAGTTAAACTGACCCAGGTTAAACACATTTGGAACCAGAAATTTGTTTAAGGAATGAATTCAAATAGTTTTCATAGAGAAACATGATATTAAATGTATAATGGTACATCAAGTAATTGTTCTGGTTACTAATGTGTTTAACCTGGGCTAATTTAACTTTCATATTACGGAAGTTTAGCTGAAAGTTGGCAAGAATGTAATACTTTCTTCCATTGAAAATAGAAGAAAGTAAAAATTATAGTAAAGAATTTGCATATTTTCCCTAAATTTTACACACTATATTATAAACTATTCTATGATATATATCCAATTCCTTAAACTGATTTTTATTAGTCAAATATTGCAGTCAGAAATGTTGGCCTCCGCTAAGTGATTTTCCAGGGCCCGCGCGATATTGCATCGGCCCTGTTCATAAACTTTAACCCGGAAGCACTGCACATCGGTTTAGCACCTGCTTACTTCACGCGAGTATTATTATAAAATGGTAAGATTCTCCTACATGCAAAAAGGTCAGTGTTGGTAACTGTGCAAAATCAAAATGCTTTGTTTCCTCTTTTCATAAAATACACATTAGATTAATATAAATAACAGACCACTTTACTCTACCCTGCAAATTGCATCATGATGAACACAACTGAATTACTCTGTCATTTTACTGAATGCACAAAGAGAATGACAATCAGTCAGCCTAGTTCCATGCTTCGCTCTTCACTACTGACCACTCAATTAATTCTAGTAGGACTATAGCGCTTGGGGACTCATTGATCAAACTAATTTGGTAAAAATTCACCTACTCCAACGCTGCGAAATCATTTATTACCATTCTCAATGATTAGTATAATGAATAATATATTAGCAGCTTTAACTCTTCAAGAACACTCCATATGTACAAACAGGAGTTTCATTAAAATGTCCTTTTTGGGAGTAGAGGCCTGCATCGGATCGGTTAACCCGCTTTTAACCGAACGCGACCCGCCGTTCAAGTCGGGTTTGATTGGCTTATATTTCAGCTGCGGGTTGGATTTGGGTCGGGTTGACTTTTATTATTTCATATTCTGATCGGTTTGAGGTTGTGTTTGGTTATTGCAGGTCGGGTTCAGGTTGACCCGATTTTTCAAAAGAATGCCCAAAATATTTTTTTCAGGTAAAAAATCTATACACAGTAAAACTTCCATAAGGATACTTACGAATAGCGGAGTTTCCCTTATGGAAGCCTCAAATTAGCGTTATATACCTCTATTTAGCGAACACTTCTTCAATTCCTAGTACAATTATATTGGCATGCTTTTACTTCTAAATAGTGTGCACTTCTGAATCTACACACACGTAACAAGTATGTGTGCGCGTAAATTATTACTAAATATGTGTACAAATACATGAAGTTTTGTGCAAAACTGCATACATATTAAGCGTACAATGGCAATGCTGGAATCTGGAGTATATTGACACAGCTGCGCCATCTGGTGGACGGGGTTGATAATGCAAATACGCAGGTTTTCAGTATGACGTCATATATGACAGAATATCTATTATCTGCGCATCTCTTGCGCATATTTTCTGAATCTTTACTGGCTAATTCCATGGGTCTTTGTAGTGTAAGTCACACAGCTGATTTCTGGCCACCGTTATATTCAAAAGGTTTTCTTAGCTTTATTCAATTGATGAGATATCTCCGATAAAATAAGTCGCATTTTCAGTTCTAAAATTCTGGTAGCGAACATTATATAAATTTGAAACTATGTGACTTACACTACAAGTACGCATGGAATTAGCCTACTCACTTATGGAAGATGAATCTTGTTTACCAGATTTCTTGCAAAATATTTTTATTACAGTATGCTTTGATAAAATTATGTACATTTAAAAAAAATAGTCGCAATATCATTTTAATTTCGGGAGAAAAGCGCTAATGCTACAAAAGTATTACTGCCTTTTGCCCTTAAACTAAAATGACATTGTGACTTTTATTTAAATACACATATTTTTTTATCAAAACAAGCTGCAACAAAAATATTTTGCAATAAATCTGGTAAACAAGATTAATCTTCTGTGAGTAAGTAACAATCTGAAATTCGTAACTGAATTTTTAACAGGGATTCTCTAAATGGCTTTGTCTGTTTAAAAAAGAAAGAAGTCTAATCTGGCGATTGTAGGAAAATTATTGAAATTATTATCTAGATTCGCAAAATATTTAAACAAATAAATGAACAACACTTGCTCGTTTAATAGTACAACATTTAATGCATGTATTTTAAATTAAAGTGATTCCGAATATAAAATGAAATGAGTTTTAAATTAAATGAATGAAATATTTGTAAGTTAAATAAGATGAGTGCAATGCGATTAAGATAATATTGAAAATTTATCGTTTGCGCTTGATAAACGAACAAAAGGACTTAAAATTGAATATTTTATTTATAATTAAATTTTATACATATTCTAAACATTCATAAACGTTGTATTTTCATCGGGAATACAACCGTGTATATCATTTTTTATAACTTTAGCACATCAAGAATTGAGTAAAAAATGAGACTGCAAAATTCTATCTTTACATATTAACTACTTACTAATTTTTATGCGTCATTTTTCATTTCATTAAAAGAAAATAACTAAAATCGAGCGTATTTAAATCAACAACATTTGATAATATATATTAAACAATAATTTATCTTTTTTTTATATATATAAATTAAAGTAAAAATACGTAACTAACTTGTTTTACTCTTTGGAAAAGGACAGATATGAATTCTGTAAGAAAAAAGAAATTTCTTACAATTTCGAAAACTACAGCTATTCGATGGCCAACATTTTATCATTTTAACAAATAATATTAGTTCTAAAATGAACTGTTTTTATTTAAATAACTAACTATAATAAATAAATAAAAAAACACGAATAAAAATTAATAGAATATTCTATTACTGTCAGAATATAAATGCTGCAAACAAATGAAAACACGACATTTGCGCTTCCGCTGCTATTTCATAGATGTACAATTAATAGATTATCCATAAAGAAGAAAACAGTTAGGCATCTTTCTGTAGTTCAGCCACCGTCCGATACGTGGCGTGCGACCTTGATTGACGTGACCTCACCTTTAATCTTGCGGTTACCTCTCCCATTTAAGTGTGTATTCCGATCCAAACTGCTTATTTTCTGATTCATTTTAAAGTTCGTTTTTGCTCTCAAACGCATCAAACTGGGAAATTCTCTTATTTAGAAACCACATAATGTGCCGTGTTTCTCGATTTTTTGATAAATGCAGAAAATACTGTATTAAACGCTGTCAAAGTTGGCGTTTTGTACCGAATTTTCCGAAGCGGGCGATCTGGGAATGAAAAAAATGGTCATACTGAGAAAATAATTGTTTAAAAATCAAATTCTAATTAATTGAGCTGAAAATGAAATCACACGGCATGTTAAACATGTCTTCAAAAATCACCCCCAGCAAGTTTCATCTTTTTACTTTTAAAAATGAGTCTGAAAATGTCTCAGAAAATTTCGAGCTGTTGAGGGTGGAAAAACATTTTTTCGAATACACCCTTAAAATAGGACGCTTACTTATATCGCTTTGGTCTTGTGTATATATAAAAAAACGAAATGTTGATAATATTTTTTATATTCCAAAAAAAGTAAAAAGTATTCTTAAGTGTACTATAGAGAAAGAATAATCTATATTTGTATTTCTTACATACATTTTATTTTTCATGCAGTAAATAGCAAAATACTCGTCCATATTCAAAGATATATTTATTTTCATCTGAAACATAGTTGTGTGTGATAAAACTTCTGTAAAACTCTTAACAATCCGACTTGCAAAAATCTAAGTCTGAACTGCAAAATACATTCCAGAGTGAACCCGACACGCAGAAAGAAAATTAGTGTCCCCCCGACCCGAAAAAAGAAAATTCGATGCAGGACTCTATTCAATGATTCCGAGGTTTTCCTACAGAGGATGTTAATACAGTTTTGTAAAGATTTTGGAAAAAAGTGTAATAAGAATTTTATTTTCTAACTAGGGGGCGCTGCCGCCTGTGCTCTTCGTGCACCAACCCCTCGAGCAATAAGTGCTTCGTGGTCTTATAGCAATCCTGCATCTCTTTCACTTTTTTATTGTACAGTAAACTCTCTGTAAGGCGGACTCTGTGTAAGACGGAAATTTGTCTAACTCGGAAAGATTTTCAAGTCCCAGCGAATCCATAGACATAGAGTAAAATTTGTCTAAGACGGTATATTGTCTACTGCGGAAAAATATCATGGTCCCGATCGATTCCGCCTTAGACAGAGTTTACTGTAATTGTCTTTTATTTTTGGTAATACACCAACACATATCGAAACAAATACTCATTCATTTTTAAAAATATGTCTTTCCAAACAACATTTGTAATAAAAGTTTTTTTATAGCCACCCTAGAATTTTTATTATTCCTCTTTTAGAAGATATTTTTTGTACATAATTTATATAAATGAATTTAATTTTTATCCAATCACTGGTAGATAACCTGTAAAACAAGTTTTCCAACAATAAAAGGCAAACATGGGGAAAGTTATTTCTGTTGCATCGCATTAATAACCAAAGCCAGCGCTTAACCCGACATTAACAGTTTAATGTTTAGTCCAATCTGCATTAGAGGGACCTATTCAGTCAAGGTGTTAAAATGTTTGGCCACAAAAGTTATTTTTACCGACTTCAAAAAGGAGGAGGTTATCAATTCGACGCGTATGTATGTTTTTTTTTTTTTTATGTATGTTCACCGATTACTCCGGAACTTTTTGTCCGATTTATGTGATTTTTATTTTAATTGAAAGAGGATACTCTCGAATTGGTACCACTTCTGTTTCATCGAAATTGGTTGAGTAGTTTTTTAGTAATTCAACAAAAACCAATAAAATGAAGGATTTCACCCAAATTATCTTTCATTGTTGTAACCGGTTTCTCAGTCATAAGCATAAAACTATGTATTCATATACGTTAGCGCCAAGTTGTCGCAAAACTTGGCGCAGTTACGTGAATTATCGCCAAACTTGGCGACCAAAATAAGTCACCATAAATGAAGCCAACTTGGCTGTAACTGACTAATTTGGCGATATCCCCATTCAAATTCAGTAATGGATCTTCCCCAATCTGTTTCTTCGCATTTTCTAATCGACAGTCATATTTAAAATTCTCAATTGGCAATCGCATTCAAAATAGTAATTTAATATACATTAATTAAGTATACACCATTATTTCAAATGCTGAATAATACAGAAGCAAACTAACTTAATACAAAACAATAATTTAGTATACAATAGTTAGTTTAATGAAACACATAACATAAGACTGGCGGCACATAATATATATATATATATATATAATATTGGTAATTCTTAGTTATCCCGTCGACCAAATTACTGTCGCCATATTGTAAGATTAAATGCCAATAATGGTTTGCCATTAATTAATTCATTGTAAGATTAAATGCCAATAATGGCCAATAAAACCATTAATTCGACGTTTTATTCGTATTTTTATTAATGTTTTACTAATTAATTTGTTCTTTTGTTATTTAAAATAAAAATTATGTCAATTTGTATAATTTGGCGAGTGATTTGGCGATTTATATAATTTGGCGAAATTGGTCGACGGGATAACTAAGAAGTACCATAATATTATATACATACCTATATTATATTATATTAAACAGTTATATGTAGGAATGCTTTTTATTACCTTTAATATTTCCACTAGATAACATTAATGATAACTTTCCTGTATAGGGGCCTTGGAGAGAAAATGAAAATTTCACGCATATTTTTTGACAACCTATTAACTGTCTCGGTACTACTTAGTTATCCCGTCGACCAATTTCGCCAAATTATATAAATCGCCAAAACACTCGCCAAATTATACAAATTGACATAATTTTTATTTTAAATAACGAAAGAACAAATAAATTAGTATAACATTAATAAAAATACAAATAAAACGTCGAAATAAAAATCACTTGATGACGTAAACACATGTATCTTGCTTAAAGTCAAGTGAATGTGACATTTACGATCAACCATTATTGGCATTTAATCTTATAGTTTGGCGATAGATTTTTGGTCGACAGGATAACTAAGTAGTACCACTGTCTCACAAGCAAGTTTTTCAATATTTATAAATTTATTTATTGTAAACAACCATTTGTCTACTTTTATATGCAAACAGAAGTTGAGTCAAGATCCCTATGCTGTTAAAGTACAAGATAAACAACACAGAAAGAAATAAAAAGAGTTACTCTAATTAGTATTACAGGTGGCATTGTTATGGCGCGGTGTATTTACATGGCACAGAACTTAAACATCAGTAGGCATAAGCATAATGGCGAAAGCAAGTCAGTGGGTTACGCAGTCATGAAAACATTTGAATTGTATCAAGAAATGAGAGCAAGTAAATTTGAATCAGATTCCCCGATAAAAGCAAAAAGTGTGCAATACTAACAGCAAACATGGTTTAAAGGAAATGCGAATATCATAAGTTGCTTCCGAAAGTTCTATATGTTTTGCAGTACTATACTCACTAAAATATGTCAGTTACTATGCAGACCAATGACACTTTAACCAAGACTATTAAATGAGCATGACGATGAATTTCTAATCTTCCGTAATCGAGCCCACAGTTAAGGCTAGCGTGAAACAAAAAAAAAAATATCAGCAGCAATTGGTTTAATGTAATTGTGGGTATCATAAAATATTTAATTCGCAAAACGCTTCAATGCACCAAATCATATTAGCTCAGAAACAACAATTGGTAGTGGACGCAATAACGGTAGATTACTTAATAGTTTTAAAATCTCCAGTGCCCAACGCATTGCAAATGATGATGCAATAAGAAGCATAAATGCCTAAGTGAGTTAAGCTGATTTTGTCAAGAAAGATTACAAATAAAAATAAACAAAATGCCGTCATGATGCAATGAGTTCTCAATTTCTCTATCAGAATCTTTAGATTTGGCGAAAGATTAAGCAAATAATTTAAATTATGAATAAAAGTACCATGCTGAAATGCTGAGCATGCATTTAAGCACATTGGCATTACGTATACATTATACATTACATATTGGCACTTGCATAATATATCCATATAAGAAAACATTAATGCCACCAAAAAATAAATTGTTTTTAAATTCTTGAAACCTCAAATGAATTATATATAAATTCTCTTTTGACACCATAGAAATTTCATCAATGACCAGCCATTTGAGGGAACGCCATTCAACACTTTCCCCCTGTAGTCTTTTCACGATCTTTCTTTGATAAGTTATTCGGTTGTCATGTACCCTAACGGCTCCTGGTGCATGTAAACTCCGTCGATAGGTGTGAAGACCTCGAATTTACCTATGAATTATACCTCTGAGGTGCCAGATGAAGGTCTCGTTATCTGATTAACCTTCTAAATTACGAGATCAACATGAGTAGCAATGCGCAAGTGCTAAACAACAAGATATAAATGTTAAGTAACTGGCATAAAAAAGTTCATAATTAAGAAATAGGCACTGCCGATAGTAAAACGATCTAGGTATTCATCAGGTTTATTACCGCTACGTGGCGATTAGGTGGTCTCCTACGCCGATGCCAGGTATCAAACCCGTTCATCTAGGGCAACCCGGAAGATAAGGGCCTGGTCATCGATTAGAAAGTATGAAAAATAAGTCATTGGGTCTGTGCCCAATGACTTATTTTTCATTTCATAGAGTTTTCATTTCATATTCTCTTCTTTATTTCATAGAGCATTTTTAGTAAGCCGAAGAACTTTTTATTGTCAGTTTCCAAAGTTCGATATTTTTTTCATGCGAGCAGCATCTCTTGTCGTTCTACCCATGTCCAAATAGAGAAACAAAAATATTTAATTAAAAAATAAAGCTATTAAATCTGAAGAAGAATAAATGTAATATATATATAAAGAATTTTCACAAAAAACCTGTGTTTTTAATGTACACACAAATCTGGACAAAAGCATTTACTTATCAAAATAACATCTTTAAAAGTTTCTTTAAAAGTTCGTAATTTCCTCCAAAAGGATCATGCAAAAATTGTAACTCAAAAAAAAAAAAAAAAAAAAACTAAAAAGTGAAAAATAAACTTTTTTACCAAAAATAAAACCGACTTCAAAAACTACTACAAAGTAAAAAATAATTTTTTTACATAATTGTTAATAAGAAATTAAATTAAGAGCATTGTATTTACCATGCGTATTATTATATTTATGTACATTAATTTGATTTTTTGGGGTCGGTGCCAGCCAAGCCAAGTTCAAAATTAAAATTGTTTATCCAAAACAAATCGTAACAAGATTCAGCAAAACCGTTTAGGAAAAAAATTCCATTCTCAATCAATTCTGACACCATCCTGCATTTGAAAATCTGTGTTTGGCTACGATTTTTTTACATAATATCCTGTATAAACGCATTAATTTTAAAATAACCCTTAATTTAGCACACATAATTACAACTAATCTCACTTGAAAATACACGTTTATAAATTGAGATGAAATGTTTCAAAAATGGTAAAATTCAAATTTTTTAACTAAATAACAAATCGTAAAAAAAACTCGTAGATATTTGGATGTGTATCTGTTGGATAATTATACTTAACTTCGTTTGGCTGGCACCGACTCCAAAAAATCAAATTAATGTACATAAATATAATAATACGCATGGTAAATACAATGCTCTTAATTTAATTTCTTATTAACAATTATGTAAAAAAATTATTTTTTACTTTGTAGTAGTTTTTGAAGTCGGTTTTATTTTTGGTAAAAAAGTTTATATAGTCACACTATGATTTTTATAATTCCTCTTTTCGAAGATATTTTTGTACATAATTCATATATTAATCTAGTTTTTATCCCAGTCACTGGTACAAAACCTGTGAAACCAGTTTCCAACAATAAAAGGGCAAACGCAGGGATAAATATATCTGTTACATCGTAATAATATCCTAAGCCAGCTCTTAACCCGACGGTACTTCTTTAATATTTAATCCAATCTGCATTAAAGAGGCCTGCCAATCTGCATTAGAGTAGTTAACATATTGCCGCAAAAATTAGCAACCTACATTTTTTATAATTCTTCTTATAGAAAAAAATTTTGTATGTAATTTTGATAATTTTTTATCCCAGTCACTGGTAAATCTGTAAAACCAGTTTTCCAACAATAAAAGCAAACACAGGGAAAGTTATTTCTGTTGCATCGTATTAATATATCCATAGCCAGCGCTTAACTCGACGTTAACGGTTTAATGTTTAATCAAATCTGCATTAGAGGGGTCTACTCAGCCCAAGTGTTAACATATTGGCCACAACCGTTATTTTATAGTCACACTATGATTTTCATAATTCCTCTTTTAGAAGATACTTTTGTACGTAATTCATATAAATTAATCTAATTTTTATCACAGTCACTGGTGTCACCTGTAAAAACAGGTTTCCAACAACAAAATGGCAAACACAGGAAAAGTTTATTTCTGTTACATCGTAATTATATCCTAAGCCATCACTTAACCCGACGGTAATGGTTTAATGTTTAATCCAACCGGCACTTAAAGCACCAAATCAGCCTAGTGGTTAGCATATTGGCCACAAAATGATGAACTTGGACTGATGTCGGCAGGTTCGAAACAACGAGATCTGGGCGGGTTGAAAGGGCAACATTTTCGATGTTCTGCTTGTACGATA
The DNA here is from genome assembly GCA_963932465.1 of Maratus speciosus. Lineage (NCBI taxonomy): Eukaryota > Metazoa > Arthropoda > Arachnida > Araneae > Salticidae > Maratus > Maratus speciosus. The sequence continues at coordinate 429,657,997 of OZ010797.1, read as the reverse complement.
AGGATAATCGAGTCATTTTCCTTTCCTCCCTAAAGTCATTCTTCTTATATTCTATAGAAGGTGTACCTTCAGGAAGGCCAAATGACCAATTTATAGGGCCAATTCTAATCGATTCTTAAGAAAATCCCATCCCATCCCGATCCGCACTGGACTTTACTTTCAAAAAAATCAAGTAGTCATGCTTACTTGTGAAAATAATTATTTCCGAATATTAGTATTCGTTTTATTTAATCGCAGAATTTCTATAATTAACTAAAGCGAATCTTTTAATCCGGAAATAATGATATCCAAAAATACGCACTGGTGGAAAACTTGAATCATGGTACATTTCTTTTATTTTCTTTGTTTCATAGCTGTGTATGATAATTTTGACAGTTCTAATCCCTTTTTTTTTAATTTCATTCATCAGGTCGAGCTGTGACGATTACTGCCCACCTGAAGACGTCGACTTTATCCAGGATCTTGTACTACAAATGCTGAAGAATGTCTAGAGATATTGACGTTAAAATGGATTTTGAAACTGGAGAAACTAAAGAAGAAACATCATCTTGATTATGTGATCCATTTTAGCTAAAAGCATGTAGATTTTTTTCCACAACTGTTTGTGTGTTCTTATCAGAGTTAGTGGGGTTTTTTTTATTTTAAAAAAATCAAAATAATCGGATTTTTTTTTTTTACCTCACGCAATATTGTTATTTTATATGACTTAATTTATAAAATAAAAATGATTCACATGGAAACACACACATGCATGTTATAAGTATTACCAACATTAATATTAAACATGATTACACAATTTACATAAATGATTAAAATTGTAACATTTTAGGCTATCAAAATTGTTTATTATACAAAATGCATGAAAAACTACAAGTCAGATGTCAAAAATCAATTCCATCTTAAATATTTTAGTTAAAATAACTGCAGCGCATAAAAATTAAAAAAATTTTTGGAAGCAAGTTAAGGTGTCAACTTTTGTTTTTTATTAATGTGTTTGTAGAGAAAACAAGTTTAGAAACTTTATCAGTTCCTAATTTTTGAATATACTCAACAGAAAGCAGAAAACAATCGTTCTAACTGAAGCAGAGGAAGCTATTGCAGGAGAAAGCTGGTTGCTCATGAATTCTATAAGTTTTTTAGTATCATCCTTTTCGATAAGTGCAACATGTGTCTTCCAACATTTTAAAGGACAGATATTCACTATATCAGATTAGAATTCACTATATTAGATTCAGAATATTGACATTTTCTCAGAGCTTATTCATTTCTCTCCTGCATAATGGGGATTCAAAATATAGGATAATAAATGTGTTGTGCTAAATGCTTGTTTGTAATGAGCAAAGTCATACAATTTTATTTTACTTAAACTAGCAGAATTTTTTCTAAATACTAAGTAATAGGCAAGTAAATATTCCTATATTTAATATATTCCTGTTTAGATTTCCTTACTGTTGCATATTTTGTTTTACAATTTGATTCAAATGAAATTTGAAACTATTTTTTCTAAACTTTACATCGTACTTTACTTTAGGACAAAGATTAAATTTTATCTTTCTAAAAACTGTTTGATTATCAGTATTATATAAAACTAAATTATATTAAAGTACATTAATATGTTTGTTTACATCTTGAGTTTATTTAAAACTAATTTTTAAAAAACTGATTTAAATCAATGCTTTTTTTTAAACCATGATTTTAATCACTATTGAAATCAAGTTCATTTAAATAAACGAAACCGAGCTCTTATTATAAACACTATTACATTAACAATGTATTGTGATGTAATGTAAACATTGTGTTGCATTGTAAACATTTGTTGTTGTATTGTGCATTGCGTGCTCCTTTTTCAAATGTTATTAGCAATAAATGGATTTTAAAATATTTGTTTCTAATTTTATCTTGGAATGCATTGACATCACATACAGTATCAGAGAGCAAATTACTATGCACTTCCAGCACTCTTCGTAATGTCACCATATTTGGCACAAAAAAAGATAAATCAATTGGAAAATTCTTTAAAATACCTTCATTATTGTTTTAAACTAATTAAAAAAACGCGGTGTTTGGATTGAAGTGGGACGTTCGGTATATTTGACTGAATGAGCGGATTTCAGCTGTGGTTTCCTATACAAAAATTATTTGTCGTGGTATATTTTCTATCATCTCTTAGACGTCTCTACGGGCGTCTTTTTTGCTTATGTATTATCCATTCACAATGCCTTAGCATTGTGAATGGATAGTACTTAAGCAAAAAAGCAGCAAAAAAGACGCCCGTCTGACATTGGTCTTAAAGTTTGCCCGTTTTTAAAAATAACGTTTATACCTATTATTCCAATAGTTTATTTATCATACTTTAGTGATACCGGGTGTCCTAAAATAGACCCTCTGGTTTTAAAATTCAATAACTGCAAATGGTGTCAGCTATTTAAAAAATTCTTCCAAGAGGGTTATGTAAGATTCCAGAAATTTCTTTACTGCGATTCCCATTTTTAGTTAAAAATAGCAGCAATAGATGGCGCTGGAAACAATAGGTTGCAAATTTACGCCTGATTTTTCGGCCTTTCTCTTCTCCCAGCATTGATGCGAATAAGGACTTTAAATATATGAATCCCTAAACCCTAAGAACAAGATTTTATTGGCGTCTGCGACCCACTTCATATATTTAACTTCCTTCTTTTGCTTACATGCTGGTGGAAGAGAGAAGACAAAAACTTAGACCTCAATTTAGCGCCTATTGCTTGCAGCGCCATCTATTGCTGCTATTTTAAATTAAAATCGAGAGTTGCAGTAAAAAAACTCTTAACGTCTTACGTAACCCTCCTGCAAGAATTTTTTTAATAGCTGTCACCGTTTGCAAGTTACTGAATTTTAAAATCAGTTAGTCCGTTTTAGGAAACCCGGTATAGGGGAGACTGTGGAGAGTTGACCCATTTTTTACAAAATGATTTTTTATTTTTTAAATATTAAACCTAGAATAAAGTTTCACATATCATTTTATTCGTTACTAGCAAACACCGCGGCTTTGCTCGTGTAATATTTGAAATATGCCAAGTGATATTTATATGTCTAATTTTTATTAAAAGGTACTAACTAAATTTTTATTTTATTAAAAGGTAATATTTTATTTTATTAAAAGGTTTTTTTATTAAAAGGTACTTATTACTTTTAGGAATAATTCAAAAATTACTATTTAAAACACAGTTTGAATAAGATCATTATTACACTGCATTGGGCAGAAATGAGACAAATTAATAAAACGAAATACCGTGTATACTCGCGTATAAGTCGACCCTAAATTTGAGAGGAAAAACAGACTGAATACCAGTATTTAAAAAAAGTTATCTTCTTGTTATCTAAATGCAGAATTTGCTGACATTAAATAAGACGAAGATAGATACAAGAAAATATTGGTATGAAACACATTTTTTCCACGATTTTAGGGGTCGACTTATACGCGAGTATATACGGTAAAACTAAATAAATGATAATTTAGAAAATATTTTGAAACTTTTATGCTCAATTAATACGCTCATTTCAGTATTCATTTGAAGTTTCAATTTTTTAGAAACCATCTTCTTACATCTTAAAATTAACCATCATGTCAAATTCCAAGTCCTACCACCTCTCTCAACATACAGGGCTGCGTTGAAATAGGAACTGTCACCATTAATTTGCCAACATTAATTTTGAAATCGGTTTGTTATTTCCTAATATTCCACAGAAACGTATTTTAGAAAAATTTTAAAGGCCTTTTTTAGAACGTTTGTTGTTCCTGTGAACTCCAGGTGGTAGAATCATCGGCATAAATATAGCCTGTGTAGAATCAGAGACTGTTACCATTGATTCGCAACTATTACTTTTATAATCGGTTTATATTCCCTGAAATTGCATAGAAATCGTAATTTAGGACATTTTTAGAATGCTTTTCGCACCTCAACTTCGCTTCACCCCTTTTTAATTCGAATTTATTTTCGACAGTCCTCGAGGGCACTTATATTTTATAAGTAACTACCATGCCATATTTAAAGTTTCTAGACTTTTCAGTATCACAGAAATCGCAATTTAGAAAGTTTTTAGCTCCTGCAACCCTCTGGTGGTAGTGGCACAGACAAATATAGCCTATGTTTGAACATAATATATAGCTTATGTTTGAGCAGGTTCTATCACCAACAATTTGTCATCATTATTTTTTTAATCGGTTTGGTATTTTATAAGTTTGCTTAAAAATTGTAAATTATAATGCTTTTCGCTCACTTCATCTTTTTAAATTTGGAATTTTCTTTCGACTGTTCTTAGAAAGCAGTTGCATCTTGTAAGTAAATACCATGCCATACTTCAAAGTGTTAGACCCCTCAGTTGTGCAAAAAAACGCAAATTAGAACATGTTTTGCTTTTGCAACCCTCAGATGGTAGTGAGAGTAATATAAAATATAACCTATGTTATAGCAGGGACTGTCACCATTATGCAATTAATGATTTGCAACCATTACTTTTCAAATAGTTTTGGTATTTCCTGAGATTGAGTAAAAATCGCAATTTAGAACGTTTTTAGAACGCTTTTCGCGCATTTTCACCCCTTTTAAACTTCGAATTGTTTAAGAACTGTTCTTAGAAATCCTTTATATCTAATAAGTAGCTAATATTTTAAATTTCACATTTCTAGGCCCTTCAGTAACGCAAAAATCGCATTTTTAGAACGTTTTTTGCTCCTGCACCCCTTTCAGGTAGTGGCACTGACATAAAACATAGCCTATGTTGGAGCAAGAGTTGTCACCGTCATTTTGACACCATTATTTTTTAAATCGGTTTGGTATTTCCTGAGATTATGTAGAAATCACCATTTAGAATGTTTTTTAGAATGCTTTTTGTGCATTTTCACCCCTATTAAATTTCGAATTGTTTAAGAACTGTTCTTAGAAATCCTTTATATCTAATAAGTAGCAAATATTTCAAATTTCATATTTCTAAGCCTTTCAGTAACACATAAATCGCATTTTTAGAACTTTTTTGACCCTGCACCCCCTTTGGGGTAATGGCACTGACATAAAACGTAGCCTATCTTAGAGCAAGCGTTATCACCATCATTTTGACACCAATATTTTTTAAATCGGTTTGATATTTCGTGAGATTGTGTAGAAACTACCATTTAGAAGGTTTTTTAGAACGCTTTTAGTGCATTTTCAACCCTTTTAAATTTCGAATTGTTTAAGAACTGTTCTTAGACATCATTTATATCATATAAGTAACTAATATTCCAAATTTCATATTTCTAGGTCCTTCAGGAACGCAAAAATCGCATTTTTAGAACGTTTTTTGCTCCTGCACCCCCTTTGGGGGAGTGGCACCGACATAAAATATAGCCTATGTTCTAAGTTGGACTAACACCATAATTTTGATACCATTAATTTTGGAATCGGTTCGATAGTCCCAGAGCTTACCTCTTACAAATAAACAATTCTTACCTCTTTATAATATTAGTATAGATACAATCAGTTATCAAAATAAAACTGCGACCTAGTGAAATATATAAGAAACTTGAAAAATGATTGATTTTAATCATGAGATGGGTCAAGACTCCCCACATGTGGGAGGCCTGACCCACTTTATTTTACATCGAAGTATTGGTTAAAAGAAATAAAATCAATTTAAAAAAGGCAGAATAACTTTTTTCTACATGGTTCAATTATTATTAAAAATTATTTGAAGAAATGTGATGAGTAAACAAACCTGCTTAGACGGAATTCAAGGCAAGGGAGAAAATTTCCGTTTTAAACACCCAGTTTTTATGACGCCCGACCTGGCAGCACTCACATAGTTTGGCTTCATCTTATTGTGTTCATCTTTGTGAAATTTGTCTACATACATTCATAAAGTGTTTCGGTCAGTGTTATTTTTTTTTGCAGAGGCATAAACACTTAACATTTCTTAAGACTGCTTTCATCCTTTCTAGTCTTTTGCACTCTTTCTATTTACCTACTATAGGTACTATTAAATGAAATAAAAGTTCTTATCAACTTTTCAATTTATATTTCATTAACTTTTTTCTTCCTTCTACAGCAATTTTTCACATTTCTCTTTAATTCATTTTAAACATTTGCCTTTTTATCACTTCATTTTACTATAGCTTTACAGAATAAATTTACATTATTTTAGAAATATAACCATTAACCTTTCATTATGTACAGTGTATTATAAAAATATTTCCATAAACAGTTAATGAAGGGAGCTTTGACCATCTGGTCAACCCTCCCTCACATTGATTGGGTCAAGCCTCCCCACCTAGCCACATTTTAAAGTATAGTACATGGTTTTGTTTAGCCTAATTTATTGTACAATCTTTATGTCTGTAATGAAAGCTCAATATTCCTGCATTTTTTAAAACCTACTTATATAATTTCTGTAATATATTTTATCTGAGAAAAACTTACAAAATGTTTCTAAAAAATATACTTTTTTAGCTGAAAACTCTTCACAATTGATTTTTCCACACCTGTTCCAATTATCTGCATGAAACAAAGACTATACTTTGAGCATTTCAGAAGCTTTGGTTGTAACCTATTGGTTTAAACTCTGAAATTCTTTTAAATATGAAAACTGAATGGTGTGTCAAGCCTCCTGTATGGTCAACCCTCCCCTATATTCTAAAGGAACAATACAAAGTGACGAATTTGCACATCATTAAAATGTGCGATTGTAAATCATTAGATTTCCCAGCAAATGACAACTTTAAAGGGAGTATGTATTCCATCTGGTATCTAGTAACTGCTTCAATGCAGTAGCAATGGAACAGTGGATATAGACTGACTTATTCACAAGTCATCAAAATATACGCTGCATATTTTGGAATGCTTTTGCCATTACATACCATACCACTGACAAAATTGCTTTGCACTTACAGTACTTTTCATGGTGTCACTATATTTCACACAAAACAAGACAAGGCTCTTAAAAATTTCGATAAAATATCTTCATTATTGTTAAAATTGTAAAAAAAATTTTGGATTTGGATTGGAGCGAAACACCCTGTATATTTTTGACGGGATATGTGGATTGCGAATCTGGTTTCTTATACAATTTTGTTGTTGTTGTTGTTGTAATGTACAGTCGTGGGAAAAAAAAAGTAAACACCCCCTACTAACTCCTCAACAAATTATCTTAGACGAAAGTTACTGGTACTGAACGATTGGAAATAAAGTTTACTTTTAAATGACGTATATAAAATTTGCTTAGGGGGTCATCTACATATTAAAACGAACACAAACTTCATTTTTTTCAAAGGCAATACCCAATTTTAATAAGTTATTTCAAATCTTCGGTTCAAACTATGCCTAGACACCAAATTTCAAGTCATTTCAATGATAAGTTTTTGAATTATAAACATTCAAAATTGAGTGCTTCTAATGTTAAATTACATTTTCATATTTTTATTTATAACTTCTGAAATTATGATCCTAATGTTTTAATTTTATGTGTAGCAATAATACTAATATACCCAAACATAAATATATTGAATTTGCAATTTTTATAATTTTCTGATATGAATTATGAAATTAATATTAAAAAAATTATGAATTGCAACCTACAATTTTTTTTTTTTTTTTTGTATTCACATCTATTAAGTCCTGCTTTATGGAAATCCAAAATTTCACATTTTTCTTTCAAATAGTTTTCAAATTATGCTTAAAAAACGGCAAAATCATGGTTTAAGGGGCCGTCTATGATAGAAGTGACTAAATATTTTGAAATTTCTTTTGATATCCTGTAATCTAACAGGCTTAATTGACTGTTTAAGGTGCCTTGATCAAGAAGGAAGCTCTCTCGGTTAACAATCGAGTTTCGAACTTCAATTTGGATACAGCCCTTAATATACGCTCGTTTTAAAATAGCTAATTTTTCGGAAAGTTATGGTACGAATTGCATAAAAATTTGTTTTTAGGGTAATTGAAGGGTGTAGAGTTCATTTATGCTGTCATAATTGTGTACTGCTATTGAAAAAAACAAAGTTATGGTTCGTTTTAATATGTAGATGGCCCCCTAAGCAAATTTTATATACATCATTTAAAAGTAGACTTTATTTCCAGTCGTTCGATACCAGTAACTTTCTTCTACGATAATTTGTTGAGGAGTTAGTAGGGGGTGTTTACTTTTTTTTTTCCACGACTGTACATTATCACCTATTAAAGGCTGATTCTTCTTTTTTCAAAATATTTTCCAACCTTTCCTATTATTCTCATAGCATATTTATCCTATTTTACCATACCATTATATTCCTAAAAGAACAATTCAAAGTGAAGAATTTGTACATGATTAACATACGCAACTGTAAATACATTTGACAGAAAATATCAGTATCAAAGAGATCATGTACTTCGTTAATCTAATATCTGCTTTAATGCAGTGGCAATAGAACAAAAGCCCTGAATATAATAAATGTACAGTCGTGGAAAAAAAAAGTAAACACCCCTTACTAACTCTACAAAAAATTATCGTAGAAGAAAGTTACTGGTACCACACGATTGCTAATATAGTCTAATTTTAAATGATGTATATAAAATTTGCTTAGAGGGCCATCTAAATATTAAAACGAATCATAACTTTGTTTTTTTTTCAATAGCAGTACACAGTTCTGGCAGCATGAATGAACTCTACACCCTTCAATTAGCCTAAAAACAAATTTTTGTGCAATTCGTACGATAAGTTTCCGAGAAATTAATTGTTTTAAAACGAACGTATTTTAGGGGCTGTATCCAAATTGAAGTTCTGTACTCGATTGTTGACCGAGAGAGCCTCCTTCTTGATCAACGCATCTTATGGACACTCAAGCAGTCATTGAAAATTGCTAGATAGGATAGCATAGGAAATTTTAAAATATCTAATCACTTCTAATATAGACGGCTCCTTAAACCATCATTTTGCCATTTTTAAAGCATAATTTGAAAACTACTTGGAAGAAAAATGTGAAATTTTGGATTTTCAGAAATCAGGACTTAATAAATACTCCATCAAAAAAATTGTAGGTTGCAATTCATAATTTTTTCGAATATTAATTCCATAATTCATAATTCATATCATAAAATTATAAAAATTCCAAATTCAACGTATTTTATGTTTCGGTATTTTAGTATTATTGCAACACAAATTTAGCACATTAGGAGTATAATTTCAGCACTCAATACTGAATGTTTATAATTCAAAAACTTATCATTGAAATGACTTGAAATTTGATGTCTAGGCATAGTTTGAATCAAACATTTAAAATATCTTGTTAAAATTGGGTATTGCCATTGAAAAAAATGAAGTTTGGGTTCGTTTTAACATGTAGATGGCCCCCAAAGCAAATTTTATATGCATCATTTAAAACTAGACTTTATTTCCAATCGTTCGGTACCAGTAACTTTCTTCGACGGTAACTTGTTGAGGAGTTAGTAGAGGGTGTTTACTTTTTTTTTTACACGACATATTGTAAATACGTACATATGTACATAAACCGGACTAATTCATAAGCCATCAAGCATACGCTTGACTAGACGCTGCATATTTCGGAAGTTTATCGACATTACATACAATGTCACGAAAAACATTTCTATATATTTATAGCACTTTTCGTAATGTGACCGCACTTCACACAAAACAAGGTGAGTCTGTTGAAAATTTCGCTAAAATATCTTCGTAATGATAAACCAAACTCCGGGTTTGGATTGGATTGAAGCACCTTGTATTTGGGACTGAATAAATGGATTGCGATTCTGGTTTCTTTCACAAAAATATTTCGTTTATAATGTACTCTTAAGTTTGTCTCTTCTTTTTTTAAATACACCATATGCCTTTTATTTTAATGGCATAATTATACTAATTTACTATACTATTATAATCCTTTTTAAAAAATTCAAAGAGACGAATTTATACATCATTAAAATGCACGGTTGCAAATCTTTATGTTAAAGAGAACAGAGAACACCTCAGGTAATCTAGTATCTGCTTTAATGAAGTAGCTATGGGACAAACGCCATGAATATTGACAGACAATAAAACCAACTTATTCACCTGGCCATCAAACCCTCGCTGAATTAGATTCTGCATGTCCCATAATACATTTGACATCATATCAGAGTCGCTGAAAAAATCACTAAGCACTTATACCACTTTTCGTAATGTCACCGCATTTCACCCAAAAGAAGGTAAGTCTTGAAAATGGCTTCATTATTAAAATTAGGTTCAAAATTACGGGTTTGGATTGGGGTGAAACACCATGTATTTTTGGCGAAATAAATTGATTGCGACCCTGGTTTCCCGTACAAAAGTTGTTTGTTGTGATGTACTCTACTAGCCCTTTCACCGTCCGAAGGTTTTGCAGTATTTTTATAAGAATGCTTGTAAATCCCAGGATATATATTTTTTAAATCTCAGTTTGATGCTATAATATCTTTAACATCACTACTTTCTATATAAGGTTCAAAATAGAATTCTGTTTAAAATATTTTGGTCTACAGCCATTTTAACATGATTTCTAGGAACGGAAAAATCCGGGCCAGACGGTTAAAGGGCTAGAGTGGGAGTCAAACTTTGATTTTGTTTTTTTAAATACCCGTATGCCTATAAGTCTGATACCATATTTATCATATGTTACCGTACCATTATATTCCTAAAAGTACATCATTAAAATACACGACTATAAATACAATTTCAAGCAAATGTCAGTATCAAAGAGATCATATACTCCGTTAATCTAGTATCTGCTTTAATGCAGTGGCAATGGGACAAAAGCCCTGAATATAATAGACAGATAATAAGTCGGACTTATTCATAAGCCATCAAGCTCACACTTTACACGCTGCATATTTCGGAATGCGTTCGATTTTACATACAATGCCACTAAAAAATTACTATATACTTACAGCACTTTTCGTAGTGTGATCGAACTTCACACAAAACAAGGTGAGTCTGTTGAAAATTTCGCTAAAATATCTTCGTAATGATAAACCAAACTCCGATATTGGATTGGATTGAAACACCCTGTATTTGGGACTGAATAAATGGATTACGATTCTGGTTTCTTTCACAAAAATATTTCGTTTATAATGTACGCTTAAGTTTGTCTCTTCTTTCTTTAAATACCCCATATACCTTTTATTTTAATGGCATAATTATACTAATTTACTATACTATTATAATCCTTTTAAAAAAATTCAAAGGAACGAATTTATACATCATTAAAATGCACGGTTGCAAATCTTTATGTTAAAGAGAACAGAGAACGCCTCGGGTAATCTAGTATCTGCTTTAATGAAGTAGCTATGGGACAAACGCCATGAATATTGACAGACAATAAAACCAACTTATTCACCTGGCCATCAAACCCTCGCTGAATTAGATTCTGCATGTCCCATAATACATTTGACATCATATCAGTGTCGCTGAAAAAATCGCTATGCACTTATACCACTTTTCGTAATGTCACCGCATTTCACCCAAAAGAAGGTAAGTCTTGAAATTGGGTTCATTATTAAAATTAGGTTCAAAATTACAGCTTTAGATTGGAGTGAAACACCATGTATTTTTGACGAAATAAATTGATTGCGACCCTGGTTTCCCGTACAAAAGTAGCTTGTTGTGATGTACTCTACTAGAGTGGGAGTCAAACTTTGATTTTGTTTTTTTAAATACCCGTATGCCCATAGTTCTGATAACATATTTATCACATGTTACCGTACCATTATATTCCTAAAAGTACATCATTAAAATACACGACTATAAATACAATTTCAAGCAAATGTCACACTGTAAAAAAAAGGGACTAAAATACAGAAATACTACTGGCAATCTAGACGCCAGCACTATTTCCGTATTTAACGGAACTTTTTCCCGGTAAATTACAGAAAAATGTCCGTTAAATTCCCAAAAAAACGGAAATTGTTCTGCAATTTACCGGGGAAAAGTTCCGTTAACCCCTTGAGGGGCAAGTAGTTACGAGTGAAATGCTGAATTCCCTTTGAAATCCTTTTGATATCTTTGAAAAATTCTATTTTAAAATAACTAAAAGCAATTTTAGGGCTTTTTTCCACCAAAGATAGAAAAGTAAAATTTAATAAAATTTTTCTGGTGTAAAACTTCATTAATCGTAGGTGGTATGTAATATATACCGGTGCCCCTCAAGGGGTTAAAATACGGAAATACTACTGGCGTCTAGATTGCCAGTAGTATTTCCGTATATTAGTCCTTTTTTTTTTTACAGTGAGTATCAAAGAGATCATATACTCCGTTAATCTAGTATCTGCTTTAATGCAGTGGCAATGGGACAAAAGCCCTGAATATAATAGACAGATAATAAGTCGGACTTATTCATAAGTCATCAAGCGCACACTTTACACGCTGCATATTTTGGAATGCGTTCGATTTTACATACAATGCCACAAAAAAAAATTACTATATACTTACAGCACTTTTCGTAATGTGACACCCCATATGCTTTTTATTTTAATGGCAGAATTATACTAATTTACCATACTATTATAATCCTTTAAAAAAAATTCAAAGCGACGAATTTATACATCATTAAAATGCACGATTGCAAATCATTACGTTAAAGAGAACGTATTCCGTTAATCTAGTATCTGCTGAAAGAAGTAGCTATTTGACAAAACATCGACTTACTCACCTGGTCATCAAACCCTCGGTGAACTAGACACTGCATATCCCGTAATGCATTTGACATCATATCTGTGTCACTAAACAAATCACTGTGCGCTTATAGCACTTGCACCGAATTTCAAACAAAACAAGGTAAGTGTGTTGAAAATATCTCCATTCTTAAAATTATGTACCAAATTCCAGGTTTGGATTGGACTAAAACACCCTGTATTTTTGGCGGAATAAATGGATTGCGACACTGGTTTCCCGCACAAAAATTGTTTGTTGTAATGTTCTCTACTAGAGTCAAGCTTCTAATCTTCTTTTTCAAAATACAACGCACGCCTATAGTTCTTATAGCATATTTATCCTGTTTTGCCATACCATTACATTCCTAAAAGAACAATTCAAAGTACATCATTAAAATACTGTTAATACATTTCCCAGCAAATGCCATAGTATCAAAGAGATCACATACTCCGTTAATCTAGTTTCTGCTTTAATGCAGTGGCAATTGGGGCAAAAGCTCTCAGTATAATAGACATACAATAATTCGGACTAATTCATAAGCTATGAAGCTCACACTTGACTAGACGCTGCATATTTCGGAATGCATTCGACATTACATGCAATGTCACGAAAAACATTTCTATGTTTTTACAGCACTTTTCGTAATATGAATACACTTCAAGTATGTTGAAAGTTTCGTTAAAATATCTTCATTATTGTTAAAATAATAAACATTCCAGGTTTGGATTGGAATGAAACACCCTTTATTTTTGCTGAATAAATGTATTGCGATTTGCGACTACAAAATTTTTTAATGTAATGTACTCTAGTTTCTCTGACTCTTTTTTTTTTTTTTAAATACTCCATAGGCCTATTATTCTAATAACATATTTATCCTATTTTACCCTACCATTATATTTATAAAAGAACAATTCAAAGTACATCATTAAAATACACGACTGTTAATACATTTCCCAGCAAATGTCACAAAACAAAAGAGATCACATCCGTTAATCTAAGTATCTGCTTTAATGCAGTGGCAATGGGGCAAAAGCTCTTAATATTATAGACATACAATAATTCGGACTAATTCATAAGCTATGAAGCTCACACTTGACTAGACGCTGCATATTTCGGAATGCATTCGACATTACATTCAATGTCACGAAAAACATTTCTATGTACTTGCAACACTTTTCGTAATGTGAATACACTTCAAGTATGTTGAAAATTTCCTTAAAATATCTTCATTATTGTTAAAATGATAAACAAAATTCCGGGTTTGGATTGGAATGAAACACCCTTTATTTTTGCTGAATAAATGTATTGCGACTACAAAAATTTTTAATGTAATGTACTCTAGTTTCTCTTATAGATTGACTCTCCTCTTTTAAAATACCCTCTAGGCCTATTTTTCTAATTGCATATTTATCCTATTTTACCATTCGTATTCCTAAAAGAGCAATTCAAAGTGACGAATTTGTGCTATCATTACAATACACAATTATAAATCTTTACATTAAAGCGAGCATACACTGAAGCCCTGAATAAAGATAGACATAATAAGATCGACTTATTCACAGGTCATAAAACGTAGTCTGAACTGATAGACTACTAATATTTTAGATGGCATTCGACATCGCATCAGTGTCACTGAGCAGATTATTATGCACTTATGGCTTTTTTCATAGTGTCATCTCATTTCATACAAAACAAGGTACGTCTGCTAAACATTTCAGTAAAATATCTTCATTATTGTTAAAATTATGAACAAAATTCTGAATTTAGATTGGAGTGAAATACGCTGTGTTTTTGACGGAATACATGGATTGAGACTGTTTTCCGAAACAAAAATGTTTGTAGTAATGTAATCTATCATTTAAGTTTGACTCATTTTTTTTAAATACCTCATAGACCTATTATTCTCATAGCATATTTATCCTATTTTACCATACCATATTCCCAAAAGAACACAAAGAAAGGAATTTGTGCATCATTAAAATACACGATTGTACCGGGTGTCCCAAAAATGACTGATGGATTTTAATGCTCAATAACTTGCAAACGGTGACAGATATTAAAAAATATTTTGCAGGAGGGTTACGTAAGATGTCAGGAGATTTTATGCTGAGATTTCCAGTTTTAGTTACAAACAGCAGCGATAGAAGGCGCTGCAAGCAATAGGCGTTAAATCCAGGCTCGTTTTTCTGCCTCACTCTTCTCCCATGTATGATGAGAAATCATATACTCCGCTAATCTAGTGTCTGCTTTAATGCAGTGGCAATGGGACAAAAGCCCTGAATATAATAGACAGATAATAAGTCGGACTTATTCATAATCCATCAAGCGCACACTTTACACGCTGCATATTTCGGAATGCGTTCGATTTTACATACAATGCCACTAAAAAAATTACTATATACTTACAGCACTTTTCATAGTGTGACCACACTTCACACAAAACAAGGTGAATCTTTTGAAAATTTCGCTAAAATATCTTGATTATTGTTAAAATGATAAATCAAACTCCGGGTTTGGATTGGATTGAAACACCTTGTATTTGTGACTGAAAAAATGGATTGCGATTATGATTTCTTTCACAAAAATATTTTGTTTTAATGTACTATTAAGTTAGTCTCTTTTTTTTTAAAACACCCCATATGCCTTTTATTTTAATGTCATAATTATACTAATTTACCATGCTATTATAATCCTTTAAAAAAATTCAAACGGACGAATTTATACATTATTAAAATGCACGATTGCAAATCCTTACGTTAAAGAGAACGTATTCCATTAATCTAGTATCTGCTTTAATGAAGTAGCTATGGGACAAAAGCCCACAATATTCACAGACATCAAGATCGACTTATTCACCTGATCATCAAACCCTCGGTGAACTAGACACTGCATATCCTATAATGCATTTGACATCATATCAGTGTCACTGAACAAATCACTGTGCGCTTATAGCACTTGCACCGAATTTCAAACAAAACAAGGTAAGTCTGTTGAAAATATCTTCATTCTTAAAATTATGCACCAAATTCCAGGTTTGAATTTGAGTGAAACACCCTGTATTTTTGACGGAATAAATTGATTGCGACACTGGTTGCGACACACAAAAATTGTTTGTTGTAATGTTCTCTACTAGAGTCAAGCTTCTAATCTTCTGTTTCAAAATACAACGCACGCCTATAATTCTTATAGCATATTTATCCTGTTTTGCCATACCATTATATTCCTAAAAGAACAATTCAAAGTACATCATTAAAATACACGACTGTTAATACATTTCCCAGCAAATGTCATAGTATCAAAGAGATCACATACTCCGTTAATCTAGTATCTGCTTTAATGCAGTTGCAATGGGACAAAAGCTCTTAAGAGCCTACTTCAGTCAAATCAAAAGACGCGTTCGCTAATGCTAATCCTATGGTAGAAATTTATAAAGATATCTCGGTCGCATTTCAATATTTTTAAAGGATTTTTTTGTATTGGATAACTGAGTTCGATCTGTATGCAGACCGTTTTTTTGTTTTTTCGATTTTGGTTGCAGATTTTTTTTATGAGGATGCTTTTACTTTCGAAACCGGTTCCGAAAATGAAAGTGTCCTCATTAAAAATACCTGCAAAGAAAATCGAAAAAGTAAACAACGGTCTTTGTATAGATCGATCTCAGTTATCCAATACAAAAAAAATCATTTAAAAATATTGAAATGCGACTAAGATATCTTTATAAATTTCTTCCATAAGATTAGCATTAGCGAACGCGTCTTTTCATTTGACTGAAGTAGGCTCTTAATATATAGACATACAATAATTCGGACTAATTCATAAGCTATAAAGCTCACACTTGACTACACGCTGCATATTTCGGAATACATTCGACATTACATGCAATGTCACGAAAAACATTTCTATGTACTTGCAGCACTTTTCGTAATGTGAATACACTTCACGTATGTTGAAAATTTCATTAAAATATCTTCATTATTGTTAAAATAATAAACATTCCAAGTTTGGATTGGAATGAAACACTCTTTATTTTTGCTGAATAAATGTATTGCGATTTGCGACTACAAAAATTTTTAATGTAATGTACTCTAGTTTCTCTTATAGATTTACTCTTTTTTTTAAATACTTCATAGGCCTATTATTCTAATAACATATTTATCCTATTTTACCCTATTTTACCCTACCATTATGTTTATAAAAGAACAATTCAAAGTACATGATTGAAATACACGACTGTTAACACATTTCCCAGCAAATGTCATAGTATCAAAGAGATCACATACTCCGTTAATCTAGTATCTGCTTTAATGCAGTGGCAATGGACCAAAAGCTCTTAATATAATAGACATACAATAATTCGGACTTAATTCATAAGCTATGAAGCTCACACTCGACTAGACGCTGCATATTTCGGAATTCATTCGACATTACATAATATGTCACGAAAAACACTTCTATGTACTTACAGCACTTTTCGTAATGTGAATACACTTCACGTATGTTGAAAATGTCGTTAAAATATCTTCCATATTGTTAAAATAATAAACATTCCAGGTTTGGATTAGAATGAAACACCCTTTATTTTTGCTGAATAAATGTATTGCGATTTGCGACTACAAAATTTTTTAATGAAATATACTCTAGTTTCTTTTATAGATTGACTCTTCTTTTTTTTAAATACTCCATAGGCCTATTATTATAATAACATATTTATCGTATTTTACCCTACCATTGTATTTCTAAAAGAACAATTCAAAGTACATCATTAAAATACACGACTGTTAAAACATTTCCCAGCTAATGTCATAGTATCAAAGAGATCACATACTCCGTTAATCTAGTATCTGCTTTAATGCAGTGGCAATGGACCAAAAGCTCTTAATATAATAGACATACAATAATTCGGACTTAATTCATAAGCTATGAAGCTCACACTCGACTAGACGCTGCATATTTCGGAATTCATTCGACATTACATAATATGTCACGAAAAACACTTCTATGTACTTACAGCACTTTTCGTAATGTGAATACACTTCACGTATGTTGAAAATGTCGTTAAAATATCTTCCATATTGTTAAAATAATAAACATTCCAGGTTTGGATTAGAATGAAACACCCTTTATTTTTGCTGAATAAATGTATTGCGATTTGCGGCTACAAAATTTTTTAATGAAATATACTCTAGTTTCTTTTATAGATTGACTCTTCTTTTTTTTAAATACTCCATAGGCCTATTATTATAATAACATATTTATCGTATTTTACCCTACCATTGTATTTCTAAAAGAACAATTGAAAGTACATCATTAAAATACACGACTGTTAAAACATTTCCCAGCTAATGTCATAGTATCAAAGAGATCACATACTCCGTTAATCTAGTATCTGCTTTAATGCAGTGGCAATGGACCAAAAGCTTTTAATATAATAGACATACAATAATTCGGACTAATTCATAAGCTATGAAGGTCACACTGACTAGACGTTGCATATTTCGGAATGCATTCGACATTACATACAATGTCACGAAAAACATTTCTATGTAACTTGCAGCACTTTTCGTAATGTGAATACATTTCAAGTATGTTGAAAATTTCGTTAAAATATCTTCAATTAAAATATCTTCGTTAAAATAATAAACATTCCAGGTTTGCATTGGAATGAAACACCCTTTATTTTTGCTGAATAAATGTATTGCGACTACAAACATTTTTAATGTAATGTACTCTAGTCCCTCTTATAGAATGACTCTCTCTTTTAAAATACCCTCTAGGCCTATTTTTCTAATTACATATTTATCCTATTTTACCATTCGTATTCCTTAAAGAACAATTCAAAGTGACTAATTTGTACTACCATTACAATACACGATTATAAATCTTTACATTAAAGCGAGCATACTCTGAAGCCCTGAATAAAGATAGACGTAATAAGATCGACTTATTCACAGGTCATAAAACGTAGTCTGAACTGATAGACTACTAATATTTTAGAAGGCATTCGGCATCGCATCAGTGTCACTGAGCAGATTATTATGCACTTATGGCTTTTTTCATAGTGTCACCTCATTTCATACAAAACAAGGTACGTCTGCTAAAAATTTCAGCAAAATATCTTCATTATTGTTATAATTATGAACAAAATTCTGAATTTAGACTGGAGTGAAACACGCTGTATTTTTGACGGAATACATGGATTGAGACTCTATTTTCCGGAACAAAAATGTTTGTAGTAATGTACTCTATCATTTAAGTTTGACTCTTTTTTTTTTAAATACCTCATAGACCTATTATTCTAATAGCATATTTATCCTATTTTACCATATCATATTCCTAAAAGAACACAAAGAAAGGAATTTGTGCATCATTAAAATACACGATTGTACCGTGTGTTCCAAAAATGACTGATGGATTTTAAAATTCAATAACTTGCAAACGGTGACAGATATTTAAAAAAAAATTTGCAGGAGGGTTATGTAAGATGTCAGAAGATTTTATGCTGAGATTCCCAGTTTTAGTTACAAATAGCAGAGATAGAGGGCGCTGCAAGCAATAGGCGCTAAATCCAGGTTCGTTTTTCTGCCTCACTCTTCTTCCATGCGAAAAAAAGGAGATTAAAGTGTTTTGAATGGATCCCGAAGTACCAAAAATTGGGTGTGGAATGAGCACCTACTTCTCGCAGCGCCATCTATTGTTTCAAATTCGAACTAAAATCAAGAATCACAGTAAAAAAACTCCTATCATCATACATAACCCTCCTGCAAGAATTTTTTTAATATCTGTTTCAGTTTGCAAGTTATTGAAATTTAAAATCCGTCAGTCATTTTTGGGACACCCGGTAAATATTAACATTAACCCGGTTAACCCGGTAACATTAAAGAGTGCATACTCCATTAATTTAGTATCTGCTTTAATGCAGTAGCAATATGGGACAAAAGCTTTTAATATAGACACGCAATAAGATCGACTTGTTCACAGGTCATCAAACCTCACTGAACTAGACAATTCACATTTCAAAATACATTTGATATATCAGTTTCAATGAGCAAATCACTATGTACTTACAACACTTTTCGTTACAAAAGAAGATAAATTTGTTGCAAATTCCGTTAAAATATCTTCCTTATTAATAAAATTACGAAAAAAATTCGAAGTTTGGATTGGTGTGAAACACTGTATTTTTGACGGAATAAAAGAATTTCGGATCCTGGTGTCCTGTACAAAAATTTTTTGTTGTAATGTTCTCCTCTACCACCTCTTAAAATTTGAAGCTTCTTTTTAAAAATACCCCGTAGGCCTATCTATATTATAAAGGATAAACACATCTGTGCGTAGCGCATACGTCATTCTGCGAATGGCAACAATTTGAAATTTGAAATAAAATTTTAGTTTTGCAATTTTTTCTGCTGCAAATTTTTAAACTTCTAAACATCGCACATTTTAAATTTTGACACCGTCGTGTAACGAAAAAAATGCTATTTTAAATGAAATTTGTTTGAAAGCTGTATCTCAGTTTAATTTTGAGATATTAATTTTTTTGTAGTTTTTAATACATTTTTTGTACATGTGGCAACTGAAGAACTCCATTTCTGTTGAAAGTCATGGAGGGTTGAAAGTAAAGGGAAACTAATAACGGAAGAAAGAAAATATTTTATTACTGTACCTTTTTTGTTGCCATTTTCTCATAAAAACTGAAAAAATAAATTGAAATTAAAGTACTTGCTATGTCAGCAATTTTTTAAATTTCTAAATATCACAAATTTTCAATTTTTAAACCATCAAATAGAGAAAAAAATGTACTTTCAAATGCAATTTGTTTGAAAATTGTATCTTAATTGACTGCGTTATTATGGTTTTTAAAATAACTAGTTATTCTAATAGCATATTTATCCTATTTTACCCTAACATTATATCCCTAAAAGAACAATTCAAAGTGACAAATTTGTATTATCATTAAAATACAAGATTGTAAATCATTACATTAAAGAGAGCATACTCCGTTAATCTAATGCGTTAATCTAATGTTAAGCTTTAATGCAGTAGCAATGGGTCAAAATCCCCGAATAAAGTCAGACAAAATAAGACCGACTTATTCACTGGTCATAAAACGTAGGCTGAACTAGACGCTGTATATTTCAGAATGCATTCGACACCAGATCAGTGTCAATTGGCAAATTATTATGCCATTATTGCACTTTTCATAATGTCACCGCATTTCGTATAAAAAAGGGTAAGTCTTTTAAAAAAAGTCATCAAAATATCTTCATTTATTATTAAAGTTATGGACAAAATTCTGAATTTAGTTTGGAGTATGAAATACTCTGTATTTTTGACGGAATAAATGGACTGAAACTCTGGTTTCCTGAACAAAAAAGTTTGTTATGTAAGGTAATCTACCATTTAAGTTTGACAAAAAATTTTATGTCCCCCGTATGCTTATTATTCTAGTAGCATATTTATCCTATTTTACCATACCATTATATTCCTAAAAGAAAAATTCAAAGTGAAGGATTTGTACATCATTAATATACACGACTGTACATTTCCCAGAAAATGTCAGTATCAAAGAGATCATATACTCCGTTAATCTAGTATCTGCTTTAATTCAGTGGCAATAGTACAAAAGCCCTTAATATAATAAACAGACAATAAGTCGGACTTATTGATAAGCTATGAAGCGCACACTTGGCTAAAGTGCGTCTCATAAATATAAAGACACTGATATTTTCAAAATAATATTTTAATAATTCGGTATTTAAAATTATGTTTATGCATATAATAAAAAGCATGTACTAAAAAACATTTTGCAGTAAATTAAATTAGAATTAAATAATTTCAACTCGAAAATTGATAAATGTAAACAAATTTGCTGTCTCAAAAATATAAAGATATTTTACATACTTTTGAATTATCGTCCAATAAAAGATCCATTTTTATTAATGACAGTAAATCAATATTCTAGCTGGCATGCTGTTTATTAAGTTGTGTAAGTATTTTGACTTTATATCAAACCAACTTCGTTCGATTTCTTTTTTCAACTGAGGGATGTTTGAAAATTGTCTTCCAGATGCATATAGTCTGCGAACGAGAATGCCTCAAAGATTCTCAACTGGATTTAAATCAGGACTACGTGTGGGCCACACCATGACATGAACATTATCATCAGCAAACCATATTTTTGCGAGTCTTGATGTGTGAATCGGTGCAATATCCTGTTGGTACAAATAATTCTGATCACCAAGAGTTTCAGCAATTGGCAACAAGTGAATATCAAGTAGTTCTATATACATTTTAGATGTCTGTTTACCTTCTAGAAAAGCAATATCTGTAGTTCCATTAAAAGAGAAGGCACCCTAAACCATAACAGAACATTTCCCTTTCTACCTACTGAAGAGGGTTCGAGGTTCACGTCTTAAATCGTGCGAGTAGGAATTCTAACCATCTGCGCTATCCAAGTTAAATCTCTTTTCATCTGAAAAATATCTTACATCCATTCGTCCTTCCAATGCATATGATCTTTAGCCCAGAGTAGCCTCCGTTCTTTGTGTTCTATTTTCAGTAAAGGAAATCTACACATGTACCGGCTCACAATATTTTTGCTTTATTTTATACGACGATGTGCTGTGTCCTTTCAGACCACACCATAAACTCGTTGAGAAACTTATCGGAGTGACATTTTTTGCGACAAAACAAGTTGCATGATCTTACGATCGAGTCTTTGACTATATTTTTCTCGGCCTGCCAGATCGTTTTCTCGAATATAACTTGTAAGTTTTTGATAATTTTTTATAAAGTGCAGCTCTGCTTCTCCCAGTTTTTTTACATATTTGAGAAACTGTTAAGCCATTAGCTTTAAATCCAAGTATTTTGCAAATCTCATCTTTAGAAATTTCAATGTTCTGCGGCATCTTTACAATTGAAACAAGTCAAAAAACTTTGCTCATTTAGGTAACTTAAAGTGTATTTCTGCGCGTTTTCATTATTTCTGAACGCGTGCATTCGAAAAAAAATGCATATGAAGCAGTTTTAAATTTGTCTTTATATTTATGAGACAGCATAATTTTTTATTTGTTTTATTATTCGAGTCGAAATTATTTTATTTAAATTTAAACCCCTATAACAGATTCATTTCACTGTTCTTAATATGTGGTATAAAATGTAATTTTTTGTAACTGAATTAATAAAATGTTATTTCTAAAACATCTGTGTCTTCATATTTATGAGACGCACTGTAGACGTTGCATATTTCGGAATGCATTCGACATCACCATTACAATATCACGAAAAACATTTCTATGTACTATACAGCACTTTTCGTAATGTGAACGCACTTCACAAGAAAAAAGGCAATTCTGTTGAAAATTTCATTAAAATATCTTCATTATTGTTAGAATGATAAACAAAATTCCGGGTTTGGATTGGAATGAAGCACCGTTTATTTTTGCCGAATAAATGTATTGCGACTACAAAAAATTTTAATGTAATGTACTCAAGTTCCTCTTATAGATTGACTCTTCTTTTTTAAAATACTTCGTAGGCCTATTATTCTAATAACATATTTATCCTATTTTATCATACCATTATATTCCTAAAAGAACAATTCGAAGCGACAAATTTGTATTATAATTAAAATACACGATTGTAAATCATTACATTAAAGAGACTATACTCCGTTAATCTAGTATCTGCTTTAATACGGTAGCAATGGAACAAAAGCCTTGAATATAGACGAACAATAAGACCGACTTATTCACAGGTCATCAAACGTACGAGGTGCTTAATGAATTATTTGGTTCCACGTACCCAATCTCAATAACGCTGAGTGGATAGCACGGTCATCAGCTAGATGAAGTAGTCCACTCCCTGCAAATAATGACCCCTACTATCTCTCTCGCGATAGAGTCATCAAGTGAGTTTGTCTCTCCTAAGAGATATTAACTACAATATGTGACGCAGATTAACAGAAAATATAGTGGACACCGTATTTTTGGTGATAAAGCTGATGGAAATAAAAGCAAGTAAAAGAAGCATAGATTCAGCTTGATAATGAAGCGTTTTTTCTTACCTATGTTTTAGCGAGTCTTTGCATGAAAAATATATTTCGATAACATTTTTTATTGGGTCTACATCTATCTGTCTATTTGCATACTGACCTATATCTATAAATGCATTTATCTGTAAGTCTAATTAACCTGATAGCTTGTACCGATTTTTAAGGAGACAGTTTACCTCAAAATTGGTCAAAAAGTCTATTTTTTTTTCTTTTTGGAATACTAAGCAGTCTCAGGATTCTTAAAGCTTTAAAATTTTCAAAATTTTAATTTTTTTAGGTGTTAACCTCCTATTTTTTCTGGACATTTTGATATAATTGTTTCCTTGAAATTTCCATTAGAACAGAAGTTATGGCTTTTAGACTTATACCCGCTCAATAGCTGAAGTGGCGTTTCCGAAATTTTGAAGTTAGTTTTCTACAAATGACGTGTACGGGCATAACGCGTACGATATCTCAAAAACTTCAAAATATTTTTTCATGATAATTTCAAAACATATGTTTCATGTTAGTCTGTATAAACTGAACCTAAAATTTCCATTTAATTGTTAAAAAATATATTTTTTTGTAATGTGATTATATTGTTAAAATTTTCTAAATTTGCATTAGCTAAATACAACTTTGTATTAAAAATATAAAAATGCTTTAAATACAAATAGGTTCAGGGTAATTATTACAATCTGAAGTATAAGTAAGCACCAACATTTTCCTTTTAGTTGCCAAATTTATTTTGTAATCCTGCACGTAATCTATTATGCCGATTTTCTGCTCGCCAAATGTCTGACAGTTTGGAGCCCGCTGTAAATGCAAATTCTGAATCTTGCAATTTTCTTACATATTTGAAATGAAAGAACATACTTATATCTTTTCTCCTACTTAAAATTGCGTCTTAAAATCAAATGCATTTTAAGATATTAAATGTTGAAAATAGTCTTTTTTCTTTCTTTTTTTCCAATTTTAAGAGTTCTGAGACCCCTTAAACAAAAGCCTGTTTAATTGTGAATATTTTGACTCCTCATGTTTACCCATACGGCAATTATATCACGAGATAAAGTAAATTTTGTTAGTACACCCAGCGCAGTTACCCACACAAATTAAAACTTTAACCTTTTATTGACTGAATTATGATTTCACGAATATTTCATCTTCTAAAGTATTTTTCGTGAATTTTTTAAACTAATTTAGGAGATTTACATAATTATTTAATAATTTTTAGAAAGATTGAAGGCTTTAAAAGGATTCATTAAATTTGAATTTATAGGAATTTTGTGTAATATTTATAACCCTACTCAAATCTTTTATTTTAAATATATTTCTTAGTATTTTGTTGAATTAGGAAATCTACAATTATAATGTTCTTACAATAGAAATCTAGAAATATTCCTAAATTGAAAAATCCCTCTCTCCCCCACTCCCAACGCCAAGAAAGCTGAAAACATGCAAAGGCCAAAGAAATCCTTTAAAAAATATTTTTGTTTTGTGTAACCCATAATGCTTTTGTAACATGATAAAGTAATGCATCTATAACTCATTCTAAACTGTATTACTACTAATCGATGCATTAAATTAATTTTATAACAAGTTATTTTAATGGCAATTATAAGTACCGTCAGTAGATAAAGGGTTAAATGGCTTTTTCTCCATGTTCCTATGTTCTTCACTTTCATGTTTTAAAAATGCTAATAAGGCTTTTTTTGCACTTGAGATAGAGATTTAAACTTTGTTTATACAGGTTCCTTATTATATATGTGATAAATCTGCGTATGGAATTAACCTTCAGTTTTATGGTTATTTTTAAAAAAATAAAAGTATACGAAGATGTGTTAGATTTTATCGTTT
The DNA here is from genome assembly GCA_963932465.1 of Maratus speciosus. Classification (NCBI taxonomy): domain Eukaryota; kingdom Metazoa; phylum Arthropoda; class Arachnida; order Araneae; family Salticidae; genus Maratus; species Maratus speciosus. The sequence continues at coordinate 429,632,451 of OZ010797.1, read as the reverse complement.
TACACTATATATATCAGTAAAAAAAATTACATTAAATGTAATATTAGATGTATCTAAAAATCCATGCGTAGTTTTGTGTAATACACATTTGAAAATCTTTAAAAAAATTGGGCAAAAATATCAATATTTAAAAAAGTAGCGGGGATTTTAAAATATTTAAAAAATGATTAACTTTTTTAATTTTTAATTAAATATACAGTTATTTTTTTTTCAAAAAGTACTTTTAATTGAACATTGAAAAGCAGTGAGTTCACCATTTGAACCACTTTTTTTTTTTTTAATAAACAAAATAAATCAGCAAATATTGCTCCATTGGACATAATTGGCATTTCAAAGTTTTTTTCGCTCATTGCAAGTATTGCTTTTTTTTTTTTTTGTGATAGTAAAATAACTACAGCTGAAAAATATATAATAGTAAAATATTCCTTTGTCCGCTTGCTTCATAATGAAAAAACATAAATTTGATAATCGTTAAGCACAAATTTCGTAAAATATTCTGCAATCGGAGTCACCTTCAAATATAAAAGAAACATCCAACAAGATACTAAATACGTCAATTGGCAGGTGACTCGATTACGGAAAATTAGTCCAATGTCTTTCAAAAACCTTCACACAACAAGAAAATACATTAAAAAAACTAAAAAGAAAAATGACTAATTAAAAAGAATATCGAAAATTCACTTCAGCAAGCAATTTTTATTCAAAAATGTTTTCTTTTGTGATAGTATAATAACGTATAATTGCATACAATTTCTTAAGAATAATCTTTAGTTCTTAATGTTTGAAGCAGTAAGCGTTTCAGTAAAGGTATATTTTAAGTGCACAATATTCGCTTATCTAAGTTCGAAGCTATAAAACAATAAAAGTCACAAGTTTGGGGAGGTGGGGAGGGGGGAGAGAAACCGTCATGTTTCCGTAATAAGTATTGGGGAAAAAAAATTAATGTCTGAAATTAAATTATTTTACAATATATATATATGTGTGTGTAGCAGACATTTACACTAAAATTTAAATATTTGGCTCCATTTTTATAATATTAACTGCTATTTATATGTTTCCGTAGTAAAGTATTGTGAAAAAATTGTAAATATCTGAAATGTATATATATTTTTTACTATATATATGTGTTTGTGTGTATAGCAGAAATTTACACTAAAATTTAAATATTTGGCTCCATTTTTATAATATTAACTGCTATTTATATCATTAACATTTTAATATAAAAATGCTGTCGTATACTTGAATAATCACTATTATTGTGAACATTGTTCGGACCGATGTCCGGCTTATGACTCTTTGGCTTAAAATCAAATTGTTTAGCGACAAAAGTAAAATCAAAATCGTAAATAAACAAATAAGATGTAACTCACAAGTACCTTCATTTTTATAATTACATCTGCTAGTTTTTTCTGTAAGTCACACCACTCTCGCCAAAATAGGTCAACTGGCTGTGAAATTGCAACTACGAAATATTTTAAACACTAAAGAGTAGAAAATGTAAATTAAAAAGTTAAAGGTGTAATAATTATTTTTTAATTCTTTTATCATTTAATAATTTAATAGTAATTCAATTATGATGATACGTTAAGAAAGCAATTTAGAAATTTCGAATAGATAGTTTAAATAATGCTTTTGTTTCTTTCCTGCTACCCTATGTTAGAAAAGAAGCAAGGAAAAAAATTAATCAATTCACTAGCTGGTGCTTCCTACCAAGCGTAAATTACAGCGGTGAATTTTTAATAATGGGAAATTACGTCACATCAACCTAATGTACCGGAAGTTTTTTAAAACTGCATGAATCTCATTAATCCTTTATGTACTGAATTATGAATTCATGAAAATTTGATCTCCTGAAGCATTTTTTCTGAATTGTTTAAACTACATTAGAAGATTTACATAATCACTTAATAAATTTTAGAAGGATTTTAGAAGGACTGAAGGATTTAGAAGGATTCATTAAATTTGAATTTATAGGGATTTTGTGCAATATTTATAACCCCACGCAAATCATTTATTTCAAATATTTTTCTTAGTATTTTGTAGAATTAGGAAATGTACAAATATAATATTCTTACGATAGAAATACAGAAATATTTCCAAATTGAAAAATCCCCCCCTCCCCCCGTCAAGAAAGCTGAAAAGATGCAAAGGCAAAAGAAATCATCCTTTTAAAAATATTTTTGTTTTGTGTAACCAGTAATGCTTTTGGAACAAGATAAAGTAATGTATCTATAACTCATTCGAAACTGTCTTACAACTAATCGATGTACTAAATGAATTTTATAACAAGTTATTTTAATAGTACTTATAAGTACCGTCAGTAGAGAAAGGGTTAACCCCTTAACAGTTTTCGACGAACACCGATCCCGCAAAATGAGTTGGCTTACATCGTTGCTAAAAACTTTTGAACACCACTAATTTTTAACTATAAATTTTGCTTTATTATTTGGCAAATATTTTAGTATGGAAAAGGTGGCATTTTTTTCCTATTTTTAGTTCATTGTGCCAAAAAAAAATTAACTGTTAAGGAATTAATGAAATGAAGCATGATTTATAAAATAAACATTGAATAATGATAAAAGGGTGCTTAAAAAAATAAATTAATTTATTAAATTCGTCGGGTGTGCGAATATATAAAGTTATAAAATTAACTCAAATCATGAGACAAATACTAGTATTTCATATGCTAACTTTAAGAAATGAGACTCGTAAAATTAAAAAAAAAAAGATCATTTTCAACATTTAATTTCTTAAAATATATATGATTTAAAAAGACAATTTTAATTTGTTTGAAAGATATAAGTACGTTCTTTCATTTTATGTATTTAAAAAATTGCAAGATGCAGAATTAATATTTATAGAGGGCTCCAAGCTGTCAGACATTTTTCAAGCAGAAAATTGGTATGACAGCTTACGTGCAGGATTACGAAATAAATTTTGCAACTAGAATGAATTTTTTTTAGCCTAATTATACTTCACATTATAATAGTTATCATGAACCTAAATAAATTTGTATTTAAATCATTTTTACTTTCTTCTATCTTGACAAGAAGAAAGTATTGGTTTCATGAAAATTTTCGAATTCCAGTTTTCGACGGATTTATACCTTTTAAGGGTCAGAGATTCCAAAAAACATGTTTTTACAAAATGTCTGTCTGTGAGTCTGTCTGTCTGTCTATCTGTCTGTCCGTCCGTCTGTCTGTCTGTATGTGACACAAATTTTGTGGGCGCTCTATCTCAAGAACTAATGCACGGAATTTAATAAAAATTTATATTCAGGTAGTCCCTGATATAAATTGGTGCTGATTAGTTTTTTGTGTAAATCGCCCTGCAGGTGCCGCTGCTATGTAGCATTTTTCAGGATTTCCGCTAAAGCTCTATCTCAAGAACTAATGCACGGATTTTTATAAAACTTCAGATTCCGTTAATCCTTGATATGAATTGGTGCTGGTAACGTTTTGGTACAAATCGCCCAACAGATGGCGCTGCTATGCTGCATTTTAAAGCATTTACACGATTTTCATAATAACTCAATCTCAATAAATAATGCACGGATTTTCATCAAACTTCAGATTCAGTTAGTGCTTGACATGAATTGGCGTTTTGCCCCTTGTGGTGTAAATCGCTCAACAGGTGGCGCTGCTATGCTGCATTTTTTGAGATTTCCGCAATAGCTCTATCTCAAGAACTAATACTTGGGTTTTCAACAAACTTCATATTCATCTATACCTGGATATGAATTAGTGTTGTTTATGTTTTGGTGTAAATCTCTCAACAGGTGGCGCTGCTATGCAGCATTTTTCACGATTTCCACAATAGCTCAATGTCCAGAACTAATGCACGGATTTTCATCAAACTTCAGATTCAGTTAGTCCTTGACATGAAATGATGTTTTGTACCTTTTCGTGTAAATCGCTCAACAGGTGGCGCTGTTGTGCTGCATTTTTTGTGATTTCCACAATAGCTCTAGATCCAGAACTAATGCACCGATTTTCATCAAACTTCAGATTCCGGTATACCTTAATATGAATTAGTGCTGTTTGTGTTTTGGTGCAAATCGCTCAACAGGTGGCGCTGCTATGCTGAATTTTTCAGAATTTCCCCTACAGCTCTATCTCAATAACTAATGCACGAATCTTCATCAAACTTCGAATTCAGGTATACTTTTATACGAATTGGTTCTAAATTGATGTAATTTCTTATACTATTTTAATGATTTAATTGACGTGATTTATATAGAAGAAAGTTTTGTGATGGCCACAACATACTAGTTATATTTTAAATACAAGGTTGAATTTAGCTAATACAAAATTGTGAAAATTTTAACTATATAATCACCAAAAAAAAATTTTTTTGAACAATAAAAATGAAATTTTATGTTTAGTTTGAAACATATGTTTTGAAAATTTCATTAAAAGATATTCAGAAGTTTTTGAGATATCCTGCGAGTTATGCCCAAAAACGTCATTTGGAGAAAAATGACTTTCCGAAATGCGGCTTCAGCTATTGCGCGGATATAATTCTAAAAGCTTCTGTTTGGGAATTTCAAGGAAACAATTATATGAAAATGTTCAGAAAATATAAGAGTTTAACACCTAAAAAAATAAAAATTTCGAATCTTTATGAGCCCTGAGACCCCTTATCACTGGATGCAGTTTTTTATACGCAAAATGATTTGGGATGAAACAGTAGCATCCTTCCCCTGTTATTAAGCCCCGCCCGGGCGTGCTGGCGTATTAAAAATTCATTATTCAGCAGTATGGTTCCCTTCAGAATTAATAGCATTTTCGTGCCCATGACTTTTCCGTAATTACTGTGGGTTCAGAGTCGCCGTAGATTATAGATACTGTCACTCTACCATTAGAAACACAGCACTTAAAAGTTTGACTAAAATAACTTCATAGACAATATTTTACGAGATTTTTTATTGTTTAAAGGATTCTATAACTGTTAAATCTCCATAAAATTCTTCTTTTTTACTTTCTTCTATCTGCAATAGAAGAAAGTATTGTAATCGAAATTTTTTTCGACTTCCGGATTTCGACGGATTTATACATTTTAGGCGTCAGAAATCCCAAAAAACATGTTTATACAAAATGTCTGTGTCTGTCTGTTCGTATGTCCGTGTGTCTGTCGCCATTGTACCATCAAACAGTGTATCCAGTTCTGAATACAATTGAACAAAAAAAAAAATAATTTTAAGGTTTTTGGTCATAGCAAGCAGGTCCTCCCTTAACTTGGAAAAAAATCCGCCGGAAGGGGGCGCTGTAATAGCGATTATTGTTTCATTTTGAATACTGTACCGTCGAAAAGTGTATGAAGTTATGCATAGAATTGAACCATATTTTTTGTGTATGTTTTTGACCCTGCAAGAAGGTTCTCCCTGAATGTGGAAATAGTTTTTACTCCGTTTTCCTCGTTTTTACTCCGATTAATTGACTGAAACAGGAAATAAGATGAAAGTCAAAGTTGATATAGTATTGAACTAATAAAAATGAAATATCAACATTTTGAAATATTAAAATATATGAGATAGAAGAAAGTTTTGAAGATTGGCACATCCAACTAGTTTTATTTATCAAAAGTCAGTGTTTTCTCAGCATTAAAAACAAGTCGGAAATTGTTCGTTAGACGTGATAAATGAGATGCTTTCGTACTATAACTAGTTTTATAAATATTCAGATCTTGGTGCAATAGCTCATATGCAAAAATACATGAATACAATTTTTTTTTTTTTTTACGATTGTATATATTAGATTCAGTAATACGGAAATAACAGGACTCCATCTTAAATAGGACGCCATCACCGTGGCAACTTATAATCATTACCTATCATAGGATATCATTGAATTAATTACGCAGGATAGGATTTAATAGAATAATCACCATGGTAACCTAGAATCATTTCAAATCATGAGATATCATTGAATTGATTACGTAGGATAGGATTTAATAGGATGAAGAAAACTTTTATTAATATCTTTTTAAGCAAGCTTTAATTACGCAGGATAGGATTTAATAGAATAATCACCATGGTAACCTACAATCATTTCCTATCATGAGATATCATTGAATTAATTACGTAGGATAGGATTTAATAGAATAATCACCATGGCAATCTAGAATCACTTCCTATCATGAGATATCATTGAATTGATTACGTGTGATAGGATTTAATAGAATGAAGAAAACGTTTATTAATATCTTTTTAAGTTTTGATTCGATTTTCATAAAATTTGAAATGACTTGACAAAATTCTGCTACGATTATATATTAAATTTCAAACCCATTCGGTTGGTTAGTTTTGTGCTGTTATAAGAGGACAGACGGGCGGACCAGATGACGACTATAGGTTCTAACTGTATATATATATCATTACGCACTCACTTAAAAAAACCCTGATAGAAATCCTATAATTACACTATTAACAATCCCAAAATTTTCTTCTACCTGATGCATGTTAATACTTCAAAATTTGCCGTCACAGTGCCAAAGCCATCATGAGGATGCTAAAGGATCTATTTATGTGAAACTGTAACATAATATGAAGTTTGATTAAATTCTGTTCAGTCGTGGAAAAAAAAAAAAGTAAACACCCCTTACTAACTCTGCAAAAAATTATCATAGAAGAAAGTTACTGGTACCACACGATTGATAATAAAGCCTACTTTTAATTGATGTACAGTCGTGGGGGAAAAAAAGTAAACACCCCAACTAACTCCTCAACAAATCATCATAGAAGAAAGTTACTGGTACCGAACGATTGGAAATAAAGTCTACTTTTAAATGATGTATATAAAATTTTCTTAGGGGGTCATCTACATATTAAAACGAATCCAAACTTCATTTTTTTTTCAATACCAATACCCAATTTTAACGAAATATTTCAAATCTTCGGTTCAAACTATGCCTAGACACCAAATTTCAAGTCATTTGAATGATAAGTTTTTGAATTATAAGCATTCAAAATTTAGTGCTTCTAATATTCAATTACATTTTCATATTTTTACTAACATCTCCCGAAATTATACTCCTAATGTGCTATTCTTTTTTTTTTTTTTTTTGTGGTAATAATACTAATATACCCAAACATAAATAAGCTGAATTTGCAATTTTTATAATTTTATGATATGAATTATGAATTATGAAATTAATATTCGAAAAAATTATGAATTGCAACCTACAATTTTTTTGATGGATTTAGATTCATTAAGTCCTGCTTTATGGAAATTCAAAAATTTCACATTTTTCTTCCAAGTAGTTTTCAAATTATGCTTAAAAAACGGCAAAATGATGGTTTAAGGGGCCGTCTATGATGAAAGTGAGTAGATATTTTGAAATTTATTCTGCCGTACTGTAATCTAACACGCTTCATTGACTCCTTGAGTGGCGCTTAAGGTGCCTTGATCAAGAAAGCGGCTCTCTCGGTTAACAATCCAGAACTGAACTTCAATTTGGATACAGCCCTTAAAATGCGCTCGTTTTAAAATAATTAATTTCTCGGAAACTTATGGTACGAATTGCATAAAAATTCGTTTTTAGGCTAATTGAAGGGTGTAGAGTTAATTTATGCTGTCAGAATTGGGTACTGCTATTGAAAAAAACAAAGTTATGGTTCGTTTTAATATGTAGGTGGCCTCCTAAGCAAATTTTATATACATCACTTAAAAGTAAACTTTATTTCCAATCGTTCGGTACCAGTAACTTTCTTCTACGATAATTTGTTGAGGAGTTAGTAGGGGGTGTTTACTTTTTTTTTTCTACGACTGTACATAAGATTTGCTTAGGGAGTCATCTACATATTAAAACGAACCACAACTTTGCTTTTTTTCAATAGCGGTACACAATTCTGTCAGCATAAATGAACTCCACACCCTTCAAATAGCCTAAAAACAAAGTTTTATACAATTCGTACGATAAGTTTACGAGAAATTAATTATTTTAAAACGAGCGTATTTTAGGGGCTGTACCCAAATTGAAGTTCGGTTCTGGATTGTTAACCGAGAGAGCTCCCTTCTTGATCAAGGCATCTTAAGCACCACTCAAGCAGTCATTGAAGACTGCTAGATTACAGGAAAGCATAAGAAATTTCAAAATATCTAGTCACTTCTATCATAGACGGCCCCTTAAACCATCATTTTAACTTTTTTAAAACATAATTTGAAAACTACTTGGAAGAAAAATGTGAAATTTTGGATTTCCATTAAGCAGGACTTAATAAATCTAAATCCATCAAAAAAATTGTAGGTTGCAATTCATAATTTTTTTTAATTTTAATTTCATAATTCATATCATAAAATTATAAAAGTTACAAATTCAACGTATTTATGTTTGGGTATTATTGCTACAAAAAAAATCAACACATAAGAAGTATAATTTCAGGAGATATTAATAAAAATATGAAAATGTAATTTAAAATTAGAAGCACTAAATTTTGAATGTTTTAGTTTAAAAACTTATCATTCAAATGACTTGAAATTTGGTGTCTATGCACAGTTTGAACCGAAGATTTGAAATATTTTGTTAAAATTGGATATTGCTATTGAATAAAAAATGAAGTTTGGGTTCGTTTTAACATGTAGATGGCCCTCTAAGCAAATGTTATATACATCATTTAAAAGTAGACTTTATTACCAATCGTTCGGTAACAATAACTTTCTTCTACGATAATTTGTAGAACAATTAGTAGGGGGTGTTTACTTTTTTTTCCACGACTGTACATTATAATTATTGAGATAGAGCTATCTTGAAAATCGTGAAAAATGCAGCCTAGCAGCGCCACCTGTTGGGCGATATACACCAAAAACTAGCAAGCAACAACTTATGTCCACAGCGAAACAGCACCGAAAACTGGCGATATGAAACAATTAAAATAATAAACTTTGTAAAAAATCACCATAAAATAAAACAATACATAAGACGCGTTTCGAGCTAAAAATATTAACAGCTCGTCATCAGCTACAGTAAACACGTGTCCGTAAGGGGACAAGGTCATCCCCTTACGGACACGTTTTTACTGCAGCTGATGACGAGCTGTTAATATTTTTAGCTCGAAACGCGTCCTATGTATTGTTTCATTTTATGGTAATTTTTTACAAAGTTTTATTATTTTAATTAACTTATGTCAACATCTAACTGAATCTGAACTTTAATGAAAATCTAAGCATTGGTTCTTATAACAGAGCTATTGCGAAAATCGTGAAAACACTCCGCATTGCAGCGCCACCTGTTTGGCGACTTACACCAAAAACTAATCAACACTAATTTGCATAAAGGTATAACTGAATCTGAAGTTTGGCAGAAATCCGTACTTGAGATAGAGCTATGGCAAAAATCGTGAAAAATACAGCATAGCAGCGCCACCTGTCGGGCGATTTACACCAAAGACTAATTAGCTCCAATTTATATCAAGGTATAACTGAATCTCAAATTTTATTAAATTCCGTACATTAGTTCTGGAGACAGAGATGAAGTCCACAAGACGATGAAGTACACAAAAGATGTGTCACATACAGGCAGGCATTTTCTAAAAATAGTCAAATCGTGTTCAGAACCTTCTAAAACGTGTAAATCCGTCAAAAACTGGAAGCCAAATTTTTTCACAAATCTAATACTTTCTTCTTGTAAATATAGCAGAAAGTAAAAACAAAAAACTTGCATTTAAAAAAAATAACATTTTTAATAAAAAATTGTACATTTCACGAATTTGCCTTCCAACTGCCCTTAAGGTTCTCCACTACTGGTACCCCGGCATATTACCATAACCAGTAGGGGACAGCCCTGTTTAATGCTTTTTTGTCTAACTCTGCATTTTTAAACACTTTCCAGTAGAATGGAAATTCACTTAAAAAGTTAAAATCTGGTTTCTAAGTCGAAATCTAATTAAAAGCATTTAATAAACTACATAAAATCTCGTTTTAAATTTAAACATCAAACTTCGAAATATGGAAAAGGGTTTCTTGGCGAATGCCAAATCTCCCATCCTCTGACAAACCTCAGTATCCAATGACAACTGTACAATGGCGAAAACATACATGCATACATTGTGAAGAAAACGTTCGTTTTTCGATTTTATCTTCTTAAATTTTGCATCAAATCACATAAGCATTTTATTTTTTTTTAATCACTTGATCATTAACCTAAAAAAAGCAATGATATCAATACAAAAACCCTCAATGTGTTAAAAGTTTGTGACGCAGCAGTTTATCTTAAAACGCTAAGAATTTTCAATATGGATTACTAAAAGCATTTAAGGCTGTTCTTAACTGCTCTGCTCAACAAGCGCAAAACGTTTTGACATATTTACAAATTCATTTTTTAACGGAAAAATATAAAATTGGAAAGCCTGGCCAATGGAAGCGATTTGGAAGCGAGCTGTTTTTTTCATTTTTTGATCCATCCATTACCTATTGAGTTATAAGCGAATTCGATCACGTGACAGACACGTTTTTCGCCCGCTCTTGAGTGCTCTTTCTCCCTTCGCGCGGAAATTCGGTTCAAAACGCCCACTTTGACACTCTTTTCTGAAAGATCTATTGCGTTTGCAAAAAAATGGAAAAAACAGCTCGATTACATAGTTTCTGGACAACAACACCAGCTAGTTTCATGCATTTTCGAATACAAGTAAATTAAAACTTATGTCTGAAAGTTGCCCTTTTGGATTTGAAAACACCCTTAATAAACTATATAAAATCTAATTTTAAATTTAAACATCGAACTTCGAAATCTGGAAATAGGTTTCTTGTCAAATTCCAAATCTCTTAACTATGTATCCAATAACATCTGTATAATGGCGAAAACATACATACATACATACATACATACATACAATTACAATTACAATCAGAAACAATTCCAATCGCAATGCAAACAATTCCTCTCTCAGAGAGATTAGTCCTGAAATCATGCACACACATTTATGATAACAACTATTATCTGTATTTGCCGGCGTCTTTACTGTTTAACGCATGTATTCGGAATATCATTTATAAAGACATCTTGCCAATAACTTATAACCATTTATACTCACATGCCTTTACGTGCATTTAAGCTGCAATATATTGTTGAATTGCATTACAAAAATGTGCCGATTATGCGCCGGGAGTATGCGTACAACCTATTGGATGCTTCTGCAAAGTCAGAATTTTTTTTAATATGTTAAGCGTAGCAGTAGGAATAAATGAGTCAGTCAATAGTTAAGAAAATGGGGTGCACAAAATAAAAGGTAATTTTAACATCTACACACTTATAGCAATATGTACATTTTCAAATCTACATTTTTACAACTACACCTACACCTACATCTGCAAATCTATATTAGATCTCCACGTCTACATTGGTATGCACAGCACACATTACAGCATCTACATCTAGTTTTGCATATCTACATTTATATTTTTACACATTCACACCCACATCTATATCGACACATTTATAATATATTGCATACATATATTTTTTTTAGAAATGATATTAAGTCCGATATACACTATATGGCCAAAGGTGACCGGTCACTTGCGGTTTTAGACGTTTTGTTAAATATCTAGAAAAATACATGAGAAATTAACCTGAAACTGCAGGTGTGTAAACAGTATAGTATAGGTCATATATTTCCGGGAAGATTTTTTCCCGAAACCCCATAGAGGGCCGCCAACAAATTGAAAAAGAACGAATATCTTTTGGATAACCCTGTAAAAACTAATGTAGCAAAAGCGTTCAAACTCGAAATTATTAATGAGTGGCTTATTGCAATATACTGTGTTCATTTTTATGAGGATAGCATGTATACTCGTAGAGAAATTAAGGTTTTTATAAAAACAGTCCCAAATTTTGCCAAGTTTTTTGCTTATAATTTGCAGAGTTCTTAATATAAAAAAAAAGTTCTTTTCAAAAAATATGACGAACAGCATTGTACACAATACTCTGTAATCAGAATTAAAAAATAATAAAAATTGTATGAAAAATGAGCAGGTTTACTAAAAAATGTTTCACTGCGCATGCACCAATGCAATCAAAATATAATGTGCATAATGTGTTAGCTAAATGTATAGAGCAACTTTTCTAAAAGTCTCAAAAACGTAGTTTGAAAAGTCTGATAATAATCGTTTATAGAATAAGCTCAAAATCCGTTGCACCAAAATTGAAGCAAAAAGATGAGGGGTTGTATCAATATAACCATTTATTAGTGCCAATATACATACACAATATTGCATGTACTACTGTATTTGGATACAGCCCCTCATATTTTTGCTTTTGGGAATAACGGATTTTGAGCTTATTCTATAAACGATTATTATCAGACTTTTCAAACTATGTTTTTGAGACTTTCATAAAAGTTGCTCAATACATTTAGCTAATACATTATGAAAATTTGTTAGAAAATGCTCTTTTATTTCAAGAACATTCCACCAGATGGCAGCATCAGATAATCCTTTTTATTTGATCTACTGTGACAGACACTCAGTACAGTCAGTGTTTTTCTCCTTCCCTTATAGCAGTTGGCAGCAAAATGCTGGTGGATTAAAAATCCAATAATATTCCAAAGGAATGATAATATGTTAAAAAAACTGCAACAAACCATAGTTCAAAGTATTTCTTTGTGTTTGTAAATAGTCTTATTCATCTGTTTTGTTTTATTGTGAAGTGTGATCAGCATTGTGCCCAGCATATATATTATTCTAGTGTATTTAATCTTAAATTAAATGTTTTTTGTTCATCCTAAGAAGAATATGTTTCTATTGAAATGCATCAAAACATAAAGGTAAAACTTTTAACTTTTTATTGTTTACCTATTGAGGAATTTCGTATTCATGCCTTCCATATGGAATAACATTCCAACAGTCGATTATGAGACTGAACTTATCTCAATTTTAAATGTAATAATATAAAAGAAGAAAATATAATATAATTAAATTCAAAGAAATAATTATTTTCTGAATGTTCCATTTTTCACAAGTGAATGATATAAAAGAAAATTCAAAGAATTATTCTTATTTTGAAATCAAAAGTATTGTGTATTGATAAGAAAAGAAATTATTTTGAATTTTATTTTGTCAATTTCTTATTGAAATTTTATTATACAAGTTGCAAATGTAAATTTATGTTTTAAACAAATAATTGAACATTTAAGAACAGTTTTTCTGAAATCAAAAGTAACTTCAAAAATTGTTCTCAAGAATTTTATTTTGTTCTTATTTCATCATTAGCATTATATTTGAGTTTATAATTGTTGTTTTGATGTATTAATAAGATAAAAAGTTTTATTTTCTGTGAAATAAGCAAATATTATTATATCATAATGTCTAGTATTAAAGAATCTCATTATGTTGATAAATTAACTGATGACAACTATTCAGTTTGGAAGTTCAAAATAGAACAATTGTTAATCAAAGAAGGTCTGTATGATGTTGTATTTGAACCTAAAAAGGAAAATGATGATAATTGGGTAAAAAATGATAGAAATGCTAGGGCATTAATTTGTTTAAATATCTCAGATTCACAAATTGTTCATGTCAGACATGCTAAAAGTGCTAAAGAAACATATGATCAATTGAAATCTGTTCATGAAAGAGTAAATTTAACAAATAAACTTTATCTTCTTAGGAAGCTGTATTCCATTAAATATAATGAAAGTGTAAAAATGCAGGAACATATTAATTCTGTCTTAGAATTGGCAGAAAAATTAAGAAGTATAGGTGAAGTAATACAAGATGATAATTTAATAGCTATTTTGCTCTGTTCCTTACCAAATTCTTATAGTACCTTTATAACTGCAATTGAAAGTAAATATGAAACAGATTTATCATTAAAATGTGTTCAAAACAAATTAATTGATGAATATCTTGGAAGAGTTGAAACTAAACAAATTTCAACAAAATTTGAATCTATTGCTTTAAAGGGTAATAGGGATAAACCAAAGCATTTGAATAAGCAAAAATTTTGTTCTCATTGCAAAAAGAATAATCACAACCGTGAAGATTGTTTTCACTTAAAGGCTAATAATACTAACAAAACAAAACAAAATTTTACTCAAGATAGATCACATCAACAATTTAAAAAAACAAACAATTTCTCTGTCTCTACTGCTAGTCAAAATGAAAATCTATCAGATTCTCAAAACTATCATGAATTAATGGAAAAATCAAATTCTTCGAGTTTTGTTATGAAATCTCAACAAAATGGAAATAAAAACAAAAATTTGTCTTTTGTTATTGATTCAGGTGCGTCTGTTCATTTAGCTAATTCCTTGGAACTGTTCTCAGAATTAAAAAGTTCGAATAAAGATACAATTACAATTGCTAATGGAACTAAATTAACTGCAAAGGGAAAGGGTAAATGTACTTTTAATATTGAAACACTTAATGGTCAAACAAATAGAGTTACATTAGATCATGTGCTTTATGTTCCTGAATTGGATAGTAATTTATTATCTCTCCAGTCTTGTACTGAGAAAGGTTTTGTTGTAACATTTAAAGATGATATATGTTTAATTAAAAAGGGCAACATCTTTGTTGCAGATGCAAAAGCTGATGAGGGGGTACACAGATTAAAAATAATACCTACAAATGAAAAGGTATATAGTGCTTCAGAAATATTACCCGTTTGTTCTAATGTTAACTGCATTCTAAAATGGCACCAAAGGCTGGGCCATAGAAATTTGGAATCCATCAAGAAAATTCAAAAGGATGATTTAGCGTTAGGTATTACTATGAATAATTGTTCTCATAATACTGAATGTTCAAGTTGCATAAAAGCTAAGCTAACAGAAAAATCGTTTCCAAAAGAAACACAACACAGAAGTAAAAAACCACTTGATTTGATATACAGCGACGTATGCGGTCCTGCAGAAACAAAAAGTATGGGATCAAAAAGATATTTCGTTACATTTATTGATGATTACTCTGGTTATACACAAGTATATTTTATTTCCTCTAAAGATGAAGCATTTGATAAATTAAAAGAGTATGTTGCATCAACAACAAACAAATTTAGATTGAAGATTAAATCCTTGCGTAGTAACAATGGAACAGAATATTGCAACGAATCTGTCAAAGACTACCTTAAAAACTTTGGAATAAATCATGAAACAACCACGCCATATTCAACGTCCCAAAATGGAGTCGCAGAAAGAAAGAATCGCTCGCTTATTGAAATGAGTAAAGCCATGCTTATAAATGCTAAATTGCCAAAAACGTTCTGGGCAGAAGCCATAGCTACAGCAGCCTACTTACAAAATAGATTACCTACAAAATCAACTGAAAAGACACCATATGAACTGTGGAATGGGCATAAGCCAAATTTGAGTCACCTTAAAGTATTTGGATGCAAAGCATATGTGTATGTTCATAAACAGAAGAGACAAAAATTTGACGAAAAAGCCACTGAAGGAGTCTTTGTTGGTTACGATTTAAGAAGCAAAGGATACCGAATTTATATAGGCGGTAGAAAAATAGTGATAAGCAGAACAGTGAAGTTTTTTGAAAATATGAACTGTGAAAATTTCTTTAAAGAAAATCCTCAAGAGCGAATCTCAGATTTAATGCATTTCAATTTTTCAGAAGAAAATCTTGAAAATGATAGTGAAGCTATCCAAATAGAAAATACTGCAGAAAAAATAAAAATGGATGAAAAATCAGTAGATAGCCCAACAACTGAAGAAAGTGAAGATAATTTCCAGAGAAGAATATCTAACAGAGAGACTAAAGGAATTCCACCAGAAAGATATTCTTACAAAACTGAAGACAGTTGTTCCAAAAATCAAAATCCTGAAACTTTTAAAGATGTTTTACAATTACCAGTAAAAGATCAACAGAAATAGTTTCAAGCTATGAAGGAAGAATTTAACTCTTTAAAGGAAAATGAAGTATTTGAGCTTGTTACTTTACCCAAAGGCAAGCACGCCATTGGTTGTAAATGGGTTTACAAAACAAAACGTGATGAAAATGGAGAAGAAATAAAATGCAAAGCACGATTAGTTGCCAAAGGTTTTGCTCAAAAATTAGGCACTGATTATGATGAAACCTTCTCTCCTGTCGTCAAACATACAACTATTAGAGCTTTTCTGACCTGGGCAGCTTATCATAAAGCCAGAGTATTCCAAGTAGATGTTAAAACAGCCTTTCTACATGGTAAACTAGATAATGAAGAATTATACATGCATCAACCAGAAGGCTTTCATGATGAAGAAAATAAAGACAAAGTCTATAAATTTAAAAAAGGCTATATATGGTCTTAAACAAGCCGCCAAGTGCTGGAATGAAGAAATAGAGAATACTCTAAAGGCATATGGATTTAAACAAAGTGAAGCTGATCCATGTTTGTTCATAAAAGAAAAATCAAAGAAGTCAATTCATCTCGTACTGTATGTAGATGATATGCTGATAAGCTCAGAAGATGAAAATGAAGTTAATGAAGTAATAAATTATTTAAAGAAATCTTACCCCATAACATCACTAGGAGAAGCAAAATACTTCTTAGGTATAGAAATTTACAGAAAAGAAGATGGAAGTTATTTACTTTCACAAAGAAGTAAAATAAATCAATTAGTTAAGGATTTTCAGCTTGAAGAAGCCAAACCAACTTATACCTCAATGGAAACTAACTATTATAGTTTAGATAAAGAAAAAAATCTTTTATCATCAAATGATAATTATAGACAAGCTATAGGAAGTATTTTATATATTTCCTCATGCACAAGACCTGATATTACCGCTGCTACACACATACTAAGTCGAAGATGCAATAATCCAAGACAAAAGGACTGGAATGCTGTTAAGAGGGTAATAAGATACTTAAAAACAACGAAAGACCTGGATCTCCACATTTCTTCAAAAGAATATTCTAATATAGTTGCATACTCAGATGCAGACTGGGGACAAGATGCTACAGACAGAAAATCCACCTCAGGAAATGTAATCTTCTTAGGCAATAGCTGCATTTCTTGGTTTTCACGAAAACAATCATGTATGACATTATCGTCAACAGAAGCTGAATATGTGGCACTGTCACAAGGAACTCAAGAAGTGCTATGGATCTTAAAATTATGTAAAGATCTCAATTTACAACAAGATTTTCCTATTAGAATTTTTTAGGATAACCAATCTACAATTAAATTGGTTGAAAGAGAAAAATTTAAATCTCGCACTAAGCACATTGACACAAAGTATCATTACATACAAGATTTAAAAACGAAAAATGTTATAGATGTCAAATATCTATCAACAAATGAAATGATAACAGACATAATGACGAAGCCGCTGCCAAAGGTCAAATTGGAACTTTGTAGAAACCTTATTCACCTGGTGTCAGATTCATCACAAAACGGGAGAGATGTTAGAAAATGCTCTTTTGTTTCAAGAACATTCCACCAGATGGCAGCATCAGACAATTCTTTTTATTTGATCTACTGTGACAGACACTCAGTACAGTCAGTGTTTTTCTCCTTCCCTTATAGCAGTTGGCAGCAAAATGCTGGTGGATTAAAAATCCAATAATATTCCAAAGGAATGATAATATGTTAAAAAAACTGCAACAAACCATAGTTCAAAGTATTTCTTTGTGTTTGTAAATAGTCTTATTCATCTGTTTTGTTTTATTGTGAAGTGTGATCAGTATTGTGTCCAGCATATATATTATTCTAGTGTATTTAATCTTCAAATAAATGTTTTTTGTTCATCCTAAGAAGAATATGTTTCTATTGAAATGCATCAAAACATAAAGGTAAAACTTTTAACTTTTTATTGCTTACCTATTGAGGAATTTCGTATTCATGCCTTCCATATGGAATAACATTCCAACAAAATTATATTTCGATTACGTTCGAGCATGCGCAGTGAATCATTATTTAATAAACCTGCTCATTTTTTATACAATTTTTATTATTTTTTCATTCTGATTACAGGGTATTATGTACAATGTTGTTTGTCATATTTTCTGAAAAGAACTTTTTTTTTATATTAAGAACTTTGCAAATTATAGGCAAAAAACTTGGCAAAATTTCGGACTGTTTTTATAAAATCTTAATTTCTCTACGAATATTCATGCTACCCTCATAAAAATGAGCACAGTATATTACAATAAGCCACTTATTAATAAGCTCAAGTTTGAACGCTTTTGCTACATTAGTTTTTACAGGATTATCCAAAAGATATTCGTTCTTTTTCAACTTGTTGAAGGTCCCCTATGGGGTTTCGGGAAAAAATCTTCACGGAAATATATGACTTATACTGTACTGTTTACACACCTGCAGTTTCAGGTTAATCCCTCATTTATTTTTCTAGATATTTAACAAAACGTCTAAAATTGCAAGTGACCGGCCACCTTTGGCCATATAGTGTATTAAGAGGATATATTTATCCATGTATGTATGACAACAACCATTATCTCTTTACTGATCATAACACATGTATCTCAATATTATAATTAAGGACATACTTGTAATAAATAAACATCTATATCTATATTAGTTTACAAGCATTTATGCTGCAATCAACTGTTATATTTTATTCCACAACAATGTACGTCACAAATATGCCAAATCAACTAATATCTATCGAATGTTTTACAATGCTTATAACACACGAAAACAAGAAGAAAAAATACAATTTCAATATCCACATTTACAAGTCTACAACAATGTATATATGTACATCTGAAGCCACATCTACATTTTCAAATCTATATTTATACAATTACATCTATGCCTAGATCAGCACATGTACAGTCGTGAGAAAATAAAATAAACATTCCCTACTAACTCTGCAACTAATTATACTAGGAGAAAGTTACTGGTACCAATGGATTGGAAATAAAGTCTACTTTTAAATGATGTATATAAAATTTGCTTAGGGTGCTATCTACAAATCAAAAATAGGTCAAACTTTGTTTTATTCAATAGCAACACCCAATTTTGACAAGATCTACCGGAAAATTCTGTCGTTTAAGGTTCTTTCAAGCCTACTTTTTTTAAAGTCTGATTTCTTCATTGGCACCACTTTTTTTGAAATGGTAAAATTCCCATTGTTTTCACCTTAATGTGAAATATGAAAACTGTGAGGGTTTTACCATTTCAAAAAAGTGGTGCTAATGAAGAAATCAGAATTTAAAAAAAAAAAAAAAAAAAAAAATAGGCGTGAAAGAACATTAAAAGAGAGAATTTTCCGGTAAACCTAATATTTTAAATCTTCGGCTCAAACTATGCCTAGAAACGAAATTTCAAGTCATTTTGGATGATACGTTTTTGAATTATAAACATTCAAAATTTAGAGCTTCCAATGTTAAATTAAATTTTCATATTTTTATTAATATCTCCTGAAATTAGTATCCTAATGTGATAACTTTTTGTGTGCTTATAACACTAAAAAACACAAACGTAAATACATTGAATTTGTAATTTTAAAATTTTTATAATATGAATTATGAATTACGAAATTAATATTCGAAAAAAATATCAATTTCAACCTACAGTTTTTTTTTTTTTTTTTTTTTTTTTTTTTTTTTTTTGTACTAGCAACGCTTGCCAAACCCCGTTCAGACACCGCAAACTCTAAAAGCAGGCTAATTTGAACGGCTTTAAAAAAATTCGGAAGACTGAATTATAAATTAAAAAAAAAAAAAAAACAGTGGCAATCTCCCTGTAAACGGGCTGTTTTCGTCCTTGATTAAATCAAATCAGTGAAATATTTGAAAATAAGTTAATATAAAATTAATTAAGTAAACAGAGTCCTTGTCTCCGTGTATTTTTTAACAACGCTATAAAAAGTTCTTTTAAATGAATTCGTTTTAAATCTGACATAATTTTCACCAAGGATTTCTTTCTCATTTTAATATTCACGTGAAAATACTTTTGTTGTTAGAAAGGAAATAATATTTGCGCTTTCTTAAAATTCACAACACTAGTTTAAAAGATTATCTTAAAATATGAAATAAATGTCTCGCGCAATATATTTTTAAATTTAAACTGTTTGGCAATATTGTTGTTTGGCCGTTTTAAATATGACGTAATTTCCTCCATTTACGAATTTAACGCATATTAATGACTTTATTATTTTACAATTTTCTTTCTCTTTTAAAATTCACATGTAAATATAATTTTTATGACGTAATTTACAATATTTTCCCCTGATTTTCATACATAATCATTTAGTTCTAATTTCAAAGTTGTTTTTTTTTTTAATAATAGTCACATGTAAATAAATTTTTAATTTGAAGGATATATTATTCTTTTCGCTTTTTTAAAAATTGGCAACAATTTAAATAATACCCTTTTCTAAAAGATGTAAAAAATATGCCTCGAAATGTTGAAAATTTGAATTTAAAATGGAAATAAGTCCTGAAAAAATGAGTCAAATAAAAAAATAAATGCAGTCTGCACACCGGAAACGTCTCATGTATATTCTCCAGAAAAAATTATTATATTCCTATGTATAATTTTTTCTCCTATAAAACTTTTTTAATGGAACGATTTTGAACAATTTTAACATTAAATATCTCTTGAAATAATAGTTCGATTTAAAAACTGTCTGCATCAGCGTGTTTATCAAACATTTCTCTATAATACCACCGATTTTCATATTTTTGTATGCAGTGGTTTTCTTAATATTAATCCCCCGGTCAAGAAAAATTCAAAACCGGCGGCGGTGACAGCATTAGTGACTTTTTTTTTAGAATAGAGAGAATGTCCTGATTTATGAAAATTTTCAATATCAAATTTTCCTTTAAAGCAGTTTTAAAATTATGCTCAAAAAAGCCAAAATGATGATTTAAGGAGCCGTCTATGATGTGCAGAAAAGCATAATTTGAAAAGAAATATATTTTACTCATTTTATTGAAACATTTGGGCTGGCAACAGTCGAAACATGTTAAACGAGTAAAATGGTCCTATTCGCAAGAATAATACATTAATAAAAGTGACATAGCCATTCTGTAGCATTTCAACAATCGAGTACCGTACTTCAATTTGGATACATCCCCTAAATAGGCTCATTTTTAAATAATTGATTTCTCTGAAATTAATCCTACGAATTTCATGAAAATTTGTATTTATGCTAATTGAAGGATGTAGAATTTATTTATGGTATCAAACTTGGTTATTGCAATTGAAAAAAACAACGTTTGGGTTCATTTTGATAGGTAGATGGATCCCTAAGCAGATTTTATATGCATCATTTAAAAGTAGACTTTATTTACAATCGTTTGGTACCAGTAACTTTTTTCTATAATTTCTTGCAGAGTTATTAGGGGGTGTTTATTTTTTTTCCACGATTGTACAAATTTTACCTCTACACATCTATACCTACATATCTACTTCTACACCACATGCACACATTACAGCATTTACTTCTACATGTGTACATCTACATGCATTTATAATATTATATATACAAACAATACCTCTTAGAAGTTAGATTAATATCCCGAAATCATTATATAGTACCCCATGTATGTATGACAACAACCATTATCTGTATTTGCCAGTGGTTTTCCTGATTAACGCATGTATTCTGAATATTATCCATAAAGACACCGTGGCAATAAATTATAAACATTTATACCCATATGCATTTACCGGCATTTAAACTGCAGCCTATTGTTAAATTGCATTCCACAAATGTGCAAATTATTCTCGCAAATGTGCCAAGTGTAATCTATCGAATGTTTCTGCTATATCAGAATTACTCAAATTGTAATGGCTGTTACAACTAGTAGCACTGTCCGACAGAAGGGTTCGATTTCGTTTTGGGAAAGTTTAACCCTTTCCGGCGCGGAGTAATTCTGTTTATAAACTGATGAAATAATGGACTGACACCAGAATTTATAAACGAATTTATTGGGAAATACGAACTTGCTTATTTTCACGTATATTATAAAAGGAAAATTTTAATTAAATATTTTTGGTGCCGTTTGTAAGTTTTGGATTTAAAATTAGGTGTTCTTTTTTAAGGACACCGCCCTCGAAAGGGTTAAAGGGATAATAACAGTTACGAAATAATAAGAAAGATAGAGTTATATTGATATTGAGTTACCTTTTTTCTAAGAAACTACTCGCGCAATTTCATTTTATTTTTTATTTGTTTTGTTTTGTTTTTTATTCCGTAGATAGCTGCATTTCGATCGTTTTGTTTTATAAAAAAAATCAATTCATTTTTAGTAACATTTATTAAAATAAATAAATAAAAATAACTAAAATTTACTGTTGAGAAATCGTATAACTATGCATTTTCTTTAGTTTTGTTTCGAACGATCATTTTATAGCATGGCTACTGTCGAAACTATAATAAATACGAATATTGAAATCGCTTCAGTAATTTCCAAGAAAACTGTACTTAAATATCAATTGTTTTCCATAGGATTTCGCAATCATTGTTGCTCCCTAAAGTCAAAGTTTTAAATTTTGGGAAAGGTTTGTTTCCAGCATTTAAAATAGTGGGTAAGTGTGATCGTAGATTGCACGGAGGATTTCGTTTAATATGTCTTTTAAAACACTTTATCCTTAAATTAATAAATCAAAATTTTTAATTTATATTTATTAAATTCTTACATATATGGCAGCAGCATTACATTTTATTTTAAAATAATCTAAAAACATGTATTTTAATCAAATTAAAAATTTGCAAGTAAAATTATTTAAATATAATTAAAAAATTCGAATATTTTTAAATTCATCAATTTCAAAAATTTAGAAGAGGTATAAATAAAAAACAATATTTTTAAAAGCAAAAAATTGTTTAAAACATATTTAAAATGCTGAAATAATTCAGAAAAGATCCATACTCTTTCACTTTTTCAAGAATTCACTAGATGGCACCAAAAAATAATGTTAACATACATTAAAATTCGAAATAAAAAAGAAAAAAGACCTTTCAATTCCTCAATAATGCTTATAGACAACTTGAAAAAAAAATGCCCATAGAATTCCATTATTTCAAAAAAATTGCCTGTAGATGGTAGCAGACAAAAAATATTCCAGAGGAATCCAATATTTATTTCTCTGTATAGAATTAATTATTAAAAATGAGGATTTTTTTATATTAAACATGAATTTAATTATATCACACAAACATTAATTGTTACTAAGAAGGCACTTTTTCTTAATATAATTGAATAATCCTTCGTATTTTTTTTTTTATTGAAATTTCAGATTTTCTTTGTCTGAAATAAAAAAGGATATTTTAAAATTTACTACTGCGCAAAATAAATAAAATAAGCCTTTAAAATTATCCAAAAAAAGGAATTTTCTTTTAATTAAATCTATCTAAAAATGAAGTGTAATAATAAAAATCAAAATTTTAAGTTCCGCCTGACAGATTCGAACCAATATTCTACTGCGTGGGAGACGTATGCCTTACCGCGCGCTATCGGTCTTCTGCGATATCTGCAGAATTTAAAGTTATGTTTTGAAACCGGAAAAAAAAAAACGAATTCATTTATTTAAAATACAGTGAAACTTCTTTTAAAGGCCACCCTTATTCAAGGGCCACCTCTATTAAGGGCCAATATTTTTAGGAACGAAAATTTTTCCCATAGATATAATGTTAAATTTACTCCTATTAGGGGGCACACCTACCCCTCAAAAAGGCCATTTTTTTCGCATGTGCCTTAAATCCTAAACAGGTGTATTGAATTCCTGAACTAAAAGATAAGAGTTCAGTAAACAACTGCACTTGCAACAAAGAAGGCAGGGGGGAGATGGGGAAGATTTACTACCACAATGAAGGACCACAAGTGAGACAAACATGTGTTCCTCACACTTTGTTTGACCTTTCAACCTGTAACGGTTGGGTTGGAGGGGAAACCTGACCCTTTGTTGTGGGCACACAAAGGATAACAGGTTATCTAGAAAAACTACATTTACTAAAACTGTGAATGCATATTGAAGCACAATTTTTACACTAGAAATTTTATGCTCAGGTTTACGTGAAATTTAAAATTATGGTACCCAAATCAAGCCACAGAATACATGTGGATTTGAATGACAAAATCAAAGTTCTTAATTGTCATGATCAAGGAACATCTGCAAGAAAATTGGCTTCACAGTTTAATTGCAGAAAGAGTCAAATAAAAATTACTGTTGAAAACAAAGAGAACTTAGTGAAAGAATATGCAGATTTTAAAAATCGCTGGATAAAAAGAAAGTGAAATGAAAAATTTGGTCATCCTTATTCAAGAGCCACCCCTCATAAGGGTCAATTTTCAATGGATTTGCAGGTGTTCCTTACAGAGAGGTTTCACTGTAATATAAGACCTTTTTCAAATTTTTACAGATTTTGGGTATGACAAGGCACAGGGGGTATTCAGCTCTATGTAGAAAAAAAATCAAGTTTTCAACTTAAATAGTGTCCGAGTACGATCGTGAGACGGACATACAGAGAGGCAAGGCTGTAAGGGTTTTGTGAGATGAATGAAATCCTAAAAAACTAACTTATGGCATCCACTTAGACTGCGTTCACAATGTCTCGTATTTTTATTGGAGGTTAAAATATCAAATACAGTCGAACCTCGTTATTCCGACACTCTAATGACCAGAAAAAATGTCGTCATAAGCGGAGTGTCACGGTAACCGGAGTTGGAGAAAATATGTTCATAAAAAGCTGCATTTTTAATTAGTTTAAGACAATTTTAAATTCATAACTGTTCTTGCAGTTTCAAGCAATAAAACATCATTATTAAACAAAATAAACACAAAAACAAAATTGAAAAGAATAAAGATCAGATTTATGATGACTTGTTTTCTTATTGTTACATGAACCATTGGTAAATTAAGGTTTGCTAATCCATATATGTGCTTCCCACAATTCTTTTTTCAATATTATACAATGAATTGTAATCAATATTCGTTGTTTCAGAAATAGATGTTAAATAATTTCTGACCGTTTCAATGGAATGCAATGCTTCGGTTTTAGTCGGATGAAAAACGCCGTGTAACTACAAGAAAGCCGACTGACCAGAACAAAAAGACCACGAGTAGTTTATTTAGAGCTTAATTCGGTCATTCATTGTATGTGGGTTTATTTATTCAGACAAAGGATTTAAAATTTCTCATTTATCTCAATGGGTATTTTAGATACTTTTGTGAAATGTTTGGCTGAGACATTTCTTTTTAAGTCTTAATTTCCGTGCTTATAAGATGGATTATGAAAAATGGACAATTTTTCTAAACCGTCGGGATATCCGGAGTTAAAAGTTATTCAACGACGTAAAATCCGGAGTTTACTTACATTAAAATCATATACAGAAAATCGGGACTTTGAAAAACTGACATGATAAGCGGAGTGCCGTGAAAACCGGGTGTCGGAATAACGAGGTCCGACTGTACTGCGGACTTACTCGCGTAATTTGCGCCCTCGCGTATTTTACACATCATACTTTCGACAGAAAATTTAGGTAAAAAACAAGGTTTCGCATAATTTTCGTAGACATGAGATACAGTTGGACCCGATTAAGATGCTCACGGTTAAGATGTGATCTCGCTTAATACGTGGATTTTTCCAGCCCTTTAAAAATCGCCCATAAGACTATTAATTAATATTATTATTAATTAATATTATAGAAATGGTTAAATATTTTCATTATTTTTAAATCACTATTTTTTTTTTTCTTCTTCTTCTTTAATTTTAATCTAGCCTAGACTCATTTCGGAGAGGTCTGAGATATAATAAAAGTTCCTAAGAAGGAATCACAAGAAAAATTCCGTTTTAAACAAGTTTTATCATAACAGGTAACGCATCTATTATACAATCAAACTTGCTAAGATGAAATCGTATAGGGCTGGAGAAATTTTCGTTTTAGGCAGGTTTTCGTCTTGACAAGTATAATTCCATGATTATACTACATTTTTACTTTCTTTTATCTTTACAAGAAGAAAGTATTGGATTCGTGAAAATTTTCGACTCCCGGTTTTCGACGGATTTTTAGGCTTTAGAATGCCCTGAACACGATTTGATGGTTTTTGGAAAATGTCTGTCTGTGAGTCTGTCTGTCACTCTGTCACTCTGTCACTCTGTCTGCCACTCTGTGAGTCTGTATGTGACAAAAATTTTGTGGGCGCTCTATCTCAAGAACTAATACACGGAATTTAACAAAAATTTAGATTCAGTTAGACCTTGATATGAACTGGTCCTGATTAGTTTTTGGTGAAAATCCCGTACAGGTAGCGCTGCTATGCGGCATTTTTCACGATTTCTGCAATAGCTATATCTCAGGAACTACTGCACGGATTTTTTTTAAACTTCAGATTCAGTTAATCCAGGATATAGTTAGGCGCTGATTACAATTTGGTGAAAATCGCTCCACAGGTGGTGCTGCTATGCTACATTATACATGATTATCGCAATAGCTCTAACTCAAGGAAAAAAATGGACGAATTTTCATCAAACTTCAGATTCAGTTAGTCCCTGATATAAATTAGCGCTGTTTAATTTTTGGTGTAAATCGCCCAGCAGGTGGCGCTGCTGTGCTACATTTTTCACGATTTTCGCAATAGCTCTATCTCAAGAACTAATGCATGAATTTTCATCAAGCTTCAGATTCAGTTAGTTCCTGCTTTAAATTGATCCTAATTAGTTTTTGGTGTAAACCGCCCAACAGGTTGCGCCGCTATGCAGAATTTTTTTAATTTTCCGCAATAGCTCTATCTAAAAAACTAATGCACGGATTTTCATCAAACTTCAGATTCAGTTAGAAGTTGTCAAAGTTGTTGATAATTAGATTTTGATGTAAATCATCTAACAGGTGGTGCTGATACGCTGCATTTTTCAGAAGTATTAACATGTATGAGATAGATGAAAGTTTTGGGATTGCCACATCTGACTAGTTTAAAATGAAATACTGAAAATTATCTACTGAAAGGTATCTCAATAAACAGCAAATTTAAAATATTTAACAGCATTCAATTTTTTTTTCTATTTTTCAAATGCAATTGAATTTTTTAAATAGTTTCTATCAAAGAATTTATATATTATTAATTCATTCTATAAAATATTGTTTGGAGGTCAATTTAACACAAGTTTTATGTCATATATCCATTCTAAGTTAAGTTATCGCGTGGATTGTGACATACCATGTGAAAAAATTTTGCAATACTAACTGAACAGTATTTTTTAGGGTTTCAGTCATCTGACGAAACCCTATTCGTCTCACTCATCTGCCTGTCTCTGTGTTTGCCTGTCACAGAGCCCGTTCTCAGAAACTATATATGTTGGAGGCTTGAAATCTTGGATTACTTATAGCTGAACACCTCACATCAAACGACAAATCATAAAATTTTGAAAAAGTCTTATATTTACCCGTCTAGACTCTAACTTGTGTATTTTAAGCTTCTTCTTTTTTTTTTTTTTTCTTTTTTTTTTTTTTTTAACTGAGCCCCTAGTTTGAAGACTTGAAATTTTGAATACTTATAGCTGAACACTTGTAATCGCACGACAAATCATGAAAATTTCAAAAAGTCTTATATTTACTCCTCCGGTCTCTAACTTATGTATTTTAAGCAATTTTTCTAACCTCCACCCTTTTCACCCGGGGGCACTTTTCTAACTTTTGCCGACACACCTTTGGCCCCTCTTTCATATTATGCACCATAGCCTTACATATTTTAGTTCCACGTCTTACCGCCAGGAAGCGCCGAGGTTTTTTGTTTAGTCCCCCCCCCCCCCCATATAAACACTATTGTTTTTATGCGTTTGTTACAAAATATGACCACTGGATTTTTTGGGTTTAGGAGCCACTGGCTCTTTTAAGATTTTGGGAATCTACGCCTATAATCTGAAGTAGCCCCAAACTTCAGGAATTCCATGTATATTATAATTTACAGAAAAAGTAAACATGCATCTTAGTAAATTTAAAAGATACATTTCCTGAGAGGAGTCCTATCTCAAACATTTTTTTAAAGAAAAGGAGCCAGAAATAACACAAGCCTGCGATGGTTGCGTTGTTTAATTTTTTATAATTGATTTTTATGTATTTTTTAGCGCTGAATCTGAAAATGACCTTCATTTTTAACAGCACGTCAGGATTTTTTGCAAATCCTAAATTTCAATGGTAAAAAGTAAAAAAATAGAGAATATCTGATACTGAAATATACAGTGATTATGTTTCTTAACTTTTGATAACTGATTATTATATATAGTTTTAGTGCTGAATTCGAAAATGACCTTTATTTTTAACCATCAAGTCAGTATTTTTTGAAAATCGTAAATTTCAAAGTCATAACAAGTTTAATAGGAAAATGCTGATACTATAAAATAGATGTGATGGTTGTGTTTGGTAATTGATTTTTATGTACTTTTTAGCACTAAATCTGAAAGTAACCTTCATTTTTAACCATCACATCAGAATTTTTCGCAAATCGTAAATTTCAAAGTTAAAAAGTAAAAATTTGCAAAAAATCCTGACGTGATGGTAAACAAGTAATATAAAAATTTTGTTTTTAAAGTCAATTCCTACTTAGGTCATTAAAGAAAAATTTAATATAATCCCTTAAGCTAATATTAGTTTTTGTTGCATTAAAATACTCAATTTGTTGATTTTCTATAAGCAAGTAGGTTTACAATGGATTTTTGGACTATGGACTATGGGAATTTGGCCAAATATTAGAGATATCGCCAAGTTGGCGTCACTTTTGGCGACTCATTTTGGCCGCCAAATTTGGCGATATATCGCCAAGTTGGTGACAAACTTGGCGGTATTTGGCGACAGAACAGGGTCCCCCCTATGGTAACTCCTTATTGAAAATACTTTCATTGATCTTCAGTAGCCAATGGCCGCCATTTTGTTTCCCATGTAAAACTAAAATTAATTAATTAATATTTGAAAAAACTGTATTAACATCAATTGCCATCCAGTACAAGTTTTAAAAAATTTATTTCAACTTGATAGGATGAATAATGGGTATTTTATTAACGATTGAAAATTTGAACAAGATATATAAATATTTAAAAAAAAACATAATTTGAAGAACAAATTAAAAAAACAAAATTTATTTCCTACATTGTTTAAGCCCGAGAAGGGACAGGTATTAAGTTATTTCAATCAATTAGTTCTACATTTAATGTTAAATTTTTTTAACAAGTTAGTTAAGCCAATTGATGATTAAAAAATAAAAATAAAATTCATACAATATGATACATAAAACACCCTAAAATTTTAGATTCCGTTCAAATGAAATTGAAATAAATTTTAGACTTCTTCCATTTGTAATTGAAAATATTTGTAGTGCAGATTTTGTATTATTTTTATGACAATTGTGCATAAAATAAATCTTAGACTTCTCCCATTTTTAATTGAAAATGTTTGTAGTGCAGATTTTGTATTATGTTTATGACAATTGTGCATAAAATGATGAGATGCATGCAAAATACAAAACTTAAAAAAAAGCCTAAGATTTATTTCGATTTCATTTGAACGTAATCTAATTTTTTAGGGTGTTTTAAGTATGATATTGTGTGAATTTTCTTTTCCTTTTTTAATCTTCAATTGGCTTAACTAATTTGTTACAAAAATTTAACATTAAATATAGAACGAATTGAATGAAATAACTTAATACCCTTCTCGGGCTTAAACAATGTAGGAAATAAATTTTGTTTTTTTAATTTGTTCTACAAATTATGTTTTTGTTTAATATGTCAAGTTTTTTAATAACTACTGCACTCAGACGAATGCATTTCGAAATTAATAGAGAGTATCATCATCAGGCTTTGATGTATGCGGTATTGCATCACAATGTGGAATGCAGTTTACCAATGTGTAATTCAAAATGTTTCACCACTGTAGTAATGCAGGTTGCGGTAGTTGGACAAAAACTTCTAATCTGAACGTAAAAAATCTATACAGTACCGGACCTCAAATCCGGAATCCTAAAATCCGGACGACCCAAAATCCGGAATGGAAAAAAGAAAACTGAAATTCCGCGATGATCTCGAATAAATATCTCGTAAAAACGTCCATAGATGGCGCTACGTGCGCGCGTAACACAGTGCGAGCCAAACTAGACTCAGCAATTTTATTTTATTGCAATGTTTTTCATTCATTAGTTTTAATCAAAATTTTCAAACAGAATTATTGTAGTTAGTGTGTGCACACATTTTAAATTTATTTTAAAAAGAAACCCTTTTCTTCATTTATATAGAAAATGTAAAAAGAATAAATAGATAACCACAAGAAAGAATTATTTTTAAAAAGGTTCGTAGAATATATTTATAATATTTATATGTAAAAATATTTTACAACGCCCTACCCTCACTTTTAATATGTTCAACAAATTTCATTTTTCGAAAAAATTCTGTTTGTAAGCACCGTACCAAAAAATTCTTTTCTTTAACTCAAAGAGAAAAAAAAATCTATGCAAAGTTCCTTTCTCCATAACAAAACAAGCTGTCCATCGAAAGCTAATGATCACATTCTGATAACGTTGACTTTCCACTTCACGCAGTTAAATAAACATGTTGAATAAGCAAAACAAACAGCGGATAGATATGTCATTTTTCTTTACTTTCTTTTCATCTAAAGGCCTTTTTTTTTAGAGGTACCCTAGCTTTCTAATAACTTATCATAATTTAATAAAAATTTGTTACACAAGCTAATTCACTATTATTGTAACTTGCTGAAAATTTGAAAGAAATTCGTCAATTAGCTTAATTCGGTTCTCGCAAACAACAATGTATTTTCATTTTCTAAAAAATGTTTTTATGTTCCTAATAATGTGCAGACTTGTATAAAATCAAAAACTTTCTGCGCACATAAATATTGGGTCAAAAATTTTCTGCAAATTAATTTTAATAAAATAACGTGTTATGCTACTTTGACGGTATGAATTTTAAACAGTAGTTTCAAAATAATTACGAAAATATCATAATTAAATATAATAAATAATTTAATTAAATTTAAAATGCATTAATATTAATTACAGAATAATTATGTTGGCTAAAAAATTATAAAGCTAAAAATCCATGATAAGAAGGGGTAAATTCTTATCAGTTATTTTGTCAATGCATTTAGAAACAGCCCAATCCTTAATATTTTGACGTCTTCTCACAAAATGCAATAATGGACATTGCTTCTGAAACAATTGAATCACATTTTGTAAGGAGAGGTCCATTCATAGGTATCATCATTAAAGAGACAGATGATTTTTTATTGCGGTACTTTGACGAAATTCTCATTTTTTCCACGATCATTTAGCGAAATTTCCGATTTTCTGCGACATTTGCGGTTTTTTTCGCGATTCTTTGACGAAATTTCCGCTTTTTTCTCACATCCTTTGACGAAATTTGGATTTTTCGCGATCTTATGACGAAATTCACGCTTTTTTTCGTGATCTTTTGACGAAATTCGCGTTTTTTCACGATCCTTTAACGAAATTAATTTTTTCCGCGGTTCTTTGACGAAATTTGCATTTTTTCGCGATCTTTTGACAAAATTCGTGCTTTTTCCGCTATGCTTTTGCGAAATTTGTTTTTTTTTTTTTACGTATTTTTGGATGAAATTTGTTCTTTTCGCGATCCTTTGACGATATTCGCATTTTTTCTGTGGCCTTTTGAGGAAATTCGTGTTTCTTCGCAATTCTTTGACGAAACGCGCGCTGTTTCCGCGATTCTTTTACGAAATTTGCGTTCTTTTTTCACGGACCTTTGACAAAATTCGCGCTTTTTCCGCTATGCTTTTACGAAATTCTTTTTTTATCCTGCGCTTCTTTGACGTAATTTGCATTTTTTCTGCGATTCTTTGATAAAAGAATATTTTTTCCCACGATTCTTTAAAGAAATTCGCGTTTTTTTCCGCGGTCCTTTAATGAAATTTGCGTTTTTATCCTCGATGTTTTGACAAAAGTGGGTATTTTTTCTGCAAACGATTGACGGAATTGGTTTATTTTCGGCGACCATTTGTTGTAATCCACAATATATTTCAGTGATATTTTTTATATCTGAATTTTTGGACTGACGGCCGATTTGTTTTAATTTTCGGGGCCGAATGCCTTAAATTTTCGGAAAATTCGGATCAGAATCACTCCTGTCAAACAATAAATAACTCGTACATAAAATTGGGGAACATTTTTAATTTTTCGGTATTAAAGAACAAAATTTGCTTTTTTTTTTTTTTTTTTTTTTTTTTTTTTTTTCCCTAAGAAATTTTCCGCAAAGTTCCGAACTTTGCGGAAAATTTTCCGCGCACAGCGTGTGTGCGTGCGTCTATATTATACAACTCTGATAATTTGATGTGCAGGATTAAAAAAATTCTTATTCTTATTTTAAATTATTTTTTTTTTAAATTTATGTTTATGTTTGTTTACTTATACCTCATATGGCAATCCGCGATATAGATTCCTAGGCCTAACTCGCGAGCAACAACGCATTTTCATTTTCTAAAAAATGCTTTAATATTTCTAAGAATATGCAGTAATAGTATTTTTTTTTAAACTTATTTTTATTTTGAATTACTTTTTGTAATTTGTATTTTTGGCTTTATTTACACTAAGCCTAACATGGCAATTCGCGGTATAGATTGCTTCGTGGCATGTAAAATTTTGCCAAGGGCATGTACTGTATCTGTTTATTTATTGTCTTGATTGAGGACCTAAAATCCGGAAAATTCCGAAATCCGGAACGACCGCGGTCCCGACCAGTCCGGATTTGAGGTCCGGTACTGTAATCAAAACATAAAAAATTAACTTCACTTAAATTTAGATACCCTATTTCCCACTCAGGAACGCTATGAATGCAAATATAAATTGTGTTGAATCCTTACTGCTAATATTTAACAATATTATAGCTGTGATACAGTAAAAAATAAAAAATAAAAGTTTTACTTAAATTTTTAAACCGTATTCTCTCCCAAGGGGTGATGTAAACACATCAGAAAATTATTACCTAAGTTTAACTTGGGGTATAAATAGGAAAAATCATCTCGGGAAAAAAATACGTTTTAAAATTTAAGTTATGTAATTCCCCACTAAGTTCGCTACCTGCGTAAAAATAGCTATCCATTACAAACTTTTTACTAAAATATAAACTTGACCAAAGCAAAAACTTATTCTGAAAATATCCTTTTTATTTCCACTATGACGCCATATTCACCTTTTTCATTTTTGAAGAAGAAATCTAGCTCAATTTAATATTTCACGTGAAAATCTTTCAACTAAAAAGAAATAAATTATTATTACGGCTTTTGAAATTTTTGCAACAATGAAGAAAAATGTTACATTTTCTATGAAAAATGTCCGTTGATTTTCAATGAAAAAAGCGAAAATTGGAATTATTAAGTAAAATATTTGAATAATGTAAAAAAAAAAAAATTGGCCCATGTTTCTCTCTGGGTTATAATTCACCCATATGCGAAGGCATTTTACCATTCGTTTTGACCCTGAAGCCAGGCAAACGTTTTTACACTTTAAATTTATAATATCATTAGAATTAGTAAAGAATAAAAAATGAGTGGCATCAGGGACAAAAAGGTGGGAAGAAAAAATGAAAAAGTTATGATCTCCATAGGCTTTTCCATGTTAAATTAACACTGAGAAGTGACACTGGAAATAAATAAGTATTGCGCTGCCGCCCAATACTTAAATATAAATATATGTATAAATAAATATAGGGAGAGTGTGAACTAATAGTAGGAATTGAAAAATGAAGGCCATTTTCGGATTCAGCGCTACAAAATACGTAAAAATCAATGATTAAAAGCTAAGCAATACGACACAACCCAAATTTTGTAGGCTTGTGTAATAATAGCTTCTATAATAATAAAAAAAATCAACAATATTCAAATATCATCGATTTTATAGTAAACAATCTTTAAACCCTTCGGAAGGAGCAGCACGCACACACTGCCCAAAATCACTGAATTTAAACACCATTTTTTTTTAACAGAATTTTTTTTCTTATTTAATCACAACATTTCATCGCTTAAATAAGTCAAAAAATCTAATTTTAAAAAGTAGTGCAGAAAAGTTAAAAGAAATGCTCTTCGCGAAGGATTGGATTTCAAATGGATTTTTATTCTTAAGGCTCCTGTTCCGTCAATATATATATATATACAGTCGTACCTTGATTTAACGTACTTTGATTTAACGAATTCTCTGATTTAGCGAATATTTTTTCTGTCTCGACAAAAAGGGTGCTAAAATGCTCTGATTTAACGAATTTTTAGCTTTGATTTAACGAACAACAGTTGCTGAAAAAAATTCGGATTCGCACATAAAACGAAAACTTTGAATTTTTCGTACATAAAATTTTGAATCTTTCACACCCTAATCCTAGTGTTACAAAGTATTTTCTTATTTCTGGTGTATTCAAAAGACAGTCTTTCCCCCTTTTCAACTAGAAATGTATGTATTATATATTAAGCTTTAAAAGCAAGTAACATTAAAGAATTTAGATAATTTTAAAGTTGATCTCCTAACATATAACTTATAATTTTTAAGCTCGTAGTAAACAATAATCATTCTTTTTTTCATATCTGTATATCTAAGGGTATTTTGCATTGATATTTTTATACCATACTCTTTACAAAACTTGATATTCGATTTAACGAATTGCTTCGATTTAACGAACGGATATGTGGCTCCCAACCTATTCGTTAAATCGAGGTTCGACTGTATATATATACTTTTTTTTTTTTCATTGGATAGCTAAGGTTGAACCCTACAGTCGCCCTTTTTTTTACTTTTTCGATTTCCGTTGCAGTTTTTTCTTTCTTTTCTTTTTTTTTTTATGATGACACTTCCATTTTCGGAACTGGTTTCGAAAATTAAAGTAATTTTGAAAAAAAATAACTGCAACCAAACTAAAAAAAAGGAAAAAGGGCGACTGTAGGGATAGAGCTCAGCTATCCGATGCAAAAAAAATAAGAAATTAAAAAAAAAAAAAAATACGAAAAAGAAATATGTTAAAATGTAAACAAGATATTGCCAAAGAACTTTCCCATAGGTTTAGCATTAGCTCGCGAGTGTCTTCGCCTGACGGGACGGGAGCCTTAAGAAAAGATAGTAACAGAAAACATTAAAAAGTTTACTAACAAAATCTGCAAAGGGCATAGTGGCGCCCGAAGGTGTCGCGTCAGACAACCCTGCTATACAACAATAGTATTAGTAAGCATAAATTACAAAATCTTCCAAGTGGGGGCGTTTTGATCCCATGGGTCATCCCCTAATTCATCATTTCAAAAGTCCTTAGAATTAGACATTAAAATCTGACAAAATCAGAAGAACACAATAAAAAATTGTATTCGTAAAAAAAATTTTTAATCAAATTCCCATTAATTTCATTCAATAAAATTAAGAGTCCACATTACCAATTTCCAATTAATTATATGCATTGGCATTATCAATTTTTATGCATTTTAATTATAGAACAAATTTTAAGTAAATGATCCCGGTTTAAATCTCATATCAATTGAATGCAATTCATTTTTAATGATGTTATAGGTATGATATGGGTTTTTAAGAAATGTTATTTATTAAAATTAATTTAAGAAATGTTAAAATCTCAGACGTTTAAAACATACCATTATACTCTTTAAAAATATTTAATTTTCCATTTTATTAACAGATGGCAGCACTATTCAATAAAAATTTTGATTTTGTAATAATAGCTATAAAATACAATTTCTGCAGTGAAAGTTTTCAAATTATTCTATTTAAGCAACGTTTTTGACCATTATTTCCTAAAAGAATTTTTCTAATCGTGTCTAGACGATAAACCGAATTATTTATGTCTCACCTCATATATACATATATTATATTATATATACATATATTATATTATATTTATTATCTTACCCATATACTATACACGATCTTACACATACCTTTAAAAATATATAATGTATTTTATTTTTAAATAAACAAAACTTCATAATTTTGGCAAATGAAATTTTAATTCAATTTTTTTAACAGTAAATTTGAAGAAAAAGATACATCGTTTTTAAAACCAATCGCCATTGATATTTTTAATTTTATTGAATAATTATTAAGTTATTTGAATTTCATAAAACGAAATCTTTCCTAAAAAATCTATACTATCGCCATCACCGCTAAAAAGAAGAAAATGTTAAATTCCAACAAGTTTTGATATTCTTTTTCAAATAGATCGAAATATAATCAATGGTTTAGGAGGGAGAGAGATAATGACAAAAGTGGTAGGAACGTAGGGACATAACTACATTTGAAACATAGTGCCCATACAATAATTCTTGGCACACAAGAATTCTTGAAGTTAGCTATTTAAAAAACTATAGGAAAACTATAACGGGCATATGCATCTATTCTGGCTTTTATCTTATCATACATTCGAATCATTTGCAACCAATATAATGATTCACTTCATAATATCAATTTTTATATATTTAACTATTGAATAACTTCTGAAATAAATTATTATGATTTAAAGCTTATATCTACTGTGACAACTAATTTTTACAGATTTTATATCATGCATCAAATACTGCTAAAAAAAGACGCATTTTAAAAATAATAAATTAAAAAATAAAGATGCATCATTATATTATTCAAAAGTATTTGGTTTTGCATGTAATTAAAAGATGGCAGCACCATTCAATGACAAAGAAGGATATAGTCTTTTAAAATAATAATTGTAATTTTTAGAATGTAAATTTCTATAAATTAAAATAAAGCTAGTCGTCTTTGACGGATATATATTAAAAGATTTTTTCAAATCATTTTTAATTAAGTGTGCTAAATAATGCATTTATTATTTTACTCGAACAGAACTTAAATATAGTGTACGAGTACACAGGCCCTTATTATCGCATGGGCAAATCGGGACTTTGCCTATCGGCCCCGGGACTCAAAGCACCCTCCCAAATCGATATATTAATTTATAAAATATTTACTTTTTTTCCCAATTCCAACTCTGAAAATTTTCAAATACAAAATACAAATTTCATTTTTAAAAGATTCTACTAAACTTTCTGAAAAACAAATTTCATTTTGAACTCACAGAGCTCAATGCTTTCGCAAAGCTAATTTCAACCACTATCAAATAAGAAATAATATATCGATTTTAATAGATTGTATTAGCAATGAACTTAAATCATATATAAACTTTAGTGGTTGAAAAGAGTCAGTTCTAATTGCCATGAGATAAATTTTCTTTTTAGATTTATTGAAAAAAAAAAATTCTACTTGTGAAGTAGAATATATTTTATTGAATATTATGTTGTGTGTAGGTGCAGTACAACTTAAAAAGATGTAAAAGAAAGTAACTTGACTAACTCATATGTATATGTTAGAGTATTTGATACTCTTACCATAAGTTGAAGTTAGCAAATTCATCTTGAAGTAATATAACAAGTTGTTAAAGTTATATTAAAGAGTTTTGTTCTATACTAAGAAAAAAAAAAAGAGTATTTTCATTAATTAAGATACTTAATTTAGAATTGACGGAGCGAAGAATTTTCTTCTATTTAAAATCCAAGGGGCGAAGATATTGTTTATGCATTAGACATATGGCCAGGGCTGCCACTGGCGACTATTTTTCTATTCTATTCGCACCACTATTTAATAAGTAATGTATAAAAAAAAATTAAGTCAGTTCCTACTTAGGTGATCAAAGAAAAATTTAATATAATCTCTTAAGCTAATGTAAGTTTTTGTTGCATTAAAATATCTGAATTTGTGGATTTTCTATAAGCAAGTAAACCCTATTGGTTTACAATGGAAGTCTATGGAATTTGGTGAAATATTAGAGATATCGCCAAGTTGGTTATAAACTTGGCGGTATTTGGTGACAGAACAGGGTCCCTCTTATGGTAACCCTCTTATAGGTATGGAGATGCATTAAATGCTGTTCAATAACCAATGGCCGCCATTTTGTCTCCCATATAAACTAATATTAATTAATTTAATTTAATTAATTAATTAATATTTGAAAAAACTGTATTAACATCAAGTATCATCCACTACAAGTTTTAAAAAAAAATGTATTTGAACTTGAGTGGATGAATAATAAGTATTTTATTAACGACTGAAAATTTGAACAAGATATATAGAGGGAGAGTGTGAACTAATAGTAGGAATTGAAAAAAAATATATAAATTTTGTAGTATATTGCAAATGTCGTCAAACTGTATATCAAAGATGTTTTGAGAAAGTGGTGCGAGATAGAATTTAAAAAATAGTCGCCTTTGGCAGCCCTGTAGACTCACCATCAGTTCCATTTGAATAATGTTGCAACAGTTCGAATGGGGCCCCTTAATTTATCTTTGTCCAGGACCCCAATTAGTCATGATCGGAACCTGCAAGTACACTAAGATTTTACTAATAAAAAAATTAAAGCAAATAGCAACCTCCCACACACACCACCACTACCCACTACTCCTAAAATAAAGCTTTGGTAGTTTGATAGAAATAATTTAAATGGGGTATTTAATGTATTCTGTATCTGAAAAGGAAAATTTATCATTCATAAAATTAATCGATACTATTATTTTAATTATCATGAAAAAATTCATTAATAGATTAAAATAACAGGAACATCCATAGTGCACCTTTACTCTTTAATGTATTTATATTTCTCTAATCTGTACTGGGATGGAATTCCAGTAATTCTCCCCGTTGAGTTATTTTCTTCTTTTTTTCTGTGTGTGTTCTTGTTCTTATGTCTGTTTGCAGATCCAATCTAACTACTTTCTGAAATATTTGCAAATCTTTATATATATATATATATATATATATATATGTATGATGATGATATATGATGATAAATGATGATGATGATATATATATAAAGATGATTTAGAAATGAACATAGGAAACCAGTATGTAAAATAAGAAGCTATATATATATATATGAACAAAATTTGCTTGTATTCTTACTCACATACGAAGAAATATAATAGACACTTTGCTTTTGCTTTTCTTCCTCTTCTATTTTATAATTTTTTCAGAAAAAATTCTCGAAGCTGGTGTTTAAATCCAATTTTCGGCACGCACCGGGTTTGGCGTGATTTTTTTTTTTTTTTTTTTTTTTTTTACGAAAATTTGGCGAAAGCCTCGTTTACGAATACCAGTTACATATGTATTTTTGGTACTACTTAGTTATCCCGTCGACCAAAAATCTATCACCAAACTATAAGACTAAATGCCAATAATGGTTGATCGTAAATGTCAAATTCACTTGACTTTAAGCAAGTTACGTGTCTTTACGTCATCAAGTGATTTTTATTTCGACGTTTTATTAGTATATTTATTAATGTTATACTATTTTCTTTGTTCTTTCGTTATTTAAAATAAAAATTATGTCAATTTGTATAATTTGGCGAGTGGTTTGGCGATTTATATAATTTGGCGAAATGGGTCAATGGAATAACTAAGTAGTACCGTATTTTTTAATTATTTTCTATTATTTTTTATTTTTAAATGGAAATAAGCAGAGAAATAATTAACTATTGAACAAAATAATTTATGTAATTAAAAAAAAAAGAAAATAAAGTAAATAACCATTTATTATTAAATAAACAACAATAGCCGGGTTACCATGTCAACCAAAATAATGCCATTTTGGCGCCCATTAGGTACCTCGTTGCGTATATGATATCTGTGCCTAATATTTTTCTTTTCATTTCTTTTAAAAAAATAAAGAAGTGAAAGCCATTTATTTTAAATGTTTCAGTTTGTATTAAATAAAATGATAATGAAATACAAATTGAATTATGAATAAAAGTATCATGATACATTTCTTAGCATACATTTAAGGGAGGCCAAACTTCTCGCCAAATTAGTTTAAAATAGTAACCTTTTCTAAAATCTGAAAAAAAATATCTGTTTGATTAAAATTTGAGTTGCCATCATTAGAAAAATGTATATAAAATTAGAAAAAAAAAATTAATATTTCGAAAACTAATTTGAATTTAAAAATTCTAATACCAGTTTTGAAATCTGCGGATCAATATTGATTTTTGGTGTTAATTTCATCGCAAAGTATTCCATATTTTAGGAGAAATCGCCGTGAAACATAATCAGTTGTTTAATCAGTCAATTCATACTTCCGTTTCATACTTCCATTTCATAAATTCGTTTCATTAGGATTTATATAGGGTAGATTTATTTAAATGAAAAAAATGAAAATTCTACAAATAATATTTCGAGTTATAACGATTTTAAATTACCTCACTTTTTTAATAAATTTTAATTTTAAATTTTTTTTAAAAGATTATGAGATGTTTTATCATGCGACTTTGTTTACAAATGATATGGTTAACCATCAGAAAAAATTTCGAATTTTTAACTCAAGAAATAAAAAATATTTTAAAATGTGTCCCGAACCCCCTTAAGCAAGTTACACGTGTTTACGTCATCAAGTGATTTTTATTTCGACGTTTTATTTGTATTTTTATTAATGTTATACTAATTTATTTGTTCTTTCGTTATTTAAAATGAAAAATTATGTCAATTTGTGTAATTTGGCGAGTGGTTTGGCGATTTATATAATTTGGCGAAATTGGTCGACGGGATAACTAAGTAGTACCAAAAAAAACTTCATGACAACTTTAAAATGTCAGAAATTTTTAGAGAAAAATTCTTTGGAAAAATTAAAATAAGTAGGAATTGTTCTAAATGGGATCATAAAAATCTGAATTTGCTAAAATCATGATCAGTTCGGTATGTGGAAAAGCACACATGCTCCGAAGTCAGACAGAGACAATCATGCATGACCTTTTTTTAGCATAGTGTTGGTAAATGAAATCTATATATATATATATATTACGCTATCGTACGTGGCACAGAAATCGCGATTATTTGTTAATTGTTAATGGCAACGCCCGAATGCTTTGATGAAACGCACCTCATTGGTTATTGAACAGCATTAAATGCATCTCCATATCTATAAGGGGGTTACTATAGGGAGACCCTGTTCAAATGCCGCTAAGTTTGTCGCCAACTTGGCGATATATCGACAAAAGAGACGCCAGCTTGGCGATATCTCTAATATTTCGCCAAATTCCCATAGATTTCCATTGCAAACCAATAGGGTTTACTTGCTTACAGAAAATCAACCAATTGAGATATTTCAATGGAACAAAAATTAATATTAGCTTAAGGGATTCTATTAATTATATTTATGGGAGTCCAAGTAAATTAAATTATGAATAAAAGTAACATGATACAATGCTTAGCATGCTTTCCCAAACATAAATTTTAAGGGACCCCAAACTGATCGCCAAG
Organism: Maratus speciosus; assembly: GCA_963932465.1. Classification (NCBI taxonomy): domain Eukaryota; kingdom Metazoa; phylum Arthropoda; class Arachnida; order Araneae; family Salticidae; genus Maratus; species Maratus speciosus. Next base: position 429,591,281 of record OZ010797.1, on the reverse strand, counting down.
GGCGGTTAGTTGTGATTTAATTTTCTTTGAATTGAAGAAAATGCAGCTATGCATCAAATAAACAAAATAAATCAAATAATTGCCAAATGATACAAATGACTATGAAAATAAAATTGAAGAATTATTAAACTGGTTTATGTATGTATTTTAATAAATACATCTGCTAACACGTATTAAATAAACTATTTATGTTTTTATATAATAAAAGTTAAACGGCTCTTTTATCTACGTGTATGCTAATATTATAAAGTAGTAACGTTTGTGTGTTTGTGGAATGTAATCTCTGAAACTACCTAGCTGATTTAATAAATAATGGTTTGAAAATGCTGGTGACCATCTCTGCTCCAACAAAGACTGTATTTTATGTCGGTACAACAACCTCCATAGGTGCAGGAGCAGAAAAGTTCTAAAATTGCGAATTCTGATATACTGTTTGGGCTAAAAATTTGACATTTTGTGCAGTGGTTACTTTTAAGATGTAAATACTCGTTACAAACGCTTTCTACAAGGTTCGAAAAACTTAGAAGTAAACGTAAAACGTTCTAGAAAGTTTCTAAATCACGATTTATTTAGAATTGTTAGAGAAAGAAATTTTGAAATTTCACATGGGCACTTTTAAGGCATAAATGGCTATAACGGCTTTACCGTTATATATTCATTATTCCTCCTTTCCCCTCAAAAAAATCAACTTTTAACTTTACTGGTTTATTATAAATTGTCATTATTCTTCCCCCCCCCCCTTCAAATAAAATATTTAGTTTAAATTTGACATTTTAGAGTTAATTTCATATGTCTTTATTCATTCTCTCCCCCCCCCCCCTCTCACTACTGTAAGTTTCGCTTTTACTTTTAAAGTTCTTTTCAAATGCAGACATCATTTATCTCGGTTCCTTTTTCTGTCTTTCAAATTCACACGATAGAAAAAGATCTTAACCGCAGTTATTTTCCATTGAAATAAAGTAAAAGAATAAAATACAAATGAATGTCTTTTCGCTTTGCAGCCGACGTTATCTAATGCATATTTTCCCAGCCTCTGGGCTTGCATTTGTAGTCAATTCTCACCCTTGCACTTTGTCGGATACAAACCATATGCCCATTGCTGACTAATTTGCAGCTGTAGTTAGATCTGTAACGTGCATGTAATATCACGTGTTTGCTATTTCTTTAACCACTTTTCCTTACCGCAGGAATGTTAAGAGACGTGTAACCATATAGCCGCGCCATGGCGTAAGTTTGAATTCTATGTAATACTTCGGGATGCTTCTGATTCCTTTGTCCACGCCACCAATTTTCATCGCCAATTTAGTACATATGTTGCTATTCATCTCGCCAATGAGTGAGTGATTGTAATGAATATTTTACCACTACTGCCTCTGAACTTGAGTGTGACAGACCTCGGCTCTCGGCCCTTCGGGGCTGCCCCGTCGGGCAGTCTCGTCTGTGACTTCTCCCGTCCCACTGTACTATCATGGCCCTCCTTTTAAAAAGTTTCATAATAAAGAAGTAAGTCCTCGAAATCTTAGTGTTGGAGTTTTTTTTTCATTCATCCATGAACCTGGACTCTCTAATTATCTCCTCTATATAAATTGGTGCCGTTGCCCAGATTTTTTCTCCAACAGTAATAAAAAAAAAAAAAAAAAAAATACGAGAAGTATCATTCCTTCCGTATCATCCTTTACCAGCGACGCGAAAGGATGTCCATAGACCTTTTTTTTCCCACGGGAGTTCCGGCTGCCCTACTCTGTGTTCGCTCGCCGATGTCAACTTCAGGGGATTTCCCTTTCTCGCTACCCCGACGGATTTGGAGAGTGCCTCTTTCTTCCGGACTTTACACTAGTCTAACGAGAAGCAAGATTCACGCTGCGGTGCTCCAACGGGGTATAACGGCTTTACCGTTATATATTCATTATTCCTCCTTTCCCCTCAAAAAAATCAACTTTTAACTTTACTGGTTTATTATAAATTGTCATTATTCTCCCCCCCCCCCCCCTTCAAATAAAATATTTAGTTTAAATTTGACATTTTAGAGTTAATTTCATATGTCTTTATTCATTCTCTTCCCCCCCCCTCTCACTACTGTAAGTTTCGCTTTTACTTTTAAAGTTCTTTTCAAATGCAGACATCATTTATCTCGGTTCCTTTTTCTGTCTTTCAAATTCACACGATAGAAAAAGATCTTAACCGCAGTTATTTTCCATTGAAATAAAGTAAAAGAATAAAATACAAATGAATGTCTTTTCGCTTTGCAGCCGACGTTATCTAATGCATATTTTCCCAGCCTCTGGGCTTGCATTTGTAGTCAATTCTCACCCTTGCACTTTGTCGGATACAAACCATATGCCCATTGCTGACTAATTTGCAGCTGTAGTTAGATCTGTAACGTGCATGTAATATCACGTGTTTGCTATTTCTTTAACCACTTTTCCTTACCGCAGGAATGTTAAGAGACGTGTAACCATATAGCCGCGTCATGGCGTAAGTTTGAATTCTATGTAATACTTCGGGATGCTTCTGATTCCTTTGTCCACGCCACCAATTTTCATCGCCAATTTAGTACATATGTTGCTATTCATCTCGCCAATGAGTGAGTGATTGTAATGAATATTTTACCACTACTGCCTCTGAACTTGAGTGTGACAGACCTCGGCTCTCGGCCCTTCGGGGCTGCCCCGTCGGGCAGTCTCGTCTGTGACTTCTCCCGTCCCACTGTACTATCATGGCCCTCCTTTTAAAAAGTTTCATAATAAAGAAGTAAGTCCTCGAAATCTTAGTGCTGGAGTTTTTTTTTCATTCATCCATGAACCTGGACTCTCTAATTATCTCCTCTATAATGGCGGTCAGCTAAAAAAAAAAAAAAATTAAAAGGGTGCACCATAAAAAAAAAGATCTAATCTGCAATTTTTGTGATACTGTTGGGTCTAGAAACTTAAAATGTGTCATGGTAATAACTCATAAGATCTAAATGCTCTTTATAGAAAAAATTCAAACTGCAATGCACGCATAGAAGAAATTCTTAAAAAATCGAAATTAAGAAGACTAAATATAGCGGACAAAGTTCAAAAGGGGATCTAAATAACGAAGTACATGGAATTATTAGGATTATAAAGACTAAAATTTGCCTAAATGTTACTTTTACGACGTAAATACTCGCAATAGAACAATTTCGCTATGTAAAATGATGCAGGAACGAAACACTTGGCTGAGAATGGCTTTTAAAAAATACAAAATTTAAAAAGATGAAATGAACGAAAACCGTTCTAAATTACCATTCATTTGCATTGTTAGGTATAGAAACTTTAATCTACCCTATATATATAAAATCCTAATGAAACGAATATATCAAACGCCTGAAATGTAACGATTCTTTGAATCGACTGATTAACCAACTGATTATGTTTCACGGCGATTTCTCCTAAAAAAGGGAATACTTTGCGATGAAATTAACACCAAAAATCAATATTGATCCGCAGATTTCAAAACTGGTATTAGAATTTTTAAATTCGAATTAGTTTCGAAATATTAATTTTTTTCTAATTTCATATACATTTTTCTAATGATGGCAACTCAAATTTTAATCAAACAGATATATTTTTTTCAGATTTTAGAAAAGGTTACTATTTTAAACTAATTTGGCGAGAAGTCTGGCCTCCCTTAAATGGATGCTAAGAAATGTATCATGTTATTTTTATTCATAGTTCAATTTGTATTTCATTATCATTTTATTTAATACAAGCAGAAACATTTAAAATAAATGGCTTTCACTTCTTTATTTTTTTTTTAACGAAATGAAAAGAAAAATATTAGGCACAGATGTCATATACGCACCGGGGTACCTAATTGGCGCCAAAATGGCATTATTTTGGTTGATATGGTAACCCGGCTATTGTTGTTTATTTAATAATAAGAGTTTATTTACTTTATTTACTTTTTTTAAATTACATAAATTGTTTTGTGTTATAGTTTATTATTTTTTTGTTATTTTCCTTTAAAAATAAAAAATAATAGAAAATAATTAAAAAATACGGTACCACTTAGTTATTCCATCGACCCATTTCGCCAAATTATATAAATCGCCAAATTATACAAATTGACATAATTTTTATTTTAAATAACGAAAGAACAAAGAAAATAGTATAACATTAATAAATATACAAATAAAACGTCGAAATAAAAATCACTTGATGACGTAAAGACGTGTAACTTGCTTAAAGTCAAGTGAATGTGACATTTATCAACTATTATTGGCATTTAATCTTATAGTTTGGTGATAGATTTTTGTTCGACGGGATAATTAAGTAGTACCAAAAATACATATGTAACTGGTATTCGAAAACGAGGATTTCGCCAAATTTTCGTAAAAAAAAATCACGCCAAACCGGGTGCGTATATGGCATCTGGCCAAATATTAAATTATCTAACAAACGATGACATTTAATTCCAACTTCAAAGCAATGTTATAATTTACCACTCGAAAGAAAAAAAATTCTAACTGGCGAGTTGAAAAATAGTTATTGGCGAGATCTGCACCCGGCTAGGGTAACAGTACCAAGAATTCTTTGCGACAATGCTTTTATGTAGTATTCTTCGAAAAAAAAATTGATTTTTTTAAAATCGAAATGGAAAACTTTCGGCACAGATGCCACATACGGTCCCATATTGGCGCTATTTTTTTCTGACGCCAATGTCATATACGCAACGGGTACTTAACTGGCGCCATAGCATCGTTATTTTGCTTGATTTGATAAGCCGGATGTTGTGTATGCTGTTGATCTTTTCCCCAAATTAGCGCCGGAAAAAAAATCGCGCCAATATGGGGCCGTATATGATATCTGGGCCAAACTTTCATATGAAAAGCGAAGGGATCAGAGCGTATTTATTTATGGCAGTTGCATGACTTGGACTATTATAATATAGATGAAATGATGGCGATAAAATAATATTTGGCTACTTATCACCTGTACCTGACTAATATTAAAGTACCAAAATGGCACCAGGAATATAAAAAGCGAAGTGGTTCGCCAAGAACTCTTGATGATAGTCACATGACTTAGGCTATTGTTATAGAAATTGTTTTAAAATACCGGGAGACAAAGACTCTGTACACTTAATTCCTTTTATTTTTAGCTTCTTTTCAAACGTTTAACTGATCCTCTTTAATCAAACATGAAAACAACATTGGATGTCGTAACAGCAACTGATTCGGCCTTAAATTTTTGAAATCAAAGAAAATTGAATGGAAACCCGTTTACAGGGAGATCTGCACAGCTTTTTTCCGTATAATTCAATCTTCTATAATATTTTTTAAACCGATCAGATTAGCGTGTTTTTAGATTCTGTGGTGTCTGAACGGGGGTTGGCAAGCGTAGCTTGAAGGGGGCTGAGCCCCCTAGTTATTTAATAAAACTATATCCCCCCCCCCCAAACATGCAACTTAAATCCAACAAAACGGGTAGCTAATTATCTAGCATTGAATAAATTGTTTAAACATTGAATAAATGTCGGTATGAAACAGCGAATAGTTTGCTCGAAAGTACTTGTGAATACGTTACTTCTCTGGGCTTTTCTCTCTCTCGCCAAAGCCTCTAATAGAGGAAAGTGTCTGTTTAAATTTGATGTGGAATATGGAATTTTATTTTCAGCTTCACTAATGTAGAGATTTAATCATAAGGTCATTTTCTCAATTGGTATTATACGATTTTTTATATAGTAACTTAAGTAGTGGGGAAAAGACAGTTCGATTCCGAGGGAGGATTGAGGATGGAGGAGGGGAGGGATTCGGAATCATACTATAGTACGAGAGGGTTTGAGAGATATGTGTGTTAGGTTCTTATCAGTCGGAAAGGAGATAAGAAATGATAATCTGATAGTGAGAGAAGAATAAAGTGTGGAAAGATCATGCTATAGTAGGAGAGCATTAGTTTTAGGAAGAAAATTATAGATAGTTTTCGAATAGGGAGTCGATAGGGAGTCGATCTAGATCATACTATAGTATGATAGGGTAGGTGGGGGCTAAATTTTAGACGGGGCTTAATTTTTCGTAGCATCTTAGAGTTTAAACGAATGTCCATATAAGGTAATGTTATACTGTAACATAAGAGTTTAGGTCTTTTTGAGAAGAAGCTTATTTATTTTTTGAATCGACTTAGGGTTTGAACATGAAACGGAACTGAAAGTGTTAGGTGGTGCCCTCTATCGGCAGGAATTGGAAAGTAATGTAATTAGGTTTTTTTGTAAAAATTTCACTTGGAATCGAACCTGTGACAAAATAGTCTCTTGACTTGATAATTTGTAGTAGGTTTAACTGATCAAACCAAGAAACTATACCTGTGAGTCGAGATTTTAGATGTTTCAAGGCAAAAATTGTGGCCCTCTCATTTATGTGCGTTGGTTTGTCGGTTACTTAAAATAAGTCAACAGTACCTATTTTAACTACTACTACACTTTGAAAATTACTTTAATGTATAAGATTTTATCGACTTTGCATGCGAGAGTAGGCTCATTCTAGCATACCTTAGTTTCGAACTTCGTAACAAATTTCATTTTTTGTAACTGATATGCTATGCACTATTTGAGAATTACTTTAATGTATACGATTTTCATTTTTAGTTTTAACATATTTTATCGATTCTGCGCGTGAGAGTAGGTTCATTTTACCAAACCCTGGTTTCGAACCTATGAACTATGAGTCAAATTTCATTTTTTGTGGGTGATACGCTTTCCACTGGGCAAACCGTGCCCCAACATTTACTAACATACATTTGAACACTATCTTTTCTAAATACTTATCATTTTATTATGCTTTCGTTTAATATTAATTTAACTTAACGGGAGTTATAATTGCATCACAACATTTAACATTCTGACAGTTTTTTTATTTTCTATTTTAATGTCCAGGTAGCGCAATTGGATAGCGCATATGGCTGTTAACCATGGGGTTACCGGTTCGAGTCCGGTCAAGGACGAACTATTATTTTTTCTTAATAAGTTTAGAGATTTCAAGGACCCATTTTGAGAGAAAGTTATACAGTAAGCAATTATTATAAATTAAATCAGCTCCTAGTTCGTTATTGCAATAGATAATTATTTAAAGATTCTACATTACTTCTAATTAATTTTAAAACTACTGCTATACTTCCACTCATTCTTTTGTAGAGTTTAATAAAATTTAGTGTTAGTTTAAACATTGGTTTAACATATATTTCACTGAAATAATAAAATTAACTTGTAAAACGTTAGAACAATGAATTCAAACTCGTAATTCGAATAATCATATACTTTCTAGACATTACAAAAGTATATTTCAATACCTGATTGATCCACTTCCCGTGAACTTTATACTTTATGTCACGTGTTATTCTCACATTTATGCACCAATCATTAATTTTTTTTAACATGCGCCCCCTATGATTATATGAAATTGAATGGAACGAGACTTTTTTCATTAGTGTTTTCTTTTCTTTGAATGTGTTAAGACGTTTTTACACTTAAGATAATATGGCTGGTTCTCAAGGTGGATATTCTACTATGTTAAACGATGATGTATCAAGATTAAATGATCAAGACATGATATTAACAGTACAACGTAAAGTAGAACCCGTTTCAGGTAATGAAGTGGAATCCTCTGTATCAAAACTGAAGTCACCTTTTTTATGTACTATTTGCAGCAAGTCTTTTTTGCGAAAAGGTAATTTAAACCAACATTTGATCATACATTCAGGAGAAACACCATTTGTATGTGACATCTGTCAAAAAACATACTCTAGAAAGACTGTTTTGAATCGTCATAAATTATCTCATTTAAAGATACCTTAGCAACATAAATGTGATTCATGTGATGAAGCCTTCTCAAGAAAGTCTGACTTATTAAAACACAAGAAGATCCACAAGTCCTCCAAGCAGGATACATGTAGCGAAATGAAACCAGCTTTATACGACCAAGAGACACATGTTTCGGATATTGGAATACCTCCTTTAAAGATAAAGTCCTTTGAATGTGGAATTTGTCATAAAACATTCATGCAAAGAACTGATTTAAAACATCATAGTATAACTCATTCCAAGACAGCCACTCCATATAAATGTGATCAATGTGGAAAAGACTATTTCAGCAAGTTTTTGTTAAAAAGTCATACGTTAATCGCACATCAAACACTCCATTTGAAGAAAAAGTCCTTTGAATGTGAAATTTGTCATAAAACATTCATGCAAAAAACTTATTTAAACAGCATAGTATAACTCATTCTAAGACAACCACTTCATATAAATGTGAACAGTGTGGAAAAGACTATTTAAGCAGGTTTTTGTTAAAAATTCATATGAAGTCTCACGAGAAGACTCTCAACTCATACAATTGTGATAAATGTTCCAATTCATTTTCATCAAAGTCTATTTTAACTAAACATAAAAAAAATTCATTCTAAGAAATATAAATGTAATCACTGTAACATTATCTTTTATTTCGACTTTGAGTTTATACATCATCTTATCAAAATGCATAAATGAAAACTTTGTCTAAACATATAAATTGATTTGAATATCTACACCTTTCTAAAATTATTTGTCTTTCTATAACTATTGAAAATGATTAATAAATATTATGTAAGTGAAACATATTTTGTCTTTTTATTTTTTTGTTCTAAAACCATTTCAAATTTTATCTAAGAAATTGTATTCAATTAAGAAATTAGTTACATTCATATAATATTTTACTAAATAGAAAATACTCATGGGTTATTAAACAGCATTTTATGCATATCCATACTAAAAAGAGGGTTGCAATCAAAATTAGTCAGTTATAGTGACGCCAACTTGGCGATATCTCTAATATTTTGCCAAATTCCTATAGACATTCATTGTGAACCAATAGGGATTACTTGCTTACTAGGTAAATATTTACCAAGTATTCATATAATATTATACTAAAAAGAAAAAATAAATATCATATTTCAAATTTTGTTTAAGTAATTGCAAAACATTTAATAATATTTCTACATAATATTTACTAAGTATTCGACTAATATTTCAATAAAAAATATTCAACTAATATTATACTAAAAAGGAGAAATACATATAATATTTCAAAAATTTTTTAAAGTAATTGTATTCAATTAAGTAAATATTTATTAAGTATTCATATAATATTATACTATAAAGAAAAAAATATATAATATTTCAAATTTTGTCTAAGTAATTGTGTTCAATTAAATAATATTTATTAAGTATTCACATAACATTTTACTAAAAATTGTATTCAATTAAATGAATAGTTACTAAGTATTCATATAATATTACACTAAAAAGAAAAAAATAAATACAATATTTCAAGTTTTGTCTAAGAAATTGTATTCAATTAAGTAAATAGTTTCTAAGTATTCATATAATATTATACTAAAAAGAAAAAATAAATACCATATTTCAAATTTTGTTTAAGTAATTGTATCCAATTAAATACTATTTACTAAGTATTCGTATAACATTTTACTAAAAATTGTATTCAATTAAATAAATAGTTACTAAGTATTTATATAATATTATACTAAAAAGAAAAACATAAATACAATATTTCAAATTTTGTCTAAGAAATTGTATTCAATTAAGTAAATACTTACTAAGTATTCATATAATATTATACTAAAAAGAAAAAATAAATATCATATTTCAAATTTTGTTTAAGTAATTGTATCCAATTAAATACTATTTACTAAGTATTCGTATAACATTTTACTAAAAATTGTATTCAATTAAGTAAATAGTTACTAAGTATTTATATAATATTATACTAAAAAGAAAAAAATAAATACAATATTTCAAGTTTTGTCTAAGAAATTGTATTCAATTAAGTAAATAGTTACTAAGTATTCATATAATATTATACTAAAAAGAAAAAATAAATATCATATTTCAAATTTTGTTTAAGTAATTGTATCCAATTAAATACTATTTACTAAGTATTCGTATAACATTTTACTAAAAATTGTATTCAATTAAATAAATAGTTACTAAGTATTTATATAATATTATACTAAAAAGAAAAAAATAAATACAATATTTCAAATTTTGTCTAAGAAATTGTATTCAATTAAGTAAATAGTTACTAAGTATTCATATAATATTATACTAAAAAGAAAAAATAAATATCATATTTCAAATTTTGTTTAAGTAATTGTATCCAATTAAATACTATTTACTAAGTATTCGTATAACATTTTACTAAAAATTGTATTCAATTAAATAAATAGTTACTAAGTATTTATATAATATTATACTAAAAAGAAAAAAATAAATACCATATTTCAAGTTTTGTCTAAGAAATTGTATTCAATTAAGTAAATAGTTACTAAGTATTCATATAATATTATACTAAAAAGAAAAAATAAATATCATATTTAAATTTTGTTTAAGTAATTGTATCCAATTAAATACTATTTACTAAGTATTCGTATAACATTTTACTAAAAATTGTATTCAATTAAGTAAATAGTTACTAAGTATTTATATAATATTATACTAAAAAGAAAAAAATAAATACAATATTTCAAATTTTGTCTAAGAAATTGTATTCAATTAAGTAAATAGTTACTAAGTATTCATATAATATTATACTAAAAAGAAAAAATAAATATCATATTTCAAATTTTGTGTAAGTAATTATGTCCAATTAAATAATATTTACTAAATATTCAACTAATGTTACACTAAAAAGAAAAAATAAATATAATATTTTAAAATTTTGTTTAAGTAATTGTATTCAATTAAGTAAACAATTACTAAGTATCCAGCTAATATTATACTAAAAAGAAAAATATATATAATATTTCAAATTTTGTTTAAGTAATTGCAAAATATTTAAAAAAATATTTAATAATATTACTATATAATATCTACTAAGTATTCATAAAATATTTTACTAAAAATGAAAATAAATATCATACTTCAAATTTTGTCTAAGTCAAATTTTGTCTTAAATATGCAATTAAATAATAGTTATTAAGTATTCAACAAATATTGTCTAAGCATTCAACTAATATTGTACTAAAAAGGAAAAAAATATATAATGTTTCAAATTTTATCTAAGTAATGGTGTTCAATTAAATAATATTTACTAAGTAGTAATATTTTACTAAAAGAAATCATACAATAGTGAAGACATCAGTCAAAGAGTTTAAACACGTAGTTTAATTAAATTACTCTTGAATCAACTTCACTTAAATCTAATTTTTTTTTTCAATTTCTTATCAAATGAATCCTGAGTTAACTTTATTTTATTAATTTCATATTAAATTCCTGAAGTTATCCATTAAATAAGTTAATTTTCAATACTTTTACTATATTAGAACGTTTAATATATCACCCACCGTTTGTATAAACAACTGTCATTCCCCTATTAATAATGAATATTATCATATGTTAACATACAATTCTTCAAAAAAGGATAAAACTATTAACGTAATATATATCATTCACCCTGTATATAAAAAACTATTACCTTGTGTTACCATACTATTCTTCAAAAGAGGATAAAACCATTCACATAATATGTATCATTCACCCTGTATATAAAAACTGTTACCACACAATTCTTCAAAAATGATAAAACCACCATCCAAAATGAATTGTTTAAAACAAAACGTATTCCTATCCTCTTTAATCTGTGTGTTTATTTTTTCAAAGTGTTCAAGTATGGTACTCCTATTACAACTTTTAACCCCTTCGGGACGGGAGCCTTTTACGAATTTTTTAATCTTTTGTAACCGTTTTTTAAAAACAGAAATTTGTGTCTTCATGAATCGAGAAAATGCGCTGATTAAATAAGGGAAATTTTATAATAAAATTTTACTGGTGAGGAAAGACAAGGATTCTGAGCGCTTCATGCGGCACGTATACGTGTCGCTCGTCCCCAACGGGTTAAAGGAATGTTATAATTTGTACATGTATAACTAAAGAAATAAACAATCCCATAACAATTAAAAATGTATAACATATCTATAAAATATCCTACTAAAAACCTTAATTCATACCTTTCAAGAATTAAAAAAGTTAATACTATTCTTCGAAAAAGAATAAAACCGTTAACATAATACATATCATATCAATCAATTAATCAATCAGTCATATCAATCAATCAATCAATCCTATCATTACTAATATGTATGTTTATCTTGCTATCCCTTTTAGAACTTTTAATAGAGTGTTAGAGTATAATTTGCATATGTATAACTTAAGAAAACAATTCTTTAATAAATAAAAAATATAACATAAGTTTAAAACATTAAACTATTAATCTATATATTATAATTTATACTTTTTAAAATTAAAAAGTTTAAAAAAACTTTATAAAATTTAAAAATTAAAATTTTGAAAGAAAAAACTTTATAAAATTTAAAATTAAAACTTTGAAAAAAAACTCTATAAAATTAAAAAAATTAAAACTTCGAAAAAAAAACTTTATAAAATTTAAAATTAAAACTTTGAAAAAATTATAGAGTTTACAAAATTAAAAAAAATCAAAACTTTGAAAAAGTTTAAAAAATTAAGTTATCAAAATTAAAATAATATTTAAAAACTTCATAAATTAAGTTTGCAAAAGCGAGTTTAGCTGCCTGTACATGTACATGACTTTCAACATATTATAGTTTAATATATATCTTCTTTTTTATCGTATAGAAGAAATAGATTAATATATATATATGCTAACACACACACACACACACATACATATATATACTTAATAAAAATATTTTTAAGTAAAAAGAAAAAAAGAAAAAAAAGTTATAATAATTAAAATTAAAAAATAAATAAAGAAGTTTTCCAAAATTTAAAAATTAAATCTAGTTTTAAAAAATTTTTTAAAAAATTTCAAAAATGTTTTTAAAAAGTTCAATTAGATTTAAAATAAAAGTATTCAATCATATCAATCAATCAATCAACCAATCAAGATTTCAAATACAAGTAATCAATCAATCATATTAATTCAAATTCAAGTCAATTCAAGTATTACAAGTTAGCAGAAAAAAATTACAATTTATCAAAAGTGAGTTTGCGTATCAATCTGTATATAAGACTTTAAAACTTTCACTATGTTTTCGTTTAGTATATATGTATTGTAACTTTCACTATGCTTTAGTTAAATAATTATAAATCTTTATGTTATCATCCTACCCTCATTATATCCTATAATTATACACTTCGAAACGTTAAAAGCGATATATTAATAAGTTACTCAGTTTAAAAAAATTAAAAAAATTTTAAAATTTTAACTTAATAAAGTATTCAAAAATACTATAAGATAGTAAAAATTTGATATATGCATGCCAGAAAATAATAAATTTACCATGTCTGAACTGAGAAAAGAAACGTTTAACATGTCGCATTGCACATAGTGACGTAATCGACATTACGTGCCTCCCCCTTCATACCTTCTGAATGATCTATCTACAATCAGGTTGTATTATCAGTCATGTGATCTAACTAATATGAGTTATTAACAAGACACTAATCCTTTTCATCTCACTCTGCGGATATTTTCTTCAAAGTCTATTATTTTGTAAAATCTTAAGTAACATGTTATTATATATTTGCAAACAAAATCCTATTAAATAACTTTCTTACTGTAGTGAACAAAGATTGAGTTTTATACTGCTAAAGTATGATCATTCATTGTTTAACTGGATAATAATATATTTAGAAGTAACTTAAATTTCCTATAAAAGCGAAGTTTTTTATTACATCATTCATAGAATTCAAGTATGAGTATTAACCAAGTTTTATATATTATAATACGCTATACCAACATTGCAAAACTTTAAAAAACAACTATACTTAAACATTCATATAAAAAGCAACAAATTATATATTCATACAACCAGTGGTGTAGTCGTAAAAAGAACAGAGGCTATACGCTCTAAGCAGAGGGTATACGCTGAAGGCAGAGCGTATACCCTAGAGTGTATATACTACATCTTTCTTGAGAAACAGAGGGTATACGGTGTTCCTTAAAAATATCCAGAGGGTATACGGCGTATACCCCCGTATACTCTCCACTACACCCCTGCATACAACATATCATTATTCGATATGTACATGTCGAAAAATAGTGGGACTTGCCGTACTTAGAGTCAGAAAAGAAATACTCAGTTTATCAGATTGCAGATCATGACGTAATCGATATCACGTGCTTCCATCGTGCCTCCTGGAATGCTCAATGTACAATCAGACTATGTTATCAAGTCACGAGGTCTAACTGATATGAGTTGTTAACACGACGTCAGCCATTTTCAATTTAGTTCTTGAATATGTAGGTTGGATATTTTCTTCAGTCTTATTTTGTGAAATCTTAAGTACCAGGATATCACGTATTTTCAAACAAAAATCCTATTAAAAACTTTCTCACTATTGTGAACAAAGATTGATTTTCATAGTATTAAAGTATAATCATTGATAATATTTGATTGATTACTTAACTGTTATTAATATTATTAATATTATTATTGATATCTATATTATAAAGGACAAACATATCTGTGCGTAACGCATACGTCATTTTGCGAATGGCAACACTTTGAAATTTGAATTAAAATTTCGGTTTTGCAATTAAATCTACGGCAAATTTTTAAACTAAACATCGCACATTTTAAATTTTAACACCATCGTATAAGGAAAAAAATTCTCTTTTAAATGCAATTTGTTTGAAAGCTGTATCTCAATTTATTTTTGAGATATTAATTTTTTTGTAGTTTATACAAATTTTGTAATTGTGGCAACTGAAGTACTCCATTTATATTGAAAGTAAAGGGAAAATAGTCATGGTTTATTATTTTTATTGACTATATCCTTATTGATGCCATTTTCACAATACAAATTAAAGTAACTTTTTTATAATTTTTGAACAGAAAATGATGTCAGACATTAAAAAAAAACACGCATTCCTCTTCATAGATCAGTTACATTTCAATATTTTTACATTACGCTGATACTGAGTTTGAGACGCTAGGCAAAATGATTCAGTGAGTAAAAATGATGTCATATTTCAAAAAAAAATGATCTTTTTTTTTTTTTTTTTTTTTTTTTTTTTTGATAAAACTAAACATTTGACCAAATACTAAATGGCCAATACTATGACAAATAAAGACAAATTTCTGAATTTTTTTTTCGCGGGTACTGACATTAGAACTTAAAGTTTGTGCGAATGTTCCCATGAAAAGTTATATCGGACAAACGTAACTTTAAGTTTAGAAATACATTCATTAATAATCTATTGAGCGTTAAAATACTTTCAAATTGTGAATTTGAGTGGTGGGTATGTAAATTATGGGAATTGAAAATAACGTACAATTTAGATTTCATGGGGGAAAATTTTATGATGTGACAAAGCGAAATCCTTTTTACTGATTTTTTATCCCATAAAAACAAACATAAAAGTCTCAATCGATAAATTCATCATAATTACTCATCTTGATTACGTATTCTAATAGAGTTTAATTTTTCAATAATTTAAGCAGTTGAAGTTTGTGGAAATAATATTTTAGTAATTTTAGGTTAAAAATATTATTTGCTTTAAGAGTGAGACAACCAATGTTAGATGAATTTTTTATTGTAATTATTTTTGTAGGTTTATTATAAATTCGATCTGACAGTTCCTTTCTAACATTTTAGTTCGTCGAATTCCGACGGGTTCCAACTCGTTAAATATAAAAGCGGAAGCTTTTATTGCATCATTCATAGAATTCAAGTTTGAATATTAATTGTTTGAATATTAATTAGAAAGTTTTATATACTTATAAAAGCTATTTATACTAGAATATATACTAGTATACTAGTATATACATAGTATAAATTATATAAGTATATAAAGCTTGGTTAATATTCACACTTGAATTCTATGAATGATGCAATAAAAGCTTCCGCTTTTATATTTAATATTAATAATAATATTAATAATATTAATAACAGTTAAGTAATCAATCAAACATTATCAATGATTATACTTTAATACTATGAAAATCAATCTTTGTTCACAATAGTGAGAATGTTTTTAATGGGATTTTTGTTTGCAAATACGTGATATCCTGGTACTTAAGATTTCACAAAATAAGACTGAAGAAAATATCCAACCTACATATTCAAGAACTAAATTGAAAATGGCTGACGTCGTGTTAACAACTCATATCAGTTAGACCTCGTGACTTGATAACTTAGTCTGATTGTACATTGAACATTCCAGAAGGCATGATGGAAGCACGTGATATCTTATCGATTACGTCATGATCTGCAATCTGATAAACTGGGTATTTCTTTTCTGACTCTAAGTACGGTAAGTCCCGCTATTTTTCGATATGTACATATCGAATAATAATATGTTGTATGAATATATAATTTGTTACTTTTTGTATGAATGTTTAAGTATAGTTGTTTTTTAAAGTTTTGCAATGTTGGTAAGCGTATTATAATATATAAAACTTGGTTAATACTCATACTTGAATTCTATGAATGATGTAATAAAAAACTTCGCTTTTATAGGAAATTTAAGTTACTTCTAAATATATTATTATCCAGTTAAACAATGAATGATCATACTTTAGCAGTATAAAAATCAATCTTTGTTCACTAGAGTAAGAAAATTATTTAATAGAATTTTGTTTGAAAATATATAATAACATGTTACTTAAGATTTTACAAAATAATAGACTTTGAAGAAAATATCCGCAGAGTGAGATGAAAAGGATTAGTGTCTTGTTAATAACTGATATTAGTTAGATCACATGACCAGGGACGTAGCTTTAGGGGGGGAGGGGGAGCCTCCCCCCCCAATATGTTCAAGTATTATGGCGCCACAGAAGGTTTATGGATGCCGTCAGGCGCCCGTAAAGAAGGGTTTATCAGTAGTAAAAAGTAATTGTAAAATAAATTTATTTTAAATTTAAAATTACAAAGTGAGTTACTTTTTACATACAAAACTTGTATAAGACATTCAATTTTAGACCTGTTACTTCCTCTACACCACCCCCCCCCCCATCCCGAAGAAACTTTTTACATCCGGAATGAAAAAAATGAAAGCAGGAATTGTAATCAATTGCAGGATAGAAGTACAATTATTTCCTTCTTATCTTGGTAGTTGTTGGTCACCCATGGCTGTAGAAAGAAAGTGAAAAGAAGTACCTGGAGGGATTAGAAAAGTTCGCAAATATGTTCAATAGTAGGGCGCCACGAAGCCCAGTGGCCAGAGCATCTGTCAGCCGCGCTGCAGGTCGAGAGTTCCTCTCCCGACCGGACAGGATTGGTTCACTCAGCCTTTCATCCCATCGGGGTCGATGAAATGAAAACCAAGTTTGCTTGGGAATTAAACACCAAGAGTCCCGCGTTTGGCTGACCAGCTGATTTGGACGTATACTGCATAGCACCTTGTGGCCCAGGGTCAAGAAAACAAGGATGGGCAGTGTCGACCCAGATCCTTCATGGATTGTATAGTCACAGAGATTAGTTTAGTTTAGTAGGGTCTAGGGTGCCTCAGAAGGTTTAAGGGCACCGCCAGGCACCCACAAAAAAAGGATTTAGATTACTACATCTATTTCCTAATAATAACTATATATATGCGGAAGAAAAAATTCCCAAAACAGGAATTGTAATTAAGTGCTGAACAGTAAATGTAATTTGATCCTTTAAAAAAAACTAAACCTGTGGCTGTACAATCCATGAAGGATCAGGGCCTACGGTGTCCAACGCTGCTTACTTGACCCTGGGCCCCAAGGTGCTAGAATTTGATCCTTAGAAATACAATTATTTCCTTCTCACCTAGATTGGTCACCCTTAGCAGTAGAGAGAAAACGTGGAAACAACTGAAAGTGACTGTAGGGGATGAGCACAGTTTTGCAATATATTCAAGTAGTAGGGTGCCATAGGTTTAAGGGCGCTGCCAGGCACCCTCAAAAGAAAGGGTTTAAATCACTACCTCTATTCCCCTACAAAATCAATTTATACATGCAGATGAGAAAATTCTGAAAACAATAATTGTAATGAATTGCGGGACAGTAAGTGTAATTCGATTCGTATAAGTATAATTATTTCCTTCTTAGCTCAGTAGTTGTTTGTCACCGTTGGTAGTAAAAAGAAAGTGAAAAGACGTGGGAATGACTGGAGGGAATTAAAACGGTTCACAATTATGGTCAAGTAGAAGGGCGCCACACAAGGTTTAATGGCGCCGCGAGGCACCCATAAAGAAATGATTTAAATAGTAGTTACAATTATTTGTACAAGCACTTTACTTTAAATGTTAAATTAAAATTATAAAGTAAGTTACTTTTAACATACCGTATTTGTATAAGAAATTTAATTTTAGAATTGTTATTACCTATATTCCCTAACAAAAGCAATTTATATATGCGGAAGAGATAATTCTGAAAACAGGAATTGTAGTCAATTGTGAAAGAGTAATTGTAATTCGATCCTTAGCAGTTCATTTTATCCTTATCTCAGTAGTTGTTGGTCACTCTTGTAGTAGAAAGAAAGTGGAAAGAAGTTGAAATGACTAGAAGGGGTTAGAATAGCTCAGAGAGGGTGGAGGTTGTCTAGAGGACTGCAGGGGCCGAAATTTCCAAGGCCGGACACGCCCTAATACAAAACAAAACTATCTTGGTCGGTTTTAAAAACTAAAAGCCTAAACCTGGGGCCTTTAAAAAATTAAAAAAACAGAACGACTCAATTTCTACAAAAAAATCCGAATTTTTTTACATATAATTAAGATTTTATTTTAAAGAATGCTGCATACATATTTATGCATACACATTTATTTTCTTTAAAACTTGTTACATCGAGGTCCTCTTAATTTTTTATTATCTGCGCAGCCCGTTTGAAAGTTTGACTTTATTTCGTCTTGTACCGAACTCCGGTCGTGCAGATGCAGACCTTTAAGGTTGTCATATAGCAATTCTCCTGAAAGAATCCTCGGAATAAAAATTTCCTCCACCTAAGGTTTGAATTCTTTGAATTCCCCTCTTGTGCAAAATGTGACAACAGTGCATTCTGGTCATTTGGAAGATTGGAGATATGTGTTTCTTGAAGTGAATGTATGTATACTTGCATATAAACTGGTGTCTCAGGCACGAATGTCTCAAGAGAGAATCCTCGGAATAAAAATTTCCTCCACCTAAGGTTTGAATTCTTTGAATTCCCCTCTTGTGCAACATGTGACAACAGTGCATTCCGGTCATTTGGAAGATTGGAGATATGTGTTTCTTGAAGTGAATGTATATATACTTGTATATAAACTGGTGTCTCAGGCACGAATGTCTCAAGAGTAAATAAACGGAAGAAATAAACTAGTTGCCTTTTTACAAAAATGAAAACAATAAAAAGATTTACGAAGGAAGCATGTTATGTAACTTAATTTATGAAATATTTGTTTTAAATTGTTGATGATTGAGCAGAACGTAAGAGCATTTACAGTTGTTTACTTTAGTTAAAGCACAAATTCCTTCCAAAATGTTACTTTTGACACATTCGTAAAATCATCATCATTTGTTCGCATGTAAAATTTCACGTATTTTTAACCAGTTCTCTAAGAATCAAACAACACTGGAATTTTTCTGTAAAAATCAAAACTGATATTTTAAACAGGCTTCCGAGACGTGATGGTGAGAGAAGTGATCACCAGGTAACAATCAAGCTACAATTCCGTGCGTGTTTCACATATTTAAAAAGAAAAGAAAGCTTTTTCGGTTCGTTTGTATTTGAATATGAAAATCTGAAAGTTTGATGCATGTAGCCATGAAATCAACATTCTAACTGTGTTGCTTCAAATATTTTTGCATTTTCGAGAGAGTGGAAAAAATCCTTCTTAGAACAAAACTCATTTAACACTTTTTAACTTTGTTGAAAAGTTTTTGTCTTTGTTGCATAAATGTATTCAAATGGATTAATGTCTGCCAAATGTGGTGGACGGCAAACTTTCCAAAATTTAAGGTATATCGTAGCAACTATACCCTTATAATAGATTATTTACAATACTGCTTTGAGTTAATGAGGAATGTCTAAATATACTACCAAACTAGTTGGATGTGCCAATCCAAAACTTTCTTCTATCTCATACAGCTTAAATTAAAAAAAAAAAAAAAAAAAACTACATATGTTAATACTTCCATATTATTAGTTCAATACTATACCCACTTAGATTTTCATCTTAAATTTGTACTGAGTTCAATTAATTGGAGTAAAAACGAGTTAATCTCGATCATGAAATTTATTAAAATAAATAGTTTTTAGTAATTCTACATCAGCTGTTTTTGAATAGCCGGCTTAGAAGGACGCGAGTTCCCGTCGCTGCATGAGCCGCCGATGGACAATAGAACTACAAAAAACAAGAAAATTATAAAACAATCGCTATCACAGAACCCCTTTTCGGCGGAATATTTTTAAATTCGGGGAGGACCTGTTTTAACCCCTTAATTCTCGCTCCCGTCAATATCTCGGGCTGAGGTGTCGTTCGTTATTTTTCGTGCCCGTCATATTCTCGGGCTGGAGATTTAATCGCTGGAAAAAACTTCTGAAACCAGAAAAATTGAACTGGAATTTCCATTTGAAGTCTTTGAATAGTAGCACTCTGGCTTGATTGTACGATCTATAACTTGCCATAGATTTGTCATAGATTTGTAATATTTTTGTCATTTTGATATGGATTCTGATGAATCAAGCCTTTCTGATGATAACTGGAATATTAGACCCTTCACGGTCGCTTAATATTTGAAAAAGCCATCAAAAGTGTACCTATTTTTTTTATTACAGAAATTGAATAATTATAAGGTTTCTAAATAAAATATGCAATTAGTTTATTTTTAAGTCGAAAAAACAATATTTTATAGCCATATTCATATTTGTATAAAAGCCATCATGCGAGAATTATGTGTCTTAACCTCTTAAGCTCCGCCCCCGATAAATGTAGGCTACTATCTTTTAATTCAGATTGTTTGACTCCCACCAGTTTTTTTTTTTTTTTAACTAGTGTAAATGGCTTTATTTTTGCATCATTTTATCTGCCGTAAACTACGGTGGTGGGAATCAAACAATCTGAATAATAAAAAAAAGTAACCTACATTTATCGGAGGCGGAGCTTAAGAGGTTAAGACACATAATTCTCGCATGATGGCTTTTATACAAATATGAATATGGCTATAAAATATTGTTTTTTCGGCTTAAAAATAAACTAATTGCATATTTTATTTAGAAACCTTATAATCAGGGATGTAGTGGAGGGTATACGGGGGTATACGCCGTATACCCTCTGGATTTTTTTAAGGAACACCGTATACCCTCTGTTTCTCAAGAAAGCTATAGTATAGATACACTAGGGTATACCCTCTGCCTTGAGCGTATACCCTCTGCTTAGAACGTATACCCTCTGTTTTTCTTACGACTACACCACTGCTTATAATTATTCAATTTCTGTAAAAAAAAAAATAGGTACACTTTTGATGGTTTTTTCAAATATTAAGCGACCGTGAAGGGGGTTCTATAGATAACTTTATATACTTTTGGATGGTACAGTAAGGAAAATGGACAAAAATCGCTATTGCAGCACCCCATACAAGAAGAATTTTTTTCAAATTCAGGGACTTGCTTGCCATAGCCAAAAACACACAAAAAATTGGCTCAATTCTATACATAACTTCATACTTTTCGAGGGTACAATGGCGACACACGGACAGACAGACATTTTGTATAAAAATGTTTTATGGGATCTCTGACCCCTAAAACGTGTAAATCCGCCGAAAACCAGACGTCAAAAAAATTTAGATTACAGTACTTTCTTCTATTGAAGATAGAAAAAAGTAAAAATCGCCTGTGAACCTGTAGCTTCTGAGCTCTTCTCTTCCGGATTTTTGAATATTTAACTAATAATACAGATACAAAATGTAATCAATTATGAACAATCTTACCGCTTGGAGTCTTTACATCCCCACGCAATATATATCTACATTAGGTAGATATATATTGTGATACACTGATATATCTACATATATCAATCGACAGTGCAAAATGTGTTTTGAAAAGGTGAAAATATTAATCAAGATAATTGTTGTGTAAAGTATCATAGAAGATGAATTATAAATGAAAGACATGATGATAGCACGGATTAGGGCTACTATGATATGAATTGTAGGAACCTTAGCATGGATAGTGTTATGTAGAAAAAAAAATATAATAAAGGGAAAGAAGGATTTTAAATTTAAATTATTAAAAATAGAAGTTATATATATATATTATGTGATTTTTAATATGAATTAGATAGGGAGAAGAAAGTTTACTTATTAATAATGGCCGAGTGATCGTTAGTGGTTAGTAAACATTGGATGTGAAGGATGTAAATAAATATAAACTGAGGAATCTTCATGGTAAAATATAAATGATAAACTTTAGACTTACCTGAACTTATAAAATATTTCATCTTGCCTGAAAATTGTATGTGTTGAATCTATTTAAATTGTGCCAAGTGTTAAATATTTACTTTTGAACCTTTATAATTAATAATTCTTTAGTACATAATTGTAATAAATTAATTTGGCACTTTATGATAATATTAAGAGACACGTAAATCAAACACAGAAAATACACAAATATATTTAAATAAACAGTTTCCTTTATTATAGTATTATTTTAATTGAATGGGGGGAATGGGGAGAGAAAAGAATAAACGAGATGCATCCGTTTTTTTTTTACAATTATATTATCAAAATATTTCATTATTATATACGAACATTCTTAAATTTTTATTCTATAAAATATTAAAGGTGCATAGAATTTTACTTCAACAACATTGAAGATAGATTAATACTGATCATTTCAACATCGTCATTCGTTATGATCTTCTAATGAAAATAATCAAATTAATAGATTACTGCTGTAAAAGTTCCACCATATAGTTCGCTTTCTAGTTCATAGAAACCATAATTTTATGCATTTCTTGTCGAAATAAACAGTATGACTACTGCGAGATTTAAATATTGAAAAGGAAAAACGATCTCAGAAATTCTGTTGGACCACGCCCAGATAAATTGAAGAAGTTCATACCTGTTGATAGCATCTTTCAAACATATACCTTTTCACAATCGCATATTTACGAGAAAATGAACGGATGGTGTAGAACGGCACATATTTGAATTGTTGTGAAGATCGTTGAACCACATCTTGAAGTTTTCCTTTTTCATCTCATCTTGACAATACCTTTCCATCGCGTCGGTGACAACAGATTCATGTAAAGCACTATTGTGAGAAGCAAATCAGCCAATGCCCTTACAAAATTTTCTTAAATGAAAGATTTAAGTTTAAGGTTATTTTTAAGTGAGATATTAAAATGGCAATATCAAGCGGAGGACCCGTTTAGTCCAACGCTGATATGCCATGAAAAAGAAAAAGGCGGAGCCGCCGAGAGCGGAATACGTCCGCTCCTCGTAGGATCCAGGCAGGAAGAGCCCGACGCTATTTCCAAAAACAGACGCTACAAAAACCCGCCGTTAGAACGGACGTCGTTGATTGGCTGATTTAAAATTGACGATGCCACACAGAGTAATAAAAGTATTTGAATGAAATAACGTTAAATGATGAATTTTAGATTTGAAAATTATTATAAAAATAGTCTATTACAGTAGAAAGTATTAATTTTAAGATTTATTATTTTATTATTGATAATTTTTGACGATCTTTTATGGCGATTAAATTAAATTGTTTTTGAGTGAAATTTAACTGAAAAACGAACTTAACGAAAATTAATGAATATTTAAAGGTAGAATTTAAATTTTAAAAGTAAAGAAGTTTTTTGATTTAATTTAAATATTTTAAAATAGCTTTTTAAATTAATTTTAATTGGAAAGGATGTTATTATATAACATTTACCTTACCCCTAAGGAAAAAAAAGCATAAAAAAAAAGTTATTGCCTGTGGCATCGAGCAATTGGAAATTTCCAAAACTTAAAAACAAAGCCAAAATCAAAAGGAATTATCTGCCCCAGTTTCTTGGACAATTGAGACATATCAACATAAACACAACATAAAAATGTATAAAAATATATATAAAAATAAATACGCTTGCGCCTACACATAAAATATGTTATATAAAAATATAAGTATACAAATTTTTCTAAAATCTTTGGCATACTCAAATACTGACATAACAAATACAAATAAACATCAAATCGTAATGCAAACACATAGAACCAAAGATGAAAACATAAAGAACCAAAACAACAAATTTTTTTTCAGGAAATAATAGATGTTCAGGTAAGTAAAAAGAATTTCACCATGAAGAAACCCGAGACATTCTCCAAAGACTTCAATGTATTGCACCAAAGTAAGGACAAGGTAAGTGACCTATGTAAATATGGCTCTCACAACTGATTAAATAATTTGAAAAGGGCAAAATAAAGTAGCATATTTACGTTACTATTTATCTAGAACTTTTACAATATATAACAAATCTGTATATCCACATAAAAAAATTCAACCAATTGAATATAATGAGTAATTTTGGCTTAGAAATCTGAGTTTATTTTAAAAAAATTATATATGTCCAATACTACTTGAAATTTTTTAAAGGAATAATAATTAAATTTCATAGTATTATTTAATTTGGCTAATAATTTTTATTATTATTTCATAAATTTTTTCTTAAAAAAAATATTTGTACTGAAATGTTAAATGCTGAGGAAATAAGTAAAATAGCAGCAAAAAATAGATTGCAATATACAATCTCTTCATTGTGTACACAGGTCAAAAACGTAAGGCAGTTGCCCCATAGTATGACCTTCGACAACAATGGAATGACTGATCTAAGTCTCCTAGCGTTAAACAAAAAAAAATATTTACAAACTCAAACAAACTGTTCCGCTCAATTTGACAAGTATACTGCCCATGATATCCAAAATAGATATAACTGCACCGTGAGGGACTTATTGGAAGGTTAAATTACCCAAGCTAAGCCAAGTTTACCCTCTGTGTGTGCTCATCATAACTGAATTAGACCAGGTCAGCCTGAGGGAAAAAACAAACATTCTACACAACACATAAACAAAGTCCTGACATTCGCCTAGATCAGTCTAATATATATTTATATGTACATTTTATTTTATTATATTTTTTCATTTCATTTCATTTTTATATTTCATTTAATATTTTTATTTATTATTTCATTATTTTCATTTCAATATTTTTTTTCCATATTTTTCATTTTCTTATTTTTCATTTTTATATATTTCTATCTCAATTTATAAGCTATAGGGTACCCTTTAAATTTAACTAACTTTGTCATTAAAAATAAATTCCTCAGCAAAATAACAACACTATATTCTCTCAAAGTCCAACAATTGCTATTGTAAGTGAATAATAAATAAATAAGTTTGAACTTTAGCTATAGCATCAAATAAATATTATAAAATAAATGGATTTTATCCAAAGTTTCCTAAACCGCAGAACAAGACTGGAAGGCGGAGGAATGCCATATTCCTTTGTGTCACGACCCTTAACTAAATGCCAGCGAGAATTACGAGATTCTACTGCTCTGGATTGTAACGCATACGAAACAATCATGGCAAGAAAAAAATCGATAAAATAGGAATTAAAATTTAAGTTATTGCGTCCAGAAATTGCGACTGGACTCTCTAAACTGTCTGAGACCCAGAAATCTGGTGGCGCTCAAAAGTACAAGGACAGGGTTAACTTGACTCCATAACAATAAAAAGAGCCTCGAATTTCCAAATGAAGTGTAGTCTGTTGCCACAAAACACTGGATTTTTCGGTTTAATATCACAGGCTAATCCACAAAACCGTTGTGTACAACCAGAACTACAAAAAAAGTAATAACTAAAAACCGGTGGGTAAAACTGAATATGCTATAGCATGAAAAAAAAATGAATTTTAAGGGGTAATATTAAAATGACCTGAGAGAATTGCAGATATTGTAAGTCAATGTTGTTTGATAAATATTAATAAAATCTGGAAAATAGTATAATTTTCATATATTTATATTTATATCTTTTGTAAATTATTTCATTTTTAAATAAATTTAAGGTTGTATGACAAGAGATATATAAGTATATTCAGAAATTTAAATGATTAAAATGGACATATGTTAAAAATTCATAATTGTCAAATGACCATAATTTATCAAATTAATAGTTGAGTATATATAAAAAAAAATTGTAGCAACATGATACTGATATCCAAAATGAAATATAATATATTAAAAAATTAAGTTGGTGTAGTTTGTAGCTATGGTAAATTTTAAATGACAAAATTATGATATATCAAGAATGCTGAATGGTAAAAACAAATAGATCCCAGTGTACTATTACGTACTAGCACACCGCCTGTTTTGGCCCGCAAAACATAGACTACTCATTTATGAACTCAAACCTAATAGATCACAATCTATCAATAAAATGTAAAAAGAAAGTAAAATGCAATTTTAACTTTATATATATATTAAGTAATATTTTAAACAATGTAAAAAATTCATAACATGTACTAAAATTTTATAAATAAAACAAAAATAAATAAATTTTCTGGTATGTAAGTAATTTTCCTGAAAAGGAAAACCATGCAGAAAATAAAATATAAATTATTGCACTAGGATAGAAAGATCAGATTTAAATAATTTCTATATAATTGAAAAATTTATTCTCAGAATAAAATTGAATATTATTTGTATAAAGAATGTTTATTTAAAATTTTATTTTATGCTAATAGAGAGCCATAATACTTCTAAACCTATGTAAATAACAATCAAACCTGAAAATTTTATGTTTAAAATTCTTATATTGCACACTCTTTTTAGTAAAAAAAAATGACACCAAATGAATTGTGATTAATTCAAATCAATGCAATTGTTAAAATGTCTGGATCAGGGACATAATAATAAAATGGAGGTAAAGATTGATCAGGTCTCTACAACCATACACCGATTTAAGAAATCACAGAAAAAAAATTTAATTTTTAGGAATATTGACCTTGTAATCAATTAATAACATCGTAAATCATTATTTCAAAAATATATTTAAAAATATGTAGTAACAGAAAAAAAATTATTTGCAAAATAAACCTTTTATAGTCTGATATTTATTTTTAAAAATGTAACTTCAGACATTAACTCAATATGTATGTAATAATTTCAAAATAAAAAAATATATATTAAACAATAACAAATGTATATATAGCAACAATTAAGTATTTTTCCTGAAGAAGTCCCGGAGAATGCATGAAAAAATTATATATTTAAATCATATTTCCGAAATTTTCTATTGAATTTTAATAAATAAACAATACTGAAAGAAATAACCCAGAAAGAGTCCCATTAAAAATAGAAGTTCGAAAGTTTGTCAAAGGCACCATAAATGTTAGGTAAAAAAAATATATATAATAAAGGGAAAGAAGGATTTTAAATTTAAATTATTAAAAATAGGAGTTATATATATATATATTATGTGATTTTTAATATGAATTAGATAGGGAGAAGAAAGTTTACTTAATAATAATGGCCGAGTGATCGTTAGTGGTTAGTAAACATTGGATGTGAAGGATGTAAATAAATATAAACTGAGGAATCTTCATGGTAAAATATAAATGATAAACTTTAGACTTACCTGAACTTATAAAATATTTCATCTTGCCTGAAAATTGTATGTGTTGAATCTATTTAAATTGTGCCAAGTGTTAAATATTTACTTTTGAACCTTTATAATTAATAATTCTTTAGTACATAATTGTAATAAATTAATTTGGCACTTTATGATAATATTAAGAGACACGTAAATCAAACACAGAAAATACACAAATATATTTAAATAAACAGTTTCCTTTATTATAGTATTATTTTAATTGAATGGGGGGAATGGGGAGAGAAAAGAATAAACGAGATGCATCCGTTTTTTTTTACAATTATATTATCAAAATATTTCACTATTATATACGAACATTCTTAAATTTTTATTCTATAAAATATTAAAGGTGCATAGAATTTTACTTCAACAACATTGAAGATAGATTAATACTGATCATTTCAACATCGTCATTCGTTATGATCTTCTAATGAAAATAATCAAATTAATAGATTACTGCTGTAAAAGTTCCACCATATAGTTCGCTTTCTAGTTCATAGAAACCATAATTTTATGCATTTCTTGTCGAAATAAACAGTATGACTACTGCGAGATTTAAATATTGAAAAGGAAAAACGATCTCAGAAATTCTGTTGGACCACGCCCAGATAAATTGAAGAAGTTCATACCTGTTGATAGCATCTTTCAAACATATACCTTTTCACAATCGCATATTTACGAGAAAATGAACGGATGGTGTAGAACGGCACATATTTGAATTGTTGTGAAGATCGTTGAACCACATCTTGAAGTTTTCCTTTTTCATCTCATCTTGACAATACCTTTCCATCGCGTCGGTGACAACAGATTCATGTAAAGCACTATTGTGAGAAGCAAATCAGCCAATGCCCTTACAAAATTTTCTTAAATGAAAGATTTAAGTTTAAGGTTATTTTTAAGTGAGATATTAAAATGGCAATATCAAGCGAAGGACCCGTTTAGTCCAACGCTGATATGCCATGAAAAAGAAAAAGGCGGAGCCGCCGAGAGCGGAATACGTCCGCTCCTCGTAGGATCCAGGCAGGAAGAGCCCGACGCTATTTCCAAAAATAGACGCTACAAAAACCCGCCGTTAGAACGGACGTCGTTGATTGGCTGATTTAAAATTGACGATGCCACACAGAGTAATAAAAGTATTTGAATGAAATAACGTTAAATGATGAATTTTAGATTTGAAAATTATTATAAAAATAGTCTATTACAGTAGAAAGCATTAATTTTAAGATTTATTATTTTATTATTGATAATTTTTGACGATCTTTTATGGCGATTAAATTAAATTGTTTTTGAGTGAAATTTAACTGAAAAACGAACTTAACGAAAATTAATGAATATTTAAAGGTAGAATTTAAATTTTAAAAGTAAAGAAGTTTTTTGATTTAATTTAAATATTTTAAAATAGCTTTTTAAATTAATTTTAATTGGAAAGGATGTTATTATATAACAGATAGAGACGACGTTGCGGGGGGAGGGGGTGAAAAATGAAAATTATAAAAGGGCGCCAAAGTCAGGTCCTCCCCCCCAATAAAATTTTCAAGCTACGCCCCTGCACATGACTGATAATACAACCTGATTGTAGATAGATCATTCAGAAGGTATGAAGGGGGAGGCACGTAATGTCGATAACGTCACTATGTGCAATGCGACATGTTAAACGTTTCTTTTCTCAGTTCAAACATGGTAAATTTATTATTTTCTGGCATGCATATATCAAATTTTTACTATCTTGTAGCATTTTTGAATACTTTATTAAGTTAATTTTTTAAAATATTTTTAATTTTTTAAACTGAGGAACTTATTAATATATCGCTTTTAACGTTTCGAAGTGTATAATTATAGGATATAATGAGGGTAGGATGATAACATAAAGATTTATAATTATTTAACTAAAGCATAGTGAAAGTTACAATACATATATACTAAACGAAAACATAGTGAAAGTTTTAAAGTCTTATATACAGATAGATACGCAAACTCACTTTTGATAAATTGTATATAATTTTTTTCTGCTAACTTGTAATACTTGAAATGACTTGAATTTGAATTAATATGATTGATTGATTACTTGTATTTGAAATCTTGATTGGTTGATTGATTGATTGATATGATTGAATACTTTTATTTTAAATCTAATTGAACTTTTTAAAAACATTTTTGAAATTTTTTTTTTAATTTTTTTAAAACTAGATTTTTATTTTTTAAATTTTGGAAAACTTTAAAATTTCCTTATTCCAATATTTATTTTTTAATTTTAATTATTATAACTTTTTTCTTCTTTTTTTTCTTTTTACTTATAAATATTTTTATTAAGTATATATATGTATGTGTGTGTGTGTATATATATATATATTAATCTATTGTTTCTATACGATAAAAAAGAAGATATATATTAAACTATAACACGTTAAAAGTCATGTACATGTACAGGCAGCTAAACTCGCTTTTGCAAACTTAATTTACGAAGTTTTTAAATATTATTTTAATTTTGATAACCTAATTTTTTAAACTTTTTCAAAGTTTTAATTTTTTTAATTTTGTAAACTCTATAATTTTTTCAAAGTTTTAATTTTAAATTTTATAAAGTTTTTTTTTTCAACGTTTTAATTTTTTAATTTCATAGAGTTTTTTTTTCAAAGTTTTAATTTTAAATTTTATAATTTTTTTTTCAAAGTTTTAATTTTTAAATTTTATAAAAGTTTTTTTCTTTCAAAGTTTTAATTTTTAAATTTTATAAAGTTTTTTTAAACTTTTTAATTTTAAAAAGTATAAATTATAATATTAAGATTATTAGTTTAATGTTTTAAACTTATGTTATATTTTTTATTTATTAAAGAATTGTTGTTTTCTTAAGTTATACATATGCAAATTATACTCTAACACTCTATTAAAAGTTCTAAAAGGGATAGCAAAATAAACATACATATTAGTAATGATATGATTGATTGATTAATTGATTGATATGATATGTATTATGTTAACGGTTTTATTCTTTTTCGAAGAATAGTATTAACTTTTTTAATTCTTGAAAGGTATGAATCATAGTATTAAGGTTTTTAGTAGGATATTTTATAGATATGTTATACATTTTTAATTGTTATGGGATTGTTTATTTCTTTAGTTATACATGTACAAAGTATAACATTCCTTTAAAAGTTGTAATAGGAGTACCATACTCGAACACTTTGAAAAAATAAACACACAGATTAAAGAGGATAGGAATAAGTTTTGTTTTAAACAATTCATTTTGGATGGTGGTTTTATCATTTTTGAAGAATTGTGTGGTAACAGTTTTTATATACAGGGTGAATGATATATATTATGTGAATGGTTTTATCCTTTTTTGAAGAATAGTATGGTAACACAAGGTAATAGTTTTATATACAGGGTGAATGATATATATTACGTTAATGGTTTTATCCTCTTTTGGAGAATTGTATGGTAACATATGATAATATTCATTATTAATAGGGGAATGACAGTTGTTTATACAAACGGTGGGTGATATATTAAACGTTCTAATATATTAAAAGTATTGAAAATTAACTTATTTAATGGATAACTTCAGGAATTTAATATGAAATTAATAAAATAAAGTTAACTCAGGATTCATTTGATAAGAAATTGAAAAAAAAAATTAAATTTAAGTGAAGTTGATTCAAGCGCAATTTAATTAAACTACGTGTTTAAACACTTTGACTGATGTCTTCACTAGTGTATGATTTCTTTTAGTAAAATATGAATACTTAGTAAATATTATTTAATTGAGCACCATTACTTAGATAAAATTTGATGTGTTATATATTTTTTTCCCTTTTTAGTACAATATTAGTTGAATGCTTAGACAATATTTGTTGAATACTTAGTAACTATTACTTAATTGCATATAATTACTTAGACAAAATTTGAAATATGATATTTATTTTTCTTTTTAGTAAAATATTTTATAAATACTTAGTAGACATTATATAGTAATATTATTAAATATTTTTTTTTTAATATTTTGCAATTACTTAAACAAAATTTGAAATATTATATATTTTTTTCTTTTTAATATAATATTAGCTGGATACTTAGTAATTATTTACTTAATTGAATAAAATTACTTAAACAAAATTTTGAAATATTATATTTATTTTTTCTTTTTAGTGTAATATTAGTTGAATATTTAGTAAATATTATTTAATTGGACATAATTACTTACACAAAATTTGAAATATGATATTTATTTTTTATTTTTAGTATAATATTATATGAATACGTAGTAACTATTGACTTAATTGAACACAATTTCTTAGACAAAATTTGAAATATTGTATTCATTTTTTTCTTTTTAGTATAATATTATATGAATACTTAGTAACTATTTATTTAATTGAATACAATTTTTAGTAAAATGTTATGTGAATACTTAGTAAATATTATTTAATTGAACACAATTACTTAGACAAAATTTGAAATATTATATATTTTTTTCTTTTTAGTATAATATTATATGAATACTTAATAAATATTTATTTAAGTGAATACAATTTCTTAGACAAAATTTGAAGTATTGTATTTATTTTTTTCTTTTTAGTATAATATAATATCAATACTTAATAAATATTTACTTAATTGAATACAATGTCTTAAACAAAATTTTGAAATATTATATTTATTTTTTCTTTTTAGTATAATATTAGTTGAATATTTTTTAGTGAAATATTAGTCGAATACTTAGTAAATATTATGTAGAAATATTATTAAATGTTTTGCAATTACTTAAACAAAATTTGAAATATATTTATTTTTTCTTTTTAGTATAACTAGGGGGCTCTGCCCCCTACGAGCTACGCTCGTCAACCCCCGTTCAGACACCGCAGACTCTAACAGCACGCTAATTTGACCACCTTTAAAAAGATTTCGGAAGATTGATTTATAATTTGAATCTGACAATTATAATCTGACGTAATTTTCACCAAACTTTTCTTTCTCTTTTTAATATTCACGTCAAAATACTTTTGTTAGAAATGAAATATTATGATCATCTTAAAATGTCAAGTAAATGCCTCGCGCAATTTTTAAATTAAAACTGTTTTGCAATATTATTTATCATTTACGTAATACGTTCATTTTACGTATAATAAGTGTAATATGACGTAAATTCTCCTATTTAGGACTTCTAACGCATGTTACTGAATTTATTATTTTACAATATTCTTTCTCATTTAAAATTCACGTGTAACTATAGTTTTTATGACGTAATTTTCAATGAGTTCCTGCTTTTTATATTTTTTGTTTATAATAGTCACGTGTAAAATAAATTTTTAATTTGAAGCAAACATTATTGGTTGCACTTTTTATACAGTTGGCAACAGTTTAAATTAATGCAATTTTCTGAAATTTGTAAAAAATATCTCTCAAAATACTGAAAATTTTAATTTAAAATAGAAATAAAACCTCGAAAAATTATTCAAATTAAAAAACTAACTGCAATCTGCACACCGGGAAATTCTGACGCATAAAATGATCTAAAAATGATTAAATTCCTATGTACAGTTTTTGCTCCTATAAAACTTTTTTAATGGAACGATTTTGTCCAACTTTGGCATTAAATATCTCTTAAAATAATTCTTCGATTTGAAAACTGTCTGCATCAGCGTGTTTATCAAACATTTTTCTATAATACTACCGATTTTCATATTTTTGTATGCAACAGTTTTTTTAATATTAACGAAGAAAGTCCTCCGGTCACAAAAAATTCAAAACCGGCGGCGGCGGCGGTGACAGCGGTAGTTACTTTTTTTTAGAATAGAGAGATATTATATGAATACTTAGTAAATTTTTACCTAGTAAGCAAGTAATCCCTATTGGTTCACAATTAATGTCTACAGGAATTTGGCGAAATATTAGAGATATCGCCAAGTTGGCGTCACTTTTGCTGACTAATTTTGATTGCAACCTTCTTTTTAGTATAGATATGCATAAAATGCTGTTTAATAACCCATGAGTATTTTCTATTTAGTAAAATATTATATGAATATATAGTAACTAATTTCTTAATTGAATACAATTTCTTAGATAAAATTTGAAATGGTTTTAGAACAAAAAAATAAAAAGACAAAATATGTTTCACTTACATAATATTTATTAATCATTTTCAATAGTTATAGAAAGACAAATAATTTTAGAAAGGTGTAGATATTCAAATCAATTTATATGTTTAGACAAAGTTTTCATTGATGCATTTTGATAAGATGATGTATAAACTCAAAGTCGAAATAAAAGATAATGTTACAGTGATTACATTTATATTTCTTAGAATGAATTTTTTTTATGTTTAGTTAAAATAGACTTTCTGAAAATGAATTGGAACATTTATCACAATTGTATGAGTTGAGAGTCTTCTCGTGAGACTTCATATGAATTTTTAACAAAAACCTGCTTAAATAGTCTTTTCCACACTGTTCACATTTATATGAAGTGGTTGTCTTAGAATGAGTTATACTATGCTGTTTTAAATAAGTTTTTTACATGAATGTTTTATCACAAATTTCACATTCAAAGGACTTTTTCTTCAAATGGGGTGTTTGATGTGTGATTAACGTATGACTTTTTAACAAAAACTTGCTGAAATAGTCTTTTCCACATTGATCACATTTATATGGAGTGGCTGTCTTGGAATGAGTTATACTATGACGTTTTAAATCAGTTCTTTGCATGAATGTTTTATGACAAATTCCACATTCAAAGGACTTTATCTTTAAAGGAGGTATTCCAATATCCGAAACATGTGTCTCTTGGTCGTATAAAGCTGGTTTCATTTCGCTGCATTAATCCTGCTTGGAGGACTTGTGGATCTTCTTGTGTTTTAATAAGTCAGACTTTCTTGAGAAAGCTTCATTACATGAATCACATTTATGTTGCGAAGGTATCTTTAAATGAGATAATTTATGACGATTCAAAACAGTCTTTCTAGAGTATGTTTTTTGACAGATGTCACATACAAATGGTCTTTCTCCTGAATGTATGATCAAATGTTGGTTTAAATTACCTTTTCGCAAAAAAGACTTGCTGCAAATAGTACATAAAAAAGGTGACTTTAGTTTTGATACAGAGGATTCCACTTCATTACCTGAAACGGGTTCTACTTTAGGTTGTACTGTTAATATCATGTCTTGATCATTTAATCTTGATACATCATCGTTTAACATAGTAGAATATCCATCTTGAGGACCAGCCATATTATCTTAAGTGTAAAAACGTCTTCACACATTCAAAGAAAAGCAAACACTAATGAAAAAAGTCTCGTTCCATTCAATTTCATATAATCATAGGGGCGCATGTTAAAAAAAATTAATGATTGGTGCATAAATGTGAGAATAACACGTGACATAAAGTATAAAGTTCACGGGAAGTGGATCAATCAGATATTGAAAGATACTTTTGTAATGTCTAGAAAGTATATGATTATTCGAATAACGAGTTTGAATTCATCGTCCTAACGTTTTACAAGTTAATTTTATTATTTCAGTGAAATATATGTTAAACCAATGTTTAAACTAGTACTAAATTTTATTAAACTCTACAAAAGAATGAGTGAAAGTGTAGCAGTAATTTTAAAATTCATTAGAGGTAATGTAGAATCATTAAACAATTATCTATTGCAATAACGAACTAGGAGCTGATTTAATTTATAATAATTGCTTATTGTATAATTTTCTCCCAAAATGGGTCCTTGAAATCTCTAAACTTATTAAGAAAAAATAATAGTTCGTCCTTGACCGGACCCGAACCGGTAACCCCAAGGTTAACAGCCATATACGCTATCCAATTGCGCTACAAGGACATTAAAATAGAAAATTAAAAAACTGTCAGAATGTTAAATGTTGAGATGCAATTATAACTCCCGTTAAGTTAAATTAATATTAAACGAAAGCATAATAAAATGATAAGTATTTAGAAAAGATAGTGTTCAAATGTATGTTAGTAAATGTTGGGGCACGGTTTGCCCAGTGGAAAGCGTATCACCCACAAAAAATGAAATTTGACTCATAGTTCATAGGTTCGAAACCAGGGTTTGGTAAAATGAACCTACTCTCACGCGCAGAATCGATAAAATATGTTAAAACTAAAAATGAAAATCGTATACATTAAAGTAATTCTCAAATAGTGCATAGCATATCAGTTACAAAAAATAAAATTTGTTACGAAGTTCGAAACTAAGGTATGTTAGAATGAGCCTACTCTCGCATGCAAATACGATAAAATCTTATACATTAAAGTAATTCTCAAAGAGTAGTAGTAGTTAAAATAGGTACTGTTGACTTATCCTAAATAACCGACAAACCAACGCACATAAATGAGAGGGCCACAATTTTTGCCTTGAAACATCTAAAATCTCGACTAACAGGTATAGTTTCTTGGTTTGATCAGTTAAACCTACTTCAAATTATCAAGTCAAGAGACTATTTTGTCACAGGTTCGATTCCAAGTGAAATTTTTACAAAAAAAAACCTAATTACAATACTTTCCAATTTCTGTCGGTAGAGGGCGCCACCTAACACTTTCAGTTCCGTTTCATGTTCAAACCCTAAGTCGATTCAAAAAATAAATAAGCTTCCTCTAAAAAAGACCTATACTCTTATGTTACAGTATAACATTACCTTATATGGACATTCGTTTAAACTCTAAGACAGCGGTTCCCAACCCGTGGGTCGCGGCCCACAAGTGGGCCGCGAGCACCGTGGTACTGGGCGGTAGAATCTTGGGGTCTAATACCGGTTTTTCAGGACAATTCACTACAGAAGAGCTGGCTGTTGATCGCTGGGCTTACATTCGTCAGTCATCAAGGCCAACGCTCTCCTCCCTCCGACATTCTTCACCGCCTTCTCTCCACCACGTCCGCATTCCGCACTTTTATTATTGACTCCTTTGTCAGTGGCTGTGGTTTTCTGTCTATGTATCATATCGTTATGTGTACTGTGAGCTAATATTACTTCACGTCAATATGGATGCTTGGTTTCGGACGGGATCTTGTCGTAAGAGGAAGTTGGCAAGTGATGAAGGGACTTCTACATCTGTTTCTACAAATAGTGAGTTTGAAATAAAGGTGAAATCCAGTATAAGTTGTAAAAAAATAGCAAGAAAAACTAAAATATATTTTCGTAAATATAACCCTGATTTTTTAATATGTGGGCTTGTGTTTTCTGGTTCTGAGGAAGAGCCTATGCCTCAGTGTGTGATTTGTTTCGAAATGCTATCCAACAAATGTATGACATTTTCAAAACTTGAAAGACATCTATCAACTAAACATCCTGAATGTGTAGGAAAGTCTTTGGATTTCTTTGAAATCAAGAAAAGAAATTTTTGTATGTCTAATTCTACCATGGAAAAATCTTCAAAACAGAACAAACTAAGCACCAGAGTTTCTTATGAGCTTTCTTTGTTAATCGCAAAGAAGGGTTCAGCTCACACCGTGGGAGAGGAACTTATTATACCCGCAGCAAAAATAATAAGTAATGCTTTGTTTGATGAAAAATGTACAAAAAAAAATAAACGAAATTCCATTATCAAATACAACCGTTAAAAGAAGAATTGATGAAATATCGGAAAATGTGAAAAAAACTGTCATTACTTTTTTGAAACAAAGTAAATATTTTTCGCTGCAACTTGATGAGAGTACAGACGTTGCTGGACAAGCTAATTTATTAGCTTTTAGTCGTTTTGGGTTGAATGGCAATATTGAAGAAGAAATGTTGTTTTGCCGATCTTTGCCGACAAAAACAACTGGCGAAGAGATTTTCAAATCTATTGACAATTTTATAAAAGAAAATGAAATAGATTGGACTAAGTGTGTAGGTTTGACAACGGATGGGGCACGTGCTATGTCTGGAATTCATATAGGTTTATTCGCCAAAGTTAAATCAGTCGCTCCCTTGATTCATTGGACACATTGTAGCATATATAGAGAAGCTCTTGCAGTTAAAGGTTTGGACGAGAGTTTAAGAAAAACTCTTCACGATGCAGTAAAAATAGTTAACTTTATCAAAGCAAGACCTAAAAACTCCAGACTGGTGTTTTGTGTGATGGAATGGGCAGTGAACACAAACAGCTTCTACTTCACTGCGAAGTTCGGTGGCTATCGAGAGGCAAAGTTTTGACAAGATTGTTCGAACTCCGTGATGAACTCACTGTTTTCTTGAGGGAGGGAGATTATGATGGAAAACTTGCAAATTCCTACTTAGACTGTGTGACCAATGAAAACTGGTTGAAACGGTTGGCATATTTGGCGGATATTTTTGGTTCTCTCAATGTTCTTAACTTAACTCTGCAGGGCAAGGACGCTCATAAGTTTTTTTGTGCAAGACAAAATAGAAGCAATGATAAAGAAACTTCAACGATGGGCTCAAAAAGTGGAGCAAGATTCCTTCGACGCATTTCCAGTCCTACGTGATTTTCTTGAAACCAACGAAGTCAAAATTGATAAAAGAACACCTCGAATCTTTGGCCTGTAACCTCAGGTAATTTAAAGTTATTTATTTTTCTTAATTGTATTCTATTATTTTTTTTAAGCGTAATTAAAAACATTTATTTTCCTAAAACAGTAACTTTTTTAAAAAAATTAGTAAATTTTTCAAATAGCACCTTTTTAAAATTAATAAATTTTAGTTACTTGTCTTATACTCTTATTAATCATTCATATTAATGAGAAATCTACCAACACTAACTGAAGCAGTAATTAAGCCTTTTCATATTTTTTAGGAACTTCTTCCCTAAAATTGAAGATTAAATACAATGGATCAGAAACCCCTTTGAAGAAAATTACTTAAAAAAATTTAAATTATCTTCAAATGAAGAAGACTCGTTAATTGAACTATCATGTGACCAGACTTTAAAATCGATTTTTAAGACAACACCACTGGTCTCACTTTGGATAAAAGTTCGGCAAGACTATCCAGCTATTGCCAAAATTGCACTGAGACACTTGATGGTCTTTTCTACAACCTATCTATTTGAACGAGCCTTTTCAACTTTAGTTTTTTTTAAAAATAAATATAGAAATAAAATTAATGCCGAGAGGGATTTGAGACTAAAACTATCCAGTTTCAATCCAGATATTGACACTCTCGTCGAAGACAAACAGTGTCAAAAATCCCATTAAGGGGGTTTTTTTATATCTTTTTTTTTTTTTTTTTTGAGTTTTATATAATTGTGATAGCTAAGTGAATACAATAAATAAAGTTATTTTCTTTATAAAAAACATTTTTTTTCTTCATGTACAGCATCTTTTACTAGTTACTGACATAATATATATATATATTCGTCATGTGTATATACTATATAGGTGTCTATTTGTCATATTTTTAACTTGTATATTAAGTAGTTAGTGGTCCTCAAAGTTATTTTTACAAAATTGATGGTCCGCACAACTAAAAAGGTTGGGAACCGCTGCTCTAAGATGCTACGAAAAATTAAGCCCCGTCTAAAATTTAGCCCCCACCTACCCTATCATACTATAGTATGATCTAGATCGACTCCTTACGTTCGAAAACTATCTATAATTTTCTTCCTAAAACTAATACTCTCCTACTATAGCATGATCTTTCCACACTTTACTCTTATCTCACTATCAGATTATCTTATCAGATTATCATTTCTTATCTCCTTTCCGACTGATAAGAACCTAAGACACATATCTCTCAAACCCTCTCGTACTATAGTATGATTCCGAATCCCTCCCCTCCTCCATCCTCAATCCTCCCTCGGAATCGAACTGTCTTTTCCCCACTACTAACTTATTCGGGTAATTTTTTAAATCGGGTTAATAGTGACGTATTTTAGCTTGCATGATTTGTTGGAAAAATACGTACGGATTTGTAAATTACTCGAAATGATATTTTAACAACTCAAAGGTTATGCAGACGAAATATTCCAGATGTGTCTTAAATTACGCTGCAGTCAATGCCGATTTGTTTTATTTAATGATGCTAACACGTAATAAGCTCACCTTCTCGAGAATATGTTTGAAAACAAAACAATACAGCGTATGTAGTGGCCAGCATGCACTCATCATTTAAATCCGATCGAGCATGTCTGTAACACACGCGGGCGACGCATTGCATACCTCTGTTGACATGTTCGGGACTTTGATAAATCACGTTTTTAAGAGAAAAATCCCTAAACTCTTATCGACAACCTCATCGCATACATGAAAACAGATATTTAAGAGTATTACCTATTCGAGTGGGCCACACACCATATAAAAGTCCTTCATTCTCTTCAAATATCATTTTTTTGTCATTTAGAGGTAGTCAAATTGACGCGGAACGTCTGTTTATGCTTTCGACATCATTTCAAGAAATAAAAATTCCGGCATAAGGTATGTTAGAGTTTTATTTTCTCTATTATTTTTACTCTATTGCGCATTTCCAATTTTATACCCATGCACGGCTGAGTTGTAGGTTTGTTTTGCCATTTTTTAAAAAACAGTGTATATTATATATATAGTATATACAGTGTATGTTACATTATTATAGTATTTTGTAATTCAACCATTCAATTTGCTCATTTTCATCATCTGAATTTGTGGCAGGTCTGTTTGATAAGTATCAGTATTTATTTTTCCCGCGCGCAATAGTAATTTGAAGGCGGCGCACTGTGCACATTGGAAAAAGACAGCTTAATGCGCATGCCTCAGTTTTTCCCACGAATTCGAGTGAGCCAGTCGTTGTCTGCTTCCACCGAGTGGGTGCTGTTTTACGTGTGCGTCGGATTTTGATTTCTATGAAGATGACTGAACGGGTTGAAAAAAGTTACTGCATCAAATTTTGTCAAAGCTTGGTGATCCTGAAAGCGAAACAATTGGTAAGATTCATCAATTCTCCAGCTCATTCATCGCACCTGATTCAGACACTCTTGGTAAAATGTGGAATTCCAGTGTTCGCCAAATTCCATACTCTTCAGACATGACTCCTTGCTACTTCTGGTTGCTTCCGAAATTGAAGGTGCCATTAAAAGGATCCCGTTTTGAGAGTAGAGACGAGATATGTAGAATGCGACGGCGGAATTGAACACCATTCCAAAAAAAGCCTGCCAGAAGTATTTTCTGCAGTGGAAAGAACGATGGGCTAAATGTGTGGAGGCGCAAGTGGCCTACCTCGAAATGAATAAGGGTACCAATCCTGTCAGGTAACTTATGCATTTTTTTCGTTCAAAGGTTGAATATTTTTCAGACAGGCCACATATTGTCAATTAAAGATAGCATCTCATTTTCTATTCTTGTTACGAGTTATTATTAAATCTATGTTCTCACTAACATCGCTCAGACTAATCCCACTGGGGGAAGTCCTAGTTAGACATATGTTTGTTTGGATACATTGTAAAAACTGTTATAATTTTTTTTTATAAAACCATGTACCTCAGTAAATTCCGACATGTGCCACCTTGGTAGCTCGGAGAATGTCCAAGAGGTATTCTTGTTCCAGCCACGTGTTCGTAACATGTCTTCTGTTACAGTACACACAGTAGCTTTAGCAGCAGATATTTGAAGTTCACGAGTTAATTGAGTAGGACTCCGCTAAAACGATTGCCGAACGCGTTCAACAGTTGCTTCATTCACACTAGGCTTACCACTTCTGGGCAGATCAGCAACGCTGCCTCTTTCTTTAAACCTGTCATACCATCACTTTATTGATTTTGCATTAGGAGGGTTGCATCCATAACAACGTCGAAATGTTCGCAGTGGACGATTTCGTTTCGTGAAACCAAAGCACACATGAAGCTTCCTCTTGAATGGACGCCATTCTGACCGAAAATATATTCCTTACAAAGTCATCCTTCCCTGTCACTCCATTGAAGGAATCGCGCTATTAAATACACCAAAAAATAAAAATTCTTAAACTGACCTATCCAATGATATAACAAGTTACATTGCTATACAAACGGTTAATTTCTAATGAATTATTATAATCAGGGCAAGACTTTTGGTTCACCCTGTATAACAATCCCCTATAATCAATCAGGGCAGCATAGACAGAATCTGCGAACTGTGGTAGTAATTGGAATGCCGCCCATTACTAACTAAGCGTGATATTTGTAAATAGTTGATGCTGGTGAGATGCGTTTTCATTTTGACCAAGGCACAAACGTAGGGATAGGGCGACGGTAGAGGTCTGCAGTGGCCCGGGCTTGGCCCGAGGTCCGCACCCGGTACGGCTCGTGGACCGGCGAAACGAAGAGAAAATTTCCAATGGGCTGGACCGGGTTGGCGGATTAAAG
The DNA here is from genome assembly GCA_963932465.1 of Maratus speciosus. Lineage (NCBI taxonomy): Eukaryota > Metazoa > Arthropoda > Arachnida > Araneae > Salticidae > Maratus > Maratus speciosus. The sequence goes on along the minus strand of OZ010797.1, from coordinate 429,549,390 downwards.
ACAATTGAAGAGCTGAGTGAAAGAACATGTTATGCCACATTTTCTTAAAAATTATTTTATCTTTTGGACGAAGGTGTTATCAGGTATTCTATCACATGGTAAAGCTAAAATACCAGAGTTCTATTTACCCTTGAAGATTTAAGACATCATTCATTAATATTTAATATTTTAATATTTAATAATGCAAATAATATTAATATTTTTTAATATTTAAAAATTAAATATGAATAAGTTTTTTTGATAGAGTTTAGTACCACACCTCTTAATATTTTAAACACATGGTATCAAACAGAAAATAAATCATTAAAATTGACAACAAAACTTTTACATCAAATTTCTTCAAATGTAATTTTTGTTACTTAACATGTTCTTTCACTTAGCTCTTCAATTTTTGTAGGGCGGCTGAGCCGGGCCGGTGAAAAAAATAAACGGGCCGGACCGAAGCGATAGAAAAAAACGGCCCTATACAGAATTTAAAAGGATCAAACTAAGCCAATAAGATATAAACAGTTTTCAATGGATATGACTGAGGCGAGGATAGTATAAATATGCTGCAAGGGCCGATGCTAGATTGACGTCATGTGTATAGAAATATAACATGTCCAGTGTAGAGATCGGCAGTGGCATTTGGCATCATGTGTGAACCAGGACTTGATTATTTCAGCAGACTCGGGCCTGTCCAGGATCAAGCTTTCATTTTCTATCTGCATCCCGGGCCTACATGGCGGGCCGGTACTCATGCTATTCTGCATTTTATGGCTCGCGAACAGTAATCTAAAACATGTAATAATCTATAATGTTAAATTCTCCAATAATTACGTATGCTGTAGTCTAAACAAAAATCTTAATTGAATGTTCAGAAAATCGATATTTTCTGTGGAAATTGAGTCGGATATGATTTTATTGATTTTTCAACTGCCCAGCCCTGTTTTCACTCATGTAAACACAGGCCGGGCCGGATTCGGCTGAACTTTCAGTTTTTGCAGCGAACCGGGCGTGGAAATTCCAGCCTATATAATATGAAATATAATATATATATATATATATATATATATATATAATATGGGATATATAATATGAAAGAGTTAGCAAATGACTATCCAATAATATATCACATGAGGTGGTCGGAAAAAAGCAGAAAAGTGCCCCCGAGAGCCAACTAAGCCCCTAATAGTCGGGGGAAGAAACCGAAGGCAGAAACGAACTGGCCATACCGAGTTACCCCTTTAGTCAAGTCGGCAAGAAGGGTCGATAAAAGGTAATTAGGGGCCAAGATACGATTTTCAGAAATTACTATTCGAAAATAATGGTAATGCTTAATATTTTTATCTGTAATTAAAAAAAAATCTATGTATCGAGGGCTTCCATAAAAAATCGGACTTAAAATAACGATAATTAGTGAAGAAAACGCAAAGATTTAAATAATTTTCGAAAGGAATAGATGCAACATGCATTTATTTTCCCATATAAAAATTGTCTTTTTTTTTTTTTTTAATAAAATAAAAAGTTACTCATGGATTTTCTCCATTTTTCTAATTTATGAAATAGAAATATGAAATATGAATTATTTTGCGTATATATTCCAATTTTCAAATCCCTACCTGAAATACTTTTAAAAATTTTGGATAGCCCTTAAAATTTCTGAGTGTGGTTTTTATCCACTATAAAGGATAAAAGCATGTGTTATCAAAGCAGACTCGATATCGGCAGGAAAATAAAAAGTAATTAGTTTCATTGAAGAGCTTTTAATTAATATTTCAGGAAATTCTGGGTCGAATTTCTTGATTTTTGGAAATTTCTCAAATAGAAGATTATTTACCATTAAATAAACATTACCGACCACCAACAAAAACTGAAATTATGAACAAAATGACTATATATATATGTATGTATGTGTGTGTATGTATGTATGTACTAAATTTTGTCCGCTGGATAAAAGTCGCGATTATGCACGGATCGTCTTCAAACTCACCAAAAACATTGAGATGGCTAATATCTCGGTGGCCAAATGTGAAAAATCGACCCAAGGGGATGGAAATAGGCAGGGGTTTTGTGAAAACCGAAAAACCCCATAACTTCTTAATTATAATACATATCAAATCAGTTTAAAGTTATTATTACTACTAGGAAAAGGGCCAAAAATTTATGTGTGACAGATTTTTGATAAAATTAAAAATGGACTCAAGGGGCGAAAAAAATGGGGGTTTAGGGAGAAAAAAATTTATAACTTCGTTAATTCTCAAGATACCAAATTCATTTGAACTTATTATAAACCTTCTTAATACTATCTACAACTTTTATATTGACAAATTTTTGATACAACCAACTCTTACATCAAAAACAAATTAAACCAAAAATAAAGGTTGGAGAAAAAAATATCATATTAATATGATTCTGATAAAACCAGCTTTTACAAAAAAATGAAATTAAAAACTCATCAAAAGCGGCCAGGTAAATTGTTAAACCGGGTTTATCTCTAATCTTGAATTAGTTTTTGTTGGTGAAATTAGTACTTAACTTCGAAATCTACCTCTGCTTGTAGGCCGAGCCGGCAGGGATTTTCTTTAATTTATCACTTAAAATAATATCACTCAAAATTATAAATGTTAAAAAAATGTCCGACTGTGGCTTTTAATCTGGTAACCGACTTTCTTGGCAACCCTTTTTCCAATTTTGGTGGATCTGAGCAGGTGGTAGACGAACCCGTCTATAGTTTGCCTAGGACAAAATTAATTGTTTTCTTTGGAATTTTTTAATTGATATTTCAGGATTTTATGGACGAATTTTTTAATGAAATATATTTTGGAATTTCAGAATCTTATTTTGCTTATGTGTGCAAATTTTCAAATCGCTACCTGAAATACTTTTTTTTTTAATTTCTATCTGCATTAAAATGTCCACTAGCTTTCTTGCAAAACCGGATTTTTCTGGCAACTCGTTTCCCTTTTCGACAATAGAGCAGGTAAAATGCAATACTTTTCTTTCCGTCTTTTTTAATTGACTGAGCGTTCGCGGGCGTGCTTGTCGATTTTAAGAAAAAGAATGAGTATTTGATGAGTTTTTAATTAAAAACTCGAATAATTATAAAAAAAAAAATAAAATTCTATGCCTCAGGTGTATCAGGACAAGCCTTGGACTATACTCATACCAATTTTCAGCCTTGTACGTGCGGTAGATTTTCTTATCCATCGCACACATACAGACACACGCGCACACACATATGTGCGTGCGAATTTCGACTCCCAGTGAAACTTTCTTTTATCAGTATAGATACATAGGTAGATAGATTAGCAATATAAAAATAATCAGGCTTTATGATGATTGGAATTATTTTAAAACCAAACAACTTAAAATTCTATATCAGAGGCAAACAATTTTATGTCAATGATACTGGCAATTTGTCATACCATATGCATATCATCACTGCAATCTAGAATTATAGAATGTAGCTGTATCTACTTTTCGGGAGAAAGGGAATCTTTATAGTAAAAAGTATATTTAAAATCGTAAATTTTACTCTATGATTTCTCATTTGAGACTTTTGTGCTGTATTCTATACTCGATAAAAATAAAAATATAAAACACTTTTTCTACAAACAATGGTTCTGCATTGTTTCAATGGAATGAAAGGATATGGTTGAATATAATATGGGTTGAAGATATATTTCTTAACGACAAAATGACTATAATTTTCAATGATTAAATAGCGTTAACTAAAAATGATACAGCACTTCCCGATTATCGAAAATTCCTCAATTTCAATGTGTATTAGAAAGTTTTAGTTCATTAAAGGCTTTTTCCCCCTTTTTTAAAGTAAAAATGCCCCAATAATGAAATAAAATTTGAATAAAATATGCTCTTTTCATTTAAGAATATATCGTACTCTTCTCATAAATATGTAAATTTTCATTTTTTAGAAATATATTTTCCATGCCACTTCATATGGCAGAAAAGAATCACATTCATGCTAAAGAGATTGGCTTCGGCGATTATGGAAAGAAGTGCAAAAGTATGAGATTATCAAATGAAAATGTTAAAAGATTGCCTCATTTCGGCAAAGGAGAAATATTTAAAAAATAAAATCAGCTAATAAAGTAGTTTTCTTATATTTAATTTCTAATACTTGTGTGGCATGCCAATGCTCAGTTCTTTTAAATGTAGTGAAATATTATTCAGGGCGGTAACGTTCCAGCAAAAAACATGAAGTTCCCTCTTTGAAAAATGTTAGTACCGCTATTCTACTGGTAACACCCCATCAGTGGCCGAGAGATCCTACTCTCGAAGCTTGTAAACGGGAGATGCGGTGCTGGGTTCGAACCCAATCGCGCCCGTCGTCCTAATCGTTCGGATTTTTCCGTGGTTTTCTTCGAACCTTGAATTTCCTTGCGTAAATACGGATAAGGTTCCCTTAGAAATACTCCCAAGGAGGGCGCCCCATCTTCGGGCCTATATCCCTCGTGTAGATAATCGGCCATCATAAACAACACCAACACCTACTGACAACAAAAATTAGGGAAAGTCGCAGGTGAAGTTATTCGGTCGTGAAAGTTACAGAAGTCATGTATTTTCTGGCATCGCTGCAGTTTTTAGCTCGCAGGCTATCAAAGCCTGAGAGCTAATATGCCCGCAAGTTCTGTATGTACGTATGTACGTACACAACGCGATAACTCTTGATAGAAATATCCGATTTGCTTCAAATTTCTTTTCTAGGTTCATTCTCATAAGGCGCTTCCCTGATTGGTTTTGGGGGGTTCATTGGTTAAGTATAAAGGGGGGTTGTTAGGGCTAATACCCGCCCCCCTTAACTTAGATAAATGGGTTTTCATGCAGCATTATCAGATTTGCTTTAATTTTGGTATGCCGGTTAATTCTGATACGGCGCTTCCCTGATTAGATTTGTAGGTTCATTGTTTAAATATAAAGGGGGGATCGGGGGGGGGGGGGGGGGGTAATACCCCCTTAATTTAGATAAATGGGTTTGCTTATCCGATTTGCTTTAAATTTGGTATACAGGTTTATTATGATAAGGTTCTTCCCTGATTAGATTTGGAGGTTCATTGGCTAAGTATAAAAAGGGGGATAAGGGGGGGGGGATGGTAATACACCTTAATTTAGATAGATGGATTTCTTATCCGATTTACTAAAAATTTGGTATACCGGTTTATTAAGATAGGCGCTTCCCTGATTAGATTTGGAGGTTCATTGGTTAAGTATAAAGGGGGGGACGGGTGGCTAATTCCCCTCTTAATTTAGATAAATGGGTTTTTCTATCCGATTTGCTTCAAATTTGGTATACCGGTTTATTCTAATAAAACACTTCCCTAATGAGATTTGGAGGCTCATTGGTTAAGTATAAAGATGTGAAACAGGGGGGAGGTGTAATACCCCCTCAATTTATTTTTGGAAAGGCATTACTCTTTGAAGTAAGAGCATAATATACAATTAGTGTTAATAGACTGTGGGCTCAATGCCATCAATTTAACTGGGCACTTTTCGTTTTTTATTATTTCTTTCTTGGGTGCCGTCTTTTTATTACAGTCTTCAGAAAAATAAAATTTTGCGACGAAAGATCGACTGCAAGTACTTAAATTCAAACTAAGCATTAACAATCTTAGATTTTTTCATGTCCATCTGCTAATGTTTTCTTTCTGGCGAATTTATTTATTGAACACATACATCAGACTTGTGTGCTTGACACCAGGACCCGCTTATAAGTCATCGTCGATATACAGCAGGCATGTCAAACACGCGGCCCGCGGGCCACAACTGGCCCGCTGGCAACTTCTTTGTGGCCCGCCAATCCTTTGGCAGTTTATACTTGTATAATTCAGTTACGAGTTGCAATTTTCCAACTGAGTGAAAAAGTTGGCAATGAGGCAAAGTGAGAAATTAAGCATATATTAACTATGTTCGTTAGAAAATTTTTTCTGGTAAAAGCAACATAATTTGAAAGAGAAAATGTGTTTCATAAATGAAATTAAATACGTAGCGCATAAATACAAGACACAATTTATTAAACAAATTATTTTTTCAACATATATATATATATTTTTTTTTTTTTTTTTTTTAAGTTTTTACTTGAAAAAAATCCCGAAGATTAAAAAATATATCTTTGCTAGATTAACATAGCTTGTGTAAAATAATTTTTTTAAGGTAATGCAATTTAGAAAATCCGATTAAACTTTGTAGATTTGGTTGATAAAAAGTAATGTCAAGTATTTTTTCGAAAAATAAGATAAAATAAACTATGAATTATAATAACTTTGGAACTTTACTTGAATATTTGTTTAATATGGCTATGTTTCGTACGTACGAATATTGCTGTGTGCAATTCTAATAATACGAGGGTTACTCTGAAATTGTTGAGATACGCGCAGATGAGAATTTACAAAATAAAAATAACGGTTTAATTTTAAAATACTAAGTATTTTAACACAGCAGACGATTTTTTACTGACTAACTTCAATTTGTTTAGCGTTGAATAAATTTTAAACAGAAGAGAAAATGGAGTTGATGCGAGAATATTTTCGCGCTATGATTTTCTACGATTTTAAAGCAGGATTAAATCAAGAAGAATGCGTTCAACGGTTGAAATTAGCATTTGGTGATGAATCTCCAGCTCGTGCTACTGTATTCAAATGGTTTAAAGAATTTAGCAGAGGTTGCAATTTTCTTCAAAATGAAGAACACACAGGAAGGCCGCCGTCGGCAGTAATCCCGGATAACGTGTCTGCCATACGAAAAATGTTAATGGATGATAATCGCTATACCTATCAAATGATACAAAAGGAACTTAACATTGGATCCGCAGCCACACACAAAATTATTCGTGAAGAATTGCATATGAAAAAAGTAGTTTGCCGTTGGGTTCCCCATAATCTAACTGAGCACCAAAAAGAGGAGCGTGTCAGAAACAGTAAAGAAACTCTTAAATTGCTAAATTATGGTGACCACCGCATCATTTCTAAAATTGTAACGGGTGATGAAACAACCATACCGTTTTTTGACGTTCCAACACCTCAAGAAAGCAAAGTAGGGGTCTTTGAAGATGATCCCACGCCGACAATAGTGAAAAGACAACTCGCACTGAAAAAAGTGATGTATGCCGTTTTCTTCAGAAGTACGAGGTTGGTCAAAGTTATCAAGTTGGAAGGACAGAAGACAGTAACAGCAAACTGGTATATCACTAAATGTCTCCCAGAAATTCTACAAGAAGTGAATGTTAGGAGACTAATGCTTCACCATGACAATGCATCTTCGCATACAGCCGGATTAACAGTTGAGTTTTTTAAACAAAAACGAATTAAAGTGATAGAACATCCGCCGTATTCATCTGATCTAGCTATGTGTGACATTTGGTTATTCTTTAATCTAAAAAAGAACTTACGTGTACGTTGTTTTCATTCAGAAGAAGAGATTGATGTGGCTATAAATGCATTTTTTCATCTATTCCAAGAAATGAATGGCTTGAGGCATTTAATCTGTGGAAAATTCGTCCACAAAAGTGCATTGATGCTGGAGGAGACTACTTTGAACACACCTAAAATTTTGTAAGTATAACTTTAAAAACCTAGTTGTATCTTAAAAATTTCAGAGTGACCCTCGTATTATCTACTTTGTTTGATGTAGCCCGCGTCTTTGCATGCAATGCTTAATTTGGCCCGCGGCGGTACACGAGTTTGACATGCCTGATATACAGGGACGAGATAGCCCAAGGAAATTTACAACACCAGAGAATTACATCCTGGGGGCTCCACAAACAGTGTGCAACGGAACCGGCGGGATTCGAAACCGCCCCCACCTACGCTCTCAAGCGATTAGCGGCATGGTGTCTTATCCACTCAGACACGGTGGGCCCGCGAATTTATTTTGTTTGTAGATTACACATTTCAAAGGCCCTTCGTGGTCGAGTGGTTAAGGCACCACTCCGCTAATCACTTAGGAGCGAAGGAGAGGCGTCGGGTTCGACTCCCGGTCAGAGCCCGACCCAACTAGCAAGTTTCTGTGCTCAAGGCACTTTCAATTTTTCGTGCCCTTTTAGACTGGTTGATTTACTGATACTAGTTCTTTTTTTCTTTTAAGATGTTACACACTTATTCGAAAAGTGTCAACTCAAAAAATTAGGTTTTCCGGAAAATTGAAAAACGGTCCCAGGAATAAAAATAAAATGTTTCATCTATTATTTATTGAAATGTACTTTTAATCATATATTGAGATATTTTTTGTCATTTCATCATATTAATATCTCAAGTATCACATTTTTTTTTTTTTAGAATTATGATAATTTTAATGAAAATTTAGATGAAATTATGAAACATTTAGTGCCCCTCAGAAATTTCGGGCTCAGCAGGCCCTGGGTGTCCGTGCGAAAATCAGAGCCTGCTCCCGGTCACTCCGTTACAAAATCTTTTTGGAGTTCCTGGATGTAATCTTCAAGTGATTCTATTTCCTTGTGGGGGGGGGGGGGGAGGGCTCGATAATATGGGCTCGAAGTAGCTAGGAGTCGTTCGGTAGCTTCATCGTTATGAAACTTGCTTCCGCAAAAGAGTCGGAATAAGTGGAAGTATAAAGTGCTGCGGACGAAGATGGGCCGCTCGCCGCCGCGGCGAGCGGCCCATCTTCGTCCGCAGCACTTTATTCTTCTACTCTAGTCCGACTCTTTTGTGGAAGCAAGATACGCAGGTCCCCAGTCACATCCCGAGTATAAGACTCTCTAGCAAAAGCGAGGTTGACGCTACCGAACGACTCCTAGCCACTTCGAGCTCATTATCCAGTCCTTATATAGACGAAGGCTTATTAGCGGGCATTTGGTGTCAAGCAAACAAATCGGATGTATTTGTTCAATTAAATAAATGCACAATTATACCCTTAATACCCTAACATTTTTTTTTTTTTTTTTTTTTTTTTTTTTTTTATTAATGTGAAGAGTTTGCATTTATGGAAAATAATTTGTGAAGGGGTTTCTTTTATTAAGAAGAATTTTATGAAAGAACTCTAATTTTTGCATGATTTTGTCGACAGGTCACAAAACATGAGCTTTTATGGTAGTCTAATCGAACTAGTTCTGGAATGTGGGTTTGCCATAGCTTCGACAGAAATTTCTGTCTGAGCATGCTCTCTGTATTGGACTTTATGCACTTGACGCTCTTGATACACCCTTAGAGGGGAAATTGAGTAAATAACGAATCCCTTTGTTCTATCCGCCGAATCTTGATGCATACATGTCTGAGATTTTATCGCCAAAAGGGTGTCGTATTTTGGAGGTTGATCCCTTTGTTGCAAATTTCTGTTTCTGCTGTCAAGCGGATGCACGCAAATGACATACCGGTCTCAGTGGGAGCGGCAATTTCAATGACTGTGTTTTGAGGGGGAAAAACCGGTCTGGCACGCAATCCTCCCACCATCACGTGATAGTGGGAAGCATGATATGTGCTTCAAGAAAAGGTTACCATAGAGCTGTGCAAGGTGACGTCACGAACAAGTGTTTGCTGCTGCTGTAGAACAGCTATCGCTACCTTTATCAATGCTTTTTTCTGTTTGTGTGTTCTACAGCTTCTTTCATTGTTCTGCGGTAAAAGTCACGTGATGTGAACTGCTCTATTTCTGCGTCCAGTTATATTTGAAGTCTATGGATACACTTCATACTAGAGGTCTGCACGGGCCGACATTTCCAGGCCCGGGCCCGGCCCGACTCAGAAAAAAAAATTCGGCCCGACCCGGACCGGTAAAAAAGTTGAAAGTTCGGCCCGGCCCGGCCCGGCCCGGCCCGGCCCGTAGAAAAAAATTTATTGGCCCGCCCGGCCAGGTTAAAAAGTTAAAAGTTCGGCCCGAGCCCGGCCCGAAAAAAAGTTAAAATCTCGGCCCGAGTGAATTTCTACAAAACATTGATTTTTATGTCGATTTGGTTAAAAGTTTTTCTCGTACGAGGAGATCAAGCAAAAAATATTTATCTTAACTTTTCTTTTCATGTTTATAATCTTCATTTTTATAGAAGTGCCGCAGGGTGCAATATTTATTTTTTTAACGAATCTCTATTTCTTGTATGTAAATGTTTCAGTTATCATTAATATTGTTAATCCATATTCCATGTATTGAAGTGTTAAATATCTGAAAAATGCTATACAGTAAAATCTAAGACTGAATTGCATAGAAAAGAAAAAAAATGCGTTACAGACAAGTTCCCTTCTTAGCAAGTGTAAATGTATTATATATTATTTTCTTACGTAGTATATTAATTTTGTTTGTTATTAATTTTTATAATTTTCTTACATAGTATTAAGTAGTATATTAATTTTCCATGGAGTAACACGTTTTTCAGTTTAAAACAAGATTCCGTCATAGACAGGTTCTTTTTCACACGTTTTACTATATTTTAATTTAACTATATTTTAATAAGTGTAGAAATCTACTACTCTTTAAAAAGAATGAATTTGAATGTTTAATTGTAGAATAATGGCGATTTAAAAATGTATGCATTTTTTGACAAAAAATTTGTGCCAAGCCTAATTTTACTGACCTTTGAATGGACCAGGCCATTCCGAGACAATGATTTTCATACGGGGTGGGTGAAAACTAGGAATGAAAATTTTGGGCCATGAAGATTAGGAATGAAACCAGTACCAGGGTGTGTGCAGAAAAAATAAGTTAGGCCCGGCCCGTAAAGAATAGTGACTAGGCCCGGCCCGGCCCGAGACTTCAGAAAAAAGTAAGGCCCGGGCCCGGCCCGGCCCGAGTGTCGTGAATGAAAATAGGCCCGAGCCCGGCCCGTGCAAATCTCTACTTCATACTCCCAAGTTGCCGTCAGCGGACGAATTTTAACTTCGATCCAGTTTACGTGCATAAAGTCTAACCATGGAGCTATGAAAGAGAGGAGTAGACATGACGTCACTTAAAGCTGTTCCGACCCCTCCCTCCCCTCCGGCGTCTACCATATTTAACCGCGTCTGCCACTTAAGACTGCTGATTGGACTGCTACTGCTCAAAGTCAAATACGCCGAACGCCGGAGAGGGTGGAAAAATTCGTTTTTCCATTCAACGCTTTCCACAGTGAAATATTGAAATATCTACTCCTCTCCTTCATACCTTCATGAGTTTAACTGAATTTATGCAAATTAATGAATGTTCTCGGATACAGAACAACATTTTGAATATACATTACATTATACAGTCGAACCTCGTTAACACGAAATTGAAGGGGCTGCGAAAATTTTTCGTGTTATCCGAGATTTCGTGTTAACCGTCAAAATAGTGGTGCCATCTATATTAGATTTAAAAAAAACTAAATAAATAAGCTTACAAATATATCCCTGCTAAAATCATAAATTAATAAGAAATAGAAATTTTAATTAAGAAATAGAAAATTTTAATTAAGAAATAGAAAATTTTAATTGTGAAATAGAAAATTTAATTAAGAAATAAAACTAATTGGTCATAATTTTAGGCAATAATAAGTATATTTACCTGCTAATCATTTTTTTAAAAGTCCGTTATTGACTTTTGTTTCAATTTATCTAGACTGCTTGGTTCTAGAAACGTATGGACCTCATCTAATTTGTCCAAAGCTCGGCAAGAATTCTCTTGTTCCATAAGGAAACGTTGTACAGTTTTTAATGCTGCGGTAGCTTCATTTAATGACACTGAACTTTTCAGTTCTGTGTCGAATTCTTCATCCTCGTCTGAGATGTCGATGTTGTCATCTTTTTTTTTCAGTTAGTGAAGCAATTATTTCTTCGACTGTCGTCACATCCGAAGTCAGCACATATTCATCTATGCAAATATACTCGATAAACAATGTCTGCGAAATAATTCCCAGTTTTTCGGCTTCTTCTATTAAATCAGTCGTCATTTCAGATTCTGTTTCATTAGTTTCTTCATTTATCTCATGCGTAAATCCCGCGTGTCGGAAACAATTTTTCACAGTTCCAGTAGTGATACTGTTCCAGGCCCTTCTTAGATAAGTTATAGCTTCTAGTAAATTCATAAAAAATTCCGTTTTATTATCAAAACATTGAATCATTTTATGAACAATTCCTTTTCTGTACTGCACTTTTAAGCATTGGATAATTCCTTGGTCACAAGGCTGAAGTTTTGCTGTAGTGTTCGGAGGAAGAAAGGCACATTCAATTGCTGTTAATACTGGAACATCTTTATGAGCACTGCAATTGTCATGCAATAAACAGATTTTTCTCTTTTTTTGGTAGAATTTTAAGTCCAGATCAAGTAACCATTTCGTAAAAATAACATTGTTTATCCATGCATTTTTGCTGGAATCGTAGCAAACTGGCAAAGTTTTAAAGTTTTTGAAGCAACGTGGTTTCGCCGACTTACCGATCACGAGCAATGGTAATTTTTCACTTTCGTCCATGTTGCAGCCGACCATAATCGTAATTCTTTCTTTGCTGAATTTTTCTCCAGTACATTTTTCTCCTTTTAAAGTAAGTGTTCGCGAGGGTTGTGCTTTGAAAAAACATCGGCGTTAAAAATGTCACGGAGTGCATAATTTTTTTTAACGTCAAACCACTTTCCTAATAAAAAAGACTGTATAGCATTCTCATCTACAGCAGATTCTTCTCCACACATCTTTTTGCAGACAATGGACTTTACCCATGTCACGTCATCTGCAGGTATATAGAAGAAAAACACCAATCGGAGTGAAGAAAATTTTAACACTGCTTCCCCTTCGTCCACTAAACAGTGTTCTTTGGAGTGCATATACCTACAGAGGCGTGGTCGTGGGTAAAGTCCATTCTATGCCGCTCTTTAAATCTTGTCAGTCATCCGTTAGAACATGTGAAATCGTTGTAACCGAGAGCATCAGCAAAAGCCTTTGCTTTCTCTTGCAAAACTGCACCATTTAAAACAATGTTCTGGCTTCTTGTTTATTTTATCCACCGTAAGAGAGCAATTTCAATTGCTTCATTTTTCCTGTGCGCATCCGTTTTCTTGCTGGTTCGAATTGACTGACAGCATAAGCCGCTTCAATCTTTTCACGATTCTTTAAAATTGTAGAGAGTGTGCTATTGGGTATTCCATACTTTGCCGCAATTTCTGATTTTTTCAACACTTTATCGCTGACTTCATTTAAAATCTTTTGCTTTGTTTCTAAAGATACAGCTTGCTGTTTTCGACTCATCTTTCAAAGAATTCTACAGAGCAAATGCGAACAGAGTTTCAGTAGTCAGGTATAGAAGTAAGGATTGTCACTTCTTTCACTCGAAGATATGGGATTTCGGAAACACTGTTTATGGTTTATGTCACTACCAATAGAGTCAAACAATAAATGTAACAATCACATTAAAAAAAGAAACTCCTTCACCCAAACATTCATTGTGGCCGATCTATAGCTGAAAGAGGAAATATGTTTGCATAAAGGACCAAACAGATAGTTAACAGATACGATTTCTGAAGATCAGAGGTCAAGAGCAGGAGCCCTGACCGTTCGGACACCACTCCTTTCTATTCGTCACCTCCCCTTTCTTTTGTTCACCTCTCCTTTGTTTTGTCGATGACCACAAAATGTAATTAAAAAAGAATAGGAAGACATATGATTCATTCCCATCTCAGGCATACTTGCTCAGGATGTGAATAAATGCAACTTAAGCGAAAGGGGGGGGGGGACGCGGAATATCAGAGGATAAAGAAAAACAGAGATTAGCCAAAATTTCACCATTTTTTGAAACCCTTTTCCTCTTTGTCATTTTCAAACAGTGAGAAAAATTCCATTTTTAGTAAATAAGATGTTACATGTAAATTTGAAATATTAAAAACTTCGCTTAAGAAAGAATGCTTTCATTTTCGAGCAAAAAAAAAAAAAATTCGCCTTAAGCGGGATTTTGCGAAATTCTATTTCGCGTTAAATGAATTAATTTACATTGGTTTTCAGATTTATCTGACGGGACCTCAGTATTATTTCGTGTTAAGCGAAATTTCGCGTTAAGCGATTTCGTGTTAACGATGTTCGACTGTATTAAGTATCTGCTGCTACAACAACGAATTTTTTGCAGTATTTTTAACAAATAAATAATTATAACACACACTCCATAGATTACTATGCTAATTAGGAATTAAACCTACATATATGCTAACGGCCTATAGGGACGCTGCTCGCAGCCTTCGGTACAAGAAAATTGTCCTTTTAATTTCCCTTTAACTATAGCACCTAGAATATATAGTGTAGAAATCGGCCATCCCTGTAATACTTTAAAAAGCGCTAAAATATTGTATCCCTTAAATGTGCAATGATACTACAGCGTCTAGAATACCTAGTGAGGAAATATGCTATCCAAACAGTGTTAAAAAATTTTATCCCTTAAATGTGCGACGATACTGCTAAAATGCCAAGTGTCGATCGCAGCGACATCTGTGGGATTTTTGTATTACTAGTATTACATTGTATAGACTAGCAATACCTTGCAGTTGTAAAAAATATCTTGCAGATGTCGCTGCGATCTCTATATTGCAGCAGCATCGTTGTATATTCAAGGGATACAATATTTTAGCGCTTTTTTTAAGTATGGACTCTATTCAGGTGACGTCAGACGCCAGAGCTGGCGGTATGATGATCTGTTATTCTAGTTACTGCACCGGCAGAATACCAGTATGCGCAGGTACAAACACCGCTAGCAGACGACTTTAGCCTTGGCCCAGGTTGAGTGCATACATTTTAACTGAAATTTTCAAACTTAGGGAATTTTCTCGCATACAGAACAACATTTTGAATTTAGATTACAATATATTAAGTATATGCTGCTTCATCAAAGAATTTTTTTGCGGTATTTTTAACAAACAAGCATTAATAACTCACACTCCATAGACTGCTATGCTAAACACCGCCAGTAAATACCGCCAGCAGACGAATTTTAGCCTCGACCTCAGGTCGCGTGCATAAGGTCCATTACAGCGATAGCCGATTTCCACACTATGGCCGAGATCGAGATAGATTTTTCGCTCTTAGCGAAACGAGATTGACCAATCAGAAGCCTGAATTTTGGTGAACTTTTCGCTGTTTGAAAAAATACAGGCTTCTGATTGGTCGATCTCGTTTCGCTAAGAGCGAAAAATCTATCTGGATCCCGGTCTATGTATTCTAGTCGCTATAATGATACTGCTGCAATATGCTGATCGTAGCGATATCTGCAGGATATTTTCTTCAACTGCAAGAAATTGCTAGTCTATACAATGTAATACTAGTAATACGAAAATCCCGCAGATGTCGCTGCGGTCGACACTTGGGATTTTAGCAGTATCGTCGCACATTTAAGGGATGCAAATTTTTAGCATTGTTTGGATAGCATATTTTCACACTAGCACACTAGATATTCTAGGCGCTGTACTTTAACTAATACTAAAGAGCTATTGAAATAAATCTTTACTGTAAATGCATTCGAAAGTTTTAGATATTCAAATTCGGATAATTTTTACTTTGTCATATAAGACAGAACACAAATGTCACAGGAAATCTGAAATTGTACAAGAGAATAATCATTCTGAACAAATTTAAAATACATGTAATGCAATGTGCTTGCACGGCACTATCCTGAAGAGAGAAGTTACATCTTTTCTCCACCAGGTGGCGTATTCGAGCGCTTGAAACGCCAATATTCAAAAGTAGGCGAATTTTAGCCTCGATCTCAGATCGTGTGCATAAAGCTCCTAGGTCACCTCTCTCATATCGAAGCACAGCATATTTTTTTCCCAACGGAGATTTGCCATCTCGTAACCTGATGGTGTTAAGGTCAAAGTGACTTTTCTTGGTGGGAAGGAATGGAGGATATTTCAAATATGGGTTCGAGGCTGAAAAAAGTCACGTGGTACCGGTAATTTACCCAAAGAACTTCTAACTGATGAAGGGAAACGGGAAACTACTGCTGCTTTCCCCCATGAACTGTTTCATTGGCTAACGGGGATTTACATTACGTCTATGGAGACTTCCCTTCTTTACGCTAGAAGTTTTTACCTTGACTACGTGATCATAACGTAGATAGAATATCTCCATTGTGCTTGGCGACCATAAAAGTAGAGAATTTTGATAGGATGGGCGCGGGGAAAGGGATGCATTTCAATAGACTTCTGTCTTCTTCTTTTTTTTCTTTAATTTGTTTAGATTAGAGGTCGATGGCAAAAATGATTTCTAGAGAAAGAAGATAATTTCCATTACCTAATGACAAATGGGGGGGGGGGGTCATCTTAGAGGTAAAAACATTCCAAATAATTTTAATAAATTTGTTACTTTTTAAATTTAACATATTTTTTAATTTTGCAAGATGTTTTTATTTTAAATTTTTTATTAATTTATAATTTTATTTAATTATAAATTTATTTAACTGAATTCGTAATTATAAGGAAAAGGCAGCTGACGTCACTGTTGGTCGAATTACTGTGGATCAACAAGAAAAACCTGTCCGTTCTTTGTGACTCCTACCCGTACACGTGGGGTAGGGAAATTTGATTGGTCTACGTTTAATAGGTCTCTGATATGATTGGCCTGAGTCGCCAAGACTATTCCTGCAATGATCGTTATGGCAAAAATGTAGTTGGTAGATTGGTTGACGGAAGTGTTTGTTTGTAAACATGCCGTTTCCTTATTCAAATAAATTATAAATGTTACCTTTTTTTAATGATTTTAAATTTAATAATCCTTATAATTATGAAACTCTGTAAACTCTAATGAAAATAAAATTGTTAGGAGTTGGGGAATCGTAGCAGATGTAATAAAATACTATAAAATAACAAATAGGAGAGATGATTTAAAAAAGAAATACATATATATATTAAACTTTGCGTGATTTAATGGAAGTAGAAGTTTCAGTAGACGGTAAATTTAGATGAAATCTTTAGAAAAAGTGGAAATCTGCGATATGCAAAGTTTTAAAACTTAAAAAAACCTGCTCTGTTTGTTATTTTGCTGAAATAACAAATAAATAATCCGTCGTCTAAATTGTACTTTAAATTTCAATTTCTCAGCAAATATTTATATTTTTTAAAAAAATTCAGTATTTCTTGAAACATAAATTTCCCTTTGAAATTTCCGCTAAAACTTTTTTACCCCCCCCCCCCCTCCTCCCCTCTACATATAACAGAGTTCAGTTTATAAGTAGTACATCTTAAAGCTTTTTTCTCTTTTTTGTATGCAAATATCTTTATACGCAACATTTGAATGGCTATTCTGAATATGTTAAGGAAATTAATGTGTTCCTTTTTGAAAATGATCCTCAAATCGCTAGTTTATTTTCTTTTGAAGAAGAAGAAAAAATAAATTATTTGTATTTTTTTCTTCGTTGAGCATGATGTTATTTAAAGAAACATAACCTAGTGCTTAAAAAATTCGAATATGTTGTTCAAATATAACACAGTATTTATGCATTTAAAAATGGGCATCTTCTAAAACCCCCTACCCCCTTGTTTTACTGAAGGAAGCTGAAGATTCAGTTATATTATTGCCTAAAGCTGTTATATTTGTTGGATACTCAAATTACTTTAATGATGGTGAGTTTTTATTCCTCAGTTTAGTGTCTGTCTTTCCGAACAAAAATGAATTCAGAAAGGTATTTGAGAATAGCCGTGAAATTTTCTGTCACATATTTGAGAATCGACCAGTGTTTTCCATTTCTTTCATAGATAAATGACTTATAGAATCGTAAGCAATTATTGTCCCATGACGACAGGTTTTTCTCCTTTTTCGCGCTGTCGCATCCAAAAATTCGGTTCAAAACTCCAACTTCGACAGTAATTTCTAAAAGATATTCTGCTTTTACCAAAAAATTGAAAACACCATTCGATTACATAGTTTATTAATAAGAACACCTGTCAATTTCATGTGTTTCCGAACAAAAATGAATTTAGAAAGTTATTTGAGAACAGCCGTGAAATTTTCTATCACATATTTAAGAATCGAACAGTGTTTTCCATTTTTTCATAAATAAATGACTTATAGAGTTGTAAGCGATTGCTGTCACGTGACGGCAGCCTTTTCTCCTTTTCCGCGCTGTCGCATCCAAAAATTTGGTCCAAAACGCCAACTATGACAGTATTTTCTAAAAGATATTCTGCTTTTACCAAACAATTGAAAACACCATTCGATTACATAGTTTATGAATAGGAACACCTGTCAATTTCATGTGTTTCCGAACAAAAATGAATTCAGAAAAGTATTTGAGGACAGCCGTATTATTTAAATTTTAAAAGATAAACTTAACTTAGAAATTGGCCCTGACAAGGGTCGTTTTTGTTTAATGTCATATGACATAATGTGTAATTAAAAAGAATTTCTGAACGAAAAAAAATCTTACACGACAAGGAACAGAAAATTAAAACAAAGAAGTGTTTTTCACCAAGCACGATTTCCGCCGAGAAACATCAAATTTATGCCAAAGTCCCTGACCAATCAGATTGCGAGATACAGTTTGGATGGCAAATCTCAGTTGGGAAATAAAATACGCCAAAACATCCTAGTTACAGCGTCTAGAATACCTAGTGTGGAAATATGCTATCCAAACAACGCTAAAAATTTGTATCCCTTAAATGTGCGACGATACTGCTAAAATCCCAAGTGTCGATCGCAGTGACATCTGCGGGATTTTCGTATTACATTGTATAGACTAGCAAATCTTGCAGTGGTAGAAAATATCCTGCAGATGTTGCTGCGATCTGTATATTTCAACAGCATCGTTGCACATTTAAGGGATACAATATTTTAGCACTTTTTTAAGTATTACAGGGATAACCAAATGGACTTTACCCATATGACGTCAGCCGCGGGCAACCAGAAGAAAAACACCAATAGGCATGAAGAACATTTTAACACTGCTCCCCCCTTCGTCCAATAAACAGTCTTTTTCGGAGGGTTTTACCCCGCAGAGGCGTGGCTGTTGCCATTCGTGGGTAAAGTCCATTCCACACTATATATTCCATATATTCTAGGCGCTATACCCTAGTTGTAAACAAATATTAACTGAGCGAACAGGCTTGTCAAGTTTTTATTCAAAATCCACTCAACGAATCAAATTTTATCTCCGCAATTACAGCGTCTAGAATACCTAGTGTGGAAATATGCTATCCAAACAGTGCTAAAAAATTTTATCCCTTAAGTGTGCGACTATACTGCTAAAATGCCAAGTGTCGATTTGCAGCGACATCTGTGGGATTTTCGTATTACTAGTATTATATTGTATAGACTAGCAATACCTTGCAGTTGTAGAAAATATCCTGCAGATGTCGCTGCGATCTGTATATTGCAGCAGCATCGTTGTATATTTAAGGGATACAATATTTTAGCGCTTTTTTAAGTCGCAAAGGTACTTTGATGATGCGATTTTGTTCATTTGATTTGTGTTCATTTTTGAAGAAACTGGAAGTTTCTTTTTTCGCTTATTATACATGTTTTGAGTATTTTCTTTTGATTGATTGTTTGTGTGTTTTTCCGCGCATATGATCTGAGAATTTTACATGAACTCGCTGAATAAATTTTAATTATTCTTTCAACATTAAAAATTTTTACTTTTAAAAAAGATCGATAATAAATCTTTCATTTGTTTGAGAAACAAGGCAAAAATTATATAATTAAAGATTTTTGCTTAATTTTTATCCTTTAACGTAAAACAAAACATTAGTCTCACGTTTTTCGCAAATTTAAAAATGTAAACGTGAATTATCCAATAGCAAATGTCCTATATCTAATTTTAGACGGACGCCAATCTGATTGGTTACTGATGACGTCAGAACTCGCATATCGATAGAAAATGTGTAAAGGACAAGTTGAGTATGAAGGTTGATGTGTGACTCCATGCGCCATTTTCATGTTTCATGATGTTCGAATTTGAAAATAGAGTTATTACTCCATGATTGTTTTTGTTTGTGGTGAAAGTTTAGAAATAATGTAACCGTGACCAGAGAATTTCAAAAAACTAAAGTAAACAGATGAGCAGACGATCAACTTAAAAAACTATCTTTTCTTGCATAATGCATCGCCTTAATATTTTATAATTTGGGTGTTCTTGTTAATCTGCATACCGCATTACTCTCATTTTGTTCTTACCTTGAAAAAGTTGAAAATGACGGATATGGAAAGTATAATAGTTGCCAGCGATGTAACTATTGAGGATATCGAAACAGAGGAAGTTGAAGAAAAATTTGATCCCCAGAGTAAATGTCAGTTATGTGGCAAAGATATTGAAAATGATCCCAAGTTCTCTCTGGATGACGATGATTCAAATTTAAGATTCGACAATTTTTGCCTTGATTGTAGTTCAAAGATTGAATTTCATGATGTTATTATAACCCCTGAAACAACTACCGACAGACCCTATGGATGTGAAGAATGTGGTAAGTGTTTCAGCAACAGAACTCGTTTAAAAAGGCATTATCTTATTCACACTGGCGAATTACCGCATGGATGTCCGTTATGTGGTAAAAGATTCAGATATAAGCAAACTTACGATAATCATGTGCGTAGTCACACTGGTGAAAAACTATATTCGTGTAACTTATGTAATAAAAGATTTACTGAAAAGAAAACCATGATTGCCCACCAAGTTATTCATACTGGAGAACGTCCATTTAAATGTGAGGTATGCAATAAATCCTTTCCCTACAAAAACTCTTTGAAATTACATAGCGTTACTCATCAGGAAGGAAGGCCATTTTCTTGTACTGTTTGTGACAAATCATTCCGTTATAAAGAGTCTCTTGTAAGTCACGGGCTTATACATACAGGTGAGAAACCATTTGCATGTGCTGATTGCGGTAGAAAATTTAGAAACAAAAGATCTTTACATTATCATAGATGTGACATCTTTGGTACTAATGATGAATCTGATGAGGATAATTTAGAAAAAAACGTGCAGGGTCGCCCAAGAGATATGCCTTTTGCTTGCGAGCAGTGTGGTAAAAGATTTTATTATGAGAAATCACTTAATGAACATTGTCTGTCCTGTGTTCCAGATGAAGGGGAAGTATTTGATTGTGATTTATGTGGTAAAGTCTTTGTTCGAAAGTGTAACCTTGAAGCCCATTACCTTGTTCATTTTCCTGAAAAACGTTTTGAATGTGACAAATGTGGGGAAGGTTTTAATTTTAAGAAATCACTTACCGAGCACTATGCCACGCATATCAATAAAAAATATGCTTGTGATTTGTGCGATAAAAGTTTTTCTGCAAAAAGTAGCCTTCGTAATCATTATATATCTCATTCAGAACATTTTACATGTGGCATTTGCAAGAAAAAGTTCCACACAGAAGATCAACTGGATGTTCATTATCGTTTACATCCGAATGAAAAAGCGCATGTTTGCAATATATGTAGTCGAAGTTTTAGTAGAAAATCACAACTTTTAAAACATTCTCGTTGTCATAATAAGCCTAATCAGTACAATTGCTTTTTTTGTTCACAAGCATTCGACAATAACAACGAACTTGCTGTTCATTATTTGTCTCATTCTGTTAAAAGTGAACCAGAAGACTAAATGTTTAAAATATATTTTTAATGCTTTTAAAAACTGTTTGTGTATCCAGTTCTATGAATGGTATTTGAAGACATGTTTTATTAATAATTAACACACTATATGAATTTTCTTAGTTTTTCATATTTACTGTACATTTTAATCTTGCAAAATTCTAATGAGAAAACATTTATTGACACACTTACTTGTAGTTGTTAACTATTTAAGCAATATTTTTTGTTATAACATGATATATGATATCTATATAAAATAGCTGTAGAAAAAATACGTATATTGTTAACTTGTTAAACATATTTTTTAAGGCATTCCTGTTGTATTTAGCTGCATGGAAATAAAATCATTTAAATAAGCTGCATCTTCTAAATATTTTTAAAAGTGATTTTTAGAAAATGAGAGCATGTATTAATTACACATACCTAATAAACAAGGTTAATTCCATGTCAATTCAACCAGACCTTGTAACCCGCTGACTTGGATTTTTTCAAAAAATTGTGAATGCAACACATCACCATGACTTTGGTATTAACCCATGCATTTTTTTCCTTTTCTAAACCACATAGTTTTTGAGATATGGGGAAGGCAAAATTTTTTATTTTTCAACAAATAAATATTTTTGGACTGCGATTCCAAAATTATTTATCTGGATCTAAAATCTGCTGGTTATTTTTATCATGTTGTGAAAAAATAGGCATGTAATGATTTGGATGGATATTTAGTGATAAAATAGTAACTTTTTTTAAAATACATTTTTATTATATATATTAATTGGATACTACTTAATCATTCCACCGATCCAAAAAACTATCACCAAACTATAAGATTAAATGTAAATAATGGCTGATCGTAAACACGTTACACGTGTTTGTTATGTCCATCAAGTGATTTTTATTTCAGTGTTTTATATGCATTTTTGGTACTACTTAGTTATCCCATCGACCAAAAACCTATCGTCAAACTAATTAAATAATGCCAATAATCGTTGATCGTAAATGTCATATTCACTTGACTTTAAGCAAGTTACACATGTTTATGTCATCAAGTGATTTTTATTTCGACGTTTTATTTGTATTTTTATTAATGTTATGCTACTTTATTTGTTCTTTCGTTATTTAAAATAAAAATTAGTCAATTTGTGTAATTTGGTGATTTATAAAATTTGGCGAAATTGGTTGATGGGATAACTAAGTAGTACCGTATTTGGAACAACTTGCGAATTCGCCTGGAGTCCGCCATCTTGTTTCTTTGTTAGTTATTTATAACCACTTTATGCTTAATTTAACAACATAAACAACAAAACTAAATAACAACAAAAAGAAATAAAGAAATTTTAAAATCAGCGATGATCAACAAAGAAACAAGATGGCGGACTCTGGGTGAATTTGCAAGTAGTACCCCGTATTTTTATTAATGTTATACTAATTTATTCATTCTTTTGTTATTTAAAATAAAAATTGTCAATTTGTATAATTTGGCGAAATTGGTCGACAGGATAAGTAATAGTACCATTGCATAATACATATAACAAAAATAGGTTATTTCTATTTTTTATAACAATTGGAAAATTCGTTAAAAATTGTATGCAAACTCAAAAAAACAGAATAAGGATCATATTTAGAACATTTAAAAAGAAAAGGGGATTAAATATAAATATGGAAATAAATAATATATTTTTGCAATATATCACTTTTTTTTTTCCCTTGAGATTCTTTCTTTATCTGATAGTTATTTAAAACAAAACATAAAGGCCTATTATAATTGCCTTTTTGTTTTGAGCATTTTTTTAACATGACAAAAATAACTACAACTTTAAATTTTTGTTTAATTTTTGAGCCTTTAAGAATTATATATATATATATATTATGCGTATTTTTATTCAGCAACATTTCCGATCCAGAAAAAGTTTTTTGAAGATGAAACTGTAGTTTAGAAATACAGTCTTGGAAATGTGTGATTTATTGAAAATTCCAACTCTTCCATATCTCAAAAATTATGAGCTCTAGAAAAAGAAAAGAAATATATATATATAGGTCCATGTTCATATCAAGGTAAGGTATGTATACACACAGTTTCCTCAAAATATCTGTTGATGAGTTGCAAATTTTATTGACATGAAATAAGATATAAAAATCCTATTTAGTTTTTTAAATGCTAAAAGCTAACATTTTATAAAATCAGATTGTGTTTATTTCAATATACGTTATCACTGGAAGTTTAGAAAAATTAAAAAAGATAAAACTTCAAATCTTTTACCCTTAAAAGGCTGATCAAATGAATCAAAAGAGACTTTCTTATGTCATTTTTCATGTGTAAGATAAACTACATTAAATTTTCAGCTTTTTTATTCTGATACCAAGAAACCAAAGAGTGCTTTCCTTTTTACTATAAAGTCTAAGTATTTTTCAAAAAATGTTCTCAAAATCAATATTTTAAACAGATTTTTTGTAATATGACAGCTCAGGAGTGGTCTGTATAAGGAAGAAATCATAATTCAAAATCTTATTTATACGAAAATGAAAAAAAAAAGCTATGTTATCCTTACTGTATATAAATAAAAGAACAGCCTTAAGCTTACTTATGTATTAGTGCTCAGAATGAATGCAATGTTATTTTATTCATTTAAAAATCGCTTATTTAACCTAATGTGAAAAAGTTAAGTAGAACTTTAAAATTAGATGTAAAGAAATTTTATTTTTCTTAGTTTTGTATGAGTTTTTTAAAATGTATTTTAATTTGTTTATTCATGCATTGAAAAAAATTCTATCATGTTATTTTAATTCCTGTCTGGCACCTGTGTTTAATAAGTATGTATGTGAATACTTTTTGGTCAAACCAATAGTACATTTTTAACAATGTAAAAATAAATCTTTGAATGATGTTTGTTTTCAAAAATAGACTTAAAAATGTTTAGTTGTCATGTGGCAACCAACTCCCCTTCCCCCACCCCCTCCAAAAAATAAAAAAAATGGCTGCTTAAAAAAATAAATAACCAGCCACCTTTTTTTGAGTTTTAAATAGTTTGATCTACATTTTCTATACTCATGATGGTCTCAATACTCTACATTTTAAGTGATCAGTTTTAGCAAAATTTATATTAACTGTTTTATTCTACATAAAGTATTTTAATATATTTAATTTAATTCAGCAAAAATAAACTATTCAACCTATACCAAAGAAGTTCTTGCTGTGTATAACATTTTTATACCAATCAGTTCTTTTTTTCTTTTACATTCATTTACAATTTAGTTGTTGAGCAGATGTCACTCTTTCATTCTTCTTTAACTTGATATTGCTTTTTATTTATGATTACAAATGTAGAACGAGAAACTAAGATACTTTCTATTTATTCTTTTACTTGCAGAAATTTATTACACTTGCTAAGTTTATTTTATATAAAATAATGCATAAATTGATTTCCTAAAGGAAATTATGACATTGTAAATTATATTAGATTTAAATATTTTTAAAGAAAACTGTTTTGTGTTGGATAAAAACAATGCTTTTCACAAGCTAAACTGTTTTTAATTTTCGACAATTCTCAGGAATTAAGCTTGGAAACAATTATTTAAAGCTCTTTTTTTGTTTATTCATAAGCCAAAATACCCGTAGAAACTTTCCAATTATGTTCACCTTAGATTTTAATAATTTTTTTGACATTTTAAACATTTTTTTTTAAAAATCAGTTGATTAAAATCACAATTTAATCGCTGATTTAAATCAACTGATTAAAATCGTTGACACCCTAGTTAAAAGCAATTATTGTCTCATGACAGTTTTTTTCTCTTTCCTGTATTATTGCTTTCAGAAATTACATTTGAAATGCCAACTTTTTACAGCATTTTTTGAAAGTTCTACTTTTATGGAAAAATAGAAAAAACTATATGATTATATAGCTTCTTAATAACAGCATCTGCAAATTTCATGCTTTGCAAAGAAAAATGAATTCAGAAAGTAGTCAGTTTGAATCTGAGAGCAGCCTTAACATGGAACAAACTAAAGCCAAATAGTGTTGTTCAAACTATATTCATGCTTAATTAAAAGTTTGAATTTGAAAATTTCGCATTCATCATGTGTGATGGACCCAGTAGCAGAAACAGTGCAGTATGGCAGTGGAAACAGTTGATTATTTCAGATCTTGAAGAGTAATCTAACAGCATAAAAAATAGTATTGAGCTTTAAAAAAAAAAAAAAAAAAAAAAAAAAAAAATTCTAAAATTTACTTTAAATCTCTAGATTTATTGTAGCTTTTTATTAAATTTCCTTTGTAAATGCAAATTTTGCTTTTATTATTAATTAACTCATAATAAAAGCAAAATAATAGTAAATAAACTACTATTATTTATTCTGACGGTAGGCTTGGTGATAGACTTCTTCAGATTGTAGTCATATTTGGGTCAGAGATAAATTTATGCTTGCTGCAGATTGACACAACATTCTGCTACCGGGATGATGGATATCATTTATTACTTTAATATTTATGCTAGTGTACAAATAATAATAATAAACTGGACTTTTTAAAAATTAAACTCAGATTTTTTTTTATTTATTTACTTTTTGCATGCATTAGGGTGTTGAATGGCTACTGAAAATTGTAGGTCTCAAAACAGTTAAATGTCTAAATAGATGATATTAAGGAACATAATCTATATCTTTTACTTTATTTAACAAAGTTATAATTAGTAATTACAAACATAATAACTGCCAATTTTGAAATATTAAATATAATCATTATTAATCATTCAGTAAATATTGTTAGCATTTAGTGTTTTAAATGTATATATTCTTTTATGCCTACATTTTCCATCCCTTACTGTTTTTTTATTTGTTGTGTGTATGTACAAAACATTGCACTTATGAAGTTAAGTTGTTCTTGCTATGCTTGACATTTTGATACTGTTTTTTCATTCTCCTAATTACATTCTTTTGCACCAGGTGTTATTCTTTCATTCTCCATTAGTTGTTGTCTACAGTCTCCATGTTTTGTTGTCATATATTTATTTGTAAAAGTAAAATGAAGAAATAAGAGAATCATTCTTTTATTTAGCAGAATTTATTATACTTATTTTTTATAAAAGAGTAGATAATTTGAAAACTCAAAGGATGTTGGGTACTTTTATGTCAACCGGGCACAAATTTCCCCAGTGATACTTTTTTTCCCCCTTGCAGCCAATAGCAGCTTTTATTTTTAATGTGTGTCAGTTGGAAGCATGCTTTGATGTTATGTTTTCATTTGTGGTACAGTAGACTCCCTCAAATCTGCAACCCTAAAATCCGCACACCTTTACAGGCATAAACAATGAAGCTTTCATTTCAGATGTAGCGGCAAAATTACAGAATTTTTTAGTTTTATTTTATTCCGTGTGTATTTTAATATGTAATTCTTAATAATATGACTTGACTCATGGTTTTCTTTGAAAGGAGTATTTATTTTATTTTTAAATCAAGATGTTGCTGATATTACTGGTAATCGCAATCTTTTTACCAAATATATTATGTATTAATCAAGTTTTTTTTTGGTTATTATTACGATGATTTTGATGTGAATTAATAGGGTACTTTTCGTAAGGAAAGTTTCATTGAATAATTCAAGAAAAATGTATCATCTTTTTTAAGCATACATTATTAGTTATTTACTTGACCTTTACTTTTAATCATTTTTAAAATTATCTTAATTTTTAGCATTTTAGTTTATTACTTAAATATTTTACTATATTGCAAGCATTCATTTATAATTCTGATTGCATTATTACATTCAAAATACTATTTTAAAAATGTAAACAAAGCAATGACCAGAAATCTGCAAAATTCTAAAATCTGCATCTCTGGTCCCAAACTGCGCGGATTTGAGGGAGTCTACTGTACTATTTTTTCTTTTTAACACTTTGCAACATAGTTGTAAAGTGTTTATGAATTCAGTTTGTCTGGTCATCTATCTGTCCACACTTTAAATTGCATAAATAGATTTGGATTTTCACATAAATTGATATATGTTAATGATGTTTGTCATAGCATGTTCGGTACTGAATATAAAGTATGTAGTATTAATAGTTCATTTACAGGGGCACTCAAAAAAATTCTGTTACATTAGTCTCAATGATGAAAAATCGTTTGCAGTGTAATGACATTACACTATTTCAAATGTATTGAAATTGATATAAATCACTGAATTTCTCTACAAGATTACAGAATAGAGCATTCATTGCATTTATCGTTCATTTACAGGGACACACAAAAGAAATCGGTTATGTACTATCTTTGAGCATTAATATTGTATCTAAATTCTATACCTCATATACAGGACTGCACAAAGAAATTCACAAAATCATTCACCTTATTAGCGGAAATTGCTGAAGGGGAATTTTCAATTACGGTATGTATTTCCTAACTAAACTAAATTTTTGCATGCGTGCATGTATTTTATAGATACAAATCTATATACCGCATACAGGGCTGCTCAAAGGCTTCGAATAATTTTCAGACTCTAGATGGGAATAGCTTAAATTGGGTTTTCAAATGTGTTATGCACTTCCAAGTAGTTCAATTAGACATCCTATTTCAATTTATTAAACGGTGAAGTTTTGTTACATTATTCTGGAGGTATTGCAAAGTATTCTATGCTAGATGCATGATTTTTTTTCCTTTTTTTTTATGAAATTAGTGAAAGGCGTGTGTTTTAAATGAATTAAAATAAAATGGTGATTTTTTAAAACTATTTTGCAATTTATCACCTGCACCCAACTAACATAAAAGTACCGAATGTTATTGTGACAATGTGAATTCATGGTTCGTACGCTTTGGAAAAAATAGAAAATGTGCTGGAAAAAAAAGTATTCATTTTCAAGGAATGAAAAGTGCTGGAAAAAAAAGTAGTCATTTTCAAGGAATGAAAAGTGCTTGAAAATATCGCGAACTTCGACAAATGGTTGCCGAAAAATATCAATTTCAACAATCGTTCGCATGAAAAAATCGGTAATTTCGCCAAAGGGTCGCTTAAAAAATGCGAATTTCGTCAAAAGAGCGCGGAAAACACGAATTTCGTCGAAAGGTCGCAGAAAAAAGCGCGTATTTCGTCAAAGACTAGAAAAATAACCTGAATTTCGACAAAAGATCTCGAATAAAGCGCAAATTACGTCAGAGGATCGCGGAAAAAACGCAAATTGCATTAAAAGATCGCTAAAATACGCGTGTTCATCAAAGGATCGCGCAAAAAAAACCCGCCAAATTTCGACAAAGGATCGTGAAAAAAAAAAAACACAAATTTCGACAAACGATTGCAGAAAATTGCGAATTTCTCCAAAAGTTCGCGTAGGGGTGGTTCTGTTCCGAATTTTCCGAAAATTTAGGGCATTCATTTCGCAAAATTTAAAAAATTCGGTCACCAATCCGAAAATTCGGCCATAAAAAATCACGAATTTCGACAAATGGTCGTCGAAAAAAATTAATTTTGCTAATCGTTTTCAGAAAAATTGCCAATTTCGCCAAAGGATCGCGAAAAAAACGCACATTTCGTCAAAGAATCGCGGAAAAAACGTAAATTTCGTCAAAGAAATGCGAAAAAACCGTAAATTTCGTTGAAAGATCGCATATAAAACCGAAAATTTCGTCGAAGGATCGCGAGAAAACGACATATTTCGTCGAAAGATCGCGAAAAATGGCAAATTTCGTCGAAAGATCGCGAAAAGACCTCGAAAAAAATGCATAGCCAGTGCCGGGAGGGGATTTACCCCTTCCCCTCTCTGCTGTAATCTTTCAGAAAATTTGCTGTGAATTTTAGAAATTTTTTTTTAAAGTCACATTCAACCTTGAAAATTTCGTCAAGTATACGGTGAAAAAAAATGACGAATTTGTTCAATCTGTTATTTAAAAAAATTGCAAATTTTAGCAATTCGCCGGGGAAAAATACCACAAAATTTGTCCATTGGTCATCGATAAAAGATGCACATTTTGTCAATTTGTCGAAAAAATCGCAAAATTCGTCAGTTATATGCCAATTTTATTGCAGAAAATTGCGAATTTCTCCAAAAGTTCGCGTAGGGGTGGTTCTGTTCCGAATTTTCCGAAAATTTAGGGCATTCATTTCGCAAAATTTAAAAAATTCGGTCACCAATCCGAAAATTCGGCCATAAAAAATCACGAATTTCGACAAATGGTCGTCGAAAAAAATTAATTTTGCTAATCGTTTTCAGAAAAATTGCCAATTTCGCCAAAGGATCGCGAAAAAAACGCACATTTCATCAAAGAATCGCGGAAAAAACGTAAATTTCGTCAAAGAAATGCGAAAAAACCGTAAATTTCGTTGAAAGATCGCATATAAAACCGAAAATTTCGTCGAAGGATCGCGAGAAAACGACATATTTCGTCGAAAGATCGCGAAAAATGGCAAATTTCATCGAAAGATCGCGAAAAGACCTCGAAAAAAATGCATAGCCAGTGCCGGGAGGGGATTTACCCCTTCCCCTCTCTGCTGTAATCTTTCAGAAAATTTGCTGTGAATTTTAGAAAATTTTTTTTAAAGTCACATTCACCCTTGAAAATTTCGTCAAGTATACGGTGAAAAAAAATGACGAATTTGTTCAATCTGTTATTTAAAAAAATTGCAAATTTTAGCAATTCGCCGGGGAAAAATACCACAAAATTTGTCCATTGGTCATCGATAAAAGATGCACATTTTGTCAATTTGTCGAAAAAATCGCAAAATTCGTCAGTTATATGCCAATTTTATGTATTTGCCCCCCCCCCCCCCCTCCTAACGTAGTCAATCGGTCATGAAGAAAAAAAATTTGGGTCATTCCTAAAAATCACGAATGTTGTCAATCAGTTAAAACTACACCGAATTATATTAATTCCAATTTTTTTCACTGTGTAACTGATAAAAAAAAAAAAAATTCCTTTTTATAAATCCATTTAAAAAAAAAAATCTTTTGTATTTAAAAAGTAAAAGCAAATTATCTAACCTTTTTTTCAATTATTTCCATATGGATAATTGCAAATGCTGTAAGGTTTGAGAATTCAGAGAATATTTATTAATAAAAAAGAAAAGTGCCCAGTTAAACTGATAGCATTGAGCTCACAGGCTATTCACACTAATTGTATATTATATTCTTATTTCAAAGAATAATGCCCCTCAAAAAACAAATGAAAGTGGCTTAGCCCCCGTTTCCCCCCTTTATACTTAGCCAATGAACCTCCAAATCTAATAAGGGAAGCTCCTTAACATAATAAACCTGTATACCAAATTTGAAACAAATCAGATAATTCTGCATGGAAAAACCACATCGCTAAATTAGGGGGGGGCGTCTAACCCCCTTTTGACTTAACTAACGAACCTCCAAATCTAATCAAGAAAGCTCCTTATCAGAATGAACATAGAAAAAAAAATTAAATTGGATAATTCTGCATGAAAATCCTTTATCTAAATTAAGAGGAGGGGACTTGTCCCCCTTTCCCCCTTTTATACTTAACCAATGTACCTCCGAATCTAATGAAGGAAGCGCCATACCGGAATAAACCAGTATAACAAATTTGAAGCAAATCGAATAATTCTGTATGAAAAACCCATTTATCTAAATTAAGGGGGCAGGGGGGTCTAGCCCCCCTTTTCCCCCTTTATACTTAACTAGTGAACCTCCAAATCTAATCAAGGCAGCTTCTTAACATAATAAACCAGTATATCAAATTTGGAGCAAGTTGAATAATTCTGCATGAAAAACCCATTTATCTAAATGAAGGGAGATAGCCCCCCTTTATTCTTAACTAATGTACCTCCAAATTTAATCAGGGAATCTCCTTAACATAATAAACCGGTATACCAAATTTGGAGCAAATCGAATAACTCTGCATGAAAAATGCATTTATCTAAATTAAGGAGGGGGGGGGGGGCTACTCCCTCTTTCCTCCCTTTATACTTAACCAATGAACCCCCAAAACTAATCAGGGAAGCGCCTTATCAGAATGAACCTAGAAAAACAATTTGAAGCAAATCGGATGTTTCTATCAAGAGTTATCACGTTACGTACATACAAGCATACGTACGTACGTACATACATACAGAACGGGTGGGCACATTAGCTCTCAGGCTTTGATAGCCTGTGAGCTAAAAAGTATAATTTGTAAAAAAATGTTCACAACGTCAGAAATGCTAATATTTGACTCATGATGAGTGTTCAGAATTCCTAAAATTTAACTGGTTTACTCCTGTTTTCTATTCTTGTAGTCATACCATACCCTTCATTTTTTTTTTTTTGCACTTAAAGAAAAAAACTCAAGCTCTGTTTTCTTTTTATTATATATGAAGAACTTTTATTATATATTTTATTATGTATATATTATATATACAAGAACTTTTTATTATATATGAAATTTCTTCCCACGGTAACTTACTAAGTTAAAACACATTATTCTTTAAAAATTCTCTAATAATGTCTTGAAAATTCCTGTTATAAAAATTAAAAGATTTAATAAGATTTTTTTGAAATAGATAATCAATCGGGTGGCTATTTTTCTTATGTGTTATTCTATGCAATTTTAATGCATATATCTAAACAGTCCTTGAATAGTGCTGGAATAGTCCTTGAAAAGTGCTTGAATTTTATTTGTTCTTGAGTGTATGAACCATGGAATTACATATAATATTTAATCAAATACTTTTCATGCCTGATAAAAACTTACTATTTACAAGCTTATTGTACCTTTATCAAGCTTGTATACAATTATTTACATTTTTTTTCATTTATTTAAAAATTTGTACTTCCTTGTTTAGTGGCCCCTGAGGATAAATTACAAAGCAATCGAGATGTATCACCAATATATAGATGATATATGATGTTATAGTCATTTAATTTTAATCAATGACTATCTGATATATTTTATGGATGTATAAAACCAAGTTATAATCACATATGGCATATATATTTATGTCATGAGATTCTTAGTGATGATCTTCTGTAGGGGCTGAATAACAAGAGGTACCTAAAAATCTTTAGAAACATTTCAAATTATGTTCACCTTACATTTTAATATTTTTTTACATATTTTAAAAATTATGAAAATTATTATTTTAAATCAATGATTTTTTATTTGTTAATACCCTAATTTATACATATTAAAATTTTATACTGCTTTGAAAAATCTGTTTTCTTTGTTTTTATCATCTTTAAGCAGGGTGTGGATTTTTTTTTTTTTTTTTTTTTAATCAAAATAATCTAATTTTCTCTATTTAAATTGGATTCTTTTGATTTTTTCCCTGCATTATGATATTGTATGTCGACCAAGAGTTGCAGGTTTCTAAAAAATTTTCTTCATATTTCATCTATTTTTGTAAAAATCTTGTTGGTTTTTTTTTTTAAATAAAGCTATCATATTAAAGGCATGGAACAAGATTATTTTTTGGGTTGATGAAATACTTTAATACATCAGATCATTATAAAAAATATATATATTTTGATAAAAAATATTTATTGTAAAAATTAATTTGGAAAATCAGAATGGGAAATTATATTTTGCTTCCAAAAACAATTTTCTTATTTTTACATGTGCACATACACAAAAAGCTCTTTTTTTTGTGTTTTTATGCACCTTTTCTTTTTATATAATTCATTACAAATGAAATTTACTTTTTCTGTCAACTCTTATTTACTTGCAATGTAAAGCATTTTGTTCAAAATAATTTTCCCCCAATTTGTATTTCTTTTTTTGCTCCCATTTTGAGGCAAGTATCTTTGTAAATGCATTAGTATATCTTAACTTCTGTTTAGTACTTTACTTATTATTTTGTAATACAAGCATCATTGTGTGTACAAAATTTTAGTGATTATATCTTATGAGATACTTTATCAAGACATTTTAATAAATTTATAATCTATACTTATATTTGTAATAAATTCAATTACATGAAAAATCTTATCTATTTATCACCAGGAAAATTAACACATTTTCCCCAGGAGAAAAACATTCAAAATTACTTAAAAAATTAATTGGATATAAACATATGTAGATTTACAGCCTTCATTATCTTTATTCTGTTTTTCTATGCTCTTATAATCTGTAACATAAAAACAGTTCCAAGGAATTTCTAAATAAGTAAAAATATTAGTTTATCAAGCAAATAAGAATATAGTCTCAAATAGCATTTAAGAGATGTATACAGGGTGATTCATAAAAGATGGGCAGAACTTTAAGGGGTTATAGTACACTTAAAGACAAATAATATTAAATAGGAGACTAAGGGTCCCAGACGTATTCCCAAGGAGATAGGAGGCATTAAAGTTTAGGGTCCGAAATTTCAAATGATTATAAAACATGGAAAAATTGGTCGATTCGTTTGCGGTTTTTGCAAAAAATTTTCTTTATGCCAGTATTTTCTTGAAATAAAATTTTAAAGTTCAATTTCAAAAAATGCCGATAGGGGGCGCTTTAGACTTTGGAGTAACAAACAACTATTTTTTAACGTTATTTTTTGTATTTCTTTAAATGATTTCGAAAGCTTAGACTTAAACTTAAATTTTGATCTAAAAATCTGAGTCCTAATGAGTAGTTAAGTAGCATAAACTGAAATTTGAAATTTGAAACCCTTCTCCCCCCAGAACAAAAATCAGTTATTCCCGATCTTTGTGTCGTAGATTAGGCTCTAACTACTGCCGCGTTTTGCTAAAATTATTCTTTATGTCAGTATTTTCTTGAAAATAAATTTTAAAGAAAATTTTCAAAAAATTCCGATAGAGGGCGTTTTAGACTTTGGAGTAACGAACAACTATTTTATACTGTTATTTTTTGTGTCTCATTAAATGCTTTCTGAAGCTTAGACTTAAACTTAAATTTTCAGCTCAAAATCTGAATCGCTGAGCGTGGTTCAGTAGCGAGGGGAGGGGGTTCAAATTTCAACTTCTGAACATAGTTCAGTTTGCACTACTTAACCATGCCCAACGATTCTGTGCTGTGATACGAGGCAAAAATACAACTTTCGTCAAGGACTGCATAGTCGGAATTCACTCATAAAGGCACTGGCACAGTTGGAAACGTCGCTCATGCAAACGTTAAAGCTCCATTCCTGACGCTAGTCACCGGGTGAAGAAGGAAACATAAAGTATGCAAATGTCAAATGGGGAAGAAGAAGAACACGTATGCAAAATTTCGACACGATTCAGGCATAAAAACCACTGAACGGTGAGTCAAGTGTAAGTCGCTGTAGTAATGAATCGGAAGATGGTGCCCTTCACGAATAAGGAAAAGGCTGAGATGCATTTAATTTACGGAGCGGCAGATGGAAATGGTGCAGAGGCACAACGAATGTACGGAGAGCGATTTCCCAACAGGCGGTTGCCTAACCGCAAAACTTTCGAGCGCTTGCACAGACAGTTGTGTGAGACGGGATCATTTCTCGCTTCCCGGTCGAATGCAGGTCGTGCAAAAAAGGACGAATCAGTAGTTGTTGCAGAAGCCATTCTGGATGTAGTAGCGGCGCAGCCAAATACAAGTACACGAACAGTGGCTAGGCAGGTGGATACCTCACAGTCCATGACTTGGAGGGTACTGAAGGATGAACATTTGCTCCCGTTTTATGTGCAACGAGTCCAGAAACTGTCTCCAGGGGATTATCCAAATCGTATTGAATTCGCCCGCTGGTTTCTGCAGCAGAACGCGCTAAATCCACATTTTGGACGAACTGTGCTTTTCACCGATGAATGTACCTTCACACGTGAAGGTACATTTAACACACACAATGCGCATGTATGGGCGGATGTCAATCCACATGCTACGTATCCACATGCTCATCAGAGACGCTTTTCCATCAATGTTTGGGCAGGAATCCTCGGAGACCATCTAATCGGACCGTACCTTCTTCCTGAACGCCTCAACGGTAAAACATACCTCACATTTCTGCAACATGTGCTGCCAGACCTGTTAAACGTTGTTCTTCCACGCATCCGGCGGGTCATGTGGTTCCAGCACGATGGAGCGCCAGCCCATTACGTACGAGACGTCCGCAACTATCTGGACATCACATTTCCGAACAGATGGATTGGTCGAGGTGGTCCTG
Organism: Maratus speciosus; assembly: GCA_963932465.1. Lineage (NCBI taxonomy): Eukaryota > Metazoa > Arthropoda > Arachnida > Araneae > Salticidae > Maratus > Maratus speciosus. Next base: position 429,513,903 of record OZ010797.1, on the reverse strand, counting down.
TTGCTTGGCCTGCTCGCTCGCCAGATCTTTCACCCCTCGATTTCTTTTTTTGGGGACGATTGAAGGCTCTTATGTATGAGACACCCATTGAATCCCCCGAGGAACTGGCCGCCAGACTTTCCGCCGCTGTAGGGGAAGTGCTCGAAAAGCCTGATGTTTTCGCGAATGTTCGCCGTTCCATTCTTCGCCGTTGTTCTGCGTGCATAACCTCTGGTGGTCACAATTTTGATTTTTATTGTAATTACATGTTAATAAATATGCTTTGGTAACATAATCCTAATTTGTGTCTTTTTACCTAGTATCACAGCACACAATGTGTGGACATGGTAAACTGAACTGTGCTCAGGAGTAGAAATTTCAAACCCCTCTCCCCAGAAACTTAACCACGTCTAACGATTCAGATTTTGGGCTGAAAATTTAAGTCTAAGCTTTAGAAAGCATTTAATGAGACACAAAAAATAACGGTATAAAATAGTTGTTCGTTACTCCAAAGTCTAAAGCGACCTCTATCGGAATTTTTTGAAAATTTTCTTTAAAATTTATTTTCAAGAAAATACTGACATAAAGAATAATTTTAGCAAAACGCGGCAGTAGTTAGAGCCTAATCTACGACACAAAGATCGGGAATAACTGATTTTTGTTCTGGGGGGAGAAGGGTTTCAAATTTCAAATTTCAGTTTACGCTACTTAACTACTCGTTAGGACTCAGATTTTTAGATCAAAATTTAAGTTTAAGTCTAAGCTTTCGAAATCATTTAAAGAAATACAAAAAATAACGTTAAAAAATAGTTGTTTGTTACTCCAAAGTCTAAAGCGCTCCCTATCGGCATTTTTTGAAATTGAACTTTAAAATTTTATTTCAAGAAAATACTGGCATAAAGAAAATTTTTTGCAAAAACCGCAAACGAATCGACCAATTTTTCCATGTTTTATAATCATTTGAAATTTCGGACCCTAAACTTTAATGCCCCCTATCTCCTTGGGAATACGTCTGGGACCCTTAGTCTCCTATTTAATATTATTTGTCTTTAAGTGTACTATAACCCCTTAAAGTTCTGCCCATCTTTTATGAATCACCCTGTATAATAGTAATAAAGCCACAGAACTACCAAATGAATTTTAAGCCAATTTTGTTCTGGAAATGTAATCAAGGATAACTCTCCTATAATAAATACTATTATCTCTTCAATAAGTACTCTCAAAAAAAGAAAAGCAATATGTACAGATAGCTACAATTGGGAATGTAAAAGAAAATTCTTAAGCTCTAGTTTTTTCTCTCTCCTATTTTGACTTATTTGATCTTTGATCTAAATTAACATGTGGGTTTAAATTCTATAATATTCTAAATGAAGGCAGACATAAATGATTTAAATCAATTTAAAAAAAAAAAAAATGGTGCAATTTAAATCAGCGTATCCAGTGTTCTCGCTGACTTTTGACCAACATTAGCGATTTGGCGAATAAGAAACAGTAGCCAAATGAAAAAAATGCTAGCGAAATAGATTCGGCGTGAAGCACTGAAAGTTCTATATTTAACCCCTTATTTCAACATTCCCTCTTTTTCAATATGTTCTAAAATTAGCTAATTTTTTGTAATTGCTTTTAAAATAGAAATTCGTTACAGAAGCTATTGAAAATAAGTACATCCTAAATGTGTAAATATTTCAGATATTCTTTTAGCAGTCTAAATAAAAATTCTAAACAGCTATCTTTGATTTACCATTGTGAAAATATACACTAAAAACTGCTATGAGATTTTGACCCTAACTGATAGAAAAAATTGACCGGCCAATGATACTTTACGTACAACTAATAAATAGTATAGTAAATGGCTAATTTCAACACCGCATTCCAGTAAAACTTTTCTCTATTTGGCACTTAATGCCTGTAATTTTGTTTGTGTTTATACCGGTGCGAAGCGACGCCGGCTCATAGATAGTGATTAACTAAACATAGAGAAATATCTATTGCATAATTCTTTATGTGCCTTTGGCTGTTGCTAAACTGAATTGGTATTGAGTCAATACCTCTATAAATGGAGCAATGTAAATGGCAAGGTGCGATTGAACATGTAATGCGACATCAAACATTCATAAATACGGATTCAATTTTATTGGCTCACACAGAAACAGGGGTGTAGTGGAGGGTATATGCCATATACCTTCTGGATTTTTTTAAGAAGCTCCATATACCGTCTGTTTCTCAAATAAAACCATAGTGTATATTCTAGCCATGAATTTCATGATTCTAGCATATACCCTCTTTTTTTTAGGACTACAATACTGCACAGAAATTGAGACCTCGCAATTTGGCGAGTCTGTTTATTCATTTACTTGCCAAATGAAGCATTTTGGCACAATGGCGAGCGGCAGTGAGAACCCTGAGCGTACCCTATCTGAAAGCACAGTTTCTTCTTTCTAACAGTATTCTCAAAATGAAACCAGTTTCTGCTTCATCATTATACTTGTATAAAATGGATACTTACTGCTTATAGTTAAAAATAATACTTCATTGAAGCAATTCTACGCTAAATTTGATGAAATTGATTTTCTCTGGGTCTAAATAAAATATTACTATTGTTTTGTTTCATGAAATAATGAATTAATCTTATGAAACAGAATTTTATTTTAAAAGCTGATATAAATATGCAATTTTCAAAAGTCACTGGAGACTTTCAACTGCAGACATTTTGTCAAATATCTAAAGAAACACTGGGCACATACTGCACTTTGGCAGAGATATAGTCATAGAAAAACCAGAAGCGATACTCTAGGGCAGTGTTGAATTCAGACACTTTTCTCCGGGAGGGATTTCTGTGGCTCCAGGGGAACCCGTTAGCAGAAAGTTTAAAACAGGAGACGGTCATCGCAGATTTTCTTTTCTCTTTTGCAGATTCTTTTTCCATAGAACTTTTATTTTGCTTTACATTATGCTTAGCTCTCTATTACTTAATGCAAAAACTTAAGATTATTATGAATAAAATGCATAAAGGCGTTACAGTTAAGTAATTGTTTAATTAACGCTTCAATTGTAAAATATTTTACCTGCAGATTATTTTCTGCCCCCAAATTATCTATCACAGACACTTGGAGAATTTTCTGTTATTGGGCGGGGGAACATTATAGAGTTCTGGGGGGAGATTGCACTTTTTGACCATTAAAAACACAAAATCCCAAATCTTCTGGGAGGATGTCCCCCCCTCCAAGACAACCCCTGAATTTAACACTGCTCTAGAGAGTATACACCATAGTTACGGAGGGTATACAGCATATAACCTCTACAACATCCCTGAAGTTCAGGAATTATAAAGAACGTATTTGAATTCCTATTTTACAAGGAAAATTTTGTCCTGAGGATAATTGGGAGACCAGTAACAAACTGAATAAAAAAATAAAAGTTTGCAGTCGTTCTGTATCATAAAAAGCTAAAAATAAATGACTGTACAAAATGATTTTGCAAGTCCTATACAGCTGACGACTGATTTGTGAATGACTGGTACATATATTCATGAAGTTAACAGCATGTATTTTTAAATTGAAAATTTCACGTTTTTGTTTATAACATGCAGTGTTTTCACGTAACCAAATTTCATGATAGTGCCAGAAAACTTGACAACATGCAAAAGAAACATCATTACTGTAATTAGAAATGAATATATTATATATTTGATAAGATATGAACATTTGCATTAAATTTTATCTGTGCATGCATATTTTTTTTTTCTAAATTTGCTATTGACCTATTTAGGACAACTTAAGACCACTCATATATAATACAAATTCAGAAAGAAATTGATGATGTAGTGAGATGCATGGAATTTATGGGATTATTTTACTTCATTTTTAAGTATGTATTTAGAACGTTTGTAACTTTATTCAGTGAATTTTTCCTGTGATTTATAATGAAAAACAGTATTTTGTGGAAAATCTCTTATTGTCCAGCTACTTTTAGAAAATAAGTTTTATGTTTTTATGCTCCCCATTTTAATATAAAGTTAATGTTGTAAATTTTTACATTTTCCCATTTATTTATTTACATTTTAAATTACACATTTGCCATTCTTGTGAAGCATTTTGCATCCGCTGTCAAAATGTCTTGTTAAATGAAAATTAATTGCATCAATACTTATCCAATTTTTATCTTTTAAAAATGAATATTTTTAATGCATGTTTTTTCTTTTTACAAATATTGTTGTGGACTGCCTAATTAGTACATGGATTAAGATTATTATTTCAAATAAAACCATGTCTAATGTTATATGCTTCAAGGTCGTTACAATGTTGGGACTATAACACTAGGACTTCGATGTTAGAAATCTTTGTACTACTAATTTAAAAATTATACAGAATATGCAAATTATTCTAATGCTGTTGGCAAGGATGAAGTATAGAATATATGCTGGTATACATTTATCGGTATAGTCTTTAACACATTGAGGTCTAAGCCCGAGTGTCACTCCGGTTGCCATTTCAGTGAAGCGAACTAAGCCTGAGAGTCTCTTGAGTTCTAACTTTAAACTCTCCGAGCTATAAAAATACCTACTACAGTCGAACCCCGTTATAGCGAACTTCAAGGGACCGAAGGTTTTGTCTGCTATATCCGGTGGTTCGCAATATCCGAATCGTTAATAAAAATGTTAGAGTTCACAATTTGTATAACTCATTAGTTGCTATATGTATATTCAATAATGATGCATTAAAAAAGGGTAAAATCTATTAAATATTCATTAAAGAATTAAATTGACTAAAATCGATTACATTAAACTGACACAATACTAATTAAATTAACTAACAAGGAAGACAAACATGAATAAATTAACTTTACCTTCAATTGTTGCTCACTGTTTTGATACAGTGAGTTGACACAACTCAATAGGTAATTAATTGATCAAAAAATGGAAAAAACAGTTCGATTCCAAATCGCTTTCATGGTCAACCTTTCCGATTTTATATCCTTGCGTTAAAAAATGAATTTGTAAATGTGTCAAAACGTTTTCCGCTTATTGAGCAGAGCAGTTGAGAACAGCCTTAAAAAAAAAAAAAAAAGACATCGCTGATTTGCACCATGTTTCACTAGCCGGCATACATTTTCTTATGAAGTTGGAGTCGAAGTCCTGTTTTCACAACTGCGGGGAAAAAAAAAAAAAAAAAAAAAACATGGTCGACTGGAAAAAAATGTTCGTTATAGCCGATTCTTAAGATTTTGGAGGTTCGCTATAAAAGAATAAATTAGCATTAAAAACAATAAGAAAACGACGGGACCAAAATTTTCGTTCGTTATATACCGGGTTCGCTATAACGGGGTTCGACTGTATATACGTTCACAATCTTTTCAGATATCTTTTTTTTTTTTTCAAATATATAGGTGGCAGCACTAAACAGAAATAAGTATGAAAATACCTAGAATCAAAGCTTAATTTAAACTTATTGTGAACCTTGTGGTGTTGTTCTTTGTGTTTTGAAATGTACCACACAAAAGCAAATTTTACTAAATAAAGTTTATATATAAATAAAAACTATTTTCAGATATTTGTACAACATTTGGATAAGTTTTTATTCAAGGCTATGTAGAATTTTACATTAAAAAATGTTTTATGTGGAACTTTTAAAAATATATATAAAACATGCTTTTTTCAATAATTTCTCATTAAAAATGAATTTTTAGCCCATTTAAATAGCACAGTAGAAGATCTTTACAACGCAAACCTAAAAACACAAGCTTGTGCATTATTAAGAATTTTGCGTTATATGGACCACCTTTCATACATTAAATTTACTTTGCAAACATGGCCAAATGTTTCAAACATATCAAAATACATTAGAATACCTTTATATTGCATTCCTTGTTACCAGGAGTTATCCAGATTATAAATGTTTGCCTAATATAGATCATTTCACTTACTGTTAAATTTACTTTATAAATATGTCTGTACTAAATTATTCATTATATTATTCATTTAAAAATTTATTGTAAGAATAGCAATTTTTTCATTAAAAAGCTCTGAATTAAAGATATTTAGTTGAACTAATGCATCAAATTTAGTCCTCTAGAGAATCACAATTTTGTTCAATGTGGGAATCCAGGTGCTTCTTAACTGCAAAATTCATTGTTTACATCTGAGAAGTTGTGTGTTGTATGGAGAATTGTGTTAAAGATCTTCTACTGTACCTTGATTATGAATTAGAACAATTTGAAGTTTACAATTTAAAAAAAAATTGTTAAAATACATATCTTTCAAGTATTTTTTAAAAAATCATGAAAAGTACCAAATACCCTCAGTCCAGAGGGAGATATGTGATTGAAATGTTCAGACCTGTAAGTGTTTAAAAAAATGGCATACAGAGCAGGGGTCTAGCCATCTGGAAAAATCAGGGAAATTTTTAATTTCTGAAAAAAAGTCTGAGAAATTTGAAACTTTAGAGAAATATTTACTGATTACAAGGCTCCCACTCCAACTTGAATACTAAAAAATGGAAAAATTAGACCACATATTTTGCAAAAGAAAAAGGACCTATTTCAGCAAATCACAAAATAAACACCCACCTTTATTTTTAAATGTTCAATTTGTTATAAACAACTTTTGGTCTGATTCAAATTCACTTAATTCTGAAATTCATTGTCTTACAACTATTGCTATTGGCTGAGGTTATGAACCTTCTGTTGATACTGCTCTGTTAGAACTACATACGGCATCCTCGTTCCTCAAGTTTACCTCAGTCTTTTTCTCTTTCCAATATTAGCATTGGAAATATAATCCCAAATTCCCAATATTAGCATTACCTCCCTTTCCATTGCTAAAATTATTAGGCAATATGATTTCAAAATAATTTTCATCCAGCAAATAAACTTACTCTTTCCAAACTAGGGATGCACCGAATATTCGGTATTCGGTCATGTTACCAAATATTCAGTTTGGCCGAATATTCGGCTTAGCCAAATATCAAAATATTCAGCTGAACTGAATACTTAAAAAATCTTTTAAGCATATTTTTAAAAACCTTAAACAAGTTCTACTTTTAACTGCCAACTTATAAAGATATTCAGAATAATTAGAAACAGAATCATATTTAAATAAAAGAGAATGTTTTTACATTACTTGCTGTTTGTTAAGTATCATTTAAGAAAATTAACCATTAATGAGGATTTTCATAGGAATTAATGATGTACAAATGCAAGTTCCTGAACATTGTCTAGTAAATAATCTGTTTCTTGCTTTTTAACAAAAAAGGGTGTTTCTAAACAAAATAGAAAATCGTTCAGGGTTGAGAATAGACATCAAAACGGCAATTTATGTTGAGCAAAACATAATTGCAATCCACTTATTCAGCCATAAATACAGTGTAACTCATCTCACTCGAGGTCAAACTTGGATTTTCATTTGTTACTGTAACAATAACGAAGATATCATAACTATATTTTCAACAGACTTGCTTTGATTTCTGTGAAATATGATATGATGAGAAGTGCTGGAAATTGCAACCATTCATGTCTAAACAACTATGAGCTAGCCATTCCTTTATTCAGAATGCAGTTGACAGTATTTATACTGACTGTTACTTACCTTTAATTGTGAAATATACAAGAACTGTGCATATAGTGCATACTATATTTTGTTATAGGCAAAAATAAGTTCAATATTCGGCGGCCGAATATTCGGTATTCGGCCAAACCACTATTCATTGCATCACTAGTCTTGACCATACTGTCTCCCTTGGAACTTTGTTCAAAGATTTTAGGAATATCCTGCATGTTTACAACCTCTGAAAATGATCGCCCTCTCCAGGCACTGCTCTTCAGTGCATTTAAAAACTTCCTTTCTACATTAAAAAGGGCAGGAATATTATTCTTGCTGAGTTGCCACCATTTGAATAGATTGTATTATTTATTTTTTTATTTTAGTCCCTTCATAGAAAATAAACAGCATATGACTGGGATAAATATTACTTATTTAAAATAAAATTTCAAAAGTGTACTTACCACTATTTTTAAATAGTAATTTCAACAGATATCTTAAATTCTTGGTCCGCCACCCCCTTGTCTAATATATATCTATGGGTAGGTTGTTTAACAGAGTTTCGTTCAGGAACAGGTTTCTTAAGAATAGAGCTCGCCCCTTGTGGTGGAATGTGAAACTAAAAGATTCAAGATCGGAGGTTTTTGCAAGATTTTGCTGTGTGTGCGCTGCACGCTAAACGGTGCTGTAAGCATCAGGGACCTGGTTCGAGATTGTTTTTATTTTACAATATATTGCAGTGCATGCGCAGCATGCCTGCTATACGGTGCCTCTACAAATGATGTCACGCTTAGAGGGGAGGGGGTTCGTGAAATTGTGACAAGGGAGTGGGAAGGGGTAAGAAGAAATGTGACATCACACATTTTGGTTAAAATAAAAGCATTAAAAATCAGCAGATTAAATTTTGAAGTTATTTTAAAATTAAAGTATTTTGGTATTCATAAAGTAAGGATAAGATTTAAAGCAAAATATATTAAATTCTGTTTCAAATTCCAAAATACTACTGTTTTCAATTGCTCTTTCATGTTAATATTTTATTACTATTGTATATCAATTATGTTTTTTGCCCTAAACCTTAATCTTATTTTATACAAAATAAGTACACGAACCATTTTTATAGTTATGCTCACAAATGTCATTGAAACACAGTTAAAGTTTAAAGATAAAATTTTAAATATGATCTATGACGCAGAGCTTTGTTTCTGAACTGCAAGTATATGTTTATGTAATATAGCGTGACAAGAGGGGAGGGGGGGGGTGAGGTAAGGTGAAGTGTGACATCATTTATGGACCGTCCCTCGGCAGCAGGGACTTGGTTCAAGGTTCGTTCAGTTCCAGATTGGTTCTTTTTATGAGATTTTGCAGTACAAATTTCAGGTTCATTTAAGAATATTATTATGGACCCCGGGCGGCTCAGCTAGTTCATTATATTTTTGTGAAAAATAACATTTTATAACAAGAGATGAAATCCTGTTACTCAGATGAAAAAGTTTTCTTACAAGCGCTTTTACCACCATAAATAAATATTTTTTCGTGATTTTTTCATTTAAAAATATAAATTCAGACAAAATCAAGTAAACATTTTTTTCACAAAACTTTAAAGAATGCTTGAATACAGTTAGTTACATTTAAAACTGATTGAAATTTCAGAGAGTTTGATAAGAGCCCTTTTCTTATGTTAAAGAACTGGACTCTAAAGTGAAAAAAGCATGAAGAAAAGATAGTTCCTTACAACTAGATAAATATCTTTTAACAAAACACTGAAAAAACGTTATATTTATAACTGATAAAATTTTTAAACAGTTCAAACAACAACAAAAAAGCTATACATAGATTTTTTTTTTTTTAAACCATGAAACGACTGTTGTGAAAATACTGAAAATCTCTTCCTACAAGTGCTTTTATCCCTAAATATCAATATTTTTTTTCCTTGAAAAATATAAATTCAGACAAAACCAAGTTAAAGATATAAAATATACAAATTTGAGGTTCATTTAATGTTATTATCACGGGCCCGCGGCAATGCCGACCATGTCAGATACACTATATGGCCAAAGGTGACTGGCCAGTTGCGATTTTAGATGTTTTGTTAAATATCTAGAAAACTACATAAGGAATTATCCTGAAACTCCAGGTGTGTAAGCAGAATAGTACAGGTTATACATTTCCGTGAGGATTTTTTCCCAAAACCCCATGGGGGACCGTCAACAAATTGAAAAAGAATGAATATCTTTTGGATAATCCTGTAGAAACTAATGTAGCAGGAGCATTCAAACTGTAGATTATGATTAAATGCCTTATTGTAATAAACTGTGTTCATTTTTATGAGAATAGCATGTATACTCGTAGAGAAATTAAAGTTTTTATAAAAAGTGCCCCAAATTTTGCCAAGTTTTTTGCTTATAATTTGTAGAGTTCTTAATATATAAAAAAAAAGTTATTTTCAGAAAATATGACAAACAACATTGTACACAATACCCTGCAATCAGAATTAAAAAATAATAAAAATTGTATGAAAAATGAGCACGTTTACTAAATAATGATTCACTGTGCATGTCCGAATGTAATCAAAATATAATTTGCATAATGTGTTAGCTAAATGTATAGAGCAACTTTTGTGAAAGTCTCAAAAACATTGTTTGAAAGTCTGAAAATTATCGTTAATAGAATAAGCTCAAAATCCGTTATTCCCAACAGGAAACAAAAAGATGAGGCGGCGTATCCAAATACAGTAGTGCATGCAATATTGTGTATGCTATATTGGCACTAATGAATGGATATATGGATACAGCCCCTCATCTTTTTGCTTCATTTTGGGAACAACGGATTTTGAGCTTATTCTATCAACGATAATTTTCAGAATTTTCAAACTATGTTTCTGAGACTTTTACAAAAGTTGCTCTATACATTTAGCTAACACATTATGTACATTATATTTTGATTGCATTCGGGCACGCGCAGTGAAACGTTATTTAGTAAACCTGCTCATTTTTCGTACAATTTTTACTATATTTTAATTCTTATTGCAGGGTATTGTGTACAATGTTGTTTGTCATATTTTTTTAAAAGAACTTTTTTTATACAGTAGATTTTCGTTACAACGAACTCCACGGGACCGCTAAAATATTTCGTTATAACGATTTTTTCGCTGTAATGAAATTACTCCTATTTATCTAATGAATTACATATACGCGTAAACTAATTATGTAAGATAAATTTAACTTTCATTATAGAAGATTTTAATGGAAGACTTTGTAAATTAACATAGACAAAGTTAGTAAAATAAAATCCAATATTAAAAATACAAAATTACGGACTAACCTTTATTTAGTAGTACATTATTGCAGAAAATCTGTGATTTTAGTTTGTACTAAAGAATGTGTAGTTGATAACAAAAACGTGTGCAACAAATGAATGTGAGAAAATACCTCCCCTGGAACATTCTTTTGATGAAAAACAAAAGCGCACATTTTCTCCAAGCATGAGAGAGCTTCGGAAACGGTAATCTTTTGAATCATCGGCAACATCAATTTCGTCATAACTGCTTTCACCATTTTTGTCTAATGTAGTTTTAATGAACAAAATGATATCTTCATCAGACACTTCAGAACGTTTGAATTTTGTCATCCACTGATAAGTAATCCTCCAAATCCACCTGATCAGGGACTGATATTAATTTTTTGGTAGTCTTCCAAATTGTGTTTAACTCAGAGGACTCATCCAAATCTAAAATTTCTGATTCATTTTCTTCTGTCTAAGTTAACAAAGCATGTTTTCAACAGTTAGAAATTGTTCTCTAGTAATTTCTTATATTGCCACGAACTAGAGATCATTTCAATAGCTTCTTTGACGATTATTTTCGACCTTTCGCTATTCTCTAAGCCGCAAAGAATATTTTTTAGTAAAAGAGTTCTATAGCAAAATTTTACAGCACGAATGATGCCTAGGTCTAGAGGCTGTAGAATAGAAGAGCAATTCGGCAGAAAGTACTCAACTTGGATGCAGTCCAATTTGGAGGGATTATTGTGAGGCATGCAATTATCAATCAGAAGAATTTTCCGTTGTATAGCTTTCGTTTATTTAAAAAATTGAAGATATTAAAGATATCTTGTGTAATCCATCCCTTCATATTGAATTTATAGTCGTAAGGCAATGAATGACAGTTCTTAAATCAACGGGGCCAGAGTGACCAACAATTAATATCTTACTCTTCTTGGTTCCAGATTTGTTACAAAAAAAGAATGCTGTAATTCATTGCTTTGAAGTTTTTCCTCCAGTGCATTTGTCGGCTTTAAATGCTAATGTTTTTCTCGGTTCAAGTTGATAAAATATTCCAGCTTCGTCAGCATTGAAAACATCATCGGAGCTATACATTTTTATAAGGCAGCTACTTCTCTAGATCTTCATTCATTTACAGTCTTTGTAGATACATCCACTTGCTTCGCCACATATTGATTTCATTACAATTCCATAGCGAGTACGAAAGCGACTGAGCCATCCGACACTCGGTTGGAAACTTTCTAAGGTACATTGTGTGGGTGAACATTTTCTAACCATTTAAAAACGGCTTTATCGACATCTTGAAATTGAAACTGTCGCATTCGTTTTCTACAGGAACCAATATTGCATTTTGGAATTGTCTCTCAATCTTTTCTTTATCTTTTAGAAATGTAGATCAACTCGATGGTGTTATTCCATATTTTTTGCCACATCAGTTTTCCACAATCCTTTATCAATCTCAGAAACTATGACTTTCTTTTCTTCTAACGAAAATTGTTTTTGTTTCAAACAAGCCATTTTATCAATGAACGAAGCAAGAAACACACTGCAATAGGTACGGGTACCGGCAATAGAGATATCCCAGAATAAGCACAAACACTCCTTTCACAGTGAAGTCCACCTGCTGTCTGTCATGCGATTATTTTGAAGCTTACCATCTAATGAAAGAAAAAGAATTTGGGAAAGGAAGTAGACAAAATAAAGTGGCAAAGGGGAGAAAAAAAATCTGAAATGGCACCTGTCTCCAAAACAACGTTAATTTTTTTTGTCTTCGACATCCTATCCGAAGTATATTTCATTTCTTTTAAGCAATTAAAAGAAAAAAAGAGCTTGATGAAGATTTTTTGTTCTAACGGAATTCCTAAAAAAAATGCACTTCATTAAATCAGAATTTTTACAACATTGGGGTTAATGCAATTTGAAAAGGGGATTTGTCAAATTTTGTAGTAACGGAATTTTTCGTAGTAATGGAAATCTACTGTATTAAGAACTCTTCAAATTATAAGCAAAAAACTTTGCAAAATTTGAGACTGTTTTTATGAAAACCTGAATTTCTCTCAGAGTATACATTAGGGTGGTTCAAAAAAACTTTTTTTGAGCTAGATTCCAGGCCACCCCCTAATTTTTTTAGACTCGTCAATAGTATGATACTGGTAAATTTTTAGCTTCTTACTCAAATTCTAAGAGGGTGCTCAATGACCCCACAATTTAGCATTAGCAGAAGCGTAGGAAATGCAACAATATTTTATACTTCAGAAATATTTAATTTTTTCCAGAAGTCTTTAGAAGAAATTTAGTTTGTTATATTGTATATATTTGTATTTAAATATTTCTGAAATATTTTATTTTATGTAGCAACATTTCTGAGAATTATTTGCATGATAAAGTTACAGACAACACTAAACTAAAACAAGAATTCTACCAGCTCTTTTTACAACCAATTGAAAACAATTTGTCAGTGAAACATTTAATTTTTCATGATAATTTTTATTTTAAATAATTGTCTTATAGATTTTCAAATTCTGCATCCGGCAGCAAACAACATCTGTCTGAAGTTGTTTACAGTTAGCTCATGGCTATTCCTAAGTGAAAGGTGACAAATGAAAATAATATTTAAAATACATTTAATTATTTATTGCAAGAGTTTTTACTTTTAAATAAGTATCAATAATTATATTTAGGTTACATTATTTATATTAAATATTAATATACTGTTATGTAACATTATTCATGTTACAGTTAATAAGACAAACACTAAGCCTAATATGAAATAAAATAACAAAATTTGTGTATTAATCAACAACTTTAATTTTATGAAAAATAGCCGTTCTTTTCTGTTTAAAGAAATTTCAAAGCTAAAAATTTGCAATCGCTCCTGTTTCAACTTGCCTTAGTAATGACATTTTTTCTGATTGGTCTAAGATCAGTAGACCAATTGCCTGGATTGAAACAACTATAACAAGAAAAGTCCTCCAGTGTGTTCTTTATCAGTTGAAAGAATCAAAATTGGTACAATATGTTAGTAATTTGACAGTTAAAGAAGTAATGTTGATATGGCAGAGAAATGAAATTCCTACAAAACAAAAGAAACACATACATAGTTAAAAAATTTTAGAAAACATTAATTCTCATTGGCTTTTGTTAAAGAAAAGCAAAGGTCTTTCTACAGCCAACGATAAGGAGTTGTTAGATATCTTGGACTCTTTTCTTTGATATTGGTCATGAAGTTGTTATGAAAATAATAAGAAATAAAGAAGATCCTAATTTTCTTCAGGATCAAAGAACCAATTGTAAAATTCATATGGGTTTAAAAGATAAAGAGTTACCGAAAAATATATGAATTTTCTCTTCAGAAAATAAAAGAAGAATGAAGCATTAGAGTCACTTTACCTTCAGCTACCACCTGTTCATCCAATATTTGTCTAAATAGTGTCATGGAAAACTCTGAGCCTTCAGACGATGAATTTATTCCAACACAGTTAAAGATCTTTAAAATTATCTATCAACAAACAAAGAGATTGCGCTTTCTGCTAGAAAAGTGATGGAACATCACATGTCTGATTATTCTGATGACTTCGTAAGACTTTCTCTCTTTCCTGACAGAATTTAAATGGAAGATGACAAATTGTTGTACAGCGATTTACAGCTATGAGCCCTTAAGAAGCGTTATGTAAGATGAGAACTTGAGATTTTAAAAGAAGATGGTGTACAACTGTCAGACTTTGCAACAAGAAGAATAAGGAAATCATTGGTAAGCCTTCTACCAAAAAATGAAATGACAATGATGACTATCCCAAGGCAAAAGAATGGCTTCACAATTGACAAGTAGTGAATGACAGCGCAGAACGAGGGGTTAAGCTTAATGGAGATTTCAATAAAATCATAACAAATGATGAAGATGAAAAGCAATTCTTGCTGCAGGTCGTAGAAGCCAACAGAAAATGCATTCCATCAGAAACAACGAAAAAATCAGTTTTAGACACTATTTTATATTATTAAAGACCAAATATGATTACATTTCTATTACAATACTATTCTTTTCTAAGAAATTAATTTTGGAGGTCTTTATTTTTTTTAAACAAATATATAAAAAAATTAGAATGATACACAAACTTATGAAGTTAGTGGGTGTTGAGCACCCTCTTGCAGTTGAAATATGAAGTTCAAATTCTGCCAGAATATTACTTTACACAAGTCTAAAAAAATTGAGGGGTGGCCTGGTATATAAGTGAAAGTTTATTTTTTTACATAGATGGCTGAACCACCCTAGTATACATGCTATCCTCATAAAAATGAACACAATTACAATAAGCCACTTAATCATAATCTAGTTTGAACGCTTTTGCTACATTAGTTTTGACAGGGTTATCCAAAAGATATTCATTCTTTTTCAATTTGTTGATGGTTCCCTATGGGGTTTCAGGAAAAAAATCGTCACTGAAATATATGACCTACAGGTATACTTTTTACACACCCGAAGTTTCAGGTTAATTCCTCATGTATTTTTCTAGATATTTAACAAAACGTTTAAAATCGCAAGTGGCCGGTCACCTTTGGCTATATAGTGTAGTAGTTGAACAAAATTACACCTCTCAAAATGCCACATCTGCTTTTAAAGAAATAAAATACCATATACTTTCATTATGTATCAATAAAATGTATGCTATACAAGGTTCTGATCAAGTCAAAGTGAGGCTCAAATCTTGCATGTGAAATCATAATAAAAAATTGCAAATTGGTGGTTGTTTTAATATGGAAGAAATACAATATCACATGGATGTAATTAAATATGTTATACTAGTACTGGTATAGTTTAGTTTCTCCTACTTGGAAACTCATGTTTGAAATGTGGGCATCTTTATGAAGCAATATTTTAAAAGTTCTAGCCTATACATTGAAAAAATTATAGCTTCCATATTCCTTACTTTTAAGAATTCAGCTAATTTCACTCGAGAACACAAAGCTAAAATGTGTGGAACCTGA
Organism: Maratus speciosus; assembly: GCA_963932465.1. Taxonomy (NCBI): domain Eukaryota; kingdom Metazoa; phylum Arthropoda; class Arachnida; order Araneae; family Salticidae; genus Maratus; species Maratus speciosus. Next base: position 429,498,128 of record OZ010797.1, on the reverse strand, counting down.
TTACAGAACATTCCCAAGTATGATATCATTTTGTAATATAATTAATATAGTTTTAAGCATATGAGAGTTGCAGCAATGAAAAAAAAAAAAAAAAAAAAATGCAAGAGACTACATTCACCAAAACTCATAAATTAAACCAGATTATCGAAGAATCCCTTATTTTTAATCTGCCATCTTGTTCCAAAATGTCAGCTGTCCTAAAATTTTACAGTTCAGCCATTTTTTAAGATAGAGGCAAAACAAGAACATTTTCTGGAATCTTTGTATTAAGCCTAATACTTAAAAAAAGCTTTTTTGATTAAAAATTTTTTTCTAGTTTGAAATCTTTAATGATGAAACACGATGACGTATCAAGCTGTCAAAGAACTCTGTCGAAATCTTGATGAGCTCTATATACATGCCCAGTCATCTACAAATTGTTTCATAAATACAAGTGCTATCGCATGATAAAAATTATATACAGTCGGACCTCTATTTAACAAACCTCTATTTTTCAAACTTTTACTTGGAACCAAGAACATTTCGCAAATTTCTTCGTAAAATAACCTCCAAATAGCGAAGTGTATTCTCTATTTAACGAACTTTTCCTTGGGATCTAAATTTTTTTTTCTCCCTATTTCTTAAAATATTATTGGACATTTCAAACTTATTCTTTCTTTTAACATATTTTATGATGATCAATGACCATGAACAGGTCTTACCAGGCACCTAACTCACCGAGAGCAGTAAAATCATTGTGATTCTTTGCTTTCCATCCAAGAGCAGTAAACTTTCAATATCCCCTTTTAACCCTCAAAGGAGCTGTCCCGTGTCCTTAAACTATAGTTTTCCATTTTCTAGATTGTTGATCATGATCAATCGTGTTGGTAATTTCGGTTCTTGAAGCTCGAAAATGTCAAAGCGAAAGTGCTTGAGCATAAAATATATATATATTCTTGATGATGTGGATAAAGGCATGAAGTAAAAGAATACTGCTTTAAAATTTGGTATTCCTCCAAACAGCTTAGCAACCGCAATAAAAAATCGTGATTTTAATGTAAAATTATTTTTTAAATGAAAATACAATATATTTCCAGACAATGTTTTGTTTCATTCTTATTTTCCTTGCAGATTTCTTTTTGATGGGAAAAATAAGTAAAACAAATAGATATAATAATTTATAAAAAAAGTGTGACTAACTACTTTTTTTAATGATATTTAGTGTTTATTGACTTAAAATGTGTTTTATGTAGTTTAAAGTATTTTAAAGGGTGACTCTCTATTTAACGAATTTTCCATATAACGAACTTTTATTCGGGATTTAGCAACTTCGTTAAATAGAGGTCCGACTGTATATAGATATATAAATCAATATTTGAACAGAATGTGGTTATCGGGTCTAGGGGACATGTTGGATAAAATGTGCTGAAATTTTCCAGAATTGTTTTCCTTTGGATGGCTGAAATATCTTCTTACTTTTTGTAATGGAAGCTATCTAATATACGAATCATTTGAAAGTCTGTCTTTTGCATGGTCAACAAAATGTAGGATAGACGGGCAAAGCTTAACTAATATTTACATAATCATGGCTTGATTTGGAGAAAAATATATATTCATATACATACAGTGCTTAATTTTCACCGGAGTTCAGTGACTATTTGAATTGAAAGAAAATAATCAGAGTTCATAAATACTGTGCTCCGTAGCCCAGCAAAACAGCCCTTTAAAAAAGATGCCTAAATTATCTTTTCCTTTTCCTCCAATCATTTGCATTCTTTTCTACAGTGTGTCTCAAAAGTACATGGACAGGCGATTTTAAGAAATAACAGTTCAAAAAAATGAAGCAATAATCAAGAAAAAAATAATAAGCATATTACACCAAAGAAATACAGTATAAGTTTTACAGAATTTTTGTAAGAAAATCAAAACATGCTGTCCTAAAAATATATGGACTTAGAATATTTTGTATTTAAATTCAAATTTTGGATTCATTCCTTTGAATTATCTTTAAAATCCTATCAGGCATGCTTCGAACTAGTGTTTGGAGAATGTGCGGCTGTAAGGAGAACCAACTCTGCTCTACTTGTTGCTTTAATTCCTGAATAGTCAAAAACTAACGACCATGGTCATACACCTCTTGTGCAAGTACTCTCCAAAGGTTTTCAATTGGATACATTTCTGGGCTGATGGCTGACCAGTCTATAGCAGTTACTTGATTCTGCATAAACCAAGCAAGTGGGAGGTGTGAATTGAAATTGATGCATTGTTCTGTTGGAATTTCCCATTTTCCCCTTCTAAAATATTTCCAATGGGAAGTAGATTGCTTTTGAGGGAGCACTGTTGACAATTAAGAAAAGCAATATCTGTTTTTCCGTTGAAACAGAATGCCCCAAACACCATGAAAGAACGCCCCTCCTTGTTATCGCCTAAAGAACTCGCAACATTCTCATTGTAGATTATCACAATAGTATGCCCAGCTATCAGGGCCATCTAAATTGATTTTTTTTTTCGTCACTGAAGAAAACATTTAACCATTCATCCGTCTAATGCATGTATTTTTTAGTCCAAAGAATGTATGCCTTTCCATGGTGCAATTTTAGCATAAGTCTCCGACACATTTTGCAATATTTTTTAAATTTGCTTACCTGTATACAACAGTGAAAACTAGATCTCAAAACAGGAAATGCTAAAGTCCTCATAATTTCACAGACAGGCTTCTTTGGTGTTGAAACTGCTCATAAAATATCTATCTTGTTACTGACATGTTTTTATTGGTCGACCTGAATACTTTTTTGCAATCACATTGTCACTTCTCGATAAAATTTCATAAATTCCAGATTTGTTATGCTTCATTTGTTTAGCAGTATCAAGAAACTAACATTTTGATCCTTTAAACACCAAATTATAGCTGTATCAGCTGCAGAGAATTGAACATTGCGAGGCATTTTTTAACTATTTGAGAATTGAAGAACGAGCAGTGATATTGTATTTCAAAGTGGTTACGTCACATGTACATAACGCAGAACGTGGAAAAATTTTTGATACGGTGGTAATAAAAGAAATACTTTTCATTGTCCATATATTTTTGGGACAGCTTATTTTGAATTTTATTTTTTTACAAACAATCTGTGATATAAGTATGATATTTATGCACTGATTCTGTAATAAACTTATGGTATGATTTCATATGCTAATATTTTCCGTGATTATTGCTTCATTTTTTGAATAGATTTTTCAAAAAAATTGCTGGTCCATATACTTTTGAATCTCAAACTGTACCACAGTATTTACATGTGTGACGTAGCGAGTTGCACATGTAGAAGCATACTTCTATCTAATGCTTGCAAGTGTAGACACAATGGTTTCCGAGCAGTGATGAAGAATGCCAGAATTAACCGCAACCATATATGTCATTTTTACTCATGATCGTATTATGTTTATTCGCTTCTTTTTGTTCATGTTTGTAAAATATTCTTACTCATCGATTTTCTAGCTCTATGTTGTGCTTAATTTGCACCAAGGCTCACAGGAAACTACAGTATTTCATTATTTTAGAGACAATTTAAATATTAATTGAAACCCACAGAAACTAATGTATTAATTTTTTTTTTTTTTGGTAAATGAAGTTGCTTTAAACCTTGCAAAAACTGTAATTTTCTGAAGAAACGCTGCGGCGTTTACGTGTTTTAAATAAAAATTTCAAGCAATGCGGCATTTACACGCATTTTTTTTTTCACTCCCAAAGATTGAAGTACGAAAGATGAGAAATCTCATATTAATGAGATAATTAACGTTCCGCTGCTCCAATCCTTTGCTAACATTATCTAATGAACTGAGAACTTTTTCTCCCCCCCACACACACCTCCAATTTTCAACAAATTTTATTTTTCGAAAAAATTTCGTTATTGATTTACTAAGGTTTGTAAATTAAAATATAAACATCTTATTTTAAATGGTATGCTTAAGTTTTTTTTTTATTTTTTTTAAATCTTTAGTTAAAAAGAAGAAAAAAATCTATCCACGGTTTCTTTCTGCATAGCAAACCATATTATCCATCCAATGTTGATGATCAGATTGTGTAAACATTCGACTTCCAATTTCTCTGAGTGAGGTGAATAAACGAAAACAAACCACAGATTACTTTTTCTTCTCAGTTTCTGTAAAGTGGGCATTTTTCTAACTTTCTAATAACTAATTATATTTTAATAAAAATTTGTTACACAGCCTAAATTACTACTATTTCAACTTGCTGAAAATTTGAAAGAAATCGGTCAATTTACATAGGAGATATGGATTTTTTAACAGTAAGAAAAAAAGTTTGGTTTTTCATTCTTTTTCTTTTTTTTGTTTGCTTGCAACTCAATATATTTTTTTTCTGCACTTAAGCAACACAAACTTGTTGACACATTCACGAAGTCCTTTTATATTTAAAAGAATAGAATTTGAATAGTTTTTCTCATGCAAAAAATGAGAAAAAATATAATAGTTTTAAATCATCACGGCTTTTTAAAAAGCCATCCCGGCTAGAGCTGCACGGGCTAACTCGTAGAAAGAAAAATCAGCCCGGTTCGATACAAAAATTAAAAGTTCGGCCCGGCCCAGTATAACAGCTAAAACTTTGACCCGAGACAAGCCCGGCCCAGAAAAAAGTTAAAATCACGGTAGATAAATAAGTTAGGTCTGCCCCAGCCCGAGCCTTCAGAAAAAAGTTCAGCCTGGTCTGAAAAGAGTGGAGACCGGGTTCGGCCCGACCAAAGTGCCGTGAATGAAAATAGGTGGGACTGGATAAGCATCACAGAAAAACAAATCGTAAGATCACTTTGCCAAAACTAGACATGTGGAATGAAAGGAGTATAAATATCTTTGTTCTTTAAAAATTGTTAGAAATTTTAAGAATTCCAAATTTATAATACTTTTTTTTATTAAAAAAAAAAAAAAAAAAAAAAAAAAAAAAGCTAGTTAGCAAAACGTCTGGATTTGAGACTTTGTACTGTATCTTGTATTTAAGAAACAGCACAGTGCTGGTAAGTATTATTTTTCTTTTAGTAATCATTTCGTGTGTAGTACTACAAATGCTTTTAAAACAAAATCTTCTAATTGAAATCTTTATTTATTCCTTTTTGTGACAGCTGAAATGTTCCAAACAGACAACGGAGCGATAGAAGGGGGGGGGGGGGGTAGAAGATAGCTTTAGGACAGCACATGAAATATTTTCGTAGTAGTTAGCATGAATCATATAATGTTTATAATCCTTATTGCTCCACTGGCAGAGAAATAATAAAAGTACATCACCGTGAAATTTCTTTCTGATAGACCGATAGGAATTAACTAATAAGTTTTGTGTTTGAGAACTTTATTATTATTATTATAAAACACGCTTACACACATAAATAACCGGCTGCATTCACTATAAGTCATTTTTAATTTTAGTTGCATAAAATTATAGGTGCATATATGCATACTTTGCGAAATCTAATAGCGTTTTTCGGTTTTTGATAAGGGAAAAAACATTTAGAAAATGCTGAAAGTTGATTTTTTTAACTGAATTTCCAGATGAAACAGCTTGGGGAAGATCCTTCTCAAATAGGAATAGCTTGTAACTTAAGATATAATACATTCAGGGTTCGATTTAAGCGGTATCGCATCGCAATTTGCGATTAAAATTTAACTAAAATGCGATCCAAGAAATGCATTAAATCGCAATCATTGCGATGCATATTTCCCACACCCTTTGTTATGTCATGTACACTTAAAGCAGGGATGCCGCGGACGCGCTATAGCGCGTAAATTACGCGAAAAATCGGATACGGGACGCAAAAAAATGCCTCTTACGCGTCCCGTGGGACGCGTAATTTCGTGAAAAAATCGCGGAAAACAGACGATTTTCGTCAAAGAATCGCGAAAAAAGCGTAAATCTCATCAAAATATCGCGCAAAAGCAGCGATTTTCGTAAAAGGGCCGCGAAAAAATAGCGTATTTCGCCAAAGCATCGCGAAATAAAAAGCGAATTTCGTCAAAAAATCGCGGAAATAAGCGCAAATTTCATGAAAATATCGCTGAAATAAGCGCAAATTTCATCAAAATATTGCGAAAAACGCGATTTTCGTAAAAGGGCCGCGACAAATTAGCGTATTTCGTTAAAAGATCGCGAAAAAATAGCGAATTTTGTCAAAGGATCGCGAAAAAAGCGCAAATTTCATCAAAAAATCGCGGAAAAAAGCCGATTTTCGTCAAAGGATCGCGAAAAAATAGTTGTTTTTCATCAAAGGATCCCCCAAAAATAGCAAATGTCGTCAAAAAATAACGTAAAAAAGCCGATTTTCGTCAAAGGATCGCGAAAAAAGCACAAATTTCGTGAAAATATAGCGGAAAAAACGCCATTTTCATAAAAGGGCTGAGACAAAATAGTGTATTTCGACAAAAGATTGCGAAAAAAATAGCAAAATTCGTCAAAAAATCGCGGAATAAAGCCGAATTTTGTCAAAGTATCGCGGAAAAAAACACGATTTTCGTGAGACTCGCGAATTTCAACAAAAGGATCGCGGAAAAACGCGAATTTTGTCAAAGTAACGCGGAAAAAACGTGAATTTAGTCAAAGCACCAAAAAAGATGTGCAAATTAAACTTATAGGTAGAAAATTCATAAAATGGGATTTAATTTCTTTTTTATGAGATTCTTAAAAATACAGCATGATTTCAGTGTACTTTGATAATATTTATATTCATTAGGTGGACCAGTAAAAATCACCCCCCCCCCCCTCGTTCTTACTGCATTGAAATGTCTCCCGCCTTCAGAACATTTAAGATTTGATGCTTATTAGTGATTTAGATATAAATTTCCCTTCCAAGAAAAATGTCTGATTCCAACACAGATCTATGCTGACAAATAATTCAACGGGAAGTATAATAATGAAAGCACCCATTCATTCAACGAAAAGTACACCTTTACTTAACATAAGTGTTCTTTTTTTCAGCAAAAATATCTTTTTCAATAAACCCGCCTTGCCTCTTTTTAAAAGAATGCGAACATTAGTGATACTTATTAGTGGAACTTGGTATCTTCTACTCTCAAATAAACATTATTTTACAATTAAAATTGTATCTTGCATTTTTACTTTTAAAAAAGTAAAGAAAATTTCTCTTAATATTTTTTAAAAATATCTTATTTGAGTGCAAATAATGCTGGTTTTAATTCATTATTTAATTATTGTTAAAACAATAATTAATGCATTTCATTTATCTTAATAAACAACTTTCATTTATTCCTTTAAAATATAAATTATTATTGATGGGGACCCGCTTTTGTAAAAAAAGGGACCCAGATTTTTGGAAATCCTGGGTACCGGGGACCCAGGTTTTATCAAGTACAGCAGCATCACTGCTTAAAGTTAAAATTTAAAGGTGTTTTTATACGACATACGTTGTGTTTTCACCCTCCCCAAGTGTTTATTTACAATGGAAGTACAGCGAGGAAGTACGCTTTTTTTTTAAAAAAATTTGTTGTAAATTTTCAAGATTTAAAAGTTACGTTAGCTATTTTTTACTTGCTATACAAAAGTGTCTAACTGCTATTCAAAACTGACTTTGTATAGCAGTTACTGCTATGCAACTTTCTTTTTCTAAATCGAACCCTGAATACATTTATCGAAAACAGATAAACACATTCTATTTCAAATCACTTTGATAGTATCCCAGCAGATTTTTCCGTTTAAAATTATCGGATCTCGATGAATTATTGTGCAAAAGAAAAAAAAAAATCCACCTGCACTCCTGATCTACAGATTCTTTTAGAAATGATTAAAATGATAAATTTTATATCTTATTCAATTGATGAATGGGATGTGATAACGTTATTTTATTTGTACATAGCGCTAAATATTAAAATTAATACGTTTAAAATTTTGTATTTATATTATTTATTAATTAATAATATCATTTTTATGATTTCTTAATTCAGCTTATTAATGTGTTTCTGTTTACCACGACAATCGCGATTACCACGGAAATTTCACTAGCAGCGTTTACGACCATTTCTTTGGTTTTTTTTTTTTTTTTTTTTTTTTTTTTTTTTTTGTGGGATTTTTCACGATGTGGTGTTTTTTCCAGAAATTACGGTAACGTATGAAATATAAATATGTGGATGGAGAGGACGGCAGACACTACGGTTATTGTTACTGCAGAAAATTAAGAGCTCTGGTTATACTACCAAAATCACCCAGCTTTACCTATATTACTATGGGAACCTTCCAAGTAAAATAGATAAAATGCAATATCCTAAAAATATGCCAATTACAATAATTCAGAGCATCCCGGTCATAAACCATTAAAAGGACAATCAGAAATAAGTATAAAAGTGCAAATTGTTTAAAAAAAACCCTCTTTTATAAGTATTTAAAATTTATCTTAGTAATCATGCCTAATTTTGTGCTTGCAATTGATGTAGTTGCAAAAAAGTTCCTTGAGTGAAACATCTATTACAAAATTCCATCTGTACATATGTGAACGAAATTAAATTAAGTATAAGAGTAAAAAAATGTTACTTTGACGTAATCAAAGTAAACTTCCTCAGCTTTATAAATGAGAATGAAAGATTTCTTTGGTTAATGTAACAGAATATATGATTTCTTTGGTAAAACGCAAAAAAAAAAAAGTTCTATTCAAATGGCATGTAGCGAAATGCTATTTTGTATGGCCTTATAAGAAAACTTACACTTTCATGCATAAAAATTAATCTAGAATGATTGCATGAAAACGATGATGCTTTCTAGATATTTTTAGTCAGTCATGAAGTTTAGTATGAAAAGCGAAAGAACTAACTCTAAAAAACTTTGACATCACACTGAAAGTATTTTATAGAAGGTGATGTCACAATTTTTTTTTAATGTTTTCTGGAATTTGTTTCTTGAAACTAAAATGTGTGTATTATAGTAATGTTTTATCTGAAATACATTTAAATAAAGGTACAACGCCACTTTAACATGCTTATAAATCCAAGTTTACAATAAAGCAAATTTTTAATTCTATATATCAAAAATACATACTTTTTTCTCAGGATGATGTCAATTATGATGTTTTAGTTTATGTTAAAATATAGCGAGTGACTCTGAATTTTTATTGGCTTATAAAAGCAAAATACACTTTATTATTATTTTATTATTCTTGGATCGTTCTTGCAAATTTTTGGGTAAGGGCAGGAAAAACATTCTTTCTTCCAATTACAAAATAACACAAACATATAGGCAAAAGTGAAGAAAATGATAAATTGAGTATTAACAAATTGCCAAACAGGCAGGTTTCTTTATAATAGGTTAATTTTTAAAAGTTACATAAAATACTAAAATTTTAAAACTATCAACAATAATAATAAAAGGTCTTAAAGAAAACAATTAATATATAACATTTTTATTTCAGAAAATATTATTCACACAAAAATATACAATATGAATGATGAAATGGACAGTGAAAATTCTAAAATCATGAATGTTAAGGTAACATAACTGCATCTCGACCACCTGGAGCAGGAACAGGACCTAACTGCATCATAGGACCAATTCCACCAGGAGGCCTCATACCTAGAAACATGATAAAAAGAAATGAATAAATAAAAATAATAAAAATAAATTTTTAAAACTTAAGAGCTTAAATTTAGTTTATGGACTATTTCACTAAACAAAGTCACCACCACCAACAAAAATCATTTTGCAACTTATCAGCCAACTTAAATAATCAAAGACATATAAATTAATTTGATGGAAAAGCTTATTGCAAAATTTACAGGATTTATTTATAATTTACCAGAAATAAAAGTATGGTTCTTCCTGCTCATTTATAAATCAAATGCAATTTGCAAAATAATAATACATTTAAAACCTTTTTTTTTTTTTTTCTTTTTAGCTTCATTTAATAATCAGTCATTTTGATATCTTTAATTAACCCTTTAAAAAAATTAACCCTTTGAGCAGTTTGGACATATTTTTCCGTTTCCCCAAAACAACTTTAATCTGTTGTAGACAAAAATATTTTCAACAGAATTGTATTTCAAGATGTCTATCAAATAAAGGGGCATGAAGTGTATTTTACAGGGATGAGAATTGCAAAAAAGCAAAAAGACTGAAACCACGCGCAAACAAAAAATTGTACCACATTTTATCCGTGAAAGATACTTTAAGAAATAAAACCAGGGTCTGATTTCCGGGCAAATGGAGACAAGCGCACAAACCTGTATACTACATTACAGGAGTGAAAATAGCTAAATTACACACAGCTCTTAAAATATTGAGTGTAGGTGATATGAAATGCTCGACTTATCAGAATCATGACAGCTCCTGAAAATGAAATAATTTAATTAAGAATAGGGTTTTTTTGTGTCATAATTTTAATAAATCTTTTAGCAATAAATATGAAAAACTTAGTGAAAATCACAATGGTTAGTTATTTTTGGTCACACGGGCTAATTGGACCAGGACCTACAGCCAACTTAATGTGAATTCTGAATCAGGAGCGATTCTGAGTAAAAAAAAAAAAAATTTCAAATTCACAGCAAATTTTCTGAAAGGTTACAAAAGAGGGGGGAAGGGGAGGATACACTAAAAGCACTAAATACATGTATTTTTCAAGCCATTTTGACGAAATTTGCCGCTTTTTCGCGATCTTCTGACAAAATTTGCAGCTCTTTCGCGATCTTTTGACGAAATGTGCCGCTTTTTCGCGATCTATTGACGAAATGTGCCGCTTTTTCGCGATCTATTGACGAAATGTGCTGCTTTTTCGCGATCTATTGACGAAATTTACCGTTTTTTCGCGATCTTCTGATGATATTTGTAGTTTTTTTCGCTATCTTTTGATAAATTTTGCTGCTTTTTCGCGATCTTTTGACAAAATTTTGCTTTTTTCGCGATCTCTTGACAAAATTTTCTGCTTTTTCGCGATCTTTTGACGAAATTTTCTGCTTTTTCGCGATCTTTTGACGAAATTTTCTGCTTTTTCGCCATCTTTTGACGAAATTTTCTGCTTTTTCGCCATCTTTTGACGAAATTTTCTGCTTTTTCGCGATTTTTTGACAAAATTTTCTGCTTTTTCGCGATCTTTTGACGAAATTTGCCACTTTTTCGCGATCTTTTGACGAAATTTGCCACTTTTTCGCGATCTTTGGCGTTTATTTGCGATCTTCTGACGATACTTGTAGTTTTTTGCGATCTTTTGGTGACATTTACCGCTTTTTCGCGATCTTTTGACAAAATTTGCCGCTTTTTCGCGATTTTTTGACATAATTTGCCACTTTTTCGCGATCTTTTGACAAAATTTGCCACTTTTTCGCGATCTTTTGACGAAATTTGCCGTTTTTTCATCACTTTTGAATGTTCTTTCGAAATCGGAAGAAAAGCGGTATCGATAGGAAAGTGAAAATTTCGGAAAATAAAATTTTGCAGGAGAAAAAATATGGAATCCTCGAAAAAAAAAGGCAGAATTTCCGAGAAAAATAAAAAAAAGCGGAAATTCCTTGAAATAACAAAAAAGCGGAAATCCGGCAAAAGACGGAAAATTCTCATCCCTGATTTTAGAAACAAACAGGGAAAGAAAATTTTAATTAAGATTTTTATAAGCATTTTTATGAAAATGCAGGAAAGCCCTCAAAATGCTCGGAGGGTTAATACAAGATTAAATGGGTAAAAATAAAACTTATGTTTACTTTATACATGAACTTTATGTTTGTTTACATGCCTAGCACCTTTAGTTTTAAAATACCAATTTAAAAGGATTACAATTCAACAAATGCATATAGCATCTGCAAAATACTTAGCCAAAGTGAATTTCGTATTATAATTTTTTTAGATTTTAACACTTAACAAGTCTGAGAATGCTTAATGCAGGACCAGTATTTCTAATCTGGCAAAGAAATAGGTTTACTCTCTTTCGAAACCCATCTTTATCTGTATAATAGTGAAATAGAAGACAGCCATATAAAATAAAAATATCCTCTAATAAATAGAAAAAAGGTAACATGATATTCATTCACCATTTTTTTTTTTTTTTTTTTTTTGAAATGTCTATTTTATAAAAAAAAAAAAAAAAAAAAAAAAAAAAAATTGAGATTGTAGTTGATCCTATATTTTTAAATACAGTATAGATTGTTATCACAGAATGGGGGGGAGATGAAATACTATATTAGCCCAGATGCTATGAAATGTTTCAAGTTTATAAATTAAAATGCACATTTTTATAATAGATCATATTACTTTCACAAATAAAATAATTCGTTCAAGCTTTTTAGCAGAATATCTAAAGTTAACGAATTAAAAGATACATACATTTCCTTAGAATGTGACATTTTCACACATAGAACCTTTTCTTCTTTCAAGTTCTGGGGCCTGAAACTCAGAACGGCTGAACACATCCAACAGTTATTAATGACATCACACTGTTTTTTTTTTATTTTGTTAACTAAAAATTCTAATTTTCTTTTATGTTTTAGTAAGGAGGCTTTCTCCATTGTTGATATTTTGTCAGCAATCTCTTTCTTAGGTACAACAATCTGTCTTTTTTTTTTCCTCTATTACTTTTTCTTTATTGTTAAGATCAATCTGGTTGCACTTTCAAAATGACCTCAAATTTTTTACACATTTGCATCTTCTACTGCCTATATTTTCATTAATAAAACAAAACAAAAAAAAAAAATACTATAATTGAGTCAAAATGACATTTTCATTTCACCAATATTAGGATTAAAGCCCAAGGATCCTAATCCCAGTTATTCGGTATTAAGTTATGGAAAAACAAAAAATCCATGAAAATTTTCATCATTTTCACACAATTCTTCATTTTAGGAAAGAAAATGTATGTTTAAAATGCTATTTTGCACCACCGGTGAAACCATTTCACTTTTCTGAGTTAAGAGCCTTAGATCCAATGTATATAGAGTTTTCTTCAGGTTTATAAAAGGGCAAGGTGCTGTCAGTGAAAAAAGGACACTTAAAAAAAAAAAAATTAAACAACTTTTAATATTTAAAAGTCAGGACATGTTTTCAAGACAACACTGAGTCAGTTTTTACTATGCATGCAAAAAAGTGAAGCAGTGCCTTTTTTTTTTTTACAGAAGGGTAGTAAGGATGCTAATTTTTTGAATGAGAGGCAAAAAGAGATATTTTGTAAACCAAAGGGCAGGCAGGATGCAGCACCCTGGTGAAACTGTCTAGGACAGGGGTTCCCAAACTTTTAGACAGACGTACCACTAAATCGAAGTTCATACTTCCGCGTACCACCAGGTAAACGTAATACTAATACAAAGAACTGTAAAAAATGGAGCTTCCCATATTTTCTTTTATTTCAAATCATGATTTTAAATAGCCTTATTGCAATACAAACTGATTTATATGAAATAGAAACACACACGTTTGATATAGATGAGAAAAATTTCAGCCCACAAACTTATATAAGTAATGAATTATATTTCAAATAGAACTTCAACACTAAAATAAAATCTCACCACCTATCGGATCATCCAGTACAAAATTTTTTTTAAAAAAAAGGGGGGGGGGGATAGTTTTAATCTATACTTCTATACTAATATTATAAAGAGGTAAAAATTGTTTATTTGTAGGAGGTAAGCTCTGGAACTACCGAACCGATTCCAAAAGTAATGGTATCAAAATGATGGTGTTAGTCCAACTTAGAACATAGGCTATATCTTATGTCCGTGCCACTGGTCAAAAAGGGGTGCAGGAGCAAAAAACATTCTAAAAATGCGATTTTTGTATTTCTGAAGGGCCTAGAAACATGAAATTTGGAATGGTAGTTACTTACAAGATATAAATGATCTCTAAGAACATGTATTTAAAAAATCAAAATTTAAAAGTGGTGAAAATGCACAAAAAGCGTTCGAAAAAAGTTCTAAATGGCGATTTTTATGCAATCTCAAGAAGTACCAAACTGATTTAAAAAATAATGGTTTCAAAATGATGGTGACAACCCTTGCTCCAACATAGGCTACATTTTATGTCGGTGCATTACCCCCAAAGGGGGTGCGGGAGCAAAAAAACGTTTGAAAATGCGATTTTTGGGTTACTGAAGGGACTAGAAACATGAAATTTGGAATGATAGTTACTTATAAAATATCAATTATCTCTAAGAACGTTTCTTAAAAAATTCGAAATTTAAAAGGGATGAAAATGCGCGAAAAGCGTTCTAAATGGCGATTTCTATGCAATCTCAGAAAGTACCCAACCGATTTCAAAAGTAATGGTTGGAAATTGCTGATGACAGACATTGCTCCAATATAAGATCTACTTCATGTCGGCGTCACTACCACCTTGCGGTTGCATTTTAAAAAACATTCTAAATTGTGATTTTTGTGATACTGAAGGGGATAGGAACTTGAAATCTGGCATGGTAATTACTTATGATGTGTAAATGCTCTCTGAGAAGAGTTCCTTAAAAATTTAAAATTTAAATGGGGTGAAAATAAACGAAAAGCGTTCTAAAAACGTTCCAAATAGCGATTTCTACACAATCTCAGGAAATATAAACCGATTTTGGAAGTAATGGTTTCAAATTAATGGTGATAGTACTCCTTTCCAATATAGCCTACATTTTATGTTTTTGTCACTACCACCTGGGTGTTACAAGAACAAAAAATGTCCTAAATTGCATTTTTTGTGCTAAAGAGGGGTTCTAATATTTTAAATCTGGAATGGTAATTATTTCAAAGATGCAAATGCTTTCTGAGGATTGTCGAAAGAAAATTCCAAATTTAAAAGGATGAAGTGAGCGAAAAGCGTTCTAAATTACGATTTTTATGCAATCGTATGAAATACGAAACCGGTTTCAAATGTAATGTTTGCAAATTGATGGTGATAGAGCCTGCTCAAACATAAACTATATTTTATGTCTGTGCCACAATCCCTAGAGAGTTGCAGAAGCAAAAAACTTTCTAAATTGCGATTTCGTTGGTACCGAAGAGGCTAGAAACTTTAAATATAGTACGGTAGTTACTTATGAAATATAAATGTCCTCTAAGAACAGTCGAAAATAAATTCGAAATTAAAGGGGTGAAGTGAAGGGAAGGAGAAAAAAGCATTCTAAAAGTATCCTAAATTACGATATCTATGGAATCCCAAGAAATAATAAACCGATTACAGAAGTTATTGGTTGCGAATCAAGAGTGATAGTCCCTGATCCTATATGGGCTATATTTTATACCGGTGTCACTACCACCTGGTTGTCAGGAACAACAAGCCTTTAAAAACATCTAAATTCCGTTTTCTATAGAATATTATGAAATACCAACCGATTTCAAGGTTAATGTTGGCAAATTAATGGTGACAGTCTCTGTTTCAACATTTTTCGAGATATTCTTTTTCAACTCTGTTTCAGCATTTTATGTTGGTGCCACTAACACCAGTGAGGTGGTAGACTGTTAAGACAAGGAGCTTGGAATTTGACATAATGGTTAAGTTTAAGATGTAAATGTGTTAAGATGGTTTCTAAAAAATTCAAAACTGCAAATGAATACTGAAATGAACATAAAAGGTCTCAAAATACTTTCTAAATTATCATTTATTTGGAATTAGTTTTAGTTCTTCTTATTAATTAAAATCTCATTTCTGTCTAATGCACTTTTATAATGAAGTTTAGTCAAACTGTGGCTTAATTTGTAATTTTTGAATTATTCCAAAAAATGTTCATGCAAATATAACTTGGCATATTTCAACTATTACGCGAGCAAAGCCGCAGGGTTTGCTAGTTACTTATATTTGAACAGGCTCCTCTTATTTTCATGCATTCTGATTTCACCTTCAGTTAATTCAATTTAAAAAACATGTTTAAAAAGGGTTTTTCTGTTAATTAAATTTGTTTCTTTAATTGTTTTTAAAATTAGGTCTTTATTTACATATTTAAATTTTTCCTATATTAATGTAATAATTACATGTGTTTAACTCTGGAAAATTGATTGTATCATAAGCAATGAGTGCGGATTTCAGAGAGAGTGTGCTAATAACAAAAATTTCCAATAATACATGGAAAAAAAAGTTTGCAATCTCTTATTTGGATTTGAAAATTTCTAAAACAAGAAAAGCATTTGCAGCCTCTTATTTGCACTCGAAAATTTTCAGGATGATAAATTCAAGTTTTTTTTTTTGTTTTTATTACAGTAATATGCTGTATTTCATTTTATGTGCCGGTATCAGACTTTAGTGTAGCCAGAGTTTCACATACCAGTACTGGTACGCATACCATAATTTGGAAAGCCCTGGTCTAGGAGAAACTTCTTTATCTATATTCTAACTACAACATCATTTTTACATAAAAAGAAATCTTTGGGAATCATATGTTTGAATTATTTATAATAAAATATAATGAAAATTTTTTTTTTAATTGGCTACTATATGTTTAGCCACAGATAGGCGGCTAGTTTTTAATAAAAGTGATCTGATTTTCAATATACCTTTGTCCTATCTTTTCATCATACAAAAGTAACCTCCTCCAAACCAGAAACTTATGGTAAGTATTACTGGTCACGGAAATTTTAAAATGTAAATTTTAGAATGAAAACCATCATTAATTTAAATTGTATACGGTAAACATGAAACAAACAAAAAACATATTCAATATTACTAAAATTCAAAAATTTGTTTGAAAGTGCTTCATAAGAGAAAATAATTACACTTAATTGAAAACAGGTGTAAAACATCTTCATTAAAAATATATGTAGATCTAGTACATAACATTAGATTTGAAAAATTATTAAAAAATAAATTTAAATATGTGAATTATCTAAGCATAAACCATCAGAGTGACTGATGTCCAAGTTGTGAACAGATTCCGGATCCTTAGAATAACGTTCCAATGTTCTAACACTTGAATTTTTTTTTCTCAGACAATCCCCCAATTAATGCAGGGAAATTTTTGACTAGTGCACAAAGCACAAAATTAATGATTCAATATTGCCAAGCAAACAGCACCAAATTTTTGAGAAAATAAATTCCAACAAGAAATGTAACCAACAGTATAATAATTGAACAAAAGTCCTTATTATATAGAATTTAACATAAAATCACCTTTTTACTTGATTGTCATTTATTAAATTAGCACATACATTAAAGCTAATGCAGTAGAAAGAGCACAGAAAACTAGCGATAACTCACAATTAAAATAATAAAACTTTGTAGATTTCACAACTGAATGTATATTTCAATTAGTGAGGTTTCCTCCATTAATGCAATGATACTGTGGGAACAATTAACTACACTAATTGAGGAAAACTTGTCATTACAAATGTCATTATTTCAGCTTTCTTCAAATTTATATTAAAAACAAATTGTGAAAGAAAAATGTCAATAAATACATAACATCTTACGAAAATATTAAGATTCAAGCATATAGGTAGGTCCACTACTCAAGATTTTTGAATATGGCAAATGGCAATGTAAAATAAAACCTTTTGTTAAATGAAAAATTCTGTAAAATTCTTTTTACGACAACATTTCAAAGTAAAAAAGATAGTGACAAAACATGGATAAGTCGAATGGATTTTCTTCAAGGTTTGACACAACAACATGATAAATTCGATTTTTGATGAGGTAGTTTCATCTAATCCAACTATTTACAAACTGATTCAAAGAATTCCATCCTAGATGTAAGGGTCTTAGTGATGAATTTTGTGAAAGTTGACCAAAAGCTGTAGTGACTCCAGAAAACATAAATGGTGTGCAACAAATGACCACTTTAGAATGACACATAGGATATGACAAAATTAATGGACCTCTGAATATTTTTAAGGACCCAAGTGCATTTAATTTTGCAGGTTTAATTAAAATTAGAAAAGGTACGAGTATGTTGAATTGGATTCCATACAAGTTAAATGTTTAAAAAATAGCTTGGCTGATACAAAAGAAATAGGATTTTTTTCGAACCATGAGCTATTAGTATTATACAGTAGAACTCCAATTATCCAAACTCCAACTATCCGAATAGCTGATTATCCAAATCACTTTCAGAATTTCAGAATAAAAAATTAAGACGGAAACGTACGTTTCTGTCGTAGTCATTATTTTGCGAATCACAGTACATACTGCGATTTGCAAAATAATGATTCTGCCTACACATGGTATTGTCCAAGCAATGACTCATTTACAATTACGGTACGTACATACTGCACTAATGTACAGCACTTGTAAGTACGCTTAACATGTAAAAGTGTTGCCTTTTCATTTAATTAATTAAAAGCTCTTTTTCTTTAAAAATAGTTTTTATCTCCCATTTTCAACATACATACTGCAGGTGCCACGTTAACCATTCGGATATTCGCCAAATGCGAATACATCGTGAAATTGGCAAGAAAAAAATTATTATGGCAAAAATGCTGGCAATTGATTTCTTTTATACTCTTTTGTTGTTGTAATCATGCTTTGCAGCGTAAATGAATTTCTGTTTTAGCGCGAGTTCGTGTACAGCCGTATTTCCAGTCTATATTCCTCCTCTTCTTGTCGGCCGAGCAATTGGGGTTGATTCTGTTCCGAATTTTAAAAAAATTTATGGTATTCATTTCCGAAAATTAAAAAAAAAAAAAAAATCGGTCATCAATCCGAAAATTCGGACATAAAAAATATCGCACAAAAAATCGCAAATTTTGTCATAAAAAATATCGCATATTTCGAAAATGGTCACCGGAAAAAAATAATTTTCCCATTTGTTTGCAGAAAAATCGCGAATTTTTGTCAAAAGATGACGAAAAAACCCACAAATTTCGTCAAAAGATCACGAAAAACAACAAATTTCATCAAAAGATCGCGAAAAGTCGCAGACTTTGGGAAAAGATCCCGAAAAACCGAAAACTTCATCAAAAGATCCCGAAAAACTGCAAATTTTGTCAAAAGATCCCGAAAAACTGCAAGTTTCGTCAAAAGATCCCGAAAAACTGCAAATTTCGTCAAAAGATTGCGGGAAAAAAAAACGCAAATTTCGTCAAAAATCAAAAAAAAAAAAAAAAAAAAAACCACAAATTTTGTCAAAAGATCGCGAAAAAAAACTACAAGCTACTTATACGTAATATATTTAATAAACCTACTTCAGACTTGAAAGGGCTAATGATAATTATATATATATATATATATATATATATATATATATATATATATATATATATGTAACGAATTCGTCGCTACTCCAGTTATGGATCTTCTGTCGTGTCGTCGGCCAAGGCCCGACCGCTGGGGGCAGGGGCGCGAACCGCGGACGCGTGTGTGGCGATTTCTGAGCGAATCCTCGGAACTTCTATCATCTTTAGGTAGTCGCAGGCCGCGAGTGGTATCCGGGAAGTCAAAGTCAGATTCAGACAGTAGTTATTCCAATAAAGACACAGTTTTTCCGGGGACCTGATTTATTGTTCCTTCGTTACATCCTTTTGAGAAATCAGGCCCCTTTTGGCTTGAGAGCTGCTAATTTACTTTATGGACATCGGGCTTGGGAATTATGTGTACCGCTAAGCGATACTTAGAGAGCCGAGTGTCGTGGAGCTAGGGCATTCTTTTGATGGTCAAAAGCCCTGTCCGGGGACCTGTGCATCGGTATAAATATGCTGTATTTCGCATTATTCCAGCTAGGGGCCGTTGAAGTCAAAGGAGGCGTCTTTAAACTATAATTGGTCGTTAGCTGAATGATTGACTGCCCGGGATACAGGCTGTGGTTTGAGTTGGCCGATCGAATGCAGCAAGACTTATAAATTGCACTTATTCAGCAAAAGTATTCTTATGAGATGTGCCAAAACGATCTCTAAAAGTTATAAAATGCGATGCGGGAAAACTGACTTAACAGGGGCAACCTCATTCAATCAACTGAGACACAATTACAAAAGCATTTTAAAAGTTTTAATTTTAATTTCTAAATTTAAATTTTAAAAAGGAACAAAAAAGGGGATTTTAAAAAGGGGCTTTTTTATCATTTCATATCCCCCCCCACTAAAACAAGAGCCACAGGGCTCGCCTGCAAGACCTGTGGGTCTTATCTCGTAAATTTAACCCAGGGTGTTTTTTTTTTTTTTTTTTTTTTGCTCCAGCTCTCAAGTCAATTGGACCTATTTTTACATTCATATCAAGTTACATAAAAATATTGTTCACATAAAAATATTGGTTACACTAAAACATTGGAATTCTTTAAATGGTGCTGCAGCAAAATAATAAGGGGACAGTCTCGAGACATGGGACCTTTAATTACACCAAACTGTCTCTAAAGCAAGTCTTTTGGATGTTTTTTGTAAATGTCTCTGGGTATTGTCCATTGAGAAACATCCTTTTTTGGTGTAAAATTGTAACATTAACATATACAGAATATATAACATATACTAAAATACTCAAAGATAAACCTACTGAAAACTATATAACATATTCAAATGTAAAAAATATTTACAAATACAAAATATTCAAAATTATAAAATATTCATTAATACAAAATGTTCAAAAATATAAAATATTCAATAATACACAATATTCAAAAATATAAAATATTCAATACTACAAAATGTTCAAAAGTATAAAATATTCAATAACATAAAATGTTCAAAAATATAAAATATGCACTAATACTATCAACACAAATATATTGTCTACCAAAATGCACTTTGGCAAGTTTGCATTTCTAAAAATACTGAATTTTCACACTGAGCTAACATAAAAGTAAAATACACTGTAATACTAACAACAATAAACACATTCCTTCTTATTCTACCTTTCTGTTTCGGTAGGGACTTTACTACTTCTTTGATGCAGCCAAGGGTTATTTTTATAAAAAACAAACTAAGTTGTCTTAAGAAAAAGGAAAACTATAGCTAAAAAATTATAAATATGCGTTTGCTATAATTTTCACCATGCCCAGGGTCAGTGTGACACGGATTTTAATACTCTGAGGTGAATATCCTCCCAAAAAATGTGCCTCTTGCACAACTGAAAAAGGAAGGTGGGCAATCGACATTCACCTACAGAGGGGAAGCGAAGCAGTTTTGCCAGATTCTCCGTTCAACCTGGAAAGAGAATCCGGGAAAACAGTCCGGCTAAAGATGGGTGGCCACGGAGCGGAGGACCCCTTCATAGGTCACAAAATTATCATAATAATATAGTTATAAAAAAAACAAAAATTCTAACAGTACTTTTAAACTGCCATCATCATTCTACGCCGCCGGGGAGTTAGGTTACACGCCCAGCTGGGTCCTCGTCCAAATGCTACGAGCAAGGGGGGCGATAGGAAAGCAAAAATAAAAAATTGAAAGATGAAAGAGATAGATTGGGTTTTATTCATGGTGGAGCTTAAGGTTTTGAGGTGGGTGGTAGTATCTTAACTTGGAGGAATGGACAATTTCAGAATTTCTCTTAAAATGTGGACTGGGTTTATCAATTTCAAAGGATACATCAGAAAGTTGTTTTAAAATGGTGTATGGGCCAGAGTATGGCGAAGTCAGTTTACGGGTATTAGGATAATGAAATTCTTCATACATTACAGTGTCACCAACTTTAAATTTTACAGGAAGGAAACGAGCATCATAACGGACTTTATTCTTTTTATGGTAAGCAATTGTTCTCTCTTTAGCCAATTTTCCAGCTTCCTCCACAGGGGGATAATAACTATTATTTGGTAAAGGAGGATCATATGGTAATTTTCCTAACAATAAATAACTAGGGGTGAACTGGGTTACAGAATGAGGAGTATTATTATATTCATATAAGACTTCATCTAAAAGCTTAGTCCAGGGTATTTTCTTGGTTGTGGAATTGACTTTACATTTTAATCTAGTGACAATAGTCTGATTTAGGCGTTCAATTTTCCCATTCGTTTCTGGGTGATGGCTGCTTGTTAATCTGTGTTTTACATTGTAAGTACGAAGAAATCTTTTAAACCTGGAAGCTGTAAATGCTCCATTTCTGTCGGTTAACAATCTATTTGGTACTTGTATCTGAAATAATTGCTTCAAAATGTTTGTATAAGTTTCGGTGGTTACACTTTTTGAAGGAAAACCCCACACATAGCGAGTTGCATGGTCAACGACTAAATGCAAATATTTTTTTGTAGAATTGTAATAATTAAATCCGCCAACAGAGTCTACTGCAAAACATTCAAAAGGTATATCTGTTGGGGGCATTAATTGCAATAAGCCAAATCTTTTTTGCCTACATTTTTTGTTTATCTGACAAGTGTGACAGTGTTTTACAAAATTTTCAATGTCCTGATTAATGTTAGGCCAATAATACTGCAGAGAGATTAAATTTATCATCTTATAAATTCCAGGATGGCCAAATTGTGTGTGGGTTTTTTCTAAGAGGGGTAGACGTAAAGACATGGGGACCACAATCTTATACAAACTTTTCTTTCTAATTACAACAACATCATTTATCTCAGTGTATTTTTTACCATCAACTGTTACATTTTCTTTTCTCTGATTGTCTCTTACTTTATTCAAGTCAAGGAGATGTATAATATGGGGTAAATTTTCTGAAACAGGCTGTCTAGATAGCATATCAGCTTCAACATTAGTGGAGCCTTTTTGGTATTTAATTTCATAGTCAAACATACTAAGTTTTAGGGACCAGCGGAAAAGACGTCCTCTTAAATTTTTAACACTTTTGAGCCAGGTAAGTGCCGCATGGTCTGTATGTATGACAAATTTTTGACCGTGTAAATAATGATAAAATTTATCTAAAGCATCCACAATCGCCAAACATTCTAACTCAGTAATTGCATAATTTTTTTCATAATCGCGAAGATTTCTAGAGTGATATGCTATAGGATGTAATGTTCCTTTTTCATCAACTTGTTTCACAACACATCCCACTCCATGACTTGATGCATCTACAAACAAATGACAAGGTGTTTTGGGATCAAACAACTTTAATATAGGTTTTTCAATTAAAGCATTTTTTAACTTTTCGAAAGAATTTTGACAATTTTGGTCCCATACATAGGGGACATTTTTCTTCAACAAATTGTTGAGAGGGTATCGAATGTTAGCATATTTTGGAATAAACTTGTGATAAACGTTTATAGATCCCAAAAAACGTTGTAATTCTTTTACATTCGTAGGTGGTGTTAATTTCTTAATTGTCTCTATATTAGGGTTGTCAGGTGTGATACAACCATTCGAGACTTCATATCCTAGGAAATTAATTTTGGATTTAACAAAATTACACTTTGACAATTTTAGTTTAAGGTTTTCTTGGACACAGATATTAAATAAGGTCTCTAAATGACACAAATGTTCTTCTTCAGTTTGGGAGAATACAATAACATCATCAAAGTAACTACAGGCAAAGTCAATTTTGTATTTATTAAGGATTCTTCTGAGGGTACGGTTAAACCAAGCAGGCGCGTTTTTCCATCCGAATGGTAAACGATTCCACTCATATAATCCAAAGGTAGTGGCAAACGCCAGCTTCTCCGTATCTCGAGGGTGGATAGGGATGTGCCAATATCCACTGGCCAAATCAAGAGTGGAAAAAACTTTAGCATGTGCCAATTTATCTAACAGGGTGTCTATTCTAGGTAAGGGTTCTGCATCTGTTTTTGTAATGGCATTCAATTTTCGAAAGTCAATACATAACCGGGTTTTCTTCCCTTCTTCACGTTTATACACCAAAGTTACGGGTGATGAATAAGGGGAATAGCTTTCTTTAATGATACCCGCTCGCAATAAATTCTGAATTTGGTCTTTAATTTCTTCTTCTTCCTTAGGGGAAGTGCGATATGCTCTTAAAGAAACGGGGAGGTCAGATGTTAACTGTATTCTCTGGGGTTCAATGTTTACACAACCTGCATCATATTTATCTTTAGCAAAAATACAGACATATTTGGCTAGAAGAGCAGGTAATTGTTCCTTGACAGTCTGAACATTTGGCACATGTTCAGTGGTCTCGAACAACTCCGGCTCAAAATTTTCTTCGAATATCTCTGCATTTTTAACTGTATTTTCCATTTCTGGCTGGTTAGTATATGTTTCTGATAAATGTAAGGTATGATGGGATGAATTTGTTGAAATATTGTCCATGAGAGGTACTTTCTTTTTCTCTTGCGTGATTTGCATTTTAACACAGTCAATATTCAATTTAAACAGTTTACAGTGGGGTAGCCCAATCAAAGCATAAGGTAAGTGATTATTAATTATAAAAAGTTCAACATTCTTAGAGATATGTCCTAATTTCAAACTAACAAGGCATTTTTCTTTCAAAGCTAGAACACCTTGTGTTTGTGTGACCGATATACTCTGCTGAACTTTACATATTTTTAGGTTAAGTTTGTGGGCTAAATGATAAGGAATAACACTGATAGAACTCCCTGTATCGATCAAACAAGGTAGTGAGCCTTCACTTTTTACATCAGTAATTTTTTGACAATTTCTATTTGATTTTTTGTAGCTAGCTTTTTCTTTTTGTACATGTCCGGACATAAGAAACCGTCGTTGATTACTAGATATATTTTCAGATGACTCATTAGCTCTCTGATCTGGGTTGGGGTTCGCAAAATTCATATTGGGACTAGGGGTTGGAACTGCTAAGACTTGTTGTCGAAAAGGGCAGTATTCCACCCAATGATACGCATTTGGTATTCCTATATTAAAACAAACTTTGCATGGGGAGGGTGGCAAAGTGGTCTGGTGATGTACATTTGGTCTCGGTTGACCATTTGTCGTCGGTCTAACTGTATTTTGGGGATTTCGTGCTTGATTAGAAGCAAAAGGTCGAGTCGGGGGGTTTTGATAGGGAACTCTGTAGTTCCACTGCCGGTTATAATTCTGTCCTGTCTCATATGGGGGGCGAAACGGTCGCCATTGTCGATACTGATTGGGGTTTTGTGGGCTTGCATCTATTTTGCTCTCATTTCCTTTTCTGTCCAGTTGCAGCTTGCAAATTCTGAATACTAATTCACGCCATGAATGTGTATTTGAGGGGTTGCTTGCAATAACTAGCTTTTGCATTTCTAACGGCAAGCCCTCCGTTAATCCTTCCAAGATAAGCTTCTGGTCTAACCCTAAGGTTCTCCCTATTTTAGTCTTTTTCTGATAGTATTCGTTCAGGTCCTCTCCAATCTTGTATCCAATACGGGAAAAATCAGTTAAAGAAAGAGTGTCGGGAATTTCGTAATGCTCATTGAACAAAGTGACAAATTCGGACCAATGCAGCACATTTAAACAATTATTAATGTACAACGTAAGTGCACTGTCTTTTAAGTATTTCTGTATGTGCCTAATTTTCCAGAAGTCGTCTTTTTCCTGTTCTACACAAACACTCTCAAAATAGGCCAGCCAAGCGGTCCAATTCATATTTGAATTAGGCGAAAAGGCAATAATATCAGGTTCTATGGACATTTTCGGGCTAGCGGTTACTGCGTTGTGACCAGACCCAGCTTGAGCTGACAGGGTCTGTTCACCTAATGTTGTTACATTATGTGTCTGTGTGGCAATCTCGGACTTCTGAGTATCTTTCTCCTTATCTGATTTGTTTTCTAAGTCATTCTTTTCAGGAGGGGGAGTGACACTCATCTTGAAATACAAAATATTACAAGATTACACAAAAATATAAGGCACAATTTAAAACAAATAAAAATGGAATATCTTTCAAAAAAAATTGCCACACAATATTTGTAACAAAAATGGGCTTAAATCTAAATAAAATTCAAATTTAATACATCATTTTTTCTTTTTTTTTTTTTTTTCAAATAAAAATGGAATATTTTTCAAAAAAAATTGCAACACAATATTTGTAACAAAAATGGGCTTAAATCTAAATAAAATTCAAATTTAATACATTTTTTTTTTTTTTTTTTTTTTTTTTTTTCAAATAAAAATGGAATCTTTTTCAAAAAAATTGCAACACAATATTTGTAACAAAAATGGGCTTAAATCTAAATAAAATTCAAATTTAATACATCATTTTTTTTTTTTTTTTTTTTTTTTTTTCAAATAAAAATGGAATATTTTTCAAAAAAATTGCAACACAATATTTGTAACAAAAATGGGCTTAAATCTAAATAAAATTCAAATTTAATACATCATTTTTTTTTTTTTTTTTTTTTTTTTTTCAAATTGAGATTTTAAAAAAAACGAACTTTGAACTAAAATTTTAAAATTCCAAAGATTTAAATACTGTCTAAATTTCAGAAAATTACTCTCTTATAGCAAAAATAACTAAAATAAACGTTGTCTTATTCTAATTTTGGCTATTAAAATGACACACAATTAAAAAACTACCTTTTAAAACTGTATTCTTTTTCTCTTTTTTAATTCAAGAATAGATTAAAATGGTCTTACCTTCAACAAATCTATTCAAGGACAGCCTTACATATCCACAAACAAAACAACAAAAAAAAACGATCTTCATAAAAATTTCCAGGATTACATTTACTCCCTGCATAAAAAAAAAGAAATCATTTTCTCTTTTTCTTCTTAACACAAATCAGTGAGTTATCTGCCGGTAGAAAATTCGTTTTTCAACACGGTTCTTCATTTTGACCTGGTGACCCACTTTCTCAGCTGATAACGTCCATGGCTGGGCTGGGAGGAGAGAGTTTTATTTTTCTTTCTTGCAAAGACTGTTTCAGAGGCTTGTTCGTTGGAGAAATAATTGATTTTCAGTAACAGATAATTTTTTCTTGATTGCTAGGCAGATGAATGTTTTTCCCGTTCTTTTTGACCAGTCTTTTCCTTTTAATGACCAGATTTTTTTCTTTTTAATTAATTGCTAGGGAACGACACTTTTTTTTTTTTTTTTTTTTTTTTTCGTTTTCTTTTTCACTCATGGAAGGCAGAAAAAGGATTTGAAAACTGTTCTTTTTAGAGATTTCTTTCGTCACTTGTTACACACCTCTTGAGTTTTGTTGGAATTAATTGCTGGTTAAATAAACAGTAGATACGTCATTTTTTAGGACTTCATTACACATCTCGTTGTTGTTCTTGCTGGAATTAATTGTTGGAACTCTGGGATTTGAGCCGCGCAAATAAACCGTCGTGCCGACTTTTCAATGTAACGAATTCGTCGCTACTCCAGTTATGGATCTTCTGTCGTGTCGTCGGCCGCTGGGCCGACCGCTGGGGGCAGGGGCGCGAACCGCGGACGCGTGTGTGGCGATTTCTGAGCGAATCCTCGGAACTTCTATCATCTTTAGGTAGTCGCAGGCCGCGAGTGGTATCCGGGAAGTCAAAGTCAGATTCAGACAGTAGTTATTCCAATAAAGACACAGTTTTTCCGGGGACCTGATTTATTGTTCCTTCGTTACATCCTTTTGAGAAATCAGGCCCCTTTTGGCTTGAGAGCTGCTAATTTACTTTATGGACATCGGGCTTGGGAATTATGTGTACCGCTAAGCGATACTTAGAGAGCCGAGTGTCGTGGAGCTAGGGCATTCTTTTGATGGTCAAAAGCCCTGTCCGGGGACCTGTGCATCGGTATAAATATGCTGTATTTCGCATTATTCCAGCTAGGGGCCGTTGAAGTCAAAGGAGGCGTCTTTAAACTATAATTGGTCGTTAGCTGAATGATTGACTGCCCGGGATACAGGCTGTGGTTTGAGTTGGCCGATCGAATGCAGCAAGACTTATAAATTGCACTTATTCAGCAAAAGTATTCTTATGAGATGTGCCAAAACGATCTCTAAAAGTTATAAAATGCGATGCGGGAAAACTGACTTAACAGGGGCAACCTCATTCAATCAACTGAGACACAATTACAAAAGCATTTTAAAAGTTTTAATTTTAATTTCTAAATTTAAATTTTAAAAAGGAACAAAAAAGGGGATTTTAAAAAGGGGCTTTTTTATCATTTCATATATATATACACACACATACATAATTGCATAATATACTTTTGGCTAATAATAGATAAATTTGGCTAATGATTTTCAAATTTGGCTAATAGTCTTAATTTCTTAGCGTGGTCCCTGTACTGTAATTAATTAA
Organism: Maratus speciosus; assembly: GCA_963932465.1. Lineage (NCBI taxonomy): Eukaryota > Metazoa > Arthropoda > Arachnida > Araneae > Salticidae > Maratus > Maratus speciosus. The sequence goes on along the minus strand of OZ010797.1, from coordinate 429,470,225 downwards.
AATAGATCCTTTTTTCAGAAAAAATCCAATTATCCAAATTGTTGATTATTCGAATGGGGTCCGGTCCCAATTGATTCGGATAATTGGAGTTCTACTGTACAACAAAATGCAAGGTCACAAAAAATGTGACATAACCTAAATTAAAATCTGGGTTCTAGATTTAGGAAAAATTTGGGAAGGGCTGCATATGAAAAGTAAGTAATATATGAAGAATACACAAATATCAGAATAAAAATTTAAATTATCCATCAGAAGCAAAAGGAAAAAACAAAAACATACCTCTCATACCAGGTACCATCATTGCTGGAGGCATTGCAGCAGGTGGCATCACAGGCATGGGACCAGGAATAGGTGCAGCCATAGGTCCCATAGGAGGTGGTCCCATAACAGGCATGGGTTGGCCAGGCATGCCTGGTCTTGGTGGACCTAAGAAATAATTTAAATCAACTGGCTATCTTCTACTTTTCTTTTGGCAAAAAAGGATGAAAATATCACTCCCCCCCCCCCCCCCTCCTTTTTTTTTTTTTTTTTTTTTGCTTAAAAATGTATTTAGACATTTCTAATATATTCTGAAAAAGTTTTTGTAAAGAGATACAGTGACCTCTCACTTATACGACTCTCTCGGTTATACGCCGAATTCTCTTGGTCCCGTCCATGCTTTATGGGAAATAATGCTAAACTTCTCTCAGTTATACGACTGCTTCTCTCACTTATACGACGCTTTAAAAAGTTCAGGTGATTTTACATTTCTTACGCTAGAATTAATTTTTATAATCTTTAAAGTACAAATCATTCACGTTTTCTTTCATTTATCCTTTCATTATTGTTAAAGTGTTTATGAATAATGAATGACATTTCTTATCTACCGTTGTATGTTATGAAATCTATGCCGGGAAGGTGATTGTATGGAATTCTCTTGTGTCTGCCATTTAACAAAAGCCAAATGACCTCCTGCAGATCACGTCTCTGTATGGCACTGGGTAAGCAATCAGGGTTTTTGCAAAATGCACTTTCCTGGAAAAATGTAACAGCTTTTAGGAATGAGATTGTTTTAAGAAAAATAGACTTTTATTTTAAACTTAACAAATCAAAAATAACAGTTCTTGAACATCACTAGGAAAAAATACTAAAGCGAGAACATATCGGAAACACATTCCAAGCTAGAAACCTGACAAAAGACCTATGCACATGCACATACAGCCCGCAGAGCGAAGGGGGGAAAACGCATACCTCGCAGCAAATCGCTACAAGCTTCCGTACTAGACGCGAGAAAGGTTATTCATTTCGCTGTAATTTTTTCAGTTTGCTGCATGTCGATACCTAAACTGAAAATGTCAAAACATAAAGCATTAAGCATACAATTCAAAGTTGAAACCATTAAAATAAAAATGGCAATATTAATGCATCAAAAAATGTCGATTCAAAGAGATCTAGGATGCAATGTGGCAGATTTTAAAAATTGAAATCAGCATTAATCGCGTGGTATAACCAAATGCGAGCTTCAAATTTACCGATAGATGGTGTGATTTTAAAAGAAAAGGCTTGCGCTCTTGCTGAGAAGTATGGAATCGAGAATTTTTCAGCGTCTTGGGGTGGCTCGAGAAGCTGAAAAAAAGACATCAACTTTTACATCATCGCATCACAGGAGAAAGCGCATGTGTTAGTGAAAATGATGTTAGACTACGGTTGCAAAACCTACCTATGTTAATTAAGGATTAAGGGACCTAAAGACATTTTTAACTGTGATGAAACAGACTGTTTTTCAAGCTGATACCAGATTACCATTATCATACAAAGAAGAACCATATCACGGGACCAGAAAAAGTAAAGAAAGATTAACTATCCTTTTTTGCACAAATAGTGATGGTTCAGAAAAAATAGAACCTTTAGTAATAGGAAAATCAAGAGCCATGTGGCTACAGATCTTCAAAAAAAAAGCATGGATGACATCAGAGATGTTCACTGATTTTTTAAAAGAGATGGATGATAAATTTAAAAAACAACAAAGAAAGGTTTTACTTCTAATGGATCATGTCCATCACATCCTGATGTAAAAGATCTACCATTTCTGCAACAAATTAACGTTTAAAATTTTGCCAGCAAATTCTATAAGCAGATTACAGCCATAAGATTTAGGGATTAAAAAGAATTTCAAAATAAACTACAGAAGGAGTTTGATTCGTCGTTTTATTTTTGATCGGGAAAACAAAAAGGAAGCTAAATCAATTTACATTTTAGATGCTATGCATTTTACAGCATCTGCATGGGAAAATGTGACATCGCAGACAATTAAGAATTGTTTTAGGAAATGCAGTTTTCCACAAGATCAAACTGCTAGTTCAACAAATGAACCTGATAGTGAGAGCGTATGGGATCCTTTAATAACGAAGACTCGGATGAAATGATTATGAATGAAGGTATTAATTTCAAAGGTTATGTAGATCGTGATGATAAACAACTTCTGTTAGAACTGAGAACTGCTGAAGAAATCTTTGAGGATATTAATAATGAAAACGTGAGCAAGGGGGATGACGAAGATGAGAGCAATGTTCCTGCTGTTGTAAATTTTTCAAAAGTAAGTACTGCTTTAAATAAATTAAAGAATTATGTCCATCAAAATGATTATTCCCAAACTAGCTTAAAGCTTTATTAGACTTAGAAAAAGACATTTTCTCTTTTCATCTACGATAGAGACAAACTAATACCACCTCATTTTTTGAGAAAATCTGATCTGTAAATCTTTAAATTAAACATAGGGGTAAATGAGCTATATTGTGAAATTTTTTAATATATTTTATATTTAATTTTTTAATACATTTTTCAAATTTTGTTAAAATATGTTCTTAGTACTCAAAACGTATCGTTTTTAGTATAGGTAAAATAATTAATGTCTATAAAATTTGAAACTTGTATAATAAGACGGTCTCTCACTTATACGACTCTCTCAGTTATGCGACTTTTTTCTACGGTCCCTTGAAAGTCGTATAAGTGAGAGGTCACTGTAGTTATAAATATGCAAAAAAAAAAAAAAAAAAAAAAAAAAAAAAGGTTTTTACAGCGTCCATTTTCTTCAACTGATTCAGTGTTACAATCTTTAAATTCATCTTTAGCTGCATTCATAATTATATAAATACGTCGTAGCACCTATAGTAGTCATTTGGTCCATCTGTCTGTCCATATGTAACAGAGCAAAAATACCCAACCGAATGGTCTGAAATTTTAAATATACCAGGTGTCCCAAAAAGGACTGACTGATTTTAAAATTCAATAACTTCCAAACGGTGACAGATATTAAAAAAATTCTTGCAGGAGGGTTATGCATAAAGTCAAAAGTTTTTTTACAGTGATTTTCGATTTTAGTTCGAATTACAAACAATAGATGGCGCTGCGATCAATAGAGGCTAAATTCAGGCTCGATTTTTGGTACTTCGTGGCCCGGATAATACATTTCCATCTCCTTGTTCTGCATAGAACAACAGAAAGGACCAAAAATCGAGCCTGTATTTAGCGACTATTGCTTACAGCACCATCTATTGTTTGTAATTCGAACTAAAATCGAACATCACTGTAATAAAACTTTTGACTTTATGCATAACCCTCCTGCAAGAATTTTTTTAATGTCTGTCACCGTTTGGAAGTTATTGAATTTTAAAATCAGTCAGTCCTTTTTGGGACACCCGGTATAATTGCTGCAAAATTTTGTAGAGTCATTTCAAATTTCATGAAAATCGGATGTATAGTTTACAGGGACAATCAAAAGTTTTTAATTACATTACGGCCAAAGGAAAAAAATTATTTAAAGTGCATTTTAATGACGTTACAGCCTTTCGGATAGAATGAAAATGGTATGCACTTATGAAGTGCACTAAAATATACATTCAGTACAATATATGGTGCAAAAAATATTTATAAAACTAGTTATAGTACAATCGCATCTCGTTTGCCACATTTGATGTGCAATTTCTAACTTGTTCTCTGTGTTTTTTCAAAATATCACTATGTTCAAAATACTAAAACTTTAAGGTAACTAGGTGGCATAGCAACTCGATGTGTTGCATTTAAATTGAGATTTTATGATTTTTTTTTTCTTTTGAAAATCTAAATCTAGTTTTATAATATATGTAGGGAAAAAAACCCATAATATTAATTTGATTAATAACTAAATTTGAAGTAATAAACCATATTACAATACAGGTTAAAAATTTATTCAATAAAAACGACCATTTTCAACGCTTCATTAAAAAAAAAAAAAAAAAAAAAAAAAAAAAATCGCCTTCTTTTAAGATTTAACTTTTTATTTCTGTGCTAGTGACATGGAAATGAAATCACTTTGATGAAATTGTACAAATATGACGTCATTTGGACAAACTCATCGAGAAACATTTTCGATTTATGAATTAAAATAAATGCATACAAAATGATATTTTTCCACTCAGTCATTCCACTTTTAGTGGCCTTGTGAAAATTAATAGTCGTCTTAAGAGATAATTAGTTGAAAATTAATATTTTTTTTAACACCCGATATGATATTTCTTTCAGGCAACAATTAGTGTTGTTCCTAAAAAATAACATTCCGTTACATAAGCCAGCCATAAAATGAAGCTGATGTATCATTGTACAGTTGAATACTGATAATATCTACTGCAATTTTTTTAACTTCTAAACATCACACTTTTTTTTTTTTTTTACACCTTCATATAGCGGGGAGAAAAAAAAGTACTTTTGAATGCAATTTGTTTGAAAACTGCATCTCATTTTTGAGATAATTTTTTTGTAGTTTTCAAAGCCAGTTCTGTAATGGTGACAACTGAAGTACTCCATTTCTGTAGAAAGTAAAGAGAAAATAGTAGATTACTATCTATATCTTTTTGTTGCAATTTTCGCATAATAACTGAAAAAAAAAAAAAAAAAAAAAAAAAAAAAAAAATCGTAATTAAAATATAAGCTATGCCAAGAATATTGTCTGCTATAAAAATGTATTTTAAAATATTATATATTGACTTTTTTTCTCCACAATTTACTTAATTCCTATCAAAAAGTTGAAAGAAGGCAATTTTATTAATCCATGTGTAAAAACATTTTCTGAATTTTGAAAAAATATAAGTGAATGATTTCTGATAAAACATGGAGCTATTATAAACTACATTTAATTTTCAGTATCCATATTATTATTGTTACAAACAAATGAAGGCTTATGAATCATACCAGATTTTTTTTTTTTTTCTTGATTTTCTTGAATGACGATATCGCTTTTTGCTGGGTTTGTGTATTATTATTCGATAGTGACGTCACATGCATACTTTTCTATAGACTTTGTTTAAGACTGGATCGTAAATGTATAATTTTTAAGCGGATGCAAATGATGTCATTTTATATAAAATTAAAGCGTGTATTTTAAGTCTTAAAACTGAAATATGTTTTGTACTATCTATATTTATTTATATATATTTTTTTCTTTCACCAAGGGCGACACTAAATTCTGAAAAAACAGAATTCATGTTTTCCAGTCCTTAAATTCATGCAGCCTACATATAGGGCAATAATTCTCTAGTTTTGCGTAGGAGTTTATAAATGTTTTTGTTCAGACTCCTTGGTTGAATAATAATAATTAAAAAAACTACGATCTAACATGTATAGAAGACCATTTGTCGACAGACGATTTCTTCATATTTAGAATAAGCTGACTCATGGAGATGACAATGATTAAATTTAAGTTTTATTCAAACTTTTTTCCTCTTTTTTTTTTTCTGTAACCCTTATTTTGAATTATTTTTTCATTTATTTCAAAGCAAAGGGATTAATTTTAGGATTTTTTTTTTTTTTCTATTTTGATTATGATTATATAGATTATATCTTATTGATGTTTTTATCACTCATTTAAAAGTGTTAAAGACTCTTAATCAGTAAAATGATACAGTTTAAAAACAAATTAAATTACTTAAAAGTACGTTTCTTCTTATATTTGACGGTGTAAAATTAAAATTGTTTTACTGCATATGTATATGTTAAATTTATGTTTTCTTTTTTATTTGATCTGTTTATTTATTAAGTTTTAATTTCGTTATGGAATATTAGCGGGAGACAAATGCAGAATTATATATTGTTTTAAGTGTGAATAGGTTACTATTATTCTTCCGTAATAGAGCCTGTAGGCGAAAGAGATAGATTTAAAAAATTCATGCTTGAAAAATATTTAAAATGCCATAAAAGAAATGAGTAAATTACAATACACATTTCAAACAAACTTCATTTGAAAGAACATTTTTTTTCCTATACGACAGTGTAAAATTTGAAATTGTTCGATTACATGGATGTTAAATTTATGTTTTATTTATTTATTTACGTATTAAGTTTTAATTTTGTCATTGAATATTAGTCGGAGACAAAAGTTGGACTCCTTATAATATTTTTAGTGTAAAGGAGTTATTATTCTTCCATAATTAATAGAGCCTGCACCGATGGAGACAGATTTTTAAAAAAATGCATGCTTAAAAAATATTTAAAAAGCCATGAAAAGTGAGTGAATTGCAATACAGGTTTCAAACAAACTTCATTTGAAAGTACAATTTTTTCCCTATACGATGGTATAAAAATTAAAAATGTGTGATGTTTCGAAGTTAAAAAATTGCAGTAGCAAAAATTGAAAAAGCGAAATTTTATCGTGAAGTGTTGCCAATCGCAGAATGACATCAGTGTTACACACAGATACGTTTGCCCTTTATAATATAGATAGACAATACCTCTTAGACCAGCACACACGCACACATATAAAACTAGAGCAAAATATAAATATTTGTAGAAAAGCGGTTTCGAAAATTTCCTTCATTTTATTTTTTAAATTAAAATTTTAAAATCATTGTCTATTTTTTGATAAAATCATTTAATAGGCCCAAAAAGATATTCTAAGATACTTAAATTAAAAGGATCATTAAAACATACGTAGAAGAATATTCTATTGGACAAAATCTTACCTAACATATTTGGAGGTGGAGGAATCATTACTCCAGCTGGTTTTGGAGTATTGGGAGCAAACTGTCCAGATTGTATTTTCCCTGCTTTGAACGCAGCAGCTGTAAAGAGAGGAAATAAATTTTTAGGTCAAGTTACATAAAATTTTAAGACAAGTTTTCATTTCAAAAAAATGGTTCGATTCTTCTAAGATGATTAATTAATTTTAAAAGATTATTTTTTAGGATTTTAAGATAAATTACTGAACAAAAACATGGAATTTTACAATTATAAATATCATACTTATTGAAAAATTAAGTTATTGGAAGAAAATTGAGTAATTTGACAGAAATAGTTAATATTTTATAAAAAATGCAAATGAAACATCTCAATTTCCACCATGTGCAAAAATACTTAAAAGATGACAAAAAAGATGTTAAATTACTTTAATACTTCTTAATACTTTCAACTATAAACATAGCATTCATCAGAGAATACAAAAATACCGTTATTAGCATCTTATTTTCAAATTTCACGTAGTAAAAAGACACTAATAACAGTATTTTTGTATTCTCTAACGAAGGCTATGTTTATAGTTGAAAGTACTAAGTATTAAAGTAATTTAACATCTTTTAAGTATTTTTGCACAAAGTGTAGTTTTAACTTTTTAAAGATGAATTTAGCATTTATTTATTAAATTTGCTGATCTCAACTTCCTTTATATATAGGGTACATATGAAAGAGTATTCTTCAAAATAAAATCTATGATAATTTAAAAATAAAGTAATAAGGAGATTATAAAATCTGATATTTTCCCAAAATTTTCAAATAAAAACATTCATCATCATCAACCGTTTTCAATCCACTGCTGGAAGTAGGTCTCCCCCTGATTTTTCTATTGTTTCCTGTCATGCGCTGCAGACATTCAATTAACACTGGCTACTTTTCTGGTTTCGTCACTGCATCTTACTTGAGGTCGTCTTCTTGGTCGTTTTATCTCTCTGGGATACCACTGTAGGGTATTTGTGCTCCATCTATTGTCTTGTCTTCTTGCAATGTGCCCAGCCCATTTCCATTTTAGACGTTTAATTCTCTCAATGATGTCAAAAATCCAGGTTATTCTCTTTTTGTCTCTTCTAGTTATGCCTAGCATACATCTTTCCATACTTCGCTGTGTTGTTTGTAATCTTTGCACCATCCGTTTCGCTAGCGCCCATGTTTCTGCTCCCAGGGCCATTGCTAAGATTTCTTATTGGTAGGGGAGTGGACCTTAAATTGCCAAGTCAAATTTCAGTACTTGCCAACTAGTTTTATAATTTTGCCATTACCACAATTATAAAATGTAGTATAGCTCTTATTTATGAAAAATTTAATAATATTCCCAATTTGTAACTTTTGCCAAATCTATCAGAAATAGAAAGCGTATTATAGTTTTTATTAAAGTTTTAAAAAAATTTGCCAACTAAATTTATTAATTTGCTAAGAGCAAAATCATTCACAAACTTTTTTGGGGGAGGAGTCCTCCCCCCCCCCCCCCCTCTTAGCAAAGACCCTGTCTGCTCCATAAGTTAGTGTGCAGGGCAAAACACATTGGTTAAAAAACTTTATTTTCAAACAAAGAGGCATGTTACTCTTCAGAATAATATTGTTCTTCCCAAAAACACTCCACCCATTTCTTATTCTTCTATTAATTTCATTCATGATACTGTTATCAGATGATATTTCCTGTCCAAGGTACACATAACTTTTCACTTCTTTAATCTCGGTGTTGTTGTAAACTATTTTTATTTTTGATGCAAATGAATTGAACATTACCTTAATCTTTTCCAAATTTATTTTTAATCCCACCTTAATGCTAGCTTCTGCCAAATCTCTTAGCATATTTTGCAATTCTTCAGGGCTATTACTGAAAATTAAAATGCTGTCAGCAAAACAGAGATGACTCAAATACTCCCCATTTATTGTAATTCTCTTTGTTCTATTGCTTTTTCCAATCCAGCTTCTTGAAAATATTTTCTAAGACAGCAGTAAAAAGCTTAGGCGACATGATACCTCCTTGTCTTACCCCTCTTCCAAGCTTGACTCTAGGACTGGGCGATATTAGGATTTCTACATCGCGATGCATCACTGAGGCTAAACCGCGATGTTGCGATGCATCACGATGTTAGACTAGGTGTGGACCTTGTGATTAAACTATTGTTTTATTACAAAAAAAAAATTATGGCAAGTCATAATAGTTTTCTTTTAATACCTAAACTTCAAAATCCAACTGGGGAATACATATATATATTTTAACCAAGAAATTTTTAAAAAGTAGTAGTGAAGGGGGATGTACTTATCACTGTATGTGTCCATGATTCAACTGATAACATGAAAAGTGACCACCCCCCTTATTTTTTTCAAATAATTATTCTTCAAAACTCCAGATTTCTAAGTGATGGTGAATTTCGGGAGTGGCCTGTGTGGAAAATTTCCTCCTTAGAGCATTAAATTGTCTTTGATTTGCGAATTGATGCTTGGTAATATATTAAAACTGAAAATTGCTCCCTTCCCCCCCCCCCCATATTTAAGATTTAAAAGCTTTAATTGTATATAAAAAAAAATAATCATAAATGTAAAGGATGTAAAAGGATTATCATATAACAACTTTAAATTTTGTTCAGAAAGCAAAAATGTGGATAAGAATATTATGTGTTTGATTTACAAAAACATTCAAACTAAATCCATAAAAAAGCAGCATTCCTTTATAATTAAAAAATAATAGAAATTAATATAAACTTCAAATTAATTACAAAATAAAAATTCAGAAGAGAAGGTCTCTTACTCCTACCAGCACTTAAGAATTAAAAAATTTGCAAGTTGATACTCCTTCCTTTTTATACAAGAAAATTTCCTGCAAAATACTCAATATTGAGGCATTGAGGTACTCAATATTGAATTAAATATTGAGGTAAGTCTGCTAATAATTCATTTCATAATATTTAAAAAAATCACAAAATTATAGTAAAATTTATAGATCTATATGTTTTGGTTTGAGAAAACATATATGTATAAGTAAAATAATAATTAATCTGATGGACGTAAAAGGATTATCACAGTTACTTTTTTACAAATTACAAATAAATAAAATTAAAGTAAAATGTATACACTGAGATGTTTAGGATAGAAAAAATATATTTGTACATAAAGAATAATCAATACTTTAAAGGAAGCAAAAAGATTGCCATATAGTCACATCTTGAAAAAAAGATCTTGTTTAAAAAGAAAACACAACAATCAAGCATAAAATTACTTATCACTTATCCTAGCACTCTCAGCCCTCTTTAAACTCAAATGCCAAATACTTTGCATACTGATCCCTTTCTCCCTCCTCATCAGAATTTTTTTTCAAAATACCATGTACAAAAGTAATGAAATTTAGTGGAGTCTTAAAGAAGGGAAGGGTTGTAAAGGGGGAAGGGAAACTATAAAATTAGAGTGCACTTTATATCTTTAGATATTTAAGATTTAAAATATTAAATGTACAAAAAGAAATATTCACTAATTTAAAGGATGTAAAAAGATTATAAATACTTCCAGTTTCTTAAATTAAAATATAAAGTTCAATAAAATTAGAATAAAATTTATATATTTTGATTTTAAAGATTGAAAAAATATATGTGTACATTAGAAAAAATCATTAATGTAAAGGATGTAAAATGATTGTCATATGATCTGATTACACCTAAATAAGATTTTGTAATGTGTTTATAAAGCAAATACTCAAATAATATTGAAGGGTTGTAAATTACAAAAACATTAAATCTTAATCATCAAAATGAACATCAAGTATTAAGTTACATTCTAAAACAGATTTACAAATCTAAGAATATTTATTTCAAATTAATTAAAAATACAATAGATCCTACAGTTTAAGAAAAAAGTTTTAAAGAAGTAATTTTAAATATTTAATAGAAAGACATTATCAATCTTTGATATTAATAAAATACTTTGTAGTTAATTAATAAAACTAAATTCAGTCTTAATTGATTTAAAACTAATATGAAGTAGTTTTGAATAAATAATTAAGAATAACACAATAATTCTGATTTTCTTAAAATATGTTAAAATATCATTAAAAATAAACTAAAATAAAAGTTCCTTATTAAAGATAAATTGATTTAAAAAAAATTAAAATGGATCATCATACCAAAATAAACAAAAGAAAGAATCAACCCTTCTTTTCTTGTGGACACAAGAAAAACCAGCTGTCACTAGGCCATCACAGGCCATATTTTCTTTTCAAATAAACATCAACATCGTTAAGTTATACCTTGCGTTATACTACTCACTGTTCATCATACAGCTGGTATCGATGTCTCTGCCTGCTATTGTTCATTCACTTCTTGAATGGGGAGAGAAACCGATGCATGTTTATTCAGGATGGGAAGAGAAACGAAACCGATGTGTGGTTATTCACGAAACCTATGTGTGTTCATTCACCAAACCAATGTGTGTTTATTCACGATGGGAAAAGAAAGGGATGGGGAGGAAAAATCTGGTTTTATGCTGAGGAAGAAACTCGTCACCGATGTAATTTGATGCATCGGTACGGCTGTAAAAGGATTATAACATGGTTACCTTCTTTCTACAAATTACCAGATACAAAGGACTAAAATGTAATGTACTTGCCTTTAGGAAATATTTCCCTTTTATGAAGTTAAAAAAAAAAAAAAAAAAAAAAAAAAATCAATAAAATTAGGTTAAAAATTTTATACTGATAATAATCATTTTTTTAAAGGATGTAAAAAGATTTTCACATCTTAAAAAAGGACTTCATGGAAAAGAAATATGTGGATTAACTCTTAACAATCAAGTATTAAATTTTATAAAAGATTATTCTTAGATTTATAACTAGTTTCTTATTCATTCCAGTTCAATGCAAAAATTGAAAATTCAAGGAAGGGGACCCCCCCACCCATTTTGGGGGGAGGGGGGGTGAAACCAATAAAATTGCAGTACATTTTATATCTTAAGCTGTTTAAGATATAAATTTTTAAATGTGCAATATGAAATAATCATTAGTTTAAAGGATGTAAAAAGATTATAAACACTTCCATTTTATTTTAGTTTAAAAATAAAACTCAACTAATACAAAAATTGAAGACTTAAGGAGAGGGTAGGCAAATTTCTCCTCTCCTGGCACTCTCTCTCTCCTTAATTTAAATCAGTGAACCGGTTTCATTCCAAACGATCGCCGATTTTCTGCGCATGCACATTTACTTCCCATGAATGTGGAAGTTGATTTTCGTGAACCGGCAATCATGGGTTTCAGTTATGTTTCCACATCGGTCAGAACCGATGTCTGGAGATCGGAACCGATGTCTGGAGATTGGCGAGATGCATTGCAAAACTGAAGCACCGATGACGACTTAAATCATTTGTAAATTGCCCCTGCCTTTTTTATAAGAGAGAGTCTGCAAAATAACCAATATTAAGGCACAGAAATGTTGTGAAAAATTGCAAGTACTCCATTTCATAAAATTAAAAAATCCATAAAATTATAATAAAATTTATAGATCAACATTTTTAAGATTGTGAAAACATAAATGTATTTAGAAAATAATAATTAAAATAAAGGATGTAAAAGGATTATAACATGGTCACCTTCTTTCTACAAATTGCCAAATACTAAGACACTGAAATGTAATATGCTTGCCTTTAGGAAATATTTCCCTTTTATGAAGTAAAAATAAAAGAAAATCAATAAAATTAGATTAAAATTTATATACTGGTATGTTTAAGATTGTGAAAATATAAGTGTATTTAGAAAATAATAATTGAAATAAAGGATGTAAAAGGATTATAACATGATTACCTTCTTTCTACAAATTGCCAAATACTAAGGCACTGAAATGTAATGTGCTTGCCTTTAGGAAATATTTCCCTTTTATGAAGTAAAAATAAAAGAAAATCAATAAAATTAGATTAAAATTTATATACTGGTATGTTTAAGATTGAAAAAATATACATGTTTGTAGAAAATAATCATTTTTTTAAAGGATCTAAAAAATATTTTCACATCTTAAAAAAGGACTCAGTTTAGAAAAGAAATACTGGGATTAATTCTTAGCAATCAAGTATTAAATTTTAAAAAAGATTAAGAAACTAGTTACAAATCCAAGAATATTCATTTCAGATTAATAAAAAATTGAAAATTCTAGGAAGGGGAGCCCCCCCCCCCCCCCCCCCCACAAAAAAAAAAAAAATCTTTCTCTTAAATTGAATGTTAAATAATTTGCAAACTGGTTTTTCCCTGAATTGGTTCTGCAAAATAAAGGATATTAAAGACATGAAATGTCGTGGACATTTGTAATTTTTTCCATTTACAAGGGGGGGGGGGGGGTGAAACCAATAAAATTGCTATAGATTGTACATCTTTAGCTGTTTAAGATATAAAATATTAAAAGTGCAATAAGAAATAATCATTAATTTAAAGGATGTAAAAGGATTATAAATACCTCCATTTTATTTTAATAAAAAAATAAAAATCAATAAAATAAGAGTAAAATTTCTATATTTACATTTTTAAGATTGAAAAAATATATAAGCACCTAATAAATAAAAATTAATTAAAAGGATGTAAAAGGATTGTCATATGGTCACACCGTATGGGAATTAACACGAAATTTGATTTCAATTGATTAAAAGTAATGAGGAATATTTTTAAAATAAATAACTAGAAATATAATAATTAAGATGTTATCAAAATATAGTGCAACATCATTGAAAAATAAGCTGAAATAACAGTTCCTTAATAAAGTAATAAAGTAATTTAAAAAAAAAAACAAATGGATGCAAATGGATTATAACACTAAGAAACATTTCTTACTAAAACTTACTGCATCAATTGTTGCTATTTGTTATATTAATTGATTGACTACAATAGTTTTGCTATAATACACATTAAATAAAAAAACACAGAAAATGACTCATCTTATCAAAGTAAACAAATAAACTAATCCTCTTTTCCTGTCAGTAAGAGATGAAAAATCAGCTGACTCTAAATGTTATAGCACATGTTCAGAGTCAGAGTAATGTGGCTTAGGGAAAATGTATCTTTGGCATCATAGTATTTTTTCAAATGAACTTCATGGTACTATTCATACAGCTAGAAAAACAGGATTGAAAATATGAAGCATGCAGCGATTTGTAATTGGTATCAATTTTGGATTATGTTGTTTATCTGCTTCGATGATTGAAGGAGAAACCAGTCTCTCCTTACTCTGCCATCAGTTTTGCACATAATCGATATCTAGCTATGCACGAGTTGTTTATTCACATCGGATGCGAAACCAGATTTCCCTGTACTGTCCCATTCATTTGTGATCCCGGTGTGATGCATCGTATGACTGCGATGCATCGTATGACTGTGATGCATCGTATGTATGCGATGCATCGCTAATTCAAAGATCAGGAAATCGGTTTGACGATTTATGATTTACATCGATATCTCGCGATGTATCGATGCATCGCCCAGTACTACTTGACTCTCACTCTTCCTTTGTCCAAACAGTTGGTTGCTGTTGTTTTCTTGTACATCTTCTTTGTGATATTGATGTAAAGTTTATCTATACCAATGTCCTCCAGAGATTCTACTACTGCTGATCTGTAGACTGAATCAAATGCTTTTTCATAATCAATAAAGGCAAGGCAGAGAGGTAAATTATATTCCTTATGTTTTTCTATGAGTTCCCTTACAGATCTAAGTATGATCCATTGTGCTAAATTCACTTCGGGTTGGGTTGGGTTGATTTTTGACGGCCAATTATCTACTCAAGGGATATAAGACCAGGGGAGAGTGCCCTTCATGGGGGTCTTTCTAAGGGAACCTAACCCATATTTATGCATGGAAGTCCATGGTTCGAAGAAAACCACGAAAACTCCGAATGATTAGGCCAACGGGCACGATTGGGTTTGGACCCAGCACATCCCATCTACCAGTTTTGAGAGCAGAACCTCTCGGCCACTTGTGGGGCTAAATTCACTTTGCAATCATGCTTGTTCTCTAACTTGAGCTAAGTCCACAGCTAATTCAAGTCTTGTCGTTAAAATTTTGGTGAAAATTTTATAAATCACTGACAGTAAGCTGATTGGACGATATGTTTTAATGTTTTCCTTCTCCCCTTTCTTGGAAACAGGGTTGGCATTTTTGCCAGGACAGGAAAAAACCAGGGCAAAAATGGAAAAAACCGGCAAAAATGGCAAATTCTTATTTGTTTTTAATCTATAAAACTAATGAGGATAATAATGATAGAAACAATTAAATTTAATAACATATCATTTAATATTTTTAATTAATTTGCTAATTAATAAATATAATTAAATATTTTTACATATTTTAAATCTTTATAAAATAGGTGGGATTCAGTGTAATACTTTGGAATTTAAGAACCAAATTAAAAATCGGATATCTAATTTTTTTTTTTTTTTCTTAAGTAAAGTATTTTGTCAGCCATAAATATTTTTTTAATTATCAAAAGGTTTTATATAACTTTGCTACTTTTGTTTTATGTAATGAGTCTTAAAAATATGTAAATATTTAAGTCTTGGGTACTAATTTATAATTATTTATCTGATCAAACTAGTATGTTACAGATAAAAAGTAAATTAAATTTAAAATTCTATATAGAAAAAACTCTTATGTCTTGCTAGGAAACTAGAATTTTTTCCTCCCTCTTACACTTGACAATCACAAGACAGATAACAAAATACTAGAGTATTGCACCTTACTTTGTAGTTGGTCAACGGAAAAGTAAGCCTGCAGGTACACAGTAGGGTGGTTCAAAAAAAAATTTTTCGAGGTAAAGACCAAGACACCCCCTACTTTTTTTACATTTATCCATAGTATCATACTCCTAAAATTGTAGCTGTTTACACACCTACAGGAAGATGGTGCTCAATGACCCTTCATTTTGACACTTTTTGGTAATTTTACGCAATTTTATAGTTTTAGATTGATGATATGTGTTTAAAATACATAATTTTTAAACAAAAGCTGATCGTTTTAAGCTTTTATAATTCCTAATAAATAATAAAAAGTTTAGTTGAATTATTTAGCAACAGTTTTTCTATCTAATGCATCTGGCAACATTGCAATACTTCTGACACAAGAAGCCGCCATTTTGTAAGCAAGAGCCCTTTTTTATATTGCCCATGGTGATGCTTTGATTCTAATAAAAATAATAGTAGATTGTGATTTCCTTATAGATCAACGGGATAAACGTAAAATGTATTTGGGTAATGAAGATAGAGAATTTATTAAAAAAAGCAAGAGAGAATTTTTAACAGAAAAAAACAGGAAGAACGGCGAAAAGAAAAAAAATCATAGGTTTTGAAATTTCAACAGCTGTTTATGTTTATTCGATGGCTGATTCAGAAAACTCAGAGTCTCCTTCGCAATCAGATGTTGATGATATTTTTCTGAATATAAAAAAAGACCGTATTTACAATCTTGAAAAGAAACAAGATGTGTCTAAATACAACTGTTCACATCTCATGTTAGTGGGGTTTTAGATCGTAACAAGACATCTGATCGTGAAGATCTGCATTTGATTGTTCCAATTGTATAAGCTCTAGGGTATGATCTTTGCGCACTTCCTCTTTCAAGAAGCACCATACAACGATTAAGAAAAAAAACTTATGTCTTGGATTAGGAAAGGTTTTTTTCACTTGCCAGTACTTGTTTCAGGAGCTGGCATTGAAAAGCTCTTTGGAAGTTCAGTGGTGGTGAAACAGCAGAATTCGATTTTTAAACTTTTACACGAGTTGTGTGAAGAGAAAAACATTCAAGGTTTATGTTTTGACACTACGAGTGTAAACACTGGTTATGTAAAAAAGTATGCATTTGTTTGGGGGAAAAAATGGCCGGTAACTATTGGGGTTAGCCTGCTGACACTGTGTGATGGAATTAATCTTGGCAAAGGCGTTTAGCTTGTGCCTTGGATCATCCAGTTTAACAGAAATTCCACTCTTCAACAGATTTAAGAATCTTTGGCAAGGAATTGTACAAACAAATTTTCCGGTACAGAATTGAAAAAACAAATGCACTAGATTTTAAAAATTCAACCATTGCCTGTCTTATCTGTAGGTAAATCTGTGGTCATTAGAGATGATTGAGTTGGCACTTGCTATTTTGGGAAATCTACCATAGAAAAGCCATTGGAGAACACCAGGTGCTATTCATCATACTCGGTGGATAGCTAAACTCCTATGCGGTTTCAAAATCTTCAAAATTCGAGATTATCCAGAACTTTTCCATCTAACTAAGAGGGAAGAAATGCAGCTCCATGATTTGTGCAGTTCAGTACTCTTCTATACAGCAAAGCATGGATAGAATCTCCACTTGCAGCTGAAGCTCCTGTAATTGACTTGCAATTATGGAAACACCTGAGA
The DNA here is from genome assembly GCA_963932465.1 of Maratus speciosus. Classification (NCBI taxonomy): domain Eukaryota; kingdom Metazoa; phylum Arthropoda; class Arachnida; order Araneae; family Salticidae; genus Maratus; species Maratus speciosus. The sequence continues at coordinate 429,452,843 of OZ010797.1, read as the reverse complement.
AAATATGAGACTATTGTTCTGAGGTTGGACTAGGAGCAAGGAAAGTCTTAGAAAATCATATGTGGTACCTTTCAGATGAATTGGTTGGTCTTGCCGTATTTTCAGACACAGTACCAACAAAAGAGAAAGCAAAAACTATTGCAGGAATGAACAATCCAAAATGTAAGAGGGCAATCAAATCAATGGCGGATCTAAGGGGGGGGCGAAGGGGCGATCGCCCCCCCTTGGGCCAATAAAGGGTTTGTAAAACGACATTATACATCCTCACAGGAAATAAATTGGGGCGGAGCTCGAGTCCGGTGCGACCCGGGTCGGGTCGCACCACTTTAAATCCACGAGACTCAGACTGGGTCAGGTCTTTTCTCTTTTAGAGTCGGGTCGTGCCCTGATCTTAATTTTTTCTGCAGATTCGTGTCTGGCCGGACTTCTTTTTCCTCGAGATCGAGCCTGGCCTGGATTTCATTTTTCCTAGAGGTCTGCAATGGCCAAAATTTCCACGTCGGGGCTCGGCCCGGAATAAAAGCTAAACATTCGGTCCGTGTCAGCCCGTATGATAAGCATTATTGGCCCGACCACGACCCATGCACTCCTCTAAATTCTTCCTCCCGAGCCCAAGTTGGTCCGACCGACCCGGGTCGCGCCAGTTTAAATCCACGAGACTCGGGCTGGGTCAGATCTTTTCTCTTTCAGAACCGGGTAGTGCCCTGATCTTAATTTTTTTTTGCAGATTCGCGTCGAGTCAGACTTCTTTTTCATCCAGATCGAGCCTGGCCTGTATTTCATTTTTCCTAGAGGTCTGCAATGGCCAAAATTTCCAGGTCGGGGCTCGGCCCGGAATAAAAGCTAAACATTCGGTCCATGTCAGCCCGTATGATAAGCATTATTGGCCCGACCACGACCCGTGCACTACTCTAAATTCTTCCTCCCGAGCCCAAGTTGGCTCGACCCGACCCAGGTCGCGTCAGTTTAAATCCACGAGACTCGGGCTGGGTCAGGTCTTTTCTCTTTCAGAACCGGGACATGCCCTGATCTTAATTTTTTCTGCAGATTCGGGTCGGGTCAGACTTCTTTTTCCTCCAGATCGAGCCTGGCCTGGATTTCATTTTTCCTAGAGGTCTGCAATGGCCAAAATTTCCAGGTCGGGGCTCGGCCCGGAATAAAAGCTAAACATTCGGTCCGTGTCAGCCCGTATGATAAGCATTATTGGCCCGACCACGACCCGTGCACTACTCTAAATTCTTCCTCCCGAGCCCAAGTTGGCTCGACCCGACCCGGGTCGCGTCAGTTTAAATCCACGAGACTCGGGCTGGGTCAGGTCTTTTCTCTTTCAGAACCGGGACATGCCCTGATCTTAATTTTTTCTGCAGATTCGGGTCGGGTCAGACTTCTTTTTCCTCCAGATCGAGCCTGGCCTGGATTTCATTTTTCCTAGAGGTCTGCAATGGCCAAAATTTCCAGGTCGGGGCTCGGCCCGGAATAAAAGCTAAACATTCGGTCCGTGTCAGCCGGTATGATAAGCATTATTGGCCCGACCACGACCCGTGCACTCCTCTAAATTCTTCCTCTCGAGCCCAAGTTGGTCCGACCGACCCGGGTTGCGCCAGTTTAAATCCACGAGACTCGGGCTGGGTCAGATCTTTTCTCTTTCAGAACCGGGTAGTGCCCTGATCTTAATTTTTTTTTGCAGATTCGCGTCGAGTCAGACTTCTTTTTAATCCAGATCGAGCCTGACCTGTATTTCATTTTTCCTAGAGGTCTGCAATGGCCAAAATTTCCAGGTCGGGGCTCGGCCCGGAATAAAAGCTAAACATTTGGTCTGTGTCAGCCCGTATGATAAGCATTATTGGCCCGACCCGACCCGGGTCGCATCAGTTTAAATCCACGAGACTCGGGCTGGGTCAGGTCTTTTCTCTTTCAGAACCGGGACATGCCCTGATCTTAATTTTTTCTGCAGATTCGGGTCGGGTCAGACTTCTTTTTCCTCCAGATCGAGCCTGGCCTGGATTTCATTTTTCCTAGAGGTCTGCAATGGCCAAAATTTCCAGGTCGGGGCTCGGCCCGGAATAAAAGCTAAACATTCGGTCCGTGTCAGCCCGTATGATAAGCATTATTGGCCCGACCACGACCCGTGCACTCCTTTAAATTCTTCCTCTCGAGCCCAAGTTGGTCCGACCGACCCGGGTCGCGCCAGTTTAAATCCACGAGACTCGGGCTTGGTCAGATCTTTTCTCTTTCAGGACCGGGACGTGCCCTGATCTTAATTTTTTCTGCAGATTCGGGTCGGGTCAGACTTCTTTTTCCTCCAGATCGAGCCTGGCCTGGATTTCATTTTACCTAGAGGTCTGCACTGGCCAAAATTTCCAGGTCGGGTCTCGGCCCGGAATAAAAGCTAATCATTCGGTCCGTGTCAGCCCGTATGATAGGCATTATTGGCCCGACCACGACCCGCGCACTCCTCTAAATTCTTCCTCCCGAGCCCAAGTTGGTCCGACCCGACCCGCGTCACGCCAATTTAAATCCACGAGACTCGGACTCGGTCAGGTCTTTTCTCTTTCAGAACCGGGACATGCCCTGATCTTAATTTTTTCTGCAGATTCGGGTCATGTCAGACTTCTTTTTCCTCCAGATCGAGCCTGGCCTGGATTTCATTTTTCCTAGAGGTCTGCAATGGCCAACATTTCCAGGTCGGGGCTCGGCCCGGAATAAAAGCTAAACATTCGGTCCGTGTCAGCCCGTATGATAAGCATTATCGGCCCGACCACGACCCGTGCACTTTTCTAAATTCTTCCTCCCGAGCCCAAGTTGGTCCGACCGACCCGGGTCGCGCCAGTTTAAATCCACGAGACTCGGGCTGGGTCAGATCTTTTCTCTTTCAGGACCGGGACGAGCCCTGATCTTAATTTTTTCTGCAGATTCGGGTCGGGTCAGACTTCTTTTTCCTCCAGATCGAGTCTGGCCTGGATTTCATTTTTCCTAGAGGTCTGCACTGGCCAAAATTTCCAGGTCGGGTCTCGGCCCGGAATAAAAGCTAATCATTCGGTCCGTGTCAGCCCGTATGATAAGCATTATTGGCCCCACCACGACCCGCGCACTCCTCTAAATTCTACCTCCGGAGCCCAAGTTGGTCCGACCCGACCCGCGTCACGCCAATTTAAATCCACGAGACTCGGGCTCGGTCAGGTCTTTTCTCTTTCAGAACCGGGTCGTGCCCTGATCTTAATTTTTTCTGCAGATTCGGGTCGAGTCAGACTTCTTTTTCCTCCAGATCGAGCCTGGCCTGGATTTCATTTTTCCTAGAGGTCTGCAATGGCCAAAATTTCCAGGTCGGGGCTCGGCCCGGAATAAAAGCTAAACATTCGGCCCGTGTCAGCCCGTATGATAAGCATTATTGGCCCGACCAAGACCCGTGCATTCCTCTAAATTCTTCCTCCCGACCCCAAGTTGGTCTGACTCGACCCGGGTCGCGCCAGTTTAAATCCACGAGACTCGGGCTGGGTGAGGTCTTTTCTCTTTTAGAGTCGGGTCGTGCCCGGATCTTAATTTTTTCTGCAGATTCGGGTCGGGCCAGACTTCTTTTCCTCCAGATCGAGCTTGGCCTGGACTCCCTTTTTCCTAGAGGCCTGCACTGGCCAAAATTTCCAGGTCGGGGCTCGGCCCGGAATAAAAGCTAAACATTTGGTCCGTTTCAGCCCGTATGATAAGCATTATTTGCTTGACCACGACCCGTGCACTCCTCTAAATTCTTCCTCCCGCTCCCAAGTTGGTCTGCAATCTGCGGCAAAGAACTCGAATTTCGTTAAAGGATCGCGGAGAAAACGCAAATTTTGTCAAATAGCCGCGAAAAAAAACCCCGCAAATTTCGTCAAAGGATCGTGGAGAAAACACGAATTTCTTCATAGAATCGTGGGAAAAAAATGAATTTAGTCAAAGAATCGCTTTAAAAACGCGAATTTAGTCAAAGGATCGCTGAAAAAAAGCGAATTTTGTAGAAGGGTGACGGAAAAAAACGCGAATTTTACCAAAGGTCTGCAAAATTACACTGATTTCGTCAAAGGATTGCAGAAGAAACGCAAATTTCATCAAAGAGTCGTGGGGAAAATGCAGTGGTCTCTTTAGAAAACAACACACTTACATACGTTTATTATTATAGGTATAATTTTTAACTTTAAATGATATACTGAACTAATTTTTGAAAAAAAAAAACAAAAAGCAAATTAACCCAAACCCAGTTAGCAGGAATCCACACTCAGCCTGAAATCGATCCGAATCCAAAACAGCTAACCCGACCTGCAACAAAAATAATTAGTGCCAGGAGGGAATCCCCCCATCTGCTGTAACCTTTCAGAAAATTTTCTTTGAATTTCAGAATTTTTTTTTCTTTTTTACTCTACCCTTGATAATTTTTTTAACTGCGATTCTTGATTTTAGTTTAAAATAGCAACGAAGATCATGCTGGAAGCAAGAGGTGCTAAATCGGTTCCCGGAGGAGGTAGGCTTAACGACCATTGTTTACAGAGCAATCTATCGCTGCTATTATACAGTAAAATCAAGAATCACAGTAACAAATCTCATGACATCTTATATAACCCTCCAGCAAGATTTTTTTAAATAGCTGTGACCATTCGAAAAGTACTAAATTTTAAAATCCATTTAAGGACACCCGGTATGTTTTTTAATAAGTTTCAAAGCATTCTTTACTGAATTACAACTCACCTTAGATATAAAGAGACAAGCAGTCTTATACCAAATTAGTATTTTTTACATAATTCTGGAGATTAAAAAGTATTTCTAAATAATTATTTGGACGTGTCTGTTTACTGCATATAGTTTTTATATTCAAAAATACCTAGACTTTCTTTAAAAAAAAAACGGGTCAACTCGAACCCTTCTCGCAAGTCGCAGTAGTGAAAACCCAATCCGAAACTGACCCAAACCGGATATAATGTATATCAATCTGCCCCAAACCCAACGCGCTAGGCGCAGCTAAAAAGTAAAAGTCAACCCGACCTGTAGTAGAAAAGTAGATGTCAACCGGGCCCAAACCCGACCCGCGTCGAAAAAGTAGAAGTTAGCCCGGCCCATAGCAAAAAAGTAGAAGTTAACCCGACCCACAGCAAAAAATAGAAATCAACCAGACCCAAACGCGACCCACAGCAAAAAAAGTTAAGTTTATCCAACCAGCAGCCAAAAATAGAAGTCAACCGGACCCAAACCCAACCCACAGCAAAAAGTAGAAGCAACACGACCCGCAGTGAAAAAAATTAGCCCCGATCCGCGCATCAGATTGGAGTTTCCAAATTTCTAAAATCGCCCCCCCCTTGAGGACTCTCCAGATCCGCCCTTGAATCAAATTTATTGAAAGATGATGCAGATTGCCTTGAAGATTTTGCAACAAAAAGAACTGTTGAGCTCTTTTCTCATTTGAACATTGATGACTTTTTTATAACTTTCGCCTTAAGAATGGAAGAACAATATCAAATTTAAAAATGGCAGAAACTATCTAAAAGGACTAAGAGTGGTCAACAATACTGCTAAGTGTTCAGCTGATTCAAGAATTCAACAAACTTTTAACAAATGATGAGGATGATATGCAGTTTCTTTTGCAAGACGTTGAAGCAAATAGGACTTTCCCTACCGACGACAACAAAAAAATCAGTTGTTAATATTGTTTAAATATATATATATATATATAAATCTGACAATGTTAACTATTTTGTTAGCCTTTACTAATATTGTAAATATATATATAAAAGATATTTAAATAATTTGGTTTTTACCTCAAATTTTAGAAAATTCAATTACAAATGCCTAAATACCTCCAAAAGTCAAAAACTGACAGTCATTCAGCATAGTCTTTTATATGGAGTAGGACATTGAAACTTTGCCAGAATAATAGTATGGGCTGATGTAAAAAAATGAGGAGGTGTCCTGGTCTGTACGAGAAAGTTTATTTTTTTCCATAGGTTTGTGAACCACCCTAGTACACAGGTTCTGTAAAAGCTATTGTACAAAGTATTAAGTTTCTTTTTTCTTTCATGAGATATTTTTTTCTTCTTTTCTGAGAAAAAAATTAAATGGACAACCTATTTTTGACACCACTTTGGCAAAAACCTATTTTTTCCGGGACGGTTTTAACCAGGTTTTTTCCATAGTTTTTTCCACCTATGGCAAAAACTTACCAACCCTACTTCGAAAGTAGCACCATCACAGCATTATTCCAATCTTCTGGTACATCTGACTTCTCGAGATATTTGGAAAATAGTAAGGATAGCATTTTTGCAAATTCTTCTCTTGCTTCTTCGATAAGGCCAATTGTAATTCCATCTTTACCAGGGCATTTACCTTTTTTCAGTATATCTTCAGTTTCTGTTAAGTTTTCTCGTGGATTACATAGATTGATTTCCCTTTGATCTTCATACTTATATAAAATTTTATAGAATTTTTTGACAATGTGTACTATATCATTGTTGATTTTGGCGATTGTTCCATCTGCGCTCATCAGTGCAAAAATACCTTTTCTTAAAACATACAGTTTGCGCTAAGCTGATTTTAAACTTTTGTAAACTTCTAGAACCTTCTTTACAAGATCACAGTTAAATTTTCTGATATCTTCTGTAACCCATTTTCTTACCGTTTTACATAATTCTGTATATTCAACTCTTGATTTAGGATTGTTTTTCTTCATTTTGAATTCTCTGTATCTTCCTTGCAATTTCTTGTAGAGTATTGGTTAGCTTCTTGTTCACTACTGTAACATCTTGCTCTTCTTCTAAAATTAATTGAAGTACTTGGAAACGGTTTTTAAGTTCAAATGAAATTCTTTGTGTTTCTGGAGATTTATAATATCGACTTTCGACTGATTTCTTTGAGTGTTACAAATGCTTCATTCTTTCCACTTTAGTATTTAACAGCAGTTTGCATCTATCCAACCTGTGATTGCTTCCTGTATTGAAGTTATTGACAATACTGCAATCCTGAATAAGATGCTTTTTGTTTGTCAAGATGTAGTCGATGTCACTTATTAGGCGTTTTGCACTACACCATGTCCAGTTTTTTTGTGGCTTGATTATTTCTACTGTTTTGGGAAAAGCAAAATTTTGAGAAAGGGTTGCGTCAGAAAATCGAAATCATCTGATAGCTAAGAAGCTATCAGAGGTTTTTTCTTATTTTACAAACATTAAAATGATAAATGCAGTAAATGACTAGACCATCAAGAATATTGAATCATGAGAAAACTTCTTAACTATCTAAGGAAAAATAAACAACTTATCACAAAATAAAAAAATAATAATAAGGTGAGTCAAAATGATTTATTTCATTATACATAACAATAACTTAGTTGTAAACAATTATATATCAAGAAAACATTTGAATACAAAGCCCAAAGTTTTGTTTGTCTATTTTATAGCTATTGTGTATTGTGACATGTAAATTATATCTCTTTCTTTGCGATTTTTAGAACATTCTTATAGCTAAGGGAAATGAAAATATGCAAAGTTATTTTACAAACCAAATTTCTTTTATATTATATCAAAAATTACATTACGTTGAAATTATTTAACATTATTTTATTCATTTATTAGAATTTTACCATGTTTAAAAAAGCTTTTATAAACCATTAAATGTTAAAAAATAGTAAACATTTCTATAGAGTTTTAAAATACAGACATAAGCACACTTATGACAAATTATACAAGAGATGCCGATTAACCAAGTGTGTTGTATAATCGGAAACCTACTGTATTGAGGGAACTTCATATGTTGAAGAAGAAAAGGTGAAAAATAAAATTCTTCCTGATTTTCCTTCAGGTATTACTGAGATTATAAAAAGATCGATTTTCAAAAGTTGTCTTGGGAAAAAATTGTTTTTCTTCAGTTAAGTTGAAGAAATCCTTCATGTTAAACATACAAATATCTATAAAGAAGCAATCTTGTTTAAGGGATCACAACTTTATTCCACATTCATTAACAAGAATTTTGCAACAAGAAATTTCACGTTAACAAGTTTTAACTGTATTTTATATATTTTTAGCAATTAATACTTCTGATAATTATTTATTAAACATAAAATAATTAAAATTATTCTAAAATGTTTAATTACAAATACTATACAATTAATATATTAATTTACATTATAAATTAGCAAATATATTTATAATGTTTTTTACTGATCCAATAAAGTATCATTATAGTTTTAACTGACTGTATCACATACTCAACATATAAAATTTTCTGAAGAAACAATGTGTATTTTACATACTTGTTGCATCAATCAGACTTTGTGCTTGTTCTTCCATCCACTTCTGATAGTAGAATTTAACATTATCTTTGTGTTTCCTTCCATTACAGTGTGTTTTACGTACAGAAGGCTAAAATATAAATAAGTAGAGAGTTATTAATTAGTTAAGATTTTTCTACATATTTATTACATTTTAAGTATGAAAAAAATATCTACAAAAATCAACGAAATGCAAAATAAAGTTATGCTTTGTTCTCTTTAAACGCATTCCACATAAGGTAAACTCCAGCTGTCAGTCCTGCAACAATCCAACATAAATGGCTGATTGCTAGCTCTATCAAAACATCCATAATTCTTTACGGATTGTCGATGATTTATGAAAGGTGGCTACACACTGGGAAATTATAAAAATTCATTTAGAGCAAAAAAAAAAAAAAACTACTTATAAAGCATTTATTTCTTATCTCAATGTGGCTGACTAAACATAGGAGCACATACCTTATTTAGAGTTTGATAATATAGTTTCAATTATAGGATATATTATTTCTTTATAATTAAACAAGTTGCACCAAGTATTCTTAATGATAATAATAATAAATAAATATACAGCTATAAATATTGTAATAACCAAAAATTATTCAATTATTAAACAAATTTGAGGTTTATGCAACCCAGATCTTTCAAACACTTCCAAAAAACCAACATTTATATAAATCACCTCCTCTTACCTTATTATTTTTATTATATTAAATTACATATGTTTAAAGAATATGCTACTTTTTTTTTTATCTATGGTGTCACTGTTAAGAAATATAGAATAAATACAAAAGTTTTTAATGCTTTAAAATATAGATTTATTTTAATCTCTATTCTCTAAAAATTAAAAAAAAAAATCCCTTTCTTGATATGAGCAAATACAAAAAGATTTAAAATCATTTAATCGTCAGTTATATCTGTTTACAGGAATTACCAGGGAAAAAGAAAAAAACTGAAGTAGACATGCTTAGGTTGTTACTAGATATGAAAATTTAAAGTTTTAGCTACTGATAAATTATGCTTTCAACTCAGTGTACTGGTTCCACTTATATTGTAATCTTAAAATTATTGTTGGACTATGTTAAATTAAAACTAAATATATTAAAATATCTTATATAGGATGTTTATTTTATTTAGTTGCCACTTTTTCTTTTTTGCTTAGTCCCCATGTAATAAGTGAATATTTTCAGGTCTAGTTGCTATTAGAGATGCACCAAATATTCGGTATCTATTCGGTATTTGGCCATACTATCAAATATTTGGTTAGGCTGGCTGAATATCAAACTATTCAGTATGCTGAATACCAAACTATTCGGTATGCTGATGCTGAATATTCAGTTTGGCCGAATATCGGAATATTCGGCCAGACCGAACACTTAAAGACTTTTTTAAAAAATATTTTTAAAACCCTTAAAACTACTACTATTTTTAACTGTCAATTATTAAAGATATTTAATAATTAGAAATAGAATTATATTTAAATAAAAGAGAATGCTTTTACATTTTTTATTTGCTATTTGAAAAGTATCACATAAGAAAATTAACCAATAATGACGACTTTAAGTCTCATGACAAATAAACAGTATATGACTGTACAATTTTTCATCCAATTCCTTCAAAATATCACTTTGATTTTAAAATATTTGTTTTAGAATAAAAGAAAATTTTATTCGTTTGCTTTAATTTAGAGAGGAATCCATGAAATTTAAGATTTCATCAATTAAAGAGGCTTTTAAACTATCCTCTTCTTAAATAACAATTCACAGCATATTTTTTTTAGTGTAGAATTTACTTGTAAAAAGATCTTGTTTATCAATACATGTGTGTTAAATGTTATGTAAATTGTTCAAAATTTAACTTTTTAATACTTTCAAATTCTGAAAATTAAAAGTAATCAGGAAGCCGAATATTCAGTATTTGGCTTGATAGTCATTATACGGCTAGCTGAATATTCGGTATTCCGTTTACCTAGTGTTGACTCTAGAAAAAAAGTACCACCGGGCGGGAATTTTTCAAAAAGGGGACACTATTCTAAACTAGTCATTGGGGGCCACCGTAATACTTACCCATCATGGATATAGATAATATAAAACATGTGATACCATGCTAAGCATCGTATCATGTTATTTTATTCATAATTTAATTTACTTGGAGTCCCTTAAATATTATTAATATAATCCCTTAAGCTAATACAGTCGAACCTCTATTTAACGAAGTCGCTAAATCCCGGAAAAAAGTTCGTTATATGGAAAATTGGTTAAATAGAGATTCATCTTTTAAAATACTTTAAACTACATTAAAACAGATTTTAAATTCGTAAACATTAAATATTTTTACTAAAAGTAATTAATCACATTTTTTTTATAAATTATATTGATTTGTTTTATTTATTTTACCCACCAATATCCATCATCAATTCATTTTTTCTATGTGTTTAAATCTTTGAAATCTGTAAGGAAAACAAAACATTGCCCAGGAATACAGTGTATTTTCTGTTTAAAGTAAATAGTTTTACATTAAAATTAACGAATTTTAATGACCTTGTCAAATTTATTATTATTATAACAAATAATTTTAACCATACATTAACATATCCGTCCTTAAATTTAGTTTCTGAAAAACTCTGTTAATTTTGTCTGAGTTTTTTCTTTTAAAAAGTGCTTTCTGCCATAATACGTCTCGCAACTTTGCAATGCACCAAAAATCCCTTCATGTGTATTTTCTTCTAACTATAATCCGTGTCGGATTGTTTCAAATGATTTTAGCATGTCATCATACTAAGTTTTGTTAATTCCTGCATCATGATCATTTCCATCCTCACCATATTCCTCTTCATCGCAATTCATTGCTGTATTGCTTTTATTTTTCACACTGTCGAAAATATCAGATTCGGATAGTATTTCAGAGGTCTCAATTTCAGAATTAAGTGATATACAATCATCAATCATGGTTAAATTCTTTTTTTCTCATCTACATCCACATTTTTTCAAGCTACTCTAAGGGATTATCATCTTCGTCCTCCGTGCTTACCGAATTATCACTGCTGACAAAGAAGGTGCCTGATAAAACCAGTTCAAGGAATGAACATCATAAAATGTGTTTAAAGAAAGAATAAGCTTGAAATGTCCAGAAATATTTTGAGAAATGGGGAGAAAAGAAAATTAGATCACAAGAAAAAGTTTGTTAAATAGAGAACGCACTTCGCTATTTGGAGGTTATTTTACGAAAAAATTCGCAAAATGTTCTTGGTTCCCATGGAAAGTTCGCAAAATAGAGGTTCGTTAAATAGAGGTCCGACTGTATTACTTTTTGAAGCATTAAAATATCTCGATTTGTTGATTTTCTGTATGCAAGCAAACACTATTGGTTTACAATGGAAGTCTATGGGAAATTGGCGAAATATTAGAGATACCGCCAATTTGGCGACAGAACAGAGTCCGCCTATGGTAACCTCCCTTATAGGTATGGAGATGCATTAAATGCTTGACATTTACGATAAGCCATTATTGGCATCTAATCTTATAGTTTGGTGATAGTTTTTGGGTCGGCAGGATCATCGAGTAGTACCGAATTGCGTAAAAGAAACATCCTTATAACTCGAACGATTACAATCATATTAACTAACAGTTTACTGCATCAGATTAAGCGTCTCATTTCCAATTAAAATATATCTTTGAATTGAAATTTGAATGAAATACAGGGTCATGAAAAATCGAAGAGTGTGAAAAATAGGATTACAAATATCTTGGCAACTAATTATCCGATCAACTTCATTCTTTATGCAAAATTTATGTTTTCTTATTCTCTTTTATATTCCCTTCTTCAAATAAACAATTTTGAAAAATTTTGTATACCTTTTATCAGAACGAATATTTCGAGTCCAAAAAAAATTGTTCCGGATAATTGAGGTTACTGATATTCAATAGGCTTCTTCCCATTATTACTTCCTAAGTACACACCAAATTTCAAGTCTCTATCTCAATTTGTTCGGGAGATAGAGCGTTTACGGCAATTTTTTATTTCTAAAAATATGTTTTTCAGAATCTCCAGTGTCTGAAACATGTAAATCCGTCAATTTTTTTTTTTTTTTTCGATTTTTAAAAGGATTACAAGACTTATGGGTCATTCCATGTCACTTCATCCAGACCATGTCACCCACCGTCACAGATTTCTATGAAATTTTAAACACAAAAACAATGTCTAAGGATATGCTGTTACATGAAATTTCACTTTAAAATAATAATTTTTTCATGAGTTACAAGCATTTAAAAATACCCCTCTCACTCAATTTTTTGCAGAAAATGATCTTCCGTTAAACATGTAATGTTGGATAAAAATGCTCATTTTTCTAAATATTATTAATAAAATTAGCTATATATTTTTTTAGAGATTCTTAATAATGTATTTTATTAAAAGAATGGTTTATAAAACTTTTTAGAACTCGAATATTGTTTTTAAAAAATATTTTATCTAAGGAGTTAAGAAAAAAATTAAAATATGTAATTCATTTTTTTTTACATGTGCTACCCATTTGATTTGGCTGATTTTTTATATATATATAGTTTAAAAGGAAACCATTTAATAATAAAAAAATTAGAAAGGTGTTTTTTGAAATTCTTGAGAAAAAAATTTTTTTGTTAATTTTACAGAATATATCTAAAGTATTGTTAAAGTTCAAAATTCTTCAAAAATACGTGTAATAAACAAATATTATAATTAAACTATAATTTTGTTTCTAAAAATCTTTTTTAATGTTATTTAAATAAATTAAAGTATAAAATTCATATTTCTGTTACAGAAAATTAACGGCACAGATGTCACATACGCCCTATATTGGCGCGATTTTTTTCTGACGCCAAAGTCATATACGCAACGGGTACTTAACTGGTGCCAAAGTGTTGTTATTTTGCTTGATATGGTAACCTGGATGTTGTTGTTTATGCTGTTGATGTTTTCGCCAAATTAGCATAGGAAAAAAATCACGCCAATATGGGGCGCGTCGTATATGACATCTGTGCCAAATTAACTTTCGCTATGTATTCAAATAAAATTTCCATTATACTAACTCAAAAACAACCAGTAAGTATAAACTGATTTATAAAGCTATATTCATTCAAACAATCTAAGCTTTGCATCTTCTTTAAAAAATGTGGAAAGTATAAATTTATAGCTTAAGTTTTGTTTCACCTATAGTCTTCAAAATGAAATAAAAATAAAGTAATAAAAACTTAAATAATCACTGGTATATTGAGATTATTCAGAGCATAGGTTATGATGAAAAGATGCAAATATAAAGTTTATGCATCCCAACGGACCTTCCACTTCATTTTGCTGGCCAAATAATGATTATTGCAACATGCCCTTCAACCATATATTATGTAGCATTGAATTGACTACTGCAACAAGACGGCCATATGCTCTTTCAAAAGAATCTACTGAAACAATCAATCGTAAGTGGAGCATTTATAAAAAGCAATATCTAGTGAAATAATATGTTTGAATTTCTATTTCCTATTTCCATTTAAATTTATCATAAACACCTTTAACCATTCAATTATAAAAAAGTGAAAATCTGGCACAGAAATAAATCTAATATTTGAAATTGGTTAAAACTTGAAAAACTTCTGTCTCATTAAGTAAATTTTGTATGTATATATTATATCAGTAACAAAGAAAAATAAGTATGATTTTATTACAGGATATAGAACTTAAGAATTTTATGTAACATATTGTTAAATTATACACAAAATTTATCAAAATAAATCTTTATTCATTTGCTTTTTTAATAACTACATTATTTTTACCTTGAATTGCTACTAATTCTACTTAATTTATTTATAATAATTTTATTTCTGTTTATGAAGTTAAGACTTGATGTTAGTTTTAAAAGTCAATCCTCTTATAATATCATATATTAATAATTGAAAACTATTTTGACAAAAACTGTCAAGATGCCACCCCCCCCCCCCTCCCGAAAAATAAATAAATAAATATTTAAATCTAGCATTAGTTAGAAAAATATGGCACTTATGTTTATTTTGACAGGATATTGAAGAATCTATCTAAATATGTATCTCATGAATCTTTGGAATGTAAGGGGAGGGGCGTCCAGAATTTACCAGTTGATTGAATATTAATAAAGTTTATCAGTCTCCAGATCATCTTTATGCTAGATTATTTCTTTAGATGTTTATATGTCTTCAAAATACATGCATATAAAAAAAAAAATCTAAGAAATTTTTTTTTCTCAAGTTTTTCAAAAAACACCTCTTTATTTATTTATTTTTTTTGAGAAAAGATTGACTAATAAATAGCTCATAAAAAAATATTTAACAAAATAAAATGGGTGGTACATCTAAAAATATTTTTTCTTTTGAAATTCATACATGAAGTGTCAATTTTATATGAATATTCAAAAAATCTCAAAGAAAATTTTTTTTTCTCAAGTTTTTCAAAAAACACCTCTTTAATTTTTTTATTGAGAAAAGATTGACTAATAAAGAGCTCATAAAAAATATTTAGCAAAATAAAATGGGTAGCACATCTAAAAATATTTTTGTGAAATTCATATATGAAATGTCAATTTTATATGGGTTATAAAAGTTCAAAAATTAAAAAAATATATTTGTTGTAAAAAGAAAATAAAAATTGGTATTACTTTATAAAATAAATAATATAAAGAAAGTTCTGCCAAAAAATTTAACCATTTTAATTATTTGGTAAAGAGTTATGAAGTTTTTTGTAGAACCATACAGAAAATCAACACTTTAAAAATGTCCATAGAAAAAGAAAAGTGTCACATGTTCAGATGCTTATAATTTGAAATATTTTAATTGGATTCAATTAAAATTTCATTGTGGTAGCATCTTATACATGTATGTTTTCATGTTCCAAGTTTCGTCAAAATCTGAGATGGTGGGTGACATTTTGTAAAATTGCTGGATGATTTGACATGGAATGACCCTTATCCTATACTAAGTATGATGGGTATAAGTAAAAAGGGAACACTATTCTAAAAAAAAGTACATTTTTTCAAAAAGGGCACACTTGTACCTTGTTCACAAAAAATATTTTGAACTGGTTTGTTTAGAGTCCCTAGAATTTGCGATATTTTCCTAGGATCAACTGAATTGCCACGGGGCACAATGGAAGGATTTAAAAGAGCCGCAGAGTGCAAAATAGAAATAAAAAGGGCCGCCAGGTGCTGCACCCTGCTAAAGTAGCTTAGAGTCAACACTACGTTTACCTGTTAGCTGAATATTTGGCCAAAATCACTATTCGGTGCATCTCTAGTTGATATATATATAGAAATCATCAAAATTTACATTAAGACAAAAAACAATCATTACAGTCTGTTACAAAATTATAAGACCACTTAGAATTTCACCTTTTTTCAACAAAGAAAATATTAGTTTGAATTTAAAAGTAGTTGTATGAAAAAGATATAACTCTAGAATGTTTATTTAGCTCAGGAAAAAAATGTTTGAATAATTTTTTGTTTCATGCCAAACGATTTTACGGAAATCTACTGTTTCATAAATATAAGACCACTCTTATATTATTAATAAAGCAGACGATTTTATTTTGAATTCAGAATTTAACTGTAACTTAAACAATTATCGCCTCGCCAAATTCAATGCCAAGTGTCTCGCTTGTTCTAGGATTCAGTGAAATTTCATTCCATAAATCCCGGTAGCAGAAAGTTCGAGACGCGCGACGTGCGTCGCAGATTTATTTTGGACCTTGCAGATAAATTTGTCAACTTGAAAAAAAAAAAGTATTTCCTTAAAAAAAAAAAGTACGAAAATTCTGACAAAAAATATCACGAATTCGACAAATGGTCGCCGAAAAATATCAATTTCGGCAATCGTTCGCATAAAAAATTGGTAATTTATAGCCAAAGGGTTGCTATAAAAACGCGAATTTCGTCAAAAGAGACCTGAAAAAAAAACATGAATCTCGTCCCAGGGTTGTAGAAAAAATGCAAAGTTCTGTCACAGGATCGCGGAAAAAACATGAATTTAGTAAAAGGATCGCAGAAAGAATGCGAATTTAGTAAAAGGATCGCGGAAAGAATGCGAATGTAGGCAAACGATTGTGGGGAAAACGCAAATTTAGTCAAACGATCGCGAAAAAACGCAAATGTATGTCAAAGGATCGCGAGCAAATGCAAATTTATGTCAAAGGATTGCGGAAAGAAGGAGGAATTTTGTCTGAAGATCTCGAAAAACATAAATTTCTGCCAAAAGATCGCTGTACAAACTTGAATTTTATCCAAAAATCCCGAAAAAACATGGATTTCGTTCCAGGGGCGCAAGAACAACGCAAATTTCTGTCACAAAATCGCGGAAGAAACTTGAATTTCATCAAAGGATAGAGGAAAATATACAAATTTAGTCAGACAATCGCGGAAAAAATGCAAATTTCTGTAAAACGATCGCGAAAAAACGCAAATTTTTGTAAAACGATCGCGAAAAAATGCAAATTTTTGTAAAACGATCTCGAAAAAATGCAAATTTTTGTAAAACGATCACGAAAAAACGCAAATTTCTGTCAAAGGATCACGAAAAACGTAGATTACTGTCAAAGGATCGCGAAAAGAGGAAAATTTATGTCAAAAGATCGGAATTAAATTTGCGGAATTTCGTCAAAAAATCGCAAAAAGTGCAAATTTCTGCCAAAGGATCAGTGTAAAAACGCGAATTTCGTCAAAAGATCCCGGGAAAAATGTTAATTTCATCCCAGATGTGCCGAAAAAACGCAAATTTCTGTCAAAGAATCGAGGAAAAAACACGAAGTTCGTCAAAGAATCGAGGAAAAAACACGAAGTTCGTAAAGGATCGCGAAAAAAAGCTCATTTTTGCCAAAGGATCGCGAAAAAACGGCAAATTTCGTCAAAAGATCGCAAAAAAACGAGGAATTTCCTCATAAGATCGCAAAAAACAGCAGATTTCGTCAAAAGATCGAGATAAACGGCAAATTTCGTCAAAAGATTGCGAAAAAACCCAAATTTCATCAAAAGTGTGCAAGAAAAACACATAATTAGTGCCGGTAGTGGATTTTCCCTCCCTGCCCCCCCTCTGTTGTAACCTTTCGGAAATTTTGCTGTGAATTTCAGAATTTTTTCTTTCTTTTTTTTTTTTTTTTTTTGTTACTCAGAATCACCCCTGGTATTAATCAGTAAGAACGCTGTCTATTTTAATACTCATAATGTTTGTACATAAGAAAATGTAACACGCTACTCCCGCAGACAATTTTCATCCCATTGAATTGCTGTCGCAGACACAACCATAACTTTCTGCTACTGGGCCATAAATCACATATAAATAATTAAATTTCCTAATACAGTAGACTCCCTCAAATCCGCACAGCTTGGGACCAGAGGTTGTGCGGATTTTAGAATTTTGCGGATTTCTGGTCATTGTTTTGTTTACATTTTTTAAACAGTAATTTGAATGTAATTAATAATGCAATCGAAATTATAATGAATGCTTACAGTATAGTAAAATATTAAAATAATTAAGTAATAGACTAAAATAATGAAAAAATAGATAATTTTTTTAAATGATTAAAATATTAAAAGCAAAGGTCAAGTAAATAATCAATGTATAATTTAAATATTCATTATAAAGATGGGATGCATTTTTCCTAAATTATTCAATGAAACTTTCCTCATAAAGGTACACTACTAATTCAAATCAAAATCCTAAAATAAGGAAGTTTTATTTCAGGTTTACCCAGACTTAATAATCAAAAAAGCTTGATTAATGCATAAATATGTTTGGCAAAAGATTGTGATTATCAGTGATGCCAGCAATATCTTGATTTTTTTCAGAAATAAATTTATTCTTCCTTCATGAAAAAGCACAAATTCAGTAATATCAACAAAAAATACAGATTAAAATATATATAGAATTGATATAAAACTAAAAAAGTCAAATTTTGCCTGTACATCTGAACTGAAATTTCGTTGTTTACATCTGTAAACTATGTGCGGATTTTAGAGAGTTGTGGATTTTAGGGTTGCGGATTCAAGGGAGTCTACTGTATTTACTTGACACACTGCATAATTCGTTAGATTCAAAATATCTTTATTTTTCTTTTATTATGAATAAAAATCTTCAAAAAAAAACACAAAATTTAAATTATGAATAACAATTTTCCCACATTATTTATGACATGCTAAAAGAGTGAGTAAATCTGTAAATAAACATTAGAAACTGATCTATGTAATTAAAATTGATACTTTTCCAGGTACTTGTTAGTTATCCCGTCGACCAATTTCGCCAAATTATATAAATCGCCAAACCATTCACCAAGGTATACAAATTGACATAATTTTTATTTTAAATAACGAAAGAATAAGTAAGTTAGTATAGCACTAATAAAAATACAAATAAAACGTCGAAATAAAAATCACTTGATGACGTAAACACATGTAACTTGCTTAAAGCAAATAAATGTGACATTTACGATCAACCATTATTGGCATTTAATCTTACAATTTGGCAACAGTAATTTGGTCGACAGGATAACTAACAAGTACCCTTTTCCATTAAGGGTTCCATCTAGGGACTTCGGTGAGAAGAAGAAAATTAGGCAAAATATTTTCACTACTTTTCTAGTAATAGGGGTCTTGGCAAGATTTAAAAAAAAGAAAATGGCCTTGGCGAAAGAAAGAAATTTGCAATGTATTTTCTGGCAACCTGTTTCATATAAGTACATACATAATAAGGTGTCCCAGGAGAGGCAAAAAAAATAAGAAGTTTGAAAATGCCAAGTCTCACCTTTTAAACATGTTCTTTCTGTCGTAATATGATATTTAAAAAAAAATCAAGTCATTTCACAAAGTTTTAGGGGTCCCCCAAGCTAATAGAAAATAGGGAATTTATGGAAAATTTTAATCTCTAATTAATATGCAGGATTTCAGAATTCTACCACATTTCTCTTGCAAATTTTATTATCGTAAAATTTGTTTAAGAACACTTTATCATGTTTAACAGTTATTTCATTTGTTATATTTTTATTAAATTTTTGTATAAAAACTTATAAAATTACTACCCGAGGACCATATTTCATTTTTCTGATCATTACTCTTCTAATGCTCTTCAATTTTTATTAATCTACTGGATTTCATAAAATTAATATCATGAACTACAATGTTTCTAATATTAATAATAGATGGCAGCTCCAGCAGGTGTTAAAGGATAGTTTCATTGATTATTTATCAGTCTTCGGTTTTGGATATCGATGAAGCCAATAAATCTTCTGAAGAAACCTCTGAGTAAGAAGTTGTAATAAAAATACATTCAGATGATAATACAAAGCCCGAAGGAAATAAATCTAAGCTCTGCAGTCATAGATCCATTATTACTCCAAGAGTTGCCGGTGTTATAGATTGAACTAAAACCAGCATAAAAGATCCACAATGATAATAGAATCTGTAAGAAACAAAGAAGGTTCCTCAACCGTGACGTTTTACCCACTTGTAAAAATTCATAGAGCTTTAAAAAAATACTGTTCATCGGGAACGCCAATATCTTCACCAAGAAACCGTTCAATAATTAAAAACACAGTTTGAAACATCAAAGTCAGTTGTTCATTGAGGTGGAAAAGTGTTAGCCAATTTGACATAAAAAAGCATAGGAAAGATTGATCATTTAGCGGTACTAGTTTTTTCTTTGCAAGATAAATGTACTAAGCTTCTTGGAATGTCTAAGTTATTGTCTGGAACTGGCAAAGAAGCAGCTGATGCTGTTTTCAAGCTCTTTAAATCGTGGAAATGTGAATCTCAAGTAGTGATGCAACGAATAGTGGTTTGGCCGAATAACCGAATACCGAATATTCGGCCAAATTGAAGCCGAATATTCGGCCACCGAATAATGAACTTATTTTTGCCTAAAAACAAAATAAGGTATGCACTATATGCACAATTCTTGTATATTTCACAATTAAAATGTATTGTTTTCTTTTAAAAAATTATTTATATACAAATTTTTAATTTTTTAAAGCATTATTTTACTCTGAAAAAATATTCGGCTATGTTCGGCCTAAAAATTGCCTCAATAATATAATTCAGATCCCCCCCCCCCCCCCCCAAAAAAAAAAAAAATCTTAGCAAAAGTTCCTCATCAGGTACTGTCTAGTTACACTTTAATAGATATTATATGTGTTGTTGTTACATTTTAAAATAATGACAAAATTTTAAAAGTACTAGGAAACATAAGTTTCAGCTTTCAGATGAAATAAAATAAAAAATAAGAAATCTTAATATCTTAAGAAAAACCACTGATAGAAAGGGTGGAAGGAATATCCTCTAAAATGGTGGAAAGAAATCATTGTAGACTTTATAAAGCTCACAATTAACAAAATTTTTATTTATCTTTATTTATTTTTTTCTTTTATTTGCTGTCAGCAGTGAAGCCTCTATAGAAAGTGCGCCTCAATGTAAAGAGTAAAAGAAATTAGTAATTTTCTTTCCCAGCCACCACTAGAAAGACAACAGTGTCCTTTGGGGTGGTGGGCGAAAAATGCGGAAGACTTTCCAAACGTTTCACAATTAGCCAAAAAGTACCTTGCTGCACCAGGAAGTACCATATATAGTGAGAGGTTATTTTCAGAAGCATGTAACATTTACGAAAAAGAAAAAAAAAAAGAAATAGACTAGCACTTGAGAATGCTGATTATTATTATTTTTGCATCACAATCTACGTTTATTGAAAACCTTTTAACTGTTTTTTAAGGCATTACAATACAATGCTACTCTTGAAAAAAATATCTAAAACGTAAATGTGTACTAATTAAAAGAATTTAGTATTTACATTTCTTTCATTATTTAATAACAAATAGTAACAGACTTAAAAAAATCACATAAATTATACAGTAGAAGATCTTTATAATGCAAACCTAAAAACGCAAAGTTGTGCGTTATATAGAATTTTGTCTTATATGGATCACATCATTAAATTCACCTTGTAAACATGGCCAAATATGTTTGAAACATATCAAAATACATTAGAATATTTTTCTACTGCATTCCTTGTTACCAAGAGTTATCCAAATTATAAATTTTTGCATAATATAGGTCAGGCATTGTTAAATTTACTTTATAAACAGGATCCAAATATAACTGACACAACCATTTCTTATATTAGACATATCTTTATCGTAATAATAGCATTTTTTTTTCAGTAAAAAAGTCTTAAATTAGAAGATAAAGTATGAACTAATGTATCAAATTTAGCCATCTAGAGAGTAGCAATATTTTACAATGTGAAAATGCAGGTGCTTTTTAGCAGCAAAATTCATTGTTTACATCTGAGAAGTTGTGCGTTATACGGAGAATTGTGTTATATAGAATTGCATTATAAAGATCTTCTACTGTATTTAACTTTTAAGCGTATTTTACTAAAAAAAAACTTAACTATTGCAACATATACGACTTAAATGTCTTATAACATGTAATACACCTATATCTAATCAATCATATATTTATGTTCTTTATAGGTATAATTCAAAATATTATTGAAAGAAATATTTTTTTACGTAACAAGGGCTAAATGTTAAACTTCCCATTATGGTAAAAAATATATATATATATTGAATTAGCTTGTTACAGTTGTATTAAAACAATTTTGAATAGATTAATTTTAAATTTAACAGATTATGTTAACTTATTACAGATACTTTTTGTACTTACTGATACAGCATAATTTTTTTTTTTACCATGATTCCTAAATTAGCCTCTTATATAAAAATGGGTAGATAAAACCCATTCGGAGTATGAAAGTTGATGGAAAAAAAAGTGTTAGTTAATTTCTAATAAAATTTTCATTATATATGATGAATATAAATTGTCAAATTAAAAAGTTATACTGTGTAAATATAAAAACATTTATTACAGTGTATTATTCGGCCAAGGCCGAATAATGGACTTGATATTCGGCCGAAGCCGAATATTCGGCAGACAGGCCGAATGGGCCGAATATTCGGCTTCGGCCGAATATTCGTTGCATCTCTAATCTCAAGTAATTGGCATGTGTTTCGATACAACCCCTACAAATAGTGGAAGATTCAAAGAGCATGTACAATTCTTGAGCAAAAAATAGACAAAAACCTTTTGTGGATAGCATGTCGGCATCACATGTTTGAAGTTCTACTTTCTGATGCATTTAGTGTGTGTTTTGGACAATCTACTGGGCCGGAAATCTTTTTATTTAAGAGATTCTGAGAAAACTGTTCTAAGCTCAACCACCATGAACCAGAAAAGCAATCAATACCCATCATAATAGCATCAGAAAGTTTAAAAACTTTTACTTCTAATCAGGTAAAAAACTGCTACAAAACTACTTTGGGATGATTACATAGAAAATTTAAATCTTGTATCATTAATGATTGGAATAGACATTCAATTTAGAATTTGAAATCCAGGTGCTCTTTACCGAGCTCGCTAGATGGTAATTTATTCCTTGGAAAGCAATGGAAAAACAATTTATTCCTTGAAAATGAACTTAATGTTTAATGTGAATGAAAGCACAATGGTATTAACTGCTCAAGAGTTTCAAGGTATACATTACAACAATTTAAACGGTTTGTTGTGTGTATATTTGCAGTCTTGGTTTACTTGCCGATCTGCTGTTATGCTCCTCCTAATCAGGGTTGGGTTTTTGACGTCAAAAACTGGTTTTTGACATGACAAGCTTCAAAAACTGGTTTAAACTGTCATAAACTGGTTTAAACCGTCGAAAACTGTCATAAACTGGTTTAAACCATCGAAAACTGCCAAATACATGTAACACACTAAAACATTTTAACAATAGGTAAACATTAAATAAGTCAATGATTTATGTGATCTTTTATTGAAACTTAATAATTTAAAAAATATATTATTTGCAATAAAATATTTTTTTTTTTTTTTTGGATTTTTCAACCAGAAGAAAATAATTTTGTACAATTAAATAATCCGGATCAATTTTACCCCACAGCATGCTGCAGCACACCACGTTTTTAGCACATTTATTTACACCCAAAAGATTTTTGAGTTTAGAGTGTATGAAGCGTTAGAAAATAGTCTGTCTCTTAATTGATGCTTTGGTAGTAGGACTTGATAGCAAAAGTATTGCTAGATAGATGAGCAAGTTTTGAAGCAGGCTCAAAAAGCTGTTGCATTTAATGATACCTTTCCACCAAGCAATGGAGTCCTCCCTATAGCACTGAAACAAGAAGACGGGAAAGGGGATTCTTTAGCTTCATACACAATCGGTATCGGTAAGCATCCATAAATTCTCTCTGTAGCTCGAGTGCGAGCTGAATCAACTGATACAGCAGTCAACCTTTGTCCCTGATGCTTGGGATGCAAAGTATAAGCCAAACAACGGTATGGTTTCATGATTTGATTCCTTCTATTGTGCACTTTTTCAGTATGAGCTTAAAGGAATTTTCTTTTAAATGACCGAGCCAATTTTGTTCAGTTTTAAAAACAAAAACATTTTTACATATTGAAAGAAAGCATATTTTAAAAAGATTTTGACTTTAAGCTTTTTTTTAAATTACTTCTCTTATTTTGTAAATGTTTAAAATTAATAATCCAATTTCAATTTTGAATGGAATGGTTATTGCCTAGACCAGAATAACATTGATGCACATTATCTTGTTATATATACAAAAAAATCTGCACTTTTCTAAGTTTTCCCCGTAAAAAAAAAAGCTAGCTAATGCTTTAAGCTCTCAAAAATAAGAGAAATTAAAACGATTTTAAGTAAGAGAAAAAATGTACAGCTTAGGTGAGCTTAATGTCTAGTTTAGAAAAACACAATTTTACAAAAAAAAATTTAAATAAAAATTTTACCCTGTTAAAAAGTTGTACTTAACAATAATACTTTTTTACTATGTACTAATTACTGATATACAGTAAGAGTGAATTTAAAATATTACATGTAATGTTGTCATGTGTGACATTTAATTTGAATTTTAACAGATCAATCTAGTATTTGAGGTTTTTGACATGGCGGTTTAAAGTACGGTTTAAACCCGACAAACTGGCACATGTCAAAAACCTGCCAACCTTGTAATTATTACTAATACTATATACTAATTATACAATTACAGTAATAGTGAATTTTAAATATTACATAACGTGTGACATTTAATGTGAAATTTTACAGATCACTGTAGTATGAGGTTTTTGACGAGGTTTTAGACAAGGGGTTTTTGACATGACGGTTTAAACCGCAGTTTAAACCGTCAAAAACTGACACGTGTCAAAAACCTGCCAACCCTGCTCCTAATGACGTTTCACTGATTTAAAGGTTGAAAGAATATGATGTCAAACACATAAGCAATATTGGATTAAAAATGATGTTACGTCATGCATGGTATTTGAGTGGAGAACTGCAACACTTAGCTTGTTTTAAGATCTTTTTGGTAAGCAAAAATCAAAGATAGTTTTGAACAAGAAAAAAGAAAGGAGTTCTAATCAGGGCTGTGGAGTCGGTGGGAAAAATGTACGACTCCGTGAATTTTAACAGATCCGACTCTGACTCTTTCACTCAAAAATGGGCCTACTCCGACTCCTACAACGCAGACCTGCTTGTAAAATGTACGACTCTGACTCCGGGAGTTTGACAGATCCGACTCTGACTCTTTCGCTCAAATATGGGCCCAACTCAGACTCTGCAGCTCTGGTTCTAATCCACATCTATTAGAAATACTTTCTCTCAAATTGGATGATTTATGAATTTCTAATAGTTTCTTTGAAACGGCTAAAATTGAAGATTGTTTCCTTAGTGTACCAGTGAAAGATGGGCTCAAAATGCCATCCTATAAAAAAGCTGCAATATTTGCTAAAAACGTGCCTTGTGTAAATGATGTTGCTGAACAAGCTGTTGTATTCATACATGACTTTAGTTGTTCAACAAAGAACGAAGAGCAAGAACAGTTTTTGTTACAAGTCATACAGATAGAAAGAAACAGTCACACAGAAAGAAATTTTGTAAAGAGCAATCACCAAAATCATTTTCAAATGTAGAAGATAAGAAATGTGTGAATGTGTAAATAAGTATGTAATAACTTTAAAACATTCTTCTTCGATGATTTTATTTACCAATTGTAAGATAATTGTTTACCTAAGTTCACTTTTTGTGCATAATTATACAGAAGGTAAAAATGTCGTCAAAATCACATTTTTCTTGATTTCAGTAATATATTATAGCTCTTCCTACCAGAGCAAAAGCATAATTTATACAAAATCTGTTTGAAACAATATATAAGAAGCTTTCATACATGAAAAAAAATTTCATTTGAGCATTAATGGTAATTGTAGCTAATAAAAAAAATTCCGCATTTCACATTATTTTGGCCATTTTTATGTAAGTTCAATGACCTTGGGGGAGCTCTAAGTATTTTTTTTAATTCTGAAACAATTCAAGGTGTTTTATACACACAGGAAGAACATTTTTAGTGGATGAGAGTTGACAATTTTAAAAGTTGGTTTTTTTGGGACACCCTAATACAAAGGTATTTTTTTTTTCAATATTATACAATGTAATATAAAGCTATGTTTATATACAAATTACAAACAGAGCTAAATTGTTTATAAAAAAAACAATAATAGATATATATAAATAAAATGTTTTTAGATATATAAATACATATATATAAACAAACATAAAAGTTCATCAGATTTATTTTCATAGCTGCTTACATCATTTGGCAACAAATCCCACTTTTTGCAGCTCAAATTGTGCCAAGCTTTTCTTAAAATGCCAAGTTATGTTTTAAAAATGCCCTATACTGGAAAAGTACCATATTTTCTGACAACCTATCCATTGTCTGTCACACAAGCAATTTTTTCGATATTTATATAATTTATTTAATATAAAACATCTATTAACCAATTTTTATATGCAAAAAGCAGAAAACTGTGGTATCATAAACAACAACAATATAAATAAAATGTTTATCATATCTATATAAATTAAACAAGCAAAAAAGTTAATCAGGTTTGTTTTAATAGCTGTTTATATCATTTAACAAAAATTTTGCTTTCTGAAGCTCAAATTGCGCAAAGCTTTTTTTTTCTTATAAAAACCACGAATGTATGTACTATATCAATACATGCAACAAAAAATTTCAGCACTAAAACAAATTGTATAATAAATAAAAAGGAGAGTCTAAAAACTTACCGAATCGTGTGTTAAATATGTGTCACAATAATCACAGTAGTATCTGGAATTAAAATAACAGTTTCAGGATTAAATTCCATAACTTTAAAAGATTAATACAAATTAAATAATAATATAAGCGAAGAGACAGTAAAATTATAAATTTTCTTTCTTATTGGTTCAATTAAAACACATATAATAGTAATTTACAACTTTCACATTGTACACTACAAAAGCATTTAAAAATTACAATATTCTCTGGCATTTTAGTTTATTAATATTTATTAAAAAACTACACAGCATATTAATTTATATAATTTTAATTGGAAATAAAAAGATATATAAACCTACTTAGGCATTATTTCAATAATAAAAAGTGGACGAAGGGGTAAACTCAAACGTAAAAACAGATCTCTGTGTTCAAAAGTAAAGTGAATTTCGAGACTTGGGAACTTCGAGAACGATTCATGTAGAAAAATGAAGTTTACAACTCAACTTCACTTTGCGATTGAAAGCGTTCGTTCAGTGATCTTTTCTAGATCTGACCGGTCAGATGTCCGCAAATGATTACTGATCCCCGAGGTGATCCCTCAGATACAGTGTCTAGAAGTATATAGTGTAGAAATCAACAAGCGAAACCATATCCAAAAAATTACAATTTCGCCAGAGGGCGCTAAGATCAAGTTCATTGCAACGAATGTATAGAAATCCTATGTGTATTAGATACTTTTGATGCGGAAAACTAATTTTTTGAAAGATAATTTTTTTGAAAAACAGAGTAAAAAAAAATTAGCTTGTAATACGCGATATATTAAGAATGAACGAAAATTCAGGCATATATTTTATATGCATTTCACATTTGTACGAATTGAAGAACACTTTATTTTCAGATTGCTCTGTTATAAACCGATTTAATATTTCATGTGATCGCCGTGCATACTATTTTTTTTCTTTCTTTTCTTTTTTTTTTTTTTTTAGCCTATAGGTTTATTATAGTACAAATATTTTTTTATATATATGTTGAAATTATAAAAAAATAATTTATGCTTATGTATATAAATGATATGAAGTAATTTTATCGTTTGCCTTTTGAATAAGCTCTTTTTTGTATTAAATATATCTTTGTTTATATTAGTAAATTTTTACTTTCTTCTATCTTTACAGGAAGAAAGTATTGGATTCGTGAAAATTTTCGACTTTCGGTTTTCGACGGATTTACACGTTTTAGGGGTCGGAGATTCCAAAAAACATGTTTTTACAAAATGTCTGTCTGTCTGTATGTGACACAAATTTTGTGGGCGCTCTATCTCAAGAACTAATGCACGGAATTTAATAAAAATTTATATTCAGTTAGTCCTTGATATAAATTGGTGCTGATTAGGTTTTGGTGTAAATCGCTCAACAGGTGGCGCTGCTATGCAGCCTTTTTCACCATATCCGCAATAGCTTAGTCTCCAGAACTAATGCACGGATTTTCATCAAACTTAAGATTCGGTTAGTCCTTGACATGAATTGAAGTTTTGTACATTTTGGTGTAAATCGCTCAGTAGGCGGCGCTGCTATACTGCATTTTTTACGATTTCCGCAATAGCTCTATCTCAACAACTAATGCTTAGATTTTCATCAAACTTCAGATTCAGGTATACTTTGATATGAATTAGTGCTGTTTGTGTTTTGGTGCAAATCACTCAACAGGTGGCGCTGCTATACTGCACTTTTCAGAATTTCCATTATAGCTGTATCTCAAGAACTAATGCAATAATTTTCACCAAACTTCAGAAGCAGTTAATCCTTGACATAAATTGACTATTTGGTGTAAATCGCTCAACAGGTGGCGCTGCTATGCTGTATTTTTCAGAATTTCCACTATAAATGTATCTCAAGAACTAATGCACGAATTTTCATCAAACTTTAGAATCAGTTAGTTCTTGACATGAATTGACATTTTATACAGTTTGGTGTAAATCGTTCAATAGGTGGCACTGCTATGCTGTTTTTGTGATTTCCGCAATAGCTCTATCTCAAGAACTAATGCTTGGATTTTCAACGAACTTCAGATCCATGTACACCTGGATATCAATTATTGTTGTTTATGTATTGGTGTAAATCACTCAACAGGTGGCGCTGCTATGCTACATTTTTCAGACTTTCCGCTATAGCTCTATCTCAAGAACTAAGGCACGAATTTTCATCAAACTTCAAACTCAGATATACTTTGATATGAATGGGTGCTAAATTGATGTAATTTCTTGTACTATTTAAATGATTTAATTGACGTGATTTATATAGAAGAAAGTTTTGTGATGGCCACAACATACTAGTTATTAGTTAATTATATTAGTTAATTTTTTTTCCATTTTTCAAAAAGATTTTGATTTTTAGGTACACCGAAAATAGACAGCTTGCTGTTCTTGTATTGCGTAACACAGCCCGGAACAAAACAATGATAATCTCGTTTTTTCATCATTTTTGATAAATTTTACACATTTTTACATGAATTTGCAATATTTGTAGACGCTATACATAACGCTAAAAGTGTTTATAACAAAAAGAGAACCAAAACAAAGCCTACTGATTTTTAGGTACACCGAAAATAAACAAGTTTGCTGTTCTTGTATTATGTAACACAACCGGGAACAAAATTATGAGAATCTCGTTTTTATATCATTTTCGATACAATGTTATAAAAATATGTGAATACAAAATTTACGTGTTTTCACATAAATTTCTAATAATTGTAGACGTTGTATATAGCGCTAAAAATGTTTACAACAAAAAGAAAGCCCAAACAAAACCTACGCATTCACGCAATAAATTTGACGGCAGCGCCACCTAAGAAAATGTAATTTTTTGGATGCGTTCAAAAGCTATACCGGTATTAGCGATCTCCACACTATATACTTCTAGACGCTGTACCTCAGAGGTAAAATGGACTTTACGCATGTGACGTCAGCTGCGAGTAAGCAGAAGAGAAACACCAATAGGCGTGTAGAACATTTTAACACTACTTCCCCGTGGTCCAATAAACAGTTTTTTTCGGAGGGTTTTCCCCCGCAGAGGCGAAATTTGACTTTCCATAAGACTTTTAGCATTAGTTCGAAATCCGACAATTTCATTGGCTATCGGTGAACCGAACTTCTTTCCCTGAAAGGAAAAAATCCATTTTACGAGTAACAGCGCTGCTACTCATTTCATCAATTGTATTTCTTGATAATAATAACTTGATGCATTAAAAAATGTTTATGTAATTCTCATACTGAGCACGGAATCAATTGTTAATCAGTTAATAACATAATGTATAATTAATTATTAAATTTGATTTAATTATCTAGTAAGAAAATTATTAACAATTCTAAAACAACATTGACTTAGTTAAATTATGATAAAATAATGAGATTGTTATAATAAGCTGCTTAGAACTTTTTTTTTTTTTTACTCAGATGTTTGCAATCAGTATTAAAGTTCTAGCAGCTTAACTAAAAATAAGTAATTGAAGTTCCATCTAGATATATAAAAATATTTTTCTATGTCAGTTTAAAAGATACTATTATTGCATTTAAATAGATATTTTATTTTAATTATATAACATTAGCTCCTAAGTGGTATTATGTAGTAAAATTTAATCACAATATATTTCGAATAAAAATTGTAAAGCTATTGATAATAAATTGATAAATAAAGATAAAAACAAAAATCTCCATAATAATAATAATAATCGTTATTTTAAATACATATATATTGCAACTAATAGCAAAATATTTTTCATTGTTCATGTTTGATGTATATTACATTTTTATTGCAGCATATATATATATATATAATAGAACTTTTTGCGAATAATTATTAAATCACAGATATATATATATATTTGTTTTTGTTGCATTTTTACCATACATTCAATTATTTAAAGTACAGTAATTTACTGTCTTCAATGGTTAAATTATCATTGAAATATATATTATTAATGTAATTTATATATAAAGGATAAATAATTAATTTTTAAAGATGAATAATTTAATAATTTATTTATATGTTACTGGAATTCTAGCATAAAAGTACTTTTCATGAAAGTTCAGAAGATATTAAAATTAAGTTTTAATAAATATTCGTTTTAAACATACAGTTTATATATGATAAGAATTTAGTAGTATTGGATATACAATAAAAAAATTAGAAAGCAGCTGATAAATTGATAAATATTTTTATATATGAAAGATAATACTTAATTTTGAAAAATGAACACTTTAATAAATTACTTCTGCTAATTATATATATATATATATATATATACATATATATAACTTACTAAAGTTCCAGCAAAAAATATTTTTAATGTAAGGTAAGAATTATATTATTATTACATTATTATTAAAAAATAGATTAAATGAATTTTTTAATTTAATTATTTAAATTTATTTAAAAAAATCTAATTGACAATTTTTTTTTCAAAGGAACTGGTGATAAAGATCAACTGATTTTAACTAACTGGCTTAAGGGTGTTCTCAGATCCAAAAAGGCAACTTTCTGACATAAGTTTTAATTTTTTTTTTTGTTCGAAAATGCATGAAAGTAGCTGGTGTTGTTGTTCAGAAACTATGTAATTGAGCTGTTTTTTTTTGTTTTTTTTTCTGCAAACGCAATAGATCTTTCAGAAAATAGTGTCAAAGTGAGCGTTTTGAACCGAATTTCCGCGCGAAGGAAGAAAGAGGACTGAAGAGCGGGCGAAAAACGTGTTTGTCATGTGATCAAAATCGCTTATAACTCAATAGTTAATTGATTGATTAAAAAATGGAAAAAACAGTTCAATTCCAAATCGCTTCCATGGCCAGGCTGTCCAATTTTATACCTTTTCGTTAAAAAATGAATTTGTAAATGTGTCAAAAGGTTTTGCGCTTGTTGAGCAGAGCAGTTAAGAACAGCCTTAAGAAAGTATTATTATTACTCTTTAATTATTAAAGAAATTTATTTATTAGAAAAATATCGTATAAGTCATATGAATTTTAAAATTTAATTCAATTATCTGTATAACATTTACAATTAAAAAAAATAGTAATCTAAATAACAGATAAATTTAAAATGATCAAAACTTTATAAAAATCTAACATGAAAATACTTTTAATGTAAGCCTAGGAGATTTACATTTTAATATATGTTTGCTTTAATTATTAAAAAATAGATTAAATGATTTTTTAATTTAATTATTTAAATTTATTTAAAAAAATCTAATTGACAAAAAAAATTACAACGGAACTCTTAATAAAGATCATCTGATTTTAACTAATTGACTTAAGAAAATATTATTTTTACCCTTTAATTATTAAAGAATTTTTTATTAGAAAAATACCCTATAAGTCCTATGAATTTTAAATTTTAATTTAACTATTTGTGTAATATTTAAAATGAAAAATTTTAAAGTAACCTATCATAAATTAATAAAGATTTTTATGTCTGAAGGATAATTTTAAAATAAAAAACCTTTATTATATTAATTCTGATAATTTTGCATTTATCTGTTACTATCAGACAAATTTAAAATAATCAGAACTTTATAAAGTTCTAACATGAAAATACTTTTAATATAAGCCTAGGAAATTTATTATTGCATTTTAATAAATGTTTATTTTAATTATTAAAAAATAGATTAACGGATTTTTTAATTTAATTATTTAATTTATTTTAAAAAAATCTAATTGATCAAAAAAGATTACAAAAGAACTGGTAATAAAGATCGACTGACTTAATAAAAATCAAAACAAAACACTAAAAAAGTGAAAACGCCAGCGAAAGGGCAGAACATGCAACTTTAGGATTACAAATGCAAAATCTTAACCAGCCCTAGTCTTGACAACGGACTTTACCCACGAATGGCAACAGCCACGCCTCTGCGGGAATATACCCTCGGAAAAAGACTGTTTATTGGACGAAGGGGAAGCAATGATAAAATGTTCTTCACGCCTATTGGTGTTTTTCTTCTGTTTACCCGCGGCTGACGTCACATGGGTAAAGTCCACTGGGCTCTGACATTATAATACGCTTTGAGATACGAAAATACCATGTGCCGGCTTTACACAGTATTTTACTCTTGTACTCGTCCTTTCAGGAAAATAAGTTCCGTTCAATTTCATTGGCTATCGGTGAAGCGATAGCCAATGAAATTGCAGGATTTCACATTAATGCTAAAAGTCTTATGGAAAGTCAAATTTCGCATCCGGCCGCTATTGAAGAAAAGCATGTTTTCGCATGTACTTGCGTAGTACTTCAGAGTAGCGGATAGGGACAGTTTAATGCAACAATGTTAAAACTTCGAGCGTACTGGGTAGCATAGCGATATGGGGAAAAAAATCAAAAAGTCCCTAGCCGACTTTGGCACGTTGTTTTGTTGATGTTGATTTTCGTTTGTACTTGGTACTTATCCATGTGTTGTTTTTTTCCCTCATACTTTTTTTTATTAATGTTACTGTTATTATTATAATTTAAGATGTTAATACTTGAAGATAACGCTCTATAATTATTAATATTGTAATGTTAAAAAAAATAATATGAGATGCTCTCATTATACATTTGCTATAAAATAGGAACTGAAATAATCCTAAAATTAAATTATGTTTAGTTCAATGTAATAACTAAAGAAATTGAACTGTGCCCTATTAATTCGATTTTTTTAAAAAAATACTATATATAGCAAAGAAACATTTTAAATTAAGACCAAAGTGCAAACAAATAGTAATAGCTTTTAAATCTTTCTAAACTATTTTAAAAACAAATTGAAACCACATTGACATACTAATGTATAGTAATAATGATATATGCATAATTATCTTAGGAAACAAGTATTAAATTGTGTATATTTTAATTATAGAAGTATATGCTACTTAAATCATATTTATTGTTTTTTGAATCCTTGATTGAAAGCAAAGACAAAGATTTACCTTAAGATAAGAAATAACAATTTTATTTTGTACCCTTTTACAATTTTATTTTATTTTTTATTTATTATTTTTATTTTTTTTGTCCCTTGTAAACTAATTTGCTATAAGCCTTAAAGCAGTTAAAATATCACATGCATATCCCTATCTATTTATTTATATGCAATGAGTTATATATGCAGTAACATTATTATGACATAAAAGTTGAACTGCTTTTAAATTTTAAAAGTAAAAGTTATAGATATTTGTTTACTTATTTAAATAATTCTTACTACAGTGTTAGAAAAATCATGTTCTAAAGATTTCGTTTTTAATATTATTTTCAAATATTTTGGATAGGTGGCGCCAGTATTAAATGCAAAATCTTATTTTTTCCCTTTGTTTGAAACCACAGACTTCTAATATAAGTAGACTCCCAATCGGCAACCTTTTGTTGTCTCCTACATCTCTGCCCACCATCACGTGATGGAAGGCAGATTTAGCGCGCCAAACCGGTTTTTCTCCCGCCAAAATCTCCTCGGAATCTCTCTCCAGTTTCCCGCCGAAACATCGTCTGTCTGCGTTTGTCTTGAGTTGACCGTACTTTTGCTTTTCTTTTTAATTTACCCTTTAACAGTTCTTTTAAGAACTTTTTATGTTAGCTTTTAAAATGACAACTTTCGCGTCAGCTTGTAGTTTCGCTTCTATGTTTACATTTATTTTATTGCGAGGATGAAATCCGAAAGTTGCCAATAAAGGGATTACCGCCAAAATACGGCACCCTTTTGGCGAAGAAAGCAAAACATGTTGGAGTCAAAACCTTCCCCAGAGAACAATGGGATTGGGAGTCTACTTATATTAGAAGTCTGTGTTTGAAACCAGCTTTAGAGAATACCTCGAAGAATACCTTACAAGATTCCCTTCTCCCTTCTTCTATTACGCAGGTGCTTCTTTAACATTGTTGCATTAAGCTGTCCCCATCCGCTACTGTTAGGTTGCACTTCCCAGCAACACTTTTGGATCTTACAACGGCTTTTCTCATCGCTGAGGAAACCGTTATGACATGATACAGGTTCGAAACGCATTATTGTAATAAAAAGGTCATTTATTTTGTAATTTTAAATATTTATATTATTTTTCTGATGTGATACTATTAATAAATACTGTGTAAAATGTACTTTATTTCTATGCATAATTTTTAAACATTTAAATCAGTATAAAAATATCCGAACATCATGGATTTACGTAAAGCGGCACTGTCAGATTTCTCTTACAAGATTCTCATTTTCAGACGTGTGAATACCACTTACACAACTGTTCTAAACATGAGTTATGGAATTAAAAATAGGTGGAAATATTTATAAATATACATATTATTACTGATAAAATGTATATTTATAAATATTTCCACCTATTTTTATTTTTGTAATTTTGTATTAAGTTAACACAAAATATTTTTCACAAAATCTTGGTGAGATTAAAAGAGATCACTGATATTTGTCTAATTTTTTTTCACTTATACAACGAAAGGTTTTATCACAGTTTATAGAATAGTATTTTACGTGCATAAAATTTACATATTTATTTATTTATTCTTTGTTTTGTTTTGTTTTTAAATAATCAACTAATTAATTAAAAAAGACAATATTGCAGTTTGATTTATTATCAATAACGGAAACAAGAAAATACGAAAATAATAGTAATGATCTTATAATTACTCACTGTTTCTCATTATTGTCATTATTAGTAATAATGGTTTCATTTTTATATAGTTAGATTACAAACATTAACCCAGAGAGCATGCACATTAGCAGCAGGTTTGATTTTTTTAAATATTATCTTGCCGCGACAAATTTGACTTGACAAATTCGCTCGCAAATTCGCAGCAAATCTCCCGCAAGGTATACCATCATCCACTTGCATGAGCTGTTGTGAAACTGATGCAACACTGTCTATAATTCACGAAAGTGACAAAAGCAGAAGATCCTTTTGTTGAGAGAATCAGCACATGCGCAGAAATGGCAAAAATTGGGTGCTACTCAAAGGCAAGACACATCATTGTTGTCTGAGCGAAGCGAAGGCTAAAATACTCAGCGACACATACAGCTACGATGGATATTAACGCCATGTCCTACTAAATAAAAAGCTTAATAAAAACCTTTCGTCAAGCATAACTCAAAAAATACTTGTCGGATTTCGTTTCTGATTGCACCAGAAGGTACCTATGAGGGTCGCCTACTGAATGCACCTACTATGAAAAATAAGTTCCAAACTGTTTAAAAATTATATAGAAAAAACTGATAGAAAAGCACAATTTATCTGCTTACGTCACAGAAATTTGGTGTGCGTCACTTTCACCGGTTGATGTTTTCGTAGACAACTGGTTTGAACACATGGAGCAAATAAAAAAAATACGCACGCAGTAATATTGAAGTGCCATAAAACATATTTAAATTTAATCAAACACGAAAATAAATCTGTTTGTTTTCCATTAAAAAAAAAAAAAAAAGGCATAAAAACTTTGATTTGAGATTTTGCGATAATCTCTCAATAGCATTTTTTAATCGCCAAAAGTATATTTTATATTTCGCGTGTGAAAATTAGAAACAATTATATGATCTGTAATAAAATATTTTGTTTTATAGCATCATTTCTTCTTATTTTCTTTATTTTTTTTTTCGTGCTTTCTTTTAAGAGGCTACTTCAGTCAAAGGAAAAGACCCGTTTGCTAATGCTAATCCTATGGAAGAAATTTATAAAGATATCGCGGTCGCATTTCAATATTTTTAAATAATTTCTTTTGCATTGAATAGTTGAGATTGATCTGTACAAAGGCCGTTGTTTACTTTTTCAATTTTGTTTACAGGTATTTCTTAAGAGAACACTTTCATTTTCGGAACCGGTTTCGAAAGTAAAAGCATCCTCTTAAAAAATATCTGCAGTCAAAATCGAAAAAGTAAAAAACGGCCTGCATGCAGATCGATCTCAGCTATCCAATGCAAAAAAAATCATTTAAAAATATTGAAATGCGACCGAGATATCTTTATAAATTTCTTCCATAGGATTAGCATTAGCGAACGGGTCTTTTCCTTTGACTGAAGTAGCTTCTTAACTTACAATTATATTTGTCTGTGGCACTCAAATCTTGTGATTAATTTTTCACCCACTTCCTGTTGACATGGAGTTTTGAAATTTGGAATATATATGTATTCCTGAGGGCAATATATGAATTGGACATTGATTTTTTAAAATTCGATCCCTAAAGTAAGGGGGCAACGGTGAGGGGGGGGGGTCAGCATTAGCTTTAACAATGAGTATTTGTTGAAAAGTATTAATGACAGGGTTACCACGATATCGCCAAACTTTGGCCAACGTGGAGAAATATCACCAAATTTGGCTACAAAAAAGTTTCTATAAATGAAGCCAACTTGGAGATAGCTGGCTAACTTGGCAAAATTCCCATTTAAATCCATTTATCTTCCATAATTGAACTCACCGAATTAAATGTAAACTCGGTGCATTTAAGGTTTTTTTCAAGACTTTTCTAATATTTAGTGCATTTAAAAAACATATATATTTTCTAAATATTTGTGAATTTTAATGAAAGCATGATTAAAAAAAAACAATTTCCATTTATATTAATTTCTTTTTAGTCTTTAAAAATGAGATTGGTACTTTTCCTATATAAGGGTCTTGGCGAGGTAGAGAAAAGGGGTTTGGCGAGACAAGTAAGCTTTTTATGCGTATTTTCGTGTAACTTATTCATTGTTTCATATACTCAAGCAATTTTTTAAAGATTTATGCAATTTATTTTGTGTTAACAAGCCACTTACCTATTTTTATGTACAAACAAAAGTAAATTGTATATAAAAAGCAATGATATTACATGTATACTAGGAGGCTCTGCCCCCTGCAAGCTACGCTCGCCAACCCCCGTTCAGACACCGCAGAATCTAAAAACACGCTAATGTTATGGCTTTTAAAAATATTAGAGAAGATTGAATTATATTGAAAAAAGCTGTGCAGATCTCCCTGTAAATGGGTTTCCATTCAATTCTCTTTGATTGCAAAAATTTAAAGGTGAATCAGTTGCTGTTAAGACATCCAATGGTTGTTTTCGTTTTTGATTAAAGAGGATCAGTTAAACATTTGAAAAGAAGCTAAAATAAAATGAATTAAGTATACAGAGTCTTTGTCTCCCGGTATTTTAAAACAATTTCTATAACAATAGTCGAAGTCATGTGACTATCATCAACAGTTCCCTGCGAACCACTTCGCTTTTTATATTCCAGGTGCCATTTTGGTACTTTAATGTTAGCCAGGCACATGTGATAAAACGCCAAATATTATTCTATCGCCATCATTTAATCTATATTATAATAGTTCAAGTCATCAACTGCCATAAACAAATACGGTCTGATCCCTTCGCTGTTCATATGAAAGTTTGGCACAGATGTCATATACCCCACAGCACAGTTTGGCACAGATGTCATATGTCAAGCCCCATATTGGTGCGATTTTTTTTTCGACGCCAATTTGGGGAACGCATCAACTAACGATACTTTGGAGCCAGTTAAGTGCCCGTTCCGTATATGACATTGGCGTTAGAAAAAAATCGCGCCAATATGGGGCCGTAAGTTTTACATTTTGATTAAAAATCAAATTTTTTTTTCGAATAAAACTACATAAAGGTTGCCATGGTCGCAAAGAATTCTTGGTACTGTCACGCTAGCCGGATACAAATCTCGCCAATAGCTTTTTTTTTTCAACTCACCAGTTAGCATATATATATATATATATATATATATATATATATTTTTTTTTTTTTTTTTTTTTTTTTCCCGAGTGGTAATATTTGGCCAGATGTCATATACGGATCGCAGGTTTGGCGTGATTTTTTTTCAACGAAAATTTGGCTAAAACCTCGTTTTCAAATACCAGTTACATATGCATTTTTGGTATTACTTAATTATCCCGTCGACCAAAAATCTATCGCCAAACTATAAGATTAAATGCCAATGGTTGATCGTAAATGTCACATTCACTTGACTTTAAGCAAGTTACACGTGCTTACGGCATCAAGTGATTTTTATTTCGACGTTTTATTTGTATATTTATTAATGTTATACTAATTTATTTGTTCTTTCGTTATTTAAAATAAAAATTATGTCAATTTGTATAATTTGGCAAAATTGGGCGACGGAATAACTAAGTAGTACCGTATTTTTTAATTATTTTCTAAAGGAAATATAATAAAAATAATTAATAACTATAGAACAAAATAATTTATATAATTTAAAAAAAGAAATAAAAGTAAATAAACATTTATTATTAAATAAACAACAATAGCCGGGTTACCATGTCAATCACAATAATGCCATTTTGGCGCCAATTAGGAACCTCGGTGCGTAGATAACATCTGTGCCTATTTTTTTTCTTTTCACTTTGTTTCAAAAACAAAGAAAGAAGTGAAAGTCATCAATTTTAAATGAAAGTTTTGTATTTTAATCCCTTGGGGACGAGCGACACGTATACGTGCCGCATGAAGCGTTCAGAATCCTTGTTTTTCCTCACCAGTAAAATTTTATTGTAAAATTTACCTTATTTAATCAACGCATTTTCTCGATTCAATAAGAAATAAATTTTTGTTTTTAAAAAACGGTGACAAAAGATTAAAAATTTCGTAAAAGGCTCCTGTCCCGAAGGGGTTAAATAAAATGAATGAAAGGATTATATTTTAAATGAAATTAATGAAATATAAAAAAAAATGCGACGGGAAAAATGTTTAGCGAATTATCACTTGCGTCTCGCTAACATAAAAGTATCGTCAGAATTGATTTTTCTATCAGAATCTTTCGATTTGGCAACATATGTTCAAGTAAATTGAATTATGAATAAAAGTAGCATGATACATTTCTTAGCATACATTTAAGGGAGGCCAAACTGGTCGCCAAATTAGTTTAAAATAATAACCTTTTCTGAAATATGAAAAAAAAAATATCTGTTATGATTAAAATTTGAGTTGCCATCATTAGAAAAATGCATTTAAAATTAGAAAAAAAATAATATTTCGAAAACTAATTCTAATTTTAAAATTTTAATACTAGTTTTGAGATCTGCAAATCAATACTGATTTTTGGTATTAATTTCATCGCAAAGTATTCTATATTTTAGGAGAAATTGCCGTGAAACATAATTAGTTGTTTAATCAGTCGTTTCAAAGAATCGTTACATAAATTCGTTTCATTTTAGCCGCTTCATAAATTCGTTTCATTAGGATTTTATATATATAGGGTAGAAATAAAATGTTTATATTTATGGCACAGATGCCATAAACGCACGCACCGGGTTTGGCGTGTTTTTTTATGCCAATTTGGCGAAAACGTCGTTTTCGAATACCAGTTACATATACCGTGCTATAATAGTACGTTATTTTTTATTTCAATGTGAAAACAAAATAAAGTGACAAACAAAACATTTTCTGTTATTTTTAAAAGGAAATAACAATCAATAAATGATATAATTATAGAACAAAACAATTTATAATAGCGTTATATATGATTACATCAGTGGTGGCTCGTAACTGGCATTTTGGGGGGGGGGGGGCACTAAATCCATAGCTGCCAAATTTATTCTTCTCTTACCACTATTGCTTTGAAAGAAATTTTTGCCATATTTGTTGGCAGAATATTCGACCATTAATCACCGACGACAATAATGGGTACTGAGGACCCATTTAAATTTTCTGACAATGCACTCCGCATCCTGAATGGAGAGGAGAAATCAGATTTAGCTGCTGCGTGGATGGAATTTCCCGGAGTAGCGGATGAAGTACAAAGATTGATTGTACAGCAATTCCTGCAAGATTGTGATAACTTCATAATGAGACTTTTAAGTAAAGATGACTACCTGACGAATCCTCAACACAAGACTAGCGTGAGTAATCTTCTCAATAATCTTATGTTTTTGTTCAATGAGCCATTTGACCCCCTAAAATTAAGTCAACTAAGAGAGTTTAAAACTTTTATCTATGATCATGACTATGATCTAATTGACATCTTAACAAAACTCAAGGCAATTGCGGTGAACTCAGATGACGGCTTCACCCCTGCTAATACACTAAAACGTAGGAGAAATGATCTCAAATCTACTATTCCCTTAAAGAACAAATATGCTAATATATCAGAAAAATATCTAGACGAAAATAACATGGATTCTTCTGAGCCCCCCCCCCCCCCTAAAGGAGAGTCAGCCGGTAGCTCCACTTCTGAAGTAGTCCCTAAAAAACTAAAAATTCACCCCTTCTATATTGAGTTCCAAGGCAAGTGGACGGAACTTGCAAGTGAGATTAAAAAACTCAACGACAGCAATCCCTTGATTAAACTAGACGGAGAATTACTCAAAATCCACTGTAAAACTGATGCAGATTTCCGTAAAACACAAGACTATCTTGATTCTAAAACAATTCCTTATATAACCCTGAGCCCCGCGGAACAGCGCCCCAGGAAAGTCGTCATTAGGGGAATTCCCCCATATACCGACCCCCAGGTCATAATTGAAGCTCTAAAAGAACATAATTTCGTGGCCAATAGAGCATCGATGATGAAAAGTAGAAAGACCGGTCGACCAATGCCCCTCTACGTCATCAATGTTCTCCCACGTGAAAAATTCGAAGAAATCTACCACATTCACGAAATTTGCTACATTAAATTAGATATTGAGCGTTTTAAAGGCACTAACATCGTAAAGCAATGCTATCGTTGCCAGAAATTTGGACATTCCAGCGAGATTTGCCGCCTGCCGCCAAAATGCGCCAAATGTTCGGAAGAGCATCTAACTCCCCAGTGCAATAAAATTGGAAAGATCATCCCCAAATGTTCAAATTGTTATGGTGAGCACGTGGCTACTTACCGTGGTTGCCCCAAAACCCCCCCAGTTTCATAAAAAACAGCAGGACCCCCAAACCGTCCGTAAAGATAATCCTAAAATCATTCCGAATGCAATGGCGAAACTTTTATCTACATATAATTATGTCCGTAAGCCAGAGGCCAAAAAACCAGAAGAAAAACCTACTGAAGCCCCGGCTCCGCTCCCTTCTCCCACCCAAGACCCAAACTCCGAAAACATCACACCAAATAAGCCAAATGACACTCAAAATGCAACACCAGAACAACCCACTAGTTCTAATTATGCTAATGACTTAAAAGAAATATTCAAGACCTTCAAGGAGATGAAAGAGCTCCTGAAATTTAACAAATTCATCCAATGTTTCAAAAATATTGCTAACCAAACTAAAAATATACAAGATCCAATAGAAAAAATACTCATCCTTATGAGTGCTATAGAAACTTTAGCCACGGAATTTAACACATTTAATGATGAGTAATTCCTCTTCTACCTTTTTCTCACTAATTTTTCTTTCCTGGAACTGTAACTCCTTGCAGAATAAACTTAACGAACTTAAACTCTTTATTCACGAACACCCCCAAATTGATGTTATTTTCTTACAAGAGACTTTCAACCCCACTTTCAACATTAACATCCCTCGGTACAGGCTATTCCATACACCTCGTGCGGATGGTACGCACAGAGGAGGTACCGCTATTTACATCAAGAACCATCTTCCACACTACCAATCGCACAACCACACCTTTAATGACCTTGAGTATACCAGTATTAATCTTCAACTTCCTCATATCAATATTAAATTAGCTTCTATTTATTCTCCACCCACTGGTAACTTACCTGTTAATAGTCTTACACAGCTTTTTTCTCAACATCACCACTGCTTTTTCGTAGGCGATTACAATGCCAAAAGCAGACGCTGGAATTGCCATGGCAATTCTCGGCGGGGTACCTCTCTTCACAACTTAGTCAAAACTTAAAATTAAATCTTCATGCACCTCCCAGACCAACACACATTACCAAAGTGCCTGGTGCCCGGGACTCTATCATTGATCTTGCTCTTTCCAAAAATCTTCCTTACCCTATCTACTCTACAGTTATTAATGATCTCTCCTCTGATCACCTGCCTGTCTTCTTTAAAATAGATATTATTAATCCTCTTTCTCCCCCCCCCCTTCCGTGGCTATTGACTGGAATAAATTTACAAATTACCTTAATTCTCAGGACATCACCTTCCCTGATATTAACAATACCGATGACATTGATGCGGCTGTTGAACATCTCAACTCTCATATCACTAATGCTCAAAATTTTTCTACATTTAATACCTTCAAAAATAATTTTGCCTTCGTCCCACCCCGTTATATTTACAACCTTATCAAACAGCGTAATCGGCTCCGGCGACAATTTCAAAATTCAAGAGACCCCTCCATTAAACCCCTTCTCAATAGGTTAAACAATAAAATTAAAAACAGTCTTTACAAAGAAAAACAGAAAAATTGGAACAACTTTCTCAAAACATTATCGTGCGAGGACAACTCTCTTTGGATTCTTAAACGCAAATTGAATAAACATTACACTCCCATCCCCCCTCCCCCCTCACAACTAATAATGTTACTGCTTATACTGACCAAGAAAAAGCTAACATGCTTGCTAATTCTTATGCCACCCAATTTTCTCCTAATCCTACCCTTGCAAACCAAGCTCACCTTGATCATGTTAACGAGACAGTTCGGAACTTTTTGGCTACCCCCCCTCAAGATCCCCCCCCCCTAAAATTCAACCTATTGTTATCCACAATATTATCAAAAAACTCAAAAAGCGTAAAACCCCAGGATACGATAAAATTACTAACTCTGCTCTTAGAAACCTTCCTCCTAATTGCATAATCTATATCACTGACCTCACTAATGCTATCTTAAAACATAACTACTTCCCTAAACCTTGGAAACTTTCTATAATCTCTCCTATTCCAAAACCTGGAACTAACCTGTCTGACCCCACTAATTACAGACCTATCTCCTTGCTACCTTCTATCAGTAAAGTTGTGGAACGTGTCATTCGTACCCAGTTGCAGGATTTCATTCAACAACACAACATTCTCATGCCCGAGCAGTTTGGCTTTCGCCCAAAACACTCGATACAACACCAGCTTCTTAGGGTTGTTGAGTTTCTCAGCGAGAAACTCAATGCAAAAATTCCCGCAGCTGCCATCTTTCTTGATGTCGCAAAGGCATTTGACAAGGTCTGGCATATGGGCCTCATTTACAAACTTATTCAGCTCGGTTTTCATCCCAGACTTATACATTTAATATATTCGTACCTTTGCGACCGCTCTTTTCAAGTCCGCATAAACAACATTCTTTCTATTATTCTTCTTATCCTAGCGG
Organism: Maratus speciosus; assembly: GCA_963932465.1. Classification (NCBI taxonomy): domain Eukaryota; kingdom Metazoa; phylum Arthropoda; class Arachnida; order Araneae; family Salticidae; genus Maratus; species Maratus speciosus. The sequence goes on along the minus strand of OZ010797.1, from coordinate 429,409,207 downwards.
GCATCCTCCAGGGGAGAGTGTTGGGCCCATTTTTATTTAACATTTTCTTTAATGATATCCCACGCTCCTTGCGCACATACCTCGCTCTTTATGCGGACGACATCTGTATTTATGCTTCGGCACACCACCCGTATACTCTAACACTCAGTAACATCTGAGTTCTCCACGCTATATTTTGCCTCTTCTTTTTTTTCTCTTACCTTTTTATATGTTTTTTCTTATCAAAAAAATAAAATAAAATAAAATAAAAAATAAAATAAAAAATAAAAACTCTCTATATACTATAGAGACCATAAAAATTGTAAAACTTAAAAAATAAAATGTATGGCCCTGATTAGTCCCTTTTTTGGTTGGATGTTGTGGTCTTTGCCACCCTAGCTTTTCTTGCCCATGCTTGGTGAGTGTTTCTCTGAACAGTACTAACTTTAACTTTCTAAATTCCTTATAGTAGTTTTACAACTACAGTTTGACTTTACTTATTTTAAGATTCTTGTATTTTTTAAAGATTTATCGTTAACTTTCTTTCATCTTAAGTTTTTACTTTAAAATTCAATTTTATTCCTTTTTTCTTAAATTTCTTATTTTCTCTTGTTAACTTCTTTTACTCTTCTAGTAGCTTTGCTACAGTTTAACTTTATCCCAATGGCTCATTAAAACATAAGACATTTCAATTTCCTAGTCTGGGTGTTAAGCTGTCATCAGCTAGGAAACCCCTCAATGCTGATTACCTGTTCAGTACCTGTTCAGTCGACCATTAAACAAGGTAGTCTTTTTCTTTCAAAAATTAATGGTAAGAAAAGAATAATAATGTCCGCCATGCATTTAGTGCCCCGAAATATGACAGTCACGGGCCGCTTCTGGTTACCATGTTAGGCAAAGTAACGCCACTTTGGCGCCAATTGGGTACCTCTGTGCGTATATGACATCTGTGCCATATTTACTTGTGAAAATAAGCATAAACGTTCATCAGGTTTGTTTTCATAGCTATTTATATCTTTTTGCAACAAATCTCACTTTTTGAGGCGAAACTGCACAAAGATTGAAAAAAAACTAGAAAACGTGAAGCCTGTTTTTTCAGAATTTAGTGTCACCCTCGATGAAAATAAAATATATAAATATGGATAGTACAAAACATATTTCAGTTTTAAGACTTAAAACACACGCTTTAATTTGTATAGAATGACGTCTTCGCATCCGCTGAAGAATTCTTCATATTTACGATAAAGTCTTAAACAATTTCTACACTAAAGTACGTATAGGACGTCACTATCGCTGAATAATGCACAAATCCAAAAAAAAAAAAAAAAAAAAAAAAAAAAAAAAAATCGGTTGAAGAAAATTAAAAATCTCATGATTCATATGCTCTCATTTGTTTGTAATACAGTAGACGCTCGATTTTACGAACTCGATGGGACTCTTATAATGCGTTCGTAAAATCGAAAGTTCGTAAATGGGAGTAACATTAGTTCAATGAGATGCGGGTCGGGACCAGTACATCAGTTCTTAAAAACGAATAATTCGTAAAAACGAGGTTCGTAAAATCGAGAGTCTACTGTATTAATAAGTTTAAAATTAAATTTTGAAAAAGAAATCATTCATACATATTTTTTCAAAATTGCACGTATTTTATTTACATTTTTAAAAGTTGTTAAGGGAAAAAGGCAACAAAAAGGTATAATTCTTATTTTCCAACTATTTCCCCCGTACTTTCTACAGATATGGAGTACTTGAGTTGCGAAAATTAAACAAATGGCGCTTAAAACTACAACAAAATTAATATTTCAAAAATAAATTGAGATGCAGTTTTCAAACAAATTGCACTTAAAAGTACTTTTTCTCCCCAATACGACAGTATAAAAATTGAAAATGTGCGATATTTAGAAGTTAAATATCTTAAAATAGTAGAACAGAGAAGATTAAGTTAAATTGAAGTTAAATTGCAGTACAGTATTTGGTACTACTTAGTTATCCCGCCGACCAAAAATCTATCGCCAAATTATAAGATTGAATGCAATAATGGTTGATCGTATATGTCGCATTCTAAATACCTTATTACCATGCATTTAATGCCTTTCATGGTACTTCGTTGTTGTATGGACTTTGGCGCTTTTGTAATAAACATGCAATTCGGGGTTAAGAAAGTGAGATTTTTTGCCGAATGACTATGAAAATAAAACAGAATAAGTATTATACGGGTTTATTTAAGTATTGCGCGGCAGCGCAATACTTATTTATTTCCAGTGTCACTTCTCAATGTTAATTTAACATATAGAAAAGCCTATGGAGATGATAACTTTTTCATTTTTTCTTCCCACCTTTTTGTCCCTGATGCCACTCATTTTTAATTCTTTGCTAATTCTAATAATATTATAAATTCAAAGTGTAAAAACATCTGCCTGACGTCAGGGTCAAAACGGATCATAAAATGCCTTTGCATGTAGGTGGATTATAATCGAGAGAGTAACATGGGCTAATTTTTATTTACATTATTCAAATATTTTTCTTAATAATTCCAAATTTCGCTTTTTTCATTGAGAATCAACGGACATTTTCTAATAAAATTTAACTTTTTTTCCTTCATTGTTGTAAAAAATTCAAAAGCCGTAATAATAATTTGCCTAAATTTAGTTGAATGATTTTCACGTGAAACATGAAACTGAAGAAACTGAAATAGTTTTTTTAAGAATTAAAAAGAAGATGAATATGGCGTCATAGTGGAAATAAAAATGATATTTTCAAGCAGATTTTTTTAAGTTCAGATTGTAATGTTTTGACCAAACTACAGCAACCTGCATTACTGCACTGGTGAAACATTTTGAATTATACATAGGTAAATTGCATCACAAATTGTGATGCGATATCACACAAATCAAAGCCTGATGATGATATACCCGCCATTAATTTTGAAATGTGTTCGTCTGAATCCAGTAGTTATTAAAAAACTTGACATAATAAACAAAAACCTAATTTGCAGAACAAATTAGAAAAACAAAATTTATTTCCTAAATTGTTTAAGCCCGAGAAGGGGTAGATATTAAGATATTTCATTCAATTCGTTCTACATTTAATGTTAAATTTTTGTAACAAATAAGTTAAACCAATTGAACATTAAACTAGTTGGATGTGCCAATCCCAAAACTTTCTTCTATCTTATACATCTTAATATTTCAAAAACTAGTTACACATGATAATACTTCAATATTATTAGTTCAATACTATACCAACTTTGATTTTCATCTTAAATTTCTGCTCAAGTCAATTAAACGGACTAAAAACGAGTTAATCTATATCATGATATTTGTTAAAATCATTAATTTTTCCTTATTCTTTCGTTATCAGCTGTTTGCGAATAGCCGGCTTAGCAGGAAGCGAGTTCCCGCCGCTGCATGAGCCGCCGATGCACAATAGAACTACGAAAAATCAAGAAAAGTATACGAAAATCGCTAGCACGGATCCCCTTTACCGCGCAATATTTCCAAATTCAAGGAGAACCTGTTGGCCAAAGCCAAAAACAAGCACAAACATTCTGGTTCAATTGTATGCATAATTTTATACGCTGTTCGATGGTACAATAATGAAAATGGCACAGAGATCGGAATTATAGCGCCCCATTCTTTTGGAATTTTTTCAAGTTCAGGGAGGACTTGTTTGCTATAGCCAGAAACATGCACAAAAAATTTGGTTCAATTATATGGATAACTTCATACACTTTTCGATGGTACAATAATGAAAATGGTACAGACATCGCAATTATAGTGCCCCCTTCCGGCAGAATTTTTCCAAATTCAGGGAGGACCTTCGTGACATGACCAAAAATAAACACATAAAATTTGGTTCAATTCTATGCATAACTTCATACACTTTTCGGCGGTACAATATTCAAAATGGCACAAAAATTGTACAAAAATCGCTATTACAGCGCCCTCTACGAGCGATTTTTTTACAAATTAAGGGAGGACCTCCTTGCCATATCCAAGAACTTAATTTTTTTTTTTGGTTCAATTCTATGCATAACTTCATACACTTTTCGATGGTGCAATATTCAAAATCGCACAAAAATCGCTATTAAAGCGCCCCCTAACGGCGAATTTTTTTCAAATTCATGGAGGACCTGCTTGCCATATCCAAAGACTTAAAATAAAAATTTGGTTTAATTCTATGCATAACTTCATACACTTTTGGACGGTACAATATTCAAAATCGCACAAAAATCGCTATTACAGCGCCCCCTACCGGCAAATTTTTTCCAAATTCAGGGAGGACCTGCTTGCCATAGCCAAAAACTTAAAATAAAAATTTGGTTCAATTCTATGCATAACTTCATACACTTTTCGATGGTACAATATTCAAAATCGCACAAAAAACGCATTTACAGCGCCCCCTACCGGCGAATTTTTTCCAAATTCAGGGAGGACCTGCTTGTCATATCCAAAAACTTAAACTAAAAATTTGGTTCAATTCTATGCATAACTCCATTCACTTTTGGATGGTACAATATTCAAAATCGCACAAAAATTGTTATATCAGCGCCCCCTACCGGCGAATTTTTTCCAAATTCTGGGAGGACCTGCTTGCCATAACCAAAAACGTATAATAAAATTTTGGTTTAATTCTATACATAACTTCATACACTTTTTGATGGTACAGTGGCGACAGACAGACGGACAGACAGACAGACGGACACACAGACAGACAGACATTTTCTATAAACATGTTTTTTGGAATCTCTGACCCCTAAAACATGCAAATCCGTCGAAAACCGGAAGTCGAAAAAAATTTCGATTACAATACTTTCTTCTATTGAAGATAGAAGAAAGTAAAAATAAAAATAAAATTCATACAATATGATACTTAAAACACCCTAAAAAATTAGATTCCGTTCAAATGAAATCGAAATAAATCTTAAACATTTTTTTAAGTTTTGTATTTTGCATGCATCTTATCATTGTATGCACAATTGTCATAAACATAATACAAAATCCGCAATACAAATATTTTCAATTAAAAATGGAAGAAGCCTAAGATTTATTTCGATTTCATTTGAATGGAATCTATTTTTTTAGGGTGTTTTAAGTATATTGTATGAATTTTATTTTTATTTTTTAATCTTCAATTGGCTTAACTAATTTGTTGCAAAAATTTAACATTAAATGTAGAACTAATTGAATGAAATAACTTAATATCTACCCCTTCTCGGGCTTAAACAATTTAGGAAATAAATTTTGTTTTTTTAATTTGTTCTGCAAATTAGGTTTTTGTTTAATATACTAGGGGGCTCGGCCCCCTACGAGCTACGCTCGCCAACCCCCATCCAGACACCGCAGACTCTAAATGCATGCTAATTTGATCGGCTGTAAAAAGATTTCGAAAGATTGAATTATAATTTCAAAAACAGTGGCGATCTCCCTATAAACGAATTTCTATTCATTTCTCTTTGATTGGGGAATTTTAACGCCAAATCCGCTGCGGTACTACTTGATTATCCTGTCGACCAATTTCGCCAAATTATATAAATCGCCAAACCACTCGCCAAATTATACAAATTGATATAATTTTTATTTTAAATAACAAAAGAACAAATAAATTCGTACAACATTAATAAAAACACAAATAAAACGTCGGAATAAAAATAACTTGATGACGTATACACGTGTAACAACATTTCAAAATAAGCTAATATAAAAGGAATTAAGTAAAGAGAGTCTTTGTCTCCTGGTATTTTTTAACAAAGCGAAAAGAAAGTTCTTTCAAATGAGACATTTTAAATTAATTCTCAAAATATCAAATAAATGTCTAGCGCAATTTCTAAATTTAAACTTTTTTGCAATATTATTTTGTGTTCATTTTATGTAATAACTATAATGTGACGTAAATATGACGTAATTTCTCCTAAGACTTCTAACGCATGTTAATGAATTTATTATTTTACAATATCCATTCTCTTTTAAAATTCACGTGTATACTTTTTATGACGTAATTTTTAATAAGTTCCTGCTTTTTATACGTAATTATTTAATTCTAATTTGAAAGTTTTTTTCCTGTTTATAATAGTCACGTGTAAATAAATTTTTAATTTGAAGCAAACATTATTGCTTGCGCTTTTTATACAGTTGGCAACAGTTTAAATTAGTACAATTTTCTGAAATCTGTAAAAAATATCTCTAGAAATGCTGAAAATTTGAATTTAAAATAGAAATAAAACCTGAAAAAATGAGTCAAAATAAAAAAATTAATGCAATCTGCACTCCGGCAAATTCTAACGCATAAAATGATCTAAAAATGATTACACTGTCATGTATAGTTTTTGCTGCTATAAAACTTTTTTAGTGGAACGATTTTGTCCAACTTTAGCATTAAATAACTCTTAAAATAATTCTTCGATTTGAAAACTGTCTACATCAGCGTGTTTATCAAACATTTCTGTATAAAACCACCGATTTTCATATTTTTGTATGCATTATTTTTGTTAATATTAACGAAGAAAGGCCTCCGGTCACAAAAAAAATCAAAACCGGCGGCGGCGGCGGCGGTGACAGCGGTAGTTACTTTTTTTTAGAATAGAGATATATATATATATTTAAAAATGCATCTGCTAACACGTATTAGATAAGTTATTTATCTATATATATAAAAGCCGTTCTCTGTGTGTATGTCCGGTATACAAATCTTCAATTTTTGACCAATTTGCACGAAACTTCATGTACATACGTTTTACAATGTGGAAAAGATCACTGTCAACTTTAAAAAGTCCTTCCGGCCAGTGCCGGGAGGAAGAGGTAGCTTTCAAATACCTTATTTTAAAAAAGCCAACTTATATTATTCAAACACACGAAGCTCAATTTAGGGGAAACTGAATATAGGAGATTCAATACTAATTTTTATCAATACTAAATCATTATGAATGAGAATTTCACGAAATTAGTCAGCTTTATCCAAGCTGCTTTTATTTAAAGTAACTTATATTTGGCTGAGATGTTGATGTATACTATCCACATGCTTTCTCACATGGAAATAGGCGAATACGTGTGTTATCGCGTGACAAATACAAGATCGTTTCAAAATGTTAGCCATACTAGAAATTCAAAGTGCTATAATTCAACCATTTTTTAAGATATAAACAAAAGAACAAATTTTCAGAAACAAAATCTGCTCCGGAATCTTTGTATCAAGGCCAAAATCATAAAAAAATCTTTTTCATTTTCCAACTTTTTAATACCTCATTTTAAATTTTAAATTTAATTTTTTTAAATGGCAACCCTTTTGAAACAAGATGGCGAATAAAGCTGGCCAACGAACTCGGTCGAGACATTGGTATGTACTATGTACAGACCAAGTAACATCCAAATCGGTTCATAAATACGCTTGTTATCGCGTGACAAAAGTCAGGTCGTTTTAAAATGTCAGCCACAATAGAAATTCAAAACGCTATAAGTCAGCCATTTTTTTAGAAATAGACGAAACAAAAACTGTTCCGGGATCTTTGTATTAAGGTCAAACACATACAAAAAAAAATCTTTTTCATTTTCTAATATTTTGGTATCTCATTTTAAATTTTAAATTTTTTAAATTTTTTTAAATGGCCGCCATTTTGAAACAAGATGGCGGATGAAGCTGGCCAACGAACTCGGTCGAGATATTTGTATGTACTATGTACACACCAAAGTACATCCAAATCGGTTCATAAATACGCCTGTTATCACGTGACAAATATCAGGACGTTTCAAAATGTCAGCCACGCTAGAAATTCAAAATGCTATAACTCAGCCATTTTTTGAGATATAGACGAAACAAAAACTGCTCCCGAATCTTTGTATCAAGGTCAAATACATAAAAAAAAATATTTTTTCAATTTTCAATTTTTTGGTACTACATTTCAAATTTAAATTTTTCTTAAAAATTTAAATGGCGGCCATTGTTAAACAATATGGCGGATGAAGCTGGCCAACGAACTCGGTCGAGACATTGGTATGTACTATGTACAAACGAAGTTACATCCAAATCGGTTCATAAATACGCCTTTTATCGCGTGACAAAATTCAGGACGTTTCAAAATGTCAGCCACTCTAGAAATTCAAAATGCTATAACTCAGCCATTTTTTAAGATATAGACGAAACAAAAACTGCTCCGGAATCTTTGTATAAAGGTCAAATACATAAGAAAAAAATATTTTTCTATTTTCAATTCTTTGGTACCACATTTCAAATTTAAAATTTTTAAGAAATTTTTAAATAGCCGCCATTTTGAAACAAAATGGCGGATGAAGCTGGCCAACGAACTCGGTCGAGACATTGGTTTGTACTATGTACATACCGAATTACATCCAAATCGGTTCATAAATTCGAGAGTTACAGTATGACAAAGGTCAGATATATATATATATATATATGGATATATATATATATATATATACATATATATATATATATCAACTTTTGAACGGAGGGTGGTTTCGGGGTCTGGGGGTCATGATCGATGAAAATATACCAAAATTTTTTGAAATCGCTTTCCTCCGAACGGCTGCAATAGGTAGCTTTTTGTAATGAAAGCTACCTAAAAATCATCAGACCACTATTTATCCCTTTTTCTACCAACTTACATAATTCAACATTATAGAAATATCTCTTTTTAAAATTTCTAACTAAATCGTTTCTTTTCTGTTGCCACACCCATGACACAAAAATGTGAAAAAATTAACGATAATGCGTGTAATTTTTTTCATTTGGCAATAAAAATTCAGATTTTCTTGCTATATTTTTGCATTTTTGAAATTGACGTCGTTCTTAACAGGAAATGCAATTTCTTTTTATATATAAAATAAAAACTTTAACTATAAGAGCGGTAAAATAACGTAGCACCTTAATTTGAATGCTTTTTTTTTAGATTAAAACATCTATTTTTAAAACAGACAGTAAAATTTCATGAAAACAATTAAGGAAAAAGAAAATAAAGGCTAGATATGACGTCACATCCTATCAAATCTTTTCAATGTGTAGTCAAAATCACTGTAAAAATAAATGGCTCCTACATTTTGTTTACTACTTCGATTGTATACTACAGCCATATCTTATAGCTATACGTGATAGTTAAGTGTTGTATTGATTTAGATTCAGTAGTTACCTTTTCTGTGATTTATAGTAAAAAGATAAAAGTTAGTTCCCTTTTCAAAAAAATTCTTGGCTGATGTCACGATTTAAAATTTATGGAAAATGGCATCCTTTCATCTAATCATTGTAGATTTAATTTCTATTAATGAAAAATTTAAGTTTACGTTTAAGAGTGATGTTTTATTTAGAGTGGAAACCCTCTTGATCTAATAATCTCTTAATCTTGACTTTAATCAAAGCTTATAATTAATGCATGTATTGTATTTTTCCCCGTATTGTGAGAAATCGTATATTTCTGTTACGCGTGACAAAGAAAACATGTATTTTAATTTTAAAAGTTAAAAAAATATACTTATTAGATTATTTTGAGTAGTTTGATTTGATACCTGTTAAATTCGTGTTTTATTTTATTTTATATTTGGTGTTTTATTTTCGTTTGCCAATTCGGTTATTGAATATTACACGAAAACAAACAAATTCTGAATTATTTACAATGTTTTTGAATAATTGAATAAATAATTTATAATTGGGTTTCAAGCATATTTAAAAAATATTCATGCTTGAAAATTACTTTAAAATACATAAAAAATCTGTTAATCCATAAAAAATTTAGATAAATATTACTGAAAGTACTTTTATTTTCTATAAGACGGGTGGAACAATCGAATGTGTGATGTTTAGAGGTTAAATTGCAGTAAAAAAGAAATTTATTGTTGTGTTAGGTTGTTGCCACCAAAAATATGATACCAGCGTTACTCACAGACATGTCTTTTCTCTACACTATTGCATTAAGAGTAAATGGTTTCAACTTTCGTAATCGGGTTGCATGCACCTTTAAAAATATCCATGCTTGAAAATTACTTTAAAATCCATTAAAATCAGAAAATTGAGATACGATTTTCAAACAAATTTTATTAGCCCCGGTACGGTATGCTATTTCTTTCTCCCAGCTTATTTTGTGTCCAAAAAATAACGTTAGCTTACAGACGCTAGCAATAAACAAAGTAGATGTATCATTGTACAATTAAATGCTCTATAGCATTTTTTAAATTTCTAAACATCGCACATTTTCAGTTTTTATACCATCGTATTGGGAAAAAAAAGTACTTTTTAATGCAATTTGTTTGAAAACTGCATCTCTATTTGTTTTTGAAATATTAATTTTTTTGTAGTTTTTAGCGACATTTGTTTCATTTTGGCAACTCAAGTACGCCATTTCTGTAGAAAGTAAAGAAAAAAATGCTGAAAAATAGCAATTATATCTTTTTGTTGCCATTTTCTCATAAAATGGAAAAAAAAAATTAATTAAAAAAAATTAAATTGAAAAAAAAAATTAATTAAAATACGTGCTACTTTGAGAAAAATATAAATGAAGGATTTATGATAAAACAGGGAGCTATTATAAACTATATTTAATTTTAAGTTACTATATTAATGCAAATGACGTCCTTTTACATAAAATAAAAGCGTGTGCTTTAAGTCTTAAAACTGAAATATGTTTTGCAGTCCCGATTATCCGAGTCACGCTTAACCGAGTTATTTTCTTCTGATGGACTGGTGGCTTGAGGCTTGGGATGAAGAGTTAGGTGAAGATGAAAGAGCTGCCGTAAAAAGTTAGAACACTGATTTTCTGGTCAGAATGGAAAAAAAAATGGCCATAATTTTTTTAACGCTTCATTTATAATGGCTGTTTCATAATAATAGAAGCCACCAGTCCACCAGAAGAACCTGAAGTAATGGAAATGCCGGGGCGACACTAAATTCTGAAAAAGCAGAATTCCTGTTCTCTAGTTTGAAAGAACTTTTTTCAATTCGACACTGTAAAAAATGAAATTGTCTTGTGTTTAGAAGTCAGTAAAGGCACAATTTATGGGCACTGACATAGTGTTTTTACTTTATAATGTGTATATATACTATACAAACGAGAATTTCACTATATGCTGCGCGATTTGGTGGATTTTTTTTTCTTATTTTTCTCTTGCACCCAGGCTCGGACTGGCCCGCCGGCCCATCGGCCCGAAGGCCGGTGCGCCCTCGTCCAGGGAAACTTTCGCGCCCTAAGTGCCTAAGCCGTTACAATATTTTTTCACTCATTGTACACGTACATTCTGATTAGCACACTAAATTTCGAGAATTCATTTAGAGATAATTAAAAATTAATAGAGAGACAGACAAGAGAGGTATTTTTTATTATCCTAAAGAAATTAAAGATATATCGTAACAATTTCAGGATCGGAAACCAAAGGGACATCTTTGCATGCGATTGAAAGAGAAAACATGCACCCAACGAGAGCTTTAAGCCATGGCGCCCTGGACGAAATGTTTTTCATCGCTTCTTTGAATGATATCGTTTAGATTTTAACCAAGTATTTTGCATATTTCCAGACCTTTTGCTTTTAGTACCTTGCCCCATCTCCCCCCCCCCGGTCTCTTATAGCCCTGAATGCACATATAATCGTGCCTTTTGAAAAGCAACTTGAGAAAAAAGAAGAGACATATCAGGAGGCAAAAAACTGTTTGGCTCGATTTTGATTGGAAAACATGATATTTCTTTTCGGGGAATTCAAAGTCAATAATACTTTTGGATTGCAATCCTACAAGCTGTGGGATCTCGTGGTCAATGTTTTCTCTTTCACAAAATCTACCATCATTTTCGGGTAATAATCCTCGCATTATTTAATGACTGATTTTTCACGATTAAATAACTATAAGGATATTCTAGTATGTGTTTTGAAAAAAAAAATTGTTTAATTTAATCAATCGAAAAGTGTTTCATTAAAAAAAGCAGGGACTACTATTTAGAAACTATAATACAGTTTTTGAATAAAATAAACTTTTCAACAACAAAACAAAGAAACACTTAAATGAAATATTAAAATGTTTTAATAAAAATATTTTTTTAAATGTTTTAATAAAAATATTTTTAAAATGTTTTAATAAAAAATAATTTTTTTTTAATGTCTTTAAAATGTTTATTTATTTTGATTTGTGTTGAATTTCTAAAAAAGTACTGAACTAATTTTGATGATATTTAAATGGGATTAGTAAGAGAGTATACTCTTTCAATTAAAAAAATATCATGTGGTTCGGTTGCGTAGTTTCGTAGTAATCGGTGAACATACATAAAAAAATACATAAGCGTCCTCCTCCTTTGTTTGAAGACGGTTAAAAAATACTGGCTACGTGATCCTGCAGTTTGCAAATACAATCCCTGAGGCACTTCTCTCAATTATGGAAACTTAAATATATCCCTTAATTTCTAACAATGATAAAAAAAATTTCAAATCCTGGAAAGAGTGTGCTGATAATAGTAAATTTATTCAAATATTTTAGCTATTTCACACTAACACAGCGACTTTTTTAGAGTGTACTTTTTCTGCAGAAACCTTTATAGTGCGATATCAATTCAGCACTTTATGGATGCATAAAGTCCTTTTTTAAGGATACAAAATACCTATTATTTTCACAAGCACGTATTATTTTCATATTCATTATATTTCCTAATTCCAATACCCTATAATATGTGATACTTTTATAAAAGAATGAAAGAAGGTTGAGATTGAGTTTTCAAAATTTCTATTTCCATACGGAAAGTACATTTTTGTTCTAAACATAAATATTTTTTTTAACGAAGTTTGCATACTGAATTTTTCTTGTATGTGGAGCGAAACACCTGCAGATACCACATTTAAAAGTGCTACTTTGTTAATAATATTAATAATAATAAAACAGTAGTAAATAAAAAATAATTACTGTCAGATTCTAACAGAAATTGAATTCATGACAATTCTAACTGGCTTGATAACTAATTCATATTACGTTAAATAAATATATGTAAAAGAATAGGTTGAAGCCCTTAGCAACACCACAGCAATTCTATTTGACGCCTAGTGCAAAAACCTTTTTAGCTTTTCTAAAGAACGTCAGTGCATAAATGGTGATAAGTGGGGGAAAAATGTGGTTACTCCTTACGAAATCTGCTAAAAATAATCGCAAAAAAATAAGTAGGTACCAATAGACTTGAAATAATATCTACAATTTGTTGTTATGTATACATTATGTTTCCGAAGCCATCTAATTATTAAAAATTGTGATAACTTTGAATTTTCAAACAATAACACCCATTTTTGCCACCTTATTTGAGTTTTTTGGAAACTCAACAGCCCGGAAAAAGGCATAAGTTTATATGCATTGTTTTAAATCTTGATAGGATTAGAAGAGTTTAAATTTGAGGATGTTAAAGTTAATCCATTTGAGAAACTTAATTTGTATCTTCATAAAAGTTATCCGATTGATTTTTGATTAATTTATTAAAGAGATATACTGAATAGACCTAAACTTATTCCAGATTTTTTTCTATTGAAAAACTATTTTTAATTATGCAAACTATTAATAAAGCCATATTAAAAAATATATATTATGAACAAACCACAATTGTTAAAAACATCGATGTGTACAGTTCATTTGAATAATTAGTTTTCGAGATATAGAGAATTTTTTTCTTTCCATAATTTAAGGGGACCATATTCTGTTATCAAGAAGCCACAGAAAAAAAAAAAATCTTAGAATCTTACCAGAAATATTTTGTAGGATTTTCTTTGATGTAAAGTAACTTTTTAATAAATTTAGAATTATTGTATAATTTTACTGATGACTAATTGAGTGTTTTCGGTACTTTTTCTTGTAAGATCTAAAATTTATTTTCCGAATTTTAGGGATAAACCTCTAACACATTTTGTTTTATAACTGTATTAAGATTTAAGAAAAGTATATAAACTTTATCAATTTCCTGGGTAGCAAGGAACTAAAATAGGGTGTCAAAAATGGATGTTACAATTTGAAAAATCAACATTCGTGCATTTTTTATATGTAGACAGCCTCCAAAGCAAAAATTTTGAAATTCATTTAATAGTAAATATTATTCCAAAACAATTGTTACCTACATATTTTTCATATGGTCATTTTCAGGAAAATTCGTAGAGGTGATCACTTTTTTTCTCCAAAATTCTATCAGCAAAAGAAGAAAGCCCTAGTCTTGATATCAGTCATCTACTACAAGATATGTTTTCAACTAGCTGGAACTTTTAGATATTACCTGATTTGTTTTAAAAAATTGCGTAGTATTATGTAGGTTTGATGGAACTATAAAACTGCACGGATATTTTTGAAAAGTCCTCTATCAAGATATAGATATATCATCAAGTTATTATGAAATTATATCTATCAAGTTAGAGATATATTTTAAGCCGTTATCATTACTTGGTGCTATGCAAGTGTGTCAAATCAAATCTTGTTAAGCCAGATATAAGATAAGCAAATAAAATTGACTGGGAACTCGTTAAAATTTTTGCGCCCTCTGAAAATCCAAGGTCTGCTCCCTTTACATTGACCCAGTGCGACCCTGCTTGCACCCACCAAAGAAAACGCGTATACGGTTATTAAAGCTCAGGGATTTTACTATGGTTGCAAGACAATAACGTCATGTTTTCTGATTGTCTTTTGATTTGTGAATGGGAATGTACAAATTCCAGTTATTGTGAATGCCGTATTATTTCATTTTAATTTATTTTACCTGGAGGGCTCCTTAAAATTGACACGGGCGAACCGGGTAGTTCTGCTAGTGTTTGTATATAATCTAATGTATAAAAATGAAAATTTGTCTATCAGTCTGTTTGTAATTCTATACAAATCGACAGTTTGGAAGCCAAAATTGTGAAAAGATACGTACATGTGTATTAAAACACGGCCGAGGCAACGAAAGTAATCCGGAATCGAAATAATTTATAGTTAATTTTTAATTAATAAAAAACCACTAATTTAACAGCAATTTCTTATCAAATGTAAACATTTTTCGTTATAGCAGTTGCCAACAATTAAAATATACAAGTAAAATTCTTACTACAACAATTAATTTTCTACTGCAAGATTTCCACGTGAAAAATGAAAATGAAATAAATAGCTTGCCGAATTTAAAAAAAAGTGAATATTACGTCATAACTTTTCTATTTCAAGATTTCACATGAAAAAGGAAAATGAAATAAATAGTTTGACGAATTTAAATGAAAGTGAATATAACTTCATAACTTTTCTATTTCAAGGTATCCACGTGAAAGAGGGAAATATTACGTCATATTGGAAATATAAAGGACGTGCGGAATATAGTATAACGTCATGAGAGTGTGAAAAAACGCATTGAAGTATGATAAAAACCCGATTATGGAAATATTGGCGTATTTTAACATTATTGCTCCAATTATAAATTGAAATAAGTTCATTTATAGCTGTATTCTTTTGTCTGTTATATACATTTATACATTTTTATATTGTGTTTTCATTTGATTCATGCGTACAACACTTCAACTGCTTTTTTTAATGTTTGTTTTATGTTGTATGTTAAATTTTGAAATTGATTTTTCAGAACAAACATCCATCAAATTCTGGACAACGCCGGGCAGTTTAGTTTGTAAGAGATAAATGGCTTTTGTATCTGTATATCTAATGCTAATATTATAAAGCATTATAATATTATAAAGTGTACAATATTATTAATGTTTATACGTTTGTGAGGTGTTATCTCTGAAACTACATAGCCAACTTAAAAAAATGTTGGTGGCCATCTCTGCTCCGAAAAAAAGACTGTATTTTATGTAAGTGAAACAACCTACATCGCTGCAGGAGCAAAAAAGTTCTAAAATTGCGATTTCTGTGATATTGATTGGGTTAGAAACTTTAAATTCGGTGTGGTGGTTACTTTTAAGATGTAAATACTCGTTGTGAACGCTCTCTAAAAGGTTCGAAAATTCAATTTGACAGATAAACGTAAAAATTTCTAGAAAGGTTCTAAATTATGATTTATTTGGAATACTGAAATTTCTGGGATACTGTTAGGGTTAGAAACTAGAACTTTGGTATGGCAGTAATTTATAAGATGTAAATGCTCTTTGTAGAACGAATTCTAAAATATCGAAAGACTAAACAAAGCGGAAAAAAGATCTAAAGATGATCTAAGTAACGAAGTATATGGAATTGTTAGGAACATAAACATGAAAATTGACATGGCTGTATTTATCATGACGTAAATTCTCGCAGTAGAACAGTTTCTAAAAATGTCGCTACATAAAACACTGCAGAAAAAAAAAACTTTCGAAAATTTTCTATTTCTGTGTTACTGCTGAGCCCAAAAACTTGAAATTTTGCTTCGGGTTAGTTTTAAAATATAAAATTGTCTCTATGAATGGTTTCTAAAAAATTTAAAAAGGTGAAATGAACGAAAAGCGATCTCAATTACCATTAATTTAGAATTGTTAGGTATAGCAACTTTAAATATTTCATAATGCTGCATTTCCTCCACAAAACATGCAACAAAACTGATAGATATCCACCTAGCATTAAATAAATTGTGTAAATATTGAATAAAGACCTGTATGAAATAGTGAGTAGGTTGCCCGAAAGTACTTCTTAAAGTGTTCCTTCTCTAGGCTTTTCTCTCTCTCGCCAAGGCCACTAACAGAGGGAAGTGCCGTTTTAAATGTGATATGAATTTTTTTTCTGATTCATTTTTCTAGACATTTTATCATATGGTCATATTCTCAATTGTCATTAGTAGATTTTTTATATATTAACTTATTCTGGTGAAATTTCATAATCAGGTTCATATTGGCGTATTTTAGCTTGCATGATTTGCTGAAAAAATATGTATGGATTTGTAAATTACTTCAAAAGACACTTTGACAGCTCAAAGGTTATGCAGACGATATATTCATATCTTGTGTCATACTTTATGTTGCAATCATTGCTGATTTCTTTTATTTAATACATGCTAAATACAGCTCAACTTGTGCAGAATATGTTTGAAAACAAAACAATACAGCGTATGTAGCGGCCAGCATACACTCATCATTTAAATCCGATCGAGCATATCTAAAACACACAGCCGCTATCAGATTCACCAACTTTTCGAGCAATTTTTGAGCCAACTCTTGATTTCCTCCAACTTTTCGCGAAATGTTGTCTCGACACCCAGTGTGATAGCAAACAGCAATATCCCCAACTTTTTATCCGCATCTCAAAAAAGTCTGTCCTAGCCGCAACTTTTCCTCCCACCTTTCAACATTTCAGCGAATCAGAGATAAGCGATTGATACGAAAATGCGATAAATATTGACGGCTGGTACTAGTAGTACTGTTTTTCCCGGGTTTTCCTCCAACTTTTGCAAAGACAATTGTAACCTTTTTCTCCCTTTCAACTGAAAAAAGTTGGGGTTAAAATCGGCTGTAAAGTTGGTTGCTCGAAAAGTCGGTGAATCTGATAGCGGCTTAACGACGCATTGCATGCCACAATTGATGTGTTCGGTACTTTGATACTATATCAGATTTTGAAGAGAGAATTCGTTATCTCTTATCGACAACCTGAATGCATCCGTGGAAAACAGATATTGTACAATATTAACTATTCCGGGGGAGCACACACCATATAAAGTATTGTCCATTCTTTTTAAACATCATATATTTGTCATTTAAAGTTACTCAAATTGGTGCGGAGCGTCTGATTATGCTCTTGACATCATTTTATACAGTTAAATTTCAATATTAGATAATTTAGTGTTTCATTTTCTATTTTACTTTTAATATATTGCGTACTTTCAATTTTATATCCATGCATGGCTATCGTGCATGGTTTGCTTTCCCATTTTTTTAAGCAGTGTATACGAATTTATATGTAAGATTTTGTAATTCTACGATTCGTTTATTTTCATTATTTCAATTTATCGCAGTATATGGACTATTAAAGATAATATCTCACTTTCTTTGCTTCCACATGTTATTATTAAATCTATGTTCTAAGCAATATCGCTCAGACTAATCCCTCTGAGGGAAGTCCTAGTTACTATTATAGAATCTCATTTTCATTGATTGGTTAAGTTAAGAAACCCAGAAAAAGCTATTTATTATTTTAACTCTTCAAATGTAGTTATCTTTTGTAAAGTAACATTTTATCGATAATCTACAACTTATTTCATATAAAAATTCATACAAATTAAAAAATTATGTTAATTTACTAAGTTATATTTACGTCTTCAGTCATTTTAAATTTATATTGAAAATTTTTATTTTTAAATGAATTTTTTTCAGTGTTATTGGATGTTTCAAAAATATCGTTTTAATTTATATTGATTTATATATTTATTTTTGCCTTTAACCCCTTAACGGTCGCATTAAATTACGGTTTAAAAATTCAAATTGCTTATTGGCACCACTTTTTTGAAAAAGGAATATTCACCTTATTTAACGACAGGTAAAATGATACCGTAATAAAGCCAATTACACTATTTTATAAAACTGGTGGTAATCAAACAAAAAGAATAAAAGACACAGCCCATGAATATCACGGAGCGAGAATTAAGGGGTTAACCCCATTCGAGTCTATGATTTTTTCTCTTTCGGGACTGCATCCCTTACACAAATTTTATTCGGTTGGCACCGCTTTTTTAAAATGCTATACCTATCAAATACCAAAACTAGTTGGATGTGCCAATCCCAAAACTTTCTTCTATCTTATACATCTTGATATTTCAAAAACTAGTTACACATGTTAATACTTCAATATTATTAGTTCATTACTATACCAACTTTGATTTTCATCTTAAATTTCTGCTTCAGTCAATTAAATAAACTAAAAACGAGTTAATCTATATCATGATATTTGTTAAAATTAATAATTTTTCCTTATTCTGTTGTTATCAGATGTTTGTGAATAACCGGCTTAGCAGGAAGTGAGTTCCCGCTTTTGCACGAGCCGCCGATGGACAATAGAACTACGAAAAATCTAGAAAAGTATGCAAAAATCGCCATCACAGAGCCCCATTACCGCGCGATATTTCCAAATTCAAGGAGGACCTGTTGGCCAAAGCCAAAAACATGCACAAAAAATTTGGTTCAATTTGTATGCATAATTTTATACAATTTTCGATTGTACAATAAAGAAAATGGTACAGACATCGTAATTATAGCGCACCCTTCCAACGGAATTTTTCCAAATTCAGGAAGGACCTTCATGCCATGAACAAAAAGAAACGCAAAAAATTTGGCTCAATTCTCTGCATAACTTCATACACTTTTCGATGGTATAATATTCAAAATGGCACAAAAATCGCTATTACAGCGCCTCCTACCCGCAATTTTTTTCCAAATTAAGGAAGGACCTGCTTGCCATAGCCAAGAACTTAAAATAAAAAATTGGTTCAATTCTATGCATAACTTCATACACTTTTCGATGGTACAATATGCAAAATTGCTATTACAGCGCCCCCTAGTGGCAATTTTTTTCCAAATTCAGGGAGGTGCTGCTTGTCATAGCCATAAACTTAAAATAGAAATTTGGTTCAATTCCATGCATAACTTCATACACTTTTGGATGGTACAATATTCAAAATCGCTGTTACAGCGTCCCCTACCGGCGAATGTTTTCCAAATTGAGGGAGGATCTGCCTGCCAAAGCCAAAAACTTAAAATAAAAATTTGGTTCAATTCTATGCATAACTTCATACACTTTTGGATAGTACAATATTCAAAATCGCACAAAAATCGCTGTGACAGCGCCTCCTACCGGCGAATTTTTTCCAAATTCAGGGAAGACCTACCTGCCATATCCAAAAACTTAAAATAAAAACTTGGTTCAATTCTCTGCATAACTTCATACACTTTTTGATGGTACAATATTCAAAATCGCACAAAAATCGCTGTTACAGCGCCCTCAACCGGCGAATTTTTTCCAAATTCAAGGAGGACCTACCTGCCATATCCAAAAACTTAAAATAAAAATTTGGTTCAATTCTATGCATAACTTCATATACTTTTGGATGGTACAATATTCAAAATCGCACAAAAATCGCTGTTACAGCGCCCCCTACCGGCGAATTTTTTCCAAATTCAAGGAGGATCTGCTTGCCATAGCCAAAAACTTAACATAAAAATTTGGTTCAATTCTATGCATAACTTCATACACTTTTTGATGGTACAATGGCGACAGACACACGTACAGACGGACACACGGACAGACAGACATTTTCTATAAACATGTTTTTGGGGATCTCTGACCCCTAAAACATGTAAATCCGTCGAAAACCGGAAGTCGAAAAAAATTTCGATTACAATACTTTCTTCTATTGAAGATAGAAGAAAGTAAAAAGAGTCGAATTTAAAAGTATAGATGTTACCGTTATTTGTTTATGGCGATAAAAACGATGCATGCATGCACCTTCTGACGTGCGTAAACGTAAAAAGGTCTATTGGTCTATAAAGGTCTTCGAAGGGGTTTAACTTAAAGTGTGGCATGACAACATTACTACTTTCCAATAAGTTTGCAGTATTTTTGTCAAGAGAAAGCTGAATGTTCTACTAGCTTGCAAAGAATTCGTAGTCATGACAGAACTAAATTTTCTACCTGGCCGTTAATTTGCAATAAATTTGATACAGCAAGAATTTAACTTGCACCACAAGTTAGCTTCAAGTTCAAAGTGTGGTGACTTCGCGTTTGCGTTATCTTGCTGCAGTCTTGTTATGAACTTTCAGTCTTGTAATGCTGAATTTGCTGCAAGTTTGTAAAACAAGACTGCTGCAAATTTTCTGCAAAATAAAATTGCTGTGTGGGAACATGTCCTTGAGTAACGTTAACGGGATATTCACGTTAGCAACGACATAATCATAAACTTTACTTTTAATGCATTTTTTTTTAACTTCTGAACATCGCACAATTTTAATTTTTAAATTGCCGAATATGAAAAAAGTACTTACAAATGAAAATTCTTAAAAAACTGTATATCAACTGATAGATTTTTAAAATAATTTTCAAGCTTCAGTATTTTAAAATCCGCGTGCAACAAGGTTACAAAAGATTAAACCGTTTTCACTTCATGTAATCTTATACAGCAAAAATAGTCCCCCCTGACGCTGACGTCATATCAATGGTGGCAAGGATTAGAGCAATCCTTTTTGTTTTTATAGATTTTTTTTACTGCTCAACATTGTAGATTTTTTTTTTTTTTTTTACATACAAAATGTATTGTCCAGGAACCGATGACATCGAAAGCCCCGTCATCGCAGAAATGAAAATTCTTTATGATAATCGACAGTAAAATGTCATATAAACAAAACGAGCTGGGTATGACTAGGTTTGAGATGCCGAAAATAAGTTAAATTAAATTAACTTCTATTAAAAAGCTGTAATGAATTACAGTTTTTGCGGAAAATCGACACTTGGCCAGCGTCCAGACGCGAAATAAAGAAGCCACCGGCAAAAATTCAAAGTAACATAAATGTGAAATTTTACCACCGTCCGTCCACAGGCCAAAGCTGTATATATATTAAGCGTACGACGTTACTGCTGGAATCTGGAGTTTATTGCCACAGCTGCGCCGTCTGGTGGATGGGGTTGATAATGCAAATACGCTGGTTTTCCGGGGCTGACGTAGAGGGCTCCCGCGGTTGAAAGTCACGTGACAGTCGCGGTCTTAACCAATTACGACGCGCAGCTTTTAACAAAGGAATTCTACTACTTTATTTTAAGTGCTGTAAATACACTTTTAGTTGTGAATAAGTTATTTTAATTTTGTCAAATTTACATTACTTAACTATGTTTAATCTATTTGTAATACGACGAGATCGTGGATACATCATTATGATAATCAGTCGAATGTAAGTAATCCATTTTACTCTTTCAGTGTGATTGATGTCTGATGTATTCATATGATTGTTTGTTTTGTATTCTTTAGATAAACATAATTTATTTTAAATGAATTAATCTTTACATGCACAATTTATACTAAATGTTTTTCATTTTCAGTATAAGTAGGAAAAGAAAAATCATTTATAACATTCAATAATCATTAATTACATCAATATTATTTGCTCTGAACATTAAGCTCGTGATATTACCCTGTGGTGTTTTTACGTTTTGGTTTCATTAAATGATTCATATATTTTTTTATGTGTTCATCGAATGAATGTTATTTTCATTTATTTATTTGCAATTTATTTATTTATTTATTTTTCCTTTCAAGAAGGTTTTCTGTAGATGAGATTTTTATGTTTTCTTCAGGGGTAAATAAAAGGACTTTATTTTTACGTTCTGCAACCTTCTGTTAAAATATTAAATTTTGTAACAAAAGATGAAATCTAAATTAAGTATTTATTAACGTTAAATTATATAAATCCTCCTGGTAAAGCTTTCTTTCTAGTGAATTTGTTTAGTTTACAAGCACATTGCCGATAACTTTTATTTTTGCAATAAAGTAGTTCGTAGCTCGGTAAAATTGTAATCTAGAAGATCTAGCAAATGTTTTAGTAGATAATAATATACGATTCTGGTGTAATTTTCCCAATAACTTAAAATTTTTCTACAGCTGTAAAATGTTTATGGGTTAAAAAATCATTCTTAAGTAGTCTATGGTGTGTTTACAATGATTTCTAGCTGACAATTAGCTCAGTTTTTTTTTTCACTTTTGATAACTTATACCTATAGTTACAAATTATTTTACTTAATATACATAAAATTATGTCAGTGTTTTGAATTTTTTTTTATAAGATCTGAGAATCATAATTCTACGGCTTGGGAAATAATTTCGATGCGAGAATATTAATTTTTAGATATTCTTGTGTGCTAAAATTGTTTTACTTCCGTTTTTAACTATTATGCTGAAAAATAAATATCGAGCACATTTTTTAAATACATAGTTTTGTATTAAAGTTTTTAAAATTTTATATAATAAATAAAATACGTATGTATCTGACGATCGTGTATAATTTTCGTGCACAAATATTAATATTTAGTGTATAAAGATCCTGTTTGATAAAAAAAAAACCTCTTATTTTCTCTTTTCTTTCAACGATCATGTTTTTTTCAATAACTTAAAAGTGTACTACGTCTTCGAAATTTTTATTAATTTTTTTAATTTAAAATGTTTATATCTTTGAATTTGTTTAAATCACTATTAAGTAGTCGTGTTTAATTTTGCGGTATTTACAATGTTTATTTATAGGATTAAAATGTCCAGTCGATTGTTTTCCCAATTTGGACAACATTATTATCTCCTGACAAATTATTTTGTTTGATATACTTAAAATGATGCTGGGGATTGAACTTTTTATGAGATTTTACAACCATACTTTTACTGCTTGAGAAATCTTCTGGTTAAAAGATTCTAATTTTTAGATGTTTAGTGTGCTAAAATTGTTTTATTTTGATCTTTAACTCTTATGCCCAGAAGTAAATATTTGAACACATGAAATTATTTTTAAGTACTACTTATTTTTATACCAAAGCTGTTTAGATTATATATTAAATTAAATATGTGTATGATGACCGTGAATAATTTTCGTGCAGACATATTGATATTTAAAGTATAAAATGTGATATTTAAAGTATAAAATGCTCATTTGAAAAAAAAAAAAAAAAATCTCACTTTTTATCTGTTTTTGACAATTGCATTTTTTTAATAACATAAATTTGTGTTAAAGCTTTGAAATTTTTATATGTTAAATAAATCATTCTTAAATAGTCAGTCTTCAATTTACATTTATTTACAATAATTATTTCTTAGGGTATAAGAAGCTCAGTTGATTTTCTTTACTTTTGACAACATTATGTCTGTTTATAAATTATTTTATTCGATATTCTTAAAATGATGCCAGTGGTTTCGAATGTTGTAAGATTTTACAATTATAATTCAGGGATCTGGAAAAATTTTTCGTTCTTTTTTAATTTTTAGGTATTTTGTGTGTTAAAATTGTTTTATTATTGTTTTTAACTATTCTACCCAGAAGTAAATATTAAACACACTTAATTATTTTTAAATACTTATTTTTTTACTAAAGTTTTCAAAATTTTAAATAATTTAGAAGAAATTTTTTTTCAAAATTTTAATCTTTTTACAAAAAGATTAAGTAAAATATGTTTTTGGCGACCATGTTCACGCGGATATATTAATATTTAGTGAATAAAGATCCTGTTTGAAAAAAAAATATATATATCACTTATTTTTCTCTTTTCTTTCGACAATCATTTTCTTACTTTTTTTCAATAACTTAAAATTGTGTTACAGCTTTGAAATTGTATGTGTTAATTAAATCATTCTTAAGTAGGTTTGTGAATTTGGCCTGTTTAAAATAGTTATTTCTAGGCTATAAAAAGCTCAGTTGATTCTTTTTCACTTTTTACAACTTTATAGCTGTTACAAATGATTTTATTTAATAAACTTAAATTTATGCTAGTGTTTTGGAATTTTTATAAAATGATTGATATCACATGATTGCCGCTGCTTAATAAAATAACGAATTTTATTGAATTACAGAATGGTTTTGATGAGGTAGTAATCTAAAGCCGGGAGAATAATCTATTTTGTCAATTGATTTGTGTAGCTCAGCTGAGACCGGGAACGTCACGTGACAGCTCTAAATTGGAGAAGCGCGGTAGCCCATCTTTTTCGTTAGCCCCGCTGGTTTTCAGTATGACGTCATATATGACAGAATATCTACTATCTGCGCATCTCTTGCGCATATTTTTTGAATCTTTACTCACTTATGGAAGATGAATCTTGTTTACCAGATTTATTGCAAAATATTTTTATTACAGTTTGTTCTGATAAAATTATTTACATTAAAAAAAATAGTCACAATATCATTTTAATTTCGGGATAAAAAGCACTAATACTACAAAAGCATTAGTGCCTTTTGCCCTTAAGCTAAAATGACATTGCGACTTTTTTTTAAATACACATATTTTTATCAAAACAAGCTGTAAAAAAAATATTTTGCAATACATCTGGTAAACAAGATTCATCTTCTGTGAGTAACTAACAATTTGAAATTCGTGACTGAATTTTTAACAGGGATTATCTAAATGGCTGTCTGTTTCAAAAAAAAAAAAAAAAAAAAACTAGAGAACAGGAATTCTGCTTTTTCAGAATTTAGTGTCGCCTCCGGCATTTCCATTATTTCGTTTTCTTCTGATGGACTGATGGCTTCAATTATTATTAAACAAAAACATAATTTGAAGAACAAATAATAAGAAAAAAAATATTTCTTACATTGTTTAAGCCCGAGAAGGGACAGATATTAAGTTATTTCATTCAATTAGTTCTACATTTAATGTTAAATTTTTGTAACAAATAAGTTAAGCCAATTGAAGATTAAAAAATAAAAATAAAATTCATACAATATGATACTTAAAACACCCCAAAAAAATTAGATTCCGTTCAAATGAAATCGAAATAAATCATAGATTTCTTCCATTTTTAATTGAAAATATTTGTATTGCAGATTTTGTATTATGTTTATGACAATTGTGCATAAAATGATATGATGCATGCAAAATACAAAACTTTAAAAAAGTCTAAGATTTATTTCGATTTCATCATGTATCATCATCAGGCTTTGATGTATGCGGTATTGCATCACAATGTGGGATGCAGTTTACCAATGTGTAATTCAAAATGTTTCACCACTATAGTAATGCAGGTTGCGGTAGCTTGGACAAAAACGTAAAAAAAAAAACGTAACGTAACTGAACGTAAAAAATCTATAATCAAAACATAAAAAATTAACTTCACTTAAATTTAGATGCCCTATTCTCACTCAGGAGTGCTATGAATGTAAATGTAAATTGTTTTGAATCCTTACTGCTTATATTTAACAATATTATATCTGTGATACAATAAAATATAAAAGTTTTACTTAAATTTTTAAACCTTATCCTCTCCCAAGGGGTGATGTAAACACATCAGAAAATTATTACGTAAGTTTAACTTGGGGTATAAATAGTTCTCATCTCGGAAAAAAAATACATTTTAAAATTTAAGTTATGCAATTCCCCACTAAGTTCGCTGCCTGCGTAAAAATAGCTATCCATTAGAAACTTTTTACTAAAATATAAACTTGACCAAAGCAAAAACTTATTCTGAAAATATCCTTTTTATTTCCACTATGACGCCATATTCACCTTTTTAATTTTTGAAAAAAAAAAAAAAAACTAGCTCAATTTAATATTTCACGTGAAAATCTTTCAACTAAAAAGAAATAAATTATTATTACGGGTTTTGAAATTTTTGCAACAATGGAGTAAAAATGTTACATTTTCTATGAAAAATGTCCGTTGATTTTCAATGAAAAAAGCGAAAATTGGATTTATTAAGAAAAATATTTGAATAATGTAAAAAAAAAAATTGGTCCATGTTTCTCTCTGGGTTATAATTCACCCATATGCAAAGCCATTTCACCATTCGTTTTGACCCTGACGTCAGGCAAACGTTTTTACATTTTAAATTTATAATATCATTAGAATTAGTAAATAATAAAAAATGAGTGGCATCAGGGACAAAAAGGTGGGAAGAAAAAATGAAAAAGTTATGATCTCCATAGGCTTTTCCATGTTAAATTAACATTGAGAAGTGACACTGGAAATAAATAAGTATTGCGCTGTGCGCAATACTTAAATGAAACAGCCATTATAAATGAAGTGTTAGGTGAAGATGAAAGAGCAACCGTAAAAAGTTAGAACTCTGATTTTCTGGTCAGAATGGGGGGTGGGGGGGTGGCCCTTTTTTTCGGCTGCTATTTCATCTTCACCTAACACTTCATTTATAATGGCTGTTTCATAATAATAGAAGCCACCAGTCCATCAAAAGAAAATAACTCGGTTAAGCGGGACTCTGCTGCAGTACAAAACATATTTCAATTTTAAGACTTTTTATTTTATGTACGTAACCACGTACATAAACGTAAACACGTTTTATTTTATGTAAAATGACGTCATTAGCATCCGCTTAAGAATTCCATATTTACGATCAACTCTTAAACATCTACAGTAAAGCATGCATAGCACATCACTTTCGCGAAATAATGCACAAATGCCACAAAAAGATTCCGTCATTCAAGAAAAAAAAAAAAAAACCCGGCTATCTAATGATTCATAGATACTTACAATTAAATATAGTATATAATAGCTCCATTGTTTTAACAGAAATCATTCGTTTATATTTTTTTCAAAATAGCACGTATTTTAATTACATTTTCTTTCGGTTGTTACGAGAAAATGGCAACAAAAGTATATAATTACTATTTTAAAACTATTTTTCCTTTACTTTCTACAGAAATGGAGTACTTCCGTTGCCAATATTAAGCAAATGGCTCCAAAAACTGCAAAAAAATATATTATTTCAAAAATAAATGGAGGTAAAGTTTTCAAACAAAATGCATTTAAAAGAACTTTTTTTCCAATACGACGGTATAAAAATTGAAAATGTGCGATGCTTAGAAGTTTAAAAAATTGCTAAAGAGTATTTAATCGTAATGCTTTGTTTTATGGCTAGCTTCTGTAAGGTAACGTTATTTTTTGGACACAAAACAAGCTGGGAGAAAGAAATAGCATACCGTACCGGAAACTAAAAAAAAAAAAAAAAAAAAAAAAAAAAAAAATCGAATCTGGCGATTTTAGGAAAATTATTGAAGTTATTGTCTAGACCAGGGGTGGCCAACTGTGGCACGCGCCACACCACTAAAATTTTACAGTAATCACTGCCTTATCTAATCATTGAATCTCTGCGATTCAAGAAGTCGAATTTTTCTGTAAAATTTTAGTGGTATCCGGCGTGCCACTGTTGGCCACCCCTGGCCTAGACTCACAAAATATTTAAACAAATAAATGAGCAATACTTGCTTGTTTAACAGTACAACATTTAATGCATGCATTTTAAATTAAAGTGATTCCGAATATAAAATGAAATGGGTTTTAAATGAATGAAATATTTGTAAGTTATATATAACATGAGTGCAATACGATCAAAAGAATATTGGAAAAGTATCGTCTACGCTTGATAAACGAGGAAAAGGACTTAAAATTGAATATTTTATTTATTATTAAATTCTATACCTACTCTAAACATTCATAAAAGTTTTATTCTCATCGGGAATACAACCGTGTATATCCTTTTTTATAACTTCAGCACATCAAGAATTCCGTAAAAAATCAGTCTACAAAATCCATCTTTCCATATTAACTACTTACTAATTTTTATGCGTCGTTTTTCATTACATTAATAAAACATAATTAAAATCGAACGTATTTAAATCAGCAACATTTGTATTATATCTACCCTATATATATATAATCCTAATGAAACGAATTTATGAAACGGATATATGAAACGGCTGAAATGAAACGAATTTATGTAACGATTCTTTGAAACGACTGATTAAACAACTGATTATGTTTCACGGCGATTTCTCCTAAAATATGGAATACTTTGCGTTGAAATTAACACCAAAAATCAGTATTGATCCGCAGATCCCAAAACTGGTATTAAAATTTTTAAATTCGAATTAGTTTTCGAAATATTAATTTTTTCCTAATTTTAAATACATTTTTCTAATGATGGCAACTCAAATTTTAATCATAACAGATATTTTTTCATATTTCAGAAAAGGTTATTATTTTAAACTAATTTGGCGACCAGTTTGGCCTCCCTTAAATGTATGCTAAGAAATGTATCCTGCAACTTTTATTCATAATTCAATTTACTTGAACAATCTTATGGCCAAATCGAAAGATTCTGATAGAGAAATCAATTCTGACGGTATTTTTATGTTAGTGAGACGCAGGTGATAATTCGCTAAACATTTTTCCCGTCGCAATTTTTTATATTTCATTAATTTAATTTAAAATACAATCCTTTCATTCATTTTATTTAAAATTGATGGCTTTCACTTCGTTCTTTGTTTTTAAAACAAAACGAAGATTAAAAAAAAATTAGGCACAGATGTTATCTACTCACCGAGGTTCCTAATTGGCGCCAAAATGGCATTATTGTGATTGACATGTGAACCCGGCTATTATTGTTTATTTAATAATAAATGTTTATTTCTTTTTATTTCTTTTTTAAAATTATATAAATTATTTTGTTCTATAGTTATTGATTTTTTTTTTTTATATTTCCTTTAGAAAATAATTAAAAAATACGGTACTACTTAATTATTCCGTCGACCAATTTCGCCAAATTATACAAATTGACGTAATTTTTATTTTAAATAACGAAAGAACAAATAAATTAGTATAACATTAATAAATATACAAATAAAACGTCGAAATAAAAATCACTTGATGCCGTAAACACGTGTAACTTGCTTAAAGTCAAGTGAATGTGACATTTACGATCAACCATTATTGGCATTTCAAACATGCATATGTAACTGGTATTTGAAAACGAGGCTTTCGTCAAATTTTCGTAAAAAAAAAAAAAAAAAAGAAAAGAAAAGAAAAGAAAAGAAAAAAAATCACGCCAAACCTGCGTATATGACATCTGGCCAAATATTACCACTCGAAAAAAAAATAATAATGCTAACTGGCGAGTTGAAAAAAAGCTATTGGCGAGATTTGCATCAGGCTAGAGTAACAGTACCAAGAATTCTTTGCGACCATGGCAACTTTTGTGTAGTTTTATTCGAAAAAAAAATTGATTTTTTAATCAAAATGGAAAACTTACGGCCCCATATTGGCGCGATTTTTTTCTAACGCCAATGTCATACACGGAACGGGCACTTAACTGGCGCCAAAGTATCGTTATTTTGCTTGATATGGTAAGCTGGATGTTGTTGTTTATGCTGTTGATGCATTCCCCAAATTGGCGTCGGAAAAAAATCGCGCCAACATGGTTATGACATCTGTGCCGAACTTTCATATGAAAGGCGAAGAATTCAGACCGTATTTGTTTATGGCAGTTGATGGCTTGAACTATTATAATATAGATGAAATGATGGCGATGGAATAACATTTGGAGACTTATCACATGTGCCTGGCTAACATTAAAGTACCAAAATGGCACCTAGAGTATAAAAAGCGAAGTGGTCCGCCCGGAACTGTTGATGATAGTAAAATGACTTAAGCTATTGTTATAGAGATTGTTTTAAAATACCGGAAGACAAAGACTCTGTATACTTAATTCATTTTATTTTAGCTTCTTTTCAAATGTTTAACTGATCCCCTTTAATCAAAAACGAAAACAACCATTGGATGTCTTAAGAGCAACTGATTCGCCCTTAAATTTTTGCAACCAAAGGGAATTGAATGGAAACCCGTTTACAGGGAGATCTGCACAGCTTTTTTCAGTATAATTCAATCTTCTCTAATATTTTTAAAACCCATCAGATTAGCGTGTTTTTAGATTCTGCGGTGTCTGAATGGGGGTTGGCGAGCGTAGCTTGCAGGGGGCAGAGCCCCCTAGTAATTAAATAATATTTTATCTTTTTTTTTAATAAATTGAAATAAAAGCACGTAACTAACTTGTTTTACTCTTTGGAAAAGGAAAGAGATGAATTCTACAAGGAAAAGAATTTTCTTACAATTTCGAAAACTACAGCTATTCGATGGTCAACATTTTCACATTTTAACAATTAATATTAGTTCTAAAAAGAACTGTTTTTATTTAAAAATAAATTAATTAAATAATCACGAATAAAAATTAATAGAATATTCTATGCTGTCAGAATGTAAATACTACAAACAAATGAAAACACGACGTTTGAGCTTGCACAGTTATTTCATAGATTGTAGAATTAATAGATGATCCATAAAGTAGAAAACAGTTAAGTATATTCCTGTAGTTCACCCCCCTTCGCTACGTGGCGTGTGACCTTGATTGATGTGACCTCGCCTTTAAACTTGCGGTTACCTCTCCCATTTAAGATAGGACGCTTACTGTATGTACTGCTTTGCTGTCCGCCTCCTTATGATAGGTATGACAGCCTTTTCTAGTAAAATAAAGTTTGTCATGCCAATGTTTTCTGTAAGAGCACAAAATTTTCTATAAAATGCGCTAAGAGTGATCAAAATCCGTGATGATGAAAAAACATTATAATGTTTTAATAATAATTAATTTAATTAAACAAATTTTCGACTTTTTAAACCAATGTTGTGTGTCCTATTTTCTGAAAAGAACTTTTTTTTTTTTTTTAATAACTCTACAAATTATAAGCAAAAAACTTGGCAAAATTTGGGACTATTTTTATAAAAACTTTAATTTCTCTACGAATATACATGCTATTCTCATAAAAATGAACACAGTTTATTGCAATAAGGCACTTAATCATAATCTACTGTGTTGAACGCTTTTGCTACGTTAGTTTTTACAGGGTTGTCCAAAAGATATTCGGTCTTTTTCAATTTGTTGACGGTCCCCTAGGTTTCTGGAAAAAATCTTCACGGAAATATATGAATATGACCTGTACTATTCTGTTTACACACCTGGTGTTTCAAGATAATTCCTCATGTATTTTTCTAGATATTTAAGAAAACGTCTGAAATCGCAAGTGTCCGGTCACCTCTGGCCATATAATGTATATGTACACTGGTGGAAATTGATTTATGAAATCACGGTTTTTTTTAACAAGAACTGCTATAATATTCATTAAAAACGAATGAAATTTCATACGTTATATATGCTATGTACAGCAAATAATTTAGAAAAATGAAATTTCATACATATTAATAAACTAAAACGTAAGGTCAAAAATTAGATTTTAGTAACATAAAAACATGGAAATTGATTTATGAATTATCACATTTAATTGAAATTAATAGTTAGTAAAGCCGCTTTTATTCATCAGAGTTTCTTTTATTTTAGATGGCATTGATAAAACAAGATTTTGAATGTATTTCTGATAATTAATTTCCAGTTTTGACATATTGAAGCTTTCAATTCTATAAGTGATGTGTACTGAATCCCATTTGCATAAATCATTCGAACAAGCTGTCCCTAAACGTTTTGGATGGTGTTCAGATCAGGACTAATAGGTGGATGATCTTGTGGTGAGTCGCTCGTATAATATAATCACTCACTTAAAAACTCTTTACTACCTTTATTCGTAGAACATTGATAAACGTCGATTCTGACACTCTTCGTATTCGAACACACAAAAACGCAATGTAAACATTTTCGTCTGCGCTGCTATGACAACGGCTCTGGCCAGCTGCCATTCCGAACGAAGAATTTTCTCCCTTGCCTTTCTGCGGCTGCCACAGAGTATCCCCCCAGTGACGTAGGGTACCGAAGAAACGATATACAAGTGTATACTATTTTTTTTTTTTTTTTTTTTTTTGACTATCTGTGTCAGAATCCACGCTTGTGGAGAAAAATTACAAGGATATTTACATGAAATAAAATTGCAATATATAACAAAATATAGGCATAATGTGTAGTATGCAAAATGAACAATTTATCAACAATTTCAGTAAGTAATATAAGATGCCAGTTTTTTAGGAAAATGGACATGTCTGCCCGAACGTGTGACAGTTTTTGTTTGGTCAGGGTTACTGTCCGTTTTAAGAGAGAGTTTTAATTTAGAGTTCTCTGGAACAGTTTTCGTGGACAAGTCTGAAGTAGAAATCAAATGAGCTGGCTTCACTCGATCTATTGATACCGTAGACTTACGACCATTAAGCTCGATTGTTATAGTTTTCCCAGTTCTACTTAGGACTTTGTGAGGACCAGTATATGGTTGACACAATGGAGGTTGTACATGATCCACTCTTAGAAAGATGTGTGAACAAGATGTCAAGGAAGGGTGTATATAGAACTTCTCTTGGCAGTGAGATGATGTAGCAACTGGACTTAACTGCCGCATGGTGTTTCGTAGTTGCGTGACGAAGTTATCGTTGAAAGGTCGGATCTTGTATTCAGCCAGCATATCACAGGGCAATCTCAACGTAGTGCCGTAGACAAGCTCAGCGCAAGAAGCTTGTATATCTTCCTTCACTGCTGTGCGAATGCCTAGTAAAACTATCGGTAATATTTCAGTCCACCTACTGGTTTCGTGAGCTTTGATGGATGACTTTAAATGTCGATGAAATCTTTCGATAATGCCATTCGATATCGGATGATATGCCGTTGTGCGGATCTTCTGTGTTCCCATCATTTTCGTAAATTCATCAAATATTGCTGATCGCATTTGTGGGCCTTGATCCGTGGTTATGAGCGAAGGGCAACCAAATCTTGATATCCAATGCTTTAATATGGCACTACAAATTGTTTTAGCTTGTGTATCAGATATAGGTACGGCTTCTGGCCATCTGCTAAATCGGTCAATCATCGTTAAAAGATAGCTGAAACCGTCAGATGGAGGCAAGGGACCTACGATATCTATATGTATTTGGGAAAAACGTGCATCAGGAAGAGAGAACGTGCCAAGAGGTGCTTTGGTGTGCCTCTGTATTTTTGATCTTTGACACTTCTCACAGCCACGAACCCAGTTTTTGATGTCTCGTTTCATATTTGGCCATACGTATCTGGAACAAATTAGTTTTGTGGTAGCTGCTATGCCTGGATGGGCTAGGTTGTGCAAATGTTCATATATCAGCCGACGAAAGAAACTAGGAACTAAGGGTCGAGGCGTACCTGTTGAAGTATCACATAGTAGGCTACAATCAGAAATGAGGCAAGGTTTCAATTCCAATTTGAGCAATGTACTATTATGCAGGTTCTGTAGCTCTGAATCATTTTCCTGAGCTTTTGCGAATTCCTCAAAATTTAAGTTCGGAGATTTTGAAATAGAATCAATTTCAATTCTTGAGAGGCAATCTGCAACAATGTTTTCGGAACCTGGTACATGTCTAATGTCAGTGGAATATTGGGAAATGTAATCTAAATGGCGTGATTGCCGCGGCGAACATTTATGGGGATTTTGCTTAAATGCATAAATTAGCGGTTTTTGATCAGTATAAATTTGAAAAATTCTCCCCTCTAGCATGTGCCGAAATTTTTTTATTGCCGAATAAATAGAAAATAATTCCCGGTCATATGTTGACCAATTCCGCTGACTGTAGTTTAATTTCATGGAAAAAAATGCTAAAGGTTCATAACGTTCCTGATAAAACTGCATAAGGGTGCCGCCGATCGCGACATCTGAGGCGTCAACCCATATACTCAACTAAGCGCCTGGAATAGGGTGCCGTAAAAGAGCAGCCTGAGATATTGCATTTTTGGCAGCTACGAAAGCTTTTTCAGCATCTTCGTTCCAATTAAGGGGTTCTGTTTTAGGAACACGGGAACGAGATTTCTTTTTGTTTGTATGGCCTTCTAACAATTTCACTAAAGGCGCAAGTATGTGTGCAGCTTGATATATGAAAGACCTATAAAAATTAAACATACCCAAAAATCTTCGAAGTTGAGATAAGGTTGTGGGCTGCGGAAAATCGATTATGCATTTAACTTTATCTGGAAGTGGTTGAATACCATGTTCAGATATTCGAAATCCTAAGAAATCAATGGTAGGTTTACCAAATGTGCACTTGGATACATTTATGCACAAACCATATTCTGCTAATTTGGAAAATAGTGCTTTTAAATGATGATAATGCTCCTCGGCATTTTTAGAGGCTATGAGTATATCATCGACGAAAGCATAGACGCCTGGTAAATCACGTATTACCCCATCTATGAATCTCTGAAATGTTGCAGACGCATTGCATAAGCCAAATTGCATGCGTGTGCTTTCGAACAATCCAAAAGGTGTGCATATCGCTGTTTTGGGAATATCATCAGGATTGATTGGTATTTGATGATATGCTTTGATGAGGTCAAGTCGACTAAAAATTTTAGTGTCACGTAAATTAGCAGTAAAATCAGCTATACATGGTATCGGGTATCTGTCTTTTTTGGTTTGCGCATTCAAGGCACGATAATCACCTACAGGTCTCCATTTCAAAGTTCCCTTTTTTGGAACCATGTGCAAAGGTGATGCATAGTTGCTACGTGAAGGTCTTAAATGTCCGAGTTGTATCATATTTTGAAATTCTGTTTTAGCAATTTTCAGGCGATCCGGAGCCAACCTGCGGGGTTTTGCCACAACTGGAGGTCCTTTTGTTGAAATAAAATGCATTGTGTTGTGTTTGACAGGCTGATTGGGATCTGGTAATTTTGTAATAGATGGGAATTGTTTAAGAAGTTCATTATATATATTATCAATATTGATTGTTTTTACTGAATGAATTAATGCACATTTCATGTGACCTGTTGTTTCAAATTTTGTTTTTAAATCTCTTAGACATTTGTGGCGGAGATCTGGAACCAATTCGAAATTATGGAGAAAATCTGCTCCCAAAATTGGTGTACTAACATTTGCCACTAGAAAAGTCCAATTAAATTTTCGTCTTAACTTAAAATGTAGAGAAAGGGTTTGTTGACCATAAACATTTATAGGGGAAGAATTAGCAGCCAAAAGCGTTTGTACGGGTGGATTCCGTTTTTGTACATTGTTGGCAGGAAGGATTGACACGTCCGAACCGGTGTCGACCAGAAAAGAAACATTTGTAGTCCGGTCTCTAATGAACAGGCGACGTGATTGTTGAGGCAAAGAATAAGTCGCCTCTACTCTTTGCTGGTTTCGTTTCCCGCCCAAGAACACGGCTTTATGCATTTTTCTTCCCTACATTTTTTTCCAAATCGTCTATGATACCAACAGATACTTGAATCCCGATTATCACTATTACTTCGCCCTCGAGGTTTACTCCAGTTTCTGCGGTATGGGGACCGACCACGTGAAACAGCAAGCTGATCGATGCGCTTATTTAATTTTTCGATTTCTTTCAATAATTTACCCTCTATCGCCTGTTCATTCGAGCAGGACACGGCAATTGCAGAAGCTGGGGAAGGGGTAACTTCTGAAATACGATCTGAAATTTCCGCTGCTTTATCAAGGGTTAATTCAGAAACAGCCGCTAAAATTGTCTGAACAGAATTTGGTAATCGTTGCAAAAACAATTCTAACATTAAATTGTCTGGAACATTTAGGGATTCCGCGCGACGTTTCATACTACGTAATAAATCTGAAGGTTTCCGATTTCCTAGTTCTTCTCCAGACAAGAGCTGTCGTATCTCTTGCTGGGATGATTCACCTGAGCGCGCAATTAATTCCTTTTTTAAGACACCATAAGGGTCAGTAGCATCTGGTTGCATTAAAATATCACGAATGATTGATGCAACATCGGGTGGAAGATGCGAAACTATATAATTATATTTTGTAACAGATTCTGATATTGCTTTGGGGGTAGCTAAAGCAAATGTGCTTTCGCACATCACAAACCATAGCGCAGGATCTGATCTGTTATATAATGGAATTTGAACAGCATCGACACTAGACATGATTTATGGTAATAAATATATAAAATAGTACAATCAAACCAAAATAAATTCGCGAGTTAAATTTTTCTAATAAAATAACAGAAAAAATATCAGGAAAATGACTCAGAAGAACTTATCTGCTTTCCATCGAGCCGCTGTAGAACGATGTATTCTTTTAAAGATGAAGATGATCGGATAACATTCCAACTCATCTAGGAAGGCTGATGCTCTATATAAGAACAGTCCATGGTCACCATTGTGGTGAGTCGCTCGTATAATATAATCACTCACTTAAAAACTCTTTACTACCTTTATTCGTAGAACATTGATAAACGTCGATTCTGACACTCTTCGTATTCGAACACACAAAAACGCAATGTAAACATTTTCGTCTGCGCTGCTATGACAACGGCTCTGGCCAGCTGCCATTCCGAACGAAGAATTTTCTCCCTTGCCTTTCTGCGGCTGCCACAATCTAAAAGAACAATACTCTGTTCGTCAAACCAATCTTTCATTGCATTTGAAATGTGAATACATCCATTGTCTTGCATGAAGATGTAATCAAAACCGTAATATTGCCATGCAAATGGAAGAAGTGAATTTTCTAAAACAAAACTGTAAACAAAAGAAGTCTGGCGACCGTTTAAAAATACAATTTCATTTTTGCCATCATAAGCGATCGCTGCCCAAATCGTCAAACTTCCGTCATCAAAATTTCTGCTGAATGTAGATTTTGATTCTTTTCGAAGATCCCTCCAATAATACGTGAAACCATCCGGGCCATTCAGATTAAACTTTTTTTCGTCGGAGAAAATGATTTTCTTCCAATTGTCACCCATTGTCATGTACTTCTCGCAATACTGCAAACGCATCCGCTTGTGATGCAGAAGAAATTTTGGAACAGACTTCATTTTCGACCAACTCAAGCTTCGTGAAGAATGTAAAATTTGCCTAACGCTTCTAGAAGTAACAGGAAGGGATAGATCTGCACAAATCTTCTTTGAAGTTTGGTCGGCTTTCGATGCAAGTTGAAGAATCCCCCTTTTCTCTCTCTTACTTAAACGTGGATTACATTTTTGTTAAACTTTTTCCCATAATCGGCTGGATCTTTTCTGTAGTTATATATCACACCAACTGATCTTTTAATTAATTTTACTAATTTCCGTAACAGACTTTCCACATCCTATATATGCATTGATTTTAGCTCTTTTTTCCTCAGACAACATCTTTCGTTTACCCATCGTGAAAAGTATAACAGAAAAGTATTGCTTCCAAAATATAACACTTTTTATGTCTACTGTGTACGTCACGCTACCTTGTTTTATGCAAATTTTCGACATATTACTTCGGAATAGCCAAGGAAATGTGATATTTCATAAATCAATTTCGATGCTTGCATATTACGAAAATCTAATTTTTGACTTTTTAATTTTGTTTAATATTATGCATGAAATTTTATTTTTGTAACTCATTTGTTATACATACTATGTATATCCCATGAAATTTCATTCATTTTTAAAGAATATTATAGAAGTTCTTGTTAAAAAACCGTGGTATCATAAATCAATTTCCACCTGTGTATGTACAGTCGTGAAAAAAAAAAAAAAGTAAACACCCCCTACTAACTCTGCAAAAAATTATCGTAAAAGAAAGTTATTGGTACCTCACGATTGATAATAAAGTATACTTTTAAATGATGTGTATAAAATTTGCTTAGGGGGCCATCTACATATTAAAACGAAGCATAACTTTATTTTTTTCAATAGCAGTAGGGTCATTCCATGTCAAATCACCCAGGGCATGGCACCCACCATCACCAATTTTGATAAAATTCAGAGAATTTGCAGAGTTTTTAATGCTAATTCCAAAAATGCCAATCATATTGAAATTGATCAAATGGTTTGTCAGATATGAGCTTTTAAATGTCTTCCAAGATGGCCGATTTGCCGCAATTTTGAATGGCACATGTGACAACATAAAGGTCTATAACTTCTTTCAGGTTTAAGCTAAAACTTTCAAATTTTTTTTGTTCTGTTCAGAATAAAGTAAGCTTTCATCTAAACAGATTTTTGTGCAATTTATTCCATTAAAATGCTGTCAGAAAATGACTTTTTGCCATTTTTTTAATTAAAAAAAGGTATAACTTCAATGGCCGATTTCCCCCATTGTTACCCCTTCAATTTTCATTTAATTGCATAAATAGACAGCTCAAAGTGTGTTTTGATGCCTGATAAGAAAATTTTAATGGGCAGTTTGTAGGTTTTTTGTTTAAAGAAGAATTTCAGTTTTACCGACTTCCATAAGTAACGGAAAGCACAAGATAATGTTGATATTTCTTTTATTACCAGAAGTATTATACATATTTACATCTAAAAGTTTGGTAAGGTTTAATCTTTCATAAACATATACATTTCTTTAATGTGGCTAAAAAGAAGGGGAATCCCTCAGGAATTATAAATAGGAATGCTAATAATGAATTCCTGCAAGACATAGAAGTATTTTCATGACAAATTGAAATTTATTGCAAAGTTTCAGTAAATTTTAAATAAAAAAGAAATGATGGAAAAAATTCTACAAATTGTCACATTTTATAGCAAAATCATACTTGTATATTATACAAAATGATAAAATTACAATTGTTAACTAAATACAATAAGTAAAAATTATCGTACTTCAAAATTATACAAAATAGTAACATTTAGCACATACACGGTAAAAATACTATTAAAAATATATCTACATTCAAAATAAATATAACTAGTAAATCTGCAGATCAAGAGCCTCAACGTCATCTCTGCAACTTATTGTTTTTAGCAAATTTCGCTTAATATTAATCTTTCTACAAAAACAAAATTTAAACTTTTAAATTACACAAACATTTATAGAAGGAGAAAAAAATATTTCGATGGTTTCAGACATTAGAAGCGTTAAATTAAACACGTTGTTATGTAATGATATTCTGAAATTCTCACGAGCTACTTATTCTAGTAATTTTTATATAATAAAGCAAATTTCTTCAGGGGGGTGCCCCCACTGAACCCCCCGTTGTGTAATTTATTTTGCATTTGTAATTTTCTATTGATTGAGTTAATGATTATCCTATATCTTAGATTCATTTTTACACTGCGATTTATAAGGATAAGCAACAATTTGGTCAAGCATTTTACGTTATCCTAATATCCATACAGAAGTATTTACTTGCCTGCTAACCACAAACATCTGTATCTAATGGATAAAGAACTTTTGGAAATGTAAACTGAGACATCTAATTTAGAAATCTAATAATAATTTTGATTATCATTCTGCAATATTTATATTTAAGATCTAATCTAAATATCTAAAAATGTACTCGATAGCATTAACTTACTAAAATCACCCTAAAGTAGGGGGAGTTCTAAACCTAACGGTTAATAATTCATCATCGTGTCCACTTCCAATTGACTAAATAGATAAACGTGATATGGCGCCGTTAAGTATTTTTTGTGATAGCCTTTTAATAGTATCCACATTTAATTTAAAATCGTGATGTTACAAACACCGTTGAAATTTGATGCACACCTGTGTTCAGGTCAAATTACGAAAGGTTAACTAACCTTTTATTTCCCTTAGCCGGGCATTTTGTTTCATTTTTCGTAATAGGGATTATTTTAATAATTTATTTTACACTCTACAAGCTGTTACACGGGACGTTGTTCACGTAGCATTAAAATAGAGATAAATGCATTAAATAAAACATTTCACTCACCACCAGACATGGCAAGTCTCAGGCTTTTTGCACAACACTATTACCTTACAGAAAATGTTGTTCTTTTAAATCGCGCAAATGTTTCAATTAAATAAAGTAACATTTTTTTATTAAAATACTGGTATCCAGAACGCCGGAGGCTTGGCAGCCCTGCTCCTCTTAATAGAAACATATATAGTTAACCAACACTTTATCACATTTTATAGGAAACAATACGGAATTTCTTATTTGTATGGCCTTACATATACCTCAGTCATAAAAATGTAAAATTTTGTGCCAATTAATATACGCAATTGCGAAAATGAAATCGCAACCAATGAGAAAAGGAAGGCCAAGTAAAATCGTGTAAATCGAGGAATCTTTCTTCGTAGCGTGGGAAAATACCACTACAAAAATTAATTTAGGTGGTATTTGGTGTGAAATGTTTATATGTATTCATTCCTGTCCTATTTATCTTTTTTATTATTTGTAATTTGCTGCATTTTCCCTTTGCACGTGAAAATCTTACAAATTAAAATGAACTCTTTGGGAGAAATTGTTATTCCCTTTTTTTTTTTTTGGCAACAATAAAGTTTATAAAGTTTAATAGAATAATGTCAATTTATTCTGTATGAAAATAACGAACTTTTTCCTTTATAATCAAAATAGTTGAATACATAAATAAAGATATTATTCTATATAGTATATAAATACTATTTTCATTTCTGCGTTTAAATCAATCTATATGCAAATATCTATACAAAGGCATTCATTAATTCATTCCTTTTAACTTTGATTCGACTTTAAAAACCATACATACTTTCACATTTATGATATTTTTAGATGAGATATAGTTGCTACGCAACGGTTAAAAGAAAAAAAGTCCTTCCGGCCAGTGCCGGGAGGAAGAGGTAGCTTTCATAATCCTTATTTAAAAAAAAGCCAACTTATATCATGCAAACACACGAAGCTCAATTTAGTGGAAGCCGAATATTGGAGATTCAATACTAATTTTTATCAATATAATGAATGAGAATTTCGCGAAATTAGTCAGCTTTATCCAAGCTGCTTTTCTTTAAAGTAACTTATATTTGGCTGCCAAATTCGGCAATTTCTTAAAGTGCCTGTCATTTTAAGACAACATGGTGGATGAGGCTAAGCAGTGAACTTGGTCGAGACCTTAGTAATTGCTGTGCACATGCTCACTCACATCGGAATCGGTTAATATATAGGAGTGCTGTCGCATGCAAAAAATCAGATTTTTCAAAATGTCACCCACAATAGAAATTGAAACTGCTATATCTGAGCCATTTTTTAAGGTAAAGACAAACAAAAAATGCTCCTGAATCCTTATATCAAGATCAAATACTTAAGAAAGAAACCTTTTTCAATTTCTAATTTTTTTGCACCTCACTTTAAATATATATATATATATTTTAATTTAATGGCCGCCATTTTGAAACAAGATGGCTGATGAATCTGGCCAGCGAACTTGGTCGAGGTGTTGATGTATACTATCCACATGCCTTCTTACATCGAAATAGGCGAATACGTGTGTTATCGCATGAGAAATACAAGATCGTTTCAAAATGTTAGCCATGCTAGAAATTCAAAGTGCTATAAATCAACCATTTTTTAAGATATCAACAAAAGAACAAATTTTCAGAAACAAAAACTGCTCCGGAATCTTTGTATCAAGGCCAAACACATAAAAAAAATCTTTTTCATTTTCCAATTTTTTAATACCTCATTTTGAATTTTAAATTTAATTTTTTTTAAATGGCAACCCTTTTGAAACAAGATGGCGAATGAAGCTGGCCAACGAACTCGGTCGAGACATTGGTATGTACTATGTACAGACCAAGTAACATCCAAATAGGTTCATAAATACGCCTGTTATCGCGTGACAAAAATCAGGTCGTTTTAAAATGTCAGCCACAAGACAAATTCAAAATGCTATTACTCAGCGATTTTTTTTTTACATATAGACGAAAGAAAAACTGTTCCGGAATCTTTGTATTAAGGTCAAACACATACAAAAAAAATCTTTTTCATTTTCCAAATTTTTGGTATCTCATTTAATTTTTTTTATTTTTTAATTTTTTAAATGGCCGCCATTCTGAAACAAGATGGCGGATGAAGCTGGCCAACGAACTCGGTCGAGATATTTGTATGTACTATGTACATACCAAGGTACATCCAAGTTGGTTCATAAATACGCCTGTTATTACGTGAGAAATATCAGGACGTTTCAAAATGTCAGCCACGCTAGAAATTCAAAATGCTATAACTCAGCCATTTCTTGAGATATAGATGAAACAAAAACTGCTCCCGAATATTTTTATCAAGGTCAAACACATAAGAAGAAAATATTTTTTCAATTTTCAATGTTTGGTACCACATTTCAAATTTAAATTTTTCTTAAAAATTTAAATGG
Organism: Maratus speciosus; assembly: GCA_963932465.1. Taxonomy (NCBI): domain Eukaryota; kingdom Metazoa; phylum Arthropoda; class Arachnida; order Araneae; family Salticidae; genus Maratus; species Maratus speciosus. The sequence continues at coordinate 429,366,781 of OZ010797.1, read as the reverse complement.
CCGCCATTTTTAAACAAGATGGCGGGTGAAGCTGGCCAACGAACCCGGTCGAGACATTGGTATGTACTATGTATAAACGAAGTTACATCCAAATCGGTTCATAAATACGCCTTTTATCGCGTGACAAACTTCAGGACGTTTCAAAATGTCAGCCACGCTAGAAATTCAAAATGCTATAACTCAGCCATTTTTTAAGATATAGACGAAACAAAAACTGCTCCGAAATCTTTGTATAAAGGTCAAATACATAAGAAAAAAATATTTTTCCATTTTCAATTTTTTGGTACCACATTTCAAATTTAAAATTTTTAAAAATATTTTAAATGGCCGCCATTTTGAAACAAAATGGCGGATGAAGCTGGCCAACGAACTCGATCGAGAGATTGGTATGTACTATGTACACACCGAATTACATCCAAATCGGTTCATAAATACGCCTTTTATCGCCTGACAAAATTCAGGACGTTTCAAAATGTCAGCCACGCTAGAAATTCAAAATGCCATAACTCAGCCATTTTTTAAGATATAGACGAAACAAAAACTGCTCCGGAATCTTTGTATAAAGGTCAAATACATAAGAAAAAAATAGTTTTCCATTTTTAATTTTTTGGTATCACATTTCAAGTTTTAAATTTTTTCTAAAATTTTAAATGGCCGCCATTTTGAAACAAAACGGCGGATGAAGCTGGCCAACGAACTCGGTCGAGACATTGGTATGTACTATGTACACACCGAATTACATCGAAATCGGTTCATAATTACGGGAGTTACAGTGTGACATAGGTCAGATATATATATATATATATATATATATATATATATATATATATATATATCAATTTTGAACGGAGGGTGGTTTCGGGGTCTGGGGGTCATGATCGATGAAAATATACCAAAATTTTTTGAAATCGCTTTCCTCCGAACGGCTGCAATAGGTAGCTTTTTTGTAAAGAAAGCTACCTAAAAACGAAATATAAGTAAATTCATAAAATAAAATGTTTTATATTATTCGAACACATGTATAAAATTCCATCATAAGTTATACACCTAATTTTAAAGCTCTGACAAATGTTTTGACAAAATTGCACACTAATAGGAATAATTTACTACTCTTATTTAAAAATTTCAGCATCAAAAATTTACCATTTAAATCCATTTTTTATATGAGCCATTTCTTTCAACAAATGAAAATTTGAAAATCGTCCGACTTGCCATTGAAAAGCATTACAGAGCAAAATAAAATGGTCTATATTTCCCGAACGAATGAACCAAATTTAACCAAAAACCATACAGCTAAGTCCGAGTACCTCATCAACATGCCACATTAATTTCAAGCCGATCGGATGCTTTTTGCGGCAGTTATCGCGGAACAGACGGACAGACAGACAGACAGACAGACAAACGGAAATCAAAACTTTTCGTGTCTCCACAGTAAGCCTTCACTGACGTTTCGGCAATTAGTTAAAAAATTAACTCTGGTGTATTAATATTGCAGCTCAAAGTGTGTTTTGATACCTGTTACAAATTTTTAATGGGCGATTTAAAAATTTAAAATTTAGTTCAAAATAAAAAAATATATCTGGGAGCACGGCAGTGCGTCCGCCAAGTTCGCACAAGCCGTAAGCTACCTTTTCCTGGACCATTTCGGGATACTTTTCACCCCCTCATAACGTCGTTTTAGGGAGAGATATAGAAATTTTTCTTTTATACACATGTTCGTATGGTCAAACTGAACTAAGGTTCCACGAATTCATGTTTCTACATTGAGTAGTTTTCGAAATATTAAATTCCGAAAAAGCGCTTTTTTGTCACTGACTCACTTCGCATCATCAAATAACTAAGGTACTTCTAAAAGTGGTAGAATCATGAAATTTCACAAGTAAGTCGGGTTTGTAGCACAATTAACCAGAAAAATCTGAAAACACAGAATTTCTGCCTCTAAACCCTTCATACAGGGGGTGTTCATTTGGCCGTAAACAGTTCCTACGCATTCAATTGTGCCAATGTTGGTCGCCAAAACTCGATTACAGAGCTTTGAAGGCGGTCATGTGATTTCAAGCAGAATAACATTATATATATATGCTTTTCCAAAGATGTTTGTTAAATAGAAAAAAATGAATATACCTGAAAATTTTAATCAGTATAGGTTATGATATTTTTACGATAGTAAAACAATAAAACATTTAACAAAATATAACCGCAATTCGGTATAGTAGCCTTGGCGAAATACAGAAAATAGCCTTGACGAGAAAAGAAATTTGATAATAACATATTTTCTGGCAACCTATTTACTGTGTCATATACACAAGCAATTTTTTCCATATGCATTCAATTTATTTAATGTAAGGAACCCGTTTATTTATTTTTATATACCAACATAAGTAATCTGTATATAAAAAATAATATTTTATACATGTATAAATAAAATGTTTATATGTATATATATACATATAAATAACAGAAAAGTTCATCAGGTTTATTTTCGTAGTTATTTATATCATTTGGCAGCATATCGCAGTTTCTGAAGTCCGAATTGCGCCAAGGTTTTAAAAAAATGCCAAGGTCCCCATAGTGGAAAAATATCCTAATTCCATATGAAAGTTTAAAAATCTCCTTTTAATAAAATGAAACATGTAACTAATAAACTGTCTTTAACGATGTGCGACAGATGCGGCGTCCGAAGTCCACTGCTAATGTTATTATATTGTATTATTAGCCTACTTACTTTTAATTTATTGTTAATTTTAAATCTGTAAAAGAAAGATTATAGTTATAGATAAGATATGTTGGTCGCTAAAACACGATTACAGAAAATTAGCCTGAGTTATAAAGGTGTTACATGATTTCAAGCTGAATGAATTTTTATATGCTTTTACAAAAATCTTAATAAGGCAAATCTTTCAGTTTATCTGTCCATCTTTCTATCTTTTACTTCCTTAAAACAAATTTTATTAAAGACCGGGAGGCGTCTGCACAGATCATCACCTCATCGAGTTGACGGCTGAAATTTTAGGATTAGTTAAATATCGATTAGCGTATTGAAATGTAACTGGTCTGCCAAGTCATATCTTTGTGGAAACCATCTACAGACCCGATTTTACGGGTTAATTGGTGGATTTTCCATTGTGTTTTCCTGCACCCATTCCTACATGTTTCCAAACTTTTGGATGCAGGAAAATACAACAGTAAACCTATCAGTTAACCACTAAAATTAGGTCTTCAGGTGGTTTCTACCAAGATATGACTTAACAGACAAGATGCATTTAAATATGCTAATCTAGTTTTAACTAATCCTAAAATTTCAGCAGTAAACTCGATGAGGTGATGGTGTGTACAGACGTCTATTACAAATGTCGGTATTCTAATCTCAATAGCACTCTGGTCAATCTGGCAATTATACCTGCTATTTATGAAACACTATTCCTTTAAGTGCGTTTTAGTGATGTTATGAACTTTATGCATATGCATCATACATATTATACATATGCATATAATACGTAATACATTTGCATCATACATATTATAGGTATGTATATAATACATAATACATATGAGTCATTATGACGTCAGAATAAACAAAACATTTTTTGCCGCCAAATTTGAGAATTGACATGATATATTACCAAATTTGGTTAATTATTAATGCGAGCCATCTATTTTTATTTTTCCGCATAATAACCTGAATAGTTAAATGATATAACGTACTAATATTTCCAAAGTGCTAATAGTTTCGTCACTGCCCAAAACCTCTGCTATTGTTATTATGTTGTACTGTTATTTTACTTACTGTGACTATGTTGTTAACTTTTACACCGTTAAAACTTCTGTATTATATAAAGAGAATTTACGGAAACTATTAAAGCATTGAAACTGTCAGTTCTCCTTATGATTATTATAATTCTATAATATGTAACCTGTCAATCAATATGTACGTTAGAATGAATCTTCTATAATCCGGTTCCTTGCATTTTAGTTTTCAGGTTTCGAGTAAAATTAGCTAAAATCTTAAAACCATGGCACATTGACTAATTCTTCAACACGATCAGATGAGAAAAATGATAGATTTTCAAATGGATCATGGCAGTGAGCCGGTAGACCTTCTATTCTTCCGTAATCGAGTCTATTGAAAAGGTTAACGTGAAACAAAAAGATATTAGCATTAATATGGTTTAATGCAAATACAGATATTGTCAAAGGATTTCATAAGAATCATTTCACTTGTACCCAGTCGTATCAGTTAAAATAGAATAACTGGCAGTGAGCCCAATTAGAAAAGATTACTTAATAGGATTAAAAATTTCCGCATTAGAGAACGAATCGTAACTGCTAAAGAAGCATGCATAAGTGAGTTAAGAGATATTTGTCACGAAAGAGGAAACAGATAACAACACAAAATATATGATATGCTTCCATGATCGTAAAGAGTTCTTGATTTCTCTATCAAAAACTTCCGAATTGGCGAAAGAATGGACAAGTAAATTAAATTATGAATCACAGTAACATGATGCAACGTTTAACATGGAAGTAATACGGTAAATACTGCATGCTAGAGGCAGCTAGTACTTTAATATAAAAAGAAATAAAGTATAAATTTGTAAAGCTCAATAAAATAAATTTAGGTATTTTTATGTTAGCCGGGCGCAAGTGGCAAATCGCCAAATACTGTTTCCAACTCCCCATTGTTTATATTGCATTCATTTCATTTATAGATATATACTTTTCAGTCATCTCATTTAAAATAGATGCATTTCTCTCATTTTATTTAATAGAATATTTAACATAGAAATAAATAAATAAATAAGAAATAATAACATAAACCAAAATATTTTATTTGAAAATCAAAGCATTGTTTCTAATTTACACATGTGAAAAATGAAAACTGCTATTGGCGAAAAAACAAAAAGCTAATGATGAGATTTGCTCCCGGCTAACATAAAAGTACCGAAATTTAAGTTTTTTCATATTAATATAGTTTAGAATAACAAACTTGAAAAAACATACAAAAAGTAGTGATATCCCAACAAAAAGTTTTCGGTAAAAAAAAAAAGCGCCAAGTTCTCTTTAATGTTTCGGCCAGAAAAAGTAGTGATATCTGATGTTCGCACAAGTTAAAAGCCAAACATCCCAAATCTTTCATTGAAAATGGCTTCCTGCGACTTGGCCGTTAATGCCTTCGTGAGAGTTTTTCAAATTTTAAAATATGTACAAATGAGCTAAATGCCATTTTTTGATTATTTTAGGCATTTTGTGACACAGAATACAGAAATAAAATACACATTTGAAAGAAGCATTTAAACAACTTCAGTCTATTTAAATGCTTAGAAGTTAAAAATAACAAAATACTTGTATTCAGGAGATAATATCCCTAATTGCTAAAACATAATTAATATCAACTTTTAACAGTTTATAAATCGAATACCTCTTAATGTTTGCAAACAAACTATAATAAATGTTCAAACGAAAAACATCTCTTTCGTCAATACACAAGATTTCAATATTATTTAATAAAATATAATGTAACATATTGTGAGATATGAAGTAAGTAAATTTTGTTTTATTTCTTGGGTTTTACGTTAATGACAAAAGCTTTAGACCGTACAAAATGGAAATTAAACCGCAAGTGGTCTAAATGATATGTAATCAAAACTAATGTTTGTTGAAACTGAATGGTAGTTATCAGAAATCTTTTACTTATAATGTCTTTATGTGAATTTGCCTCTTTGCATTCTAATATTACTTTTAATATTTAAATAATTCATAAATGCGTAATTTCCAATCATTAATTTTGAAATGCTGTAGAAGGCATTAACGGCCAAGTCGCAGGAAGCCATTTTCAATGAAAGATTTGGGATGTTTGGCTTTTAACTTGTGCGAATATCAGATATCACTACTTTTTCTGGCCGAAACATTAAAGAGAACTTGGCGCTTTTTTTTTTACCGAAAACTTTTTGTTGGGATATACTTTATTTCACTTTGGTTCATTTTTTAAATGTAAATAACATTAAAGCTGTAATTATTGTTGAATTATAAATCGAAAATTGCTGTCCAAAATATGAAATTTCTAATTAATTGCTAAAATTATCTGATTCGGTTAATTTATTAAAAGACCTTTCCAGAAGACAGAATTTTAACCAATAATATCACTTTGGTTTGCCAGAAGAGGTTTTTTCAACCAACCACATAGATGTACTTACATGAAAGAGATTTTCAACAAATCGAACTAAAATTACTTCCCAGAAGATTTTTGCAACCAACCAGATTAAGCAGAATTTTACAACTTGTTATGCCAATCTGTTAAAAAAGATTAAAGTTTCTCTTTTGATCTTATAACTATTAATTATGCTGCTTTGTTGCATTAAGTTAGATGTCTTCCTATGGATAAACAAAATATGTATAATATTAGTTTAAATATTAATAATCCAAATTGTGATTTAAATAATCCTCAAGCTATCCACCATCGCAATGAGTTATCCACCAAAAATAAAGAACTTCTTGCATTAAGATGCAATTTAGAAGATACCGAAAACTCAACAATATGCTTTGCTTACAGAGAACACTTTCTGCATATGTAAATTCAGCAAAAGAAATGTTTTCATTTGTTTAATCTTCATCCTAACAAGACCAAGAAAAGTATCCTTACATGTGATGAGTGTGGATCAAGCTAAGAATTACAGGCATAAGCTACATAATGATGCCATTCCTAGTAAGAAACTATGTTCAACCTGTAGGGGAAAAAAGCAAAAGCTTTGCTGGAAGTACAGTAGAACCTCTTTTATCCGAAACTCTTTTAACCAAAACTCTCGATTAACCGAAATCCATTTTTAAAACTTTTTTCTTTTATTATCACATTGTGTGCAAGCTGTCCTTTCTGAACCACGAGTGCAGATAAATCTTTCGGATCCCATTTCTTAGAATTCCTTTGAATTTAACTTGGGCTCCCGTAAATTGCGGAGTGAACTAGAACACAGAAAGAGGAGGGACAACCGGAATGTGTGAATGCTATCTAGCAGGCGAAGAAAACGAACAAATTAGCAATTCTGAAGCTTTTGAATGTTTTGCAAAAGGTTTGGCATGGCTGAAACAGCAGAAAGACTGGTGAACTAATAGTATTTAAAAAAAACCCTTCGTGATAGAGTTGCAAAGCAAAGCGACAAACAAAACTTTGTTTCAAACTCTTGTGAAATACATAAAAGGCACTTAATTTCATTATTAAAATTCAATTATTAAAATAATTTTTTCGTGTTTCTATTTTGATGTTGCTTTATTTTTATTAAGCACTTGTTATCATAAAAGAAAGACCACATATATTTGTCCTTAATCTTAAAGTTGAAGCATTCTCGATTATTCGAAAATTTCGATTTTCCGAAAGATCGTCGGTTTCAATTACTTCGGATAATCGAGGTTCTACTGTATATGTGAAAGAACAGAAAGACTTGTGTCAGTCCACTGATTTTTCTGAAGAAATTACATCAAACATGGATCAGAAAGAAAAATATCACGTAAAGCTTAATGGAAGTTAGATGCAATACTAAGGTTACATGCAATTTCTGCACACAGGAAAATGTCTGCTGGAGAAAGAAAATTACAGCAAATGAAAATTGCCTTGCGAAAGAAGGTTGCTTGCACCCTTGATTTGGAAGAGAACGTTCTTCAGAGTGAAAACAGTAGCTCTGATGAAGATAATGTGAATCAAAAGAAAAGCTCCAGAATTCGAAAGATTAAAGGAGATGGTGAAAGAAAAGTTTCCACAAATTAGTCCGCGAAAAAATTCAGTTGCTAACTTTGATTCCTGAGTCATGATGGTCAAGAAAGAAAATAATTGAAACCTTTAGTGTAACTGAATACCAAGTATAGACTTTATACTTCGGAACACACTATAAAACCTGTGAAAGAATTTCATGAAGATAATGAATTTTCATGTCTTATGCCTGGTCAGGGAGATACGGTTAGCATAAAAAAAAAGTCCGCCCATGTTCAAAAAAGGTTTCTTCTTTGTAATCTGAATTAACTGTATATCCAATTTCGATTGAAATTTCCTACCAATAATAAAATTGGGTTTTCAAAATTTGCTGACCTGCGGACCTAAGCACTGTGTCTTAGTTGGAAATTCTGGCACACATTCTGTCTGCATGTATACAATACATCAGAAAGTTCAGTTGCTTATTGCAGCAACAGGATTGAAGAAAAATATGAAGATTTAATCCAGAAATTGGTTTGCAGTTCTAACAATACAAATTGTATGTTACATATATGCAGCAAATGTCCCAAGAAAGATGTTCTTGAAAGTTAAAATTTTCAGATTTTGATCCTGAAGACACAATTGAACATAAACAGTGGGTATCAACTGACAGAGTATGATTAACATCACATACATCTACTCTGTACGATTTCATCCATCTTATTCTTAAAAAGATTGAAAAGCTCGTACCCCATACACAGATATCCAAGTCCCAAAGCATTTATTTGAAAAAAAGATCTTACTAGTCCTGAGGCTCTCATACAAATTGATTTTAGTGAGAACTTTTCTTTTGTATTGCAAGATGAAGCGCAACAGCTACCATTGGACGCCTGGTTGCTGTACTTTACATACAGTTGCATTCTATGTAAAGCAAAAAAATGGAAGCAGCTTAAAAAGTGAAAGCCTTTGCATGCTTTCAGATGATATGGACCATGATGTACCAATGGTTTATCAAACTCAAAAATTAATCATGCAGCATTTAAATAATAAGTATATCTTAGCTACAAATGTAGAATATTTTACTGGTGGCTCTGCTGCCCAATATTAAAATTGAAAAACATTTTTGAACCCATGAACATGATTTTGGTGGAATAAAAGAAAAATGGAGCTTTTTTGCTACAAGTCATGGAAAATCTGTTTGCGATGGGGTGGGGGTGGAACTGTTAAAAGATTTGTGACAAAAGCAAGTCTGCAAAGGCTGTTGCATGATCAAATTGCAAATGTGGCTATGATGTATGAATATTGCAGACAAAACATTGATGGTATAACATTTTTTATCATCACAAAAAGTGACATGTTAAAACTGCGCAACAAAATGTCTCATCGGATGCAGCTTGCTACGACAATTCCTGGAACATGCAGTATGCATTATTATGGATCTACAGAAAACTTATTAATAAGTGGAAAAAGAATAAATACTGATGAAAATTTTTCTGTTTGTTAATCTTTTGATAGGAATATTAAAGAGACTTTGGATATTCCATCTCTTAAAAGTTATGTAGCATGTGTATGTATGAATGGAGTTGGTATATAGGCTTAGTGTCAAAAGTCCACAAAAAAGAAGGAGATACAACTGTTAAATTCATGCATCCGCAATGGCCCATCACCTTCATATTATTGGACAGAAAATGACAGTTGTGTTGCGCCTTTCAGTCATATCCTTTGTGCATGTGACATCAATACTACAAATGGTAGAATATATAAACTTGGTCATGCATCCAGTGATTTAATAAGCACCAAGTGGGCAAAACATAAAATTAGAAGGAAATAAAATCGAAATATAAAAAGAACAAATTTTATTATTTTATTTTTAATTGTTATTGATGTAGATATAATTTCAATAGCATTTTTAATGTGTATGTGATAAATGTTATTTTGTATAATTTTAAAGTATGATAATATTTACTTAATGTATTTTTTTTATTATATTTTGTATTATCTACAAGTATGATTTTGCTATAAAATATGACTATTTGTAGAATTTTACCCATTATTTCTTTTTTACTTATAATTTACTGAAACTTTGCAATAGATTTCAATTTGTTAGGAAAATACTTCTATGTCTTGTAGGAATTCATTATTAGCATTCCTATTTATTCCTGTGGGATTCCTCTTCTTTACAGCCACATTAAAAATATGTATATGTTTATATAAGATAAAGCCTTATCAAACTTTTAGATGTAAATATGTATGATATTTCTGGTAATAAAAGAAATATCAACATTATCTTGTAATTTCCGTTACTTATGGAAGGTCAGTAAAATTGAAATTTTTCTTTAAACAAAACACCTGCGAACTGCGCATTAAAATTTTCTTATCAGTCATCAAAACACACTTTGAGCTGCCTATTTATGCAATTAGATGAAAATTGAAGGGGGAACAATGGGGGAAATCAGCCATTAAAGTTACGCCTTTTTTTAATTTAAAAAATGACAAAAAGTCATTTTCTGACAGCATTTTAATGGAATAAGCTGCACAAAAATCAGTTTAAATGAAAGTATACTTTATTCTGAACAGAACAAACAAACAAACAAAAAAAAATTGAAAGTTCTAGCTTAAACCTGAAAGAAGTTATAGACCTTTACGTTGTCACATGTGCTATTCAAAATGGCGGCAAATCGGCCATCTTGGAAGACATTTAAAAGCTTATAACTCACAAACCGTTTGATCAATTTCAATATGGTTGACATTTTTGGAATCAGCATTAAAAATTCTACAAATACACCAAAGTTTATCAAAATTGAAGGTGGTGGGTGTCATTTTTAGAAAATTCTGGGTGATTTGACGTGGAATGACCCAGTACACAATTCTGACAGCATAAATGAACTCTACATCCTTCAATTAGCCTAGAAACAATTTTTTATGCAATTCGTACGACAAGTTTCCGAGAAATTAGTTATTTTAAATCGAGCTTATTTTATGGGCTGTATCCAAATTGAAGTTCGGTACTCGATTGTTGACCCAGAGAACCCCCTTCTTGATCAAGGCATCTTAAGCGCCTCTCAAGAAGTCATTGAACACTGCTAGATTAGAGGATAGCATAAGAAATTTCAAAATATCTCGCCACTTCTATTATAGACGGCCCCTTAAACCACCATTTTGCCGTTTTTTAAGCATAATTTGAAAACTACTTGGAAGAAAAATGTGAAATTTTGGATTTTTATAAAGCAACACTTAATAAATCTAAATCCATCAAAAAAAAAAAAAAAAAAAATGTAGGTTGCAATTCATACTTTTTTCGAATATTAATTTCATAATTCATATCATAAAATTAAAAAAATTGCAAATTCAAGGTATTTATGTTTGGGTATTTTAGTATTATTGCTACACAAAAAATTAGCACATTAGGAATATAATTTCAGGAGAAATTAATAAAAATATGAAAATGTAATTTAACATTAGAAGGACTAAATTTGAACGTTTGTAATTCAAAAACTTATTATTCAAATGACTTGAAATTTGGTGTCTAGGTGTAGATTTGAAATATCTTGTTAAAATTGGGTATTGCCATTGAAAAAAAAATGAAGTTTGGATTCGTTTTAATATGTAGATGGCCCCTTAAGCAAATTTTATATACATCATTTGAAAGTAGACTTTATTTCCAGTCGTTCGGTACCAGTAACTTTCTTCTACGATAATTTGTTGAGAAGTTAGTAGGGGATGTTTACTTTTTTTTCCCACGACCGTACGTATCTATATACGTAAAGGGGGGTACGTAACGCGATAACTCTTGATAGAAACATCCGATTGCTTCAAAATTTTTTTTCTAGGTTCATTCTGATAAGGGGCTTCCCTGGTTAGTTTTGGGGTTTCATTGGTTAAGTATAAAGGGGGGCACGGGGGCTAATCCCCCCTTAACTTAGATAAATGGGTTTTTCATGCAGAATTATCAGATTTTCTTCTAATTTTGTATACCGGTTAATCTGATAAGGCGCTTCCCTGATTAGATTTGAAGGTTCATTGTTTAAGTCTAAAGGGGGGAACGGGGGGCTAACACCTCCCTTAATTTAGATAAATTCTATCCGATTTGCTTCAAATTTGGTATACCAGTTTATTCTGATAAGGCGCTTCCCTAATTAGATTTGGAAGTTTATTTTTTAAATATAAAGGGGGGAATGGGTGGCTAATACCACCCTTAATTTAGATAAATGGGTTTTTCTATCCGTTTTGCTTTAAATTTGGTATACCGGTTTATTTCGATAAGGTGCTTGTCTGATGACATTTGGAGGCTCATTGGTTAAGTATAAAGAGGGGAAACGGGCGGGGCTAATCCCTTCCCTTAATTTATTTTTCGAGGGGCATTATTCTTTGAAATAAGAGTGTAATATACACTGAGGTGACAAAAGTCATGGGATAGCAATATGCAAATATATAGATGGCAGTAGTGTCGCTTACAAATTGTATAAATGGTCAGTGGCTGGGCAGGACTTTCATTTGTGTTCAAATGCTTCGTGTGAGAAGGTTGATTATGTGATTATGGCCACACGACGAAAATTAACGGATTTCGAACATGGTATGCTAGTTGGAGCTAGACGCATGGGACATGCCATTTCGGAAATCGTTACGGAATTCAACATTCCGAGATCCACAGTGTCAAGAGTGTGCCGAGAATACCTAAATTCAGGCTTAATCTCCCATCATGGACAACTCAGTGGTCGACCGCCGGCACTTAATGATCGCGACCAGTGACGTCTACGTAGACTTGTCAGTGTGAACAGACAAGCAACACTGCGTGAAATAATAGCAGGAATGAATGTGGGACGTCCGATGGTCGTCTCTGTTAGGACAGTCCAGCGAAATTTGGCTCTGATGGGCTATGGCAGCAGAAGACCGACTCGGGTGCCATTCCTAACAATACGACATTGCCAACAGCAGCCCTCCTGGGCTCGTGACCATATCAGTTGGACCGTAGACGACTGGAAAGAAGTGGTTTGGTCAGATGAGCCACAATTCCAATTGGTAAGAACTGATGGAAGGGTACGAGTGTGGAGCAGAGCCCATGAAGCCATGGACCCAAGTTGTCAACAAGGCACTGTGCAAGCTGATGTTGGCTCCATAATGGTGTGGGCTGTGTTTACATGAAATGGGCTGGGTCCGCTGGTCAAACTGAACCGATCGTTAACTGGAAATGATTACGTTCAGCTACTGGGAGACCACTTGCAACCATTCATGGACTTCATGTACCCAAACAACGATGGAATTTTCCAGGATGACAATGCGCCATGTCACCGGGCCATAACTGTTCGCGATTAGTTTAGAAAAACATTCTGGACAATTCCAGCAGATGATTTGCCAACCGCGATAGCCCAACATGAATCCCATCGAAATTTATGGGACATAATCGAGAGGTCAGTTCGTGCACAAAATCCTCCACCGGCAACACTTTCGGAATTATGGACATCTATAGAGGCTGCATGGCTCAATATTTCTCCAGAGGACTTCTAACGACTCGTGGAGTCCATGCCATGTCATGATGCTGCACTTTGCCTGGCAAACGGAGGACCGATACGCTATTAGCAGGGTTATCCCATGACTTTGTCACCTCAGTGTACAATTGGTGTGAATAGCCTGTGAGCTCAATGCCATCAGTTTATCTGGGCACTTTCCTTTTTATTTTTAATTGTTATTAAATGTAATAATCCGTTCTTTCTTTCACAAAAATACAAAAAATTCTGCCATGTTGTAATTTAGTTATATTTTTTTATTTGTAATTCATGAAATCATTTGATATTAATTCTATTACTTTACGTATAATTATATATCTTCGCTTTTTTATTGTTATTAAACACAAAAATACATTTTTTCTTTCAGAAAAACATAACACTTTACATAAAAATTACATATATTTTCTTTTCTTATTGTTATTAAACACAAAAATACATTTTTATGTAGTAAAAACACAGAAATTTTGATATTACTTTATATAAAAATTACATTGCTTCTTTTTTATTTATTTATTTTTGTTATAGTTGTTATTTATACACAATAATATACTTTTTTTTTTTTCAAGAATGCTCCTTTGCTTCCGTAAAGCCTTTTTTTTTTTTTTTTTTTTTTTTTTTTTTTTTTTTTTTTGTAGTAGGCTAGCCTCTTGCCCTTTTAGCATGAGTTCGTTTTGTATGTTCGTCTAGCTCTTGTAAATATACTCAGATTGCCTTGTAATTTTTATATGTTATTGACGTATATTATAGAACGATCTCTATTGAAAATAAAGCGGTTAGCATTTATAGTTTGTTTACAGGGGTAGTCAAAAGTATTCCCTTATATTACAGTCAATGGGAAAAAATCGTTTCAAATGCACTGTAATGATATAGTACCATTTCAAACATAATGAAATTGAAAAATTTGAAATATACTACATTCATCAGACATACAAGCAAAAATTACATAAATACATGTACAACCAAAAATGCAAACGTTTCGGGCTAAGTTTTAGTTCCTCATCAGTGCAATAACATTAAAATGACCAGAAAACTAAATATCATGTTTACAGTTAATAATTACTAACAGTTAAAATCAAACTAAAGCTAAACTACTTCGAGCTAAAACTTAGCCCTAAACGTTTGCATTTTTGGTTGTACATGTATTTATGTAATTTCTGCTTGTATGTCTGGTGAATTGTAGTATATTTCTAATTTTCAAATTTTGTATATCAGACGCTAAACAATGTTTAGTTATTTTAATAATGAAATGGATATACATTTATGATGTGCACTAAAACATGCATTCTGTAGAATATGGGGTGCAAAGCATTTGTTATTTAATTAAAGGGCCACACAAAATAATTCAATTACATAATGGCCTATGAGCAAAAAACTGTTTTAACGCATTTTAATTATGTTATACTATTTCAAATATAATGAAATTGATATTCATTGCTGAGTTTTACTCCAAGATACCTGCTGTAGAATATGATGTGTATAACATTTATCACTCATTTACAGATCCACAGAAAAGATTTCGGATACAGTATTTTATCCAAAGTACTGTCTATTAGCGATAATTGCTGGGGAAGTGCATTTTCAGTTTGGTATGCATTTTTAAGTTTAACTAAACTTTTGTATAACGTGGAGTGTAAAAATACTACATATCATATGCATAGCTACACAAAAGAGTTCGTAAGCGGGAATTGTTTAACCCTTTTAGTGCGGGAGTCGACATCTAGGAGTTGGGTGCTGTAGACTACAGTAAGCGTCGACAAAAGTCGCCTAGGCGTTCACGGCATGTATTGTGCTCACTGTAGTGCATCATGGGCTTAGTAGTGATGACGTATTCCGCCTGCGTAGTACAGTTAAATTCCACCCCCCCCCCCCCCCCAAAAAAAAAAAAAAAAAAATCCGCACTGAAAGGGTTAATGGTGTTTTTAACTCAGTTATGCATTTTCAAGCTTAACTATATTTAATACACTAAGGGATATTTGTAAAATATAAATAAAACCTTATACAGTACCATGCAAAGAACTAGCTAGATACATGACCAACTAGGGATGATAATTTCTGGAAGTATGATTTCAGTGGTTTTAAGCATGTATTAGCTTGGATTAAATTTTAGCTTAATATTTGACATTTATAAAAAATACATATGTAATATACAGGGCTGCACAAAAGAATACATCTAGTATTTTCATCTATTGCTATAAATTGCTGAAAGTGAATTTTCAACCTATTATGTGTCTTCTTACAAAACTAAATTTTAGCATACTATGAAGAATATATAGGGGAGAATGGGGTAAAATGGTACGGTAGGTTTTTCTCATTATGTATCATTCTAAGCATTTCATCGATCACACACTAGATGAAGCAGTGGCAGCCCAATCTTCTATTGAAAGAAGTTGCTGATCTGCATAAGCTTACAATTTATATAAAGAAAAAGATTATTTCAAGAACCAAAAGTAAATTTGCTTCATATACTTTTTATGCTTACTATACATTAATGACTTGTTTATGTGTAGATGTAATAGTTTTCCTATTTATAGAGCATTATATTGTTTATTGTCTATAATTTAAACTAAGCTTAAAAGCAGCATTGTTATTTATACAAGTAGTTTAACATAAAAGAAGGTAGTGGGGAGGAATGGGACAAGTCCAATTCCTTCTTTTGAATAAGATACATGTAAATTACTAATAATATGCAAATATTTTAATAAAAAATATTAAATTTAAAGAGAAATAACTGATAGATTGGACATAAAATATTTTAAAGCTTAAGCCAGAGACATAAAATAAACGTGACACAGACATTCACTTTTTTGCATTACCACTGAAGAGAAAAATTTGTAATGTAGGAAACCAATTTGTCTAATGATAATGTTGACATTGGTGTAAATGATTTTGTTATTGTTAAGTATTATGAAAAGAAAGCAGACATAAATTATACAGGAATAATTGAACTGTAGAGGACAATTTGGTTTTAATGTACAATTCATAAGAAAAAAGAATGAAAACTGGAGATTTCATTATCCTTGACAATTTGACATAAGTTATGTTGAGAAGAAAGATGTTCTGTTAAAATTGTCACCTCTACAAATAGTAATTGGTCAGACAGTCTAATTATTATTTTGTATTTCAAATAGATTTATCAAGCTAGTCTTTGTTAGACAGTATATGAAGCAAATACTAGACTATTTGTGATTTATCATACTGTGTTTAACAGCTGTCCCACACCTCCTTGTTAGTAGGGAGGTATGGGACACATTTTGAAACTTACAATTTTCTTAATTATAAAATAATTTTTGCATGTTATGTTTCTATATTGTTCAGGGAGATTAGAAAGTGTTTCATCTTGTATTCTATAAATTGAATTTTTCGACCAATCGAAATCACAACCCTGCTTCATGAACAAGTAAAACAAAGAAATCATCATTTTACAAGTAATAATGATTCAAAGCCCCTCACAGGTGAAAATCTCTCTAGATCTCTTTAAATCATGAATTGAAATTAATGCACATGTTTTAACATATATACATATTTTAAAAAGAAATAAAATAATGTCTGGCATATTCTCTTACTTTTCTTTATGCATACAAACTAAATTAGAAATACAGTAGATCTTTATAACACAATTCTCTGTATAACACAGTGTTGAATTCAGGGGGTGGTCCGGAGGGGGGCACATTCTCTCCCAGTAAATTTGAGATTTTGTGTTTTCAATGGTCAAAATGTGCAATTTCACCCCCCCCCCCCCTCCCCGGAGATACAGAAATCCCTCATGGAGAAAAGTGTCTGAATTCAACACTGGTAAGAAGCACCTGCATTCCCATATTGTAAAAAATTGCTACTTTCTAGAGAACTAAATTTTGTACATTAGTTCAACTTTATATCCTTGATTAAGAACTTTAAAAAAAAAAAAATTACTATTATTACAATAAACATTTTTGAAAATGAGTAACGTGTTGAATGATTTGGTCCAGGTCTATTTGGACCTTGTTTATAAAGTAAATTTAATACTGTGTGGAATGATGTATATTATACAAAAATTTATAACCTAAAGATACTCTAATGTACTTTGATACATTTCAGACATAGTTGGCCATGTTTACAAGGTAAATTTAATGATGTGTGAAATGTGATCCATATAAGGCAAATTTCTATATAATGCACAACCTTGCGTTTTTTGGTTCGCATCATGAAGATCTTCTACTGTATTTAGGCAGGGTCCACTTTCTTTTCTCAATTTCAATTTTTCAGTAAGTTTTTTCTTTCAAAATTAAAAAAAAAACTTTTTCTTATGATCACCTTTTATTATTCTTTAGGAACAAACACAGACAATACAAGGCAAATGGCAGCACTACTGAGCAAAAACTACATACTTGACGTCAGAAGAGAGAAATTGTCCTCATAAATCGTAATGCTGCAATTTTCACTGAAAGCGACAAGAAATCCCCAAAATGTACTGATTTCAGAGCATACCCTGCTTGCCTAAACAAGCTAACTCCCTTAATTTCTATGATACAAAATGAAAAAGTATGTTATAGCAATGAATAATCCCTTAACAAAGTGGGGAAGTCCCCATCCTATGAGATGGGGACCTCCTCTGAGCATTATTGCATCACCTAACATGCAGGCTGCAGTGAATGATCTGGAAACTGTGAGAAAATGCCTAAAAATTTCTGTGGAGAAGAACATTATCACATTATAAAGAATCCCTAGAATTATCTTGTTGTTAACGAATATTTTCATTAAAATATTTTTGAAGTTTAAGTAATTTTTACAAGGTATGAAGTGCATGACTAGTAGAGATGGGAATTATTTAACATAACAGTTAAAAAAACACTGTTATTGCTTTAAAGTTAGTTTTCTAGAAACAGAATATCAGAAACACCCTATTAATTTTATATTTATCAATTTCCCTTGCAAAAAACTGAAAATAAGACAAAAAAAAAAAAAAAAAAAAAAAAAAAAAGGAAAATATTTTAGTTTTATTTTAATTTTATATTGTGATGAAAATAAAATCGTGAAATCTTTTTTCCTAGCTCTTAATAACCTTCTAAGAAAAAGCGACAAAAAAACCAATATTACAAAAGAGTCAAGTAAATCCACCCTACTTTAGCTTAAAAAACAAAACACAAAAACGTTCAACTGAGTTCTATGTATGAAAAAGGAAACCAACACATATCGTTCAACCGCATCCTATGTATGAAAAAGAAAAGTTAAAAGTATTTTAATTTTATTCATTGCTCAATCACTTTTCACCCCCACGAATAATAGAGAAGTCCGACAAACTTTTCTCCTCATTCTGTTTTTAGAATACCAACTATCTATCAGCTGAAATTATCTCTTAGTATCAAATATTCTATACAAACTGTTAAATGTTCAAATATTATGTTCACTTCAATATGATATCTGTTGTCCTTTAATGTGGAATGCGTAAAAAAATTTAATCCCTTCTCTGAGAGATTACAGTTTATTGTAATACGCACCAATGAAGCAGTTATATTAGTCAAAAAATATATTCTTGCTTTGTAATATATTGTTTATCTAGATGGGTAATATCAGAATCTGAGAATTTCACGTTATCGAAAGGGGAGGAAAAGTTTTTCTACGTTTGTAAGTTAGATTCGCGCTTGTTTTGGCTTTCGTGGTTGGGAATATTTTGAGGTAATTTGCAAGTAGGTATGGCGCTTGCTTTTGTGGTGGTGGTGGGAGGGATATTTTAAAGTGAGGTAAAGTATTTTTTTGATTGTGTGTTGAAGGATATGTCTGTTGATGCTACTCCTCACGGTGGGGTGCGGTAGAGCTATTTATTTATTTATTTATTGTACTTTTTGTCATAACTATGACTGCTAGAAAACTTTTTTCTTGTAATTAATTTTACTAAAGCAATAAGATTCTTATTTTATAGGAGCATTTGAAAAAATTTTAAAAATGCTTTAATCAATTTGGAAATAATAATAATCACTGTTGTCAAATATGAAAGCGACTCCATTTTAAAAACTATTTGTTCATATTAGTGGAAATATCATGATAGTGGAATATTTTAATTAAAAAATTTTGCCTTAAACCTATTTAGGTTTAAAAGACTTTATTAAATTATTTTTTTATATCCCATAATGTTATTGGATGTTGTTAACGGATAGGTCAAAATACACAGTTGATCACATCGCACCATTAACCATTATTCGATAAGCGACACATATGAAAAAGTAAGTGTTTCAGAAAAAATGAAAAACACTTTTAAATGTGAAAAAAAAAAAAAATGCTTGGAAATACATAGAGTATCCATTTATTTTAGTATGAGCAATTTTGTTATTTTAATATGTCGCCCACTCACAAGAAAAGTGACACATTTCGACAAAGTATATTTTACAGGAGAGGCAAAAGAAAATTTGCATGATTTTACTGTAACATGTAATTATAGCACTTAGCTCTGCATGCTGGAATGAAAACTTGCATAAAAGTATAAAACCCTTAAAAATGAAGATGTAGGATGAGGTTTGGAGGGTTGGGTCATTTTACCTCCCCACACAATCCACCCATCTTCTGTGGTCATAAATGGACATATGGCATAATAAAGCGATTTTCCGCATATGTACACCTATGACACTGTTTGGGTAGCAAGACACACTTATAACAGGCCTGTTAGTGGAAAAAAACACAAAATGAATATTTGCAAGATGTGTCTATTTTCTTGCGGGTGAGCGATATGTAAAGACTAAATAATATTATAAGCTATATTGTAATTTGGTCTTTTTTATAGATATTTAAATTAAATATCCTTTTTTAATGTCAAATGGGGGTATGTTTGTAACCACTCATATTAAGGAATGCTCAAAATATATAAATATGCAGAGAGAGGGATAGATTTGGGCATTTTAGGAATAAGTGTGAGATGTATATCAAATAATCTAATTATTAGGCAGATGAATTTATAATAGTGATAAATTTATTTGAATATATGAATTTTCACCTTAAAAAAAATGCGAGTAACTCTAGACATTGAATGACATTTGAATTGGGGACATCTTAAATCCTATAGAGTTTTGAATGCCAGAAACTATTAAAAAGAAACTTTTTTTTACTATTCCTTTACATACAAATATCTTCAGACTTAGATTGGGTGGGAATAAAAAAGTAGGATGCTGTAATTATAAAAGAAGAATCATGTTGGATACAGACTCTAATGTTAAATTTTTTAAATAAATATATAATTCTGTTTAGAGTGTCTTTATGTCCACTGCTAAAGTTCGAAAGCTTGTTTTGATTTTTTGCAAATTTTAACTCTATGTTTTAAATATGAGCTTAGACCATTTTTCAGACATAAATATTTCAAAAAAAACAAAATATTACCCAAAAGTAAAAAAAATGCTTGTTACCTACAAATACTTAACCAAAATCTATAAAAATTACCTAAATAAAAAAAAAACACCTTAAAAATGCAAATTTCAACAAAATTTTAGCCTCTGGTATTAAGATGTTAAAAAATATATTATGTTATTGTAACATGTTACTAAGCTAATGGTGTAATGATGGAACCTGTTAACAAAAAGTAACTGTTGTTCCCATCTCTAATGACTAGCATACCCAGAGGATCTGTTACTGGCATTACACTCCATTAAAATTCATATTATACCCATACCATATAGTATAGTAAAATTTAGTCAATTGAAAAATGGATGACACAGTTAAAATTACATTTTCAGAAATTCTTACTCACAAACAGTAATTTTAATTAGTTTAGGCACTCTTTTATATTATTAGTAGAATTTATACACATCACATAACATATTTGAAGTTATTTAAAACTTAAAATGCACAACACAGTTTAAACACACATTATGTACCTAATTATCGCTCATAGACTACAATGTATCAGAATTTTTTTGCACAACTCCGAAAAAGAACATTAAGTTTTACATACACCATTTTCTACAGATAATATGTTAGTTATTGTGTATGTCAAAGTTGTATTTCAGTTTCATGTTAAAAATAGTATAGCATTGTTAAAGCAGGCTTCAAACAAGAATACATCATACTCTACATATAATAATTTAATTAAATTGTGTGTTGTTGTAAATGATCAATAAATGCTTTGCACACTGTTTTCTATAGGAAACTTGTTGTGCAGTACATATCAACAATGCATGCAATTTCTGTAATGTTTGAAGTAGTGTAACATGATTAAAATTTACTTCAAACAATTATTGTCCATAGACCATACAATATACTGAATTTTTTTTAAATGTTCCTGTAAACAAACGAATTTGCCACATCATATAAAAAATTACAGAGCTTAATTTGGTACACTTCCCAAACATAGTTACCAAATTTCAAGCAAATCAGTTGCTTAGAACTATAGTTATCATGAGACAGACAGACATGGAAATCCACAGACGTTTGTTTAGATTTTTCTTATAGGGTCCTGTTTTTGTAAAAATTGTGAAAAGTTTTTATGGTACTTCTGAAAAATCTAATCATAATTTTATGAATCTAAAATTAGCATTACTTTCAGGTCCCACTTTAGGCATTTTTAACATAGTCCTGTTTTAATGAACAATATTACACAATTGCATTAAATTTATAAATATAATGTATAAATTTATATGTATGTACATTTTCGGCACTTTTATGTTAGTCAAGTGCAAATCACACCATTGGCACTTTTTTCTTGACAATAGCAACTTATGTTTTCCGTGTGTGTAGATTAAAAAAAATTCTTTGATGTTGAAATAAAATGTTTCCATTTGTGATATTATTTCTTTCTTTCTTTTTTTTATTTTTTATTTTAAATGGAATTATTGAAAGGCATTGTATTTTAATTGTCTCTAATATATGTTTTTTTTAAAATAAAAGCTATCTATTTTAAATGAAAGGAGTAAAAGGTTCATATTTTAAATAAAATGAATGCAATATGAATAATGATGATGGGAACAATATTTGTTGTTCCATCACCTGTACCTGGCTAACATAAAAGTACCAAATTTACTTTTTATAGCTAGATAACATAGCTAGATATATAGCTAGATTCTTTGGTGATTTCATCTGTTTTACAACAAGTCCAATTTAATTTCAAGATGATTAAATTTGTGAAGAGTCTATTTTTGAGATGAAAAAGTTTTTTGGAAGTGCTAAGATATGAAATCCCTTTGCAAAAGAATTCAATAGTTTGGCAGAAAACAGCGCATTTTAAGACAACTAAAAAAATGCAAAGTGTCTTGTTTTAAGATGAGAAATTTTGTAAAGATTCTGCCTTAAGACGAAAAATTTTTAAAGGGCTCAAATTCAATTCCTCCTAAAAAGGTCCTTGATTTAACTTAGCTAAATCAATTTAATCTCTCTTTCTAGTAGGCCATCACAGTGGTTTCAGCAATTAGATGGTGCATTTACAAAAGTTATGGCATCCTAAACTGAAGTATTTGAAAGAGGATCTGGATGAAGGTTGAAATTGTCATAAACTTCCATTAGATCTTCCATTGTATATTCTTCAAGCATAGTAAAATCTTCTAGTAATGGACTAATTTTCCTTGCACAGTCTAAACAATGAACTAGTTGCTTTTTATCAACTCCTTTCACAAAGAGCATGTTAAATACTTCAACCTCACAATTTGTACAATAATGGGCAGCTTCATTTTTGCCTCTTCCATGCCATTTGACTTCTTTTTTGAGTTCTTTTAAGTAATCTAGAATCATCTGAGATTGTCGCAAAGTTCTTAAAAGGCAATACTTAATCTTCTCAAATAGCGTGCGATCTGACAGTTTCAGATTTCTAGCTAAATTCCACGTCAGATGAACCATTGGAACGATAGATTTATAACTTTGAAGTTTATTCCATTCATATCTTTCAACTGCCAACTGATACTGTTTAGTTGTTAATGGACCAACATTCCAAGCAACATTATTACACCAGCCAATAGCTTGGATCCAGTAAACAGTGCCGGCATTCACCCAAACAAGATCTCCGGGTTTTTGTAAAAAACGATAAACAGGAATATTTTCAGCATACAAATCATCCAAAATTGGCCACCAAGATCCATGAAGGAAATTTAAACTATTTTTTTCACACATTTTATGAATGGCTCCCCAATAATTTTCAGGCACACCAAACCACTCACAGTCACCGGGACCAATATTTATATTTACAGAACAAAAATTGTTATTTTCTTGATGGCCAGGAGTTCTACTGCCAGGAACATTCATATATAATTGCACTGTATTCATTCCTAATATTACATGACCAACATGGCTCAGCATGTTACCTGCAGACACAACCTTCAGAAAAGTTGGCAGTTTTGCAAGTTCTTGAAGCTGAGGCTTCCACTTTCTTTCATCAGATAAATTAACATTTGTCCCAAATTTAATAGTTTTGAAACAGCCACTTCTCTTGCCATTTTTGCCCAGAGAAAAAGAAGAATTTGAATCACTATCAGACTCTTGTATAGTACGACTACCTTGAGCCCTTTTTTGTTCCTCTCGTAATGATTCTTGAAATGAAGATGCTTGATATTCAGCATAACATGCTATAGATGAACGAGACTTATGACTCTCACAATGCCAAACTTGTTTCCTCCGTTCTGGGTCCCAGTTTTCATCCGATGGCTGCATGAGTTGAGTTCTAACTTCAAGTGTGTGATCGGGATTAGTTTCAACTAAAGTCTTTGTAGAAAACAAACCAAGATCTAGTTTTAAAACACTTGTTAAACCACGAATCACAGCAATAGAATGGAATAAGCAAAATTCCTGTAATTGTGGAGAAAAAGCATCCTTCTTGTTGTCCAAAAGAAAAGTTGGTGGTAGTAGTTGATCTTTGGACACAGGAGGATAGGGAGGATCAGGAGGAAATGGTGGAGGACACAGCTCATTCATAATACTAGTATTAGACACACTGTTCTTTCCATATCCTTTACGGGGATTTAACAGTTGAGATGAACTAATATTTATTGAAAAAGATGGTGGACAAAAATGGTAATCTTTACTTTTTGATAGTTTATCTTTCAATGTATTTGAATCTTCAACTTTCTCTTTTGTTGAGAGTGCAGCTGAAGCTTTCTGCAATGACTGAAAGGCAAATGAATTACTTAAGGCAACACTATCAAACCTAGATACCTCTGTACTAATAACAGCAGTATTAGTTGATGATTTTTTCTGGTCAGTTTTTGCTTCAGAGTCTTCAGAAATCTGCAACAAAAGATTCTCATCTAATGATGGTGCTTTATCTTTTTGAGATAATAAAATTTGAAGATCTTTGTTGCTTATGACTGAACATAAGTCCTTTAAAACTATTGTAGATTGGGAAGTACTTGACATCTGTAATCTTTCCACAGACCTTGGGCTAGAAACATTAGACTGTTGAGAAGTAGAAAGCTTTACAACAGACATAATTGGATTACTAGTTGTTGTAACAATTTGGCAGGACTGAGATGGCATACTAGATGTTGTTCGTACCTGAGCATTGGTCGGATCTGATTGACTGGTAGGATTAAATTTATTTACAAACTTTTCTCCACTAGCAGATGACGAATGAATAATATGATGAGTAGCAATGGAATCAGGGGATACATAACTGACAGTAGGACCACTGTGGGTAATTGATGTTGTTGAAGAAGTATATAAAACTTGGGCACTTAATGTGGTTGAAGATGTATCTAACACTTGGGCACTTGATGTAGTTGAAGATATATCTAACACTTGGGCACTTGATGAAGTTGCTAATGCCTGACCAGCAGATAGCTGGCCTTGTATCAGCAATTTTTGCTGTTGCTGATGTTGCAGCATCAACTGGTACTGTTGGTGTAACTGTTGATATATATTTCTTTGTTGAACAGTTAAATTTGAAAGATTTTGCTGAAGATAGTTCAGAAGTTGAAGCTGTTGCTGGTTTAAATAAAACGATGGCTTTGTAACAGTATCAGAATTAGACTGCACAATATCATGAGAGTGTTTTAGCTTCTTTGTTGGTGGTTGATCTTGTGTAGACATGTTTAGAGATGCTGACTGTTTGAGTTGACTTTGTTGTGCACTCTGACCCTGGACAGCTGCATTCTGCCTCGATGCTATTTCTTGTGATATAGGAAAATTCCACGCATCTTCAATACATGGTAACTGCTTAGGTCTTTGAGTACTAGTAGCTGGTGCTGCAGATAGTTGATTTTGAAAGATTTTAATTCTTGCTAAAAGATTTTGATTGGCTGGACCCTTTCCATTACATGCATTGAAATAGCATTTTAAAGCATCTTGAGGTTGATTAAGGTTTTCATAAAGGATACCCAAGTTGCTCCAAGCTGCTGTGTGACTCTTATCTAACTGTACAGCACAAATGTATGCTTGCAAAGCATCCATTGGTTGATTTTGTTGCTGATACAGTACACCAATTGAGATCCAGGTATCGGCATTAGCCTCAGCTTTGTCTACTGAACTTCTATATGAAACAAATGCATCATGCACTTTACCAAGACTTGCATAACATCGTCCTAAAAAATACAAACTTTGCCCATTAGTGGGGTCAGCTTCAATAGATTTCTCTAAATAATTAAGTGACAGACTTTTTCTTTTTGGTTTGTCACCAAGAGAATCAACTGTATGGTGCATCCAACCTAAATTTTTAAAAGTTTCAGCTTTGATATTTAGTGGCAAATCACTTTGCTCTAAAAGCTGTTCATAGGCTTCTTTAGCAGTTTTATGTTTCCCTTGTATTTCAAAAAGATGAGCAATATGGAAGTATATCTCTGGTTTGGAAAAAGAACATGGATTTGAATCAATTAAAACCAAATTGAAATGCTTAAAAGACAATTCATAGTCACCTTTAAACTTAAACATTAATGCAAGCCTGAGATGAACTTCATTTGAACGGATGAATCCTGGATCCAGGTAGGTGATGTGTTGAAATTGCTTTATGGCACAACTGAAACAATTGTAATGGAAATACACACACGCAATACCAAAAAGAAAAGTAGAATTCTTCCAATGGTCCTCCTTTAGCCTTAAATATTTCTGATATGCTGAAAGAGCTTTTGGATAGTCTTCCAGCAATAAATTCAAATGGCCAAGTTTACAAAAAATGTCAACATATAATTTAAATTTCTCTTCAGTTTCATCATCTAAATCATTCCCTTTAGCTATATTTTCCATCATGGATTCATATTTCTTTGAAAAGTGAAACTCCGTTAAAACTTTTTCCAAACATTTTACAGCTTTTACAATCAACGATTTCTTCTTGCCATTTTCAGGTAAGTTCAACTTTAAAAACCCATATAAAGTGCTATCAATATCAGACAATGTTTGAAGTTCTTCCTGCGTTAATTGGCATTCTGTATCTGTTGTAGTTTTCGGTGTTTCTTCCCTAATCATTTTTTCTACGCCTTTGTATATAAATTACCAACAACAGTAAATTGTTAATCTTACGTTAATAAAGTATTACATGAATTAAAACTTTTCTAAAAGCAACAATCTCAAAAAATATATTATTTATACTCTTTTTTTCCTTCTCACATAAGTTTAAAAAAATAGTAAACAAAACAATCACATTGTTTGTTTAGTTGGTTGACTGCAGCTTGACCTATGCTACGCCACGCCTAAATAATTGGTTGATTAACTGGCTTATGTGTGCTTGGCTATACGCAATTTTTAAAGATTTTAGGATAATGATGCACTTTTCGAAATACTAGCTATTATATTGTTTTTTTAATTTTACATTTTCTTATAAAGTCGATTCACGCCTTGGCAGTCTTGACTTGTTGTTTTTCGAAGTGGAGGTTGGCTGTGCGAGGTGCTCCCTCCTTCTACACGTGGGGGGGCGGTGACCGTTTTGCAGCCGGCGGTATTAGCTTTCTTTTCGGTGAAGCTTTTGCTTTTACGTTGTTGTGGTTCGAAGTAAGGTGTTTATTTTTTCTCTCTTTTCGTGGTGGTTATTAGTGAACTATCTTATTGGTGATTTGGTGGGTGTTTGGTAGGTGTAATAGTTTTATCTACGGTTTGTTTACCTCTACTTTTTGCTGATTATGTCACTGGACAGTGTTATGGCTTGTTCTGAATTTAAGATTGTGGATATTGATGGAACAGCGGATTCTTCTGTTGTCAATGTTGATATGGTGGAATGTGAAGAAAGTACCTCATGTGACAGCGACAAGAAAAACGGGGTAGAAAACTTCTTGACATGTGACAGCGATAATAAAAATGTGGCGCGGTCCACTGCTTCCACAGAGCTGCTTCTTTCAATGGCTGCCGAGAATGGCGGTAAGTGTTTCAATATTTTTTTACAAAGTACAGACTCAAAATCTATTCCAAATAGAGATCCTAGAGCTGTGCAAGTAGAGATTAAAAAGACAATTCCTCATGCTAATCATATAGAGAATGTCCGTCACACACGTACAGGCAGTCTACTTATTAGCACGAAAGACGTCAACTGTGCTGTTGACATCTGTCAGGTGCGAAATTTGACTTTCCATAAGACTTTTAGCATTAGTGCGAAATCCGGCAATTTCATTGGCTATCGGTGAACCGAACTTCTTTCCCTGAAAGGAAAAAATCCATTTAACAAGTAACAGCGCTGCTACTCATTTCATCAATTGTATTTCTTGATAACAATAACTTGATGCATTAAAAAAAAGCGTATATATTTCTCAAACTGAACACAAAATCAATTGTTATAAAGTTAATAACATAATATATAATTAATTATTAAATTTGATTTAATTTTCTATAAGAAAATTATCAACAATTCTAAAACCTCATTGACTTAGTTAAATTATGATAAAATAATGAGATTGTTATAATAAGCTGCTTAGAACTTTTTTTTTTTTTTTTTTTTTTTTTTACTCAGATGTTTGCAATCAGTATTCAAGTTCTGGCAGCTTAACTAAAAATAAGTAATTGAAGTTCCATCTAGATATATAAAAATATTTTTCTATGTCAGTTTAAAAGATATTATTGCATTTAAGTCGATATTTTATTTTAATTATATAACATTAGCTCCTAAGTGGTATTATGTAGTAAAATTTAATCACAATATTATATTTCGAATAAAAATTGTAAAGCTACTGATAATAAATTAATAAGTAAAGATAAAAACAAAAATCTCCATAATAATAATAATAATAATCGTTATTTTAAATATATATATTGCAACTAATAGCAAAATATTTTTCATTGTTCATGTTTGATGTATACATTTTTATTGCAACATATATATATATATATATATATATATATATATATAATAAAACTTTTTGCGAATAATTATTAAATCACAGATATATATATATATATATATATATTTGTTTTTGTTGCATTTTTACCATACATTCAATTATTTAAAGTATAGTAATTTACTGTCTTCAATGGTTAAATTATCATTAAAATATATATTATTAATACAATTTATAGATAAAGGATAAATAATTCATTTTTAAAGATGAATAATTTAATAACTTAATTCTGTTAATTACTATTTATATGTTACTGGAGTTCTAGCATAAAAGTACTTTTCATGAAAGTGTAGAAGATATTAAAATTAAATTTTAATAAATATTCATTTTAAACATACAGTTTATATATGATAAGAATTTAGTAGTAATGAATATACAATAAAAATATTAGAAAGCAGCTGATAATTGATAAATACTCTTATATATGAAAGATAATTCTTACTTTTGAGAAATGAACACTTTAATAAATTACTTCTGCTAATTATATATATATATATATATATAACTTACTAAAGTTCCAACAAAAAATATTTTTAATGTAAGGTAAGAATATATTATTATTACATTATTATTAAAAAATAGATTAAATGAATATTTTAATTATTTAAATTTATTTTTAAAAAATCTAATTAACAATTTTTTTTTCAAAGGAACCGGTGATAAAGATCAGCTGATTATCAAATCTGATCAACTAATTGACTTAAGGGTGTTCTCAAATCCAAAAGGGTAACTTTCTGACATAAGTTTTAATTTATTTTTGTTCGAAAATGCATGAAACTAGCTGGTGTTGTTGTTCAGAAACTGTGTAATTGAGCTGTTTTTTTTTTTCATTTTTTTGCATACGCGATAGATCTTTCAGAAAATAGTGTCAAAGTGGGCGTTTTGAACCGAATTTCCGCCCGAAGGAAGAAAGAGCACTGAAGAGCGGGCGAAAAACGTGTTTGTTACGTGATCAAAATCGCTTATAACTCAATAGGTAATTGATTGATCAAAAAATGGAGAAAACAGTTCAATTCCAAATCGCTTCCATGGCCAGGCTTTCCAATTTTATACCTTTCCGTCAAAAAATGAACTTGTAAATGTGTCAAAACGTTTTGCGCTTGTTGAGCAAAGCAGTTAAGAACAGCCTTAAGAAAATATTATTATTACTCTTTAATTATTAAAAAAAATTTCTTTATTAGAAAAATACCCTATAAGTCATATGAATTTTAAAATTTAATTCAATTATCTGTATAACATTTACAATAATAAAAATAATAATCTAAATAACAGATAAATTTAAAATGATCAGAACTTTATAAAATTCTAACATGAAAATACTTTTAATGTAAGCCTAGGAGATTTATTATCGAATTTTAATAAATGTTTACTTTAATTATTAAAAAATAGATTAAATGATTTTTTTAATTTAATTATTTAAATTTATTTTAAAAAATCTAATTGACAAAAAAATTACAACGGAACTCGTAATAAAGATCAACTGATTTTAACTAACTGACTTAAGAAAATATTATTATTACACTTGTATTATTAAAGAATTTTTTTATTAGAAAAATACCCTATAAGTCCTATGAATTTTAAAATTTAATTTAAATATTTGTGTAATATTTAGAATAAAAAATTATAAAGTAACCTGTCATAAATTAATAAAGATTTTTATGTCTCGAGGATAATTTTAAAATAAAAAACCTTTAATATATTAATTCTGATAATTTTGCATTTATCTGTTACTATATTAACAGACAAATTTAAAATGATCATAACTTTATAAAGCTCTAACATGAAAATACTTTTAATGTAAGCCTAGGAAATTTATTATTGCATTTTAATAAATGTTTACTTTAATTATTAAAAAATAGATTAAATGATTTTTTTAATTTAATTATTTAATTTATTTTAAAAAATCTAATTGATAAAAAAAAAATTACAAAAGAACTGGTAATAAAGATCGACTGATTTTAACTAACTGACAACTGACTTAATAAAAATCAAAACAAAACTCTAAAAAAGTGAAAACGCCAGCGAAAGGACAGAACACGCAACTTTAGGATTACAAATGCAAAATCTTAACCAGCCCTAGTCTTGACCACTGGGCTAGATCATTCATACGCTTTTGATACCAAAATACCATGTGCCTACTTTACACAGTATTTTACTCTTATACTTGTCCTTTCAGAGGAAGAAGTTCCGTTCAATTTCATTGGCTATCGGTGAAGCGTTAGCCAATGAAATTGCAGGATTTCGCACTAATGCTAAAAGTCTTATGGAAAGTCAAATTTCGCCTGTCAGGTTACGAACTTTTTGGGGGTTACAGTTAAACATAAAGTTATTTGGGAGAACATTTCGAATCGCTTCTTGGTGTTCAACGTACCTGTCGACATCCCCCTAGAGGAGGTGGGCCAGGAGATAATGATCAATAACAATGTGCAGATCTTAGAAATGCGACGATTTATTAAGAAAGATTCACCTAGCACTGTTTCCCCAGTTCTAATTACCTCGCTTGGTATTGCTATACCGACTGAAATTAAGTTATGGTTCACTCTTCAGAAGATCCGTCAGTTTATCGATAGACCAAGGCAATGTGTACGTTGCTTCAAATTTAACCATGCAACCGGAAAATGTCAGTCCGAGAATATCTGCGCCACGTGTGGCCAAAAGCATACTGGTCCGTGCACGCTAGAAGTCAAATGTGTGAACTGTGGGGGGGGCCACAGGTCAGATTATCTCCAGTGCCCCACCCGCTTGAGAGAAATGGATTTTCTCCGCTTCAAAAGTGGAAATTTCCTATCTTTTACTGAAGCTCGACGAAAATTTTCGACGAGGGCGAATTCTGAAACATATGCACAGAAAACCAGTGTTAAAAAACCCGACCAAGATGAATTAAAAAAAGCTATTGAGATCAGGACGAATAACATGTTAAAGATTCTAGTGGATCATTCAGAAAAGCAGTCTGCAAAAATTCTAGAAACTATCAGTGCTCTGAGTAATATTATTATGAACTGTATGGCTAAACTCAGTGACAAATCCCCGGAGCGGAAACGTGCCTACGTGCATGGTAAGGGGGGATAAAAAAAAAAAAAAAAAAAAAAAAAAAAAAAAAAGTTTTTGTTTTTCTCTTGTGTTTTGGGTGAGTGTTCCTGCAGGGGGCAGGTTCTTGATTTTTGTGTTTGATTGTTTTTCTTTTTTCTGTCTCTTATGGGTATTAGTGTGCTTCAGTGGAATTGCCGCGGTATCTCCAACAAGCTCCCCTTCCTCCAGCTTGAACCTTTCTTGTCGTCGGATGTCTTGGTTCTCCAGGAAACTTTTCTTTCACCCGGGAAGCCTCTGTCGGTGTCGGGCAAAGTGATCTACCGTCAAGACAGAGTCGGTCGGGCCGGTGGTGGTCTGGCTTTGGCGGTGAACTCTGCTTGGTCGTCTACAAGGTTGTGTTTCGATAACTTGGGCTCAGCTAACGAATTCTTAGGCGTCCGCATTTCCCTTGGTTCTTCCTGTCTCAACATTATCAACGTTTACTCCTCATCTGGGTTGGTGGTTGACGATCTTTTGAAGGTTTGCCGTGATCTTTCTGGTCACTCTCTTATCTTGGGAGATTTTAATCTTCATCACCCGCTGTGGGGATCCCCGGTGTCCTCGCGGGCCAGCGTGCGTTTGGTGGACTGGCTTTCTGATAGCCCCTTCTGCTTAATGAACTATTCTGCTCCTACCCATGTGGCCCCTGGTGGGGTTACTTCGTTAATTGATCTTTCGATCTGTTCTTCTGGGCTTCTTACTTGCTCCTCGATCGTCGTTGAGGATGACCTTTTCGACAGCGATCACTTCCCCATTGTTATCTCTGTAGAGCTTAATCCTTCTCTGCGTCCCGGCCCCATTCTTTACAACTGGGCCCGCATCGCCCAGGAAGTTAACTCCAGCCTACATTTGGCTACCGACATCCAGCCGTCTTCGTTCCAGACCTTGGTTCGTGGTGCCATGTCGAATCACAGTACAGCCTGTGTTAAGTCTCTGAAACGCCTCCCTGTGTGGTGGACTGCGCGTTGCAGCACCCTCAGCAAACAGAAAAAGTTCCATCTGCGAAGAGCTCGTCAACTAACTTCTGTGGATCACTGGATGAAATATAAAAGGTTCTCGGCCAAGCTCCGCCAGGTGGTCAGGGAAGCCAAGCGCCGGTACTGGGACTCCATTTGCTGTAATGCGAACGACCCTGGCCTTTTATACAAAATTTTTCGTAACCTCAAATCTCGGTCCAGCTCTTCTCTGGATTCCCACCTCTACTTACAACTGCCTGACTCGTTTTCTGCTGATGCGGTGGCCCAAGCTGAAGCCTTTGCAGATCACTTTGGTGAGGGAAGCTGCCACGAGCCAATCCCATTTACTTATGGTGATGAGTGTAATGAGTCGCTCAACTGTCTGTTCACGATCTCAGAGCTAAAGATGGCCATTGGAAGAACGAGAATTTCTACTCCTGGGGAGGACAGGATTAGTGCGGCCCTGTTCAAGGGGCTAAACGATCACTCTCTAGATTGCTTGTTGAGTATGTACAACAGCATTTGGTGCTCAGGGGACATTCCCTCAAGCTGGACGTCGGCGACCATTCTCCCAATTCTGAAGCCTGACAAGCCGAGACATCATATTTCTTCATACCGTCCGATTGCCTTAACCTCGGTAACGGGTAAAATCTGTGAGCGGATGATTGCCAGAAGGATGGTGCACCACCTGCTCTGCCATAAAACCTTGGTCCCTAGGCACCTTGGATTTCTTCCCTTCCGGGATTGTCATACGGCGTTAGCGATTCTTCAGCATGATATCACGTCTGCCAAAAAGGCGAAGAAATATATTTTGGGCGTCTCTTTGGATTTACATTCAGCCTATGACTCTGTCTACATTGATGGACTTATTTATAAATGTGCCCAGGTGGGCATCACAGGACGGATGCTTCGGTGGATTCATCGCTTTCTTTCTACTAGAGTCGTCAAGGTTGCGTGGAGGGGTCACGTGTCTTCCTCCCGAACTATTGGTAGAGGTGTTCCCCAGGGGGCGGTTTTGAGTCCCATCCTTTTTACAATTTTCATGGCAGATTTTTATGAGGTCCTGGTGGGCCTGGGCATCAAGTTCCTCATCTATGCAGACGACATTTTTATCTACTGTGTGAATGATTGTTTGGATACCTGTAGAGCCAAACTCCAAGAGGCTCTTCGACTTATAATGGTGTGGTGTTCCTATTGGAAACTTTCCATCCGGGCTGACAAATGCCATTCGATTAATCTCTCGAGACGGAGAGCGGTCTGTGATTTCCACTTCAGCGTGAACGGTGGACTCATCGAGTGGTGCCCCGTTCTAAAGTTCCTAGGTTTCCTTTTTGCCCGTCGTGGAGGCTTCCGGAAGCATGTAGAATACCTCCGGACGAAATGCTTTAAAAGGATCAACATCTTAAAAGCTCTTGCCCACAAAAGGTATGGGGCTCGTTCACATCATCTGCGGACGTTGGCCCTCTCTTCTATTTGTAGTATCATCGAATATGGAGCTGCTCTTCTCACGGCTGCTAGTCCTTCGCTACTGAAGATGCTCGAAGTGATACAGACGAGCGCGTTACGGGTTGCTCTGGGGCTCCCGAAGTGGACGCCTAATATTCTTCTTCTCAAGCATGCTGGGGTTTGTCTCCTAGCTGACAGAATCAGGGTTCTGGCTTTCGGCTTCTGGGTGAAGCATCTTGCCCTTGGCAGCTGGTCTCCTCTCTTGGACTCTTGTGAGGATATCCTGGTCTCACCAGGAAATCATCTTTCTCATGTTTCTGAATTTTTTGCCGGTCTGGGCATTGATCTGGATTTCCTCATCAGCTTCCAAGTTCCTCTTTCTCTTGACTCAAACGCAGTGCAATTTTTCACCTCTGCTCTTCCTTTTCAGCGTACGGACCTTGATGCTAGCATCATTGCCCCGATGTTTGCTGATTATTTCCAGAACTTTACTGACTCGTGGGATATTATTGCCACCGATGCCTCAAAGACAGATTCCCTCACTTCGATTGCAGGCTGCACTTCCTCACACCACTTTGGCTATAGGGTGCAGCATGTCAACTCCGTCTTCACAGCGGAAGCTCTCGCAATAGGTGTGGCTCTCGACGAATTGATCTCGTTATCTCGTCCCGTGGTGATTTTAACAGACAGCTTGTCGGTCCTTTTGGCTCTCCAGTCCGCTAATCTGAAGTCTCCCAGAGTTATCCTTTGGCTCCACAATAAAATTGTTCGGATGCAGCATTTCTCCATTCACCTTTCCTTCTACTGGGTTCCGGGACACCGTGGTATCCCCCTCAATGAAAGGGCCGATGGCCTTGCCAAAAGTGTTTCTGTATCTGACCCTCTGATTGATTGGACCTCGCCAGAAGATACTATCCGTAGGTTCTCTCACAGTGTTCTGCTGCAGGGTGAGCACTCCTACCGTACTTGCAAGTATTATGCTTCTTATGGGGATATCCCCAATGTCAATCACTCTCGGTGTTGGGTTCATAATCGTAGAGATGATGTGATTGTGTCTCGTCTCCTCTGCAGGATGCTTATTACCCCGGAGATTTTAGCTCGCTTTAACTTGGTTGCGGACGGCAACTGCCGTGCGTGTGGTGTTTTAAACTCCTTGGAGCATATTTTGTTTTCTTGTGTCAGGTACCACGCTCAACGCAGGAGTTGTTGGGCGGGCTTTGATTTGAGCGATGAGTGTTTTCGTTCATTTGGTTGCTTTATCAAAAAGTTTTGTTCGTCGAGTGTTTTTCGTAACTCTACGCTACGGTTTATCCATAGTATTGATTGCTTCTAGCTAGGCGTCTAGTGCTGTCTATGTTTGACGTTTCTGTTTGTTTGGATCATTTGGGACAACAGCCGTGCTGCTTATAGGTCCCAAAGCCCCCCCCACTACCTACCTACCACGCCTTGGCAAAATAATGTCTACGGTAAACTCTAAAACCAATTAATCAATCAACCGTATAATGTTTACAAACCGCTTATTAAAACATGAACATGGAATAGGGAAGGACTTCACACGAAATAGCCTTTGGAAGAAGAAAACCGTTCCGCGGAAAATGTTTCAAATAGGTGGCGCCTATGTAGAACGGTTGTACAGTTCGTCTGCTCCTTCTAAATCGTCTGCTTGATAGTTGCACTGACAATCTCGAAGATAATCATACGAATTTTATTGTTATATTGTTATTTTAATTTAATATTAATATATGTATATATATTTTTTTTTTTACTAGAAATGGGTGGAAACACATATTGTAGATTCCAGGATGTAGGGGCAACAACAACAAAAAAAAAAGCTAAAACTGAAGGAAGAAATATTTCATTGTTTACACCGCCAAGCGTAAGTGTATAAAATCTTTCTCAATCTTCGATTTTTTAACAATTAATACCAGAATATATATTTTCCTTGATTTAAAATTTTATTATATTCATATAATTAACATGTTGAAATTAAAATTACGAACTGTGCTGATAAGAACATTGTGAAAATGCATTATGTGATTTTTTTTTTTGTGTAATGTAATCTTTTTATATATATTTCCATCATTTGAATTATCAGATTTCATGATTCATTTTTCTTATCTTTAATTTTAATAAGTGAGAAACATAAAATCTCAAGAATATCCGAAATAATTTGAGAGATTATTTAATGGTCCACAAAATGAAAATTCACACTTGTTTTGTTTTGCTTACGCGATAGCTGTTAATCTGAAAAGTTAATACTAGTGTGTTTCCTAGTAATATTTTTTTTGAAAAATTTCTTTTTGTGAAACATTAAAATTCCAACTAAGCGATCATCTTTAATGTTATTATTAACAAAAATGTTACTTTTTGAAATAGATATTTATGTAATACTATATTATTGTTTCAGCAATATTATATTCTAGTACAAGTATTTTATTATTATTATTTTGAAATTTCTATGCTAGTTTATTTTTTAATATATAAATGAAGTAATTTTATGTATGCATTTTGAATAATCCTATTAAATATATCTTTGTATTAGTAGAAAAAATTTGCTTCCTATTATTTTTGCTTTTCCATATTTACAAAGTATTTATCTTATGTAAATCTATCTTCTCTTCTAATAAATTTATCTCTTCTGAAATATTATAAATTGTGTTGAATAAACACTTTACTAAGATTGAATTAAAGTTATTTCAATATGTAGCTCAGATTTAAATCAATAGCACTGATATAATATTGAAAATGTATTTCTAGGCAAGTAGCTCTCAATGTATATATGAAACTAAAAGAGTTTTTACAGCAAAAATAAATATTATTCATAATGCTATTCATAAGTTTTTTTAATAAGTGAAATATTATGCTACTCATTACGATCACTAATACATTTTAAATTAGTAGTTATCAATGACTCTGTTTTATTTTGGAATACTTAACGAGTTTCTAATAGATGAAAATCCCTGCCGGCTCGGGCCTACAGGCAGAGGTAGATTTCGAAGTTAAGTACTAAATTCACCAACAAAACTTAAATCAAGATTAAAGATAAACCCAGTTCCTTCGCTAAGAATGAGCTCTAGGGAGCTAAACATTTTGTGAAAATTCTAATATACACACACGCATGTATATGGAATAGGTTTAAAAATGGCTAAATCAAATTCAAAGAACCTCAAAGTGTTAAAATATGTTAATATTTCCATACTCGGGTTTTTATCATGTTTTAATACGTTTCTTCAAACTCAATGACGTTACATATTCACCTGCTGTGGTCCATTATATTTTCAATATGACGCAATATTTTGTTGTTTTTTTTTTTTAATTCGCCAAACTATTTATTTCATTTTGAATTTTCATGGAGAAATCTTGCTCTAGAAAACTTATGACGTAATATTCAATTTGTTTTCAATTCGTCAAACTATTTATTTCATTTTGAATTTTCATGCAGAAATCTTGCTCTACAAAACTTATGATGTAATATTCAATTTG
Source organism: Maratus speciosus (assembly GCA_963932465.1). Lineage (NCBI taxonomy): Eukaryota > Metazoa > Arthropoda > Arachnida > Araneae > Salticidae > Maratus > Maratus speciosus. Next base: position 429,329,454 of record OZ010797.1, on the reverse strand, counting down.
TTTTCAATTCGTCAAACTGTTTATCTAATTTAATTTTTCACGTGAAAACACTGCATTAGAAAAGCAATTCTTGTGGTGAGAATTTTATTGCTTTTCTTTTAATTGTTGGCAACAGCTATAACGAAAAATATTTATTTTTTCCTGCCATTGTTGTGTAAAAGCTGGTTTTATCAGAATCATGTTAAGACGGTATTCAAAATTTTAAACCTTCCCCATTCCCATTCCCTTGGACCGATTTTGCTCATTTTCAATCCCCGCCGAGAAATTAGCTATCTTAAAGTTGTTGGCGAGTTTGAAGACGTTCCGTGCATAATTCCGACTTTTATCGTGCGGACAAAATTTAGTACATACATACATACATACATACATATATATATATATATATATATATATATATATAAACTTTTTAGGTGGGGGTGGTTTTGAGTTCCTGGGGTCATGTAATGAAAAGTTATGAAGGAATTTTTCAAAAGTCGCACCATGGTAACGACTGCAATAGGTAGTATTTCTTACGAAATCTACCTAAAACTTTTCAGACACTGGCATAAAATGAAATTATTTACTGAAAAATAAAGAATGTTTTAATATGGTTGTTATCTAAAAATGTACAGTAAATATAACTTTCCTAATCTCAAATGAACTTCAATATCAAAATATTAATTTAAAATGTATAACATACTACAGTTATCACTGAAGATATGAGTTGACTTTTGGAAGACAATGGACTGATTATGAAGGATGGAAGAAAGATATAGTGCAGAATTTTTATGACAGCTGGCTACACTTGGAGGCAGGAGTTTATTTCGATATTCTGTCTTTGAGTGTAGCTTGCTAGTTTTGTAGATAATATGATCTTCCCAACCAACAATATAGTATTTTGAGCTTGCTGTTGGCCTAGATGTCATCTACACCACTCTTGCTGTTTCCCTGGTTTCATTTATCCTACACATTTTATGTGCCACCAATGGATCTACATTCACCATAAATTAATATTATTAAGTTCATTTGGGATTTGCAAAATTATTTTTCTTGTACATTTTTTGAATAACAACTCTATTAAAAAGTTTAAAATTTTCATCTAGTGTATTTTTAGATTATACCTTTATCCGAAAAGTGTTGTTCGTTAGGAATTCTAAAATTAGTAAGAGTTATTTGTAGCAATTAAATTCAAGTTATTCATATGAGTTTAATATTTTCATTGTTTAATAAATAAAGTACAATGTGTGCATATTACAAGAAAGTATTTTTGTAGTTTTATCTTTTCTAACTCACTGTATCACTAAATAGCAAATTTTATGCATCAAACTAGTCTCCTTATATTAAAATCTTTGAGATTTTTTTTCTTTTTAAGTCTTCTGAGACTGATTTTATATTAAAGAAGTAAATACTTCAATTTTTACTATTCATATACTTTTTTAAAGTAAAGTTTGTTTTAAGTAAGTAATCTTAGCTCAAATATTATGTTGTCTACATAAGTGCATATTGATTAGTTATGTTTACATATATATTCAAAGTATAGTTGTATTTATTCAATCTTTCATTACTTTAAGATAAGGGAACATCCATTTGTTACTCTTGTGATAATTAGAGCAAATTTTCATATATAATTCCAATTATTTTATTACAAAATATAAGTAAGATAAAAATTTATATAACCAGCTAAATACCACTCTGTTCCACACACAAACATATATCTAATTTATAAAAAAAAAAAAAAAAAAATTACTTATGTATATATTAAATGGCTCTTGTGACACTCTGGTCACAAGAGTAACAAAATTTTGATTGATTATATAGACAAGGGAAATGCTTTTTGTTACAAATTAGATATATATTAAATGAGTGGAGCACAATAGTATTTTACTGGTTATATCCCTTTTTATCTTAATTATATTTTATAGTAAAATAATTGCAAGTATTTGTAAAAAACCGCACGAATGGTCACAAGAGTAACAGTGGACGTTCCCATAAATTCAATGCATTTAAAATATAAATATATACTTTTTCAAAAAAAAAAAAAAAAAAACAGAAGAAGAAGAAAGTTGTTCACATGTGATGGTGTTCTCATGAGTTATAGAATTTCTAGTAAAGATATCATCTTGTGTTTACATTTATTATTTTTGTTAATCCCATAATTAAAAGAATTTTTGGTACTTTTTTGTTAGCCGGATGCCAATACATGTATGTGTTGTGAAGACACTGGCTGTGCCCCTCTTATTACTCATTAAAGAACAATGTCATTGCTTTACATGATTAAAAATCATATTTCCGTAAATACATGACTTGTGAAAACCAACATAATGAAAAGACCAAGCAGCTCAAATAAATTTAGTGTGTCCAGCTGTTTCAAAGTTTTATAAAAAGGAGACCAATCTTTTATCATCAGGCAAAATAAAAGAGTGAGAAACAGCATTTATATTTCTAGTATATAATAACAACTGCAGCAACATTATTTATTGCCTTTTGCAATTTTTTTTCATTTTTATCGATCTTCAGAGCTTTGGTAATGATATCCGATATCACAGATTCAGGGTGGTGTGGGCACTGCTCACACCTCGCTTTCATTGGCTTGTATAAAAATCTGGTACTTTTATGTTAGCCGGGTACAAATCTTGCCATTAGCATGTTCTTTTCTCTCGCCAATAGTAGTAGCTTTTAGTTTTCATATGTGAAGGTGTTATATTCTCATTTGTGGTGCTATTTCTTTCTTGTATTTTAAATAAAGTTAGTGAAAGCATATATTTTAAAGAAAAGTTGTGTGTTTTACATAAAATGAGAGAAAGGTTTATATTTTAATTAAAATGAATGCAGTACGAATAATGATGGTGGTAATAATACTTGACTATTTAAAACTGCGTCAATTCCTTTTTCTCGAAAATAATATAATTTAAATAAGATAGTAGTTTTCCTTTTTTTTTTTTTTTTTTTTTTAATTATAAGTGTTCATAGACAATTTGCATGTAAAGTAGGTATCTTATTTAACATATTAGAGATACCCATTATTAATGTTTCGTTAAAATACATTTGTTAGAGATTTTGGTATTTTGTTAAAGCAGCCCCCACTATTATAATTATGCCAAGGTCACAGTTAAAGTTTCTACAATCTCCTAAATACGGCGTTATATGCCACATCAGTGTTGAATTCAGACACTTTCTCTGAGAGGAATGTCTATGGGTCCGGGTGAAAGGGGGGGGGGGTATTATAGAGTTCCGGAGGAGGGGGGGATCTCATTGCTCTTGTGGGAGTGCCCCCGAGGCCACCTCCTGAATTCAACAATGTGCCTACTTGACGATTCACCCTTAGGAATTGCTATATGAAGAAAGTACCTATATTTCTGTGGTAACAAAAGTTGGTTGGAATTATTAATTCTGGGTAACTCTGATATTAAAATAAGTAAGTGAAGTCCTGAAATTTCTAGAAAATATGCCTCAGATCAAATTAACCACTTCACCGGCAACAGGTACGAGGAAACAGTGCCTTTACCCACGACTTATCTCGGGGCAGTCGTATAGCATAGATTGAAGACCGGGTTCTAAATGCTAAAAAAAACTCCAACTATAAATTTACTGGAACTACTCTTTATTTAAAAGCATCTTTTAAAAGGTGGTTCAGTTAGAGAAAAATGGGAGAGAGAGACCCCCCATAATACATGGGACGCCAAAGCGCCTTTACTTTTTAGACAACTTTACATCTCGAAAGCTGAAACAGGAGTGTAAGTTTTCGCTAGGAGTTTAGAAATCTTGGCGTTGCACAGAATCGCCAATTTACAAACATTTGGTGACTGCGTGAAAGTGAACAAAGGCTTTTGGCGATAAACATTACCGCAAAAATGTGGTGTCACTACCGGACGGGTGAGGCCGAGATTGCAAGTAAGCGCTTCTAATTAGGATGAGAAAAGTAACAGACAAACCGAAATTGTTTATATTACAGATAGGCCTTTGCCCAACTAACTGTTACATGAAATTGCAGACCAGGGCTTAATTTCTAACAAAAAAAGTACCGGAGCCCTAATATTTTGCCCTAATACTAATAACCACAGCGTCCCCCACCCCTCTCCACAGTCCCTTTAAGACCAATGTCAGACGGGCGTCTTTTTTGCTAGCATTGTGAATGGATAATACTTAAGCAAAAAAGCAGCAAAACAGACGCCCGTGTGACATTGGTCTAATTCGCATATTTATATTTAATACGTTATTTGCAAAATTTAAAGCATTTTTTTTTTCTTTAGCAAAATAAAATTTTTAAATATTTCTGCATATACTTAGCTGTCAGTTATTCCACTTTTTAGTTATCACTCCTTCCGAACAGAAATCTTTGCCTAATTATTATGTTAATTAATCGCAGGATTCTGCGAGTAAATAAAATAAGGATTATGATTCGAAAATAGTGTTAAATCAAACTAGTAGGATGTATCAATCCCAAAACTTTCTTCTATCTCATACATGTCAATATCTCAAAATTCGTTATCACTGTGTCAAAATTAAATGGCAATCTGTAATCATCATAAGGATTCTAAAAAGATGAAATTACGTGCATTAGTTCTTGAGATATGACAATCGCTAAAATCGTGTAAATCCAGCAAAATGCAGTATAGCAGCGCCACCTATAGGATGATTTACACCAGAATCTAATAATAATCAACTTATCTGAACGTCTGAACAGTAATCTTAGTTATATGCAAATGAAATTGCATAACCATAACAACACATTTGCAAATACTCATGCTTTTGTAATACTTGGAAGACAACATGTTGATTGTAATTATTTTGTTGATTGATAAACCAAGAAACCTTATATTAAGTTCTAAAGGCATTTAAACTAACGCTAACATTGTTTTTATTTATTTACAATCTTGCGTTTAGCTCAGCACTTTGAAATTCTTGCTTGCTTAGTTATGTTTTTAGCTACAATTTCATGGAGAAAATTATTTTTACTATCACACTGTTTAGATATTTTTATTAAACCATTGTTACAACATAGCTCTTTTTTTTTTCATATACACTTACAAATACAGTAGACGCTCGATTTACGAACTCGATGGGACTCATATAATGTGTTCGTAAAATCGAAAGTTCGTAAATGGGAGTAACATTAGTTCGATGGGATGCTGGTCGGGACCAGTACATCAGTTCGTAAAAACGAATAATTCATAAAAAGAGGTTTGTAAAATCGAGCGTCTATTGTATACATTTTTTGTACATACACATTCATTTTACTTTTGATTCTCATTTAACTACTACCATGACTATTTCTATATTATCTTTTTTTTTTTTTTTGTATTTAGAAAAGTTTTATTCTAATACAAAATTTGATGCAAAATAAATAAATATATTTTTTAATTATAGCTAGTAAAGCTTTCTAAAAAAAAAAAAAAAAAAAACCCAGAAAAAGTAGATGTACTTTTTTATGCCAAAATTTTAAATTAAAATAATTAACAAATAATAAAAGTCAAAATTTGCTAAAAAGTCTTTACGGGCAGGTTTAGGGCTCACACTCGTATGTATGTATCAAATATTTGAAAATTCATTTGATATTAAGAAAGTTTTGAAATGGCAATGACGACTCTGTTTTAATGATGAGCAAATTAGAGGTCTGCACGGGCCCATAACCGGTCCGGTAAAATAAAGGCAAATTTTCAAACAGGTCATGCCAGCAGAATTAGGAAATCTTTTCAACGGGCCAGGCCGATAAAAAATTTAAATGGGCCTATCAGCCCGATATAAAAATTTAAACAAAGTCGATAAAATATGGGTCATTTTTAATGAACATGACTTTCACGAGAATAAATATAGATTTGCGTCATGAGCCGATTCTAGTTTGACAACATCAATACAGAAATGTAACATGTCCAGCGTAGAGATTGCCATCAGACAATTACAAGGTGTCTGGAGCCGAGCTTAATTTTTTCAGCAGACTCGTGCCAAGCAAATATCAGATTTTCATTTTTTTTTTTTCTATATAGTCGAGCCGAGCCGAAACTGGACTTCATTTTCAAAGGATGTGCAGGGCGGGCACCATGTATTGTAAAAAAAAAAAAAAAAAAAAAAAAAGAATTGCGATAATGAACTTCTCTTAACAGAATCTTTGAAAATACACCTTAAGGTTTCTCCCAAATTCGCTGCTCAACAACACAAAGCTTTCTGACACATTTTTAACTGTAAAGGCATAAAATTGACAGGCCTGATTATTGAAGGGATTTGGAACCGAATAGCATTTTCCATTTTTGATAAATAAAATACTTATCAAGATACAGTAGACTCCCTAAAATCCGCGTATTTTTTTATATGTAAACAATGAAATTTACAGTTAAGTTGCAGGAACAAAATTCAAAATGGTGCCGAAATCAGCGACTACTGCAATGTTTTTTTACTAAATTTTTTGTTAATCATTCTCTTTTAGCTATTACAGCTGATTTATTACTAAATAATAATAAATTTACATTACATTTGATTTTGATATAAATTAGCATATCTATATAAAAAAAATTCCAGGGGTCGAAATGGAAAAATCCATGAACCGGAACGCTATTTTAAAATTACTGTTTGCGGATTTTTTTTTTTTTTTTTAATTATAGACAAATTTATTTCTAAACATACAAAGCATTCAAGACTCTAAATAACAATGAAAAAAGTTACAGTGAGCGCAATAAGCTATATATACTGATAATAGCATTAACACTGTTCTCCTTGCTATCACTAGATGGCAGCATAGGACTTTTGGAATCGAATTGAATCGATTTCATTCGTAATAATTTAATATTTTCTAAATTTTTATTTTACATAATTATTTTAATAATTACTTACTTTTAAACTAATAAATTATTTTAATATTTTACTTATTTTAATGTTTCACTTTATTGTAAGCATTCATTATAATTTCCCTTGCTTAACGACCAATCAAATTAATGTTTCGAAAATGTAAACAAATCAATGACCAGATATCCTCAAAATTCTAAAATCTGCACAACCTCTGGTCCCAAGCTGTGTGGATTTGAGGGAGTCTACTGTATAAGATTCTTGTCACGTGACTGCAGGTTTTCCCCTTTAATGAGAAATCGCTTCTGGAAATTTGATTTAAAGCACTTACTTTGCCAGTACTTTCTCAAAGATGCATTGCCTTTATCAAAAAATGAATAACACCCTTCAATTACATAGTTTCTGAATAAGAACACCTGCTAATCTTATGTGTTTCTGAAAAGAAATTAATTCAGAAAGTAGCCCTTTTATATTTGAGGAAAGTCTTAATAAATGACAGAGAAATATTTTCACAACTACTTTTTATTATACAGCTTTCAAAGTTATGGTGTTTTTAACCCTCCTTTTATTATAAACAAAATTAATTTTTTAATGAATTCTTATTTGAATGTTGAAATTTCTAAGAATCGAAGTAATTATTTATGTTGCTATTGTGTATTTTCTGTCTTGCGAACACATAGTAATTTAAAATTTACTGTAAAATTATTTCATAAATATGTATCAAAAATAGGAACAAAGATATTATATCTCAATTAAAAACCCGATTTATTTTCAATTATTCAATGTTATTTATTGTCCTGATATTCTTCAAGGACTAAGACAGAATATGATATTATATATATAATGATATTAAAACTGCAATAAGCAAATATTTTTTTGTTGTTTGTTTTTTACTGACCTTTCAAGTTTGAGGTTTTGATATATTTTAAATGTTATAACTAATAGATAAGAATATTTATTTCTTTATTTAAATATATTATTACAGACTAGTCCTTTAATATACACAATGAATAACAGATATAATGAAATGAATTTAAGATGCATGTAAACAAAAATTATTTATTGCAGCAATACATGCATGATGCATTTACTAAAAGTTGTTGAATTTCAGTTGAAAAAAGAAATCCTTATTTCAAATGTCACGTTATGGCTAAGAAAGCATCCCAGATGTAGATTTAGTTTCAAATTAAAAGAAAACATCTATTAAATCATACTGCAGGGGACAAGTTTATCTGTGGTATAAGAAAAATCCTGACTGTACTAGATGAAAATCACAAGTGCAATACCAACAATATTTTCATTTTTGAAATTCGATAATAACAGCATGCTCAAATGTGCAAAGTAAAAACAATGAATCACAAAACTCCTCAACGGAACATCATAGATGATAATTTCCTGCAATTTGCAATCCTATCTTGATAAATTTGGCAATCCACTTTCCTTTAATTATTTCATTTTAAAAAACACTATTCTAACTCCATCGTGATAATCTTAATCATGAATTTAGCCACATAGCATTAAATCCGGTGTGTAAATTGTAAATAAAACACTATGTTTATTTCAGAAAATCAATGAACGTCTCAGCCCTATTTGTTTACTGTTTTGCTGTCTTGTCAAGTAACACCACCCACAGCCAATCTTCATAATGATCATCTTATGAAGATCCGCTGTGCACCACTCCATGCCATTCAGCAATGAAATCACCCTGGTTTCCACTCGGGGAAAAGGGCTGTAGCACCTTATGTGACAGGGCGGCACTGAATGTGCCATACATAAAGTATGTATTAATGCCACCTCAGAAATTCATGTGTTTTGTTTTGTTTGTATTGAAGTAACATATTTAAAATACGCCACAAAAAATTTTCTCCACATATCATAATATAACTGAATCCTTTTGAGTTCCCGTGTATATGTACTGAAAGTGCTACACATAACATATTCTGTAGTAACCATCTTCTACTGCACTTCAATGTTGTGTATAAATTTCATCGAAGTAAATATTTTATTTTTTCGTCTAATGTAATGTGAGAAGATAATTTTGAAAAAGTCAATATTTAAAATTATGAAAAACTAAAAAGTAAGGATCATGGTTGGAAAATGCAATAATACATAATAATTTCAATTTATCAAATACAAGGCGTGATATTTTTCTGTGTTCCATTAAAGGAAATCAATTTTAAACATCAAAAACGTACAAGAATATAAAAATAGAGGAAAAAAAAAAACGTAAACTCTACCAAAGATACAGAAAATCATAAAAGTTTTCAAAATTAGTTGCTGTTAGAAAAAGAATTTATAGGCGAAAGTCTAATAATAATCATTAAATAAAAATGAAGAACATTTAAAACAAAGGAAATATGCACCACTTAATAATAAACGTGAAGAATACTTATGATTTAAAGATATATATATATGTATAATCTAAAGTAGATTCAACATATTGAAAATAACGAATTTCAATATCAGTTTTAAAAAATTAAATCATTTTAATTTTCGAACCCGCAACGAACCAATTACTTTAATTTTCCGAATTATTATTTTCTAAACGTTTAGAATTTCTTGATGGTATTACGAAAAGTATTTTTAAAAATTTAATTTATGAAATATTCGCTACACAACGAGACGCCTTTGGTAAAAGTTTCGGATTGTTTGTTTATAGGTGGCGTTAGTTTAGCACGGTTGTTCCACGGCTGTTGCCATCAAGTGATTTAATTCCAAAATCGCGCTTCAATATTAACACGCTCGTGTGAAGTCCTTCCGAGTCCTTCCCTATTCTATGTTCATGTATTAAAAGTTCTCCGAATGAATCAGACATTTTTTTTAAATTTAAAATAAAGAATAATTTTATTTAAGAAGTTCCGAGTCTAATTTTAAAGACAGTAACTATGCCAAAGTAAATCTCATGTTTTAAAAAATAAAACAAACTATTTTAATAACATAATTTCATGTAAATGTTGCAGAATAATAGTTATGTTTTATGATTTTAAATATAATTAAACTTTTGTAAATATTTTTTAAATACTTAGTTTAATTAAATGTTCCTTGAAATTATTTTTCTTATTAGTTATATCTTAGCTTTAAAAATTTATTTGTTGTCAAAGGTTTTCTAACTGTCTTTATTGTACAGTAAGAATTTTTGGGACTTGTTTATGAGGTAAATTAGTAATTATCTCAAATTGTACAACACCGCGCTTATAGTGGTATCCAATGCAACGAATTATTTAATTAAATTTATCATTTCTTCTCAAAAAACAAAAACGAGAATGTTTTATTAGTTTAATCTTTTTAATAGATGATTCAAATGTTGCTGAAAATGCTATGATTTGTATGAATAATTTTCTTCACTATTTATTTCCTAGGTACTACTGTGATTATTGTGACACATATTTAACTCATGATTCAGTAAGTTCACTTTCAGTTTGATAAATAAAATAATCGTTTTTTATTGTATTATAGTTAATTGAAGCATTATCACATCAAGTAGAATACCTACAATTTAACATTTTTAAAAAATCATGATATAACCCTCAAAAGCTATTACTACTTCAGAGTTTCCCCCAGGTTTAAAAAAGGGCAGGGTGCTGCTTGTGGGAAAAGGGCACTTTTGGATTCCGAAGGGCATGTTTTGGATTTTTAAGGGCATTTCTTGAAATTTTTAAGGGCATTCTTTTGATTTTTGAAACTACTTTTTAATATTTAATAGACAGAACACTATTTTAAAGACAGCAATGAGTCAATTTTTACTATGCAAGTAATTTTCTTAATAAACAAAGGAGTAAAGGCACTTTTTTCAGGTGGGGGCAACAAGGGAGCTAATTTTTTAAATGAGGGGCAAGAAGGGTGCTATTTTGTAAACCTAAGGGCAGGCAGTGTGCAGCACCCTCCCGAAATTGTCTGGGGGAAACTCTGACTACTTAAAATAACAGGTGATCCCAAAAGAAAATCGAATATAATACATTATGCTCTATATTCTGTATTTTACATATCGGCTGATTTTTTCCCATAAAATTTTAATGAAATATTGATGAGTCTCTTTAAATTTTAATGAGGAACAGATGTGTTATTATACCGGGGTCTGCCATCTTGGATTTTTTTCTTGGCTTGAATTAAAAATTATTTTTTTATTAATAGTTATAATCATTATATTCCATTTTTTTTTTCAATATTATATTAACCTATCAAGAATATTTAACCATTGGCGACATTACTACTTGGCGAAAAAGAAGTTTTCCTGCAAGAAAAAAATCCAAGATGGCCCCGGTAGCAGAAATTTCTCCAAGTGTCTGCAACAGATAATTCAGGGGCAAAAAATAATCTGCAGATAAAATATTTTTATAACTGAAGCGTTAATTAATCAAACAATCACTTACTTGTAGCGTTTTTAGGCATTTTATAAATTTTTATTAATAATAATCTTAACTTTTTGTATTAAGTAATAAAGAGCTAAACATAAATCAAAACAAAATAAAGGTTCGATGAAAAAGAATCTGCAAAAGAGAAATGAAAATCTGTGACTCCCGTCTCGAACTTTCTGCTACCGGGAAGATGGCAGACCCCGGGATAATAACACATCTAAGCCTTTAATGATATATTGAATGACAAGGTGATGTGGGTAATATAAATTTATTATTAAAGAAAAGAATGCATTCCTATATTACACTCGCCAAATAAAACTTTGTGACCACTTGTGTGTGTTCAAATAAGTATGCCTCCATGCCTCAAATGAAAAATTATAAAGATATGTAAGACATACTGGGGAAGTAAAGTAAAGCAACCTTTTAAGTATATTGGCTCATAATTTTAAAGCTTTTTGATAAATTCTAGTTTGTACTCTATCTGACTGTTCAGAATAAATGTAGCTGCTGAAATGAGTGACCTATCCTTGAATATTTGGTAAAAAGTACTTTTTAACAACTTTAGGCAATTAGGTTCCATTCCAAGAAGTAAAGCAAAGGTTTTACATGCCTAAGTTGAATCAGCACATTTTTGGACTAATCTTAATGCTCTGGCTTATTTGCTCAATAATTTTAGAAGCATTTCTGTTAGAAAAAAAGTTGTAACAGATTATAAAATAATATTGTTTAACAATTATGGTTAATGAGTACAGTGTTTGTGCATCGCTGGACAATTTTTTTCCCCTAAGTGCAGCCTAAGGCACATTGGTACTTTTCTGTTAGGTACAGATTCATGGTCGCTAGACGCCACATAGTGACTAAATTTTTTGCTGTGGCTATTAACTTTCAGTGTTTAAGTCACCATGTGTGTGTGTTTGTTTTTAAGATATAGTAATTTTTTTCTTATAGAAAAATGAATGTTTGAAGTGTATTTCGATTTTTATAAAGCAAAATAATCTCACATAGTCATAATTTTTTTTTTTTTACATATGTACTTTTGTATGATAAATCAAAATAAGAAATATTCTTAATAATCCCCACTATCATGATTGCTTCGCTTAAACATCTTTTTTTAACTGTATCTTGCCCAACTTTATCTTCTGACTGTACATAGAGTACTACTTAATTATCCCGTCGACCAATTTCGCCAAATTATATAAATCACCAAACCACTCACTAAATTCTACAAATTGGCATAATTTTTATTTTAAATAACAAATAAATTAGTATAATATTAATAAAAATATAAATAAAACGTCAAAATAAAAATCACTTGATGACGTAAACATGTGTAACGTGTTTAAAGTCAAGTGAATGCGACATTTACGATCAACCATTATCGGCATTTAATCTTATAGTTTGGCGATAGATTTTTGGTCGATGGGATAACTAAGTAGTACCGTACATAGTTTAAGATTTATAAAATTGCTTAATTAATATTCAAATTTCAAAAATTTTATGATTAAATTAAATATAAACATTTGATGCAATTAGTCTATGTTTTATTGTGTATGAGTTTCAAAATTCGCCTTATCTATAAAATCAAATTTTGGGAAATCATGAAAAACCTCTAATTGTGTCCATTAGTTTTCATTATAAAAACAAAGATTTTATAAATGCCAGAAATACAGGATAAAATTAGTTTTTTTGCTGATTGTAGTAGTTTTTTTGGTGCAGTTTACCTATACAGTAGATTGATACAGAAAACACAATTTTTTAAATTTATTTAATTATACTTGTTATTATTATTTTGTATTTAAAATGAAATGAATGAAATACATTGTATTTTAAGTGCATGTAATAAATGCGGTGCCTGCACGTGGCTAAAATATAAAAACACTCATTTTTTTTATGAAATGTTCTAGTTCCAATTGTATAGTATCAAACAGTAAATATTAAATTAAAGGAGAAAAAAAAACATTGCAGTTTTTTTTTTATTATTAGGATTTTGCATTTGTTTAAATACTTGGTTTGGAATGTGATTAAAAATAATAAAATGCAGTGTTGCAAAATTACATCTTTTTTTTTTTTTTTTTTTTTTTTTTTTTTTTTGTACTTAGCAAGGTTAAGAAAATTTATGTTACTTAATATAACAAAATAAGCTGAGCATATGTGATGTATTTTCAATTTATGCTATTTTTTAACTGTACTAATATTGATTAATTTTTGTTTAAAAAAAATTAAGTAATTTTTTTAAGTATTAAAACTTGAAGAAAAGTTTAAATTTTCAGTTTGATTATCATTGATACTTCACAAGTGTGAGTAACTATAAGAGGATAAAAATTTCTTAGACACATAATATTTTTATGATGTATTTTTATTATATGATAGTTGAACTCTAAATGCTATTTTACTAAATATTTTAACAAAAACTTTTTAATAAATGTAACAAAAAAGTATATAGCAAGGGTTTTATTGATCCCCTCTTCTCTCCTTGGGTTTTCTTAAAACTCACCCTGTTTTTGATTTTATTAAAAACAACAACAAAAAATCATGGATTTTTGTAAAATCTTGTATTCAATATTACTCAGTAATATACAACATTCAACAGTTTGTCTGCCATTTACACAAATGAGTTGGTTGAGGTTCGATGAACCTCTAATAAAAAGAAATGACTTACTCTATTACCATAAAAGGGGATGAAAATAAAAAGAATTTCTATCTGTACTCACATACACATTGCATTCATTGTTAAAACTGGCATATGTAATTGTTACGGTTACATGATTATAAGTGTCCTATTATTGTCAAGATCAGATTTAACTCTCAATTTAAATTGAAAAATGTCAGTGATTTTAGGAAGCATGTTTTTCAATGTTAATGCAAGTTTCCACACAACAATTGCAAGTTGTTCTGTGGATTTTTCTTTTATTTTTTCTTTATTTTGTCTGAGACCAGTTATGATTTTGTTCTTGGATCTGCTTTTCATTTTTATTGAGACCAGGAGATCAGTCACTCAAAAAAAAAAAAAAAAAGTAATAGTATTTTAATAAAAAAAAATTTAAATAAAGATTCAAGGTAATGAGTTTGAGATCAAAGCTATAGGTAGACTTTTTAAAGTATGCACAAGGTTTGCCAAAGTTTTATCAAAATTTTTGTACCATAACCAATTTAAAAAATTTAAACTTAAATTTTCGCAAAAATTCTAAATTTAATGTTTTACCCCCCACCCCCCTCCCTAACTCCTCCTTTCCCAGAATAATAAAAAAAAAATCTGGCTATGCTCTTTTTAGGATTCTTTCTGCATTTGTTTCAATTTTCCTGTTTTGTGAATAGTTTTCACAATATAGTCTCAAAATATAGTTTTAAATAACATAAAAATTGTGTTTTTTTTTTTTCTTTTTCAAGGTGCATAAGCTTTTGGGCACTTCAATATTTAACCATAATGTGTTATTTTTTATCTGACACAAGTATTACTTATAGAATTAATGAATGATTACCTTTTTAATATTCTTTTAAACTTATAAGCTTCTTTATTTTCTTGCAGCCATCTGTTAGGAAAACTCATTGTAATGGAAGAAAGCATAAGGACAATGTCAAATTTTATTACCAAAAATGGATGGAGGAACAAGCTCAGAGCCTCATAGACGCAACAAGTATAGTTTAAATTTAAATATTTTATATAGTATTTAGTTATTCGCATAAAATTATTGATGATACATAGTATTTCAAATAATTAAATCATTGAGTGCTTAACATCTGGACTTATTTAGTAGATCTTTTATTGTTTGCGTTGTGATTTGTTAGTGTTATATTGAAATCAGTTTTCTTGTTCTCTCATCGCTCTATTCTAAATTGTGACAGCAAAAGAAATTGTAGGAGTAGAATGTAAAAAGTTAATAAGATACATTTTTGTATTATCTATACTGCATTTTAATAACTGATTTATAATAGCTTTGTTTGTCTCTCCTCTTCATATACATGCAAGGGCCAAAATTTTCAGGCCGGGCTCAATCTGAAAAAAAAAAAAAAAAAAAAAAAAAAAAAAATTATTGGCCTGACCAAGTATAAAGCTAAAAGTTTCGCCTGGCTTATACAAAGAAATTTATTGGCCTGGTATAAAAGCTAAAAGTTCGGCCTGAGCCCATACAAAAAATGTATTGGCACGGCCCAGTATAAAAGCTAAATATCAGACCAGTATAAAAATTTAAAGTTTGCCCCGAGCCCAGCTTGATGTAATTTCTACAAAACATACTGATGTTTCTGAGCAACATTATCTTACAATAAATTTTTACAAAAATAAATTAATAAAATGCCAAGCCAACATGAGCTCGAGAGGAAGAATTTAGAGGCCTGTATGAACACAGGTTCGAGCCAGATTTATTTCATTAGATTTGAGCCGGACCAGGCATAGACTTCATTATTTGCAAACCAGGCCCAGGTTTTTTTTTTTTTCCTCGAAGACTCATTGTGAGCTATAATACTGTAAAAAAGTCAAAATCTTTTTCAAGTTCAAGCTGTTGCAACTCAATGAAAAATAAACCTTCTACTTCCTGAGTAAGAGTGTATATATTTTTTTTATAAAAATTATCTATATAATATTTTTCATATTTTAGATGTAATGTCACAACAACTTAACCCACTTCTTCCTTCTGTCACACTTTGTGGATCCCCCCCCCCCTTCCTTCTCTCTTGAAATATGACATAATTAATGGATGGCCCTTGATTTGTTTTATAGTGTTTTTGTTGTAGCAGGTGCAAAGAAAAAGACTGTGGAAAACAAAACAGCAAATTTTCTCCTTTTGATGAACAGAACCTAACTAAAACACTACTTTAAAAGTGAAACTAATTGAGAAAAGAGTATTGTTAGGCCATATGCAATTGGAATGCAATTTCAGTAATTCAAGTTGCTATATTCTGCCAGCAAAAAAATTATTTTTTACCAAAATTTCCTTTTAAAAATAAGGCTTTGTAAAAATATGAGTAAGTATGCTATAAAACACAAAAAATCAAATGTTGCTTTCTTGTTTACTTTCTTCACTAATTAACAGTAAAATTTGGCCTTATATTACTCATGGAAAAAATGTTCTCAGGTAGCTATCCCCTTCCCCCAAGCCAAAGAAAAACAGGCCTGGTTCAGCCCTGAAAGAGTGAAGACTAGGCCCTAACCCAGCCTAGAAAAAATGAAGACTAGGCCTAGCCTGAATCTTGTGTATATCAATTGCATACATGCCGCTATAACTGTGCAACCCACCCACACAGCCCCATGGTGGTTATATGGTATGATAGCCCCTGTCCATGCAGAAGGTTTTGGTTTGGAACTGTGAGGGATGGATTTGGAGATATGAGTGTCAAAAGAGGGCATTTCACTAATGGATTTCTTATGGGAAGTCTGAAGCAGCTAGGAATCAAGTGCTGAAACTGGCCAGAATGTTCTAGAATCTTCAAAAATTTTATGAAATCTTCCCGAAATTTCTGGAATGTCCCAGAAGGTTCTGGACTTTCAAAGAAACTTCTGGTTCTGGAATGTTCCAGTCGGTTCTGGACCATCAAAGGGACTTCCTGTTTCATAACGTTCTAGAAACCAAAAACTAAAGTCTGGAATCTTCTGGAGCATTCTCGAATGTTCCATTATCCTATTATGGTGGGGATATGTTCCAGCTCAGAAGGTATATATATAAGTGATGGTGAGACACACGCATCAGTATATTTGTGGAAATTGATTAGAGCGGATCAAAGAAAAGTGAAATAAATTTCAGTGAAAAATGTTAAACATAATAAGTGAATT
Source organism: Maratus speciosus (assembly GCA_963932465.1). NCBI lineage: Eukaryota > Metazoa > Arthropoda > Arachnida > Araneae > Salticidae > Maratus > Maratus speciosus. Next base: position 429,312,576 of record OZ010797.1, on the reverse strand, counting down.
GCTTAAGATAAAGCTTCGGTTTTCTGAAAGAATTATAAAATGAGGTTTCGCAAAAGCAGTATCGGTGACAGATGACTTCAAAACAAACTGTTATATCTTTAATGTTAAACAATTTCATCCGGTGTTATAATACACTGTTTTCTCAACTGCAATATCTAATTATATTTTATCTTTGAATACTGTGATATCATTCAAAGATAATATGCGTTAATTGACAGTTATAAACTATTTTATAAGCTATTTTGCTGAGTCTTAAGAGTGACTTAGCTCATACATTTTAGTTTGACTAAGTAGCCACAAACAGTCTCATTCATTAAGACAAACAAAAAAATTTTCAATTACGTTTGAAAAAGTTGAAAACATTTCATGCTTACTATAAGTCAAGAGATGCAGGATTGAATGCATTCTGTAAAAAAAAGTAACTGTGATACCCACAAAGCAACCAACAACCAATTGATTTACAATGAAACAAAAACTGAACAGTAGCCTGGACACAAAATTCTCTTTGTCGGGCCCTCATCAAGAATATAAAAAATTTATATTTTAAGAAAAAACAGCTTTATATAATCCTGGAATGGAATTGAAAAAAAAAAAAAAACCCATTAAGTTACTTAATGCAAGCTTATTCTGAAAAATCTGAAATTTATGTTATAGATGCTTGACTTAGAGAAATTTAAATCTATCGTATTTCTCTCAAGGATTCTCATTTCTTTAGTTACTCTTAATTTTTATTCAATAAAAATGAATATCTGTTCTTTTTTCCCTTAATTTTTTTTTTTTTTTTTTTTCAGAGAACAAAACTCGAGTACTTGCTGTACTTTTCCTTATTTTTTAAATGCTGCATACAAAGAATTTGTTATGAGACATTGGAGTTTGGTCCTTTGTTTGGAGTTTTAAAATCTGTAAAATCATAAATGAAAATCTGATTAAGTTAATTCTGCCATTGTAGAAAATGGTTGTAAAATCCTCTCTATTTAATAATTTTCCCATATCATTTGTCACTTTTCTGAAAACATCTAAATAGTTGCATGTCTGTGTGATTAAATGTAATAAATATTGTCTTATAAAATATATTTGTTGTCGTATAATTTGCATTTCTCTGAAGATAGTTTACTTATTTGTTTATCTTCCACAGCTGCTGCATTTAAAGCAGGAAAAATCCAGTCTGGTCAATTTGCACCTACTAGTACAAAGCCTACTGGAGTTATGGTACCGCCACCACCTAATATGATTGGTAAAATATTTAAACTTTGTTTCAAATTTCACATCCTTCATTGAAACTTTGCTTGCACTTCCTTATCATCAAATCACTCATTGTGCTTTGTCCGTAAACCTCACAAATTTGTCTGCGAATTTCAATTATAACTTAATTTGTTTGTCAATGAGTCAGCAAAGTGGAATGTGCATGCGTGAAATCACGAACGTGGTGCTTCCATGGCAAAAATTGAAAGTGGAACTTACTTATGAATTGCCCTCGTATTTATGACTGACTTAGTAGATTGCGATCCAGCTTTATTATACCAAATATGTTCAATGCATTGCGCTTTATTATCTCTTAAAGTTTGTCAAACCTGTACTGAAACCCCCTGTATATTATGTTTCATATATTTAACTAAAGTACGAAATTTAAAAACTTTGTTTTAAAAAAAAAGTTGTTTTATCATATTTACTCATGTATAATGCACACTTTCACCCCAAAATTTAGGTCTAAAAGTTGGGTTCTGCATTATACATGTAATATTTCCAACAACTCTAAGAAACCACATATGCTTTCACTAAGTTACTGAATATAACACTTAATTATTGCCAGAATGAACTGAAAAAATGTAGGTTTTTATCTTATCTTAATAAATTAGGATAAGATTAAAACCTACATTTTTCCAGTTCATTCTGTTACATTATTCTACATATGTTAATTCTACTATTCATAACTGAATAATAGATAAACAAAACCTATTAGTAAATAGAAATTCATCGTTATCTTCATTAGATTGGTGTTGCATAACTAAAACAGAAAAAAAAAGCAACAACAGGCATACTTTAAAAATTCCTTGCATGCAGTACATAATTAATCAATGCCACATCACCCATCATCACTATTGTTATTGTTGCTGAAATCAGCACTTGACACTTGTCAATGTATTCATATTCATATTTCAGATCATCTTTACTTCTATCTCTTGTATGTGAAATTCCAGTCAGTTTTAAACTTTGAATGACCATAAGGACTTTGTTCCATGCTTCGGATTTCTACACACATCCATTGAATTTTTCTTAAATTACTGGACTTTCTATCCTTAAAATTGTATGGTATACATTATACATGAACTATAATTTTTGTCCATTTTTTCCTATTAAAAACAGGCTGTGCATAATAGTAAATATCCTTCTATATATAAAAAAAAGTTTTGATTTCGAAATGGACCAATGAAAATCTGCGTAGATATTCCGGGTAGATCGGCATCCAATTTGAATGCTTAAGCATGGCCTTTCATCGTTAATATTAAAAAAACTGTTGCATACAAAAATAGGAAAATCGGTGGTATTATAGAGAAATGTTTGATAAACATGCTTGATGCAGACAGTTTTCAAATCGAAGAATTATTTTAAGAGATATTTAATGCTAAAGTTGGACAAAATCATTCCATTTAAAAAGTTTTATTGGAGCAAAAACTATATATGAGAATTTAATCATTTTTAGATCATTTTATATGTTATAAGTTCCCGGTGTGCAGATTGTATTTATTTTTCTTATTTGACTGATTTTTTTAAGGTTTTATTTCATTTTTAAATTCAAATTTTCAGCATTTCGAGAGATATTTTTTACAAATTTTAGAAAATGTTATTAATTTAAACTGTTGCCAGTTGTATAATCAGCGCAAACAATAATGTTTACTTCAAATTAAAAATTTATTTACACGTGACTATTACAAACAGAAAAAAAAACTTTAAAATTAGAATTAAAAGATTACATGTTAAAAGCAGGAAAATTATGTCATAAGAACCATAGGCACAGATGTCATACACGCCCCATATTGACGCAATTTTTTTCCGACGCCAATTTGGCGAAAACATCAATAGTATAAACAACAACAACATCCGGGTTACCATATCAAGCAAAATAACGAACTTTAGCACCAGTTAAGTACCCGTTGCGTATATGAAATTGGCGTCAGAAAAAAATTGCGTCAATATGTATATGACATCTGTGCCGAACCATAGTTACACTTGAATTTTAAAACAGAAACAAAATCTTAAAATAAAAAAAATCATTATTATGCGTTAAAACTTGTAATTTGAGGAAATTATGTCATATTTAAAATGGCAAAAAATATAGCAAAACTATTTAAATTGAAAAATATATTTGTGCAAGATATTTTGAGATAATCTTTTCAACTATTATCGTGAATTCGAAGACAGCACAAATAATATTTCCTTCTAACAACAAAAGTATTTTCACGTGAATATTAATAAGAGAAATAAAACTTTGGTGTAAATTACGTCACATTTGAAACGATACATTTAAAATGAATTATTTAAAAGAACTATCTTATAGTGCTGTTAAAAAATACCAGAAGACAATGACACTGTTTACTTAATTCATTTTACATTAGCTTATTTTCAAATGTTTAACTAATTTTTTTTAATTAAATACGAAAACAGCCATTGTATCTCTTAACAGCAGCAGATTTGGCCTTAAAAATCCCCAATCGAAGGAAAACGAATGGAAACCTGTTTACAGAAAGATCGCTAATGTTTTTTTTTTGTTGTTGTTTTTTAACCATTTGGAAAAATGGTTATTGTTCTCGTCAGGATGGGAAATGAAAAGTATATCTGAAGGTTTTCATTGGTTTAATCCGCAATTTATTCATTTTCTGATTGGTCTATACAGTAAACTGTATTTCCCTTTAATTTCAACAACGATGGATACTTTCTGTTGCCACTATGACAAAAAAGTAATAAAAACTACAATAAAAATGATAATTCAGAAACAAATTGAGATACAGGTTTCAAACAAATTGCATTTAAAAGTACATTTTTTTCTCTATCCGACAGTGTAAAAAGTAATATTGTCGGATGTTTAGAAGTTTAAGAATGAAATTTCATTTAAAATTGGCCGTCAGATTTCTTGGAAATCTGACGATGGAAAAGCCTTTTCCCGAGCAGCCAATGAAATGCTTGGATATTTACGTAAGTTTCAGGTGTATAATACTAAAGTTTCATGAAATCTGACGGGTCGCAGGCAATATTTTTGGCTTGCAATTTTTACGTGTAATAACTAATAACACTATTAATGTTTAATTCATGGCGTACGTAATGTATGATGAACTCCGTGCGATTTTTTATGTCTTAAATTTTAGTCTTCAAAAAAATCGTTTTCCAAATGGTCGTTGTAATTTCATAAATTGCTTTTTTTAATTTTTTTTATTTTAATTCAATATTTTTAAAGCTGATCAAATTAGCGTGCTTTTTGGATTTTGGTATGCCTGAACGGGGGTTGGCGAGCATAGCTCGTAGGGGGCAGAGCCCCCTAGTGTTAATATATAAATTTGAAATTAAACATATTTTTTATTAGAATGTGTTTCATATTTAAAATTTTATGTCCAATGCTACTTGAAATTGTTTTTAAATCAAAGCTTAATATCCCGAAAATTCCTTATTTTAGTTATTTTTCTCTTCCCATGCAGTTCAAGATATCAAGGGTTGGCTGTATTATTTTATTAATGTTTATTGTAGCAATTTTTAACCAAGTAACTGGAGAGGGTGAAAAAGGAAAAGATAACAGGGGCTTGCAGCCTCGGATGCTACATTTAAATGTTAGTATGAAATTGTACAGATGTGTACTTTAAGCATTTAATTTAGGATTTTTAAAAAAATCACTTTTCATAGAAATAAATTTTTGCACAGAAAATATTTCTAGAAGATTGTGTTTTCTTCATAAAAAAATCTTCACACTGCAGTCTCGGAGATTGCACCTCCCCAGTTACAAGTTAAGTCATGAAAGTTAATTCTGTTTTAAACTGGTGTGTTCAAATAATGTATCTAACAAAACTCGTGTAAATTTTTGAAAGCATGCAAATTAAATGAAACAGTTTCTCTTAAATCGCAAGTTATTGTTTAAAAAAATTAGTTCAGGTATTTAGAAAAATTTGAAAAGCCATAGTTTTTATTAATTGTACACTATATCTTTTACTATAATGAAAATAGTTCTAACTATAAATTTATAAAATCTTTAATATTACTGATATGTATACTTTTTCTATGATACATACTCAGGAAACTTGCAAATTTAAATTGTGCTGTTTTCTTATTGATATACAATTTCCTGCACAATATGCATTGCTGGCGTCGTTTATCAGTGTCTCTGTTTTAAATTTTGTACCATGAAATTGATGTTTCATTCATGAAATAAAAGGGCTATTGTAAAATATATATATGTTATGAAAATAGGTAGCACAACGTGTTATTTTAGCAATTTTAATGGAAAAGGATTTTGTCTGTAACTGCATTAAAAATTAAGTTCATTATCATATGCTAACCATTAAAAAATTGATATTTCAGCATGTGTATTATATATATATATATTCTAAATAATCTTTCATCCTTTTTTTTAAACTCCAATATTTTGAATTTTAAAACAAGCTTTAACCAAAAGTTTTTGATTGAAAAGTTAATATATATGCATTGGTAATTTAATAAAGTTAATACATATGCATGGGTAACATTAAAGTAATTTTATTGAGATTATTACTCTTTCATTTCTATAAAATTTTATGTTAGATAACTTATTTATTTATTTTTTTATTTTTTAATGTGGTGCGTGGGGAGTAATTGGTTACATATTATAGCAAAAGTGCATAGTTAAAATTTTCTTTGATTTTAATAACTTTTAAATGCCATGTAAAAATTTAAATTTCATAACTTTTACAATAATAATAATAATAATCTGTTTTGTTGTAAATGGTTTTTAGTATGATGAAGAACATTTGAAACATTTTTGCAACTGAAACTATACCTCTAAAATTCACCTAACAGTTTAAGAATTAGCTATTGCCATTGGACAATCATAAGAAGTGATACCCTGTATATAATATTGTATATTGTTGATATGATGCCAAAATCATATGCGGATCACATTTAAATGTTTACTATGTATTTTTTATGATTAACAACCTGTTTTTATTAGGTCCTGCTAGACCTGCTGTTCCTGGTCAGGGAATGCCTATAATGGGCCCACCTACTATAGGTCCCATGCCTGGTCCTATGCCTGTAATGGGTCCGCCAGGACCTGTGCCTCATAATATGATGGTACCAGGTATGTATGAGGGAAGGAAGAGCTTAATGTTTTTATATTTTTTATGTTGAACTTATTTTCTTTTTGTTTTCTTTTAATAGTGAAAAAAATGCAGTAAATTTCTATGTATATTTTTAGTATTTATTTTGTTTTGTTTTAAAAACTAATTTACTTAGCATATACTTTCTGAACTACCATTCAGAATGCATAGATTAAATTAGTAACCCCCTTTAAACAGAAAAAAAAATGCTGTGTTTTGTGTAATTTTTTTCAATTAACATTACTGAATCTTTGTTCTGTTTTCTTTCTTTTTTTTCACTTCCTTTTCTGAATACTTTTAAAATAAAGCGGAAAAAAATAAAACTTTTTTAATTGAAAAATATCTGGAAATATTTTAGAAATCATAAAAGGAAGAATACGAAACCATTAAGTTGAAGAAAAATATGTAGGACAGATGTAAGTAAATAATAAATTATAACTCAAAAGCAGCTATCAAATTCAGCTACTTCTGCTTGATGCTTAATTGAAAAATTGCTTAGGTCACTTAAAAAATATTGTGCAGAGCAATATTTATTTAATTATGAGAGCTATTGAAACTCTTTTCCTTTTTGATTTCTTCTAAAATATATCTAATAACCCAAGCATTATATTAAAATTCTTGGCAATCTGCCAACTTACTCAATTTCTTAGTTAAAAAATAAATTAGGATTGTTAAAGCCACTTAAGATATTATCAGAGTTACTGAACTTAATTTATAAATATTTTTATCCATGTCCATATTATTTGAAATGTTGTGCTGCTGCTAGCTTATTACTTTTAAAGTATGAATGCTTGGATAGTTTTGATTGGTTCAATTAGTTTTATGAAATGCCATAGTAAACTATTTCGTCTTAATGCAACTTCTTTAATCTTTCATTAAAAAAAAAAAAAAAAAACAGAATCCTTATAACATTTCATAAGTAAATAATGGTTTTTGTACTCATTTTGTACATTAAAATTATAAATTAAGTAGGTGATATTATTTGTACTTCGTATTTACTTACTTTAATGCAACAACAGATTTTATAACAACGTTTTAAATTCTTCATAAAATAACTTTATTGTACTTAAAATATTCTAACAAAAAGTATTTCAGATTTATAAATTTAATTAAACGTTGTTTAATGAATTATAGCATGCAAATGTTACTACTAGATTTGAAATTTGTTAAAATTGTAGAATTAGGTTTAAAAGTTACACAAATATGTGCACTGTTTTATGATTTTCAGTTTGTGATAAATTATTTCATAAATTTAAATGAATTAATACAACTTGCAAGATTTTTCTGAGTGATAATAAAATGGAATAATGGAAGACTGTAGGCAACAAGTGGTCTTTTAAGTTTCTGTTTGTGACACTATGTTATTATATTGTTATTATTATTTTCCTTCAGTGGGCTAGGTGATATAGTACTGTATGTACATAATTGTGTTAAAATCATACCAATTTTAAAAAAGAAAAAAGTATTTGATAATATAAGTTCATTCCAATATTATAGTATTTGGAATTCTTGAAATGTATGGCTGGAGTATATAATTATATGATTATTGAATTACATTTTTTTATTACTTACACTTTTATGATATTTATAAATATGACTCTTATGCAGAATTATATTTTAAAAAGCAGCTTTTTTCAGTATTTAATATAACAACCTTTGTATTTTAATTTTTCTGGCCATCCAATCTACAAAGACTGTACTCAGCTGTTGTAGGCAGTGCTGTAGCCATAAAATAATCAGAAGGTATACAGAAGTTCTATAAAAAAAAATTCCGGAAGGTATATTGCATATACCACCGTATACTCTGCACTACATCCCTGGTTGTAGATTTGAGTTATTGTTTTATATTTTACTTGTGGGCCTTCATGTCTTAGTGAAAAGCACACTTTAAAGGCTGATAAAATTAATATTCATATTTGATTTTTAATTAATTTTTAAAAAGTCTAATTAAAAGTTCTAAATTTGAGCTTTGAGGGTCATACCTCAAGTCTAGACCTACCTTCATGTGCAAATTCATTTGTTCAAATTGCAGCTGTTTGTCCAACAGACAGACACAGACACTATTTTAATATGCATAAAGTTATATTCCTTTAATAAAATTATCAGTAAATGAAAGTTAAAATTCTAATGCTATATTCACCTTGAGTTAAATAATTAAAATACATATAAAAAGCACAAATAATTGTACCAAATTTCTTTCAGGTGTATACATATAATATAAAGATATTTAAAATACATTAGGAAAACCCAGTACGTTTTCAGCCATTACAAAGCTGTCATCAGTGGGGTTTAAATGTTATTTTTTTCTTTGTGCTTATTTGAGAATTGTCCAGAAGAAAACGTTGTAATTTAAAGGTTGTACGTGAGATGATAATAACAAAATTTAAATCCCATTGATGACAGCTTTGTAATGGCTGAAAACGTTCTGGGTTTTTTTTCTAATGTATTTTAAGAATCTTTATATTATATGTATGCACCTGAAAATAATTTTTGTGTAATTATTTGTACTATTTTATATGCATTTTAAAATTACCAGTGTTGGACATGCCTATTTTATGAAAATAATCCTATATTTCTTCAATTATTATTATTATTTTTTAAACAATCAGTACTAGGGCAGGATAGCACTTTAATTCTTTTTATGCATAAAATAAGTTTTCACATCCATAAAGAATATTTTCTCATTGTAAAATTGCACAGGAAATACAATGCCTTTTATTCTGGAATATCCTGCGATAAATTTATTTCTTTTCAAACTGTGCAGATGTCATAGAATTATTTGCACAACTTTAACAGTGAAAATTTCAGGTATATTTTTTTAAAACAGGGAGATAATTGAAAGGTTTTGTAGTTATGTGGTATAGCATAGGATCTATTATCCGGCATCCTGATATCCAGAATGTTAAATGATCCAAAATCGAAACTTAGTAAAAGCTTTCGCTTTCATTTAAAAAAAATTTCAGGGTTTTTTTTTTTCTTCATATCTAATTGTAGAGTTAACATGCTTTATAATTCAATATTTTGAATATTTTTAACTTTTTCTCATACATTTCAAGGTACTATAAAATCCCATTACTCTGCCTAAAAAACTAAATTTTATGTTTGATCTTATTTATTTGTAATTTTTATTATAGTTGAAAATTCTCTTAAGGGTCATTCCATGTCAAATCAACATGGGGTCTAGACCTCAACATCTCAGATTTCCATAATTTTTGGTTTATAGTTTGTATCCATGAAGTATATGAAAAATCTAATTTTTTTTTTTTTTTTCCCTTAGCGGATTTTTTTTTACGGAATTTTAAAAATTGCCAAAAGTACCAAATTTAACCAAACTCTCAATCACAAAATCCTTTACAATTCTTTAACAAATTGGGCTAGAGAGTTAAGTTATATCTCATTTGAAAGCTCTTTGTATGGGCATATGGTATGCAACACTAACAATTTTGTGTAAAATAAATTTTTTGACAAATTTTCAAAATTTTTTAATTTAAATTTTTTCAAAAAAATATATGTTAATCTTTGACTTTTTGGCTACACGTATGTCGAATTTCAAGATGGAGAAATGATGGGGGTTTTGAACTATTAATTTTTAAATATGAGTTATACATGAAAAATTTCAAGTATCAGGGGAAAATTAACAATTGTACAATTTCTTTCCATATATAATTCACACTTCTTTTTCATTAAAAATTTCAGAGTTTGATGCTAAGCAAATTTAGTTCTAAGGCATAAAAATTTTCTAAAGCATGATTCTCAAAATATAATTATATAATTTGCCCTTAAGGGGACTCTTCATTCACTTGAAAGCACCTGATCGGTAAAGTTAAACCTATGGGCAGGTTGTTTTTGAATTCTTCGTTTAAATTTGAATATTTTTAAATGATTTTTTTTACATAGGATAGTTAATGTCGATCTCTCATCTGTCTATTTTTTAATTTTTTGATTTTGGTTGAAGATTTTTTTTAATAAAGGTACTTTCACTTTCGGACCGGTTTCAAAAGTTGCAGTACCTTTATTTAAAAAATCTGCAACCGAAATCGAAAAATTAAAAAAATTCCCTATTAAAGATTGACCTCAGGTGTCCTATGAAAAAAAAATTGTTTAAAAATATTCAAATTTAAATGAAAAATTCGAAAACAGCCTGCCCATAAGTTTAGCATTACCAAGCATGTTTTCAAGTAAGTGAAGAGTGTTTTCACCTGGCACTTCTATCTTTTGGTAGTTTAATTCTACAGCATCACATATTTTCATGCCCTTTTGAATATTAAATCTTAAACTGCACCACCAAGTTGTTACATTCCTAAGTTTGTCTGATATTGAATGAATTGTTTCTGGATGGGTTACCTCATCTATATAGCTTTTCTATTTCCATTTTAACTCATTTAATTATGTCTTTTTCTTAAACTCACTTTTCTTTTGTTTTATTCTTAGTTTGGCACAGCATGTCCCTAAAGGGATTTTGTGCAATAAACTCAATACAACCAACCTTTATAGGGATTGCAGCATTTAACAGAAAATAATGCCCAGTCTTTCTTATCTTCTGACATCATTAATAGTAGTAATTCAAGACTTCTTTGTTAAAGCGTTTGATTAAAGTAAAATGAAGCTTGTTTATTAAATAGTTATCCTTCTATACGTAAAAAAAAAAAAAAAAAAAAAAAAAAAAATAATAATAATAATAACGATTTGGGAATGTGCCAAACAATTTTGAAATGAACCAATGAAAATCTGCATAGATACCTCAAAATGCATCTGATTAGTCAGAGCTTTCTGACTTTTCATAGCAGGAATTGTGCTTGGCGAAAACCATGAAAGTAGAGAGGATGGGTGGGGAAAGGGAAGAATCTTCTGCATTTCGATAGACTTATTTAAGGGGTAGGTGGCAAAAGAGATTTTTACGGAAAGAAGATAATTTACATTAACTAATGAGAAGGGGGGGAGGGGGCATTTCGATTGCCTTCTGCTATTTTTTATGAGGAAGGGTATATAGATTATTTAATTATTATTACTATAAAAAAAGATAGAAAATATTTATATATATATATAATTTTATATGTTGGTGGCGAAGTGAAAATTTCAGAGGAGAGGAGATTTATATGATAAGATTATTTACTGTAACTACAAATTATCGACTTCATTACAAAGATAAGAAAAAATATTCCAGTAATTTTAATAAAGTTGTTGCTTTTTAAATTTAACATATTTTTTCAATTTACAATATTTAAAATTTTCTATTAATTTATAATTTTATTTAATTATAAATTTATTTAATTTGTAATCATTGAAATAAATTATAAATTTTACCTTTTTTTAATGATTTTATATTTAATAACTCTTATAATTATGAAACTCAGTAAGCTCTGATTATGTGATCGGAGATAGGAAAAAAAATTGTCATGAGTTGGGGAGGAGCGTATTTTTACCAAGTGGAATCTAAAAATTGAATGCATAGGAAATAGGGGATCGCAAAGCGATCCAGAATGGAAACGCGAAACAATTACATATGGGGTTGGCTTCGCTATACCGAACGGAATAGCGAAGTGATTACAAAGGGGGTTGATGAGCATAGCGAGCAGGGGGGGGGGACTGAGCCCCTCCCCCCTCGTTAAAAGAAAATTAATGTAGAGCACACTTTTACAAAAACTGTTTAAATGCAGAATTTATATCACTGAGTGCACAAGTAAAAAAATTGCAGTGCAGTTGTAGTGCAAACTTAAACTAAAAAAGAAAAGAGCTCTCTGATTGGCTGGTCTGATTAAACTAAACTAAAATAAAAAGCCTCTCTACCTGAATGGCTACAGTCAACTGAAACCAAAACTAAAAACAAGAAAGTAAAATTGTAATTAAGTAAGACATCCAATATATTAGAATTTCAAGTAAATAAGAACTGAAAAATCTTATTAAAACATCGTTATTATTATTATTTTTAATTGTTTAACGTTGTTTTAAGAAGATATTTAAGTTTTATTGTTTCACACCAGTTTCAACTTATATTCTTTTAATTACTTATAAAAAGAGTAGAAATATAGAACTCCTTATTTCCAGGTAAGGTACCAGTTAACCCTGAAAAGTTTCAATAAACCATTCTTATTCAAAAATTAATAGCTCGAAATCCCATCATTTCTCCATCTTGAAATTTTGCATACTTGTAGCCAAAAAGTCAAAGATTAACATATATTTTTTTGAAAAAAATCAAAAATGATGTTTTTGAAAAATTTAAATTCAAAAATTTTGAAAATTTGTCAAAAACTTTATTTTATTCAAAATAGTTAGTGTTGCATATCATATTAAAGCCCATAAAAAGAGCTTTCAAATAAAATATAAATTAACTCTCTAGCCCAATTTGTTAAAGAATTATAGAGGATTTTGTGGTTGAGAATTTGGTTAAATTTGGTACTTTTGACCATTTTTAAAATCCGTAAAAAATAAACCGCTAAGAAAAAAAAAATTAAAAAATTAGATTTTTCATATACTCCATGGATACAAACTATAAACCAAAAATTATAGAAATCTGAGATGTCGAGGTCCAAAAATTGCCTTTTTCTCGTTGATTTGACATGGAATGACCCTTAACCTTTTTTTTTCTTTTATAATCAAACTTTTTCTTAATTGTGCTTTATAGAATTAATTCAACAAATTTGTAACATAGTATTTTTAATATTATTTATGCTAACTTGTATTTTATATTTGTGTAAATTTAAAAATATTTGTGGAAGTTTTCCAAATTATGGGAAAACCCTTTATCCAGAATACCCCAGGTCCCAAAGATTCCAGATAACATAGAAAGGGAAAATGTACAGTGGTGGAAAAAAAAAGTAAAAACCCCCTACTAATTCCTCAACCAATTATCGTAGAAGAAAGTTACTGGTACTGAACGATTGGAAATAAAGTCTACTTTTAAATGATGTATATAAAATTTGCTTAGGGGTCATCTACATATTAAAACGAACCATAACTTTGTTTTTTTCAATTGCAGTACACAATTCTGACAGCATAAATGAACTGTACACCCTTCAGTTAGTCTAAAAACAAATTTTTATGCAATTTGAACCGTAAGTTTCCAAGAAATTAATTATTTTAAAACGAGCGTATTTTAGGGGCTGTATCCAAATTGAAGTTCAGTACTCGATTGTTAACCGAGAGAGCTCCCTTCTTGATCAAGGCAGCTTAAGCAGTCAATTAAGCCGGTTAGATTACAGGATAGCATAAGAAATTCCAAAATATTTAGTCACTTCTATCATAGACGGCCCCTTAAACCTTCATTTTGCCATTTTTTAAGCATAATTTGAAAACTACTTAAAAGAAAAATGTGAAATTTTGGATTTAAATTAAGCAGGACTTAATAAATCTGAATCCATCAAAAAAATTGTAGGTTGCAATTTATAATTTTTTTTTTAATATTAATTTCATAATTCATATCAGAAAATTATAAAAATTGCAAATTCAACGTATTTATGTTTGGGTATATTAGTATGATTGCTACACAAAAAATTAGAACATTAGGATCATAATTTCAGAAGTTATAAATAAAAATATGAAAATGTAATTTAACATTAGAAGTACTAAATTTTGAATTGTTATAATTCAAAAACTTATCATTCAAATGACTTGAAATTTCGAGTCTAGGCATAGTATGAACCAAAGATTTGAAAAATCTCGTTAAAATTGGGTACTGCCATTGAAAAAAATAAAGTTTGGATTCGTTTTAATATGTAGAAGCCCCCTAAGCAAATTTTATATACGTCATTTAAAAGTAGACTTTATTTCCAATCGTTCGGTACCAGTAATTTTCGTCTACGATAATTTGTTAAGGAGTTAGTAGGAGGTGTTTTCTTTTTTTTTTTTTCCACGACTGTACCTGCCATTCTTTCCATTATTATTATTTTTTTCAAGTCAAATAAGCATATTTTGAACCAGAAATTTTATTTAATAAATGAAAGCAAACAAATACCACATAGAAAAAAGACATTATTTAATAAAATTTTCTGAGTTCATAAATAATTTTTAAAAATCCCTGCCAGCTTGGCCTACAGGCACAGGTCGATTTCAAAGTTAAGTATTAATTTTACCAACAAAAACTAAATCAAAATTAGAGATACACCCAGTTTAACAATTTTATCTGGCTGCTTTTGAAGGGTTTTTAATTTCATTTTTCTGTAAGAGCTGGTGTTATCAGAATCATTTTAATACAAAAAAAAATTTCTTCAACCCTTATCTTTTTTTTTTCTTTGCTGTAAGAGTGTTGGTTCTATAAAAAACTTGTCAATATAAAAGTTTTGGATAATATTAAGATTTATAATAAATTTAAGTGGATTTGATATCTTGCGAATTGACAAAGTTATCAATTTTTTTTTCTTCTTCATTACCTTTCTATTCTGTATGCAGTCAGGTAATAAGTTGAAGGAATGGTCAGCTTGCTTTAAGTTATGATTATTATTATTATTATAGTTATGATTAAGTTATTATTGCAAAATAACCATGATTTGACTTTTTTCAAACAATTTCTCTTATTTATATTTTGACTTCCCCCAATAAATTACAGTCAAACTTCCCTTTAACGAAGTTTTCTACTTAACGAAATTTTCTGCTAAACCTTGACTTTTAACATAATTAACATGTAAATTAATCTCCATATTACGAAAAATATATTCTATATAAATAACGAAGTTTATTCCACTTTTGTGTGTGTACAGCAATCAAACGGGGAGGTTGTTGTTGCAACATATGGTATGAATTTATTTCAGCGGATTGTATGAAAATGAAATTATTTATTTAATTATTTCCATTCAAAAGAAGAAATTTAAAAAGTCTTCAATACAAGAAGAAGGGGATTCCACTTTCACAAAAATATTACAGATGAATTGTTCAGATACTTAAAAAAGTGGGAAAATTTTTATGAAAAGTGTATTTTTTATAAGAAACTTGTAACAAAGAAATATTAAAGACATTTTAAAAGTTAAGGATTTGAAATACTGAGAAAGAGAGAAAAGTTACGCTACACATCAGTTTTTGTTTACCTCTCTTTATTATGTGATTTTTTAGACATTATTCTAATAAAATTTTTCTCATGTGTCTGAAAAAAAAAAAAAAAAAAAACTGCCTGAATTAAAATACATTTTCCCAACATTTCCATTTTATACGTATTTTTTATTTAATGCATATGTATTTTATTACACAAATTTCATGAATTTGAGTTGATTTCTATTTAATGAATTTTCTTCATAACGAAGTATTTAAGTGTAATGACAAGACTTCATTAAATGGAACTTTCACTGTAGTTTGATTTATTTTTCTAATTTCTAACTAACTGTTTTGTTCTTCTAGGTATGAGACCACCTGTTGGACACATAACTCCCATGATGCCTCTAAGACTGTAAAATTAAACTTTTAAAAAAATTCAACATTGATATCATTGATCTATTTATTTCATAGTTTTTAGTTTTGTTTCTGTTTTTGTGATATATTATTGTATGGGGATGATTGATGAGGAACAATCTTTTATCATTCTCTTTTTTTAATCAAAATTGTTAATGTTATCTTAGAAATAGCATACTTTTCTTGGAGATTATTATTATTATTTGTTTTTAAAATAAAAATATGTCAATAAAATTTGTTTAGTTCTTTCATTATTTGCCTATTCTTTCCTTAACATTTCATATTATATAAATCTCAAAAAATATAAGATAACGAATAAAAGACTATGCTTTATTACAGGAGTCATCAATCATGTGTCTGCATGCACACTTGCAGCCCATTGACCCTATTTCCTGCACTTGCAAACTTCTATAAATATATAGAAATACATATGTTGCACTCATAGATAATAAAATGCGTTTTTTTTTTTTTTTTTTTTTTTTTTTTTTAAGAAAGAAGTAAAAGGATTCTTGATTGGTACAGATTTTCTTAACAAAATATTGAATATTTTCACTTGTACCAAAAAACGCAGCATTCATTGGGATTGGTTTCCATTGATTATAAAAAGCTTTGCAACTTTAGTGAGTGACTTTTTCATAAATATAAATCTATATCCAGCTAATGTATGTATAGTATGCAAGATTTATATTTTATGGAATAAGCTCAAATAAATTAATGTGTGTGAGGGTAGGAGGTGCACCGACAAAGATGGTTATAAAACTCAAATTCACCCATGATATTATTAAGATTGCCGATTTCTGCCTTATTGTATTATGAAAATAACAAGCTAACTTGCCCGGGTATGTCAAAAACAGGATTTCTTTCGCTAATGTGGGAAAATGGTGGGAAATCGCTAAAATACATTATAACTCACATACAAAATTCTTGAAAAATTCGAAAATTGCTATACAAAATCCGAATAAACTTTATTGAAATGAGAGCAGAAATTACTTTAGTATTACAGGTCAAATATGGAATGTCAAAAAATTGCAGCAGACCGCGAAGAAATGTAAAAATCGAATTAAAAATCACAAAAAGTTCAACAATCATGAAAGTCAAAATTTACTATAATTGGATAAAAGTTTCAAATCTAATTCCTTTGACCTGCGGGCTCTCGTAAAATTTATGTTTGGGGAAGCATGCTAAGCATTGTATCGTGTTACTTTTATTCATAATTTAACTTACTTGGATTCCCTTAAATATAATTAATATAATCCCTTAAGTTAATATTAGTTTTTGTTGCATTAAACTATCTCAATTAGTTGATTTTCTGTAAGCAAGTAATCCCTATTGATTTACAATGGAAGTCAGTGGGAATTTGGCGAAATATTAGAGGTATCACCAAATTGGCGTCACTTTTGGTGACTAATTTTTGTCACCAAATTTGGTGATATATTGCCAAGTTGGCTACAAACTTGGCTGCATTTGGTTGCAGAACTGTGTCCCCACCTACGGTAACTCCTTATAGATATGGAGATACATTAAATGCTGTTGAATAATTGCATAAAAAATTCGCTAAAAATTCAAAAATCGCTGTATGAATTCTGAATAAACTTTTTTGAAAAGAGAACAAAATTTACTATATTGGGTTAAAAGAAAGAAACCATATTCTTTTCACTAATGTGGAAAAATCGCCTCAAAACTTTTAAAGTGCTAAAAATCGCATAAAAAAATTAAATGAAAAAAAAATCTAATAAAAAAATCTAAAATCGGGTGCAAAATTTTATATATATAGGACGTACCTTTTCCCCAAATTTTGTAGCTCTATATGCAGCGGTCTCTTCAGAACACTGTCGACACACTCACACACAAACTTCTTTCCTTATAATAGATACTATTTCAGTTTTATATAAATGTAAAGCTCTAAAAATGGTGTTTATTATTAAAATCTAAAATAGTTCATTTTTATTAATAAGGTAAGGACATTTTATTGAAAAAATATATAAATTTATTCCCTACCCAGCCTTTGCCCCCTTCTGTGGTGGCCCAGTAGCAGAAACAGTGCAGCACGGCAGCGTGCGCTGCAGATTATTTTAAATTTTCAGATTAATCCAACAACTTAAAAAAAAAAAAAAAAAAAAAAAAAAAAATGCTGGACCTAAAAAATAGCTGAAATTTGCTTTAAGTCTCTAGATTTATGGTATTTGTTGTATCCTTATATTATATTTTCTTTATAAATGGAAATCTTGCTTACTTTAAGTGTTTCTGTTATTTCTTATGATAGTAGGCTTATTGGGTCACAGATAAATTTTAGTTTGCTGCAGACTGACGCTGAAAATTCTGCTTCTGGGTGTGGTGGTAGAGTGACACATAGCGTAATCTTGTGGTCTTCTGGATAATTATACTTATGACACTTTTCCTATAGCAAAATGCACAAGTCACACTATTATTGGAATAATGCACAAAATACATTTTTTAGAGCTGTGTCACTTTTTTCTGCAGGTGAGTGATATGTTTTATCATTACTAAAGTAGGAAGAAAGTTTGCACAGCTCCTTTCTACTTTTGTGGCAATTTCATATATGTTTTACCCAGTGTGTTTTTTCTGAGGATACACATATCCTTAAATATTTTGTAATTCTAAACAGAGAAAATGAAAATTATAAAGTTTTGGAATATCTGCTAGATAAACTTTAATACCACTGTACTTTTTCTCTTCTTGGTGCTCTATTAAAATTCTTGGTGAAATATGAACTTAAGAAAATGAGATTTGCAACCAAATATAACTGTAAGCAGTCGTGAAAGCAAAGCAGATAAAATTTACAAGATGCTTATTTACCTTAAGAGGCTTCCTCAATCAGGCAAAAACACCGGTTCACTAATGTTAATCCAATGAGAGAAATTTTTTAAGATATCTATCTCGCTCACATTTTAATATTTTGAAATTAACCTTTTTTGCATTGGATAGCTGAGATCAATTTTTACACCGTTCGTGTATTTTTAATTAGGACTTTCACTTTCAGAACTGGTTTCGAAAGTGAAAGCATCTTCATTAAAAGAAAATCAAAAAAGTAAAAAAACAGCCTTTGTACAGATACCTCAGCTATACATAGCAAAAAATAAATAAAAAATTTTGAAATTTAAAACAAAAAAAAATCTTTATAATAACCTCAACACAAAAAAAAGCAGTTGTTAATATTTCAAATGTACGACCCCCCCCCCCCCCCCCCACACACACACACACACACTTCTAGTTTTTCATAGTTGAATTAGAAAAATAAAAAAAGCGTAACAAAGTCACATTTTTATTAGAGAAAATTAACATTTATATAAATACATCTTTATGATTCATAATTAAAGATTTAATATCTTACAATTTCATTTATAAAAATAATATGACTGCTTGGTGGTGGTTTATTTCAACCACACAGGCCCTTTCCTTCTAACATATTTTTTGTGCAGTAGAGAGGTAACTGCGTAGCTTTGAGCAAAAAGTCTGTTATTCCTCTACATCCATCACAACATGCTTCTAGTGGACAGAATAGTACATACCATCCTGCAAAAAAGAAGCCAACTGGATAGCCAATGAAGATCAAAATCAATAGCCAAACAATGGAAAAAAGGCACTTGCACATTTTTATCTATAAGAAAAAATATAATTTTTTGTTGGAGTAAGAAAAAAGACATTTAAGCTATTCCACTTTAACACATTTTTTTAAATAAAGAGAAAATGATTGTTTCAATTAAATTAATATACAAAAAGATAGTTTTTCATTTGTTAAATAAATGATTTTAAAGTAGTTTCTTTTTAATTTTATATATTTAAGGAAAAGTAATGCCATATTTGATACTTACCAAAAATGTTTTTATGACAAAAAAAATGGCAGTTTACTAATTTATTTTCAATAACCATACACTTGTGTTACTAAGAAAGCAATGAATTAAAATCTAAGAAATAAAATAAAATCTTCCAGAAATATGCCCATTCAAATGAACGCTTTTGTGATTTTTTTCATATATGTTCTCTATGTTAATAATTAGCTGTAAAATTTCAGGAAATTCTCAAATATTTAAACCAATAGTTTGTTAGACTGACAACATCATATAAATTGTAAGTTATTGATTTTTTATAAATACAGTAGCCTCCCGCTTAACCGGCCTAAGTGGGACTGAGGGTTAGCCGGTTAAGAAAAAAACCCGGTTAAAGCGGAGAACTAAAAAAATTAAATAGGTATCTGCATAATTTAATTAATCAAGCCCATATGATGCATTTAGTTTTTCAGTTTGTGTAGTTTTTAAAAAGTACATATTTTCTACATTTTGTGAAATGAATACTGTTATAATTAATTGAATTGAAAGAAAAATTATCTGTGATAACAAATAATGAAAAATATTTAACACAAATTAAATTGTTGAAAATCGTACCACATACCTTTATATGATGTTGAAATTGTTCTAAATAATGTATATTTAAGTTAATCAACCATAAATAAATCAGTGACATTCTAATGTTGAAGGCAAGACGGCAGATATTTTGCAGCATAATCTCTCCATTTCTTTAACATCATAAGTTCAACCAAGGAAGCTGTTAGCCGCTGCTCAACATACCGTAGCGCCAACTTTAATGCTTTTATCCCTTCCGTATGTGGAATTTTACCAGTGTCAACTTCAACTGAATCATCATCAGGATCGTCTTCGTATTGAACAACATCAGTTACAGTCCTAATTATATCCTCCTCAAATAATGTTTCATACTTGAGATCTTTATTAGACTCAAACAAATCTTATACATCTTCTACATTGATCTGTTTGCATCCCTCAAGCTTTTTAAATATTTGTACAAAATAGTTTGCAGTTAGATCAGACATTATACAGTTCCAGAGAGGGGGATTGCACTTTTACCAATTAAAAGCACAAAATCTGAAATCTTCCGGGGGGGGGGGGGGGGGGACATCTCGTTTCTCATTGTTCCCGGGGGGCACACTGGTGAAGGTCTATGCATATCCATTTAGAACCGATGTTCTCCTTTCTGAATTTTGCCTCGTGCCCCTCGAGATTGCACTTCAACTCGAAAGCGTAAGCTGAGTTCCCAAAGTCGTCATTCCTGAATTTTGCCTGATGTTGGGAAAAATGTTGGCCGGTTAAAGTGGAGTTCCGGTTAAAGCGGAGTTCCGGTTAAGAGGGAGGCTACTGTATAACCATAATGTTTTAAAATAGGGTATTTTTTCATAAACCCTTCATGAAAATCGTGTTTTAGGGAATGAATTTAAAGTGTTTTCTTCTAAAAATCCATTAGAAATATTCACCCCAAGCTTCTAACTATCACCAGATTTCTACGTTTCTAATGTCAATGTTAAAATGCATTTTCTTGTATTACTTAAATACACGCTTCCAGTTTGACAGATGAAACAAAATCACCGATAATTACACTTCAAATGATCATTTGAAGAAAACAAAAACTGTGTTGGATAGCTGATTGCACAGTCTTTCAAATAAAACAAGATAAAAATTGTGTGATATTTGACGAAAATTGACTTTTAAACATAGTAGCATACCTTCAATTGTTTTTCTAAAAAGTTATGTTTACGACAAGAATGTCTTAAATTTTTATAAATAGATACTATTGCAATTCATTAGATTAATTAGAAAATAGAAATGATCGGAATTTACCGTAAGTAGATTGGAATAAAAAGCTAGTTGGCATGGCACATCAATGTGACGTCAAAGGGTGAACAATGCAGGGTTTTTCCATTCAATTTTGCTTTTGAGTTAAAAAAAAAAAAATAAATAGGTATAAAATTTTCTAAACAAGTTTTTTTATTTATTATCCATCCTTCTAGGATTAAGAAAAAAATAAACTGGTATTTTGATGTCTGATAGTTGCTGTATTGGAATTACTGAACATAAAATAATGTTCAGTATACAATGTCATTTTCAATATCATGGTGAATTCAATAACCCTGATCATTTATCAGATTCTGTGATAAATAATCATTTATCAAATAATTCAGTGGTCATTTATCAAAATCTGCATAACTCTGTTGCAAATGCCATCACAGCATACAAATATGTGACAAACATTTTCCTGTTTTTGACTTTGGTAGGTATCTACAATGTGATGGTTTTTACAGTCTTAAAAAAAACTTTCTATTTATATAATTTTTTTTTATTTTATTCAAAAATGCGTAATTTTTAAAACATTTATACAAACTAAAAAGTATATTATAATTTTTAATAACATATTAAAGCGTATGTTCTCATTTAGTCAGTTAATATTTTAATTTCTTTCCCAAAGGTGTTATTTCATGTTGCTATCACATGTTGTTGAAATGTGAATATGAATAACTACATAATTTTCAACAGAAATATTTGTGTATTACCATTGTATTGTAGAAAATGACCTTATGAACTGATAAAGGCTACAACAAAATAATAAGTAAACTTTCAATTAGCAAAAATTTATCCATTGATACTTTGACATATTTTTTATTATTTTGTAAAGTTAAAGTTCTACTTTTTGTATTTTTAATCGCCTTAAACAAAAACGTGTACTTACAGAATTTTTTGTACAAGAATCAAAATCTCAACCCACAACAAAAAATTAAAGTCAACCCAATCTGCATGAAGAGAGAGGAGGGGAGGAGCAGACTTACATTATCTGATGGTACTCTATTTCAAAATTAATTTATAATTCATGTATATTTATAAAAATGATTTCATTTAAATAAAAGTTAAATTTCCTTTTTAAGTTTAAACTGGGCATAAAGTTATGCTTAAACACTAAACATTTGACAACCTACCTTATATCAGCTTATAAACCCCATTTTGTAAAATCCATGGTTTAGAAAAAATAAACAAATAATTTTGGTGGAGGAAACAATACTTACTGATATTTTTCTTGAAATTCTTTTAGTTGCAATGCACAGAAAAGATTAGAAACATCCATCAATCATTGCCAAGACAAACTTTTTTTCATACTTTTGAAAACTGCTAATGTTCCTTACAAAAATTGCTTTTTTGTGTGTATGTGTGTGCAAAAGATATTTACATAAAATAGTTTGTGAATTATATTTACAATATTTGTACTTTGAAAATCTTGTTCATGCATATACCATTTGAGGGTCACTTTAACTTATCTCTTCAAATATGTTTCATAAGGAAAAATGGAAGGTTATTTTTGGGCCCGAAATTTCCAGGTACCAGGTCGCTAGGCCTGGGCCTTAAATCGATTTAACTCTTAAATCGATTTAAAGCTTACATCGGAAATCCGATTTAACGATTGGTCTTAAATCGATTTAATCGAAAATCGCGATGTAGCTAATGTCAAATCGCGATTTAGCTAATGTCAAATCGCAATTTAGCCAATGTCTTAAATCGCGATTTAGCCATTATCTTAAATCGCGATTTAGCCATTATCTTAAATCGCGATTTAGCCATTGGCTTTAAATCGATTTGAAACAAAATACTGATTCAGAGCTAACATCGGAAAACCGATTTATCTACTTTGATGTATCTACAACTTACATGCCAAGTTGGTGTTAAATCGATTTAGGAGGATCCGATTTAAGCAAACATCGCAAGCCTCAATGCTTTCCGATTTAAGACAAACAAGGCAAGCTGGTGTTAAATCGATTTAGGACGATCCGATTTAAGCAAACATCGCAAGCCTCCATGCTTTCCGATTTAAGGAAAACAAGGCAAGCTGGTGTTAAATCAATTTAGCAAGATCCAATTTAAGAAAACGATGATTTAAGTAAGAATTGATATTTATTTATTTTGTAAACAAGATTCAGAGTTTACGAGATTGGAATGTGTATTTTTCAGAAATTAAGAACTTATATAGTGGAAAGTTGAAAGGAAAAAGTAATGTTTAAATCTTAAAATCCAAATTCATCGAAATTCAATTTATATGCTAATGCAATCTTTTGATGATAAATTAAGTTTTCACATATTTTAGTAATATTGCAATATGTATTTTTTATTTTCCAATATTCTGTAATTAATTAAAATGTTTTAAAGTAGAATCCTGCATTGTTTCAAAAGATTGTTTTCCTGAAATTCATTCAGCATTTATATGATTAAAAATAATAATAATAAAGTTTTATATTTAAAATCCAAACTCATCGACTTGCAGTTTATA
Organism: Maratus speciosus; assembly: GCA_963932465.1. Lineage (NCBI taxonomy): Eukaryota > Metazoa > Arthropoda > Arachnida > Araneae > Salticidae > Maratus > Maratus speciosus. Next base: position 429,288,748 of record OZ010797.1, on the reverse strand, counting down.
CTTTTATGCATTCTTATGATGAAAAATTCATTTTTTACATGTTTTAGTAATATTTTAACATTTATTTTTTATTTCCTATTATTTTGTAATTAATGAAATTATTTTAAAGGTATAGTCATGCATTTGTGTATCACTATTTGGCCGTGATCCACATGAAATATTTTTCTTTTACTAATATTTTTTTCCTGAAATTGATTGAGTATTTATGGTTGGAAAAAAAAGAATAAAGTTTCATATTTAAATCCAAATTCATCGAATTTCAGTTTCTATTTTTATGCATTCTTTTAATGAAACATTCATTTTTCACATGTTTGGGTAATATTTTAATACATATTCTTTATTTTTTATTATTCTGTAATTAATTAAAATATTTTAAAATAGTCATGCATCAGATTTGACATCCGATTACAATGCCAGTCACATGGATTGAGTATCTTGCTGAAATTGATTCACTATTTATATTTCATATGTTTAGGTATTATGGGAATATTTTAGTTTTAATTTATTATTATTTTGTAATTAATTAAAAACACTTTAATAAAGTTCTGTAATGAGTCAAGTAACTTTATTTTTACAGCAGAATGAGGGAGGGCTGGAGGAGGCATTCATTAGATTTTTCTGCAGATCTGCGATTTTTTGCTTTTTTGACATTTTGTTATCATTAAAAAGAGATATTTTAAGATTATATTTTATTACTAATCTTAAAGGATGGCAACAACCACGAAAAAAATCAGCAATTTCAGTGATGTGCTCCAAGGGTCACACTTTCAATCCTTCTCCATCCGCTATATAAATGTCAGTATTTATGTTAAACAAATCTTATTTTAATCTAAAGTTAAAAAGATATAAAATTGCACCTTATTTCTCATATCTCCCCCCCCCCCCCCTTTTTTTTTTACTACATTTCTCATCACGGTAAATGAATAGTTAAATTCATCATTGAAGTCTTTTAATATGCTTCTGTTTTACCTCAGTAACTTTTTAAATCTGTGTCTGTAAAAAAAAAAAAAGTGTATGTAGGCTGTTAGCAATGAAGTGCTATTTGAGTGGGCTAGGGGAAGCCCTCCCCCCCCCCCCTTAAGGAATTTAGATTGTAGCAGTCATAACAAATCAGACAAAAAAAAAATCATTTTCTTTTATATTACTTCTTATAGAATGAGTTTATAAAATGTATTACAATAGGTCACTAATTTTTAAAATGGAAAAAAAAAAAAACTAGTGTTTTGGGACATTCAAAGCTTTTTTATGTGTAAAATATACCTCTTTTCAAAATTATTTGACAAATTAAAAGCTAAGTATACTAAATAATACAGCAGGAGGGGGGGGGGGCACATAAAGATCGTATTTTGTTACTAAAAATTAAAAAATACGCTTCCATATTCTAAAATGTAAAATCGGTGTTAAATCGCGATTTAGCAATAAATCGCGATGTTGGATGGATGATAAATCGATTTAAGAAATTTCTACATCGCCCAGTCCTACAGGTCGCCATTGGCAACAAGACATTTAAGGGTGGCGACTAGAAGGTAGCATACATAGTCATTTTCGTAATTTCAAAGAAACAATCAATAATCATCACCCACCACATATTGCCTTTTTTTCTACTTTTCTGCAGAAGAGTTTTTACCATCCCTTGATCCTGTAATTTACTCTAAACTAAGAAACATTTTTTTGTGATATGTTCCAGTGACTTTCCATAACAGAAACATGTGTACATTAATTAATTTCTTTATTTGCAATATAATGCTGCTGTTATATATCAGCATATTTACAACTTTTGCCCTAAGACTTTAAATTTTGTGCCCTGGTTTAATGATACAGCAGACTTCTTTAAATCCGCAACCCTAAAATCTGCAAACGCCTAAAATCCGCATATCATTGCAGATGTAAACAACGAAACTTTCAGTTCAGATTTAGGGGCAAAATTACAGATTTTTTTAGTTTTCTATCCAGGGACCGATTTACAAATTTTGGAGGGGGATTGAGTAAAAAAAAAAAAAAAAAAGGAAAAATGTACTTACTAAAATAATTGACTTTAATAGTTACTTTAAAGTATCCATTAAAAAATTAAATATGATAATTATTAATTTACTTTTAAATAATTATTTCACAATTATGAAATTTAAATGAGTAGACGTTTTATAAAAAAAATTGTGTGGTGTTGATTATCTTTTCCTATACAAGTCTATATATCTGGAATGGTAAAGTATGCACCAACTAATAATAAATTTTCGACAACGCACCAAGCTACAATTATTTAAAATATTAGGGGGCTCTACTGCCTTCAAGCTACGCTCACCAACCCCCCAAATAATCTGATGAGAACAAGAACAAGAACAAAATTAAATAAAAATTAAAAATACAATGCATTTTTAAAGTGATAAAAGAAAATATTCACTACAATAAAGTAATTAAAAATGGATGTTTCAGACAAAATATACAACGTTATAAAAATACAATATGAACACAATAGAATGTAAGAATGAAATGTAAAATTCCATTAGATATTAAAACTACATCAGATTTTGCACAATAATTGAAAAACCTTCAGCAGCATTTGGGGGCCCCTGAAAATCAGGGGCCCTGGGCCCGTGCCTCGAATGCCCTGCCGTAAATCAGGCACTGTTTATATCATTCCATATGTATTTTAAATATGTAATTCTCGATAATATGACTGAACTTGGTGTTTTTCATGAAGGAAGCATACATTTATTTCTGAAAAAATCAAGATATTGCTGATATATCTGGTAATCACAATCTTTTTACCAAATATTAATCAAGCTGTTTTGGTTATTAAGACTGGCTAAACTTCCTTCCTTTATGATTTTGATGTGAATTAATTAATAGGGTACCTTTATGAGGAAAGTTTCATTGAATAATTAAAGGAAAATGTGACTTTTACTTTTAATATTTTTTTTAATTATCTTACTTTTTATCTTTTTAATTTACTTAATTATTTTAATATTTTACTATATTGCAAGCATTCATTATAATTTTGATTACATTATTACATTCAAATTACTGTTCAAAAATGTAAACAAAACAATGACCAGAAATCCGCAAAATTCTAAAATCCTCACAACCTCTGGTCCCAAAGCTGTGCGGATTTAAGGGAGTCTACTATAATAAATTACGATGTTAACAGCTGAATAGAACTTGGTATAAAAAGTCCTGATCAATCCTTCCTCCAAAAAAGGCTTTGCTACCTTATATTATGGCAGGCTCATAAATATAATTTGTACTAGCTTTAGGAATTTCTCTTGAAATCATTGCTTATGTCTGATACAAAGTCCTAGCTGTTTTTTATTTGTACATAGTGATGATAGATAGATTTAGATAGTCCCATGAATGATTCTAAATTTATAAAATTACAAATGGTTTATTATAACCCCTTAATCATCGCAGTTTTCATTTCACATGTAATTTGCCCATGACGATTAAGAGGTTTAAATTCGTGGTTAAAAAAAATGAATTGAAAACAATATAAAATTATTTATTTTTCCAATTCAAAACTAAAAATGGACATTTTTCTTTTCCAAATAAAAAACTAAATGGTCTTTGGTAGTAGATAGAGCGAAATTTCTTCCAGTATCTTGAAAGTTAACAAATCTGCGTTTATCTTGCAAAATCATCCACACAGTCCTCTGCCTTCCAACATATTCCTTGTGCAGTAAAGTGGAAATTGAGTTGCTTTCAACAAAAAGTCCGTGACACCTTTACATCCAGGACAACAAGCCTCCAGAGGACACAGAAGGACATACCAACCGCAGAAGAAATAACCAACAGGATAACCAATGAAAATCAAAATAAGTAACCAGACGACGGCAAAGAGACACTTGCACATTTTGATCTGAAAGGGTATGTATTACATATAAGAAATCGGATCATATGTAAATTTAAAATATTTGAGAAGCCGAAACACAAAAACACAACGCGTGACTAAAAATGTGGACATGGCCAGTAGCTGTAGTAAACAGACACAAAAACATTGAATTGAAGAATAGGTAAATACAAAAATAAATGTGCAAATCAGCAATGTTTGAAAAGCTGAAACACAATGCGTCTATAAACACGAGGACATGACCAGTAGCTATGGTAAACAGACACAAAAACATTGATTGGAAGAATAGGTAAATACAAAAATAAATGTGCAAGTCAGCAATGTTTGAAAAGCTGTCAGCAATATCTGAAAAGTTGAAACATAATGTGTGTGAATGAAAATGAGGACATGATCACTAGCTAGTATGTTAGAGCAAGGGTTGTCACCATTATTTTTTAAATCGGGTTGGTATTTCCTGAGATTGCGTAGAAACCACCATTTAGAATGTTTTTTAGAATGCTCTTTGTGCATTTTCACCTCTTTTAAATTTCGAATTGTTTAAAAACTGTTCTTAGAAATCCTTTATATCTAATAAGTAACTAATATTTCATATTTCTAGGCCGTTCAGTAACACAAAAATCGCATTTTTAGAACGTTTTTTGCTCCTGCAGCCCCTTTGGGGTAGTGGCATCGACATAAAACATAGCCTATGTTAGAGCAAGGGTTGTCACCTTCATTTTGGCACCATTATTTTTTAAATCGGTTTGGTATTTCCTGAGATTGTGAAGAAACCCCCATTTAGAGCGTTTTTTAGAACGCTTTTCGCGCATTTTCACCCCTTTTAAATTTCGAATTTTTTAAGAACTGTTCAAAGAAATCCTTTACATCTAATAAGTAACTAATATTTCATATTTCTAGGTCCTTCAGTAACGTAAAAACCGTAATTTAGAAAGTTTTTTGCTCCTGCACCCCCTTTGGGGCAGTGGCACCAACATAAAATATAGCCTATGTTCTAAGTTAGACTAACACCATCATTTTGATACCATTACTTTTGAAATTGGTTCGGTAGCTCCACAGGTTACCTCTAACAAACACACAAACAATTTTTACTACTTTATAATATTAGTATAGATTTACAATTATATTTATGAAAATACTTAAGTTCACGAAATCAACATTTTGGTAAAATAAATTCAGGGCTCCCAAATAGTCCGCGAACTGAAGACCAATAAATTTTAACAGAAAATTTTATGGTAGGTGTGCGCTAGAATTAACTTTCAAAGGCGATTCCGGGGCGGTTTGTAAGAAAAATCTAAAGAGAAAGTTTTTCTAAAATAATATTGGTATTCAGTTGGCGGACCATTTGGGAGCCCTGTAAATTTTATTTTTCCTTGTCAGTTTTCAGTTAAAAGAAATTTTGCTGTACTTTTGACCTATATAGTCAGTTATCTAGTTCTCGATTTAGTATAGAAGGCAAACAGTTAATGCCGCCTTCGAGATCATCCTTTGAGCCTATTGATGATAAATGAACATTAGTATTGGCGGGAATTTCGATTACGGAAGATTAAATATAAAAAAAATTGCTTTAAACCTACCAACATTTTTTTTTCGCAGTCGAGACTTAGTTGGATGGTTTTCTCCCAATCGAATAAAGCATATTTCATAAGTCGGAAATGTTTTCGATTGCTACCACCATTTTGATTAATGAGTTTGTTTTAACAGTAGAAAATGAGTCTTCTCGAATTAGTGACCTAGCTAGATCGATATTTTATGCTCGAATTTGTATAAGAACCAAGTTTCATGAAAATCTTTAGAGCCGCTTTCGATATATAGCAACATTTTCAGTGCTGAGTTAGTTTTAATCGATCAAAACAAATTTTCTCGAATTCAAGACCCATCTAGGTGTGTTTCTCGTGCTCGAATTAGTATAGGAAACACGTTTCGTGTAAATTGCATGTTCTATTTATAGCAAGCAGAAGTTTCACCTCTGATTTTGTTTTACCATGTAAAAACGAATTTTCTTGAATTCGGGACCTAGCTAGATCTTTTTCTCGTGCTCGATTTAGTATAGTACGCAAGTTTCGTGAAAATCGGTTCTGTCGTTTACGATATCATTCATAATCGGGTAAATTGCTTGCTCGTTTACTATATATGATATTCTAGTAATGCCACCTGCAAGTAACATTTATTTGGGGGGTCTGCTGCAGATATGCAACATGGTGATACAAAGTCTATAGGGCAAACTCTACTTCTAGGTCAAAATTTTCGATTTTTATTGTTTTGCATCCCTTAAGTGAGTAGGTCCCTCATAAAAACTCTATAAAAATTACAGATAGCGAAAATGTACTATATAAAATCCTATAGAATTATAGCCCTTTTTTTTTATAAGCTAGTTTAACTAAATATCTGTAGAAGATTAATAAAAATGCCTGTAGAAGTTCTATAAAAATATCTATAGAAATAATATATAGTTTCTATAAAAATATTCGAAAAAAAAGCTGCTAGGCCCCTAATCAAACTTGGGGCCCGACTGCTGCACTTGCTTCCAAGTGATCACCCTCCCAAGATCTGACCGCGGTCGATGCTGCTTCTCTTCGGCGATGGGACATCAATCTGTACTTTCAGCCTGAGCCGCCACCTATTCATTTTTATACACTTTTTATACTATTTAAACTTTGTTGCTTTTGTAATTGGAGTTCCCAAACATTAAACACATATCTAGACACATGGCAGTGTGTCAGCCAAGTTCGCCTGACATACTAGTGTGCTCTACTACTGAAAATCTATGTGACTTACGTACTTGTAATACGAAATAAGTAGTAAGGGCACCCTAATTACATAGAATCCAAAATTTTATAAATAACGCATAATTAGTTTCGAAGATAATGACATTTGAAAATGTCTGATAATCGATAATTTTATCACTAACTGACTCACTCATCAAAAAGATCTCATATATCTACTGCACCTACAAACTTCAAATTTGGTGCGAAGTCCGTTTACACTATAAAACTAAGGAATAATTTTAAAAAAAATTGTGAAAATCAATTAATTACCCACTTAGGGGTGTCCATTTTTACTTTAACATTACGTCTATTAGACGAAATTTTAATTTGCCAAAAAAAGCGCCAAACGGCTAATCGCCAAATCCGGGCAAAACATGCAGCAAGCATATTTATTTTGGTACTACTTAGTTATCCCGTCGACCAAAAATCTATCGCCAAACTATAAGATTAAATGCCAATAATGGTTGATCGTAAATATAACATTCACTTGACTTAAAGCAAGTTACACGTGTTAACGTCATCAAATGATTTTTATTTCGACGTTTTATTTGTATTTTTATTAATGTTATACTAATTTATTTGTTCTTTCGTTATTTAAAATAAAAATTATGTCAATTTGTATAATTTGGCGAGTGGTTTGGCGATTTATATAATTTGGTGAAATTGGTCGACGGGATAACTAAGTAGTACCTTATCATGATTTGCCATCTCGTAATCTGATAGGTCAAATCTTTCTGCGTCAAATGCTTTAGTTTACAGACACGAAAACATTGATTGGTAGAATAGGTAAATAAAAAAATAAATGTGCAAGTCGGCAATATTTGAAAAGCTCTCAGCAATATTTGAAAAGATGAAACACAAAAACAGGATGTGTGAACGGAGATAAAGACATGAACAGTAGCTGTAGCAAACATACACAAAAACATTGATTGGAAGAATAGGTAAATACAAAAATAAATGTGCAAGTCAGACACGATAAAGTGACAAATTTGCAAGAACAAAGTATTGAAAGCTTTTTTAATATAAAATTGAACAAGAAAAATCGTGCATACGGCAGAGATTGAGATGATTTCTAACACTATCTGATGTATTTGATTACAAAAATTTATGTTCGGAGTTCGGATATCAGAAAAATAATCTAAATAAACAGTTTAGAAAACATACAATTGAACGCCCAATTTCAGCAATTACTGTCCATAAATGATAATGTATTCAAGTTCTTTTGTGGAGCCCTTATATGACATAGAATCTTTATACATACCACATACTACATAAGAATTTTATTTAGTTGAAATACGCATAACATAACTGGAAATGCGTTTCAAGAAAATATCCATAGTTAGATGGAAATGTATTCATATCATTTTTGTGTAGCGATACATAAATTTATTTATAGTATTATATTGAATGATAATATGGTGCTGGAAAAAAAGGATAGGGACAAAATTTAAATTGCTACGATTAAAGTACATAAGTTATTCCATTTCTACAAAAGAAAATGCATTTAAAAATCTTTGTTATGTCAAACATTCAGCAAAAATTACGTAATTTTATTATTTTTTTTTAAATTAATTTTGTATAGGCAGAAATATGGGAAAAAATAGGGGCAGCGTAGAGTTCTGACAAAATAAAGCTAGTAATTAAAAAAATATACAAATATTTTTAATCAATTTTGTTATTCTAGATGTCAGTTTTTTAAATGTATTTTTAGAAAAAAATTTCCAGATTTTTTTTTTTTTTTTTTAATAGCCGAGTTTTGTTAGTCTTTATCGGGCATAATACTTGCATTTTGTGTTAATAACTGTCAGTAATATTCCGCACGGGTTTTCTACTGGATTTATGTGTCAGGATTCTGATGCATTTAGCAAAAAATTAAGTAATTTTATGTTTTTAATTAATTTTGTATAGAAAGAAAGCTGGAAAAAAAATAGGGACAGCATAGAGCTTTGGCAAAATAAAACTGGTAGTTAAAAAAATGTACAAATATTTTTAAACAATTTTATTATTCTAGATGTCAGTCTTTTAAAAGTATCTTTTGGAATTTTTTCCAGGTTTTTTCGATAGCTGAGTTTTGCTAGTCTTTATTGGCATAAAGCCTTACCTTTTGTGTAATCTCTCTCAGTAACATCCCCCACGAGTTTTCTACTGAATATATGTCAGGATTACGATTGCCAGTCCAGCAATGAGACCTCATTTGCTTTAAATCATGATTTTCAAGAAGAGAGTCGCAGCGTTTGTAATACTATCTATATGTTAATAACCTACAACAGGCATGTCAAACTCGTCTACCGCTGCGGGCCAAATTAAGCGTTGCATACAAAGACGCGGGCCACATCAAACAAAGTAGATAATGTTATTCGACTTGCACACAGCACGTACAAAACATAGCCATATTAAACAAATATTCAAGTAAAGTTCCAAAGTTATTATTATAATTTATAGTTTATTTTATCTTATTTTTCGAAAAAATACTTATCATTAATTTTTATCAACCAAATCTACAAAGTTTAATCGGATTTTCTAAATTGTATTACCTTAAAAAAATTATTTTACACAAGCTATATTAATCTAGCAAAGGTATAACTTTTAATCTTCCGGATTTTTTTCGAGGAAAAACTTAAAAAAAACATATTTTGGAAAAAAAAATTATTTAATAAATTGTGTCTTGTATTTATGCGCTACGTATTTCATTTCATTTATGAAACACATTTTCTAGTTCAAATTATGTTGCTTTTACCAGAAAAATTTTGCCACCGAACATAGTTAATATAGTTTAATTGCTCACTTTGCCTCATTGCTAACTTTTTCACTCAGTTGGAAAATTGCAACTCGTAACTGAGTTAAACAAAAGTAAAATGCCAAAGGATTGGCGGGCCACAAAGAAGTTGTCGGCGGGCCAGTTGTGGCCCGCGGGCTGCGTGTTTGACATGCCTGACCTACAAGATTCAATAAATAATTGAAACACAGAATATTACATATAATTTCTCTTTTGCATAAGATATTAGCCCGATATGAAGAAAAAAAAACCTGAAAGGAGATCTTACAACGGCGTATGGGTAATCCGCCTCTGCCGGAGTGGGGCATTATGCTGTTGAAAAAAAGTTATTCGGCTGTAACAAGAGACACTTCCTGCAATAAATTTTCAAAAAGAGTACTTTGATATCCCTCAGAAATCTGTTTTACTATTTTGAAATGCTACATTCAAAATTACTCCAGAACCAAGTCACTTTAAGCGCGGTTTGCTAAAATGCATATATGCTATTGTGGCAAGAAGCTGAGAGGCGTATTTTTTCCAAGAAAAAGTTAAATTTACATAGATTAAAAAAAAAAAGAAAGAAAAAAAGAAATGTTGATGTTGATTGCAAGTATACAAAATTTTCGTATTTTTACGGAATTTTTTCTCTGATTAATGGTTTTGTGAATGTGTCAGAAATTGGCGAATAAGTATTTAAGAATATACTTGATAGATAATAATACTGCTAAAAATCTAGTTCCTGTTAATTTGTCATTTTAGACAAGGTTTCGAGATTTTTGATATTTTTACTACTCTATTTTTACCCTCATTCTATACTTTTAAACAGAATTTCCGTAATTTGACAGTACAATTTCGAGATTTTTACGGATTTTTTTTATTTTGTAGTGTAACAGTAAAAACAAATCGCACACAGCTTTTGAGAAAGGGAAAGTTTAGCATTTTGTCAAATATATTCTGAAATCCATACTTTCGGCACGTTCACGAAATTTTTTCATCGGGAGGTGGGAGGGCATTTTCCGTAAAAATACAAACATTGTACTGGCAATCAAATGGGTTTTTTTCCCTCTTTTCTTTTTGTTTTGGTTACACGGAAATAGATACTGAACTGTTTTGTTATTACTGGCATGATGTTCGGCGTGAAAAAACAATATTCTCTAAACGGCAGCGCAGAGAAGGAAGTGTTTTTGAGAATACAACTCCAATAGCATTTTTAAATTAAACAAGAAAGGAAAAACATGCGTTAAGCATAGATTATGAAACACTTTCCAACACTTCCTGAATGCTTTAACAAAACTTCGTTATTTAGGGGAATAAGGTACATAATATAACTAAGTAAATATCTGAAAAACTGATTTCAGCAGTTACCGTTCATAGCGTTCATAGTATTCAATTCTTTTGAACAGCCCTGTATTTGATCTGTAAGTTGATATATATTATATAATGGGGAAATTTAGTTTAGCAAGAAAATGCATAACAGGTTGAAATTTCTCTTTCAGCAATTTATGCTAATAGATGGAAACATACTTGCACACTTTTGTACAACCCTGCCGTTATCCTAGTACCTTTATTACACGCCACTATTTAGGTAAAGTTTAATTCAAACTAAAACACTCTTATAACTACTGAAATCACATTTCCAGAAATTATCATTTATAGACGGCCATGTATCCAATTCTTTGCGTGATCCTGTATGTCATTTTATCTATGTTCTACAAACATTTCTTAATAAACTAAATGCAGTTCAGCGTAAAAATGCATAACTCATTTAAAAACCACTTTTAAGCAATTTGCACTCATATCCCGTAACCATTACGAATTTGTTTTGTGTAGCCCTGTATATGAATTATAGCATTTATACACACCATATACTATTCATAAATGTAGTGAAATATAAAAACGCATAACATAATTAAACATGCATTTCCAGCAGTCATCGCTACTGTACAGTACTTCGGATATAATATAGTATTTGGAATCTTTTGTGTGTCCCTGTAAATGCTATGCACTTCATATTATACATGAAATAAGTTATAGTAAACCTCAGCGACGTATATCAATTTCATTATACATGAAATAATTTAACAAAATTAAAATACGCCGCAAACAATTCCCTCTATCCCTATATCATTATGTAATGGAATTCTTTTGTATGGCCCTGTAAATGAATAATAACTATTTTTTTCACAGATATTCTACAGAATTCATATTCTAGTGTACTTTATAAATGCATATTAGTTTATTTGAAAGCATTTAACATCATTAAAAATCATTTTAAACTTTTCCCCATAGGCCGTAATGTAATGGAAAACATTTTACTGACCCTGTAAATGAACTAAACATGCTACCAACTTCATCAATAACATTAAAAAATTTCAGGGCAATCCGAGTATATTTACGGGAGTTAGAGTGCGGATAGACGGCCAGACAGACAAACCGAAGTCAAACACTTTTCAACTTTGTTAGAAAGTGTTAAAAAAAGATATATCAAAATATTTTTGTTGAAATTTCATCACTAGAAGATCGTCTTATTAGTCAGAACACATTTTTTCCAACAGAATAATGCTACAATCCATATATCAGCAGCATCAAAATCATGTTTTAAAGCAAATGAAGTCTCATTGTTGGATTGACTATCACATAACACTGAAATAAATAAAATAGAAAACCTGTAGGGAAATATTAATCTTAATAAGAGATATTTACACAAAAAGGCAAATGTCGTACCAGTAAAGATTAACTTAAAACCAGCTATCAAAATATCGTGGAAAAGAATTCCCAAAGATACACTAAAATGGCATTTCTATGGCATCTAGAATGATAAAACAAATTAAAAATGTTGATAATTTTTTTTAACTGCTAGCTTTATTTTTACAGAATTCTACTCTGTCCGAATCCGAATCTCCCCCCCCCCCCCCACCCCCATCCTTCTTGTACAAAAGAATGAAAAATATCTAAAAATAAAACTACGTAATTTTTTGTCAAATATTTTACATAAAGATTTTTAAGTGTACTTCCGTTTGTAGAAATAGAATAACTTACACGAAATACCAATGTACAGTCGTGGAAAAAAAAAGTAAACACCCCCTACTAACTCCTCAACAAATTATCGTAGACACAAGTTACTGGCACCGAACGATTGGAAATAAAGTCTACTTTTAAATGACGTATATAAAATTTGCTTAGGGGGGCATCTACATATTAAAACGAATCCAAACTTCATTTTTCTTCAATGGCAATACCCAATTTTAACGCGACATTTCAAATCTTTGGTTCAAACTATGCCTAGACACCAAATATCAAGTCATTTGTATGATAAGTTTTTGAATTATAAACATTCAAAATTTAGTGCTTCTAATGTTAAATTACATTTTCATATTTTCATTTATAACTTCTGAAATTATGATCCTAATGTTCTAATTTTTTGTGTCGCAATAATACTAATATACCCAAACATAAATACTTTGAATTTGCAATTTTTATAACTTTCTGATATGAATTAGGAATTATGAAATTAATATTAAAAAAAATTATGAATTGCAACCTACGATTTTTTTTTTTTTTTTTTTGATAGATTCAGATTTATTAATAAGTCCTGCTTTATGGAAATCCAAAATTTCACATTTTTCTTCCAAGTAGTTTTCAAATTATGCTTAAAAAACGGCAAAATGATGGTTTAAGGCGGCGTTTATGATAGAAGTGACTAGATATTTTGAAATTTCTTATGCTATCCTGTAATCTATAACAGGGTTAATTGACTGCTTAAGGTGCTTTTATCAAGAAGAGAGCTCTCTCGGTTAACAATCGAGTACCGAACTTCAATTTGGATACAGCCCTTAAAATACGCTCGTTTTAAAATAATTAATTTCTCGGAAACTTATGGTACGAATTGCATAAAAATTTGTTTTTAGACTAACTGAAGGGGTCATTTATGCTGTCAGAATTGTGTACTGCTATTGAAAAAAAACAAAGTTATGGTTCGTTTTAATATGTAGACGGCCCCCTAAGCAAATTTTATATACATCATTTAAAAGTAGTCTTTATTTCCAATCGTTCGGTACCAGTAACTTTCTTCTACGATAATTGGTTGAGGAGTTAGTAGGAGGTGTTTACTTTTTTTTTTTTTTTTTCCACGACTACTTTAAATATAGCAATTTAAATTTTGTCCCTATCACTTTTTCCAGCACTGTAGTATTATAGGGAAATTTAGTTCAGAGGAAAAACGCGTAATATAATTAATTATAAATGCATGTTCAGTAATTCCTGTCCATAGAAATTTATTCTTAAGGTTCCTGTCTCGTCAGGCGAAGACATTCGCGAGGTAATGCTAAACCTATGGGGAGGTTATTTGCTAATATCTCGTTTGTATTTTGACATTTTTAATTATTTTTCTTGCATTAGGTAGCTGACATCGATTTCTACATCGCTCCTTTCTTACTTTTTCGATTTTGGTTGGAGATATTTTTGATAACACTTTCATTTTTGGAACCGGTTTCGAAAGTGAAACAAATTTTATAAAAAATATCCGTAACCAAAATCGAAAAAGTAAAAAAGAGGCGATGTAGAGATCGACCTCAGCTATCCAATGCCAAAAAAAAAAAAAAAAAAAAAAAAAAAAAATTAAAGATTAAAATGCACACGAGGTATTAGCAAATTCCCAAGTTTAGCATTAGCTCGTGAATGTGTTTGCCTGTGTCCCTGCCTGTGAATATACTCACGAGCTAATGCTAATCCTATGGGGAGGGTTTTTCTAATATCTCGTTTGCATTTCGACATTTTTAAATAATTTTTTTGCATTGCTTAGTCAAGATCCGTCTCTGCATCGCACCTTTTTTACTTTTTCGATTTTGGTTGCAGATATTTTTTTAGAATGACACTTATTTTCAGAACCGGTTTTGAAAGTGAAAATAACTTTATTAAAAATATCTGCGACCAAAATCGAAAAAGTAAAAAAGGTGCGATGTGGAGACGGACCTCGGCTATCCAATGCAAAAAATTATTTAAAAATGTCGAAATGCAAACGAGATATTAGAAAAATCCCTCCCCATAGGATTAGCATTAGCTCGTGAGTGTCTTCACAGGCAGGGAGAGGAACCTTAACTAGGGGCTCTGCCCCCTGCGAGCTATCCTCGCCAACTCCCGGTCATACTTTGCAGTCTCTAAAAACATGGTAAAGTCTATTTTAAAAATATATCTATTATCGAGTCTATTTTAAAAATATTACCTGGTTACAAATTATTGAATGATGTTATCACGAACTTACGCGACTACCTTCCGTAATCGGGTTGCCTAGCTTTTCCGTTTGATTCACCACTGTCGCAATAGCTGACGGCTGGTTTGGGGGGTTTGATAAGTAAGATCAATTTTGGTTGCCAACTGTTGGCAAAACTCTGAAATTCTTTTAAATATGAAAACAGAAGGGTGGGTCAAGTCCCCTATGTCAACGCTCCTGTCTCCCCTACTCTAATTTCACTATCATAAAACTCATTAAATTAGCTCTAAATTATTATAAATAGATATAAATCTTTATTTTAATGACATCAAATAATTATAAAACTAATAAATCTATTTTAATGACCCCAAAATCAATATAATATAAATTTATTTCCCGAAATCCCAAAGTTACGGTAAAAACTGGGTCTGTAATTCAGAAGCTTTTTTGGCAATCGGTCATTACTCATACGCTCTACGTGATTCTTCCATTTATTCTGATAATCTACTATTTTGTGGTTGATGTATATTTTTAAGTCTGAGCGTATGGAATCATTAGTAAATCTGTCCATTCTTGTGCATCCCTTTGCAGATCTTGAAAACTTCATTTTTGAAGCCTGTATTCCCGTTCTTTGGTATTAATAATCCATGTCTCCGAACCATACAGAAGTGCTGGCGTTGGCCTAACACATGCTGAAGAAGACGATGATGAAATCCCAAAGTTATTAAATTATTAATAAATCATCATTAAGATTCTAAAATCATTATAAAACCTAATAAATTGATATTAAATGACCTTCAATTCATTTTACTATTCGTAAATACTCATTAAGAACCAAGAATGTAATTAAATTAGATTTTCTGTCATGATCAATCAATCAATTTTGTAATGTATGTTTCATAATATAAACAATAAACAGACTTGTTTTTCATGCAATAAATTATCATTAGAATTAGATTATAAATAATAAATTCTATTATTTCTTCAAGAGCATTACGCCTTAACAAGTGGTATATACTCAATTTTAGGAGCCATTGTATACAGTACTTTTCAAGCCTCCTGTTTTAAAGCAAGGGCTCACGCGATGTTCGAATTCTTCTATGATGTGGGCAATTCCACAGAAAAGTCATTTTGGTTGAAAAATAAAATTTATAATATAGTTAATTTAAGGGTATGTTTGGAAAAATGTCTATTTTTATGTTCTACAAAAAAATCCTGATAAGAAGGCATTGTAAATTACTGTTCATAAACTAAGTTAAGTACGATTATTGTCTTTGTAAAGTGATAATGTTACGTCAGTTATACAATAAAAGTTACGTCAGTTACTTATGTAAATGCCATTTTTTTTCTTTTTGATTGTTCAAAAATTGAAAAGGTTATTATTATAATTTGTTATTACTTAGTCTTAAGAATACAAAATCACATGTTTTAACTAGACGATTATTATTTGCATATATTGGTGACAAGCTGAAAACCGTTCGTACCCTGTTTATGCGCGACTTCTCACGGGTTAATAAGAAATATTTTAAATTACAGAAATCTGTAGTTCCTTTTTTTAGTAAATTTTCAGATTAGAAAAAAAGTAAAAATTAAATTTAAAAAATCAAACAACCCGACTGCGTAAAAAGCGAACTAATTAATTATTTCTCATCAATGTGAAACTATTTCTTATATTACTTACCTATTTTTTTATTTGCTTGCATTGATGGCTTTTAAGTTGTGTTTAATTGTTATTTCCTATCTATAAACACTGTTTTGATGAGGCCTATAGATGTCTATGAAGGTTAGAGTTGCAGTAAAGCTAGAGATCCTACCTACACATCTTCCAGGTTGTGTAATATTTAAATGGAGCTTCTGACTGTAAAATAGTCAATAAAACACCGCCTTCATTTTGAAAGACCTATCCAATGATATGTCACTCAATAGGGTGCGTAAATTTTTTTTTTTTCGTCTCTACCACCATTTTGTATTTTACGGCCGCCATTTTGAATTTATAAAAACAAAACCTAGCCTATAACCATCGGACGGTTAAGACGAATCGACAGCGACCTCATTCACTAAAATCCGCCCAGCCGTTGGGATGTTTCGAGGGTATAAAGAAATCCACATACCTAGATATGCGTCAAACACATAACCCTTCTTGGCAGTCGGGTAATAATCGATCATCAAGTGTTACGTCAGTTACGATGGAATTGACCATATCATAAACTAGTTGGATGTGCCAATCCCAAAACTTTCTTCTATCTCATATATTTTAATATTTCAAACTGTTGTTACAGATGTCAATATTTCATTTTTATTACTTCAATACTATATCAATTTTGACTTTCATCTTAAATTTCTGCTTCAGTCAATTAATCGGAGTAAAAACGAGTTAAACTCGATCATGATATTTATTAAAATCACGAATAGTCGGCTTATCAGAATTCAGGATGGGAAATTCCCGTCGATTCACTAGCCACTGGTGTGCAATAAAACTACGAAAAATTAAGAAGATTACACAAAAATCGCTATTAAAGCGCCCCCTTTCGGCAGAATTTTTCCACATTCAGTGAGGACCTTTTTGCTATGTCCAAAAACATTCTCAAAAAATTTGGTTCAATTCTATGCATGACTTCATGTACTTTTCGAAGGTATAATATTGAAAATGGCACAAAAATCACTATTACAGCGCCCCCTTCCGGCGGAATTTTTCCAAATTCAGGGAGGACCTTCTTGCTATGACCAAAAACATGCACAAAAAATTTGGTTCAATTCTATGCATACCTTCATACACTTCTCGATGGTGCAATATTTAAAATGGTACAAAAATCGACAGCGCCACCCCCCCCCCCCCCCCCAAAAAAAAAAAAAAAAAATCTTCGGATTTTTTCCCAAATTAAGGAAGGACCTGCTTGCCATAGCCAAGAACTTAAAAAAAAAAAATTGGTTCAATTCTATGCATAACTTCATACACTTTTTGATAGTGCAGTGGCGACAGACACACGGACGGACGGACATTTTCTATAAACATGTTTTTTGGGATCTCTGACCCCTAAAACGTGTAAATCCGTCGAAACCGGAAAAAATTTCGATGACAATACTTATAGAAGAAAGTAAAAATATTTCATAAAGCTACATCATGTCAACCCTAGCTCATGGCTACTACACTATGACTATATGGCCAAAGGTAACCGGTCACTTGCGATTTTAGACGTTTTGTTAAATATCTAGAAAAATACACGGGGAATTAACCTGAAACTGCAGGTGTGTAAACAGTATAGTATAGGTCATATATTTCCGGGAAGATTTTTTTCCTGAAACCTGATAGGGGACCGTCAACAAATTGAAAAAGAACGAATTTCTTTTGGATAACCTTGTAAAAACTAATGTAGCAAAAGCGTTCAAACACGAGATTATTAATAAGTGGCTTATTGTAATATACTGTGTTCATTTTTATGAGGATAGCATGTATATTCGTAGAGAAATTAAGGTTTTTATAAAAACAGCTCCAAATTTTGCCAAGTTTTTTTTATTATAACATGTAGAGTTCTTAATATAAAAAAAAAGTTATTTTCAGAAAATATGACAAACAATATTGTACAGAATACTTTGCAATCAGAATTAAAAAATAATAAAAATTGAATGAAAAATGAGCAGGTTTACTAAAAAATGTTTCACTGCGCATGTCCGAATGCACTCAAAATATAATGTGCTTAATGTATTAGCTAAGTATATAGAGAAACTTTTATGAAAGTCTCAAAATCATAGCTTGAAAATTCTGAAAATAATCGTCGATAATACGCTCGAAATCCGTTGTTCCCCAAAACAAGCAAAAATACCAGGGGTTGTATAAAAATATAGTTGTACGTGCAATATTGTGTACGCTACCTTGGCACTAATTGACAGATATTTGATACAACCCCTGATCTTTTTGTTTGTTTTTGGGAACAACGGATTTCGAGCTTATTCTATCGACGATTATTTTCAGAATTTTCAAGCTATGATTTTGAGACTTTCACAAAAATTGCTCTATATACTTAGCTAATACATTATGCACATTATATTTTGATTGCATTCACGCATGCGCAGTGAAACATTTTTTAGTAAACCTGCTCATTTTTCATCCAATTTTTATTATTTTTTTAAATTCTGATTGCAAAATATTGTGTACAATATTGTTTTTCAAATTTTCTGAGAATATATTCTTTTTTTATTAAGAACTCTGCAAATTATAAGCAAAAAACTTGGCGAAATTTGGGGCTGCTTTTCCAATGCAAAAAAAAAATAAAATAAAATAATAATAATAATAATTAAATATCGAAATGCAAAAGATATTTTAATCTAATTTAAAAATAACAAAATTTGTAAACATTGATTTTTAAAATCTCACTCCTCTGATGTAAATACATATATATGGTGCCGGAATTATCACGCAAAACCACATGCGAAAAGAAACCGCATTGGAAGGTCGAAGTCCCGTTCAAATAGTGTAAGATAAATACTAATTTACTCTTGGTTATTATACGGAATTCGACCATGTTTCTTTTCGCATCTGGTTTTGCGTGATCATTCCCGGAATCACATAGCGCCAACTTTTAAAAATATTGGGTGGACTTAAAAATTTTTGAATAAAATAACGCATGTTGTTTTACTTTCTGCTACCTTTACAAGAACAAAGTATTGGATTCATGAAAATTTTCGACTTCCGGTTTTCGAAGGTTTTTTACGTTTTAGAAGGTCCTGAACACGATTTGATGGTTTTTGGGAAATGTCCGACTGTGTCTGTCTGCCTCTATATGACAAAATTTTGAGGGCGCATTGTCTCAAGAACTAATGTACGGAATTTCACAAAACTTTAAATTCTGTTAGACCTTGATATAAATTGGTGCTGGTTAGTTTTTGGTGCAAATCGCTCAGCTGGTATGCTGCGTTTTCCATGATTACACAATAGCTTAATCTCAAAAACTAATGCACGGATTTTCATCAAACTTTAGATTCACTTAGACGTATTGACATAAGTTGTTGCTTATTAGATTTTGTTAATCGCCGAACAAGCGGCGCTGCTATGCTGCATTTTTCACGATTTTTGCTATAGCTGGATCTCAAAAATTAATGCACGGAATTTAATCTAACTTCATATTATGTTACACTTTCACATAAATAGATCCTCATTGTCATTAGGCTTGGGTATATATAAGACAACGCGACTGGTGTCTCTTTTATGCTCTTTGTGTTGAGAATTTTGATTGCAGACATCTAAGAGGGTGGGTGCCGACATTCAGTGATTTGTTTGAAAGATGCGAGGCTTGTATCTTCTTTTTAATTACACACATCAAGGAATCTATACCTTTTAAATCCTCATGATGGGCATAAATTGTCATTTAATTTTGATACTGTGATGGCGAATTTTCAAATACTATTAACATATATGAAGATATTAGAAAGTTTTGGGATTTTTACACCTTCGTATAGGGGAAAAAAAGTACTTTTAACTGCAATTTGTTTGAAAACTGTATCTCAATTTAGTTCTGAGACTTTTTTTTTTTTTTTTTTTTTTTTTTTTTTTTAGTTTTAAATTACATTTCTGTAACTGTGGCAGCGGAAGTACTCCATTTCTGTAGAAAGTAAAAGGAAAATAGTTTGAAAATAGAAAATAGTAGATTACTATATCTTTTCCTTGCCATTTTTTCACAACAACTGAAAAAAAAATTGTCACTAAAATACGTGCTATTTTGAAAAAATATAAATTACTGATTTCTGATAAATCATAGAGCGAATATAAACTATATTCAGTTTTAAGTATCCATCAAATAAATTTTGTAGAGTGGATCATTTTCACTCCAGCGGCTTTGAAATGCTTCACTTTTGAATATAACGCACTGATAAAACGCAAAGTCTTACAAAATTTTAGAGTGTATTTATAGAAGAGCAGTGACCATTACGTTAAAATAATATTTGTTTGAGAGTTAGACTAACCAATGTAAGACGCATTTTTTATTGTAACTAGTTTTGTAGGTTTATTATAAATTAATGAAACAGTGCCTTCTTAAACATTTTCTTTCATCGAAATTCGTCAAGTTCCACCACGTAATAATAATAATAATAATATTTTCCCCCTCATCGGGGGGGCAACACTAAATTGGGGAGGGGGGGTATTTTATAGCGACAGTAGGTTACTTAGGGTTACTTGAACCCAAACAACACGAAATGTTTTAAATCAGTCCTGGGCTCTACTGTGTTACTTATAACTAGTGCTGTTTACCTATTAGAAGTGTTTCCCTCATTCCTCAATTACTGCAGTTAATCAATCCTGTTGGAGTTTAAGTGGCCTATCAAGCCAAAAGCACCCCATTCTCGATAGCAGGAATTCGCTGTCTCATATTTAAACAATTAGAAAAAAATCTCTTGTGGCTATGCTGCTTTTGAAATGGAAATAGGTAAAATGCTCTTACCTGGGATTCATCAATATCGCGATGACGTATAACTTCATCGGTGTGGCGTGGTCAGGGATTTATCCAAAAGCTTCTTGAAGAAATTATTTTTATTTTATTTTGTGAAGCATTATTTATCCTTTGAAGTATCCTTTGAGAGCTTAATATGAATCCGCTAAATCCATGGGAAGATATAATGTAATATGAATTAGTATTGTGTGTTTTTACGATAAAGAAAGATTCAACTCTTAGCTTTAAATACTTATAATTAAACATATTACTGGAGTATAAGAAACTCCGTGTTAACAGAGAGGCTACATGATTAAGAGTGAGTATACATAAAGCTGCTAAAACACATATTCGCAGCGTAGAAAAAATATATAATAATTAAAGGTGTCTGGCAAAAGTCAAAATGTTCAGATGTTCCTTTTAGTTACATATTAGTGATGAAATCTTAGTTATTAGAACATATGCTTTAGAGAGTTACTCAAGTGGTCTGTAATAGCACTCATTATCAAATGCGGAAGTAAAGAAACAGTTCGTAAATTGGCTTGTTAAAATGATCTGTGTATGGTAACAAGTTCTTTCTTTTCTTTTTTTTAATCACTTTTAGGAGTTGCCGAAGAACATCTGGGGAATTAAATTTAACACCCCTCCTTAATCTCCTCAGATGGATAAGGTAACAAGTTCATAGTCTTGATGTTACACAAAAGTTGAGGTTTGGGTGTGGGCTTTGTCAAGCAGTCAGCAATCATGTATTGCGTGGGACAATATTTTAATTCGATAATTTTATCCTCCTTTAATTGTCTTATGGCGTGAAAGCGGATATCAATGTGTTTTGTCCGCTTCGAAAATTTTTCATTTTCTATCACCTTTATACTGCTTTGGTTGTCATGGTAAAGTAAAATAGGTTTTACTTGATACAAGTTAAGATCTTCTAGCAGTTTTAATAGCCATAAAATTTCTTGTCCTGCGGTTGCTGCAGCAACATATTCCGCTTCAGCGGAAGAATATGCAATGCTTGACTGTAATTTTGTAGTCCATTGAATGGGATTATCACACAGAAAAAAAATATTGCCGGTGGTTGATTTTCTATTTTTAGTGTCCCCAGCCCAATCAGCATCAGCATACGCGATGAGTATTGGTGGTTTATTTTTACTTATTGTTAGGCATAGGTTTTTTGTGCAATTGAGGTAAATAATAATTCTTTTTGCCGCTTTCCAATCCTTCTCGCGTGGCGTTGCACTTCTCCTACTAAGTATATTTACTGGTGCCATAATGTCGGGTCGAGTGACTGTGGCAATATACAAGAGCGAACCGATCGCTTGCCTAAACTTTGTATTGTTCGGAAGTAAATTGTCGCTATCTTCTAATTTATAGAAACCTACTTCCATCGGTGTACCAATAGGTCTTGCATCTGTTATTTTTAACTTTCTAACCAAATCTTCTATTTTTGACCTTTGGTTTAATTTGTAACCATCATTCGTTTTGATTATGTTGGTTCCTAGGTACTGACTTATTTCGCCTAAGTCTTTTACTCCGTACTCATTTTGCAATTGTTTTATTACATCTTTAATTATTTCACTTTTACTCGCGATTAAAATATCGTCAACGTAGACGATGATATAAGTGAAATTTTCCTTTTCTTTTCTAGTAAACAAACATGAGTCAGCAGTGCTTTGCACAAAATTCATGTTTTTTAATGATTCTGCGATCTTTTTGTGCCAGGCTCTAGCTGCCTGCTTTAAGCCGTAGATTGTTTTATTCAGTTTACACACTTTGTTTTCACAATTTTTTTCTATAAAACCCTCTGGTTGTTTCATGAAAATTTCTTCTTCTATTTCGCCGTGAAGAAATGCAGTGTCGATATCAATGTGTTGAACAGAAAGATTTTTATATGCCGCTGAGGCTAAAAATGTGCGGATTGTTGTGTGTGAAACTACGGGTGCGAAGGTTTCATCATAATCTTCGCCGTACTTCTGATTATATCCTTTCGCTACTAAACGGGCCTTGTATTTTTGTACATTTCCTAAATTATCTAACTTTCTCTTAAAAATCCACTTGCAACCAATAATTTTCTTATTTGGTGGTGGATCTACTAAGTCCCAAGTTTTATTTTTCTTTAATGAGTTGATTTCTTGTTGAGTGGCTTTGAGCCAATTTTCTTTTTCTACTGGGTTGTTCATGTTTGCTATGTCATAAAAATCGGATGGTTCGAATGTGTCATTTGTTTTTACGTGACATACGTATCTGTCGGGTGGTACTCCTCTATTTGACCTCTGAGACCTTCTCGGTTCTACGTCGGGTTGTTTGGACGCGGTTGGTTCTTCGTCCGAATTACTTAACTCTGTTTGAATGTAGTTGTTGTCATTGTCTGAGTTTTCTACCTCTTCGCTTTCTTTTAAGTTGTTTTCACTATTTTCTATAAATTTAACTGTTCTCGCTATTATTATTTTGTTTTCTTTTGTGAATATACAGTAACCTTTTGATTTGTTGTCATACCCCACAAGTATTCCTTCCTGCGCTCTATCATCTAATTTGTTTCGCTGATGTTTTTGTATATAGACATAAGCTTTACAGCCGAATGTACGCAGGTAGTGTAAGGTGGGTTTTCGGTTGAACCAAATTTCGAACGGTGTTTTGTTTGTTATTTTGGTTGGTAGCCTATTCTGCAGGTGATTGGCGGTATTTATGGCTTCTCCCCAGAATTTTTGAGGTAAGCCTGCTTCGGAGAGTAGACTCCTAGTCATATCTAATAATGACCTATTCTTTCTTTCCGCTACGCCGTTTTGGCTCGGACAAAATGGTACCGTAAACTGGTGTTGGATACCTCTTGCCCTTAGGTATTCTTCCGTTTGTTTACCTAAATATTCCCCTCCATTATCGGATCTAATAGCTTTAGGGAATCTGCCGAATTGGGTTTTCACCATGGCTACATAATCTTTTAACTTTTCGTGAACTTCATTTTTATGCGAAAGTAAGTAAATTACTGTGAACCTTGAATAGTCGTCTATAAAAGTGACGAACATTGTTTTTCCCCCGATAGTAGGTGTACCGATAGATGTGCACACGTCCGTGTGTATCAGATCGAGCACTTTGCCTGTTTTGGGACAGTTTGTTGATTTCGGATATGGGGCATCACTTATTTTTGTTTGGATACATATTTCACATAATGCATTATGATTACAGTTATTTATTTTTATACCGTCTGCTAAGTTTTTATTTATTAATTCTTTTATCGCATTATAGTTACGATGGCCAAGCCGTTTGTGCCAAACTTCAATGCAATTTTTATTTTTACATTCATGTGCAATGTTTACTTTATTAGTTTCAGCGCTTTCTAATAATTCGACTTGATATAAATTATTTTTCATTCTTGCTTCAAGATAAATATTCCCGTTTCGGGATAACGTGCATTTTTCTTTATCGAAAATTAATTTATAGCCATTCTGTGTTGCTTTGCTTACCGATATGAGGTTTGATTCTAATTCTGGTACGTACACTATGACGCAAAAGTTTAGACAATGAAGAAATTCTTACATACTTCTAAAAATATTTATTCAATTTTCAAATCACTGCTTGAAATTAATGTGCTGTACATATAAACAATATTTATAACAAAGAAAAGTGGAATTGTGCATATTGCAATAAATTAAATGGTAACAAAAATAAACTGCTGTCTCAAAAGTTTAGACACAAATTAAATAAAATCGAAATAAACAATTTTTAAAACCTGGTTGCGCATCCATGCTTATGTATTACGTCATATACACGAGATTGCATGGAAGAAACTAAATCTTGCATAGTTTGTGGATCGATATCGTACCATGCATTCTCAATAGATGTCTTAAGTTCCTTTTCAGAAGAGTATTGTCTAGCGTTGCTATAAACTTTGCGACACATGATGCTCCAAAGGTTTTCTATAGGGTTAAGATCTGGGCTACATGCTGGCCAGTCGAGAACTCTTATATTATGGGAATTAAACCAAGATTTTGAATGTTTTGCAGTGTGAATTGAAGCATTGTCTTGCTGAAATTCCCACTGAGGACCCCCTAGAAGCTCAGCAAATGGCAGTAGGTTTTCTTCTAATGTCTGTGTATAATGCTGTGAAGTTTGACGACCACTGGTGAAGGTCAGAGATACTTGTCCATTATAGCAAAAGGCTGCCCAAACCATCACCGAGCCCCCTCCTTGTCTGCGACTAAAAAAACGTCGAGGTTCCTTCCGCAAGTCATGCCAATACGATAAACAACCATCTGGACCATCCAGATTCCACTTTTTTTCATCGCTAAATATGACTGACTGCCATTTCTCTCCATATGACATATGCTTTCGAGCCCACATAAGTCTTTGTAACTTATGATGTGGTTTCAGAGCTGGTTTCTTCTGCATTTTGCTATAAACGATTGTTCCTTTTTCCAAAATTCGTCTACGAATCGTATCCTTTGATACAGAGAGTCCCGATGAGCTTTGAACTCCACGTACGCTCATTTGTTGAGTACTCGCTAGTCTTTGTATCAGGCGATCCTCTCGTACATTTGTCACACGTGGCCTCCCAGACCGACATTTTGCTTTATATTCGGAACCACTCGATAAAACTCGATAAATAGATTTTTTTGACCTATTAATAATAGCAGAAATTTCAGAAACGCTCTTCCCTTCACCTTTCAACTGCCAAATCCTTGAAACCTCATTCACTTGAATTTCTTTAGCTCTCGGCATGTCGACTATGAAGCGCAATCGTTTGCAGAACTTAAGTACTCCAAATTTGTGACATCATCGATTCTAAATTTGCATATGCCAGCGAATATTCAAAGAAATTTAGAATAGTGTCTAAACTTTTGCGACAAGCACATTTGAATTTTTAAGAAAAAAATTAGTATTATAGCAAATAAAACGACTGTCTTTTGTACATAGCATTTTAAATCAGTTTTTGAATATATTTACAGGTTTTTGTAATTCTGACGTCATAATTCTACATTTTAAAGCTGAATGACGTCATTGTCTAAACTTTTGCGTCATAGTGTATAATACTTCTTTTAATGTGATTGTGTTTATCCCTCCATCGGATGTTTTTGTTTTAAATGTCGTTTCACCTGTACCGTGTGAATTCAGCGTTTTTCCATTGGCAATGATGACTGTCGTCTTTTCAGTGTCGTTAAACTTAGTGAATGCATCTTTACTGTTTAGAATGTGTGTCGATGAACCTGAGTCGATTATCCAGGTTTGTTTTCCTGGTTTCTGGACTAAAAAAGCTGCGTCGCTGCCTTTTCCTGAATTGCCCTGTGTTTTGTTAATCCGAATTGGTTCTGTTTCACGGTTTTTGTTTTCTCTATAATAGTTTGCGTCTTCATAACATAACGATGATGTGTAATACTTGGATTTGTGCGGCTGTTGTTTTTGTGACGGTGAGTAAGTGTTTCTGTTCTTAAGATGCCAGCACTCCCTGTATGTATGGTTTTTTAATTTACAGTATGTGCACTGTTTGTCCTTTTTATTATAGTGTTCAGCCGGAAACTTTTTATGCGTTTTAAACGCTTTTGAGGAATTCTCGCTCTGATCTGTGTTTTCTAAACGTCTTGTATATTCATCAGTGAGTTTTCCTTTTATAAACTCTGAATTAAGTTCATTTTCTGGACGGGCCTCGAGGGCTATAATTAAGGTGTTGTAGCTAGGTGGCAATGAACAAAGTAACAGAGCTGAAATGTGCGAGTCATTAATAGTTTCGCCTATGGCTGAAAGTTTATCAACAAGTTCTAAAATATGTGTAATGTGTTTTATTAGATTGCCGTTTTCTGGGAGTTTTGCTCCGTATAATTTTCTCAGCAAATATAACTTGCTTGAGAGATTGGCCCTTTCATGAATTGTTTTTAAAGCTTGCCAGGTTTCTCTGGCAGTGTTTAAGTGCTTTACATGCACGATCTGTGAGTCTTCAATACTCAAGTTGATAATTGCACGTGCTTTACGGTCCCTCTTCGTCCAGTCCGTGTTAATTGGATCTGGGGGATTTTCTGTTATTACATCAAACAATTCTTCTTTTATTAAAATCATTTCTGCGCGAAATTTCCAATTTGCGTAGTTTGTCGAATTTAATTTTTCGACTATTTGAGTTTCTTTTATCCCTGCCATGTTTATTTTTATTTGTTTATGCGACCAACCTATTTCCTTTTTATTTATTTATTTACTGTAAAATGTAAAATGAACGATTTCTTTTTTATTATTATTATTACTCACAACCAACAAATTGTTCATTCACTAATTATTTAAATGTTCATTACATAAAACATAAATATATAAATGTTTCTTTTTCATTCACCTTTATATTTCTGGTACAATAACATTCATTATTTTATTCAATGCAGCATCTTTTTATTTATTTTTTTTTTATTCAGAACATGAATATTTTTAATATTTATAATCTAAGCCACTATATAAAATTTTTCTTCTTTTTCGCTAAACATGAGCACTTTATCTGTCTCATTAATCTTTTTGTTGGAGTTTAAGTGGCCTATCAAGCCAAAAGCACCCCATTCTCGATAGCAGGAATTCGCTGTCTCATATTTAAACAATTAGAAAAAATCTCTTGTGGCTATGCTGCTTTTGAAATGGAAATAGGTAAAATGCTCTTACCTGGGATTCATCAATATCGCGATGACGTATAACTTCATCGGTGTGGCGTGGTCAGGGATTTATCCAAAAGCTTCTTGAAGAAATTATTTTTATTTTATTTTGTGAAGCATTATTTATCCTTTGAAGTATCCTTTGAGAGCTTAATATGAATCCGCTAAATCCATAGGAAGATATAATGTAATATGAATTAGTATTGTGTGTTTTTACGATAAAGAAAGATTCAACTCTTAGCTTTAAATACTTATAATTAAACATATTACTGGAGTATAAGAAACTCCGTGTTAACAGAGAGGCTACATGATTAAGAGTGAGTATACATAAAGCTGCTAAAACACATATTCGCAGCGTAGAAAAAATATATAATAATTAAAGGTGTCTGGCAAAAGTCAAAATGTTCAGATGTTCCTTTTAGTTACATATTAGTGATGAAATCTTAGTTATTAGAACATATGCTTTAGAGAGTTACTCAAGTGGTCTGTAATAGCACTCATTATCAAATGCGGAAGTAAAGAAACAGTTCGTAAATTGGCTTGTTAAAATGATCTGTGTATGGTAACAAGTTCTTTCTTTTCTTTTTTTTAATCACTTTTAGGAGTTGCCGAAGAACATCTGGGGAATTAAATTTAACAAATCCCACAATACTACCGCACAATATATGAAATGGTAAAATTAGAATAAATCCACAATCAACTTTGTCTATTTATGTATACTGAGTTTTTGACAATGTAATAATCTACTATATTGTTTTAGATGTAATATTGTTAGAAAATACATATTACAGCTTGATTAGAAAAAGTTTCACGCGTTTCCATTAACATAAACATGCTGGTTAATTAATAAGTAACAGTCGAGAAACATCGAAAAGTCAATTTTAATAATGTTAGCTTACTAGCCATTAGGTTAATCCTTTTAAAATGTGCATAATTTGATTTAAAACGTGTTGTGATATACAATTTGATTACTTTATACTTGCATACATTTTAATTTATTTAAACGAAAATTTATAAATTGCCAAATGCACGGATTTTTTTCTTCTTTTTTGGAATGCAACTTGCGGCAATTTTTTTTTTTTTTTTTCCTAATCCATGGTGCACTTGCACAATTCCACTCATGTCTGGGTCCATATTTATCGAATTCTGTCCGAGGAATTCTTCTCAGAATCCTTTAATGTTATTTCTTTTTCTCGATATTTCCTTCAAATGTCATTTTTAAAAATTCGACACCATCTTACTGAAAAAAAAAAAAAAATCGCCTATTTCTTGCTTTGAGAACTAACCGAAATTTTGCTCGCACTAATCGAGAGAGCATCTAAAAAAGTTTTTACCGCATTAACTGCAAATCGCACTAACCGAAACTGCACTAAGCAAGGTATACTTGTATTAGTGAATGATAGCAATTAGCAATACCCTCAACACAGTACATCGAGAAATGACTTAAAACATTTTTATAGGGGGGGGGGGGGGGTAGCATTCCAGGGTCCAAATAATACCAACTTACGTTTCTATTTTCGTTTGCTGAAGAATCAATAAGCATTAATAACAAAAATCATAGAACAACCCGATTATCGAAAATTCTTAAATATAAATGTATTTATTTATTTTTTAGTTGAATAAGATGTTTTTTATACAAACTGATTCATGAACGAGTTAAAATTTTGAGTAAAATATGACATTCCATTTAAGATATATCATACTTTTCCTTTAACTACATCATAATACAGGATGGACATAAAATAATTTTCCCTGCTTGGAGATTGGCGTGCACTGCTAGCAGTATTGAATTCAGACATTTTCTCTTGGAAGCAATTGCACTTCTATCTTCAGGAGGGAAATGTCCCCCTTGGACCATCCCCTGAATTCAATACTGATTACTAAGTCTTGTGATGCATAATATTGCAAATTTATCAAACATAATCCTTCTATATATAAAAATAGTTTTGATTTGGAAATGGACCAATGAAAATCTGCGTAGATATTCCCGGCAGATCGGCATCCAATTTGAATGCTTAAGCATGGCCTTTCTTCGTTAATATTAAAAAAAACTGTTGCATACAAAAATATGAAAATCGGTAGTATTATAGAGAAATGTTTGATAAACACACTGATGCAGGCAGTTTTCATATCGAAGAATTATTTTAAGAGATATTTAATGCCAAAGTTGGACAAAATCGTTCCATTAAAAAAGTTTTATAGGAGCAAAAACTGTACATAGGAATTTAATCAATTTTAGATCATTTTATGCGTCAGAATTTCCCGGTGTGCAGCTTGCATTTAGTTTTTTAATTTGACTCATTTTTTGAGGTTTTATTTCTATTTTAAATTCAAATTTTCAGCATTTCGAAAGATATTTTGTAGATATTTTAGAAAACTAGGGGGCTCAGCCCCCTACGAGCTACACTCGCCAACCCCTGTTTAGACACCGCAGACTCTAAAAGCACGCTAATTTGATTGGCTTTAAAAAGATTTCGAAAGATTGAATTGTAACTTAAAAAACAGTGGCGATCTCCCTGTAAACGGGTTTCTATTCATTTCTCTTTGATTGGGGAATTTGGCCAAATCAGCTACTGTTAAAAGATACAATGCCTGCTTCCGTCTTTGATTAAATAATTTTAGTTAAACATTTCAAAATATAAAATGGATTAAGTAAACAGAGTCTTTGTCTCCCGGTATTTTTTAACAAAGCGAAAAGAAAGTTTTTTTTTTAAATAAGACATTTTAAATATATATCGTTTATAATCTGACGTAATTTTCCCCAAACTTTTCTTTCTCTTTTTAATATTCACATGAAAATACTTTTGTTATGAAATGAAATATTTAAGCTGTCCTAACAAAAATAGTTGAAAAATATCAAATAAATGTCTCGCGCAATTTTTTTTTAATTTAAACTGTTTTGCGATATTATTTTTTGTTCATTTTACGTAATAAGTGTAATGTGACGTAATTTCTCCTATTTAAGATTTCTAACGCATGTTAATGAATTTATTATTCTACAATATTCTTTCTCTTTTAAAATTCACGTGTTAATATAGTTTTTATGGCGTAATTTTCAATGAGTTCCTGTTTTTTTATATTTTATGTTTACAATAGTTACGTGTAAATCAATTTTTAATTTGAAGCAAACATTGTTTGCGCTGTTTATACAGCAACAGTTTAAATTAATACCATATTGTAAATTATGTAAAAAATATCTCTCAAAATGCTGAAAATTTGAATTTAAAATAGAAATAAAACTTCAAAAAATGAGTCAAAATAAAAAAAATTAATGCAATCTGCACTCCGGCAAATTCTAACGCATAAAATGATCTAAAAATGATTACACTGCCATGTATAGTTTTTGCTGCTATAAAACTTTTTTAATGGAACGATTTTGTCCAACTTTAGCATTAAATATCTCTTAAAATAATTCTTCGATTTGAAAACTGTCTGCATCAGCGTGTTTATCAAACATTTCTCTATAATACCACAGATTTTCATATTTTTGTATGCAATATTTTTCTTAATATTAACGAAGAAAGGCCTCCGGTCACAAAAAATTCAAAACCGGCGGCGGCGATGACAGCGGTAGTTACTTTTTTTTTAGAATAGAGAGATTGTATTAATTTAAACTGTTGCCAACTGTACAAACAACGCAAACAATAATGTTTGCTTCAAATTAAAAATTTATTTTATACTTGACTATTATAAACAGAAAATATAAAAAGCAGGAACTCATTGAAAACGACGTCATAAAAAAATTATTTACACGTAAATTTTAAAAGAGAAAGAATATTGTAAAATAATAAATTCAGTAACATGCGTTAGAAGTCTTAAATAGGAGAATTTACGTAACATTTACGCCACATTACACTTATTACGTAAAATGAACAAAAAATAATATTGCAAAACAGTTTAAATTTAAAAATAGCGCGAGACATTTATTTGATATTTTAAGATGATCATAATATTTCATTTCTAACAAAAGTATTTTTACGTGAATATTAAAAAGAGAAAGAAAAGTTTGGTGAAAATTACGTCAGATTATAATTGTCAGATTCAAATTATAATTCTATCTTCCGAAATCTTTTTAAAGCCAATCAAATTAGCGTGCTGTTAGAGTCTGCGGTGTCTGAACGGGGGTTGACGAGCGTAGCTCGTAGAGGGCAGAGCCCCCTAGTATTTTAAATAGAAATTAACAATAGAAATAGTTAAATAATATTTAAAATTTGTCAAAAAATATTTTTAATAATTATATTAACGAAAATAACAGCGAATTTAGAGAAACTGTGATGAAGTTTCTGACATGTTGCTAAGCCACGTCTATTTATGTATTATTTCTTGAAATAGGACCATTTCCTTCACTGTTTGGACTATTTCCAGCCCGAATGCGAAACGAGTAAAATATATATTTTTCGAATTTTGTTTTTCTGCACATCATACACGGCCCTTAAACCCTTATTTTGACGTTTTTTTAATTATAATTCTAAAACTACTAGTTTCTCTTATCAAAATTAATCGTATGTTAACATACTTAATTTTATATATTTTTAAAATTAAGATTAGATTTTTCTTAAAGTTAATTTTCCCCTTTTCATTAAGTTAAAGTTAATTCTTTACTGCAAGCCTTATATCATTCCATGTCCATTATCTCAGGCATCATATAATTTTTGCGATCTCAGTTAAAATTAATCCCGAGAATAAAAAATTTCTTTTTCTATGTAAAGTGTAAAGCCGCAAAAATAAATCTCATATGGCAATTATCCGCTGTTATCTTGTTTGTCCTTTACAGACTATATTTTGACTATAAAAATAGCAAATATGTTTTTAATATATTTTTTTATAATGCTTTTTATTATATTTTGACTAACTCATTTTCGAAGATTCGGAAATGTGTTTCAGCTCACAAACAGTTTTTGCTTACATTTCATATTCTCACAGTGGCGAGTGTCGAAGTTAGACGGTTCTACATTCTTTCTCTTTAGGCCAGCACACAAAAGAATATACAGTCGGACCTCGTTTCCCGACACCCGGTTTTCGCGTCACTCCGCTTATCACGTCTGTTTTTCAAAGTCCCGATTTTCTGTATAGGATTTTAATGTAAATAAACTCCGGATTTTACGTCGTTGAATAATTTTCAACTTCGAATATCCCGAGGGTTTAGAAAAATTGTCCATTTTTTATAATCCATCTTATAAGCACGGAATTAGGCGATAAGAAATGTCTTAGCCAAACTTTTCACGAAAGTGTCTAAATTACCCACTGAGATAAATGAGAAATTTTACTTCAATCCTTTATCTGAATAAATAAATCCACACACTAGAAATGACCCACTTAAGCTCCAGAAGACGTATCAGTCTACTCACGGTCTTTCTGTTCTGGTCAGGTGGCGCTTTCTTGTGGCTACACATCGTTTTTCATCCGATTAAAACCGAAGCATTGCATTGCATTGACACGATCAGAAATTATCTAACATCCATTTCTGAAACAATGAATATTGATTACAATTCATTGCATAATATTGAAAAAATAATTGTAGGAAGCATATCTAGGGATAAGCAATCCTTAATTAATATTTCATGTAACAATAAAAAAAAAAAGTCATCATAAATCTGATTTTTATTCTTTTCAATTTTATTTTTGTGTTTATTTTGTTTAATAATAATATTTTATTGCTTAAAACTGCAAGAACAGTTATGAATTTAAAATTGTCTTAAATTAATTAAAAATACAGCTTTTTATAAGCATATTTTTCTCCAACTCCGGTTACCGCGACGTTTTTTGCTGAACATTAGAATGTCAGGATAACGAGGTTTGACTGTACTAGTAATCAGATCTAACCGTCACTGACGGATCCATGCTCGGTCCAAATTCCATTTCGCTAAATTACGTAGTTGTGCAAAAAAAAAAAAAGTAAACGCCCCTACTAACTCTACAACAAATCATTATAGAAGAAAGTTACTGGCACCAAACTACTGGAAATAAAGTCTACTTTTAAATGATGCATATCAAATTTGCTTAGGAGGACATCTACATATCAAAACAAACCCAAACTTCGTTTTCTTCAATAACAATACCCAAGTTTGACACTATAAATAAATTCAATACATTCTTCAATTAACCTAAATACAAATTTTCATGAAATTCGTGCTATTAGTTTCAGAGAAATTAATTATTTCAGAATGAGCATATTTTAGGGGCTGTATCCAAATTGAAGTTTGGTACTCGATGGTTGAAATGCGACAAAATGACTAAGTCACGTCTATTAATGTATTATTTCTTGTCAATAGATCATTTCATTCACTTAAGATGTTTCGGTTTCGACTATTTCCAGCCCGAATGCGAAATGAGTAAAATATATTTTTTTCGAATTTTGTTTTTCTGCACATCATAACACGGCCCTTAAACCCTTATTTTGAAGGGTTTTTTTATTATAATTCGAAAACTACTAGTTAGAAAAATTTGAAATTGAGAATTCGCACAAAGTAGGTCATAATAAATATAAATCAATAAAAAAAATTTATAGGTTGCAATTCATATTTTTTTCGAATATCAATTTCATAATTCATATTATAAAATTTTTAAAATTACAAATTCAATGCTTGGGTTTTTATTATTATAACCACACAAAAAATCATCACATTAAGATTATAATTTCAAAAGATATTAATAAAAATATAAAAATGTAATTTAACATTAGAAGCACTAAATTTTAACTGTTTATAATTCAAAAACTTATCATTCAAATAACTTGAAATTTGTTTTCTAGGCATAGTTTAAGCCGAAGATTTAAAATGCATTCTCAAAATTGGGTATTGTCATTGAAAAAAAAAAAAAAAAAGAGTTTGGTCTGGTTTTGATTTGTAGATCGTCCCCTAAGCAAATTTTATATATATCCTTTAAAATAGACTTTATTATTTTTTTTCCCACGACTGTACTTGCTATTTTTCATGTGTCTGGGTCTCACTCAGCACTAAAACTTGCTCCTGTTCAGTTGCGGCCCACTCCAGTGTTATGCAAAATTTTGAAAATAGTATATTTACTCTACAACATAATAAAAGAAGTAGGTATGTTTACTAGATATTTCAATTACTATTTACTTTTAAATAATTCTTGAACCTGGATATTCACTACACGAGGCCGGTAACGAAATCTCTTCCAACAATATTTTTGATTGCAAGACTTCACCGCAGAACCTATCTCTTTAAAAAAGAAAACAAATCTTGTGTCATGCATAAACTATGAAACACTTTCCAAAATTACAAGAAATGTGTTAAGGAATCTACACCAAATTTCGACCTCTAGGCCAGCCAATACTTCTTCATTCATTATTCACACATGCCTGTAAAACCATCTTTTCAGCAACAGTAGTGGGTAAGCGGAAAAACCTTTTGACATTTTGTAACTACAATAAATTTCGTCCAATTTATAAGCGTGCACTGTCACTAAAATGCATTTCTATAAATATGGCTAAAATGCATTTCTATAAATATGGCTAAAATGCATTTCTATAAATATGGCTAAAATTCATTTCTATAAATATGGCAATGTATTCGAATTATTTTTGGATTGTTCTGTATAGCAATTATAAATAGTAAATTGTACCGCATAGGATTTAAAATTTAAAACAGTTGGAAAGTGCAACTTGAACGCATAGGTATATTTTTATATTTTACTTTAACAATGGAGCAAATTTCTTCAACATTTTAGTTGCTTTATTGCATTTGTTATTTTTTTCCTGTGCTAAGAAGATATAAAGTCGCAGTCAGATCAAATGTGATATAGATAAACAAATTAAAAAAAAATAAATAAATAAAACCGACTGCGTAAAAAGCTAACTAATTAATTATTTCTCATCAATGTGAAACTATTTTTTTTTTCAATTCATACTATTAGCTCACACTCTCACTATATATATCTTGTTCAAATTTTCAATCGTTAATAAAATACATATTATTCATCCAATCAAGCTCAAATAATTTTTTTTAAACTTGTAGTGGATGACACTCGATGTTAATCCAGTTTTTTTAAATATTAATTTAATTTAATTAATTAATTTTCAATAATCCAGAGAGCTCTCTTCTTGATCAAGGTATTTGACCGAGAGAGTCCTCTTCTTGATCAAGGGCATTTTAAGCGCCACTCGACTTAAGAAGAATGGGAGAAAAAAAAATTCTCTTATTGACCTAAGTAGGAATTGACTTAATTTTTTTTTATTATTATTACTTGTTTATATTACTTACCTATATTTTTTTATTTACTTGCATTGATGACTTTTAAGTTGTGTTTAATTGTTAGTTCCTATCTATAAACACTGTTTTGATGAGGTCTATAGATCAGGGGCGCCATTTCAGAACTTTCTTGGGGGGGGGGGGGGGCAAACATTTTTTGAGGGATGCTATATAGCTAAGGATAGGATCCAGGGGGGTCTACCCCCCCCCACCCGTATGATAAACGTTTACTGACTTATTTTTACAATAACAGTAAAAAGTTCGAATACGGAAACTCAGAACCTATGAAATATTTCGTTTTAGACATGTTTTCGCCTTAGAAGGTAAAATTTTAATATATTGGACATGATTTTTTTTTCTTTTTAGACAGGATTCTATTATAGACATGTTTCATTTTTACAGGTATCCTTACTGACTGTTAAACCATCTGCTCTATAATATAGCTCTGAAAAGAGATGTATTAGAGTAAAACTTGTGAAAACGAAACCTGTCTATAACAGATTTCTTTCTAGAAGGGAAAAAAATCAAATTTTGTTGAAAAAACATCATACAATTATACTTGCTAAGACGGAAACCTGTTTAAATGGAGCTTTTTTCTAGTCCCTTTCGAAGTTTTATTGAAAGGGGCGCCATTTCATGAGTTTCCTGACGAAGGACAAGAAATTTTTTTCTTTGCGGAACAGGGAACGTGGAAAATTGCACAACTTGCAGAACTGCACAAATCACAAAGAAAAAAAAATCCCGCACAATAAAACATGCTCTACGTGATTTTGTCTCCATAACTTCTTTTACAAGCATGTGATTATTCCGCAATTTTTTTTTTAATTTTCGTGAAAGTCCGCGATTTTTCTTTCTTTCAAAATCCGCAAAATCAATTCGTCAATGGGCCGGAGAAAAAAATCGCGAAATTTTGAAATATTGGAAATTTTGAAAAAAAAGTCTCAAAATGGTCGCTTAAAAAATCGCTAATTTCTTCAAACAACCGTGGAAAATATCGCTAATTTCATCAGAGATCGCGAAAAGAAATACAGATTTTGTCAAATGATCACACAAACAGAAATCTTGAATTTCGTAAAAGGATTGAGAAAAAAATCGCGAATTTCGTAAAAGGATTGCGGAAAAAAACGCGAATTTCGTCAAAAGATTGCGCAAAAAATCACGAAAATTTAGTCGAACAATCGCGCAATAAAATCGAGGAGAAATTCGTCAAACGATCGCGTAATAAGGTCCAAAATTTTGTCTATCTCTCGCGCAAAAAAAAATCAAATATTATTAGTCGGTGGTAGAAACAAAATCACGAATTTCAATAAATGATAGTGATGAATCGTGAATTTTGTCAAAAAAATCCCGAAAACAAATATCGAATTTCGTCAGTTGGTCGCGGAAAAATATTGTGAATTTCGGCAAGTACTCGCGCGAAAAAAATCTATTTCGTATAACGCTTTCAGAAAAAAAAAATCGTGAATTCCGTTGAATCAATCGCGGAAAAAATCGCAAATTTCGGCAGATGATCGCGAAAAAAAATCATGAAATTCAATCAGTCATGAGATAATCAGCCAACGAACGTCATGAATAGGTCACGAAATTTGCAAATTTTGTGATCTGTAAGTATAAGAAAATTTTCGTTAGTGATTTTCTGCAAGTGAAGGTAAAGCGTTAATTTTTTCGGATTGTGTTTTCACTATTATGAGATGGTTTCATGTTAATCCGATTTTTCAAAGAAATTCTGAATATTTTTCAGATAAAAAAAACTACATATCTGAACATTAATGAATATTATGTATATATCTTAATTTTTCTACAGAAAAGGTAAAATTTATAATTAATATTCATATAAAAAGCCAAATAAATGCACAAGAATTACTTTCATGCACATACATATAATTTAAAATTATTTAAAATACATTAGAAAAACCCAGAACGTTTTTAGTCATCACAAGACCGTCATCAGTGGGATTTAAATGTTATTTTCTTTGTGCTTATTCGAGAATTAGATAGAAGAAAATCATTGTGATTGTTGTGTCAATGATTTTGACGAGTTTTCCCATGATCAATTTGCACACAGCCGAGAAGCAACTGATAAAAAAAATTCTCACATGTATTTTTACAATTAACCAAAGTACTCATTAAAGATATATGCCTCACCTTGAGGGAGTTTGAATTTGAATAGTAAGGCTTTTTTTTATAATTATAAATGTCTATGCATAAGCATTTATTTAATGCATATGTTTTATTGCAATAAAATCTGATAAGTTATTTTAGAGTTTGAGCAATTTTCTAATATGTGTTTGAGTCTGACATTTGATTAGGGATGCACCGAATATTCGGTATCCATTCGATATTCGGCTTATTCGGCCATACTACCGAATATCAAACTATTCGGTTTGCCTAATACTTAAAAAACCTCTTAAAAATATTTTTTAAAACGTTACACAACTTCTACTTTTAACTGTCAATTAATAAAGATATTCATAATAATTAGAATATTTAAATAAAAGAGAATGATTTTATATTATTTATTTGTTGTTTTAAAAATGTCACTTAAAAAAAATTAACCATTAATGACATGCCATTTGTTCATGAGAATTAATAAATGTGGAAATGCAAGTTACTGAGCATTGTCTGGTACATAATCCGTTTCTTACTTTTTCGCAAACAGGGTGTTTCTAATCAAAATGGAAGAAAATTTCAGGGGTAATAATAAGCATCCAAACAGGCAATTTTTTGTCCAGTAAATCAGGATCGCAATTCACTTATTCAGTCAGAAATACAGTGTACCCCCAAGTCAAACTTTAATTTTCTTTTGTTACTTTAACAATAATGAAGGTATTGTAACTATATTGTCAACAGAGTTACTTTAATTTCTGTGAAATATGATAACATGACGAGAAGTGCTGAAAATAGCAACCATTCATATCTAAACAGCACTGAGCTAGACATTATTTTATTAAAAATGCAGCTAGTACCACTGGCCAAAATCCAGTCTTTTCCAAGGATATCAGCACATTCTGTACAAGCAAATTAATGTGATGCAAATTTCGCTAAAATATCTTCATTTTTATACAGTTATAAACGAAAATTCTGCTACGGCTTGTACACCTTTCATTTTTGATGAAAGAAGTGGAATGATATGTTGCTTCTTGTTCAATATGAGAGAAGTCTTTTCATTTGTTCATCAAGTCATGGAATTTAAATTTTGTTATTTAAAAATTTTTTAAACCATCCTCTTCTTAAATAATAACTCAAAACATACTTTTTTTAGTACAAAATTTACTTATAAAAATAGTCTTATTTGTCAAAATGGAAGTATCTGTGCTAAATATTATAAAAAATTGTTTAAAATTTAACTTTTTAACGTTAAACACTGAGATATAAAAGTATTTGGCTTGCCGAATATTCGGTATTCAGCTTAACAGTTACTATTCGGCTGGCCGAATATTCGGTATTCGGTTTACCTGCAGGCCAAATATTCGGTATTCAGCCAAAATCACTATTCGGTGCATCCCTACATTTGATGGTTGATAAATTTTCTGAAATATCAAATTCCTTGGGGGGGGGGGGGTTGAGCTATTGCCCCCCAGCCCCCCTCAAATGGCGCCCTTGCTATAGATGTCTAGTCTATGATGGTTAGAGTTGCACTAAAGCTAGAGATCCTACCTACACAACTTCCAGGTTGTATAATATTTTAACGGAGCTTCTGACTGTAAAATAGTCAATGAAACATCGTCTTCATTTTGAAAGACCTATCCAAGGATATGCCACTCAATAGGGCGCGTAATTTTTTTTTCCGTCACTACCGCCATTTTGTATTTTACGGCCGCCATTTTGAATTTATAAAAACAAAACCTAGCCTATAACAATCGGGCCATTAAGACGAATTGATTGAGACCTCATTCATTAAAATCCATCCAGCCGTTGGGATGTTTCGAGGGTATAAAGAAATCCACATACTCAGATACGCGTGAAACACATAACCTTTCTTTTCAGTCGGGTAATGAGTTGATATCTATCGTCATTAAAATCAAATTCAAACAATGTGTCCTAACAATGAAATTTTTTGTGCGACGCAATAAAATCAATATTATAATATTATAAAGTGCAAAAACATGTTCGTGAGTAACGCTGACGTCATATCGACGGTGGAAGTTAGCCCAGAAAATGGCACCGTTCTAAGTATTCCATTACTTTTTTTTTTTGGCAAAATTTAAAATACTTCTAAACATGGCATAAATTTTTACACCTTCGAATAGTGGAAAAAATGTACTTTAAAGGTAATTTATTTGAAAACTTTCACTCAATTTATTGTTTAATAATAATTACACTAGTAACCCCGACTTACGTCACCCCGCATTTACGTCGTCTGTTCCGGAAAAAAAAAAAAATCCTTAATTAGGTCGCATTTTGAACTTTTTTACAGACTTTTGAAGAACTTTAACATCTCAGATGCAGTCATAGGGGACTGGTGGGGTGAAGTTCAGAAAAAAACAATGAGAGATGCTTGGAAAGGACTATCTCTTTTCCTTAGCAGAGACTAAGAAAACGTCCGAAAATTGCGATTCTGTTTCTCTCTTAATTGACGAAATTGTCGAAAATGAAAGAGAACTCAACTTAGATATGGGTGCTGAAGATGTTGAAATCATAAATTCCCCTGATCCGGAATTAATCATCGACGAACTTACCGAATTAAAGAAACAAAGTAATGTCGAAGAAATAGATGAAGATTTTGAGCTTAGGGGGGGGGGGGGAGGGGACGATTATGACGGTCGCAAAATTA
Source organism: Maratus speciosus (assembly GCA_963932465.1). Lineage (NCBI taxonomy): Eukaryota > Metazoa > Arthropoda > Arachnida > Araneae > Salticidae > Maratus > Maratus speciosus. The sequence continues at coordinate 429,248,158 of OZ010797.1, read as the reverse complement.
ACTGAAGGACTAAAACTTATTGAAGCTGGAATGACGGTTCTTGAAATATTGATTCAGACGAGCTAAGTCAACGCCCCCTAGATATTTGAGAAAGCCTAGACACGCGTCACAAAAACGTCATACAAAGCAGGCAAAACAAAGAAAAAAGATCATTCATTGGCTCGTTGATATCCACGAGCCAATGAATGATCTTTTTTCTTTGTTTTGCCTGCTTTGTATGACGTTTTCGTGACGCGTGTCAAGGCTTTCTCAAATATCTAGGGGGCGTTGGCTAAGTGCAGCAACGATTAGAAAGAGCTTAGAAAACTCACTCTGTTGTTACAAATATCTTCTAAGCGAGAGAGAGAGAGAGAGAGGAAAAAAAAAGATTTGTCGGTTCAAATTTCATTGCAAGATTTTTTAACATGTTCAAAGACTCAAACGGGAGCTGGAAGAACAATAAATTGTAAGTTAACAACTTATTGATTTATTTCAATTCCTTGTATTGAGAATGCACTTTTTTGCTAATGTATGTAACATAATCCTTAAATACAATAGGATATGTTCATTAGATTTTGTTTAATTTTTATTACTTATCCTTTTTTGATCATCTAAATATACCTCGGCTTACGTCGAATGGAACGAATTGCTGACGTAAGTCGAGGTATTACTGTATATGGTTCTTAAATTAATTTTCAAGCATGGAATTTTTAAAATTCGATCTATCGCATGCGCTCGATTACGGAAGATCAACCAATCTTCACTTAAAACAATATAAATAGTTTTGCGTTTGTTTAATTCATCTTTCTATAAACAAATAAAATAATATAAATAAAACACAAATTTAACAAATATGTAATCGAATTACGTGCTTAAACACTGAAATAATCAGAATAAAAAAGGCTGCTGTAACCGGCCAACAAAAAGCGTGACATACGTAATATATACTTATACAGTGAGCAAAAAAAGTATTTGCAGGCAGGCGATTTTTTGCATAAGTAACCATAGAAAGTAAATTTGATACTATTCTCTTAATTATTCATTTATTTAAATAAGAAGACAATAAAAATAACTACCCATTTTCCTTAAACAGTAATATTACACATTTAAAAAAATAAATTAATATTTTCTCATACCTAAAAAGTATTTGCACAAGAAGCATTGACTGTTAAAAAAGGCATTAAATGTGAACATTATGCAAATGTTTAGCATATCAGTCCCGCAGTACATTAGCCCCGCACTTTAAAGTCACGTAATATATTAACTGGAGCAGGGATTCTGGGGAGTTTTTGTTCTAATGGCGCCGAAAACGTGTGAACTGTCTATTGCTACCCGTGAGAAGATTATATTTCTTCACGATTAAGTTACCGAGGAATAGGAAAAGAATCAAATCTAAACTTTTCTAGTGTTCGTTATGTAATTAAGAAGAAAAAAGAAACTAGTTTAACAATAAATAAGCCGCGAACTGGGCGTCCAAGAAAGCTAAATACCAGGCAAAGGAGAGCCATCATAAAAGAATCTTCAAAAAACCCTTTTCTAAGTGCTCGAGAATTGACTGTTGATGTCGCTTCAACGTCGGGAACAATAGTTACACCACAATCGATTAGAAATATTCTTCATGATTCAAATATTCGAGGAAGAGCCCCTCGAAAAAAACCATTTATTAGTGAAACAAATAGGGTGAAAAGACTTGAATTTGCAAAAGCTTATGTCAGCAAACCACTAGAGTTTTGGAAAACTTATTTTTTTCGATGAAAGCTGGTTCAATATTTTTGGCTCAGATGGTAAGAAAACTGTATGGCGAAAGCCAAATACTTCTCTTCAAATTAAAAACTTGAAACCAACTGTAAAACATGGCGGTGGTCATGTAATGATTTGGGGATGCATGTCTTTTAACGGAGTTGGCGAAATGACCTTTATTGAAGGTAATATGAATGCTAAACAATGTATTAATATATTGCGAGATCATTTATCTAATAGTGCTCTGAAATTAGGAATTCCTAATTCATATTATTTCCAACAGGATAACGATCCGAAACACACTGCATATATTACGAGGTTATGGTTGCTTTATAATGTAAAAAATCAATTGAAAACGCCACCACAATCACCAGACCTCAATCCGATTGAAAATTTATGGCCTATTTTGGATGTGAAAATAAGGAAAAAGAAAATTTCTAACAAATCAGAACTTAAGCAAGCTCTTAGGGAAGGATGGCTACAAATCAGTAGTGAAACATGTCACAAATTAATAGAATCAATGCCCAGACGATTACAAGCTGTAGTTGAAGCAAAGGGCATGCATACTAAATATTAGCACTGTTTTTAACTTATAAATAATTCCTCTAGTTCTATTTTTATTGCTAGTGTGCAAATATTTTTTTGGCAGTACAAATGCTACTTTTTTATGTTTTCATATTTTAAATATAATTATTAAGTCGGATATTAAATATGTTTATTTGTTTTGTAAAAGTGTTGGTATTTTTAATTCTTAGTTGTTTTTTATTTATTTATACATATGCTACAACAAATTTACCTGGTGTGCAAATACTTTTTTTGCTCACTGTACAGGTTGCGTTCAATTTTACCAGAAATTTTTAATCACCGAAAAAAGTTGCGAGTTCTGCTATCAGCCAAAGCTATTACGATACCTGCGATTTGAATATTAAATAGAAATTTTATAATGGACCTTATGCACGCGGCCTGAGGTCGAGGCTAAAATTCGTCTGCTGGCGGTATTTACTGGCGGTGTTTAGCATAGCAGTGTATGGAGTGTGAATTATTAATGCTTGTTTGTTAAAAATACCGCAAAAGAATTCTTTGATGCAGCAGCATATACTTAATATATTGTAATCTAAATTCAAAATGTTGTTCTGTATGCGAAAAAATTCCCTAAGTTTGCAAATTTTCAGTTAAAATATATGCACTCAACCTGGGTCAAGGCTAAAGTCGTCTGCTAGCGGTGTTTGCGCCTGCGCATTCCGGTATTCTGCCGGTGCAGTAACTAGAATAACAGATCATCATACCGCCAGCTCTGGCGTCTGACGTCACCTGAATAGAGTCCATTAGAAAAAGTGATGCCAACGCAGCTTGTATGCATTACGTACGCCGTGTTGCAAGTAGCTAAATCTTTGGCGGTTTCTTCGGCCATTAACCTCAGGTACGCTGCTAATACGAAAGTATCGCTTTTAATAAGTTTCAAAACTTTATTTGAATACAAAGTTGATATTTTTCATTTATCTGGGAGCACGGCAGTGCGTCCGCCAAGTTCGCACAAGCCGTAAGCTACCTTTTCCTGAACCATTTCAGCATACTTTTCACCCCCTCATAACGTCGTTTTAGGGTGAGATGTAGAAATTTTTCTTTTATACACATGTTCGTATGGTCAAACTGAACTAAGGTTCCACGATTTCATGTTTCTATATTTAGTAGTTTTCGAAATATTAAATTCCGAAAAAGCGTTTTTTTGTCACTGACTCACTTCGCATCATCAAATAACTAAGGTACTTCTAAAAGTCGTAGAATCATGAAATTTCACAAGTAAGTCGGGTTTGTAGCACAATTAACCAGAAAAATCTGAAAACACAGAATTTCCGCCTCTAAACCTTTGAAACAAGGGGTGTTCATTTGGCCGTAAACAGTTCCTTCACATTCAATTGCGCCAATGTTGGTCGCCAATACTCGATTACAGAGTTTTGAAGGGGTCACGTAATTTCAAGCAGAATAAAACTTTATATATATGCTTTTCCAAAGATGTTTGTTAAATAGAAAAAAATGAATATACCTAAAAATTTTAATCAGTATAGGTTATGACATATTTACGATATTAAAACAATAAAACATTTAACAAAATATAACCGCAATTCGGTATGTTTCCGATATAGTAGTCTTGGCGAAATACAGAAAATAGCCTTGACGAGAAAAGAAATTTGATAACGTATTTTCTGGCAACCTATTTACTGTGTCATATACACAAGCAATTTTTTCCATATGTATACAATTTATTTAATGTAAGGAACCCGTTTATTTATTTTTATATACCAACATAAATAATTTGTATATAAAAAATAATATTTTATACATGTATAAATAAAATGTTTATATGTATATAAATACATAATATAAATAACATAAAAGTTCATCAGGTTTGTTTTCATAGTTGTTTATATCATTTGGCAGCATATCTCAGTTTCTGAAGTCCGAATTGCGCCAAGATTTTAAAAAAATGCCAAGGTCCCTATAGTGGAAAAATATCCTAATTCCATATGAAAGTTTTTAAAAATCTCCTTTTAATTAAATGAAATGTGTAACTAATAAATGTTAAAATAAAATTGTACTTTTCCTTATCTCTCATAGACGGCGCTGTGTCGATGTATTTTTCTCACAATGTTTACTTTTCTCAGTTACCGGCGAGACGAGTGAGTAGATGTTCGTACTGTAATTTTCCTGTTAAAACGTAACTTAATAAATTCTTTCTTTCCTCATATTATATAATTTTTCTACAGGTTATCGGCCCCAGTCACGTTTCCGGACTGCGTGTAAGATTTTCTGTTGGAAAGAATTTGATAGTTTTTAATTTAACTTGTGTTTGCGTTTTGATTTTTTGAGTTCTACGGCGATCGCTAAGCCTAACGAAGTAAGCGTTTCTTTGAACTGTTTTCTGGACTTTGTTTTCGATTTTCCTGACAAAAATGGAAAGTGACAGAGTGAAAATAGAAAAGCTTGTGGACTCAAATAATTGGACACAGTGGAAATTCCAAGTACGGGCGATTTTAGATGCTCGGGATGCGTTAGAACTGATTGATGGAACGCATATACAACCGACTGCTGGTAGCGATAATTACGATGCTGAAATGAAGAAATGGAAGAAAGCAAACAAAATGGCGAAAGTGATTTTTGCGACAATGGTGGATAAAAAGCCCTTAGCTTTAATTATGAACTGTGAAGATGCTAGAGAAATGTGGGTTAAATTATTGGATGTGTATGAGCAAAGATCAGCGGACTCTGTTTATTTACTTCAAACTAAATTCCGAGAGTATCGCTATGTTGCTGGTGATGATATAGCTACACATATTAGCAAAATCGAATCTTTTGCTCGACGATTACGTGAACTTGGAGAACCACTATCAGATTCACTAGTGATAACAACCATTTTGAATACATTACCATCGCAGTATCGTCATTTTCATAGTGCTTGGGACTCAACACCTTTGGATGATCGTACATTGTCGAAATTAACATCTAGACTGATGATTGAAGAAACTAGATTAGGTATTGTTGATGTGAATATAAATCGTGAATCAGCATTGGTAATGGAAAAACGACAGCCAAATAAGAACTTTTCCAAAACCAGAAGTGTAGAAAATGTTCATTTCAATGATGAAAAAGGCAAGTATGACAAAAGGAAACCAAAATTACGATGTTGGACTTGTGGAGGGCCACATCTGAGGCGTAATTGTATAAAGAATCAACAAAATAATAGATATTCTGATAGGAAAAAAGAAGATAGTAACGGTTTTGCCTTTGTAAATACATTTCAGTCAGATGAATCAGGAAGATCAAAGTGGATAATTGATTCTGGATGTACTCAACATGTGTGTTGGAAACCTGAATATTTTAAAACATATAAAGAATTAGAAGAAAAGGTTATGTTTGAACTTGGTGATGGCAGAAAAATTTTAGCCAAAGGTATTGGTAATATCAAAATTCGTTCAAATCTAGATGGAAAAGAACATCATTTTTGTGATGTTATGTATGTTCCTGAAATGAAGGCAAATTTATTTTCTGTAAAATCAGCAGCAGAGAAAGGTTTCATACAAACCATTGAAGGAAATAAATGGAAATTTAAGAAAAATAATAAACTTATTGTTGAAGGATATCGATATGGAGATATGTACTTTCTAGATATAGATGTTTTGGAAAATGAAGAAAGTAGCCTTATGGTAAGAAATCACAAAGAAAATTCTCTTCAAGTATGGCATGAAAGATTTGGTCATCAGAGTAAAAATCATACAAAAGAATTGCTGAAAACGAAAGGAATTGAAATATCTCAAATTGATAAGACTGAATATTGTGATGGTTGTGCAATTGGAAAGTTTCAGAGAACAAATTTTCGAGAAATGCCAAAAGCCAGTAAAGCTGGTGAACTAATTGTCAGTGACGTCTGTGGTCCAATGCAAGAAGCTCAAAGATGATTACACCCAGTACCGTAAAGTATATTTTATGCAACATAAAAGTGAAGTGAAAGATAAATTGCAACAGTTCTTAGCATATGTTAAAACTCAAACTGGAAATACAGTCAAGACAGTTATGTCAGATAATGGAGGAGAGTATACAGATCAAGATTTCATAGATTGCCTAGTGAAAAATGGAATTGAAATTGGAAGATCAGCTGCGTATACACCTCAACAGAATGGACGTGCTGAACGTGAGAATAGAATATTGATAGAAATGGCGAGAACAATGCTGTTGACAAAGGGATTGTCAAAACGCTTCTGGGCTGAAGCAGTGAACTGTTCTGCATATATCTTAAATCGTACTGGTAAGAGTCGTGATAAAAGTAAAACACCTTATGAAGCATGGTATGGAAGGGAATATTCATTAAAGCACTTGAGAATTTTTGGAAGTCAATGTATTGTCCAAATTCCGAAGCAACGACGTGTTGACAAGAAGTTTAGTAAAACAAGTATACGGGGAATTTTTGTGGGCTATGAAGAAGTCACTGGAAATTACAGAGTGTATACAGGGGAAAATCGAATAGAAATAAGTAGAGATGTTGAATTTCATGAAGTTTCAGTGCCAAATACATTGTTAGATTGGAGTCAGGGAGAGCAAGAGGTGGAATTGGTAGAGAAGGAAGACAAAGATAACCAATTGGAACAAGAACCAGTAAGATACCAGTTGAGAGATCGTTCAACGATACAACCACCTATACGTTATTCCCATCTTTGTCAAAAGGTAATTGAACCTCAGTCATACCAGGAAGCTATGGAAGTACCTGAGAAACAAAAATGGATTGAAGCTATGGAAGATGAGATGCATTCCCATCAAAAGAACGGCACTTGGGAACTTATGAAACGTGATAACACGATGCAACCATTGACTGCCAAATGGGTTTTTCGTGTCAAAACAAATGAAAATGATGAAATTGAACGCTTTAAAGCACGTTTGGTGATTAGAGGATTTGAGCAACAATATGGAGTAAACTATGAAGAGACTTTTAGTCCGGTTATAAGGTATGATACTGTATGTTTTCTATTTTGGTTTATTTATTTTAAGAAATTAAAAATAGCACAATTTGATTGCAAGACTGCATTTTTAAATGGAACACTTGATGAACTGATATACATGGAGCAACCAGAAGGTTATAATGATAGATCTGGACGTGTTTGCAGATTGATTCGAAGTCTATATGGTCTAAAACAGGCGCCTAGATGCTGGAATCAAAGACTAACTGAATTTTTAACAAGCGTTGGATTTAGAGCTAGTAGTTATGACCCTTGTGCATATCTGAAGTATGTTGGTGAAAATTTAGTCATTATTGCTGTATATGTTGACGACGGACTGATTGCTGCCACTGATAAGGAAGATATTCAAACACTTCTTAGCCAGTTACAAACTGAATTTGAAATCACGATTTGTGAAAATGTCAGACAATTTCTTGGTTTTCAAATTGAATTAATGAAAGACAACATAAGAATTCATCAGGCAGCTTATGCTAAAAGAACACTGTCAATGTTTGAAATGGGTGACTGTAAACCTGCTAAAGTGCCAGATTTAGATATTCTGTATCGTGAAAATGAATTAGATTCTGAACATCTAGTTGCATCAGCTATTGGAAGATTAATGTATTTAGTTGTTGTTTCAAGACCAGATTTGGCATACGCAGTTGGAAAAGCTGCACAGTGGATGTCAACACCTACTGTTGGATCATGGAAATTCATTAAACATATTTTGAGGTATCTGAAAGGTACAATAAACATGGGAATCCAGTACAGTGGCTCAACAGACGGTTATATCAATGTGTTTTCTGATGCTGACTATGCTGGGGATGTGCAAACAAGAAGATCCACAACAGGATACATTTCCACCTTAGGTGATTGTGCAATTGCTTGGAGTAGCCAAAGACAAGGATGTGTGGCCCTTTCTACGATAGAATCTGAGTACATGGCTGCATCAACAGCATCCAAAGAGTTGGTCTGGTTGACCAATTTAATAAGTGAATTTCAACCTGGAATACAAGGACGTCTACTCGTTGATAACCAAAGTGCAATTCGGTTAGCTAGTAATCCAACTAACCATAGACGCACAAAGCATATAGATATTAGATATCATCATATAAGAGAGTTAGTGGAAGAGAAAAAGATCTTGACAGAGTATGTGGACACTGTAAATCAAGTGGCAGATATGATGACAAAGCCTATGGGACATTTACGTTTAAAAGAACTATGTGCAAATATTGGACTCGTTTAAGACTGTGAACTATTCATATTTCAGGAATAGTCCAATTTTAGGGAGAGTGTTAAAATAAAATTGTACTTTTCCTTATCTCTCATAGACGGCGCTGTGCCGATGTATTTTTCTCACAATGTTTACTTTTCTCAGTTACCGGCGAGACGAGTTAGTAGATGTTCGTACTGTAATTTTCCTGTTAAAACGTAACTTAATAAATTCTTTCTTTCCTCATATTATATAATTTTTCTACAATAAACTGTCTTTAACGATATGCGACAGATGCGGCGTCCGAAGTCCGCTGCTAATGTTATTATATTGTATTATTAGCCTACTTACTGTTAACTTATTGTTAATTTTAAATCTGTAAAAGAAAGATTATAGTTATAGATAAGATATGTTGGTCGCCAAAACCAGATTACAGAAAATTAGCCTGAGTTATAAAGGTGTTACATGAGTTCAAGCTGAATGAATTTTTATATGCTTTTACAAAAATCTTAATAAGGCAAATCTTTCAGTTTATCTGTCCATCTTTCTATCTTTTACTTCCTTAAAACAAATTTTATTAAAGACCGGGAGGTGTCTGCACAGATCATCACCTCATCGAGTTGACGGCTGAACTTTTAGGATTAGTTAAATATCGATTAGCGTATTGAAATGTAACTGGTCTGCCAAGTCATATCTTTATGGAAACCACCTACAGACCCGATTTTACCGGTTAATTGGTGGATTTTCCATCGTGTTTTCTTGCCCCCATTCCTCCATGTTTCCAAACTTTTGGATGCAGGAAAATACAATAGTAAACCTATCAGTTAACCACTAAAATTAGGTCTTCAGGTGGTTTCTACCAAGATATGACTTAACAGACCAGTTGCATTGAAATATGCTAATCTAGTTTTAACCAATCCTAAAATTTCAGCTGTAAACTCGATGAGGTGATGGTGTTTGCAGACGCTTCCCTGTCTATTATAAACGTCGGAATTCTAATCTCAATAGCACTCTGGTCAATCTGGCAACTATCCCTACTATTTATGGAACATTATTCCTTTAATTGCGTTTTAGTAATGTTAATGAACTTATGCATATGCATCATACATATTATACATATGCATATAATACGTAATACATTTGCATCATACATATTATAGGTATGTGTATAATACATAATACATATGCATCATTATGACGTCAGAATAAACAAAACATTTTTGTCGCCAAATTTGAGAATTGACATGATATATTATAAAATTTGGCGAAACTTTGCTGAATGTCGCCAAGCTTGGCGAATATTTGACGCTAGTGGCTATTTTTCAATGAGTTAATTATTAATGCGAGCCATCTATTTTTGTTTTTCCGCATATCATCTGAATAGTTAAATGATATAACGTACTAATATTTCCAAAGTGCTAATAGTTTCGTCATTGCCCAAAACCTCTGCTATTGTTATTATATTGTACTGTTATTATACTTCCTGTGACTATGTTGTTTAATCTTTACACCGCTAAAACTTTTGTATTATATAAAGAGAATTTACGGAAACTATTAAAGCACCGAAACTGCCAGTTCTCCTTATGATTATTATAATTCTATAATATGTAACCTGTTAATCGATATGTACGTTAGAATGAATCTTCTATAATCCGGTTCCTCGCATTTTAGTTTTCAGGTTTCGAATAAAATTAGCTAAAATCTTAAAACCATGGCACACTGACTAATTCTTTAACACGATCAGATGAGAAGAATGATAGATTTTCAAATGGATCATGGCAGTGAGCCGGTAGACCTTCTATTCTTCCGTAACCGAGTCTATTGGAAAGGTTAACGTGAAACAAAAAGATATTAGCATCAATATGGTTTAATGCAAATGCAGATATTGTCAAAGGATTTCATAAGAACCATTTCACTTGCACCCAATCGTATCAGTTAAGAGGCTACTTCAGTCAAACGAAAAGACCCGTGCGCTAATGCTAATCCTATGGAAGAAATTTATAAAGATACCTCGGTCGCATTTCAATATTTTTAACTGATTTTTTTTGCATTGGATAGCTGAGATCGATCTGTACAAAGGCCGCTTTTTATTTTTTCGATTTTGTTTATAGGTATTTTTAATGAGGGCACTTTCATTTTCGGAACCGGTTTCCAAAATAAAAGCATCCTCATAAAAAAAAATCTGCAATCAAAATCGAAAAAGTTAAAAACGGCCTACATATAGATCGATCACAGTTATTCAATGAAAAAAAAACATTTAAAAATATTAAAATGCGACCGAGATATCTTTATAAATTTCTTCCATAGGATTAGCATTAGCGAACGTGTCTTTTCATTTGGCTGAAGTACTCTTAAAATACAACAATTGGCAGTGAGCCCAATTAGAAAAGATTACTTAATAGGATTAAAAATTTCCGCATTGGAGAACGAATCGTAACTGCTAAGGAAGCATGCATAAGTGAGTTAAGAGATATTTGTCACGAAAGATGGAATACATAACAACACAAAATATATGATGTGCTTCCATGATTGTAAAGAGTTTTTGATTTCTCTATCAAAAGCTTCCGACTTGGCAGAAGAATGGGCAAGTAAATTAAATTATGAATAACAGTAACATGATGCAACGTTTAACATGGAATTAATACGGTAAATACTGCTTGCTAGAGGCGGCTAGTACTTTAATATAAAAAGAAATAAACTATAAATTTGTAAAGCTCAATAAAATAAATTTAGGTATTTTTATATTAGCCGGGCGAAAGTGGCAAATCGCCAAATACTGTTCCCAACTCCATTGTGCATATTGCATTAATTTCATTTAAAGATATATACTTTTCACTCATCTCATTTAAAATAGATGCATTTCCCTCATTTTATTTAATAGAATATTTAACATAGAAATAAATAAATAAATAAAAAAGAAATAATAACATAAACCAAAATATTTTATTTGAAAATCAAAGCATTGTTTCTAATTTACACATGTAAAAAATGAAAACTGCTATTGGCGAAAAAACAAAAGACTAATGAGGAGATTTGCTCCCGGGTAACTTAAAAGTACCAAAATTTAATTTTTTTCATATTAATATAGTTTAGAATAACAAACTTGAAAAAACTTACAAAAAGTAGTGATATCCCAACAAAAAGTTTTCGGTTAAAAAAAAAAAAAAAGCGCCAAGTTCTCCTTAATGTTTCGGCCAGAAAAAGTAGTGATATCTGAAGTTTGCACAAGTTAAAAGCCAAACATCCCAAATCTTTCATTGAAAATGGCTTCCTGCGACTTGGCCGTTAATGCCTTCGAGAGAGTTTTTCAAATTTTAAAATATGTACAAATGAGCTACATGCCAACTACATTTTTTGATTATTTTAGGCATTTTGTGGCACAGAATACAGAAAAAAATACACATTTGAAAAAAGCATTTAAACAACTTCAGTCTATTTAAATGCTTAGAAGTTAAAAATAACAAAATACTTGTATTCAAGAGATAATATCCCTGATTGCTAAAACATAATTAGTATCATCTTTAACAGTTTATAAATCGAATACCTCATAATGTATGCAAACAAACTATAATAAATGTTCAAACGAAAAAAATCTCTTAAGTCAATACACAAGATTTCAATATTATACAATAAAATATAATGTAACATATTGTGAGATTTGAAGTAAGTAAATTTTGTTTTATTTCTTGGGTTTTACATTAATGACTTTAGCTTTAGACCGTACAAAATGGCAATTAAACCACAAGTGGACTAAATGATCTGTAATCAAAACTAATGTTTGTTGAAACTGAATGTTAGTTATCAGAAATCTTTTACTTATAATGTCTTTATGTGAATTTGCCTCTTTGCATTCTAATATTACTTTTAATATTTAAATAATTCATAAATGCGTAATTTCCAATCATTAATTTTGAAATGTTATAGAAGGCATTAACGGCCAAGTCGCAGGAAGCCATTTTCAATGAAAGATTTGGGATGTTTGGCTTTTAACTTGTGCAAACTTCAGATATCACTACTTTTTCTGGCCGAAACATTAAGGAGAACTTGGCGCTTTTTTTTTTTTTTTTTACCGAAAACTTTTTGTTGGGATAAATGCTTTTGGATGTTGTTACTGGCAATAGAAAAAAATATATTCAATGTAAAAAAAACAAACTGCTAGGGTTTATTTCACTCACGTTCTGTAACCCGGGAAGCAAGCGCCCGCGTTGGATCCTCTGCTTACTACAAACGTTAAACGCACCCCCCCCCGTCCCCCATCATGCTGTCTTGAACATAATAATATATTTTATTTTCGCTGTATTTGATATACTTTTAACATAATTAAAAATTACTTTAAAGAATTAGCGCTTGCACGATTGAAGAAAATCTAACAAAATCTAAAACCTGACTTTATAGTAGAAAAAAAAAAAAAAAAAAAGAACTGCCATCAGAGGTATCAGTAAAAGAGTGTTCATTTTACGAAAAAAATCTGTATTCATTACGAATTTACTGATATTTTGACATATTTTTCCCGTAAAACTGTTTACAGATGGTTAAAGAGCCGTCATAGAGACAGTTACAGATGTCATTACTTAATGTTAAGGGGGAAAAAAAAGTTACGCACATTTTCATTAAAGAACATACTGTAGTAAACACGGGACCGGCATATATAACGGGTGCAATCAGTGTTGAATTCAGACACTTTTCTACGAGGGAGGGATTGCTGTGGCTCCGAGGGGGGGGGGAGGTGGCGTTATAGAGTTCCGGGGAGGAGGGGCTGCACTTTTTGTTAATTGAAAACGCAAAATACCTAATCTTCAGGAGGGGGAGATCTTATTGCTCCGGAGGGAATGTCCCCCCCCCCCGGTCCAACCCTGGGTGCAATGCAGTCGGACCCTATAGAGTCCCTGCCCCAAACCGCAAACAAGTAGACTTTTTTAAACTTAGAAAAAAAATGCGAGTCCTCAAATATGCCTAAGCACCAGAATTCTTAAGAAAATTTCAGTTGGAGCGTGTAATTTTTGGCACGAGCGGGCTCGTAGCATGTTTTTTTTTTCTTTTTACGGAGAACAATTAAGCAATTAAAAATACAAGATTTTTCAAAATAGTAATAAAACACGTGTTAGAAACACAATTATGCATATCAGTAGTGAATATTATATTTTAATTACGGTGCACTATTTGTGTGAACAAAGTTTCCCAAAAATCATGTTTGTCGTAAAATCTGCGACAGCGCGTTCGCTTTAAGTAGGTTAAAGATAAGGCCTACCTCGAGTAAATAAATCAAAATAGCATATGTTATGTTTCACTCTATTCGAAATAGATTAACATAATTGAAACGTATTATCGCCCATAAACGATACAACCCCTACTCATCTAGAAAGGTGCACTCAGAATAGGTTGTCTAAAATTCATGATTAAGCAAATGGGCGAAAATAAAACCCCGCTCAAATTTCAAAATAAAACACGATACAAATATTTGAAAGTAAGAAAAATATTTACACCTGAACAAAATTTACCTTTTGAAGACAACTACAAGGTAAAACACAATACAAGTAGAGAGTGAGTCAAAATTCCAAGTGTTTCTTTCGAAGATATCGTCTGCTCTCAAGAAACGCTGTTTATCAGCAAACCGCTCCTTCAAATATGACGCAATGTGTACGAGAGAAAAAACAATAAAAGGATTGGTTAGTCTTTGGTGGAGGTAAAAGCACGAGGTACCCGCAAACAGTTCAAAGCGTGTGGGCGGAATTCTAAACTCCGGATGTGGAAAAAAAAATAATTACCGTAAGAAAGAAATATGAAGATAACTAAATCTAACAAAAACATAGCTGTGAAAAAGGGGAGCCAAGCTCTGTAAAGACAATGGCAAGAAAAGAAGTGAAATCTAAGTGGGTGCCAAGTTCAAATAAAATTCACTCAAACTTACCTACTGAAGTATTATAGCATTTTTAAAATTGTTTAGAAATAAAAATTATTGATAGCATATTAATAATAAATCTAGAACTTGGCAAGTTTTTACCTACGAGTCATTTATTTTTATTAATGACATTATTATATCAAAACTTATTATTTCATGTTTGGAAGCCTTCATTTGAGTGAGCTGCTTCCCCTTAAAGGGTGGTGGGATAAAATATATCCCACCTAATTTTAACTGCAAAATGCCACATTGACACTAGAATTCAGGACTAAAAAGTTTAATTTTATTACATACGTGAAAAGAAGCTTTTACCCATTTTGAAATAAATTTGTTTTTAAATTCTGGTGTGATTCAATCATTTCAGCATGTAACGAATAAAAGCTCGTTGCCCCTGAAGGGTTAAAGGAGTGCAGTCTCTAGAGAGATGACCAAGAACAAGCGTAAGGGTATCTGTCTGTTTCTCAGGCCTTTTAGTCTGTTTGCATTGAGGTTTCCGAACGGTGGGTGCTAGAGTGATAACCAAAGACGAGCGGGAGTGTATTTGTGTATTTATTGGTTTATCAAATCTTTAACATGAGTCATTTGTTTATAATAATAACTATATTAATTTTTTTATAATGACATTGTTGTTAATATTAACATCATGATTTTATTAAGACATGAAATTGATCGGCATAACATTTATCAAAAACTTGCCAAGTTCTAGATTTATTATTAATATGCTATCAATAATTTTTATTTCTAAACAATTTTAAAAATGCTATAATACTTCAGTAGGTAAGTTTGAGTGAATTTTATTTGAACTTGGCACCCACTTAGATTTCACTTCTTTTCTTGCCATTGTCTTTACAGAGCTTGGCTCCCCTTTTTCACAGCTATGTTTTTGTTAGATATCATTACTTTTTGTAAAGTTACAATATATTTAGACACTTTACTTAATGCTCTTTAATGTTTATATGTGACTATTTTATTCACCAAGCAACTTTCAATTTTAATTTAACTTTCCTACAACAAACTATTTGGCTGTCAATTTGCGGCAGAAATCTATATTTTAATACTGCTACATTGAATACATGTTTTGAAACGAAATGTATTGATTCGAAAATTTTATTGTTTCTGAAACAACAATTCCTAAATTCCAACTAAATTCCAATATTAAATTTTTCTATTAAATTTTCCAATTAAATATCCTACAGCTGGGCCTGCTTTTTGAAAGTGAAAAATAAAGTTATGTGCTTATGGCACACTATGTATCATTCATCCATGAGTGCCGGCAAAGAGGCAGTGCAGAGGAAGGACATTTACCCTCCCTGGATTTTCAAATTTAATTAAATAAATATCCTTTTCTCTGATGATTTTGAAAATAACAAGTGGCTAAGTGTGATCACAGGTCGCACAGGTCGTTTCGTTTAATATTCCTTTCAAAACACTTTATCCTTTTGAAAAATCTGTTAGTTCCACATTTCGCAACAAGGGGCGCACTCTATTCTAAACAAATCTTTATCCGAACGAAACTCCGTTTTACATACTATCCGTAGATATATTACTCGAGGGGATTGAGCCCATAGCACCCGAGATAAGTAGGCGCCCCTGGCGGTAAAAAGTGGAATTAAAATATGTAAGGCTATGGTGCATAATATGAAAGAATGGTCAAAGGGGTGTCGACAAAAGTTGGAAAAGTGCTCCCCGGGTGAAAAGGGCGGAGGTTAGAAAAATTGCTTAAAATACACAAGTTAGAGCCCGGAGGAGTAAATAATATAATACTTTTTGAAAATTTTTTGATTTGTCGTGTGGTCTGAGGTATTCAGCTATACGTATGCAAAAGGTCATGTCTCCAACTTAATTAGGGGGCTCCCGTAGAAAGAATTGCTTAAAATACATATGTGGTAGCTCAAAGGGTTAAGCGTAAGACTTTTTTAAGATTTTATGATTTGTCGCCTGGCCTCAGGTGTTCTGCAATAAGTATGCAAAATTTCATATCTGCAATTTAATAAGGGGATCAGTTAGACAGAATTGCTTAAAATACTTAGTGGAAGCCCAAACGGTTAAATGTACGACTTTTTCAAAATTTTATGGTTTGTCATTTGATCTATAAGTATGCAAATTTTCACGCCTCCAACATAATTAGGGGCTCACTTAGAAAATATTGTTTAAAATACACATGTGAGAGCCCAAAGCGTTAAATGTACGACTTTTTCAAAATTTTATGGTTTGTCGTTTGATGTGAGGTGCTCAGCTATAAGTATGCAAAATTTCACGCCTCCAACCTAATTAGGGGCTCACTTAGAAAGAATTGTTTAAAATACACATGTGGGAGCACAAAGGGTTAAATGTACGACTTTTTCAAAATTTTATGATTTCTCGTTTGATGTGAGGTGTTCAGCTATAAGTATGCGAAATTTCCCGCCTCCAGCTTAATTAGGGCTCACTTAAAGAATTGTTTAAAATACACGTGTGGGAGCGCAAAGGATTAAATGTACGACTTTTTCAAAATTTAATGATTTGTCTTTTGATGTGAAGTGTTCAGCTATAAGTATGTAAAATTTCACCCCTCCAACCTAATTAGGGGCTCAGTTAGAAAGAATTGTTTAAAATACACATGTGGGAGCCCAAAGGGTTAAATGTACGACTTTTTCCAAATTTTATAGATTTTCGTTTGATGTGAGGTGTTCAGCTATAAGTATGTACAGTTTTATACCTTCAACCTAATTAGGGGTTCACATAGAAAGAATTGTTTAAAATACACATGTGGGAGCCCAAAGGGTTAAATGTACGACTTTTTCCAAATTTTATAGATTTTCGTTTGATGTGAGGTATTCAGCTATAAGTATGCAAAATTTCATACCTCCAACCTAATTAGGGCTCACTTAGAAAGTAATTTTTTTTAAATACACATGTGGGAACCCAAAGGGTTAAATGTACGACTTTTTCAAAATTTTATGATTTGTCGTTTGATGTGTAGTATTCAGCTATAAGTATGCAAAATTTCAAGTCTCCAACATGTACAGTTTCGGAGAACGGGCTCTGTGACGGACAGAATATCTCAATTTGTTGATTTTCTGTAAGCAAGTAAACCAGATAAACTCCCAGTAAGTAGATAGGTTTACAATGGAAGTCTATGGGAATTTGGCGAAATATTAGAGATATCGCCAAGGTGGCTTTACATTTGGCGACTAATTTTGGTCGCCAAATTTGGCGATATATCGCCATGTTGGCGAGAAACTTGGCGGTATTTGGCGACAGAACATAGTCCCCTCCTACGGCAAATTAAAATTTCGCCTAATAGACGTAATGTTAAAGTAAAAATGGGCACACCCAGGTGAGTAATTCATCGATTTTCACAATTTTTTTATTTTTTTCCTTAGTTTTATAGTGTAAACAAACTTCGCACCAAATTTGAAGTCTTTAGCTGCAGTAGATATACGAGATCTTTTTGATGAGTGAGTCAGTCAGTCAGTCAGTCAGTCAGTGGTAAAATTATCGATTATCAGACATTTTCAAATGTCATTATCTCGGAAACTATTTATGCGTTATTTATAAAATTTTGGATTTTAGGTAATTAGGGTGGCCTTACTACACATTTCGTATAACAAGTACGTAGCTCTCATAGATTTTCAGTAGTAGAGCATTGAAATTTGACGAAAACAGCCCGAAATGGTTCGTGTAAATAACACACGGCTAAGTCAGGCGAACTTGGCTGACACACTGCCGTGTGTCTAGATATGTGACTTGTTGAGAGAGCCTAGTGATGTCATGACAGGTGGCAATGAGCGTAGCCAAGCCGGGAAACAAACCTTTGTTTTCAAAACCAGTAGCGGGAATTTTTAAAATGTTCATTATATACTGAAAATAAGTTAATGAAGGGTTGTTATACAAGAACATACGTATTGCTCCCCCCCCCCCTCCCAAACATTCGCAAATGTTATTACACTTGGTAAATGTACAAACTTAGTTGGCAAATTTGTTTAAAACCTTAACCTTTAACTGATGTCACGCGGTCTCCCAGACCCCGCGACTCCCAGCTGTAAACACTTTTACAGCTTTTTACTTTTCTGTACTGAAGTTAAATAATATGAATAAAATACTTTTTTCATGCAATTTAATTCACATGCTCCTAAGAGAAGTACAACGATATTGTTAGGACAAAATTTAAGTAAATTCAACCATTTATATTTTTTTATTCATTTTATTCGAGGGGTCTGAGAGACCGGATCACATCAGTTGTGTGACAAATTTTAGTCACATCAGTTAAAGGTTAATAAAAACTATATTTTCTATTTCTGATAGACTTTACAAAACTAATTGGGAACATTAGTAAACTTTTAACAAATAAGAACTATATTACATTTTCTAACTGTGGTAAGTTGGCAAAAATATACGAGTTGGCAAATACTGAAATTTGACTTGGAAATTTAAGGTTCTCTCCCCCAACAATAAAAAGTCTTACCGATGGCGCTGCCTGTGTTTGCATTAATGCGAAATCTGTCCTTCATGGGGGCCCCTTTCAGCTTATGCCCCGGTACATGTCTCTCTTTTGTATCCGTACAAGTCCCGTTGGGGGTCCCCAATAAACGCGGCAGCTAAGTGAGAGGATACAAATCATTTTAAGACCTTTTTTCCTCCAAAAGTATATATAAAAATGTTATTCAGTCTCTTTGGTGGCAGGAAGGTTATGAATTACGGTGGCCACATCCTTTATGGTCTGGCCTTTACATAGCTTTTACTATAAGGACCGACACATAACAGGGTGACCGGGAAGCATTTTGACACTCCCCATTTCCACATACAAAAATGTGAGCGATCATATGAAATATTAATTAGTTGGCGCCCCGTGAGCGGTTGCACACCTTGTAACAAATTTAAATCAATTTGCAACTATTTTGAACTTAAAAGAAAGAGAGTATTAAGAGGATCATTAGGCACTAGACAATTGTTGCTTACTTAAGTTTTACAATAAAGCCATTTACTGTTCAATAATAAACTGGTTGGGAGAGCTACGGTCATCTTTTGCACGCGAAGGCTAATATACCGGGATCTCTGTTTAAAATGGTTTCTAACCCACTAACACATGCATGGAGGACCGCCGAGAAGGGGGGGGGGGTGCTGAAGCCGGTACAAAATACCGGCCCCGGCTATCTTAAAGGTCCCGCATAACCCCTTGAGGAGCGGTGGGATATTTATTATATCCCAACTACGCTTAATTAAGATTTGCACCAGAAAATTTTTATAAAATTGTACTTTTCTAACTTTGGTGGAAAAAAAGTCGTAAAATTGCTTTTCTTTATTTTCCAATATTTTTTCTTAAAGATTCCGATGTGAATTCGACATTACAGAAACAGAATTACTTGCATTTCAAAGGGTTAAAAAAATAAATAACAATAGAGACTCGATCGTCGTTTTCTCATATTAAAAATTTATCTACCGATAAATCATCAGCAATGGTGTAATTATTTAAAAAATAAATAAATAAATTATTAGGAGCCCCTAGGCCCAGTGGTAGATAAAAATTGAACTTGTTACCTGACTGAAAAAAAGAGTTGTGTTTCACACGTATCTGTGTATGTGGATTTCTTTATACCCTCGAAACATCCCAACGGCTGGATGGATTTTAATGAATGAGGTCTCTATATATTCGTCTTAACTGCCCGATGGTTATAGGCTAGGTTTTGTTTTTATAAAATCAAAATGCGGACGTAAAATACAAAATAGCGGTAGAGACGAAAAAAAAAATTACGCACCCTATTGCGTGCAGGGCCGTAGCGACCGCCCCCCATTTGGGGGGGGGGGGCTGGGCAAAGTCAGGGGCCCAGTAGTGAGCTATTGTACCTTTCAGCCGAATGTTTTTTACTTTTAAAATTATTTTTGTATGCATTTTTAATAACATTTTATTTTGTTTTATCGAAATATATATATATATTTTTTTTTTTGGTCAAAGACCTTGATCAGATTTAGAAATAGAAAACAGATATGTGCTTTTCTTCTATATCCACATTTTTTATAAAAGTTTTTGAAGGCTGTAAGTTCTACTTGAAAAATAAAATGGCATTTTAGTATTTTTGGGGTGCGCCTATCAATGGGCGAAAAAGGTGAAACCAAAGATTCAAAACTTCTTTAATACTATTACTTCCTTCAACCAAAACAGATATGCGCCTTTTTTTTTTCTGCAACCATTCTTTTAAATGGGACCCAGATGAAAGAAATTTTGCAGGCTCTAAATTCTTTTTGAATTGTCTTTTTTAGGGCCCCCTACAAAAGTACGGAAAAGTTGGAGCCCTAGATTCAAAACTTTTAAGCCTATTTTTTTATTCAAATTTTTTAAAAATATGCTTTTTGATCTCACTGAGGGACCCAATACGTTTCAAAACTTCCTTAATACTATTACTTCCTTCAACCAAATGTGATTCCTTTCTATAGTCATTATTCTTTTTAAAGGTGCCCAGATGAAAGAAATTTTGCACACTCTTAATACTTTTTAAATTGTCTTTTTGGGGGGCCCCAATAAAAGTGAGGAAAAGTTGCAACTCAAGATTCAAAACTTTTAGGCCTCATTTTTATTATTCAAATATTTTAAAAATATGCTTTTTAATCTCGTTGGGGGCCCCAACAAGGTTCAAAGCTTTCTTAATACTATTACTTCTTTTGACCAAAACAGATATGCGTTTTCTTTCTATAGCCAGTATTCTCTTTAAAAGTTCCTTAGATGAAAGAAATTTTGCAGGCTCTAAATTCTTTTTGAATTGTCTTTTCTAGGGCCCCCTATAAACGGGAGGAAAAGTTGGAGCCCAATATTTAAAACTTTTAGGCCTCATTTTTTTAATTCAAATGTTTAAAAAATATGCTTTTTAAACTCGTTGGGAGCCCCAATAAGTTTCAAAACTTCCTTAATACTATTATTAGTTCCTTCAAACAAATGTGCTTTCTTCCTATAGCCAGCATTCTCTTTTAAGGTTCCCAGATGAAAGAAATTTTGTAGGCTCTAAATTCTTTATGAATTGTCTTTTTTAGGGCCCCCTATAAACGTGAAGAAAAGTTTGAGCATAAGATTCAAACCTTTTAGGCCCCATCTTTTTATTCAAATGTTTTAAAAATATGCTTTTTAATCTCGTTGGGGGGCCCAATAAGGTTCAAATCTTCCTTAATACTATTACTTCTTTTGGCAAAAACAGATATGCACTTTCTTTCTATAGCCAGCATTCTCTTTATAGGTTCCCACATGAAAGAAATTTTGCAGACTCTAAATCCTTTTTGAATTGTCTTTTTCAAGGCCCCCTATAAACGAGAGGAAAAGTTGGACCCCAAGATTAAAAACTTTTAGGCCCCATTTTTATTATTCAAATGTTTTTAAAACATGCTTTTTAATTTCGTTGGTGGCCCCAATAAGTTTTAAAACTTCCTTAATACTATTACTTCCTTCAACCAAATGTGCTTTCTTTCTACAATCACGATTCTTTTTAAAGGTGCCCAGATGAAAGAAATTTCGCATGCTCTAAATTCTTTTTGAATCGTCTTTTTTAGTGCCCCCTATAAAAGTACGGAAAAGTTGGAGCCCAAGATTCAAAACTCTTAAGCCCATTTTTTTATTCAAATTTTTAAAAAACATGCTTTTTAATCTCACTGAGGGACCCAATAAGTTTCAAAACGTCCTTAATACTATTACTTCCTTCAATCAAATGTGATTCCTTTCTATAGTCATTATTCTTTTTAAAGGTGCCCAGATGAAAGAAATTTTGCACGCTCTTCATACTTTTTAAATTGTCTTTTTGGGGGCAACTCTTAAAAATGAGCAAAATTCGGAACTCAAGATTCAAAACTTTTAAGCCTAATTTTTTTTTTCAATTGTTCAAAAAATATATGCTTCTTAATCTCGTTGGGGACCCCAATAAGTGGGCATCTATGTGCATTGCATATGCCGCCTATCCCCTTATGTTCGACCTGTTTCGTTTTTAACATTTCATTTCTCTTGTCTCGATAAATTATTTATGTTATCCATACATAAATTAGATTGTGTATTTATTTAATCTACTAGCAGAGCTCCACCCGCTTCGCTGGTTGCTTTTTAAAAAAAAAAGAACCTATTTTTTGGAGTTCTCCATTGGGGGCCTTCCGCAGCGTAAACTCGTTCCGGATATTCCCGCTCCAATCTTGAATCAAACTATCATTGAATTGTTGTTGTTTTTTTTTTTTTTTTCGATAAAAGTGATAGTGTCCAGATAAAAGTGAAATTTTCCATCATCGTAGCTCACGTTGCTACAGGAAAAAATTTGTTATTTTTCCACTTCAGCTTAATTATGACAGCAGCAAAATCTACTGGATAATTCTTCGGTTTCAGAAAAAAAATGTCAAAAAAACTCCGCAAAACGAGAAAAAAGTGTAAAAATCTTATAAAAAAATTGGGCAAAAATTCAAAAACCGCTGAGAGAAAATTGATTATATCGAGCCAAAACATTGAAACGGGAATGTTAAAAAATCGCCGTAAAAGACAAAAATACGCTAAAAATCATATAAAATGTTCGTAAAATATTCAGAATTTTCTATGGATATATTTTCTACATTGAGCTAAAAGACTGAAACCTGATACCTTTTAGGGATGTCAAAAATCCGTGCCGCAGTTGGCAAAATTTACTATATTGGGATAAAAGATTGAAACTGGGTTCCTTTTACCCACTTTCTCTCTCTCCCAAAAAAAATAAATAAAAGAAAAATAAAGAAAAGAAACCAGAGAATTGAAGGATTTTTCCCGTAACTTTTTTTTTTTTTCGTTCAAACACACACACACACAAAAAAAAGCTTTGATTTGATTTGCTCATTTTCCGCAAAAATATAGAAAACTCACCAATGTAACGTAAAAATTACCTAACATCCTTACTAAATATAAAGATGCATTTTTGTCAAATCAAATCACAGGAGTGTTCCGCCAACTTTGCTGCATTGTACTTTTTCCTATTAGAAACTGAACTTTTACGCATGACTTTTTTCCTTCATAACACGAAGAAGACGCGAATCAAAGATCAAAATTTCTAGAAATTTTCCTTTCTAAAGACGAAAATTTCTTCAAATGTGAGATAAAATCTCTTCTAATCACAGGAGTCTTAAAAAATAAAAAAGTTCGTGAAAAATTCAAAAATCGCAAAGGACGAAATTTAGTACGTCGGGCTAAAAATCTGAAACCTGATTCCTTTTACTAATGTCCAAAAATCACGTCAGAATGCGAAAAAAAATTAAAAAATAAATAAAAATTTCGTGAAATATTTAAAAATCGAAGAAGACTTACTTTACTATATTCGGCTAAAATGGAAAGATGGATTGAAAATAGATTCCTTTTATGAATGTGGGGAAAAAAGCACAAAACTCAGAAAAAATACAAAAAATAGCATAAAAAATTAAAAAAATTTGAATCAAAAAATTTGAAAACCTGTTTCGAGGGTCATAACTTCAGGCATACAGGTAACCTTCCAGTCAAATTTTGTCCTGAACAGAAAAAATTCTGGTCAGACAAAGAAAAACTCTGGACAACCTACACAAACTCTGTGTAGGTAGGATCTAAAAAAAAATATCTGAAGGTATTTTTTTCTTTTTAAATTTCAACTTAGGTGAGAATTTCAAACTGGAGAAAACCGGAATGTATGAAAACGACATCCCAAAAGTAATTTTTTTTAAAAATTAGTAAATCTGTACATATATATATATATTTAATAAAAGGCACCAATCCGAGCAGGAAAAAAATTGTTATAAGTTAATATTTTCTACTGAACCCCTTATAGTCCAACAGCCGACAGCACAAAAACCTATGTTATCAAGTACAAGAAAAAAAACCTTTATTTTATGGAAGAGTAGAAGGGTAATCTAATGATCCATGTCTGCCGAAAGTGAAGTGGTGCATAAGCCAAAAATTAATACCACTAATGGTTGACTCGTAGCAGCTTTATCATTGTGTTTGTCCTACAAATAAAGATATGAAACCATGGAGGACTGGGAGCAGGAAAACAAAATGCTAAACCTACGAGTCAACCACTGGTGGTATAAATTTTTGCTTATGAACCACTTCACTTCCGGCAGACATGGATCATTAGATTCCCCTACTTCTACTCTTCCATAAAATAAAAGTTTTTTTCTTGTGCTTGATAACATAGGTTTTTGTTCTGCCGGCTCTTGGACTATTCGAGACGAGCGTCTTTTACAGAATTTTTAATCTTTATTCACCGGTTTTTTAAAACGGAAATTTTTGCCTAATTGAATCGGGAAAATGCTCGGAATAAATAAGGCAAAATTTACAATAAAAATTTACTGGTGAGAATAATCCTCGATTCTGAGCACCTTACGCGGCACGAATACCGGTCGCTCGTCCCCAAAGGGTTAAAGAAAATCTATTTGGGTCATGCGGGCAGCATTGTCAAACTGAAGAGAAAATTGAAAATACGAAAACGACTTCCATACTTTTTATTTATTTATTTTGTTTATGAGCAATACTTAGCAGTTTATAATATTTGTAAAAGGAATTCAGTTTCAAACTTTTTTGCCAAATTTTGTCCTCTGCTGTTTTTAAAATTTTCGAGAATTTTTATGTGATTTTTATCTTTTTTTTCACTTTTCTGGTAGTTTTTTAATATTCGTAAAAAAAAAAAAGAAACCTGGTTTCAATTTTTTAGCCCAATATAAATAAAGTTTGATCTCAATGAACTTGGAATTTTTTACGCAATTTTTGGCGTTCTTTCGCGTTTTTCGGCTATTTTTTTGACATTTTTTTCCTAAATGGAAGAATTCTCAGTTAAATTTTGCAAGTCCTTTGATTGAATTCATGTTGTAAGAATATCAAATCTGTTCTTGTAGCAACATGAACGAAATGTTGAAATTTTGAATTTAATCTGGATCAAAATAAAAAAATTACAATAATTCAAGGTTCATATGATTCGAGATCGGAGCGGACATAGCCCCTATGGGTGTACGTTGCCGAAAGCAGTGCAGCCCAACTACAAATTCCTTCAATTTGAAGTTCGTTTTGGAAAATCCGACCAGCGAAACTCCGCTTGTGTTATTATAAAACGGAACTCGGGTGGAAAATCAAATATAGATATTTCTTTAAAATCTTAGAAGGGGCCCCCGAAAAATATGTTTGGGGGGGGGGGGGGGCTCAGAAGACCTTGCTACGGCTCTGATTGCGTGGCATATCATTGGATAGGTCTTTCAAACTGAAGACGATGACAGTCAGAAGCTCCATTAAAATATTATACAACCTGGAAGTTGTGTAGGTAGAATCTCTAGCTTTACTGCAACTCTAACCATCATAGACATCCATAGACCTCATCAAAACAGTGTTTATAGATAGGAACTAACAATTAAACACAACTTAAAAGTTATCAATACAAGCAAATAAAACAATAGGTAAGTAATATAAAAAACATATTTTAAGTCAATTCCTACATAGGTCAATAAGAGAGTTTTTTTTCTCCCATTCTTCTTTCCTCTTGAGTTGCGCTTAAAATGCCTTGATCAAGAAGAGGGCTCTTTCGATTATTGAAAATTAATTAATTAAATTTAATTAATGAATTAATATTTAAAAAACTGGATTAACATCAAGTGTCATCCACTACAAGTTAAAAAAAAAATTATTTGAGCTTGATTGGATGAATAATAAGTATTTTATTAACGATTGTTAATTTGAACAAGATATACATAGCGAGAGTGTGAGCTAATAGTAGGAATTGAAAAAAAAAATAGTTTCACATTGATGAGGAATAATTAATTAGTTCGCTGTTTACGCAGTCGGGTTTTTTGATTTTTTAAATTTAATTGTTTATTAGCAGAACTTTTGTCTACGGAAACGGATTGTTTTTCTACATTTTTGTTAATTTTGTGATTTTAAGCAAATGTGTATTACCAAAGCCTGATTACTGAAAAGGCATAAGAAACGCAGGCTTCCCTTTTAAAAATTACGAATGACTCTAAATTACTGAAAAGGAATCCATTCCCGGAAATTTTTGTAATCAAATTCAGAATGCGGTCAATACATACACGTCCTGGTTAAAAACTGCCAAGGTAACTAAATATATAACTACTAGCAGCCTTCGCCCGCTACGCTAGTCTGTTTCTCTCAAAGAACCTTGAAGCAAACGAAATATATCTATCAAAGATTAGAAAGGGAACTTTTTCTTAATTTCTAAATCAAATATCCATAATTGTTGTCTTATTCGTATAACCTTACATTAACCAGTTCAAAGTTGATGTTGGCGTCATAATAGACAAAATAGCTCTAAAATCATTGAAATACCTGTGTTTAACTATTTTTTTAGTAGGTTTGTTAACTTGAATTTCCCACTTACACCTTAAAACTGCTGCTGAGATAAGGCGAAATGTCCTGAAATTTTCAACGACCTCTTTTATCTATTTCATTTTTATTTCTAAATGGGGGATTTCTAAAGTCTCTGAAATACGTGTTTAATTATTTTTTTAGGAGATTTGTTATTTTGAATTTCTCGCTCCTACCTAAAACTGCTGCTGATATGGCTAAATGACCTAAAACTTGCGACCACCCCATTAACCCCCTCACTGACAAGCCCGTGTTAACCCTCCGTCTACCAGACGGGTCCATTGGACCCGACAGGTACATACAAAATATTCATTCAAACCAGAAATTTCTTTAAAATAAACTAAGTATATAAACCAGACAAAAATAAGGTAAATAAATAAGTTAAATAGTTTTAAATAAAAATTCTGGTGTAGAACGTTTTATTAAAACTTGAATAAAATTCCCGGTAGATCTAGGGTTAATATGTTCACCAAGTTTCAGGTTTCACTGCAATACATGCAATATTTAAAGTAATATAATTCTATTGATTTAATGGCTAAGTAATTGTAGTGTAAGTCACAGGCTGTGATTTTTGGCTACCAGTATTTTAGAACGGAAAATGTCACTTAGTTTATCGGTGATATCTCATTCATTGAATAAGGCGAGAAAACCTTTCGAAAATAACGGTGGCCAACGAGGATTTCAGAGTTATCCGCTATGTGACTTATACTACCAAAACCCATGGAATTAGCCTTAATGTATTTTTAATACATTGAACAATGATTAATACTCCC
Source organism: Maratus speciosus (assembly GCA_963932465.1). Lineage (NCBI taxonomy): Eukaryota > Metazoa > Arthropoda > Arachnida > Araneae > Salticidae > Maratus > Maratus speciosus. Next base: position 429,220,764 of record OZ010797.1, on the reverse strand, counting down.
AAGGATTGCATTCATATTCGTTATTAAGTTTTTTTTTTATAAAATGTTGAAAGAATCCTTTTTTTAAGCATTTAAAACAAAATTTAGAGAAAACAACATTACAATTTTGCCCTTTCCCAAGACTGTCAGAGGGAAGAACCCTAGGTGGGAATTTCTAAAATCGATAAAATACATGCTTAAATATGTTTTAGTAGGTTAGTTACCAATGAAATTCATGCCTCTATCTAAAACTGCTGCTGAGACATGGCGAAATGACCTAAAGGTTTCGACCCTTCCTTAAATCCTCTAGGGGGGGAGGATGAGTGGAGAACTCCTAAATTCGCTGAAATACGTGTTTAATTATTTTTTAATAAGTTTGTTTTTCCTGAATTTCAAGCTCCTACCTAAAACTGTTGCTGGGATATGGCTAAATGTTCTAAAAATTTCGACCCCCTTTAACCACCTTAGGGGGTAATTTTAAAATCGCTGAAATACATGTTTAATTGATCTTTTAGATTTATTTTCTGGAATTTCACGCTCCTACCTAAACGGCTGCTGACATATGGCCAAGTGTTCTGAAATTTTCGACCCCCCCCCCCTCCCTTAAAGTGAGGGGAATTTCTAAAATCGCTGAAATACGTGTTTAATTATTTTTTTAGTAGACTCATTTTCTGGAATTTCACGCTTCTAGCTAAAACTGCTGCTGGGATATGGCCAAATGTTCTAAAATGTTTGACCCCCTCTTTAATCTATTAAGGGAGGGGGGGATTTCCTAAATTATTCTTTTAGTAAATTTATTTTCTGGAATTTTCACGTTCCTACCTCAAACGACTGTTGAGATACGGCCAAATGTTCAAAAAATATCGCCCCCCTTTACTCACCTTAGAGGGGGAGGGATTTCTAAAATGGTTGAAATACGTGCTTAATTTTTTTTAAGAATATGTTATACCGAATTTATCGCTACTACATAAAACGGTTGCTGAGATATGACCATATGTTCTAAAATTTTCGCCCCCCCCCTTAGGGGGGGATTTTCAAAATGCACTGAAATACATGTTTAACTATTTTTTTTTTTAGTAGATTTATTTTGTGGAATTTCACGCTCCAATCTAAAACGGCTGTTAAGATATGGCCAAATTTTCTAAAATTTTTGACCCCCCCCCTTTAACCCCCTTAGGGGAAAAATTTCTAAAATCGCTGAAATACATATTTATTTATTTTTTAGTAGATTTTCTGGAATTTACGCTCTTACTTAAAACGGTTGCTGAGATATAGTCAAATGTTCTAAAATTCCCCCTCCCCCCCTTTAGGAAGGAATTTCTAAAATTGTTGAAATACGCGATTAATTTTTTTAGATTTATTTTCTGGTATTTCACGTTCATACCTAAAACGGCTGCTGTGATATGGCCAAATGTTCAAAATTTTTCGACCCCCTTTAACCCACTTAGGGGGGGGGGGGATTTCTAAAATACTTGTTTTATTAATCTTTTAGTAGTTCATTTTCTGGAATTTCACGCTCCTACCTAAAACGGCTGCTAAGATGTCTCCAAATGTTCTAGAATTTTCGAACCCTCTTTTAACAGCCTTAGGGGGGTGGGGGATTTTTAAAATTGCTGAAATATAAGTTTAATTATTTTTTTTAATGGCTTTATTTTCTGGAATTTCACGCTTCTACCTGAAATGGCTGTTGAGATACACTATATGGCCAAAGGTAACCGGTCACTTGCAATTTTAGACGTTTTGTCAAATATCTAGAAAAAAAACATGAGGAATTAACCTGAAACTGCAAGTGTGTAAACAGTATAGTATAAGTCATATATTTCGACGAAGATTTTTTCCCCGGAACCCCATAGGGGACCGTCAACATACTGAAAAAGAACGAATATCTTTTGGATAACCCTGTAAAAACTAATGTAGCAAAAACGTTCAAACTCGAGATTATTAATAAGTGGCTTATTGCAATATACTGTGTTCATTTTTATGAGGATAGCATGTATACTCGTAGAAAAATTAAGGTTTTTATAAAAACAGTCCCAAATTTCGCCAAGATTTTTGCTTATAATTTGCAGAGTTCTTAATATAAAAAGAAGTTATTTTCAGAAAATATGACAAACAACATTGTACACAATACCCCGCAATCAGAATGAAAAAAATAATAAAAATTTTATGAAAAATGAGCACGTTTACTAAATAATGATTCACTGCGCATGCTCGAACGTAATCAAAATATAATTTGCATAATGTATTAGCTAAATGTATACAGCAACTTTTGTGAAAGTGTCAAAAACATAGTTTGAAAAGTCTGATAATAACCGTTTATAGAATAAGCTCAAAATCCATTATTCCTAAAAGGAAGCAAAAAGATGAGGGGCTATATCCAAATACAGTAGTATGTGCAATATTGTGTATGCTATATTGGCACTAATCAATGGATATATGGATACAACCCCTCATCTTTTATCTTCATTTTGAGAACGGATTTCGAGCTTATTCTATCGACGATTATTATCACAATTTTCAAACTATATTTTTCAGACTTTTACAAAAGTTGCTCTATACATTTAGCTAACACATTATATTTTGATTGCATTCGCGCATGTGCAGTGAAACATTTTTTAGTGAATCTGCTCATTTTTCATCCAATTTTTATTATTTTTTAATTCTGATTGCAGAGTATTGTGTGCAATGTTGTTCGTCATATTTTCTGAAAAGAACTTATTTTTATATTAAGAACTCCTCAAATTATAAGCAAAAAACTTGGCGAAATTTGGGACTGTTTTTATAAAAACCTTAATTTCTCTACGACTATACATGCTATCCTCATAAAAATGAACACAGTATATTACAATAAGCCACTTATTAATAATCTCGAGTTTGAACGTTTTTGCTACATTAGTTTTTACAGGGTTATCCAAAAGATATTCGTTCTTTTTCAATTTGTTGACGGTCCCCAATGGGGTTTCGGGAAAAAAATCTTCGCGGAAATATATGACTATACTGTTTACACACCTGCAGTTCCAGGTTAATTCCTTATGTATTTTTCTAGATATTTAACAAAACGTCTAAAATCGCAAGTGACCGGTCACCTTTGGCCATACAGTGTATGGCCAAATGTTCTAAAATTTTCGACTCCCCCTCCCTTTAATCTCCTTATGTTGAGAATTTTCAAAAATGCTTTCTTAGTCCGCGCCTGTGCGGGACCTTTGATATCTGTGGCCTAAGCACTGGTTTCTGACGTCATTCTAGAGAGATGTCCATTTAATCTCTAAGAGAGATCTTTGGGGAAATACATGAAATTCTTAATTCCCGGGGCTTTTATTCCTGACTTTACCTATTAAAATCAAGAATAAAATTCTTCCACGAAAATGCACCTACAACTTTTTTAAGCATTTTTATTATAGTTTTTGAGTCAACCTGTTAGAAAATCAACGTTCATTATTATTTTTTCATCACTGCTAAAAATTTCTTTTTCAGTTCTGAAATTTTCAGGACTTATTCAAGAACATCATAAAAAGCTTTACGTGTACAGCCGATGTAAAAGTGGTATTAACATAATAGAGCAGGCACATATACAAACACACATAAAAGGATATAGTTAAAAACTACGAAACTGGCTGATATAGATGGATACATGCTTTTTGAGGAAATAAAATCTAAGATACAAAACACCAAATGCTTAAATTCCTTCCTTTCAGCAATAAGGTCTATCACATTTCTAAATTTTATTTATATCCAGATTTTCTTGATATTTTTGGTGTCTGTGGCATATGGGTGAAGAGTTTTAGGTGAAAAGAACCAAAATTTATTTGAGAATATTAATTCAGCAAAAACATTCCGTCGCCTCAGAGCAACAGTGGGACATCTAGTAATAATTGAAAATGAGATGTCGGACTTACTGCTATGAAAAACTGCATCTAGTGGAACAATAGGGAATGTTTATAAAACACATCTGAGATATAGCATTAAACATAATTTGTGTTTTGAAAGTTGTTCCACTAGATGCAAACACAGTTATTCATAGCAGTAAGCAGGGCCCGACTTAGACAGTGGGGGGCCCTGGGGCAAACATTATTCAGGGGGCCCCCTTCGATCTTTTGAAATTTTTCGTGAATTATTTCGAAATGAAATAAAACTAAACTTCATACCTATTGTATGTACACTTAAATTTCATACCAAGTACTATTCACATCTGTATACAGTATAGTACAAGAAAGATAACTTTAAGAAACTATAGCATACATTTTTTTACTTTCTTCTATCTTTACAAGAAGAAAGTATTGGATTCGTGAAAAATTTCGACTTTCGGTTTTCCACGGATTTATACGTTTTAGAATGCCCAGAACACGATTTGATGGTTTTTAGAACATGTCTGTCTGTGAGTCTGTCTGTCACTCTGTCTGTGAGTCTCAGTGGCGTGGCGTCCGGTCATCGCTGGATGCGGCGATGACCAAGCAATATTTTAAAACTCTTAATAAGCTTTTAAAACTCTACGATCCAGTTTTAGCAGAACATTTGGAGTTCATGTATAAGTGAAGGTAAGATTTAAAATTTCTTTTTTGAACATTCAACCATTGAATTTTAGAGTTAATAATTTTTCACCACAAACTTAAATAATTGCGATGACCACCGAAAATTTTCACGCCACGCCACTGGGAGTCTGTATGTGACAAAAATTTTGTGGGCGCTCTATCTCCAAGAACTAATGCACGGAATTTCACAAAACTTCATATTTAGTTAGACCTTGTTATAAACTGGACCTGATTAGTTTTGGGTGAAAATCGCCCAACAGGTGGCGCTGCTATGCGGCATTTTTCACGATTTCTGCAATAGCTATATCTCAAGAACTACTGCACGGATTTTTATAAAACTTCAGATTCAGTTAGTCCAAGATATAGTTTGGTGCTGATTACTTTTTTGTGAAAATCGCCCAACAGGTGGCGCTGGTATGCTGCATTGTTCATAATTATCGCAATAGCTCTAACTCAAGAAAAAATGCACGAATTTTCATCAATCTTCAGATTCAGTTAGTCCCTGATATAAATTAGTGCTGTTTAATTTTTGATGTAAATCGCCCAACAGGTGGCGCTGCTGTGCTGCATTTTTCACGATTTCCACAAGAGCTGTATCTCAAGAACTATTGCACGGATTTTCATCAAACTTCAGATTTAGTTAGTCCTTGACATGAATTGACGTATAAATTAGTGCTGTTTAATTTTTGGTGTAAATCGCTCAACAGGTGGCGCTGCTATGCTTTTTTTTTTGCGATTTCCGCAATAGTTTTATCTCAAGAACTAATGCTTGGATTTACAAAAAATTTCAGATTCAGGTATACCTTGATATCGTTTAGTGCTGTTTACTTTTGGTGTAAATCGCTCAACAGGTGGCGCTGCTATTCTACATTTTTTCAGAATTTCCGAATTCTGAATTTTTCAGAATTTCCTATAGCTCTATCTCAAGAACTAATGCACGAATTTTCATTCAACTTCAAATACAGATATACTTTGATATGAATTGGTGCTAAATCGTCGTTATTTCTTGTACTGTTTAAATGATTTAATTGCCGTGATTTATATAGAAGAATGTTTTGTGATGGCCACAACATACTAGTTTGTTTTCGTTATATGAATATAAGGATAAATGTGAGCCGTTAAAATGTAAATACAGTTCTCTCAGGTTGTTTGCGCTAATACTTTTCTATTTAACTTACTCTTTGTATTCAATCAACATGCATTTGGGTGATTCCATCCTATAGAAAGGCAAATGGTGGCATGCATTTAATAATAATAGCAACAATTTTCAATACTTGTTATGTTGTTACTGCATTCCCCATGATGCCTTACAGTACTTTTGTATAATGTTTCATAATATGAAAACAAATGTGTGATATTACTGTAATATGTTAATTAAAATTATGTATTTAAAAAATTTTATGAAATCAGTAAGGAAGAAGTTAAATATCACAAAATGAAAAACACTTTAAATTAGAATCTAGTCACTTTTGGATATTTTTTATCATTTGGCTCTGGGGCAGCTTAAATCGGGGGGCCCAGGGCGGCTGCCCCGCATTAGTCGGGCCCTGGCAGTAAGCGAGACATCTCATATTTTGTTATTACTAAATGTCCTGCTGCTGCTGCTCTGAGGCGAGGTTGAAGAGCTCAGCAATTATATCAGCAGAATCTCAAATTAGGAGGAGTTGACAAAAACTGGCGAACTCTGACAAAATTCTAAAAATCTTTTTCATCTTGTTCTGTGGTTGCAACCTTACCGACATATCACTCACCCGCACGAAAAGTGACACATATCGCAAAAATTCATTTTGCATTTTATTACACTAATAGGTCTGTCATAGGTGCGCCTTGCTACACAAATAGTTTCATCAGTGTAGCTATGCAGAAAATCACTTTATTACACTATATGTCCATGTGTGACCACAGAAGAGGGGTGGATTGTGTGGGGATGTAAAATTACCCAACCCTCCAAACCTCATCCTACATCTTCATTTTAAAGGATTTTATGTTTTTATACACATTTTCATTCCTGAATGCAAAGCTAAGAGACTATAATTTCATGTTACGGTAAAATCATGCAAATTTTCTTTTGCCTCCCCGAGAAATTTACTTTTGTCGAGGTGTGTTACTTTTCTTGCAGGTGAGCAATATGTGAGAAAGAGATGACAGGCTGAGTATCATCCTCGTGGCTCAAATGATAGAGCATTGGGAGTGTTATTTCAAGGATCCATGTTCAAATCCTGGATTGGACATCTTTCACTATGTTGGTCGCTTACTTAGCAATGTGATAATTCACATATTTAATATTCTAAAAGAATTTTCAGATAGAAAGTAAGAAAAATAACTTTCTAAAAATAAAAAAATATTGATTCATTTTTCATTTATAGATTTTGAATGTAAGTAACTTTTAGAAGAGTAATTCTGATCTATATAGCTAACCAAAAATTACTTTACTAGATCATTTCACAGTGGCAAGAACAAGCAATATAAAGATTGCGCAACTTTTGAATAATGATATAAAAATTCATTTATTTGTACATTTACATGTATCCAATTTTATATTAAGATGCAGCTTACACCCATTTGGTCTATTGGGTTGCACTTACTTTTTTAAGTGCATGTTTTGGATGCCTTCAATTTTTCCTGCGAGACAGTTTAAAATGGACATTTTACACTTTTATGATCCTGAAAACTTAGGTGTATATTAGTGTACTTTTTTCTAGCCTCAGGGTGCACAGAGATGCTTATTTTTATTACCACTATTTCAGAATAGTAATCTTCACAGAATTCCTGAATTAAATAAAACAAATATTACTATTCGAAAATAATGATATAGAAAAATAAGCAATTCTATGCACCCTGGACCTGAGGTCAACAAAAATAGTTCCCAATCAAACCTCCAAGAGCTCCATAATGTTCCATTGGAGCTGCTGCCTGGCGGCCCTTTATTTCTAGAGTCAACACTAATCACATACTTTCATAAACAATTTTCACTATATGAGTCGTATCTTTATGCCACAGGAGAATTTAATCTAAAATTTGCCATCGAATTTGTAATCCATCTTTTGACATTTTGGTGCAAAACTGCAACTGGTATTCGTTTAAAAGGAAAAGTACCTAATGTTGTCTTATAATTATTACCGTAAAAATGTTTAAAACATTACAAATACATAAATATATATATTTTTTTAAATACAAATAAAAAAGATCAATTTTAATAATTTTTAAACTATATGTTTAATTTAAAATACTTTATTTACTACTAAAACGAAACTTTTCTATTAGGTTGAGCAAAAGTTCTGGGAAATTTTTAATCTAATAGTTACCAGAATTTGTATCGTATATAGGAGTACTAGTGGTATATTTCTAGGAGTCCAGGAACTTTGGCTCCAAACTGCCTATGAACAGTATGATTTGCGTGTGTTGATCCGGCATTATTAGAGAAAAGGCTTAGCGATTCTGAAAGCCATCGATGAGATTAATGAGGATGAAGGTGCTGGTAACGGTGACAAACTTAGCCAGCAAATCCGGAATCTGGCAGAACGGTGGCAGAAAGTCATGGACTACGATGGTCTCTACTTTAAAGAATAGCCCTTATTGCTTTGTTGTTAATTTGCGCATAACAACGAAACTTTCACAAATTTCCCAGAACTTTTTGCTCAACCTAGTAAAAACATTCAGTATCTTTGGGCACTGAATATTGCAATTCAGTCTCAAACTAGGCCAAATATTCAGAATTCATCTTAATTATTATTGCTGCATGACTAGTTAAGACTAAATCCAAAAGGGCAACTTTATGACATAAGTTTTAATTTATTTTTGTTCGGGAATGCATGAAACTAGCAGGTGTTGTTGTTCAGACTCTATGTCATCGAACTGTTTTTTCCGGTTTTTTTTTTTTTTGCAAACGCAATAGATTTTTCAGAAAATAGTGTCAAAGTGGGCAATTTGAACCAAATTGCCACGCGAAAGGAGAATAACTGATGGATTTATAACCCTCTCAGATATGAACAGCAAACTACTTTAGAAACATTAAACAAGCAATAACTTTCAAGGACATAACACTTTAAAATACTTGAACTAATTTAGTAGCAGTAAATCAATTCGTAATCATCTTAGATATCATTAACTGATTTCAAAACAGGAAGCAATTCAAGAATACAAACATTTGAACACATAAACAAATACATTAAGTAATAATAAATCATTCTACAATAAACAAACTTTCCGATTATTGCTAAATCATCCTACTCAAGATAAACAATGATATTAATATGTGAAATATGTTCGCGAAATTTGTTTTAATATCAACCCACGCATGCTGAAGCTGTCTGACGTCATCAAAAGAACTCTGACTCAAAAAAAACTCTTTTTATTAAGTTAGTTGCCAAATTTATCTCCACAGAGAGAGATGTAATATTTAATTTGTTGCTGCAAAAGGCAGCTGTTTGTAACGCATTAATTTAAAATGTAAAGTCAAAATTTTAATATAATTCTCTATAACGAAAGTGATCAAGTCTCAAGTGTGGATTAAATATAAATAATATAATACATTTAACCAACACCTTTTGTTTTTTTTTTTACAACACTTTAGCTTCGTAATAAATGGATTACCCACTGAAGTTAAAATTGTGCGCCAAGCCGAAGCATGAGGAATATTGCTGCTGAAGAAAGATAAAGGTAAGCAATTACCTATATTATTATATTAATTGTGTTTTAATGGCCAGAATCATATCTATTTATTTATCTAAGTACTAGTGCGCGTAACCTGCTGTGCAGAGTAGAGGTGGCTTTTTGCCAACAATAACCACTCAAGGAAGAGTGAAAAACGTCTTCGCCACATGATCAAAATCGCTTATAACTCAATAGGTAATTTATCTATCAAAAAATGGAAAACACAGTTCTATTCCAAATTGCTTCCATAGTCAGGCCTTTCAATTTTATATCTTTTCGTTATAAAATGAATTCGTAAATGTGCCAAAACATTTTGCGCTTGTTGAGCAGAGCAGTTGAGAATAGCCTTAAAATCCATCAAATAAAATAGCAAGAAATGAGGAACAAATAAACTTATATATGCAGATTTAATGAAATTTACAAGAAATATTAAAAGAAAATATGTTACTAAATTAATAACTTTAAAAGAAAAAGAGTTTATTTTTTTATAAATAACTTTTAATGAATGCAGCATATACAAATGGTGCTAATAAATGCGTTTTGATATAACATTAAAGAAAAAGGCAAACACAAACTAAACAAATTCATATAAAGCATAATGGAATATGTCACATTCAAATATTATAAAATATATGAGCTTTACTTTAAAACTTTTAATTATAAGGTGAGGTTAAGGGAAGAATGCAAAGAATGTTGCACCAAGATTTACACTTGTTTAGAAAAAAAGAGAGGTGGGGCAGGGAATAAGTTCTTGCTTTAAACAAAAATTCTGAGATAAACATTTTTTAACTGAAGTTAATTTAAGGTTATTTTAAATGGAGCTTTTAAAATTGTGGGATCTACATAATCCTGCACTGTACTGTGAACCTTGCTTCACTAACAATAACAACATTTCACATGCTATTAAAATACTATAAAAATAATTTATGATAAATAACAACTGGTGAGAATAATTTATTTCAAAAAGTTAATCAACATTACTGAGCCATTGGTTGTTGACGAGGTGCATATGGACAACCAAGGAATTGATCAGCAATGCGACCAGCTTCCCGCAATCCACTCAATAATGCTCCATGGACTGTTGCAGGATAGTTGCGAATGGTGTGTTCACCAGCAAAAAATAGCCGAGGCAATCCACCTGGTTGCATAGGCTGTCCACCTTGCATTCCAGCAGGAGAACTGACTGGAGTTGCTAAAATATCATAATCATTACCAGTTGAACCAACTGCTACATATGAATAAGATCCTCTGGACCATGGATCTGCTCGCCAGCGTGTCACTACAGTTTCTTTGGGCTGTGGAACAACAGTAGCACCAAATATTCCTTTTAAAACTGCAATACAACGTCCAACAACAACATCATCACTTACATTTTCCATTATAGCAGCTGCTTCACCAGCAACAAGAGCCAGAAGGACTGGTGCTCTATATAAATTCCAGAACAGAAATAGCTCTCCTCGACTGGCAGTTGTACTACCAACATGGCCAAAGAGATTAGCTTCTGGATCCCAAAACACACGATCAAAGCATAAAACTACTTTATTCAGATTTCCAAATCCTAGTCTTTGGATTGCTGCCACTTTCCATTCAGGTAGAGGTGGTATAAACTGAACAACATTAGCTTGTTGAGGATTAGGCTGACATGAGTTTTTCAGAACACCTAATGGTAACGTGCACAAAACAGCATCAGCTTTGAAACTTACCATTCCAGAATTTGAGCGTGTATTCATAGTAAGTACTTCAACACCATGCTGAGAATATCTAATACTTTTGACTGCTGTATTTAGCTTTATGTCTAATCCTTCGGATAATGCAACAGGTACACATGAATATCCATTACGTACAGTCATATGGCTACCCGTAAATTCAAAATCATCATCTTGATCCCAATGTCTAAGAGACAAATTGTTTAATGGTGTTGCATTAGCAAACTCAAGATTAGCAAAATGCCAATCTAAAACTTGACGATCTCTGGAAGACAAATATACATCACTAGGAGGAGATGCTTCGAGTTCTTGCAACTTTTCTTCAATTTCTTTTTGCTGCTCTAGGTACTGATCCCACTCTTTACATGCAGCCCCAATATCTCTCATTTTACTGCGAAGAACAAATTCTAATGTTATATCTCTTTGCTGTTTTGATTCAGACAGCTCTTGGTGATGTTTACGCATTTCTTCAATTTGATCTTTTAGATGAAGCATTTTGTTTAAATTTGTTTTCAATTTTTCTTGGAGTTCAAGAATGGCTTTCCAATGTTGAATCTGCTTTTCTTTTACATGCTTTTCCTGGAGTTTTATAACCCACTCTAAGGCTTGCCCCAAAGAAACAGGCCTACTTTGCACATAGTTAAAATCTAACTGATGAGATAAATAAGATGTTGCTTCCAATAGTCTATTGAACTCTCTCTCAACCATTTCATCTTTATCTTTTGGTACAGTGTTGCCATTTGATTCAAACAGGGGGCATTTTTGCTTTATTTTGTGCAATTCCATATTTATTTGCTTACTTAATACCGCTATTGGATTACCACCTAATCCTGTTACAACCATAGCACCTAAATCAGCAATGTAATTACCCTTTCGAAATGTAGCGACTCGACCACCAACACGATCCCGGGCTTCTAAAATAACCACATCCATACCAAATTGCTGAAGTTGCTGCGCAGCAGCAAGACCTGATAGCCCTGCACCAATTATAATAACTTTTCCAACCTTTTTTACAGGCGGCATTTTCAAACGAGTGTAAACACCAAAATTAAAAAATCCATAGCGTTCAAGATAAGAGTGGATTCTCATGACCAGGGGGCCATCACTGTTAAAAGGAGGTTCAATCTGGCTCAAGGCATTTTCAAATATTAATTGTTGTTTGGGATTTTCAAGCCAGAGTTGTAAAAGCCTGTTTCTAATATGAAGAAAGACTTTTTGACTTTGCGGATTACCCTGAGCAATATCAGGAAAACAAGCAGCTTCTTGTCCTGTCATCTTATCAAATGGTAATCTACTCTGAAATGCAGCTCCTTCTAAACCAGTGGGATCATCATGCTCACTGTCCATTTCTTCTACATCTTCTCTAGGATTTGGAGCTGTAGCCGCTTTCTCACTTTTATGCTTTTCATCCATATCTGAAGCATTTTCTTCTTCAGAGACATTCACCATTTTTGAATCACCTTCCTTATGTTCAACTTTTGGTCGTTTTCTTCTAGTAGACCTGCGAGTTTGCTCATCCCCACTATTTCCTTGTTTATCATGATCAAAAGAGCCGTTCATACTTGTTTCACTTTCCATAGGACTGCAGCGCTGCTTCCTGTCTTCTGATGTAGGAGTAGAACTCATTTTTTTTCTATTGGATAAAAAAAATATTCAATTAATACAGACTTAATAAATATTTATAAAAAAAATGAAAATAATGCTAATTAATTATTTAAAAATCAAAATCTTTTAAATGTCATCAAACACAAAACATCAATATCAAATAAAAAGCTCTTTTCTAGACTTCCTTGATATTATGGAATACTCAATACAGGTAAGGGCTTAACAGGAATTTTGCACAGATTCATATCGAAATTTCCAAGTAGGGGAAGACGGGGTACAATGAAACATTACTTGTAAAATCAATTAAATTTGTCATACAGAGTTGCAGTTTATATACATGTTATACAACTATATGTTCCAATTACTGATGTGATTTGGATACATTCACACTTCTACAACAGTAGCAATAGAAGATTATTGCTTTTACACCATTGAAAGTAACTTTCTTTACTAAAAGTAATTTTGTTTCTTTTTCTTTGTTTTTATATGTAATAATTATTTTTTCTATACATTGTTATCTTTGGGTTATTGTCTTCACACCTCCAAAACCAAACTAAAAAAAATAAATATTAGAAGTTTGAAAATAAATTTTTATTTAGTAACCTCAGTGTGGGGTACAATGAAACACTTGCAGACGGGGTACAATGAAACATGTTTTATTACAGTAATAAAAATAGTAAATAGAATATATTAGAAGTAAGAGTAGGAAAACGGGAAAAAAAAAAAAAAAGAGTTTTGTTCTAACCAGGTCAGTAAAAAATGCTCTTGTTAAGCAATTAAAAAATAGAAAGAGAAAAAAAGCTAAGGGATTGTTTTGGAAACAAACTCTGCCTGCTACAGACTCTGATGATGATCCAGATTTTTTTTCCAGTCCCAGCTGGTCATCGAGGTACTAAGAATGAGATATCCGCACACAACATGTATGGCACAAGCAGTATCTGTATAAATGGAAACATAAGGAAATATATACCGTTCGAGAAATCATACATTTAAATGAAGTCAAATGTGAAGTACTTGATATAAAAAGACTCCAACCAAGTTTTATTTATTTTTTTTTTTTTTAGAAACTTACATTTAAAAAAAAACTCATTGTGTTGAAACTACCATCCCATATTCCTTCAGGAGCAACTGAAATATAAGCAGAAATGCTAATTTTTGAAACTGATTTGAGCCAATTTAATATAAAATGAAAGGTATTTCTTAAACTAATAGAATTTTCTTATTTTTCATCTTAGACTATAATATTTTTATCAAGTTTCTTATTAATCAAGTTTTGTTTCTGTATTTATCTCATTTTTCATAAAATAAACTATACTGGGTGAAAATTGCTTCCATCATTTAGAGTGTTTCATTGTACCCCAGCATACGGGGTACAATGAAACACTGTAAGACATTTATTTTTTGTTATTTTTCAAGCATAAAGATATTGTTTAGATCATAATAAAAATTTATTTAGATGGGGAAAATACAAGGTTAAAAATATGCATTAATTATATTTTTGTGCATGCAAAATTGTGGATAGGAAAAGATAATTAGTAAATTTTGTTTCATTGCACACCGTCTTCCCCTATCGTATTTCGCCAAGTCAATTTACAAAACGAGTGATGGAAAAAAGAGTTTACAGTATTTTTCGTGAAAATTTAGAAAAAATACTTAACTTTTATAAATCAAGAATTGGAGTAGGGTTTATCATAATTAGGTAGAATTAGAAAAGTACAAATTGGTTTGAATTATACAATTTCAAAACTTGACATCATATGACATACTTATCAACCTCCCACTTTTTTTAAAATTAAAAAACATGGGTCAGAAAGTTTATTTAATTAAAGGCATCTTCCTTCTATGTGAAAGTCATTTGAAATTTACTTAATTTCATTCTTAAGATAAAATTTCTAGTTTTAAGAATCAGTATCAGGGGTCGATGCAGGCAAAATTTGGGGCCTATTTACGGACTCTTCACAAAAATCTATTTAATGAAACAAGCCCCTTCACAAAATTCCTTTAAATAAAACAGGCCCCTTCTCAAAATTCCTTTAAATAAAACAGGCCCCTTCTCAAAATTCCTTTAAATAAAACAGGCCCCTTCACAAAATTCCATTCCATAAAAATATACTTTTTTTACAGAGAAAAGCAAGAATTTCGTCAAAGAATCTTGAAATAAAAATGTGAATTTCATTAAAAATGAAAATTTCGTCAAACGATCATGGGGAAAAAGGCAAATTTCGCCAAAGGATTGCAGAGAAAATGCGAATTTCGTCAAAGGATTAAGTTAGGGCTGATTCTGTTCCGAATTTTCTGAAAATTAAAAAAAAAAAAAAAAATCGGTCATCAATCTGAAAATTCGGACATAAAAAATACTGCAAATTTCGTCAAAGGATCACGGGAAAAATGCAAATTCCATCACAAGATTGCGGAAAAACGCAAATTCCGTCAAAGGATTGCGGAAAACGTAAATTTTGTCAAAGGATTGCAGAAAAAAAAATGCAAATTTCGTCCAAAAATTGCGAAAAAAAAAATGCAAATTTTGTCCAAGGATTGCGAAAGAACCGCAAATTTTGTCAAAAGATCGCGAAAACACCACATATTTCGTGAAAAGATCGCAAAAACACTGCAAATTTCATCAAAAGATTGCAAAAACACCACAAATTTCGTCAAAAGATTGCGAAAACACCACAAATTTCATCAAAAGATTGCGAAAATAGCACAAATTTTGTTAAAATGCAAAACTCATCAAAGGGCCGCAGAAAAAACGCATAGTTAGAGCCGGGAGTGGATTTCCCGCTGTGTACTACCCCAAAAAGGGTAGTAAAATTCAAGTCAACAGAATCTGGTTTTAATCTTCTAGTCTAAAATAGTAAATGATGTGTTTTTTTCAATAAACTTTCTTCAGAATCGGTAGGGGAAGACGGGGTACAATGAAACAAAATTTACTAATTTTTTTTTCCTATCCACAATTTTGCATGCACAAAAATATAATTAATGCATATTTTTAATCTTGTATTTTCCCCATCTAAATAAATTTTTATTAGGTTCTAAACAATATCTTTATGCTTGAAAAATAACAAAAAATAAATGTCTTACAGTGTTTCATTGTACCCCGTATGCCGGGGTACAATGAAACACATACTGGGGTACAATGAAACACATACTGGGGTACAATGAAACACTCCAAATGATAGAAGCAATTTTCACCCAGTACAGTTTATTTTATGAAAAATGAGATAAATACAAAAACAAAACTTGATTAATGAGGAAATTGATAAAAATAGTATAGTCTAAGATGAAAAATAAGAAAATTCTATTAGTTTAAGAAATACCTTTCATTTTACATTAAATTGGTGCAAGTCAGTTTCAAAAATTAGCATTTCTGTTTATATTTCAGTTGATCCTGAAGGAATATGGGGTGGTAGTTTCAACAGAATAAGTTTTTTTTTTTTAAATGTAAGTTTCTAAAAAAAAAAAAAACCTAGGTTGGAGTCTTTATATCAAGTATTTCACATTTGACTTCATTTAAATGTATGATTTCTCCAACAGTATATATTTCCTTATGTTTTCATTTATACGGATACTGCTTGTGCCATACATGTTGTGTGTGGATATCTCATTCTTAGTACCTCGATGACCAGCTGGACCTAGAAAAAAAATCTGGATCATCATTAGAGTCTGTAGCAGGCAGAGTTTGTTTTCAAAAGAATCCCTTCTTAGCTTTTTTTTTCTCTATTTTTTAATTGCTTAACAAGAGCATTTTTTACTGACCTGGTTAGAACAAAACTCTTTTTTTTTTCTGTTTTCCTACTCTTACTTCTAATATATTATATTTACTACTTTTATTACTATAATAAAACATGTTTCATTGTACCCTGTCTGCAAGTGTTTCATTGTACCCCGCACTGAGGTTACTAAATAAAAATTTATTTTCAAACTTCTAATATTTATTTTTTTTTAGTTTGGTTTTGGAGGTATGAAGACAACAACCCAAAGTAAACAATGTATAGAAAAAATAATTATTACATATAACAACAAGGAAAAATAAACAAAATTACTTTTAGTAAAGAAAGTTACTTTCAATCGCGTAAAAGCAATAATCTTCTATTGCTACTGTTGTAGAAGTGTGAATGTATCCAAATCGCATCAGTAATTGGAACATATAGTTGTATAACATATATATAAACTGCAACTCTCTATGACAAATTTGACTGATTTTACAAGTAATGTTTCATTGTACCCCGTGTTTCATTGTACCCTGTCTTCCCCTACAGTGAATTTATTAATTTTTTGAGATTTTTTTCATGTAAAAAAAAGAAGGTGAATAGGGAAACATCTGATCTGGATTTTAGAGAAACCCAAATTTCAAAAAGTACTTATTCATAAATACTTTTTGGCAACCTAGTCACTGCTTCACAAACACAATCAATTCATATGCTAATATATACAAACATAAGCAGGGATTTAGTGGAGGTTATATAGTGGTAAATAAATGCCGTACACCTTCTGGATAACTCCTGCATTCCGGTAGCTTAGCTATAGGGTAATAAATACTCTCTTGGTTTTGCTACGACTACATCACTGAACATAAGCAATTTATATGGGTAAATATGTGCTTATGGTACAAATGCAGCCCAAAGATCTATAGGATAATTCTATGTTACAGAGGCCCCCTTTAATTACAATTAAACCAATCTTCTATTATATACATCATATATGTATCTAGACCTAATAATATATGCGAAAAACGCTCATATATACACCGTATCAAGTCAAGAAAAATTTGAAAAATTTTACATGGCCGACTTTTTGAACTTCTAAATTTCTTGGTTGTAATTTTAAACTGGTAAATATAACGATTGGAAATTTTACATGCCCTGGGCATGTCGGCAATCAGGCAATAGATTTTTTGAGCCCTGCACCGCATGTCATATTCATTAATTTACCTCATATACAGTGGAACCCGGTTAAGACGCTCACGGTTAATACGCGATCCCGCTTAATACTTTATGTATTATATATACTTAATAATAATTCTTTCCGATCCCTTGAACATCGCCTATAAGGCTAATGCAAAAATATCACGTTTACTACACGAACGGTTAATACGCGATCCCGCTTAATACGCGAGATATTTCAAGTCCTTTAAGGCAAAAAATTACGCTTAAGACGCGAGTTCATTGTTCAAGTTGTGAATTCCTTGTCTCTTTTCCAGTATTGCGAACTTATCGGATTTTTTATCTATATATATAAAAGAAAGTCTGGATTTTGTATTAATCAACGCGCAGCCAAAACTACTGAACCTAAGATCTTGAAAGTCGGGGTAAAAATACTTCTTATGATATAGAGTGCCGCTAAGAAGGGATTTTCCAAAATTCCACCCCTAAGGGGGGTAAAAAGGAGAACGAACTTTAAAAAAATTCCTTAAAAATCTGATTTTATAGTTATTTTTCAACTGATAACATATTTTGGTGTATTTTTGTATGCTGAATCGAATGGTACTAACTAAATTCTTTTAAGCCCAATAGTTCGAGAGATATTTCATATTTTTCTAATTTGGCACTATCTTTGGCGCCAAAACCTGAATTTTTCAAGTGATAATTTCTAAAAACTCATTCTTTTGATTCTGTTACTATAGCAAGGGAAAAAATTCAAATTGAATAATTTTTTAACCGATCCTTTTGGTTAAATAAAAACAACTTCGTCAATTAGAAAAAAAATTCAAACGCCTCAAAAACTAAAACTAAATTAAAAAAAAAAAAAAAAAAAAAAAAAAAAACATGGTACTTTTCCGTTCTAATTTTCGTCGCGATACCATGCCAAAATGTATGGTATCGCGCCATTTATTTCAACCCTAATCGTGCAAACGATTTTTATTGCACACCGTGGCCACACATTAACATTTGCTAATTATTGAACGTGAACATTTTTATGCAGGAATTTTTAATGATGGAATTTATTTTATTCCATCATAATCTCGCAAAACATTTTAATTTGTTATTTTTTGAATAGAAAATATTTATTACTGATACTGATATAGATTTTACCATTTCGCAGTTATCTGATGATGAGGAAGCTACAATAAAATTATTTCAGAAGTTAGGAATTATACATATAAAAATGTTTTGTTCAGAAAACCATGAATGTCCTTATTGAAAGAATGCAATGTTTACTGAAATGTGAGAAATACGTATTACGTACGCCATGCTTCAGTAGTAAAAGACATTTACAATTTCAAGAATGCAGTTTAAATTGAGTATATTTTATTACTTGCAAAATGTTTATTTATTCTTATATTTTAAGTATTTATTTTGGTACCCGTCGACCAATTTCACCAAATTATATAAATCGCCAAACAACTCGCCAAATTATAAAAACTGACATAATTTTTATTTTAAATAACGAAAGAACAAGTATATTAGTATAACATTAATAAAAATACATTTAAAACGTCGAAAGAAAAATCACCTGATGACGTAAATACATGTAACTTGCTTAAAGTCAAGTGAATGTGACATTTACGATCAACCATTACTGGCATTTAATCTTATAGTTTGGCAATAGATTTTTGGTCGACGGGATAACAAAGTAGTACCATTATGTTTATTGATTTTAAAAAATGATAGGTCAAAGCCTGTAATTTTCAAAAGTTATATATTTTAAATGCTCATTTTTTTTATTAACAATTTTTTTTTTCAAATGTATCATTTCATTTTTGTGCTAACTATTACGCTTGGTGACAATGGTGTTGGCATAACAGGGAAATACCAAAACAGTTACTGATTTTATTTCAAATGTAAAGATAAAAGGTTTAATGAGCAATAATTATTGTAAATATGACTATAACTCAGATTCCACTGAGCAGAATTTTGCAGAACTTACACTGTTAAATAGTAAATTTAGTTTATAAAGGGTTTAATGTAAAAACCATCATTCGAAGTTGCTACGGGAGTTCCAAAATTAGGTGAACTCGATTATGAAAGATTTCAAGTCAACTAATTAAATGCACAGTAAGTTAGATAATATTTTAGGAATTTTTTTCAATATTTGTCATACCATTCTGTATTGTTTAGTTACGGAGCTATGCGGAAAAAGTTCTCAGTGGTACAGTAAAGAAAATTGGAAGATATACGCTACAGAGATAGGGTATACTAGAGAGTATATATGCTATAGTTATGGAAGTTGAGCTGAGTTCCTTAAAAATTCAGAAGTGATGCAGTATAATACCTACCCCTACCTCCCAAAGAGTTCTACAATCAGGGGTTAACGCAATTATGAAAGTTATATTTAACTATCTCAATATATATATAATGCAAAGAGAAATTTGGTTCCGGCCGCTTATATCTTCAGTTCTGCTGAATAGATTTTAACGGGACTTACATTGTTAGTTAGATAATTTTTCAGAAAAGATGTTAGTATAAAACATAACGTTCTACGTTGCTTAGTTAAATAATTACGGGGAAACTTCTAAATCAGATGAACCCAATTTTGAAAGATTTGCTTTTTTTAAAGGTTCCACTGAATGAATTTTTATAGGATTTAAACTGTTAATTAGATCATTTTAAGGGAAGGTTTAGGTATATTTTCCAGTTTAAAAGATTCTGCTAAGTGAATTTCGATGCAACTTGATCGGTTAGTTAATTTTTCAGTGGATGTTTTAGTATAAAGCACATATCATTTGCTGTTGCTTGGTTGTTAGGTTGCTTGATTGTAGAATTATAGATGAAAGTTCTAGAATCAAGCAAACCCAATTATTATGAAAGATCAGCCTTTTCAATAAGTCAAATTAACAGATTCTACTGAGACTTGCATTGATAATTTTTTATGAACGCTTTTTGTATATTACATATTGTTCTATTGTTCTTTACCGAATCCTACACTAACAGATCAACTAAAGAAATTGGTCCTTAACAGTCTAAATTTTGTATGACTCAATAAAGGATATAATAGCGAAATGACATTCATATTGCTTTCAGCAATTCGGTTGGATACACCAAATAAATGTCTATATTGCTTTAAAACGCATGATCAAATTCACAGATATATTTTGTTTCATTCAAGATTTTTTAGAAAAACCGACCAGCGTAGCGGGCGAAGGCGGCTAGTATTTAAATAAAACACAGTCTCTCCAAATAATAATATTTACTTTATTTAATAACAGATTAATTAAGCCGAACATTACTAATCGGAAATAGTCGTAGTTATTTGAATTTTAAAAAGTCCGCTAAATTAGCCCACTGCAATTCTTTGACCCCGCATCCTAACATTCTGTGTTTCTCGCTTCGTGTATGTTTTTACTGTAAAGAGAGAAAGACGAATTCAGGATTTTCAGATATGTCATAAAATTATGATTATGGATGATTATACCTATTGTTAGTGAGGTTTTAAATGTAAGTTATATACCTACTATGTTTTAAAATGCATATATATAGGCAAAAAAATGAAACTTGTAAATATGAAATAAATACGACTGCGGCTGTTTAATTTTGTAGGTGCGTTCGTAATTATATAAATACGTAGCACCTATAGTCGTCGTTCAGTCCGTCCGTCCGTCCGTCTGTCTGTCTGCATGTAACAGAGTAAAAACTACCCAACCGAATGCTCTGAAATTTTAAATATATGATTCTTGCAAAATTTTGTCGAACCATTTCAAATTTTATGAAAATCGGATGTATAGTTTAATTACAGGGACAGTCAAAAGTTTTTCTTTACATTACGGCCAATGGGAAAAATTATTGCAAGTGCATTTTAATCATGTTACAGCCTTCCGAATAGTTTGAAAATTTAAATATATAATTGCTTCAAAATTTTGTCGAGCCATTTCAAATTTTATGAAAATCGGATGTATAGTTTAATTACAGGGACAGTCAAAAGTTTCGTTACATTACGGGGAATGGGGAATAAAAAATATTGCAAGTGCATTTTAATGATGTTACAGACTATGCACTTATAAAGTTAAAAAATATATACATTAAGTACAATATGGGGTGCAAAAAATAATTATAAAACTAGTTATAGTACGAACGCACCTCATTTGCCACGTTTGACGAGCAATTTCCAACTTGTTTATGTTTTCTTTCCTTTTATGTATGTTAACAATATCTTTTACAAAAAGGTTAATAAGGATAGTTTTGTCTTATACTGAAAAGGATAGACTATAATGGTACTCATTATCATAAGTACTAAATATGATTTTAACAACTGGATTGTGCTTGAAAACTTAAAAATTTTTTATATCTGTTAAAAAAATTAGTTTAGCTGGAAATTAAGTTTTTTATTTTTGCTTGTAACGTAATAATCTACAACAAAGCCGTTTAAATTCATTTTTTATTTTTAGTTATTATTACAATCATTCCTAAAAAAATAATAATGGGTTAAAGTTTAATACAATTAAATTCCAATCTAAATGTACCTAAAAGATACAATTTTCTACCGTAAACATCTAACCGAAAGCTCTAAAGTTCCTTTAGATGATTAGATGTGTAAATAGACGCACAGTTTCTGCAACATTATACAAATCACGTTTAATACGCGATCCCGCTTAATACGCGACTTTTGTCCGCTCCCTTGAAACACGTCTTAACCGGGTTCGACTGTATATATATACTTCATATATATCACATATACGTTATTACTGAGTACTGCTTTGATCAAGTCGTGTACTCTGTTTGATTTAGTTTGAGAAAAAAGCATGTTAGTTTTATTTTATTATGAAACAGTTCAATTTATAAAAAAACATACAAATTTATTATCAAACACACAAAATTTTTATTTATAAAGCACACACAATCTGTTTTACCGGGTTGCCACACAAAGCTAAATCTTGCCAAAATCGCCACGTTGCCATGGCATATTTTAGTGCCAAATAGGTGACATCTGTACAAAAAAAAAATACTTGTGCACACATAAAGTGAACTAAGAGGTAAGTCAGACGATAAGAAAAATGGGTAGGGGAGAGTGGTAATGAATGGGCCATTAACAAAATATGAAAAAGTATTTGCATAAAACTATTTTGGATGTCACCAATAGATGAAGCTATTTGTTCTACCAAACTCATCAAATTTTCAGTTGTTTGATAGAAGCCATTTTCCTACTAGAGTAGGATGGTCAAGAATCTGATTGAAAAGTAAATTTTTTCTCTTTTCAGTAGAATAAATAAGCTAAAAAGTATCTATTATTTCATTGCAGATATGTGTGTTAGCAAGTCTTTGCATATATCTGTAAACAAATTTTAGGATGTATTTAGATTTAGATGTTATTTGTATTTAATTTATTAAAAAAAACCTGAATATATTCCAGAAGTATACGTGGGGCTGAATGGGCCACTATATCATGGTCATGAATGGGCCACCTTTGCGATCATGAAAATATGGTTTTTCTTTCTTTTTTTTCTGATTTTCTCTTTAATATGAAACATAACTGACTATAATGGATTTAGATTAAATTATTGCCTAGTTAGAATAGGTTTATAGTGATGTCTAAAAAATAATTTGCACATTTTCACCCGAAGAAATATCAGTTATTTATTAGAAACATTAGTTAAATTGTATAAATGATTAAGGTGAACTGTCCAGTTGTTGACCACACCTACCAGTATTTTTCCATTTGATATAAAACTAGAATAATTGTTTATATTCTGAATCTGATGGGTAGAATAAATAATACCAGAAATTTACACTAAATAGTCAATTAATAGGCAGTTCCAACCCTGTTACAAACAACCATGTCGTTTAATATTAATTTTGAAAAATATAAATTTCGTTAAATCATAATGTGTATTATCTATTATTTTTATGTATATTTTATGTTCTTTCTTTCTTATAATCTCATTATTTTCTTGTTTTTCTGCTACAATTATGTGATTTAATAACATCACTTTTGATGTTCATAAATTTTGATAAGCATTGTGTATTACTTACTATATCAGCATGCTTTGATCATATGTCAAGTACCATTGATTTTGTCATATTTGGTGAATAAAAGATTAATTCCATATTTTTTCTTTGAATACATTTAGTGGCCCATTCATTACCTTCAATGGCCCATTCAGCCCCATGGGTGGGGATGAATGGGCCAAATTTCTATATTTTTATTTTCTATTATCATTCATTATAGACATTTTCTAATCTAATTTTTATGACTTTTTTTATATAACCAAATAAGTAAAGTAACTGAAGAGCCAAAAAAAAAAAAAAAAAAAAAATTATTAGAAAAAATTACAAAAATTAAAAACCAAAAATTGGCCCATTCATTACCACTCTCCCCTACTTTTATGTTAGATCGATACAAATCTCATCAATGGCATTTCTTTCTTTCCAGTAGCAGCTTTATTTTCAGTAGTGTGAATTAAGATGCTATCAGATTCACTAACTTTTCGAGCAATTTTTGAGCCAACTCTTGATTTCCTCCAACTTTTCGCAAAATATTGTCTCAGCACCCAGTGTGATAGCAAACAGCAATATCCCCAACTTTTTATCCACAGCTCTAAAAAGTCTGCCCTAGCCGAGACATTCCCCCCCCCAACTTTCAACATTTCAGCCAATCAGAGATAAGCGATTGATACGAATAGGCGATAAATATTAACGGCTGGTACTAGTAGTACTGGTTTTCCTCCAACTTTAGCAACGACAATTGTAACCTTTTTCTCCTTTTGAACGGGAAAAAGTTGGGGTTAAAACCGGCTGGAAAGTTGGTTGCTCGAAAAGTTGGTGAATCTGATAGCAGCTTTAGAAACATGGCATTGGTGTTGAAATAAAATGTTGTTTATAACATTCTTTTTTAAGATATGATTGTTTTCTTCCTCTTTTTTTTCTTTATTTTACATCATACAAAGTGAAACGCACGTATTTCAAATGTATGTAATATACTATGTATTTTAATGTAAGATAATGTTTTAAAGGAAATGAGTGAAAGGCTTGTGTTTAAAAAAATAATTAATACAATGATGGTGATGAGAATAATATTTGATAGTTTACTGCCTGTGGCCCAGCAACCATAAAAGTACCGAAAAATGTTAGAAACACAATTGCATATAGTGTAGTATCTGAAAATATCAAACTATCATAACATTTTGAAAATAAATATCGAATATATATCAAGATATCAACAATATTTAACCATTCTTATAGTCTCATTTCCCAATATGAATCGAAATTTAATTTTAAATAACAAAAATATATCAAAACACCCAAAAGCCCAGTAATGGACACCCTCTAGCCCAGTAATGGATACCCTCTGTTCCAGTAATGGACACCCCATAAAAAGTAATAAATAGTACAGTATAACTTCAAAAATCCGGCATTCAGAAATCCAGTAACATCAAAAATTCGGCATCAAAACCATCTTTCCCCTTCCTTTTTCTTTTACACTTTCAAGTTATGGGAGAAGAAAAATAGCAGTTCCTTATGAATTGAAAACTTCAAGATCGAAAATAAAATGCAAAAAAAGAATATTTGACTTTATTTTCATTTGTCAGAGGCTATTATTTTCTGAACAAATTTTTTGGGAGCTGCACTGTTGCTTAGCAACAGGAACAACTTTGGGGAATGCATGGCACAATATATGGCCAGAACGAATTTTCGACAACAGCGACATCAATGTTGAGGAAGAATTTTCAGGCCGTGAAAAGACCGCAATATGAGCTGATTGAACACGCAAAATATAAAAATGCTTTAAGTGTCGAATAAAGTAGTGGTGTACCGACTAGTACTTTGGCCGAGTACCGAGTAGTTGTGTAATAAGGAAAAAAAACACTGATGTGCACATAATGTGAGCTTAGGTGTACATGTATGTGTACATATGTAAGTATTGTGCGGCAGCGCAATACTTATTTATTTCCAGTGTCACTTCTCAATGTTAATTTAACATAGAAAAGCCTATGGAGATCATAACTTTTTCATTTTTTCTTTCCACCTTTTTGTCCCTGATGCCACTCATTTTTAATTCTTTACTAATTCTAAAGATATTATAAATTCAAAGTGTAAAAACATTTGCCAGATGTCAGGATCAAAACGGATCATAAAATACCTTTGCATATAGGTGGATTATAATCTAGAGAGTAACATCGGCTAATTTTTATTTACATTATTAAAATATTTTTCTTAATAATTCCAAATTTCGCTTTTTTCATTGAGAATCAACGGACATTTTCTAATAAAATTTAACATTTTTCCTTCATTGTTGTAAATAATTCAAAAGCCGTAATAATAATTTGCCTATTTTTAATTGAATGATTTTCACGTGAAACATGAAACTGAAGAAATTGAAATAGTTTTTTTTTTTAAAGAATTAAAAAGAAGATGAATATGATGTCATAGTGAGAAAAAAATGACATTTTCAAGCAGGTTTTTTAAGTTCAGATTGTAATTTTTTGACCAAAATACAACAACCTGCACTAATGCACTGGTGAAACATTTTGAATTATACATAGGTAAATTGCATCACAAATTGTGATGCGATATCGTGCAAATCAAAGCCTGATGATGATACCCTCCATTAATTTTGAAATGTGTTTGTCTGAAGGCAGTAATTATTAAAAAACTTGACATATTAAACAAAAACCTAATTTGCAGAACAAATTAAAAAAAACAAAATTTATTTCCTAAATTGTTTAAGCCCGAGAAGGGGCAGATATTAAGATATTTCATTCAATTCGTTCTACATTTTAATGTTAATTTTTTGTAACAAATAAGCTAAATCAATTGAACATTAAAAAATAAAAATGAAATTCATACAATATAATGCTTTAAACACCTTTAGATTCCGTTCAAATGAAATTGAAATAAATCTTAGACTTTTTCCATTTTTAATTTGTAAATATTTGTACTGCATATTTTGCATTATGTTTATGACGATTGTACATAATATGATAAGGTACATGCAAAATACAAAACTTTAAAAAAAGTCTAAGATTTATTTTAAGTAATAAATTTATTTGTGCACCTTTTAACCTCTTCAGACCCGAGGTACACAAATGTGCACCTCTATTTTTTTTCTCATAAAAACTAAACTGTTTGATTTTTTTACATTTTGACTTTACTTTTTAAGTAACTGAATGTTTTTGGCTTTGGGACAAATCCAATCAATGGCAGCATTGTTGCTTATTTCCTCATAAAATAAATGTTATTTTTATCTGAGTTTGAAAAATGCCTTCAAGACAGTGTGGCCAATAAAGTAAAAAATTTTTCACAATTATTTAACTTAAACGCTTTACAGTAAAAGAAATTGAGAATTTGCAGATCATTCACTTGCTTAATGTCCTTAAATTTTTTATTGCGTGAATTTAGGTTATTGATCATTAAATTGATATTTTAAGGGGGTTAGTCATTTTAGATCCCTGTTTGTGAACCTAAATGACCCGTCCCCTAAAGCGCTTATTTCAGAAAAAGGGATTCTTCTGTCATCTAGGGTGTCTTTTTGTTTGTGCAAAAGCAATGAATCTGCATTTGTAGTGTTATTTTAAATTCAGGTCGGAAGAGGTTAAAGACAATTTTTGACAATTCAAATCAGCAGCATTAAAACAGTAGCAAAAAAAAAAAGAATTGACACATAACAAGTACAATTATTAACCACTATAAAATTAAAACATTCTTCAACCGTCCAATTTATTCCGATACCTGAAATCTGTCTATCAAAAATAAAAATGTTTATTGGTTACTGTAACAATTCATTGAATAATGCAAAACATTTCATATTTATTTTGTAACTGTACTACCTTATTTTCTTTTGATTAAAAATAAAAAAGAGAAAATAAAAAGCGTTACAGGCTTTATTAACAGAAGACTTATGTAAAACTGACACTCCATTTGCATGATGTGGGGGGGGGGGGGACTTTTCCGATTATGTGCAACCTTGTAAAAAAATTCTTATGTGCACCTTCAACCACTGTTTATTCTGAACGTATCTATTTGACTTGTCAGTTTTAAAGTTTAATAAACAAAATGCCTTTCATTTTTTAATTATCCTTTTTTCCGCCTTATACAAAATTTTGGTTTCGGTGGGACCTTAAAATCCTTTCCGTTTCCGCGTTAGACAGATTCCGTCTTATGCAGCATGAAATAATGTAATTTTCTATGGGTTCGCCGGGACTTGAGAAATTTTCCGCAGTAGACAGATTTCCGTCTTATACAGAGTCCGCCTTAGACAGAATTTACTGTATAATCTTTTGCCATTGAATCAGTTAATCAAAGGTAAAGAAATAATAAAAATAAAAGTCAAAAGACTGCAAATTATAATTATAATAAGTTAATAAAACAGGAACAGCTTCAGAATCAATTCTAAAGATAAGCCATAAAATAAATTATCAGGACATAAATTTTCTCATAGAATCTGTTATTGTAAAAACTCTAAATCATATTAAAATTTTATTATCATTTACATGATTATCCTATATGCATATTTTAATTATTATACAATCGAGCTTTCTGTGTTAAATTGCTATGTAAATAGATAAAAACATTTGAAAATCATAATGTTACATAATTAGTGTAAATATTTACAATATTTCAACAGTGTAAATTAAAAAATATAATACCGGCAAATAGAAGTAACCGCAAAAACAGAAAACAACAAACGAAACTTACAGAATAATGGGAAAATTTTTTTGGTTGTTTAGTAATCTGCCTTCTAAGAACTGTGTTTGACAGTTGTGGGCAAAGAAGAAAGTTTTAACGAAAATTAAATGTAAGGTAAAACATTAAATAATAAATGCGCAATACACAATATATTAAAAATACTTTTGTTTTCGCTCTATGAACAACGATAAATATTATTATTATAACAACAACAAATCGCCACCAGAGGGAGTGACCATACTACATTTGCTCTGTTCACGATCGAAGTTAAAGATCTTGTTCAGCAACTACGATCACTTCGCCCGGGCGCGAAGGAGACAGATGCATATGGAGGGGATATATTTCAAGCGTATAGTGACGGTGAACTTGGGAGCTAAATACTCAGCTGCTTTGTGTTACCCTCAGAGATTATATGATAAGTCTGTGGTATTACCTAACGTTTTTATTAGATAAAAATAAGGCAGTGTTCCGCAGAGTGTTTTTAAAAGAGAATAGTAATATATGCACAGAACGAATGTTTAGTTCCAATTTTTTTGTCCGATCTATGGCAGCCTGGCAGAGTTTAGAGAAACTCCAACTAGGTAAGAGAAACGACTTTACTTTACCCGAGGCTAACAAGAAAGACAGGCTGCCGCGGTGGGTCCGATTCTTCATTTTTTACAGGCCGCTGGAGTCACGTGATGCTCGAATGCACCAATGAAAGTGTGCGAAAAGAGCATCGCGTGACTCCAGCGGTCTGTAAAAAAAGAAGAATCTGAACCACCGCGGTTATAGCGCCTAGAATATATAGTGTGGAAATCGGCTATCCATGTAATCTCTCTATTCTAAAAAAAAGTAACTTACGCTATCACCGCCGCCGCCGGTTTTGAATTTTTTGTGACCGGACGTCTTTCTCCGTTAATATTAAGAAAAATATTGCACACAAAAATATGAAAATCGGCGGTATTATAGAGAAATGTTTGATAAACACGCTGATGCAGGCAGTTTTCAAATCGAAGAATTATTTTAAGAGATATTTAATGCTAAAGTTGGACAAAGTCGTTCCATTAAAAAAGTTTTATAGGAGCAAAAACTATACATCAGAATTTAATCGTTTTTAGATCATTTTATAAGTTAGAATTTCCCGGTGTGCAGAATGCATTTATTTTAGCACCAGTCTTAGGTTAAGAGAATGATCATTTCCTGCCGTATAGACGTTTTAAGTACAGTAGAGCGCCACAAATCCGCCGACCTAAAATCCGCAGGTTTGCAGTAGGGTGATTCTATTTCGAATTTTCCGAAATTTAAAAAAAAAAATTGTTATCAATCCGAACAAAAAATATCGCGAATATCGACAAATGGTTGCTGAAAAAAAATAATTTTGCCAATCGTTTGCAGAAAAATCGCCAATTTCGTCAAAGTATCACGGGAAAAACGAAAATTTCGTCAAAAAATCGCGAAAAAAACTCAAATTTTGTCAAAAAAAAGCGAAAAAATCCGCAAATTTCGTCAAAAGATCGTGAAAAAACCCGCAAATTTCGTTTAACGATCGCGAAAAAAACGAATATTTCCTCAAATGATCGCGAAAAAACCGCATATTTCGTCAAAAGATCGCGAAAAAACTGCTTATTTCGTCAAAAGATCGCGAAGAAACTACAAATTTCGTCAAAACGTCGGTCGCAAGAAACCGCAAATTTCGTCAAAAGGGCGCGGAAAACACCGCAAATTTCGTGAAAAGATCGCAAAAACTGCAAATTTCGTCAAAAGATCGCGAAAAAACCCACAAATTTCGTGAAAAGATCGCGAAAAAAACACAAATTTCGTCAAAGATCGCAAAAAACCGCAAATTTCGTCAAGAAATCGCGAAAAAAACACAAGGTTCGTTAAAAGGTCGCGAAAAAACGTGAATTTCGTCAAAGAGCCGCGAAAAAAACGCATAGTTTGTGCCGGGAGAGGATTTATTGAGCTGTTGTTGTTTGCAAAAGCAGTAACAAAAATGACAACATATTTAATGAAAATGAGATTATATACTAGATGGCTAATTCTGATGAATTCGAAGAACAGTATCAGATGACTGTTGGTGAAACTGTTGAGAGCGTTTTGAATCCAGCCAAAAGCAATTCTGATTATGATGATGATGACGACTAGGATAATTCTGAGAAAATTCAGTTTGATGAGCGATTAAATTTGAGGGGGGGGGGGGAATACATTGAGTTCTTAAAGCAACAAAATTGTGTAACTGAGGAGGAATTAATGACTATCTACTATAACCTGCAAAAAAAAAAAAAAAAACCCTTAAACTTAGAACAAACTAAACTTTTGAAACAGGTCACAATTGAACAAATCTTTTCAAAGTTTACAAAATAAGTTGTTTTGTTTATACTGTTTTCAAATATTCTTTTTTTTCTGTTTATTAAAATTTTCATTTATAACAAAATTATTTAATATTAAATAATTTAACAACCTAATATAAAAGTGCGTTGCTATTAATTATTGTTCTTTTTATGACCTAAAATCCGCAAAATCCCGAAATCCGCACAAAACCTTCTCCCAAACAGTGCGGATTTCTGTCTCTCTACTGTATTGTACAGTGTACAGTTTTTTAATTGCATTTCTGTCTTTGCTCCGTTCGAAAAGATAATGGACCATCGACTGCCTTAAAACATACGCTTTATAGTTCTCTTTCAGTTTCAAACATCTTGTTAGAAGTCCGTACAGGCCAAAATTTCCGCACCCGAGCGCAAACCGATCCGTAGGAAAGAATTTTGGCCCGGTACAAAAGCGAAAATTTTGACCCGGGGGTCCGTTTTTCCATTTTTTTCATAAAAAAATTATTGGTCCGGTATAAAATCTAAAAGTTCGGCCTGGCTCATACAAACGCTTAACAAGTCCTACCCTGTCCGAGTGAATTTCTACAAAATAGAGATTTTTACGCCATTACGGTTAAAAATTGTTTTGTACGAGGAGTTCTGACAAAAAAAAAAAAAAAAAATACTTATTTTAGCTTTTTTCATATTTGTATACTCCATTTTAGGTAGATTTCGTAAGAAATACTACCTATTGCAGTCGTTACCATGGTGCGACTTTTTAAAAATTCCTTTATAACTTTTCATTACATGACCCCAAAACCACCCCTACCTAAAAAGTATATATATATATATATACCGGGTGTCCCAAAAAGGACTGACTGATTTTAAAATTCAATAACTTCCAAACGGTGACAGATATTAAAAAAATTCTTGCAGGAGGGTTATGCATAAGGTCAAAAGTTTTATTACAGTGATTTTCGATTTTAGTTCGATTTACAAACAATAGATGGCGCTGTAAGCAATAGTCGCTAAATACAGGCTCGATTTTTGGTCCTTTATCTTGTTCCATGCAGAAAAAGGAGATGGAAATATATTATCCGGGCCACGAAGTACCAAAAATCGAGCCTGAATTTAGCGACTATTGCTTACAGCGCCATCTATTGTTTGTAAATCGAACTAAAATCGAAAATCACTGTAATAAAACTTTTGACCTTATGCATAACCCTCCTGCAAGAATTTTTTTAATATCTGTCACCGTTTGCAAGTTATTGAATTTTAAAATCAGTCAGTCCTTTTTGGGACACCCGGTATATATATGTATGTATGTATGTACTAAATTTTCTCCGCACGATAAAAGTCGCAATTATGCGCGGAACGTCTTCAAACTCGCCAACAACTTTAAGATGGCTAATTTCTCGGCGGGGATTGAAAATGAGCAAAATCGGTCCAAGGGAACGGGATTTGGGAAGGTTAAAAATTTTGAATACCGTCTTAACATGATTCTGATAAAACCAGCTTTTAGACAACAATGGCAGGAAAAAATAAATATTTTTCGTTATAGCTGTTGCCAACAATTAAAAAAAAGCAATAAAATTCTCACCACAACAATTGCTTTTCTAATGCAATGTTTTCACGTGTAAAATTAAATTAGATAAACAGTTGGACGAATTGAATATTACGTCATAAGTTTTCTAGAGCAAGATTTTTGCACGAAAATTCAAAATGAAATAAATAGTTTGACGAATTGAAAACAAATTGAATATTACGTCGTAAGTTTTCTAGAGCAAGATTTCTGCATGAAAATTCAAAATGAAATAAATAGTTTGACGAATTATAACAACAACAAAAAAAATATTGCGTCATATTGAAAATATAATGGACCACAGCAGGTGAATATGTAACGCCATGTGAGTTTGAAGAAACGTATTAAAACATGATAAAAACCCGAGTATGGAAATGTTAACATATTTTAACACTTTGAGGTTCTGTGAATTTGATTTAGCCATTTTTAAACCTATTCCATATACATGCGTGTGTGTATTTGTGTATATTAGAATTTTCACAAAATGTTTAGCTCCCTAGAGCTCATTCTTAGCGAAGGAACTGGGTTTATCTTTAATCTTGATTTAAGTTTTGTTGGTGAATTTAGTACTTAACTTCGAAATCTACCTCCGCCTGTAGGCCCGAACCGGCAGGGATTTTTTTTAAAAAAGTGTCCTGGGCTGCGATATTTGTTTTGTTATCTTGAAATTCACAGCAAATTTTCTGAAAGATTGCAGCCGAGGGGGGAAATTCCCTCCGGGCTTTAACTATGCGTTTTTTCCGAGGCCCTTTCCCGAATTTCATGTTTTTTCCGCGTTCCTTTGACGAAATTTGCGTTTTTCTGCGATCCTTTGACGAAATTTGGGTTTTGAAACTTACGTATTTACGTTATTAACAGAATTTTCTAGGGTTTTTCTTTTATATTATTACTCTAATTATCATTTTGTAAGTTAAAGGTGACCACTTCAAGTACGGTAAAAAAAAAAGCTGCTAAATAAATAAAGCAAGCATGAATAGAATATCGCCTGACACCTGCTTCGTTTTAGGAAAGAATAGATATTCAAAGTATAGAGGGTAAACATATTTCTTCAGCATAGGTAAATTTCGGAGGCTTGTTAATTCTTCCCCCTTGTCGGTAGTGACGCTAGTACTGTTGCCATTACAGATTTTGCCGTAAATGTCCCATCTTGGACGTTAATCTATGCCTTTATCAACGCTTTTTTCTATTTGTGTGTCCTACAGCTTGTTCATTGTTCAACGGTAAAAGTCACGTGATGTGAGCTGCTCTATTCGTGGGTAAAGCATTAGCAAACATTAGCTTGGCGATAATGGCAGATTCGTCAAGATGCTTTGCGATTCGATTTTGTCCATTATCATCTCCACCAATCAAATTTTACATCCCGCGACGAACGATATACAAGGCCAGTTCATGCCTTTTATAACGTCGTGGATCATCTTTACACGGCGATTGGTACAAACACAGACTTCTCATATAAGTAGACCCCAACTTGGTAACCTTTTCTTGACGCCTACATCTCTGCCCTTCATCACGTGACGGAGGGCAGAGGTGCGCGCCAAACCGGTTTTACTCCCGGGAGAAGCTTCTCCGAATCTTTCTCCGGAACCTTGAGTTGACCGACAATGAAATCCGAAAGTTTCCAATAAAGGGATCACTGCCAAAAAATACATCCTTTTGGTGATGAAAGAGCGAAAACATGTGGGATTCAAAATCTGGCTGAAAGAACAATGGGGTGTGGCTTCTACTCCTATCTTTCCTCTGAGGGTACAAAGCGGCGCGCCCATCGCTTTGTGCCAATCGCCGTGTAAAGATGACCCACTCTGTGTCGTTTTAAAAGTAATGAAATGGCCTTGTATGCCGTTGGTCGCGAGCTAACTAGCAGCTGAAATGACGTCACATGCGCTTGCCGCGAGGCTAACGAGAAAGACAGGCTACCGCGATGGGTCCGGTTCTTCTTTTTTTACAGACCGCTGGAGTCACGTGATGCTCTTTTCGCACACCTTTATTGGTGCATTCGAGCATCACGTGACTCCAGCGGTCTGTAAAAAAAGAAGAATCGGACCCACCGCGGTAGCCTGTCTTTTTCGTTAGCCTCGCCCTTGCCGTTAGGAAATGGCGATCAGTTGATAATGTGATTTACTGCATTCCTCCTACTAAATTTTCGCCTGTGCTATTCGTTTTATAACTTTGGAATGGTAGATGACAAATGGCTGTTTGACAATCCACATCTGTTTCGAAAAAAAAGCAGTTTAAGGGGGCAACAACTATTGTAAAATCCTATGGAAAATAGTTTATAATGGAAGTAGTTTTTTTACGGGAACTACTCAAGCGATTTCAATATATTTTTAGTAGCAGTAGTAGGAGCAGTAGCTAATCTACAAATTGATTCTTTGGTATAGTTACATGATTATGCAAGCAAAAAACTATATGTTTTATTTAATTTAATGTTAATAAAATGAGTTACTTTTCAGAAAAAATAAAACAACGAAATATAGCAAATTATAATACCAATAAAATAAAAACATAGAAATCACTCCAGTAGCTCCCGAAAAAAAAAGGCTTATTAATATCAGCCGTTTTCCATACGATATTGCAACTGTAGTTATTGCACCCATAAAACTTCAGGGGACACCAAATAAGTGTGCAGTGCACACAGGTCCCAGTCCTCTGAGTTCCAGACCAATAAAGATTTCAGTTGAGGAAGAAATACTAAAATTCTTCAATTATATTATTAAAAATGTATTTCATTTTCTTGATATTTTAATTATCTTTTGTAGATGTATCTGAAACTTATAATCACATAATTGTCCTTTTTTAAAAACATTTTATTTTTTATCATATTAATAAAACTTCCAATAAGTAGTTTAGAGGAAAAAAAATGTCAAAACTGGAACTTGTATGAAGTGCGAGTTCGCTGTTCAATAAGTTTCTAGATTGAAAAAATAGGTATCAAACATAGAACAATTTTTTAATTGATCAAAAGGAAGTATCAGCTGTTTTTGAAGGTTTTGGAATTATTTGCCACAGGTTTTATGCTATTATTTTCGTACTCATTGAGAAAATCGGCTTTAGGTACCATAAGCAAAATTTTTTCAGTTCAGATAATTGCTTCTATTTAAAATATGTGTTGGCAAAATATGTTGTAAATTTTCGGACCATTAGTCCTTAGCATAACCATTAGGACGATATATCGAGGCATGGTATAAAAAAAACAGCTCTTGCAGCGAAGCTGCAAGCCTTCATCCGGCGACATAGGCCACTCAGGGCCCAGACTTGCGCGCAACTAACACGTTGCGAGCCTTCCCTTAAGAAGTTTCCTCACCGTGCACCCGCCGCCAGTGCTCAGTCGCCGAAGGACTTCGCGGTGCCCAGCGCACGCCACGAAGCCCTGCGCCCAAGAGTTAGACATCCGGCCGAAGCGACAGAACCTCCCACCCAGCTAGAAGAGCCAGATGGTTCCTTCTCTTGGTCTCTCC
Organism: Maratus speciosus; assembly: GCA_963932465.1. NCBI lineage: Eukaryota > Metazoa > Arthropoda > Arachnida > Araneae > Salticidae > Maratus > Maratus speciosus. Next base: position 429,185,410 of record OZ010797.1, on the reverse strand, counting down.
GCAGTTCACCCCGACGACCCGCAGAGTACGAAATCCTATAAAGGACCCGAGCCCACGAGCCACTGCCGAGGATCCCTACGGAGGATTACTTTACGGAGGTCCCTCAAGATCAACTACCATTATCCGGCAAAGACATTTATGAGGAACAACCGATAATAGGGTGGAAGATGCCCCTAGCGGAAGACACTGAAGGGGCTGGGAAACCCCCCTTCGGACGTAAAGCGTCTCTGCTCCGGGCTTTTCTCCCAATCCTCCCACCCCAACCGACGGAACCCCTCGTGGATCTCGCCGGGAGTCAGAAGGACCAGACTAGGTGCCGTTAGCGACCCCAGGTGGGCACAGAAAGCTCCACCTAGACGGGATAGACCCCGCCTCGCTAGGGGGTTGGATGGTCCGGAGTCCCGCCCGCCCCCCCCCCACGACTCGATTCCACCCGAGGTCGGAGAAGCTGCGGAAGGCGGGCCCACCTCTAGCTTACCTGACGGTCGCCAAGGGTACCTGAGCACGAATGCCCCTCACCCCGTGCAATAGCGACCACTACCATGTTAGTTCGCCGAAACACAGCTTCTGTCGAAGACTACGAACACGAATAGGCTGACGAAGCTGACTCACGATTATAGCCAACGACTTCCACTATGTACCGAGACCCCAAGACGAACCCGGGAAAGGCCAGGAGGCGATAGGCAGAAAACAGAAGTACGCGGACGAACCGCACGCGACCTCCTTAATCGGCATCTACCTCCCGATCCAAACCAGGTCCGCCCCGGGACTTGCGTTCGAAGGTTATGATTAGAAACGGCTATGACCACACCATCGGGCGCCGAAAACTCCGCTAGCGTCAAGACACGCGGTCATGAGTCAATCACTCGAGATTCGAGGCGCCGCCGCTTTTACCCGGCCCGGTTCCCTTTGGTTGACGGAGTCCTGAGAAGATCACACCGCCAGTACGAAACGTACGGGGCATCTCACGGAGGACGAACCCCACCTAAGACAAGACGACATGGCTTCGGGATGCGTCGGCCTCCCTCTACGGTCGCTCTTTGGCACGAACGGGCATTCTCGACTACCGCCACCCTTGGGGTCGGCTCACAACTGTCCCAGCTACACTTGTCTCGGCGGGATGAGCCACCCGACGCAAAAACACGTCAGGCGCTGTCCGAACCTCACCCTTCGAAGGCTCCGGGAGTTCCTGCATGGCATTCCCGCGAGCCTCCGCCGTCACAAATGAGCACCGAGAAGTGGTTCATCAAGACCCGCAATCTCCTCTCAAGCTTTCTCTCGGTCAAAAGGTGGACAAGGTCCTACCACGTTTGCTTACCCTTTGCCCAGAGTCACCACCCGGTCGAAACCGGTTCTGGGTCGAGCTATGGAGCGTCGCTGCCGGGCTCCCCTCGAAAACCGAGGTCCGCAGAGGGTGGGTCCTCAGTACCCACCGAGATGGGGCCCCAACCTCATGCACGACGTCCGTTACCCGTGGCCGCCGGACCCGTCGCCTCTGAGCCTCTCTAGGAGGCTGTAGTTCGCCCTGCGAAATTTTAAAATGGAAGATTTAGAAATTTAGAATTTCGCGCTCGGCGCCCTTGTCCTGCCCCGTCTGGCTTGACACTACAAGCGCTGCCGGGCTCCGAGTCTCCTTTCCTTAAGGGACCGGTTTCGGACCTACCGGAGGGCGACCACTCGAGGTACGGTATAAAAGATGAATTATTGTTTTATTAATCAACATAATTTTTTTTTTTTTTTTTTTAGTAATTTTAGGCTGTATTCGGTAATTTCATATTTAAGAAGGCATGACTTCAAACATCTTTTTTCTATAGACGGGTTGCACATGACGCCACATGTCTGGCATCGCTTCATATGGCGCCCAAACATAAGGCGAATGTGGTGCTCTCCATTTGACTTATTTGCACTATAATTTAGATCTTTCTTATTTTTATTATTAAACAGAAAGATACTTTTAACGGCATACTTTTAACTAGATGCTTTTAACGGCAAACAGGCAGTTTTGTGCTCCAGATGCAATAGTATCAGTCGTTCCTAATAGCAACGTGACGTCAATGCAAGGGGTCTATACATGTTATGCATCAAAATTTTCAGAATGAATTGAACTTTTCATGCTTTATGAAAATCGATACTCTTAATAAAATAAGACAGATGCTCCATCAATAAATGAAAAAAAAACCTAAGAAAAACTTCCTATCTATATTATAAAGGACAAACATATCTGTGCGTAACGCATACGTCATTCTGCGAATGGCAACACTTTGAAATTTGAAATGAAATTTCGGTTTTGCAATTTTCTTTACTGCAAATTTTTAAACTTCTAAACATCGCACATTTTAAATTTTTACACCGTTGTATAAGGAAAAAAATGCTCTTTTAAATGCAATTTGTTTGAAAGCTGTATCTCAATTTAATTTTGAGATATTAATTTTTTTGTAGTTTTTAATACATTTTTTGTAATTGTGGCAACGGAAGTCCGCCATTTCTGTTGAAAATCATGGAGGGTTTAGAGGGAAAATAATCCCCGAGTAAAGAAAATAATATATTACTGTAGCTTTTGTTGCCGTTTTCTCATAAAAACTGAAAAAAAAAAAAATTGAAATTACAATGCGTGCTATGTCAACGATTTTTTAAGTTTCCAATTCAAAGCCATTTTCAATCTTTACACCGTCAAATAGAGAAAAAAAATCTACTTTCAAATGCAATGTGTTTGAAAATTGTATCTAAATTGACTGAGTTATTACGGTTTTTAAAATAATTAGCTGCCCGTGGCGACCAGTTTGGTCTCCCTTAAATGGAATGCTAGGCATTATATCGTGTTACATTTATTCATAATTTAATTTACTTGCTCAATCCTTCGCCAAATCGGACGATTCTGATAGAGAAATCAAGAACTCGGTATTTTTATGTTAGTCGGGCATAGGTGATAAATCGCCAAACATAGTACCCGTCGTACTTTTTCATATTTCTAAAGAAATATGAAATATTAAGTTAAAATATAACCCTTTCACTCATTTTAAAATGGATAACTTTAATTTAAAACTGAAACATTTCAAATTCGCGAATTTCACTTTAAAAAAATCTTTAAAAAAGGAAAAAGAAAAGAAAAGAATAAATACCATAAACCATTTAATTTCAACATCAAAGCATTGTTTTAATTTACACCTCGAAAAATAAAAAATGCTGCTGGCGAGTTAAAAAATGCTATTGGCGATAATTGCGCCCAGCTAATATGAAAGTACGAACTTTTTGCGATCATAGCAACTTTTATGTAGTATTATTCGAAAAAAATATTTTGATGAAATAGGTTGCCAGAAAATACGTTGCCAAATTTCTTTTCTCGCCATGGACCTTTTCTCTATTTCGCCAAGTACCTATACTGGAAAAGTACCTTCATTTATTTATTTATTTGTTGTATTTTAAACTAGCGAACTTGCACGGCGTTGCCCCGGTACGTCAAAAAACAGCAGGAATTACGAAAAAGCTCTGAAAATCACAATAAGATATCGCGAAAAAATTTTAAATCGCTTCTCAAATATTGAAAAGAGAAAAAAAAAATAATATATTGTGTTTGAAGATTGAAAGTTGATTACTTTCACTAATGACAAAATAGTAGCAAATCACTAAAATACACTACAAATCACATACAAAATTCCCGAAAAATTCGAAAATTGCTATACGAAATCCGAATAAACTTTATTGAAATGAGGGCAGAATGTACTTTAGGTCAAAAATGGAATGTTAAAAAATTGCAGCAGATCGCGAAGAAACGTAAAAATCGCATTAAAAATCACAAAAAGTTCAAAAATCACGAAAGTCAAAATTTACTGTAATTGGATAAAAGTTTCAAATCTAATTCCTTTGACCTGTGGGCTCTCTTAAAATTTATGTTTTGGAAATCATGCTAAGCATTAGATCATGTTACTCTTATTCGTAACTAATTTACTTGGACTCCCTTAAATATAATTAACATAATCCTTTAAGTTAATATTAGTTTTTGTTGCATTAAAATATCTCAATTTGTTGATTTTCTGTAAGCAAGTAAGCTCTATTGTTTTACAGTGGAAGTCTATGGGAATTTGGCGAAATATTAAAGATATCGCCAAGTTGGCGTCACTTTTGGCGACTAATTTTGGTCGCCAAATTTAGCGATATATCGCCAAGTTGCTTACAAACTTGGCGTTATTTGGCGACAGAACTGGATCCCCCCTACGGTAACCCCCCTTATAGGTATGGAGATGCATTACATGCTGTTCAATAACCGCATAAAAAATTCGCTAAAAATTCAAAAATCGCTGTACGAATTCGGATAAACTTTTTTGAAAAGAGAACAAAATTTACTATAATGGGTTAAAAGAAAGAAACTGTATTCTTTTTCCTAATGTGGAAAAATCGAATTAATATAATCCCTTAAGTTAATATTAGTTTTTGTTGCATTAAAATATCTCAATTTGTTGATTTTCTGTAAGCAAGTAATCCATATTGGTTTACAATGGAAGTCTATGGGAATTTGGCGAAATATTAGAAATATCGCCAAGTTGGCGTCACTTTTGGCGACTCATTTCGGTCGCCAAATTTGGCGATATACAGCCAAGTTGGTGAGAAACTTGGCGGTATTTGTCGACAGAACTGTGTCCCTGTACGGTAACCTCCTTATAGGTATGGAAATGCATTAAATGCTGTTCAATAATTGCATAAAAAATTCGCTAAAAATTCAAAAATTGCTGCAAGAATTTCGAATAAACTTTTTTGAAAAGGGAACAAAATTTACTATATTGGGTTAAAAGAAAGAAACCACATTCTTCTCACTTATATGGAAAAAATCGCCTCGAAACTTAAAAAAGTGCTAAAAATCGCATAAAAAATTAAATAAAAAAAAATCTAATCAAAAAATCGAAAATTGGGCTTCGAGGTGCAAAACTTCATATATAGACGTACCTTTTCTCCAAATTTTGTAGCTCTACGTGCAGCGGTCTCTTCAGAACACCGTCGACACACAAACTTCTTTCTTTATTATTATAGATTAGATGAATAAAAGACGGTACAGGTGTCATATACGCACTACGTTGGCGCGACTTTTTTCTGACGCCAATGTCATATACGCACAGGGGTACTTAACTGGCGCCAAAGTGTCGTTATTTTGCTTGATATGGTAGCCCGGATGTTGTTGTTTATTTATTAATAAATTGTTTATTTACTTTTATTTTATTTTTTTTAATTATATAAATTGTTTTGTTCTATAGTTATTAATTAAACTTTTTTTTATTTATTGTTATTCCCTTTTTAAAAATATTACACAATAACCAATGAGATGCGTTACATTCAGGTGTTGCCATTAAACAATTAACAAATAATCGCGATTTCTGTGCCACCTACGATAGCATAAAATATATAGATTTTCAAGCATGAATTATTTTTAAATTTATCTATCCCGTGTAGCTCGATTACGAAAGATTAATCTCCCTTAAAAAATGTAAGAAGTTCAGCATTTGTTTCCGTCTAATGTTGCATAACATAATTAAAACTTCCTCTATAGAAAAATTAATAAAATAATGTAAATAAGAAAACAATTTAACAGACATGTGATTGAACCACGTGCTTAAAGCACTGAAATGATCGGAAAAACTGCCGTAAGTCGTAAAATCTTTGGCTAATAACTCCCGGCATGCGCTGACATGTGAAAGTATCGCTTTTAATAAAATTTAAAACTTTATTTGATTGCATAATTGATATTTTTCAGATAAAAATTCTTTTTGATGTTAGTGGGCAGTCTAAAATATATATTACATGTAAAAAAAAAAAAAAAAAAAAAAAAAAAAGAATGTTTTTCACCTATACTCTGTAACCCGAGGAGCTCGGGTTCGATCCCCTAGTATATATAAAAAAATTACTGATGGGACTTACACTATCCAAATTTCATGTTTCATTCTAAAAACTTTATAGTTGAGAACAAAATTGTTTTTATTTTTCCTAATGTTCGTTATGCTTATTTAAGCATAATAAAATGATTTTTTAATTATACTTCAATTATATATAACTTTTTGTCTTTCTGTTAACCCCTTGAGGGGCGGTGGGATAAAATATATCCCACCTACACTCTCAGAAATAAAACTCTCAATTTTGACGATTCAGCAATCCTCGAGCTATATTTCGTTGTTTTTGACGATCATTTCGTATCAAAATCACGTGACTTTTAACGACACGTAAACTCTCACATATTTGACGAAGGTGTTTCTTCACTCACGGCCAGAATCAATGCATTTTAAGGAAACCGTACCTACTCAAATCCTGCGACTTTAGCAAGCAGATATAATATCTGCTTGCTAAAGTCGCAGAATACAAGCAAACATAAACAAGCAAATATCTGAGATATTTCCTTGTTTATGTTATTCCTGTCATAATTTATTTTAAAAATTGCACTTTTTAGCGCTTTTCAGAAAATGCTGAAATACAGGTAGTTATTGTTTCTGCATTAGTTATTTTTTTAGCTCTTAAAGTTTTTAAAAATGTTTATTATTATTATGATTATTTTACTTTGCTCGCTATGGTTTAATTCGAAAAGAATAAATTTCCTGTGTTTTACAAAATCGTTTAAAAAGAAAATTTGGTCAATAAAGTTTTAAAGTTCAAAGATCCCTTTTTCATTTAAGAAATATACTCATATAACTATCAAATTAAATATGCATAATTGATCCCTCTCACTTCTCTTCTGTAAACAGTAAAGTATTAAAATCTCAACCACATACTCAAATTGATAAAATCTCCCCCACATGCACTTTAAAATTCGTTATTTCTGAGCAACAAATTAACCAGACCATATTTTAATCATTCATCGAGCAAAGAAAATTTCCCTAATAAATTATATTAATCAAGCCATATTATAATTATTCATATTAGCCATAGGAAATAATAATAATAAATTAGCCTTACTAATTAAAACTTGCAAGAATTATAACTATAACAACATCGATAAAATTACAATCAACCTTATAAAAATATAAATATACAGTAGATTCCATTACATGCATCTAAAATCATATCCCTTCGAGGACTCAATAGCGTAATAGCTAGAGCGTCCGTCTCCCACAACGGAGGTCGTGAGTTCGAATCACCCCGAAGCTATTATTTTTTCTCCTGTCGATACAAGAGCTTCTAAACTCTTCAATAGGTGGCACCACCAGCCCACTGATTGCGCTTTTCAAACAAGCACTTTTGACGAAATTGTTATCCTCAAACAAGTGAAGAAAGTAATTTTCTCAATTTGACGAAATATTCGCTCGGAGCATATCCCAGGAAATGGTTTCGTCAAAAACGAAGAAAATTTCGTGAAATCTGAGAATCCATTTCTGAGAGTGTAATTTAAACAAGATTCTCACAAGAAAATTTTATATTTTTAACTTTGGAGGAAAATCGATGAAAAATTGCTTTTCCTTATTTAAAAATAAAATTTTTCGATTATTCCGGTGAGAATTCAATATTTAAGAGACATTTTTGCTTGCCCTTCAAGGGGTTAAATCGCCTAAAATAAACAATAGTGACTTTATATTTGGAGCTTTATTTGTTTATTATTTCATGTCTTTAAAGCTGAAAAGAAGATTTGTCGATTTCAGTTAATTGTTTGGAAAGCAAAAGTAATGTACAGTGACATCTCTTACAAACTATGTCCAATAATTATTTTTCACTACTACTATTTTACAGTTGTAAAATTAGGTTGACAAATTCTGCGATTAAATACAGTGAAAATTACTTATCAGAAATACTGGTACTAAAAAATAAATTACCTTACAACGAGTATATGTGAGAGGTCACTGTATAACGTTTGTAAAATGTGCTTCAGCATGGAAGGGGCCATTATGGATCTATCACATCTATAAATAATAAATATAAATGTTTATACGGGTGTGTGCTGATTTGTAAAAAGACCGCTGTACACAGAACTACAAAATTTGCCAGAAGGGTACCTCAGGAATGAAAGTGCATTTGTGAAATTTCGCAAACCTCTTCTTTTCTCAGCCAGACTGATTAGGCGCCAGTGATCCCAGGTCACGTGGTCTGACTAGAGAATTGATATTAAAAACATTTTTTCTTGCTTGTTCTTTTAGTTAGTATTGTGAATGTGAATCTTGAACGCAGCAGGTAATAAGCTGCGTATAGGAGTAGGGAAAGAAGGCCAGTTCAGCGTCATAAGGTGGATTGTGGATTGGGAGGATTGAGGAGGAGGGAGTAATCCACCTTGTGGATGGAGGAGGAGGGTGGAATCCACCTGTTGGGAGACTTATCCTATAGTAGGAGGGGTTAAATGTTGGAGGGGGCTTAATTTTTGAGAGGGGCTTATTTTTATTTATTTTTTTTTTTTCGAATCGACTTAGAGTAGAGATGGAAATATCATACTATAACATAGGTCTTTTCGAGAGGAAGTATGAAGACACTAAATTTTTCGATGGGCTTAATTTTTGAGGGGGCTTAATATTTTTTTTTTCGAATTGATTTAGTATTAGAATGGAAATATCATACTATAACATAGTGAGTTAGGTGTTTTCGAAAGGGAGTTTGAGGGGTCTAAATATTTTAGTGGGGCTTATTTTTAGGGGGGCTTAATTTTTTTTCCTTCAAATTGACATAGAGTAGAAATGGAAATATCATACTATAACATAGAGATGCAGGTATTTTCGAAAGGGAGTTTGAGGAGCCTAAATTTTTTAGAGGGGCTTATTTTTTTAGGGGGGCTTAATTTTTAAGGGTGATTTTTTTTTTTTTTTATGAATTATCTTAGAATTTGAATGAAGATAAAAATGTCTTATGTTTTCTGAAAAAAATTTTTGATGCTGCCATCTGTATGCGGTAGTGCGAATTTATTATTGAAAATAGTATTTTATTTTTTGAAAAGTTTTGAGGAAGGTTTGAACCTGCAAAATAGTCTCTTGGCTCGATGATATGTTGAAGACTTAACTAATCGAGCCAAGAAACTATGTCTATATGTTTAGATTTTAGATGTTTCAAAACAAAAAATTGTATTCCCCCTTTTGTATGTGTAAAGAGAGGTTGGTTTCTTAAGATAACTCATTAATACCTATTTTAACTGCTCACTTTGCGAATTTTTTTAATGTGTATGATTTTTAGTTTAACTGATTTTATCGATTTTGTGAATGAGAGTTTGATTATTTTAGCAAGCTAAGGTTTCGAACCTGCGGAACTCCCATTCAAATTTCATTTTTTGTAACTGATAAGCTATCCACTATTCAAACCGCGCCCCGACAATTACTGAATTACTTTTGAACACTATATATTTTTAAAAAAATACCTACCTCTTCCTCTTTCTTATACTAGGGAAGTTAATACACTTTATGTTTAAATTGAAGAAATGATTAATTTTTTATATTTCTTTAACAAGGCAAGTCATTTTTTAGATCGATTAGAAGGCTACCAAACGTTTTGAATTAAACATTGTTTTTACCAGTATTAATACACCTAAGTTTAGAATTGTACTTTTTCTTGTGAACCATATCATATTCATTTAATCGTCTGAAATACACTTCCTAAACCCTCTTATCAACGTTACTCACTATCTATCACAAACATCCGATAAGTCTAATCAGCTTTTTTCAACAGAAAATAGCTAATATGTAAATATTGATAACTATTGAAGAGATTATTTCACTTGTTTCCAGATTTTAAATGAAAGTTTGAACAGATTTTCTATTTATCGATTATTATAAATTGAATCAACTCATAGTTTGTTATTGCAATAGATAATTATTTGATGATTCTACACTAGTTCTAATAAATTTTAAAACTACTGCCTCACTTCAACTCATTCTTTTATACAGTTTAATAAATTTAGTATGAATTAATCCATTGGTTTGTCATATATTTCACTGAAATAATAAAATTAATGTGTAAAACCTTAGAATGACGAATTCAAAAACGTAGCGTGATGAATCATATACTTTTTAAACATTACATAAAAACCTTTGGATTGATTCACTTCCTGTGAACTTCCTACACATACTTTTTTATGCCACGTGTTTTTCTGAAATGTTTGCACCAATCATATTACATGATTTGCACTATCGTAATAATTTTTAAACATGCGCCCCCTATGATTATATATAAAATTGAATGAAACGAGACTTTTTCATTAGTGTTTGCTATTTTTTGAGTGTGTGAAGACGCTTTTTTCACTTAGGATAATATGGCTAGTTTTCAAGATGGACATTCTACTATGTTAAGCGATGATGTATCACGTTTGAATAATCAATATTTTTCATCAAGATTAAATGATCAAGACATGGGATTATTAGTACAACCTAAAGTAGAACCCGTTTTAGATAATGAAGCGGAATTCTCCTCATCAGAACTAAAGAAACAGAAGCCACCTTTTTTGTGTACTGTTTGCAGCAAATCTTTTTCACGAAAAGGCAATTTAAAACAACATTTGATGATTCATTCAGAAGAAAGACCATTTATATGTGACATCTGCCAAAAAGCATTCTCTAGAAAGGCTATTTTGAATCGTCATAAACTATCCCATTTAAAGATTCCTTCCCAACATAAATGTGAATCGTGCGGTGAAGCGTTCTCAAGAAAGTATGACTTATTAAAACACATGAAGATCCACAAGTCCTCCAAAAAGGATAAATGTATACAGCGTAGTGAAATATTCAATCCCAACTCCGATTTTTTATATCATTTGAAAACTTCACAGAGAGTTAGATGCAAAATTGATAATTCTTCCTCTTTAAAAGATATGTTTTTTGAGAAGGTTAAGCATTTTAAAAGGCAAAATGCGTTAAACATATTTACTAAAACTGTAATCAACTCTAACGAGGAGAATGCTACAGACTTTAACACATTTTTTAATAGTATTCAATCGGACGTTTTAAACGAATTAAACTACCAGATTCAAGTTAAAAGATCGATGAAATGGTATGCAAGTGTACAAGTTGTTGTATATCGCATAACACAGGAGGGTGACTTAGAGGCTGCCACTCCCTATTTCCTTTCAAAAACTATACTTGAATGGACGAATCAAAACTTATCTGAGCATGTTGAGGATGCCTTTGCAAAAATTATTAAGTCCTATGAGAAGTCTACCAGACGTGGTTTTAATTGGACATTAGATAAAATATTGAATTTAGAACTATCTACTTTTAAAATATAACATGATTTGAAATGTTTATACCTTTTTTTGAAATATGTGTACTCATGTTTTCACTATTGTAACTATTGAAAACGACGAATAAATAATGTGTAAATGAAAAAGCTGTTGTCTGTTTATTTTTGTTAGAACAACTTGTCATTTTTAATAACTCATGAAGTCGTAACGGCTTTACTTACTATTTTTTTTTTCAATTTCTTATCAAATGAATAATGAGTTAACTATCTTTTATTAATTTCATATTAAAAGTCTGAAATTATCCATTGAAATAGTTATTTTTCAATATTTCTAATTTTTTATAATTATTTTTAAAGTTTAATATATCACTCGTTGTTTGTATAAACAGCTGTTATTGTTTATTAATAATAATATTATCATTTATTATCATACAATTCTTTAAAAAAGCGTAGAACCATTAACATAATATATCATTAACCACTTTTTTAAAAACTGTTACCTTGTGTTGCCATTGAATTCTTCAAAACAAAAAAGAATAAAACTAGAATCCTTATCATTAAATATCATACACCACTTACTATTAACATTAAATATCATATACTGTAAATATAAAAATTGTTACCTTGTGTTGCCATACTATTCTTCAAAAAAGGATAAAACCATTGACATAATATATTATTCACCACTTAAATAAACTGTTTATATATATATTTTTTTAGACTTAAACTAAAATTAATAACATTACTAATTCTTTTAAGTGTTTATCTGTAACCGACACTGATTTTTAACATATATTAAGGGATGTGCTGTTTCTAAACATTCAGTTTCCAACTGATTTTTGTTCTAACTTCATCTAATGTTACCTTTATTTTTTGAAAATGGGTTCTGTAGTAAATATGTTAAAAAGATCTTCCGACAAAGTGGCTTCTTCTTCAAAGTATCAACGTTTAGAAGAACCTAATGATCCCACTTCCGCAAGTGAATTAAATATACCAAGATTGGAAATTCCTAATTTATTAAACACTGACTGTGGGACAATATCACGTGATTTATCCACTACTGATTACTCACCGAATGTGAAATCTGAAATCGATATGAATTTTTTTATCCCTAACTTTGGTGATGATACTACATCTTCCGAGAATTCATGCCAAGAGTCAATTTCTGTTGAGGACTATTTGAATATATTTTTCAAAGACATGAATTTTGAATCCGCTTTAACCTCGACCCCAGCTAGTAACATAATTTCCCAAGACGAATCCTTTCAAGAACGTACTATTGACCAAGAGGTTTCTGATTCCCAACCAAGCAACCTTTTTAAAGCAAGTGATGAATTACAAAGCACAACCCCACCTACGAATGTCATTCCACAGTCTAAAACTAGCAAATCCAATCATCCTATTGTATTTCGAGAAGAACTCAGTGACTGTATCTTTTTAATTTTAAAGTTGCATAATAGACAATTTCATATTCATATTCGAGAATTTAAACGCAGTGGGCTTACTAGTGAAGAAATTCTAACGAAAAATGGTATTATTATGGATGTTAACAGCTGTTTCGAATTTTGCAAGAAAATTTTTTCATTTAATTTGAGATATAAAAGTTCCTCATTTGTTTCTAATAACATGATATTAGTGTTAAATTTTAATAATTCTATCATGCGAATTAAAAATTTAAAGAATTATTCTCACATTGACTTAAACGAGTATCAGTTGCTGAAATTAAAAGAAAAAATACATGATTTGAATAAGGAACTTCTCCAGCATATATATGTAAACCATATACCAAGCTTAATTAGGCAGAAATGTATCATTGGTCATATATCTACAGAAAATGAACTCATGTTGCAGTCTAAACTTATAACATGTATTGAGAATAATGTATCAACTATACTAAACCGCATTTTTGAATATGATGGATGTATTTTTAATCAGAAATCTCAAAGCCCTCATTCCTGTTCTATACTAAATAATCGACAAAAATTTGAAAAACTAGGAGAGATGTTATTAACACTTATAGATTTAGATTTTGTTATTTCCTCATTTTTAAACGGAGTGGATTGTGTTAGTGAAAACTTTTTATCAAACATTTATGTAGAAACAATTCAAAACGAATTGTTTAAAATAATAAAATAAAATGTATTGCTATCCTTTATAATACGTGTGTGTTTATTTGTCTAAAGTGTATGTTTATTTTGTTATGTCTTTTAGAACTTTTAATAGAGTGTTAGACTTAAATTTGCATATGTATATAACTAAAGAAATCAACAATTCTTTAGCAATTAAAAAATTAACACAAGTTTAAAATATTAAACTAATAATCTTAATACTATAATTTCTACTTTCTAATATATGTTTATACATATATATATATGAAACTTAATTATATAAAAATGTTTTCAATAATAATAATAAGTTTAGAAAATTAAAAAGTTTAAAAAACAAAATTAAGAAACTCATTTAAAAAAATATTTGAAAAGTTAAAAAAATAAAGTTTTCAAAATAAAAAAATCTTTATAAAAAAATAATAATAATTAAAAAAAAAATTAAAAAGTTTACAACAGTTAAAAAAAAAATATTAAAAAGTTTACAAAAGTTAAAAAAAAAACTTGAAAAAAAAAACTAAAAAAAAATTAAGTTATCAAAATTTAAAAAAAAAAATTATAAAAACTTAATACATTAAGTTTTCAAAAGTGAGTTTACCTATTCGTATATGTATACATGCATGTGACTTTCATTATGTTGCAGTTCAATACTTCTTTTTATCCTATAAAAGTGTTAGATTAATATATACTTATAAAAATATTTGTAAGTTAAATTAAAAAAAAAGTAACTTATAAAAAAAATGTTTACAAAATTAAAAAAACAAAATCTTTCTAAATAAAAAGTTTTCAAAATTAAAAAAAAAAACTTTTTAAATAAAAAATGTTTTCAAAATTAAAAAAAAAAATTGTAAATAAAAAAAAAGTTTTCAAAATTAAAAAAAAATACTTTGTAAATAAAAAAAAAATATTAAAAAGTTTATAAAAAAAAACTTTTTTTATAAAAAATATTTTCAAAATTAAAAAAAAAATTGTAAGTAAAAAAAAAAAAGTTTTCAAAATTAAAAAAAAAATTTGTAAATAAAAAAAAAATATTAAAAAGTTTATAAAAATAAAAAGCTAAAAAAAAAACTTTGTAAAAAGTTTTCAAAATTAAGTTATCAAAATTAAAAAAAAAAAAAAATAATAAATTATGTTATCAAAAGTCAGTTCACATAACTGTATATGTATCTGACTTTCATAATTAAAAAAGTTATCAAAAAGTTGAAATAGATTGCAAATACAAGTATACAATCAATCATATATCAATCAGTCATAGCAATTAATCGTTCAATCAATTAACCAATCAATGACATCAATTAATCAATAAATCAAACCAATCAATCAATCATATTAATCAACCAAACAATAATATCAATCAGTCATATCGATCAATAAATCAAACCAATCAATCATATTAATCAACCAAACAATAATATCAATCAGTCATATCGATCAATAAATCAAACCAATCAATCATTTTAATCAACCAAACAATAATATCAATTAATCATATCAATCAATCAAACAATTATTCATATCAGTCAATCATATCAATCAACCAACATTCATATCAATCAATGATTCATATTAATCATATCAATCGATCAATCAAGATACCGAATACAAGCATTCATACAAATAAATCACATCAATTGCAGCTCAAGTATTACAAGTTAGTATAATAACATTATAAGAAAGTTTTGAATTAATATAATGATTAACTACCAACATTTTGTAACAGCACTTTTACAAAAGCAATGTATGAATAGATATTTTAGTTACAAAAATATTTAAAATGCCTTTGAAAGTTAACAAAATTATTTTCCAAAAATGTTAAAAACATTACAAGCTGCTAAAACCTACAATTTAACAAGAATGAGTTGTCCTATATTTCCTTTCTATTTGCATTTGAGCATATGTATACGGATTCCTCCTTTTAATTATGTTCTGTAGTATACACTTAAAATATATATAGTATATATAAAACATTAAATTAAAATATTCTTTAGTTATTAAAAAGTTTTAAAAATTAGCAATTTTTTTAATATTATAAGATAACAAAAATTATTTTGTAATTTATTAAAAGTGAATTTACCTATCGCTATATATGCGTTTCATAAATCTTCTTTATGTTAACATCCTACCCACATTTTATTTTATAGTTATACACATCGAAACGAAAAAAAAAAAACAATCTATTATTAAATTCTTCAATTTAAAATTTTAATACATACATACTTAATCATTTATATAAAAATAATGAACTCACCATGTTTGAGCTCAGAAAAGAGATGATGAGCTTATCACGTGGTAGATTATGACGTAATCAATTAGATATCACGTGCCTTCCTCGTGCCTTTTGATTGTCTTATCTACAATCAGATTGTATTATCAATCACGTGATCTAACTGATATGAGTCTATACCAAGACACTAGCCATTTTCACTTCAGTCATCGAATATGTAGGTCGTATATTTTTTTTGAAAGTCTTTTATTTTATGGAATCTTCAGCAACATGACATCAGATATTTGCAAAATAAAAACGGAAGTATTTATTGCATCATTCATAGATTTCAAGTTTGAATATTAACCAAGTTTTTTAAACTTTTATAATTTATACTAGTATTTAGTATATACTAGTACTTAGTAAAAATTAGTATATATTCTAGTATAAAGAGTTTATAAAAGTTTAAAAAACTTGGTTAATATTCAAACTTGAAATCTATGAATGATGCAATAAATACTTCCGTTTTTATTTTGCAAATATCTGATGTCATGTTGCTGAAGATTCCATAAAATAAAAGACTTTCAAAAAAAATATACGACCTACATATTCGATGACTGAAGTGAAAATGGCTAGTGTCTTGGTATAGACTCATATCAGTTAGATCAAGTGATTGATAATACAATCTGATTGTAGATAAGACAATCAAAAGGCACGAGGAAGGCACGTGATATCTAATGGATTACGTCATAATCTACCACGTGATAAGCTCATCATCTCTTTTCTGAGTTCAAACATGGTGAGTTCATTATTTTTATATAAATGATTAAGTATGTATGTATTAAAATTTTAAATTGAAGAATTTAATAATAGATTGTTTATTTTTTTTTTTCGTTTCGATGTGTATAACTATAAAATAAAATGTGGGTAGGATGTTAACATAAAGAAGATTTATCTTATGAAACGCATATATAGCGATAGGTAAATTCACTTTTAATAAATTACAAAATAATTTTTGTTATCTTATAATATTAAAAAAATTGCTAATTTTTAAAACTTTTTAATAACTAAAGAATATTTTAATTTAATGTTTTATATATACTATATATATTTTAAGTGTATACTACAGAACATAATTAAAAGGAGGAATCCGTATACATATGCTCAAATGCAAATAGAAAGGAAATATAGGACAACTCATTCTTGTTAAATTGTAGGTTTTAGCAGCTTGTAATGTTTTTAACATTTTTGGAAAATAATTTTGTTAACTTTCAAAGGCATTTTAAATATTTTTGTAACTAAAATATCTATTCATACATTGCTTTTGTAAAAGTGCTGTTACAAAATGTTGGTAGTTAATCATTATATTAATTCAAAACTTTCTTATAATGTTATTATACTAACTTGTAATACTTGAGCTGCAATTGATGTGATTTATTTGTATGAATGCTTGTATTCGGTATCTTGATTGATCGATTGATATGATTAATATGAATCATTGATTGATATGAATGTTGGTTGATTGATATGATTGACTGATATGAATAATTGCTTGATTGATTTTTACGATTAATTGATATTATTGTTTGGTTGATTAATATGATTGATTGGTTTGATTTATTGATCGATATGACTGATTGATATTATTGTTTGGTTGATTAATATGATTGATTGGTTTGATTTATTGATCGATATGACTGATTGATATTATTGTTTGGTTGATTAATATGATTGATTGATTGGTTTGATTTATTGATTAATTGATGTCATTGATTGGTTAATTGATTGAACGATTAATTGCTATGACTGATTGATATATGATTGATTGTATACTTGTATTTGCAATCTAATTCAACTTTTTGATAACTTTTTTAATTATGAAAGTCAGATACATATACAGTTATGTGAACTGACTTTTGATAACATAATTTATTAATTTTTTTTTTTTAATTTTGATAACTTAATTTTGAAAACTTTTTACAAAGTTTTTTTTTTAGCTTTTTATTTTTATAAACTTTTTAATATTTTTTTTTATTTACAAATTTTTTTTTTTAATTTTGAAAACTTTTTTTTTTTTACTTACAATTTTTTTTTTTAATTTTGAAAATATTTTTTATAAAAAAAGTTTTTTTTTATAAACTTTTTAATATTTTTTTTTATTTACAAAGTATTTTTTTTTAATTTTGAAAACTTTTTTTTTATTTACAATTTTTTTTTTTAAATTTTGAAAACATTTTTTATTTAAAAAGTTTTTTTTTTAATTTTGAAAACTTTTTATTTAGAAAGATTTTGTTTTTTTAATTTTGTAAACATTTTTTTTATAAGTTACTTTTTTTTTTAATTTAACTTACAAATATTTTTATAAGTATATATTAATCTAACACTTTTATAGGATAAAAAGAAGTATTGAACTGCAACATAATGAAAGTCACATGCATGTATACATATACGAATAGGTAAACTCACTTTTGAAAACTTAATGTATTAAGTTTTTATAATTTTTTTTTTTTAAATTTTGATAACTTAATTTTTTTTTAGTTTTTTTTTTCAAGTTTTTTTTTTAACTTTTGTAAACTTTTTAATATTTTTTTTTTAACTGTTGTAAACTTTTTAATTTTTTTTTTAATTATTATTATTTTTTTATAAAGATTTTTTTATTTTGAAAACTTTATTTTTTTAACTTTTCAAATATTTTTTTAAATGAGTTACTTAATTTTGTTTTTTAAACTTTTTAATTTTCTAAACTTATTATTATTATTGAAAACATTTTTATATAATTAAGTTTCATATATATATATATATAAATATATATTAGAAAGTAGAAATTATAGTATTAAGATTATTAGTTTAATATTTTAAACTTGTGTTAATTTTTTAATTGCTAAAGAATTGTTGATTTCTTTAGTTATATACATATGCAAATTTAAGTCTAACACTCTATTAAAAGTTCTAAAAGACATAACAAAATAAACATACACTTTAGACAAATAAACACACACGTATTATAAAGGATAGCAATACATTTTATTTTATTATTTTAAACAATTCGTTTTGAATTGTTTCTACATGAATGTTTGATAAAAAGTTTTCACTAACACAATCCACTCCGTTTAAAAATGAGGAAATAACAAAATCTAAATCTATAAGTGTTAATAACATCTCTCCTAGTTTTTCAAATTTTTGTCGATTATTTAGTATAGAACAGGAATGAGGGCTTTGAGATTTCTGATTAAAAATACATCCATCATATTCAAAAATGCGGTTTAGTATAGTTGATACATTATTCTCAATACATGTTATAAGTTTAGACTGCAACATGAGTTCATTTTCTGTAGATATATGACCAATGATACATTTCTGCCTAATTAAGCTTGGTATATGGTTTACATATATATGCTGAAGAAGTTCCTTATTCAAATCATGTATTTTTTCTTTTAATTTCAGCAACTGATACTCGTTTAAGTCAATGTGAGAATAATTCTTTAAATTTTTAATTCGCATGATAGAATTATTAAAATTTAACACTAATATCATGTTATTAGAAACAAATGAGGAACTTTTATATCTCAAATTAAATGAAAAAATTTTCTTGCAAAATTCGAAACAGCTGTTAACATCCATAATAATACCATTTTTCGTTAGAATTTCTTCACTAGTAAGCCCACTGCGTTTAAATTCTCGAATATGAATATGAAATTGTCTATTATGCAACTTTAAAATTAAAAAGATACAGTCACTGAGTTCTTCTCGGAATACAATAGGATGATTGGATTTGCTAGTTTTAGACTGTGGAATGACATTCGTAGGTGGGGTTGTGCTTTGTAATTCATCACTTGCTTTAAAAAGGTTGCTTGGTTGGGAATCAGAAACCTCTTGGTCAATAGTACGTTCTTGAAAGGATTCGTCTTGTGAAATTATGTTACTAGCTGGGGTCGAGGTTAAAGCGGATTCAAAATTCATGTCTTTGAAAAATATATTCAAATAGTCCTCAACAGAAATTGACTCTTGGCATGAATTCTCGGAAGATGTAGTATCATCACCAAAGTTAGGGATAAAAAAATTCATATCGATTTCAGATTTTACATTCGGTGAGTAATCAGTAGTGGATAAATCACGTGATATTGTCCCACAGTCAGTGTTTAATAAATTAGGAATTTCCAATCTTGGTATATTTAATTCACTTGCGGAAGTGGGATCATTAGGTTCTTCTAAACGTTGATACTTTGAAGAAGAAGCCACTTTGTCGGAAGATCTTTTTAACATATTTACTACAGAACCCATTTTCAAAAAATAAAGGTAACATTAGATGAAGTTAGAACAAAAATCAGTTGGAAACTGAATGTTTAGAAACAGCACATCCCTTAATATATGTTAAAAATCAGTGTCGGTTACAGATAAACACTTAAAAGAATTAGTAATGTTATTAATTTTAGTTTAAGTCTAAAAAAATATATATATATAAACAGTTTATTTAAGTGGTGAATAATATATTATGTCAATGGTTTTATCCTTTTTTGAAGAATAGTATGGCAACACAAGGTAACAATTTTTATGTTTACAGTATATGATATTTAATGTTAATAGTTTTAGTTTTATTCTTTTTTTGAAGAATTGTATGGCAACACAAAGTAACAATTTTTATATAAGTGGTGTATGATATTTAATGATAAGGATTCTAGTTTTATTCTTTTTTGTTTTGAAGAATTCAATGGCAACACAAGGTAACAGTTTTTAAAAAAGTGGTTAATGATATATTATGTTAATGGTTCTACGCTTTTTTAAAGAATTGTATGATAATAAATGATAATATTATTATTAATAAACAATAACAGCTGTTTATACAAACAACGAGTGATATATTAAACTTTAAAAATAATTATGATAAATTAGAAATATTGCAAAATAACTATTTCAATGGATAATTTCAGACTTTTAATATGAAATTAATAAAAGATAGTTAACTCATTATTCATTTGATAAGAAATTGAAAAAAAAAAATAGTAAGTAAAGCCGTTACGACTTCATGAGTTATTAAAAATGACAAGTTGTTCTAACAAAAATAAACAGACAACAGCTTTTTCATTTACACATTATTTATTCGTCGTTTTCAATAGTTACAATAGTGAAAACATGAGTACACATATTTCAAAAAAAAATATAAACATTTCAAATCATGTTATATTTTAAAAGTAGATAGTTCTAAATTCAATATTTTATCTAATGTCCAATTAAAACCACGTCTGGTAGACTTCTCATAGGACTTAATAATTTTTGCAAAGGCATCCTCAACATTCTCAGATAAGTTTTGATTCGTCCATTCAAGTATAGTTTTTGAAAGGAAATAGGGAGTGGCAGCCTCTAAGTCACTCTCCTGTGTTATGCGATATACAACAACTTGTACACTTGCATACCATTTCATCGATCTTTTAACTTGAATCTGGTAGTTTAATTCGTTTAAAACGTCCGATTGAATACTATTAAAAAAATGTGTTAAAGTCTGTAGCATTCTCCTCGTTAGAGTTGATTACAGTTTTAGTAAATATGTTTAACGCATTTTGCCTTTTAAAATGCTTAACCTTCTCAAAAAACATATCTTTTAAAGAGGAAGAATTATCAATTTTGCATCTAACTCTCTGTGAAGTTTTCAAATGATATAAAAAATCGGAGTTGGGATTGAATATTTCACTACGCTGTATACATTTATCCTTTTTGGAGGACTTGTGGATCTTCATGTGTTTTAATAAGTCATACTTTCTTGAGAACGCTTCACAGCACGATTCACATTTATGTTGGGAAGGAATCTTTAAATGGGATAGTTTATGACGATTCAAAATAGCCTTTCTAGAGAATGCTTTTTGGCAGATGTCACATATAAATGGTCTTTCTTCTGAATGAATCATCAAATGTTGTTTTAAATTGCCTTTTCGTGAAAAAGATTTGCTGCAAACAGTACACAAAAAAGGTGGCTTCTGTTTCTTTAGTTCTGATGAGGAGGATTCCGCTTCATTATCTGAAACGGGTTCTACTTTAGGTTGTACTAATAATCCCATGTCTTGATCATTTAATCTTGATGAAAAATATTGATTATTCAAACGTGATACATCATCGCTTAACATAGTAGAATGTCCATCTTGAAAACTAGCCATATTATCCTAAGTGAAAAAAGCGTCTTCACACACTCAAAAAATAGCAAACACTAATGAAAAAGTCTCGTTTCATTCAATTTTATATATAATCATAGGGGGAGCATGTTTAAAAATTATTACGATAGTGCAAATCATGTAATATGATTGGTGCAAACATTTCAGAAAAACACGTGGCATAAAAAAGTATGTGTAGGAAGTTCACAGGAAGTGAATCAATCCAAAGGTTTTTATGTAATGTTTAAAAAGTATATGATTCATCACGCTACGTTTTTGAATTCGTCATTCTAAGGTTTTACACATTAATTTTATTATTTCAGTGAAATATATGACAAACCAATGGATTAATTCATACTAAATTTATTAAACTGTATAAAAGAATGAGTTGAAGTGAGGCAGTAGTTTTAAAATTTATTAGAACTAGTGTAGAATCATCAAATAATTATCTATTGCAATAACAAACTATGAGTTGATTCAATTTATAATAATCGATAAATAGAAAATCTGTTCAAACTTTCATTTAAAATCTGGAAACAAGTGAAATAATCTCTTCAATAGTTATCAATATTTACATATTAGCTATTTTCTGTTGAAAAAAGCTGATTAGACTTATCGGATGTTTGTGATAGATAGTGAGTAACGTTGATAAGAGGGTTTAGGAAGTGTATTTCAGACGATTAAATGAATATGATATGGTTCACAAGAAAAAGTACAATTCTAAACTTAGGTGTATTAATACTGGTAAAAACAATGTTTAATTCAAAACGTTTGGTAGCCTTCTAATCGATCTAAAAAATGACTTGCCTTATTAAAGAAATATAAAAAATTAATCATTTCTTCAATTTAAACATAAAGTGTATTAACTTCCCTAGTATAAGAAAGAGGAAGAGGTAGGTATTTTTTTTTAAATATATAGTGTTCAAAAGTAATTCAGTAATTGTCGGGGCGCGGTTTGAAAAGTGGATAGCTTATCAGTTACAAAAAATGAAATTTGAATGGGAGTTCCGCAGGTTCGAAACCTTAGCTTGCTAAAATAATCAAACTCTCATTCACAAAATCGATAAAATCAGTTAAACTAAAAATCATACACATTAAAAAAATTCGCAAAGTGAGCAGTTAAAATAGGTATTAATGAGTTATCTTAAGAAACCAACCTCTCTTTACACATACAAAAGGGGGAATACAATTTTTTGTTTTGAAACATCTAAAATCTAAACATATAGACATAGTTTCTTGGCTCGATTAGTTAAGTCTTCAACATATCATCGAGCCAAGAGACTATTTTGCAGGTTCAAACCTTCCTCAAAACTTTTCAAAAAATAAAATACTATTTTCAATAATAAATTCGCACTACCGCATACAGATGGCAGCATCAAAAATTTTTTTCAGAAAACATAAGACATTTTTATCTTCATTCAAATTCTAAGATAATTCATAAAAAAAAAAATCACCCTTAAAAATTAAGCCCCCCTAAAAAAATAAGCCCCTCTAAAAAATTTAGGCTCCTCAAACTCCCTTTCGAAAATACCTGCATCTCTATGTTATAGTATGATATTTCCATTTCTACTCTATGTCAATTTGAAGGAAAAAAAATAAGCCCCCCTAAAAATAAGCCCCACTAAAATATTTAGACCCCTCAAACTCCCTTTTGAAAACACCTAACTCACTATGTTATAGTATGATATTTCCATTCTAATACTAAATCAATTCGAAAAAAAAAATATTAAGCCCCCTCAAAAATTAAGCCCATCGAAAAATTTAGTGTCTTCATACTTCCTCTCGAAAAGACCTATGTTATAGTATGATATTTCCATCTCTACTCTAAGTCGATTCGAAAAAAAAATAAAATAAAAATAAGCCCCTCCTACTATAGGATAAGTCTCCCAACAGGTGGATTCCACCCTCCTCCTCCTCCATCCACAAGGTGGATTACTCCCTCCTCCTCAATCCTCCCAATCCACAATCCACCTTATGACGCTGAACTGTCCTTCTTTCCCTACTTATAGGTTTTTTATCGTGGTCTTCTTTTAGAAGAAATGATGTTTAATTTAAAAAAAAAAGGGGAAATTTATTTCCGAATATTAAATTATGCTATTTTCGTGGCTTCTTTTATAGAAGAATATAATTGGTGAAATTTTAATATGATTAACTTGAATTCCCAGTGTGGAATATTTACATGTTTTTAAAGAAATAGTATCCAAATGTTTTCATTGTAAATACTGTAAATATTTATAAGTGTAAATAGAATTAACAAAGTTTTTAATCATACTGTGCTTGACTTGGACTTATACTGAACAACACCAGCGCCATTTTCAGTTGTGAAATATGTTTTATTATTTTAATGTGATTTTACATGAATCGTGAAGTTTTAATCTAATAAGCTCTCCCAAATATGATTTAAAACGAATCGTGAAGTCTATAACTATGCTCTCCCAATAAAAATATCTTGAATTGTGATAACGTGAATTTTCGTGGACTATATGAAGATTATTCTTCATGTTTTGGTGCCGAAACCCGGGAAAAAAGGTAAGAAATACCTTTATTATTCTGCATGACTGTTGATTTCTTGAAAATATACATTTTCTATGTTAAGTTTAGGAAGCTTCACTGCCGAAACTGGTTTACTACCGGTTTTTAAACCGTTACTTGATTCTAGTACAACTTTTGGTTCAGTTTCGATTTTACATTTTTTAAGCCTCATCTTAATTTTAAATTTCAAACTTGATATTTTTTCAGAATATTCTTCTACCGATTTTAGTTCTTTTTCATATTCAGTTTTTTCCTGAATTAGCTCATCTATTTCGGAATCTAACTCCTTTAGTTGAGCTTCCTTTTCATTTACGAGCTCTAACGATTCCATTAAAGAATCGCAATCAGTCTTATCAATAACAACAGATAATAATGTATCACATTTTGTGATTAATTTTGTAACTGCTGCACGAACAGTACCTCTTTTACTTTTATCTGTCTTATCCATGTTTAAAATTAAATTCAGTTTTAAAAATAAATTATCATGAAAAATGTATATTTTCAAGAAATCAACAGTCATGCAGAATAATAAAGGTATTTCTTACCTTTTTTCCGGGTCTTGAGGCACCAAAACATGAAGATTAATAATAAAGGTATTTCTTACCTTTTTTCCGGGTCTTGAGGCACCAAAACATGAAGATTAATCTTCATGTTTTGGTGCCTCAAGACCCGGAAAAAAGGTAAGAAATACCTTTATTATTCTGCATGACTGTTGATTTCTTGAAAATATACATTTTTCATGATAATTTATTTTGAAAACTGAATTTAATTTTAAACATGGATAAGACAGATAAACTTAAAAGTAAAAGAGCTACTGGTCGTGCAGCAGTTACAAAATTAATCACAAAATGTGATACATTATTATCTGTTGTTATTGATAAGACTGATTGCGATTCTTTAATGGAATCGTTAGAGCTCGTAAATGAAAAGGAAGCTCAACTAAAGGAGTTAGATTCCGAAATAGATGAGCTAATTCAGGAAAAAACTGAATATGAAAAAGAACTAAAATCGGTAGAAGAATATTCTGAAAAAATATCCAGTTTGAAATTTAAAATTAAGATGAGGCTTAAAAAATGTAAAATCGAAACTGAACCAAAAGTTGTACTATAATCAAGTAACGGTTCAAAAACCGGTAGTAAACCAGTTTCGGCAGTGAAGCTTCCTAAACTTAACATAGAAAAATTTTCTGGTGATGCAAGCCAGTTCTTGGAATTTTTTAATTTATTTACTAGTGCGATAGATTCAAACGAATCGTTATCAAAAATTGAAAAATTCCAATATCTCAAATCCTTGTTGTCTGGTCCTGCATATAATATTGTATCTGGTTTTGAACTGACAGATCAAAATTATTCTACTTGTTTAAAATTGTTAGAAGAGAGGTATGGGAAGCGGGAAAATATCATAAACTGTTACATGAACAAAATTCTGAATCTTGAACCAGTGAAATCCACTAACAATGTTATTTCTTTAAGAAAGTTGTATGATAATATCGAAACTTGTATGAGAAATCTTGATACGTTAGGAGTGACATCAGGCTCCTACGGCCATTTATTACTACCAATATTATTACGATTATTACCCGAAAATTTGATACTAGATTTCCATCGAAAACGTGACCCCGATAAGGACTGTGAAGTCACCGATTTAATAAATTTTATTAAAACGGAATTAAGATGTCGTGAAGCTACTAATTTAGTAAATAATTTCCAAAGCAAGACTTATGAAAATTCTAAAACTAAATATGAAAATCCTTCAAGTAAATATCAAAATTTTCCTCAAAAGAAAAATATACCTTCAGCTGCTGCTTTAAATACATCTACAAAACAGTTTTGCATATTTTGTAAGTCTTCTGATCATGTAGGACTAAATTGTTCGAAATTCACTGATGAACAGAAACGATATAAATTAAAGAAAGAAGGCCGCTGTTACAAATGCACAAATAAGTCACATTTATCTGTAAACTGTAGAACAAAAATTAACCCTTGTTCCAAATGTGGTAACACTACCCATGGTCCTTTGTTTTGTTTTAAAGAAACAGCAAAAGAAAATCCTGAAAAAGAAATGAAAGGTGCAATTGTATCTATGATGTCGGAACAAAAATATAAACAAAATAAATCTACATTATTGCAGACTTGTACAGTTTCTGTGTCTGCCGGTAAGGAATGCTTGTTGACTCGCGTTTTATGTGATAGTGGTTCAGAAAAATGCTTCGTGAAGAGATCGCTAGTACAAAAATTAAAAATGAAGCCATTGCGAAGAGAAAATTTATTAGTTTATCCTTTTGGGCGAAGACGCCCTTATGAATCTTGTTATGAAGTTGTTGCTCTAGAATTATCCAGTGTTGTGCAACCTATTAACTCGATAAATATCGAA
Source organism: Maratus speciosus (assembly GCA_963932465.1). Classification (NCBI taxonomy): domain Eukaryota; kingdom Metazoa; phylum Arthropoda; class Arachnida; order Araneae; family Salticidae; genus Maratus; species Maratus speciosus. The sequence continues at coordinate 429,158,942 of OZ010797.1, read as the reverse complement.
GCACTAGTGGTTGATAATATAACTGGAGCTTCTGTGAAAACTCTAGAGCCAGAACTTCTAGAGATAATGAGAACAAGAGGCTTTAAGCCTGCTGACACAGGTCTTGAACAGGAAATAAATATTTTGCTAGGGTCTGACTTTTTGTGGAAAATATTAAAGGGAATCGAGGGAAAATTGACAAAAGAATTATACGTTGCAGAAACTATTTTCGGTCATACGGTGCAAGGGCAAATAGAGTCTAATAAAAAAGAAGTAGCTTGTTTGCGTGTTTCAGTTGAAAATATAAATACCCAACTGAAAGCATTTTGTGATCTTGAAGCAATTGGCATTGCTGAAAGCAATGAAAAGAACATTACCGATCATGAGGTAATAAAAGAATTTAAAGAAAATCTAAAATTCGTAAATGGGCGTTATGAAGCAAAATTATTGTGGAAAGATTCTCGCGAATTACTTAGAAATAATCTTGAAATAGCAAAGAAGCGGTTTTCTAGTTTAGAAAATAAATTCTTGAAAAACGATTCTTTATTTAAAGAATATAACTCCATTTTGCTAGAGCAGTTTAATGAGGGTGTGATAGAATTGTGCATCGAGAAACATTTTAATAATTCCTATTACATGCCCCACAGACCTGTTATCCGTGACGACAAAACTACAACAAAAATGCGCATAGTCTATGATGCTTCTTCCAAATATGGTGATTCTCTATCATTAAACGAATGTTTGTATCATGTCCCTAACTTTAATTCTAATGTTTTAGATGATGAAAACATTCCTGTTTCGAGTTTCGAACTCCCAAATACTTCCTTGAAAATTTTAGGATTGATCTGGAACAATACAGAAGATAAATTAGGACTAGAATTACGACCCTTGTTAGAAAAATTAAATAATGATTCTTCAACTAAACGCAATGTTTTGAAAATTGCAACTATGTTCCTTGATTCAGCCGGATTTATTGCCCCTTTTGTTTCTGACGAACTAGAAAATGATTGGAAAAATTGGCTTTCAGAAATCCCTGATCTCGCTCACTTGAAAATTCCCTGGCAGTATTTTAGCAACCTGATCATGGAAAAGGAGCATCTCCAATTGCATGTTTTTCCTGATGCTAACCCTAATGTGTATGTTCCTGAATTTCTTTCCTTGCCTGAAAATCAGTGGCCTAGAGTTAAAATTGCTGCATCTCGGTTACCTGATGTTTCTGAAGAGAAGTATAAAAAAGCAGCCACCATCTCTTGTGTTGTTCAAACAAATAAATCTGATGAAATTCCCATTTTTAATCTTGAAAAGTATAGCTCCCTAAAGAAATTGTATCGAGTAACTGTATGGCTATTTAGATTTATTTCTAATATAAAATTGAAGGTAGAAAAAAGAGATTTTTCAGAATTATCAGCTGAGAAAATGTTACATGCTGAAAATTTTTGGTTAAAGCTGGTGCAGGAAGAAAGTTTTCCTGAAGTTACAAAATACTTGAAATGTAGCAAGAGTATCCCTAAAGAATTGAATCTTCTACAGTTAAATCCTATGTTGTCAGATGATGTTTTGCTGTTGGTACGAGGACGGTTACAAAAGTCTGATTCCTCATGTTATGAAAAACATCCCCTTGTGATTCCTGCAAAACATAAACTTACTAAAATAGTCGTGAAAGATGTACATGAAAAAGTTTTTCATTCCAAAGTGTCCAGTACATTAGTACAAACTCATAAAAAGTTTTGGATTTTAAAACCTAGACAGTGCATAAAATCAATCCTAAACAAACGTGCAATCTTCAAGAACTTTAGTGTTCGCCCTGGTCAACTAGTTATAGCAACTCTAAAGCATATCTTGTGTTTACCTGCAACCAAGGAATCCTTAGTGAAACGCTTCCGTTTGCGCGAGACTCTTCTGAATCATTTTTGGAAGCGCTTGAAAAATGAGTATCTTCTCAACTTACAATCTGCTCACTACACGGACCAGAATAAAACTTCTGACTTTGAAATATATGATGTGATTTTTATGCATATGAACATGTATCAAGAACTTTCTGGAAGTTAGGTATTTGTGGACAGAGATTTAAAAAAAAAAAAAAATGAGGTCTTATGAACTGAAGGCAAATAATTCCATCATTAAAAGACCTATTGATTCTTGTGTATAATTTAGAAGTGAAAAAACTCTGAACTTTTTTATAAATAGAACTGAAAAAAAAAAAAAACTCTGATATTATTAGAGACTCAAAAACTCTTTTGTTTATTGACTTAAAAAAAAAAAAATATTTTTTTCACTAAAAAAAAAAAAAAGGTTTCTTGTTTGATAATATTTCTAATTTTTAGTTTATTTATTTATTTTTTTTTATTTATTTTTTTTTTTTGTATTGAATATTCCAGAAAAGGTTGTATAGATTTAAATTGTTCTTTCTATTTTTAGTAGCAGAAACCTGTTGGCAAATTTTTAAATTGTTTATTATTTTATTGAAGTTCAGTATGTAAGTATATATTTTGATTTGTATTGTATTTATGTAAAGTGTAACTGATATTTTTTTAGAATAATTTTATTTCTACTTTAATTATTTTGAATCCCCATTTTGATGAACCCTTGTTCATCGGGGGGGGGGGGGGGGGGAGTTTGTGAAATTTCGCAAACCTCTTCTTTTCTCAGCCAGACTGATTAGGCGCCAGTGATCCCAGGTCACGTGGTCTGACTAGAGAATTGATATTAAAAACATTTTTTCTTGCTTGTTCTTTTAGTTAGTATTGTGAATGTGAATCTTGAACGCAGCAGGTAATAAGCTGCGTATAGGTTTTTTATCGTGGTCTTCTTTTAGAAGAAATGATGTTTAATTTAAAAAAAAGGGGAAATTTATTTCCGAATATTAAATTATGCTATTTTCGTGGCTTCTTTTATAGAAGAACATAATTGGTGAAATTTTAATATGATTAACTTGAATTCCCAGTGTGGAATATTTACATGTTTTTAAAGAAATAGTATCCAAATGTTTTCATTGTAAATACTGTAAATATTTATAAGTGTAAATAGAATTAACAAAGTTTTTAATCATACTGTGCTTGACTTGGACTTATACTGAACAACACCAGCGCCATTTTCAGTTGTGAAATATGTTTTATTATTTTAATGTGATTTTACATGAATCGTGAAGTTTTAATCTAATAAGCTCTCCCGCAAATATGATTTAAAACGAATCGTGAAGTCTATAACTATGCTCTCCCAATAAAAATATCTTGAATTGTGATACATGAAATTTCGTGGACTATATGAAGATTATTCTTCAGCATTAAAGCCATTTTGTAGCAGCTTTGGAGCTGCAAAAATTGAATTTTGTAGCAGTAAAATCCATTTTTGTAGAAGCAAAAATCGGATTATGGAGCATTAAAATCCATTTTTGTAGCAGCAAAAAATCGGATTTTGGAGCACCAAAAATCACATTTTGTAGCAGAATAAATCTAATTTTGTACCAATAAAAGCTGTTTTTGGAGCTGATTGAAATTCGAATGCTAATGAACTCCTAAAAATTAAAATGATTGTCATCTTGAAAATATTTTGACATTTGAAAGAGTAATTACTCGGATAAAATTTCTCAACACGTTTTGCTAAGTCTGACTGAACATTCTAAACGACAATTGGGTACCAATAGCAATAATAATGAAAAATTAGTAGCAGGAAGAAAAAAAAATCTGTTTAACTGCAGGCATGAGGGTGCAAAAAGAAGAAAAGCGCATGAAATGGGAAAATGAGAAATTGTTTAAAATAGTGCACATATAAGACAATTAAGAAAGTTATTTTATTTGCAATAAAATTGTCAATATTTCGGTTTAAATCTTGATTTATTTGTAGGTGAGCCGGGGGGGGGGGGGGGGAGAGAATCAACATTCACAGCAATCTTAGCTAGTTGTCCAACAGGGACTGACTACCAACTGGGCAAACTTACAACAATAAATTTTAAGAAAAATATTCGCCTTATCTAAACGCCGTATTCATGTAAAATTTCTGCCATGAATAAGCCAAAAAAATCTGGTGTAAACAACGTTACAGCAAATGTTCCGCGATTCTTTGATGAAATTTACGTTTTTCGCTATCCTTTGATGAAATTCACATTTTTCCTGCGATCTTTTGACGAAATTCGCGTTTTTCCGCGATCCTTTCGACGAAATTCGCGTTTGCCACGATCCTTTGACGAAATTAGCTTTTTTCCTCGATCCTTTGAAAGAATTCGTGTTTATTTAGCGATCTTTAGACCAAATTCGCATTTTACCCCACGAAAAGTTTATTCCACGATCTTTTGAAGAAATTCCTATTTTTTCCCGCCATCCGTTGACGAAATTCTTTGTGATCCTTTGTTGACGAAATCTGCGTTTTTTTCCCAAGATTATTTGAGGAAATTCGCGTTCTTTCCGCGATCCTTTGACAGAATTCGCCTTTTTTCGCGCTTAATATAGAGAATTCGCGTTTTCCCGGCGATTTTTTAAACAAAGTTCGTTTTTTCGCGATCTTTTGACGAAATTCGCATTTTGTCCGCGACCCTTTGACAGAATTCGCGTTTATTCCGCGATCTTTTGACGAAATTCGAGATTTTTCCGTGATCTTTTGCAGAAATTCACATTTTGCCGCCATCCGTTGACGAAATTCACATTTTTTCTGCGATTCTTTGACGTAATTCGCATTTTCCCGAGATTCTTTGACAAAATTCGCATTCCCCCCCAGATTCTTTGAGAGAATTCTCCTTTTTTGGCGATCCTTTGAGAGAATTCGCGATTTTTTTTAACAATCTTTCGACAAAATTCGCTTTTACTCTGCGATCTTTTGAAGAAATTCGCATTTTTTCCGCCATCCGTTGACGAAATTCTTTTTGTGATCCTCTGTTGAAGAAATTTGCATTTTTTCCGAAATCATTTGAGGAAATTCGCGTTTTTTCTGCGTTCCTTTGACGAAATTCGCATTTTTTGCGATCCTTTGATGAAATTCGCATTTTTTTGCGATCTTTTGACGAAATTCGCATTTTCCCCACGATCCTTTGACGAAATTCGCTTTTTTCGTGATCCTTTGACAGAATTCGCATTTTTCGTGATCCTTTGACAGAATTCGCATTTTTCGTGATCCTTTGACAGAATTCGCATTTTTCGTGATCCTTTGACAGAATTTGCATTTTTCGTGATCCTTTGACAGAGTTTGCATTTTCTCCGCGATATTTTGACAAAATTCGCGTTCTTTTCTTTGCAATATTCTGACGAAATTCGCGTTTTCCCCGAAATCTTTTGACAAAATGGACGTTTATTCTGCGATACTTTGACGGAATTCGCTGTTTTTTCCGAGATCTTTTAAAGAAATTCGCATTTTCCCGCCATCTATTGACGAAATTCTTTTCGTGATCATTTGTTGAAGAGATCTGCTTCTTTTCCTGATACCTCTTGACAAAATTCACGTTTTTTTTCTGCGATCATTTGACGAAATTCGCATTTTTTCCGCGTCCGTTTAGGAAATTCGAGTTTTTCTGCGATCCTTTGACGAAACTTTTTTTGGCGACCATTTGCTGAAATTCGTGATATTTTTTCGTCCGAATTTTCGGATCGATGACAGATTCTTTTAAATTTCGGAACAAATCACCCTTGCAATAAACAGCAAAAAAGCGCAAAATCGCGGATGAATCTCATGCCTAAATTACGTTTTGGCGCTGGTTTGGAGCAAGTTTAAGAAAAAAAAACTATTTCTGTGCAGCATTTGAAACCCTTGGGTACCACCTGCATCTCTGCATGTTTAAAGTTATAAAGACAGATTTTTTTTTTAATTTAACTTTTTATGCGATTTTTTAGCACTTTACAGCAATTATCTTTCAGCCCAATATAGTAAATTTTGCTCTCTTTTCAACAAAGTTTATTCGGAATTTGTACAGCTTTTTCGTAATTTTTTAAATGCGACTTTTAGTGCTTTTTCACAGTTCGTGGCGATTTTTCGACATTCATAAAAGAATCAAATTTCAATCTTTTAGCCCAATATAGTAAATTTTGTCCTCTGCAATTTTTGAATTTTTTTTACATTTGGCGGTGATTTTTTGGACATTCATAAAAGGAATTTGATTTGACTTTCAGCACAACATAGTAAATTTTTTCCTCTACGATTTTTTGACATTCATAAAAGGAATTCTGTTCCATTCCTCTGAAAATTTGAAAAATGTTATGCATTTTTTATGCATATTTTTTTACGCGCCGATTTTTTTGTCCAAATAAGAAATAAATCTCGAGCAAATTTTGTTGATGCCACGGTTAAATTGAGGGATTTAAAGAATAGTGATTGATTTGGCCGAACACCAACCTTATTAAAATATATATTGATTATATATTTTTTTAAATGTTAAATTGGAAAAGAAAGTAAGATAAAAATTGAACTTATATTATTTGCATGTTTAAAAACTTCAAGAACGTGATATTTTTTGTAATATTTGAAACACCTTGAAGCTGATTAAGAAAACAAGTTTTTTACGAACTCTAAATTACTAAGCTTAATTTTATTTGTGTAACTCATACGCATTTGAGCTCATTATTTTTGTTGTTAAATGCACTTTTTAAATTTATTTTTTATAAGTTACTTCAGAACAAAAATTTAAGAATTTGTATTTTATCCTTTTACAACCATACATATCAAAATAATTTTCTGTAAGTCAGGATATGCTATTTCCATAAAAATATAAAGAATGTTCTTCATTCCTACTATCCTGTCATACTTAAATCCTTTCTTACATTCAACGTCAAGGAGACTTTCACAAGGGTTACTCTTCCTCATAATCAGATAGATACCTCCTGAAATAGCCTTGGTGAAATAAATTTTGTTGCAAGAAATTTGTAAAAAATTCAAACGCTATTTAAAACAGAAAATGTAGTATATATATTTTGAATTTTATTGATTAAAGTTACTATGTTTCTTTAAATGTACAATGTAAATATGCAGGAAGAAAAATACTTTAATTTATATAAATATTAGGGATGCAACGGATATCCGGCATATCCGGCTGATTTTTCAATATCCGGAATACCGTCGGATATCCGAATCACAATCACCGGATATCCGACTTCTCTGCTGGATATCCGGCAGTACGTAGCAAAGCAAATATATAAGGATAAGAGAAATCGTTTGACCCAAACAATGCCGAACAACTTTTGTTTATAATGCAAAATATGAAAGTAAGTCCACTCACTATTCATGAGTAAAAGGTAATTCTCAAAAGTTTAAAGAATTGCCAGCTTTCCTAACATTGGTATTAGAACTCTTTATAATAAATTTAAGAATTTATGTTTACATCTTTTAGAAAATTGTAACTTTACTTTCAGAATGTGAAACAAAATCTGAAATTGTTTATTAAAGTATGACTTTATTAATTTTCTTTCTCTCTTTTAAGTTTAACAATTAAACAGGCCCATTTTTACTTTCTTCTGTCTTCAATAGAAGAAAGTATTGTAACTGAGATTTTTTTCGATTTCTCGTTTTCGGTGGGCTTAGGCGTTTTAGGGGTCAGAGATCCCAAAACATGTTTATACAAATTGTCTGTCTGCCTGTCATCTTACCATCAAAAAGTGTATGAAGTTGTGGATAGAATTGAACCAAATTTTTTGTAGATGTTTTTAGCTATAGCCAGCTGGCCCTCCTTCAATATTGGAACATTCCCAGACCTGCCAACCTTTGAAAATGAGAAATCGTAGCACACAAAATTAAAATTAATCTGAAGGTTGGTTGGTTGGTTTTTCGTGTTTCGCAGTCATCTTTTGACATTCGTAAAAGGAATAAATAAGGTTTCAGTCTTTGAACTCGATACAGTAACATTTTTCTTCTGAAAATTTTTATACGATTTTTAGAGTTTCTTCTCGTTTCGAAGCGTTTTTTTTTTTTTTTTTTTTTTTTTTTTTGACATTTGTAAGAGGAGCCTGGTTTCAGTTTTTTTTAGCCCAGTGTACTAAATATTGACGAAATTATCAATTTTTTTCCCGCGATCATTTCAGGATATTCACAATTTTTTTTTTCCCACCATCGTGATTTACATTTTTCTGTCACTATTCTTGTTGAAATCCGCAGTTTTTACCACGAACTTTAACGAAATTCGCATTTTTTACCACGATCCTTTGACGCATTTTGCGTTTTTTGCTACGATCCTTTGACGAAATTAGTGTTTTCTTTCCGAGATCTTTCGCTAAAATTTGCGTTTTCTTTCCGAGATCTTTCGATGAAATTTGCGTTTTCTTACTGATCTTCCGATGAAATTTGCGTTTTCTTACTGATCTTTCGATGAAATTTGCATTTTCTTACTGATCTTTCGATGAAATTTCCGTTTTCTTACTGATTTTTTGATGAAATTCGCGTTTTTTTTCTGCGATATTTTGACAAAATTCACGTTTTTACCACGATCCTTTGACTCAATTTATTTTCTTCTGCGACCAATTGACGAAATTGATTTTTTTACAAGCTCATTTGTCGAAATTCGCGATAGTTTATCGCAACCGATCGGCAAAATTTTTTATATCTTTTCGCGACCAATTAATAAAATTCACCACTCGTTTCCATGACCTTTTGATAATATTCGCAATATTTTTCCCTCGATAGTTTATCGAAATTCGTGATTTTTTGCGCAATCTTTTGACGAAATTCACAAATCCAGCGACCAATTGAAGATAATCACTATTTGTTTCTGAGATCTTTGACGAAATACCCGATATTTTTACACAATCATTTGAAGAAATTCTCATTTTTTTTCCGCAATTGATTCACGAATTAATCCGGGGAAATTCCATAAAAGGAAAAAAAATTCGTGGACTTCCAAGAAATTTCAAAATATACTCGCAAAAGAATCATAGGTCTGTGGAAATTTTTTCAAGGGGATATACTGCACATCATTTTTCATTATGCAGGACTTTCCTTTTCCATGTGCAATTCGTGCGATTTTGCACACTATTTCAAACCTTGCCTCTCAAAGAACCACCTAAGCCCCCTCTCCAGAAATTCTTAAAATGGCCCCCTTGTTTCTAAGAAAGGAAATTCCTGTATAAATATTTACAGAAACACGATTCACTCGTGGTTAATGTACATAAAGAATGTTTTATGTTAAGTTTATTTTGCAGCCCATATTTTTTTTCCCCATGAACATTTTTTAATGTCCGAAATTTCGGACTAATGACCAATTTTTTAAAACTTTAGGAAATGAATACTTTGCAAATTTAGGAAATTTCGGAACAGAATCACTCCTGAAAAATATGCTGCGCGGGATAAAAATCGCAAACCAGAAACAAAAAATGCGTTTGTGTTTTTTTGCAAAAAAAATCGTAGTTTAAAGGCCGATTTTCGTAGCATCGTAGTTTATAGGTCCAAATCGTAGCAACTACGAATTTTTCGTAGCAGTTGGCAGGTCTGCATTCCACTGGAAGGGGGTGCTGTAATTGTGATTTTTGTGCCATTTTCATTATTACACCATCAAAAAGTGTATGAAGTTATGCATAGAATTGAACCAAATTTTTTGTGTATGTTTTTTGGCTGTGGCCAGCAGGTCCTTCTTCAATATGGAAGCATTCTGCCGGAAGGAAGTGCTGTAATTGCGATTTTTGTGCCATTTTCATTATTGTACTATCGAAAAGTGTATGTTAAATATGTAATCATAAGTTATCCATATAATTGAACAAAATTTTTTGTGTATGTTTTTGGCTATGTCCAGCATGTTCTCCTTTAAATTGGAAATATTCTGCCAGAAGGGTGCGCTGTAATAGTGAATTTTGTGCCATTTTCATTCTTGTACCATCAAAAAGTGTATGAAGTTATGTATAGAATTGAACCAATTTTTGGGGGTATGTTTTTGGCTATGGCCAACTGGTCCTCCTTCAATTTGAAAATATTCTGCTGGAAGGGGGCGCTATAATAGTGATTTTTGTGTTATTTCCATTATTTTATCATCGAAAAGTGTATGAAACTAAGCATAGAATTGAACAAATTTTTTGTGTATATTTTTGGCTATGGCCGGCAGTTTTTTATTGAATTTGGAAATATTCTGCCCGAGGGTGGCACTGTGACAGCATTGTTTGTAAAATTTTCTGAATTTTTCGCAGTTTTTTGTACTGTATATTGGTGGCTCGTGAAGCCATGGGAACTTCGCATCCTGCTAAGCTGGCTGTTTACAATCAGCTGATGTACAGCAGAATAACGAAAAAAATTATTGATTTTAATAAATATCATGATCGAGATTAACTTATTCTTATTTTGATTAATTGACGAATAGAAATTTTAGATCAAAATCAAAGTTGGTATAATATTGAACATATAATATCGAAGTATTAACATTTGGAACTAATTTTTGAAGTATTAAGATGTATGAGATAGAAAAAAGTTTTGGGATTGGCACATCTAATTAGTTATTTTTTTAACTTCATTATAAATAAAATAATTAAAATTAAAAGTAATTTTCTTTTTACTTATAAATATCACAGTAATTTAACTTAAAATAAAACTAAATGTGACTCAAAGCAAAACAGTATTAAATAATTAAAACAGAAAAAAGACATCAACTAAACCTATATTTGGAGAAAATAACTCTTTAATCATGGGTAATATTAGTAGATATTTTATGTTTAAATTATAAAAAGAACGTATGTATTTCTTTCTGAAAATACTCTACAATTATAAGCCTATTAATTGGTTAAAATTTTTTACACAAATTATCAGCATTTCATTGTACAAATTAATTATTAGCAATTATCAATATAGTCAATGCCATATCAAAATCCAGTAGCAATTATCAGCATTTGCATTTCATTGTACAAATAAACAGAATATTTTAATGTTTAAATTACATTTTTTATACAACATTATTAATATACATTACAGGGCTTGAATGGCAGATACATGTCTTGAATTTCGGGATGGGATGGCAGGAGTCGTGCCCTAAAGAATATTGGGGGCGGGAAGCTCCTGTTTCCAAAAAATCATTTTCCGAAAATGTTTCTTTGTAAAACGACGATGAAGTGTCGAGACCGATTGACAAATTTCATGATATTTTCCCCTTTCGATTTGCAGTTTTCACAGTTTCTTCTTACAACAAATTGACAAAATTAGTGTTTGTTTTTCTGCATCTGACCAAAAAAATTTACGATTTTTCTCCTCGGCCAACTGACGAATTTCTTGATTTTTTTCTGGAGACCGATTGGTGAATTTCATAAAAAAAAATTTCGCAATCAATTGACAAATTTAGAAATTTTATTCTGTGACTGACTGGCAAATTTCCCTGTTTGTTCTTGTGACATACTGATGAAAGTAACGATTGTTTTTCTGCATCTGATTGAAAATTTTCGCATTTTTTCTCTACGACCGGCTGAGGAATTTCACGGTATTTGCTCATGACGGACTGGCAAATTTCACGATACTTTTCCATGATCGATTGACGAATTTCTAACTATTTTCCCACTTTCGTTTTCCCATGAACTTCAGTTTTTTTCTCACAACCAATCAACAAATTATTTTATTTATTTTCACCATGATTGACGAAATCAGCAATGTTTTTCTCTATGGCCGTTTTACATATTTTGCGATGTTTTTCCTGTGTGCCCAAAACTGGAAATAACTAAAAGGGCAGCCGGAGACTAAGCTCTACCAAATTGGACAATAGTCAGCACTAAACAAAATGAGATTACACTTGTGGTGCACATAAAAAAAAAAAAAAAAAAAAAAAAACTTTGATGAACTTCAAAAAAACATATTTAGAAACAGTAAACTAGTTGTTTCTCGCAATTAACAGAAATTAGGACATGACTTTTTTAAATCAACCTTTTCTCGTGTAATAGAAGAAATCAATTGACTATTCCCTTTTCATACTTTAAATATGGATTTAAAATTCCAAAGCATAGAACATAGTTCAATTAACGAAAATACCAGGGATTATAGTTTTGAATATAATTCCATTAAGGATATAATAAAACAAATTTGTTGAGAAGTGACATACCATCACCGATATGCATTATTCATGTAAGTTAAAAATTAATGCACATCAGATTTTGCAAAGTTTTCTAAAACTTTTTAAGAGAGCATAACAATGTGTTTCCGATAATTTCTAAAGTTATAAAAGTCGTTCTGTGCTGTTTGTCAAAAGTGTAACTTGTGAAAGATGCTAAAGTACGCAAAATGGAATAAAATCTAAATTAAGAAATTTATTTAGCAACCCGATCGCTAATTGCCCATAACATTAAATGAAAGTTGAAAAATAGACATGATATATATAAAACTTGATTCTGTTCCTTTGTTTTAATAAAATAAAAATTTTGAATAATTATCTTGAGTTGTTAATTTAAATTGTTTCAATGGTATTTTATCATGTCTGTATAAATGTAATTCTTTAAGTAGCACATAAAAAATAACATAAATTTTTTCCCCTTTCTAACAGTTCAACTCCCCTGCATTTATAAATTTTGGGTATGAAACTCCCCTCCTGGGAAAACTTGAATTACAAGCCCAACTATTCAAAGAGATATAGTTTTTATAAATTATATTTCAATACATTTAAAATGTTTTAATGATGTGTGAAACATGTTTGTAATTTATTGTTCTGAGATGACAGTATATAGAGAAATAATTCACTATATAACTAAAAACATATCTAGTGCCGGATATCCGAATCCGGCAGGCGAAGGAGCTTCGGATATCCGGTATCCGGCAAAATCAATATCCGGTGCATCCCTAATAAATATCATTATTTCCATTTATTTCGATTTTCGAATTGAAATAAACCTAACAATAACATCTTAAATCAATAAATTTCAAATTGAATTATTGCTAAAAGATTTTTTTAATGTACTAAATTATTCTAAAGTATTTTGAATTCAATATATTTAAGGCTATTCTTTAAAAAAAATAATAATACTGCTGAAGAGGGTGAAACTTCTTGGCACATTAACAAAGTCATTTTCATATGTGCATGAAATTTCTTTGGAATTAATAGTATTTTGCATTTTACTGTACATGTACACCTCCAATTAATTGTTCCCTAATAATTACGTTTTTTAAATCTTCCCAAATCTTCAACTTTGGCACCATTTTCTAAAAGATACTTAGCCTTTAAAGAAAACAAAAAGCTATTCCACATCTTAGTATATAAATAAGAATTTGTGAATTTAAGCACAAGTGACTGCATGAATGCGCCAGAAAGTGTCAAGTTTGGATTTGAAAAAAGCACAGCAAAAATAAATAATTTGGCTAAATATCCAAAGTATCCAGCCAATCAAATATTCAGCGAAAAGGCCAAATACCAAATAGTTTGAAAATATTCGTTACATCTCCAATTGAATTCAAATTTTAAAAATGTCAAATTATTCCTATCAAAATGGCACCTCAATTCTAAAAATTTGAATTTCATCTGCATCAAAATAAAAATTCACAATAATTCAAGGTTCATTCGATTTGAGACCATAGTGGGCGTAGCTCAGCTATTTCAATTATATTCTTACCCAGGTTCCTTTAATTCATGGTTTCATTTGGAAAAAAACTGAAAAGCAAAGCTTTGCTAGTACTGAATAAAGAAGTACAATGATAGTAAAATTTGTTAATTTCAATTTAGAGCATGAGAGTGTTGAAATACATGAACACATAATAGTACTCTATCCAAATTTAGGTGCTAGAAGGCCTGGATTGACAGTATTTCTTACAAATTTAACAAAAGACTTTTCAAAAATTTAGAACTAAATTTCTTAGGATTTACGATGATGCCTATAATATGCAAGGAAAAGCCACAAGTTTGTGTAAGTTATAAATATCACAATTATCGACAAAAACAATAAATAACAGATTCATGTGACTAGCGGTAAAATGCATGCCACAAATACATATTGTTTAAAATAGCTTCTGTTTTAAATGCTTCGCTGTTTTTGAAATTTAAGCCATTACAAACGAGGTTGCAGCCTGTTTTTGGTTGTTTTACTGTTTTTTAATGGTTGTAGTTTTGTTTCCTATATTAGGCTGTATATTTTGTGTTTTTACTGTTTGGTGAGGTGGGAGTGCTAGTTCAGACCAAATACTTTCTTATACTGAATATCTATACTAATAAAAGAAAGTTTCACTCTGTCTCTGTGTGTGTGTCTGCGACGGCTAGCGAAATCTACGGCACGTACAAGGGTGAAATTTTTTGTGAAGATAGTCAAAGGTCTCTCTCCTAATGCACCTGAGTCTCAGAATTTTAAAATTCCTATCATTAGTTGAGTTATTAACAACCGCAACTCCCTCTCCTTAAAAACTTATCTTGGTCGCTGCGACTCATGCGCTGAAGGCTTATTTACGAATTTGTTGAAAATGAATCACGAAAAAGGAAATTTTGGGGTATTTTGTCATTATTTAGTAACTAACATCGTCCAAACCGCTTAGTGCAGTTAAAAACGGAAGACATATTCTGAAAGATCGTACTCTTACGTCTCAAATGCCGCAATCAATTAAAAAAAAAATCTCGTAGTTTACACCTTTGAAAAAAAAAAAAAATCAAAGAGGGTCGTTTTTCTCCCTTATTGCAACACCTCCCCAGGATGCAATTTTAAAGGTACCGACAAACCAAAAATATGTTTTTAAAGCTGAAACTTTCTTCTCATCGATGGTGTAATCGGTTTTAAAAAATGTGAATTTTAACCCTTTCTAATACTCCGACGAACTCAGGTCACTTCACGCCTCACCGAGACTATATTTTTTCTACGCTAAAAGTAACTAAACGTCTGTATTTTAACACAATCATTTTAGAGCATCTCAATACACCAGATTTACATCACCTAAAAAAACTTTAAAATGTTCTGATGGGTAGAAATGTAAAATGTGTCAAAATTTCGACGAAACACGAAAAAAAAATAATAATAATGTTATGTCGTGGTTTTGCACCTCCAGAGCACAAATTTAGGGGTTATGACAAACCAAAAATATGTTCTTAAAGTTGAACCCTTCTTCTAATTGATGGTCCAATCAGTTTTAAAATATATGAATTTTAACAATTTCAAATAGGGGAGAGTGGGGATACTTGAGCCACCCCTATTTTCTCTACAGTAGGTTAATTTTTCTTTCTAAAATTACCAACATGATAATATATTTATAGTTCTGCACATGTAAAATAAAAATCACATATCTTGGAACCATTTTGAAAGTATAGTGATTAATAGTTGCTTTTTCCTATCTGAAGTAAATATTTAGGTGAGTGTTTTTTATATTTTTTTGTAATCAAAGTTTTGTTTTAAGCTGCAACAATATAGATAGATTTAATAAGTATAATTTCAGTTGTATTTTGAATATAAAATATTTCAAATAGCTGCATGCATTACTTAGTAAAAATCTGATAAACAAAAATGATAGTAGTAGGGATACTTGAGCCACTGAGACTGGGGATACATGAGCCATGCTCAACCATCCCTACTAGGAAATTAAACATATGGGTGAAACAAAAAAAATAAGTCTTCACGTTCACAGATATTTTTTTTTTTTTTTTTTTCTGGGTAAAATGGGGATTTTTTTTTTTTCTGGGTAAAATGAGGATTTTTTTTTTTTTCTGGGTAAAATGAGGAAGAATTTTTTTTTTCATTAAAAAATAATCAATAAGGACTTAATTTGAAAACATATGTTTAAAAATGTATCTTTTGTTAATGAAAATATCCTTTTGTTTACATTTTGACTAACAAAATAGTCTGTCTAGATAAATGTAGGCATAGTTTTCAATTTAACTTTTTGACTAATATTAAAATCACTTTATTAAATTGATTTTACTGGTCATAATCTCTAATATTTTAACTAGTTAGGCCCAAAATATTAAAATATTTATTTTCTTAATGTAATTTTTAAGTTTAAATATTTTATACTGAAATTGTAACCCTGTTACGGTAACTTTTTAAAAACTTAACCACCAACTGAGGATGTTGCTATCATCGATGAAACCCAAGTTGAAATGATCCTTCGATCACCAATTATCACTACAAAAAATGATCATGTTACTAGTTTTATTTTCACAACTGGTTTTGAAGGACTTAGTGTATCTTAATTTATCACTATGTAAAACATTCATAAAATAATAAAAAGAAAAATATTATTTTTGTAGGTATTTTTTAGTATTGGCTCAAGTATCCCCATGAGCCACAATGTAAAAGAAAAACTAAAAATTTATTAAACAAAGAAAAATAGTTCAAAATTAATTGAAAATGGTTTTCAATTGAAGAAAAAATATCAAATTTTCAACTACAATATTTTATTTTGTTCTAAGAAAGTATAAAAAATTTAAAAAAAATCGAAATTTAAAAAGTGGCTCAAGTATCCCTATCTTCCCTACACATGCGAACGCATGTCACTATGCACGTAACGGAGACGGTATTTTCTCCCTAAAAGTAAGTATACAGAGTTTCCCCCAGCTTTAAAAAAGGGCAGGGTGCTGCTTGTGGGAAAAGGCCACTTTTGGATTCTTAAGGGCACTTTTAAAACTTTTAAAGGCATTCTTTTGATTTTTAAAACTACTTTTAATATTTAACATATAGGACACTATTTTAAAGACAGCAATGAGTGAATTTTTACTATGCAAGTAAATTTTTTTATAAACAAAGTAGTAAAAGCACTTTTTATAGCTGGGGGCAACAAGGGTGCTAATTTTTTTAATGAGGGGCAAGAGGGGTGCTATTTTGTAAACCTAAGGGCAGGCAGAGTGCAGCACCCTCCTGAAACTGTCTAGCAGAAACTCTGAGTATATGTTTGCATTTAAGCACTATCTTTTTAGAGCTTCTCAATATATCAGATTTACATCACCTACAAAAATTTTGAAACGTTCAGAGGGTAGAAATACTTTTTCCAAAATGTGAAATTTCGACGAAATCAGTTAAAAATTTGAGTTTTTCGTCACATTTTCGCTCGCTTTCGATGCGCATACACTCCAAAAATCAAATTACGCAGAAATAAAATACCAAATAGCATATACTTTCAATTCAATATTTTTTCACTTAAAAGTATAAATTCAGATAAAGTGAAGTCTTACGATATAAAATCATACAAATTTGAGGTTAATTTAAGGGTCATTCATCACGGTTCTGGGCAACGTCGGGGCAGGTCAGCTAGTATATACAGTAAAGCCCCGATTATCCGCGAAGCGAGTTTTTTTTTTTAAAATTATTATTATTCAAGCCAACAGCAAGGAAAATACAATAAGCCCTACTAATAAATATAAACAGAAAAATTCGTGTAATCGAAAGTAATAGAAGAATAATTATAGATTCGTTTGCCATGTTTGAAATATCAGATATAAAGGTCGATGTCTTTTCTTGATTTTATTATCCAAACGTAAACACAGCAATTAAAATATTTAACAATTAAATAAGACTATTATGATAAATTCCAGGAGAGCATATCAAGAATAGTTTCATTTTCGAGATAAAAACTTCAGCCTTCCTTTTTCTAGCACGCTGTTCCTTTTACCTATCTTGCACTGAAGAAGAATATTGCAAGTAGATTCAAAACAGCTGTTTGCTGCTTTTCATGTATAATTTGTGCCTTTTTAAACGTTGGTTTTCTGCTTTTTAATATTGTTGCACAAAGGTTTTATTTGCTATTTTTTATAAAGAAAAGGTGTTTCCAAAACAAGAGACTGATTTTTTTAAAAAGGTGTAATTAAACTCCTTTTGCACAGTATGTATGGCATTGTTTCTTGTTTAGTAAATTTTTTATTTTAGTGATTTAGACATAAAGAAAAGGTTTCTGCTTTACTGTGCATTTGTATGTATTTTAAACGTTTTATTATATTTTTTGTACATTAAAACATAGTTTTTATGTTGAATTTTCTTTTTTTTTTCGTGTTTGCGCCCCATTTTTAGTCTTTTTCGGGTTATCAGCGATTTTTATTATCCGCGGTGGCCTTGCCACCCAATTCCGCGGATAATCGGGGTTGTACTATAGATAAATATTATATAAATTAATTTAAATTTCTGTGCATTTTATGCCCCATGTGCAAACAATAGTCTAAACTCAATAGTCAATGATGCTGTGAATATACAAGATGAAACTTATATCTTCTTTACAAAAGTTATACAGCCCCCCCCCCCCCCACCCCCGTGTTCATTTTACTACTTATGTAGCTGGTTAAAGTTTAAAGTAGTTATCTGAAACCCGGTAGTTAAGCAAAATACATGAAAAAACAAAAATAGCTATCCTTACTTAGAGCGATACTTTAAAAAATGCAGTGGCTCTTCAAGACTGAAGAATCCAAATATCAGGCAAAATATCTAGCTCAAAAAATTGGTACATTTACATTTTTTAAAATTAGATTTTGCAGGATACATTTAAAACTAAGTGAATTTTATTATTTTTAACATTTAACGAATTAAATATATTCAATGTAAATTTTTGGAAAAAGAAATATATTTTCTCAAAAGTGAATTTGAATAATGAGCAATAGCAATATAAAAAATTATCAATTTTTTTTAACCCAGAAAAATATATCATGCAACCACATAAGCGTAATCAGGGGGGAGGGGGGGGGGGGGCCCTGGGTGCCCGATCGCAATTTCTTTCTGCACTCTTTTATCAGAATTCAAGATATTTTTCACGATCGTTTGAAGAAATTCTCAATTTTTCCGGGACCGAGTCACAAATTCATTTTGAGAAGTTCCACAAAAGAAATAAAAATTGCGGACTTCAAAATTTTTGTTAAATACTCACTGAAGAATCACAGATCTGTGGAAGAATTTTGAGGGCGAAAACGCGGTAATACTGCACAGCATTTTTTATTATGCGAAACTTTCCTTTTCTGTGCACAAATCGCGTGGTGCCGCACGTTATTTCAAACCCTGCCCCTCAAAGAAAACTTCATTACTAGTGGAGTTTTGCTGGTTGCTTTTAACGAACATAGAACTAAAGAAATCTAGGATTTGGGGGAGGGGGGGACTGTCTTTGGCAATCAAGCTACGACCACTTCCAACACGAAACAAACAGATCCTGAATTATCGCGATTTTTTTTATTTCGAGCTAAATTAAATTTTTGGCTTTCTTATAAGAACTGATTTGACATTCTTCAAATTTGAATTTAATCACGGCAATTGCAAAAATTACCGAAGGTTTGTTTCTGTTTAAAAAAAAGTCAAAAAATCGCCTCAGAGTGCAAAAAACCCCCGCTAAAAATCACATTAAAAATTCGGAAAAGATTCAAAAACTGCAGGGGACAAAATTAACTAATTGGGTAAAATATTTAAACCAGATTCCTTATAGGAACGCGAAAAAAAAAAAAAACCCTCAAAAAATTGCTACAAATTGAAAAATCTCTGTAAGAATCTCGGAAAAACTTTATGGAAAAGAAGAAAAAGTTTACTGGATAAAATATATAAATCGGATTCTTTTTTACTAATTTGAAAAAATTCACATAAAAAATTAATTGAAAAATTCCAGAAATTGTCTTCGATACGCATGACTTCAGGCAAACAGGTACTTTCCTGTCAAATCTTGCAGCTGTGAGGATGGCATTGTTTTTTTAGAGTTCAGTGCGCGCACACACACACACACCCAGAGACAGACAAGCACTTATCTTTATTATTACAGTCGCATCATGATAATATAATTTTTATCATCTTGACAAAATTTAGTGCATACAGTAGACGCTCGATTTTGCGAACCTCTTTTTTATGAATTCTTTGTTTTTACGAACTGATGTACTGGTCCCGACAAGCATCCCATTGAACTAATGTTACGCCCATTTACGAACTTTCGATTTTACGAACACATTATATGAGTCCACTCGAGTTCGTAAAATCGAGCATCTACTGTATTATCTTGACCTGCTTTACCTAATAAAACATTGGACACATTCTGAAGTCAAAACATGAATTATTAATGAAATTGTAATTATTTATATGCACTTTCCTCCAAAATTTCTTGGGTCCCCGCCGGTGATCCCTAAGAAGTCATGGAGTCACATTCTGAAAAACGTGGGTATGTACTGGTGTAAAGCATGTATTAACTGAGATTTATCATCTGGCAAAATTTCATCTACAAGACTTTGACATAGATAATGTTAGGTCTCATGCAATGCCTCTGTGCCTATAGAACTTTCCAGCATGATTAAAGGCCTTTTTAAATCTTTATAAGAAGTTAGGGTGCCAAAAGATTTTACACTTGTGACCACACTTAGTCACTGTCTTATGTCACTGCCGCAAGGAGATTTACATATCTTTTTTTTGTTACCATTAGATTTAGTCTTGATGTTTTGAACCCCTTCTCACACTTTCTCACGCAAAGAAAAATCGCGTTTGAGCCCTTTTTAAAAGAAATACCACACAATTATGAATTCTAAGAGAAAAACCTGTCTAAAACGGATATTGTTTGCATCCAACATATTCAGGTTAAAAAGTCTGGGCACCTCCCTGTTCAAAAGGCTGGTTATGCCTACGAACCATTTATATGAGGCTTTTGAATTTTAATACATATGAAAAAGGTATTTTTGTGTAACTGTAGAAAAATACTTCCATTTCTAAGTGAAGGCCTGTAGTAAACGTTCAGTTATAATCTCAAATAGGCAGAACATTTTTACTCATGAAATTAATTGACAACACATTAAATAAATAAGATGCCATTTTCAACCCTTTTTTATTGTACTAGAACTGAAATTAATGTTCTAAATTTTATTAGACATTTCTTACCCAAAGAATTGTAAGATAAGAGATAAGTTGTTTTGCAATACACTATATGAACTTAAAAGCTCACCGTTTAACATGACGGAAATAATAAAATAGATGTTACAAGTTTAAAATACACTACATTTTATTTAAAAACTTCTTAGTACTTTTGGCCTGCATTTCCCACAGCTATCTACAGAGAATATTTTTATAATTAATTGCTGTTCATTCACACAAATACGTCACTTTGTTTGAAATGGGGGAGCCAATAATTATTAGGGTAGCTGAAAGTAGAAGTAGCAGTCCCTTGGATTGAACTTAAGTAGAGAAAAAATATATTAACTGCAGTTCCATTTATTTTATTATATTACTTTGTTCTCATACATCACTTTCATTTTTAAATGCATAGCTGGACACTAGACGTAGCAATGTTTCAGATTAAATTTATTTTTTCTACACAGATTTTTTTAAAGACATCAAAAATTTATTTATTCCTAAAACTACCATTTCACAAGAAAAGCGCAAAAATGGAACTCCCTGGCAGAAGTTGTTACTTTGCAACAACTTCATCAAGTTCTTCTTCTTTTTTCTAGATTTTTGGCTTTAATTTTTCATACATTTTCCACCATAAAACTGAAAACAGTGTAAGCGCATCAAAATGACATAATTTTTCACCCTTGCCGCTCTGTGTTTAAGGCCCCAGATTTACACCAATATATAATTTTATGTTTTATTCTTCGCCCCTTAAAGGTATGAACCAATAAACCTCAAAGATGTACTTTCTCAAAAGTTTGCTATAGTTTTAGACATTGAGTGAATGGTTACTGTATTTTATTTGCACTTTTTTCTGTACTGGGGTAGTTCTCTTAGCAGAAACCTTTTTCACTGAATAATTGAGTACCATTATTAGCAACAGCAGACGTTGAATAAAAATTTAAAAACACCAAAACAGTTAAAAGTGCAATAAAAGTGAAAAAATATTAGTTTATTGATATTTAAAAATAAATAATGATGCTTTTAATAATTACTTATAATTAAGCATCACAGCTTTGTAAAATTTGCATGAAAATGAATAAATATCATAACTTTGAAAAATCACCTAGTTTTAGAAGAGTATTTATTTTCCATAACATAACATAATTATAATACTACCACCAACTAATATAAATGTTTGTAACAAAATATATAATATAAACATTTCAGTGATTATATAAAACAGCTAAATACAATATAGTGAAAACTGTCTATAATGACACTGAAGGGACCAGAAGAATATTCTTAAAATCAGGCCATAATTGTGAGCTATTTGATGTTTCACAATCCAAAGTAAAATATTATGAATATGCTAGCAAGGGATTTATTGTCTCATGATAATTTTATTTAATAAAAAAGATTTTTAATCATTATTTATAAGAAACCTTAACTATTACAAAAAAGTAAAGCATATATACATACATACATATAAAGGAATCTAAATACCATTTTACAAAAGTATAACAAGACTAACCTATCTGCATAAATGAATGGAAGACAAGATGGAGTATACATGGGATGTGCATGGATGTTGGGAGTATGTTTAAGATGGAGCAACATGTTTATCCTGGATTTTGAATTTTCATCTAAACTTTATCTTTCATGAAAATAAATAAATAAATAACATTTAACTCAAAATAACCAAACCTTATTGTATTACAAAATCCCCCACTGTATTTCTTTAAAAGCTGACCAGGAAAAAACTAAGGATATCCCTTATTTCAATGTTTATCAACTTCATTGCAAGGCACATTTGAACACATGATTCAACTTCCGCGGCACACTAAACTTACTATATGATGAAAAACATACGAGAAGAAATATAAATTTTTAAATTTACTTAAAAACACAAACACTAAATACTTTACCACAGCCAAAAAATAAAATATTTTGTTACAATTTGCTTAAAATATATATATATATATATATATATACATATATAGAATTTTTAGTTAAGTCAATATTTAAGTAAATCTTCTTTCAAGAATCTAGTCAAGATTTATTTTGTTTTTAACAATATTTGCTGCAGAAAGTTCTTTCTTGATAAATATAATATTTTCTTTGTAATATTAGTAAATGTGCAATTGGTAGAAAACACAATAGACCGATATCTGTTTTTTTTTTTTTTAATTGCAATTCTCCACCCATTGTAATTTCTGATAACTTTTCCTCTTTTGTAATACTTAAATTTCCTGAAGTACATGGCACACAACATTTAAAACAAAGACTTTCTCTTCTAAACTCAGGGCTGCCACAGGCGGCTATTTTTTAATTCTAACTCAGACCACTTTTTCAAAACAAAAATCTTTCACATACACTTGGCCAACATGTGCAAGAGAAATGTATTACAAAATTTGTATTTTAAAAATTGTGGTTCATATAGAATACAAAAATAGTTGCCTGTGGCAGCCTTGAAACTAGAAAGGATTGGGTCAAATGTTAGTGGGTAGATAAATTTTACCAAAATATCAAAACTTTAGTACCATATATTTAAAGTTTGTAAAAAAATAATTCAATACATTTTATGTCATTTTGTTAATTTCTAAAATCTTTATAGAACTTTATTGAAATATTTTTCATGGAACGCTCAGTGTCTTCTCAAGAGAAACACTGCAATATTTTGAGAGAATCAATATATTCACCCTTCTTTGGAATTTGGGGAGTGTCATAGTTAGAACACTATAACAGTTTTTAGATTTTTGCGTGGCACACCTGGTGTCTTCCCAAGGAGCACCAATGTGTCACAACACAGCAGTTGAGAAACACTACAATATCGTGTGAGACTCAATATAAGCACATTTCTTTGGAATTTGGGAGAATGACATAGTTAAAACACTATAATAGTTTTTCATGAAAATATTTTTTTTTATGATAGTTTACCTTTTGTTTCAAATAAATCTACAAATTTTTATTTTCCCCAACCTCCAGGGAATCAAAAAATACAATCAAAGGAATCTCTTTTTCAAACAGCAGCTGTCAACAGAGCTAATTTTAATTTCATAGCTTGGACATGAATGGATTTTTAAAGTTCTATAGTCTTCCTTATTCACAGGTATAACCATATAGCTAATTTGAAAAAAGACCAAATTATTACTAACAGGTTTAAACCAAAAATAGTTATAGACAGGTTTCACCATATTATTTTTGCTTACTTCAACAAAAAATTAATGTGTTAATTTTTAGAAGTAATTGTTAATTAAAAAAATATGCTAATGAATATTTAAAAAAATGTTGATAAGCATTCATATCTGATTAAGAACAAAAGTAAACAATTATCTAAAAATATTAAAACTAAATAATTCCATTGAACAAAAGATTTTAAGAAATAAATATATTTTTAGCACACTCATTAAAAATAATCAAACAGAAACTATGTATGAGTGTATGTATATAAAAAGTTTACTATATTTTAAAAAAGGTTAAATCACTTTATAGTCTTTTTCAAGTTTTTGTGATTAAAAATTTAGATGAATGAGCAAGAGAAATTTATCATTATTTCATAATAAATATGAGATATTAATCATGCTTCTTTATGAACTTAACTGCTGAATGAATGGCAATAATCAGTCAAATAAACCCCTCCCCTAATTTATAGAACTAGAACCAATCATAACTTTTTAATAAAAACAATAAGTACATGATGAATATTGCACAATAAAATATTAGAATAAATAGAATATTTATTCATTATTTATTCAGATACTTCAACCAAGTTAATGAAACAAAAATTATAAATTTTCAATTTGAATTTCAATATAAATTATTTTAGGGTCCACAAATTTCTATAAATGACACTGACTTTTTAAAATACTTTATCTAATGTAATAAAGTAAGGCCAATCAAGTAGTATTTATGCATGGCACAGAAACAGCAATATATTTCGCAATAATACTTTTTTTGGATATAAGGGCATGTCAATTTCATCAATTATAACTCGTCTTTAGCATTTTTACAATCCTTTTTAATTGAATAATTTGAAGAATTATAATACAAATGAATTGATATAAGAAGTCAAATACTTTTGAAAAACACTAAATTATAATTCAGATATACTTTTACAAAGGCTGTCTTAGAAAATTGAGAAATGTATGACCTGTAATAATTCACAGATGTTAGTTTTGCCACAGTTCTTGTCAAACGTATATAAAAAAACATTCCATGCAAAATCTATCTTTATGAACACAATTGCTGAATGATTAAAAAATAATCAGTTTAAGTCAAAACTGTTTCTTTTTTTAAATGAAAATGCAACAAATTTACCTTTCATGGATACAAAGATCAGTACACGTTTAAGAAACAATTCTTGTTTTCAGTGGTAGCTTCTTTAGTGGTGCACATGAAATCCCCTCCTCCCACAGAAAAATGAAGAAATAAATTAACAAATAAAATATTAAACATATTTCCAGATTTTCATCAATTTCCAGGATGAGTTTCATCACCACCTCAACTTCTTTTAAATACGTCTATGGCAAAATATTGCTGCAATAATATAAATTTTGAAAATATCAGCAGAGGTCTTTTCTGGATCGCACATGCAAGCGAAGGAGTGTTCTTTGAAATCAACTTATGCACATGGAAGTGGAGAGACGAGTGTGAAATGGAAAGGCATGGCTCATATTCTTCCATTCGCATAATCTTCAGTGTGTGGAAAGTAAAAATTTATTTTTTTTACCAAAGACCACTTGTTATTTCTTTTAGTTGTATTGTTTTCTTTGAACTTTTGAAAACACAAATGTACTTTAACCTGTTCATTAAGTTGTACTTCCAGATTTTATTTATGGAATTATGTACTGTGAACCTCCATTTAAAAAAACCACGAGAAGCTACTGCTTGTTTCCTGCATGTACTGCAGATTCATATATATTCATCGTAACGCATTTTATGCATTCAATTGATATTTTATCCTAATCCAAAATAACTTGGAAATGATTTTATGAAGTTTTGAATCCTAAATTTTCTACGTTCTGTAACTATTTTTTTTTTAAATGTTCAATTTCAATAATATGAAAAAACTTTTTATATTTTTATTTATTTTTTATTAGCTCACCTTAAACAAAATAAGTCAAAGAAAAACCCTACATTTATATCCAACAATAAATAGTCTAAAACAGAACAGGAAACTCCAAAATTAATAAATGTTACTTTAATTAATACATCAAATCATTTTAATGTCTTTATGTCCTTAATGTCCTTATTTTCAGTATTCAATAGGAGAAAAAAAAAATAATCTATTAAAATATTACAGTTTTCAAAAATCATTCTAAAACATTTTATTAAGCACCAAGAATTTGTTATAAAAAAAAGAAGAATGTGTTTTTTTGCAGCATTTATTTGTCCCTAGAATTTAAAAGAAAAGGCAGATTAAGTGTATAAAATAATAATGCATAAAAAAGGAGAAAACTGGAGAACAAGAAAACAGGTCTCAAGTAATACATATATACTGCACAAACTTTTTTGTTTAAATACCAATTTAAAAAAAAAAATAACAGAATGATATGAAATTTTATAAATGATGAAATTGAACATTTTCCCTCCTATTTTCATTCAAAATAGACATTTTTGAACACAGGAAGTATATATGAAACAATATTTTTTTTCTTTATCGAGAAAAAAGAACAAATTGAAATAAAAAATTTGATAACGAACTACTGAAAGAAAAATTATAATTTTAAACTAAACAAAGACAGATATTAGATTATTTTTAAATAATTGATTATTGCTTTTCAACAACAAGCATGTAATGGTATAATATATGAGGAGCTCAGAACTAAAGTGGATCAAATCTATTTTTCTTAATTTCAAATAGAATTTCAGATGAATTCTTGTTCTCTAGACAATAATTCATCTGGTGCTATAACAAAAAGGAGGACATTGAGATGATTGAAAGTGTCAGCCATAAATGCCACTATAGGCTATACAAGATAAAGATAGAATAAAGTTATTAAAAGCATGTTCAAATTGGCAGATTTTGCATTACTTTGGCCTCAATCAATGCCAACCAAGCATTGGTTGTTCCAGAAGTAATGATCATTACTTAGCATAAAAAAAAAAATACCATTTGGAGAAATACGTGTTTAATTTGTGGAATTAATGTATCAAATGTAATTTTTATTTTGCTTAGTTAAATTTTAAACATTACATATTTCTTAACAATAGTTTTGAAATATTTATTTTTATAAAATTGTCAAATAAATGAAAAAAAGATATATACAAAATTGAAACTGTGGCATAAATCGGCAACACTTATTTAAATTCTCTCTTAATTTTGAATGAACTATGATTTTATATGACTCTGAATGAAATGTATTGGAGGCCTAATAGCTCTGAGTAATGTTTTATGAATTTGACCCACTTTGATTCTGAATGCCTTATATATATCCCCCCCCCCCCTCCCACCACATTTCTTCACATCAAAAAGACCATAGATCCCAACTTTATGACAATATAAACAAAAGAACAACAATAATAATAATAATAAATAACAGAATAATTATGTATATAATCTCTCATTTTTTTTCAAGTAGCATTTCAATTCCATACCACATATATACATATCTTCATGTTTCACAGACTGGATAACATACACAAAATAAACTACTACTTTTGAAGCTATAGGAATATTGGATGGCAGAAATAATGAAAAATGGTGTTAAAAAAGTCACAACTTTGATATCACAATGTGTAAGATAAGGCCACAACCATAAGGGTGCTAAAATATAAATGAATAAAAGCTATTTAGAAATCAATTTTCATGATCCAAATACTTCTGATTCTTCTATAGACTTGAATTCAAATAAACCTCTTCCGTCCATATACAGAGTAAACTACAACAAAAGAAACAATGTCACACTCAATTTAACAAATTTAGAGACAATATTTTAAAGAAATATTTAAATCTCATACGCCACGTTAAAAAACACCCACCTATCTATAAATAAGTGACAGAAATACAGGGTAAGTATAGACTTTCCTTGATTTATTTTAAACAAATTATTGAGCAAAAACTATTATACTTAGACTTGTAAAGCCAATAATACAGTTTATAATAAGATCAATTACCTTAGTAAATAATTTTGCAATATTGTCTTCAATAGTTATTTCATGCTACACAGGTTGTAGGGATGTTCATATAGAAGGAAAGACTTAGTACTTACCCTGCATAAGTGCCAAAGAACACTGGTTTTGAGAAATTTAGACGTAAAAAAATGTATATGTATATATATATATAGTTATGATTAATTTTTTTTTTTTTTTTTTTTTTAATACTTACAGCTTTAATTCATAATAATTGACGGTGGAAGGTTATGTTTAATTAATGGTTATATATATATATATATATATATATAATTTTACCAATTTGTTCATATATTTGTGATTTCACCTTTGTTATATATCTATTTATATAAAATCCAAGTCTCTGTGTGTCCCTCACAATTCTGGTTGGACCGCCTCATTGATCGCGGCCATGTGATCCTTCCTACTGAGAAATCGGGATCAGCTTCAACAATGAGTAATTGTTGAAAAGTAATAATGACAGGGTTACCAAAATAGCACCAATTTTTGACCAACATGGCAAAATACTGCAATACTGCCAAATATGGTGACAAAAATAAGTTGCAATACATGAAGCCAACTTGGCGATGGCTGGCTAATTTGGTGAAATTCCCATTGAAAGCCATTAAATCTTTCCTAATCAAGCTTACCGCAATTTAATTTTAACTCTATGCATTTGAGGTTTTTTTCAAAATATATGGGTCAGAATTTAAAATGTAATATACGAAAATGTATGTCTTTACAACTTCATCCTGATGCTACTATAAAAGAACCGCCACTAGACGGCCCTGTACTTTTTGTAACTTAGCAAGAACTTATGACAATTCGTAGACTGCAAGATAAATTCAACAACAAAAACCAAATGTCTTAAAAGAGACCATTGATGCCATGTTTAAAAATAAAATACAGTAGACTCCCTTAAATCCGCATATTTTTTCAGATGTAAACAATGAAATTTACAGTTAAGTTGCAGGAACAAAATTCAAGATGGCACCGAAATCAACGACTACTGCAATGTTTTTTTTTACTAATTTTTTTGTTAATCATTCTCTTTCAGTTATTACAGCTGATTTATTACTAAATAAATTTACATTACTTTTGATTTTGATAAATTAGCATATCTATATCAAAAATTCCAGGATTCGAAATGGAAAAATCCACGAACTGGAACACTATTTTTAAATTATTGTTCGCGGAATTAAAAAAAAAAAAATTATAGACAAATTTATTCCTAAACATACAAAGCAGTACAAGAAAAGCATTCAAGACTCTAAATAACAATGAAAAAAGTTACAGAGAGCACAATAAGCTATATATATATTGATAATAGCATTAACACAGTTTTCCTTGCCTCTTTCCCTATTTCTTATGTCATCACTAGTTTGAAATACCGGTCTTTTGTTTACTTTATACATATTATATTTAACTACAGTTACATTAATAGTTTACTTTTATTAATCTTTATTTATTTAAATATGTAACTTAGAGTTAAGAACGAATAATGACGTATCGATCTTACGATCGCTTTACCACTAGATGGCAGCATAGGACTTTTGGAATCGAATCGATTTCATCTGTAATAATTTAATATTTTTCTAAATTTTTATTTTACATAATTATTTTAATAATTACTTACGTTTAAACTAATAAATTATTTTAATATTTTACTTATTTTAATGTTTCACTTTATTGTAAGCATTCATTATAATTTCCCTTGCTTAACTACCAATCAAATTAATGTTTCAAAAATGTAAAGAAATCAATGACCAGAAATCCACAAAATTCTAAAATCTGCACAACCTCTGGTCCCAAGCTGTGCGGATTTGAGGGAGTCTCCTGTATTATTATTTTTAAAATAGTTTTTACTTTACTTATATGTTGAAGCATGTAATAAATGTATTTTTAAGAATTAACAGTCTAAATTGTCCAAAATATGAATTTTAAAAAATGTAAAAAAAGATTGAATAGACATGACTTATAATCCCCAAAAAGCCTCTAATCCGCACAACACTTGGAACCAAGGTGTGCAGATTTGTTGTCTTCTACTGTACGTAGTTTTCATAGACGCCAACATTGTAAAGACTGTATCAGGAGTAAAGCAGTTAAATTTCAGGAGTTTTGGACACTCTTCAGGAGTAAAATGTTCACGTATCAGGAGTCATTTCAGGAGTTGCAAACAGTTTTTTACAAGCTATATTTTTTACAAATATTCTCAGTCCTCTTGCAGCTTTTGCATTTACTAACACAAACATAATTTAAATAAAGGTTACTTAATTTACTTTTACTTTTAATGTATTAATAATTTTTTATAATAAATTTATGAAAATGGAATATTTTTTTTATCCCTGCAGAGCAAAAAATCCGAGATTGATATAACTGTGTGAAATTACATGACTATTTTTCGCCTACAAAAAAATAAAGTGACTTTTTCCACGACTAATTAACATAATTCACGATTTTTCGCCGAGATTCACTGACGAGAATCGCGATTTTTCGCCGCGACTGACGGACGAAAACCGCGATGTTGTGCCGCGACTGACGGACGAAAATCGCGATGTTTTGCCGCGACTGACGGACGAACATAACGATGTTTTGCCGCGACTGACGGACGAAAATCGCGATGTTTTGCCGCGACTGATGACGAAAACAGCGAATTTTTGCTGCGACTGACTGACCAAAAAAAGCAATTTTTCGCCGCGACTCATTGACGAAAGCAGCCATTTTTTGCCGCGAATGACTAACGGAATTCGTGATTTTTTTGCAGTGCAGCGAGTGATTGACAAACTTCGCGATTTTTATCATTGGCCAATTACCGGATTTCAGGATATTTTTTCCTCAACTGATTAACGTAATTCGCGATATTTTGACGCGGCTGACAGCCGAAAGTTTTTTGCTGAATGAAAAAATTTGCGATTTTTATCAACGACCTATTGATAAATTTCACGATTATTTGCAGCGGTTGGTTGACAAAAGTTGAAACTTTTTTCAACGATCGGTTGGCGAAATTTGCGATTTTCTGCCGCGAGCGATTGTAGAAATTCGTGGTTTTATCGAATAATAGACAATTTTCGCGATATACTTCAACGACTGATTGACGAAATTCGTGATTTTTTGCCGCGATCGATCGAAGAAATTCGCGATTTTTTTTGCCTCAAATTTCCGTATTTTCTACCTTATTACCGTACTTCCGTATTTTATCCTACATTTCCGGAGAAACTCCGGAATTTCCGGAGATATTGGCATCTATGAGTTTTTCATAAATGTGTTTTGTTTTTAAAATATGCTATTTTCATCAACCACTGTGGAACAAGTGATAAAAACTCATATTCTTACGCATATGTTGTACATGTATTTATATCTTATTTTCCGTCATTTTTGATGGGCTATCTTTCTAGTATATCTATACTAATAAAATAACAAATCGCTCTGTCTGTCTGTGTGCGATGGCTAGCGAAATCTATCGCACGTAGAAGTCTGAAAATTCAGGTGAGGTTAGCCCAAGACAGGTCCTGATGTGCCTGAGGCTCAGATTTTTAATTTTTTAAGTTCCTTGAAGTTTTAGTGCACTAAATTGTTAATAACATGCCTCTTTTCTATCCAATCTTCTTCGTTTTTGGGGTGAATTCTTTCAGTTTTTACCCCATTTCTACATTTCAGTTAAGACCCTGGCACCCTTGCAAAGGTCCTGGTACAGCGCCCCTTGAAGTTTTAGTGCACTAAATTGTTAATAACATGCCTCTTTTCTATCCGATCTTCTTCATTTTTGGGGTGAATTCTTTCAGTTTTTACCCCATTTCTACATTTCATTTAAGACCCTGGCACCCTTGCAAAGGGCCCGGTACAGGGCCCCTTGAAGTTTTAGTGCACTAAATTGTTAATAAATTGCTTTTTTTTTCCGATCTTCATTTTTAACATACTTTCTCCATTTAGTTATTATCCCGTTTTTACATTCCAGTTAAGACCATGGGCCCGTCAAGGATCCCGTAGGGCCCCTTAAATTTTTTGTGTGCCATGCGTTTTTCACACCCTAATTTTCTTACCTTCGCAGTGCGTAATTTTAAAGTTGAGTTCTGAACTCTTCTCCTTAGACCAATACTCATATATTTTTATTGGGGTCCTAGGGCACTTTTTTAAGCATTTCCCCAATTTTTTGCACTTTCCTTTCAAATTATATTCTAATGATTAATTCATACCCTATGCTTAATCTTTACTAATAGAAGATCTAAAACGCTAAGTAAAATGTTTTAACATGTTTTCATGCAAGGGCCCTGTTCTCAACTATCAGTTGGCCCCTTTTGGCCCCCTATTATAACTCCCTTAAAAATAGTCCGATTCACTAGCTTTTTTTTTCTAACAACATATTAGGGTCTCCAGATAACATGAACGAAAAAAAAAAAAAAAATATTTCAGACTTCAACTACCACCAATTTTGAATATAAATCGTCTTCTTGGGGCCCTTGGTGCATCTTCTTTGATCCAAATTCCTTGCAATTTTCTTTACCATAGTTCTAGTATCCTCTGATTACATTAAAAACTACTAAAAAGTGTATTTATACCAAACTACATGCCACTTAAGTCCCTTCCCCTTTGGGGCCCGGTACAAGGCCAGGCCCCTTGAAGCTTTTGCACTATAAATTAATAAATTGCCCCTCTTAATCTGATCTTCAGTTTTGGAAGAATTTTTCCATTTAGTTATTCTCCAGTTTCTATATTCCAGTTAATATCCTGGGACACCTTAGGGTTCTTTAGGGCCTGATTCGGGGCCCCTTGAACTTTTTGTGTGCTTTGCATTTTTTACACCCTAATTTTCTCACCTTCTCATTGCATAATTTAAAAATTGAGTCTTGGACTCTTCCCCCCTAGACCAAAACCTCATATTTTTATTGGGGCTCTAGGGCTCCTTTTTAAGCATTTACCCTCATTTTTGAGCATTTCTTTAAAATATCATTCTAATGATTATTTCATACCCTATGATTAATTTTGATTAATTGAAGATCTAAAACGCTAAGTACAAAAACATTTAAACGTGTTTTCATGTTAGGGTCCGGCTGTCAACTATCAGTTGGGCCCTCTGTTATAGCTCCCTTAAAAATGGTCCGATTCACAAACTTTTTTTTTCTAACTTCTTAGGTTCTCCAGCTACTACATGAACGACAAAAAGTTTGCAGACTTCAGCTACCACCAATTTTGAATATTAATCGTCTTCTTGGGGCCTTTGTTGCAGCTTCTTTAAAAACTATCCTTATCTATTGCAATTTTCTTTAACATAGTTTTAGCGCCTTCCAGCTACTTTAAAACACCTAAAAATTTTTCTTATGTCCAATTACATTCCAGTTAAGACCCTGCCCCCAGGGCCCAGTCTTTCTATATATCTCAGCTACCACCTTTTTCGAACATTAATCTCCTTTTTCAGCATCAACTTACATCTACTCACTACAGTCGTAAATTAAAAATTGCGTTACTTTAGATAATGGATTTCATCCATTTATTAAATATCGTGTTAATGCTAACAGTAATTCATGAAATTTACAAGGTGAGGGAGCATCTTCCACCGCTTGGTGCTGCATTATTTCCTCGGGTTTAAGGGCCCAATTTCAAAGGGATTTGCTTCCTTCAACTTAGATTACAATTCAGCTACTTTCTGTATTATGAAATTTTATCTTAGACTTTAGTTAGTGCATTTTTTTTTTTGGATTATATGGGCTTGATTCCTATGAGGTTTGGCTCACTCAACTTGGTTTTCGATTGTCTCCGGCACGTGCGGTCACTTCCGGTAAATGCTGCCATAGGTAGTGGGGATCTAGATTACAGTTTCGTTTGGAAAGAAGTTTGATGGAAGACACTAGATGCTGTGGAATGCAATGGGGCCTTCGAAATTAGGTTCATTTAAAAGAATTTCCAAGGATATAAAATCATACAAACTTAAGTTTTGTTTAAGGTTATTTACAAACACCGTGCAACGTCGGGCTGGTCTGCTAGTGTATAATAAAGATGAAATCATAAATATATGAACAAATATATATGACCATTAAAAAAACATTACAGATTGCCAACAAACATACAAAATAAATAAAATGAGCAGAAAAAGAATAATGGATATATATATATATATATATATATATATACACACACACATACAATAGATCTTTATAATGTAAACCTAAAAATGCAAGGTTTTGCATTACAGTAGAAGATCTTTATAACGCAATTCTATATAATGCAATTATCCATATAACGTACAACTTCTCAGATGTAAACAAGGATTTTTCCTGTTAAAAAGCACCTGTATTTTTACACTGTAAAATATTGCTACTCTCTAGAGCACTAAATTTGATACATTAGTTCAACTTTGTCTTCTAATTTAAGACCTTTTTACTGAAAAAAAAATATTATTACAATAAACATTTTTGAAAATGAGTAATATAAGGGATGGTTGTGTCAGTTACATTTGGATAATGTTTATAAAGTAAACTTAACAATGTTTGACCTATATTATGCGAAAATTTATAATTTAGGTAGCTCTTGGTAACAAGGAATGCAGTATAAAGATAATTTAATGTATTTCAATATGTTTCAGACATATTTGGCCATGTTTACAAGGTGAATTTAATTATGTGATCCATAGAACGCAAAATTCTATATAACGCACAACCTTGCGTTTTTAGGTTTGCGTTATAAAGATCTTCTACTGTATATAGAATTTTGCGTTATATTAATCCCATTTCACACATTGTTAAAGTTTATCTTGCAAGCATGGACAAATATGTCTGGAATATATCAATACGCAGTAGATCTTTATACTCCAGTCCTTTGGACCAGAAATTGTGCAGATTATAATTTTTTGCATAATATAGATTATTTCACACATTGTTAAATTACCTTGTAAATGTCATACAAATATGCCTGGACTAAATCATTATACTATTATTTCCAAATTTTTTTAACTTAATGATGGCAATATTTTCATTAAAAACTCTGAATTAAGGTGATAAAGATGAAATAATGTCTAGAACTTAGTCTTTTAGAGGTTTGCAAAATTTCTATGATATGCATCGCAAGAGCTATATAACGGAAAATTCCTTGTTTACATCCGAAAAAGTGTGCACTATATCACGAATTGAATCATAAAGATCATCTACTGCATGTGTGTGTGTATATATATATTTCAATTTTGTTTGGTATCATCCATATATCAAAATGATTAAGATTGTCACTATTTTAAGATTTCCTAGTGGATTCTATTTGCCATTTAGCTTAACTTTATATTTTAGAATAACAATTAATGTTTACTATTACTACATGCCATCTTCATTTAGAAATTTGGTTAATATTGTTACATGAATATGTCATATAAATTTTGATTCAAAAGTATTTTATATACACACACACATACATATATTCTTACTATAAAGTTCTATTCTAAAAAACTGAAATCTGAAGACTGAACTACAGTCCATCAAGAATCCTGTCAAGCAGTGCCCTCTCTACTGTTTTGACTATGGGCCCTTAGGTGCTGTACAGAATATAGCTCACTCATAAGAAAAGTGATACAACTCTAAAAAATTAATTTTGCATGTCATTGCATTAATAGATCTGACTTGGGTGCATTTTGCTGCAGGAAAAGTCTCATAAAAGTAGTTATTTGGAAAAATGATAGGTTATATTATAATATGCCACTTTGCCACCATACAAGGGGAAGGGGTGCAAATTTTGTGTGGGAATAAGATTACATAATCCTTGCTATAACTTCTATGTCTTGATTATTAAGATTTTTAAGCTTTTAATTACGGTTTTATAGCTGCATGCAGATCTAAATGTTATAATAAGTAATATAATTTTAATGTTACAGTAAAAAATGCCAATCTTCTTTTGCCTCTGCAGTAAAATGTAGTACTTTTGAGTTGTGTCACTTAGGCAGGTAGCCAACCTAATGTGGAATCCTCTGTGTTTAATTCCCAAGCAAGTTCTCTAATCTTTTATCGACCCCAAAGAGATGAAAGGGTGAGTGAATTCTGGACCTACACAGTGCGGCAGCGATAACCACTAAGCCACCAGGCTTACACATTTGTATTCATGCATTCTATTTTTTTAGTTTTTCATAAAGTTGGACTTCTATAACAGTTAAAATAATAAATAGTTCAGATATTCTCCTCAAAAATACAATAAGATAATCAAAACACACCTTTGATAAAAATGCATTTGGAAACTTAATTCTGAGGCCTTTTTGAATCAATTCACATTTAGTATTCTACATTAATAAAGTATTCCATATTAATAAAACAAGGTCTGTGCATGAGTGTGAGTGTCTGTTGGTGATAGATAGGAAAACCAATCACACAAAGAGATCCTCAAATTTGGTTCTGGATAGACAAAGACAGGTCCAAATATACATGATGCTCAGATTTTAGATTTTTTGTTATTTTATACTTAACAAAACAATGCTTATTTCCCTGATTTCCAAAGTTCGGCAGAGGTTTTGAATCATTCATAAAAACAATCCAAATTCAATCTTTTAACCTAATATAATTAATTTTGTTTTCTTTTCAATAAAGTTAATTTAGAATTCATACAGCTTTTATTGAATCTTTCGCAGGTTTGTTTTTTATCAACTAATATCTATTTCATACTTTATCAATCATATTTAATATACTCCTGTATGGAACAGATTTTCATTAATCATTAAAATCATTTTTTTCTGAAATGCAGCAAAATTCCATCGAGGAAAAAGTTTCACTGTTGGTTTCCTTAACTCCTTTGTTGCCAAAAATTGCTGCTATGACCAGACACCATGACCTTGCATTCAAGAGTTTATTTATTTATTTATTATTATTTTTTTTTCTCCAAATTCTATGCATGGAAAAAAGTTTGTTTGGAAAAACCAGTCAGATACATTTAAAGCAGTCCTGTGAAACAGTTAGGTAATTTTTGATATTTTATAAAGTTATAACACCAAGCAGGTATGCTAATCTCAAATACATTTTTAGAGTAATAAAAAATAACAAATAAAATGCAGCAAGAGACAGCATTATGAAATGATTTGCTGTGATACTTTATCAACCAAATCTTATATTTAATGCTCCTGTATGGAACAGACTTTCATTAATCATTAAAATAAAAAATTAAAAAATGACAGAATTTTTTTTCTTCTGAAATGCAGCAAAATTCCATTGAGGAAAAAGTTTCAATGTTGGTTTCCTTAACTCCTTTGTTGCCAAAAATTGTTGCTATGACCACACACCATGACCTGGCAGTCAACAGTTTTTTATTTATTTATTTTAATTCTACCAATGGAAAGAAGTTTGTTTAGAAAAAACAGATATATTTAAAGCAGTCCTGTGAAACAGTAAGGTAATTTTGGATATTTTATAAAGTTACAACGCCAAGCAGGTATGCTAATCTCAAATACATTTTTACAGTAAAAAAAATAAATAAAATAACCAATAAAATGTAGCAAGAGACAACATTATGAAATGATTTGCTGTATATGACAACAGTATGAGTGGATTTGCTGTATCTCTCTATTCTAAAAAAAAGTAACTACCACTGTCACCGTCGCCGGTTTTGAATTCTTTGTGACCGGAGGTCTTTCTTCGTTAATATTAAGAAAAATATTACATTCAAAAATATGAAAATCGGTGGTATTATACAGAAATGTTTGACAAACACGCTGATGCAGACAGTTTTCAAATCGAAGAATTATTTTAAGAGATATTTAATGCTAAAGTTGGACAAAATCGTTCCACTAAAAAAGTTTTATAGTAGCAAAAACTATATATAGGAATTTAATCATTTTTAGATCATTTTATATGTTTGAAGTTCCTGGTGTGCAGACTGTATTTCTTTTTTTAATCTGACTCATTTTTTGAGGTTTTATTTCTATTTTAAATTCAAATTTTGAGCATTTTGAGAGATTTTACATATTTTAGAAAATGTTATTAATTTAAACTGTTGCCAACTGTATAAAAAGCACAAACAATAATGTTTGCTTCAAATTAAAAATTTATTTACACGTGACTATTATAAACAGAAAAAAAACATTTGAAATTAGTATTAAATAATTATGTATAAAAAGCAGGAACTTATTAAATTACATCATAAAAACTATATTTACATGTGAATTTTAAAAGAGAAAGGATATTGTAAAATAATATTTAATGCTAAAGTTGGACAAAATCGTTCCACTAAAAAAGTTTTATAGCAGCAAAAACTATACATAGGAATTTAATCATTTTTAGATCATTTTATATGTTTGAAGTTCCTGGTGTGCAGACTGTATTTCTTTTTTTAATTTGACTCATTTTTTAAGGTTTTATTTCTATTTTAAATTCAAATTTTGAGCATTTCGAGAGATTTTTTACATACTTTAGAAAATGGTATTAATTTAAACTGTTGCCAACTGTATAAACAGCACAAACAATAATGTTTGCATCAAATTAAAAATTTATTTACACGTGACTATTATAAACAGAAAAAAACATTTGGAATTAGTATTAAATAATTATGTATAAAAAGCAGGAACTTATTAAATTACATCATAAAAACTATATTTACATGTGAATTTTAAAAGAGAAAAGATATTGTAAAATAATAAATTCATTAACATGCGTTAGAAGTCTTAAATAGGAGAAATTACGTCATATTACAGTTATTACATAAATTGAACACAAAATAATATTGCAAAACAGTTTAAATTTAGAAACTGCACTAGACATTTATTTGATATTTTGAGAGGATCTTTTCAACTATTTTTGTTAGGACAGCGCAAATAATATTTCATTTCTAACAAAAGTATTTTCACGTTAATATTAAAAAGAGAAAGAATAATTTGGTCAAAATTACGCCAGATTAAAAACGATTAATTTAAAATGTCTTATTTAAAAGAATTTTCTTTTTGCTTTGTTAAAAAATACTGGGAGACAAAGACTGTTTACTTAATTCCTTTTATATTAGATTATTTTGAAATGTTTAACTGATTTTACTTAATCAAAGACGAAAACAGCGATTGTATCTTTGGTATTACTTAGTTATCCCGTTGACCAAAAATCTATCGCCAAACTGTAAGATTAAATGCCAATAATGGTTGATCGTAAATGTCACATTCACTTGACTTTAAGCAAGTTACATGTTTCTACATCATCAAGTTATTTTTATTTCAACATTTTATTAATATTATACTAATTTATTTTTTCTTTCATTATTTAAAATAAAAAATATGTCAATTTGTATAATTCGGCGAGTGGTTTGGCGATTTATATAATTTGGAAAAATTGGTCGATGGGATAATCAAGTAGTACCGCAGCTGATTTGGCCTTAAAATTTCCCAATCAAAGAGAAATGAATAGAAATCTGTTTATAGGGAGATCGCCACTGTTTTTTAAATTATAATTCAATCTTCCGAAATCTTTTTAAAGCCAATCAAATTAGTATGCTTTTATAGTCAGAGGTGTCTGAACGGGGGTTGACGAGCGTAGCTCATAGGGGGCAGAGCCTCCTAGTAAACCTGAAAATACCTAAATTTTGAGATATTGGTAATAACACAGACGAGCATACTTATAACATATTATATTGTTTTAACCAATATTCTTTATAAGTGATCACATTTCAGTTCAGAACTAATTAATATATACTTTAAAACGCTTATTAGCTTTTGTCAAAACATTTTAAAAGTTTTTTAAAAAATTTATTAAAGACATTTTAATCAAGAAAAAAATTTAAATTATATTTATTCTGAAACATAATCATAAATTTAAGAAGAACCCTTATAATTTCATGAATTTCAACAAGATAGAGCACGGAATGCAAAATTAACACATACCTGCAAAAAATACTTTACATACAAGATTCAGTTAGATAGGGGGGGGGGGGGGGATCCATTATAATCTTTTGCACATTAGAGTTTAATTGCACACAGACAAATCATCAATTTCAGCATATTCCACGAATGGTACTTCCAATGGAATAATTTTACTTTTACTTAAGTGTACCCATAAGTCATTTGTTTGACAATCTTGATCGAATGATGCATCAATGTCATTAGTTATTTTGAGAATAAAATAAAGGATGAAATCATGTATTGATTGAATTTGTGATTTACTAGCATTTTTCAAGCCTATAAAAAGTAAAATCAAATGAATTATTGGAAAGTTACTCACTTCATGATGTTTCCACAATGATTTTCTATGTGAAACAGTGAATAATGTTATTCCCATCTAAAAGGAATATAAAATATGCTGTTAAATATTTGAATAAAGGAAAGTCAATTGAAAAAAAAAATCATAATAAGCTTTAATAGAAAAAAAAAAGTTTAATTTAAAATATATTTTCAAAGCAAATAACGCCTAAACCAAGCTTAATTCAATTTAAAAATAATTTTTACAGATATTTTAAAATGTACAACTTTAGTTAAAAAAAATATTTGTAGCTGAAAACTGCTTTTAACCAAAAAATTTATACTTAATTATCATATATGCAAGTTAAAATTAGTTTTATTATGGTCTAATTTGTTTAATGATTTTGAATCACTATAGTAATATTATCGAATTTAACTTGTCATTAGTGCACCTAAAATTAAAAAATCAAATTACATACTGTATGCTTTACTAATATACTATATATAATAATATTTGCACTTTATTAAATATGAAGAGTAAACTTTGTTTATTACAAAGAAAACACAAGATTTTAGATTTTAATTTAGAAATAATAAAATATACAACCTTATTTGTGTATTTTGTAATTATTTCAATATTTGTACATATTATTTGTTAACTACAATTTATATATTTGTATAATTCTGCTTTTACTACAACGTTACCAATTTTTAACATAAAATGAGAAATTAAAAAAAAAATTTTTAGGCATAATATTTTTAATGCATCAGCTAATGAAGATGCTTAAAGTGCATTTACGATGTACATGCACAAATTCAAAATTTTGAAATTAAAATGTAAAAAAATCGTATAAAATAAATTCACGTTACACACAAAAATTAAAAATGTATTACATAAAGTTAAATCTTATAGGGTTTTTTTTAATTATTATTTAAGAATATCAAACAAAACATTTTGTCTCCTCTTAAGTATTAAAAATGATGTCCCCCCCCCCCCCCCCCAAAAAAAAAAAAAGAAAAAAACACGTGGCACATTATTATCAATTCATGTTTTCTTACTCTTCCAAACAGTACTTGCATAAAATGCACACAAAAGAAATTTTTACCAACTTTCCTATCTTTATCAAAAGTAAAATTCCGTGTTTCAGATTTTTTTAAAAACCTATTTTTGTACAGTGTTCACTTTGATAAAAGTGACAGGTACTTCATTAGCCAAAGTATATTCTGTTTCCAATTCAAAAAACTAGTCGGATGTGGCAATCCCAAAACTTTCTTCTATCTCATACATGTTAATACTTCCTGAAAAATGCAGCATAGCAGAGCCATGGGTTAGTGGCATCTGTTGGACAATTTAC
Source organism: Maratus speciosus (assembly GCA_963932465.1). Taxonomy (NCBI): domain Eukaryota; kingdom Metazoa; phylum Arthropoda; class Arachnida; order Araneae; family Salticidae; genus Maratus; species Maratus speciosus. Next base: position 429,117,795 of record OZ010797.1, on the reverse strand, counting down.
ACCAAAAAATTATCAGGATCAATTTATATCAGGGACTAACTGAATGTAAAGTTTGATGAACATTCATGCATTAGTTCTTGAGATGCAACTATTGCAAAAATCGTGAAAAATCCAATATTTTCTTCTTTCTTCTTGTAAAGATAGAAGAAAGTAATAAGTAGCTTCTACGAATTAATGATAAAAATTAAGAGCTTCAAAGGGTTTTTAAAAAGCTAAAGCAATGTTTTAAAGGGCTTGTATATTAGGGTGATGCGAAAAAAGTCAAGTTGATATTTCTGAGTCGGTATAGTGCGGAAAAGTTCCGATTGGTCAATAGAAGAAAAACAACTATAGCGAAAAATATTTGCAGATTGCAATGTTTAATAATAATAATAATAAACAGTTGCGTTTTAAGAATATCTTCCGATCGCGCAATCTCAGTAAAAATCGGGAAAAATTCAATTTTCAGTGATTTTGATGAATAAGGAAAATAATCACCTGAGATCAGTTTGCGTTCCAATGTTAACATTTGCATATAAATTGTACAGCTCTTTGCTTGTTTAGATATTTGATAATATTTAAACAAACCAGAACTCATCACGGGAAGGTAGCTGCACTTCGAGTTCAACCTACACCCTTCCTTTCATCCAACCAATAAGGGTGTTTGCTATTTACATTACTTAAATACATAATTTGTTATAATAGAGTCAAATTACTACATTAAAAAACTAGTGTCGTGACAGTATAATGATATACAATTTGTTATTTCATCTGTTTAAATCTGACTTTTAGACGCAACTTTGTACTGCAAATTGGTGGTAATGTCTGGTATCATGGACATTGATTTCAGTGTGGCACTGATGAATCCATCTCTTGATTGGGAATCACATACCTTAAATGATGCTTTCGTTACCAATTTGACGTACCGCTTGACAGCTTGCATGTGGCATGGAAATTTTTTATCATCCGATCTTGATATATCACCTGATTGAACGATTAAATGTATTTCTTCATTGGTTATTCTCCGAAAAAGAGGTGGAGATGATAATTTTGCTACATTACAATCAATTAATTCTGTATAGTCTGCCGCATCGAAGTTTAAAATAGGAGCGATAAAGATTCAGATGCCTTTACCCTTTGAAACATTATGCCTGGCTTTTAAGACTCTTCTTATGCCTAGCTCTCTTAAGTACCTCCTCGTACCAAAGACCATTGTCATCAGTAGGTTTTCCGGGTGAGCAAACAACCAGTTTCGTTCAATTTCAGGGACTAGACTTTCTTCAAGTTTGTCACGCAAGTATCGAGATGTTTCTATTGCTCTGTACAGATGAATAGGACCGTCTGTAATGTACTTACTGCATTTTATTTCAAACCAAACTGGCATGTCAGATTTTAAAATAAATGTCAATATGGCTTTTAAGGCGATGGGTTTTCCATGCGCACGTAAAGTCGAAGGACTCTATTTGCACAAGTGAGCCATCTGGCATGTGAAATTGGGCCAATGTCACACTTTGACAAGTCATTTCGAAAGTTGCCACTTTTAATTGCTTGACTTACGTCAAGAAGATATCTTTGGTCCTTGCTCAACAGTTTTCTGCCCACTTCTAGAATTTCACAATAAGTCAATTGAAAATTTATCACAGAGAGCTTTACACAACAATGAGATTCTGCCCAATTGGTCTACTAAATGATCTTTGGCCAGTTGTTTCACCCTACAAATGTTGAAAAAGATGACGGAAAAGTAATTCAACAAAATGGAATTAAAAAAAACCTACTGCAGTGGTTGTCCGAGAGATAGCACCGCCTTTCTATCCAGTATTGGTATTTGTACCATCACAGTCTACCAGATCTAAGTATTCTAGTGAAACCCCTTGTTCAGTAAGACATGATGCTATGAAAGCTACAATGTCCTTAGCAGACCTGGAGTTTGGAGACACATGGCCTAAATAAAATGAGCCACATTCTTTTATGATAGAATAGTGTTCATCTTAATAGTTCGATGAACTTGTTTAGATCCAATCCTTTCATTAACTAGGGTATTTTCTTCTGTCAAAATATATGCCATGTAGTTCATCTGAATCCAGTTGACTTTGATGTAAATTTTATAGAGTTAGGTGAGACTAGATGGGAGCACGTATGCCGACTTCAGTGCTGTTTTGCAACATGGTTGCTGGCAGTTGGGTGAACTACTAAACTTTTCAGACCTGGAACGAACTCTTCGTGGTACGTTCTAGGTTGTTCAAAAATAACCTAATGCTCAAATAGTATCAATTAACATTTAAATCTTAATCTGAGACAGCAAACTGACCTCAGTTGATTATATTCTTAATGCATGAAAATCACTCAAAATTGAAATTTTGCCGATTTTTATTGAGCTTGCGCGATCGGAAGATATTCTCTAAACACAATTTTTATTGTTATTATTATTAAACAGTACAATCTGCAAATATTTTTCACTATAGCAATAAAAAATATAAGTGTAAAAAAAAAAAAAAAAAAAAAAAATTAATTCTGAAAAATCAGAAATTTTCATTTTTTTTTTAATTTTTAGGCGGTTTGTGGGATCGGAAGATAAAGTCTGATTTGAAGAATTTTTTTTGTTTTTCTTGTATTTACCAATCACAACTTTTCTGTGTTATGTTTTAAAAGCTTTACATAACATTCCCCATTTAAAATTTACATAAATTTAAAATTTTATATTTTGTTTATTTTAATAAACAACTTCAAATTACGATCTTTCAATTTGACAGCAAATTTTACTAAGTTTTCTAATATTAAAAATCTAAAATCTTTATTTTTAATTATTTTAATTTGAAATCACATTTATTGTATTCTATATTTTTTCTCATTCCTCTGGTAAAATTTCAACGTAATTATCCTCATAGTTTACCAGATAAACGAGAAAATAATTTCTAGACTCTTCTTTATTTATAATTCTTTCTATTCATGCTTCGCCTCAAAAAAGTCATCTCCTAGTTCAGAAAATGTTTCTTATCATTGGAATGCGACGGAAATTCCATTCTACGTCATCAGAACTCACAAGAAGCAAGCGTCCTTTTCTACCCGCCCATAAAATTGTTGCCATTCCACGGTTATAATTCTGACGCAAAAACATTTTTCATGAGCTTGCTATCGACAGACTGTCTTTTGGAATATTCTGATTGGCTCATTCCGCCGAGGCCGCACTCCGATTTTGGCAGGCGTTTCAAAAGAGATTTCAGTTTGTAAGTTTTGTCAAAAGACACAGCATCGTTTCTCTGATAGGGAATCTTTATTTTTTTGCCATTGGACCCCTGGCCCAACGAGCGGCCGTTTCCCATTCATTTGATCCAAAATGTTAATCAATTAAATAAATTCTTCAACAGTTTTTATGAAAAATTTTTATTTTTGTGAAACTTCCAGAATTGTTTTCGTAGACTTCATTTCTCCTGGATATCTTAGAAATTGCTTTAAAGAAGTGATACTTCATCCTGCATGAAATTTTAGGAATGCTGATGGTGGTTTCCAGTATGAGCCTTTTTATTCCCAACTACTCGACATAGATTATCTTTTGATAGTTTCAGCCTGACGAAAGCATCTTCCAAATTCAAATAGTATATTCCTGCCTCTTCTACCCTTCGTCATGATTCATAGAATTCACTTGTAATTTCCAATCGCCACTTAGCCTTGAATGGACTCAAACTCACAAAGTGAATCTCATTATTTAGCATAACGCCAAGTTTCGATGTCATCACATTAATGTCCTTCAAGTGTTTCTGGAGTAATTAATAACGTCTCATCATAATATAATTTTCTAATCGATTTCTCGAACTCTAATAACTATTCCTCACAAATAACATGGATTGAAAGATTTTGAGACTGATTCATTACCATTGTTCTATCGTATTATGTGTTGGCAATTTAATATTGAAAGATTATTATTTATTTAATTTCACTGAAAATAGAATGTGCAATTATATTTAAAAAAAATATACGTCAAAAATAAATTTCAATATGAATATATTTTAAATAATATGTATTTGTTGCAAGGATCCTGCGCAATTAATTATATTTTTATATAAATAAAATAATTGGTTTGGCAATATTGTTTCATTTTATGTTTCCATACTTACAGTGTTTCAAGGGGTGAGTAATCCTTTTGTTTTCTTTTTTCAAATTCACAAATTTTATTATAGAAATTGGCCAGTCACTGAAATCTAATTCATTTATTAATAGGCCAATATATCAAAGAGATTACTATTTATCAATGACATTTTATTAACATTTAAAAATTAATGAACTTTAAATTAAATTAGTTACAACGCGTACTTTTCACTATACTTACGGTCGTAGTGTGATTCTGGGAGGTGTGAATTGGATTTGTTTTGGTTCAATTTGAATTTTTCAATTGAATTTTTGCTCCAATTTACATTTCCTAGGGTCATATTACATTCTGCACTATAGCGAATCGGAAATATCAACTTTACTTTTTTCGCACCACCCTATTGTATATAAGACAGAAACCTTATATAACTATTATTCACAACGAAAAACAGATCAATTCAAAATTGCAATGCAAAGCAAATACAAAAAGTACAATGAAAAAATTTCAAATTTGTAAACAGTATTTCTTTTAAATAAATGAAATACATACATAAAAAGAATGGATTTTCTGAAACATCTTACCTCTCTGCAATACTGATACATGGAACCTTCCACATCTACACTAACAGCACTTGTACATTCATCAAGAATGGCAAATTGAGGGCGGTGATAAAAAAGCCTAGCCATCTAAACGAGTGAAATGAAATAAAATTAATATCTTAACAAAAGAAAAGAAAGAAACCTTTTCAGAATATAACACAGAAAGTATAAGGAAAAAATAATTAAGCATATTTAAAAAGAAAAAACTTTCTCATTATAGAGAATTTCATTATCTTTACTTATATTACATACTACAGGATGTCCGGGTAAAAAAAAAAAAAAAAAAAAGTACTAGTAAGAATTTAAATAATCCATATACTAGTAAGAGAAACAGAAGAGATTTTTGAAAAGTGCCAGTTGCAACACTGGAGTCTTATGTTAGCAGCTAAATCAACATAGTGAACAAAGTTCAGAATAATATCGGGGGAAAAAAAAAAAAAAAATTGTGCATGCATGTGTATGTTAACATGGAGTTTTTCAAGAGAGAGTATTGTTACATTATCGAAGTTTATTATATCAACAAGGAATAAATCACAGGAGTGAGTGAACTATTTTAGAGAAGTGCATTGAACAATAAGTGCTCTCTATCTTAGAATTGATCACACATTGACCTGACATACTGAATTGAGTTTTAGTGAACATGATTAAGTATACAGATGCATGTCTGAAGTTGTAGGAGGGTGATTTGAACATGTATTACAAAACAAATAAATACATTTCTGGAATTTCTCTGCAATTGTTTAAACACTTCACTAACATTTTTTCTTCTTCTTCAGGGGATGAACAGACGGATGCACATGCACACACACAGAGTAAAATACAAACAGAATGCGGCAGCACAACTACATTAAAATAATCAATGAGATTTTATTTCAATGACATTTAAATTATAGAGTCCTTCAAATATTTAAAGCAAAAGTTAGTTTTTTTTTTTTTAAAGAGTGTTATTGATTTAGGAATAAAATAAGAAAACTAAACCTGTGGCTATACTATACATGAAGGATCAGGGTCTGCAGTGCCCAACTCTGTTTACTTGACCCTGGCTCCCAAGGTAATATACAGCATAAGTACGGTCAGGTGGACAGCCTAACATGAGACCCTCAGTGTTTAGTTCCCAAGCAAGCTTGGTATTCATTTTATCGACCCCGAAAAGATGAATGGTTGAGTGAACCTTGCACAGGCGGGAGTGAAACTCGTGACCTGCAGCGTGGCAGTCAGGTGTGCTGACCACTGTGCTATCAGGCTTCGGAATAAAATAAGAGAAACTAAAATTTTATAATGGAATACAGGATTTTTTTTTTTACAATGCCAGAGAGTAAAAAATTCTAAAACCACACATCTAAAAGTGAAGGGTTATAAAGTTTAAATACATAATAACACAATATTTTTGCCATATGAAAAGCATAAGATTTAATGCAATTGAACCAAAGATGTTTTTTCTGCCACAACTTTTATATAAGTTGGTTTCATAAAATTAACCTCTCAAAATGTGTCTGTGAAGGCAATATTAAAGTGATAACTGCAGAGTTAACTAAGAAATTTTAATTTACCGAGTTTCTCTGCATTTTATGATAATATTAAAATATACTGCAACAGACGCTGACATGCACAAAAGACTTACAAATATCTCACTGAGTGTGAAACAATACTATGAAAATTAACTATTTAAAAATTATTTTTTTGAAAGTCATATTTATGTTATTTAGTCTTAATTTTTATGCAAAAAACCTTTACAATTTATCAAGGTTTACTTTTAAAACACATATTTTAAAAAATGCATTTAAAAGAAAAATGGACAAATCAATAGAGGAAATCAATGATAATAAATCTGATATACCACTGACTTTCTATATCTTAGAATTTCTTTTTACATAGCATTAAAATATTAAATTTAAAAATAGAATACTCTGCAGGGCATTCTTGATCGTTAAACATGATTGTCATAGAAAGATTTGTCCAGTTACCCATTATAACTACATAGAATAGCCCTAAGCAAACTTCTAAAATATCTTTAAGTAAAAACTCTTCAAATGACTTTAATGCTTACTATTTTTTTAATTATTATTATTTTAAAATGTATTAAATGATTTAGGCTTTTATTGCTGGAAAAAATTGATTATTTTCATTTACAGTGGGTTTTTCAACAACATAAAAAATCAAATACTAGAATTTAGAACAACACAACATATAGATAACATGGGGGGGGGGGGGGATATAATAAAAATGTACAACAATGTGATTATTAAAATAAAACAGGTTTAGGCTGCTTAATAATAAGAAAAGTTACTTACTGCAACTCGTTGTTTCTCTCCTCCGCTTAACAAATCCATCCAGTCCTAGAATAAACAAAAACACTCATTGTAAAAAACTAGAAGAATAAAAATATTAAACATTCAAAATTTAAAAACATTTTCTCAATTTACGACAATTTTATTTATTTATTATTATTTTTTTAACTGGTGCATGAAATTTGATTCAATTTTTAAAAGTCTAGATTTTTTGTTTTTGTTTTTTTGCTTAGGCAAAACAGATTATTTCTAAATATTAAAGAAAAAGTTACAAAGAATTACATTTTCCATTTGCATTCTCAGAACTATAACAACAAAAACCAGTAGACCTGTGCAAGGATAACATACTGAAATCTTTGAGATTTTTTGCCAATACATTTAAAGACTGCTCAAAAACATTTTGAATTACATGTCATTAATCACCGTGTGTTTAGTATGTGCACAGAAAAGGGATGTAAACATCAGGAGTAATACATATGATGATTGCATTAAATGAATTCATGTTTCTCCAGTTTTCATTTTGTAAATTCTAAGAGTAAATTTCCTATTATTTTACTTTGACAAAGATCCCAATAATAGGCTAAGAAATGTACTTCTAGATGAATATTATATTTTTAATATATGATGGAATAATCTGGCAATTGTGAAAGAGAAAATGGGAGGACATTATATCAATTTAACATCATCATAATAACACAATTAAATTTTATCACTTTTACATTTTAATATTTAAAAAAATTACATACATTTTATAAATAAATATGACAACACTTTTGCATTTAAAAACAATATATCTATAACTCAAAATTTATCAAAAATATTTCCCTCTTGCTCACTTTCTTTTTAAGATCTGGTAACATCATATTAAAGGGAAAAAAAAAAAAATACATTTATCTTATATGAAAGGTATTAATTATTCTGCACTTAAATAATGAAATTTTGAATTTAATAAAAATCTACACACTTAAATGGTATAAAAAGCAACCTGTGTCATTTTTTTCAGTGATAATTCACTTATATAGTAATTTAAGAGTACTTAATTCAGCCAATTGGAGACTTATGCTAATCATGGAATCTATAACACCATTTGAGCAAATCAATGCTATTGGCTGTGCCTGAACTCATTCGATTATTTTCCCTTACAGTTTTACTTATAAACTGCAATGCTTATTCAATCAATGCCATTTTAATGAAATGTGAGTGTAGTACAGTAAAGCCTCCCTAAAGCGGCCACCTCCCGTTCCAATAAAAAATGGTTGCTCCGAGAGGTGGTCTCTTAATGGAGGTCATCTTTAAATCTAGATTTTAATTGTTGAAAAAAGGTAACAAATAATGTTACTAAAATTTATTTATTGCATTAGAAAAAAATATAAAAATTTAAGTAACAAAACAAAAGTTAATTACATAAGTTATTTACTGCAGAATTAAAAAATGAATACACTGAAGTTTGCTTTGATTTTACGGTTTTATCGTTTACAACTTTTATTTCCAAATCCTTTCGAAGTTCATGAAAAAAATGCATTTTTTTTTTTTGACGGGAACACATAATGAAGATTTCATTAATTTATCTATTTCTTTGAGAGTTCCCTGACAGAATAGGGCAGGGGAGTTTATTGACCGTCATCCTTAATTTGTCATCAGAGTAACAATCATTGCCCAAAAAGGCACAAAGGGGTTTAAAAACAAAAGTTACCGGAATAAAAAAAAATTCTAAACTTAGTTTGAAAGTTTGATGAAGAATGCACTCTCTGGAATTATTTTTCTAAAGAAACCTTCTTCAAGCGACCTGAAAAAAAAAACTGAATTTGTTTAATTTTCTTCACAAAAATGGGTCGTTCATGGAGGGAGTTCAACTGGGGTGGTCTCTGAATAGAGGTAAAATTAGTATTGAGTCTATGGGAATAAATTTCGTTCCATGAAAAAATGGTCGCTCAGGGAGGTGGTCGCTTAATGGAGGTGGTCGCACAGGGAGGTTTCACTGTATGTCGGAAGGCTGTTCAAAAATTTTCTTAATACCTCATTCTTCATTGTGTATAGAAAAAGGGAGGAATGAAGCCTCCCCCCCCCTTTTTTACAGAAAACAAAAAAGAAGGCAGAAAAGCAAAATTACTGACTATTGAAAATTAGAATATATATAAAAAAATCTTATATAATTTTACTAATTAATGAAAACTTTCAAAGAATATTTGAAATCAATATCTGAAATTTAAAATGTATATGTGTGACCACACAGAACATATGCTTGAAAAAGTCTTAAAGTCATTTAGCATTTAATAAAAACTTGAATTGTTTAACAAACAGGTCTGAGCAAAATCATATTTGAAGAATTCATTTATTAAACTACATAACTTCAGATATTTAGAACAGGAATTACTAATTAAATGATACACAAACAGCAAACCAACTATATTACTTAGGAATTGATAAAGAATTTTTTTTTTTAATTAGAAAAGAAATAGGGTCAGGTGGGGGAAAGTGGGCCCATGGGGTAAAGTGGGGGTATATTGAAAAACAACTATTTTCTCTTTTTAAGTAAAGATATTTAGCTAATTCTTTTTTAGAGACATATATCGAGATTACAACAAATATTTTAACTTTAGTTTTAGAAATTGGAAACAAATTTAATGTTTACAAACTATCTTGTTTATGTTCATTGCATATGGTATGTTACTTTAAGAGTGTGATGAACTTGCTTGTACAATCATTATTAACTGTCAAAAACTATTAATTTTAGTTCAGACTCGCAGAGGAACATCTAAGGAACAGATCTACATAGAAAGTTAATAATTGATTTTATAATTCTATTTATTATGAGTTGTTTTCTGAGGTGGGGTAATTTGGGGGTATGGTTAGGCTTAGCTAAGTTTTCTATGATAGGGATTTTTTTTTACCTCTGTGTTAACTTTAGTAAATGTCTGATGATCTACATTTTATAATAAAACTAGCAAACCCCGCGGCTTTGCTCGCGTAATATTTGAAATATGCCAAGTGATATTTATATGTCTAATTTTTATTAAAAGGTACTAACTAAATTTTTATTTTATTAAAAGGTAACATTTTATTTTATTAAAAGGTAATATTTTATTTTATTAAAAGGTACTTATTACTTTTAGGAATAATTAAAAAAATTACTATTTAAAACACAGTTTGATTAAACATCATTGTTACACTGCATAAGGCAGAAATGAGACTTAAATTAATAAAACGAAATAAAACTAAATAAGTAATAATTTAGAAAATATTTTGAAACTTTTATGCTCAATTAATACGCTCATTTCAGTATTCATTTGAAGCTTTGAATTTTTTAGAAACCATCTTCTTACATCTTAAAATTAACCATCATGTCAAATTCCAAGTCCTACCACCTCTCTCAACATAAAGGGCTATGTTGAAATAGGAACTGTCACCATTAATTTGCCAACATTAATTTTGAAATTGGTTTGTTATTTCCTAATATTCCACAGAAACGTAATTTAGAAAGCTTTTAAAAGCCTTTTTTAGAGCGTTTGTTGTTTCTGTAAATCCCAGGTGGTGGAATCATCGGCATAAAATATAGCCTGTGTAGGATCAGAGACTGTTACCATTGATTCGCAACTATTACTTTTATATTTGGTTTATATTCCCTGAAATTGCATAGAAATCGTAATTTAGGACTTTTTTAGAATGCTTTTCGCACCTCCCCTTCACTTCACCCCTTTTTAATTCGAATTTATTTTCGACAGTCCTTCCACGGCATTTATATTTTATAAGTAACTATCATGCCATATTTAAAGTTTCTAGCCTTTTCAGTATCACAGCAATCGATATTTAGAAAGCTTTTAGCTACTGCAACCCTCTGGTGGTAGTGGCACAGACATAAAATATAGCTTATGTTTGAGCAGGTTCTATCACCAACAGTTTGTTATCATTATTTTTTTAATCGGTTTGGTATTTGATAAGATTACATAAAAATTGTAATTTATAACGCTTTTCGCTAAGAATGAGATTTCCCTTTCTCACTTCAACTTTTTAAATTTGAAATTTTCTTTCGACAGTTCATAGAAAGCAGTTGCATCTTGTAAGTAAATAACATGCCATGCTTCAAAGTATTAGACCCTTCAGTTATGCAAAAAACGCAAATTAGAACATGTTTTGCTTTTGCAACCCTCAGATGGTAGAGACAGCAACATAAAATATAACCTATGTTATAGCAGGGACTGTCACCATTGATTTGCAACCATTACTTTTGAAATAGCTTTGGAATTTCTTGAGATTGAGTAGAAATCGCAATTTAGAACGTTTTTAGAAAGCTTTTCGCGCATTTTCACCCCTTTTTAAATTTCCAATTTTTTTGAAACTGTTCTTAAAGATCATTTATATGTAATAAATATGTACCTTGCCTAATTTTAAGTTGCTAGCCCCTACCGATCACAAAAATCGAAATTTGGAACGCTTTTTTGCTCCTGCAACGTCTAGGTGATAGTGATACCGACTTGAAATAGCATCTATGTTAGAGCAGAGGCTGTCAGCATCAATTTCTTACCATTACTTTTGAAATCAGTTTGATTTTTCCTGAGATATTGGTGACAAATCGGCATTTAGAAAGTTTTTAGAACGCTTTTCGCTCATTTTGCTCCTGCATCTCCTCTGGGGTAGTGGAAACAGATATAAAATATAGCCTATCTTAGAGCAAGATCTGTCACCATCATTTTAACACCATTATATTTGAAATCGGTTCAGTATTTCCTGAGATTGCATAGAAATTCATATTTAGAACGTTTTTTACAACGCTTTTTGTGCATTTTCACCCCTTTTAAATTTCGAATTATTTAAGAACTGTTCTTAGAAATCCTTTATATCTAATAAGTAGCTGATACTTCAAATTTCATATTTCTAGGCCCTTCAGTAACACATAAATCGCATTTTTAGAACGTTTTTTGCTCCTACACCCCCTTTGGGGTAGTGGTACCGACATAAAACATAGCCTATCTTGGAGCAAACATTGTCACTATCATTTTGACACCAATATTTTTTAAATCGGTTTGGTATTTCCTGAGATTATGTAGAAACTACCATTTAGAGCGTTTTTTAGAACGCTTTTTGTGCAGTCTCACCCCTTTTAAATTTTGAATTGTTTAAGAACTGTTCTTAGACATCATTTATATGTTGTAAGTAACTAATATTCCAAATTTCATATTTCTAGGCCCTTCAGTAACGCAAAAATCGCATTTTTAGAACGTTTTTTGCTCCTGCACCCCCTTTGGGGTAGTGGCACCGACATAAGATATAGCCTATGTTCTAAGTTGGGCGAACACCATCATTTTGATGCCATTACTTTTGGAATCGGTTCGGTAGTTCCTGAGCTTATCTACGACAAATAAACAATTTTTTCCTCTTTATAATAGGAGTATAGATGACTACACACATATAGTAAAATAATTAGTGAGAAACAGTGGTGAAGTTTTAACCAATGAAACTGTTTTGGAAAGGTTGTCTTCTGAAGAACTCGACCAGAAAAAATTCAGTCAAGCAAATACAGAAAAAGACGTAAAAAATGCAGAAAGAACTGACCATAAGGAAAAAATATATCAAGAAAAAGAAAGGAAGAACATTCAAAATTCAAAAAGCACAGTAAATTTAAAAAGTAAAAGAAATCAAACAGATAATATAAAAGTAGACTTTAAAGAAATAAAGCAAGGTTCATGGGTAGAAGTTGAGTACAGATCAAAAAGTCGATCAGCTAAATTCATCAGTCAAGTGATAAAAATTAATACATTCTATCACATAAAGTATTTGACTAAGTACCACCTATTACACTTTTCCTGCTATTGGTGATGAAGATTGTGTAGAGTTCAGCAATATATGCTGCATACTAAGTGAACCTAATTTTAATAGAAGTGGACATTATTTCTTAAATTAAATATGTAAAAAATATCTTTGTGTGCATTTGTACCTTTAAATATAATTAAGATACATTTATTTCAGTGTATTCTTATTTCAAAAACAATATTTACATATTTTTTTATTTAAATATACACTAATTTTGGAACTACCCCCACTTTACCTCACCATGGGGTAAAGTGAGGGTATCAAAACATGCCCTTTTAAATGTATCGCTATGAAGAATAAACTTCATATGTTGCACGAAATTTCACGTTATCACAATTTAAATCCAAGGTTGGGAGAGCTTAATTATAGACTTCACGATTCATGTAAAATCACATTAAAATAATAAAACATATTTCACAACTGAAAATGGCGCTGGTGTTGTTTAGTATTAGCACAAGATGATTAAAAAACTTGAAAATTCTGTATTTACACTTTTAAATATATACAGTATATACAACGAAAACATATGAATAATATTTGTTATTCCTCACTAGGAATTCCAGATAATTTCTTTTATATGTTCAAGAATATTTATTTCTCCCTTTTCGGAAGAACAAGAAATACACAGCCAGCATGCTACTTTCGAGATTCACATTTAAACTGAACTATAAACAAGAGAAATGCTTTTAAAACAATTAATACTTCAGAAACTATTTCTTCTAACAAGAAGTCAAGCATGATTTCATATTCGGAAATAAATTTCCCCCTTTTTTTATACATCATTTCTTCTAATAGAAGACCACGATAAAAAACCTATACGCAGCTTATTTTTCTGCTGCGTTCAAGATTCACTTTCACAAAACCAACTAAACTAAAAAAGGAACAAGAAAGAAAAAATGTTTTTTATATTAATTCTCTAGTCAGACCACGTGACCTGGGATCACTGGCGCCTAATCAGTCTGGCTGAGAAAAGAAGAGGTTTGCGAAATTCCACAAACTCCCCCCCCCCCGATGAACAAGGGTTCATCAAAATGGGGATTCAAAATAATTAAAGTAGAAATAAAATTATTCTAAAAAATTATCAGTTACACTATACATAAATACAATACAAATCAAAATATATACTTACATACTGGACTTCAATAAAATAATTAAACAATTTAAAAGATTTGAGAACAAGTTTCTGCTACTAAAAATAGAAAGAACAATTTAAATCTATACAACTTTTCTAGAATATTCATCACAAAAAAAATTAAACTAAAAATTAGAAATATTATCAAACAAGAAACATTTTTTTTTTTTTTAAGTGAAAAAGAATAAAATGCTGTTTAAAGTCAATAACAGAAACAATTCAAGATTTTTTCTAAAAGTCAAATGTCAATGAGAGTTTTTGAGTCTCTAATAATATCAGTTTTTTTTTTTTTTTTTTTTTTTTTCCCAGTCAAGTAAGAGTTTTTTGAATCTATTAATAATAAAGTTCAGAGGTTTTTTTCAGTTCTCAATTACACACAAAAATTAACAGGTCTTTTAATGATGGAATTATTTATCTTCAGTTCATAAGACCTCATTTTTTTTTTAATCTCTGTCCACAAATACCTAACTTCCGGAAAGTTCTTGATACATGTTCATATGCATAAGAATCACATCATATGTTTCAAAGTCAGAAGTATTATTCTGGTCCGTGTAGTGAGCAGATTGTAAGTTGAGAAGATACTCATTTTTCAAGCGCTTCCAAAAATGATTCAGAAGAGTCTCGCGCAAACGGAAGCGTTTCACTAAGGATTCCTTGGTTGCAGGTAAACACAAGATATGCTTTAGAGTTGCTATAACTAGTTGACCAGGGCGAAGGCTAAATTTCTTGGAGATTGCACGTTTGTTTAGGATTGATTTTATGCACTGTCTAGATTTTAAAATCCAAAACCTTTTATGAGTTTTTACCAATGTTCTGGACACTCCTGAATGAAAAACTTCTTCATGTGCATCTTTCACGCTTATTTCAGTAAGTTTATGCTTTGTAGGAATCTCAACAAGATGTTTTTCATAAAATGGAGAATCAGACTTTTGTAACCGTCCTCGTACCAACAGCAAGTCTTCATCTGACAACATAGGAATTAACTGTAGAAGATTCAATTCTTTAGGGATACTCTTGCTACATTTCAAGTATTTTACAACTTCAGGGAAACTTTTTTCCTGCATTAGCTTTAACCAAAAATTTTCAGCATGTAACATTTCCTCAGCTGATAATTGTGAAAATGTTCTTTTCTCTACCTTTAATTTTATATTAGAAATAAATCTAAATAGCCATACAGTTACTCGATACAATTTATTTAGGGAGCTATACTTTTCAAGATTAAAAATGGGAATTTCATCAGATTTATTTGTTTGAACAACACAAGAGATGGTGGCTGCATTTTTATACTTCTCTTCAGAAACATCAGGTAATCGAGAAGCAGCAATTTTAACACTAGGCCACTGATTTTCAGGCAAGGAAAGAAATTCAGGAACATACACATTAGGGTTAGCATCAGGAAAAACATGCAATTGGAGATGCTCCTTTTCCATGATCAGGTTGCTAAAATAGTGTCGGGGAATTTTCAAGTGTGTGAGATCAGGGATTTCTGAAAGCCAATTTTGCCAATTATTTTCTAGTTCACCACAAAAACTTTCATCCCATGATATTCCCATTATCCACAATTGCTGCAAAAGGCATTTGACACGAATAACAAAAGGGGCAATAAATCCGGGTGGATCAAACAACGTAGCTGCAATTTTCAAAATATTGCGTTTAGAAGAATCATTATTTAAATTTTCTAACAAGGGTCGTAATTCTAGTGCAAAATTATCTTCTGTATTGTTCCAGATCAATCCTAAAATTTTGAAGGAAGTATTTGGGGGTTCGAAACTCGAAGCAAGAATGTTTTCATCAACTAAAACATTAGAATTCAAGTTAGGGACATGATACAAACATTCGTTTAATGATAGAGAATCACCATATTTAGAAGAAGCATCATAGACTATGCGCATTTTTGTTGTAGTTTTGTCGTCACGGATAACAGGTCTGTCTGGCATGTAATAGGAATTATTAGAATCTTTCTCGGTGCACAATTCTATTACACCCTCATTAAACTGCTCTAGCAAAATGGAGTTATATTCTTTAAATAAAGAATCGTTTTCAAGAATTTATTTTCTAAACTAGAAAACCGCTTCTTTGCTACTTCAAGATTATTTCTAAGCAATTCACGAGAATTTTTGCACAATAATTTTGCTTCATAACGCCCATTTACGAATTTTAAATTTTCTTTAAATTCTTTTATTACCTCATGATCGGTAATGTTCTTTTCATTGCTTTCAGCAATGCCAATTGCTTCAAGATCACAAAATGCTTTCAGTTGGGTATTTATATTTTCAACTGAAACACGCAAACAAGCTACTTCTTTTTTATTAGACTCTATTTGCCCTTGCACCGTATGACCGAAAATAGTTTCTGCAACGTATAATTCTTTTGTCAATTTTCCCTCGATTCCCTTTAATATTTTCCACAAAAAGTCAGACCCTAGCAAAATATTTATTTCCTGTTCAAGACCTGTATCAGCAGGCTTAAAGCCTCTTGTTCTCATTATGTCTAGAAGTTCTGGTTCTAGTGTTTTCACAGAAGCTCCAGTTATATTATCAACCACTAGTGCTTCGATATTTATCGAGTTAATAGGTTGCACAACACTGGATAATTCTAGAACAACAACTTCATAACAAGATTCATAAGGGCGTCTCCGCCCAAAAGGATAAACTAATAAATTTTCTCTTCGCAATGGCTTCAATTTTAATTTTTGTACTAGAGATCTCTTCACAAAACATTTTTCTGAACAACTATCACATAAAACGCGAGCCAACAAGCATTCCTTACCAGCAGACACAGAAACTGTACAAGTCTGCAATAATGTAGATTTATTTTGTTTATATTTTTGTTCTGACATCATAGATACAATTGCACCTTTCATTTCTTTTTCAGGATTTTCTTTTGCTGTTTCTTTAAAACAAAACAAAGGACCATGGGTAGTGTTACCACATTTGGAACAAGGGTTAATTTTTGTTCTACAGTTAATTGATAAATGCGACTTAAAAAAACATGTGTAACAGCGACCTTCTTTCTTTAATTTATATCGTTTCTGTTCATCAGTGAATTTCGAACAATTTAGTCCTACATGATCAGAAGACTTACAAAATATGCAAAACTGTTTTGTAGATGTATTTAAAGCAGCAGCTGAAGGTATATTTTTCTTTTGCGGAAAATTTTGATATTTACTTGAAGAATTTTCATATTTGGTTTTAGGATTTTCATAAGCCTTGGTTTGGGAATTATTTACTAAATTAGTAGCTTCACGACATCTTAATTCCGTTTTAATAAAATTTATTAAATCGGTGACTTCACAGTCCTTATCGGGATCACGTTTTCGATGAAAATCTAGTATCAAATTTTCGGGTAATAATCTCAGTAATAAGGGTAGTAATAAATGGCCATAGGAGCCTGATGTTACTCCTAACACATCAAGATTTCTCATACACGTTTCAATATTATCATACAACTTTCTTAAAGAAGCAACATTGTTAGAGGATTTTACTGGCTCAAGATTCAAGATTTTGTTCATGTAACAGTTTATGATATTTTCCCGCTTACCATACCTCTCTTCTAACAATTTTAAACAAGTTGAATAATTTTGATCTGTCAGTTCAAACCCAGCTACAATATTATATGCAGGTCCAGACAACAAAGATTTCAGGTATTGGAATTTTTCAATTTTTGATAACGATTCATTTGAATCTATCGCACTAGTAAATAAATTAAAAAATTCTAAGAACTGGCTTGCATCACCAGAAAATTTTTCTATGTTAAGTTTAGGAAGCTTCACTGCCGAAACTGGTTTACTACCGATTTTTGAGCCGTTACTTGACTCTAGTAAAACTTTTGGTTCAGTTTCGATTTTACATTTTTTAAGCCTCATCTTAATTTTAAATTTCAAACTGGATATTTTTTCAGAATATTCTTCTACCGATTTTAGTTCTTTTTCATATTCAGTTTTTTCCTGAATTAGCTCATCTATTTCGGAATCTAATTCCTTTAGTAGAGCTTCCTTTTCATTTACGAGCTCTAACGATTCCATTAAAGAATCGCAATCAGTTTTATCAATATCAACAGATAATAATGTATCACATTTTGTGATTAATTTCGTAATGGCTGCACGAACAGTAGCTCTTTTACTTTTAAGCTTATCAGGCTTATCCATGTTTAAATTTAAATTCAATGTTCAAAATAAATGATCATGAAAAAATGTATATTTTCAAGAAATCAACAGTCATGCAGAATAATAAAGGTATTTCTTACCTTTTTCCCGGGTTTCGGCACCAAAACATGAAGAATAAACTTCATATGTTGCACGAAATTTCACGTTATCACAATTTAAATCCAAGGTTGGGAGAGCTTAATTATAGACTTCACGATTCATGTAAAATCACATTAAAATAATAAAACATATTTCACAACTGAAAATGGCGCTGGTGTTGTTTAGTATAAAATAGCACAAGATGATTAAAAAACTTGAAAATTCTGTATTTACACTTTTAAATATATACAGTATATACAACGAAAACATATGAATAATATTTGTTATTCCTCACTAGGAATTCCAGATAATTTCTTTTATATGTTCAAGAATATTTATTTCTCCCTTTTCGGAAGAACAAGAAATACACAGCCAGCATGCTACTTTCGAGATTCACATTTAAACTGAACTATAAACAAGAGAAATGCTTTTAAAACAATTAATACTTCAGAAACTATTTCTTCTAACAAGAAGTCAAGCATGATTTCATATTTGGAAATAAATTTCCCCTTTTTTTTATACATCATTTCTTCTAATAGAAGACCATGATAAAAAACCTATACGCAGCTTATTTTTCTGCTGCGTTCAAGATTCACTTTCACAAAACCAACTAAACTAAAAAAGGAACAAGAAAGAAAAAATGTTTTTTAATATTAATTCTCTAGTCAGACCACGTGACCTGGGATCACTGGCGCCTAATCAGTCTGGCTGAGAAAAGAAGAGGTTTGCGAAATTCCACACGCTATGAGAAAACAATTGAACAAAATTGAATGGTTATGCTTCATGTTTAATCTATATGAATCCAATGTATATAACATGTAGCAAAAGTTTCATTAAAATAAATTTAATAGTTTGGTTTTAGGGCCTTCTCTAAAAAAAGCTTGATTTTACCCCCACTTTCCCCCACCTGACCCAATAAAAACAATGTGAAACAGAATGTATGGATTAAAAATATATATATAAATAAAAAATACATACTCTAATTGAATTCCAATCACCTTCTCTTTCTAGGATATAAGTTAACTGAACCTAAAACACAATTTTTTAATAAATTATTAACTATGAGTTATATAATTAAAAAAAATATTAATAAAAAATGAATGGTACATTACACAAGTATACATAAATTATTAATTATACTTAAATATAACAAAGCAATTTTTACAAATAAGAACAAATTAACTGCCTATAATTTAAGGTTACTTGAACAGCCCCCCTCCACCCCCCCTCCTATGAAAAAAAAAAGTGTTTTAAATCAGTCCTGGATCTACATTGTTGAGAGCATTGACATCATTTACTAATACTCTACAAGTAACAGCAGCAATCAGTGACATAGTACACACAGGACAGATTTAAATTATTTTTTTTGCTTAGGCCCAAGTAGCCTTCTGATGGGTTCAAGTAAACTTATGTTATAGTACATAGCAAAGGATAAAAAAAATTTATTAGAATTATTAAAATGCCCTTTTCCCCCCTAACTTTTAAATCTAATACTTTTTGTTTCTCAGTTCCACATTTATTATGTTCAGACCTCCAAATTCGATGTAACTTTAAGATAGAAATTGCTGAACTTAGCCATCTGTGATGCACCCAGGTCTCGGCCAAGCCTTGTTTCATTACTGGCCAAGTATCAATAAAAAACAAGTTAGGCAATTAAATTTAAGGTCCTTCTGTTAATTTTCTTTTTCGCTCACCCCAAAATACATAATATAATAATAAAACCAGCAGACGGGACAAAAATGCAGGCTTTTTGGGTAAAATGATTTGCTAACAATCACTGTCACTCGGGACAACAGGAAGTCCCAATTACTTGGCTTTAGAAGATCATATCTCACATAATCATCAAAGCATTTGTCATATATTCATTAATCCTTGATTCAATAAAGTGAACAGACGATTAAATACAATAAAACTTCCATAATAAACACTCCGGGATAGCAGACACCTCTATTTAGAGAATGTTTTTTCAGTCCTCAATAAATATTTGTATATTTTAAACTCTGAATAGAGGAGGAATTCTGTGGTCTTGAGGTATCCATTATTTATAGGTTTTACTGTATATGTTGTTGTTCATAAAAGCATCAACAGTCACCAATCAAATTGATACTCAGCATTTAAATGTAACTTTCTAAATTCTAAATAAAAGTATCATTTGTAAGAAAACTGATGCATGGCAATTTAAAATGTATGAAATTCAGCTAATAAAACAGTAAATTTGTGATAATTAATGCAACTTTAAACAATTCTAACAGTATTTAAAATAACTTGATACAAAAAGATAAACTAATACTGCTTAATACTAATGAAAGAATTTTCTTTAAGTATGCTATACAAGATGAAGTTTATTTCAATGGTATTATTTTACGCCAGTTTTAAAAGAATTGCCTATAACACTACTTAAAAAAAAGAAAAACATTTCCCCTTAATTTTGTTATAACTAAAAATTCTCACTTGGTAAAATGTTTTTTTTTTTTTTTAATTGGCTATTAAAGTAATAAAATGTTAGTGATCGTTACAAAATTTAAATATCCCTAGATTAAACCAACAAAATTTCTGAAACTCAAAAAGGGTAATATGATAACAATGGAAGGGGAAATATGCAGAGTTAACATTACCATCTCCAGGAAATATTCCAAATCATAATCTGATACACCTTTTCGCTTCATATCATCAACACTATCTGGGTAAATAATTTGATCTCTGAATGTTCCAAGAGTCATGTATGGTCTCTAAAATAAAACAACAAAGAATTAAAAAATGGATCAATGAATGAAACTATTTTTTCAAATAACAAAATTATTCAAACCTGACAAATAAGATTTTTCATTAGTATATGCCCATAGTATATTACTGCATTTTAAATTGGATTGCTAACCAGGGTTGGACTGGACCAGAGCAAAGGGCGCAAAAATTTTAACGAACTCAAGTTAATTTTAGTTGCTTGTGTTGTATCTGGTTTGACAAGGTTTAATACATTAGCATAGCACCAAGTATGAAAATGGCTTAATATACTATATCCCAGAATCTAGATAGAAGACTCCATTATATTATCGTGCATGTTTAAAGTTCCAGCAAATCTACACAATGCTAAGCAGTTTTCTAGAACGAATCATGTAATATCTAAAAGTTCCAGCAAGTTGAACACAGATTACTTTGTAGTAGATGACTGATATCAAGTGTTAGGTAAAAAAAAAAAAAATAAATAGAAAGAAGAATTTGAAATTTAAATTAATAAAAATTAGGATGTTTATAAATATATATGCAATTTAATATGAATAATAAAGGAGAAAGTTTGTTATTAATTAATGGACAGTGATCGTTAGTGGTTAGTAAACATTGGATGTGAAGGAAGTAAATAAATATAATCTGAGGAATCTTCATGGTAAAATATAAATAAAAAACTTTAGATCTACCTGAACTTATAATGTATTTCATCTTGCCTGAAAATTGTATGTGTTGAATCTATTTAAATTGTGCCAAGTGTAAGTATTTACTTTTAAATATTTATATTTAATATTTCTTTAATATATAATTGTGATAAATTAATTTGGCACTCAATAATAAAAACATCAAACACATAAATGATACATATACACTTAATAAAACAAAATATTTTTATTTAAATGAAGTAGTTAAAAGGGGAAAGGGGAGGGAAGTGCACTTACCCATACTTGAAACATCAATTATTTTGTGTTATAATCAACAAACAAGAATACCATTAATATATTGTTACAATTACATAAAAGCCTTCCTTATTTTTACGAATATCCGCCACGCTAAAAAGTTCAATGTACAAATTGAGTCATTACATCCATTCGGAATGTAAAATGATCAGTCAAATTTTTGTTGATCAATATAGCTGGATTTAATAGCCCTAAATCCATAATAAGCATAATGTTATTTCTGAATATGTGAATCAATTGCTAATCTTTCTTCGAGAAGCTCCTTTGTAATAACTCCTTTTGATCATTACACTTGAAGAATTCTTAACGAACATATATCGATCTCTCTAGCTGGCTTGTGTCGTATTTGAGAAAACTGTTCTCAAGATATCTCTTATGATGAAGACTGGATGAACGATGTTACTAAGTTTACCAATCAGGCGGTGCACTTCTGTAATTACCAAATCATCCAAGCTTGGTTACATCTCCAGAAATTATATGCAGAATTACCGTAAATTTAATTGGATTTTAGATATAATGAAACATGTTATCTTGACGAGATTCTCTTTGAATGAAATGATATTGTTACATATTAATATTTAAATTGAATAGACTTTTCCATCTAAGACTTCCAACGGTTTTAGCCGTTACGGCACCGACACGCCCAAAGGGCGAAAATTTCGCACGTCCTCACATCTCGACGTCTACCGGAGAGAGAGAGAACGCTATCTTTTAGGACGCCACTAACGAGCTTCCGTTAGGCGCGAAAGTCGAAACCGATGCCACACAGAGAAAGAAAAGTTTGAATAAAAGATCGTTTTTTGAATTTTCTATTTTGAAAATTATTATAAAATATTCTATTACGGTAGAAAGTATTAATTTTAAGATTTATTATATTATTATTGATAATTTTTGACGATCTTTTATGGCGATTAAATTAAAATTGTTTTTAAATGAAATTTAACTGAAAAACGAACTTAACGAAAATTAATGAATATTTAAAGGTAGAATTTAAATTTTGAAAGTAAGGAAGTTTTTTAATTTAATTTAAATATTTTAAAATGTTTTTTTTTTTTTTTTTTTTTTTTTTTTTTTTAATTTTAATTGGAAAGGATGTTATTATATAACATTAACCTTACCCCTAAGGAAAAAAAAAGCATTAAAAAAAAATTATTGCCTGTGGCATCGAGCAATTGGAACTTTCCAAAACTTAAAAACAAAGCCAAAATCAAAAGGAATTATCTGCCCCAGTTTCTTGGACAATTGACACATATCAACATAAACACAACATAAAATGTATAAAATATATATAAAAATAAATACGCTTGCGCCTACACATAAAATATGTTATATAAAAATATAAGTATACAAATTTTTCTAAAATCTTTGGCATACTCAAATACTGACATAACAAATACAAATAAACATCAAATTGTAATGCAAACACATAGAACCAAAGATGAAAACATAAAGAACCAAAACAACAAATTTTTACAGGAAATAGATATTCAGGTAAGTAAAAAATTTCACCATGAAGAAACCCGAGACATTCTCCAAGACTTCAATATATTGCACAAAAGTGAGGATAAGGTAAGTGACCTACGTATATATGACTCTCACAACTGAATAAATAATTTTAAAAGGGCAAAATAAAATAGCATATTTACGTTACTATTTATCTAGAACTTTTTAAATATATAGCAAATCTGTATATATACAGAAAAAAAATTCTAACAATTGAATATATTCAAGAAATTTTGGCTTAGAGATCTGAGTTTTTAAAAAAAAATTATATATGTCCAATATTACTTGAAATTTTTTAAAGGAATAATAATTAAATTTCATAGTATTATTTAATTTGGGTAATGATTTTTATTATTATTTCATAAATATTTTCTTTAAAAAATATTGGTACTGAAATGTTAAATGCTGAGGAAATAAAGTAAAATAGCAGCAACAAATAGATTGCAATCTACAATCTCTTCATTGTGTACACAGGTCAAAAACGTAAGGCAGTTGCCCCATAGTATGACCTTCGACAACAATGGAATGACTGATCTAAGTCTCCAAGCGTTAAACCAAAAAAAAAAAATATTTACAAACTCAAACGAACTATTCCGCTCAATTTGACAAGTATACTGCCCATGATATCCAAAATAGATATAACTGCACCGTGAGGGACTTATTGGAAGGTTAAATTACCCAAGCTAAGCCAAGTTTACCCTCTGTGTGTGCTCATCACAACTGAATTAGACCAGGTCAGCCTGAGGGAAAAAACAAACATTCTACACAACACATAAGCAAAGTCCTAACATTCGCCTAGATCAGTCTAATATATATTTTTATATACATTTCATTTAATTATATTTTTCAATTTTTTCATTTCATTTCATATCTTTCATTTTTATATTTCATTATATATTTTTATTTATTATTTCATTATTTTCATTTCTATTATTTATTCATATTTTTCATTTTCTTATTTTTCATTTTTATATATTTCTTTCTCAATTTTATAAGCTATAGGGTACCCTTTAAATTTAACTAACTTTATCATTAAAAATAAATTCCTCAGCAAAATAACAACACTATATTCTCTCAAAGTCCAAAAAATTGTTATTGTAAGTGAATAGTAAATAAATAAATTTGAACTTTAGCTATAGCATCAAATAAATATTATAAAATTAAATGGATTTTAACCGAAATTTCCTAAACCGCAGAACAAGACTGGAAGGCGGAGGAATGCCATATTCCTTTGTGTCACGACCCTTAACTAAATGCCAGCGAGAATTACGAGATTCTACTGCTCTGGATTGAAACGCAAAACGAAACAATCATGGCAAGAAAAAATTCGATAAAATAGGAATTAAAATTTAAGTTATTGCGTCCAGAAATTGCGACTGGACTCTCTAAACTGTCTGAGACCCAGAAATCTGGTGGCGCTCAAAAGTACAAGGACAGGGTTAACTTGACTTCATAACAGTAAAAAGAGCCTCGAATTTCCAAATGAAGTGTAGTCTGTTGCCACAAAACACTGGATTTTTCGGTTTAATATGCACTGGCTAATCCACAAAATCGTTGTGTACAACCAGAACTACAAAAAAAGTATTAACTAAAAACCGGTGGGTAAAACTGAATATGCTATAGCATGAAAAAAAAATAAATGAATTTTAAGGGGTAATATTAAAATGACATGAGAGAATTGCAGATATTGTAAGTCTTGTTTGATAAATATTAATCAAATCTGGAAAATAGTATAATTTTCATATATTTATATCTATATCTTTTTTAAATTATTTCATTTGTAAACAAATTTAAGGTTGTATGACAAGAGATATATAAGTATATTGAGAAATTTAAATTATTAAAATGGACATATAAATTAAAAATTCATAATTGTCAAATGACCATAATTTATAAATTAATGTAAAATGAAAATTAATAGTTGAGTATATATAAAAAAAATTGTAGCAACATGATACTGATGTCCCAAATAAAATATAATATATTAAAAAATTAAGTTGGTGTAGTTTGTGGCTATGGTAAATTTTAAATGATAAAATTATGACATATCAAGAATGCTGAATGGTAAAAACAAATAGATCCCAGTGTACTATTACGTACTAGCACACCGCCTGTTTTGGCCCGCAAAACATAGACTACTCATTTATAAACTCAATCTTAATTGATCACAATTTATCAATAAAATGTAAAATGAAAGTAAAATGCAATTTTAACTTTATATATATATATTAAGTAATTTTTTTAAACAATGTAAAAAAATCATAACATGTACTAAAATTTTGCAAATAAAACAAAAATAAATTTTCTGGTATGTAAGTAATTTTCCTGGTATGGAAAACCATCTAGAAATTAAATATATATTATTGCATTAGGATAGAAAAATCAGATTTAAATAGTTTCTATATAATTGAAAAATTTATTCTCAGAATAAAATTGAATATTATTTGTATAAAAATGTTTATTTGAAATTTTATTTTATCCTAATAGAGAGCCATAATACTTCTAAACCTATGTAAATGAAAATCATACCTGAAAATTTTATATGAAAATTCTTATACTGCACAAACTTGGGAGTAAAAAAAAATTACACCAAATGAATTGTGATTTATTCAAATCAATGTTAATGTGAAAATGTCTGGATCAGGGACAAAATAACAAAATGAAGGTAAAGATTGATCAGGTCTCCACAACCATACACCGATTTAAGAAATCACAGAAAAAAATTTTAATTTTTGGAATACTGACCTTGTAATCAATTAATAACATCATAAATCATTATTTCAAAATCATCCTTATTATATTTAAAAATATGTAAACAGAAAAAAAAATTATTTGCAAAATAAACCTTTTATAGTCTGATATTTATTTTTTTTAAATGCAACTTCAGACATTTTTTAACTCTATATGTATGTAATAATTTCAAAATAAAAATATATATATTAAACAATAACAAATGTATATATAGCAACAATTAAGTATCTTTCCTGAAGAAGTCCCGGAGAATGCATGAGAAATTATATCTTTAAATCATATTTCCGAAATTTTCTATTGAATTTTAATAAATAAACAATACTGAAAGAAATAACCCAGAAAGAGTCCCAATAAAAAAATAGAAGTTCGAAAGTTTGTCAAAGGCACCATTAATGTTAGGTAGAAAAAAAAAAAATAGAAATAAAATGAAAGAAGGATTTTAAATTTAAATTATTATTAAAAATAGGAGTTATGAAAAATTATGTAGATTTAATTATGCATTAGAGAGGAGAGGAAGTTTACTTTTAAATATTGGCCAGTGAACTTTAGTGGTTAGTAAACATTGGATGTGAAGGAAGTAAATAAATATAATCTGAGGAATCTTCATGGTAAAATATAAATAAAAAACTTTAGATCTACCTGAACTTATAATGTATTTCATCTTGCCTGAAAATTGTATGTGTTGAATCTATTTAAATTGTGCCAAGTGTAAGTATTTACTTTTAAATATTTATATTTAATATTTCTTTAATATATAATTGTGATAAATTAATTTGGCACTCAATAATAAAAACATCAAACACATAAATGATACATATACACTTAATAAAACAAAATATTTTTATTTAAATGAAGTAGTTAAAAGGGGAAAGGGGAGGGAAGTGCACTTACCCATACTTGAAACATCAATTATTTTGTGTTATAATCAACAAACAAGAATACCATTAATATATTGTTACAATTACATAAAAGCCTTCCTTATTTTTACGAATATCCGCCACGCTAAAAAGTTCAATGTACAAATTGAGTCATTACATCCATTCGGAATGTAAAATGATCAGTCAAATTTTTGTTGATCAATATAGCTGGATTTAATAGCCCTAAATCCATAATAAGCATAATGTTATTTCTGAATATGTGAATCAATTGCTAATCTTTCTTCGAGAAGCTCCTTTGTAATAACTCCTTTTGATCATTACACTTGAAGAATTCTTAACGAACATATATCGATCTCTCTAGCTGGCTTGTGTCGTATTTGAGAAAACTGTTCTCAAGATATCTCTTATGATGAAGACTGGATGAACGATGTTACTAAGTTTACCAATCAGGCGGTGCACTTCTGTAATTACCAAATCATCCAAGCTTGGTTACATCTCCAGAAATTATATGCAGAATTACCGTAAATTTAATTGGATTTTAGATATAATGAAACATGTTATCTTGACGAGATTCTCTTTGAATGAAATGATATTGTTACATATTAATATTTAAATTGAATAGACTTTTCCATCTAAGACTTCCAACGGTTTTAGCCGTTACGGCACCGACACGCCCAAAGGGCGAAAATTTCGCACGTCCTCACATCTCGACGTCTACCGGAGAGAGAGAGAACGCTATCTTTTAGGACGCCACTGACGAACTTCCGTTAGGTGCGAAAGTCGAAACCGATGCCACACAGAGAAAGAAAAGTTTGAATAAAAGATCGTTTTTTGAATTTTCTATTTTGAAAATTATTATAAAATATTCTATTACGGTAGAAAGTATTAATTTTAAGATTTATTATATTATTATTGATAATTTTTGACGATCTTTTATGGCGATTAAATTAAAATTGTTTTTAAATGAAATTTAACTGAAAAACGAACTTAACGAAAATTAATGAATATTTAAAGGTAGAATTTAAATTTTGAAAGTAAGGAAGTTTTTTAATTTAATTTAAATATTTTAAAATAGTTTTTTTTTTTTTTTTTTTTTTTTTTAATTTTAATTGGAAAGGATGTTATTATATAACATCAAGGATAGGACTTTCTTATTTTATTCTGTTGTCAATAGTTACCTTATAAGAGTCATTAAAAAAAAAGTGATCAAACTAACATTTTTCCTGCAAATGACCATATAAAAAAGGCATAGGTACCAATTGATTAGGAATAATATCTAATATTATATGCTATTCAAAAATTTTGCTTTGGGAACGTCTACATATTAAAATAATCACGAATGTTGAATTTTCAAATGGTAACATTAACTTTTGACACTCTCTTTCCTTGCCAGTCAGGAAAGAGATATTGTTTATATAATTTTCTTAAATCTTAATACAGTTATAAATCAAAAAGTGTTAGGGTTTATTCATAAATTTTAGATTATAAAATGAAGATCTTACAAGAAATAGTACAGAAAATTCTCAGTAAGTCGCCATACAGTAACTTTAATTTATAATAAAAATAAAATCTTATATACATAAAAAATTAAAAGAATTCTAAGGAAAAAAAAAAAAAAAGTCAAAATATAAATAATAAGTGAGGGATCATCCATTAACTACGCCATATTTCAAAAGAGAAGTGTAAAGGAGGGAGGATGTCCATCATATGTGACACGGTGAGGAAGAGGAAGTGATTAACACATTGTAACCTCATATCTAAAACAGGAAAACAATTATTTGCAACCAAGATAATAAAGTTCATAAAAGATATATATTATCATATAGTATTAGGTATATTTTCAGAGGTCCCAAATTAGACTGCCTAGGAACCTGGGCAAGCATTATTCTGGGCGGCCTTCTTTCTTCCTATCCATAGAAAATTTTCTTGAATTATGCTGAAGGGATTAAACTTCATATTAGGTATATTCATATTTGTATATAAGAAAGATAATCACAACTTTAACAAGGGCAGGTTCCGAGATCGGGAACACAGAATGCAGCAAACGTTTGTGTATTGATAGGGTATATAAATATATGAAAGCCATAAAGTGCAATACCTAAGGGTCTTAAGAAAATAATCCTCAAAGTTTATGTTACAGTTTATAATCGGTTGGGTGATTGGTTGTATGAGGTTTAATGGAATCCCTTAAGGGACATGCTGCGGCAAAACAAATAGATAAAAAACACAAAAAAGTGAAGAGCAATGAGAAAAGCAATCTGGATGGGGTATCCCCCCCAGATGCAGTCAGCCTAGTTTAGATGAATAAACATTTTTTCAGGGGTGCAGAAAATGTTTCTACTCCCAACATTTCCCCCAATCCGCATGAAGATTTCCCCAAAATTTTACGGTATGCTATAGGTAAATGCTGTATTATCGTATGTATAGAAAATTTATTTTTCCAATATTTCTCAACTTATGAGCGAGTATATATGGCAAGGGTGATTCGGAGTGAAAAAATTTTTTTGAAATTCACAGCAAATTTTCTGAAAGGTTACAGCAGAGTGGGAAACAGGGGGGAAATCCACTCCCAGCACTATGTTTTTTTGTGGCCTTTTGACAAAATTCACGTTTTTTCGCGATCTTCCGACGAAATTTGCGTTTTTTAGCGATCTTTTGACGAAATTTGTGGTCATTTCGCGATCTTTTGACTAGTTTTGCGATTATTTTGCCTTCCTTTTGACGAAATTCGCGGTTATTTCGCACTCTTTTGACGAAAATCGCGATTCTTTGACGAAATTCGCGGTTGTTTTCCATCTTTTGATGGAATTCGCGGTTCTTTTGCGAACTTTTGACGAAATTTGCGTTCATTTCGGGATCTTTTGACGAAATTTGCGGGTTTTATTCGCGTTCCTTTGACAAAATTCGCGGTTATTTCACCAAGTTCTGACAAAAATCTCGGTTATTTCGCCCCTTTTGACGAAATTCGCGGTTGTTTCGCGATCTTTTGCCGAAATTTGTGGCTCTTTTGCGATCTTTTGACGAAATTTGCGATTATTTCGCGATCTTTTGACGAAATTTGCGGTCATTTCGCAATCTTTTAACTAGTTTTTCGGTTATTTTGCCTTTTTTTTGACGAAATTCGCGGTTATTTCGCCCTCATTTGACGAAATTCGCGATTCTTTGACAAAAATCGCGGTTATTTTGCTCCTTTTGACGAAATTCACGGTTGTTTCGCGATCTTTTGCCGAAAACTGTGGTTCTTTTGCGATCTTTTGACGAAATTTGTGGTTCTTTTGACAAAATTAGCGGTTTTTTGCGATCTTTTGACGAAATTTGTGGTTCTTTTGACAAAATTAGCGGTTTTTTGCGATCTTTTGACAAAATGTGCGTTTATTTCGCGATCTTTTGACAAAATTTGCGTTCATTTCGCGCTCTTTTGACGAAACTTACGGTTTTTCGCGATCTTTTGACGGAATGTGCATTTCGCGATCTTTTGACAAAATCTGCGTTCATTTCGCGGTCTTTTGACGTAACTTGCGGTTCTTTCGCGATCTTTTGACAAAACTTGTGGTTCTTTCGCGATCTTTTGACAAAACTTGTGGTTCTTTCGCGATCTTTTGACAAAACTTGCGGTTCTTTCGCGATCTTTTGACGAAATTTGCGGTTATTTTGAGGTCTTGTGACGAAATTCGCGTTTTCTCCGTAATTCTAGAACAAATTGCGAGGTATTTTTATGTCCGAATTTTCAAATTGATGACAGTTTTTTTTTAAATGTTCGGAACCGAATACCTTAAATTTTCGGAAAATTCAGAACAGAATTACCTCCTATATACTGTACACATTATTCTGAGATCGATTTTGTGAAGGTCACCATACGGACCTTTTTATTTGTAGTGAAATTTTTCTATCTCAGGCAATTATGGAATTCGTTGTTAAAATCAAAATCAATTGTATATGTTTCTGCAAAATTTCCCCAGGTGGTTAAAATTTCCCCCGATCCTAGATCGCCGGATCAGACATATTCTGCACCCCTGCATTTTTTAAATCTAAAACATCAGAGTATAAAAGCAGTTTATAATTGGATAAATTACTTCCTTTGGCCAGTGGCTCAGCAGCATGGTGGCAGCGCACTGATTTTCAGAACTTTTTCTGTTAGTTTAAAACTCAGTCAAACTCATAACTTTTTGCAGCAAAAATGTTTATTAATTATTTTCGAACCACAATTGAAAAGTATATAATTAAGGCTGCACTTAAATGCGTCAAAAGATATATTTAATTTATATTTTTCGTAAATTTCAATGGTTATACATTTTTTTCCCAATTGTGGTTTGAAAATAATTGATAAACATTTTCGCTGTGAAAAGGAGAGTTTGACTGTGATTCAAAACTCAAACAAAAAGTTTAAAAAAGCAGTGTGCTGCCAACCTTGCTCCTGAGCCGCTTGCCATAGACAGTAACTTATCTGATTATAAACTGTAATGTAAACTTTCAGGCTTATTTTATCAGGACCCCATTGGCACTGCAATTTATGCCTTTCATATATTTATATACTCTATCGATTTACAAATGTTCACCTCATTCTGTGTTCCCGACCCTGAAAACCTCTTAAGAGATGATAGAATATATACCTTTTATGTATAAGAATATGAAAGCTCATGAGAGCCATTGAAATGTAAATATAGGTTTTTCGGTCATTCTTGGCTATTTCTCATAATATCATACAGATGTCATCGGATGTCTAAAAAAAAAAGCCCCCAATTGGTTATCATTAAGGGTTTTATATTGCCTTGTTAGAAGGATAATGTCAATAATGAATGTGTCTTGAAAACTATGGACTACTAAGTTGTTACAGTAAAATTTTAATCATTAGCTTTCTGATGATGTAGCTGGTTCTTTTCTTTTATTTGGGGATGGGGGGAGAGTATAGGAGCAGCCGGCCATCCATTTAAATCTTTGAAAAAGGAGGAATTTTGGCAATTTTTTAACATTTGGTTCCCCTTTATAGAAAATCTTCTATAAGACGATGGGACAGGGGGGGGGGGGGAAGGGGGTGAAGCTGTCACACAATCAGATCCTGTATTTTCCCTTTTTCTTTAGATTGCAAAATCTTGAATTAAAGCTCAGAAGGTTTTGACAGTAAGTTTTTATATCAGTATATAGTAGATCATATTAAGGCTTGAAATTCAATTTTTCCTAGGAGGGGAGTCTCCCTCCCAACATTTGTAAATGGAGGGAGTTGAGCTGCTTGGGAGGGAGAAAAAAATGTTTAAAACTCACTGTTATTTTACATATTATTTAAAGAATTACTTTAATACAGACATGACAAAGTAGCACTCAATCAAATTAAATCAACAATTCAGAATAATTATGCAAAATGTTCTTTTATTTAAAAAAGGAAGAAAGTCAAGCTTTTATACAGTCTGCTTTTCAATTTTCAACCAAATGACATGCGTCAATAACAATGGGGGGGTGTTAAATAAATTTCTGAATTTAGATTTTTTTCGATTTTGGGCCCTGAATCCTCTTTTACAAGGATAACTTGTCACAGACAGCACAAGCACAACATTTATAACTTTGGAAATTACTGGAAATGTATGGTTATGCTCTCCTAAAAAATTTTCAGAAAACTTTGCAATGTCTGACGTGTCTTTATTTTTAACTATTATAGCATGAACATATTCAGAGATGTCATCATAAATATCTGTTTCTGACTGAAATTGTTGCATTATATTTTTAATGGAATTATAGTCAAAACCTAACACCCTGATATTTTCTTTGATTGAACAAGCTATTATGCATTCAAGTTTTAAATGAAGCCCAAAATTTGAAGTGGAAACCGTCAATTCATTTCTTCTATTACAAAAAAAATCTAGGTTAACTTTAAATTGTCAAGTCCTAATTTAAATTCTCTCCCAGCGCTAATTATTTTTGTTGCAGGTCAAGTAAACTTCATTTTTGGTTTGGGTCGATTTCAGGCTGAATGTAGATTAAAAATGCAAGTTGGATTCGTGTTAAACCAAATTTTTTAAAAGTTAGTAGCACATATTATTTCAGATTAAAAACTATACCTATAATAATAAACATACATATTTATATTTGTGCTTTTTTTCTAAAGACCGCTGCGTTTTTTCCGAGACCCTTGGACAAAATTTGCGTTTTCTCCGAGACACTTGGAAGAAATTCGTGTTTTTCCCGCGATCCTTTGATGAAATTCGCATTTTTCCCCGTGATCCTTTGATGAAATTCGCGTTTTTCCCGTGATACTTTGACGAAATTCGCGTTTTTCCCGTGATACTTTGACGAAATTCACATTTTTTCACGATCCTCTGACAAAATCCGCGTTTTATTAGTTTCCCTTAGACGAAATTCGCGTTTTTCTTGTAATCCATCGACGAGATTCGCATTTGTCCTGCGATCCTTTGGCGAAAGTTGTGATTTTTTTCGCTATCCTCTGACGAAATTTGCATTTTTTTTCACGTTCTTTAGTCGAAATTTGCGCTTTTTCCATGATCATTTGAAGAAATTTGCGTTTTTTCATGATCCTTTGACGAAATTCGCATGTTTTCGCGATCCTCTGACAAAATTTGCATATTTTAGTGGCCCTTTGACGAAATTTGCGTTTTCCCTGCGATCTTTTGATGAAACGTGCGTTTTTTACTGTGATCCTTTGACAAAAGTCATTTTTTCCGTGATCCTTTTGACGAAAGTCGCATTTTTTCTGTGCGATAGTAATATAGTCATCTCCGGTCTTATCACTTTCTGGCAGTATCTCCTTTTCTGTATCTTTTACTATCTCTTATTTACTTTATTAATATTATTTATCTTTTATGAAATATGTCTATTTACTTTATAACTTTTACTATCCTTATATACCTTTATCAGTTATACTTATTTTCAGTTTAACAGGTTTGTTTACCTTCTATTAAATCCCTCTACTTATTTTTTTATATCTTTATTAAATATACACTTTATTAAATTAATACATAACAGAAATAATGGTCTTTCTTGTTTAAATACCTCGTGTTTATTTCTAAGTTTTTGCTTTACTGACATCGATCCTCACGCAATCCTGTTCACGTCATTCTTCATATGACGTGTGTTTTTCCTATCGCCACTAGATGGCACCCTTCTGGTTAACTGCACATTGTCATCATGACGTTTTGTCACGATGGCTTCTCATTCGAGAACCATTGGCCGTCTGCTCCTTGCATTGCGTAATAGGTCCATATCTGTTCAATCGGTAGTATATATATCTTTACGCTTCCTTCATTCATTACCTGAATGTTCCTAAGCTTTTGTCCTTATGTCACCTGCTTAGATGTAGTGTATTTACTTTGCCGTTTTCGTTCGTCTTGTGATGTTATCATATTTTACGTTATGGTGTTAAATGGAATGTCCTTTTTAAGTCTATCTTACGTTCGTCATATGATTTTTTATTTCAAGTTTAATTGTGTTGTGACTAACATATATTCGAGTTTCTCCTGCCGATATCATGTTCATCATCAACGATATCATGTTCATCATCAAGGTAACCACTAGCAGTTTATTTCAACTATGTCTTTTCTTCATGGTCAAGTAATTCATTAAAGCTAGCGGCCATTTATTAAATGCCCTAGTAGCAGACTCATTCAAGATATCATCATTTATTGAAGAGGCGTAGTATTTTGGAGTCACGATGTTCCTTGTTATGAAGCAAGATAAACGTGTTTACATTTCTGTCCCGTTAATGATGTCTCTGATAAGAAGTGTTTTTACAACAGTGTGTTTTATCATATTCAAGCATCTGTATTTTATTAAGAACTTGTTTTGAGTTAAAGCTTTACAAACCACAGGAATGATTAATGCATTTCACAATAGCCATGAAGTCAGTTCTCTTTTATTTCTTATTTGTTTATGGATTTAAAATCAATGAATACATTATGCAATAGTGAAATAGTATATGTTAAAGTTTATTTCTTGTGCTATCTTATTTAAATAAATGTTAATTTGATTTTAACTTTACTTGTATTTATTTCACCACTTTACTTTCATTTCGTTAGTTATTTGCTTTTCAGGTTTTTCTACTTTATTGCTTTTTCAACCTCTAGGTTTAGGGACTTACAGTAACGTACCCACTGTTTAACTTAATTTTATCTCTGCTGCATATTTAAATCTTAACTACTGTATATACTCGCATATAAGTCGACCCCCTAACTTTCGAATGCAAATTCTGGAAAAAAAAAACAAAAACCCGCGTATAAGTCGACACCCTAACTTTTTGTTTCAATTTTGCACAAAATCAAACCAAAGATTTTACTAGCCAATGCAAAAAGGTAGTAAGTTAACAAAAACAAATCATTGAAAAATTTTTTAATGATAAATTATTATTATTTGTATATTTCATATATTATTTTTCTATTCATACACATAAAATACCATGTTTTTGCTTTTTTAACTGACTTGCGTATAAGTCGACCTCCTAAATTTGCTTACCGAAAATTGTCAGAAATTCCTTGACTTATACGCGAGTATATATGGTACTTATAATTTTAAGCCTTCACTGTGATCCTTTGCCGAAAGTCGCGATTTTAAGACGAATCGGATTATTTCTGCGCTAATTTAAATTTTATTTGTGAACCTTTTACGAAATTAGCATTTTTTTCCACGTCCCTTTGCGATGAAATTGAATTTTTCGGCGACCATTTGTTGAAATTCATGATTTTTTCAATTATATTTTTTATGTCCGAATTTTCGGATTGATGACCTATTTTTGATAAATTTCGGAACCAAATGCCTTACATTTTCAAAACATTTGGAATAGAATCACCCCTGAATTTGGCAATCGGTCTCGGGGAAAAAAGTCGTGAACTGTCTATTAATCGCGAAAAAAATAAAAACCTGTCCAAAATGTGTCAATCGGTCACGTGAAAAATCACAAAATTTGCAAGACATTCGCGGGTGTTGATCGTAGTTTCAAAACGCAAAATTTTTCGGAAAAGGGCGATTTTTTTTTTTTTGGGGGGGGGGGGGGGGGGGGGGGGGGCTCACGCTTACGATATGCTTTTGGGTGGGATTTCAAAGTTTTGGACGCGAATCCCTCCCTGAATTTCAACCCCTGCATATGCAATTTTTTTTAAAGTGAAAATTAGCTCTAAGTAGTTACAAAAAAATGAGATGTCATAACAGAGAGCAAGAAAAGGTAAAAAACAAAATTTATGTGATGTAATTACTACACTCCCTGCAGGAAAAATTGGATTTTCAAGGACAAATGTCCTCTTTTCATTATCCCTTTTTGTCACTCCTCGGCCCTTATCTTAGGTTAGTAACTATGGTAATGAAGGGAAAATGAAAAGAGGACGTTTGTCCTTGTAAAGCCGATTTTTCCTACAGGGAATATAGACGACCTCTTACATAAGAAAAAACAAACCTTTCAGTCCTTGAAAAGCAGATTTTTCCTACAGGGAGTATAGACGGCCTCTTACATACGAAAAAAACAAACCTTTTAGTCACTGAATAAAGAGATTGAGAATGTTGCAAAACTTACTTGAGGTATATAAAACAACTTGTCTTTTGTGGGCTTGGTTAAAGTTCCCCCGAAAAGTGGCCATAACTAGAATAGACAAAGGATGTAATGTCTGTGCAAATGGAGTTAAGGAAATTTTAAGCAGTATGATAAAACTCTAATGTAAAATAAAAATATGATTTCAATTATTTTCTTTTTTTATTATAGTAACTAAAACATAATAAAATGCTACTTTTATTGAAAAGTATCTAAAATCTTTGGCACAAGAATACAAAACATGTAATTAATTTTTAATAGCAAACATACAGAATTGTAATAAAATTAACAGATAATCCATCTCCACTTCTTTTTTTAGAAGTGTGTATAAAAATAATTTTAATAAAAAACATACAGTGTGAGTTCATACATATGCTTTTGAACAAGAAACTAATATCTTGATTTATATCCATGCTATCTAAAAATTGTAATGTTTTCACAAAAAAAAAAAAAAAAAAAAAAAAAAAAATTAATAATAATAAAAATAAAATAAAATAAATAAACAAAATAAAATAAAATAATAATAGGGTTTTTTTGCATAGAAAATGCTCACCATGTGCTAAATTCTTAGTTTTGATTTTCAAGTTAAACATACTAGCAGGAATGACCAAGCTAAGCTCGGTCAAAATTAGCTTTCAGTTTATATTGATATATTTTTCCCACTGAATCATTCTTGCTGTTGTAGATGCTGTGGCGGTAATTAAGATGATCGTTTAAGTGGTTAGAACAAATAGCGAAGGTCTTTTAATAAGTTACTATTGATCGTTAAAGAAGTAATAGAACTGGAAACGTCTTACTTGAAATGTAGACAATGAAGAGGCAATTTGATGAAAACAAATAATATTCTTTATTTCGGTCGTTAGCAGCAGTAGAAGGTTAAGAAAATACTTGCTTCTGGTCACCATTTTAAAATAGAAGAACTAATCTTTTAAGAAGAAAAATAGCAGCCAACATGGAATAAATCCATGGGATTCCTTTTAACGAGAGCAGCACAACTTTAAAGGTTTAAACTTTGAGAAAGAAAACACATCCACGAAAATAAAATATCAAACTCATTCGGCCAAAAAAAAACGGCACGGCATTCGAACGGCCGGCGGGCCGCGCTCCGCTAAAACTACGTTAAAAGACTACATCTTTTTCAGACAACATCAAACCAAATTCTGAATTGAAAATTAACGAGTTTTAGTTTTTAAATGATGAATACGGGGTTGACAAAGTAATTAAAGGCAGAATTTAAATTGATTAGCTAAATTAACATTTACGGGAAATTAATGAAAATCGAATTACAAGCTGCAGAATTAAAAAAAGTTTCACTGATTGGAAAACGAAACAAAACTATTCTCCTGTCAGCGATCGGCGTCAAAAGAGGGCGTGGCATAATTTCAATGACGTCATCATAATGCAAGTCGACCTCCTCGATACGAGAGCTCCAAAGATGTTCTCCTAAAATAGCGGAGTGCGCATGCGCAAGCTGCCGATTCGCTCCCAACGCAGATATGAATATCGGCGGTGAAAAATGAACTTGCTTTACGGCGAAAGATAAAAGCGTCAACATCGCGGCGTAAAGATTGAGTTTAAATAGACATCGATGCAAAAAAATAGCTGAAAGGGAATAAAAATAAACCAAATTTAAACACTGTGAGAAGTATTCTCACATTACCTCCCTTCACCGAGAAAATTTTGTAAGACCAGGAGATGTAAAAGGCAAAATTGATCAAAAACCTTTTACAGAAAATGGGATGACAAAATTTTGAACTGCCAAGGCGAAAAAAATCATTAAAGTCTAACAATAAAATTTAAAGTTAAGGTGATGGAAAAAAAATTGGTGATTTAACAGTTGAAAAAAAAATTGGTGCTGGAAAAAAATATTGGTGACCAAAAGTAAGAGAGAGAAAAAGAATATACATTGCATAAAGTACATTCATAATCCAAAAAGTATACAATACATCAAGTATACAATAAAAATGCCAAAAATACAGTAACATTGGCAAAACCTTCTATTTGATCTCATAAAATTATCATCCTAAAAATGTTAACATATTCTGGGTTAACAAAATTGAGATCATTGACTAATAACAAATTTTGCTATCTTGGTACCAAATAAAAACAGAATTAACTTCTGATAAAAGTTGCAAATACAAAAGCAACAAAAAAAGTCAGGAAACATTTTGTAGTTTGACTTTTACAACATGCCTAGGACTTTTTAATTTTAGAATTATATCTAAAAAGGAAAGAGTTTTCTTTATTACTCTTAACATGAAAGGAAATGAAATGGCCATATATAAATAAACTTTCATAAAATATAATGATATCCTTTTAGTGTATCAAACTTTAGTATTTCATTTAAAATAAAACAGACAACCAATTGTATGTGATACCAATTGTGTAATTGAGTCGTGCACTACCCAATCACCCAAACAAGGTATCCCATAAAAACAAGTTGCTATTTCAATCAAAAGACATGTCATAATTAAGTGTCATAAATCCCATCTTAGACACAATTTCTTTGAACTTTATACTTTACTAAATAAAAATTTCAATGTATTAGTCATAAGAATTCTTAATATATATGTATGAGACTCAAAAGATTAGATAAATATACATATACCATGGTTTTTCTTTAAAATGTGAGAGACTGGTGATCACCAAAAAAAAAATTAAGTACTTCCATATAGAATGAAAGAAAAAAAATTGACAAAATCATGAGTTTATAAAACTAAAATACCATGTACCAGGAATATAATTTTAAAATAATCATTTAAATATAATATAGAAATAAAATTATTACAATTCAATGTTAAGCTCACAATGATGATAATGACAAAGATAAATCATCAGCAACACCGTGAACAAACACAAAATTAGACATATATATGTAAATATTGAAGTC
This sequence comes from Maratus speciosus, assembly GCA_963932465.1. Lineage (NCBI taxonomy): Eukaryota > Metazoa > Arthropoda > Arachnida > Araneae > Salticidae > Maratus > Maratus speciosus. Next base: position 429,078,437 of record OZ010797.1, on the reverse strand, counting down.
CACAACCATGTTGATGACCATCATGCCCTAGCCACCAGCATATCTATGAACAAAAATAAACACATATATGAACTCCTACGTAAAATTTTAGGTGGCTTGGATCTCCTAACAAGGCTCCTAACATCTTAAGTAAAAGAAAATTTTAATTATAAACACTGTGTAACTGCAGGTGTGTAAGGGCAATGTTTTTGGAATCAAAATGATGTTCATTGAGTCCAGAGCCATATGGAACAAGGCTATTTGAGATAAATAGATGTCACTGAATGTTTAGTAACACAACATGAGGTGGTACACTGGTATAGTTCTGTCGAAAAAAAAAACTGGAACATTCACATAATAATCATCAAAATAGAGGATCTTTGCATGATGACACAGAAAATTTGAACATGATGACACAATATGAGAATGCACTTAACTGACGACATCGTACTCATCACTGCAGAGCAATCATAACTCCTGCGACACATACATGAATCACTTTTGCAGAGATTAACAAGGACGAGAAGTCGGTGGTGCACTTATGATGAAATGTAGGACATAATCAGGAGTTGAGGTCAAGAAGCACTTTTTTTTGTAAAAAAAATTTTACTAGATGATTTATAGAAAAAAATTCTATATATATATAAATGCGCTGGTAAAAATTTCCATCTAGACTTGTGCTTTTCTGTAATCTTCTCGTATTATTTGTAGGTATGAAGAGAAGACATTAATTTCACTTTCTTCATAAAACATTGAAAACTTCAAAATGAAGATCATTTTTACTATTCAATTCTTCATAAAACATAAATCTTGAAAATGATTGTAATCATTTTTTTTTTATATGTATATATACTAAAATAATGAGGCAAAATGGCAAAATAAAAACTTAGAGGCTTTGGGTATGAAATAAGATTAAAGTAAAAGGCACTATGCACATAATAAATAAATAAATATGGGAACTTTTCAAAATAACTTGATCTTGCATAAACACTGTAACAAATATTCACAAACTTCTTATATTAATTGAGAATTTACACTTGATTATCAATGAGCAAAAATTTTGCAATGTGAGGATGAATTGCTACACACAAGCAAAAATTAACTCTGAATACTTTTAATTGCACGTGCTAGAATATTTGGAGAAAATGCAGCATAAAATTATGTTATTGAAGGTAAAACACATCAGTAATTTTCAGGTAATATAAATTTAAACTTCCTTGTTTTGAGAAGACTTAGAATAAAGATATGGTGTGAGTAACTGAGTTCTAGCAGCAGACAAGTCAACAATTTCACTTGATGAGGATATTTGCTCTCACATGAGAAACGTTAACTGGCACACTATTATAATCAGTAATGAAAGCTATTTATTTATTTTTAAGAGAACAAAGTAGTAAACAATATTTGTAGCTTCACAAACCGAAGAACTCTAATGAAGTGGTTTCATAAATGGATATTTGCCTATAAATGAAAAACATCTCCACCAGGCATCTTATGGCTGAATACGAAGCACACAAAAAATTAAACTATTGTAGATGTAGGAAACTTTTGAAGAAGTAGGTAGGTAATTTTATAATTTTTAGCTTCCATGATAACATGTGCAACAACAGAGAAGAGACCAGAAGAAATGGATGTCACACAAAACCACTGACCACCTTCATCAGGTAAGCAACAAATGAATGGAAGAAAAGTCTGAAGAATGTCATTACAGGTAAAAAAAAATTTTCTAGCAGCATATACAGGAACAGTCATAATTAAATATGGCAAAAAGCACATAACTTAAGAGCTATTGATAGTTAATAAGTATATAAAAGTAATCTTCACTATTGGCAAGGAAAAAATATTTTTCTTATGGTGAATGGAATTTTTAGGTAGAACTGTTACAGGATTGAAGAAGCCCCATTTCATTTTAAATGAAAAAAAAATAATGTTGCTCTTTTTATTTTTTATAAAGCAACATGAGAATGAGGTATGATGATGTCGATGTGGATATGTCATGCATAGACTTATAAATTTGTGAAAGAATTGAATTTGCCAAAGAGAATTGAAGCAATGAAAATTTTGAATATTTTCAATTTGTTAGCTGAGAGTTCTATAACATCAATAGGTAAATTTAAAAACAGGTACAGTTCTTGAAATGTAGAAACAGTTCTTTAGATATTAGAGATGAAATCAGACTAGTCCACAAGACAACATGCTAACTACACATACAGCATATTTCACAAATCATCTAAGGAGCAAGTCTAAGAACTTTTCAAAGGGGATAACTGTTTATAAATTTTCATATTATATTTTTGTTACTCAGAGAAGCAGGCAATACCTCAAAATAATCATACAGGATAATTACTACTATAAATTATTTGAAGAATACCAAACTTCAGTTGGAGAAAATAGGCATAATGAGATGAGAACAACTTTAAGTGAAGAACAAAATTTCTCAGCAACAAGAATTAAAAATAATACTTCAATAAAATTTTCAATCTTTTTTTTTTTTTTTTAAATATATATATTGAAATTCAAATTTATAAGTGATCTAAAGTGCCATTAATAAGTAGAAAATTAAAAAAAATAACCCAAAAGCCATGCCTCCTAAAATATCACATTATGTTCTTGAGAACAATTTTTGCCAATCTTCAAATTCATTGAAATTATTTGAGAACATAAATTCATTTGTAAAAATATTTCAATTTCAACAATTATTCTTCAAAATTATTTTCAATTCCAAAATTTTCAATCAATTAAAAAAAATATGTAACTGCCTCAGACTTCTATTCTTAAAAACAGAATATTTCTATTATTTGCAACAACATAAAATTCATTTTCAATATTGTAATTATATAAATTCATTTCTTGATTTGAATAATAATATATTCTACAAAATATAGTAAAATTTAAATATGAATTCTTTTGAATATTGTAAAAAAAAAAAAATGCAACTATTTAACAAAAAAAATGGCATAACTCAAGAATTTTTTAGAATGAGAACATCAAATATTTTACAATATTTTCATAAATTATATCCAATAAATCTTGAATTAAATTAACCATTTTCTTTTGAACTACTGAGAACAATTACTCAAAAAAAATTTTACTTGACTTTCTTGAATAACGATCTTAATTTTCTTCAAAAATTAGAACAAGTTTCGTGAAAATGTAGCTTCTATTAAAATATTTCAACCAAAACTCTTATAATTCTTAAAAAAAGAACAAAAAGTTCTAAAAAAATTATCTTCAAGAATCAGTATTTTTTTTTTTTTTTTTTTTTTTTTTTTTTAATTGCAATAATCCCAAAGCAACCACTGTTGCAATTCGAAAGGTACTACGGCGCCAAATTGTGGCGGTAATTAAGATGATCGTTTAAGTGGTTAGAACAAATAGCGAAGGTCTTTTAATAAGTTACTATTGATCGTTAAAGAAGTAATAGAACTGGAAACGTCTTACTTGAAATGTAGACAATGAAGAGGCAATTTGATGAAAACAAATAATATTCTTTATTTCGGTCGTTAGCAGCAGTAGAAGGTTAAGAAAATACTTGCTTCTGGTCACCATTTTAAAATAGAAGAACTAATCTTTTAAGAAGAAAAATAGCAGCCAACATGGAATAAATCCATGGGATTCCTTTTAACGAGAGCAGCACAACTTTAAAGGTTTAAACTTTGAGAAAGAAAACACATCCACGAAAATAAAATATCAAACTCATTCGGCCAAAAAAAAACGGCACGGCATTCGAACGGCCGGCGGGCCGCGCTCCGCTAAAACTACGTTAAAAGACTACATCTTTTTCAGACAACATCAAACCAAATTCTGAATTGAAAATTAACGAGTTTTAGTTTTTAAATGATGAATACGGGGTTGACAAAGTAATTAAAGGCAGAATTTAAATTGATTAGCTAAATTAACATTTACGGGAAATTAATGAAAATCGAATTACAAGCTGCAGAATTAAAAAAAGTTTCACTGATTGGAAAACGAAACAAAACTATTCTCCTGTCAGCGATCGGCGTCAAAAGAGGGCGTGGCATAATTTCAATGACGTCATCATAATGCAAGTCGACCTCCTCGATACGAGAGCTCCAAAGATGTTCTCCTAAAATAGCGGAGTGCGCATGCGCAAGCTGCCGATTCGCTCCCAACGCAGATATGAATATCGGCGGTGAAAAATGAACTTGCTTTACGGCGAAAGATAAAAGCGTCAACATCGCGGCGTAAAGATTGAGTTTAAATAGACATCGATGCAAAAAAATAGCTGAAAGGGAATAAAAATAAACCAAATTTAAACACTGTGAGAAGTATTCTCACAGATGCATTTAGCTTGACCATGAAACATAGTGACCCAAAATGACCCCCTAATCGAATTTTTTCGAACATGCGACCTAACACAATGCTCTTCTCGAGTCTGAAAACGATGGAATACAAAATTTAGTGAAATTCGTTAGTCGTTTTCTATGTAAAATAAGCTTGATCCCCGTTGATTAAAAAAAAAAACACTAACTGAAATTCATCGACAGATGTGAGCTATTTCAATGGTCTTTTTGTACTGTGAAGCAGTATAACAAAAAAAATGTCTAAAATTGTTTGAACCTTTTTGAGATGCCGTTAGCTTGACCCCGACCCATTATCGCCAAAATGACCCACTAATAGAATTTTCTTGAGCATGCAACCCAGCCCAATGGTTTTATCTTGTCTAGAAATGGTGTAGTGCAAAGTTTTGTCAAAATCTTTTGAGCGTTTTTTTTAGATACAGTTAGCTTGATCCTGATCCATTAAGACCTGAAATGACCCATTGATTGAAGTTTCTTGAACGTGCGACCCTGCCCAATGCTCTTATCATGCCCGGAAACAGTATTATACAAAATTATGCCAAAATGTTTTGATGCGCTTTTTAAATGCAATTAGCTTGATCTGATACATTGTGACCCAAAATGACCCACTAATTGAATTTTCTTGAACATGTGACCTAGCCCAATGGTCTTCTCAAGCCCGAAAATGGTAGAATACAAAATTTAGTCAAAATCGTTTAAGCCGTCTTTTAAATAAAATTAGCTGGACACTGACCCATTGTGACCCAAAATGACCCACTAATTGAATTTTCTTGAACATGTGACTTAGCCCAATTCTCTTCTCATACAGAGAAACGACATGCGTAATATAAAATTTGGTCAAAATGTTTTGAGCATGTTTTTAGATTCAATTGCCCATTGTGACCCAAAATAACCCACTAATTGAATTTTCTCGAACATGTGACTTAGCCCAATGGTCCTCTCATGACCAGAAACGGCCGTATATTATAAAATTTTGTGAAAATGTCTTGAGCCGTTTTTAGATATAATTAGCTTGACCCTGACCCATAATGACCCACTAATCGAATTTTCTCGAACACGTGACCCATCCCAATGGTCTTTTCGTGCCCGAAAACGACAGATTACAGAACTTCATCAAATCATAGTGCCATTATCTAGAAAACTTAGCTAGACCCACGGTGACCCAAAAATGACCCACTAATAGAATTTTCTTGAACACGTTACCCATCCCAATGGTTTTTTTCATGCCCGAAAATGGTTAGATACAAAATTTTGTCAAAATCGATTGAGCCGTTCTCTAGATATAATTAGCTTGCCCCTGACCCATTATGACCCAAAATGACCCACTAATCGAATTTTCTCGAACAAAAGACCCATCCGAATAGTCTTTTCGTGCACGAAAAAAGTAGAATGCAAAATTTCATCAAAATCGTTAGAGCCGTTATCTAGATAAACTTAGCTTGACCCACTGTGACCCAAAAATGACCCACTAATCGAATTTTCTCGAACATGTGATTTAGCTCAATGGTCTTCTCGTAATCCAAAACTGTAGAATATAGAGTTTAGTGAAAATCATTAGAGCCGTTTTTTAGATAAAAATAGCTTGACCCAAAAATGACCCACTAATCGAATTTTCTTGAACACGTGACCCATCCCAATGATCTTTTCGTGCCTGAAAATGGTTAGATACAAAATTTAGTCAAAATCGATTGAGTCGTTCTCTAGATATAATTAACTTGACCCTGACCCATTATGACCCACTAATGGAATTTTCTCGAACACGAGACCCATCCCAATGGTCTTTTCGTGCCCGAAAACAGTGGGGTGTAAAATTTCGTCAAAATCGTTAAAGAAGTTATCTAGATATACTTCGCTTGACCCACGGTTACCCAAAAATGACCCACTAATCGAATTTTCTCGAACATGTGACTTAGCCCAATAGTTTTCTCGTAATCCAAAACTGTAGAATATAGAGTTTAGTGAAAATCATTAGAGCCGTTTTTTAGATAAAATTGACCCGACCCATAGTGACCCAAAAATGACCCACTAATCGAAGTTTCTCGAACGTGTGATCTAGCCCAATACTTTCTTCGTGTCGAAAAATGGTTGAATGTGAAATTTGGTCAAAATCGATTGAGCCGTTTTTTAGATATAATTAGCTTGACCTTGACCCATTATGACCCAAAATGACCCACTAATCGAATTTTCTCGAACACGTGACCTAGCCCAATGGTATTATCATGCCCGAAAATGGTAAAATACAAAATTTTGTCAAAATCGTTAGAGTCGTTTTTAAGATAAAATTTACACACACACAATTTTTGCTCGCATTATAATATAAGATAATACAAAGAGAAAGATGGAAAGAAGGGATAAATTTTTTACAAAAATATAATAAACCTATCTTAATAAGCAAGAATTTACAATTATAAAACAAACAAATACAGTGGGTCTATAGTTCTAAAATTATTAAACAACAAATTTTAAATAACAACAATAATAATAATAAAGTTGCAGAACAGTGGGGTGTCCTTATTTTAATGCTGATTTGCATATCCACCGAATTAAATGTAGTTGCCATATCCCTATCTTTTTGTAGTGAAAACTATTTTCACAGCCCTCGAGACCTAAAATCGCTGTTCAAACAGAAATGATGACCAGTTCAAACAGAAGTGATGACTTCAACCAGTGAAAATGACATCATATTCAAAAGAAAAATTGTATTGGCGTTTATAGAACTCCAACATTTTAAAGTGGTTGTTTTAAACGGTGATCTAATCTTGAAAACGCGAAATGATTCCAGAGGTGAAAATGTCATCATTCTCAAAAGAAAAGATGGATTTGCACTAATGAAAATAAAATATTTTACCATGATTGTGCCATTTTAATTTAAACAACCATTCTATTGATTTTATAATTAAATTATTGCAATTTGTCATTTAATATTGTGCATATAAATCAGAAAAGCACATTGTAAAGTATTGTTACTACTATTGCAAATTGCAAAGTTAGTTTGTATTTAAATGTAATCTATTGATTTAATTATGCATTCTTGTGATCATTAACTGAATTCAGGATTTGTATAAAGTTCTGTAACTGGATTTGCAGACAAGGTTGGTGTCAAATTAGAACAGTTATATACACATGAAGGCAAACATTTATGTTCATGTGTAAATTATATAAACATGGTTTAGAAAATTAATTATACAAATAGCATAGATGGAAATATTTAAATTTACGTGCAAATGTTTGAACCCCCCCCCCACAAAAAAAATTACAACAATGAAATTAAATTTGCTTAAGGTTAAAGGTTATTTCCATAATGTTAAAGACAGCAATGAGCAGGTTTAGTACAGCTGCAGTGTATGTGTGCAACACAGAAGCACAAAAAAGTTACAATAGTCAAATTAAATTGGAGTAAAGCTGTTTGCTCAAAAATCTGATTATAGAATATGAAATGGCAAAAAGAACGAAAGAAACGGCTGTCATTGGAACAGAGTCATTTTTCAAAAGATAACGTGCATTTTCATATATAAATTTGAAGCATTTTTCTTATAATTGTGCAAAAATGAAACATTTTTTTAAAATCTCAGAATTTTTTTTATAAGAACCAAAATGGCAAACAGATGGTCTGGCCTTTTTTTTTTTTTTTTTTTTTTTTTTTTTTTTTTAAACCAAAATTTAGGGGGAAAAACAAAACAAAAAAACTTATCATTAATTGTGTCTCAATGCTGTGCAAAGAAACAAAATAATCATTTGCAGCTTTTTTTTTTTTTTTTTTTTTTTTTTTTTAATTGATCATTAACTATGCATAAATTGCACTGCATTTTTTATATGAACATCTGAAAGAACATTTTTGTTCTATTCTGCTATAAAGACTGAAATATGTGACATTTAGAAACAAAAATGCATATGGTGAAAGAAAATACTAATGCAAAATTCCAGAAAAAAAAATCAAAAATCTATATTGAATTTTGAAAAAATCCTTTTGAGGGGGTTCTCAGGTACATACACCTCTATGCTTAATGCTGCATTTATCCATCACAGCATGAGATAGTACACAGAATGAATGTACACACAGACAGACAAACTCATAAACTCTTTGGTTTATTAAAGAAAAAAAAAAAAAGAAATATGCTTACTTCACCAAGAACTCTAAAAAGAGAACTTTTGCCACAGCCATTAGGTCCATGCACAAGAACATTCATTCCAGACTTAACCTAAAACATAATAAATGTATTTATAAAATGAAAATTTATGCATCTTTAACTACATAGAAATGCTAGTTAATGTCTTTTGAGAACAAAAGTAGAAGTAGGTTAATTTTGCAGAAAAACTAAATATGGAAAGCAAGAAAAAATAGGTACAAACAAATGTGTTAAATTTTATTTAAAATGAGAAAATTGTGATCATATTAACTTAATATAGAGATAAAAAACTTTTTTTTTTTTAAATTCCATTTACATATTTAAATAGTTTATATGTACAGTATGGAACTATTTATCCAGAAACCAGCTATCCAGAATGATATCAAATTAAAAAGTGCCACACAGTGCCAGTTTGACATGCACATTGTTTGACATATTACAACATGTATAGTATAATTTGAAGATAACATCTAGGATTTGAAATGGAAGCATATTAGTTAGATATTGTACATTTTGATTTTTATGCAGAGGAATTTTTGTTTCCATGGAATTCTCCCAAACTGCCTTGTTTCGAACTCTGATTAATTTTTTACATTGTTTGGATCAGATTCTTAATCTGAGAAATCTAGGAATTAATTTGAAATCAGAAACAATGCCACAGCGGGGCCAGTTGCACCTCAAGGAATTTGATATTTCAGACTGTATTAGTCATCACAGGTAAAAAAAAAAACCTTAGAAAAAGGCACAAAAGCTAAATTAACTACTGTATAATCACAATTGTAAGTTCCCCTTTTACAAAAGCAAAAACAGTTAAATTTGAGAAATTTTATGTGGTTACAATCGAGATTAAAGCTGAGAAAAGATTAAAAAATAATTAATTAAAGTGTTTTTATCATTAATTTAGTAAGTAAAAAGGGTAAATACAGGAGAGAGAAATCTTCTACATTTTAGGAGATTTTCGCTTAAAAAAATGAATCTAAATCCCCCTAAAATTTGGTTCCCTTCCCAGCACAAAATTTAATATATTTTTAATTTTTTCTGCTTTATTTGTTATTTTATTGTAACAAATACTCCATTATGTAAATCTCTCCCCCCCCCCCGCCCCAAATTACTGCTTCCCCTTTTCTTCCTCCCCCAGCACACAAAATTTAAAATCTTTAAAACTATTTTTTAGAAGATTTTTTTGCTATATGTTACTTTGTATCAACAATAAATAATCATTTAACTCTCCTCTTAAATTTCCATTCCCCCACCCCCAGAAAAAGGGGTAAATTTTTAGACATTTGGTGTAGGTCACAGAGATTTTCCTCGTTTTTGTAGTTTTGCTGTTCACACTTATGAAATTTTGTTAATGGGGGGGGGGGGGGGTTATTTTAAAGAACATTTATTTTATATCATAAAATATACATGAGATTTAGAGATGAGAAGAGACAGAAAAAGAGGAAAATTTTTGTTGTTGTTGTATTAACCAGTACTTTGCTACATTCGATCTCACATTAAGCAGGATTGACTGTAAATGAAAAACATATTAAATAACAACAGTGGTGTAGTCGTAAAAAAAGCTCTAAGCAGAGGGTATATGCTCAAGGCAAAGGGTATATTCTACAGTATATATACTACAGCTTTTTTCAGAAACAGAAGGTATATGGTGTTCCTTAAAAAAATCCAGAAGGTATACACCATATACCCTCGACTACATCCCTGAAATTCAAAACAATATGTACACTCTAAAACACATGAACTTACTACTTTTAGTTTGTTTTCTGCAGTCAAGGAAATTTCCAGTTTCTCTTTTTGCTTAACCTTCGAGTGTCTTGAGGGCTTTTCTGCATTTTCATAAAAATGCTTATAAAAATAATCTTATTTAAAATTTTCTTTCCCTGTCTGTTTCTAAAATACACTTCACGTCCCTTTATTTGATACACATCTTGAAATACAATTCTACTTAAAATATTTTTATCTACAACAAATTAAAGTTTTTGAGAAATGGAAAAATATGGACAAACTGCTCAGAGACTGAGTATCTCTGTCTGTGACTGTCTATTAAAAGACATCATTGCTGCTGTTATTTTTTTTAAAGTAAAATATCGTGCCCAGGGTTTCCTGTGAAAAACTGAAATGGTAGGGGGAGAGTGATTTTGTTATGCATAAGTCAATTTTGCCCACATAGCTATAGGTAGATTGCCTCCACGGAGGAATTTTGAAGGGAAAGTGACCCAAATTACCAAAGTCTTACACAATCACCCTGCCCAGACTGCACTGGTTTCAAACCTGCAAACATCATCCCAAACTCTTCATTTTGTGGCCAGCATGCTAACCATTGGTACGCTTGAGTCTCTGAATAATTGAAAACTAATTGAAATTGTAATTACACTTTTAATATTTTTAACACTATCAAACGGGTTGCTAAATAAATTATGCAAGAAGTAATTTTTCCAAATGAGTGAAAATGTGTCTATTATCAATAATATCAACTGCTGTTAAATCAGTTTGTGTTAAAAATATTAAAAGTAATTACGTATTCTATGGAGTATTCATTGGAACTTATTTACCTATGATTTATTCTGTCAAGTTGTTTCAAATAATAGACCAGATGTCATCCAGATAGCTCAATTGGAAGAGAATTGACAATTAAAGCCAATTGTTCTGGGTTCACATACCAGCTTGGAAACATTTTCATTCGGTCAGAAAAATTACTACTTGCATGATTTATTCATCAATCAGTTTGATTGTGTTAAAAATATTAAAAGTAATTATATATCCATCGTTTATTGGAGCTGTAGTACCTGCAGTTTATTCTGACGAGCTTCATTTCCAAATGGTTATCTGAGTGAATTGTGTTGGCTGGAATGTCATCCAGAAAGTTCAATTTGAAGGGCCTAGGCAATTAAAGCGAAAGGTTCTGGGTTCCAAGTCCTGGCTTAACCTGAACTCGTTTTCATTAAGTTGGAAAAATTGCTATTCACATGAAATTGTAATATTCAGTTTCCTATCTCTGAGCATTAAAATATGAATTCATATATTCATACAGTAAATACCTTAGACAATGAAATTAAAACCTACATATATACGATTCAAACAGGTTGTTTAAAAATTTGATTTACATTTTTTAACATAGTTTATAATATTGATTTAAAGGGGAATGAATCCATATTTAAATCACTCAACAGCGACGATGCTAGACTTTTGGAAACCTGGGTGCCTGGGACTTAGACACTTCTAAAAAACTGGGTTCTTTTTTACAAAAGTGGGTCCTTCTTGTTAAAATAAGACAGATTCTATGTATTTAATACTAAATATGCCACTTTTACTATCTTTCAAGAAGAAAATTAATTCCGAAGGACCCATCACAACTTTTTTTTATGCATCCCTTCTCAAATTTTTTGTTTAAATGACGCACTATATCATATTCCCGGCATCACTGCTCAATATTTTGAATAAATCCAAATTTGAATTAAGAAAAATTACACTATAAAATTTAAGTATAACTCGCATAAATTTTGAGCCATACAACCTAGAAAAAATGTGTGCATCCCAAATATCTTAGAATAAAGTAGCTCCAAATTACAAAAAGGACTAAAAAACAAAAATAAAATGGTTACTAAAACAAAACATACAATCTGCAGAACATTTTTTAATGGGCAATGAGTGAGAGTCACTGAAAATAAAACGTGGACAAATCAGTCCCACAGCGTTTAGCATTGTGTCCCTGAAAAGGATATTAAAAAGAGAAATTATAGATATTAGAAAATTACACATCACAAAGAACATGTGTAGAGGGGGGAAAAACACTTACTTCAAAAGACAAACTTTCTATTAAAACATCTCCATTAGGTGTTACTAAAGGCACTTTGTCAAATCTATGAAAGAAATAATTTGAATGATGAAAAATAAATTCTAAAAAAATAAGTTCATTCTAAGTTTATAGTTTTTTCCTTACTTTATGATATTATCCTCATGAACAATTTTTCCAGAACCTGGGATAAGTTGCATCTTTGGCTTAGGTAATGCAGACACGTTATCTAAAACAGAAATTAAAAACTGTTCAAGGTATATAAATTAAACCTGTAATCAATATTATCGATTTTAAATATAAATTGTAGATATCCTATGATAGTCAATTCATTTAAAAACACTTTTTAGCCCTGGTTAATTTACTAATGATCTACAGTAGGGGTGCACAACCTTTTTAAGAGAAGGGCCACTTATAAAAATGTCTGTGTTGTCGAGGGCCACATCAGTAACACAGAGCGAATTCTATTTCGGTGAGGTTATCTGTGGCCTATAATCAGACAAAGACTATGGTTTTAGAGGGGAACGGTTACTCCTCTAGGTTCCCCTACACAGTCAGTTGACAAGAATATATCAACAGTTTACATTTGTATATATAACAGAGATATAGCAAGGATTATTTTCAAGGAATGATAATACTCCTTGACTTTACTCTAGGGAGTAAATTTTGTTTTATTAAAACTGCTAAAAACAAACATAGACATGAAAGTGGCAGGTAAAAAAATGTGAACTTTGTGAATGAAGGGGAGAGGAGGAGCCGATCAACGAAATTTGACATTTTACCGCGCTTGATCAACAAAATTCGCAATTTTTCTGAGGCCGATCGACAAAATTTGCGATTTTTTCGCGTTGACAAAATTCAAGATTTTTTCGTGTTTGACCAACGAAATTTGTGATTTTTCAGAGCCCGATCGACAAAACACGATTTTTCCGTTCCCGATCAACAAAATTCGAGATCCTTAACTGACTCTGACGAAATTTGCAACTTTTTCCTGCGGCAAATCGACGAAATTCGCGATTTTTTTCTCGCGATAAACGAGCGAATCTTACGATTTTTCCACAGCGGATCAATGAATTTTTCTGCTCCTGATTGACAAAATTCGTGATTTTTCTATACCTGATCAACGAAATTCGCAATTTTTCAGAACCCGATTGAGAAAACATGTGATTTTTCCGTGCCCGATCGACGAAATTTGCGATTATTTCGCGCCTAAACAATGAATTTTGCGATTTTTCGCTTCTGACAAACAAAATTCACGATTTTTCCTCGCGATAGACAGATGAAACACGTGATTCTTATGAGGCCAATCAATGAAATTTGAGGTTTTTGCACTCCTAAACAAAAAAATTCGCGATTTTTCGCATTTGACCAACAAAATTTGCAATTTTTCCGATCTCGATCGACAAAACTCACAACTTTTCCGTTTCCGATTGAAGAAATTTGCACTTTTTATGCACTGATCTTTGAAATTTGAAATTTTTCCGCGCCCGATCAACGAAATTCACGATTCTTAACTGACTCTGAGGAAATTTGCAATTTTTTTCCTGCGGTAAATTGACGAAATTCGTGATTTTTTCTCGCGATAAACGGGCGAATCTTGCGATTTTTCTGCAGCGGATCAATGAAAGTTTCAATTTTTCCGCTCCTAACCGACAAAATTCGTGATTTTTTCGTACCCGACCAACGAAATTCACAATTTTTCGGAGCCCGATTGACAAAACTCACGATTTTTCCATGCCCGGTCTGTTATGCATCAATTGCTTATTTAAACATTCAGTAAAGTTTAATTTGAATGATAAAGCTTTAAAGTTTTTACTTCCTATTGATGCACGTTTATTTTTCACCCTCTCTTGTTCTTGTTTACATCCGAAACGACCGGCAATTTCATTCATGCGTATTAGCTCTTGAGGCAAGTGCCGTTGCTGAATAAATGTCAGTAACAGTGATTTTTGGGATCACGTCTTTCGCCGTGAACGGCTGACTTGTGACGTCATAGTTTGCAGCCAATGGCGTTTCAGCTGCGTTCGTATGATCGGAGTTTCGGATGTATTTTGTGTAAGTTTGTATTTACTGATTGGCAACAGTTTTTATGCAAAACAATTGCTGTTCCCGGGTGTATAAAGGCCTGGACTGATTATGGATCAATAGCTTCGAGAATAATTGTACGTTTATATCATCTGTCACAATGTAGATGCATCAGATATTATTTTGCTTTTATAATATGATTTGACGGCGAAGTAAAGCTGTTATAATGTACATCATCATCTTTTCATCTTGCTTCAAATAAAATGAATTTGTTTTAGAACTGGTGTCTTGAAAGTCTTCCACATTAACCACAGCAACTCTGTTTGACCAATGTTTTAATTGATCAACACGGTCGACGAAACTTACGATTATTTCGTGCCTGAACGATGAATTTGGCGAATTTTCCGTGCCTGATCGAGAAAATTCAGATTTTTCTAGCCCTACCAACGAAACTTGCGATTTTCCTGAGCCCGATCAACAAAACTTGCGATTTTTACGAGCCCAATTGGCAAAATTTCAGATTTTTTCCGCGCTTCATCGACAAAATTCGTGATTTTTCCCATGCGCAATCAACAAAATTTGCTATTTTTCCGTTCTTTACTGACAAAATTCATGATTTTCTGCAACTCATCAAGGAAATTTGCGGTTTTTCTGCACCCGATTAACGAAATTCGCAATTCTTAAATGACTAACGAAATTTTCAATTTTTCCCTTGGCAAATTGTAGAAATTCGCGATTTTTTCAGACGACTGACGAAACTCTAGATTTTTTTCGCAGACGATCAACAAAATTGATGATTTTTCCATTCATGACCATCGAAATTCGCGATTTTTTTGCCCAAGCAACGAAATTCGCAATTTTTGTGCCCGACCAACAAAATTAAAGATTTTTTCGTGCCCCACCAACAAAATTAAAGATTTTTCCGTGCCCGACCAATGAAATTCAAGATTTTTCTGTATTCGATCGATGATTTTTCCTACTGCCATATGGACAAAAATTACAAATTTTTTCAGTAATAAATTGGAATTCGCGGGCCACACAGTAACCCATCACGGGCCACAGGTTGTGCATCCCTAATCTACAGCAACAGTTCCCAAACTATGTATAAGTCGCAACTCGCAACCCACCCACCAGTGGGTCACAGACAATGTTTTCAAGGGTCCTGAAATAATAGATCAGTTCTTAAAAAATATTAATTTTATCTGACATAAAAAATTTAACAAATACAATAAGTTAGATCTTTAAAGAAAAAAAAAATCATGAAAAAAATATATAGATAAGCAACTTTGTGAAATGGCAGTATTTTATTAAACTTTATGTTGAGAGCTATTTGAGGCTAAAATTAGCAAGTTTAAATCATCATGCATACAAATCTCACCAGTACAAAACAAAGTTATAAAGTGCGCTGATTTTAAAAATGTATTTTTTCTAACCTCTATCAATCAGAGGATAGCAAGCTCATTGTACGATTTATAAAAAACAATCTTTGATGAAAAATCAGCAAAATGGTCTGAGAACTTTGTAGGTAATTGGCAAAATTTGGAGGCTTTTATTCCTAGATTGGCCATGATGGCTGAGTATTCAGGAATGTGAGAAATTTTAGTTTAAAAACTTTGCCAAAACAAATCTTGAGCACTGAATTTATGACATGGCTGCCAAAGTTGTGTTTTATGACTGGAAATAAAGATGGTTGCTTTTAAACCACACAGAAGATACCAAACTCAAAATGGCAGTGGGAATTGAATTTACCTCTTACTAAATTACAAATCTTCTTAAATAAAACAATAGAATAAGCAACACATTTTAAAGGAATGAAATTCTTCAGAAGAAAAGCTTATGCAATTAATACAAGTGTAGAAGCACACACTATTTTCTGTCTTGTTTACAAACACATTGCTAATTGTAAATTTTTATGATATACATATAAAAAATTTATCATTTATTCCGCTTTAAACAAGCTTCCTGAAGTTTATTTGAATTTATCTTATTTCTAGTAGAAACAATAAATAATACCTTTAGAATTTTCTCCAACCATGGTGCGAACATATGAGCCTTCTTCTAAATCTTTGAGTACTTTTATCAGTTGAGTGATACGAGCTGTAAAACCAGCAAGTTTGGTCAGTTCTCGGCCAGCCAGAACTAAGCGACCAATTGCTTCAGCTAACTTTACCAACATACGCCCGCTTTTGTAATAAGACTGAAATAAATAAATAAATTTAATTAAATAAATGTGTAATGAATTATGAGTAAAAAAAATACATAACAAAAACTAATAACAATTTAAATTGCTTTTCGAAAATATAAAATTATTATAACAAAGTTGGGCAGTATCGAAAATACAGAAATTTATACATTTTCAAAATCTGTATTTTGTATTTTAAAATGATAAAATCAAAGTATTTTTGTAATGCATTTTCTAATGCTTTTATCAAGTATTTTGTATTTTCAAAATACTCAATGTACAATGTCCAGGTTTCAAACTCTCATGTTTAAACTGCAGAGAATATCTGCAATTTGCAACAAGGAAATACAAGCCTGTCTGTTTTGCCTAGTTTTTGAATTCTTTTCTGAAGTTGATATAAACACACTTTTTGACTATTGGAAGGATAAGAACATTAATGAATAGGTCGTTTAGTTCAGAAAATTTATTCTTTCTGATTGGTTACAAAAATAACTTTTATAATTGTTAATGTGCTATGGAAATTTTAAAAAATCGTAGTATGATAAAGAGGAAGGATTTTTCAGAGCTGCATAAAAACAAATGTCACAAATTTAACATTTACATATTTATATAATTCTGACTAGGGATTGACCGAATACCGAATAGTCGATTCGGTATTCGGTGATTCGGCATGTAAACCGAATATTCGGCTCCGGCCGAATAATTACAGATAAGTATTTACTTAGAAATAGAAGAATTCTCTTATACTTAGAAGTAGAATAGGCTAAACGATGAGTTTCAATATTATGTGCATGAGTTCAGAGTTCAGCAGCACTACAAAAAAACAAGTCAAAGACCATTTTTAATTTTTTTAAAAAACTTTTTCCTTCCTAAAATAGTCTGCATAGGTGCAAAATCAAAACAACTGTCTGCGATAGAGAAAAGAAAAGTAAGAAAGATAAGCACCTTTCCCTTATCATTTAATTTTAATTTCTACATTAGTTTTCTTAATTTAAATTCATTTAATGTATATTTTCTTTAATATACACTTCAAATAAGTATATCAGAATTCATCTCTGTATGTTAAAGAAAATACACACATCAAATAAGTATACCCTATGCCTATTCTATAGCTTTTACAACCATTAAATTAAAATTGTTCAGATTTGTAGTCTTCATCACCACAATGTTAAAACATTTAATCAAAATATAAATATGTATCAATAATTTGACAGAAAATAGTTATATGTACAAATTGATATGATACCTTTTGTATTTCAGAACATTCCTATTCATTATCTTTATAATTAGGTAATCTGTAAATCAGCTTAATGACAATTGTTTTTTTTTTTATTTAAATGAACTTTTGTTTTTCTGACAATCCTTATCCTTAATAATGGACTGTATAGTTTAATACAGGCCTGTATAGGTTATTTTGGGTATTGACTAATAAAATAAAAAATAAGTGATGGGTTCATGAATTTGTGAGTGGAAAGAAGTCATTAAATGTTTTTGTGTAATTAGATTTAAGAATAAAAATGCAACTTAATTAAATTATTAAAAATTTAATTTTTATTAAAATTTATTAAAAAAGCTAATATATGCAAAAATGTGTATCAAAAATTTCTAAGTATTCGGTTGCCGAATACCGAATATTCGGTGTACACTTTGACCGAAGCTTCGGTATTCGGCACAATTGCTGCTTCAGTCAATCCCTAATTCTGACTCATTTGCTTGAAAACAATAAAAATCAGTAAAGAATTAAAAAAAATATATATATATGTTTAATAAATATTTGTTATAAGTACCTCTAATCTTTCACTATGTGATAAATTATCTTTTGAAGATCCAATAAATGGTCGACTAATTAAGAGATAACCTACAACAGTTGCCCAATCTGTAATATTTAAAACAAAATGAGATATAAATTAGCATTATTTAATAATGTCATTATATCTATGAATAATAGTAGTAAAAAAAACTTACATCTGGCAATAATGTTGTCAATGAAACCCATAGCAAAATTGAAATGATTAGACATTCTCACATGATCAATCTGTGTGAAGAAAAATACCATGTAAATATATATATATATATATATCTAGACACACGGCAGTGTGTCAGCCAAGTTCGCCTGACATAGCCGTGTGTTATTTACACGAACCATTTCGAGCTGTTTTCGTTAAATTTCAATGCTCTACTACTGAAAATCTATGAGACCTACGTACTTGTTATACGAAATGTGTAGTAAGGCCACCCTAATTACCTAAAATCCAAAATTTTATAAATAACGCATAATTAGTTTCCGAGATAATGACATTTGAAAATGTCTGATAATCGATAATTTTACCACTGACTGACTGATTGACTGACTCACTCACTCATCAAAAAGATCTCGTATATCTACTGCAGCTACAGACTTCAAATTTGCTGCGAAGTTTGTTTAGACTATAAAACTAAGGAAAAAAATAAAAAAATTGTGAAAATCGATGAATTACCCACCTGGGGGTGCCCATTTTTACTTTAACATTACATCTATTAGGCGAAATTTTAATTTGCCGTAGGAGGGGACCCTGTTCTGTTGCCAAATACCGCCAAGTTTCTCGCCAACATGGCGATATATCGCCAAATTTGGCGACCAAAATTAGTCGCCAAAAGTGACGCCACCTTGGCGATATCGCTAATATTTCGCCAAATTCCCATAGACTTCTATTGTAAACCTATCTACTTACTGGGGGTTTATCTGGGTTTACTTGCTTACAGAAAATCAACAAATTGAGATATTCTGTCCGTCACAGAGCTCGTTCTCAGAAACTATACATGTTGGATACTTGAAATTTTGCATACTTATAGCTGAACACCACACATCATACGACAAATCATAAAATTTTGATAAAGTCGTACATTTAACCCTTTGGCTCCCACATGTGTATTTTAAACAATTCTTTCTAAGTGAGCCCCTAATTAGGTTGGAGGCGTGAAATTTTACAGATTTATTGCTTAACACTTCACATCAAACGACAAATCATAAAATTTTGAAAAAGTTGTACATTTAACCCTTTGAACTCCCACATGTGTATTTAAAAAAATACTTTATAAGTGAGCCCTAATTAGGTTGGAGGCATGAAATTTTGAATACTTATAGCTCAACACCTCACATCAAATGACAAACCATAACAGTTTGAAAAAGTCGTACATTTAACCCTTTGGGCTCCCACATATGTATTTTAAACAATTCTTTCTATGTGAGCCTCTAACAAGGTTGGAGGCGTGAAATTTTGCATACTTATAGCTGAACACCTCACATCACATGACAAATCATAAAATTTTGAAAAAGTTGTAAATTTAACCCTTTGGGGTCTCACATGTGTATTTTAAACAATCCTTTCTAAGTGAGCCCCTAATTGGGTTGGAGGCGTAAAATTGTACATACTTATAGCTGAACACCGCACATCAAACGAAAATCGATAAAATTTTGAAAAAGTCGTACATTCAACCCTTTGGGCTCCCACATGTGTATTTTAAACAATTCTTTCTAAGTGAGCCCATAATTAGGTTGGAGGCGTGAAATTTTGCATACTTATAGCTGAGCACCTCACATCAAACAAGAAATCATAAAATTTTGAAAAAGTCGTGCATTTAACCCTTTGGGTTCTCACATGTGTATTTTAAATAATATTTTCTAAGTGAGCCCTAATTATGTTGGAGGCATGAAAATTTGCATACTTATAGCTGAACACACATCAAATGACAAATCATAAAATTTTGAAAAAGTCATACATTTAACCCTTTGGGCTTCCACATGCGTATTTTAAGCAATTCTTTCTAACTGAGCCCGTTATTAAATTGCAGATTTGAAATTATGCATACTTATAGCAGAACACCTGAGGCCAGGTTACAAATCATAAAATCTTGAAAAAGTCTTACGCTTAACCCTCTGGGCTTCCACATATGTATTTTAAGCAATTCTTTCTAAGGAAGCCCCTAATTAAGTTGGAGACATGACTTTTTGCATACGTATAGCTGAGTACCTCAGACCACACGACAAATCATAAAATTTTCAAAAAGTCATATATTATTTACTCCTCCGGGCTCAAACTTGTGTATTTTAAGCAATTTTTCTAACCTCCGCCCTTTTCACCCGGGGAGCACTTTTCCAACTTTTGCCGACACCCCTTTGACCATTCTTTCATATTATGCACCGCAGCCTTACATATTTTAGTTTCACTTTTTACCGTCAGGGGCGCCTACTTATATCGGGTGCTATGGGCTCAATCCCCGCGTCTAATATATCTACGGATAGTATGAAAAACGGAGCTTCGTTCGGATACAGGTTTGTTTAGAATAGAGTGCGCCCCTGGTTGCGAAATGTGGAACTAACAGATTTTTCAAAAGGATAAAGTGTTTTGAAAGGAAAATTAAACGAAACCCTCTGTGCGATATGTGATCACACTTACCCACTTGGTATTTTCAAAATCATCAGAGAAAAGGATATTTAATTAATTAAATTTGAAAATCCAGGGAGAGGCAACGTCCTTCCTCTGCACTGCCGGCACCCATAGATGAATGATACATAGTGTGGCATAAGCACATAACTTTATTTTTCACTTTCAGTACAAAACAGCAGGCCCAGCTATAGGATATTTAATTGGAAAATTTAATATAGGAACTTAATAGGAATTGTTGTTTAAGAAACAATAAAAATTTCGAATCAATACATTTCGTTTCAAAACATGCATTCAATGTAGCAGTATTAAAATATAGATTTCAGCCGCAAATTGACAGTCAAATAGTTCGTTGTAGGAAATTTAAATTAAAATTCAATGTTGCTTGGTGGATAAAATAGTCACATGTAAACACATTTAAAGCATTAAGTAAAGTGTCTAAATATATTGTAACTTTACAAAAAGTAATGATATCTAACAAAAACATAGCTGTGAAAAAAGGCAGCCAAGTTCTGTAAAGACAATGGCAAGAAAAGAAGTGATATCTAAGTGGGTGCCAAGTTCAAATAAAATTCACTCAAACTTACCTACAGAAGTATTAGAGCATTTTTTAAATTGTTTAGAAATAAAAATTATTGATAGCATATTAATAATAAATCTAGAACTTGGCAAGTTTTTGATAAATGTTATGCCTATCAATTTCATGTCTTAATAAAATGATGATGTTAATATTAACAACAATGTCATTATAAAAAAATTAATATATAGTTACTATTATAAACAAATGACTCATGTTAAAGATTTGATAAACCAATAAATACACAGATACACTGCCGCTCTTCTTTGGTTATCACTCTAGCACCCACCCCCCAGAAACCTCAATGCAAACAGACTAAAAGGCCTAAGAAAGAGACAGACACCCTTACGCTTGTTCTTGGTCATCCCTCTAGAGACTGCACCCCTTTAACCCTTCAGGGGCAAAGAGCTTTTATTCGTGACATGCTGAAATGATTGAATCACACCAGAATTTAAAAACAAATTTATTTCAAAATGGGTAAAAGCTTCTTTTCACGTATTTAATAAAATTAAACTTTTTAGTCCTGAATTCTAGTGTCAATGTGGCATTTTGCAGTTAAAATTAGGTGGGATATATTTTATTCCACCACCCTTCAAGGGAAAGGAGCTCACTCAAATGAAGGCTTCCAAACATGAAATAACAAGTTTTGATATAATAATGTCATTAATAAAAATAAAGGACTCGTAAACTTGCCAAGTTCTAGATTTATTATTAATATGCTATCAATAATTTTTATTTCTAAACAATTTAAAAAATGCTCTAATACTTCTGTAGGTAAGTTTGAGTGAATTTTATTTGAACTTGGCACCCACTTAGATATCACTTCTTTTCTTGCCATTGTCTTTACAGAACTTGGCTGCCTTTTTTCACAGCTATGTTTTTGTTAGATATATATATACCAGCAATATATATCAAATCTATTTAGAACAGGGTTCATACTCTCTTCTCAGAAAAAAATTGAAGCACCTTATTCAAATTTTGAGCCTTTTTTAAAAATTCCAAAAATCAAAACTAATATGACAAAATGCTATATTGTTGGTATAATACAAACCTACCAAGTGTGATAAACTTTTTAATTTTCACCAGTTTTCAGATGAATAACATACAGCAGCAAAATGTTGAATGTGAAGTGTTAAGAGACAGCCTCAGATAAAGATAGAAAATCATTCTGCATTCTATTTTGAAAGTTGTTTTGGTCTAACGAAAAGTAAACACTTGATTTTAGATTGTTATGACAATACCATACTATAGATAATTTTCATTCTTCTTGGAAATCATCTTTATAAAAATATTTTACTTCACAACATAGACTATATTAATACATGTATTTCAGCATAAATAATTTTTTTTCATTTAGCTTTTCATCTCTTTAGTTATGTTTATTTCTAAAATTTAAGTATCTATCAAAGAAAATAAAGCATCTTCACTAAAGTTTAAGCCATTTCAAGCACATTTAAAGACTTTTTTGCTGTTTTAAAAATTCAAGGACTTTTAAAGCACTTTCAAGGGTCATATACACCTTGTGAGAATGCAGAAAATTAATGAGATAAACATATTACAGTAGAAAATCTTTATAATGCAATTCTACATAAGGCAATTTTCTATATTCGCTGTATTTATTAACACTATACAACTTCCCAGATGCAAACAATGAATTTTGCAGTTAAGAAGCACCTGCAATCTGCATTGTACAAAATATTGCTGCTCTCTAGAGGACTAACTTTCTGACATTTCATCTTTATCCCCTTAATTCAGAGTTTAATGAAAAAATTGCTATTACTAAATTGAAATTTTGGAAATTAATAATATTTTGATTTGCATATTTGAGTCCAGACATATTTGGATAACATTTATAAGATAACAATGTGTGAAATGATTTATATTATATGCAAAAATTTATAATCTGCACCACTTCTGGTCCCAAGCAATATAATATAAAGATCTACTATCTATTGATATGTTCCATACATATTTGGCCATGTTCACAAGATGAATTTAATGATGCGTGAAATGTGATTATATAACGCAAAATTCTATAATAAACACAGCCTCTCATCTCCAGGTGTGTGTTATAAAGATCTTCTAAATACATATACATGGATTATACTAATACTAGCTGCCCCTGATAGCCAGTTTCGGCTTCATTTAATGCATGCTAAGCATTGTATCATGTTACTTTCATTCATAATTTACTTGCTCAATCCTTCGCCAAATCAGAGAATTCCGATAGAGAAATTTAGAACTCTGTATTTTTATGTTAGCCGGGTGCAGGTGATAAATCAAAAAATATTATTGCAGTCACATTTTTTCATATTTCATTAATTTCATTTAAAATATAATTCTTTCACTCATTTTATTTAAAATACGTACCTTTAATTTAAAACACAAATATTAAAAAACACAACTTTCACTTATTTCATTAAAACTAAAAAATAAATAAAATAATACCATAAACCAAAAAATTTAATTTCAACATCAAAGCATTGTTATTAATTTACTACACGGACAAAAAAAAAAAAAAAAAAAAAAAAAAAAAAAATACTATTGTGAGATTCGCACCTGGCTAATATAAAAGTACCAAAAACTCTTTGCAATTATGGCAACATTTTATATAATTTTTGTTATGTATTTCATCTTTTTTGACAAATACTGCTTAACTGACTTAGGCATTTATGCTTCATGTCCGTTTGCTTACCAATTGCAATATCTTCGATAATGAGGAGATTTTTTAAACCTGTTAAGTAGTTTTTCGTAATTAGGCCCATGGTTAATTGGCATTTTAGCTAAATACGATTTGTTGCAATGGAATGTTTTTTGTGAAAAGTCTTTAATGATATCCACATATAACATCCAACGATGTTGTTGCTGATATTCTTTTTGTTTCCCCCTAACTTTGCAGAAGACTATTATGAAATTAGAAAATTTAATATTTTAACTAAAAGCAATCAATCTGATGTTATGTATTTAACAAATGCATATCAAATTACTGTTTTGAATGCATTTGGCTATCAAGAATGGTAAGTATGGTTGGAAATTAACAATCATTTTTGATGATCTATATTCTCGGCAGAGATAATAAGTCAGTACCAAATCAATTGGCGATTTATTTTAAAATTTGATTCATTAAATATTTTTACATGGGCTGGATTTATTTACATTTAACTTATGGCAAGAAAAGCTCAGCTACTTTTATATTAGCCGGAAAAATCGATAAATCACCAAATATTGTTCCCATTGCCATCATTTAATTTAAAACACAGCTTTCATTTCAAATACATTTAAAAAAACCTATATCACACACACTTAATACATGCCTTTCACTTACTTCATTTAAAACAAAAAATAAAAATCTAGGAAACGGGGATTCTACTTTTTCAGAATTTAGTGTCTACCCCAATGAAAAAAATTTATATATACATAGTACAAAACATATTTCAGTTTTAAGACTTAAAACACATGTTTTTATTTTATATAAAATGACGTCATTTGCATCCACTGAAGAATTCTACATTTGCAATCCAGTCTTAAACAACATCTACAGTAAAGTATGTATAGGACATCAGTATAGCTGAATAATACACAAATCCAAAAAAGGAGATTTCATCATTCAAGAAACTGGACAAAAAAAATCGTCTATCTAATGATTCATATGCCTTCATGTGTTTGTAATATTAATAGAGATACTTAAAATTAAATATAATTTATAACAGCTCCATGTTTTATCAGAAATCATTCATTTATATTTTTTCAAAATAGCACATATTTTAATTACATTTTTTTTCCAGTTGTTATGGAAAAATGGCAACAAAAAGACAATTACTATTTTCCTACTATTTTTTCTTTGCTTTCTACAGAAAAGGAATATTTGCATAGCCAAAATTAAACAAATGGTAGTAAAAACTACAAAAAAAAAAAAAATTAATATCTCAAAAATAAATTATGATGCTGTTTTCAAACAGATTGCACTTAAAAAGTACTTTTTCGCCCCCCAATACAACGGTATAAAAATCGAAAATGTGCGATGCTTAGAAGTTAAAAAAAAATTGCAGTAGAGTATTTAACCATACAATGACACATGTGCTTTGTTTTACGGCTGGCTTATACAATGGAACATTATTTTTTAGAGACAAAACTTTAACTGCTGGGTGAAAGAAATAAGCATATCGGGGGGCTAATAATATCATAAACAAAAACATTTTATTTCAATATCAAAGCATTTTTTCTAATTTACACAGACAACAACTCTTCTTGTCAAGGAAAAAAAAATTCTAGCAGGTTTATTTTCTCAATAAACCACCCATTACCAGCAGCAAAAGAGAAATAACCACTTTTCTGCTGATACATACCTTAGGTTTTAAATGTATACACTGACCTCTTTTGCTTAAACAGAGGGAATTAAAAAAAATAATAAAAAAAGAAGCACCGTGTGTGATGTCCTAAGCCAGTTGCTGATTTATGATTCCGTAATACAAGCACAGGAGAATGGTTTATTTTAACAATGCATGTTTCATAATATATCAACACTTTAGTTATTTTGCAAATGTAATTAGTTTTGATATTTCAGATATTGGGATTTATTTTATAAGCATTTAAAGGTTACTATTTTTTTGAGACAGCTTATATATCAGCTTATTTTTTTTACAATCAATATGTTACTTGCATACAATTTTTATGAAGATCAACATCTGTTACTCATCTTAGTCACAATGTTAAGTTAAAATTATCACAAGATGTCACAATTATAGATGTTGCAAAGTTATAAAATATTAAGAAAAAAACTTCAAACAAAAAGTATTTTTACCTTTTATTTTTAATTTGGAAAAATAAGTTAATCAGATGCAAATTTTAAAACGATAAAATGAGAATTATTTGACTGACTTTGACAGGAAAATAGACAATTTTTTTTTCTTCCTGCTTCACTATTTCATTGATTCCCCCTTCATCAGATACAGATTTTGTTGTACTCAAATATACAGACACTAGAAACATTAAGCAATCAGTATTTCATGAATATGCCTGTTAATTCACCCTTTAGAGTATTTCTTTCTTTCTTTTTTTAAAATATATAATTTCGATAAATTTCATTAGGAAACTTTGCTTATATAATTTTTCTAAAACTAAACTATGCTTATTTTTTTTTAATTCTTAGAAACTTTTGTACTTTTTGAAAATGCATGACAGGGAGTGGTGTGAGAGGTGGTGAGAGGTGTAAATAATTTTTATTGCAACTAGAATGTTTTACTGGCTACCAAAGTTTGTCAAATTTGTAAAGCTCTAGACACCAATCTTTCGGACTCCACAGACCACTAAATTCATAATCTAATATCCCACGGACCACTAATGTGAATTCTTAAAAATATATATATACATTTGTATAATAATGCTAAGTAAACTTTCATTTTATTAATTTGAAATGCTCTTTTTTATACAACAAATGATAAATGACTAGAGATTAAAGTTTTGTTTTTAGTTCGAACATGTCAAAAACATATAGGTTTTCATCGAATCATGACTGCCGAAAGACGAATGACAAAACTTTCTCACAGGGGAATATTGAGGCTCAGAATAATTCTTTCTTTAAACTCCTATTAGCAATCTGAAACATATTATCCTCCAAATCATAACATATTATAGAAAGTTAAGACACTTTGTCATTTGAATAAAAAAAATAAATTATTCGTTTTTAAAAATAAATAACAAGTAACATTTACTACCATAATTATCATTGCCAGATACAATTTAAATTTTCAAAACATATTCAATTTAATAAATATAAGAATATTTTTGTTTTGTTATCAATAAAACATAAAATTGCAAGTGTCCAGTTTTTTTTTTGCGGACCACCAAAATTATCTCGTGCACTACTGGTGGTCAACAGACTACAGATTGGCGACCTCTAGCCTAGAGGATATTTTAATTATTTATTTTAAACAATGTAAGGAGAAATACTAGAACAGCTGACTTAAGAACAATTCATTTTTTGTAATTTTGTGAACTATTTAAATCATTTAATTAATTTGATTTATATAGAAGAAAGTTGTGCGATGGCCACAACATACTAGTTTTCTTTTATTATAAGAAATACCCCTAAGCTATCTGGAGGCGATTATTCCTCAATTCATTTTAATAATATTGTGAATAGTTTCACAGCTATAAAAATCTAATCTAGAACAGAAAATAACTAGTTGGATGTGCCAATCCCAAAACTTTCTTCTATCTTATACATCTTAATATTTCAAAACCTAGTTACACATGTTAATACTTCAATATTATTAGTTCAATACTATACCAACTTTGATTTTCATCTTAAATTTCTGCTCAAGTCAATTAAACGGACTAAAAACGAGTTAATCTATATCATGATATTTGTTAAAATTATTAATTTTTCCTTATTCTGTCGTTATCAGCTGTTTGCGAATAGCCGGCATAGAAGGAAGCGAGTTCCTGCCGCTACATGAGCCGCCGATGCACAATAGAACTACAAAAAATCAAGATAAGTATACAAAAATCGCTAGCACGGAGCCCCTTTACCGCGCAATATTTCCAAATTCAAGGAGAACCTGTTGGCCAAAGCCAAAAACAAGCACAAACATTTTGGTTCAATTGTATGCATAATTTTATACGCTGTTCGATGGTACAATAATGAAAATGGCACAGAGATCGAAATTATAGCGCCCCCTTCTTTCAGAATTTTTTCAAGTTCAGGGAGGACTTGTTTGCCATAGCCAGAAACATGCACAAAAAATTTGGTTCAATTATATCGATAACTTCATACACTTTTTGATGGTACAATAATGAAAATGGTACAGACATCGCAATTATAGTGCCCTCTTCCGGCAGAATTTTTCCAAATTCAGGGAGGACCTTCGTGACATGACCAAAAATAAACACATAAAATTTGGTTCAATTCTATGCATAACTTCATACACTTTTCGGCGGTACAATATTCAAAATGGCACAAAAATTGTACAAAAATCGCTATTACAGCGCCCTCTACGAGTGATTTTTTACAAATTAAGGGAGGACCTCCTTGCCATAGCCAAGAACTTAAAATTTTTTTTGGTTCAATTCTATGCATAACTTCATACACTTTTGGACGGTAAAATATTCAAAATCGCACAAAAATCGCTATTACAGCGCCCCCTACCGGCGAATTTTTTCCAAATTCAGGGAGGACCTGCTTGCCATAGCCAAAAACTTAAAATAAAAATTTGGTTTAATTCTATGCATAACTTCATACACTTTTGGACGGTACAATATTCAAAATCGCACAAAAAACGCATTTACAGCGCCCCCTACCGACAAATTTTTTCCAAATTCAGGGAGGACCTGCTTGTCATATCCAAAAACTTAAACTAAAAATTTGGTTCAATTCTATGCATAACTTCATACACTTTTGGATGGTACAATATTCAAAATCGCACAAAAATTGTTATATCAGCGCCCCCTACCGGCGAATTTTTTCCAAATTCCGGGAGGACCTGCTTGCCATAGCCAAAAACTTGACAGACAGACGGACAGACAGACGGACATTTTCTATAAACATGTTTTTTGGAATCTCTGACCCCTAAAACATGCAAATCCGTTAAAAACCGGAAGTCGAAAAAAATTTCGATTACAATACTTTCTTCTATTGAAGATAGAAGAAAGTAAAAATGAAATTCTTATTTCTATAAATACGAGGTGAACCCCGTCGAATTTCGACGAAAGAAAATGTTTACAAAGGAACTGTTGCATCAAATTTATAATAAACGACAACAATAATTACAATAAAAAATTATTCTTACACTTATTAGTTTACATCTCCAAAGACATATTTCAACTTAAGATTAACAAAACACATTTTTTATAAACTTCAACTGTTAAAATTATTGAAAAAATAAACTTTATTCATATTCGTAATCAGTAACATATAATCAAGATAAGTAATTTTGATTAAGTTATCAATTAATGCTTGGTACTACAGAATGAAAAATCAGAAAATATGATGTCATCTTGACATAAACATAGAATCCCCCCCCCCCCCCTTAAATCTAAACCAAATCAAGTCATTGTCCACGTTTCACATCCATATTAACCCTTTAAAAACATTTTAACGCGCAGTTGGTTATTAATAAATGTATTTTAAAGCTTAAAGTCATGTCAACTATTATTACAACTTTCCATGGGAAAATTCCCACTCGCGATTTGAGGTCTTAGTATAATCTCTGTACCTGCGTGTAAAAATTCCAGAATTTAATAACTTTTAGATGTATTCAAGGGGAAATATCTCGTTTTATGAAATAAAATTATCATTTTCTTTTAAATCTGATGTCATTTTCAGTGGCTGAAATATTTTGCCTATTGCCTCAAACTCAATATCAGAGGAATGAAAAAATAGTGAAATATAACAGCATCATCAGGGAAATTGTGCCTTTTTTAAAGCGTAACGTCATTTTCTGTTCAAATTTTTTAAAAAAGAGATTTTTAGTTATAATGAGAAAATGACACCAGTAAGAATATAATAAATAACTATAACTAAACCACTTTTAATAGAAATGAAGTACTTCAGTTGCCACGATTAGAAAATTGGTATTAAAAACTATAACAAAAATTGATATTTCAACAATAAATTGAGATACAGCTTTCAAACAAATTGCTTTTAAAAGTACATTTTTTTCTGTATAAGACGGTGTAAACATT
The DNA here is from genome assembly GCA_963932465.1 of Maratus speciosus. Taxonomy (NCBI): domain Eukaryota; kingdom Metazoa; phylum Arthropoda; class Arachnida; order Araneae; family Salticidae; genus Maratus; species Maratus speciosus. Next base: position 429,048,329 of record OZ010797.1, on the reverse strand, counting down.
TAAAATGTGGGACGTATAGAAGTTTAAACATTTGCAGTAGCAAAAATTGCAAAACCGAAATTTCATTTCAAATTTCAAAATGTTGCCATTTTTTAAATTATAATGAGAAAATGGTATCAGTAAGAATATAATCAATAAAGATAACTAAACCACTTTTAATAGAGATAAAGTAGTTCAGTTGCCACGATTAGAAAATTGGTATTAAAACTATAAAAAAATTAATATCTCAAAAATAAATTGAGATACAGCTTTCAAACAAATTGCATTTAAAAGTACATTTTTTTCTGTATAAGATGGTGTAAGCATGTAAAATGTGGGATGTTTAGAAGTTTAAAAATTTGCAGTAGCGAAAATTGCAAAACCAAAATTTCATTTCAAATTTCAGAGTGTTGCCATTCGCAGAATGACGTATGCGTTACGCACAGATATGTTTGTCCTTTATAATATAGATAGTTGAAACTAACATAAATATGGTAAAATTTAGTAATATTAATAAAAATAACAAAAAAAGTTATAATTACTGAAAGTTCAATCAAAATTTGTTCAATATATATATTTTTTTAATTATAAACAAATCCAACTTTTTTTATACCTATTTCTTAAACTTATTTTAAAATATATATGTTTAATCACATTTACAATCATAGTAAAGGTGTAAAACAACATAAAATAAATTTGGAAAAAAAAAAGCATAAGAGATTTTTCTTTTCAAAGTAAAAAATAAAAATCAAAATAAATAAATAAAAAATAAAGATTTTACTAACCAATCTCTTAAAAGCATGCAGCATAGTAACTTTTTCCCTCTTGTGTCCTTGATAAAACGCTATTTCTTCACTGAAAAAAAAAAAGGACAATACTTTTATAAACATATATTACATGTAATTAACTACATAAGATATATCTATTAGATTGTATTATGGGTTTGAATTTTCCTTTGATGTCATTAAAAGGTCAAGTAAAAAAAAATGAGAATTTTTGATACCCATTGCTATACCTTTTTAGGCAGGTAAGGAAGACAGCAAAAGACTACACATGGTCAATAGCAAAGATTTCTGTATCATAAAATTGCATATGTAGTATGTTACGTTATGTTATGTCTAGTATGTTGTGGCCATCACAAAACTTTCTTCTATATAAATCACGTCAATTAAATCATTTAAATAGTACAAGAAATAACAACGATTTAGCACCAATTCATATCAAAGTATATCTGAATTTGAAGTTGGATGAAAATTCGTGCATTAGTTCTTGAGATAGAGCTATAGCGGAAATTCTGAAAAATGTAGCATAGCAGCGCCACTTGTTGAGCGATTTACACCAAAAATAAGCAGCACTAAATGATATCAAGGTATACCTGAATCTGAAGTTTGTTGAAAATCCATGCATTAGTTCTTGAGATAAAACTATTGCGGAAATCGCAAAAATTTCAGCATAGCAGCACCACCTGTTGAGCGATTTACACCAAAAATTAAACAGCACTAATTTATACGTCAATTCATGTCAAGGACTAACCCGTGCAATAGTTCTTGAGATACAGCTCTTGTGGAAATCGTGAAAAATGCAGCACAGCAGTGCCACCTGTTGGTTGATTTGCACCAAAAATTAAGCAGCACTAATTTATATCAGGGACTAACTGAATCTGAAGTTTGATGAAAATTCGTGCATTTTTTCTTGAGTTAGAGCTATTGCGATAATCATGAACAATGCAGCATACCAGCGCCACCTGTTGGGCGATTTTCACAAAAAAGTAATCAGCACCAAACTATATCCTGGACTAACTGAATCTGAAGTTTTATGAAAATTCGTACAGTAGTTCTTGAGATATAGCTATTGCAGAAATCGTGAAAAATGCCGCATAGCAGCGCCACCTGTTGGGCGATTTTCACCAAAAACTAATCAGGTCCAGTTTATATTAAGGTCTAACTAAATATAAATTTTTGTGAAATTCCGTGCATTAGTTCTTGAGATAGAGCGCCCACAAAATTTTTGTCACATACAGACTCACAGACAGACATTTTCTAAAAACCATCAAATCGTGTTCTGGGCATTCTAAAACGTATAAATCCGTCAAAAACCGGAAGTCAAAAATTTTCACGAATCCAATACTTTCTTCTTGTAAAGATAGAAGAAAGTAAAAATGGTATGCTTTTGTAAATGTGAAGCAGGGCAAAGTATGCCCGGTCTAGAGTACTGCATGGGTCTGGTTGTATCTGACTCAAACTTGAAAATTCCATTTGCATTCAACCCGAAACCTGACACATTTCAACTCAAATGTGAAATGAAAAGAAATTAATTCATGTTTTAATGCAATTATAAAAAGTAATTTACAATTACAGCACTACTACCAATTTTATCTTTCATATTAAAAAATGGATATATCTGTACTCTTTAATATTCAAATATAGTCCTGCATCAGTTTGGGTTGTCCCTGATTTCTTTTTTTTCAGGTTGGGGTGGGTAATTTTCTTTCTATGGGTTAGGTTCACTCTAGAATGTTTCTTGCGGGTCAGATTTAGGGTTTTGCAAGTCTGTTTGTTAGGATTTTCACAAATTGTTTGAGCAGAACTATGTTTCAGATGAAAATAAATACAATTTTGAATATGAATGAGTATCTATTCAATTTACTGCATGAAAAATAAAGTGTATATAAGAAATACGATCATAGATTATTCTTTCTGTATGGTGCAGTCAACTTTTTTTTTCTTCTCTCGGAATATGAAAAATATTACTAATATTTTGTTTAAATTTGTTATTGACTATGAAATTCTTTTCAACAATAAGGTAATCTGGGTTGCTGTAGATTCAAATAGTCACTGCATAAATCACTGGTTATATACAATACTAACCTTTCATTATATATCTCATTCGGATATAAAGCTCTTTTTCATGCCTCCTGAAAAAAAATAAGCTGTAGGTGCATTTTTTATGTCTAATTAAATGTTTATTATATTACATATATCTGCCTTAATTTCACTAAGAAAATTGTAATATGTGTGTAAACATTTTTTTGTATGTAAATTTTTTAATGTCCTTGGTTATATTGCATTTATTTGATTGTATTTAGATGTGATATCATGAGGAATCATTGTATTATTTAATCTGGGTCCTCAATTTTGCGTGTTAATCAAATCCTTCAATAAAATCTCAAAGTAGTGAAGTAGTGACTATTTTGAAAAGTAGTTTGCATTATTACTGATTTCAATAAACAGCCAATTTATAAAGTACTAGCAGACCCGCCCGTTGTTGCCCGGGGTCCGTAAATAATAACCTTAAACAAAACTGAAGTTTGTATGATTTTATATCATTTGAAATTCTTTTAAATGAACCTAATTTCAGAGGCCCGCATTGCCTTCTGCCGCTTCTAGAGTGTTCCCAACAAACTTCTTTCCGAACGAACCTGTAACCTGGGTCTCCGTTACCTAGGGCAACATGTACCTGAAATGCTCCGCACGTGCCGGAGACAATCGAAAACCAAGTTGAGTGAGCCAAATCTCGTAGTAATAATAATAAAAAAAGAATGCATCATTAATGTTAGAAAATGTTGGTGACTGAAGTGTAAGGTAAAATTTAATAATACAGAAAGTAGCCAAATTGTAATCTAAGTTCAATGAACCAAATCTTGTTGAAATTGGGTCCTTAGAATCCGAGGAAAGAATATGCCCCCAAGCAGTGGAAAATGCACTCTCCCCATAATTTCACGTATTACTTTTTAACATTAACATGATATTTAATAAACGGATGAAATCCCTTATCTAAAGTTACCTTTAAAGTAACGCGATTTCTAATTTACAGCTGTAGTTTGTAAACGTAATTTGATGCTGAAAAAGGAGATTAATGTTTGAAAAAGTGGTCACTGAGATATAAAGAAAGAACGGGCCCTGGGGGCCAGGGTGTTAACTGGAATGTAGTTCGGTGTAAGAAAATCTTTTTATAGTTTTAAAGTAGCTGGAAGACGCTGAAACTATGTTAAAAAAAATTTTAATAGAATCGGATAGTTTTTAAAGAAGCTGCAACAAAGTCTCCAAGAAGCTGATTAATATTCAAAATCGGCAGTAGCTGAAGTCTGGGAAATTTTTTTGTCATTCATGTAGTAGCAGGAGGACTTAAGAAATTGTTTAAAAAAAGAAGCTAGTGAATTGGACCGTTTTTAAGGGGCCTATAACAAAGGGCCCAAAGAGGGCTAATTGATAAGGGCCCTTTACAAGAAAACTTGTTAAAAGATCCAAGTTCTTAGCACTTTAGATCTTCAATTATTCAAAATTAAGCATAGGGTATCAATTAATGATTGGAATAAAATTTTAAAGAAATGTGCAAAAAATGGGGGGAAATGCTTAAATCAGGGCCCTAGGGTCCAGTAAAAATAAGAGGGTATTGGTCCGGGGAGAAGAGTGCAAAACTCAACTTTAAAATTTTCTATTGAGAATATAAGAAAAATAGATGGTGAAAAATGCATGCCGCACAAAACGTGTAAGGGGCCCTGGACCGGGCCCTATGGAACCCTAAGGTGCCCCAGGATTTTAACTGGAATAAAGTAATGGGAGAGTAACTAAATGGAAAAAGGGTTCCAAAAATGAAGATTGGATGAAGAGGATGCAATTTATTAGCAATTTTATGGTGCAAAAAATTTAAAGGGCCAGGGACTTAAGTAGCATTCAGTTGCATATAAAGATATATTTTAATAGATTTTAAAGTAGTCAAAGGATGCTAGAAATATGTTAAAGAAAAGTGCAAGTATTCCGATCATTTTTAAAGAAGATGCACCAAGGGCCACCTTGGAGGCGATTAATATTCAAAATTGTTGGTAGCTGAAGTCTGAATCTTTAATTTTTTGTCATTCATGTAGTTGCTGGAGAATCTAAGATGTTATTAGAAAAAAAAGCTAGTGAACTGGACCATTTTTAAGGGAGCACCAAGGGCTCCAAGAAAGCGATTAATATTCAAAATTGGTGGTAGCTGAAGTCTGAGAAATTTTTTTGTCGTTCATGTAGTAGCTGGAAGGTCTAAGAAGTTGTTAGGGAAAAAAAAGTTAGTGAATCGGACCATTTTTAAGTGCTGATAGTTAAAAACAGGGCCCTAACATAAAAACACGTTAAAATGGACAGTACGTAGCACGTTAGATCTTCAATTAGTCAAATTTAATCATAGGGTATGAAAAACTGGCGATAAATCACAATTAAAATAAAACTTTGCATAAATCACCACAAAATCAAAACAATATTTTCTCTTTTCCTTTTTGTTAATTTTCTCGATCATTGTGGCAGCACTTTCCAATTCTGCATGCGCTCCTCTGTGATTGGCATTTACCTTACATCTAGCGTCACTTGTTGCACTCTTTGTAAGCTCTCCTCTTTCCCCTTTCTGTTCATTTGCGACCTTGTCTCCTTATGGACTTGTGTTTACAGTGGCTAATGACGGGCTGTTATATTTTCCAACTCTAAATGTGTCTTGTGTATTGTTTTGATTTTATGGTAATAGAAAGTTTTATTATTTTAATAAGATACATGTTATTAAGAAAATAATTACAAGATGCTTTTTTTAAACTTTAAACATAAAAATTACAATTATAAATTATTATGAAGAGAAACATAACTGCATGAACTTCACTTTTCGCTTTGATATCAATGGCTACCCTGATGCTGAACTTGTGACATCAATTCAGTCAAGTCTAACTTATAGTTAGTCATCTTAAGACCAATGCAAGCATCTGAATTTTCCATAGTTAAGCTGATCCTATTCTTAATGATAATGATGCTTAATAATAAAAATTATTTCACTGTGTAACTATGATTGCATCACTATTCTTGTGCTATTGAACAAGTGCTACAATTGAGAGAAGTAAGGATCCTACCCGCCAAATTGAAGCAGTAGCTTAAGACTTCTGTCCCTGCCAGCGAAGACACTCATGAGCTAATGCTAATCCTATGGGGAGGGATTTATCTAATATCTCGTTTGTATTTCGACATTTTAAAATATATATATTTTTTGTATTGGATAGCTGAGGTTCATCTCTACATCGCACCTTTTTTACTTTTTCGATTTTGGTCACAGATATTTTTCATAAAGTTACTTTTACTTTCAAAACTGGTTCTGAAAATGAAAGTGTCACTCTAAAAAAATATCTGCAACCAAAATCGAAAAAGTAAAAAAGGTGCGATGTACAGATGGATCTCGGGTATCCAATACAAACAAAATTTAAAAATGTCGAAATGCAAATGAGATATAAGAAAAATCCCCCCCCCCCATAAAATTAGCATTAGGTGAGTGCCTTCACTGGCAGGGACAGGAACCTTAAGCCAACTTTTGATTGGACAAAAGGCAAAGGCACAACGAATGTGTCAAAGGCAGTGATTGGATTCTGCCTTTGTTCATCAAATCACTGTATTCGTTATGCACATTCATTATTGCAATGTTGTAATAAAACAAAATGTTATAATTTATTTTCAGTTTATTTTTTATTTTTTTTGTATTCTTCAAGTGTTCATTTCATATTTATGTTTTATAATGTCTTTTTATATATATACATATTTTCATAACTCAAGTGGTGGGTCAGTTGAAATTATGAAATGGATCATTTAGTGACCCGTGGGTCATAGGTTGCCGACCCCTACTCTAAGGCTTAGTAGATTAAAGAACAATAAAAAATGAAAAATTCTTAAGCAAGAAAAAATAATATAATTTAAACAGAAGATTAACTATTATATGCAAAATTAACAAAAGAGAGAAATACCTGTTAGTGATAATTCTTGAATTGACGTATCTTAGTTCTCCCTCTAATTTTTGTTCATTCATAGTCATACGCCCAATTGGTCTCCTTAACCTAGTGTTTGAAATGATAAAAAGATCTAAAAACATGGCTGATAAATGAAAATTTTATACAAAAGCTCTAATTAAATAATAATAAAAACCTTTTCAAAATTGAAATGACAACAAAAGTACATAGACCCTCCCTATCCCTATGAAAAATAAGTATTAGAAGTTCTGACAATAATAAAAATTCTCTATTACTACATTATAATATTAGAAGGATAATAAACATGCTCCATTTAAATAACTGTTATTTTTAATTTAAATTTATTATTAAGAAGGTATTTTTAATTTATGTTTAAATATTCAAATGTAAATAATTTTTTTAATTGATATTTAACATTTGATCTATATAAAATCTAGCATATAAAAATTAATTTTTTTGTCATTCAATGTAACGTATAATTGTAACAGACATAACAGCAATAACTTTTATAAAAAAGTGATCAACGTAATAATTTATTATGGGTAAAGCCAAAGGTTAGCCAACAGCTACATGTGATCTACTAAAAATGAAGTTTTGGGAATAAGCAGTAATATATATTTGAAGGTAATATATATGTGAAAGGTATTAAAACCCCAATAATCTAAAATTTAAGTTAATTTCCAATTAAATATTTTCTAATTCTTAATGTATAATTCTGATTCTGCCCATTTTGAGTTGTTTTTCTAGCCCAACAAATATCACTTTCAAATATTAAATTATAAACAACTTTAAGATTAAAAATGTAAAAATTAACACGATCTGCAGGTATTTGGGAATCTGACACATCAATGAAAAATTATTAAACCAAATAAGTTAAAATTTTCTCCCAATTTGACACCTTTGCCTCCTGTTAGAAAATACAGGGTTACCATAAATGAATGATCACACTTTAAAAATTTATACTTTCAAAACTATGATAAATATAATAAGTGATATATGAAAATAGAGAAAAACATTCCAAAAATTTTTTTTTGCCATTGCTTAGTGCTGGATTGGACAGGCGGTTAATGATGATTTACCATTATTCACATGGCCACAAGATCACCAGATCTTACGCTATGTGGCCTTTTTTGTGAGATTACATCAAAGATTTTGTTTATGTTCCGCTGTTGCTGAAAACACTCAAAGAACACATCAGTGCTGCATTAAGAATCCTTGACAGTATAAAACTGCAAAATTTGTGAAATGAATTTGATTTACAAGTTAGATGTTTGTTGTGTTGTTAAAGGTTCACATTTCAAATATTTGTAACTAAAAAAAAAAAAAAAAAAAAAAAAAAAACTTGAAATATTTTTCTTTATTTTCATAGATTACTTATATGTGTAACAGTTTAAAAAATATAATTTTTTAAAATCCGGTCACTCTTTTATGCTAATTCTCTATTGCAAGTGCTGATCAAAAATCCGGAATGCACAAGAAAAGACAAACTTTGAGATGTTCGGCCAATATGGATATCAAGTAGGAATTAAAATAATTCTTCCAGAGAATCCTCAGAACATTTCATGAGGTCCTAAGTCAATTATTTCAACAGTCCAGTTGGAGGCTGTACTTATATAACGTTATCAACTTTTTGGAAATTTTGGACCCCTTCCCTACCTTTATGATATCATACGGCATCATTCCTGGTACACCCTCCCCTCCAATGATATCATTATCAGTGTCTAAAAATTATTTTTATTTTTACAATTTCTTTCTTTTTTTTTTCTCATACGTTTGCAATGATATACATTTATTATTCGCATATTTTACTGATTTAAATGAAGATAAACCAATAAAATATCATTATTAAACATGAAATTACACCATATAACACTTTAAAGAAATACTATTTAAAAGTATTTAATAATAGCTTTTTAACATAATACAGTCAACAGTAATATTGTTTTCTTGCACTTGTCCCCTGAATGGGGAGAGAGTGAGAACTTAACAAAATAGGTGGTAATAAGTTCTTACTCCCTGCATTCTGCTCCATTTCTTTTTATTAGTAAAAATATCAAATATCATTTCAAACCTGATTTCTCTAACAATGCATTATATGTTCATAAGAATAGGAATGTCAAACACTGGGATATTCCATATTTTGGAATAAAATGATTTTATAATTATCTTATGGTTTTAATAATAATTTTGTATTTTCATGAAAATGGACAACAGACTAAGAAAGAGTTAACAGGCTGTTTTGATACAAAGAAAAAAAAAAATTGGTTGGATCAAAAATGATGAAATTAAAAGACAAACCCCTCTTTCCTCTGCAGATATCTTATGATATCAAGTGCCAGACCCCTCCTCCCTCCCTCAAGTGATATAATTATATATGTACAGCCTCTTGTATTTTATTCTAAATACATGGATTCACTACATATATTCCATAAACAGTCAAGCAAGAGGTTATGAAAATATTCAATTGGCAATACACAGTCAAATTTGTAAGTACACTATGAGGACTATAAATTTTTTTTCACAATAAATAGTTTTAATGAATACAGAAATTCAGGGTTTGCACAGATTTCTTTAAATAAAAATCAAGGACCAAAACCAAAAAAGTATAAGGATCTACAAATTAAACTAATAAATTATAATATGCATTTTTTAATAAATGGTTTCAATTTTGTAAATACAAGTTTTAAGTTTTAAACATTCAAATTGCCAGAAAGGGGGTGGGATTTCAGTGTGTGGCAGTAGAAATTTAGAAAATTTAAAAATAACAAATACCACAGAAGAAAAAAATTAGTCTGATGTGCCAACCCCAAAACTTTCTTCTATCTCATACATGTTAATACTTCAAAATTTGCTATTAGAGGGCCAAAATTAAATGGTAATCATGCTCATCATGAGGATTCTAAAGATATGAAGAGAAAAAGCTATTGTGAAAGATCCAGCATAGCAATGCCACCTATTGAGCAATTAACACCAAAACCTAATCAGCATCAATTCATATCAAGGACTAACTGAACCTGAAGTTTTATGATAATCAAAGCATTAGTTTTTGAGATAGAGTTATTGTGGAAATCGTGAAAAACTCAGCATAGTAGTGCCATCTGTTGAGCGATGTACACCAAAAACTAATCAGCACCAATTTATATTAAGGTCTAATTGAATCTAAAGTTTTGTGAAATTCCGTGCATTAGTTCTTGAGATAGAGTGCCTGCAAAATTTTTGTCACATACATACAGACTCACAGATAGACATTTTCCAAAAACCATCAAATCGCGTTCAGGACCTTCTAAATTGTATACATTCATGGAAAACAGGAAGTCGAAATTTTTCACAAATCCAATACTTTCTTCTTTAATGTAAAGATAGAATAAAGTAAAAATAAAGGAAAGAAAGTAAAAAAAAAATTAGAGGTTTCAAGATTTTTAGCTTTGTGAGATGGGGTGCAAATTATGGAAAGAGCAAATTTTATAGGTGGGAACGCAGGGTTCGTAAATATCATAATATTTTCAAAAAAAATAAATAAATAAAATAATAAAAAATCCAGATATTTTCGATATGTATCCGATATTTTCAAAATAGTCAACTCACTGCTGACAATAAATATTTTCAAGAAAATATAAATTAAAAACTAAAACATATTGCATTTAACACGAAAACTTAAATAATATTCTAAAGATGCATTTTTTTTCCCCACTTGAACAAAATTGAAGATCAATTAATTGAAAACAGATACCATTTGCTTTATATACTTATAAAAAACAACACTATAGGATTCAGTATCAAGAAATCAGAAATTTATAAAACAAAATTTTAAATGCAAAATATATTTTTTTAATTGGAGATTTTGACATAAATGTAAGTTTGCTTATTTTTTATTTCCTAACATGTTGTATATTTTAGACTCAAATAAACCAAAATCAGAAAAGATATTTTTCTAATGAAGCTGTCATGAATGATTATCTAAATTAGACAGCTTATCTTTCAATGGCTGTTCTGAATTGTCTCGCATAATTATTAATTCTGCATTTAAAAATAAAAGCTACAAAGATAAAGCTTGGAAAAGATATTTGTTTTCTTAGGTTAAAAAAGCCACTGCAAGAGAAGTTTTTTTTAAATCTACAAAATGACATAATTAATAACAGTTGAAAATTCCATTTACACTTGTTTTGACTGAAATATCAAAATCTTGCCCAATATTTTGAAAATAAATATCAAATATACAAAATATCGAACATCTTGATATTTTGAAATTAAATATCAAGTATATTAAAATGTCATAAATCTCTATATAATAAAAGCCAGTGTAACGCTGGGCGGGGCGAATCCATCAATCTTCCAGTCTCCCAGGAAGAGACTCAAGGGGAAAAGGATCCATTCTCCCATTGGTTGCCATAAACAAGAATCCCGAGATCACTTCTCAAGGTTACAAGTTCTGATAATTGAGCAGTAGTAGACACTTCTTAACAAATCAGTGCAAGGCACATCGCATTACACCACCAAAATAAATCGCCAAGTGTCACTTGAGATTATTTCAAGTATTAAGTTGCAATCATATTAAATTTTCTTTGCGACATGTAAGGAATTTTAATTTATTTCTCATATAAAGTGATTCAAGGAAAACAATGATATGGTATTTTTAAAAATATCCTTTTTTTTTCCTGCAAAAAATTGATAAAACTGACTTTCTTTTAAAAAAGTAATCAATTTAAATATTTTGGGCTTATTATTTTGTAACTTATTTTTAAATTACATATTACTTATATTTTCCTTTCCTTCCTTTTCTATATACAAGTGTATGTAAATTTAAACTTAAAAAAAAAAAAAAAAAAAAAAAAAAAAAAAAAAAAAAAAAAAAAAAAATCCCATATTTTAAAAGTAAAAAATTAATATTTATACGAAAAGTAAAATTAATAATTTTTGGTTTATAGCTTTGCATCAGGAGGACAGAAGGTTAGGGGATTAGACGGTTGGGATTCAACCCGAGATACTTATTTATTAATCAATATACATATTTAAAAAAATTTGGAGGGGGGAGGAAGGGGGGGGGGGTAAACGATAAAATACAATTTCAAAGTGTTATTAAAAAAATAGTATTATTTCAATAGTTGCAGTTGCAGCAGACTGTTTTAATTATGCACTTTTATTGCATATTTATTAAATTTTTGTTTTATTAAGAAATCTTAATTTTGTTATAGTAGTATATTAGCCAGAAAACCTGGTTTACCCAGAAATATTGTAAATGCTAATTGTGTGTTTATTAGAACACAAACTAGCCGAACTTTGCTCATCTAAACACTTCCATATTGTCAATTATTTTTTTTATCAGTTTTTCAAGTTTTAAGTGAAAAACACAATTTTTACCCACCGTCCTAGGACGGGCATTTACACTAGTCTTGATATAAATATCATGATATATATCCATTGATATATATCAAAGAACTCTGGGTGGGAAGGATAGGAAGTTTATTAGATGATTAATTATTTATCATTACTAAAAGATTTATAATTAAATCGGGAATTTAAAAAAAAATTAAACCGTTTTAAAGACTAAATTTAGTATGTAAGGGAAATGGGAGCAGCGATTTCGAAGCCGATTTAAAAAAAAAAAAAAAAATTAGAGAGAGGAAAGAGTTTATTAGAGGACTTATTTACCTTACTAAAAATTTACAAATAAGTAAAAAACTATGGAGTTTTAAAGACTTATTCTATGTGCACTTTAAATGTGTGTGTGTGTGGGGGGGGGGGGGGGGGGGGGGATCAAAGGGGCAGTTATTATTATTATTGGGAGGGGAAAAGTTCAACAGATGACTGATAATTTACCTTACCAGTCAGATTTACAAATAGCGCAAAAATGAAAAATAAACAGTTTAAAATACTTCAAATTTTGCATGCTTGGTAAAGGAAGGGGGGGGGGGTACAACTGTATGATCGATTATTTATTGTTACAATAAAGTAACGGATAGAGCAGAAAAAGTTTTTTTTTAAAAAAAAAAGCAATCATTTTTAAGGTTTTAAAACTTTCTGAGCTAAGGAAGTAAAGGGGAAAGCATATTTAAAAAATAAAATAAAAATAAATAAATAGGGGGGGGGGCGAGAGTTTATTAGAGGACTTATTTATTTACCTTACTAAATATTTGTAAAAAAAAAAAAAAAAAAAAGAAGAAGAAACTAAGGAGTTTTAAAGACTTTAAATTCTATGTGCTAAGTGTATGTGTGTGTGTGGGGGGGGGGGGGGGGGCAAGAGAGAAGCATAATTTTTTTTTGTTGTTGTTACTGGGAGGGGGGGGGGCAAGAGAGAAGCATAATTTTTTTTTGTTGTTGTTACTGGGAGGGGGGAGTTTAACAGATGAATGACAATTGAGGCATTGACATGGGAAAGGGAGTAAGTCACCGTTTCCAGTACGCTACTTTTTTTATATTCAGATTTCTTGATTGGCACCACTTTTTTAAAATAGTAAAATTCCTCTTATGTAAATGACATATTAATTAAGGCGATTAATAGGGGAATTTTACCATTTCAGAAAAGTGGTAGCAATCAAGAAATCTGAATTTAAAAAGTAGCTCACTGCCAACACTGACTTACTCCCTTTCCCATGTCAACGTCTCAATTTACCTTATTAAAGATTTACAAATAGCGACTAAAATGAAAATGAAACATTTTAAAAGACTTTTTTTGCATGCTTGGTAAGGGGGGGGGGGGGGGGGGGTGTAGAAGTAAAACTGTATGATCGATCATTTATTGTTACAATAAAGTACTAAACGGCCAAATGAGAAAGCAGATTTTTTTTTTTTTTTTTTGGTTGGTAATTTATTAGATGATTTATTTACCTAACTAAAAATTTACAAATAAGAAATAAATAAAACTAAAGAGTTTTAAAGGACTTGAATTCTATGTGCTCTTTAAGTCGGGGGCGGGTGCAAAGGGAAAATGGGTGGGAAGAGAAGGGAGGTGAAATCTTTATGAACATTATTTATTGTGACAATAAAGTGACAAAAAAGTTTTTTTTTTTTTTTTTTTTTTTTTTTAAATTAAACTGTTTTAAAGAGTTTTTAAACTTTGAGTACTGGGAGGGGGAGGAAAACGGGGAAGCAAAATTTTGAGAGGGTGAAATTCAGATGAAAATTTAATGAAATGAATATGATGAAATGAATTGTTAATGAAATTTTAGGACTAATTATTTATTCACTATAAAGTAACAAAGAGTAGAAAAATTAAAAAAAAAATTGAATTTTAAAGATTTCAAACTTTGGTGTTGTGAAGGAGGGAACAAAAGGGGGAAGTGAAATTTCGGAAGAAGGGGAAGCAGGGGGGGGGGGGGGGGATTAAGATTTAAAAAAAAAAATCAGAAATTCAGGGAAATGTGGAGGAGTTTCACCCAATGGTGGGATTAAAATAATTTAACAACCGGTTTGCTGCCGAATGATTTTTGACATGTAAACATGAGGGAAAAATGAAGTATCACACATAGATTATGAAACATTTTCCAATATTATAAAAACATTTATTTTTTGGTATAGAAGAGAAAGAATTCTGAAACATGTTTGCATATAAAAGGACGTAATAATAATATTCGGCAATTGTGAAATGCTAATCAAGATTTTTATCAGAAAAGGCATTAAAACAATATAATACACTAAGGATAATACAAAAATAGCAGAAATTTAAGTTTAAGAATTAATTCATGTCCATGATCTTAAAGTTGCATAAGCTATTAAAAACACTAACTGTAGAAGGTATCACGATATTGCCCTAATCTTTAAACTCATGAGAATACTAACTCAGTGAATATCAAGCATTCCTATTTACATCCTTGCTTTGATGATAAATGCTTGTAGCTTTTTCAAAGTTAATTTCAAAAAATCGGTTCTTGTGAGTGGTAAGTGCTTGATTTCTGGATTTTTTTATGCATGTTTTATGATAGGTTTTGTCACCAAAGTTGCAAATTTCACCGAGATATTCATCAATGCCGTCTTCTATAATTAATTCCTAATGACTCTAAAATTATTTTTGTAATAACAATAATGCACACGCAAAGAAGACATATTCTGGAAATTCTGTATTAGTAATAAAATTTAGCTCAGTTTAAAAACATGCAACATCTTTTTAAAACCTTTCCTACAATAAATGCCCATGGATAACAATAGCCATTGAAACGCATCAGCACACTATACATTTTCGGATTGAAACCAGCAAAAATAAATTCAAATTATTTTGGGTACCCTGTACTGAAAACAACTTTATATTTATGATGTTAAAAATATTAAAAATACATACTAAAAGGCAGTATATTAATTGAAACTGCTGAATTTTAAGCAGAGAATAAGACTGAGATGTGCTAGGCTTGGTGTCGTCCAGGTAGCCCAGTTATTGAGCATTGGCATGTAATGTCAATGACCCTGGATGGATCCCAGGCTTGAACACTTTTTCACTCAGTTGGCTGCATGAATTTTAAGCAATTAAAAATTCCGCAATTTAAATTACTAATTAAAGGCATGTAAAATTTTCAAAAAATTTATTTAAAAATTACATACATAGATTTAGGTAGTACATTATTTAACAATAATGGATGTAGAAAAAACTATATTATAGTACAAAAGAATAACTTCTATTATTTGAGATATTTACATGTAACTTCTTGATAAGCGCCCTCACTTTTAATTTTCTTTGTCTTTACTCGAAGATTACTGGATGCAGGCTTCTTTCTTAATATACCTTCATTATAAAAGTAGGAACCCATTCTTTTAGAAATAGGCCAATTAGACTAATAGTCATTATGTTTGATACATTCGATTTAGTTAGTCGGCTTCTTTTCTCTAACCATTTTGTCTTTGAAAACCCCTTTTCTATTTCTCCTGAACTTGCAGCAATAGTTCTGACAATATTTTTAGTCTTTTAAATACTCTCAAAAACCCCATACTTTTAGAAAAACATCTAAAATATAGTAAAAAAAAATCCTCGATGATCATTAGTTAACATAAGTGTCATCTATCCCAGTGTGTCTGTGTGCAATGACTAGGAAAATCTACCACATGTACAAGGCTGAAAATTTGAGTGACGGGAGTCTAAGACATCTTCTGGTGCACCTGAGATTCAGAATTTTAATTTTTTGTTAATTAATCAAGATTAATTACAAATGACAATTAAATCTCATCAAAAACTGATCTTTTTCATTGCACATGCTCAGAACAGATTTAAGCATAGAATTGAAGCAAAAAAAAAAAAAAAAAAAAAAAAAATGGCCACTCGATTTTCTTTGTCTTCTTTCATAGATTTGTTTTAACCTAAATCAACCAATCTCTCAGTACAGTTATAATTGGAAGACATATTCCAAAAGATTGTACTCTTACGTCTCAGATACCACAATCAATTCCAAAAAATTTCATAGTTAACCTTTTAATAAAAAAATTATTGTAAAGGGTTGTTTTTCCAAAAAATGTTTTTCTTGCATATGGGAACGCCTCTCCAGGGCACAATTTAGCGATACCTATAAATAAAAAATATGCTCTTAAACCTGAAACAGTCTTTTAATCAATGATGTAATCGGTTTTTAAAAAATACGAATTTTAACCCTTTCAAATACACCAACGAATGCCGGTCACTTCACACATCACGGATATATTTCTTCTATGCTAAAAGTAACTAAACACCCATATGTTAACACAATTTGCTTAGATCATCTCAATAAACCAGATTTATATCACCTACAAAAATTTCGAAACGTTCAGATGGGTAGAAGTATTTTTTACAAAACAAAATGTGTGAAAATGTCAGTAAAAACCTGAGTGTTTTGTCGTGGTTTCGCCCGCTTTCGGCTGGTGTTTTCACTACTAAATATATAAAAAAAAATTTCACAAAATTTTAAAGAGCGTTCGGATTCAGTTATATCTCATCAAAAACAACTCTTTGTAATGAATCCCACCAAGCCACACATTTAAAACGTCAGTCATAAAAAGAAGTGATATCACATAAAAAGAAGCAATATGAAATGCATACGAGTGTCTTGTAAAAATCTATCACTGCTCATAATGTTTCCAAAGGACTCAGAGTGAGGTACAGTACATGAAAACTGCTTGGCAATCTGCACACGCATATTGTGTTTTTTTTTTTTGCACTTACACATGGCTATAGACTTAATTTTCTTTTTGTATAACTGCTTCCATGAAATTGTAAAAAGTTGAAGCTTCTGTGTTTGCATAACCATTCTTATTTATCAGTTTGTAGTATCGATTTGTTGATTTATTTATCATTATTTGAATGAGAAACACCTCTTTTATTTGGAGGATATTTTAAATTTGCTTTTTACAGGACTGATGAGGAAAGAAAAATATATATTTTGCACATGGAACATTATTTTATTAAATGAAACAAACAGAACATGTCACAGTGTTATGTTTAGAAAATGCTGTTGTGCAGATAAAGATTTAAAGAAAAGTAAATTAATTTAAATGCAAGTTTCATTTAACAACCGGTTTGCCGAACTCAATAAAAATTAACAGCTGGTTCTACCGAACCTGTGGGAACTGGCTGAATCCCACCACTGGTTTCATCCCTGACTAAGAACTAATACGAGAGTAAAATTAAGCACTTTTAAGGACTTTTTGCAGATTTTGCATGAAAATAAGTACTTTTAAGGACTTTCAAGGACCATACTAAGCAAGAAATTTTAACAGTAATTTAAAATTATATGATCTTTTTCACTAAGCAAACTTCTTTAGAATATTTGCTAACTTTAAAGTTTAAAACAAAAGGAACTTTGCTTACATACTCATTACTTAATAACTGATATTAACAATAAATATGTGACAAATGTTTTTACCTTGTAAGTAGTAGTCCAGCAAATAATAAATATGCCATCATTAAGGATGGTCCCTGTAAAATGAAAAAAAGTTATTACAAATACAAATTCCACACTGATACATTGAATATTCATAATTATTAATAAAAAATAGTTTAAATATTTAAGAATCTATTTTTTAAAAGTACAGTACTCTCTTAAATGTACACAGTTTGTACTAGAGGTTTTGCTAATTAATTCCTTTTGAAATTTAAGATCAATCTTTATTATATATATATATATATAGGTGGATCTACATCCAGTTTGATGTCTGATTTATATTTATATCAATATGAACGTAATTTCTGTAATGATAATATACTAATGTATCGTTATATTGGTGACATAATTTTAATTGACACTAAACAATTAAATATTTCTCAATTTCCAGTTGATTATCCAATTAATTTAGAATTGACAGAAAACCTTTTAACAAATAATACTATTAATTTTTTAGATCTAAAAATCATAATCGCACAAAACAAAACAATTACTGATCTTTATGACAAACGTAAAGACTTTCAATTCAAAGTTAATACATTTACTCACTTTAAATCCTGTTTACATATTTCAGTTTACCGTAGTATAATACTTAATCATTAGTATAGAATCAAGAATTTATGTTCCTCACATCTTATCAATAAAAACATTAAACAATTAATATTTGATGCATTAAATCATGGTTTTCCTAAGAAATTCATATATTCTTTAATCTACAATTAATTAATGATCTAAACAATGGATAGTAGGGATGTTTCTTGTAAGTTACTATTAACATTTTGTGTATTAAAGAAAAAAAAAATACAAAATATATTTAAAAAAAATTTAAATAGGTTGGCTGGGTGGGTAGATATTAAATTATGGAGGAGGGAAGAGTTGTCTGGATAATTTATATGCAAATGTTGATTTAATATATATATATATAAAGGGATTGGTACGTTGAATTTATGAGTTTCTATGTTTATTTTGGTCCTTATGAATTTGCTGTCCTTAGTACTGTATAAAAATATTTATATTACATTAATTTACATTACTTTTATTGAGTTACTTCAAAATATTATAATTTATAATAGTGGACGCTAATACAGTACATGATACATGTATTTATCAGCATGTAGAAATGCTGTAATTTGTTTGTATATAGCTCCCCCCCCCCCATCTGTAAAGAAACAATTTAAAAATTTATAACATAAAATTTATTAAGTGATTAATAGAATCATACTTTTATATTATTATATTTGTAACTTATTTGAAATTATTATTAATTTACTTAATTTTAACTAAAATATAATTAAAAATAATTATAAAGATTATATGAAAGATGCTAAGTGATTATTATCGATATTCTGTTGAGCTGATTTAGAATTATAATTGTTTTGCTGTTTTAGTGTGAATTAATGTGGTTCAAATAATTGCAATATGCAATTTTTCGACATAGTTATTTTTGGTAATTTCAAACAGATGAAACCACTACAAATTATTTCTACTTCTATTAGCTGTGATTGTAAATACGTATTGGCATTTTTAACTTTTTTAATTTTTTGAAGTTTCGGTAGATGGCAGCATTAAATAATTATTTATTCAGTTCTAAAATAATTATGTTGCCATACTTTATTATATTATTTATCTTATTTATTACCTGTTTATTTTAAACATCTACTTCATTTTGTACTTTGTAATAATTTAATCCAGGATACTTAAGATAGCATGTAAAATAATTTTTAAAATTTAGAATATTTAAATTATAATTACTATATTCATAATAATGTTAATATTAACTGCAAACTGTGATGATTTGAAACCGTAAGGATTCGCTTTTAACTGTGACCACTTAATTACGTGGGATTTTCCCTGTGTTAAAATGGGATACATGTTTGAGATTATGATATGGTCATAGCAATTCTCTTGCTGGGTAAGTCGTTAATTTAAATGTTCCAATTTTGTTAATGTTGTTCATTATTACGGATCTTGCATTGATTAATTATTTATTTCATTCAATTTATATGGCATGGTAAATTTATACTTTTTGGAGTATAGTCGATCGGGTACATAAAGGAATCCAATTTTCAGCTATTGGTGGATTCTTTTACAGAAATAGACTATGTTTTTGCTTATATTTGTATTTCATGTACCCCTGATGAAGTGAAATGCTATATAAGCTTCCTGCTACATCCATCCAATTGATCTATTATTTGTTTATGATACGTCTTTTAATGGTTCAACATTATTTCGCTAGTTATTTGTATATTTTGTCTTTAATAGGTTATTGTATCAAAATTTGGTGGTTTTCATATGTTTTATATGGATTAATCGTCTGCAATGTGCTAGTGAATTTGTGGTATTGTGCTTGATTTTGTGTGTTGTCATCTATCACATCATCCTACATTTAAAGGTCACTTCGAAAGAGAGTAAAATAAATCAATAAATAATAATAATAATAACTATATGTAGATTAACCCGTAAAAACAGTAACTATATTAATTTAATACAAATCAAGAAATTGAATTCAATATTTAAAATTGAATCAACATTTAATAACTTATCCATATCAAATACTTATTTTTCTTTAAAAATCATCATTTGTATTAAATTAATATAGTTACTGTTTTTAAAGGTTAATCTACATATAGTTATTATTATTATTTATTGATTTATTTTACTCTCTTTCGAAGTGACCTTTAAATGTATTATCATATGATAGACGGCAGCACTATCTGTTCTAATATAGTGCAAATACTGTATTTAATCTATTCCAACATTATTGCACTGTTTTTCCTAACTCTATGGTTGAATTAATAGTATTACCGTCAGGGCCGTAGCAAGGTCTTCAGAGGCCCCCCCAAAACTTATTTTTCGGGGCCCCCCCTCTAAGATTTTAGAGAAATATCTATATTTAATTTTCCATCCGAGTTCCATTGTATAACAACACCAGCGAAGTTTCGCTGGTCGAATTTTCCAAAACGAACTTCAAATTGAACGAATTTGTAGTTAGGCTGCACTGCTTTCGGCAGCGTACACCCATAGGGGCTATGTCCACTCCAATCTCAAATCATACGAACCTTGAATTATTGTAATTTTTTTATTTAGATCCAGATTAAATTCAAATTTTCAACATTTCGTTCACGTTGCTGCAGGAACAGATTTGATATTTTTACAATGTGAATTTAATCAAAGGTCTTGCAAAATTTAACTGAGAATTCTTCCATTTAGGAAAAAAAATGTCAAAAAAATCGCCGAAGAACGCGAAAGAACGCCAAAAATTGCATAAAAATTTTCAAGGTTCATAGAGATCAAACTTTACTCATATTGGGTTAAAAAATTGAAACCGTTTTTTTTTTTTACGAATATTTAAAAAAACTACCAGAAAAGTGAAAAAAAGCTAAAAATCACATAAAAATTCTCGAAAATTTTAAAAACAGCAGAGGACAAAATTTGGCAAAAAAGTTTGAAACTGAATTCCTTTTACAAATGTAGAATTGCTAAGTATTGTTCATAAACAAAATAAATAAATAAAAAATATGGAAGTCGTTTTCGTATTTTCAATTTTCTCTTCAGTTTGACAATGCTATCCGCGTGGCCCAGACAGATTTTCTTTAAGCAGAAAATATTCACTTATAACAATTTTTTTCCCGCTCGGATTGGTGCCTTTTATTAAATACATATATATGTACAGATTTACTAATTCAAAAAAAAAAAAAAACTTTTGGGATGTTGTTTTCATATATTCCGGTTTTCTCCAGTTTAAAATTGTCACCCAAGTTGAAATTTAAGAAGAAAAAAAAATACCTTCGGATAGAAGGTACCTTTCTTTGGGCAATGAAGACGGGTTTCCTAGTAGCTAATAATAAAGACAGACGTTTGTCTGTCCAGAGTTTTTCTTTGTCTGACAAGATGCTTTTCTGTTTCAAAAAGATGTTCTGTTTCACAAGATGTTTTTCTGTTTCAAAATTTGACAGGAAGGTTACCTGTATGCCTGAAGTTGCTCGAAACAGGTTTTTAAATTTTTTGATTCGAATTTTTTTCATTTAATTTTTTACGATATTTTTTGTATTTTTTTGAGTTTCGTGCTTTTCCCCCCACATTCATAAAAGGAATCTATTTTCAATCCATCTTTCCATTTTAGCCGAATATTGTAAAGTAGTCTTCTTCGATTTTTAAATATTTCGCGAATTTTTTATGTGATTTTTAACTTTTTTTCGCGTATTTTTTGACATTAGTAAAAGGAATCAGGTTTCAGTCTTTTAGCCCGATGTACTAAATTTTGTCCTTTGCGATTTTTGAATTTTTCACCAACGTTTTTTTCCCCTTTTTAAGACCCCCGTGATTAAAAGAGATTTTATCTCACATTTGAAGAAACTTTCGTCTTTAGAAAGGAAAATTTCTAGAAATTTTGATGTTTTATTCACGACTTCTTCGTGTTATGAAGGAAAAAGTCATGCGTAAAAGTTCAGTTTCTAATAGGGAAAAGTACAATGCAGCAAAGTTGGCGGAACACTCCTGTGATTTGATTTGACAAAAATGCATCTTCAAATTTAGTAAGGATATTAGGTAATTTTTATGTTAGATTGGTGAGTTTTCTATATTTTCGCGGAAAATGAGAAAATCAAATCAAAGCTTTTTTTGTGTGTGTGTGTTTGAATCAAAGAAAAAGTTACGGAAAAAATCCTTCAATTTACTGATTTCTTTCTTTCTTTCTTTTTTTTTTCTTGGAAAAACAGTGTAAAAGGAACCCAGTTTCTATCTTTTATCCCAATATAGTAAAAATTTTGCCATCTGTGGCACGGATTTTTGACATCCCTAAAAGGAATCAGGTTTCAGTCTTTTAGCTCAATATAGAAAATATATCCATAGAAATTTCTGAATTTTTTACGAACGTTTTATGTGATTTTTAACATATTTTTGTCTTTCACGGCAATTTTTTCACATTCCAGTTACAATCTTTTGGCTCGATATAATCAGGGATGAGAATTGCAAAAAAGCAAAAAGACTGAAACCACGCGCAAACAAAAAATTGTACCACATTTTATCCGTGAAAGATACTTTAAGAAATAAAACCAGGGTCCGATTTCCGGACAAATGGAGACAAGCGCACAAACCTGTATACTACATTACAGGAGTGAAAGTAGCCAAATTACACACAGCTCTTAAAACATTGAGTGTAGGTCATATGAAATGCTCGACTTATCAGAATCATGACCACTCCTGAAAATGAAATAATTTAATTAAGAATAAAGTTTTTGTGTGTCATAATTTTAATAATTTTTTTTAGCAAAAAATATGAAAAACTTAGTGAAAATCACAATGGTTAGTTATTTTTGGTCACACGGGCTAATTGGACCAGGACCTACAGCCAGCTTAATGTGAATTCTGAATCAGGAGCGATTCTGAGTAAAAAAAAAAAAAAAAAAAAAATTATTCACAACAAATTTTCTGAAAGGTTACAAAACAGGGGGGAAGGGGAGGATACACTAAAAGCACTAAATACATGTATTTTTCGCGCCATTTTGACGAAATTTGTCGCTTTTTCGCGATCTTTTGACAAAATTTGCAGCTTTTTCGCGATTTTTTGACAAAATTTGCCACTTTTTCGCGATCTTTTGACGAAATTTGCCGTTTTTTCATCACCTTTGAATGTTCTTTCGAAATCGGAAGAAAAACGGAATCGATAGGAAAGTGAAAATTTCGGAAAATAACAAAATTTTGCAGGAGAAAAAATACGGAATCCTCGGAAAAAAAGGCGGAATTTCGAAAAAAAAAAAAAGCGGAAATTCCTTGAAATAACAAAAAAGCGGAAATCCGCCAAAAGACGGAAAATTCTCATCCCTGTATAATCAATTTTCTCTCAGCAATTTTTGAATTTTTGCCCAATTTTTTATAAGATTTTTACACTTTTTTTTTCGCGTTTTGCGGAGTTTTTTGACATTTTTTTTCTGAAACCGAAGAATTATCCAGTAGATTTTGCTGCTGTCATAATTAAGCTGAAGTGGAAAAATAACAAATTTGTTCCTGTAGCAACGTGAGCTACGATGCTGGAAAAGTATACTTTTATCTGGACACTATCACTTTTATCGAAAAAATCATTGAAATTCGAAAAATATCGAAAAATTCAATGATTGTTTGATTCAAGATCGGAGCGGGAATATCCGGAAAAGGTTTACGCTGCGAAAGGCAGTGAAAGCCCCCAATGGAGAACTCCAAAAAATAGGTTCTTTTTTTAAAAAAGCAATTAGCGAAGCTCTGCTAGTAGATTAAATAAATACACAATGTAATTTATGAATAGTTAACATAAGTAATTTATCGAGACAAAAGAAATGAAATGTTCAAAATGAAACAGGTCGAACATAAATGGATAGGCGGCATATGCAATGCATCTAGATGCCCGCTTATTGGGGTCCCCAACGAGATTAAGAAGCATATATTTTTTTGAACATTTGAAAAAAAAATGAGGCTTAAAAGTTTTGAATCTTGAGTTCCGAATTTTGCTCACTTTTAAGAGCGGCCCCAAAAAAGAATATTTATAAAGTATTTAGAGCCTGCAAAACTTCTTTCATCTGGGCACCTTTAAAAAGAATGGTAGCTATAAAAAAAAAAAAGGGCATGTCTGTTTTGGTTAAAAGAAGTAATAGTATTAAGAAAGTTTTTAACCTTATTGGGGTCCCAACGAGATTAAAAAGCATATTTTAAAAACATTTGAATTACAAAAATTGGGCCTAAAAGTTTTGAATCTTGAGTTCCAACTTTTCCTCTCTTTTATGGGCGGCCCCAAAAAAGTCAATTAAAAAAGTATTTAGAGCCTGCAAAATTTCTTTCATCTGGGCACCTTTAAAAAGAATCGTGACTGTAGAAAGAAAGCACATTTGGTTGAAGGAAGTAATAGTATTAAGAAAGTTTTGAAACTTATTGTGGCCCAACGAGATTAAAAAGCATATTTTTAAAACATTTGAATAATAAAAATGGGGTCTAAAAGTTTTAAATCTTGGGCTCCAACTTTTCCTCCCGTTTATAGGGGGCCTTAAAAAAGACAATTCAAAAGAATATAGAGCCTGCAAAATTTCTTTCATCTGGGAACCTTTAAAAAGAATGGTAGCTATAGAAAAAAAGGACATGTCTGTTTTGGTCAAAAGAAGTAATGGTATTAAGAAAGTTTTTAACCTTGTTGGAGCCCCCAACGATAATAAAAAGCACATTTTTAAGACATTTGAATAATAAAAATTATGCCTAAAAGTTTTGAATCTTGAGTTCCAACTTTTCCTCACTTTTATAGGGGGCCACAAAAAAGTCAATTAAAAAAGTATTTAGAGCCTGCAAATTTTCTTTCATCTGGGAACCTTTAAAGAGAATGCTGGCTATAGAAAGAAAGTGCATATCTGTTTTGGTCAAAAGAAGTAATAGTATTAAGAAAGTTTTGAACCTTGTTGGGGAACCCAACGAGATTAAAAAGCATATTTTAAAAACATTTGAATAAAAAGATGGTGCATAAAAGTTTTGAATCTTAGGCTCCAACTTTTCCTCACCTTTATAGGGGGCCCTAAAAAAGACAATTAAAAACGAATTTAGAGCCTGCAATTTTTTTTTTCATCTGGGAACCTTTAAAGAGAATGATGGCTATAGAAAGAAAGTGCATATCTGTTTTGGTCAAAAGAAGTAATGGTATTAAGAAAGTTTTGAACCTTATTGGGGCCCCCAATGATATTAAGAAGCATATTTTTAAAACATTTGAATAATAAAAATGGGGTCTAAAAGTTTTGAATCTTGGGCTCCAACTTTTCCTCCCGTTTATAGGGGGCCCCTAAAAAAGACAATTTAAAAAGAATTTAGAGCCTGCAAAATTCCTTTCATCTGGGCACCTTTAAAAAGTATGGTAGCTATAGAAAACAAGTCGAAAATTGTTCGTCAAACGTGGCAAATGAGGTGCGTTCGTACTATAACTAGTTTTATAATTATTTTTTGTATCCCATATTGTACTGAATGTATATATTTTTTAACTTCATAAGTGCATAGTCTATAACATCATTAAAATGCACTTACAATAATTTTTTCCCATTCCCCGTAATGTAAAGGAAAACTTTTGACTGTCCCTGTAATTAAACTATACATCCGATTTTCCTAAAATTTCAAATAGCTCGACAAAATTTTGAAACAATTGTATATTTAAAATTTCAGACCATTCGAAGGCTGTAACATCATTAAAATGCATTTGCAATAATTTTTCCCATTGGCCGTAATGTAAAGAAAAACTTTTGACTGTCCCTGTAATTAAACTATGCATCCGATTTTCATAAAATTTGAAATGGCTCGACAAAATTTTGCAACAACCGTACATTAAAAATTTCAGACCATTCGGTTGGGTAGTTTTTGCTCTGTTACATGCGGACAGACAGACAGATGGACGGACGGACGGACTGAACGACGACTATAGGTGCTACGTATTTATATAATTACGAATGCACCTAAAAAGGGCATGTCTGTTTTGGTCAAAAGAAGTAATAGTATTAAGAAAGCTTTTAACCTTGTTGGAGCCCCCAACGATATTAAAAAGCACATTTTTAAACCATTTGAATAATAAAAATTGGGCCTAAAAGTTTTGAATCTTGAGTTCCAACTTTTCCTCACTTTTATAGGGGGCCCCAAAAAAGTTAATTAAAAAAGTATTTAGAGCCTGCAAAATTTCTTTCATCTGGTCACCTTTAAAGAGACTACTGGCTATAGAAAGAAAGCACATATCTGTTTTGGTCAAAAGAAGTAATAGTATTAAGGGAGCTTTGAACCTTATCGGTGCCCCCCAACGAGATTAAGAAGCATATTTTTAAAACATTTGAATAAAAAGATGGGACCTAAAAGTTTTGAATCTTAGGCTCCAACTTTTCCCACCTTTATAGGGGGCCCTAAAAAAGACAATCCAAAAGAATTTAGAGCCTGCAAAATTTCTTTCATCTGGGAACCTTTAAAGAAAATGCTGGTTATAGAAAGAAAGAACATTTGTTTGAAGGAACTGATAGTATTAAGGAAGTTTTGAAACTTATTGTGACTCCCAACGAGTTTGAAAAGCATGTTTTTTAAACATTTGAATAAAAAAGTGAGGCCTAAAAGTTTTTAATCTTGGGCTCCAACTTTTCCTTCCGTTTATAAGGGGTCCTAAAAAAGACAATTCAAAAAGAAATTAGAACCTTCAAACTTTCTTTCATCTGGGAACATTAGGAAGTGCATATCTGTTTTGGTCAAAAGAAGTAATAGTATT
Source organism: Maratus speciosus (assembly GCA_963932465.1). Classification (NCBI taxonomy): domain Eukaryota; kingdom Metazoa; phylum Arthropoda; class Arachnida; order Araneae; family Salticidae; genus Maratus; species Maratus speciosus. Next base: position 429,021,529 of record OZ010797.1, on the reverse strand, counting down.
AAGAAAGTTTTGAACCTTGTTGGGGCCCCCAATGATATTAAGAAGCATATTTTTAAAACATTTGAATAATAAAAATGGGGCCTAAAAGTTTTGAATCTTGAGTTCCAACTTTTCCTCACTTTTATTGGGGGCCCCCAAAAAGACAATTTAAAAAGTATTAAGAGCGTGCAAAATTTCTTTCATCTGGGAACCTTTAAAAAGAATAATGACTATAGAAAGGAAGCACATTTGGTTGAAGGAAGTAATAGTATAACGAAGTTTTGAAACTTATTGGGTTCCTAAGTGAGTTTTAAAAGCATATTTTTAAAAAATTTGGATCAAAAAATGGGCTTAAAAGTTTTGAATCTTGGACTCCAACTTTTTCGCATTTATATAGGAGGCCCTAAAAAAGACAATTCAAAAAGAATCTAGAGCCTGCAAAATTTCTTTTATCTGGGCCCCTTTAAAAAATGGTTCCTGTACAAAAAAAGCGCATATCTGTTTCGTTTGATGGAAGTAATAGTATTTAAGAAGTTTTGAACCTTTGGTTTCACCTTTTTCGCCCATTGATAGGTGCACCCCAAAAATACTAAAATGCCATTTTATTTTTTAAGTAGAACTTACAGCCTTCAAAAACTTTTATAAAAAATGGTGGATATAGAAGAAAAGCACATATCTGTTTTCTATTTCTAAATCTGATCAAGATCTTTGACAAAAAATAAAAATGAATTTCGATAAAACAAAATAAAATGTTATTAAAAATTCATAAAAAAATAATTTAAAAAGTAAAAAAAAAAAAAAAAAACATTCAGCTGAAAGGTACAATAGCTCACAACTGGGCCCCTGACTTTGCTCAGGCCCCCCCCAAATGGGGGGTATGGGGGGCGGTCGCTACGGCCCTGATTACCATAAAATCTTGTTAATATGCCCTTCCCCCCACACCAACTATGACGAAAAATCATAAAATAATCAGACGGTGCGCTTACACGGAGATTTTTCTGTGACCTTTTCACAAAATTTGAGTTTTTTTGGGGGATATTTGACCAAAATTGCAGGGGTTTTTTTCGCGTTACTTTACAAAATTTGCGTTTTTTTTGCAATCCTTTGATGAGAATCACGTTTTTCCCCACAATCCTTTGGCGAAATTTGCATTTTTCTCCGTGATCCTTTGCCAAAATTCACACTTTTTCCTCGATCCTTTGTTGAAATGTGCATTTTTTTCGCAATCCTGTAATGAAATGTTCGTTTTTTCGAAATACTTTAACGGAATTAGTGTTTTTTTTTGCGATCTTTTGACGAAATTCACACGTTTTCTGCTATATTTTGATGAAATTCATGTTTACTTAAATTGCATTTTCACCATGATCCTTTTATGACATGTGTTTTTTTTTTTTTGCAATCCTTTGACAAAATTTTCTTTTTTTTCCTGTGACTCTCTGACTATATTCCCATTTTTTTTGGCGATTCTTTGACGTAATTCGCATTTTTTCAGTGATCCTTTGACTGCAATATTTTGTTTTAGATCTAACATATTCGTGTTTTTTCCTGCAATTTTTTGACGAAATTCTCGTTTTGTCTGTGATGCTTTGATGTAATTCACGTTTTTTCAGTGATTCTGTGAAGTAATTCGCATTTTGTTTATGAAATGAAGGAGGGCGGGAGGGCATTTGATCAGGAGGGGCAGATTAATAGGATTTTACGGTATACTTATAATAATTCTGGCAACAAGTGCAAATCATTTCTAAGCATTTTTAAAACTTGCTGTGCCATGGATGGATTCATTGGTACTTCAATTGGTAAATGCTATCTTTAATCCAATTATTTTATTTTATATATATTCTTAAATCTATTGTTATTTTTGGGCTTCTTTTGCTGGATTTATTCTGCATGGTAGCCCATATTTTACATTTTTTAGCTTGATATGGCTTATGCAAGGATGAAACCGTACATGTTATTTGTGGAACTTAATGTAATTTGGACCTGAAGAATCTGCCTTGTTTCCACAAATATTTCCACTATTTCAATGTTCACTAAATTTTTATTTCCTTGTTACACTTGACTTGATGATATGTTTTAAATCCCCCCCCCCCCCCCCCTCTCTGAAGGATGAAACTTCATTTTTTATTTGCAAAAACTTCATTTTATTATTTATATATTCACTTTTGTAGATGATCATTTGTACTGGTTTATAATGGTTTTATATATATGTAATAAAACAAGGTACTTCCATATTTTTTCAGCATAGTGTGGCTGTAGTCAAGATACATAAGAAAACCGAGGAACGTTCTTTTGGGACCTGATTTATTCTACTTTGTGATTACATGATCTCTTTTTACGTCAGGCCCTTTTGGTAAGAGACGAGAGCATCATAATGTTAAGATGCCATTATAAGAAAAGAATGCTCATCCAAGCAATGACAACAACTCTATTAGCACTTCTTTTTTAGAAAAGCCAGTGAATTAAGTTTGTCTCACTAATTAAATGGATAATTTTAATTATTCCCAACAGAGAGCATACTTATCAAGAAGGGAGGAAGCTCAGATTTAATTGGTTAAATTAGCTATTAGCTCTTGATTATTGATGTCTGGGGCCTCATGACGACCCCAGGCTTGGCCGGAACACGAATGCTTCATTAACTACAAACACTTGCAACAAGCACAAATTCAGCAATTCTAATTTTAAAGATTGTTCAATTTTGAAGTGTTAAAGTAGTAAATGTTAAGCTGGAAAACAATGTCATTAGGGGCAATTTAGCTTTAAGTGTTAGATTTAAAGTTAGAAAACGGATCTGGTAATTTTAAATTTAAAAAGGGGTTTATTTTTTTTTCATCATGTCATACATATAAAATAGAAAAAATCTATAAAGTAAGGCTTTGAACAACAAGTGAAACGAAGAAAAAACAATCTGATGAAAATATGGTTGACTAAATATAGGTATAATAACTAATAATTTATTAACTAAAATATACGATAGTGAATCAGAAATGTATCACTTTTACACACATGCCCAAAATACCAATTTGAAGAATGAATTCAATGCCGACAAAGTTTTCTTTAGCATCTAATTACAAGAATAGACATGTTTTTAGGTCAGAATGTACGGTTGTGATTAAGATTAAGAAGGAAATTAACAGAATATGGATGCATTATATTCTTTAATAAAACAAGAATTTTATAAAATTATGGAAAAGCCTAAGGTGAAGAGAAAACAAGAACTTGATAATTTGGTATGGTGAAATTTTGTATTAGCTTAAGTGTACATCTTTTAATAATTTGTTGAAACCAAAGTGTTAAAAAATTTTTTGATAGCACAAAAACCAGAATTGATATAAAAATCATAACAGATCTGAAATTATTTTAAATAAATTGGAATAAAAAATATTACAACAGTTCAAAGTCTTGGAATTATACATAAAGCTTTTTTGTCAGATGCTTGGCTATGAACCATTCACAGTAAATCACAAATATAATTTTGTTGACCCTAACACTGGATGCCATAATACAAGATAGCGCACCACTATTTGTCTTATTTAAAACCTTATCTCATAGATTTCATATGGTGACATCTTTCTTAAAAACAAAACAAAATGTTTACTGTGATTCTAAGAAACATTTACAATTTCATGCCCGCAGTTTAAACAGAATTTTATTTTATTGCATTATAAGTATACATTTATGATGATATAATAAATTAGTTCGTGAAAATCTGTAATTTTGTAATGTTAAATTTTTGCACCAACATTAATTTTCTTCCAAATTTTTCACATGGTGCCTGCTATTACACTTAGCGATAATAATGTTGATATAACTAAAAATACAGAAAATGAAATATTTTATAATTAAAATTAATAAACAGTGGTTCATTAAAAAATAATAAAACTGTACATTGAAAATACAGAAAGACATATAGGAAACTCTGAAGTTTAACCCTTAAATGCCTGATTTTTCAAAAATCATTGTAATAATGTCTTTTGGCTTTCATTTTTAGGTGCGTTCGTAATTATATAAATACGTAGCACCTATAGTCATCGTTCAGTCCGTCCGTCTGTCCGCATGTAACAGAGCAAAAACTACCCAACCGAATAGTCTGAAATTTCAAATATGTGATTGTTGCAAAATTTTGTCGAGCCATTTCAAATTTTATGAAAATCGGATGTATAGTTTAATTACAGGGACAGTCAAAAGTTTTTCTTTACATTACGGCCAATGGGAAAAATTATTGCAAGTGGATTTTAATATTAGAGCCTTCCGAATGATCTGAAATTTTAAAGATATAATTGTTGCAAAATTTTGTCGAGCCATTTCAAATTTTAGGAAAATCGGACGTATAGTTTAATTACAGGGACAGTCAAAAGTTTTTCTTTACATTACGGCCAATGGGAAAAATTATTGCAAGTGGATTTTAACGGTATTAGAGCCTTCCGAATGATCTGAAATTTTAAAGATATAATTATTGCAAAATTTTGTCGAGCCATTTCAAATTTTAGGAAAATCGGATGTATAGTTTAATTACAGGGACAGCCAAAAGTTTTTCTTTACATTACGGCCAATGGGAAAAATTATTGCAAGTGCATTTTAATGATATTACAGCCTTCCGAATGGTCTGAAATTTTAAAGATATAATTGTTGCAAAATTTTGTTGAGCTATTTCAAATTTTAGGAAAATCGGATGTATAATTTAATTACAGGGACAGTCAAAAGTGTTCCGAAAAAATTATTGGAAGTGCATTTTAATGATGTATCAGACTATGCACGTTATGAAGTGCAAAAAATTATACATTCAGTACAATATGGGGTGCAAAAAATAATTTTAAAACTAGTTATAGTACGAATGCACCTCATTTGCCACGTTTGACGAGCAATTTCCAACTTGTTTAAATAAATCATGGGAAAAATACTTTAAAAAATCATATTTTGTTTTAAGTATAGTTTGTGGCTAAAAAACAGTTTGTTACTAATCGGCAATACTGGTATTTAATTGAAAAAATTTCCCTTCATAAAATTCTATAATATTAAACACACAAGAATGTTAGGAGCTATAAGAAATAAATTTTACTTGCTCACTGCAGGTCAAAATAGGGTATTTCGCAAGCTTCCAAACAAAACAAAAACAACAAGTAGCATCAATTGAAAAAATAAATTTATCTTTATTCTTAAACAGTACAAGTGTTGCCTTCTACATGTTGAAAATCGATTTAATAATATCTTCAAAATGTATTTTATTGGCAACATTAGGCATTATAGCTTCAATATTATTCTAATGGTATTTTAGAGCCTAAATTGGGTATGTTGCCGAAAAGCAACATCAGGCATTTAAGGGTTAAAATGCATTTAGAAAATGGCGTCAGATAAATAAAATACAATAACTTAGTAATAAAGTGCCATAAAAATATAAGTTATCATGATGTTCATTTTGAAACAGAATATAACCCCATTCCTTCATCAGGTTATGCATATTGTTTGAAGGTAATTGCATGTTTGTCTGGAAACAGCATGTAATTGTTTTCCCCAGATAAAGGAATTAGGCTTATATTCCATTTCATAGTGATTATTGTGATAATTTATATTTTTATGGTGCTTTATTATAAAGTTTTTGTTTATTACACCCAATAATACCAAACATTAAATAATTATTAATTATATATCAATATTTTAAAAAATAGTACACTAACCTCAGCGCCAATAGCTGAACTTAATCTTTGTACAAAAATGATGATGTCTAAAGTAGGCTGTAATTAAAAAATAATAAAATTAACACATCTGTGTTAATTAGACAAAAAAAAAATATTATCCAAAAACCAAAAAATGAAACAACTTACTTTACTTATATTTGAGTATAAATCTGTAACAGAAGAGCAAAATTTGTCAACATCTTGTGTTAAAAGTTGATCAGGATTAGAAATTCTATTATCAATATTGCTCATCTTGTAATATATGATTCCACTGGAAAAGGAGAGAAATATATTTTAAAGATTTGCAATAGCGTATTTTGATTAATGTCCGAGACTGCACTCTCCTGTTATGGATTAAAAGCTATATTTTAGAAAAACATACTATTTGAATAAAGCTAGTATAATAAAATTGCTCACTTACTTAAGATATTTATTATACAAATGTTTAGTCAACCTTGATCTAAACAATAATTTCAGTTCGTTCAAACCAAACTATAATGAAACAAAATTAGAAAGCATAATTATATTAAGTAAAGGATACTTATATATTATACATGCCAGGAAAATAGACTGCACCCCCAATGGCGCCAATAATGCTAACTACAGTAACTATTATTTTTCTTTTCAAATTGTAACTGGATAGTTACTTATAGCTGTGATATTAAATGCAATAACAGAAGTAATTATATGTTATTATGATATGATATAGTAAGTATACAAGATATATACATACGAACATCCCACAATCCTGTCAGAAATTGTTTTGTAGTGCCTTAATTTGTTTTATTATTTGCTTTTTTTAAAACAATGTAACCTACATAAATAAATGTATATTAAATTACTGTTTTGTAAAAAATTAGCAATTGACAACCTCTTTTGGCAATCTATCTTCCTGACACAGATAATATGTAAATACCAAGTAAACTAACTAATACACATTTATTGATTAAAAATACAATGCATTAGAGAAGAAATTCATCAAAATTTAAAATATTAAAAAATATTTCTTTTGCTTAAATTTTATGAGAAAACTGGCTAGAATGGTTATGGATCAATAGTACATTTGTATAAGCAAATTTTATTTCTTTTTTTAAAGTTCATAAGTGAGAAAAACTTTAACTTAGACCTTATGAAATCAAGCTAGGCAAGCCAATATAGAACCTAAGTCACAGACGCATTAGGTGCAGATATTTATTCAATAACAAAAATATATACTATGACAAAAAGTGTTTGAAAACTGAAAATAATTTTCATTTCACATTAGGAAACAAATTTAAAATATTCAGTACACATCTCAGGGCAATTATGAACAAACAAAATTTTCCTTAATACATGGAAATTCTCTATTTTTATGAGGGATCGATGGCAAATAATGATATTTAAGCACTTACATGAAGTAAACTGTCTTTTTTATGATCAAATATGAAAGATTAATGTAAAAAATTCAAAGTAAACATATATAAAATAGATATTATAATTTTGTTGCTAATTTCTTCGCTCTCAGTGTATCCACTAGTGCAGATATGTCCAACTTTTCAGTAAGCACGGGCAAATCTCAGCTGGTAGCAAACAATAAAAGGCAACATTACCCACATTACAGTTGGGACAGCAGTGGCCTATCCTATGACTACCTGCTATAATTACTATGATCCTGACTCCTATGGTTCAGGAACTTCACGAAAAATAATTTGTGGAAATCTTTAAAGGTATCTTTAAAATTAAAAGAAATCAAAATGTGTTTATTTAGAATCTTATGCCGTTATCTTCAATTATATTTTCTTAAAGTTTTTTTGCTAATTAAATATGATTAAATTTATTAATTCAATTAGTATACTAGCAGAAAAATAATACCAAAAATAGTTATGAATAAGAATAAAACATAATAAAGGGTTATTTATCTTTATTTACCAAATGCTGCACAAAAAAAAAAATCACAGAAATCCAAAATTTTACAATGTACTGACTTAGAACAAGAATTTTATCAGTAAAAAATATACATTTCTACGATAATATTTAATTTTTTATTTATTTATTTACGAATATATATTATCTACTTCTGTATCTATTATTTGTTTCAATGCTGTGTTGATTTTTAAGTAAAAACTAATGTATCTCTTCAGTATACAAAAAGAGTCTAATATGAATAAAAATAACTGATGAAGACCCAGTATCCAATAGAATGAACATTAAAAAAAAGTTGTTTATTTTCTAAAATATACATTAGATTACTTAAACTGTGATGTCATTTCATTGATACAACACTTAACATGAGATGTTTGTAGCATTAATATCAAAATACTTTTAAAATATATATAAAATTAGCGTTAAAACTGTCTGATTACCTTCAACAGTCTTTCTCTTGCTGCCTGCCACTTTCAAATGACTAAAATACATATTTAATTGTAATTGTTTTATTATTTCGGCATACAGATAGCAACACTAGACTATCTAATATAATGGACAGCAAGTATTTACAAGTTCCAACTGAAATTAAGTATTTTACATAAAAAATAAAAATGTCCAATAGAATGGACGCGGGGTCTCAGGAGGTTAAAATTTTGTAGAAGAAATGTCTTTTGGAAGAAAACCGTTCAAACCGAAAGGGTGCCCATGTTGGACAGCTCTGCAGTAGTGGATACATGATCCGCAGAATGAATAAAAATTAATTGTTTTTAATTTAAAGATGAGAATTAACAAGTTTTCATTTCTAATAAGAAATATAACATATGACTAAATAGGAAGAAAAATAGATTACAATCAGTAGTACAAGGGAATCAAAAGAAAGCATCTTAAATTGATAGAATGTGAAATGCTGAATAATAAATATCTTTTTTTTTTTAACAATATAGGAAAAAGGGGAAAAAAGGGTTATATTTTTATAGTTAAGCACTTAATACAAGACTACATTGATAGAGCAAAACTTATAGCTTGAAAATAACAAATATTTATCTATATAATTCTAAGAATTATTAAATTTACAAAGAGTAAATAATATGTGAGAAACTGAAAAATTAAAACTTCAAAGACTCACCTTCATGGCATTATTAACAAGTGATAGCTGCAAAAGAAATAATTGCAAATATGATTAAAAGTCATTGGCAGATTTAAAAATTAACATGCTTAAAGTGTAAAAAATATTGAAAATATCCAAACTTATGACGTAATTCAGCGGATATTTAAGATCCTAAAATATGTAAATAGCTCAAAAGTAAAGAAAACAATTTTTTAAACCTTTATGCCCAGGTGGTACTTAGAAAGTACCATTAAAATAACTTGTTATAAAATTAATTTAATAGATCAGTAAGTAATAATACTGTTTAAAATGAGTTATAGATACTTTACTTTATCTTATTCCAAAAGCATTATTGGTTGCACAAAACAAAAATATTGCTAAAAGAATGATTTCTTTTTCATTTGCATCTTTTCAGCTTTCTTGACATTGAAAGGTTGTGGGGGAAAAGTTTCAGTTAGGAAATATTGAAATATTTCTGTTGTAAGAGCATTATATTTGTACATTTTCTAATTCTATAAAATACTAAAAAAAATATTTTAAACAAAAGATTTGAGTGGAGTTATAAATATTTCACAAAACCACTATAAATTCAAATTTAATTATTCATTTTAATTGACAAAATCCTTCTAAAATTTATTAAATGATTGTGCAAATCTTCTAATGTAGTTTCATAAATTCGCGAAAAATGCTTTAAGGGGGTCCGGGACACAAAAATCTCCAAATTTTCTAAAAAACTTTTATTGCGTTTGTCTGTGTTTTTCTGCTTTAAATGACGTTTAAATCATGTTTCCATCTTAATTAGAACAGGAAATATTAAATATTCCGCTTTGGTTTGTTTTCAAAATCTAGCTTTCAAGCAATGGTTGTCATGAAAACGATTTCTTGTGAAAATGCGTTTTTCTTCACAATGACTCTTCTCACATTTCTAGTATTTAAATCGTTATAAGTCAAGAACCGTGAAAGATAAATGGTTCAAACTTGGAACATGTCTTTTTCAATTCTTTTACTTTAATTTTGATTTAGCAAATTTGAATAAAATATTTACTTTTGAAAATATGATTTTTTTTTTAAAATTTTTACTTTAAATATTTTTAATTTTTTTTTAATTATTATTTTTAAAAATGCTGAATCTAAATTAAAACATATTTTTCTGTTTATTTAAATGAATAAAAATTTAAATTCTACAAATAATATTTCGAGTTATAACAATTTTAAATTGCCCCTTTTTTAAATGAATTTTAAATTTTTAAATTATTTTAAAAATATATGAGAAGTTTTATCATATGATTTTGTTTACAAATAACATGGTTAACCATCACAAAAAAATTCAAAATTTTAACTCAATAAATAAAAATTATTTTAAATTGTGTCCCGGACCCCCTTAAAAGATGAAATTTTCAGGAATTCATAATTTGGAATATAAAGGGTTAAAGCATTTCCAATTTCCATTGATATTATATTTTATCAGAAATAAGATAAAAATTCTTTGAAAGATTTATTTTAGTCAACATTTTTTTAGACCAATGTTTTGACAAAGGGGGGTCCATTCCATGTCAACTGGCCAAGAGGCTACTCTCAACATCCTTCAATTTTGACATAAGTGATAAAGAACATACATATGGGTCTAAGATGGACATCTGCAAACTGTCAGAGTCAGTAGTATAGTTGGGTAACCAGGTATGCTTCTGTAAAGTTCATTAATTCACAGTCGCAGAAAAACGATCAAATTACTAAGTTTGTCATCTTATTGCTTATGACAGAAGAAACCCCACTTATTGAACTTTTTGCACTAAAAACATAATTGCAGTATTAAAGACCACAAATCTATATCTTTGTCATTACTTTGCCTCAAAGTAGGCCATACAGCCTGCCACCCCAGTAGTAAAATTTTCTGTGTCCATCTGCAGCAAACCAAAATTTATCTGCGATCCAACAATGCTGAAACAAGCTACTATTATAAACACTTATAGTAACCCATAAAATAACCAAAAATTGCATTTTACAAAGAAAATCTAATGAATAACACAATAACTCTTAAAGCAAAGTAAATATTTAATGAATTTTTTAAGCCCAGTGTTTACTGTTAGCTGGTAGATTAATATGTAAGGTCTAAAATAATCTGCAACACTGCTGCTGTACTGCACAGTTTCTGCTATGGGGCCTGCCACAATGAATTTTACCTTTACTTTAACAAGCTAGAATAGTGGAAAGTGGAACAAGTGTCTACCTATAGTAATATGACTATGCACTGTCATATGAGAGTGGTTACAGCCAGTGTTGTAGTCGTAAAAAACCCCAGCCAGTATAAGCTATAGGCAGAGGGTATACTCTAAAGTCATGAATGTCATGCTTACAGTATATGCTATAGCTTCATTTGAGAAACAGAAGGTATACGGAGCTTCTTAAAAAAAATCCAGGAGGTATACGGCATATACTTCTGTATACCCACCATTAGACCCCTGGTTTAAAGGTCAAAATTAGCACTAGCCACCAGCCACAGGGCCAGTAAATGAAAAAAAGTGGCTAGTGAAAAATTGTCTATCAGCGGCCACTTTTTTACAAGGAGATAATAAAATTTTCTTGCATTTCATCAAGGATTCTACTTTTTTTGGTTCCAGTATATTTATATTAACATATTTATTTGGGCTACTCAGTTTTAGATTAATATTTATAGAAATTTTACTGTTTAGCATTTTGAAATAAAAAAGGTAGCCGCTATTTTAAAGAAAGTGGCCACTTTAAAAATTATACCTACCAGCCAGTGGCCGCTAATGAAATTTCCCAATTTTGATCTATACCCTGGTTACAGCGCACCCTAGTGTCTAAATGTGGAAAATGTGAACCCTATATTAAAAAATACAAGAGACAGCAAAAAAATTTCAATTACAAAAATGTAGAGCATCCTTGATTTAGTATGAAATGACATCTTAAATGTAAAAATATCCTTATTAGAAGCTCTGAAAATATCAAAGCGACTAGTGGTGTATTTAAGCTAGTGATTGGTTATCGAAGAATTAACATTTTAGAGCTTCTGATACAAAACTGCATAAAATTTACCTTTTTAGAAAGATCAATTTTAGTTAAATATGGATATATTGTGAGATACCTTCAATTTAAGTTTGAATGACCATCCAGCATATCATTCCATCAAAATTAACACAACCAATTCTCCTTCTGTGAATGACAAAACTATTAAATGATAGAAGTAAACATTAGCAAAACTAGTTCCCCACTGTAGCACTCTCTAACTTAGAAAAATAATTCATGCCTATAAACCTAACAGTTTAGCCTAATTCTGTTAGGGAAAGTTTTATACACACAGCTCGCTAAAACAGGACTTAACGTTCCTTCCTTGTGGTAAGGTGTATGTTAAAATTTTAGCACAATTATCCTCTGCAAGGTAAGATCTTAATTTATAACATTTTCAATAGCAGAGATTATTTTTTCAGATTTTATTCTGCCAAATATGTTTTAAGTAAATTTTTTATTCCTGTGATGAACTTTTCTGCAGGCACATGATTGGCTTTTAAAGAAATATATTTTATATACAGTACAACCTCGATATCTCGAATCTGTGGGGAAGAGAAAAAAATTTGAGATACAGAGGTTTTGAGTTATCAAGGTTTTGACAAAATTTAAAAGTCTAATCTCACAAACTGCTTTTTGCTGTAAAAAATAAGATTCGTCGAAAACTACACATAACCTACTAATAATTAACAAATTACACTTCTCAAAGTTTTAATAATTTCAAAATTGTGTTATACACAAACTTGTTTTGGTTAAATAATATCTAATTAGTCATTAAAAAATGACGAATTGGATATTATTCAGAAGCTTCTCACAATTTGAGCTCAATCATCAACTTTGAAGATATGGATTATCTCCTAGTTGAATGGTTGTCGATGGTTGTCCTGGTCGAAACTTCGAAGTCGTGTTCGGCGGCAAAAATTTAACAGCAATATTTTTTAGCGTCAGAAGATTAGAGTGGGCTTTACAATTGTTTATGAAGAGGAGAATGTGTATTTTACTTTTAGCCATTGTTTTACCGATTACCCTCAACCAATCAGCAAAATTTGCGTTTGCTATTGAAGCCATTATATTTCACCTGTACAGCATTAGAAATGAATTAATTTTAGCAAAGCACCTCGGCTTTTTAGATCGTCCTATCATAAGAGGAGGAAGCTTTTCTTTGCCATTTTGATTTGCTGCCACAAGCACAATTACACGAAGTTTACTTGGTTTACCATGTCAGATTTCTTCAACTTTAAATGCAGACATTTTGTTGGGAAAACTATGGTACAATAATACAGTTTCATCTGCATTAAACTCATCATCTGCTTCTTTTAAAAACGAAGGAAGTTCTGACAGCCACTCTTCACAGGTAGCTGAATGACCCGGTGCACTTTCACTGCAAAGTTTACAAAAAACAATGTTGTCCCTTTTTTCAGTTTCAAAAGCCTCCCATTCTTACCCTTTAAGTTCTTTTTATCAACAAAGGGATAAAAGGATGTGAAACCAGCATCCAGATCAAACTAGTTCTTCAGCTGACAATAGCCGAAAGCAAAAAGTCAAACTAATTTCTGTGGAAAATATTTTGACATATCAAGGGTTTTGGAAAATATTGCTATATGTAGTGGCCGTGATCGCCATAGTGGATGTCTGAAAATTAAAATGAATTGGCAACCAATGAAAATATTAAGAATTAAAGTTAAATATTCAAAATAATTAATTTAGAAAATGTTGCCTTTGAAAAATTCAATGACGGAAGCTGAAAAATAAAGTGCAAAATAACTCACCCAGAGATTGAAGGTACAGTTGACACATATTTTATTGAAATATTTATAAGCACAGCATGAATAATAATTTTAATGACTATTATTTATAGAAAAAGATTTTCCTGGCCAGGTATACGATCTATTTGTATGAGGAGGAAAATACATTCAAATTATATTGCACTATGTAAACAATCCTTCAAATTGCTGCATATCTGAACGTTTACTGTTGCAAACTAATTTTATACCGTCCGAAGTATTATGTTCATAGTCCAGACTAAAGTCCTATATTTGGGAACAAATTGGTAGATGCGAGTTTGAAGATAAACTGGCGATTGAATATTTTTTTCACTATTGAAGATTTATGACAAGTAATAATTGTAAAACTGATGAAGGCACAAAGGATCACAGTGTTGAAATAGTCATCACAATAGGTTAGATGCAGACCCGTACTGAAGTTATAAAAGATGATTTGGAGAAAAACTGAAGATTATATATTTTTTTTTTGAAGATTCAAGACGATAAGCAGAGACTATAGAATTGATGATGGCACATGATCGGTGGAGCTCGGCATGGCAGATGTCATTACGAAAGGGAAAGGACGTTCAGTTATTAAGCCAATCATTTGAGGGCTATTAATAATTTCAAAGGTATGAATACATTAAAGTAAAATTGATAATGAAGTTTCAGCTGCTGGGAGTACAGAAAATTGACATGGGAGAGCTTACAGATCGTAAAATTAAAAAGAAAAGAACATTTCTTCGTCTGGCTCCAAAAACTAAAAAATTGCTTCTTAAAAAAGAGGGTACAACATCTTCATGCAAACTTTTTCGTCTGAGGCTTCAGCCTCAAACGTACGTGCGAACACAACGCTACATTTTGACAAAGTGTGAGAGATAAAATCCAGATGGCTCCAAAGAACGTTAAAACTGACGCTCAACTTAAATTCGCCAATCAGCGACCGGCATGTACACCTCTGAGGCATCACGATAACGATTCTCATCACAATCAAAATATCGATAACGATTTGTGTCGTAATCGAAGTTGCATTCCCCCTGCATTCCTAAGTACCGGCGATGTCGCCTCGTGATACTAAAACAAGATGGAGGATAGAGTGATGTCACAATGTCCTTTTCCGCGAGGAAGAAAGATAAAAAATGTCTAACTGCGTCGGGGAAAAAAATGGATCGCGCGTCTTTTAAAACTGACAGAAGTGATTAAATATTGTAATGCGGATATCTCGCTAACTTACGGTTTAAAATTAATGAAATTTTGGCAAACGCTTAGAAATAAACAGTAGCATCCAATAAAAATAGTTTTGGAATAAAACATTTAATATTAAATAACTTTTTAAATTTATATTTTCGGAAGTTAGCGATTGTAAGAAAAGCATTGTAAGTTACTTTAACGAACGATATTCCGTAATGTTTACATTCTAAAAGATCTGTACATTATTAGAATTATATTTAACTGCATATTATCATATTTATTACTTTGAATAATTATTAATTATAGGATTATTAACGGAATATAAATTATTTAAAATGCTTTTTATTTATTTACTTACCACGTTTTTAGAAGTTGTTTTTGTACTTAAATATTTAAATAGAGAAATAATGCAGTCGATAAATTAATAATCTGAAATATTGAAAATGTAACAAATATATTTCGAGATAAATATAGAAAATACATAAGAATTTTGATGGAAATGCTGCGGAAATTTCTTTTTTCGAGATATCAAGTTTTTTCGAGATATCGAGGTCCGACTGTATAAGTAAAAATGTAGTTTTACTCGGCGTTAAAGAGATGAATAAAATAAATGAAATAAAATAACAGAATCTGCTGGGAATTGGAATAATGACTCTTTAGCTGCTATTATTATTATTTATAGTCCTATCTTGATTAAATACATATATATACACTACACATTTGCACAGGTTTACTTTAGTTAGGGTCAATCCATGTGAAATCATCCAGACCATGTTGCTCAATATTTTTGATTTTTTAAATTCTTTACCAGTTAATTTACTGTACTTTTAGGAATCTAAAACCAGGATTAAAAAATTTTTAAACCTTTAAAATTTTTTTTTTTTGGCAGCTATTTTTTGTCATGTCACAAGTGTCTTTTCATGAAAATAGTACTTTACGGAAACCTTTATAACTTTTTTATTTCTAAACGTATCAAAATGATTTAAACATTTTATTGAGTAAAGAATGAACTAAATTTTGATAATAGGTATTTTTATGATAATGATTCAAAATATTGCATAAAATAAGATTAAATGTATCATTTTTACAGCAAAAAGTTGTATTTTTGACATAAAAATTGTAATGGAAAAAAGTAAAACTCACCTTTACATTTTTTTTTTCTGAATATATACCTTATTGAACTAATCTCTGAAGAAATATGAAACATTTTGAGATACTCCTTCTTTTTCTATAATTAGTCAAACTTGGCATCTCAGCATTAAAATGCTAAATTTGAAGTTCAATACCTAGTAAAGGACTGGATAAAATTTTAGGAAAATTTAGCTGGATAACCTTCTTATAGATGTAAACATGTAGCAAAAATATTATGAGTGATATGTATGTGGTTTTAAAAATATGGAGCCTTGAAAATCCGTTTGTTTACATATATTTCCACACCATAAAGAACTCATAATGCGTAATATATTCCACTCATTTCTTCAAATGCTTCTTTTATAAGTATAAATAACTTTTTTTACATAAAAGTAATAATATTAAAACTTAATTTATGCTTACAAATTTAATATTTCATTTAATTTTAAGCTAGCATTAATTGAAAGTAAGTATTAATTTTATGATTAAGAACAAATTTACAAATAATATCACGTCTTTACTTGTAAACTTCTATTAAATTCTATGACTGAGAACAAGTTTTCATATCCTGTCCTATTTATTTTTAATGTGCCAGTGTATAAATATGTTATCGTTTAAACTGTAACCCAGATAAAGGCAACTGATGAATTTTTAGAGTCTTTAGTAGAAAAGTTACTGGCTTTTAAAACTCACCATTTTACTGATAAAACACAGTCTCAGTACTTCCAGGAGTTAAAAGAAATTAACTTCAAAATAATGTATTGTTCCAGCAGATTTTGCTGAAAATTACGCATTTACAATTCAAGATGAAATCCAGAGTTACCATTGGAATAATCAACAGGCTACAATACACCCATTTGTATACTATTACAAAAATGAGACAAAAGTTTGTTGTAGGAATCTATGCATAATTCGCGATCATTTTGGTACATGATACAATTGCTTTTCACACTTTCCAGAAACACTTAATTGACGACATCAAAAACATTGCCCCTTCTGTCATTGAAAAAGATATTTATTTTACTGATGGTTCAAGCAGCCAGCATAAAAACATGAAGAATTTTGTGAATGTATGTCATCATTTCAAGGATTTTGGGATAAAATCAGAATGGAATTTCTTCGCCTCTTCCCATGGAAAAATGACTGATGAGATAGGTGGAATGACAGAGAGAGAGATAACAAGAATTTCCTTACAGCGACCATACACAAACCAAATTTTAACACCAAAAGATATGTTTGAGTGTTGTTCTGAAAACATTTCTGGGGTCACTTATCTATATATTTCAAGAGAAGAAATCGAAGAAAATGAGAAAAAATTATAAAATGGATTCCAATTCTGCCAACGGATTCCAGGAACATAGGCATATCACCAATTTATACCATTAAGTGAAAGTGTTATCAGATGCTTTGTAACATCTACATGTGAACAATATAATGATCACAATATTTCAAAAATTTGGAAAAGCTCACTATTATTCAAAGTAAATGAATTGCTTTGCAATTATATTGCGTGCATTTATGATAAAAAGTGGTGGGTTGGAAAAATTCTTGAGCTAAGTGAAGAAAACGGTGACCTATTTCTTCACCTTTTTTTCACCCATATGGACTGAAAACATCTTTTCAACTGTCCAAAAATGATACAATTTGGGTACCACTAAGTAACGTGCTTCGGAAACTAACTCCAGTCACTGGACACAGTACAACATTACCGAGATACTTTGCAATGAAATATCGCTGATATTTATTTCAGTGGCGTGGCGTCCGGTCATCGCTGGATGCGGCGATGACCAAGCAATATTTTAAAACTCTTAATAAGCTTTTAAAACTCTACGATCCAGTTTTAGCAGAACATTTGGAGTTCATGTATAAGTGAAGGTAAGATTTAAAGTTTCTTTTTTGAACATTCAACCATTGAATTTTAGAGTTAATAATTTTTCACCACAAACTTAAATAATTGCGATGACCACCGAAAATTTTCACGCCACGCCACTGATTTATTTCTATGTGTGTAAAGTAAATTTATGTATTCTATGTAAGAAAAATATGTGAACCTTAAAAAGCAGCATTTGAAGTAATGAGAATAATAAATTAAGAGGAGTTTTTGTGAAAAATTGTGTAAATAAATGTGACTTTCAAGCCAATTTCGAAGTTCCATATTTCTAAAACTACATAAATATCACTCATAATATTTTTGCTACATATTTACATCTATAAGAAAGTTATCCTGCAAAATGTTCATAAAATTTTATCCAGTCCTTTTTTAGGTATTGAACTTCAAACTTAGCATTTTGAGGCTGAGATGCCAAGTTTGACTAATCGTAGTAAAAGAAGGAATAACTCAAACGGTTTCATATTTCTTCTGAGAATAGTTCAATAAGGTATATATTCAGAAAAAAAATACATAAAGGTGCTGAAGTTCTTTTTTCCATTAAAATTTTTATGTCAAAAATTAAATTTTTCGCTGTAAAAATGATACATTTAATCTTATTTTATGCAATTTTTTAAATCATTATCATAAAAATACCTATTATAAAAATTTAGTTCATTCTTTACTCAATATAATGGTTTTTAAATCATTTTGATATGTTTAGAAATAAAAAAGTTATAAGGGTTTTCGTAAAGTACTATTTTCATGAAAAACCATTTCTGACATGACAAAAAATCGATGCCAAAAAAAAATTCAAAAGGTTTAAAAAATTTTTAATCAATGTTTTAGACTCCTAAAAGTACAGTAAATTAAGTGGTAAAGAATTAAAAAAATCAAAAATATTGAGCAACATTTTTTACTTTTTCTGGATGATTTCATATGGATTGACCCGTTAACATTTTAAAAGAATAAGGCTGCCTGTCATTTTTAAACAATTAAGACACTGCTACAATTCCTCAGATTGCTTGCATGTCCCAGGGCCATCTGCCTAGTTTTCTATGAGAGAAACTGATTCATCAGGAATTAAACTTAGCAGGCACGCTTCACCAGCTTCTATCTGACGAATTTGCAAACTCATCAGGTCCTCCTTTTTTTCTAAAATATAGCTTTCTGCTATATGCTATTTATTTCAATAGCAGTATTTTTTCTTCCTCAAATACTAATGACCAGAGTTAAAGGTTTTAATTATTGAGGGGTGAGTGCTGGAGTAAGGGGGGGGGGGATGATTGTAAAAAAAAATAATAAAGTATCCCGATTTTTGGCTTTGAGAGGTTGGCAAGCTCCCAAGTTTACTTGAACAGTAAATACATAAACTTATATGAAATTTAAGCTCTAAAGTTATTAAAAAGGAAGCATTTCACCAAGAAAAATAATCATCTTTAATTAAGTTTCTACATTGCAATCTGACTAGACTCCAGAGGAAGGCCTTTGATATTTTTCTTGCTTTGCTTTGAGAGAATCATTTCTCTTGGTAACATCTTCCTCCTCCATTTTACAGCAGATGATAATGATTCATTTTGTCGCATGATTGCAATTGGCTGTTTCCCTGCCCCTTCCCCTCGGAGTACATAAAAGATTTATATTTATGCTTCATTATTTGTCGGTATGCGAGATAAGAATAAATAATTTTTTATTAATCGCATACTTAGAGGAAGGAGACAGTTTTAATAATTTTGATTTCTCTGTTAAAAATATAAAAAATTTCATTGATTGTTATTAGGGATGTTACAAATGTTTTAACTGAAATCAACTTGAAAAAGGAAAAGAATTTAGATGTCATATTCTTGGTAATTATTATTGCATCATATACATAAAATCTTAACGATTGGATGATTTTTTTTAAAAACAGTATTTTGATTTTTATTAATCTATTTTAGAAAATTGTCCTTTTAAATAAACTGAATATTTTAAACAGCTACATCTTTTGATGGCTTTGAGATTGTAACGAATGGAAAAGTAAATTTTTGAAACAAAAAGAAGAGAAAAAGTTTGCCGATATTTAGTTCCTAGTTTAATGTAAAATAACCTAATTTCCAAGAATGGAACATCAATGGCAGGAAGCCAATATTTCTTGAATTTAACAAAGCTAATATAACAACAATATGATCATACATAATTTTGAAAACTTTTGTTTATGACAGAAAAAAAAGATAAAATCACGGAAATATAAGTTATTTATATCATATAATGAAATCTAAGAAATAAATCAGCAACAATACCATTGGCATAGCAAAAATAAAAGCTTCTAAACTTTTCCGAAATAAGGAAATATCTTGAGTAATTATAGCTCTGAAATGAGAAGAAAAATAAAACTCACACTCAAATAACTACCTCATTAACAATTCAATACTGAAAAAATAAACTTCTCCAATAATAAAATATTTCAAGTTTATTATTATTTCTTTTAGTTTAACACAGTAAACATATAAAAATTAAATACTTAATTTTTAGATATCTATAAAAAAGATCTAAGCCAACAGTATTTAAAACAATAAACCTTAATTCACAAAATATTTGATTATGTAAAGTACAAAATGATAGATTTTTGGTTGACGGGATAACCAAGTAATACTAAAAATGCATATGTAACTGGTATTTGAAAATGAGGTTTTCGTCAAATTTTCGTAAAAAAAAAAAAAATAAAAAAAAAAAAAAAAAAAAAAAAAAAAAATATAATTATGCCAAATCTGCAGTGCGTATATTACATCTATCCAAATATTACCACTCGAAAGAAAAAAAAAAAAGCTAACTGGCGAGTTGAAAAAAGCTATTGGCGATATTTGCACCTGGCTAGCGCAACAGTACAAAAATTCTTTGAGACTATGGCAACTTTTATGTAGTTTTATTCGAAAAAAAAAATTTTTTTTTGATTTCTTAATCAAATTGGCAAACTTTCAGCACAGATGTCATATACAGCCCCATATTGGCGTGATTTTTTTCTGACGACAATGTCATATATGCACTGGGTACTTAACTGGTGCCAAAGTATTGTTATTTTGCTTGATATGGTAAGAGTCACATGACTTAGGCTATTGTTATAGAGATTGTTTTAAAATACTGGGAGACAAAGACTCTGTATACTTAATTCATTTTATTTTAGCTTCTTTTCAAATGTTTAACTGATTCTCTTTAATCAAAAATGAAAACAACCACTGGATGTCTTAACAGCAACTGATTCGCCCTTAAATTTTTGCAATCAAAGGGAATTGAATGGAAACCCGTTTACAGGGAGATCTGCACAGCTTTTTTCAGCATGATTCAATCTTCTCTAATATTTTTAAAACCCATCAGATTAGCGTGTTTTTAGATTCTGCGGTGTAATGGGAGTTGGCGAGCGTAGCTTGAGGGGGCAGAGCCCCCTAGTATATATATATTATATATATAAAAGCACAAAGTGTATAACGCTTCTGGGAGTGAACTCATCCGTTTCCTGATAATCCAAACGCGCCCATGTTAGGCTTAAGCATTCCGATGCCGTATTTGCCGGCTGCCTTATTTAATCTGTCTATCTATTCATTGTGTAACATATTCTTCTTCAATTTTTCTAAAACCTTCAAAAAGTATACAATTATAAAGCTTTAAGATCTAATTTAAAAATAACCAGATACCAACAACAGGGTTCCGATGTATACAAGCGATTACCGTTGCCATTCATAAGCACAAATTACAAATCCAAAAACAAATGAATGACCCTTTCAGCTATTCATTAAATGTTCTTAAAATATTTTGCAAAAGCATATTAATATTTTGAAATACGTTTTTCACATTTGTTTACATTTATTTACAGTTTGAATTCAGTATACACTTAAAAATATCGCCTCTGTTTTTCAAGGCTATATCTATTTTCTGACCAATGAGAACCTCGATGAGAACGCTTCATAGTGTTCAGTGAATATAGCTGTATTCTGTGATTCATTCCTGTGAATTATTTTGTACCAGATTAACGTTTCCTTCCTAAAAATAAACGTATTTCAAATTATTGAAAGGCTTTATTATGGTTTTACAAATATTTTAAGAGCAAAATCGGATGTTGACCGTATTTTTTAATGATTCGTTGAAAGAGTCATTTATTTGCTTCTGGATTTGGTATTTGTGTTGTACAGGGTTCGATTTAAGCGGTATCACATCGCAATTTGCGATTCAAATTTAACTAAAATGCGATCCAAGAAATGCATTAAATCGCAATCATTGCGATGCATATTTCCCGCAGCGATTTTCGTAAAAGGGCCGCGAAAAAATAGCGTATTTCGTCAAAGCATCGCGAAATAAAAAGCGAATTTCGTCAAAACATCGCGGAAATAAGCGCAAATTTCATGAAAATATCGCTGAAATAAGCGCAAATTTCATCAAAATAATGCGAAAAATGCGATTTTCGTAAAAGGGCCGCGACAAATTAGCGTATTTCGTTAAAAGATCACGAAAAAATAGCAAATTTCGTCAAAAAATCGCTGAAAAAAGCCGAATTTTGTCAAAGGATCGCGGAAAAGCGCAAATTTCATCAAAAAATCACGGAAAAAAGCCGATTTCCGTCAAAGGATCGCGAAAAAATAGTTGTTTTTCATCAAAGGATCCCCCAAAATAGCAAATGTTGTCAAAAAAATAACGTAAAAAAGCCGATTTTCGTCAAAGGATCGCGAAAAAAGCACAAATTTCGTGAAAATATAGCGGAAAAAACGCTATTTTCGTAAAAGGGCTGAGACAAAATAGTGTATTTCGACAAAAGATTGCGAAAAAATAGCAAATTTCGTCAAAAAATCGCGGAATAAAGCCGAATTTTGTCAAAGTATCGCGGGAAAAAACACGATTTTCGTGACAGACTCGCGAAAAAGTAGCGAATTTCAACAAAAGGATTGCGGAAAAACGCGAATTTCGTCAAAGTAACGCGCAAAAAAACGTGAATTTAGTCAAAGCACCAAAAAAGATGTGCAAACTAAACTTATAGGTAGAAAATTCATAAAATGGGATTTAATTTCTTTTTTATGAGATTCTTAAAAATACAGCAGGATTTCAGTGTACTTTGATAATATTTATATTCATTAGGTGGACCAGTAAAAATCACCCCCCCCCTCCCTCGTTCTTACTGCATTGAAATGTCTCCCGGCTTCAGAACATTTAAGATTTGATGCTTATTAATGATTTAGATATAAATTTCCCTTCCAAGGAAAATGTCTGATTCCAACACAGGTCTATGCTGACAAATAATTCAATGGGAAGTATAATAATGAAAGCACCCTTTCATTCAACGGAAAAGTACACCTTTACTTCAGTGTTCTTTTTTTCAGAAAAAATATCTTTTTCAATAAACCCGCCTTGCCTCTTTTTAAAAGAATGCGAACATTAGTGATACTTGTTAGTGGAACTTGGTATCTTCTATTCTCAAATAAACATTATTTTACAATTAAAATTGTATCTTGCATTTTTACTTTTAAAAAAGTAAAGAAAATTTCTCTTAATATTTTTTAAAAATATCTTATTTGAGTGCAAATAATGCTGGTTTTAATTCATTATTTAATTATTGTTAAAACAATAATTAATGCATTTCATTTATCTTAATAAACAACTTTCATTTATTCCTTTAAAATATAAATTATTATTGATGGGGACCCGCTTTTGTAAAAAAGGGACCCAGATTTTTGGAAATCCTGGGTCCCGGGGACCCAGGTTTTTTCAAGTACAGCGGCATCACTGCTTAAAGTTAAAATTTAAAGGTGTTTTTACACAACATACGTTGTGTTTTCACCCTCCCCAAGTGTTTATTTACAATGGAAGTACAGCGAGGAAGTACGCTTTTTTTAAAAAAAAATTTGTTGTAAATTTTCAAGATTTAAAAGTTACGTTAGCTATTTTTTACTTGCTATACAAAAGTGTCTAACTGCTATTCAAAACTGACTTTGTATAGCAGTTACTGCTATGCAACTTTCTTTTTCTAAATCGACCCCTGGTGTTGTACATGTGGCATCATGAGTGAATGTTCATTTGATTTTCAATCTTAAAACGTGCTTTCTTTTCCACTATTCACAAAAGTTACATTTTTAGACAGATTATTCAAAATAAATTAACATTTAAGAGATGACTTACATTCAATTATCTAATATTCTGCTGCGATAACTTCAGTTAAAATTAGATTGGCAGCTTTATCTATCCCTATATGAAAGTAAACAAACAATTGATTCATTCGTCTTGAACTTTTAAAATATTAAAACAAACGTTTATATGCCCTGTTGCACCATCTGTGGGTAGTTTAAAAAATTCTTTTAAAAATGTTCTTTGAATTTTGAAGACATTGGGAAAAAAATGAATATTTCTTATAAAATGAAATTAGAATATCAGGAATATGTAATACTGTGTATTACATTATATATGTATATATATATCAATGCATTATTATAATAAATAAAATTTTGTATTTTGTAGGGAAAATAAATTTGTAATTTAATAACAGAATTTGAGAAAAAAAAATGTTAATGTAATTAATAGTTGCCATTTACTTATGTGATAAAAGATGATTTTTAACTATCAAAATTTATTACAGGTTTCTTTTATGCATGTTTAAAATAAAAAATCGGGATTTTCTCTGTTCAACTTTTTAAAATTTAAGTTATATAATTATTATTTTGGCAATTAATAAAAACAAATAAACTTTCTGTTGCAATTGTCTTTTATTTCACCCCATACCATCAGGTAAAATAATTAATTGACAATATGTTTTAAAATAGCATTACTAGTACTAATTTGCATGTTTTTGTGAAATATTTCTTCAAATTTTGTGAGTGAAGTTCATTTGCATACTTTATGCCAGTATTTTACCAATTCAATTAATAATTTTCTTGCAAATTAAGTTTCAATGAAAAATGGGCTGTTTTTTACCTTACCCCACCTGACCCTATTAGTCAGACAAGACAAAATTTATTACTTCACAATTCTTTTTATAATGCAATGCTATATAATTTTTTTGAAAATGCAAACACGTCATTCTGACGGGCTATATTCTAGTATATATATATATAAAATATCCTAATGAAACAAATTTATGAAATGACTTTATGAAACGATTTTATGAAATGGTTTTATGAAAAGACTGATTTAGTTTCACAGCTATTTCTCCTAAAATATGGAACGTTTGGTGCTGAAATTAACAACAATTATCTGTATTGAACCACAGGTATTGAAACTGGTATTAGAATTCTAAAATTTGAAATAGTTTGAGGTATTAATTTTTTTCTAGTTTTAATGACATTTCTCTAATGTTGGCAACTAAATTAATCAATTTTTCTAGAAGAAGAGGGAAAAGATATGGCTTATTAAATTTAATCTTTTTCTCAATTTTCAAATTGAAATTATCTTTTATTTCAATCGATAGCAAAGATGATATTGTGATTAAATTATGTTTTTCAAGAATATTTGTAGAAATAAAAACTTATTTTCTTATATTCGATCTTCAGCAATCACTTTATTTTAGAAAACCAAAAATTGTCTGCCATTTTCATCATTGACATAAACTCTAACTACTATGGGATTTACGACTAGTTTGCACTGAGTGGATCTCTCAACACGCCTCTTGTATCTTTAAAAGTTAATTAAAAACCAATCGGGGAAAATGTAGCATGGACCAAGGCGGCATTGCAACTTTGCAACCTCCTTTCGAAGAGCGCTTAGTACAATGTCAAGTTTAAACTTTGAACAAGTGTTTTGTTTTAGCTACACTGTAAAAAGAAAAGATTATTACTACACTGAATTTAGCTTTATGAAATGCCAAATGAAGTTTAAATATGCACTACTTTTATTGTCAGTACCGAATTGAGTTCACCATAAACAGATTAGGATAAGGTTAAAAAAAGAGTTATACAGAATAGCAATATTTGATATTATTTAGGCTTCATATCTCTTTGAACTTTTATGGTATACCCATTCATACATTGTATAGTTTTTTACAAAGTCTTATTCTTTTAGCAATGATCTTTTTAAATAATACCATTAATAATTCATATATTTATTGTATGGAATCCTCTGAGTATGAGTAGTACTCGCACTTGACCATTTATTTAAAAATCTTACTGAAACGAATTTATAAAAACACTAATTTGGATATGTGAAAAGAATATGACATAATTGTTTAACTCAATGCAAGGACAATAAAATTTCCTGCTTAGTTTTCTATTCAATTTTAAAGTGAAAATGAGAAAACAACATCATTTACCTTTTTCTCTGTCTCTCATCTACAGCAACAAAAAAAATTTGTCGCCGCTATTAGAGAAATCAGAAATGCCATTAAAATTTAAAAGTAATTAGTATACAGTTAAACCCCATTAACACAAATTCAAAGGGAACAAAAAATGAGTGTTAAAAGTAGTTTGTGTTATCCATTATACTTATAATTGCTGAGAGTTTTGTATATTTACTTCAATAAGTTTTTCAACTTCATATTAGAACATGATTTTAGTATTTCTATAATGGGATAAATTATTAAATAAATAGATTTAATAAAAACCCTTTATTTTATTTTTAGGTAAGCTTAAAAAATTCTCTAATACTTAGCTGTTGATTTAAAAAAATAGGCTACACAAAATATCTATTGTTTGAAAAGTCTCATTTAATTGACTAGCTGATGTAGAACTTCTGTTTCAGCATCGCCATACTCATAATCATTAATACCAGAAACAAGGTTTAAAGTTTTTTTTTTTTTTTTTTTTTTTTTTTTTGCATTTTTCAAAAATATGTTAATATAATTTTTGCTAAAAAGAAAAAAAAAAAGAAAAGAAAAAGTAAAAACAGTTAAAAATATTCTAATCTTTTTGCAAATGCTAATGACACAAAAATTAGGTAACATCAATTTGTAATTTTAGATTCAAGTTTTCTTTGTTACCTATGAGTAGGATTTGTCAGTCACTTCTGCAAAGTAAAAGGTAAAGACATTGAAGCGAACGTATTTTTAAGGCATTTTGGCTGAAATGCTAAAGAAAATTGTTTGCCAGATAAACAAAAAATACAGTATACTACAGTAATATTTCTATTTCGCTGTTACATAAGCAAAATAAACAATACAATTTTTAATAAAGGTAGAAAAATAGATTTAACATTATATGATTATTTGGGACTGGCTGTTTCCCAAAACACAAAAATTGCTGATTTACTGACTAGAAATTGTAATTTCTTTAGACTTGTGGCACATTGTAGAAAAGTGTTTCTGGGAAATGAGTCTTTGGAAAACTTCTAGAAATCAGGACATTTCACATAATTTGGGATATATGACAACACTACTTTATCCTGATATATTAAAAATCAGGGAATGATTATGAAATGTTTTTGTTTAGTCAATCTAGTAAGTTTGTTTTTGATAAAAAAATTCCTTTATTTTTTAAGATGCTCACAATAGTGTTTTGTGTAAGCTGACAATTCATGTTAAAAACGTTTGGATTGAAAATATAATATGGCATGTATATATATATAGAAAATTGATAGAGAATGAAAAGCTATTTTGTGTAAAAGGAATTTGCTTTAGACAAAGTTCGATTAACAAGATTTTACAGTATATATTAATAAATAAACCAACATAAAAGTTTTTCATTACAAGAATTGAATCTCATGAAATATTGGGGATTTTACAAGATTAAACAAAGGCTGAATTGTGTCCCAATATGAATACTTAAAACTAATATAACAGAAACTAAAATAGAAAAATATTTAAAAAATTACTTGCTAAAAAAAATGTTTTGATAGTCAGTATTATATTAAAACCTTACCTTTCAATTACTGTACCATTGTGAATCATCCATATATCACACAAAGTTCTACCAATTAGAGTACCGGCAATCATAAGTATGAAAGCAAACTGAAAAGAAAAATAAATATGAGAAAAATGTGTAATAGCTCAAAAAGTCACAAGCTAGTATATAAAAAGATGTAATAAGAACAGCATTAGTTTAGTTTTATAGAAAATGCATAGGTTAGGTGGCTGGCTATGGTTTTGATAAGATAATATATTAACACTTCTTTATAATATTGCTTTTGTAAATTAAGCATACAGCAATTTTAAATTGTATTAACATACGGTTTAACTATCTACTGCTTACTTTCTTGTACTTTGCATTTACTAATAGTTTGCACTCATTTTTGAATCCAGAATATTCAATTGACATATTTTACTTAATCTAATAATACCACAAAATAACTAGAGGTGGGTAGGGATATAAATCTAATAAATGTTGAGGTCTGAAAGTAACAACAGAGATTTGAATGTAAGAAATATTTGGGTAAGAAGACATCTCCTACAATCGGACCTTCACTCTCTGCAAATGTGATAAGAACTTTTGATATTTTTACTTAATTGTTAAGTAAGCAAAATAAACAATGTCATTTTTGAATAAAGATAGAAATGTAGATTTATTAACATTATATGATGATTTGGGATGGGCTGCTCTCCCCAAAAATTGCTGATTTAAATAAAATTAGTAACAGAGTGTGAAGATTACGATGAAGTTTTTGTTAAAGTTGTTCAGTTTGAAGTTATTGTAGGAGTTGAGAGGTATTAAAAACTTCAAATTCAATAAATAGAATAAAAAGGAGAGTATGAATTATAAAGGCTAAAACTTCATAACAGATTGAAAATCAAAAACGATTCTTCAACATCTAGTGCAAGGTTTCCCAAACTTTTCGAACGATGTAGCACTAAACAGAAGTTCATACTTCCACGTACTACTAGGTGACAAACTCAAAGCTAATAGAGAAAAATCTTTGTAAGCGGAATATGTCTAAAACGAAATATTTCTCCAGTATTTTGCGCTTTTGTCTGATCAGATTTTACTGTATGTAACTGCATGATTATCTTCTTAAATTGGTACTTAGATTGACTGCTTCATATTAACATTAAAAGGTAGTATCATCATGACATTTTAATAATATGTATATAATTAAAATACAAGTTTTGATAAAAAAAGAAAAAAAGCTACAATATCCTTAGTAAAATACACTTAAAAATTTAATAAGTGAATAAACTACATAAGAAATTCATATACATTTTGAAAATAAACTGCCTATTAATGTGAGATTGAAGCTCATTAAAATAAGTATACATATATACAATATAGTAATAGAAGAAAACTTTTTATTTTTTTTCAGGGTGGATGAAAGATCAACTAAACATCTACAGAAACATTAGTTCCATTTATATAAAAATTCTAATAGAAATTATATTAAAAATAAGAGATAGCAAAACGCTATCAAAACAGTAATAACAGAGAGCAGACTCCACGGGACAAGTGAATTGACAAATCAAGAAAGAGGAGGGGGAAGAGAGGTTGATTTGCTTTTTGATTTCACATGCTGTATTTTATTTTTATTTTTTTTCACGTATCAGTATCGGACTTTCGCATACTACTAAATCGAGATAAACGTACCAGTACTGGTACGCATACCATAGTTTGAAAACCCCTGATCTAGTATATGTAAAAATAACATCTGTTAAAATTAATAAAACATTTAGACAACATAGGTGATGTTAGCATTTATTTGGTGTTACTTGAAAGGCAAATTTCTGGAAGGAATATTGCAAAAGAAAATTAGGTTAGGTATTTGTAAAGTTCAGTCTTATTAAGCATAGTAAATATTATAGAGAGAAAGCTCAATCTGGAAGCAAATAATTAAGATTACTTAAAAAACTTACTACTAGAGCATGTTAACCCTCTGAATGTCTGAGGGCTTGCCTGAATTTTCATATAAAACTCAGTTTTTTAAAAGACATTTTTCCACAAATTGGTGAGAAATTAGTACCTTTAAAATATCTTCATCTTAACTAGTTCTTAAAACATAATTCTAATTAAAATATTTTTGTTTATAACTAATTTCATTTGTCTAGTGCAGCCATACTCATCCTGCAGCCCAGCGGTATTTTATGTGCGGCCCAAGACACATAATCATTAATCTATATTTGGGCGATTCCATGGAGAGTGTCACACACGTAACGCAGGCTTTAATTTTAATTTATTCAATTACTAGCAGGCTATGCCCGCTGCGCTGGTCAATATTTCCAAATGAACCTTGGATTAAACTAAATGGTGAATTTGAACTTGTATTTTAAACAATATAGATCTTCAGCTTGACCTTGCTCATTACTGAAAACGATGCGAACGCCATTGCGATATAATGTTATCTTAAGCGTTGGACAAAATTTAGCAATTAAGAAGTAATTGTTTTAGTTGATTATAAACAGCGAACTTATGGTCGGGTAATGAGACCGTTATGACAACAGGAATTAATACCTCTGTAACTAATCAACATATAATGAAATCGTATATACCAACACCATTCCTAAAAGTCATGCAACAGGGCCACTTGTAACAAAATATGTTCTGTAGATTTTTTTAAAAAGGCTAAACTTTCATAATCAGGTTCACTTAATTTTTGAACTTTTACTCTTGCTCTATAACTAAGTACCCTTGAACAATATGTATACACTAAAACCTTTCCAAAATTATTACCTAACTCATTGTGGTATATCCTACGAAAGTATTATAAACAATCGGAATGAAATACAAATTTCCGTTGTAAATATATAGTAGATGATGATGATGCGATTTTGTGTAATAAAATTCATAGTAAAGTTTTCGCTTCAAACATAAACGATGCTTTCAACATTAAAGCTAATACACCAATATGTGAAGTATCCGATTACGGAAGGTTAACTTGAATTCTCATGAGCAACTACTCAAAGAAAAGTGAATATGTGGCTTTTGTGATACTTTTATGTCAGCCGGACGCAGGTAATAAATCAATAAAGATTGTTTTCATAGCATATTCTTATTTTATTATTTTCATTTAAAACACAAACCTTTCACTCATTTAATTTAAAATGCATGCCTCATACTAATTTCATTTAAAAAACTGAAAAGATAAACAATAACAGGAAATAATGCCATAATTAAAAGCAAAAAAATATTTTTAATTTACATACGCAAAATGTAACTACTGCTACTGGGAATTTTAAAAATGCTATCAGCGAGATGTGCGCACGATTGTTATAAATGTACCCATTTTTTCTTCTAATCGAGGAGCAATTTATAAATCGCACAATATTATTCCAATTCCAATTTCTTTCATTGAGGAACCTATGACCGGAAAAAAATGGAAAAAGACTCTTGTAGATTCTTCGGATGACGGCATCTGACGCCATAAACCGAGTTTATATATATGAAAATAATTTTTAAGTCGTTACAAACATTGCTTTCATACTTAAATATTTTCATTGGTACTACTTGTTATCCCGTCGACCAATTTCGCCAAATTATATAAATCGCCAAACCATTCACCAAATTATATAAATTGACATAATCTTTATTTTAAATAACGAAATAACAAATAAATATGTATAACATTAATAAAAATACAAATAAAACGTCGAAATTAAAATCACTTGATGACGTAAACACGTGTAGTTTGTTTAAATTCAAGTGAATTTGATATTTACGATCAACCATTATTGGCATTTAATCTTATAGTTTGACGATAGATTTTTGGTCGACGAAATATCTAAGTAGTACCTTTTCCATTTTTGTTTTATAACGCTAAATTCTCAGTAATTTTTTCCCTTTTATTTTACATAAAATCACTATTTTTTTAAAAAATTAAGATGCTTGCATTTTTATTTCAAACTCATAGAGCCGTTTTTATTTTTGAGCCAAAAGGGTTGATTTGAATTTTTTCCGTTGCTAGAGTAACGGAAAAAATTTTGAGGTTTAGATGCCAAAGACACTGCCAAATTAGAAAAATATGAAATGTGTCATGAACTGTTGGACTTATAAAAATTTATTTTGTAGCATTCAATTCAGCATACAAAACTACATTAAAATATGCTATCATTTGACGCATAATTTTGATATTCGATTTTTTTCCCCTCCCCGTGCAAAAACCATTAGGGGTGACACTTTAGAAAATCCTTTCTTAGCAGAAGTTTATGTCATAAGAAGTATTTTTACCACGATTTTCAAGATTTTAGGTTCAGTAGTTTGCGCTGTGCGTTAATTAGCCCCCTAATCCAGACTTTATTTTATATACTATATTAGATATGCGATTTTGCGGTGAATCGATGATCGAAAATTAGTCCAATATCATTTGAAATATTACATAACAGAGGAGAAAGTACGAAGAAAGACGAAGAAGAAATGACGAATTACAAAAGACTTGTAATTTTTTTTTTCAAAATGTTGAATTTTTCCATAGTAATAACGTATTAAAACATAAATTTCCTTAAAAATTATCTTTATTTCCTAGATTTCGAATCTGTGAATTTTCCTATAAATGAATTTGGCGATATGACTTGAGAAAATAGATAATATTTGCTTAAATAAAATGGGTAATATTCGTTGATCTGAGTTCGAGTTTATAAATATCACATGCTTTCGGAATGACGGCGAAAAACATTTTGAAAAGTATGAAATTATTTTACAATATGTATGTGTGGCAGAAATTCACACTGAAATTTAAGTATTCGACTCCATTTTTAAAATATTAACTGATATCTATATAAGTTGCAATTGAATATGAAAATGTACTCAAAAAATGATCTCTTTCACCTAAAAAAACACAATTTGTGAGAACATCCTCAAGCTAATGTCACGCTTATGCATTTTTGGCTTAAAATCACACTGTTTGGCGACAAAAGAAAAATAAAAAATTGTAAAGAAACAAATAGTAATTACACATGTGACTCACAATTACATCTGCTTGTTTCTTCTATAAGTCACGTGATGGGACAATTAGATATAAAAAAATAGAACAGAACAGAACAGAAAGAAAATGTCGTTAAAATTTCATCTAATCAAATTTTCAGATTCGTTTCCATATCTAACGCAAGCGATAAAGAGCCAAATATTGCGTATCAAGTGTAATATTTCTTATTAAATTAATTTTTAAGCATTACAAATATTTCTTTCAGGTTTTGATTAAATGTTTCCGTTTTTTAATATTATCACTCATTAAAACGGATTTTCTTCTTCTTTTTTTCTTTTTTTTTTCATTTAAATAAAATTAGTAACAGTTTTTCTTTTATTTTTCAAGGTTTAATAGCCGTTTCAATTTTTTTTTATCAATGATGAATTTCGCCAGGAAATAAAATAGTAACCTTATCGCCTAAAATAACAGAATTTTCCGTCATAATTCTAAAACTAATATAGGTAGAATAATGTGTTATAGCTTAAAACCTTCCCTGAAACAATACCTATCTAACGGTATAAGTTCCGTAAAAATCCATGGAGTAGAATTCGAAATCTAGGCGTTCGGAACGAAATTTCCGTTTGGATTTTATATATATAATAGATAATAGAATAGATAATAGATTTTATATATATATAATAGAATAGATAATAGAATATGTGTTATGAACTATCTTAAAGTTTAAAACAGATCGCATTGTTAGATTTCCCAATTTTAACAATATCGCGTTATGTTAGTTCCACATTCCACCACCAGGGAGCGCACTCTATTCTTAACGAAAGCGTATCCGAACGAAACTCCTTCGTGCAACCTTTCCGTAGATACATGAATCGGGAGGGTGGCGGTCTTAACGAATAATGTAAGATAATTGCTGAAATTACTACGAAAAATATGTTAAAGGGGCCCTACGCGGGCCCGTAATAGAGTTAGAGGAAATCGGAAGACGGCAAAATAATCGCGGGGAAAAGTTTGCTTGGGTGCTTCGGAGCTACTTTTGGCGCGAGATCTAAGCTCTACGACCAATAGGAGCCCAGATATTTAAGGAAATATGAAGTAACAAAGTCCAAAATAATAGAATTTTCCGTAATAATTCTATAACTAATCTAGGTAGAATGATGTGTTATAGCTTAAAACCTTCCCTGGAACGATACCTATCTAACGGTATAAGTTCCGTAAAAATCCATGCGGTAGAACTCGAAATCTCGGCGTTCGGAACGAAATTTCCGTTTGGATTATATATATATAATAGATTTATTAAATTTTAATTTTAATTGTGATTTTAGGTGGTATGGTAAGTAAGTTATTACCATATTTTTTAGTTTAAATGTGTGGAAATAAAACTCAAAGAAATATATCATTTAATTTCATACTCAAAATGTGCTTTTTTTCTGAAGTAGAAAAAAAGCACATTTTGAGTATGAAATTAAATGATATATTTCTGTGAGTTTTATTTCCACACATTTAAACTAAAAAATATGGTAATAACTTATTTACCATATCACCTAAAATCACAATTAAAATTAAAATTTAATAAATAATTGAATAAATTAAAATTAAAGCCTGCGTTACGTGTGAGACTCTCTGCACGGAATTGCCCATTTATAAAATTAAGTCGTGCATAAAAAATACTACTTAAGACCTTCACTATTGTTTTACATATTTTCAAAGACAAAATTTGCCCTAATATTCTTAATTCATTTAAAACTAGGTTAAAACACCTTAAATGCTGTTTTTTTATTCAAAAGTTCTTTTTATATGAACTCCCATTTGTGCTACAAATATTGCATGTACTTTTTAATCTTCAACACTAAACAAACTTTATTCCAAATTAATTAAATTTGCACTGTACATTTTTACAATTAAAATAAAAGGAAATTTTTGCATTGGGCAAAAGATTTATTTATTAAAGAAAGTCTGATGATTTTTTCTTTCTTTAGAACTTTGAAATTCTACATTGTTACATTATAATATTTTATGCGTCTTAATATAACTAATACTGATTTTTTGGGTTGAACGTTTATCGCAAAAAATATTGCCACCAAAATATTTTTACTGTACTATTTCCAAACAACAAAATTCGCAGACTAATTTTACAACATTTGCAATAAAGATCTACCACGAAGTTTATTGCTCGTAAATACTGCTGTTAAAATTTTTTGGTAACATATTAACAATATTAACTTTTTGTTGTATTGCTCTGTGTGGCCCACCTAATGTCTCAATCATATGTTTGCGGCCCGCGAGGATAAAAGATTGAGTATGGCTGGTCTAGTGCAATCAGAATTTTATGTAACAGCCACTTAGAGCTTTAAAATGAGCCCAAAGGAATTTAGGAGAAAATTTGTATTGCATAAGAAAGAAATTTCAGCCTTTTAGAGCAACTTTGCTTTGGAGTTAAGAAATTTCTTTGAAAAATGGCTTAAAGGTCTTGAAATATCCAATCCATTGTAACATCCAAATTCTTAAAGAGTTACTGCTGAAACTGTCAATTTGTCATTATGACTGAATAGACAGGTAATAACAGCATTAGTTTAGTTTTATAGAGAAGGTTTAGCTTAGGTGGCTGGCTGATATTTGATAAGAGAATGCATATAAGCACTTCTCAAAATACTGTTTTTATAAATTGGGCATAAGGGTATTTTGAATTGTGTTACTGTTAAATTATTGATAACTATCTGCTGCTTACTTTCTTATGCACTCTGTGTTTGTTTCTTAATCCAGCATAGTCAATTAAAACATTTTGTGATGAAGAAATTTTACTATCTCACAAATTCTAAAATGATCAAGAAATTAGTTTTTGATTTTTCTTTAACACAAAAACAGATCTCACCTCTTTAGAAATGATTCTAGGTAAAATAATTTTCAATATGCTTCTTAGCTGCCTATAATAAAAAATTGCACATAGTATACTACATGTAACATATGTGTAAATATAAGTATGTATGAGTATATATACACAAAATACATGATAATAAATAAATATTTACAATATTTATGCTTAAATAATGCACAGTATTTTTTTTTTTTTTCAAATTTTTAGGTCTCAAAAAGAATTATTTCTGGCAATTATATGAATTCATCCATGCTATTTTAGAATAAAGTTGTACAAATATAGAATATAATAAGTAGAAAAATGTAAGATTTTCACCTTATGTGCTGAAATTTGCACATTATTAGCAAATACACAGAATAATAAATATATTTTTTTTTCTTTTCTGGCATCTAATATGAAATTTTTAATCTTTCACTCTTTTGGGGTTGATAAAATGAGTACCAAGCTTGCTTGGATTGGAAACTAGACACTAAGGGTTCTGTGTTAGGTCAACCACCTGACAAAGATATATGCAGTATAGCACTTCAGGGTCCATGGTCAAGAAAGCAGACTTGGATACTGCATGCAAGGATCCTAATTGGATTGGAGCACTGCAGAGTTTAGTTTAATTATGAAATTTACTTTAAGGGTCTTTTCAGTTTTACAGGCAGATTTCCACTATTATGGAAGTGATTTTTTTCTTTACATTTTGGCAACAATAACAGCATTTTGTACATATATAAAAGTTTACAGTAAAGCAAATAACAAAGCGTTATTTATTTAAGCTAGCAAATCTAGCGTGTGCACTTGCTTAGGTGTAAAAATTTGTAACTTGTTACCAGACAAAAAGATGCACTTATCAAATTTATAAAAACAAGCAGCCAAACAATTTTCTTTATGACTACATTTAATAGATGTCCTAAGCCAAGTTAATGCTGTATATAGACTAAAATCTGTTTAACCCCCTGACTGCCCAGGAAAAGAGAAAAAATGTAATGTTTTCTATGTAATTTTTTATTAAATTCCAAAACAAAGATTATTTTTTCAACATGATATAAAAAACTTAATTAGAGATTTGAGTATAGCCCTTGAGAGTATTAATCATTACCCAATGTTTTAAAACTGTATTATATCTCTAGAATTATAGTAATTTAAATAACACTTCCACTGCAGTCAAACCTGCAGCTTAGTGAATGGAATCAGTTCAAGGAGGTGAAAAGGTTAAAAAGGATGAATAAAAGAGTGACCATGTAAACTCTGTTACCAAATTGCAAATTTTAAAGTTAAAACTTTAAAAATTAATGCAATATATCAAAAATAACATTTAGTGATTGTGAAACCACTTACTGGTTAAATAAATCTATTAATAGGTAATAATAAAAATAGAAAAATTACAGAAATTGCTCTTTCATAATGGGGGTTACATGAGGTAACAGAAAAATTACCAACTAATTTAGCGATTCTGTTTTGCTCATTATGTTAGAAATAATGTTTATTGTTTACTACACTAATAATTTTATTAATTAAATGAATTAATAGCTAATTTTGAAGAATAACATCTATAACCTATGTTATATGGTAACAGAAGTTATCAAAACCAACGTAACTTGGTGATTTTGTTCTCCTCATATATTAGGAACAGGGTTGTTTGGTTTAAACCAAATGGTTTTTTTTAAAAAAACATGCTGTTTTTTTTTTAATGTGGTTTTTTTCACTTTTTCCCTTATGTTTTCATTTATTTTACACATTATTGGTTACTCTTTGTTCCGTATGCTAATGAATGATTGGTTGTGAGTTTTCTCTGCTGTATCATGGCTATTGGGTTTAGTAAGTCTTTGTTTTTCATACATTTCTACATTGGTATTGGGGTTTTGAATTATGATTTTATTCTGTTACCAGCAGGGTTGACACGGTTTAAACCAACGTTAACCAACTGGTTTTTTAGAAAAAAAATCTAATATAATATTTTCTCATTTTTGTAATTTAAGTGTTTCAAATTATTGCATATAAATAATTTCTACTTTTAACAGTCTTATCCCAGCAGTCACTGTGAGACATAGTGAGTCTAGGTTATATTTGTATGCATGTAGAATGCAAATTACATGTGTTGATGAACATACCTGAAGCTCTAAAGAGAAAAGTTAAAATGTGAATTTAGCAAAGATAAAATAGATTAAAAAAATTCAATATTTTGAATAAAATATTTTCCTTTGAGAAATCTCAGATTATTTACAATTAATAACATAAAATGACCTTTAAGATTTCAGTCAAGCTGTAAAAGAAAATTTTCTTGATTGGGATCTTTTACGGCTGTTCTCAACTGCTCTTACTCAACAAGTGCAAAACGTTTTGACACAACGGAAAGATACAAAATCAGGAGGCCTGACTATGGAAGCGATTTGGAATCGAACTGTGTTTTCCATTTTTGATGAATAAATTACCTATTGAGTTATAAGCAGTTTTTATCACATGACAAAGATGTTTTTAACCTTCCTTCAGTGGTTATTCTTCTTTCGCATGGAAATTCGATTCAAAATGCCCACTTTGACAATATTTTCTGAACGATCTATTACGCTTGCAACCCCCCCCCCCCCCCCCGAAAAACACAGTAGTTCCATTACATAGTTTCTGAACAACAGCATCTGCTAGTTTCATGCATTTCCGAACAAAAATAAATTAAAACTTATGTCATAAAGTTGCCCTTTCGGATTTGAGAACAGCCTTAAGAATAAAAAAGAAACTCAAGATATGACTTTTTTTTTTTTTTTTATTAATTTTTCAATTACTTTTCAGCAGTGAAATTACGCTTGAAATTGTTGAATATTAAAGACGTGAATACATTGCTAACAAGTCGTAAACCAACTTAGTGAAAAATGTCCAAGCCGGGAATCGAACCCGGGCCCCTGGAATAGATCTCCAGTGCTCTACCACTAAGCCACAAGGACGATGCCCAGCTTGGCATCTCTCACTTATATAAGTCGGTAAGGCTGCAACCGCAGCACTAGATGGAAAAGTCTTCATGAGCACACAATCTAGTGGCGTAGCATGAGACGCAAATGAACCCAGCATCGGTGAATATACATTTTTTTTTAAATTAATTTTTCAACTACTTTTCAGCAGTGAAATTACGCTTGAAATTGTTGAATATTAAAGACGTGAATTATCACATTGCTAACAAGTCGTAAACCAACTTAGTGAAAAATGTCCAAGCCGGGAATCGAACCCGGGCCCCTGGTATAGACTTGGCTTGGACATTTTTCACTAAGTTGGTTTACGACTTGTTAGCAATGTGATAATTCACGTCTTTAATATTCAACAATTTCAAGCGTAATTTCACTGCTGAAAAGTAGTTGAAAAATTAATAAAAAAAAAAAATGTATATTCACCGATGCTGGGTTCATTTGCGTCTCATGCTACGCCACTAGATTGTGTGCTCATGAAGACTTTTCCATCTAGTGCTGCGGTTGCAGCCTTACCGACTTATATAAGTGAGAGATGCCAAGCTGGGCATCGTCCTTGTGGCTTAGTGGTAGAGCACTGGAGATCTATTCCAGGGGCCCGGGTTCGATTCCCGGCTTGGACATTTTTCACTAAGTTGGTTTACGACTTGTTAGCAATGTGATAATTCACGTCTTTAATATTCAAGATATGACGCCGAATAAGAGGACATTGAAAAATCGTGTGCTAGCGAAGCACATGTTTACTTTTAACCAAAATATGCAATAAGATATATTTTAATCATCTATTGCATAATCGAATCCAGTATTTAGATATGACAAAAAAATGGGGAAAATCGAGATAAGGTTCGCTTGAGACATAATAGAAAAAAGTCTCATAAAAATGTCTAAAAAGATATATTATTAATTTTTAGTTTAGACATTTAAAAGTAATATGTGTTATAACATAGCTTAGAAAAAAAAGCTTGTTGTACACTAGCTTAGTAAAACAGTCTGATGGCTGTTTAAATGTGTTAGTGGATGACAACTTTTATAAATCTAATTTCCATTTTAAGATCAATGTTTTCAGTGATCTAAAATGCTGGTAAATAGGTATTTCTGTTTATTTAACTGTTGCCTTTTTTTTTACCTGGCAGTTTCTCGGGAGAAGTGTCAAATGGCAATACACAATACTTCTTAATACGTGTAAAGACTCTACTGCTAAATTCAAATCATTCCAGGAATTATTTATAAAAAGCTTTACTTTCAATAAAAGATAATTGTTAAGGTAGTGTTCCAACAGAAAAATCAGATACCTCAATTGCAAATATTTCAAAGAAATTACTTTGAATAGCCATGGGAAAATATATTATATTTATGAAACTACACCATATATTTATTTATAGTACTAGTAATCAAAAGATTGTTTATTAAGATTTTCGAGGTATCAATGTTTTATAGAGGTCTGCACGGGCCGGGCCGCCGGAATGGCGAATTTTCCAACGGGCCGGGCCGGCAAAAAAATTGAACGGGCCTGCAGGGCCGGGCCAATAAAAAAAATCAATCGTGCCTATCGGCCCAATATAAGAATTCAAGCGAAGCAGATAAAATACGAGCCATTTTCCATGAATATGATTTTCTCGAGAAGTATAAATGTGCGTCACGAGCCGATGCGAGTTTAACAACATCAATACAGATATGTAACATGTCCACCGTAGAGATTGGCATCGTACAGTTACAAGATTGCTGAAAAAATATTAAACCCGTAATCAGATGACTCGTGCCGGGACGGGACTGGTCTTAATCGATCTCAGGATGTGTAGGACAGGCATTATGTTTTGTAAAAGTATTAATAGTGATAATGAACTTCTGTTAACAGTATCTTTGGAAATATACCTTAAGGGGTTCTCATATTCACTGCTCAACAATGCGAAACTTTCAAACACATTTTCTGACTCATTTTTAACTATAAAGGCATAAAATTCACTAGCCTGACTATTGAAGGCATTTGGAAACGAATAGCTTTCTCCATATTTGATAAATTACTTACAGAGATAACAGAGATTCTTGTCATGTGACTGTATGTTTTTCTCCTTTCCTGTGCTATCGCTTCCGAAAATTC
Source organism: Maratus speciosus (assembly GCA_963932465.1). Taxonomy (NCBI): domain Eukaryota; kingdom Metazoa; phylum Arthropoda; class Arachnida; order Araneae; family Salticidae; genus Maratus; species Maratus speciosus. Next base: position 428,981,253 of record OZ010797.1, on the reverse strand, counting down.
AATTCATAATGTTAACTTTGGCAGTATTTTCAGAGAAAGATATATTGCTTTTATCTATGAAAAAGACGGCATTTACATAGTTTCTGAATAAGAATATCTGCCAATCTTACGCGTTTCCGAAAAGAAATGAATTCTCAAATGTGTCGAAATGCAACTTCTTTCGATTTGAGAAAAGCCTTAAAAATGAGAGAAATATTTACGCAAATCTACTTTTTATCATACAGCTTCAAAAGGTATCATGTTTTTAATCCTTTATTCTGAACTACATTAACTTTTTAATGAATCCTTATTGGAATATCGAAATGTCTGTAGAGACGATGACTAAAACACTGTGAAATCGTTAATGTTTACTATTGTGTGTTTTCTGCTTTGCGAACACATAGTAATCTAAAATATACTGTAAAATTTTCCCATAAATATGTACGTAGTATTCATTAGAAGAATCTTAATTGTATGTCGAGAAAAAACAGATTTTTTTTTGTAGAAATTGAATCGGGCCGGGCCTGCTTTCACTAATTTTTGTACGGGCCGGGCCGAGAACTGTAAAAATGCAAACGAGCCGGACTGGGCTCGGGCCGAACTTTCAATTTTTACACCGGGCCGGCCCGGAAGTTCCGGCCCGTGCAGACCTCTAATGTTTTACTATGTATAGCATTTTATTCATGGAACATATTTAAGACAAAGCTTTTACTAAAAATGTTTAAATTCTAGTAAATGATTTCAATTTTCTACATAATTGATTGTAATTATTTAATTTAAATTATTTTTAAATGAAGTTATATTACTTATATATCCAACAATGTTTATTTTTATCAATAAATATGCATGTATATGAAATAGGAAAATATCTTTAAAAAAACCCGGTTTAAACTAAAAAAACACGGTTTTTTACCAACCTTGATTAGGAATGATGTTTGTAGTTTACTACACCAAGAGCTTTCTTAATTAAATGAATCAGAAGGAAATTATATGTAATTTTGAAGAATAACATCTGTATCCTTTGTTTTTGGTATCTGGTAACAGAGGTTACATTCAGAAAGAAAAAAATTATCCTGATAAAACACTTTATTTGGTTTACCCATCAGTCTAATTATTTGATAATGGTATCAAATATGAATTGATTTTATTTGTAGCTATTTTAATAACAACATAAATGTGATGAAACATTTGTAACAGAGGTTACAGAGAGGGAATAAACATCCTACTGATTATTGAGAAAAACGCAGATCAGTCCATTGTATCCAATATTCATAACAAATATTCCAAAATGAATATTGTAATAACTTGCTCACTTATAAATTTCATCTATGTCCTTGTGATATAAACTCTATTAACTGGAAATAAATTTTATCTGGTAATAGAGGTTACATCACAAAAGTTACAAAAACCAGGGACACCCACTATTTTGTGAAAAAATACAAAAAAAGATGGAGTTGGAAAATTAATTTATATAATATTTTATTTATAATAGTATATGTCATTATAATGAAATGCATACACATGAGAATGTTATAATAGTACTAATTAAACAATAGATTTCAATGAAACTCAATGTTGGAACAGTCAAAAACAGAGATGATGAATTTAATCTTAAATTATTTTTTTTTTTTACTTGGTAAATAAAGTCTTAAACATAACATACTTAACATATGTTTAATCAACCAATAAGATATATCAAAAATGGCGGTGACACAGAGTAAAAGTACTGAATACTTCACAAGAGGAAAATTCTTCATTTCCAGAACATGAAATCTGTATGTAAATTTTTAAATGATCCTTAAACAATTTTGACATCTGCACCACAGTTGTGTTTCATACAAATTTTGATAAAAAAAAAATATTTTTTTAAGCGGTTTGGAAACAGCTGTTGTGCTTATTTCTATAACATAGAATAATGTGCAGGGCATACAGTGGCAGAATTATATTAGCGATACTGATGTACATATTATTAATGATACTGATGTACATATTATTAATGAAGTTTGTAATAAAAGAAAAATACACTTTGTGAAACCTTGATTGATAATATGAGCCTGATCAAATCAAAATATCAGAAAAATTAAACTTTTTAAAATTCTCTAAGTAACAACATATTACAAGGAAACCAATTACAATTAAGCTTGTGTATAAAGAATAATTTTTCTGCTCGCTTTAGATCCGCTTTACATGGTTTCTACTATATTTTAATATTTATAAAAGAACAAATAAAATATTTAGGTTAAAATAACTTTTCTTTTTTAATCCCAAAATTGGGATTACTACAGAATTTTTAATTTCAAATTCCCAGATTTTCTCCTTTTAAATCAGTATGCTGTATCTTATTTGTGAGATATAACAGGATGTGGATTATATATGCACAAATATGGTATTAAAAATCAAAATTAAAAAATACATTTCAAATAACCTTAATTGGCAGATTAAGTTTTTATTTCATTAGCCTGCTCCTCTGTCTTGTTTTTATTATATTTTGAGTGCTACAAGCTTTATTGAATGGTGTATTATTCAGTATCATGACTAACGCACAAAGAGTTAGAACATGAAAGTCTATAAAGAATTTTCTTTCTCACCCTATCAAGGGGCTGTAGTGGCAGTAAATGGAGGTATACAAATTGATAAGAAAACGTCATGCTGAATGACGCTTGTTTATTTTTGTCAAGATTTATGTGGTGACAGAGCACAGAGTTTGAACTCTGCACTGCAAAGCCTAGCACATTCTTAGATGAGGCTCGGGATGATCCACCCCGGCCTCTGAGTCAACGGAAAAAACTGCTGAACTGACACAAACTATTGTGAAAAGATAGAGTTGACTGTTGGTTGCTCATGAGAGCAGACGTGTTGAGACGTCGCTGTTCGACCGAATACCGGGTCACGGACCTGAGTAAGGCAGAATGTCGCCGGCCAGTTATAGTTACCATGTTTAATCTAAATGTAAATACCCCATCTGTAAATATTTCACCCACATAATCAAGAGCATTAAAGTTTGATTCCATCAAGAATCGGCCTGGACTTTACTTCTAGACACCGACCACAGTGTACACTTATTCGTTAAAATAAATGTGCATTAAATTTCTACAGAATTGGGGACTGTCGACCGAGGGATATTTACATGCAAAGTGAGGATGATTGAACTTGTACTAAAGAAATTCTGATGTCCTTAAGCTGAACGATGCTCTGAAAAGAAAAGGAAAAAAGTTGCTTTCATCGAATGTTCCGTGAATTACTGGAAAGAGAAAAAAGAAAAAGGAAAATTCTCATGCAGGAAGAAAGATAGAGTGTTTCTATCTGTGCACATTGAAGTTTCAACCCATCTTTTTGAAAAGATCTGTTCCTGTGAGATGAATCATTTGTGAAAATGCATCTGATAAAGTTGTAATAGGTCGTTTCTAGTATTCGAGAAGAAAATATACGCTGACCTAAATAGTGAGCGGTGAAAGTTTTTTTCCCGTCTTATATGACGAAAGGTTTTCTTTTTTTTTTCTCTTTTCTTGTGATAAAATGGGGAAGTGTTTTTTTTATTTTTCCCCATAAAAAATGTACAGTAAGTTTCTGTTGTGCACGCCAGAAGAGAAAGAATATTTAGTAATTTATGCAGAAGTGGATTTTTTTTTGTTCTGCACTTTTTTTTTTTTAATAAAAGAAATAAGACACTTGCTTAGATGTGTCTGCGAAGAGGAAATATAGGAAGGTGGTTTTTTTTTTGCTTCCTAAGAAATACATGTTTTTTTTTGCTTCTTTGAAAGAAAAAGTATTAACGAAATAATTTTTTTTTTGTGAAAAGAAAGAAATATATATTATGTGAGAATATTTAGAGGGAAGGAAGTTTTTATAAAACAGGTGTTAAATAATTATTTTTTTTTGTATTGTTATATTGTGAAGAAAATATATATATTTATTTTTTTTGGTGGAAATATCAGGTACAAAGTAAGTCTGTTTTAGAAAACTGTTAATATTATTATATATATAGATATATTTGATTTATCGGTGCTTATATATTATTGATTTATTTGTGAAGAAAATATATATATTTATTTTTTTTGGTGAAATATCAGGTACAAAGTAAGTCTGTTTTAGAAAACTGTTAATATTATTATATATATAGATATATTTGATTTATCGGTGCTTATATATTATTGATTTATATTGAAATGTTTTATTTTATGTGTTAATTGGTTAGATATAATTATGGCACACTTAATAAGGTCTAAAAAGATCGATCTGGTTACTGCGGTAATCGAGTTAGGTTTAAGTCCTCCAGATGGTGCTAATAAAAGTCAACTGACTGATTTAATTTTAAAATCTGAAGGGTATAATGAGGATTTAGTAAAAAATTTGCTAGCGGGGATAAGCGAGAGAGAAGAAAGTGAAAAATTGTTGCAACAAAAAGAAATCGAAAATCGTGAATTTGAATTGAAAAAATTACAATTGGAAAATACACAGAATACCCAATTGCATAATCCAATATCTACAATCGCCGGAAAGGGTTCCGATGTTCTAAAATTGCTAAATAGATATAATAAGGAGGAAGAAATTAGCATTTACTTAACCCTTTTCGAACGGCAAGCAAAGCGTCTTGGGATAGAAAAAGATGAATGCATGGCTGTTTGTAACACTTGATAAAATCCCCTGAAAAAAAAGGCTGAACTTTCACAGAGTCACGCAACCGCGACCTTTTGACGAAATTCCAGTTTCTTCCACGACCTTTTGACGAATTTCCCATTTTTTCCGCAATCTTTAGATCATATATTCCCGTTTTTTCGGCGATCATTAGACGAAATTTGCATTTTTTCGGCAATCTTTTGACGAAATTCTTGTTTTTTTCCGGCAATCATTTGACAAAATTCCCGTTTTTACGCGATCTTTTGACAAAATTCCCGTTTTTTCCCGCGATCTTTTTACAAAATTCCCGCTTTTTCTGCTATCTTTTTACAAAATTCCCGCTTTTTCTGCGATCTTTTTACAAAATTCCCGCTTTTTCCGCGATCTTTTTACAAAATTTGCGTTTGTTCCTCGATCGTTTGACAAACTGTAGTTTTTTTCTGCGATCCTTTGACAAAATTTGCGTTTTTTCCCGCGATTTAATGGAATTCCCGTATTTTCTGCGATCTTTTGATGCAAATCTGGTTTCTTCCGCGATCTTTTAACGAAATTCCAGTTTCTTTCACGATCTTTTGACAAAATTCCCGTTGTTTCTGCGATCTTTTTTTAGTATAAGCGTTTATTCTGACTTCTTTTACGAAATTCGTGTTTTTTTTTTTTTGCGGTTTTTTGACAGAATGTGTTTTTTACGTGATTCTTTGACATAAAATTCACTTTTTTTATCGAAATTGGTTTTTTCCGCGATCCTTTGACAGAATTCGCGTGTTTCGATTCTTTGACGAAATTAGTTTCTTTTTCGCGGTCTTTTGACAAAATTCTGAGTTTTTTCGTGATCCTTAGAGACTAAATCTGCATTTTTCGCGATATTTCGACGAAAATTGTGTTTTTTTCGCGATCCTTTGACGAAAGTTGTCATTTTTCCGGAACACTTCGACAAAATCAGCGGTTTTTTGTTTGCGATTCTATGACAAAATTTGCGGGGGTTTCCGCGATTCTTTGACAAAATTGCGTTTTTTCCGCGATATTTTGCGAAATTGGCTATTTTTTTATGCGAATGATTGACGGAATTGTTTTTTCTGCGATCACTTGCCGAAATTTGTGATATTTTATATCCGAATTTTCGGACTGACGACCGATTTTTTTTAAAATTTCGGAACAAATCCTCAATGCGAGAAACTGTAAAAAATCGGAAAATCGCAGAAGAATCTCATGAATATGTAACTCCGGAATTTCCGGGTTACGTTTTATCAAATCCCCGGAATTCCGGGGATTCCCCGGAACACAAACAGGCATGTGAATGGGTTACATATCTGTTGGCACTGTTACCTCTCGATATTGTTAGTTTAGTAAATCGTGAAAGTGAAGAACTATTCAGTGATTACGACTGTGTAAAGAAAATACTTTTAAGACGTTTCAAACCTACACCAGAGCAATTCAGGCAAAAATTCTTTTTACATAGAAAACAAAATTCAGCGTCATGGAAAGATTTTTCATTTGAAATCTCAAATTTTCTGAATGAATGGTTGTCAGGATTACACATATCAACGTTCGAAGAGTTAAAAAATATTCTAATCATTGACCAGATTAGGCGAAAATTGTCCCTAGAAATGAAGGAACACTTTTGTGACGAATTGCCAAAAATTACGAGTGTAGAAGATTTGACCAATAAATTGGATGATTTTGAAACCGCCAGAATTAACTTACGGAAAACTGAAATTAAGCCCTCAAATACGGAATTTAGAAAACGTCAAGGTAGTGAAAATAATAGAGCGTTCCATCGAAATGACATTAGTCGCGTACCATATGAGAAAAACTACACACCTACCCCCCAAAAGAATTTAAATACAAAAATCCGTTGTTTCAATTGCAATGACCTTTCCCACCGTTTTAGGGATTGCCCCCGAAAAAAAGAAAGTCCGGTCTGCTGGAGGTGTAAAATTCCTGGCCATACGTCTGACCAGTGTACAAATAATTCTCCTAAAAATGCAAATGCTGCCGTAAGCAATAACTCATATCCGGTTGATAAAATAATAAAAAGCGTGGGGATTTTAGGGAAAAATATGGATGCTTTAATAGATACAGGAAGTGACGTCAATATGTGTAGCAACGATACTTATACAGCCCTGGGATGCCCTAAATTGCATGAAAATGATTTGGTTTTATCAGGTATTGGTGGTAGTCAAATTACACCCATAGGATTTACGACCGAAAAAATTGAAATAGATGGTTACACAGTGAATGCAGATTTATACGTCGTAAAAAATTTGAGCCATTCTATAATTTTAGGAAATAACTTTTTGAAACAGGTAAATTTTAATATGTCGGAAAAAGGATTGCAAATTACAGGGAAACGAAAGTTGAAGGAAGTTAGGGTGAATTACGTAACTGCTTTCCCACAAGAAACAATCATGACAAAAACCAGACGCGTCATCTATGTCACACCCAGATTTCATGCGATGTTGCGGTCAGAGAAGCAAAACAATCCCACGATAGGAAAAACGATTGCGACAGCTGAATTGGTGAGAAAGGAGCAAACTAGTCAAAATGAAACAGCTTGCAACTTTAGTGAAAAAATAAACATGCAATTAAGCTCCGATAAAAATTGTTTGTTGGAAAGTGAACAGTGTTCTGTCCCACAGTTAGACTCAGCGAAAACCACAGACATTTATTTAGCTGAGACAGCTAATTCTATTAATTTTCAGGAAGTTGAGCTAAGCCATATTACAAACAACACTATTAAGAAAGAGTTAACGGAATTGATCACTAATTATAAGCCAAACAAGGTTAAAGACACGGAGTTAAAAGTAAATATAGTATTAACTGATGATATTCCGATTGCGCAACGACCGCGTAGATTAGCATATCAAGAACAGGAATTTGTAGACAAACAAATACAAGAATGGTTGGAAATGGGAATTATAACGGAGAGTAATTCTAATTATGCATCGCCTATTGTGTTAGCGAAAAAGAAAGATAATTCCTGGAGATTGTGTGTTGACTATAGACCCCTCAATAAAAAAATAATTAGAGATAATTTTCCTTTGCCAAGAATAGAGGACGTTTTAGATAACATTGAGGAAGCGAAGGTTTTCACTACATTGGATTTAAAAAATGGTTTTTTTCATATAGACGTAGCAGAGGAGAGTAGGAAATATACAGCATTTGTCACGCATAACTCCCAGTATGAATATTTAAAGCTTCCATTCGGATTATCGATTGGCCCGCAGAATTTTCAGAGATATATTCAAGCTGTTTTTAAACAGTTAATTAAAGAAAAGGTAATATTAATTTACTTAGACGATGTCATAGTACTTGCGAAGACTGAGGAAGAAGCGCTTTTAAAACTGAAACGCGTCCTAGAAGTTGCATCGGATTATGGACTTGAATTTAATTTTGCAAAATGTCAATTCCTTAAACGGAAAATTGAATTTTTAGGCTATATTATCGAAAACGGAACTACAAGGCCCTCGGAAGCCAAAACTTTGGCAGTAAAAAATTTTCCTGAACCCCGCATCCTTAAACAATTACAGTACAGGACCTCAAATCCGGAAGACCCAAAATCCGGAATGAATAAAGAAATCTGAAATTCTGCGATGATCCGGAATAACTAATTTTGGAAAATGCCCATAGATGGCGCTACGTGCGTGCGTAACACAGTTTCCAACTAAGCTAGACTAAACAATTGCTCTCAACTGAATAAGTTTGTTGCAATGTTTTTATATTATAGTTTTAATCCAAATACTATTTGCTGACAGAATTAGGTGAAGTTAGTGTGGGGGCACACATTTTAAATTTATTTTAAAAAGAAACCCTTTTCTTCATTTAATAGAAAATACAAAAAGAACAAATAAATAACCACAAAGAAGAATTATTTTTAAAAGATGCGTAGAATATATTTACAATATTTATATGTAGAGATATTTTACTAAAATCCCCCCCCCCCCCCCCTCCAAATATCATTTTTTGAAAAAATTCTGTTTGTAAGAACTGTACCAAAAATATTTTTTCTTTAACTCAAAGAAAAAAAAATCTATGCAAGGTTTCTTTCTGCATAACAAAACATACTATCCATCCACAGCTGATGATCTCATTCTGATAACGTTGACTTCCCACTTCACAGAGTTAAATAAACTAGTTGAATAAACAAAACAAACCGCAGATAGATATCTCATTTTTCTTTGCCATTACTCTTTAGTGGCGTTTTTGTAGGGGTACCTTATATTTTAATAAAAATTTGTTACACAGGCTAATTTACTATTATTGCAACTTGCTGAAAATTTGAAAGAAATTCGTCAATTAGCACCGGAGATAATTATTTTTTAAATAGAGAAAAAAACGGGTTTTGCTTTTTTCTTCTGTTTGCTTGCAGCTCAATAATTTCTTTCTTGTGCAATCAAACAACACGAACTTAATAACACATTTACGAAGTCCTTTTTATACAAAAAGAATAGAGTTTGAATAGATTTCCTCTTGTTTTTGTTTATTTTTAAGCTTTCTTAAAACATTTTATTTTAAAAATTAAAATGTTTCTCTCTTTATTTTCACTGAGTCTAATACTGCAATTCGCGATATAGATTCCTAGACCTTACTAGGCTCTCACGAACAACGACGCATTTTCATTTTCTAAAAGATGTTTTAATGTTGCTAATAACGTGCAGGATTTAAAAAAAATTCTTATCCTTATTTTAAATTCTTTTTTTGTAATTTATGTTTTCGTCTGTTTACTTAAGCTAAGTCCTACACGGCAATTCGCGATACGGATTCCTAGGTCTAACTCGGCTGTTGCGAACAACGACGCATTTTCTAAAAGATGTTTTAATATTCCTAAGAATATGCAGTATTAAAAAAAAAAAAATTCTTATCCTTATTTTCAATTATTTTTTGAAATTTGCATTTTTGACTGTTTATTTACTCTAAGCCAAACATGGCAATTCGCGATATAGACTGCTTCGCAGCATGTAAAATTTTGCCATGGGCATCTACTGTATCTGTTTATTTATTGTTTTGGTTAAGGACCTGAAATCCGGAAAATTCCGAAATCCGGAACGATCGCGGCCCAAGCCAGTCCGGATTTGAGGTCCCATACTGTACACAGTTTTCTAGGTCTAACTTCTTATTTCAGAAAATACATCCCACATTATGCAACTATAGCGAGACCTTTAAGTGATTTATTAAAAGCGGGAAATACATTTAAATTTGGAATCCTCGAAAAACAAGCTTTTGAGACACTTAAAGAAAAATTAGTTAACCCCCCAGTATTGCATACATTTCGACGAGGTGCTAGACTAGAATTGCACACCGATGCAAGCGCCATAGGTTTTGGTAGTGTCCTACTACAAGAAGATGAAAACAAAAACTTACATCCTATTCATTATATGAGCCGTAAAACTACACCTACTCAAGCAAAATACTCGAGTTACGAATTGGAAACACTCGCGGTAATAGAATCGGTTAAAAAATTCCGAAACTACTTATTAGGCACGAAATTTAAAATTGTGACAGATTGTTCCGCGTTTCAAAAGACAATGGACAAAAAAAACATTACGCCAACCCGGCAGCAGAATTTTTTTCTGCAGTCTGCAACACAAGTAGAAACTTTAAAAACAGTCTGCAGAACTTAAGGACAAACGTCCTCTTTCCAATCCCCCATGCACTTAAACACCCCAAGTATTTGTGATTAACATAAAAGTAAAAGGAAAGTACTTTTTAAAATAATTTACCTTTGTCATCAAAATTTTTTACACCATTGTCTGAAAAATCTTTCAAAAAATCTGTCAAATTTTCTGTGAAGTTAGAAAACAAAACAACAGTAAAAATAACATATGAACACCAATTTCAAAATTTTTTGAAAAGATTGATACAATGTGATAATATCCAAAACTATATACAGTATGGAACCATTTATCCGGAAACCAGTTAACCGGAAAACCAGTTATCCGGAATGATATTTCTGATAGACTGATTTCAGAATCTTTGCAGAAAAGGGTATCACACACTGCCAGTTTGGCATAGGCTTTGCTTAAACAATTGTATAATTTGGTGACAACATCTAGTATTTGAAATGGAAACATATTTAGTTGCATTTTAAATGTTTTAATTTTCATGCTGAGGAAACAGAAGAATTTTTGTTCCTAAGGGATTCCCATAATTTAACTTTTTAAAACTCTGGTTAACTTTTGATCTTTCTTGCAATGATTTTTAATCCAAGTAATCTAATAATTTAATATCAGAAATAATTCCATAACCACATATATTCCACAAAACTTATCAAATGGATGCTGCTTTCATGCACAACCAGTTAACCGGAAAAACCAGTTATCCGGAATATATCTGACCCCAAGCATTCCGGATAAATGGTTCCATACCGTATAGATGTGATAATACAGGAATGATAGTGCACTAAAGCCACTTTGAAGCAGCAAAAATCTATTTTTTTAGTAATAAAATCCATTTTTCTAGTAGCAAAAATCTAATTTTGTAGCAATAAAAGATATTTTTGGAGCAGATGAAATTCTGAGAGAATCAAATTTGAGTAATTCATGCAAATACTATAAATAATTCTATAGCAGTGTTTTATCTAGCAATCTTAGCTAGTTGTACAATTCAAAATTTAACATGCTTACACTCAAAACATGGCTAACTAATATTTAATCTGCCATTCAGCTGTAAAAAATCTCGCGAAAACATTAATGTTGCAGCAAATTTTTCCGCGATTGTTTGACAGAATTCACCTTTTTTCCCCGATCCTTTGACGAAATGTGCCTTTTTTTGCGATCTTTCGATGATGACCTCTTTTTTTTATCGCGATATTTCGACGATGAATTCATTTTTTTCGCGCCCTTTCGACGATGTTCGCGTTTTTTTCGTGATCATTCGATGTTCCCGTTTTTTTGCGATCTTTCGACGATGTTCCCGTTTTTTCGCGATCTTTCAACGATGTTAGCGTTTTTTTGCGATCTTTTGACGAAATACGTGTTTTTTTCGCAACCTTTCGACGATGTTCATGTTTTTTCGCGATCTTTCGACGATGTTCGCGTTTTTTTGCAATCTTTCGACGATGTTCGCGTTTTTTTTGGCAAACTTTCGACGATGTTAACGTTTTTTTCGCGATCTTTCGACGTAGTTCGCGTTTTTTCGCGATCTTTCGACGTAGTTCGCAATTTTAGCGATCTTTCGACGATGTTCGCGTTTTTTCCGCGTTATTTCGACGATGTTCGCTTTTTTTCGCGATCTTTCGACGATGTTCCCGTTTTTCGCGATCTTTTGACGATGTTCGCTTTTTTTTCCGCGATCGGTTGAGGAAATTCACATTTTTTCCGCAATCGTTTGAAAAAAAATCGCGTTTTCTCCACGATCTTTTGACGATATATGTGTTTTTTCGCTAATTTTATCGAAATCCTTGTTTTTTCGCGATCTTTGCTCAAAATTCACTGTTTTCCGCGATCTTTCGGCGAAATTCACGCTCCTTCTGCAATTCTTTGACAGAATTTGTGCTTTTTCCGCATAATTCACATTTGTCATAATTCAAGTTTCTTTTTTTTTTTTTTTTTAATCATTTGACGAAACTTGCGTTTTTCTGCCATCTTTTGAGGAAAGTTGTTATTTTTAACGCAGACTTTTAACGAAATCGGCGTATTTTTTTCGATCTTGTGACAAAATTTTCGTCATCTTTTGACAAAATTTGCGTTTTTTCACACGAAAATTCGAAAAATTCGCCTATTTTCTACGATCTTTTGACGAAATTCTCATTTCTTTTAGCGATCCTTCGATAAAATTCGCGTTCTTTCCACGATCCTTTGACGAAATTTCCGTTTTTTCGGCAATCCTTAGACGAAAGTTGTATTTTTTCTAGCCCTTTGATGAAATTCATGTTTTTCCGCGATCATTTGATGATCTTTCCGCCATCCTTTCACGAAAGTCGCTATTTTTCCGCAGCCCTTTTACGAAATTGACGTTTCTTTCACGATCGTATGACAAAATTTCATTTTTTCTTCGCAATCTTTTGACGAAATTCACGTTTTTTTCGCTATCCTTTGACGAAATTTGCTATTTTAACTGCAAACGACTGACGAAATTGTTTTTTCGGCGAACATTTGTCGAAATTCGGGATATTTACATCCAAATTTTTGGATTAATGACCGATTTCTTTTTTTAATTTCTTAAGAAATCACCCCTACGAGGATTGGCTCAATAATAGGTGGTTCACGATCGCGTGTCTAGAATTTTCTTCGTGAATCATTTATATTTTAAAGGGAATCGTCAATCGCATGTGGCGCGGATCATATTATTATGGCATATGGCAAATAATTTCTAGCAAACTTTTTTTTCTAAATTTTAATAGTTGAAAAATAGTCTGCAGACCTTCTTAAGAGTCTGCGACGTGCGTCCCAGCGTTGCACCGATTCTGCGCCCGGGGCCAAAAGTAGCCAGATGGGCTCTATTCTTACAGAAATTTGATTATGAAATTGCCCACCGATCAGGATCCCAAATGAAACATGTAGACGCATTGAGTAGAAATACAGTTCTAATAGTTACCCGATCGCAAGATGAATTAACTTTAAAAATAAAGAATGCACAACAAGAAGACGAACACATACAAGCGATAAAAAAGTTAATTGAAAAAAATGAAAGTTCAGAATATTTTATAAGAAACGACATCGTATACAAATATGAAAAAGATAGAGAACTTCTGATGATTCCTACAAATATGCAAAAGGAAATAATACGCGATGTCCATAACAAAGGTCATTACGCAGTGGCTAAAAGTGAAATTATTTTAAAAGAAAATTATTTTATACCCCAATTAAGAAAGCAAATTGAAAGTGTCATTGCCAACTGCATAGAGTGTATACTTTGCAATAAAAAGTAAGGAAAAGGAGAAGGTCTGTTAAACCCGATCCCAAAACAAAATATGCCCCTCGAGACGTATCATATAGATCACATTGGTCCCATGCCTTCTACAAATAAAAATTACAATCACATTTTTACTGTTGTGGACGCATTTACCAAATTCGTTTGGCTATACCCCGTTAAAACTACAGCCGCTAAAGAAGTCATCGATAAATTGACCAGACAACATGATATTTTCGGAAATCCATCGCGAATCATTACCGATAAAGGACCAGCATTTACCTCCGCTGATTTTGAGAAATATTGTAAGGAAGAGAACATAGAGCATATTCCCATAACAGGGATACCTAGAGGAAACGGTCAAATAGAGCGAATGTACAGAATTCTTATCCCAATTTTAGCAAAACTTAGTGTAGAAGACCCCACTAAATGGTACAAATTTGTCGCGCCCGTGCAACGTATCATGAATAGTACCGTATCGAGGAGTACAAAATTTACACCTTTTGAATTACTGACAGGAACGAAACTGCGGCAGAAAACTGATCTACAAATCAAAACGCTGCTAGATGATGAGGAATTAAATTCGTTCATATCGGAAAGAAATTCGAATAGAGAAATAGCTAAGCAAAACATACTAAAAATACAACAGGAAAACATGAAAACATATAACAAAAAGCGAAAAAAGGCCAATACATATAAACTCGGTGATTTGGTGGCCATTCAAAAAACACAGTTTGGGACAGGTACCAAACTAAAGCCTAAGTTTCTTGGTCCCTATGAGATTACTGCAGTAAAAAGAAACGATCGCTATAACGTGAGTAAAGTTGGACACCATGAGGGTCCAAATACGACCTCGACGGCTGCAGATCACATGAAGCCTTGGACTTCTACTGTCTAAGACGAAATATTTGAGCTTTAAGTGATTTTTGTGTTTTTTTTATATATATTTTTTTAAACTGTGTGTCATTGATATCTTTTTTTTACTACTATTATGAACAAACTGTGAAAAGAACTGCTTCCAAGTGACAAGCAGAAAAACTTTATTATTTTTCTAACTCTAAAAAATTTGGTCAAGGACTGAAAACTTTTAAAAAAGCAGTATTTAGTGACTGATTTTACTATTATTTTGTTTTATATATTGTTTGTGAATTTTTTTTGTGTGTATAATATATGTTCTGGAAAAAGTAGTCCAGTACCAGTCAGGTATATAGAGTAGATGGGTGACTGGGAGGACCCAGCCCTGTCAGGTAGGCCGAATTGTGGTGACAGAGCACAGAGTTTGAACTCTGCACTGCAAAGCCTAGCACATTCTTAGATGAGGCTCGGGATGATCCACCCCGACCTCTGAGTCAACGGAAAAAACTGCTGAACTGACACAAACTATTGTGAAAAGATAGGGTTGACTGTTGGTTGCTCATGAGAGCAGATGTGTTGAGACGTCGCTGTTCGACCGAATACCGGGTCACGGACCTGAGTAAGGCGGAATGTCGCCAGCTAGTTATAGTTACCATGTTTAATCTAAATGTAAATACCCCATCTGTAAATATTTCACCCACATAATCAAGAGCATTAAAGTTTGATTCCATCAAGAATCGGCCTGGACTTTACTTCTAGACACCGACCACAGTGTACACTTATTCGTTAAAATAAATGTGCATTAAATTTCTACATTTATATAATGCAACAATCTTTCATATAAATTTAGTTATATCTTTAAATGGGCTTAATAATTCTCAAGCAGTGTTAAAGTGATTTTGAATCAGAAACAGAAATCCACAAGTAACATGACTCAGGGCCAACTAGGGGAGGGGGCATGTGCCACGGGTGCCAGAACGAAGGGGCGCCAAATGAAGATTTGTTGGTTTTTCTTATGTCTATGTTTAGCACGGTATTCTTAAATTTGTCCTGTCTGGGGTATGAAAAAGCATAGAACAATCTAAAGATGATATAGCATAAGGATCCTGTATAAAACAGAATTTTTTTCGATCCCGTTTTCAAGATTTCAATGAATTAATATTTGACAAAGCAGATTACTTAGTTCAGTATTACATATTTTAAAATAAGTCGGCTATTAGAAAATTAGTAAAATTCTCTTTGTAAATATATTTTACAAAGGAAAATGGGGCAGTAAAATCCATGTTTGCCACAGGTGCAAGAAAGGCTAGTTTCGGCCCTGAAATGACTGGCAATTAGCAACCATTTTTGATAATATATCTTGGCACAGATAATATGTAAACACTGTGATTTTGATTTTTTATTTTACTGTATTATACTACACAGCATATTGTTGAAAAATGTAACTCAGAGAGTAACTTGGGAATCAAATTTTAATTATTATGAAATTTGATTTGGTTTTGGAATGATGTGTTTGAGAACCAAGTTACCACTGTGTATACATTCTAAAAGAAAGCAAGTTATTGATATCTTACCTAAAAAAATTTATATCTACTTGAACTTTGACTCTTTTCTCTTCTTTCTATAATAAAAATGAAAAGATAGTAAAATGCAAAAAAGGTGGTAATGTCTCAATCATAAGAAAGTATTAATAATTAAAAAAAAAAAATGGTACTAACTTAACCATCAACAATTTTCTATCAGAGCCATTTCTACTTATGTTCATGACTCCAGTGTATACACTCTGTTTTTGTTACGACTATAACACTGTCCCTAGTGAAAGCCAGCCAGTTGCAAGAGCTTTTTTTGCAAGGCCTTTATTATTGTACTAAACTAACACTTTCCACAACACAATCATCTTATGAAAAAACTTACACGTCACACAGTGATGCTGCTAGGTTTTTAAAATCCTAGTTCCTTGAGACCCAGACACTTCCAAAAACTTGTTCCTTTTTTACAAAAGTGTGTCCTCTTTTAGAAATAAGGCAGATTTAATGTATTTATACAAAGTATGTCTCTCTTGCACTCTTTCAACAGAAAAATTACGCATCCTGAAAGGACCCATAAAAATTATTAGCATGAGCAAAGTGAATCCTCTACTAGGCTACACAAGTTACATTTCGTCGTACACCTTACAAAAAAAAAAAAACAAAAAAAAAAAACTATTCAGTATTTTGACTTGAAATTAAACATAAAAATAAATTATAATCTGCAGATTTGCACAATATTATTTTTTTACAGATTAACCTTAAAAAATTTATTATTTTATTTTACATTTTTTCCATTACGGACGCATTTTTGCAAATAAAAAATGAAACACGTATATTTTCAGAAGAAAAAATAAATCATGGAGTTAGTCATTATAGACAAAATCATGATTAATTAAATAATTTGACGATTTCTTTTATGAAATTTTTAAAATACCTTTTTTTATGAAAATCATAGCATATTTTTAATGAATTAAAATTTGTGAAAATTCAATTATAAAAGTATTTTTCAGTGTTAAGAATTCAAATACACAATTTATTCTTATTATGTGAAATCATTTACGCAGACGATACTTACGCATTTTAAAAGAATTATTTATTTTTTTTCTAAAGTGGTAACAAAAGAATTGTAAACAAATAAAATTTATTGTTAAATTTGTTATATCATAAATAAAAAATTGAGAAAATTTTTAGTTATTTGGCTGAATTTACATTTCTAAAATTAAAAGGCACTAAAACATAAAATAACGTTTTTGCTTAATAAAGATGCAAAAATAATATAAAAAATATTGTTACTTTCAAATACAGTGGAACATGGTTAAGACGCGTTTCAAGGGAGTGGACAAAAGTCACGTATTAAAGTGTCATTACACAAGACGAGGTGTCAAAGTTGCTTCCAGGCTTCTCCGTGTTATCCTATGGCTCCAAGGGAGTCGCTTGGATAGGAAGCAAATATTTTATGCCCGAGTGATTTTGATGCCTGAAACGAAGCGAGTCACCAGTAACAGCCAATCAAATACTTGGAAAACTGACGATGAAAAAGCCTTTTCTCGAGCAGCCAATGAAATGCTTGGAAAATGTGCAGGAAAACCGACGAGTCACAGGCGATTTTTGTAGCTTGCAATTTTTACGTGTAATAAAACACTTGAAGCGGGATCGCGTATTAAACGTGATTTGTATAATGATGCAGGAACTGGACTTATTTACAAATCTAATCATCTAAATGAACTTTAGAGCTTTTATTTAAATGTTAATGGTCAAACATTCTGTCTTTTACGTACATCTAGTCTATTAAATTTGTCAAATAAATAAGTCTTTATAACTGCTAGAAGGCAACTGTGATGGCATTATGTTTGGAAAAAAATTATAAATATTGAAAAGAATATAAATTATACTCCAAAGTAGTATTTTGAATGTCTATATTACATAGATCCGCATATACTACACATTTTAAAGATTATATTTAATTAAACAATGGGAAAATGTAACACATCAGAAACAATCTTACATGCTCATATAGAAAGATCAAGTCATACAATGAACAATTTTGAAAGAGAAATTAGGAAAAATATATTCGAGGAGAGTTTAATACATAAGTGCATAAAATAAAGAGAGCAATTAAACAAAAAAAAATGTGCTCTAAATAAAATTTTTAAAAGCTTGTTGCTATTTAGAAGAGTATTCATGCATAATTTAGAGAATTCATGCATATGCTATTCATAATACTGTTTCTGATAGTGATAGGTCTTAAAATTAGTTAAGTAATAAAACATGTAACTAAGTCATCATTGTCCTTTTTAATTTTATAAAGCAGTAAAAATGAAAAAAAAAGGTGGGATTAAAGGTCAGTGTAAACCCGATAAAACAGTTGGCATGGCACTAGCAGCTCCGCCTATGTGTTATTCCAGTATAAATGTCTTCATTATTGGGAAATTGGGTTATTTATTAAATTCTAAGTCAATTAAATGTCATTAAAACTAATTAAAAAGCACTTAAAAATGTGTAATTTATAATTAAAATGCTTCACTGTATAAAAGCCAATTTTGGCCAAAAAAAGTCGGTTAAAACCAATAAAAGCTACCGGCATGGTTTTTTTAAATTTTAGCCGGCTTTTTTGCAACCCTGCATCAGATCGACAAGTACTTTGTGTTATAAGAATCCTGTAATTATGTTGTTAGCATTACACCTCGAGGGTATGAGATTACTTCCTCAGGTACCAAAAGTGACTCGCACAACAGGTATCTCGATTAGAGGATCACTTAGACATCAGTCTAGTGTTTCAGTCTATCACCATGTACAGTGTCAGAATTGATAAAAAAAAAATGTCACTGGCCTCGGGGACCAGTAAGCAAAAGAATTTTCTGGTCTGCTATATATAATTCTATTAAGTTCCTTTAACCCTTTGAGTGACCCCTGCTCCCAGAGGCGTCGCGATGGGGGGTTATTGGAGGGGGGACTCCCTTCCCCCAATATATGTGAACTTGGGAAATTTGAGCTTCGAGTTGAAAAATTCCAGATTTTTGAAATTAATACTTTTCCTTTTTTTAAAATAATAATAAAAAACTAAGAATTTTTTATTGTTTTGCTCTACCTGTGAGTTTTGTAACAATAAACTAGTTAAATTATCAAAAGAAATACAAAAAGCAACCAGACTTAATTTGTCATTGTGTTTCTCTGTGCTACGGAAATATCACACATCTACCAGACTTGAATTTCTCTACTGTTGTCCATCAACAGGTCTCTAATCTATTTCCTCCAAAACTTTGTTCCTCTCTCAAAAATCTCAAAATATCATGAGGCTATTTTCATATGAAGTACGATTATGATTCATACACAATAGAAGACAAAATCTTTCATTAAATGAAACAATAATTATAATTTTCATGCTTTTAGTTTCAGTACTTTTCTTTGGAAAGAAATTTTTTTACGTTTAAATATCATTATCAATAAACATACATTGCACATATCATTTCAGTTGGAAAATAGAGCAATTTGTTTGAAGCTGGGAAATTTTCGAATTCTCTCCCACAAAAAAATATCAGTAGCTACATCCCTGCCTGCCGCCCTGAATATAAACCAGACTGCAGAATATAAACCAAACTTACTTTGCAGTTATCTAAAATTTTCATCATAGTAAAATGTAAAATTATAATTTGTTAAAAATTAAAATTGTGATTTGCGATCGGTTACAGTTTTCTCAGGGTTGAGAAAATTTACGTTTGCCTATCACAGGGCAAAAGAATTACTGGTCCTACAGACCACTAAATTTTTCAAATTAGAGGTCTAATTGAATTTTTGGTGGTCTCAGACCAGCAGACCACCAAGGATTTTGAATGCTGATGTAATATGGCATTGTACCTTGAGGGGGTCACCATGTGCCCCTTCAGGTACCGAACAAGTCCGGCTCCCTACTGAAATGGTTATTTCAGAGGCGTTCGTAGGAAGACATTCTAGAAAAATCAAAGACCTAAAAAGTTACTGGAAATTGATGAAAATCTTTTTACAAAGTAAAAAATTCAATCAAACATTTTAAAAATATTAGTTTTGGCACGTTTCTGGCAATCTTTTATACTTGGGAAACACAAATACAGCATTCAGCCATGGTCAGGGGTGAGAAATTTTTAGAAAATCTTATTAGCCAAAGACTTATTTCACCAGCCAGTAAAATGCAACGTACAGTTGAAAAATTTTATGACAAAATTTACGCAACTCAAAAATAGTTGGTTACTATTACTATAATGCATTTTCATATTTTTTTCCCCTGTAAAATTAAGAAATATTTACTAGAGATGAAAGTTTAATATAAAATAGAACTTACTACTAGGACTGGGCGATGTAGAAATTTCTTAAATCGATTTATCATCCATCCAACATCGCGATTTAGTGCTAAATCGCGATTTAACACCGATTTTACATTTTAGAATATGGAAGCCTATTTTTTAATTTTTAGTAACAAAATACGATCTTTATATGCCCCCCCCCCCCTCCTGTATTATTTAGTATACTTAGCTTTTAATTTGTCAAATAATTTTGAAAAGAGGTATATTTTACACATAAAAAAGCTTTGAATGTGCCAAAACACTAGCTTTTTTTTTCCATTTTAAAAATTAGTGACCTATTGTAATACTTTTTATAAACTCATTCTATAAGAAGTAATATAAAAGAAAATGATTTTTTTTGTGTGTGTGTCTGACTTGTTATGCATGCTACAATCTAAATTCCCTAAGGGGGGGGGGGGGCTTCCCCAAGCCCACTCAAATAGCACTTCATTGCTAACAGCCTACATACACTTTTTTTTTTTTTTTTTTTACAGACACAGATTTAAAAAGTTACTGAGGTAAAACAGAAGCATATTAAAAGACTTCAATGATGAATTTATTTAACTATTCATTTACCATGATGAGAAAAGTAGTAAAAAAAAGGGGGGGGGGGGGAGATATGAGAAATAAGGTGCAATTTTATATCTTTTTAACTTTTAGATTAAAATAAGATTTGTTTAACATAAATGCTGACATTTATATAGCGGATGGAGAAGGATTGAAAGTGTGACCCTTGGAGCACATCACTGAAATTGCTGATTTTTTCGTGGTTGTTGCCATTCTTTAAGATTAGTAATAAAATATAATCTTAAAATATATCTCTTTTTAATGATAACAAAATGTCAAAAAATCGCAGATCTGCAGAAAAATCTAATGAATGCCTCCTCCAGCCCTCCCTCATTCTGCTGTAAAAATAAAGTTACTTGACTCATTACAGAACTTTATTAAAGTATTTTTAATTAATTACAGAATAATAATAAATTAAAACTAAAATATTCCCATAATATCTAAACATATGAAAATTAATTTTTCATGAAAATAATGCATAAAAATATAAACTAAAAATGGATGAATTTGGATATAAATAGTGAATCAATTTTAGCAAGATACTCAATCCATGTGACTGGCATTGAAATCGGATGTCAAATCTGATGCATGACTATTTTAAAATATTTTAATTAATTACAGAATAATAAAAAATAAAGAATATGTATTAAAATATTACCCAAACATGTGAAAAATGAATGTTTCATTAAAAGAATGCATAAAAGTAAAAACTGAAATTCGATGAATTTGGATTTTAAATATGAAACGTTATTCTTTTTTTTCCAACCATAAATACTCAATCAATTTCAGGAAAAAAATATTAGTAGTAAAAGAAAAATATTTCATGTGGATCACGGCCAAATAGTGATACACAAAACAATGCATGACTATACCTTTAAAATAATTTCATTAATTACAAAATAATAGAAAATAAAAAATAAATGTTAAAATATTACTAAAACATGTAAAAAATGAATTTTTCATCATAAGAATGCATAAAAGTATAAACTGCAAGTCGATGAGTTTGGATTTTAAATATAAAACTTTATTATTTTTAATCATATAAATGCTGAATGAATTTCAGGAAACAATCTTTTGAAACAATGCAGGATTCTACTTTAAAACATTTTAATTAATTACAGAATATTGGAAAATAAAAAATACATATTGCAGTATTACTCAAATATGTGAAACTTAAGTTATCATCAAAAGATTGCATTAGCATATAAATTGAAATTCGATGAATTTGGATTTTAAGATTTAAACATTACTTTTTCCTTTCAACTTTCCACTATATAAGTTCTTAATTTCTGAAAAATACACATTCCAATCTCGTAAACTCTGAATCTTGTTTACAAAATAAATAAATAAATATCAATTCTTACTTAAATCGCCTTTTTCTTAAATTGGATCCTGCTAAATCGATTTAACACCAGCTTGCCTTGTTTTCATTAAATCGTCTTTTTCTTAAATCGGAAAGCATGGAGGCTTGCGATGTTTGCTTAAATCGGATCGTCCTAAATCGATTTAACACCAGCTTGCCTTGTTTGTCTTAAATCGGAAAGCATTGAGGTTTGCGATGTTTGCTTAAATCGGATCCTCCTAAATCGATTTAACACCAGCTTGGTATGTAAGTGGTAGATACATCAAAGTAGATAAATCGGTTTTCCGATGTTAGCTCTGAATCAGTATTTTGTTTTAAATCGATTTAAAGCCAATGGCTAAATCGTGATTTAAGACAATGGCTAAATCGCGATTTAAGATAATGGCTAAATCGCGATTTAAGACATTGGCTAAATCGCGATTTGACATTAGCTAAATCGCGATTTTCGATTTTAGCTTAAATCGATTTAAGACCAATGGTTAAATCGGATTTCCGATGTAAGCTTTAAATCGATTTAAGAGTTAAATCGATTTAAGGCCCAGGCCTACTTACTACCATGTTTACATCTCAGTAATTAGGAAAGTTGAAAAATATAGCTGAGTACAAAAAAAAAAAAAAGTTTTTGCATGTCTCTATAGATTGCAGTTTTCAAAAACTACATAAAATTTCACCTTCCTGTCAGAAAATTCACTCGCCAGTGGCGAGTAAAATGATGCATTTCCCCACCCCTGGCCATAGTTATAGACCGAAAATTATGAAAAGTAATGTATATGTGATCCTAGTAAATGTGACATAACAATTATGCATTTTTGCATCAAATTTGATTGTATGGCAAGTTTAAAAAAAGAAAAAATAGAAAGTGGTCAACAGCGTAATAGACAAATACCAAATATAACTTAACTCACTTGAGCATAAGCGCATGCCACTTCATCTACAAGTTCGGCCCTATTTACAAAGAAAAATAAATATTTTACATGCAAATAATTATATTAACAAAACAATATAAACAACCATTAGCCGTTACATTTTAATACATTATTCATGTGGCATTTCTTTGTTATAAAGAGCCTTGGTATAACTCAATCTTAAGAAAGAGGGATTTCACACCCCAATAATTATGAAAGGGAAATGGCGGCCAATAAAAAAATATATCTGATATGGCTTATGTATAAATTAAACAAATTGCTTCTCAATATACTATATTAAACATTGAAATTTAAAATGAATTGTTTGGGCATTTGGTACACTGATAGTTATTTCATAAAGATATAACAATCTGATTATGTTTTTAAAATCTAAAAGTAACTGTCAAAAAGTGTTTTTGAAAGTTTTTGTTTTCTTGCGAAAATCAACCTGATTGCTTTTTGTCTCATATCAAGGCTGCTATAACAAAGAAGTACCATTTATATTAATACAGTAGACTCCTTCAAATCCGCACAGCTTGGGAACAGAGGTTGTGAGGATTTTAGAATTTTGCAGGTTTCTGGTCATTGATTTGTTTACATTTCTGAAACATTAATTTGATTGATAGTTAAGCAAGGGAAATTATAATGAATTCTTACAATAAAGTGAAACATTAAAATAAGTAAAATATTAAAATTATTAGTTTAAAAGTAAGTAATTATTAAAATAATTATGTAAAATTTAGAAAAATATTGAATTATTACCGATGAAATTGATTCAACTCGATTCCAAAAGTCCTACGCTGCCACCTAGTGGTAAAGCGATCGTAAGATCGATACATCATTATTCGTTCTGAGCACTACGTGGATGGAGAACGGCAATTTTCATTGTTATTTAGAGTCTTGAATGCTTTTCTTATACTGCTTTGTATGTTTAGAAATAAATTTGTCTATAATAAAAAAAAAACCTGCGAACAATTTTAAAATAGCGTTCCGGTTTGTGGACTTTTCTGTTTCGAACCCTGGAATTTTTTATATAGATATGCTAATTTATATCAAAATCAAAAGTAATGTAAATTTATTTAGTAATAAATCAGCTGTAATAGCCAAAAGAGAATGATTAACAAACAATTTAGTAAAAAACACATAGCGGTAGTCGCTGATTTTGTCGCCATCTTGAATTTTGTTCCTACAACTTAACTGTAGATTTCATTGTTTACATCTGAAAAAATACGCAGATTTTAGGGTCGTGGATTTAAGGGAGTCTACTGTATAAACATACACGGAACAGATGCTGTATGTTCCCTGGGCCGCCATCTTGGATTTTTCCTTGGCGTGAAAAACCCTTTTTCCGCCAAGTAGTAAATGTTGCCAAGCAGCTATTTATGTGCACGTAGGCTTAACGGGATTGCCTTATCGATAAACAACGGCAACAAAAAATCGCCAAGAAATCAAAGATGGCGGCCAAGGGAATATACAGCATCTTAGTGTAATTTTTCTCTTTATTAAACAATGAAATTTTGTTATAGTATTCTGAATGTGTTACGAAGGGATACATCGCAATGATCTATGCTTGATGGATGGATGATATCTCTTTCCAGTCTACACTGTATTAACTTTATTCTTTTCGCTCAAGTTATCTATTTAGGCAGTTTATGAGATTGCTGTCACGGATTTTATTACACTTTTATTTAAAGACAAACAAAAAAACAAGCTACGTAAAGATAAGGCTTAATTTTATTAAAGATATAAGGGAAATTTGTAATAATTATATGATTTAGTTGCACAGCACAGGTAAGAAGGAAGAGCTGTTAGACTGTGCGTAGACTGTGGGCTCAATTATGGAGTATTAGCCAATTTTCGTACATGGAAAGACAACCTGGATGATAAATTAAAATAGCAAAATAATGCAATTTATAGACATTATACTTTAATATTAAGCTAAAAGGTAATAACAGGATTTAGAATGAAACGGCTGAATTACTCAAGGAATTAATAATTCCATAACAAATATTGGGTACGTACTATATTATATCAAAAGAAATTCGGTATGCTTTAATTTATAATTTATCAAGAAAAGCAAAAAATCCTGTCCATTACGTCTAATATATCAACTATTTAAACAATGATTACAACACAAAAATATTGAGAAATAACAATAGTTTAATTTAGTTATTAAGAAATAAAAAATACCTTTTCCTTCCTCTGCGTAATCGTATAGTAGCTACATAATATACGATACCAACAGAAGCGGCTATTAAAGCCGAATTTCGAGCAGCAACTTTACTAAAAACTGGAGCCATAATTTTGTTTATCCAAAGTTAATCAATTATTATAAAATATATAAAAAAAATGTGTTCAATTAAAAGCCCATTTCAATAATCCTTCCGGGTATTTTGTTTTTCCAGGTGATGCGATGTGGTTACGTTAATATTGCAGCTAAAACAACATGGGATTGTCCGGCAATAAAAAATGGAAATATAAATTCATTTGTGAAATTTTTAAATAGTATTTCATATATTTTTAATATGGAACTCAATTGAATGAACGATTGTCACTGCAGTGCGCAGATAACTTGTTTGTTCATTTAAAACCTAAAGTTAGTGATCATTGAATGGCAATTCGATTGCTGGGTAATGTTTGGAAACAAAATGTGAGAGGGGGCACTGGTGTCAAGCACCCAAGCAAATTTGTTTGCGACTATTTTCCAAAATTCTCCCATCCTTCATGACATACCTATTGACTTCTCGGGTGAACACAAGACTTACGATGGACCATATGGAGAGGACAATCAGGAAAAGTAATTCTACTTCACCTGGTATAGACGGGATCAAAATGAATTTTTTTAAAAACCTAAAAACCAAGGTGTTATCTCAGGTGCTGGAGATGTATAATAGGATTCTCGAGACAAAAAAAATCCCTGAAACCTGGAAAGAGGTCATCATGCTGCCCATTAGAAAACCAGGAAAGAATAGAAACGATATAAGGGGGTATAGGCCAATTGCCTTGACTGTGACCAGTAAAAAAATATTTGAAAAGATGATATTAGATATGCTGCTCAATTGGAGCATGAACAACAAAATTTTTCATAGGAACCACTATGGGTTTATTCCATTCAGGGACTGTGAAGCGGCTGCGTACAGGATTTACAGGGATATTCGGAGAGGTCGTCAAGCCAAACAGAGGGGATTTTTAGTGGCTCTGGACATCAAAGGTGCTTATGATAATGTATGGTGGGACGGTCTACTTCTTAAACTTAAAAAAGTGGGGCTAGGCGCGAATCTGTGTATTCTGATCCGGAATCTCATGCAGGAGCTGAGGATTCGGGTTAAGTGGAGGGGCGTGTTCTCGGTGCCATTCATGTATCTGAGGGGCTTATTACAGGGCAGCCCTCTTTCTCCTTTTCTTTTTGCCATTTACCTTGCGGATATCTTTGAGATTTTCGACTCTTGCATTCATTGTGTGATCTATGCCGACGATATTTTTCTGTATGGGTTCCATGATAATGTGGAATGGTTAAGGGACATCTTACAGGAGAATCTGATTAGGACTATCAATTGGTTGCGGGCGTGGAATCTTGAGGTGAATCCAAATAAGTGCCAAGTTATGAAGATAGGGCGGTGGAATGAGGATGTGGAGAAGTTTAAGATTAAAGGTCAGGAGGTTGACTTTTCAGAGAAGTTAAGAGTTTTAGGGGTGTTTTTAAACAGTCAGGGGAATCTTAAGAACCATATTGCCATGCTGAAAGAGAAATCTAGTAAGAGGATGAACATGCTTAAAGTTATTGCTGGCAGGAGTTGGGGTACTGAGACCAAATATCTTTTAAAAATCACAAATAGTATGATGGGTTCTCTTCTAGATGGTAATCCGAGGATTCTGGCACACTCAAACAAAACTGAAAGTCGCCAACTTCAAGTGATTCATAATGTGGGCCTTAGATGGGCGAGTGGGATGCCAAGATGGTGTCCAATCCCGGTGCTGTTACAAGAGAGCGGGGTCTGGAGTAGCCACACAAGAAGAGAATTCTTGGCTGTAAAGAGGAGTATTTCTGAACTTAAACATAAAGAGTATACTGATGTGTTGTCAGAGGATTTGCTTTACAGGGAACAGAATATCCTGGGTCGGCATAACACGAATGTTAACGAAATGATCACGTACAAGTGGGGGACCAAGGTGAATGAAAACTGTAAAATTCATGTAAATGCCTGGCCTTTCCAAAATAAAGATTTCCCTGAGGAGGTTATTAGGAATTCGTTTGGCAGGTTTTATCAGATGCATAGAGACAAGGCGATCATCATTGCAACAGACGCTTCAAAAGAGGAAAACAAGACTGCGATTGGAATGGTCAACCAACATACGGGTAATCGGATGGCGTTGAAAATTCCCAATGTCAATTCGATTTTTACTGCAGAAGCGATTGCATTATTGGTTGCCATTAAATATTATATGGTGGAGGGTGGGAAATATATGTTTTTCACGGATGCCAAAAGTGTCTTGATGGCCCTTGAGAAGATCAATCGAAAGTCTGTGGCGGTTATCACCATGCTAAGGGACGAGATCAACAGGAAGAGGATTGACCAGTTTCAGATGGAGTTTATCTGGGTGCCTGGACATAAAGGTATTGAAATCAACGAGTGTGCAGATGAGCTGGCCAGGAAAGGCCCGTATAGCAATATTAGTATTCCATGGTTTTCTCCTGAGGACTGGATGAAGGTTGTGAGGAATAACAAACAGAGGGAGTCTGTTTGGGATTGGAACCAGTATAGGATTGATCATTCAGGTCGTGGTTGGGATTACGCTAGCATAGGGCATCCGCATCAGTGTCTTAGGAGGGAGAGTGGTGTAATTTTTGCTCGATTTCTGACAAAAACTGTTCTTACTCTTGCTCGTCATAAGAAGTTTCTGGGTAGGGGAGATGCAAAGTGTGATTTGTGTGGTGGCGAGGAGCAAACTGAGGAGCACTTGGTTTTGAGATGTAAGAAATTCTGTAGGATTCGGGATAAGATTTTTGGAAAGCTATCGATGTCGAAGAGCATGTCGTACGAAGAGATCTTTGCGGCTATGGGGAGAAAGGGAGATGAAGAGTTGGGTTTGTTCTCACAGTTATTGAATGAGATCTATCGTCACTGTCGGAGTTGGATCGATGCTGCCGTATAGGAGTAATCTTGTCAGTGGTGGTACTGCGTTGTGCCGGTCTGTTTAGTTTCTGGCGTATCTGACTTTTGTTGTGTATCTTGGTAGTGGAGTAAGACAGCTATACAGAAATAGAAAGCTGCTCACCGGGCCCGAGAGGGTCATAAACAAACAAACAAACAAACAGTCTCAAGCACACAAGTCTGATATATGTGTTCAATGAAGAAAGCAAGTAAATCAAAGCAAAGAAATGTGAATTTTAATTCTATTACATCGTTGATGAAAATTTTAATTTAAATATTTCATTTTTTCTTATTATAGTGTATTATTTAACTAAATTAAAATTTTACTGTCCTAAAAAATCATGCATTTATGTAACTTTTCCCTCAAACAGTCATTTAGAATATTTACTGCGGTAAATGCTTATATTTCTAGAGGTAGCGATATAAACATTTTAATATTATAAACGACGATTCTAAATTATTTTTTTTATTGTTTATGTACTCCTTATCTTTCTTTTACAATTATCGAATAATTGTTTAATGAATGATTTGAACTAAAATGTTGGGAAAAACAAATTTTACTATCGGAACCTTCTCATCTTTGAATAACTAAGAAAAGTTCGTATTTTAAGTTATTAAAAAAGAGTTAACGTACAATCATAATTGGGTTCACTTCAAGGTTATTATTAAACTAGCATTCGTCAGGCCGAAATGTCGGAACATTGAGTCTCACAAACTTAAACATAATAAATAAATATATATACATAATTTTTTTTTATTTTTATGGGAATTATATTATAATCCCGCATCCGCCATCTTGGATTTTTTTCTTGGCGTGAATTAAAAATTGTTTTTTGATTAATAGTGTTATAATTATTATATTCCAGTTTTTTCAATATTATATTAATCTATCAACAATATTTAACCATTGGCGACATTTACTAGCCGGCGGAAAAGAGTATTCATGCAAGAAAAAAATCCAAGATGGCGGATCCGGGATTATAATACATCTAAGCCTAAAAGTATAAAATTAAGTGGTAGTTTGCAATAAAAGCTGTTGAATCTCCATTTTCAAGTGTTGATTCATTCGTCAGTTATCTCAGGTCGATTATAATGCTGACAGTTTGTTTTCTGTAATGTTTGTCAGTTGTACTACTAATGCTCAAAAGCTAATATATCAGCAAGTACCCGCATTCTTTTGATTTGACCAAGCCTATTCTTTGCAAAAGGCACTTCAATGAGAGCATCCTCTAAATGACAAACTCTACTAAAAGTGCCATAAGTTACTGAAAAAACTCTTTCATTTTAAAATGGCCCGATGATACTCACCAAAATCAACTATTACAGTCTGGAAGCCAAAATTACAGACAGTAGTAGCCAAATTTTCTGAAGCTGGCATTAAATTTGGTTGAAAACCGGGTGAATATCACAAAATGTGAGATTTTGAAAATTTAAATTGTTTCAATGCTTCTGATTTTTTTTTAAATGTTGGTTGAACAGCTGAATAAAGGAATTTATGTGTAAAATTGTTAAAAATTGAAGAGCTTAAGTTCATTTTTATGTAATTACAATTAGTGTTGACTCTAGAAAAAAAGGGCCGCCGGGCGGAAATTTTTTAAACAGGGGACACTATTTTAAAAATAGGGAACTTTTTCAAAAAGGGAACACTGGTACCTTGTTCACAAAAAATATTTTGAACTGGTTTGTTTAGAGTCCATAGAATTTGCAATATTTTCCCGGGATCTACTGAATTGCCACGGGGTGTATAGGAAGTGTTAAAAAGGCAGCCGGGCGCATCGGAAGGATTTAAAAGAGCCGCAGGGTGCAAAATAGAAATAAAAAGGGCTGCCGGGCGCAAAATAGAAATAAAAAGGGCCGCTGGGCGCTGCGCCCTGCTAAAGTGGCTTAGAGTCAACACTAATTATAATTATGTGTCTTTTTCTTGGCCTATGTAAGCCAGGATAATGACAATTTCATTCTAAAACATTTTTCACTTTTTTTTTATTTTTTTTTAAAGATCTAACATTTTAATTTTGTTTAAAGGAACATGTTTCCTCTGTAGTACCTCAATTTCAGTGTAATGCTCAGTTTTATTTGTAATTTATAGAAGCCAGGAAAATGACATAATAAAAGTCTACTCAATTTTTACAAAGCCTTTAAACACATTATTTTCAAAGAAATATCTAAACGATCTTGCTGGTAGTAATGATTTTACTACTTCTGACTTGAACTATGTCAAGAACAAGAAGAATTACTCTGCAGCGCCATCTTTATACCTCATAAAGAACTAAAATGAGCAGGCCAAGACAATGATATTCATTTTCAGTGACAATCATATTTTAATTATGGAAAATTATTTGTAAAATACAGAACTTGTTACCTTCCACATATATTTGTTATTATAAGGTATAATTATTAATTGGAAATTAAAAAACTAGAAAAGTATGTTTGTACATGATAGCAGTAAGCCTTTTACTTTGCACACATCACAGTGTGACATGCCAGGAAAATGACAATCTGAAATTTTAAGTCTTTTAATTGCTTTATTTTTGTTCTTTTATTGAAAATACTTCTATGAATATTTTTTATTAGAATGTAAAAAAGAAAATTGCATTAAAGGGGGACCCGTGGTAAAATGGGTATATTTTATATATTTTTTTTATTATTTTACCAGACAAAACTTTTTGAAAAATTAAAAGTATGAATGAAATGCTCACATATCTGGCAATATTTAAACTTGGTAAAAACAAACTAGCAACATATATACTGGGCTTGGCAGCCATTTTGTGTTTCAGAAGACAGAACAAAGTGTTTTTAGTGAATGAAAAACTTCTTTCCAGAAAAATATACAGGAAGAATTTTAAAAATAAACTAGGGTCAGGTGGGGTAAAATGGGTCGCTTTTTAGCTATTTTCACATTCAAAGTCTTGTAGCAATAAAATCCTAAAACTTTCCTGTTTTTTCTCAATAACACCTTGACATTACATTCCTTCAGGTTATTTTTATGTAATTTTAACATTTATATTTTAATTATAAGTTAATTAAACTTAGCTTGAATAGTTTAGACTCATTTTACTCCATTCTGGGGTAAAATGGGTCACCTATGGGGTAAAATGGGTCATAATGCAAAATAATGCTTAAAGAATATATTTATTAGTAAATACATTAAAACAAAAAGGTGATCTGTTACATATTATGTTAAACAATATAATTTTCAAATTTTAAAGTAGTATTGTTCACGGTTATTGCAAAGTGGTTCTTTAAAACTTTTACAACATCGTTTTTTTCTACTATATCTATGTCCTCTTTTTCAGGGAAAACATAATAATTCCCAATTCTGGATTTGGTTACATACTTTATATGTATATCATCACCTTCAATATTTGTGATTTGACCAACAAATCTTTTCATTCCCTTTATTCAATAATGTTAGAATGTTATTCCATATGGAAGGCATGAATACGAAATTCCTCAATAGGTAAACAATAAAAAAAGTTCAAAGTATTTCTTTGTGTTTGTAAATAGTCTTATACATCTGTTTTGTTTTTATTGTGAAGTGTGATCTGTACTGTGACCAGCATATATATTATTCTAGTGTATTCAATCTTCTAATAAATGTTTTTTGTTCATCCAAAGAAGAGTATATTTCCATTGAAACACATCAAAACATAAAGGTAAAACTTTTAACTTTTTTTATTGTTTACCTATTGAGGAATTTCGTATTCATGCCTTCCATATGGAATAACATTCTAACAGTCGATTATGAGACTGAAGGAATTCCACCAGAAAGATATTCTTACAAAACTGAAGACAGTTGTTCCAAAAATCAAGATCCTGAAACTTTTAAAGATGTTTTACAATTACCAGTAAAAGATCAACAGAAATGGTTTCAAGCTATGAAGGAAGAATTTAACTCTTTAAAGGAAAATGGCATGCTTGCCTTTGGGTAAAGTAACAAGCTCAAACACTTCATTTTCCTTTAAAGAGTTAAATTCTTCCTTCATAGCTTGAAACCATTTCTGTTGATCTTTTACTGGTAATTGTAAAACATCTTTAAAAGTTTCAGGATCTTGATTTTTGGAACAACTGTCTTCAGTTTTGTAAGAATATCTTTCTGGTGGAATTCCTTTAGTCTCTCTGTTAGATATTCTTCTCTGGAAATTATCTTCACTTTCTTCAGTTGTTGGGCTATCTACTGATTTTTCATCCGTATTTATTTCTTCTGCAGTATTTTCTATTTGGATAGCATCACTATCATTTAAATTTTTCAGAAGAAAATCTTGAAAATGATAGTGATGCTATCCAAATAGAAAATACTGCAGAAGAAATAAATACGGATGAAAAATCAGTAGATAGCCCAACAACTGAAGAAAGTGAAGATAATTTCCAGAGAAGAATATCTAACAGAGAGACTAAAGGAATTCCACCAGAAAGATATTCTTACAAAACTGAAGACAGTTGTTCCAAAAATCAAGATCCTGAAACTTTTAAAGATGTTTTACAATTACCAGTAAAAGATCAACAGAAATGGTTTCAAGCTATGAAGGAAGAATTAAACCCATTTACAGCCAATGGCGTGCTTGCCTTTGGGTAAAGTAACAAGCTCAAACACTTCATTTTCCTTTAAAGAGTTAAATTCTTCCTTCATAGCTTGAAACCATTTCTGTTGATCTTTTACTGGTAATTGTAAAACATCTTTAAAAGTTTCAGGATCTTGATTTTTGGAACAACTGTCTTCAGTTTTGTAAGAATATCTTTCTGGTGGAATTCCTTTAGTCTCTCTGTTAGATATTCTTCTCTGGAAATTATCTTCACTTTCTTAAACAAAGAATTTAACATTTAAGAACAGTTTTTCTGAAATCAAAAGTAACTTCAAAAATTGTTCTCAAGAATTTTATTTTGTTCTTATTTCATCATTAGCATTATATTTGAGTTTATAATTGTTGTTTTGATGTATTAATAAGAGAAAAAAGTTTTATTTTCTGTGAAATAAGCAAATATTATTATATCATAATGTCTAGTATTAGAGAATCTCATTATGTTGATAAATTAACTGATGACAACTATTCAGTTTGGAAGTTTAAAATAGAGCAATTGTTAATCAAAGAAGGTTTGTATGATGTTGTATTTGAACCTAAAAAGGAAAATGATGATAATTGGGTAAAAAATGATAGAAATGCTAGGGCATTAATTTGTTTAAATATCTCAGATTCACAAATTGTTCATGTCAGACATGCTAAAAGTGCTAAAGAGACATATGATCAATTGAAATCTGTTCATGAAAGAGTAAATTTAACAAATAAACTTTATCTTCTTAGGAAGCTGTATTCCACTAAATATAATGAAAGCATTAAAATGCAGGATCATATTAATTCTGTCTTAGAATTAGCAGAAAAATTAAGAAGTATAGGTGAAGTAATACAAGATGATAATTTAATAGCTATTTTGCTCTGTTCCTTACCAAATTCTTATAGTACCTTTATAACTGCTATTGAAAGTAAATATGAAACAGATTTATCATTAAAATATGTTCAAAACAAATTAATTGATGAGTATCTTAGAAGAGTTGAAACTAAACAAATTTCAACAAAATTTGAATCTATTGCTTTGAAGGGTAATAGGGATAAACCAAAGCATTTGAATAAGCAAAAATTTTGTTCTCATTGCAAAAAGAATAATCACAACCGTGAAGATTGTTTTCACTTAAAGGGTAATAATACTAACAAAAAAAAACCAAATTTCACCCAAGATAGATCACGTCAACAGTTTAAAAAACCAAACAATTTCTCTGCCTCTACTGCTAGTCAAAATGAAAATCTATCAGATTCTCAAAACTATCATGAATTAATGGAAGAATCAAATTCTTTGAATTTTGTTATGAAATCTCAACAAAATGGAAATAAAAACAAAAATTTGTCTTTTGTTATTGATTCAGGTGCGTCTGTTCATTTAGCTAATTCCTTGGAACTGTTCTCAGAATTAAAAAGTTCGAATAAAGATACAATTACAATTGCTAATGGAACTAAATTAACTGCAAAGGGAAAGGGTAAATGTACTTTTAATATTGAAACACTTAATGGTCAAACAAATAGAGTTACATTGGATCATGTGCTTTATGTTCCCGAGTTGGATAGTAATTTATTATCTGTCCAGTCTTGTACTGAGAAAGGTTTTGTTGTAACATTTAAAGATGATATATGTTTAATTAAAAAGGGCAACATCTTAGTTGCAGATGCAAAAGCTGATGAGGGGTTATACAGATTAAAAATAATACCTACAAATGAAAAGGTATATAGTGCTTCAGAAATATTACCCGTTTGTTCTAATGTTAACTGCATTCTAAAATGGCACCAAAGGCTGGGCCATAGAAATTTGGAATCCATCAAGAAAATTCAAAAGGATGATTTAGCTTTAGGTATTACTGTGAATAATTGTTCTCATAATACTGAATGTTCAAGTTGCATAAAAGCTAAGTTAACAGAAAAATCATTTCCAAAAGAAACGCAATACAGAAGTAAAAAACCACTTGATTTGATATACAGCGACGTATGCGGTCCTGCAGAAACAAAAAGTATGGGATCAAAAAGATATTTCGTTACATTTATTGATGATTACTCTCGTTATACACAAGTATATTTTATTTCTTCTAAAGATGAAGTATTTGATAAATTAAAAGAGTATGTTGCATCAACAACAAACAAATTTAGATTGAAGATTAAATCTTTGCGTAGTGACAATGGAACAGAATATTGCAACGAATCTGTCAAAGACTACCTTAAAAACTTAGGAATAAATCATGAAACAACGACGCCATATTCACCGTCCCAAAATGGAGTTGCAGAAAGAAAGAATCGCTCGCTTATTGAAATGAGTAAAGCCATGCTTATAAATGCTAAATTGCCAAAAACATTCTGGGCAGAAGCCATAGCTACAGCAGCCTACTTACAAAATAGATTACCCACAAAATCAACTGAAAAGACACCATATGAACTGTGGAATGGGCATAAGCCAAATTTGAGTCACCTTAAAGTATTTGGATGCAAAGCATATGTGTATGTTCATAAACAGAAGAGACAAAAATTTGACGAAAAGGCCACTGAAGGAGTCTTTGTTGGTTACGATTTAAGAAGCAAAGGATATCGAATTTATATAGGTGGTAGAAAAATAGTGATAAGCAGAACAGTGAAGTTTTTTGAAAATATGAACTGTGAAAATGTCTTTCAAGAAAATCCTGAAGAGCGAATCTCAGATTTAATGCATTTAAATTTTTCAGAAGAAAATCTTGAAAATGATAGTGATGCTATCCAAATAGAAAATACTGCAGAAGAAATAAATACGGATGAAAAATCAGTAGATAGCCCAACAACTGAAGAAAGTGAAGATAATTTCCAGAGAAGAATATCTAACAGAGAGACTAAAGGAATTCCACCAGAAAGATATTCTTACAAAACTGAAGACAGTTGTTCCAAAAATCAAGATCCTGAAACTTTTAAAGATGTTTTACAATTACCAGTAAAAGATCAACAGAAATGGTTTCAAGCTATGAAGGAAGAATTTAACTCTTTAAAGGAAAATGAAGTGTTTGAGCTTGTTACTTTACCCAAAGGCAAGCACGCCATTGGCTGTAAATGGGTTTACAAAACAAAACATAATGAAAATGGAGAAGCAATAAAATGCAAAGCACGATTAGTTGCCAAAGGTTTCGCTCAAAAATTAGGCACTGATTATGATGAAACCTTCTCTCCTGTCGTCAAACATACAACTATTAGAGCTTTTCTGACCTGGGCAGCTTATCATAAAGCCAGAGTATTTCAAGTAGATGTTAAAACAGCCTTTCTACATGGTAAACTAGATAATGAAGAATTATACATGCATCAACCAGAAGGCTTTCATGATGAAGAAAATAAAGACAAAGTCTATAAATTAAAAAAGGCTATATATGGTCTTAAACAAGCCGCCAAGTGCTGGAATGAAGAAATAGAGAATACTCTAAAGGCATATGGATTTAAACAAAGTGAAGCTGATCCATGTTTGTTCATAAAAGAAAAATCAAAGAAGACAATTCATCTCATACTGTATGTAGATGATATGCTGATGAGCTCAGAAGATGAAAATGAAGTTAATGAAGTAATAAATTACTTAAAGAAATCTTATCCCATAACATCACTAGGAGAAGCAAAATACTTCTTAGGTATAGAAATTTACAGAAAAGAAGATGGAAGTTATTTACTTTCACAAAGAAGTAAAATAACTCAATTAGTTAAGGATTTTCAGCTTGAAGAAGCCAAACCAACTTATACCCCAATGGAAACTAACTATTATAGTTTAGATAAAGAAGAAAATCTTTTATCATCAAATGATAATTACAGACAAGCTATAGGAAGTCTTTTATATATTTCCTCATGTACAAGACCTGATATTACCGCTCCTACACACATACTAAGTCGAAGATGCAATAATCCAAGAGAAAAGGACTGGAATGCTGTTAAGAGGGTAATAAGATACTTAAAAACAACGAAAGACCTTGATCTCCACATTTCTTCAAAAGAATATCCTAATATAGTTGCATACTCGGATGCAGACTGGGGACAAGATGCTACAGACAGAAAATCCACCTCAGGAAATGTAATCTTCTTAGGCAATAGCTGCATTTCTTGGTTCTCGCGAAAACAAACATGTGTGACGTTATCGTCAGCAGAAGCTGAATATGTGGCACTGTCACAAGGAACTCAAGAGGTGCTATGGATCTTAAAATTATGTAAAGATCTCAATTTACAACAACATTTTCCTATTAGAATTTTTGAGGATAACCAATCTACAATTAAATTGGTTGAAAGTGAAAAATTTAAATCCCGCACTAAGCACATTGATACAAAGTATCATTACATACGAGATTTAAAAACTAAAAATGTTATAGATGTCAAATATCTATCAACAAATGAAATGATAGCAGATATAATGACGAAGCCACTGCCAAAAGCCAAATTTGAACTTTGTAGAAACCTTATCCACCTGGTGTCAGATTCTATCACAAAACGGGAGAGATGTTAGAAAATGCTCTTTTGTTTTCAAACAAAAGAGCATTTTCTAACAAATAACTACTTATTTTCCAGGAAAAAGTTCACTTATATTCTTGGCCATCTTGCAAACAAATCGATCTGTTGTGGAGCAGGATTTTTTCTGTTTATATTTAACTGTGGCAGTTCAAATTTCATTTTTTTTTCTTTTTCATTCGTTCCAATACTTCTTCATGAAGACGTTCAATTACATTGGGTTCTGTCATTACTTCTCCAGCTCTGTGTTGAACTCTTTGCTTTTTAGAATTAATAATAGCAGCTTTAGTGGCACTTGATTGTGCAAGTGATAGAGTTCTTAGGATAGCACGTTTTAAATCTTAAAATGGCAATGACAATACATTGAGTCTTGAATTGTTTTGTCATTGCTTGAACAGAAAGGAAGTTCTACATCAGCATCTGAAGTAGCTGGTGTAGACTTCTGTAATACTACCGTATTCAAAGAAGTAGATGACACATCCGTCTTTGAGTCAGTGTAATCCTATGTTCCACTTTTGTTATATTAGGAAGAAACAAACCTGCATCTTTGAATCCATTTTCGCAGTATGATCTTTCTGTAAACTTTCAAACAGTTGTTTCAGAAGATGAGGAAAAACAGCTTTAAAAGCCTTTTGCATCCTTGTTTCTCTTGTTGTTTAAACTTAACATTAACATTGTTTATATAAGTAACAATTAAAATATTAAATATATATATAAAAAAATAAACATTGTTTAAATTTAATACTGTTTATATCTAAGTTTAAAATTATATTTATTGTTTAAATTTAACAAAATTTACTGCAGTAGACCTACACACAAAACCTAAGCCTAACTATGACCCATTTTACCCCATCTAGAAAAAAATTAAATAAAAAAGAAAATATTTAATATTTTTTTTACGAGATTGGCTTGAAAGGTTTTCCAAAGCTTCTTTTATTAGAAAATACTTCAAATTTGCACCGTTTTTTATTAAAATACAGAGATTTTCAGAAGTTAGTAAACCATGTATTTTGCACACCACCATCCATAGCTTGTAAAGAATTTTTTTTCTGTTACTGTATTCATGAAACTAACTTTTTAGAACATGAAAAATATTGCCAACATATTAATAAATATTATTACAAATGTTAGTTAAAAAAATTTGAATTTGAATTTTATTTACATTGAATTATTTATAAAGTGACCCATTTTACCCCATGACCCACTTTACCCCACCCTACCCTATTTGGATTTTAAAGAAGAAGGAATTTTCTAATAGAAAACTCAAAAAATGAGTAAATCTATTTACTCACAAAAATTTTATAGCATTTTTTGTCACATGGGGTAAAATGGGTATAGACCATCTTTTTTATGTGAGTTGAGGTCAAGATATGAATGTATGAAGATTGATCAAAATTGAAAGACCTGTGAGAGCAAATTGTTATTGATCCCAGGGGTGCAAAAAATGTTTCTACTCCCAACATTTCCCCCAATCCTCATGAAAATTTCCCCAAAATTTTACGATATGTTATAGGTAAATGCTGTATTACTGTAGGTATGGAAAATCTATTTTTCCAATATTTCTCAACTTATGCATGAGTATATATGGCAGGGGTGATTCTGAGTGAATTTTTTTTTTCTGAAATGTTAGAGCAGAGTGGGGGAAGGGGGTGGGGATTCCACCCTTAGCGGCATGTTTTTTTCGCTGCCCATTGACGAAATTCGCGGGTTTTTTTGCAGCCCTTTGATGAAATTCATGTTTTTTGTGATATTTTGACGAAATTTGTAGTTATATTGCGATCTTTTGATGAGTTTTGCAGTTATTTCATCTTCCTTTTGACGAAAATCCCAGTTATTTTGCCCTCTTTTGCCGAAATGCACTTTATTTTGCCATCTTTTGATGAAATTCGCAGTTATTTTGCGATCATTTGACGAAATATGCAGTTATTTTGCTCCTTTTGATGAAATGAGTGGTTGTTTTGCAATCTTTTGACACAATTTGCTGTTGTTTTGCAATCTTTTGACGAAATTTGCGATTTTCTCACGATCTTTTGACCGAATTTACGGCTATTTTGCGATCTTGTGACAAAATTTGCATTTTTTCTGTAATTGGACAAAATTTGCGGTATTTTTATGTCCAAATTTTCAGATTGATGACCGATTGTTTTTAACTTTTCGGAAAATTCAGAACAGAATCTCCCTTAATATACAGTACATATTATTCTGAGATCGATTTTGTGAAGGTCGCCATACAGATTTTTTTTATTTTTAGTGAAATTTTTCTATCTCAGGGAATTATGGAATTCGTTGTTAAAATCATAATCAATTGTACATATATGTTTCTTCAAAATTTCCTCCGATCCTAGATCGCCAGATCAGACATATTCTGCACCCCTGATTGATCCTATGTTTAAACTTGAAATTATGCTTTGTTACATGAAATTAGGCTATAAATTAGTTGCGAACATCTGTTATCCTCACTACACATTGGAATGTAAACATTAAAAATCGCTGTTAACAGACTATAAATTAAATTAAAACACATGTGCGAACTATACTAAATTATTAAATTGGGTGGATTAAAAGAGCACAAACAGTAAAAAGAGTCGAAGCAACCCATGGAAGTTAAACCAGAGGTTCTCGCTGCAGTGAATCCAATGATTGATGACTGGGTCGTCGAAGCTGAAGACGATCACTATGTAATAAATCATACCTAGCTAAAACTTTATTCATTTAAGATCCAGTGTTTCTTTTCAAAAATTGAAAAACTCCTCTGGTTCTGCTAAGTAGAGAAATAAAAAATAGCATAATGTGCCTCATGAACATCTTTAGTTGTGCCTATCTGCATTCATGTGGGGACAATAAATAATAATAATAAAAAAAAATATGCAAATTTACTCTACATGCCATATTAGTTACTATTGTCTTATTTATGGCCATCTGAAAAATAAATTATAAATTCTTTTCCAAGTTTGTATTTTTAGAGATATATTAAACTAAGTTTTTAATTTAAAAAAATCATTATGATGCCTAAACTTGCTGGCAGGTTCTTTTTGACACTTTGATCATTGATAAATCGATAACCACTACCAATTATTCTATAGCTTAATTTACATCTGAAAAATATTTATTTTTGTATTATCTCTCTAATGCACTTAATGTTTATGTTTTAGATCATACTTTTTTGTAAATATTTAATTTTTTTTTCGTTATTTTAGGTATAATTACTGGTAGTCAAAGTAAAATTCTTAAATATTTAGAAGCAAAAATTGAAGCAACTGGTCCAATATCAGTTGCTGATTACATGAAAGAAACTTTAATCTCTCCTAATCTTGTAAGTGAAACATTGTTCTGTTTTTCTTCTTTTTTTTTCCTTTTTTTAACTGATAATTTATCCCTTGTGATATTGCATCTAATTTACAAATGAAATGCAGATGTGATAAGTATAGAAATTACTGTAAAACTTCTGAATAGCAGACACCTCAAGACCATAGAATGTTCACTATTTGCAGGTGTCTGCTATTCACAAGCAATGACAAAACTAGATTAAATATTACCCTGGGTAAGGCAGTAAATTAGCACTTTCTTCCTCCCATAAATATTTTTAGAAGAAAATTTCACTAAATAATTGTTTTATATAGCTAAAGTAAAATGCTATATTTGCACAAATACGTTTTAAGTATGCAAATTGCTTTGTATAATATCACATTGTATGGATATAATTTTGTACTGATGTTGCAGATGTACCAGGGT
Source organism: Maratus speciosus (assembly GCA_963932465.1). NCBI lineage: Eukaryota > Metazoa > Arthropoda > Arachnida > Araneae > Salticidae > Maratus > Maratus speciosus. Next base: position 428,940,355 of record OZ010797.1, on the reverse strand, counting down.
TTCTCTTTATTGCCAAAATGGCAATTTTTTACCTGGGCTGATAGCCAGTTTTTTCCTTTCGTATGGCAATCTGGTGTTTTATAATAAAATTAAATGTGTGTTTGATCAAGTGAACAGAAATAATATAAAAACAATCTGTGTGTTAAATAAAATTAAATGTCCATGTTTTATAATAAAATACTAATGTGTTTTATAAAAAAAAACTAATGTTCTGTTTTCACATGCTAGGCCTAAGATGTATTAGAAAATGGGGTTTTCCCGCCAAAATTGTAAAAAAATGGCACTAACCATGGTGCATCTGCAACATCTGTTTCTGTAATTTAATATATTTTTTTAATATTGAAATTGAAACTTAAATAAATATATAATATACAAAGTAAAGAAAATACATCATAGTTATCTATTAATTAAAATTTGTGAACTTTTTTTGCTGCAAAAGTTTTTATTTTATCATTGCAAGACAGCTTGTGACCTATAAATAAAAAAAAATTATAGATTAATTAAGTTAATCATTGCTACATTGTTAAATTCCTCAAATATGTTTCCATTAGCTTTAACTTGCTAAAATTTATTTCATTGGAAGTGATAATATACTACAGACATAAATTCTTATGACTTTTTTAATTATAACACAAAAGGGTACTTGTTAATTATCCTGTCGAACAACTTCGCCACATTATACAAATTGACATAATTCTTACTTTAAATGACGAAAGAACAAATAAATTAGTATAACATTAATAAAAATACAAATAAAATAAAACGTCGAAATAAAAATTACTTGATGACATAAACACGTGTAACTTTCTTAAAGTCAAGTGAATGTGACATTTGCGATCAACCATTATTGGCAGGGCTGGCTTTTTGCTGGCAGAAATGGGTTTCTGCCCTGCCAGTGGCAGAAAGTGGTTTTAACCGGCAGAAATTGGCAACAACTGGCATAAACATGTTTCATACATAATCCGAGATTTTTTTTTTAGTAGTATTAAATTCCTTAAGTACATTTTTTTCAGTATAAATAACAAATGAAATATTGTGGGTAGTTTTAATTAAAAAATAAATAGATTTGTATTAGAAAAAATGAGTTATATAACAGATACAATTTTTGTTATAATATGATTGTATAATTTTATATGTAAACAATTATTAGAGTATTTTAAAATTTCAGTTTAAAAATCAAATAGAAAACTATATCCAATACTTATTTTAAATTAAACAATGAAAAGAAAAGAAAAATAATCAATACTTACACAGAATACCTTTCTGTAATTTAACATAATAATTTAATAATAACTCAGTAAAAAATATCTCTCATAGAAATGTTACGGTTATATGTGGATCTAGTAAGTGCATGGATTTAAAAAATATTTCATTTAAATACAGTATTCAAAGGAACAAATCTGACTTTTTTTTTTCTTCAATTTAAGACAGTTAGTTGAAAATATTCCAACCACATTTTGCACTTACAACATACAAATACAAAGGTTCAAAGAAGATTTAATACAGTAATAACCGACTACTATATGCAACCTGAAATACTTCATTCTAAGTATATGGGATCGAAATTGACATATGAACATAAAGAAAAGGCAAGGAAATTGCTTTCTGATATTAATCCCAATTTTGTGCCATGTATAATATCCTTTGAAGCAAAATTGACTCCTGTCCCAGAAACACATTTCTCGAAGGAAGCCCTAGAAAATGTCTTGCCTTCTGTGTGGTGGTCGTCTTTAAAAACGAAAACTGGTGAAAACGAGGATTTTTCAAATTTTGCATCCTCAATAATGACATTGCCAGCAAGTAATGACAGTCTTGAAAGAATATTTTTGAACTTTTATTTTATTCAGAACAAATTAAGAAACATTCTGTTTTCAGAAAGATTAGCAAAATTTGTCCTGTGCTATGGAATGTTCTGTGGAAAAAGTAATAATAGTATATTTGAGTGGCAATTTTGTTCTTTCAATATTGTTGTGAGATGAAATCTCACAGTGTTTAAATTATGTTACTTTTTTATTTCTATTGGCCTTATACATCGATGTTCTTTAAGCTTAAATCCATATTTATTTTTGCGCGGGCAGTTTCGCTTCACCGCACATCGGCAAGTTCACTGACGTTCGGCTGCCCCTGGCATGGGATGCTTCTCCTTTGAACTTTGTACGATTGTGATGACGTCATCGGAGCAAGCCTCTCACGGCATATACATTGAATGGGTGGCTATCTTTTGGAGGTGTGTCTATTTGCCGTGCATGGAGCAAATGAAAAATAAGCTTTTTAAATGTTTTCTTTTGGATTTGTTTATTAAGACATTAGCTAATATTTTAAATTCTCTAATAGATTTAAATCTTTTCTTTCAGTAACTTTTGAAGTCCCCGTATTCTTACTATAAATTAAAAATTCCGTTAATTTTAAATCAGAATCTGTTTTGTTGGAGAGCTGTCATGACTTAGTTTTGGTTTTGAAAAAGATCGCGGGCTTCGGCTCCGATCTGTGTCTGCCGATGAATGTGGAATCCGGTGAAAAGCTTTTGCGTAAACGATGTCTGTGATTTTAACAACTCCTGTTAAATTAAAATTATTTCTAGATAATTTTTTGATTTATGCTGCACTTTAATTTTTTTAAAGAAATATATATCTTCAAATGGAGTAGATGCTTTTATTGGCAAGAATTAATTTATGAACGGTGACCAACAGGAAGCCTTTTCTTCTCTTCTAAAAAGATGGAAATAAACATTTAATTTATATCGTTATCAAGTCTCCTCTTCATTTATTTTACAGACTACACGATCCAAGTAAGAAGTTTCATTTATTTCTATTTTTTTACAATTGCTGACCTCAAAGAACAGAGGGTTTTATTGCAAACATTACACAACGCATGTAACTAAAAAGAACTTCAAATTTAAATTTACCTTTCAAGTTAATGGCCCATCATATCATGGATTATAATATATTACAAATATTTCCGTCACATTTAGTGCCGCAAAAACGGTGGTTCTGAAGAAAAATTTTGATTGATTTGAAGAAAATCGTAATATTTTAGAACTTTTGTTCTCAGAATAACTTTTGAAAAAATTTTTGATGTGTTCAATAAAATTCAAGATTTGTTCTTTTAGTGAATTTTAAGAAATATGGAATATTTTATGCAAGAATTTTTGCATAGCTACATATGACAATATTTTTTTAGTATTGGAAGTTTCTGTTCTCAAAAAATTTCTTGCATAGATTTTTTCTATTTTAAAGAATTAAATTCTAGAATAATTTTGTTCTGCTCCATCTTGAAGAATATAATATATTTTGCTAAGTTTGGCAATTTTTTTTTAAAACAAATATTTAAATTAAGGATCAATTTCCTTCTGAAGAATAGTCATATTTTTGATGATGCATAATTATTATTCTATTTAAATAGTTTTATTTGAAAGAATTTCATCTACATATTCTTTTATTTGTAATGAATTATTAGAGAACATATTTTTTTTTAAAGAATGATTATTTGGTATATATATATTTTTTAAATGAATTATATATTGTTCTTAGAAAAATTCTAATGAGTTTGAAATAATAAAATTGTTCTCAGAACATATTTCATATTTTAAGAGGCTATGACTTTGGGTTTTTAAATTAAAAATTTTTATGGCACTATTAAATTGCAACAAATTTGCAAATTCTATATATATTTATAAGAAGCATTATTTTTGAAATTATGATTATTGGTACTGAGAAATTTTATTCTAATGTCATACTTATTATTCTGAAGCTGAAATTCTTCACAGAAGTTAGTATTTGCAAATATCCTATATAACATTCTTAGAGATTTCTATGCTTCTGTTCTACAAATTTCAAATCAAGATATTTTGTTTAACAATAATTTGAATACAAGAATTTGTCCATAGATTTATTCTTATGCCATCTGGACTGTGATGTTCTCTTATAATCACACAGTTTGGCTTAGTGCAAAGATAATCTCCAATTTACAAATTAAGAATGTATGCATTTAAGAATATTTTCACATTTATTTCACAACTGTTCTCATGTTGTTTCTAAAGGCACTCTCAGCTGACAAAGTTTTACATTTGAAAAATTCTTGTTGCTTCTTTTTTTAAATATATTCTTATGGCAAGTTGTAATTTTGACATCAAGACCTTTCCACTTCATCGTATGTGCAGACTATGACAGTTTTCAACAGACAAGATTCTCATGTTGCTCTCAGAAAAAGAATGAAAGCAGCATTATTTTTTTTTTCTCTTGAGAAGAAGTAGGCATGGGGCTACTTCATTCCTGTTACAGTTATATTCTTGAAATTATTTTACATCATCTATTTAAAAAAAAAAAATCTTATGGTTTTATCAGCTTTTAAAATAAGTTCTCATATTGTCAATGTTTCTCTGCAATAATTTTAACTGTGTGTCACTGCTGTTTCCCATATTTAAAGACTGTCTCTCTACATATGCTATGCTGCTCTACGAGTTCTCATTCCAACCTGTTAAAAAAAAATATACTCACCTGCAAAAAAACTTTGCTTCATTTTCAAGTTCTTACCTGATGAAGTTGGCCATTCACTGATGTGTTGTATCCATTTGTGCTGACCTCTTCTCTAGTATTTTTCCTTGTTTGATGATAGAAGATAAATGTATTAATACTTACCTGCTCAACTCATTGTTTTATAACAATAACTTTTAATTTATGCTTCATTTTCAACGCTGAAGTGATTATTGAAGGGGTCATGTCATGTTTGAGTCATTTATCCTTACAATGTCTGATTCAATTCAATATCTTCGATGTTTGTCTTTAAAGCTAAGTAAGATTTACGAGTAATCTCAGATGTTTTCTCAAGTAACAGCTGTCACAAGACCTGATTATGGAAGTGTTGTTGGTTAGCCTTTTCTCTTGTGAGATGTAATTTATCCTTACTAAGTGGATTGGTTGACTTGTCTGCTCCTATAAGTCAGTGTTGCTATTTTTTTGCTAAATCAAGAAGATTTATGAAATATTATAAAATTAGTTACTTTCAATATTGATTCTTACATATACCTACAGTTACAAGAGTTTTATTTTGATTCAGGAATTCTCAAGATCAATGTATTTTCTGTCTAAATTCCCCATATTTCAAAAGTTTTATTGTGCCTTTGTTCATTTGTGAATACACCCAAAGTCTCTAAATTTTCTTTTGTCATATGCCTCATATTTTTACAAAGTAATTAATTGAATGAATTCTGAAGATTTATTTATTAATGAAGAAATTAAAATTTTTTTAAGCATCAAATCAATTCTTATACAAGATTACATAAAAAGACAAGAAAAGCACAGTTCTTAGTAACTATTTAACAGCGCCTTTTGATATAGAAGTGTTCCTTGGTGAATCTTCATAATTACTAAGAAATTTAAAGAAAAAGTGCTTATTGATATCTTCACCTACCTACTTATGTCTCTTTTTTTCCCAAGATGTGTGTGTGAATACATCATCAATTCCTCATGAAATACAACATCATTTTCTCTACTTCAGTTCTCTATAATTCATCCTTTTAGTGTGTCCGAAAATAGTGATTACTGAAAGTTAATGATTAGCTTCAAAAGAAGTGAAGTACACAGATGTTGTATTGTCGCCAAAAAAGTTCTCGTCCAATGTTCCTGTAAAATGTCTATTCAACTGTTAAGTTGATGTTGCCTTTTTGTGTATGTCATCTAGAAATGTTTACACCTTTGCATCAATACACATACCTGATGTCTTTTTTTGTGTACCAAAACTGTCAGCTTGTTTTTTTAATATTCTGATAACATTTATTTATTTTTCATGCAAACTTTAAATTGTGTTTATAACACTAAGGAATCAAGGATCTGTAAAGAAGGACATTGCTGTTGTTTTTGCAGTTATGGAGTGGTATATTGTGCTATTTAGTGTATATAGTTATTTTTTTTCTTTTTGCACAAGGTGTCAGGAGCCTTGTTTAGGGAAAATCCAAGCCACCTGAAGCCTTGAGTAAAACATGAGTAGTCACAGTGTATATTGTTCTATGATTGTAGATAATAGTATATTTTTTTGCATAATTCTCTTGATTTTACTGCATGAAATATTTTATGTAAATGATTTATAATATTTATATTATGGTACACTTAAAATTAAAATTTCCCATGATAGTGTCAATTTTTTTAATCTTTCATTGTATATGAAAGCATTATTTTTTCTGGGGATCCCCACCCACTCAACCAAATACTTACTTATTCTTAAAACCATGGTTTCTCGGTTTCTCTGTTTATCTATAAATTTATGAGTTTATCTTTATACATATTTAAAATTGTATTAAGTCATGTCTCATATTTTAAAGAATAGTATATACTTTGAAAATTTTTGATGAGTAAATAATACAAGAAGTATTGGTGTTTGTTGATATATTGCTTTTGCAATGCATATTTTCAGGGTCTAAATGGAAAAATAGTTAAAAGTATATGTTTCAGCAGTAAAACACTTAATTCCTTTCAGACATGTCTCTCTCTCATATATATATATTGTTGCAACTACCTTAACTACCTGTGTTTTACATGTGGGTAGTCATTTAGTGCACGATTTGGCCACTTGTTTATGTGGAATACAGCTAGTTGTTTGAAGTCACATATTTAGTACTAAATTAAACTAAATTGAATTTTTTAAAAAAATGATGACTATCATATTGTGAAAATTTTACTAAAGAAACTGTTATGCATGGCCAGTTTATATTTAGAGTAACTGCAAATAAATGCTCTATTTTATGAGCTATAAGTCCTAGGCTGTGATCAAATACTAAAGTTATTTTGATCTTTGTTGCTTGTAAAATGCAACTTTTCTTATATGGTAGGGTAGATGTACCAGTTTTGGCCACATTGGATCAATTTGTCCAATATTTAGCCTGTGAATTCATGCTAACAAATAATATGCATTCTTACACTTTAAGCAAACTCTCTTTTATCATTTACAATAACATTTGTTTATTTTTTGCTAAAATGTGACTTGCAAAAAAAAAATAAATGTGTGAAACTGCAGTGTGTGCTTACATGTATTAAGATTTTTGCTTAGCTGACAAGTTTTCAGAATCTTTCAACATTAGGCACTTATAGGGTTCTATTTGTTCTGAAACAAATTTCTATTAGGTTTTATGAGGTAAGCTTTCTCTCTACTGCAATTTTACATTTAAATTACTTATTTTAACAGTTTAATGGGGGGTGGCCAAAACTGGTGCATTAAATTTGCTATATGTACCAGTTATGGCCATGGGGGTGGCCAAAAAGGGTACAACATATGTTCCACTTTTGGCCACATGATTCATTATCATTATAGAGGAAATTTTAGCCATTTAATAAATTTAAGAACATATGGATAAATCAAAATCAATTTAGTTTTGTTTTATATAGTAATGGCTTCAATAATAAATAAAAAAAAAGCAAGGCTAATGGCAGTTCTATAAAAGAGATTTGTTATTCTCTGTCCAATAGATAATTCACTTTAGAAAGGACATTGTGCTAGTCACTAAAGAAAATATAGTATTGTGTTTATTTTTGATAAAGCAAAAGGGGAGGTGATATGTAATTTTTATGTATGATAAATAAACTAAAACATAAATTTTGAAAGATTTTACAACTTATAAATTAAAACGTTCAATAAAATTATAGCATGATTTTATTGCTTGTATTTTTCCTAAAGAAATGAAGACGTTCCATAATTTTTGCAATATTTCAGGCACACGGATTTAGAAATACTAAATATTGTGAAAATCTTTACTAGAGAATCCAAATACAACTAAGAATGTATTTCACATTATTTAAAAAGAAGAGGGTTCATTTTAACAAGTTTAAAAGAGATTCTGTGCTCTTAAAAAATGGCCTAGAGAGGAACACTGCTCTAAGATAAGAAGTAAAATTAAGGCCATTCAAAATGTAATGCCAGCACTACAAGCTAGCAAAGTTTTGGAGTAACCCGTTCTTGCCTTACATCAGAAGTTTGTAGGACGGCCACCACTTTCCTCTAATAATGTTGAATCTCAAGTAGTAGATCTAGGTACTAGGAATTGGAAGTTAAAAGTCAATTAGAAAAGTGGATCTTAGATATTGTCAGAATACTATTTCCTATAAAAATGGAACAACTTTTAAGATTCTGTCCAGAAAATTGTAGCCGGTAAGATAGAAACTCCATTTCAAGATGGAAGACCAGGCATGAAATGGTATGATTCGCTTCTGAAATCACACCCTAAAATAACTTGCAAAGAAGCAGGGTACATAAATAAGGCATAAGCTAATATAAATCAAAAGATAATTTCAAGAAGTATAACTTTTTGATGAAAATCAAACCAAAATCAGAAAATGCTTTCAAGAAATATAACACTTTGATGAAGATTCAAGTGTTCTAAACAAGCCACAATCCATGAATAATTATAAAACTGATTAAATAGTTAATCTTTATGTCCTATAGGCACTGTTGTCCCGTTTATTAATCAAATTTAAATATATTTTTTTGTTTTTTAATTGAAACTTTCAGTTAAAATCAAAATAAGTATATTTTACTTGATGTTTTTATCAATTCATAAAGAAATTTGCAAAATTCTCTTAATACAGCAAACAAATATATGTGTGGTAAAATAGATGTTGCATAAAAATGCTTTATTTTTACTTATTATCAATTAAAACGTTTGTTAAAATACATGATATTGGAGTGGCCAAAACTGGTGCATAGAGATGGCCAAAACTGGTGTAGGGGTGGCCAAAACTGGTACAAATTGGAATAAATTACTTGATGAGTTATTATTCACAATCTAAAATATTCTGTAGAAAATCATTATAGCTAACAGAAAGACAATTAAATTTACTAAAGAATGATGTTATTATGATTTAATATGCTTAAATCGGTCAAGAACTGTAAAATTTCTATTTTGAATTTTTTCTAAAAGTGGCCAAAACTGGTGCATCTACCCTATATCAATTTAATTAAATGTTTGATAATGAGCTCATTTTATATATGCCAATTCTCATTTTATATATGCTAATTCTGATTTTTGTTTAGCATTTTTACTTAAGTAATACATAGGATTTTATATATGCTAATTCATTTTCTTTAGCATTTGTACTTAAGTATTTGTGAAGATAAGTTTATGACATCATACTGCAATTGCCATAAATAGAAAGATTTGGCATTTTTATGTATACTTTTTGAATATACTATGTATACTTTTGATGTATTTTCTTTTTCTTCTCTCTTCCCTTTTGGTCACCACTAATTTTTATTTGCAGCAGTTTAACTTTTGCTTTACTTTAATATTTTAACTTTGATCTTTTTTTTCTCTGTCTTTGGCATCTAAAATTTTGTCATCCCGTTTCTGTAAAAGGTTTTTATTTCATTTTACCTTTTACATCACTTGCTCTGCCAAAATTTTACTCGGTAAATGGGGGTATTGTGAGATTAAATCTCACAGTGTTTAAATTATGTTACTTTTTTATTTCTATTGGCCTTATACATCGATGTTCTTTAAGCTTAAATCCATATTTATTTTTGCGCGGGCGGTTTCGCTTCACCGCACATCGGCAAGTTCACTGACGTTCGGCTGCCCCTGGCATGGGATGCTTCTCCTTTGAACTTTGTACGATTGTGATGACGTCATCGGAGCAAGCCTCTCACGGCATATACATTGAATGGGTGGCTATCTTTTGGAGGTGTGTCTATTTGCCGTGCATGGAGCAAATGAAAAATAAGCTTTTTAAATGTTTTCTTTTGGATTTGTTTATTAAGACATTAGCTAATATTTTAAATTCTCTAATAGATTTAAATCTTTTCTTTCAGTAACTTTTGAAGTCCCCGTATTCTTACTATAAATTAAAAATTCCGTTAATTTTAAATCAGAATCTGTTTTGTTGGAGAGCTGTCATGACTTAGTTTTGGTTTTAAAAAAGATCGCGGGCTTCGGCTCCGATCTGTGTCTGCCGATGAATGTGGAATCCGGTGAAAAGCTTTTGCATAAACGATGTCTGCGATTTTAACAACTCCTGTTAAATTAAAATTATTTCTGGATAATTTTTTGATTTATGCTGCACTTTAATTTTTTTAAAGAAATATATATCTTCAAATGGAGTAGATGCTTTTATTGGCAAGAATTAATTTATGAACGGTGACCAACAGGAAGCCTTTTTTTCTCTTCTAAAAAGATGGAAATAAACATTTAATTTATATCGTTATCAAGTCTCCTCTTCATTTATTTTACAGACTACACGATCCAAGTAAGAAGTTTCATTTATTTCTATTTTTTTACAATTGCTGACCTCAAAGAACAGAGGGTTTTATTGCAAACATTACACAACGCATGTAACTAAAAAGAACTTCAAATTTAAATTTACCTTTCAAGTTAACGGCCCATCATATCATGGATTATAATATATTACAAATATTTCCATCACAATTGTAAAATAATTGTACAAGATAGTTCATTAATTTTTTTTTCTGTTATTTATTGTGCTTCAATTATTTACTTATATGTTTTCACAAGAATCACAATCTTTAAGTTATTGCATTGCATTATTTATTTAAAAATACTCTGAAAAACACATTTGTTAAAATATCAGAATTTTTTGTAAATTTCTTTTTTTTACTTTTAAATAGAAATTCAACTCTAAACAATAATATTAATAGTTAAACTTGTACAGCATCAGACTACCATTATGAAAATTTCTGTTTTTTAAGTGAAAGAAAATTAGTATTATATAAACAAAGTATATTTATATGATCATTTTTAAACTTTTTTGCAACTTTGAATAACATTCATAATCTTTAGTTTTAAATTTTAACTTAATTGTTTACATATCAAATACATATGTGATTGTGTGAATTATGAATCATTGCAAATTAAAGTTCTTATTAATATTATTTCTTAGTTTCTGCCAGTTTTTGCCACTTACTGGCAGAAACTAGTTTCTGCCATGCCGGTTTTAACCGGTTACAACCGCTGGTTTTAACCACTCTGGCAGAAACTTGCCAGCCCTGATTATTGGCATTTAATCTTATAGTTTGGCGATAGATTTTTGGTCGACGGGATAACTAACAAGTACCCACAAAAGTACAGTGGATTTCTGAAATATTTCTCTAAATAAACTCAGAAAAATCCATTCAATAAAATATTTCTTCTTTCTAAGTGTCCTTGTTATTTGTGATTAGCTCAATAGCTGTCATTTCTCCAATTTCAAGACTGTATTTCATAGCAGGGTTGGCTTTTTACCGGTAAAAACTGGTTTTTACCAGGACATGGTAAAAACTAGGTTTTTACCAGTAAAAACCTGGGAAAAAGTGATAAAAACCTAAAGATACAATAAACTCTACTAATTAAACTTTATTTTAATACTATTGATAAAAACTATCTTCATGTGCTTGATGTGTTTATGTATCATATATATATATATATATATATATATATATATATATATATAAAGAGATGGGAAGTAAAGAATTAGTTCTCCAAAGCTGCTGATACAGCACTTTAATCATAGAGATTTTACCATATTTTCTATTCCCCATCTAAAGATGCTTAAGCCAAAATTTAGTGGGAAGCATTAAATAACAAAGGAATAAAACTCGAATTCATATATTTAATGATGAATCTTCACACCATACCTTGTACTTCTTCACCCATAGAGCCAATTTTTTTTAGCTTTTCACATATCCACAGTGAGAAATAGGTTTGGTGTACAGTAAACTCTAAAGCTTGTATTTTGTTATAGAATGCTAAGCAGGTCCAGAGACATAGATTGGTAAAATATACCTACTAACATTTGTACAAACTACGTTATGTGACAGTTAATATTTGCTAGCATTTGGTTTTTATTAAAATGATTAAGGTTTTTAAGTGTGATAAAAGTGTAGAATTTTTCTTTTCCTTTTGCTTTTAGTAAAAATTAGTAAATTAGTCTCCATTAAGATAAATATAATAAATGTTATAATGGGCATTCTCATAATAAGAGTTATAATAATTTTTAGTTTAATAATGATATGTGTACAATATCTTTAAAATTTTGAACTTTTGTAGGAGAAAAACACTGATGATATTTTTCTGGGTTATTTATATTCCTTAAAAAACACTATTTTTGTATAGTATTCTTTTACTTACCTAATCAGAAACTAAATTAGGTGAATATTGTTATATGGAATTATGGTATTAAATGCCTGGAAAATGAAAAATTGGTAAATAAATTTTCATATTTAAGTGACCAAAACGTCAAACTAATAAGTTTTTACATAGGTGGTAAAAATCCTGGTAAAAACATGTTTTTCCTAAGACGGTAAAAACCATGGTAAATACCCGTTAAAACCATCAGACGGTAAATACCGTCCAACCCTGTTTCATTGACAAGTTGGAATAACAGAAGGGGACTATCAGATTATAAACAGTATATAGTGAGCTTCTTTCTTAGCTATGGTACATTCTCTCCTAGAACATCAAAGTCCCCTCCCAGAAGTTTTCAGATTTTCTATTTATTAATGGCCTGAGTGTGTAGATAGATTTCTGTATATTTATATATTTATATGAATAAATAGATTATGGTCCTGATTCAATACAGACAAATTGTTTGTTGTAGTGTGGTATGTTTTACAGCAGCGGTGTAAAAATTTTTTGAAAATCTAGGAGCCAGTTACTATCGATAAAAAATTTGTAAAATGAAATTACAGTATAAGTTAATAATAGTGCATACAAATTACTCTTTTTAATTAAATATATCTGACACATGACATAAATTTTCCTTGTATAAAAAAGTAATGCTACATAAAATTATAAATATTGATATAAAAAAATTGGAAGTGCTGATGCAAAATACATATAATAATCATTAAAAACTTCTTTAAACACACCAAAAGTACAAATATGTAATGCACTTCAAGGACTATAATATATGCCATAAATCCATACTGTTAACTTATTGTTTTTCCTCATTTGCTTTTAAATTTTTATGATGTTTATGACTACTCATGTGTCTTGTTCTTTTTGATGTAAAGTACCAGCATTCAACTGCTTTTGTAGTATCAAATGCTTCTAGAGAAGGTCCATTTAAATTTATTAATAATAAATCATTAAAATTTTGTGATGTCAAAGTAGAGCAAAACTTGTTCTTGATAAAATTCTTTGTGCTGAATCCTCGCTCACAGGATGCAGTTGCCACAGTTATTACTGATGCAATTTGCAGTAAATTTGATAAAATTGGAAATTTAGAATCATTTTTCATTGATTTGATCAAAAGCTCACTAAATTTCATGTCTTTGTACAGTACCTTAAACTCGTACCATTCGTCAAGAGCAATACTTTCAGTTGTTTCCATATCAACATTCAATGTGACAAAATATTTCTATCTATAAAAAAATCCATAAATAATCAAGGTTATAAATGTGAGTTATTTTTCATTTCCTAAGACATATCTAGGTGCCAGTGTCGAAAATTTAGTCGCCCGGGCGACCTGACCTATTTTTACGTACCATACCATATTTTTACCTATTTTTAATTACCGGGTGACCTATTTTTACACCCCTGCTTCACAGGATTTAAAAGATCCCAGCCCATGTAGGTTTTATTAAAAAATCAGTTTTTTTTAAACCTTTTTAGAAAAGCAAACATATTTCAAAACTCTACCATTACACCAACACCCCCAACTCATGCCTTTTTTTTTTTTGGGGGGGGGGGGGGGTATTAAAAAAACATGAATTTTTTTTTTTTTTAAACTTTGTTGTATTAAAGTTTTAAACCTTTAAAGTTAAACTTTTAAAGTTAACCTTTTAAAGTTTGTATATGCTATGTGGGATTTTGAATCATCTTGTATAAAAATTTCTTATAATTTGTTGATGTTTTGTTTCTTTGATTCAAATGTTTATTTATGAAAGTTTTATGTTAAATATTTTTAAATCACCTTTTTGCAGTCAAATTAATTTTTTAAGCGATTGAAACATTCTTTTATTATCTTCATTTGCAAAAATTAAAATATACAGAATTTTCAAATGTGGTTATAGATATTGTGATTGATTTCTAGCTTAGTCACTTATTTCTAATGTAATCTAATTACTTTTTACAAGTTTTTTTTAATCTTTTGGTTACCATGAACTTCTTTTGTGTTTTCTTTGTTTTCGCTGACCTCCTGATTTAAGGCTGAAATTAGAGATATTCTAAAGAATATAGGATATATAAACTAATAAAGGCACATATTTATATATAAAAAAACAACCTGTAAATGTATCTTTTTATATAGTACTTCTAAACAGCATTCCTTCACATTACTTGTACAATCTTTCTCAAATTCCAAATAAATGAAAAATTTTACATTGGTTACGAGCAGGGCTCGAAATGTACCGGAGCCAACCGGAACGATGTTCTGGTTCATGAAATTATGAAAAATATCGTTCCGGTTCGTGAAATTATGCTAAATATCGTTCCGGTTCGTGAAATTATTAAAATACACTGTTACAGTTCCCGGAAAACATTATTTACTTTCCATTTCAGCTTCATCCGAAAAAAAGGATAGTTAAAACATGCTGATACGCACTTAACAACCCTGTGGCAAGCCACACCTTACACCCCACTAAGCATGCGCAGTGCCAAGCCCGCAGCGGCAGCGGTGAAGCAATTGCGATATTTCCTACTCTAAATGAACGACTTATAAGGGAGACATCTGAACTCTCCCCTCTCTAAACTCGCCCCGCGTATGAAAAACGTGCGTTAGCGAGTTAGCCATTGATTTGATTGTCGTTGATTTGATTGTTGCGTAATGTTATTTTTCTTGTGATCTGATATTCTTTTTGTGGTTAATAATCAGATTTAATGGATTTAATAGACCATCATAACTGAGCATTAATCAGTACGGTTGTTTTTCATCTTATGCACATCATTAAATATAAATGGGGCTTATTAGAGAAATCTGATAAAATGATTACTAACTAAAAAAAATCTATAAATTCAAATATCGTGAGTACTCGGGGTGCCTAAATATAGTGCACGATATTTTAATTTTTTTATTGTCACGTTAAATTTTGTTATTTGCTGATAATTTAGAATTGTAGTGACTTTTTAAAGACATAGTCTCTGAAATTAAGAAGAAATGTCATTAATTGTTCATGCCACTAGAAAAAAAAAATAAATTTTTATTCTCTGCCCATATGAAAAATTTTCTGATTTTGTGTTTAAATTGTGTAAACTTAATAAGTAACTAAGCTTAAAATAAATCTATTTTAATGAAGATTTAGAAAAATTCCAAGTCCGAAATATAATTTAATCTTTTACCGCAAAAAAATCCTAAAATAAAATTAACTTTTATGTTCATTTTAGAGAATTTATTCCTAGTCCAAAATTAAATTTATAGTTTAAAAATATAAGATGTGAATTCATTTATTAGTTTTCATGTAGTGAAAAATTTTCGCTTCCACTCCTTCTCCGAATAAGTGACAGGCGGCAGGAGGGGTTGCACGTTGCAAAAAGAACTGGTGTTAGTAGAGACGCCATATGGGAGAAGTTCTCGCTACGAGCTTGGCAATTTGCGCTAGAGGTATGGGCAATGATAAACAATTGTTGATGGCTTCTGGTTTGTTTACATTCAGCACTTGCATTCCTTTCAATGAACTTACATCCAATCGTAAACTTTAGTTGTTAAATAAATATGACAGTCCACACACACATTTAAACTTTTTTATTTGAATCTTTTGTTATAACGGAGATGGAATTATTTACATACCGCATGTTGTTACCGGCAAAGTAAAAAAACAACCTTTTTAAACTTAAATCGCTGAATAAATGTGAGTCTTCACATCCAGACTTTTAAAATTTAATTTTTTGATATAATGGAGATGGAAGCAGGCGAAATTTTGGCCTTACTGAAGACACGGGCCATTTACATTCCGTGTGTTGCTTACCGGCAAAAGGAAAAAAAAAAAAAATCAGCATTATTCATCTTGCAAACATATTTTACATGTATATAGCTTATTCTGTTCAGTGTAACTTTTAAAAATTGTTTTTGTCAAGTTAAAAATTAATTTAGCTATAGTTTGAAGAAAAAAAATAGTCAAAAATAATTTTGAAAAATAGCGTTCTGGTTCGTGAAATTTTCCATCATAATTTTGAAATAGTGTTCCGGTTCGTGAAATTTTCCATTTCGAGCCCTGGTTACGAGACTTTTGTGGGTCATAGTTTAAAAGCTACTGATCTATACTATGGAAAAAAGTTTTTTTGAAGTTTGTAGGAGATTAAAATCTGTTGATTCAAATGCATTAAAATCTGGTGTCAGATATTTTTCAATTTTGACTTTATTTTATTTTTATAAATATATAGTTTTTAAAATAATAAAGGATCTAACATTAATATTAGGTATGCATATTAAATTTAGTACTACTTTTTTTTAGTGGAATTGAAAAAAGAAAATTTTCACTAGCTCTTTGTGCATTCTATTCACATTTTGTAATAACTTTTTTCACTATTTATGCAATTTAATGTGTACACATAGTTTGAAGTAAATAAAATTTGTCTAAAGCATTTAAATAAAACATACTAAAATTGCTTTTAGGTGCATATATATAATATAAAATTATTTAAAGTACATTAAAAATCAAATTAAACTCATAATTAATTTATTTTGATTTTTAATGTATTTCATGTTATATAGATATATGCACCTAAAAGCAATTTTAGTTAATTTTATTTGTGCTTTATACAAATTTTAATTATTTACTCAAGGTGAATTTAGCATTAAAATTTTAACATTCCTTTAGTTTGAAGTAATTTGGGTACTTTTCGGTTAGCCGGGCGCCAGTGTTATATATACATATATATATGTATATATAAATGTATGTATATATACATTTACATGTATATATGTGTGTATATATACAATATATGCGCATGTATACATTTGTATATTTACATATATGTATGTATATAAATATGTATATATAACACTGGCGCCCGGCTAACTGAAAAGTACCGTAATTTGTCATGCATATACATGCTGAAGCAAGCAATAACACTTTATCAGCTTTGTTTTCAATTATGTTTACAATATTTGGCAACAAATTTCTCTGAAGCCTAAAGTTTGCCATTCTCATTTTACCTGTTTAGACTTCCTTAAAGAAGTGCTTCAAGTTTAAATGAAACTAATGTCTGACCATTCTCCTTTATCTATGTATGTTTGTAATGGGTATAACTTTATTAATGCTGTGATTGTGTGTTAGGACTTATGATTTTTATTAGATATATTTATAGTTATTTGGCTTTCTGTATACATTCTTTGCTGATACCAAAATGAAGTCTAGTGAGATTTCATAGTTACTATTTCAAATTGTAAAAACTATTCATTGTATTCAACAATTTTTTTCTATTCGATAAATTTGATCCAAACTCTTTTGGTACAAGCATTGGATTTAAAAATAATAAAGGTATTAGCCACATACCATCGATAAACTTTGAAGTTCTTTACTATCTACAAAATTGTTTGTTTCAGAGAATAAATATTTAGCAATTGTCCTTAGGGTGATATCAAACATATAATGAAACTAAGAATACATTACATAATTACAAACATGCAATGAATAATGCACATATGACATGAAATCTTTGGTGATTAACTGATGACATGCAATTAATACAAAGATACCTTCCTTTTCAGAAAATAGATTTCGCATATTGTGATATAAATTTATATATTTTTTATTATAGGGCTATTATATGAAGGAAGATGTCTTTGGAAGAGCAGGTGATTTTATCACATCTCCAGAGATATCTCAAATATTTGGCGAAGTAAGTCAAACTATTTTTTAAATTAAATAGTAATTAAATGTATTTAAAGCAGTGGTACTCATTAAAATTTCTGTAAGAGCCAAAATCTGTTAGAGAAGTGAGTTTGAGAGTTGCACTTATGTTTTTGGCGTCATATGTGTATAAATTATAATAGACTATTATTATACATTAATTATTAATATAATATTTTTTTAACCAGTGTTAACAATTTAATGTTAATTGCAGTTTGAATAATATACATTACCTAATGGAGAGGCTCCTGAAGGTGAGATGAAATGCTATAAACCAGACTTGCAATATTCTACTCCAGTGTTGGGCTATTAATTTGAAAAAAAAAAAAAAAAAAAAAAAAAATATATATATATATATATATATATAGAAGTCTTATGTTTATTTTTATTGTATCAGATTTTATAAAAAATGTCTTTAAAAAATGCATTTTACACAATATATATATATTTGTATATACAGTCGAACCCGGTTAAGACGCGTTTCAAGGGGGTGGTTAAAAGTCGCATATTAAACGTGATTTGTATAAATGTTGCAGGAACTGGGATTATTTACACATCTAATCGTCTAAATGAATTTTAGAGCTTCCAATTATATGTTTATGGTCGAAAATTGTGCGTTTTATGTACATTTAGAATAAAATTTAATTGTGTTCAACTTTAACTCATTATTTCTTTTTATAGGACCGACTGAAATAATAACTGAAAATAAATATGGATTAAAATGTAGTTTTGTCTATTAATATGTTACAATCAAAAATAAAATAACAAAAATAATTTTTGTGCTAGATTAATTTTATTTAGCAGAAAGAAAATTGTAAATCTTAGAAGCAACATCAATTTGTAAAATTCATATTTAGTATTTTTGATAATGAATACCATTATAATTATAATGGTATATACCGAAATAAGAAAAAACTATTCTTATTAATCTATGTGTAAAAATTATTGTTAGCGTAGCAAAAAGTAAAGAAACATAAAATAATTATACAACTGCAGATGTATTTTAATTTTTACGAGTTTTTTTTTTTTTTTTTTTTTTTTTTTTCCTGCAATATGCATTAAAAAGCATAGTAGTGATATACCCTATATTTAAAACCGCCCTAACAATGGGCCTAATTATATCATAAAGATTTTTATGACGTATCTGAACATCTTGAAATAATCTCTCTCTCATTACTACAGTAAAGACATACAAGAAGCGAGAGACAAAGAATGTTAGGTCACGGGATCAAAGAAGAATTGCAGTGTTGCTAATTTAGAAGTTTTTTAAATTCATATATCTACCACTATTTCCGATTAGCAATGTTAATCTTAATTAATCTGTTATCAAATAAAGTAAATATTACTATTCGGACACAATGTTTTTCATTTGAATGTAAAAAAAATCGGTAAATTGGCAACACTGGAGAAGAGAAAAGGAATTTGCATTTTAAGCATGATTTTTTGCCTCAAAGGATCCAAAATCTCTCGCGTATTAAGCGGGATCGCATATTAATCGTTCACATATTAAATGTGATAATTTTGCATTAGCCTTATGGGTGATGCTCAAAGGATTGGAAAAAATGCGCGTATTAAACATGAGCGTCTTAACTGGGTTCCACTGTACTTTTAGGTAGCTTCCATTACAATAAATAAGAAGCTACCTATTGCAGCCTACTGGAGGAAAGCAGGCGCGGATCCACAGGCGGGACGGGGGGGCGATCACCCCCCCCCCCAAACGTATAAATCCACCGCCTATCGAGAATTCCAAAAAATGGTCGCCGAAATAAAAAATCAATTTCGTCATTCGTTTCCAGAAAAAAGTCACCAAATTCGTCAAAGCATCGCGCAAAAAACGCTAATTTCGTTCAAAAATCACGCATTTTGTCAAAGAATCGCGAAAAACGAAAATTTTGTCAAAGAACCGCGAAAAAAACAAAACTTTGTCAAAAGATCGCAGAAAGAAACGTAAATTTCGTCAAAAAATCGCAGAAAAAAAGCGAATTTCGCCAAAGAATCACAGAAAAAACTAGGGATGCACCGGATATTGATTTTGCCGGATATCGGATACCGGATATCCGAAGCTCCTTTGCCTGCCGGATATCCGATCGGATATCCGGCACTAGATATGTTTTTAGTTATATGGTGAATTATTTCTTTATATAAGGCCATCTCAGAACAATAAATTAAAAACATGTTTCACACATCATTAAAAAATTTTAAATGTATTGAAATATAATTTACAAAAACTATATCTCTTTTAATATTCAGGGCTTGAAATTCAAGTTTTCCCAGGAGGGGAGTTTCCTACCCAACATTTATAAATGCAGGGGAGTTGAACTGTTAGAAAGGGAGAAAAAAAAATCTTTAAACCCTGTTATTTTTTATGCGCCACTTAAAGAATTACATTTATACAGACATGACAAAATACCATTGAAATAATTTAAATTAACAACTCAAGATAATTATCCAAAATTTTTATTTTTTTAAAACAAAGGAACAGAATCAAACTTTATATATACCATGTCTATTATTCAACTTTCACCTAATGTTATGGGCAATTAACAATTGGGTTGCAAAATGAATTTCTTAATTTAGATTTTATTCCTTTTTGCATATTTCAGCCTCTTTCACAAATTATACTTTTGACAAAACAGCACAGAGCAATTTTTATAACTTTAGAAATTATTGGAAACAGATGGTTATGCTCTCTTAAAATTTTTTAGAAAACTTTGCAAAATCTGATGTGCATTCATTTTTAACTTACTTGCATAAATAATGCATATCGGTTAGTGATTGTATTGTCAATAACCTACGGTGATTGTATGTCACTTCTGAACAAACTTGTTTTATTATATCCTTAATGGAATTATGTCAGAACTGTAATCCTTGTATTTTCATTAATTGAACTATGTTCTATGCATTGGAATTTTAAATCCATATCCAAAGTTTGCAAAGGGAATAGTCAATTGATTCCTTCTATTACACGAGAAAAGTTGATTTCAAAGAGCCATGTTGTAATTTCTGTGAACTGCGAGAATCATCTAGTTTGTTGTTTCTAAATATGTTTTTTTTTTTAATTCACCAAAGTTTTTATGTGCATCACAAGTGTAATCTCATTTTGTTTAGTGCTGACTATTGGCCAATTTGGTAGAGCTCAGTCTCCAATAGCCGTTACTGCCCTTTTAGTTATTTCCTATTTTGGGTACACAGAAAAAACATTGCAAAATACGTAAATCAGTCGTAGAAAAAAAATATCACTGATTTCGTGAATCATGGTGAAAATAAATTAACAAGTGGGTAAGTGTGATCACAGATCACACAGAGGGTTTCGTTTAATATTCCTTTCAAAACACTTTATCCTTTTGAAAAATCTGTTAGTTCCACATTTCGCAAAAAGGGACGCACTCTATTCTAAACAGAACTCCGTTTTACATACTATCCATAGATATATTAGTCGAGGGGATTGGACCCATAGCACCCGAGATAAGTAGGCGCCACTAGCGGTAAAAAGTGAACTAAAATATGTAAGGCTATGGTACATAATATGAAAGAATGGTCAAAGGGGTGTCGACAAAAGTTGGAAAAGTGCTCCCCGGGTGAAAAGGGTGGAGGTTAGAAAAATTGCTTAAAATATACAAGTTAGAGCACGGAGGAGTAAATAATATAAGACTTTTTGAAAATTTTATGATTTGTCGTGTGGTCTGAGGTATTCAGCTATACGTATGCAAAAATTCATGTCTCCAACTTAATTAGGGGCTCTCTTAGAAAGAATTGCTTAAAAGACATATGTGGTAGCTCAAAGGGTTAAACGCAAGGCTTTTTCAAGATTTTATGATTTGTCGCCTGGCCTCAGGTGTTCTGCTATAAGTATGCAAAATTTCAAATCTCCAGCTCAGTTAAAAGAATTGCTTAAAATATGCATGTGGGAGCCCAAAGTGTTAAATGTATGACTTTTTCAAATTTTTATGATTTGTCGCATGATGGTGTTCAGCTATAAGTATGCAAAATTTCACGCCTCCAACTTAAATAGGGTGTCACTTAGAAAGGATTCTTTAACATACACATCTGGGAGCCCAAAGGGTTAAATGTACGACTTTTTCAAAATTTTATGGTTTGCCATTTGATGTGAGGTGTTCAGCTATATGTATGCAAAATTTCACGACTCCAACCTAATTAGGGTTCACTTAGAAAGAATTGTTTAAAATACACATGTGGGAGCCCAAAGGGTTAAATGTACGACTTTTTCAAAATTTTATAGTTTGTCGTTTGATGTGAGGTATTCAGCTATAAGCATGCAAAGTTTCACGCATCCAACCTAATTGGGGACTCACTTAGAAAGAATTGTTTAAAATACACATGTGGGAGCCCAAAGGGTTAAATGTACGACTTTTTCAAAATTTTATAGTTTGTCGTTTGATGTGAGGTATTCAGCTATAAGCATGCAAAGTTTCACGCATCCAACCTAATTGGGGACTCACTTAGAAAGAATTGTTTAAAATACACATGTGGGAGCTCAAAGGGTTAAATGTACGACTTTTACAAAATTTTATGATTTGTCGTTTGATCTGAGGTGTCCATCTATAAGTACGCAAAATATCATTCCTGCAACCTAATTAGGGACTCACTTAGAAAGAATTGTTTAAAATACACATGTGGGAGCTCAAAGGGCTGAATGTACGACTTTTTCAATATTTTATGATTTGTCGTTTGATCTGAGGAGTCCATCTATAAGTACGCAAAATTTCACGCCTGCAACCTAATTAGGGACTCACTTAGAAAAAATTGTTTAAAATACACAAGTGGGAGCCCAAAGGGTTAAATGTACAACTTTTTCAAAATTTTATAGTTTGTCGTTTGATGTGAGGTATTCAGCTATAAGCATGCAAAATTTCACGCATCCAACCTAATTAGAGGCTCACATAGAAAGAATTGTTTAAAATACACATGTGGAAGCTGAAAGGGTTAAATGTACGACTTTTTCAATATTTTATGATTTGTCGTTTGATCTGAGGTGTCCATCTATAAGTACGCAAAATATCATTCCTGCAACCTAATTAGGGACTCACTTAGAAAGAATTGTTTAAAATACACATGTGGGAGCTCAAAGGGCTGAATGTACGACTTTTTCAATATTTTATGATTTGTCGTTTGATCTGAGGAGTCCATCTATAAGTATGCAAAATTTCACGCCTGCAACCTAATTAGGGACTCACTTAGAAAAAATTGTTTAAAATACACAAGTGGGAGCCCAAAGGGTTAAATGTACAACTTTTTCAAAATTTTATAGTTTGTCGTTTGATGTGAGGTATTCAGCTATAAGCATGCAAAATTTCACGCATCCAACCTAATTAGAGGCTCACATAGAAAGAATTGTTTAAAATACACATGTGGAAGCTGAAAGGGTTAAATGTACGACTTTTTCAAAATTTTATGATTTGTCGTTTATTTTAGGTATTCAGCTATAAGTATGCAAAATTTCACCCCTCCAACCTAATTAGGGTTCACTTAGAAAGAATTGTTTAAAATACACATGTGGGAGCCCAAAGGGTTAAATGTACGACTTTTTCAAAATTTTATGATTTGTCGTTTGATGTGAGGTATTCAGCTATAAGTATGCAAAATTTCACGCCTCCAACCTAATTAGAGGATCACATAGAAAGAACTGTTTAAAATATACATGTGGGAGCCCAAAGAGTTAAATGTACTACTTTTTCAAAAATTTAACATTTGTCGTTTGATCTGAGGTGTTCATCTATAAGTACGCAAAATTTCACGCCTGCAACCTATTTAGGGACTCACTTAAGAATTGTTTAAAATACACATGTGGGAGCCCAAAGGGTTAAATGTACGACTTTTTCTAAATTTTATGATTTGTCGTTTGATCTGAAGTGTTCAGCTATAATTATGCAAAATTTCATACCTCCAACCTAAATAGGGTATCACTTAGAAAAAATTGTTTAAAATACACATGTGGGAGCCCAAAGGGTTAAATGTACGACTTTTTCAAAATTTTATGATTTGTCGTTTATTTTAGGTATTCAGCTATAAGTATGCAAAATTTCACCCCTCCAACCTAATTAGGGTTCACTTAGAAAGAATTGTTTAAAATACACATGTGGGAGCCCAAAGGGTTAAATGTACGACTTTTTCAAAATTTTATGATTTGTCGTTTGATGAGGTATTCAGCTATAAGTATGCAAAATTTCATGCCTCCAACCTAATTAGAGGATCACATAGAAAGAACTGTTTAAAATATACATGTGGGAGCCCAAAGAGTTAAATGTACTACTTTTTCAAAAATTTAACATTTGTCGTTTGATCTGAGGTGTTCATCTATAAGTACGCAAAATTTCACGCCTGCAACCTATTTAGGGACTCACTTAAGAATTGTTTAAAATACACATGTGGGAGCCCAAAGGGTTAAATGTACGACTTTTTCAAAATTTTATGATTTGTCGTATGATGTGTGGTGTTCATCTATAAGTATGCAAAATTTCAAGTCTCTAACATGTATAGTTTCTGAGAACGGGCTCTGTGACAGACAGACAGACGGACAGACAGAGGAGCGAGACGAATGGGGTTTCGTCAGATGAACGAAACCCTAAAAAATTTGTCGACAGGTGGTCGTGAGAAATAAACTGAAGTTCGTGGGAAATCGGCAGCGGGAGAATATCACAGGATTCGTCAATCGATCACGGAAAAATATCGTAAAATTTGCCAGTACGTCACGAGCAAATATCTTGAAATTCCTCAGGTGGTCGCAGAGAAAAAAAACGCAAAATATTTCAATCGGATGCAGAAAAACAATCGTCACTTTCATCAGTATGTCACACGAATAAACAGGGAAATTTGCCAATCGATCACAGAATAAAACTGCCAAACTTATCAGTTGATCACGAAAAAAAAAATCTATGAAATTCACCGATTGATCTCCAGAAAAAATCGTGAAATTCATCAGTCAGTCGTGGAGAAAAATCGCAAAATTTTTTGGTCAGATGCAGAAAAACAAACATGAATTTTGTCAATTTGTTGTAAGAATAAACTATGAAATCTGCCAATCAATAGCGGAAAATATCACGAAATTTGTCAGTCGGTCCCGAGACTTAATCGTGTTCTGATTAAGTACTATATAGCAGAGTGCAATTACTTTAAAAATTAATGAATTCTAACTGTCTTTAATTTCTTAACACAATACCTATTAACTCTCATCTTCTTAGTAGAAAATAAAATGTCTACTTACAAATTTGAAGAGACTTGTAGCAGAAATGAGATAGATGACTCACAATGATACATACTAGAAATGAAGACTTCATTAAATAAAAACTAACATCTTTTTATTTAGGCATATCAGGAAACATCTTCAATTTATACACTTGTAACACCAAAGCAAGAACTAGATGACATGAATGAGAAACTCTCTCATTTTATAATGGTTTGCAACCAATCACAACTAGCCAGCACATGCTGGAACTCTTTTGCATAAACAGAAAGTTGAGTAACACTGTGCAACCTGAAAACATGTCAACAAAGTTTAACTGATACCTTGTTGGTAACCAACCAACCATTCAATCAATTAACTATGAATTTAACTGAAACCATAAAAACAAAATGTAAACAATATGGATGCCAGCATGCTGTTGAAGTTAAGTGTTAGTTTTGTTAGTAAGTTAGTAGTTTTTATCATTGAAATAAAGTAAAAGGTACCTTTTTAAATAAAACACTTAATACAATAAATGAAGTTGAAAAATGATGGAAAAAACTTAATAAAAAGTGTGGTTCTTCCACAAAATGCCCCCCTTTTCCAGCATTTTTCATTTACTAAATACTTTCAAGAATAAATGTAAATGTATTATGCAAAATACATATGTACAATACACAATTGAAAAATATTTACTAAAAAAAAAGTTCATCAGTTCATGATTTTTAAGTTCAAAAAAGTTTTTTTTTTTTTTTTTCAGCATAAGTAAGCAGATCTAAGTTTCATAAATAAGTCCTTGCACAGAGACTTTGTAAGGAGATCAGCTAAATTGTCCTTAGACTTAACGTGAATAATGTCAAACACATTCTGTAGATATAAGTCTCTTACGAACATGTATTTTAAATCTATGTATCTATTCCTGATATTCTCAGCTCGATTCTTAATGAACTGTATAGCTGCAGTATTGTCACACTTCAATATTGGTTTTTGGTTACCAATAATATTTGAATCAAGGTTAAAAGTAGAATACAGTTGCTCTAAGGTCGAATTCAAGTACTTCAGTTCTTTAGCAGCTTCTGAGGCTGCAATAAATTCAGATTCCATCGGAGACATAGCTACACAGGTCTGTTTCACCACACGCCATGTTATCGGGAGGCCATTTAAGAAAATAGAGTAGCCAGTCCAGGATCGGCGGTCACTCGGGTCACTAGCCCAGCTAGCATCAGCATAGGCAGAGAGCTGAGTGGGAGGGTCTTGAGGGTGCATTTGGATTCCCAATTCCTTCGTAGTTCCAAGGTAGCACAGGATTTGTTGAAGGCATTTCCAATGCATAGGTCCAGGATTTTCAACAAATTGCGAAAGAGCTGCTACTCCATAGCTGATATCGGGTCTGCAACGTCCGGAAATGTAGAGCAGGCATCCCAGTAAATTTCTGTATGGAACATCTTCCATCTGGTTGTCATCAGTCGGCATATCTTTCCTAGAAGGAACAACTCCAGGTTGGAGAGGAAGAGAGATTTTAGTAAAGTTTTTAAAATTAAATTTTAAAAGACATTTCTCAGTGTACTCTTTACAATGAATTTTCATGGAGTCTCCTGTCATATCAAATTCAATACCCAAAAGTTTAGAAATGGGCCCCATATTCTCGACTTCATATAAACTTTTTATAAGAGAAACTACTTCTTTTAAAATTATTTCATTTTCAACAAATATCGGCAGGTCGTCCACATATACTAGTACCACTGCTTTTCTTTTATAAGAATAAGCACAAGTAAGTCCTGGTATTTCATTAAAACCATTACTTGTGAGCTTGTTGTGCAATTCTTCATACCAACACCTTCCCGACTGATGAAGGCCATATAATGCTTTATGTAATTTTAAGACATGGTTTTCCTTTCCAAGTGTTATGTAATCTGCAGGTTGTCTTATGTATATATCTTTATCTATGGCTCCATATAAATATGCACATCGTACATCTAGAAGACAATGCTTCCACCCCAAAATACATATGAATAAAGCTATAAAAAGTCTGATTAATAGGAAATTAACTACTGGACTGAATGTTTCTTCATAATCCAGTCCTTCTCTCTGGTTATTCCCCAAGGCTACTAATCTTGCTTTAAAGTTTCCAAACCTATCGCTGGCTTTTCTTTTAAGAGTATATACCCACTTAGTACCTAAAATTTTACAGTTTTCTGGTTGTGGAACTAATGTCCATACATTTCGGTCGATCATAGTTTTAATTTCTGCATCCATTGCCTCTTTCCAAAACTTAGCTTCAGGGAGTGTTTTTGCTTGATTCGGAGATCTTGGTATTATGATTTCTGCACAGCAGGTTTCCTCACTATCTGGTACATTAGTGTTACTTTCCATTTTTAAGATAATAGGACCCTCATATTCATCTTTATATGAAAAGCTTATTAGATCTTTGTCATAAATTATTTTATTTTTCTGACAATACTCTTGCATTTCTCTTTGGCTTCTTAAAGTCTTCCCGTCAGGTGTAAAAATATAAATGTCAACTTTTCCCTTTGAGGCTCCTTTACTTCTTATTGTTTTTATCCTATGAAATTTAACTGTATTCGATTCTGGTTCAGGACTTGGGGTGAGTGATCGAGGTTCTTCTTTTAATTCAATCGCTTTTTCCAACTCATCTTTGGTTGGTTGGGGTAAAGGCACTGATTTTGGATCAACTTGTAATTCGGGACTTGAAACACTGCTTCTTATGTTGCCCCCCAAATCATCATCATCAAATTCCGAGGAAATATTATGACCCTCTTTTGCTTTTCCTAACATTGCTTCGTCGAAAGTCACGTGTTTACTTTCTACAATGGTATTTTCATCAGGGATCCATATTCTATAACCACACGTCCCATACCCATATCCTACAAAAATGCCTTTCTTGGCATGAGGCTGAAATTTATTTCTTTTCTGTGGGGGTTGATGAACATAGGCTGTACAGCCATATCTCTTAAGATGATTTATTGATGGCTTTTTATTATACCACCGCCTGAAGGGGATGTCATTTATGGTAGTGTGAAATGTTCTATTTCTTATGTAATTAACTGTCATCATGGCTTCTAGCCAAAAATCATCTGTTAAATTAGCTGAATGTATTAATGTTCTCATTCCATCAAACAGCACACGATTGTATCGCTCTGCACAGCCGTTCATTTGCGGTGAATAAATCGTGGTGTGTTCGTGTTTGATTCCAAGATTTTCTAAAAATTTTCCTAATGGTCGGTTGCAGTATTCTAACCCATTATCTGTTCTGACAGTTTTAACTTTCTTTCCAGTTTGCCTTTCTACCATAGCTATAAAATCTTTAAATTTACTATAAACTTCATCCTTATTTCGTAGTGGGTAACAGAAAGCCCTGTGGCTATAATCATCAATAAATGTTAAAACATATCTATAGCCTTGTTTTGTTGTAACTGGAGCCGGACCCCACACATCACTGTGTATTAGTTCTAATAGCTCTCTAGATCTAATTTGTGGTAAATTTGGGTGGACAGCTCGTGTACTTTTCCCTATTACACATGATTCACATAGTGTTTCATCACCTTTAAGTTTTCCAGGATTTTGTACCAGATTTTTATTAAACATATCTTTCAAAGTACTTAAGTTTACATGTGCCAGTCGCTCATGCCAGAGCATGATGTTATCCCTGTCTAAAGCATATGAACTATTATAATTGTTCTCTTTACTTAAGTTTACTTTATGTTGTGTCTTAATTGTTTCATTTTTCCCTTTAAATTGAAAGTTGTCTTTAGTAGGCCAGCCTTTTATAGTGTAAAAATTACCCTTTAATTTAGCACTCCATAAATATTTCCATCTAGGTGAAAAAATTTGAAAACCTTTATTTAGTCGGGCATGCATTTTCGCCTTATCCATTTTAGACATACTAATTAAATTTCTATGAATAGAAGGAACGTATAAAACATCATGTAAATTTACAGTCATTATTTTATTTCGGTCTTTAATATTAAATTCAACTTCACCAATACCCTGTACTGTGTGGGGAGTGGTTCCCATACGTACTACTGCACCTGCTGGAGGCTTCCTTAATTCTGTAAAAAATTCTTTATTTTGGCATACATGTGCCGATGATGCACTATCTAAAGTCCATTCTCTATTTGCAGGAAAAAGTTCATTTGCATAACACTTATCTACCATAAATTCAGAGACGAAAGAACTGACTTTAGGTTTAGTTCTAGAAACTAAAGTTTTGTTTTTACAAAATTTAGCAAAATGATCACTTTTACCACATAAAAAACAAGTTAACTTTTTCCTTATGCCTGGCTTAATTGTAATTGGTTTACTAGGATTTAATTTATCTTTACTTTCAACAGTTAATGAACATTCTTGTTTTTGAAGATCACGGAAATTTCGTCGATTATATTCCTTTAAAATTTCTGCCTTTAAATTGTCAAACTTAAATTTAGACTCGATACAATTTTCAAATTCCCTTGCAAGATAATCATATTCCTCTGGCAGGCACTGTAACAATTGATAACACCTATGATCTTCAGTAATAGATTCCCCAGAATCACTTAACTTTCTATAACAATCCTCAAACCTAGCTATAAATGTAGGTAACTCTTCATCAGGAAGAATTCTTAAATTTCTAAACTCTGCTAGCCTATATGCTTTTAAGGACCTACACTCAATTTCTAAATTTGTTTTAAGTGTATCCCATATAACTGAAGGATCACTTAAATGATTTATTTGAAGCTCAACTTCTCTGCTACAATATGTTTTCAATAGACCAGCGGCCTTGCTTTTACTTTGATTCAATTTAAATTTATCAATTTCACCTAAGTCATCTACTTTTGGCCATTTACTCTTATCTATCCAAATTATTAAACCCTCGGACTCTAGTATCCTCTTTATATTTGTTACCCAAGAATGGTAATTATGTCTTGTCAATAGTAATTGAGGGTTAGGGCTAGCAGCCATGTTTGTTTACAAACAGTGAAATATTTCTAAGTTAAAACTCATCAAATTCTGACTTTAAAATGGTGCAATACTGGGCCCATAACCCTTTGTTCTGATTAAGTACTATATAGCAGAGTGCAATTACTTTAAAAATTAATGAATTCTAACTGTCTTTAATTTCTTAACACAATACCTATTAACTCTCATCTTCTTAGTAGAAAATAAAATGTCTACTTACAAATTTGAAGAGACTTGTAGCAGAAATGAGATAGATGACTCACAATGATACATACTAGAAATGAAGACTTCATTAAATAAAAACTAACATCTTTTTATTTAGGCATATCAGGAAACATCTTCAATTTATACACTTGTAACACCAAAGCAAGAACTAGATGACATGAATGAGAAACTCTCTCATTTTATAATGGTTTGCAACCAATCACAACTAGCCAGCACATGCTGGAACTCTTTTGCATAAACAGAAAGTTGAGTAACACTGTGCAACCTGAAAACATGTCAACAAAGTTTAACTGATACCTTGTTGGTAACCAACCAACCATTCAATCAATTAACTATGAATTTAACTGAAACCATAAAAACAAAATGTAAACAATATGGATGCCAGCATGCTGTTGAAGTTAAGTGTTAGTTTTGTTAGTAAGTTAGTAGTTTTTATCATTGAAATAAAGTAAAAGGTACCTTTTTAAATAAAACACTTAATACAATAAATGAAGTTGAAAAATGATGGAAAAAACTTAATAAAAAGTGTGGTTCTTCCACAAATCGTCGTTTAACAAAGAAACATTTTCGGAAAATGATTTTTTAGAAACCGGATCCTTCCGCCCCAATATTCTATAAGCCACGAATCCTGCCATCCTGTCTCGAAAATCAAGCCCTGTAATGTATATTAATAATGTTATATAAAAAATGTAGTTTAAGCATTAAAATATTCTGTTTATTTGTTCAATGAAATGCTGATAATTACTATTGGATGTGGATACGGGATGACTATATTGATAATTGCTAATAACTAATTTGTACAATGAAAGGCTGAAAATTTGTATAGCAAATTTAAACCAATTAATATGTATATAATTGTAGAGTATTTTCACAAAGAAATACATACTTTCGTTTTATAATTTAAACATAAAATATCTACTAATATACCCATGATTAAAGAGTTTTCTCCAAACATAGGTTTAGTTGATGCCGATTTTCTGTTCCAATTATTTAATACTGTTTTACTTTAAGTCACATTTAGTTTTATTTTAAGTTAAATTACTTTGATATTTATAAGTAAAAAGAAAATTACTTTTAATTTTAAATATTTATAACGAAGCTACAAAAATAACTAATTGGATGTGCCAATCCCAAAACTTTCTTCTATTTCATACATCTTAATATTTCAAAAAGTAGTTCCAAATGTTAATACTTCCATATTATTAGTTCAATATTATACCAACTTTGATTTTGATCTGAAAATTTTTGGTCCAGTCAATTAATCGGAATAAGAATAAGTTAATCTCGATCATGATATTTATTAAAATAAATAATTTTTTCGTTATTCTAGCTGTTTGTGAATAGCCAGCTTAGTAGGAAGCGAAGTTCCCTTCACTTCACGAGCCGCCAATATACAGTACAAAAAAAAAAAAAAAAAAAAACTGTGAAATATCGAGAAAATTTTACAAAAAACGCTGTTACAGTGAGTGCCACCTTATGGTGGAATATTTCCAAATTCAAGGAGAAACTGCTGGCCATAGCCAAAAATATACACAAAAAATTGCTTCAATTCTATGCTTAGCTTCATACACTTTTGGATGGTACAATAATGAAAATGACACAAAAAATCGCAATTACAGCGCCCCCTTCCAGTGGAAATGTTTCCATATTGAAAAAGAGCCAGCTGGCTATAGCCAAAAACATTCACAAAAAATGTGGTTCAATTCTATGCATAATTTCATACACTTTTTGATGGTAAGATGGCGACACACGGACACAGACATGTTTTGGGATCTCTGACCCCTAAAACGTCTAAATCCGTCGAAAACCGGAAATCGAAAAAATTTCAATTACTATACTTTCTTCTAGTGAAGATAGAAGAAAGTAAAAATAGGCTGTTTAATTGTTAAACTTAAAAGAAAGAAGAAAATTAATAGTCATACTTTAATAAACAACTTCCAATTTTGTTTTACATTCTGAAAGTAAAGGTACAATTTTCCAAAAGATGTAAATGTAACTTCTTAAATTTATTATAAAGAGTTCAAATATCAATGTTAGGAAAGCTGGCAATTCTTTAAACTTTTGAGAATTACCTTTTACTCATGAATAGTGAACTTACTTTCATATTTTGCATTATAAACAAAGTTGTTTGCATTGTTTGGGTCAAACGATTTCTCTTATCCTTATATATACGCTTTGCTGCTCTCTGCCGGATATCCGGCAGAGAAGTCGGATATCCGGTGATTGTGATTCGGATATCTGATGATATTTCGGATATTGAAAAATCAGCCGGATATGCCGGATATCGGATATTTACCGGATATCCGTTGCATCCCTAGAAAAAACGCAGATTTCGTCAAGAGATCTCGGAAAAAAGGCTATTTTTGTGAAAGGATGGCGAAAAAAATACGCGATTTTCGCCAAAGAATCGCTGAAAAAAGTGCGAATTTTATCAAAGGGCCGCGAAAAAAATGCATATTTAGCGCCAGGAGGAGATTCCCCGAGGCACGGATCCAGGGGGGCGATCGGGGTAGTTCCTCCCCCCCAAGGTATAAATCCAACGCTTCAACAGCAGTTTTCCCGTAACAAGCAGACAAGCAAACGAAAACCAAACACTTTTCGGGTGTCAATGGTAAGTCTCACTGACGTTTCGCCAATTAATGAACAAAAAAGGATTATGTCCTGTCAAAAGGCATATGGCGCCATAATTTTTGACACTATGGGTTGAGGTGGAGGTCGATGCCACTTCGTGTACCTTTTGTTGAATTTCTACAACAGAAAATTGACACCGTTATGCAGATCCCTTTAAAGTGTGGAAACTTTTTCATCTTTTTAAAGAAACTGCACTTCAAATTTCTGTATAATATTTTTGCAGAGAGCTCTTTTGTTTGAGAAAAGAATGGGATTCGTAGTAATTTTCAAAGAAAGAAAGAAACAAGAAAAAGAAAGGACCTGTTAAAACTTCAAGCATCTTAATATTTTCTGAAAAAAGCCACTAATGTTTTAAAAAGAAATACTGCTATTGCCACCCACATTGGTGAATTTCAAGGGGTATTTGATGAATGAACAAAAAAGGATTATGTCTCAGTCAGTTAAAAGCTAAAATGCATATGGTGTGTTAATTTTTTTAAAGCCAACTTGGTAAACCAGTTCTTCCTTTATGTATTTACTTAATGAAAGGACTTCTAGGTGATTTGAATAGAAAATGCCGCTTTACTGTCATCCACCATTCATTGTTTGGTTTACCTTTTTTCGCTATCTTTCTACCTCTTGTAGAGAAGCTATGGAAACAGACCTAGGTCTCAGTAACAAATGTTAACCTTGATGGACTGATAATGGAATGAGTAGATTATGAAGAAGTATACGCACCGCTTAGATGACACATTTTGACTTTTCAAGGATGTTAAGACCCCTTGAGATTTTTATTCAGTCTCTTTTTTGAATAAACCGATAAGATAAATAATTACCAGAGTAAAAAGGAAAAGAATAAAAATAAGGCATTTAATAAGTAAATCCTATGGTAACATTTTTAATTTTTCGGCACAATTAGTAACAATAAGTCATATTTTGAGGAGAGGAGGCTTATATAATAGGGAGGGCCGAAAAAAACTTTTTTCGATTTTCGATGATGGGTAGTGCGGAAAAGTTGCCACTGGGTGGCACTAAGCTCACCCAAAAAATTTGAGATTTTTCGGACAATTCCTTCATTTGCCGCAAATGGCTTGAAGTTTGGCTCAAATGCTGATTTTTGAACTTTTTTAGCAAAAGTTTCAAAAATATTAAATTTAAGTTTTTTTAGTTGAATTTACTTGAAATATGTTTAGTGTACAAAATGATTAAATAAGCTCTAATTATGTATTATAGTTATGTGTATTTTGAATTAGGTGACTTTTATAGATTTTTCGCGTATAAGTGAGCAAAAATTGCAGGAATTGTGACAACAGGGAATAAGGATCTCGTCATCGGTAAAGACTTGGTGAGGAGGCAGAAAAAGAAACTGGGAAAGAAGATACAGGAGGAGGAAGATCTTAGAGGAAGAAAAATTACTAGCATATTTTTTGATAGTAGAAAAAATAAAACGATCTTCATAAAAAAGGGGGACTAGCAGATCGTCGACAGAAAGACGAAACAAATATCACCATGTTATCTGAACGTGGTTTGGAATATTTGGGTCATTTGACACCTCCTTCTGACCACTGCGGGGAAATAGCAAAATCATTATATAATTTTCTAAGCCAGAATAAAGCCTGCTTTGGAACAAATGAAGAAGGGAACTGCAACATTTGATATGTATTCTTAATATGAACAAGCTCTCACTCTGACAGCGACATCAACTGTCTAAACTAGATGGTAGAACCACTTGGCCTAAGACCTTTACCAACTGAAACAGAGCTAGATTAATAGAGTACTCAAATCTTCAGCCTTTTGCATTTTTGATGTCCATGAAACAGGAATAGGCTGGTAGAAATGGACAAGTACATTTTCGTACGCCATTAGGGATTATGTGCATCGTACTTCTCTCGACGGTGCCGCTTGATCCCTTTTTTTCTATAAAGATCGTGTTATTATTTCTACTATAAAAAAATATGATTGTAATTTTTCATCCTCCAAGATATTCCTCCTCCTGTATCTTCTTTTTTCAAGTTTCATTTTCTGTCTCCTGACCAAGTCTTTATCGATGACGAGATTTTTATTCCTGGTTGTCACAATTCCTGCATCCTGAAGCACAGATGAAGCTCTTAACGCAGTTTACCTATATGTTATACCAGTTCTAAATCTGGTGAACGCTGTGTGAGAAACGGATATGCGCTTGGGAGTGTCTGCTTTTGAAGGCCCTGGTTCAAATTCTGATTCAACTACCTGCTTCATAGTTCCCACTTTTTTAATCTTCTGACAAATAGCTGTATTTTAGGGCAGAAAAATAATTAAAATCCCATCTCGCAGTTACTACCATCTCCAATTTCCCCCCTCATCCTTGTGATGACTGATTGCCTTTTCATTGGTTTCTACTCCATATCTCCTCACCTTCCAGAATTGCTGTCAAGACATGCTGTGGTCCGGCATTCAAATATGTGACCCTGAACGTATCAAAAAACCGAAGGAAGAGCGAGGAACATAATAAAGACAAAAGAGGGAAACCAACGAACGAACCAAACAATACTTACAATTTTTGCTCAGTTATACGCGAAAAGGCTATAAAAATCGCCTAATTCAAAATACACATAACTAATAAATAATAGATAGTCAGAGCTTATTTAATCATTTCGTACACTAAATATGACATTTCAAGTAAATTCAGCGAAAACAAATTTAATTTACCATTTTAAAAATGTTTGCTAAAAAACTTAAAAAATCAGCATTTGAGCAAAACTTCAAGGCATTTGCGGCAAATAAAGGAATTGTCCGAAAAATCTCAAATTTTTTGTGTAAACTTAGTGCCACCAGTGGCAACTTTTCCACACTACTCATCATCGAAAATCGAAAAAAAGTTTTTTTTCGGCACACCCTATTATATTAATAAGAGGGTTGGTTAACCGAGTGTGTCGGTTAATTGAACGTCGGATAATCGAGAGTCTATATTATTGTAAATAGCATTAATTATTTCATATTCATATAATAATTAACTGTAAGGAATTTTTTAACCAATAGAAACTATGACTGTGTTGATTGTATATCATCCATCCAGTATCGCCCCCCCCCCCCCCAAAACAAGTGTCTGGATCCGCCCCTGGAGGAAAGCAATTCTGGAAAATTTTTGTACATTTTCACCAATTATGATCGCTAGACCTCAAAATCATCCACAATTCAAATATTGATTCATATGTAATCCCTGATTTTTGTCAAGCGATAGCATTCATATTTATGAACCGAGTTGGATGTGACTAAGTATGTGTATAGGTCTTCCAGGCTTCTCAACCTGAATTTGTTGGTCAGTTTGGTCCACCATCTTGTTTCAAAATAGCAGACACCTAAAGATTTTGAAATATATATATATATATATACTACAAAAAAATTAGAAACTCAAATTTATTTTTTGCTTGAGTGTTAGACATTCTTATAAGGATTATTTTCATTAGAATTATTATTATTATTTAAGAAAATAAATAGGAGAATTCAATAAAAATAATAATAAAATAATCAAACTTGAGTGCTAAATCAAGTTTTTAAGTTGACTTTCATTCAAAGGCAGAAATTTTATATTTATATAATATGAAAAATAAGTTAATATTGAGATTCAATTTCCAAATTTTCATCAAAAGCATTATTTCTATGTTTTACTTTAAGTAATTTTTTGAAAATTGAAAATATATTTAAAATAAATTGAATGTGGTCTCATTAAAGCATGAAATTTTAATTTATCTTTTAGCTCATTGGTGTTTGGTTTTGTAATGAATGGTTTAAAGCTGGAAAACCTCAACCTTTGCAATTTGTTGAATTTGGTCCTGGCCGAGGAACATTAGCTGATGACATATTGAGAGTAAATATATTTTTGTTATTTGTTTGTTCTTATAATATTGTTCATAGCATTTTAATTTTTGCATTGGAATAAATAGCAATATATTGTATTTATTCTAAATAATAAAATTATTTGTCTATTGTTCTTGTAATTGAAACTTATAATCAATATAAGTTATGTTTTTAATTAAATTCAGTTCAGAGGATGACTTTGGTTACTATTTTATATTTATTCATTCATCATGTAATATAACTTTTACTGCATGTGCCAAATTTAATCAGTGATGTTGCTAGACTTTTTTTTTATGCATTCCTTCGCCAATTTTATGCTTAAATGATGCAGTATAGTGCATCTATGGCATTGCTGTTTAATAACATTACTATTTTATTTGTATATGTATTTTTTTATGGTAATTTCATATTGTGGTCATAAACTGCTTGCTTGTTTATTCTCGTACGCTGGACCTAGGTAATATCTCAATTTCAATATCATCAAATATTACCAGATTAATATCATATCACAATTTGTGATATTAAAAATAAACCTACAGAATAAAAAAAAGAATATCTTGATTAGTACTTCTACTTAAATATTATTATAAGCAATATTAAAGCTAATTTTAGTTTATGTAGACTTCAATTATATGTACATCATATAGCATTGATGTAGATTTTAAGAAACTTTATAAAAGATATCCTAAACCTAGAATAGCTACTTGCCAGTTGGCACCAAATATGTTTGAAACTTCCTTATATTGAGTTCGTGCCATCATAAAATTGAACGCAGTTAATAATTCCTGTACTACAACTAGACAACTTCAATAACACCCCTCATTACATGTTCATAAGGAATTTTGAGGAATTAAGCTTTTCATGAATCATAGACTACCCACAAAAATTATTAACTTGTAAAGAAGAAATAACACAAGATTTTTCTTGTTTTACAATAAAAATAAATTCTCTATTTGTTGTTACAAATTTTCATCTTAAAGTATCTGACAGATCCCGAGACATGGTTTTATTCCTGGGAGTCATGGACCTGGGTGATTCCAGGATCATAGGGCTGAAGTTTTATTTATGCATGTGTAAATTCTGAAATTCACCATCACACAAAAAATTTTCTATGAGGGCTTGATAGATCCTGAGGTATGATTTTGCATATTTCTCAGAGGAAGATGTTGATTTTTTTTAAAAAAAAGCTAACCCACTTACACATTCCTATATTAAAAAAATTGCCATTCCTGAAAATT
The DNA here is from genome assembly GCA_963932465.1 of Maratus speciosus. Lineage (NCBI taxonomy): Eukaryota > Metazoa > Arthropoda > Arachnida > Araneae > Salticidae > Maratus > Maratus speciosus. The sequence continues at coordinate 428,902,543 of OZ010797.1, read as the reverse complement.
TCCTTTTAAAGGCCTTGATAAATCTTGAAATCTGGTTTTGAATAAATGGAAAACAGGTGTCAAAATTTTAATTAAGAACTCACTCACATATGCTTTTGTTCACCGTCACAAAAAAATTCTTCTATAAGTACTTGATAGATTCTTAGGAGACAGGGTTTTTTTTTTTTTTTTAATAACCCCTTTCCAATGCTTATGTTCTAAAATTCTATGTCATATAAACTTTCATGTATCCTGCTAGATCCTTAGATATGGTTTTACACCTGCACAGGGAAGGGGGGGGGGGGGAATTGAAGCAAGGGTTTGCACTTTTAATAGACTTTTACCAATGTTAAAAAAATTCCAATTCCACAAAATTTCATCTTAAAGGACCTGATAGATCCCGATTCCTACACACAGGAGGCAGATGTCAAATTTTTAATTAAGGAACCATTTATACATGTCTATGTTCTAAAATTCACCATCATAAGAAAATTCCTCTATAAAAGTCTGATCAGTCATCCATCACTAAGCACAGCTCATTAAAATAAACAAGCACTTTTAACTTTATATGTTACTATCAAAGTTATCTTAATTAAATTTTAATGAAAGCTTAATTCAACACTACCTTATAAACTATAAAACTTACTAAATTAAATTTTAAACTTTTCTTCAAAAACATCCCACTTGAATTGCAATCCATGGTAGTGAACCATCCAGCCAATCAAACATAAACAATGATGGGCTGCTTACTTAACCCATTAACGCCCAAATTAAGAAACTTTAGAAATTTTCCTTGAAATTGATATATATGGGTAGAAATGCCTAAATTAAAAGTATTTCAAAGCATTTTGAAAATTTTTAATTGCAACCATATTTTTTAAGCCGTCCTTCATTTGATGATGCTGGGCATTTGTGTGTAAAAATGTAAAATTTTTAAAAATGAAAATTTTTTACATTAAATTATTTAGTTTTAATATATAAACAAACTAAAGGGCAAAACAGTGCTAAAAAAAATCAAAATTTATTTTTAGTCACATAAGAAAACTTTTTTTTTACATCTTTAAGGTTTATTTTTTGCGTGAAAAAGAGAAAACATTGTATGCATAATGTTGCATTTCATTTCATATAATATGTTCCTGGCTTTGAAGAACAATTACCATATTAGATGCCTTTGTTTCTCCCTTTGCCAATAACATGCTATATTTTGTCGAATTTTATGTCAAGCAACCAAATCCAATGTGATTCCTATCACATTGGATTTGGTTGTTTCCGCCTTTGTACTGGTCTTCCCAGGATTGCTTTTGAATCGGCTCCCTTTTTTAAATAGTTTACTGCAATATACCTTCTAAAATCTTTGATTGTTATCAACTTAGAACCATTTTTTAAAATAAATGACGTAGCTATTTACAACAGCTGAGCTATAACTATCAACCTACTAATAAAACAAAAAGAATGTCACTATGTGAAGATTTCTAAGGAATTTTCAGACCCAAGCAAAATCCTGTATGAGAACCATGTCAATGTAGACCAAAATGTAGCTGTGTGTGGCAACTGTTATGGACATTATTGCTTAAGGATGTATTCGAAAAAATATTTTTCCACCCTCAACTGCTCGAATTTTTCTGAGACATTTTCAGACTCATTTTTAAAAGTAAAAACATGAAACTTGCTGACGTGATTTTTGAAGAGATGTATAAGAGGCCGTGTGATTTCCTTTTTTGCTCAATTAATAAGAATTTGATTTTTAAGCAATTATTTTCTCTTCATGACCATTTTTTTTCATTACCAAAATTCGTTTCAAAACACCAACTTTGATAGCATTTTTTTTTCAATATTTTCTGCACTTATCAAAATATCGACAAGCACGGCACATTATGTAGTTTATAAATAAGTGAATTTGTCAGTTTGATGCGTTTAAAATAAATCAGAAAATAAGCAGTTTGGATTGGAATACACCCTTAAGATGCGGAGAACAATTAAGCTGAGGACGGACTATCTGGGGATGAAGAGAATAAGGAAAAGATAAGCCCCTCCGAAGTTCGTCAGAAAGCTATGGTGCATATACATGAACTTCGACGCTTTTTTGAAGGTCAGTCTAATGTAGAGGATTCAATTTTTATATCAATTGATATGCTATGACTGAAAGACTGCATTCAAAGAAGCAATCAACAATATCTTACTTTATTCTTAAAAATGATGCATATACTCAGATTCATTAAATCAAATTATCATTTCATTAAATCAAAAAAATGTTTGATTTAATGAAAACAAATGTAGCAGTATTCTTAGATAAAGTTTATGTGTTAAATCTTTCATCGTGGAGTTAAACTTTGTTTTGTTTATCTCTTCTTTTTGCGAGAATATATGTAATTCGAATTTTTGGATATTTCGAACTTTTCTCTGGTCCTTTCAACTTCGAATTATCCAAGTTTAACTGTACCCTCGAAACATCCCAATGACTGGATGGATTTTAATGAGTGAGGTCTCTATCGATTCGTCTTAACCATCCGATGGTTATAGGCTATGTTTTGTTTTCATAAATTCAAAATGGCGGCCATAAAATACAAAATGGTGGAAGAGACTAAATTTTTCTTGTGCACCATATTGAGTGGCATATCATTGCATAGGTCTTTCAAAATGAAGACAATGTTTCCTTGGCTATTTTACAGTCAAGCTCCATTTAAATATTACACAACCTGAAAGTTGTGTAGGTAGGATCTCTAGCTTAACTGTAACTCTAACCTTCATTGACATCTATAGGCCTCATCAAAACAGTGTTTATAGATAGGAACTAACAATTAAACACAACTTAAAAGTTATCAATACAAGTAAATAAAAAAAATAGGTAAGTAATATAAACTAAAAATTCGTGAATAAAAAATTAAATAAAAAAACCCGACTGCATAAAAAGCGAACTAAAAAGAGGGAAACAAGATGACGTAGGAAAATAGTAGAGTGTGTAATAGAAATCTTTTTTTTTTACTTAAGTAATTGCAGTCGGAGGCAAACATGTAGGTAGAAGGAGCCACAATACATACCTAAATATGAATCTGATGCCCCCGACTGCATTTACTTAAGTAAAAAAAAAAAGGATTTCCATTACACACTCTACTATTTTCCTATGTCATCTTGTTTCCCTCTTTTTAGTTCGCTTTTTACACAGTCAGGTTTTGATTTTTTAAAATTTAATTTTTTATTTTCTCTTCCCCATCTTTGCACTAAAGAAAGTGGCAATATAATATCAAAATTAGTGGCCAAAAAAATACAATTATTGTCCTTCCATTTAACAACAAAAATTTCATTTGTTTTGTCAAATTTACTATCATAAAACCTACTTTCTTTCTTACTCATTTTCTTATCCATTATTAGGTATTTTTCCGTACGATTTTTATGTATTCATCCACTAGCTCTGAACTGCATTTCTTTCAGTTTTTTTAACAACGTATGACTGATAAAAATATAATCAAAATAAACACAATGGCTCTCTGGATCTTCAACAATAGATAGTAAATTTAACACCACTTTTGTACCTAAAGGAAGTTTGTCAGATTCAGAAGTATTTGATTCTTTTCACAATACAGTGTAAAGTTGTAATAGTAACCACTGCTGTGACACAGAGCCCAGGGCAGTTTCCTCTTCTAAGCTTTTAAAGATTTTATTTCTACTCAGTTTTCATTTACAATTTATCTGCAAAAAAACTCTTATGAAACACTTAAGAAACAAATCTGAATTTGAATAAAAACTATATTCAAACGCCCAGCATCCTCAAATGATGACGGATAACTTTTCCTGTTTATTACGGATATATTAAGAACCATAAATGTTTAAAAACATGCTAATGACATAATATAGACTATCTACATTATATCTATACCAAATTGAAAGAATTTTAATTTATGAATTCAGTTGCATACAGTAGTATAAAAAATATACAATGTGATTACCAAAAAACCTGAAAATTATACTGTATCTTCCCTGCACATTTTTACTTAGTTTCAAAGAAATCACATATCTCCCATCTTGTGGTGCTGCTATGCATTAGACAAATTTGTAAATAAAAGAATATTTTTTAATTTACTGTAGGATATAGCAGTTTTTTACAGCATCATCAAATGAGGACACTGGGCGCTAATCGGTTAAAGACTGAGTGAGTAGTTACTGTTAATGTGTGCTTGTTAATGATTAGTAATAACTAACTTTATCCCAGAAATTTTAAATTCAATAATACAGAAAAACTTACAAATTGTACTTGAAAAATAAAGATGGAAAACACTTAAAACATTAGAAGAAAAAAGTGTCTCACACTTATGTTTAAAAAATTCCTCATGCCATAAAATTTCATGTTAAAAGGCATGATAGATTTTGAAATAAATTTGTGATTTAAAGTGAAATGATCGTGTATCTCACAATTCACCAGTTTCATATCCCGTTCAGAAATCTGTCGAGATAATACTCCCATTCCCATCAGCTGCATTTTTCTTGGTTGCCACCATTAAAGTTTAAGGCGTGCTATTGGGAATAGGAGTAAGAAACTCTCCTGTGTTTCATGACATAAACACCTAACATTCATTGAGGGGGAGAATGCATCCTAAATTGCATTTTCTTCTGGCGAATAAACATTCATCTACTTCTACAATTTTATTAGATCCACCGATTTTCCCATTTGGTCGTGAACACAAAGCATTGGCACAAACTTCTCTCAAATAATTCTTCCAGTCCACTGCCATGTTATGGTTCATTTTGAGTCGAAGCTGACAAATCTCAATCGAAGTCAGCTCTTGGCCCAAAAATATATAAATCTCAGAGCATTAACAAAAAGCAACCACAATGCTTCAAACCTTGTTTTCTTTCATATTCTTGTGCTTTCTTGCCATGATCTTAAGCTACATCTTCATCACGGATAAAATGCCAAACTCAGCTATAATTTTATTTAATGGTTGTTTGAAAAAACGTCTTATTATGTATAATTTCAAAGTTCTAAAGCAATTGTATTGCAGCTTCCTCATCATCAGGTAAATGGCCAAATGGTAAAATCCATCTCAGAGTTTGTAGTTAATGTACGTTATAACTTAATAATAAGTATTTTCAATTCAAAAAATAGTAAATTAATATGTTTTGTTAGGTTACAATCAAATAACAACAACAACAATAATAATAATAATAAAATATTCACGTTCAACAAATGGGGCATTCTCACAATCTTTTGACCTTTAAGTCCCTGAATAATAATTTTATTTTAGTACATATTCTTGGTTTTTTTTTTTTAATTTCATATACTGGGAAACATCTCATTGCATGATTGCATAACAATATTAACAAGATAAATAAGTTTTGGACGATGTTGGGGGTCCAAATACCAAGAAAACTCCTATACCATCCCGTGTCCCTAATACTGATTTTTAGGTGCGTTCGTAATTATATAAATACGTAGCACCTATAGTCGTCGTTCAGTCCGTCTGTCCGTCCGTCCGCATATAACAGAGCAAAAACTACCCAACAGAATGGTCTGAAATTTCAAATGTATGATTGGTGTAAAATTTTGTCGAGCCATTTCAAATTTTATAAAAATCGGATGTATAGTTTAATTACAGGGACAGTCAAAAGTTTTTCTTTACATTACGGCCAATGGGAAAAATTATTGCAAGTGCATTTTAATGTTGTTACAGCCTTCCGAATCATCTGAAATTTTAAATATATAATTGTTGCAAAATTTTGTCGAGCTATTTCCAATTTTATGAAAATCGGATGTATAGTTTAATTACAGGGACAGTCAAAAGTTTTCCGTTACATTATGGCCAATAGGAAAAAATTATTGCAAGTTCATTTTAATGGTGTTACAGCCTTCCGAATCGTCTGAAATTTTAAATATATAATTGTTGCAAAATTTTGTCGAGCTATTTCCATTTTTATGAAAATCGGATGTATAGTTTAATTACAGGGACAGTCAAAGTTTTTCCGTTACATTACGGCCAATGGGAAAAAATTATTGCAAGTTCATTTTAATGATGTTACAGAATACGAATAGTCTGAAATTTTAAATATATAATTGCTGTAAAATTTTGTCTAGCCATTTCAAATTTTATGAAAATCGGATGTATAGTTTAATGACAGGGACAGTCAAAAGTTTTCCGTTGCATTACGGGGAATGGGAAAAAAAAATGCAAGTGCATTTTAATGATGTTACAGACTATGCACTTATGAAGTGCAAAAAAATATACATTCAGTACAATATGGGGTGCAAAAAATAATTATAAAACTAGTTATAGTACGAACGCACCTCATTTGCCACGTTTGACGAGCAATTTCCAACTTGTTAAGTTTGGAGCTGTCTGTATAAAATTATTTCAATAAAAGTAATTCAATGTAATTTTTTTCTGAAACTGGGACAATTGTTTTGTATAAATATGTAGCAAAAAATTAACCTGCACACATTTTTACGGTTGATATTTTTTAACTCTGTTCCTGTGTTTTAAATTCCTTACCACCCCTCTTGCTAAACTTATACAGAAAATCACTTCAGATGCAGCCACAGAATTTTTTTCAAGCTTTTTCTCATGCAGAAGCATACTAGAGAAATAATGTCTAAAATTCTTTGACAGGAAATTTACTGCAGAATTTAAATTAGCATTGTGGCTTTATTGGTAGCCATACTGTCCCCAAGGTTTATTCCTGCACTTTTTGAGATAAATTAATTTTTTTTTTAATTTAATCCAATGTAAATAACTGTTTCTAAAAACCAATGAACATTGTGGCTATCACTTAGTCCTAACATGATTTGCCTAAAAATAGTGGTAATTTTCCTTACCGTCTCATCCTTACCATCCCTTTTTTCCCATTACCGTCCCTTTTTTTCCTATACCATCCCCTTTTTTTTCCTTCCATCCCTTCTTTAACACCCCTTTAAGACAATGTTATACCAAAATTTTGTACTAAAAATACTACATTGTTATTATTTCTTATTTGAATGTCCTGTGGGTATTATGCAAATTCATTATAAGTAAAAATTTAGAAGAAAATAAAAAGTTATAGTGGTAAAATGGTAAGGAAAATTAAACTCGCAAGTTTAACTTAAATCTCAGTTAAATAAAATTTTTTTCGCTGCTGACTATTTTTTCTTTATTTTGAAACATTAAGGCATCTATCAGATTAAAATGTTATTTTAGCAAATTTAATTTCACTAGATTTTTATTCCCAAAAGTCAAAAGATTGTGAGAATGCCCCAAATAGCAAATCACAACATTTGGCATGGTTTGTAATAAATATCCTTTGCACAGTTACGGTTCAAATAAATGGTGCATTAGCATATGTTTTGGGATGGTGTTGCTATAATGGAAAAGATTCTATGTAGTTGTTACCTTCCATTCATAAAACGAAATTTTTTATACATGATAATTTTGAGTTACATACTGAGTTATCCCATGCTTTTTTATTTTAGGTTTTTTCGAAAGTACTATCAACAGAAGAAGTTGATCTGTCAGTTCATTTAATTGAAGTTAGTCCTCACATGAGAAAATTACAGAAGAATAATTTAAGTCTTCAGAATCATGAAGATTCCAACTCATCTACAGGAAAAATGGAAATTAGTAATTCTTTAGTCACTAAATATGCTTATCCCCTTACATTTCATCAATGTCTAGAAACTGTGCCTGAAGGTTTCTCATTTTTCCTTGCTCATGAATTTTTTGATGCTTTGCCTATTCACAAATTTCAGGTATTTTTTGCTATTTTTACATGCTTTTATTTAACTTAACTTTGCTTTTGTATGTAAAGATGTAATTTTGTTATCGATTTTTCACTCACTTTCTGGTGTACCAGAGCTCTAGAAATTATATACAACTGTGATGACAATGCAATATTTTCTGAACATAAATTAATTTTAATTATTTTTTTATTACATGTTGAGAAAATAATTTAGAAATGTTAACTAGTTTAAATAATTTTTAAGCATGGATTTAAAAAAAAAAAAAAAAAAAAAAACACTTACATAAAACTATTAGTATATGATTCAACAATAAATATTAGTTTATTACAATAAAGCATAGTAACATACCCAATACTATAAAAAGGTTTTTTTTTTCTGTTGCCATATTTTAAAATAAAATTAGACAAAAATTTTTTAATTTCTTGATAACAATCCATTAATTTGAAACCTCTAATATACAGTTTTTATACAGAAATTTATCATCATATAAAGAACAATGATGATAAATTTCTAACATTTATAACAATGTTTATAAAGCAATTTTATTAAACAACATTTATAAAGCATGAATATTAAATCTGGTGTATATCTACATTTAAATGCACTAATAAAAGCATGTTTAAAAAAAAAAAAAAAAAAAAAAATACTTGCACTTTTATCAAATTTAACATGAGATTAGTTCAACTGTAATTGTGAAATGAAGTTTTTACATTATGATGAAAATTGATTATACTTTTTGTATTTGAATGTAAATTATAAATTTTTGTTAATCAATCATCCTAATATGTATCTATTAAGCGTATTGTTATTTATCCATTATCTAAAATTTTCTATGTAACAGCGTTATTTAATTGTCCATAATTAATTAAGTGTTCTAAAACTTAAACTCATTATTTTGTGGTGCATTCACTAATTTATTTTATCGGTAAAAGTATAAATTTTTAAAGCATTATTATTCAAATACTAAGAAATTAAATATAATTTTTTGTTTTCTTATAAAAGGGACAAATCTTCCAGGAAATGACATTAAAGTTGATGTTTTGACCCAATTATCTGGATATGAGAATGGCAGAAATATTGTTTGTTAGGTAGCAATCAGCTGTAATTCAAGATGTATCAAATTTACAGAAAGATAGGGAATGCTATTTGATTCTTAAGCACTTGAATGTGAATGCCTGAAATTTTCAGACAAATAGGAAAGAAATTGAGTGTCTGAGTATGTGAAAGTTTTGTGCTGTTGAATAGAAAAACATATTTTTGTATTAAATTTTGAACCTTTTGAAGAATACTTGTTAAAGTACATTTGTTTACAAATTCTTTCTTATATAATTATATAAGGAAATCACTTATTATCATTAAAATAAAATTATATATGCTAAAAGTGATAACAGTTCCCTTAAAGGCTTTTAAATAGCTTTTAATTATCAACTAGTTTCGTATACTCAGTTGGCAACATTTTAAAGGTCAATACTGATAGAATAAACTATTTTTTCAAAAAAATTTGAAAACTGAACTTGATAAACACCACGAGATCACTTTAATAAAAATGGTCATCTGTGAACTTACATTGTTTTATTGTATTTTTTTTTAATTTATAAAGCATTTTGTGCCAAATTCTATGTAACTCAAAGGAGTCTGATACATGCATATTTTCCCACTGCACACATAGATTTCTATTAGTTCACAGATAATGGATAAAAAATAAAATCTTGATGGATAAATTATTTTGCTATTTTGTGGGCTCCCTTATATCTAGACTATGAACCAAATTTATATTATGATCCCTGGAAACTAATAATATATATAATAAATTGGATATATACAAGGCTCAGATTAGAGTCCTGCATCAGATCGGGTTACCTGCTTTTACTTGAACCTGACTGACCTGTAGTTCGGGTCAGCTCAGCACTATATTTTCAAGTCGGGTTGACTTAAACTTTTTTTTTTGCGGGTCGGGTTGACTTTCATTATTTCGGGTTTGGGTTGGCCTTTTCTCTCTTGCGAGTCAGGATTACATTGACCGATTATTTAAAAGAATGTCCAAAATATTTTTTTTTACATTAAAAGTCTATATAAATTGCAGATCAAAGTTTCACAAAAGCAAAATGCATGCCTGTCTGTTTGAATTCGTTTCTGGAAGTTAATATAAACACACTTTTTCGACTACTATGAACTATGGTACGACCAAACGAAGACTTTTGCACAGCTCAAGCATTTTTGCTGAATAGTTGCAATTCTAATGTCCTAATCTTCATACTTCCAACGTTGTTATGACAGAAACCTCCTGTGTGATAAATAGGAAGACAGGAAGGATCATTAACGTTTTGCTGCGTATTGTATTTTTAAAGCACGATAAAAATATAATGCACTTTGTTATTTCGAAGACTCGAGAAAGGATGATTAATCCTAGAGATCCCGTTGAAAATGTATTCAAACCTCCTTTTCCCGACACTCTAATGACCAGAGAAAAGTGTCGTCATAAGCAGAGTGTCGTGGTAACTCGAGTTGGAGAAAAATATGTTTATAAAAAGCTGAATTTTTAATTAATTTAAAACAATTTTAAATTCATAACTGTTTTTGCAGTTGCAGTTTTAAGCAATAAAACATTATTATTAATCAAAATAAACACAAAAAACAAAATTGAAAAGAATAAAAATCAGATTTATGATATTTTTTTTTTTTTTGTTACATGAAATATTGATGAATTAGAGTTTGCTTACCCCTAGATGTGCTTCTACAATTCTTTTTTCAATATTATGCAATGAATTGCAATCAATATTCGTTGTTTTAGAAATGGGTGTTAGATATTTTCTGATCATTTTAATGCAATGCAATGCTTCGGTTTTAATTGGATGAAAAACGCTGTATAACCACAAGAAAGTGCCGCCTGACCAGAACAAAAAGACTGCGAGTAGACTTATACATCTATCGGGAGCTTAAGTGGGTCGTTCATAGTTTGTGGATTTATTTATTCAGATAAAGGATTGATGTAAAATTTCTCATTTATCTCAAAGGGTATTTTAGACACTTTTGTGAAAAGTTTGGCTAAGACATTTCTTACCGCTTAATTTCCGTGCTTATAAGGTGTATTATGAAAAATAGACAATTTTCCTAAACTGTCGGGATATCCGGAGTTGAAAATTATTCAACGACGTAAAATCAGGAGTTTATTTACATTAAAATCATATACAGAAAATCGGGACTTTGATAAACTGACGAGATAAGCTGAATGACGTGAAAACCGGGTGTCGGGATAACGAGGTCCAACTGTAATTTAATTTTGATGATATAGGATGTATCTATATTAGATGGGAAAATTTTCAAAATTATAACTGCTGATAATGATGATAAACTAAAGGCAGAATTCCAATTGTGTAAAACAAGGTGTACCGTTATAAGTGGAACTTTTGAAGCCGGATCTAATCTTAAAGCATATTTAAAGATTAGATTTTTAGTTTTATACCGTTACATATCGATTGAAACACTTTTACTACTTTCTTTGTTTTCATTGTATCAAAGTTTTATATAATCATACCTGTGATATTCATTTAATTGAGGGTGAATTTTATTATATTAATAGTTCTATTTATTGATATAGAATGTAGATAGTTATTAATTGTATTTCACATTGCATTAAAACATGATTTACTTTTCTTTCATTTTGGATTCGGGCTGGGTGGCAGGACTCCAATCCAAATCTATGTTTGACTATTCGACGATACCAAGGTGTCTGCTATTTAGAGGTCTATATTTGAATATTCAAGAATATAGATTTGTTCATTCTATTATGTGAAGCATAAAAATTGTATTAGAGGTGCAATCGTAGGTTATTTTTCATAATGGCATTAAAACAGAATTTACTTTCCTTTCATTGCAGGTTTTAGTCGGGTTGCAGGTTGACTTAAAATGGAATATTCGTTTTGCGGGTTGACTTAAAATGGAATTTTCGGGTTTGGGTCAGGTACAACCCCCACATAAGACTCTAGTTCAGATATACAGTCAATATCTTCATCATATAGCAACATGCAGATACCTTTTTTAATAACTTCTTAGCTCAGGTTAATAGCTTTGATTCTGAAATTAAATTTACTTTGGAAGTTGAACAGTACACTTCCTTATTTGGAAGGATGAATAAATCCTTCCATGGTAAAAAAAAAAAAAAAAATCCTTAAATAGAACATACTGTTTATAGAAAATTAATAGCCTATCAATCCATTATCCCACATAATGCTCAAGCACCTTTTTTCTACAAAATTTCTGCAATTAGACATCTCATTAAAAGAGCTTTTCACAGACCATTTTTATTAAAGTACCTGCTTTCATTATACCTGTGATTTCATGGTTTTATTTATCAAGTTTGGTTTTCAATTTTTTTTTTTTTCAAAAAAATAGTTTATTCTATCTGTGTTGATCTTGAAAATGTTGCTGATTGTGTGTACGAAACTTAGTTGATTTGCTTATTAAAATTAAAATGTATTTACAAGCCTTTAAGTGTACCGTTATCACTTTTAGCATATATAATTTTATTTTAAATTCTTTCTTGTTTATTTATTTTTACTGCATTTAAAGTAATTTGCTTTAAAAAATAATTTGTCATTGCATATGGGTTAAAAGTTGCAGGTTACATTAATGTTCTCTCAGTATAGATAGCCTTGCTGTAATAAGTTGAAATATTCTCTTATAACATTGCCAATCTAATTGATGTGATAGTTAATATATTTCTGGATAACATTACTTTATAACAATACATGTTTTTGAATTAGGAAATAATTGAGTTTAATCTGTTTTAATTTAAAGAAAACATGTTACTGTTACTTTAGCTAAGCACAAACAGTAAATTGTCAAATATTGTTTCAAATGGGTGATCCATTTTAAAAATGTTGGTAAAGGAATTTAGGGCCCGAAAAATAGAGCTTTTTTTTTTTTTTTCCCCTAGTGAGTGTGTATTATAAACTCTGCTGAATAAATGTAATTTTCATTTTATTTTTTAAATGTTTTTGTATATTATTATTACTAGCTTATCCAACCTGGGATTTCTGGGTTATAAAACATACTAACCGGTGTTCAGAACATAGATGAAAAACATATTTAATTGAAAATTCTAATAGATGTTTTATATTTAATATTTTTTTATTGTTTACTATTAACACCAAAAGACAGTTTTAGATTAAAAATATCAGTTATGTATTAAAATATGAAATTTATTAAAAATGGTATTTCTAGTTTCATATTAGCTGCATGCCTATGGTTAATAGCCAAAGAATTCTTTAAAGATTTCACTATTTACTGCAGCCTTTTTTGTTATTACTTATTTCAGTGCTTAAGCATGTAGTTCTGTTACTAAATTCTTGAAACTTCTATTATTCTTCAGACACTTAATTAATATCACATATAAAAATCTTGAAACATTCCAATGATTTGAAGTATTTAAAAAAATTAAATCTGCTCAATATTCACCCAGAACGTGATTGGTTCTTTACATATGTGTTTGGTCCATGTTACATAACTGTTAAAACTTTTCTTTTTAAAATTCTAATTTTGTTATGGAATAACAAAACCTTTTTTATTTTTAAATGCTTTTATATATTATTATTACCAGCTTATCCAACCTGGGATTTGTGGGTCATAAAACATACTAACTGGTGTACAGAACATAGATGAAAAACATATTTAATTGAAAATTCTAATAGATGTTTTGTATTTTATATATATTTTTTACTGTTTACTATTAAAACCAAAAGACAATTTTAGATTAAAAATATCCATTATGTATTAAAGTAAAGTTTTGAAATGTATTAAAAATGGTAGTTCTAGTTTCATGTTAGCTGCATGCCTATGGTTAATAGCCAAGGAATTCTTTAAAGATTTCACTATTTACTGCAGCCTTTTATATTTCAGTGCTTTAAGCATGTAATTCTGTTACATATCTGTTAAAACTTTTCTTTTAAAGTTCTAATTTTGCTATGGAATATTAGCTAAAAACAAGTGCTGAACTATTTAAGCAAGGGTGCCATTGAAAGGGGCACGTTCTTGGAAGGGGTAGCAGAGTTTTCTTTTAGGATAGTGCAGGGTTCGTTGATATATATCAATGGATATATATCATGATATATATCTTGATATATATCCGATATTTATTTTTAAAATATCAAGATTTTTGATATTTTCAAATTCTTTACATTTATTTTCAAAATATCAAGATGTTTGATAGTTTGTATATTGATATTTATTTACAAAATATCACCGTGCAATGTAATTTTGATATTTTTCACATTCAAACCAAGTGTAAATGAAATTTTCACCTGTTATTGACTGTGCTATTCTGTAGATAATGAACTTTTGCCTCTGGCAGTGACTTTTTTAGGAAAAGAAGAAAACAAATCTTTTCCAAGCTTTATGTTTCAAACTTTTATTTTTAAATGTAGAACTAATAATTATATTAGACAGTCAATTCAGAACAGCCATTGAAACATAAAATGTAATTTTGATAATCATTTATATACAGCCAGGGTTCATTGATATATATCAATGGATATATATCCAATATTTATTTTCAAAATATCAAGATCTTTAATATTTTCATATTACTTGATATTTATTTTCAATATATCAAGATGTTTCATATTTTCTGCATTTGATATTTATTTTCAAAATATGAATGTGCGCAAGATATTTTTGATATTTTCAGTCATAATTTGTAATATTTCAGTGTAAATGAAATAAATTTTCCACTGTTATTGACTGTGAATCTGTAGATAAAGAACTTGTCTCTTCTGGATGTGACTTTTTTCACCAAAAAGAAAACAAATATATTTTTCAAACTTTAGATTTGAAGCATTTTTTTTTTTTTAATGTTGAACTAATAATTATGTGGGACATAATTAATTCAGAACAACCATTGAAAGATAAGCTGACTAATTTAAATAAGCAATTATATACAGCTTCATTAGAATAGAATCTTTTTTCAAGTTCTGGTTCAGTTGAGTTTGAACTATACAGCATGTTAGGAAATATGAAATAAAACATTTTATACTTACATTTATGTTAAAATTTTTCAATTAAAAAAACTTTTTATGTATTTAAAATTTTATTTTGAAAATATCTGATTTTTTTTATGCTTGGTCTTGATACTGAATCCTATAGTTAGTTTTTTTTATAAGTGTATAGATCAAATTTTTACTGTTTTCAATTATTTCATCTTCAGTTTTGTTCTAAGTGGGGGGAAAAAAAGAAGAAAAGAAAAATGCATTTTTAAATTATTTTTTGATTAAGTTTTCATGTTAAGTGCAATATATTTTAGTTTCTAATCTATATTATGCTCGAAAACATTTATTATCAGCGGTAAGTTGGCTGCTTTGAAAATATCGGATATTTTTGATATTTTCGAAAAATCATGATATTTACGAATCCTGGGATAGTGACATAGCCAATGGTGGGTTTTAGGGTGCCTAAAAACTCCCTCCTTCTCCTCCCAAACAAGAAACTTTTACTAAATCATGGATACAAAAACAGTAAAAACTCCAAATATAGAATCACAAGGAGCCATTGAAGTATTCCGTTTTAGGCAGGTTTTCGTCTTAGCAGGTATGATTTCAATGTATTCCTTTTCCCTTGGCATCAGGACTATGAAAGTTTTCCATTTTAGACAGCATTCTATTATAGACAGGCTCCATTTTCTCAGATATCCTCTAAGACTGTTAAAACTTTTACGCTATTGTACACCTCTGAAGAGCATAAATATGTAAATATATTACAGTAAAACTTGTGAAAATGAAACCTGTTTGTTATGAAATCCTATCTCAGAAAAAAAAAAAAAAAAAAAAAAAACTTATACAGTTATACATGCTATGCCTTTACTATATGAAAGTAAAACCTGTTTAAATAGAATCTACTTTTAAACAGAAACATTTCATGGTCCCAATAATGAAAGCATAACCTCTATACAAGTACATCTGCTAAGATAGAATTTGTTTCTGGCCTTTACAAATTCCATTTCATAAATTTTACTTTAACTAGATATAGATAAAGCATAAAACTCTTCAACACACAACTCTTCAAATGTTGCCAACATTTATCGAAATATGACTTTTTATGAATGCAATAAATGTACATTTATCACAATTTGGGCATATCTTATCTTTGTTTTTTTTTTATAATTTTTTATAGTGCAATATATCATCATTTGCTTTAAATTTTCTGACTAGAATTGAAAAAAGTAACTTTATTGTTGGACTGGTTATTTGTGAATTTTTGTTACATGCCACTTTCAAAATAGAGTAAAGTGCCGATTATCAGGACCGACGCCAATCCGGTTAATGAAAAATCCAGATAATTGGACAGCTTTAAAAAAGGGCTATGGCAGTGCTTTGTTGAGAATTTATTGGATCACGTGACCCAGGGCAGAGTTTTGACTACGTCATAATCCCGAACTGGTGAGAAAACTATTGTTTTTCATTCAGATGGAATACATTTATCTCGAAAATGGAGCCATGCTTGATATGCCCCCATGGAATTTATTATAAGTTTTTTTTTAAGAGTTAAATATTTTAATTGTTGTGTTTAAGTTTGCTGTTAATAAAATGAAGAAAAGGCATCAGGACTTTAATTTGAATAATCTCAACACAGCACATGAATATAGAAATATTCTTCTACTACTTTGAAATTCACGAACACCCTTTGTTTTCTTTTTTATACATTCGTTTCATGCTTTTTAGGTAACTTCCCTTCACACTTTTTCCAGTCTTAGGACTGGCAATTGTAGTAGTACACATTTTAGCATATTACAAATGATGTGTTATTTTAACTTTTTAAAAATTTTACTTTATACAAAATGGGTATAAATTTATACCTAGAAGTACCCATAGAAATTATTACATGTACAGATACATCATACACTGTACAGTACATATATATATATATATATATAAAATTCATTGTGATAGGAAAAATAAATTCTTGATAGTCTTCTGAAAGAGAAGAGGGATTTTTATGGTAAAAAAAATATGTGTGGGACTCTCTCGCGTTAGAACAGAAACTTCTTAGTTTCTAGAAACAGTTGGTTTTATGCTTTTCTCTCTTTGCGTTTGTTGGCGATTTTATCATTTCAGGATTAGTAGATATTCAGGATATGGTTAACTTTTGTGACATCCAGCCGAATTTACCCTACCGCTCCTAAACAAGTTTCACTTAAAAAATTTTGGATAAGGCGGGAAAAAAAATATGGTTGTTGATCAATCTGGTTAATCAGCACTCTTATGTATCTGCAAAAACCTGAATATGATTTGTCTTTTGCTCTGAAGCATGTTGATGATGTTAATTCAACTCTACAAAGTTTGCATCAAATGGCAAGGAACAGGAGTCAAAAGTTTGCCATTCAAGAAGGCAAAATTCCTGACTAAAGGAAACTTTGAAAATTTTCTCTAGCCACTCACAGTTCATTGTCAAGTTGGCCACCAGACAAAGAGAGATAATACATCTGATGGCAAACCTGAAGAATATTCCTGATCAGTTCTTCGTCCTTGCTTGTCTACTTTTATTTCTTTGCTTGTTATTAGTGGGAAAACAGTTGAAAGGTGAAAAAAAAAACAAAAAAACAGTCTGGATACCTTCTTCTCTACGACACTGCAGTCCATTTACAAAAATACAAATATTAATCCTTTCAAAAAATTCAAGACTGGGAGTCACTTTGTGATTTCTTGAAACGCTCTTTTTTTTAAAGGTTAAAAGTAACTAAATGTCAGTATTTTAGCGCAATTTTTTTATGCATTCTTTGGGCACTTAATTAATATCACATTTAAAAATCTTGAGACATTCCAATGATTTTAAATATTTAAAAAAATAAAATCTGCTCAATATTCACCCAGAATGTGATTAGTTTATTTGCAAACACAGCCCAAAGCATGCACAAGACATCTGGTGTATGCTATTGAAGGCAGCAATTACTGAAACCAGACATTCGTTTGAAATATTTTCCTTCAAAAATATATAATCATACAAATTAAAGGTTCATTTGCAAGAACAAGCCAGAACACTTGGTGTTATGCTGCCAAAGGCAGTGGGGCTCTTGATATAACTTTCATTTGGGGGAGGTTTGTTTGGAAAGATTTTTGTTTAAAAATACAATTTCATACAAAATCGGGTTAAGGATATAAAATCATTCAAATTTGAGGTTTGTTTAAGGTTATTATCATTGGGCAGGTCAGCTAATCTACAAATGCAGTTAAACCTGTGAAAATGGAACCTGTCTGTAACAGAATTCTGCTTTAAATGGAAAGATTCCTTGGTGTTGGCATAAAAAGCACCATACAATTGCTCCTGCTAAATTAGAAACCTATCTAAAACGGTATGTTTTACCAGTTCCTTATAATTTCCTCCTAAAAGGTTTTACTGATGAATAATCAGAGGGAAAATTCTGCATCCCCCACCCCTCAAAAATAGCCTAAGTACTTATTAATGATATATGTGTGTCACTTTGAGAAGATTGCAATTCCAAAACTTTAGCAAATATTACCAATAATTAATAATTTCTGTGTTTAAAGTGTTTATTTAACTGTAATGTTTCTATTTTAGACAAATCTGACAAGTTATTTTAACTTTTGTGCAATTTCAGGGGGGGGGGGGGGGATGAGGTTCCTGTTTTTGAGTGATACATTCTAAAATGTATGAAATTAATTTGGGAGAGGTGAGAAAGTGCTCCCTTTAGCCTGCTCCAAATGGTTCTCCTGTGCTTAGGTGTAAACATGTTAATCTTCCATAATCAGACTGCATACAATAGACATAGATTTTTTTTTTTTTTTTTTTAAATAATGCTTAAAATTTATTTTTAAAACTACACAAAAATCAGTAAATTAAGATTAAAGAAATTTCATTTAAATGTATGTTTTTTCTTTCCTATTCAACAGTGTACCAATTAAAATTGTGATGAAAACAAAATTGTTTCCTCAGGTCACTGCCACAGTTAATATCACATCAACAATACTGATGGACACGTTTTTGTTTTATAATATAGATTATTTGAGTTGAGTCACAAAATCCTAGACTCAAAATATGACTTCTAATTTTTATTCCTTTTCTCACCAACATAAATATTTCACATAAAAAAAATTCATTATTATTTTTCGAGGTTTGAAAAATGTTCATTACAGTATAATAATTATTTATACCATTTGTCGTTAACATTTGTAACTTGAATCATTCTTGAAATATTTAAAGATTTTACATTTTTAAATAAGAATGTGTAAAGTTAAGCAAAACAAATTAACTCATTAAATGTTGAACACTATTTGTATTTATTGTTAAAAATATAGAGGTGTAACTAAAACAGTTGTATTGAAAATCTAACTTACTAGTTGAAGTATTTGCCATTTTCTGTTGCATTATCAAGTACCAAAGAATTAGTATTAAAATGAAACAAAGATTTTTCCTATTTGTATTGAAAACTCCAAAAGTTGCTACAAATATTTAAAATATTTTAAAAACTGTTAAATATTTTATAATATTTTAATATGCCCCAATTTTGCACATTTTTTATTTACATAAAATCATTTTAAGGGAGAAAAAAGTAAATTCATTCATGTATCTCTTATGTTTG
This sequence comes from Maratus speciosus, assembly GCA_963932465.1. NCBI lineage: Eukaryota > Metazoa > Arthropoda > Arachnida > Araneae > Salticidae > Maratus > Maratus speciosus. The sequence continues at coordinate 428,883,275 of OZ010797.1, read as the reverse complement.
TTTATTTTAAATATTTGAGAAAAGTTTTAGTGTGTTAAGCTTTAAAATATGATTTTGTTCAAACATTTTGTGTTTATTTATTTATTGATTTCATAAAGGAACATTTGCGTAAAGTACATTTGAATTTCTTCAGTTAGAATGTTGCATAGACAAGTTATTCTTGACCAGAACCTGAAAATTCAACTTGAAGTCAAAACAAAACCTGGCCAAAACTCAATTAAATAATTTTTTATGGCCCAAGAGCCCGACAAACTGTTTTTCATTTATTCACAGACCTGAACATGATACACTGCAACCAAAAGACAACATGAATCTGACCTTAAACTCTAAATCAAAGTAAATAATGTCATATGTATAAAGTGTACAATCATTTTTCCAATATTTAATTTATTTTTTATGGAAAAAAAATGAATAGATATACTCATTCAAATTAAAATATATTGTATAGTTTTGTTTTATTTGAAAGAATGCTCTTGTCTGCCTCTTGCGAAAGGAATAAACCCAAACCTGAACCGCAAGAACCTAAATTCAATCTGAATAAAGTTGAGATGACATCACAAACAACAAAAAAATTCATGTCTACATGCACCAACGTAGAATTCTATTATGGGCCTATATCCATTTGTTAGCTAAAATTCCATTATTGGGGTTGGTGGAAGTGAAGGTTGGTATCAAACTTGAGTGATATTGGCAATAATGTGGTTAAAAGTGTACAAAAGCAGTTTTATAAACATGGTAGGGCATATTTATATTCAATTGTAACTTAAGTAGTAAAACATAATAGATACTCTGAATAATGGACCCACTTATCATTTTTAACACTTTTCAGCCCTCTATATATTATTTGTATGCTTTTAACTATGAACAGTGGATAAATTCTACTTTTCGAATGTGTCCAGTTTTTAGAGATTCACCATATAAACAGTTTATATTGCTCATCTTCAAGAAAAGGAACACTACTCAAAAATACTATATTTCACAGGAGAGGCAAAAGCAAATTGGCATTTTTTTACTGTAACATTATGGCACATAGCTTTGCATGCAGTTGTAAAAGCATACGTAATTAAGGAAAATAATGTCATGTGACACATAGAGTAATCTAGCGATTTTCCAGATAACTACATTTATGATACTTTTCCTGCTGCAAGATGCACCTAAGGCACCTACTTGTGCAACAATACATAAAGCAAATTTTTTGGAGTTATGAAATTTTTCTTGCCAGTGTGCAATATAATTAATTATACGAGCAGCCCTTATATAAACACTGAGACAAATGTTTAAATTCAAAAAATGTTTGCTGCATGCACACACACACACACACACACACACAAAAAAAAAAACAGATTACAAGAACGAAATTCAATTTATGCTAAGCCATGCTCTTGAAAATATGCCGATTGGCTGCAAATTCAATTATGGAATCTTCACTTATCTCTGTGTGATCTGTTTATATTTTTGTTAAAGGCAAAATATTTCCTAAAGTTGTTTTTATTGTTAGACTGTTAAAGCATGGGTAACATTAAACATATACATCATAATTTTTTTTTTTCTCTTCAGAAAACAGAAGATGGTTGGAAAGAAGTTTTAATTGACTGCAGAAATGGTGAATTACAGTTTGTGCTTTCTCGCAATGCTACTCCAGCTGCCAAATTCTTAATTGATGTAATATATTTTTCATTGCTTAATGCATTTTGTTCTTATTTAGTGTGACTTTTATTTATTCATATTATTAAAATTTAAATTTAACTAATTTGATTTTAATTGCTTTAATTTTTTAAAGGTTATTTATGGTTCTATGTTATTTATAGCATTTGCTTACTACTTATATAATTTGCTAAGCTCTAATAAAATCCAACTCACAAGTTCGTATGTTGAATTCAGACATTGTGCTTCAAGAGGGATTTTTCTGCTCTTGGAGGGAAGGGAGAAGTAGAGGTTTGCACTTTTGACCACTGGGTATTAATAATAAACATAAACCCTTAAATCTTCCAAGAGCTTCATCTGCCATGCATAGAAAGAATGTTGTATTGCACCTCAATAATGTGTATGAATTTCAGTATGTTTGATATATTGTAACTTTATTAAAATATATTGCAAAGGATTATTCCCTGTAGACCATAATCTAGCAGAACTCTTTTGTGTGTCCATGTAAACAAACTATAAATGCTGCACATTCCATTCTCAATAGGGAAGGTCCTAAACCCCAATAACATATACCAAGCTCATAGTAATTCAAGTATTTTTATGTGAGATAGAGCATGGCAAGATAAACCAAAGTCATAAACACTTTTCAACTATGTTTGATTTCTTTTTTTTTTTTTTTAAACAAACAAACAAACAATACCTAAATAAAGAAAATTTTTATTGCATGTGAAGTTGTTATAAAATTTCAAAACATGGTATGATTATTGCTATTTTTATTAACCTTTACTTCTATTATCAAGGGTTTTTTTTTATATTGCACCAAGGCCTTATAAAAAAAGAAGTACCATTTATCAAAGTGGCATGGCCTTAATGTTTTTAGCATTTCCATGGATATTATGTTTAACCAAACACTTAAAATATTTAATTGAGAATGTAAGTTAAAATTAAATAAATAAATAAAGCAAAAGTGACATACTCTAGTGTAATTTCAGCTTTTTTGGTGCGTTCGTAATTATATAAATACATAGCACCTATAGTCGTAATTCGGTCTGTCTGTCCGTCCGTCTGCATATAACAGAGCAAAAACTACCCAACCGAGTGGTCTGAAATTCTAAATATATAATTTTTGCAAAATTTTGTCAAGTCATTTGAAATATGAAAATTGAATATATAGTTTAATGACAGTCAAAAGTTTTCCGTTCCATTACAGCCAATGGGAAAAAATATTCAAGTGCATTTTAATGATGATACAGCCTTTAGAACAGAATGAAATTGATATGCACTTATGACATGCACTAAAATATGCATTCAGTACTATGTGCAGTGCAAAAAATATTTATAAAACTAGAAAACAGGAATTCTGCTTTTTTAGAATTTAGTGTCGTCCCCGATGAAAAACATATATGTATATATGAATAGTACAAAACATATTTCAATTTTAAGACTTAAAGCACACGCTTTTATTTTATGTAAAATGACATCATTCTGTTATGTCATAATAACACAACATACTATTTCCCCTTATAAAACAATTTAAATATTTAATTTAATAATAATTACCCCCTAAAATTTAAATACTTCAAATTAAGGAAATGCTTATAACATTATTTATCTTCCTAACGATCTCTATTTACTTTTTAAATTCAAAGTTTCGTTTTAGTGTTGCCAATCTCTAATAAGATATTTCAAATACAATTTCTAAACTTTTACAGCTATCAAAAATTAAAAAATAATATCTAACTTAATTTATATTATAAATTAACAATGTTCTTCCAAATTTAATAAATGTTTTATTTTCAATATCAAGATCGTTGGGAAATAAGAGATAAACTATCAGAATTAAAATAATCATCTGAATTCATTTATAAAATAAATATACATTTTAAATTAATTTTTCCCATTTATAATAAATTTTATCACTTTAATTTTCATTCAAAAACAATTTATTTTGATTCATTTTTCAAATAATATTCATTTTGAGTTCGTTTGAGAACGTTATTAGACCAGCCAATCACAGGCTGGCCGCTAACTTCGTTTCTCCCCAAGCGACGCGATTTTCGCTCTCTTAGGCGTTAGCTCTGAAAGAGGAAGCACGAAGGAGTCGGCCGGCTGGTGATGCCGTTATGAAAATTCGGCACATCGGTCGGCTGGCTTTCCTATAATTGGAGTACCTATTAAATCTTATCTGTGGTGATAAATGGAAAGTTAAAAATATAATGAAATGCAAAAATAAAAGAAATTCAACAAATTTGAGTTCATCTCAAGTTAAAGAAGTTGCGATGATGACGGCTTGCTCTCCAAATGATCACAATTAACTCGGGGCTGATGTTCTTTTGAAATGTCCGATGTCAATGCTGATGTTCCTTTGAAATGTCCGATGTCAATCAGAGACTATACTGAATGAAGTTATCCGAGTCAGTTGAGAATTAAAATTTTTATGATTCCATCTGCAGAGGTAAAGATTTTCTGTTCATTTTAAAATAGGAAGAACTATGTTACACCCGTAACTCCTACCCTGGAATTGGGCAAGCTAGAAATTATATCTCTGTGAGTCTGCATTTAATCCACAAGAAATGGATTTCAGATGACACTTCAAGTCTTAATTTTCTATAAAGAGATAATTCTTTATGTAGTACAAACAGTTATTAGTAAGATTCTCATTAGACTGGGAACATTGGAACGTTATGCTATCGCATTCTTTAAGTGTTGAGAATATGAGAGTGAAATGCACAAATTTGTTTTTGTGTGATGTAATCGTAATATTTTGTTATTTATAAATGTTTTCTGGCAAATATTTAATGTTGTAACACTTTAATTCTTTATCTGCGCAGATAGTAATTTTTCATAAATATAATATAACCATAAATATGCCAAATAAAGGTAAATTAAAAGTTATATATAGATGTATTTATTGTGTTTGCGTGTGTTGTTTTATAACCATTATTTTAGGTATATCCTGAAGATTATTCAAGGGTGAGATTAATCATTTTATTTTCTTATCTTCAGCTCAATTCTCATATTGAATAATAAATAGAAGGGAATTAATATTAATTGCAATAACTTTAAAGTAACTTTTCACGGCGCGATGAACTGCTACTTTCGCTCCGGCCAAAGTGGGATGTTGGGTGTGTGGGTTTTGAGATTTCAAGTATGAATTTGGGGTGATTATATATGAATTAATTACCTTGAATTCATTTCATACTCTCGGAATTCACATACCCAGCACCTCACTTAACATCAATGGTGCCGTCAGTGGCAATTCTTTCCTGGGTGTTTTATGGTTTAAATTTTTTTTAAAGTTTGATATTTCTCAAAGCATTTGTTTACATTTTTTTTTTAACTTCATGTGCTTACCAGAAATTATGACAGATACATTTCATAAATTATCTTATTCATATTGCTAATATATTATTATTAATGAATATATATAATATGTTATCTTATTTCTAATATACATTTATTTCATTTTTTTTTTCTTTCCTGATATCATCCTTGTTAATTTATTAAAAGATAACTATTATGTTGCCTTGATTTTGTGTATGGTGGACAGGAATTGATCCCTCCTGCTCTATATTTTTTATATAATTTTGTCCCTGATCAGGACAATCTTACTTTTACACAAATTCAGGGGGAATACATAACTACTTGGCATTCACTGTGTTTACATTTGTACTAAATCAGGTTTAAAGTGAACTTTGATAAATTTTGTTTTTCTTTTATATACAAGAGATACCTTGCATTTATCTATTTATAACCATTTTAAATATTTATTTACTTGTTAAATTTAATTTAGAGATTTTATTACTAAAAATAAATATGAGTATTATATTAATTTATAAACAAAGTTATGATATTTAACAGAATGCAATATTTTATTTATATCTTATACAGAATTATTTTATATTCTTCTGGTGACTCTCAAAGTATATTTTTACACAAATAAATTAAAAAGTACTGAAAATTACATACTTCAATAAATATAACTTCTGTTTTCATATGAAAAACTATTATTTCAATGAATTGGTAGTATTTTTCGGTTTCAGTGTTTACATATTTTGCAGTCAAAATATGTAGGGTACTACGGTGTGCACTCATACTCTGGAATTTCTCCTGATTGATATTATTTAATTATTCAACTTCAAAATTTTCTATACATTTTACAATCATTAAAATAAATAAATAAGATTATAATTTAAAAAATATTTAAGCACAATTACTATTCAAATTTACCTTGAAATTACATTATTCCACTATATAATTTCTGTTTTAATCATATTTTTACACTATAATAAAATACAAAAATTTATATTTAATTTCTGGATGGTTTTCCACCCCAGGAAAATTCTTTACATACCAGAAATTTCTTTATTTTTGTTTTATTATGGCAAATTTTTAATACATGTTATGAGTTTTTTTACATTGTTTAAAAAAAATTACTTATTATATATAAAAAGTTAGAATTGCATTTTACTTTTATTTTACACTTTATTGATAAATTGTGTTCAATCATGATTGAGTTTATGGATGAATAGTCTGTTTTGCTGGCCAAAACAGACAGTGTGCTAGTACGTAAATAGCAGACTGAGAAATATTTGTTTTTGAAATTCAGCATTCTTGATTTGACATAATTTGAACATTTACAATCACCATAGCCACAAAATTAAATAATTTATTTATATATATCCTATATTTCATCTTGGAAATCAATATCATGTTGCCATATTTTCTTCTATATATACACTTCAACTACATTTAAGGCTTTTTAACTTATATGTCCTTTTCATCATTTAACTTTCTAAATATACTCGTTCATCCCTTGACTTTCAACCTTAAATTTTTTTAAAAATTAAATAAGTAAAATAAGATATAAATATAGGAAAATTAGATTATTTTCAAAATTTTCTTAATATCTATTAGACATCATTAACTTGCAGAAAAAGCAATTCTCTCATGTCATTTTAATAATACCCCTTAAAATTCATTTATTTATTTTTTTTTCAAGCTATAGCATATTTAGTTTTACCCACCGATTTTTAGTTCATACTTTTTTGGTAGTTCTGGTTGTACACAACGGTTTTGTGGATTAGCCTGTGCATATTAAACCGAAAAATCCAGTGTTTTGTGGCAACAGACTACTCTTCATTTGGAAATTCGAGGCTCTTTTTTCTGTTATGAAGTCAAGTTAACCCTGTCCTTGTTCTTCTGAGCGCCACCAGATTTTCTGGGTCTCAGACAGTTTAGAGAGTCCAGTCGCAATTTCTGGACGCAATAGCTTAAAAAATTTAATTCTTATTTTATCGATTTTTTCTTGCCATGATTGTTTCGTTTTGCGTTACAATCCAGAGCAGTAGAATCTCGTAATTCTTGCTGGCATTTAGTTAAGGGTCGTGACACAAAGGAATATGGCATTCCTCCGCCTTCCAGTCTTGTTCTGCGGTTTAGGAAACTTCGGATAAAATCCATTTAATTTTATAATATTTATTTGATGCTATAGCTAAAGTTCAAAATTATTTATTTATTATTCACTTACAATAGCAATTTTTTTGGACTTTGAGAGAATATAGTGTTGTTATTTTGCTGAGGAATTTATTTTTAATGATAAAGTTAGTTAAACTTAAAGGGTACCCTATAGCTTATAAAATTGAGATAGAAATATATAAAAATGAAAAATAAGAAAATGAAAATATGAAAAAATATTGAAATGAAAATAATGAAATAATAAATAAAAATATAAAATGAATATAAAAATGAAAAATAAAAAAATGAAATGAAAAAATTGAAAAACATAATAAAACAAAATGTATATAGAAAATATATATTAGACTGATCTAGGCGAATGACAGGACTTTGTTTATTTGTGATGTAGAATGTTTGTTTTTTCCCTCAGGCTGACCTGGTCCAATTCAGTTATGATGAGCACACACAGAGGGTAAATTTGGCTTAGCTTGGGTAATTAACCTTCCAATAAATCCCTCACGGTGCAGTTATGTCTATTTTGGACATCATGGGCAGTATACTTGTCAAATTGAGCGGAATAGTTTTATTTGATTTTGTAAATATTTTTGTTTGTATAATGCTTGGAGACTTAGATCAGTCATTCCATTGTTGTCGAAGGTCATACTATGAAGCAACTGCTTTACGTTTTTGACCTGTGTACACATTGAAGAGATTGTATATTGCAATCTATTTTTGCTGTTAGAATTTTGCTTTATTTCCTCAGCAATTAACTCTTCAATACTATTAACTTTATCATTTAATAACAATCAATATAAAATATGTGATAAATACTAATTCAAAGGTCTCATTCATTTGATGACATTCAAATTTTATAAAATAAATAAGTTAAAAAGATGATGAAGAAGTTAATCATCATTATTTTAGTATGTTTAAAGCAACTGTGGACATATAATTCTGTTTGATTTTTTTTTGTCTTTAATTTGGACTTCTAAGTAAAATTTAATTATAACACTTATTGTCACTGAAGATTCATAATAATGATTAATAAATATTTCATATGAGAGTCACACAGAACTTACTTACCATGCTTTACAATTTTTGTCTTGAACTGTCATTGTCTTACCTTTGACGCATATTCGCAGCAATTCTATTATTTTCTCCTGATTTCATTCTGTTTATGGTGCAATAACTCATGTACAGACAAGATGCTTATGTTTAGGTGCAATACAATGTTTTAATTTATTTTGATGTGCAATACAGTCATATAAATTCTTGGTGTGTTGATCTTATCACGATTTCAGAAAATATATCTTGGTTTTCAATTTGTGTTTAATAAAGATTATTTTGATGCTCAGTTATCTGCATAACAATGCTGTGATGGTTAGCACATGAAGGGGTATAGTAACTTATATTTTAATCTTGCCCTTCTTTTTTTTCTCTTTCTCTCAATGATAATCAATTTTATGTGTTTTTGTAGATTTATCTAATTTGTTTCTGTGTTTATTGATTTCTATCAGTGTATTGATATTGTGCAATTTTAGTATTTTGTGTTTCAATTTGTTTTTATTATGCATTTTGGGTTTATATTCAAACAATGAGGTTAGATTGGCTACTCTGTTTACAACATTTATATTTTCTAACTTTCACAATTCACCTTCCGCTACAGTATGTTGGCTTAACCCGTTGGCTCAAACTTTTTTTTTAACATTTTTTTTTTCTATAAGCCGTAGGTTAATGTTATGTCATAATAACACAACATACTATTTCCCCTTATAAAACAATTTAAATATTTAATTTAATAATAATTACCCCCTAAAATTTAAATACTTCAAATTAAGGAAATGCTTATAACATTATTTATCTCCCTAACGATCTCTATTTACTTTTTAAATTCAAAGTTTCGTTTTAGTGTTGCCAATCTCTAATAAGATATTTCAAATACAATTTCTAAACTTTTACAGCTATCAAAAATTAAAAAATAATATCTAACTTAATTTATATTATAAATTAACAATGTTCTTCCAAATTTAATAAATGTTTTATTTTCAATATCAAGATCGTTGGGAAATAAGAGATAAACTATCAGAATTAAAATAATCATCTGAATTCATTTATAAAATAAATATACATTTTAAATTAATTTTTCCCATTTATAATAAATTTTATCACTTTAATTTTCATTCAAAAACAATTTATTTTGATTCATTTTTCAAATAATATTCATTTTGAGTTCGTTTGAGAACGTTATCAGACCAGCCAATCACAGGCTGGCCGCTAACTTCGTTTCTCCCCAAGCGACGCGATTTTCGCTCTCTTAGGCGTTAGCTCTGAAAGAGGAAGCACGAAGGAGTCGGCCGGCTGGTGATGCCGTTATGAAAATTCAGCACATCGGTCGGCTGGCTTTCCTATAATTGGAGTACCTATTAAATCTTATCTGTGGTGATAAATGGAAAGTTAAAAATATAATGAAATGCAAAAATAAAAGAAATTCAACAAATTTGAGTTCATCTCAAGTTAAAGAAGTTGCGATGATGACGGCTTGCTCTCCAAATGATCACAATTAACTCGGGGCTGATGTTCTTTTGAAATGTCCGATGTCAATGCTGATGTTCCTTTGAAATGTCCGATGTCAATCAGAGACTATACTGAATGAAGTTATCCGAGTCAGTTGAGAATTAAAATTTTTATGATTCCATCTGCAGAGGTAAAGATTTTCTGTTCATTTTAAAATAGGAAGAACTATGTTACACCCGTAACTCCTACCCTGGAATTGGGCAAGCTAGAAATTATATCTCTGTGAGTCTGCATTTAATCCACAAGAAATGGATTTCAGATGACACTTCAAGTCTTAATTTTCTATAAAGAGATAATTCTTTATGTAGTACAAACAGTTATTAGTAAGATTCTCATTAGACTGGGAACATTGGAACGTTATGCTATCGCATTCTTTAAGTGTTGAGAATATGAGAGTGAAATGCACAAATTTGTTTTTGTGTGATGTAATCGTAATATTTTGTTATTTATAAATGTTTTCTGGCAAATATTTAATGTTGTAACACTTTAATTCTTTATCTGCGCAGATAGTAATTTTTCATAAATATAATATAACCATAAATATGCCAAATAAAGGTAAATTAAAAGTTATATATAGATGTATTTATTGTGTTTGCGTGTGTTGTTTTATAACCATTATTTTAGGTATATCCTGAAGATTATTCAAGGGTGAGATTAATCATTTTATTTTCTTATCTTCAGCTCAATTCTCATATTGAATAATAAATAGAAGGGAATTAATATTAATTGCAATAACTTTAAAGTAACTTTTCACGGCGCGATGAACTGCTACTTTCGCTCCGGCCAAAGTGGGATGTTGGGTGTGTGGGTTTTGAGATTTCAAGTATGAATTTGGGGTGATTATATATGAATTAATTACCTTGAATTCATTTCATACTCTCGGAATTCACATACCCAGCACCTCACTTAACACATTCGTATCCGCTTAAGAATTCCACATTTACGATTCACTCTTAAACATCTACAGTAAAGTATGCATAGGACGTCACTATCGCGAAATAATACACAAATGCAGCAAAAAGATGTTGTCATAAAAGAAACTCCACACACACAAAAAGGGCTATCTAATGATTTATAGGCCTTCATTTGCTTGTAAGTTTAATATAGATTCTCAAAATTAAATATAGTTTATAATAACTCCATGTTTTAACAGAAATCATTCATTTATACTTTTTTCAAAATACCACATATTTTAATTACATTTTCTTTCAGTTTTTATGGGAAAATGGCAACAAAAATATATAATTACTATTTTACAACTATTTTCCCTTTACTTTCTACAGAAATGGAGTACTTCTGTTGCCAATATTAAGAAAAATGGCTCTAAAAACTACAAAAAATTAATATTTCAAAAATAAATTGCGATGCAGTTTTCAAACAAATTGCATTTAAAAGTACATTTTTTCCCCAATACTACGGTATAAAAATTGAAAATGTGGAATGCTTAGAAGTTAAAAAAATTGCTATAGAGTATTTAATCGTTTAATGATACATCTGCTTAGTTTTATGGCTGGTTTCTGTAACATAACGTTATTTTTTGGAGACAACACAAAGTAGGCTGGGAGAAAGAAATAGCATACAGGGGGCTAACTAATTGCAGAACGAATGTGCCACATTTGACATGCAATTTCCAACTTGTTTATGTTTGAAGAAGGCATTATGTGTAAAATTTTTGTTGCAGAAATGTTGTTCTTTTCTAATTCTACATTTTTGATAGCCAGATGAAAAACGAGATCATGTAGAAGTATGCCCAGAAGCTGGTATTCTGATTGAGAAGATTTGTAAAAGAATGAAAGAAGATGGAGGGATAACACTTATTATAGACTATGGCCATGATGGAGACAAAACTGATACTTTTAGAGTATGTTTTTTTTATTTTTTTTACCTTCGGGTCATTTATGTGATATTTCTTTTCCAGTTTGATTTGTTATACTTAATGCAATTTTATTATTATTTTGATCTTCATTTAAAGAATAAAATTAATTTATGCAATGGAGCTTTGATGTTTTGATATGGAAAAGCAGTAGCATAGCCAGTTTTTTTTTTTTTGGGGGGGGGGGGATAAGATTGTAGGCTAAGCTCACAGCTCCGGCTATGTCCCTTCCATGGAGATTAAAGAAAATGCTAACTTAAGATAATGATTTATATCATTAACACATTTTATATGTTTCAATTTTAAAAGACATTTAACTTTTAAAAGGTTTTTGATCCACTATGATATTAAAATGATTAAATATGTAAATTAAATAAGAGTATTTTATAAAATATTTAAACTATCATGTGGTCAGATGAAGTGTAAACATGAGGTAGAGTGTTACATGAGGTATTTGCATAACAAAACTAAAATTTTAGTTATCTCATATGGGTCATTCTCCCAAAAGTGTGCATTTTCAATACAAACTTTTCCTGTAGAAAAATTTGTTTTTCAAGACAAATGTTATCATTTATTGAAACTTACCACTTACTGCAAATAAAAATCAGCAATGGCCAAATTACATTATATTTATTTATCTCAGAAACACAGTTTTTTTTATTAATGCCATTCTTGGAGTGAGCTTTATGCTACAGTTATGTTTGTGTAGTGAGACAAAGCATAAAAAACTATTTATTCTATTAGATATATAACTAAGGATCAATTCTTCTATATAAGAATGCATAATGAATTTATTTAGAATGAATACAAAATAATCATCTCCCATCTGGAGCTTCTTTTCATCACCCATCTTTTATATATTATTTAATTCTCCTCTTTTAAAGTTTTGAAACTATCTTTTTTTTTATTTACAGTCATTGCAAATTCTTGTTAAATATTTTTCTCTGAAATATACATTTTTAAAATTGAGAGATTCACGGAGGTGATATCATGGAGTTGAGGAACATGCTCTAAATATTAACCTACATATTTATTTTTTTGAGAAAAATTATTTTTGTTCTTTAAATCAACATCTGTTGATATAATTACATAAGCAATATGTAAGCATATATCTTAGTGTTGATTTAGTCACCTTGAATTACGGTTCACGGATGTGAGAATCTCCAATAACCATGGTTGCTTCTTTATAACAAAATCTAACACATGAATAAAGAAACAAACTTCTGGCTTATAATTTAACAACAGCAAACATAATGGCTAACTTTAGCATCATGGGAAACAAAATGTAATGATAATTTTGATGTCTGTTAACATGAAAATGCAACTTAATGTTTGGTTCATGGAGGTGAGAATTTGTGTGACACTACTTTCTGTACTCAGAAAAAAAAAAAAAAGTAATTAACTATGCTAAGTTACTTTGCTCTTGAGATAGTAGTAGCTAAAACAATAATTATTTAACTTCTTTTTTTTTTTAATTAAATAAGTAATCAAACATTTTCCGTAGTAACATTGGGTTTGTGACATGACACAGAGGTGAGATCTCACATACTGTGGACAGAGAATTAAAAAAATATAAAGTAATTATAAAAAATGTATGCACACAACACATTTAGTCTTCTTTTATTTTCAATAGAAAATATAAATTCAAAAATATTCATGTCAAATACTGAAAAAGGCTTTGTGACTGGTATTGTACACTTTTGGGATAATGACCCATATAAAATAATTATAGGATTTTTATTTCCTTTTAGAGAAATTAACAAAAATTATCCACTACTAATTAATTTGCACATGTAATATTCCATTCTGTTATATATACCCAACTTACTCAGTTTTCAATGCACTGTTAGCAAAATAGTGCATGCCTTTTGCTCTCCTTACTCGAAGTATAGATTTATTTTACCAACCAAGAAATAAATAACATGCATTTTGATAAATTGATTCCAAAATATCACAATCTTCTAAGTCTCCTGAAGTCATGAGGTCACAGTCAAAGTTGTAAATTCTTGATTTGTAGTGTTAAGTTCAAGTGTGTTTTCAAATTCCTTGAATTAGAAAGTTTTTTCTTCAATTAAAGTTAGTGTTATTCCAAATATTTAAATGATAAATATCTAATACTAAGGTAATGGAATTATCCATGTGCTGAGTAGGGAAGCACCAAATGTTTGGCATGAATTTGGTATTCAACTATATTTTCAAATATCAAATTATTCGTTCTGCTAAATATGTTAATCAGCCAAATGAAATCAAATACATAAAAGAAAAATTATTTCATAACTGGTATTTTTAACTATCAATAAATAAAAATGGCAATTCAGAATAATTAAGAAATAGAATGATATTTAAATTTAATAAAAGATTGTGTTAAACATTATTTATTTTATTTTTTGGAAAGTGACACCTTAGAAAATAATTATGATGAGAATGACAATATTAATAACAATTAATGACATTTTAAGGAAAGAGGCTTTTTTTTTTTTACATACAGCAATAATTCAACAAAGGTAATTCATAAATAAAAGTAATTGAATGAATATTGTTTGTTAAAATCTGTTTCTTGTTTTTACACATATAAAATGTTTCCTAACTAATGGAATAAACTTTCAACAGTGATAATACAGTTGCAACACTTTTTAATGAATTATGATATCACAAAAAGCACAATATAATGAAATGTTCATAACCATTTAGTTAGTCTGTATATTAAAGAATACTGAATTTTAAACAATATAAAAACATATTTATAACAAAAAGTATGATATAATGAAAAAAATTGAGCATGAAAAGTGAGAAAAAAAGATTTAGTGAATTTTTAACATTTTTTTGCTTAAAAAATGATGCGGGAAATAGAATTTTATTTCTTAAATACCAGCTACTATTTTTTCCATGATGCAAGCTTCAATATTTTCTGCTGTGGCCACTCACATATTGTTAATACTTCCAAAGAGAGATTTGGGGGAGGAGCAGTGTTTTAAGACAGACAGAGGTGCAACAGCTTAACTGAAATGGATTATATTTCTTTTTTATTTGATGACTGATCTCACTGATATTTTATTTTCCTATAAATTTATCGCATGTTAATTTTAACTCTTTGTATGCTGGCTATTTCTGCAAAAGAAAATGTTTGCATTTAGAAGAGAAGGTCTGAATTATAAATTGCGTTGAGAATAATGTTAAAAAAAGCATTGTTTTGAAAAAAATTGGGATCCCAAGTAGCATTCTCAGCACAATAGTGAAAGATCCAGAAAAAAATTCTTAAAGTATTCAAAAAAGGGTTCAGTTTCCTCATTGTTTAAACATATACATAAAGTAAAATATGCAGATTTGGAAGAAGTTTTATTTTCATGGTTTAAAGATGCAAAATCCAAAACTAACCCTATTAGTGGAAGTATTTTGCAAGAAAAAGCATATGCGTTTACTAAAAAACTTGTATAGAAAGACTTTCATGCAAGTGATAGTTGGTTGAATAAATTCAATAGAAGATATGAAGTTGCGTGTAAAAAATTAAGTAGAGAAGCAGCCTCTGTTTCAGAAGGAACAATTGAAGAATGGAAGAACAAACATTCAAAAATTTTTGAGGATTATAATTGAGAAGATATATTTGACTTGGATGAAACTGGATTGTTTTTCCGTTTGATGCCTGATAAAGCTTTAACTTAAAAAAAAAGAAACTTGTCACGATGCAAAAAGGAGCAATGATTGATTTTCATTAGGATTATCCTGCAAATCTAATGCTCTAAGAGGCAAAACCCCTTGTAATTGGGAAAAACCAAGAATCCATGGTGTATCCCCAAAAGTGTAATGAAAACTTTGTCAGTAATGCAAAAGCATAATTTCAAAGCTTGGATGATGAAATGTCTTTTTGAAGAATGGATTTTCGATTTTGATAAAAAAGATGCAAAAAGTCAAAAGAAGTGTTCTGCTTATATTAGATAACATCTCTTCACATATGAGCTTAGCTCTTCATAAATGTATCAATTTTTTTTTTTTTTTTTTTTTTTTTTTTTTTTTTGCCGCAGAATATTACACCTAAAATATAACTGTTAGACAAATTCTTCATCTGTTTAAAGCTAAATATTGGAAAGTGCTTGTAGAAAAAATAATCGTTAATTCAGATGACAATAAATAAATAAAAATAGATATGTTAAAAGCAATTTATATGATAAATGAAGCTTGGTGCAATATATTTCAAAAGAAACATATTTAAATAAAATAATTCATTATAACGTTTTAATGAAAGCACATTATAATGAGCAAATCTTTGGATCCTTTTCAATTTTGTTATAATGTGCTTTGTCTATATATATCTAGGTAAACAAATTTTATCTAGGAAACCAAGATCTCAATCTACTTTTACAGTAAAAAATATAGAGTATTTCACTCCAAACCAAACTCAGATTTTTGTTCCTAACTTTAACAATAATGAAAGTATTGTAATGATATTTTCAACAGACTTATGATATCATGAGAAGTTCTAGAACTTGCCATTATTCATATCTAAACAACATTGAGCAAGATGCTCCATAATGTGGAATGCAGCTCACAATACTGTGTCACTAACCAACTTCCAGTACATTTCTCATGATGTCATCACATTTATACAATACAAAGTTTATCTGATGAATATCTCACCAAAATATGTTCAATATTCTTAAAGTTGTGAACAAAAATTTGGATTCAGCTTTCGTACCCTGTATTTTGACTGAATAAGTTGGTTGAGATCCTGTATTCCTGTTTAAAACTTGTTTGCTTTGTCACACGTTATCGTCTCTGAAAGTGTATTCTATTATTTTATCTGAGATATTTACAATGCTTGAAAATAATTGCTCAGTCCAGACACTGCTTGCTGGCACACTTAAAAATTCCCTTGCAAAATCAACAGAAACAACAACAAAAAAAATTCTTGTTGCCATCATTTAAATAGTTTCTTTTTTCTTTTCACTGTAGTATATTTTCTCAAAAATAAAAATTATGTAGCTGTAAAATAATCTCAATAATAAACAATAATCTTTGTTATATAATTGTATAATAGATGTTAGAGGAACCTACCACAAAGAATTCTTATTTAAAATACTGGTAGCAAAGTGCGAAAATTTTAGGAACAGTGCGAGCCCTGTTTAATAGGAATTGTTGTTTCAGAAACAATAAAAATTTCGAATCAATACATTTCGTTTCAAAACATGCATTCAGTGTAGCAGTATTAAAATATAGATTTCTGCCGCAAATTGACAGCCAAATAGTTTGTTGTAGGAAATTTAAATTAAAATTGAATGTTGCTTGGTGAATAAAATAGTCTCAAGTAAACACATTAAAAAGCATTAAATAAAGTGTCTTCGGTATGTCTATATTGTAACTTTACAAAAAGTAATGATATCTAACAAAAACATAGCTGTGAAAAAAGGGAGCCAAGTTCTGTATAGACAATGGCAAGAAAAGAAGTGATATCTAAGTGGGTGCCAAGTTCAAATAAAATTTACTCAAACTTACCTACTGAAGTATTATAGCATTTTTTAAATTGTTTAGAAATAAAAATTATTGATAGCATATTAATAATAAATCTAGAACTTGGCAAGTTTTTGATAAATGTTATGCTTATCAATTTCATGTCTTAATAAAATGGTGATGTTAATATTAATTTCAATGACATTACAAAAAAAAATTAATATAGTTATTAATATACAAATGACTCATGTTAAAGATTTGATAAACCAATAAATACACAGATACACTCCCACTCGTCTTTGGTTATCACTCTAGCACCCATCCTCCAGAAACCTCAATGCAAACTGACTAAGATGCCTGACAAAGGGACAGGTATACTTACGCTTGTTCTTGGTCATCACTCTAGAGACTGCACCCCTTTAACCCTTTCAGGGGCAAATAACTTTTATTCGTGAAATGCTGAAATGATTGAATCACACCAGAATTTAAAAACAAATTTATTTCAAAATGAGTAAAAGCTTCTTTTCACGTACTTAATAAAATTAAACTTTTTAGTCCTGAATTCTGGTGTCAATGTGGCATTTTGCAGTTAAATTAGGTGGGATATATTTTATCCCACCGCCCTTCAAGGGGAAGGAGCTCACTCAGATTAAGGCTTCCAATCATGAAATAACAAGATTTGATATAATAATGTCATTATTCAAAATAAATGACTCGTAGGTAAAAACTTGCCAAGTTCTAGATTTATTATTAATATGCTATCAATAATTTTTATTTCTAAACAATTTAAAAAATGCTATAATACTTCAGTAGGTAAGTTTGAGTGAATTTTATTTGAACTTGGCACCCACTTAGATATCACTTCTTTTCTTGCCATTGTCTTTACAAAACTTGGCTCCCTTTTTTCACAGCTATGTTTTTGTTAGATGTTGATTAACTGCATAATTCTATTCTTCCCATTTGGTATCCCAAGGTAAAAATTTCCAAAGAATTCAAATATGATGTCAAAATTAGGTGTCAGTATTTAAAAATTTGAAGTTTGGTACAATTTCTGTATCCAGATAAACCTCTGTATAGCATTTGTTAGTAGATGTTATTACTAATCGATTAGTATGAGTCACATTTTTATATGATGGTTTGTGGCATAATTAGCATGAGGTGTTTTCTTTTTTTGGTTTGATTCTACATTTCTTCTACATTTCTTTTCTTTTTGTTTTTGACATACATTTAAAAATAATTTTTATTAACTTCATTTTCTCACAGCCTTATTGAATTCTTGTTAGCAATCACATGGATCTTAATTACAAATATATAACTGATTGCTTGACTTGAGCTGTCTTGTAAATATTCATATTGTTTTTAAGACAAGAATCACTAAAATATATATTTTTGATTTATTCTTGTTTGAATGGTACAAATATAGATGGTTATTAAAGACAATTCTTCTTTAAGATGTTTGTCTCAAATGTGTTAAAAATATGTATTGATAGAAATCTTTGAAGTTATTAACCATTTGGAAAAATGGTTATTGTTCTCGTCAGGATGGGAAATCGAAAGCATATCTGAAGGTTTTTATTGGTTTAATCCGCATTTTATTCGTCTTCTGATTGGTCTATACAGTAATATGTGATCCCTTTACTTTCAACAGAGATCTGTTGCCACTATGACAAAAAAGTAATAAAAACTACAAAAAAAAATAATAATTCAGAAACAAATTGAGATACAGCTTTCAAACAAATTGCATTTAAAAGTACATTTTTTTCTCTATACGACGGTGTAAAAAGTAATATTGTAGGATGTTTAGAAGTTTAAGAATGAAATTTCATTTAAAATGGATTGTCAGATTTCTTGGAAATCTGACGATGGAAAAGCCTTTTCCCGAACAGCCAATGAAATGCTTGGATAATACATAAGTTTCAGGTAGATAATATGTACGAGTCACAGGCGATTTCCGTCGCTTGCAATTTTGCAATTTTTACGTGTAATAACACTATTAATGTTTAATTCATGGCGTACATAATATAGGATCAACTCCGTGCTATTTTTTATGCCTTAAATTTTAGTCTTTGAAAAAATCATTTTCCAAATGGTCGTTGTAATTTGTTAAATTGCATTTTTTTTTCTTTTTATTGTTTATAGTGTTAGGTTATTGTTTATAATAATAACAGTTGTGAAAGATGTAATATGTGATCTATTTCACAACTACAATGTTAACAAAATTTATTTTAATGCTGAAAATTGTATTCCCTTCTGCTTGTTTTTTAACGTCACTTCAATAACTATTAGTTCTTGCATAATAAGCTCAGATTCTAAATTAAAATAAGACAAGTTTCCAATTTACGTATATTGTTTCTTTCAGATGCATTTATATACTTAGTCATTGTCTTCATTATCATTTTTTAAATTCTGGTTCTTCTTCTTATTATTATTGTTAAAAAATTATCCTTTCAGTTCTTGTGTGGCACATTACTTCATTTTTTTGCTTGTACAAGTATTGTTCTTAATTGTTATCCTAAGTACTTTAATAAATGTTCACTTTTCATTATTTTTGTATACCTTTCTATTTATAGAATGTTTAATATCATAATATAAAACATTATTATTTAAAATATCTGATTAATTTAAATTATTTCTGAAGTTTTAACATATGTCATGCATTGGAAATTAAGCTAGGTATATAACGTTACATTAAAAATCCATTGAATTTTTTTAAGCACTTCAGATAGTGTAAATTTAGACATAACTTAAACATAATTTTTTGACCATCATTTTAAATAATTTAAACATAATTTCTTGACCATCATTTTCTCTGTGTTAGTAAAACAAAGCATTTGTTAATCTGTGTGTGTGGTCTTATGCTGCGATAGATAAGGCCAGCACTACAACATTAATTAAGAATGGAGGTACCCCAAGATATACCCAAAAATCTCTCCGAAGAGATTTTTTCAAAATTCGATTTAATTTTAAAAAAATTAAGTTTTAAGGGATTTTTGTATTAAGTATTTTATTTTACCTTCACATCTTTGTTTCTAAATACCATATAATTTTAGTCTTTACAGCACAGAATAGAATAAAAAAGCACTTATTTTAACTAAAATTTCCCTAAAAACTGCTATGTAATTTATAGATCTTTTTAAATAAAAAATATTAAACATATAATTCTTTGCTTTTAATTTCTATTATAAATGTCAAACTGTAAATGATTATTTTGTTTCTTTGTGTAACACAGAAACATTAATAATGATACTTTTTTCCCCCTCCTCTAAATTTTGAAGAAATAAAAAATGCCAATCCAGAAGAATTCTGAGACTAAGGGAAAAATACTCATTTTTAGATTGTCATAAGTAAAATGTTTCAAATTTACCTATGAAAATGCACGTTTTCTTTTAAAAATGACTCAGTTTCAATGATGGATTTTTCCCACCTAGTCACTTTAATACACTGCTTTGTTTATCCGTGAAAAATAAACCATTATACTTTTGTGATGCAGGTCTTTAATCTTAGTTTAGGCAGTAAATAAAAGTGAAGAGTGCATCTCCATTAAACAATCATTGTACATTTTGTTTCATTTTTATGGATGAAATTGCTGTTATATGTTTACATATGTCATATTCATTGATGAAAGTATTATGTTTTTCTATGTTTTGGGTGATGAGAATTTCATTCTATCTGTGCGAGAATAGGTTATAATGGTAATGATATTTTTAAAAAATATATATATATATATTAATCCTGCGCATGCTGGATAAAAGATAAAAAATTATCATTAAATATTAAATGCTTCCAGACAATTTTACTTTATTTTTTTGTTTAGTTTTTTCCTTTAACTTATAGATGAATTTTATTTATAAGTGATTATTATTTAAGTGAATTTTATTCATCCATTATCTGTTGTAGTTTTCATTTAAAAATAAAATTTCCCATTTTTAGTCTTAAATATTTTATTATTAAATATTCTTGATTATCTGTATTTTAATATAAGTGAATTAATTGAACCATCTAAAGTTGGGCAGAAATGAAAATTTAGTGTGAAAATAAAAAGTTAACGTGTGATGAGATTTTTTGCAATTGTTAAATTACTACTATATTGATTGTAGAAACTGTGCATTTTTATCATAATTTTTTAAAAAACTATGATAAGTGTCATGTTTTTTTTCTGTCTGTTTTTTAAAAATATATTTATTATGAATTATTTCTTATACATAGAGTTTCAAACAACATAAACTTCACAATCCTTTAAAAGATCCTGGAGAAGCTGATTTGACAGCAGATGTTGATTTCTCATATTTAAAAAAGCGTATAAATGATAAAGGTACAGTTTTTCTCTTATGTTAAACATTGATAAAATTGTGAAATAACATGTAAAAAGTTATTTTTGTTGTTAAACCTTTTTAATCTTTTACTAGCTGGACAGCAACCAAATGTGTTGCATTGCTTGAGATCTTTCGATTTTTTTGTGGAAAATAAAAGCAATTTAATTATACATTTAGAATTTTTTTCAAATATTAATTATATTAAATTTCTTATTATAATTAAGAAATCCAATTTACAGTGTAAACGAACCCGCAATTATGAAAATTACATGTTGCATATGTGACTTTGATGCAATCACAGTAGAATGCCGTTTTAATGGGACATACAGACAATAAAATTTCATTGGTTGAGGGGATTTTGATAAAAATTTTGAGAGCTTGCTGTTATTGCCAAGCTAAGTTTGTTTACTGAGCTAACTTGTCTAAGCCAATTCGTCCAGGTGGGTATCGCCAAGTTCTGTAGTGCGGATTACTATGGTTTGAACAAATCTGAGCATCTGTCTGTACATATGTTCAGACTCCATGCTCTGTCACAGTTCATTCATTTATACTTTAAACAGATATTATTTGCACAGAAAATATTATTTCATACAGTCAATAATAAAATTTTGCAGCTTTTTTGATAGTGATTTTAGTAAATGTGGAAGCAAGTCATATTAATATTCTTTACATTCTTTTTAAAAAGAATGTAAACTAAATCTCTTTAAATTGATTTATTCAAACAAAACAAAAATAGAGATATTTGTTCACTTTTTTCAGATAGCAGGTGGTAACCAATTATTTACACCTTTCTTTCACAAAATAGAGCAGCTTAGCTTCTATTGTTAGAGAAACTTCATTAAAAGTTTAAAAAAATTAATATCTTAGAAATTAATTATTTCTTTTAAATTATGGGAGCTCATAATATGACATCCTTGGATCCATACAAATAACTGGTGTTAATTTCACTGTGTTATGTTCCATATTGTAGGAGGAATATTTGAGAAATACAAATAGTTGAGACAGCCAGATTTTAATAAAATTGATTTGCTGCATAACAATCCAATGTATTGCATTTGTGTTGCTTAAGATCTTTCAAGTTTTCAGGGAAAAAAATGAATTATATTTTACAATTAAAAAATATGTGTATAGTGTTAATTTTAAAGTTTCTTATTATAAACAAGGAATCATATCTACAACCTAGGTGAATTGGAAATCATGAAAATTGTTTCACGAATTATCAGATTTTTGGATTTGACTATAGTAGAGTGCCTTTATAAGAGAGTAACAACACATTGGCAGTAAAATTGACTGGTCAGGAGCATTCTAGGCAAAAATTTGGATAGTCTGTTATTTTGGCAGTCTGAAATTATTGCCAAACTAATGCTTGTTTACTTGTTTAACTTGTTGAAGTGAACTCTTTCAGGTGAGTTTCGTAAAGTTCTGTAACTGTGCTATGGTTTAAACAAAAACTTCCAATATGAGAATGCACTCTGACTATATGTCACCACCTTCTTATCAATGTCCTATAAATTTTTGTTAAATGTTACATTGTCTCAGTGTGCGATTTCATTGATGATTTAAAAAAAAATGATATCATTTGTCAGAATCATTTCTTACTCTGGGGAATTCCGAAGTTGTTGGAATGAAAATGACGCACTTATACAAAAGTATTTTGATTTTCAGAATAGAAATATGTGCTTTCTTTTATAAAATGATATCTGTTGCGAAATACGCAGCATTCCTTTCCCTCTGCTAAACAATTATTCTGATTGCGCAATTGAGAAACCTTTTTTTTTATTACATGCTAGCGCAACACCCATGCACGGCAGAACTGAATTAGAACTAGAAGAAGAAGGTGCTTTTTGGGAGTGCCTCTGTTGTCCAGATGGGACATTAGAAATTAAATTTTAAGACTAAGAACTAGTGAATTATGAAATGTAAATAGTAATTTTCATGTATCATGTTTTAATTTGTGTGTCAATTAACCAAGAATATTATTTATTTATACAAGAAGGATACTTGTGGATTTACTTTGAGTGTTAGTCCTGCTTATCACTAGAACAAAACCAGAAAACAGACGACCGCTCTCCGGAAATTTGGATATAGAATTCCAGTATTACAGGTAGGAGCATTTTTATTGATTGATTAAGTTAGAAGTAACAATTAGTGGCATCCCTCGCCGTGATGCGGTCTGTCTGTCAGAATTGATGATTAATTAGAATCAATATAAGTTTATTTATCAAGACATTCTGCTTAAAGTATTAGAGTTAGAATATTTGACATAAATTAAAGAACTGTATTTGTTGTCAAGAATCATGGGTACAGATGTCATATTCGCCCCATATTGGCACGATTTTTTCTGTCGCCAATATCATATAGGCAACAGGTACTTAACTTGCGCCAAAGTGTCGTTATTTTGCTTGATGTGGTAACCCGGATTATGTTGTTTATGCTGTTGATGTTTTCGCCAAATTGGCAACCGAAAAGAATCGCGCCAATATGGGGCAAATATGACATCTGTGCCGAATCATGACTGAAAGTTTAGTGATTGTGAAGAAAGAGAGGGCAGTCCTTCGCAAGAGTATTGATAAATTTATAAATAAAATTGAAACGATTTTGAAAGATTCCGATCCTGATCTCCTAGATTTGGAGGAAACTTTAGAGCAATTAAATATGGCAGAGATAGAACTGAAGCGAGCAGATACAGATATTAAAAAATTAATTCAAGAAGTTCAATTAGACAATGAATTACAAAATGCTCAGGAATATCGTGAAAAAATTAATTCTTGGCATTTTAGAGCCAATCGAAAGGTAAAAGATTTAAATAAAAAGGAAACGCGTAGCGATTCAATTTCTAAACAAGACTCCTTTTTAAAGTAAGCATAAATATTAAATTACCAAAATTAAATGTCGCGAACTTTTCTGGAGACGTATCAGAATGGCTGACATTTTGGTCGGCATACGAAACAGCCATTCATAACAATGATACATTAGAACCCGTTGATAAATTCAACTATTTAAGATCCTTTTTGACTCCTGACCCGTTAAAAAGTATTGACGGATTTTCCGTAACATCAGATAACTATTTAAAAGCGGTAGAGATTCTGAAGGGGCGGTATGGAAATACAGAATTGCTTATATCTGTACACACGAATAATCTTCTAAATATTTCTCCTCTAAGACATTCAAATGATACCAGGTCCTTTATTAGAATTTACGATGAAATTCAAACAAATATTAGAAGTTTAGAATCCCTAAATGTTTCTTTGGAATCTTATGAAAGTTTGTTAAAACCGATATTATTTAAGCTATTGCCGAGAGATCTTGTGTTAGAATTTAATAAAACCCATGACGATGTTTTTAAAGTACAAGATATCATTTCATTTTTAAATAAACAATTAACATCCCGAGAAAAAATGTTTGCGTCAACATCGACCCACGCAAAGTAATTATATTACGCAACCACTTAAGAGAAATACTTTTTTCCCCCCTCGCGTCAATAAATTTGATTATCAGAATAGAAAATTACCAACAACGAGTGATTTATTAATTCAGAGCGAAAATGAGACTGCTTGTGGATTTTGTTTTGGTAGGCACCAGACAAATAAATGTTTTAGCACTCGTAATTTACCATTTGAGAAAAGACTTGATTTATTTAGGAAGAGAGGTATGTGCGGTCTTTGTTTAAAATTCGGTCACATACGGAAAAATTGTTTATCTAAAGAATTCTGTGCTAATTGTCACGACAAGCATTCAGAAATACTTTGTAATAAATCAATAAATTTAAAACGAAAATCTTTAAACACAGAGAATAATGATGTTGATGTTACGAAACAGATGCTCTCAAATCATAATATCATTTCCAATGTTTATTTGCAGACATTGATAGTTGCAGTCCCTAATAATAATCAATCAACTGAATTTATTAGAGTAATTATAGATAGTGGGAGCCATCATAGTTATATAACTCGTTATGCTGCCAATAAATTAAAATTAAGAAAGACTAGCAAACCCCGCGGCTTTGCTCGCGTAATATTTGAAATATGCCAAGTGATATTTATATGTCTAATTTTTATTAAAAGGTACTAACTAAATTTTTATTTTATTAAAAGGTACTTATTACTTTTAGGAATAATTCAAAAATTACTATTTAAAACAAGTTTGATTAAACATCCTTATTACACTGCATTAGGCAGAAATGAGACTTAAATTAATAAAATAAAATAAAAATAAATAAATGATAATTTAGAAAATATTTTGAAACTTTTATGCTCAATTAATACGCTCATTTCAGTATTCATTTGAAGTTTTGAATTTTTTAGAAACCATCGTCTTACATCTTAAAATTAACCATCATGTCAAATTCCAAGTCCTACCACCTCTCTCAACATAAAGGGCTATGTTGAAACAGGAACTGTCACCATTAATTTGCCAACATTAATTTTGAAATCGGTTTGTTATTTCCTAATATTCCACAGAAACGTAATTTAAAAAGCTTTTAAAGCCCTTTTTTAGAACGTTTGTTGTTCCTGTGAACCCCAGGGGGTAGAATCACCGGCATAAAATATAGCCTGTGTAGGATCAGAGACTGTTACCAGTGATTCGCAACTATTACTTTTATAATCGGTTTATATTCCCTGAAATTGCATAGAATCGTAATTTAGAACTTTTTTAGAATGCTTTTCGCACCTCCCCTTCGCTTCCCCCCTTTTTAATTCGAATTTATTTTCGACGTTCCTTCGAGGGCATTTATATTTTATAAGTAACTACCATGTCATACTTAAAGTTTGTAGCCTTTTCAGTATCACAGAAATCGCAATTTAGAAAGTTTTTAGCTCCTGCAACCCTCTGGTGGTAGTGGAACAGACATAAAATACAGCTTATGTTTGAGCAGGTTCTATCACCAAAATTTGTCATCATTATTTTTTTAATCGGTTTGGTAATTTATAAGTTTGCTTAAAAATTGTAATTTATAACGCTTTTCACTCACTTCATTTTTTTAAATTTGGAATTTTCTTTCGACTGTTCTTAGAAAGCAGTTGCATCTTGTAAGTAAATATCATGCCATACTTCAAAGTGTTAGACCCCTCAGTTGTGCAAAAAACGCAAATTAGAACATGTTTTGCTTTTGCAACCCTGAGATAGTAGTGACAGCAACATAAAATATAACCTATGTTATAACAGGGACCGTCACCATTGATTTGCAACCATTACTTTTGAAATAGATTTGGCATTTCCTTAGACTGAGTAGAAATCACAATTTAGAACGTTTTTAGGACGCTTTTCGCGCATTTTCACCCCTTTTTGAATTTCCAATTTTTTCGAAACTGTTCTTAAAGATAATTTATATCTAATAAATATGTACCTTACCTAATTTTAAGTTGCTAGCCCCAACCGATCACAAAAATCGAAATTTAGGACGCGTTTTTTGCTCCTGCAACGTCTTGGTGATAGTGATACCGACAAAAAATAGCGTCTATGTTACAGCAGGGGCTGTCAGCATCAATTTCCTACCATTACGTTTGAAATCAGATTCATTCTTCCTGAGATATTGCCGACAAATCGGCTTTTAGAACGTTTTTAGAACGCTTTTTGCGCAATTTGCTCCTGCATCTCGTCTGGGGTAGTGGAAACAGATATAAAATATAGCCTATCTTGGAGCAAGATCTGTCACCATCATTTTTACACCATTATATTTGAAATCGGTTCAGTACTTCCTGAGATTGCATAGAAATCGCAATTCGGAAAGTTTTTTACAACGCTTTTTGTGCATTTTGACCACCTTTTAAATTTCGATTTTTTTAGGAAATGTCCTTAGAGATCATTGATATCTTATAACTAACTACCATTCCAAATTTCACGATTCTAGGCCCTTCCGTAACGCAAAAGCCGCAATTTAGAACGTTTTTTTCCTGCACCCCTTTTGGGGTAATTGCACCGACATAAAACATCGCCTACGTTGAAGCAAGGGTTGTCACCATCATTTTGACGCCATTATTTTTTAGATCGGTTTGGTATTTCCTGAGATTGTGTAGAAACCACCATTAGAACGTTTTTTAGAACGCTTTTCGCGCATTTTCACCCCTTTTAAATTTCGAATTCTTTAGAACTGTTCTTAGAAATCCTTTATATCTAATAAGTAGCTAATATTTCAAATTTCATATTTCTAGGCCCTTCGGTAACGCAAAAATCGCATTTTTAGAACGTTTTTTGCTCCTCCACCCACTTTGGGGTAGTGGCATCGACATAAAACATAGCCTATCTTGGAGCAAGCGTTGTCACCATCATTTTGACACCAATATTTTTTAAATCGGTTTGGTATTTCCTGAGATTGTGTAGAAACTACCATTTAGAACGTTTTTTAGAACGCTTTTTGTGCATTTTCACCCCTTTTAAATTTCGAACTGTTTAAGAACTGTTCTTAGACATCATTTATATCTTATAAGTAACTAATATTCAAAATTTCATATTTCTAGGCCCTTCAGTAACGCTAAAATCACATTTTTAGAACGTTTTTTGCTCCTACACCCCCTTTGGGGTAGTGGCACCGACATAAGATATAGCCTATGTTCTAAGTTGGACTAACACCATCATTTTGATACCATTACTTTTGGAATCGGTTCGGTAGTTCCAGAGCTTACCTCCTACAAATAAACAATTTTTTCCTCTTTATAATAGGAGTATAGATAAAAACGGAGGTAATTAATCACGGACTTTTCGGAGGCACGGAAAGAAAAAGTAAACATAATCGTTATGAATTTACGATTGGTAGTTTAGATAAAAATTTTCAATGCAAGATACAAGCTTTGGATGAAGAAAAAATCTGTACAGGAGTCAATTTATGTCACGATAATAAATTGTTGAGAATCTTAGAAAAGGAAGGGGTGTTTTTGTCAGATGTACATAGAAACAATAGATTATGTTTGTATCAAAATAACCCCGAAGAAATACACATTTTACTCGGCGCTGATACAGCCGCGAAACTATTTACCGATAATATAAGATATTTCGCTGATCTGGGTTTAGCAGCTTTTGAAACGAAGTTGGGATGGACAATTATGGGGAAAATAGAGGGTAATCAAATTGGTTTCGAAAGTTCGTTATCAGTTCTATCGCTGTCTTTGCTCACGTCAAATGCTAATTTGTCTAATTTATGGCGATTAGACGCCTTGGGTATAAGTAATGAAGATGACAAAACAAAAGAAGATTTGAGCGAAGAAACAAAAAAGCATTTTTTAGAAAATGTCAAACGCGATGAAAGTGGTCGTTACGAAGTCACCTTACCGTGGACTGTGGACAATTCCATCTTAACAGATAATCGGTCATTAGCGGAAAAACATCTTTACAAGACCGAAAATAAACTTATCAAAACGAATAAAAGAAAGCAATATGAAGAAGTCTTTAATTTATGGAAAGATAGCCAGATTATAGAAGAAGTAGCCGATGAAAAGGAAGATAAGATACATTATTTACCGCATAGACCAGTAATTAAAGAAAACAGTGAAACAACGAAAATACGTCCCGTTTTTAACGCCTCGGCACACACTAGAGACTGTCCTTCTTTGAATGAATGTCTCACCAAAGGTCCTAATTTAATTGAAATAATCCCTCGTATTTTAACCAGATTTCGGAAATACCGAATAGGGATTTCAGCCGATATCAAAAAGGCTTTTTTGCAAATTAAAATAAAAGAAAAAGACCGAGATTTTCTTAGATTTTTTTGGTTCGATTCCGATCGAAATTTGAAAATTTATAGACATTGTCGCGTAGTCTTTGGACTTACTTCAAGCCCTTTTTTACTAATGGCTACATTAAATCACCTTTTGAGCGAAGTCCCCGAACTTTGGCAAGATACAGTTCAAATTTTGAGAAATTCATTTTATATAGACAATTCTTTCACTAGTTTAGATTCAATTCCTGATACCGAAAAGTTTATTACAGAATCTCAAATCATATTAGCGTCAGCTCACTTTAATTTGAGGTGTTGGCGATCAAATTTGCCTCAGGCTATGATCGATGAATCCGAAGATAAACCCAAAGTTGCACCCGTTTTGGGATTAATCTGGAATTTAGAGGAAGACAATTTAATGTGTAAAATAGATGAAACCATTAAAATAGATGAACCAATCACAAAAAGGAAAATATTGTCTATTATGCAGAAAATTTTCGATCCCATCGGATTCACCGCTCCAGCAATTCTTGTACCCAAATTAATTCTTCAAGAGACCTGGAAACAGAGATTAAAATGGGATGAAGAACTACCTGAAAATTTAAAGAAACAATTCACCAATTGGATGAATGAAATAGGCTTTTTGAAAGAAATTTATGTACCTAGATGGTTAAACATAATTCCCGCTAATGAAAACGAAATTTCGTTACACATTTTTTGTGACGCTAGCAAACATGCCTATGCCACCTGTGTTTATCTTAGGTGTCAAACACAAGGAAAAATTCGAGTTCAGTTAGTAAATGCTAGAAGCAGAGTAGCACCCATCAAAGAATTCATGATTCCCAGGCTAGAATTACTCGCATGCCTTATTGGGGCTAGGCTCGCCAAATCTGTAATGGATGACTTAAAATTAAAACCAGAAAAGACTACATTTTGGAGCGATTCATCAACAGCTTTAGGGTGGATACGAAGGGAGCAAACCTGGGATACCTTTGTACATAACAGAGTTTTAGAAATAAGAAATCTTACCAAAATAGAAGATTGGAGACATATCCCTGGACACTTGAATCCGGCTGACCTCCCATCCAGAGGGTGTTCTTTTGAACAATTGGAAAAATCAAGATGGTGGGAGGGTCCCGATTGGTTATATTTATCAGAAGATCAGTGGCCACAACCAGAAGAATATCCTGATGAAAAAGTCATAAATCAAGAGAAAAAGAAGACTATTCTTACTCTTTTAGATAAAGAAGAAACTGATTTTAATCGCTATTACCGATTTTTTTCCTCTTATCGGAAAAATGTTAGAATGATTGCTTGGATATATCGATTCTTCAACAACTCGAAAATGAAAGAAAAAGTTTCAATTCCTGATATTTCTGTCGATGAGTTTGAAAAGGCTGAAACCATATTGCTACGCTTAATACAAAGAGAATCCTTTTCGGGCAGAACCAACCCAAAATTGAAATCTTTAAGACCACTGGAAGATAAACACGGTCTCTTAAGAGCCAAAACCAGCATAATTCTTAGAAACGATAAAGAAAATTTTCGTTATCCTATAATCCTTCCCTCTAAACATCCAGTTGTTTTAAGATTAATTTATGAAAACCATATAGAAAGACATCATGCTGGAGTTAGCAATCTAATGGCTCAACTCCGAGAAAATTTTTGGATATTAAAATCAAGAAAATGTATCAGAAATGTCCTTAGAAAATGTGTCAAATGCCAAAGGTTCCAGACACCTAGAATGGAGATCGAACAAGGAACCCCACCTGAAGACAGAATCAGAGATGCAGCTATATTTGAAGTGGTGGGAGTCGATTTAGCCGGTCCTCTTTATCTTGCCGATGGTTCAAAGGTATGGATAGCTTTATATACCTGTGCTGCCTATAGAGCGGTACACCTAGAAGTAGTTACCTCATTGTCTTCCGAATGTTTCATGCAGTCTTTAAGAAGGTTTATTGCACGAAGAGGCAGACCTTACATAATTTACTCGGACAATGGGAAAAATTTTATCGGCACTAGCAGAGCACTTTCCAGTGTAGATTGGGAAGCCATAAAAGCCTTAGCCTCTATACAGAAGATAAGATGGAAGTTTAACCCCCCTGCAGCACCATGGTGGGGAGGATGGTGGGAGCGCCTTGTGCGGATGGTAAAGGAAATTTTAAGAAGAGTTTTGGGTCGCACCTCATTAAATTACGAAGAACTGAGCACAATACTCTGTGATATTGAACATGTTATCAATTCACGACCGATCACATATATCTCTGAAGATAATCGAGATTCTGAACCCTTTAACTCCATTGATGTTCCTTCAAGAACTGCCTACATCCGGCGTTCCAGATATAGATACATTAGACTCACAAGATCTTAACAGATGAGCAAGATATCGTCAAAAAATAAGAAATGATCTGCGAAACCGATTTAGAACGGAGTACTTAGGACAGCTGCGGCAACAGTCTATGAAGAAGGAGAATTCCAAACCTTTGCAAATAGGAGACATCGTTCTTCTGGAAGATACCAACAAAAGACGTCTTCACTGGCCTTTAGCCAAAATAATAGATATCATTCCCGGAAAAGACAAAATAGCAAGATTGGCTAAAGTCCAAACAGAAAATGGAATTTTTCTCCGTACTTTCCAACGCCTGTTTCCTTTAGAAATTGATGCAGCTAGCGATTCCCCATCAGATAATATAACCCAGCAGAAAGTTAACTTTAAGGTCCATAAAGAACAACGAAAGACTACTCCAGAAATCGATCAGACTAGAACCAGTGTAGAAAAGAGCCAACCCAGTGACAAAGCTATCTCTCCCGTGGTTACCAGAAGTGGGCGACTAGTGAAACCTCCTGCGAGACTCCAACTAGGACTTTTAGACTTTTGGGTTCCTCTCCAGGATCGAGAAACTCAAGGTGGGAGGATGTTCCGAAATACGCAGCATTCCTTTCCCTCTGCTAAACAATTATTCTGATTGCGCAATTGAGAAACCTTTTTTTATTACATGCTAGCGCAACACCCACACACGGCAGAACTGAATTAGAACTAGAAGAAGAAGGTGCTTTTTGGGAGCGCCTCTGTTGTCCAGATGGGACATTAGAAATTAAATTTTAAGACTAAGAACTAGTGAATTATGAAATGTAAATAGTAATTTTCATGTATCATGTTTTAATTTGTGTGCCAATTAACCAAGAATATTATTTATTTATACAAGAAGGATACTTGTGGATTTACTTTGAGTGTTAGTCCTGCTTATCACTAGAACAAAACCAGAAAACAGACAACCACTCTCCGGAAATTTGGATATAGAATTCCAGTATTACAGATAGGAGCATTTTTATTGATTGATTAAGTTAGAAGTAACAATATCATTAGCATCCATTAAAAGCAGCTAACTCACTTTTGCAATTTTTGAAAACAGTCTGCTATGTTTGTGTTTGTGTGGCCGTGGATCGCCGTAGTGGTTGTCTGAAAATTAAAATGAATTGGCAACCAATGAAAATATTAAGAATTAAAGTTAAATATACAAAATAATTAATTTAGAAAATGTTGCCATAAAACATCGGAGGCTGAAAAATAAAAATAAAAGAGACTCACCCATTTGAAGTAAACAGACAAATATGTACAGTTAACATGAATTTAATTTTCTTTATCAACACATAATCATACTTGGCCAAGTAACTTCGTATTTTCCATTATTAAGATGAATACAATATGTAAATCAATTACTATATATTAAACAGCTATTTTCCGTGGTTATTTTGAAAATGTCTCTAAAATGTAACAGTTCGGATTATTGTCCAATAGGAATTCAGTTCGAAAACAGATTGTATAGGACTAATTAACGGTTCACTTATATCACGGCATCAGGAATAGTTCGCGCATTAATCTTGGACTTCGATGAACAGGAACATTACAGATATTGGTCGATGTCTGCTTGGCTCAGCAGATTGGAATATATACAGCAATGCTTCAGCTTCTGGTTGAATTGATTGAAGATAAGAGATTTCCTCTTTCGGATGAATCTTAAGTCAAAACAATTGGAAGATTGTCGAAGATCTATTTATGGAAGGAGCTTCAGTATGCTATTACATCCGTGGAGTATGGAGAGTATGCTCTTAGGTTCGAATAGGAGTGCTGTACTTCGCCATCATTTTCTCCGTCTGAGGCCTCAGCCTCAAACGTACGTCCAAACAGACCGCTACATTTTGACAAAGTGTGAGAGATAAAATCCAGATGGCTCAAAAAGAACGTTGAAAACAGACGCTCAACTTAAAATTCGCCAATCAGCGACCGGCACGTGCACATCTGAGTCATCATGATAGCGATTTTCCTCGCAATCGAAATATCGATAATGATTTGTATCGTAATCGAAGTTGCATTCCCCCTGCATTCCTGAGTACCAGCGATGTCACGCCATGATACCAAAACAAGATGGAGGATAGAGTGACGTCACGACGTCCTTTTCAGCGAGGAAGAAAGATAAAAAATGTCTAACTGTGTCGGGGAAAAAAATGGATCGCGCGTCTTTTAAAACTGACAGAAGTGATTAAATTTTGTAATGCGGATATCTCGCTAAATTACGGTTTAAAATTAATGAAATTTTGGCAAACGCTTAGAAATAAATAGTAGCATCCAATAAAAATAGTTTTGGAATAAAATAATTAATATTAAATAACTTTTTAAATTTATATTTTCGGAAGTAAGCGATTGTAAGAAAAGCATTGTAAGTTACTTTAACGAACGATATGCCGTAATGTTTATATTTTAAAAGATCTGTACACTATTAGAATTATATTTAATTGCATATTATAATATTTATTACTTTGAAAAATTATTAATTATAGGATTATTAACGGAATATAAATTATTTAGAATGCTTTTTATTTATTTACTTAATACGTTTTTAAAGTTGTTTTTGAACTTAAATATTTAAATTTAAATAGAGAAATAATGCAGACGATAAATTAATAATAAGAAATATTGAAAATGTAACACAGTCTTAATCAACAACTATAAATAGTAGTAGTATATGTCATTATAATCACAAAATGAGTTCACAGACTTAACATAAAGCTGTCTTTATTCACAAAACTGGGTAAAAAGAGAAAAAAAGTTATTTAATATGATTCATATGCCTTTGTTTCTTTGTACTATTATAGTGTCAATAATGAAAACTCAATAGTTTGTAATAGCTCCATATTCTATCAGAGGCCATTCATTTACATTCTTTTCTAAATTGGAAAATGGTATTTAATATGAATTAATAAATTTGCAATCTTTTCAGCCTTTTGATAATAATTAAGTAAATGTGGCAGTAAGTCACATAAATATTCAGTAGTTGCATATTACTCATGCTAACAATAGCAACTTTATTATTATTAATAATAGTAACCTTTTTTTTCTATACATAATGTACTATTTAATAAATAAATGTAATGTATACTAACCATATATTATAAATGTACATATTGTAACTACCGGGTGTCCCAAAAAGGACTGACTGATTTTAAAATTCAATAACTTGCAAACGGTGACAGATATTTAAAAAATTCTTGCAGGAGAGTTATGCATAAGGTCAAAAGTTTTTTTACAGTGATTTTCACTTTTAGTTTGAATTACAAACAATAGATGGCGCTGCGATCAATAGACGCTGAATTCAGGCTCGATTTTTGGTACTTTGTGGCCCGGATAATACATTTCCATCTCCTTTTTCAGCATGGAACAAGAGAAAGGACCAGAATTCGAGCCTGTATTTAGCGACTATTGCTTACAGCGCCATCTATTGTTTGTAATTCGAACTAAAATCGAAAATCACTGTAATAAAACTTTTGACCTTATGCATAACCCTCCTGCAAGAATTTTTTAAATATCTGTCACCGTTTGCAAGTTATTGAATTTTAAAATCAGTCAGTCCTTTTTGGGACACCCGGTACATTATGTAATGTAACACAGTATACTGTTACATTATACAGTAATGTCTACATAAACTATATGTTATTAATATCAGTTGCTGATAAAAAAAAAAAATATATATATATTGTACCTTGTAGGTTTTTTTAATTAAGCAGTAGACTGTATACACTAACTTTTTCCACTATTTAATTGAAAGTTTTCACAATTTCACAAATAAATTATCCGCTTAGGGATCACAACACACTCTCATCGAGATCCACAAACTCGACTGACACAGAAAAGAATATCAACAATAAATTCCCTGCGCAGAGGGAAAAACAGAGTACGTGTTTTCATTTATCCCTACGCAGAGGGAAAAGGCTGGAATATTCAGTTTCACTTTAGCACAACTGAAATACATGCAATTAAGAATTATAAAAGCAATTTAAAACTAAACATTCTCCCGGCCTTGAAAGCCGAAAGGGTTTCAAAAATTTACTCTAAAGGTAATTTACATAACTTAGTAATTGGCCTTTTCAATTCACTATTTTCAGTTCTCAGGGTAACTACACGAACCTTTTTATCAGGTCCAGGATGTGTTTTAATCACTCTAGCTAATTTCCATTGTAAAGGGGAAAGACCTTCATTTTTTATTATAACTAAATCACCTATCTTAATATTAGGCTCTTCTTTAAGCCATTTTACTCTCTGTTGTAGGGTCGAAAGGTACTCATTACTCCATCTTTTCCAAAAGTGTTGGAGCATTTTCTACACTAATTGCCACCTGGTCAATCTTGAAGCAGGTACCTCTGAAATATCAACTTCTGGAACTGAAGTAAGAGGAGCACCAATTAAAAAATGACCAGGGGTTAAAGCCTGTAAATCATTAGGATCAGAACTTACAGGACAAAGGGGTCTAGAATTTAAACAGGCTTCGATTTGAGCTAAAAGAGTTGAAAGTTCCTCAAATGTTAAAACTGAATTGCCAACGGTTCTTTTTAAATGAAATTTCATCGATTTAACACCAGCCTCCCAAAGTCCTCCAAAGTGAGGGGCTGAGGGTGGATTGAAATGCCAATTTATTTCTTCCGAACTTAAGTACTTTGCCACTTCTTCATTATGCAGAGAAGAAGTTGCAAATTTATACAATTCTTTCAACTCCTTGCTCGCACCGACAAAATTTTTGCCACAATCACTTACAATTTCTTTAGGTTTGCCTCGTCTGGATATAAATCGCTTGAGACAAGCTAAAAAGGCCTGAGTAGATAAATCAGTCACTAATTCAATGTGAATTGCATGAGTAGAAAAACATATAAATAATGAAATATAACACTTAAAAGATTTTGTACCTCTACCTTTTCTAAATTTACATAATATAGGTCCTGCATAGTCAGTTCCTGTGACAAGGAACGGACGGGTAGGTTGCACTCTAGTAGAAGGTAAATCAGCCATGATTTGTTTGGACATAGAAGCAGAAGCACGAGCACAAATTACACAATTTTTTACAAACTTTCTTACAACACTTCTTCCACTTAAAATCCAATATCGCTGTCTGATAACACACAATAGTAGTTGAGGGGCAGCATGAAAGTGAGATAAGTGAAAATATCTAATAATCAGCACAGTCACTGGATGATTTTTTGGTAACAATATTGGATGGATTTGATCTTGTGTGAGATTTGAATGACGAAGACGTCCTCCCACTCTGAGTATTCCTTCATCATCAAGGATTGGAGAAAGATTGATCAATTTGCTATTGCGAGGTAAACACTTACCAGAAGTCATACATTTAATGTCGTCAGTAAATGATGACTTTTGCACTTGTTTGATGATCACTTTTAAAGCACTCTTAATTTCTGTGTTTGTAAGAAAACCAAAGTTTCGTTTTGAAACAGGTAAACGAGAATTCGTAAGAAATCTCAAACACCAAGCAATTACACGTTTTAGCTTAGTAAAGGACGATATATTTGAGAGAATAGGCATTTCCTCACTTAACTGAGCTGCAGCACAAAAATAATTTTTTCTTTGCTCTATTAAGGCTTCGTCACACAAAACAGTACCTAATTGCGGTTCTGGAGAGGTGAAAGATGGATCACTAAGCCAACTCGGACCATTCCACCAAAGATCATGCAATGATAATTCTGAGGGTGATAGACCTCTTGATGCGCAATCTGCTGGATTCTCTTTTCCTTTTACATGATGCCAGCACTCTGACGGAACAAATTGCTGTATTTCCGAAACACGATTCGCAACAAAAGTTTGCCATCTTCTTGATTCTGTTGATAGCCAAGAGAGAACTATTTTTGAATCTGTCCAACAGTTAATTTTAGAGATGTCCAAGCACAATGAATCTAGGACAGTTTTTACCAAACGGGCTGACAGCAGGTCAGCACTCAGTTCTAATTTAGGCAAAGATATTGTTTTTAATGGTGAAACTCTTGTTTTTGCAGTTAATATTCTAACTGATACAGTTGAATCATCGGATAAGGACCTTAAATAAACAACTGCACCATATGCTATTAAGGAAGCGTCACTAAATGAATGAATTTCAAATTTGTTAGCTGAGGGAATAATTGCTAACCGAGGCACAGTAATCGATGTCAAACATGCAAGTTCTTCCCGAATTTTTATCCACCTATTTTTTATGAGTAGTGGAACAGGATCGTCCCATGCTAGATGCAGACTCCAAAGTTCCTGATGTAGAATTTTTGCAGAAATTATAAGGGGAGAGATCCAACCAAGTGGATCAAACATTTTGGCTATATCTGACAATATAGATCTCTTTGTAACTTCTTTTAATGTTGGTTCTATGGTTACACTAATTTTGAAGACATCACGATTTGAGTCCCATTTTAATCCTAGCACTTTTATTGAATTATCGTTCTCAATTGATAAATCGGGTTTAGTCTGAATTAAATTTTCAGGAATGTTTTTTAGTACACTAATGTCGTTTGATGCCCACTTACGTAATTCAAATCCGCCTCTTTTCATTAATTCTTGTAACTCTGATATTAATTTAGTAGCTTCTTCGGGAGATGATGCACCTGTAAGTAAGTCATCGACGTAAAAATCACGCAATACAATGTTTGATGCTAATGGAAAATTTAATTTTTCATCCAACGCTAATTTTTGAAGAACTTTAGTAGCTAAATATGGGCTAGATGCTAATCCATATGTTACTGTAGTGAGACGATATTCACTAATATCATCGGAAAATTTATCTTTCCAGAGAATTCGTTGAAAATCTTGATCTTCAGGATGTATCTTAATTTGACGAAACATTTTAGCAATATCAGCGTTAATAGCTATAGCGTGTGTGCGGAATCTCAACAAAATAAAAAATAACTCTTGTTGAACCCTAGGTCCTACAATTAAATTTTCATTAAGAGAGACATTATTTGTAGTTTTTGCACTCCCATCAAACACAACTCTAAGACGGGTTGTTGTGCTAGATTCTCTAATGACTGGATGATGTGGAAGATAATAAATTTCATTAACGGGTTTTTGAATTTCGCTCTTCGGTATATTTTCCATATGTCCCATATCAAGATATTCATTCATAAATAGACAATAATTTTCATACAAATCCGGTTCTCTATTAAATCTTTTTTCTAAGTTTAGAAATCTTTTCATAGCTAGTGATTTTGACTCCCCTAATTCTTTACATTGCTTCTTAAATGGCAAACGTACAATATATCTTCCATTCGAATCTCGTGAATGGGATGTATCGAAAATTTCCTCACAATATTTTTCTTCATTTATGTATATTTCCTTCGAGGGGATATTTTCTAACTCCCAGAACCTTTTCACATAATCTGTTTCAACATTTGCAAAATTAACTATAATATTTGGTTTATTTTCTGAAAATGTATCACTATCTCCTGTTATTAACCACCCGTAATCCGAATTTACTGCAAAAGGAAGTCCTGGTTTCCCAAATATTTTTTCTCCTCTAATTATAGATAATGATAGAGACACGCCAAATAATAAGTCTATTGGGCCTGGTTCATTCCACTTAGGGTCAGCTAATGTTATGTTCTTTAAGTGACTGAATGAATTAGTATCATATGATACAACTGGTTGATTACTCGTTATCTTTTTCAAAATATAAAAAGTACCTAATCGTGTGTTTTGTTTATCAAAATGTGGAGAAAATTCCAATCTTACAACGCCACGAGTTTCTTCGGAGTATCCCATTCCCAAACATTTAATCTGTAAATTAGCTGAATTTCTTTTTATTCCTAATAATTGTATCGCACGCTCACTTATAAAATTATTGGTACTGCCAACATCTATAATACAACGCAATAATTTATTGCCTCCATAATTATCTTTCACATTAATCAGCGCAGTTGCAAGTATGCCAAATGATTTTGAGTATATTTCACCAAGGCAAGAATTTATTGACATGTTTACATTACTAGATGATTCACCAACAGTCTCACTATTTTGATTCGAGGATTGAGGCGTTACTTGGTTTTTTATATCTGGATAATTTGTTTCTCGCCTTTCATAATGTAATAAGCTATTGTGATTCTTCAAATTACATTTCGAACAAACTCTTTTTGACTGACAATTAATTAATTTATGTTCTGGAGATAAACACGCAAAGCAGAGATTTTTATTTTTTACAAATTGCACTCTTTCGCGAACAGATAACTTTAGAAACTCACTGCACTTAGATATTTTATGACTATTCAAAGAACAATATTTACATTCAATATTATTAACAGAAGCAGTCATTGCAGTTAATTTAGGATAACTGTTTTTCTTATAATTAATATTTCGTCTAGCAGATTTCGTCTAGCAGAAAATTGAAAATTTTTTTTAGAAAAGCTTAGAGCAGAAATTCCATCTTTTACATAGAATTTAAATCTCTTCTAGAACCATAAGGCATGCGCATTGTAGAGATTATCAAAATAACATTTATGAAATCAATTTAATTTAATTTCTTTCTTTCTTTTTTTTTTTTTTTTTTTTTGTCTCAATGTTTAATTAAACTTAATAGATTGATATTCTTTAAAGAAAATTAATAATTAGGATCCTAAATTAAAATTATAAAATAATGTCACATCAAGTTACAAACAGCAGTAAAGTGTATAGGTTAAAAGCCAAAATAAAGTTCAATCCTTTATAAAAGAATACTGAAAGGTCAAATATGACTTGTGACAACTAAGTAAGATTTATATTGAAATAGGTAGTTATTGCAAAAGGTTAAATTAAAGAATGATACTATAAATGAATTAAGTCATAAAGAATATTAAAAGATACTTCTCAAAACATAACGAGTTAGCTAGACACATATGCATTGAGTAATTCAAAAGAAGCTACCTCATGAACCGTTTAGTATCAAATGGGTGAAACCGGATAAGTTGTCACACTATTGAGTTTAAAATTAAATTTAAAAATGAATAAATGAATATTAAAATGAAGTTAGGATCATATACTATGATTTGGAATAATAATAAAAGTTAAAATTGTACATAAAGGATGAAACAATATTAGAAATGGCAGAAAAACCTTACTTTGTTTGTCCAGTCGGAATCAATTTGCTAACATGTAATTTAGCACAATTTAGCGGTTCATTAACATGCTCAATTAGGTAATTATGACCCCTAAAGACTCCTGTAATTTTAAAAGGTCCTGTATTTTTTGGCATGAAAGTAGGAGTATGAATTAAATTCTTTAAATACACAACATCACCAAGCTTTAATACTGGAGGTGGACGACCTTTTAAATATTTTTCATTCTAAGCGAAATATTTTTCCTCATTCTGTTTAACCAATTCTCTAGTTTTTGAAATATGATCTTGTAATTTTTTGAAATATATACTTGGTTCTTTAACCTCTTTAGCCGGTTGAAAAGTATCGATTGGCAAATTTAAATCCCTACCTAAGAATAAATTGGCTGGCGTAAAATTTGTTACAGCATGTTTAGAGTTATTATAATGGAGAACGAAAAATTTAAGTCTGTCTGACCATTCAATTACTTGATCAGACAGAGAGGCAACTGACTCTTTAAGCGAACGATTAATTCGTTCAACAAGACCGTTAGATTTCGGGTAATAGATGGATGAATTTCTATGATTAATTTTTAATGATTTTAAGAATTGTTTAATTTCATTAGAGGTGAAATATTTAGCGTTATCAGATAACAAAACTTTTGGTATCCCGTACCTCGAAAAATAATCATTAAGAGATTTAATAACAGAATGAGATGTCACATTAGCAAGTGGAATAGCCTCTAAAAATCGTGAATAATGATCAACTATAGTTAAAATAAAAAATTTTCCATCATGTGATCTAGGAAGTTTTCCCACAACATCAATAGCAATCATTTCTCCCGGTGCTAAATCAGATTTGGAAATAAAACTAGGTTTTGTATTTGTTTGTTTACTTTTGTGAGGTAAGCACTGTTCACAAGTATTAACAAAATTCTGTATATCTTTAACCATACCATCCCAAAAATAAAGTTTTGAAATTGTATCTACTGTTTTATTTATCCCAAAATGCACTTGATGTCCCAGAGCGATACAGCTGTTAATTAAAGTTTTAG
Source organism: Maratus speciosus (assembly GCA_963932465.1). Lineage (NCBI taxonomy): Eukaryota > Metazoa > Arthropoda > Arachnida > Araneae > Salticidae > Maratus > Maratus speciosus. Next base: position 428,841,879 of record OZ010797.1, on the reverse strand, counting down.
GAATATATATTTTTTTAGATTTATTAAGTCTATTACGCTTTTTCCTGGCAATCATAATTAAATTGTTATCTGGATTTATAGAATAAGAAGAATTAGGCATTTTATTAGCAATTAATTTATCTCTTATATCTTTAAGTTTAGCATCTTTAAGTTGTTCTTTTAGGATATTCTCAGTCGTTAGGGAGTCATTAGTGGGAATAAAAATATTTAATGCGTTTACAATTAAGTTAGGGTTGTCAGGGGGGTCAACAACACGAGAAAGGAAATCTGCGGGATTTACAAGACCTGGGATATGATCAATTTTGTAATTAAAGCCCTGTAGATACATTATCCATCTAATTATTATTTCAGATTGTTTTTCTAATTTCATATGATAGGTGAGTGCTTTGGCATCAGTTAAAATTTTAAATTGCCTACCATATAAGTATTTGTGAAAATGTTTAATGGAGGAATAAATTGCATAAAATTCTCTTTTAATGGATGGATAATTAGATTCGCCCTTGTTAAGTTTTTTTGAATAAAATTCTATGGGATAAAATTGATTGTCATGACGCTGTAACAAAATTCCACAGATAGCATTTTTTGACGCGTCTGTTACCAAACATACCTCTTTATTTTCATCAAAGTTCTTAACTGTAGGATTATTGAGGAGAATATTTTGAATTTTCAGGAAGGAATCTTGACATTCTTTACTCCAAAAAAATTTAGCATTCTTTTTTGTTAAATTAACTATTGGTTGGACAATATCAGCAAAATTGAAAATTAAATGTCTAAAATAGTTGATCATTCCTAGGAAACTTTGTACTTCTTTTACATTAGTGGGTCTTGGAAATTTATTTATTTTATTTACATTATCTGATGATGGGGAATGACCATTTTGATGCAAATTAAAACCAAGGTAAGTTATCTCTTGTTGACAAATTTGTAATTTTGCTGGGTCTAAAGTTAAATTAAATTCCTTAAGTCTGTCAAATACTTTTTGGAGCCATGACAACATTTCCTCTAGATAATCAGCAGCCACAATAATATCGTCAAGAAAATATTGAACATTTTTGCCCCTTAATGGGTCCAAACAATCATTAATTAATGTGTGAAAATAAGAAGTACTATTAACGAGGCCAAAGGCTAATCTGGTAGGTTCAAAATTTCCATACTCAGTTGCAAACGCTAATTTTGCCCTGTCCTTTTCCTGCAGAAGAATTTGAAAAAATGCTGATTTTAAGTCTAATACCGTATACAGTTTTTTACCTGAAATGTTTTGAATTACTTCATTAATTCTAGGAAGACAAATTTTATATGGTTCAGTAATTGCATTTAAAAGACGGTAATCAATAACCATACGGAATTTTAATTTACTTGGATCATCAGTAGGAAGAGATTTTTTATGTACAAAAAGAACTGGAAAGCAATAGTTAGAGGAAGAGTTTTGAATTATTCCTGCCTTTAAGAGATCAGAAATTTCTTTACGAGCAAAATCTTTGGCTATTTTAGGAATGGGATAGGGTTTTGTTTGCAGTGCAAAGTCATGGAGCAATTTAAATTCAGGAACTACTTTATCAGTGCAGCCAAGAGTGTCATAAGACGAAGAAAATACAGCGGAGTTATCCATTAATAGACTAAGAACACGTTTTTTCTCAGCATCAGGTAAGTGGGCAATATTAAATTTATCAGGCGTAAGTTCTTTTTCTCTAAGTTCTAGCATTTCCTGAGTAATTAAAGAATTAACTTGATATGTTTGAGTATTGTCATGAGTTGAAATTCGGTCTTCTGAAATGGGCTTTATAAATCCTAATTTAGTTTTCTTTCTAATTATTATGTTTTTATCAGTATTGTTGTGGACATATAAAAGAATGGCATTGTTTGCATCAGGTTGATGTAGACTGAAATTTAATTTTAAAGATAATTTATTTGATGTTGGACAAAATAAATAGTTTAAGGAATTACTAATTTTATGAAAAGGTTTAAGTTTAATAATTTTGCCTTGATTGGGTCTTAGAGTTACTTGATTGGCTGGTTTAACAAAATTTTTTGACATTTCAGAATTATTTTGAGAAGAAATTAAATCATTAGAAAATACTGGATTATTTAGAGAAGAATTTAAGTCATTTGAAAGTACTGGGTTATTATGAACATTAGCATTAAACTCTGAAGGGGAAGGATTAATAACAGAATTCGAATTATCAAAATTATCATCAGGTGAAATGTTACTATTGTCATTATTATTTACAGGTTGCAAAGAATCAGGGTTTTTATTGGCAAAAGGAAAAGTAAGGTGACCCATAATAAGTTGCTGATTCGCTGAGTCCAAAAGAACTTTATTTCTATTGAGGAAATCGTAGCCCAAAATAATTTGATAATTGGAGTGCCAATTGTCATGAGTAATGAAAAATGTGTTAGTGAACCAAGTGTTCTGAATTTGAAATTTAAGTTGTACCGTTGAAAAAAAAAGGAATAGATGAGTTGTTGATAGTTTTTATGTTTACAGAGCGTGATAAGAAATTTAATTTATTTTGTTTTTTAAGAAGATTAATTGCATGTGGTTGTATTAGTGACAAATTAGCTCCACTGTCTAAAAGTCCATCAAAAGCGAGTTTTCCAAATTTAAGTTTAATTATTGGTAATTCTGAGTTATCTATATTGCAGCTCATCAAAATTTTATCAGTATTTACATTAAGACTTAATTTAATACCCTCATCATTATAAAAAAAAAATCTAGGGCCCTGCAATCATGAGGGGGGGAATTATTTACATCAATTTCAGAACCCTTTACCCGTTTAAATGTCTTCTTGAACAGTTGTATGGTCTGTAATTGTTACGACCTCTTCCACGGTTATATCTTATGCCATTATCCTGAAAACCCCTTTGATTGTTATTATACCAATTGCTATTTTCATTAACAAAATAATTCGCCTCACTGTTATTCATGCCCCCTCTTGAAAAATTTGTACCGTTTCTACCATTCGAGTTTTGAAACTCTAGGTAGTACCAGCAATCTTTGGCACTGTGTGCCTTGCGGCAAATCTGACATAACAGCTTTTCCTCTTTCATCTTCTGCACCGTTTCTGTCAGCTGAGCAATTTGTTTATTCTGATCTTCCTGGCATTTCAAAAGTTTTCCCAGCAAACTGTCTGGGTTACTGGTGGATGGTGCAACTTGTAAAGTGTTAAGATCAAAAGTATTATGCTCCAGCGCTTTTTCAATATCTACGGCCTTAGCTACAATTTCATCAAAATTTTTTTTCCCGAATTTAAGAACCTCAACTTTAATGTCAGTACGTAAGGCCTCTAAAAATTTGGAAGACATTAAATTAGCCTTAAATGAGTCTAATGCTGCATTATCCTCAGAACCTGGAGCCATATTGTTAACCGTCGCCCTGACTTCCTCCGCTAAATCAAGCACAGACTGTTTCGGCTGTTGAGTTATGCGCCCATACTGATACGACGCTTCCTGGAAATTTTGTTTGTATTCAAATTTTAATTTCATCAAATTTGCTACATTTCCAAAACTTTTTTCTTCGCTTACACGTTTGTCAGTTGACAAAAATTCAGAAGCCTTTTCCCTACACAGGAGTCTCAACAGAGTAATGCGGTTTACGTCTGTGATATTTTGAATGTTGCATACATCTTCTAAATTTTGTAAAAAGATGTTAACATTTTCATTAGGGTGGCCATGAAAAGGCGGAATCGCCGACATCATCGACCGAAAAAGTGCGCGATTGTTTGCCATGATTTAGCAAAATAAAATAAAAATTTTAATAAGCAAAATATGAAAACAACTAAAAAGCAATTTTTTTTTTTTTTTTTTTTTTTTTTTTTTTTTTTAAAAGACTGAGAAAATTATATCTGCATAAATTAAATTTATCAATCAACAAATATAGGTAAATAATAATAAAATCTTTTCAAAATCTATTGTATAAAATATAAGAAATGAAACAAATAAAATATAAGAATATATATATAAAATATAAGAATATATATAAAATACACTTTATATCAAAATATTATTTTTTTTTTTGGTGCTCACAAGGAAGCTTATCTTAGGAATTTCTTTTTATAATTAATCATTTGAATCAAGTTAAAATTTATCAGCAATAACAGAAAATATTAATGAAGTTAAAATAAAATAAAAGTTAAAAAAAATCGTTAAACGACCTTTGAAATATAATATTGCACATTATAATTTCCAAAAGTTAAACATTTAAAGTTAAGATTTTCAGACATTGACCAGGTTCGAACACCTAAAAATTGGTCAAAGGCGCCAAATGCTATGTTTGTGTTTGTGTGGCCGTGGATCGCCGTAGTGGTTGTCTGAAAATTAAAATGAATTGGCAACCAATGAAAATATTAAGAATTAAAGTTAAATATACAAAATAATTAATTTAGAAAATGTTGCCATAAAACATCGGAGGCTGAAAAATAAAAATAAAAGAGACTCACCCATTTGAAGTAAACAGACAAATATGTACAGTTAACATGAATTTAATTTTCTTTATCAACACATAATCATACTTGGCCAAGTAACTTCGTATTTTCCATTATTAAGATGAATACAATATGTAAATCAATTACTATATATTAAACAGCTATTTTCCGTGGTTATTTTGAAAATGTCTCTAAAATGTAACAGTTCGGATTATTGTCCAATAGGAATTCAGTTCGAAAACAGATTGTATAGGACTAATTAACGGTTCACTTATATCACGGCATCAGGAATAGTTTGCGCATTAATCTTGGACTTCGATGAACAGGAACATTACAGATATTGGTCGATGTCTGCTTGGCTCAGCAGATTGGAATATATACAGCAATGCTTCAGCTTCTGGTTGAATTGATTGAAGATAAGAGATTTCCTCTTTCGGATGAATCTTAAGTCAAAACAATTGGAAGATTGTCGAGGATCTATTTATGGAAGGAGCTTCAGTATGCTATTACATCCGTGGAGTATGGAGAGTATGCTCTTAGGTTCGGATAGGAGTGCTGTACTTCGCCATCATTTTCTCCGTCTGAGGCCTCAGCCTCAAACGTACGTCCAAACAGACCGCTACATTTTGACAAAGTGTGAGAGATAAAATCCAGATGGCTCAAAAAGAACGTTGAAAACAGACGCTCAACTTAAAATTCGCCAATCAGCGACCGGCACGTGCACATCTGAGTCATCACGATAGCGATTTTCATCGCAATCGAAATATCGATAACGATTTGTATCGTAATCGAAGTTGCATTCCCCCTGCATTCCTGAGTACCAGCGATGTCACGCCATGATACCAAAACAAGATGGAGGATAGAGTGACGTCACGACGTCCTTTTCAGCGAGGAAGAAAGATAAAAAATGTCTAACTGCGTCGGGGAAAAAAATGGATCGCGCGTCTTTTAAAACTGACAGAAGTGATTAAATTTTGTAATGCGGATATCTCGCTAAATTACGGTTTAAAATTAATGAAATTTTGGCAAACGCTTAGAAATAAATAGTAGCATCCAATAAAAATAGTTTTGGAATAAAATAATTAATATTAAATAACTTTTTAAATTTATATTTTCGGAAGTAAGCGATTGTAAGGAAAGCATTGTAAGTTACTTTAACGAACGATATGCCGTAATGTTTATATTTTAAAAGATCTGTACACTATTAGAATTATATTTAATTGCATATTATAATATTTATTACTTTGAAAAATTATTAATTATAGGATTATTAACGGAATATAAATTATTTAGAATGCTTTTTATTTATTTACTTAATACGTTTTTAAAGTTGTTTTTGAACTTAAATATTTAAATTTAAATAGAGAAATAATGCAGACGATAAATTAATAATAAGAAATATTGAAAATGTAACACAGTCTTAATCAACAACTATAAATAGTAGTAGTATATGTCATTATAATCACAAAATGAGTTCACAGACTTAACATAAAGCTGTCTTTATTCACAAAACTGGGTAAAAAGAGAAAAAAAGTTATTTAATATGATTCATATGCCTTTGTTTCTTTGTACTATTATAGTGTCAATAATGAAAACTCAATAGTTTGTAATAGCTCCATATTCTATCAGAGGCCATTCATTTACATTCTTTTCTAAATTGGAAAATGGTATTTAATATGAATTAATAAATTTGCAATCTTTTCAGCCTTTTGATAATAATTAAGTAAATGTGGCAGTAAGTCACATAAATATTCAGTAGTTGCATATTACTCATGCTAACAATAGCAACTTTATTATTATTAATAATAGTAACCTTTTTTTTCTATACATAATGTACTATTTAATAAATAAATGTAATGTATACTAACCATATATTATAAATGTACATATTGTAACTACATTATGTAATGTAACACAGTATACTGTTACATTATACAGTAATGTCTACATAAACTATATGTTATTAATATCAGTTGCTGATAAAAAAAAAATATATATATATATTGTACCTTGTAGGTTTTTTGAATTAAGCAGTAGACTGTATACACTAACTTTTTCCACTATTTAATTGAAAGTTTTCACAATTTCACAAATAAATTATCCGCTTAGGGATCACAACACACTCTCATCGAGATCCACAAACTCGACTGACACAGAAAAGAATATCAACAATAAATTCCCTGCGCAGAGGGAAAAACAGAGTACGTGTTTTCATTTATCCCTACGCAGAGGGAAAAGGCTGGAATATTCAGTTTCACTTTAGCACAACTGAAATACATGCAATTAAGAATTATAAAAGCAATTTAAAACTAAACATTCTCCCGGCCTTGAAAGCCGAAAGGGTTTCAAAAATTTACTCTAAAGGTAATTTACATAACTTAGTAATTGGCCTTTTCAATTCACTATTTTCAGTTCTCAGGGTAACTACACGAACCTTTTTATCAGGTCCAGGATGTGTTTTAATCACTCTAGCTAATTTCCATTGTAAAGGGGAAAGACCTTCATTTTTTATTATAACTAAATCACCTATCTTAATATTAGGCTCTTCTTTAAGCCATTTTACTCTCTGTTGTAGGGTCGAAAGGTACTCATTACTCCATCTTTTCCAAAAGTGTTGGAGCATTTTCTACACTAATTGCCACCTGGTCAATCTTGAAGCAGGTACCTCTGAAATATCAACTTCTGGAACTGAAGTAAGAGGAGCACCAATTAAAAAATGACCAGGGGTTAAAGCCTGTAAATCATTAGGATCAGAACTTACAGGACAAAGGGGTCTAGAATTTAAACAGGCTTCGATTTGAGCTAAAAGAGTTGAAAGTTCCTCAAATGTTAAAACTGAATTGCCAACGGTTCTTTTTAAATGAAATTTCATCGATTTAACACCAGCCTCCCAAAGTCCTCCAAAGTGAGGGGCTGAGGGTGGATTGAAATGCCAATTTATTTCTTCCGAACTTAAGTACTTTGCCACTTCTTCATTATGCAGAGAAGAAGTTGCAAATTTATACAATTCTTTCAACTCCTTGCTCGCACCGACAAAATTTTTGCCACAATCACTTACAATTTCTTTAGGTTTGCCTCATCTGGATATAAATCGCTTGAGACAAGCTAAAAAGGCCTGAGTAGATAAATCAGTCACTAATTCAATGTGAATTGCATGAGTAGAAAAACATATAAATAATGAAATATAACACTTAAAAGATTTTGTACCTCTACCTTTTCTAAATTTACATAATATAGGTCCTGCATAGTCAGTTCCTGTGACAAGGAACGGACGGGTAGGTTGCACTCTAGTAGAAGGTAAATCAGCCATGATTTGTTTGGACATAGAAGCAGAAGCACGAGCACAAATTACACAATTTTTTACAAACTTTCTTACAACACTTCTTCCACTTAAAATCCAATATCGCTGTCTGATAACACACAATAGTAGTTGAGGGGCAGCATGAAAGTGAGATAAGTGAAAATATCTAATAATCAGCACAGTCACTGGATGATTTTTTGGTAACAATATTGGATGGATTTGATCTTGTGTGAGATTTGAATGACGAAGACGTCCTCCCACTCTGAGTATTCCTTCATCATCAAGGATTGGAGAAAGATTGATCAATTTGCTATTGCGAGGTAAACACTTACCAGAAGTCATACATTTAATGTCGTCAGTAAATGATGACTTTTGCACTTGTTTGATGATCACTTTTAAAGCACTCTTAATTTCTGTGTTTGTAAGAAAACCAAAGTTTCGTTTTGAAACAGGTAAACGAGAATTCGTAAGAAATCTCAAACACCAAGCAATTACACGTTTTAGCTTAGTAAAGGACGATATATTTGAGAGAATAGGCATTTCCTCACTTAACTGAGCTGCAGCACAAAAATAATTTTTTCTTTGCTCTATTAAGGCTTCGTCACACAAAACAGTACCTAATTGCGGTTCTGGAGAGGTGAAAGATGGATCACTAAGCCAACTCGGACCATTCCACCAAAGATCATGCAATGATAATTCTGAGGGTGATAGACCTCTTGATGCGCAATCTGCTGGATTCTCTTTTCCTTTTACATGATGCCAGCACTCTGACGGAACAAATTGCTGTATTTCCGAAACACGATTCGCAACAAAAGTTTGCCATCTTCTTGATTCTGTTGATAGCCAAGAGAGAACTATTTTTGAATCTGTCCAACAGTTAATTTTAGAGATGTCCAAGCACAATGAATCTAGGACAGTTTTTACCAAACGGGCTGACAGCAGGTCAGCACTCAGTTCTAATTTAGGCAAAGATATTGTTTTTAATGGTGAAACTCTTGTTTTTGCAGTTAATATTCTAACTGATACAGTTGAATCATCGGATAAGGACCTTAAATAAACAACTGCACCATATGCTATTAAGGAAGCGTCACTAAATGAATGAATTTCAAATTTGTTAGCTGAGGGAATAATTGCTAACCGAGGCACAGTAATCGATGTCAAACATGCAAGTTCTTCCCGAATTTTTATCCACCTATTTTTTATGAGTAGTGGAACAGGATCGTCCCATGCTAGATGCAGACTCCAAAGTTCCTGATGTAGAATTTTTGCAGAAATTATAAGGGGAGAGATCCAACCAAGTGGATCAAACATTTTGGCTATATCTGACAATATAGATCTCTTTGTAACTTCTTTTAATGTTGGTTCTATGGTTACACTAATTTTGAAGACATCACGATTTGAGTCCCATTTTAATCCTAGCACTTTTATTGAATTATCGTTCTCAATTGATAAATCGGGTTTAGTCTGAATTAAATTTTCAGGAATGTTTTTTAGTACACTAATGTCGTTTGATGCCCACTTACGTAATTCAAATCCGCCTCTTTTCATTAATTCTTGTAACTCTGATATTAATTTAGTAGCTTCTTCGGGAGATGATGCACCTGTAAGTAAGTCATCGACGTAAAAATCACGCAATACAATGTTTGATGCTAATGGAAAATTTAATTTTTCATCCAACGCTAATTTTTGAAGAACTTTAGTAGCTAAATATGGGCTAGATGCTAATCCATATGTTACTGTAGTGAGACGATATTCACTAATATCATCGGAAAATTTATCTTTCCAGAGAATTCGTTGAAAATCTTGATCTTCAGGATGTATCTTAATTTGACGAAACATTTTAGCAATATCAGCGTTAATAGCTATAGCGTGTGTGCGGAATCTCAACAAAATAAAAAATAACTCTTGTTGAACCCTAGGTCCTACAATTAAATTTTCATTAAGAGAGACATTATTTGTAGTTTTTGCACTCCCATCAAACACAACTCTAAGACGGGTTGTTGTGCTAGATTCTCTAATGACTGGATGATGTGGAAGATAATAAATTTCATTAACGGGTTTTTGAATTTCGCTCTTCGGTATATTTTCCATATGTCCCATATCAAGATATTCATTCATAAATAGACAATAATTTTCATACAAATCCGGTTCTCTATTAAATCTTTTTTCTAAGTTTAGAAATCTTTTCATAGCTAGTGATTTTGACTCCCCTAATTCTTTACATTGCTTCTTAAATGGCAAACGTACAATATATCTTCCATTCGAATCTCGTGAATGGGATGTATCGAAAATTTCCTCACAATATTTTTCTTCATTTATGTATATTTCCTTCGAGGGGATATTTTCTAACTCCCAGAACCTTTTCACATAATCTGTTTCAACATTTGCAAAATTAACTATAATATTTGGTTTATTTTCTGAAAATGTATCACTATCTCCTGTTATTAACCACCCGTAATCCGAATTTACTGCAAAAGGAAGTCCTGGTTTCCCAAATATTTTTTCTCCTCTAATTATAGATAATGATAGAGACACGCCAAATAATAAGTCTATTGGGCCTGGTTCATTCCACTTAGGGTCAGCTAATGTTATGTTCTTTAAGTGACTGAATGAATTAGTATCATATGATACAACTGGTTGATTACTCGTTATCTTTTTCAAAATATAAAAAGTACCTAATCGTGTGTTTTGTTTATCAAAATGTGGAGAAAATTCCAATCTTACAACGCCACGAGTTTCTTCGGAGTATCCCATTCCCAAACATTTAATCTGTAAATTAGCTGAATTTCTTTTTATTCCTAATAATTGTATCGCACGCTCACTTATAAAATTATTGGTACTGCCAACATCTATAATACAACGCAATAATTTATTGCCTCCATAATTATCTTTCACATTAATCAGCGCAGTTGCAAGTATGCCAAATGATTTTGAGTATATTTCACCAAGGCAAGAATTTATTGACATGTTTACATTACTAGATGATTCACCAACAGTCTCACTATTTTGATTCGAGGATTGAGGCGTTACTTGGTTTTTTATATCTGGATAATTTGTTTCTCGCCTTTCATAATGTAATAAGCTATTGTGATTCTTCAAATTACATTTCGAACAAACTCTTTTTGACTGACAATTAATTAATTTATGTTCTGGAGATAAACACGCAAAGCAGAGATTTTTATTTTTTACAAATTGCACTCTTTCGCGAACAGATAACTTTAGAAACTCACTGCACTTAGATATTTTATGACTATTCAAAGAACAATATTTACATTCAATATTATTAACAGAAGCAGTCATTGCAGTTAATTTAGGATAACTGTTTTTCTTATAATTAATATTTCGTCTAGCAGATTTCGTCTAGCAGAAAATTGAAAATTTTTTTTAGAAAAGCTTAGAGCAGAAATTCCATCTTTTACATAGAATTTAAATCTCTTCTAGAACCATAAGGCATGCGCATTGTAGAGATTATCAAAATAACATTTATGAAATCAATTTAATTTAATTTCTTTCTTTCTTTTTTTTTTTTTTTTTTTTTGTCTCAATGTTTAATTAAACTTAATAGATTGATATTCTTTAAAGAAAATTAATAATTAGGATCCTAAATTAAAATTATAAAATAATGTCACATCAAGTTACAAACAGCAGTAAAGTGTATAGGTTAAAAGCCAAAATAAAGTTCAATCCTTTATAAAAGAATACTGAAAGGTCAAATATGACTTGTGACAACTAAGTAAGATTTATATTGAAATAGGTAGTTATTGCAAAAGGTTAAATTAAAGAATGATACTATAAATGAATTAAGTCATAAAGAATATTAAAAGATACTTCTCAAAACATAACGAGTTAGCTAGACACATATGCATTGAGTAATTCAAAAGAAGCTACCTCATGAACCGTTTAGTATCAAATGGGTGAAACCGGATAAGTTGTCACACTATTGAGTTTAAAATTAAATTTAAAAATGAATAAATGAATATTAAAATGAAGTTAGGATCATATACTATGATTTGGAATAATAATAAAAGTTAAAATTGTACATAAAGGATGAAACAATATTAGAAATGGCAGAAAAACCTTACTTTGTTTGTCCAGTCGGAATCAATTTGCTAACATGTAATTTAGCACAATTTAGCGGTTCATTAACATGCTCAATTAGGTAATTATGACCCCTAAAGACTCCTGTAATTTTAAAAGGTCCTGTATTTTTTGGCATGAAAGTAGGAGTATGAATTAAATTCTTTAAATACACAACATCACCAAGCTTTAATACTGGAGGTGGACGACCTTTTAAATATTTTTCATTCTAAGCGAAATATTTTTCCTCATTCTGTTTAACCAATTCTCTAGTTTTTGAAATATGATCTTGTAATTTTTTGAAATATATACTTGGTTCTTTAACCTCTTTAGCCGGTTGAAAAGTATCGATTGGCAAATTTAAATCCCTACCTAAGAATAAATTGGCTGGCGTAAAATTTGTTACAGCATGTTTAGAGTTATTATAATGGAGAACGAAAAATTTAAGTCTGTCTGACCATTCAATTACTTGATCAGACAGAGAGGCAACTGACTCTTTAAGCGAACGATTAATTCGTTCAACAAGACCGTTAGATTTCGGGTAATAGATGGATGAATTTCTATGATTAATTTTTAATGATTTTAAGAATTGTTTAATTTCATTAGAGGTGAAATATTTAGCGTTATCAGATAACAAAACTTTTGGTATCCCGTACCTCGAAAAATAATCATTAAGAGATTTAATAACAGAATGAGATGTCACATTAGCAAGTGGAATAGCCTCTAAAAATCGTGAATAATGATCAACTATAGTTAAAATAAAAAATTTTCCATCATGTGATCTAGGAAGTTTTCCCACAACATCAATAGCAATCATTTCTCCCGGTGCTAAATCAGATTTGGAAATAAAACTAGGTTTTGTATTTGTTTGTTTACTTTTGTGAGGTAAGCACTGTTCACAAGTATTAACAAAATTCTGTATATCTTTAACCATACCATCCCAAAAATAAAGTTTTGAAATTGTATCTACTGTTTTATTTATCCCAAAATGCACTTGATGTCCCAGAGCGATACAGCTGTTAATTAAAGTTTTAGGAATATATATTTTTTTAGATTTATTAAGTCTATTACGCTTTTTCCTGGCAATCATAATTAAATTGTTATCTGGATTTATAGAATAAGAAGAATTAGGCATTTTATTAGCAATTAATTTATCTCTTATATCTTTAAGTTTAGCATCTTTAAGTTGTTCTTTTAGGATATTCTCAGTCGTTAGGGAGTCATTAGTGGGAATAAAAATATTTAATGCGTTTACAATTAAGTTAGGGTTGTCAGGGGGGTCAACAACACGAGAAAGGAAATCTGCGGGATTTACAAGACCTGGGATATGATCAATTTTGTAATTAAAGCCCTGTAGATACATTATCCATCTAATTATTATTTCAGATTGTTTTTCTAATTTCATATGATAGGTGAGTGCTTTGGCATCAGTTAAAATTTTAAATTGCCTACCATATAAGTATTTGTGAAAATGTTTAATGGAGGAATAAATTGCATAAAATTCTCTTTTAATGGATGGATAATTAGATTCGCCCTTGTTAAGTTTTTTTGAATAAAATTCTATGGGATAAAATTGATTGTCATGACGCTGTAACAAAATTCCACAGATAGCATTTTTTGACGCGTCTGTTACCAAACATACCTCTTTATTTTCATCAAAGTTCTTAACTGTAGGATTATTGAGGAGAATATTTTGAATTTTCAGGAAGGAATCTTGACATTCTTTACTCCAAAAAAATTTAGCATTCTTTTTTGTTAAATTAACTATTGGTTGGACAATATCAGCAAAATTGAAAATTAAATGTCTAAAATAGTTGATCATTCCTAGGAAACTTTGTACTTCTTTTACATTAGTGGGTCTTGGAAATTTATTTATTTTATTTACATTATCTGATGATGGGGAATGACCATTTTGATGCAAATTAAAACCAAGGTAAGTTATCTCTTGTTGACAAATTTGTAATTTTGCTGGGTCTAAAGTTAAATTAAATTCCTTAAGTCTGTCAAATACTTTTTGGAGCCATGACAACATTTCCTCTAGATAATCAGCAGCCACAATAATATCGTCAAGAAAATATTGAACATTTTTGCCCCTTAATGGGTCCAAACAATCATTAATTAATGTGTGAAAATAAGAAGTACTATTAACGAGGCCAAAGGCTAATCTGGTAGGTTCAAAATTTCCATACTCAGTTGCAAACGCTAATTTTGCCCTGTCCTTTTCCTGCAGAAGAATTTGAAAAAATGCTGATTTTAAGTCTAATACCGTATACAGTTTTTTACCTGAAATGTTTTGAATTACTTCATTAATTCTAGGAAGACAAATTTTATATGGTTCAGTAATTGCATTTAAAAGACGGTAATCAATAACCATACGGAATTTTAATTTACTTGGATCATCAGTAGGAAGAGATTTTTTATGTACAAAAAGAACTGGAAAGCAATAGTTAGAGGAAGAGTTTTGAATTATTCCTGCCTTTAAGAGATCAGAAATTTCTTTACGAGCAAAATCTTTGGCTATTTTAGGAATGGGATAGGGTTTTGTTTGCAGTGCAAAGTCATGGAGCAATTTAAATTCAGGAACTACTTTATCAGTGCAGCCAAGAGTGTCATAAGACGAAGAAAATACAGCGGAGTTATCCATTAATAGACTAAGAACACGTTTTTTCTCAGCATCAGGTAAGTGGGCAATATTAAATTTATCAGGCGTAAGTTCTTTTTCTCTAAGTTCTAGCATTTCCTGAGTAATTAAAGAATTAACTTGATATGTTTGAGTATTGTCATGAGTTGAAATTCGGTCTTCTGAAATGGGCTTTATAAATCCTAATTTAGTTTTCTTTCTAATTATTATGTTTTTATCAGTATTGTTGTGGACATATAAAAGAATGGCATTGTTTGCATCAGGTTGATGTAGACTGAAATTTAATTTTAAAGATAATTTATTTGATGTTGGACAAAATAAATAGTTTAAGGAATTACTAATTTTATGAAAAGGTTTAAGTTTAATAATTTTGCCTTGATTGGGTCTTAGAGTTACTTGATTGGCTGGTTTAACAAAATTTTTTGACATTTCAGAATTATTTTGAGAAGAAATTAAATCATTAGAAAATACTGGATTATTTAGAGAAGAATTTAAGTCATTTGAAAGTACTGGGTTATTATGAACATTAGCATTAAACTCTGAAGGGGAAGGATTAATAACAGAATTCGAATTATCAAAATTATCATCAGGTGAAATGTTACTATTGTCATTATTATTTACAGGTTGCAAAGAATCAGGGTTTTTATTGGCAAAAGGAAAAGTAAGGTGACCCATAATAAGTTGCTGATTCGCTGAGTCCAAAAGAACTTTATTTCTATTGAGGAAATCGTAGCCCAAAATAATTTGATAATTGGAGTGCCAATTGTCATGAGTAATGAAAAATGTGTTAGTGAACCAAGTGTTCTGAATTTGAAATTTAAGTTGTACCGTTGAAAAAAAAAGGAATAGATGAGTTGTTGATAGTTTTTATGTTTACAGAGCGTGATAAGAAATTTAATTTATTTTGTTTTTTAAGAAGATTAATTGCATGTGGTTGTATTAGTGACAAATTAGCTCCACTGTCTAAAAGTCCATCAAAAGCGAGTTTTCCAAATTTAAGTTTAATTATTGGTAATTCTGAGTTATCTATATTGCAGCTCATCAAAATTTTATCAGTATTTACATTAAGACTTAATTTAATACCCTCATCATTATAAAAAAAAAATCTAGGGCCCTGCAATCATGAGGGGGGGAATTATTTACATCAATTTCAGAACCCTTTACCCGTTTAAATGTCTTCTTGAACAGTTGTATGGTCTGTAATTGTTACGACCTCTTCCACGGTTATATCTTATGCCATTATCCTGAAAACCCCTTTGATTGTTATTATACCAATTGCTATTTTCATTAACAAAATAATTCGCCTCACTGTTATTCATGCCCCCTCTTGAAAAATTTGTACCGTTTCTACCATTCGAGTTTTGAAACTCTAGGTAGTACCAGCAATCTTTGGCACTGTGTGCCTTGCGGCAAATCTGACATAACAGCTTTTCCTCTTTCATCTTCTGCACCGTTTCTGTCAGCTGAGCAATTTGTTTATTCTGATCTTCCTGGCATTTCAAAAGTTTTCCCAGCAAACTGTCTGGGTTACTGGTGGATGGTGCAACTTGTAAAGTGTTAAGATCAAAAGTATTATGCTCCAGCGCTTTTTCAATATCTACGGCCTTAGCTACAATTTCATCAAAATTTTTTTTCCCGAATTTAAGAACCTCAACTTTAATGTCAGTACGTAAGGCCTCTAAAAATTTGGAAGACATTAAATTAGCCTTAAATGAGTCTAATGCTGCATTATCCTCAGAACCTGGAGCCATATTGTTAACCGTCGCCCTGACTTCCTCCGCTAAATCAAGCACAGACTGTTTCGGCTGTTGAGTTATGCGCCCATACTGATACGACGCTTCCTGGAAATTTTGTTTGTATTCAAATTTTAATTTCATCAAATTTGCTACATTTCCAAAACTTTTTTCTTCGCTTACACGTTTGTCAGTTGACAAAAATTCAGAAGCCTTTTCCCTACACAGGAGTCTCAACAGAGTAATGCGGTTTACGTCTGTGATATTTTGAATGTTGCATACATCTTCTAAATTTTGTAAAAAGATGTTAACATTTTCATTAGGGTGGCCATGAAAAGGCGGAATCGCCGACATCATCGACCGAAAAAGTGCGCGATTGTTTGCCATGATTTAGCAAAATAAAATAAAAATTTTAATAAGCAAAATATGAAAACAACTAAAAAGCAATTTTTTTTTTTTTTTTTTTTTTTTTTTTTTTTTTTAAAAGACTGAGAAAATTATATCTGCATAAATTAAATTTATCAATCAACAAATATAGGTAAATAATAATAAAATCTTTTCAAAATCTATTGTATAAAATATAAGAAATGAAACAAATAAAATATAAGAATATATATATAAAATATAAGAATATATATAAAATACACTTTATATCAAAATATTATTTTTTTTTTTGGTGCTCACAAGGAAGCTTATCTTAGGAATTTCTTTTTATAATTAATCATTTGAATCAAGTTAAAATTTATCAGCAATAACAGAAAATATTAATGAAGTTAAAATAAAATAAAAGTTAAAAAAAATCGTTAAACGACCTTTGAAATATAATATTGCACATTATAATTTCCAAAAGTTAAACATTTAAAGTTAAGATTTTCAGACATTGACCAGGTTCGAACACCTAAAAATTGGTCAAAGGCGCCAAATGCTATGTTTGTGTTTGTGTGGCCGTGGATCGCCGTAGTGGTTGTCTGAAAATTAAAATGAATTGGCAACCAATGAAAATATTAAGAATTAAAGTTAAATATACAAAATAATTAATTTAGAAAATGTTGCCATAAAACATCGGAGGCTGAAAAATAAAAATAAAAGAGACTCACCCATTTGAAGTAAACAGACAAATATGTACAGTTAACATGAATTTAATTTTCTTTATCAACACATAATCATACTTGGCCAAGTAACTTCGTATTTTCCATTATTAAGATGAATACAATATGTAAATCAATTACTATATATTAAACAGCTATTTTCCGTGGTTATTTTGAAAATGTCTCTAAAATGTAACAGTTCGGATTATTGTCCAATAGGAATTCAGTTCGAAAACAGATTGTATAGGACTAATTAACGGTTCACTTATATCACGGCATCAGGAATAGTTTGCGCATTAATCTTGGACTTCGATGAACAGGAACATTACAGATATTGGTCGATGTCTGCTTGGCTCAGCAGATTGGAATATATACAGCAATGCTTCAGCTTCTGGTTGAATTGATTGAAGATAAGAGATTTCCTCTTTCGGATGAATCTTAAGTCAAAACAATTGGAAGATTGTCGAGGATCTATTTATGGAAGGAGCTTCAGTATGCTATTACATCCGTGGAGTATGGAGAGTATGCTCTTAGGTTCGGATAGGAGTGCTGTACTTCGCCATCATTTTCTCCGTCTGAGGCCTCAGCCTCAAACGTACGTCCAAACAGACCGCTACATTTTGACAAAGTGTGAGAGATAAAATCCAGATGGCTCAAAAAGAACGTTGAAAACAGACGCTCAACTTAAAATTCGCCAATCAGCGACCGGCACGTGCACATCTGAGTCATCACGATAGCGATTTTCATCGCAATCGAAATATCGATAACGATTTGTATCGTAATCGAAGTTGCATTCCCCCTGCATTCCTGAGTACCAGCGATGTCACGCCATGATACCAAAACAAGATGGAGGATAGAGTGACGTCACGACGTCCTTTTCAGCGAGGAAGAAAGATAAAAAATGTCTAACTGCGTCGGGGAAAAAAATGGATCGCGCGTCTTTTAAAACTGACAGAAGTGATTAAATTTTGTAATGCGGATATCTCGCTAAATTACGGTTTAAAATTAATGAAATTTTGGCAAACGCTTAGAAATAAATAGTAGCATCCAATAAAAATAGTTTTGGAATAAAATAATTAATATTAAATAACTTTTTAAATTTATATTTTCGGAAGTAAGCGATTGTAAGGAAAGCATTGTAAGTTACTTTAACGAACGATATGCCGTAATGTTTATATTTTAAAAGATCTGTACACTATTAGAATTATATTTAATTGCATATTATAATATTTATTACTTTGAAAAATTATTAATTATAGGATTATTAACGGAATATAAATTATTTAGAATGCTTTTTATTTATTTACTTAATACGTTTTTAAAGTTGTTTTTGAACTTAAATATTTAAATTTAAATAGAGAAATAATGCAGACGATAAATTAATAATAAGAAATATTGAAAATGTAACACAGTCTTAATCAACAACTATAAATAGTAGTAGTATATGTCATTATAATCACAAAATGAGTTCACAGACTTAACATAAAGCTGTCTTTATTCACAAAACTGGGTAAAAAGAGAAAAAAAGTTATTTAATATGATTCATATGCCTTTGTTTCTTTGTACTATTATAGTGTCAATAATGAAAACTCAATAGTTTGTAATAGCTCCATATTCTATCAGAGGCCATTCATTTACATTCTTTTCTAAATTGGAAAATGGTATTTAATATGAATTAATAAATTTGCAATCTTTTCAGCCTTTTGATAATAATTAAGTAAATGTGGCAGTAAGTCACATAAATATTCAGTAGTTGCATATTACTCATGCTAACAATAGCAACTTTATTATTATTAATAATAGTAACCTTTTTTTTCTATACATAATGTACTATTTAATAAATAAATGTAATGTATACTAACCATATATTATAAATGTACATATTGTAACTACATTATGTAATGTAACACAGTATACTGTTACATTATACAGTAATGTCTACATAAACTATATGTTATTAATATCAGTTGCTGATAAAAAAAAAATATATATATATATTGTACCTTGTAGGTTTTTTGAATTAAGCAGTAGACTGTATACACTAACTTTTTCCACTATTTAATTGAAAGTTTTCACAATTTCACAAATAAATTATCCGCTTAGGGATCACAACACACTCTCATCGAGATCCACAAACTCGACTGACACAGAAAAGAATATCAACAATAAATTCCCTGCGCAGAGGGAAAAACAGAGTACGTGTTTTCATTTATCCCTACGCAGAGGGAAAAGGCTGGAATATTCAGTTTCACTTTAGCACAACTGAAATACATGCAATTAAGAATTATAAAAGCAATTTAAAACTAAACATTCTCCCGGCCTTGAAAGCCGAAAGGGTTTCAAAAATTTACTCTAAAGGTAATTTACATAACTTAGTAATTGGCCTTTTCAATTCACTATTTTCAGTTCTCAGGGTAACTACACGAACCTTTTTATCAGGTCCAGGATGTGTTTTAATCACTCTAGCTAATTTCCATTGTAAAGGGGAAAGACCTTCATTTTTTATTATAACTAAATCACCTATCTTAATATTAGGCTCTTCTTTAAGCCATTTTACTCTCTGTTGTAGGGTCGAAAGGTACTCATTACTCCATCTTTTCCAAAAGTGTTGGAGCATTTTCTACACTAATTGCCACCTGGTCAATCTTGAAGCAGGTACCTCTGAAATATCAACTTCTGGAACTGAAGTAAGAGGAGCACCAATTAAAAAATGACCAGGGGTTAAAGCCTGTAAATCATTAGGATCAGAACTTACAGGACAAAGGGGTCTAGAATTTAAACAGGCTTCGATTTGAGCTAAAAGAGTTGAAAGTTCCTCAAATGTTAAAACTGAATTGCCAACGGTTCTTTTTAAATGAAATTTCATCGATTTAACACCAGCCTCCCAAAGTCCTCCAAAGTGAGGGGCTGAGGGTGGATTGAAATGCCAATTTATTTCTTCCGAACTTAAGTACTTTGCCACTTCTTCATTATGCAGAGAAGAAGTTGCAAATTTATACAATTCTTTCAACTCCTTGCTCGCACCGACAAAATTTTTGCCACAATCACTTACAATTTCTTTAGGTTTGCCTCATCTGGATATAAATCGCTTGAGACAAGCTAAAAAGGCCTGAGTAGATAAATCAGTCACTAATTCAATGTGAATTGCATGAGTAGAAAAACATATAAATAATGAAATATAACACTTAAAAGATTTTGTACCTCTACCTTTTCTAAATTTACATAATATAGGTCCTGCATAGTCAGTTCCTGTGACAAGGAACGGACGGGTAGGTTGCACTCTAGTAGAAGGTAAATCAGCCATGATTTGTTTGGACATAGAAGCAGAAGCACGAGCACAAATTACACAATTTTTTACAAACTTTCTTACAACACTTCTTCCACTTAAAATCCAATATCGCTGTCTGATAACACACAATAGTAGTTGAGGGGCAGCATGAAAGTGAGATAAGTGAAAATATCTAATAATCAGCACAGTCACTGGATGATTTTTTGGTAACAATATTGGATGGATTTGATCTTGTGTGAGATTTGAATGACGAAGACGTCCTCCCACTCTGAGTATTCCTTCATCATCAAGGATTGGAGAAAGATTGATCAATTTGCTATTGCGAGGTAAACACTTACCAGAAGTCATACATTTAATGTCGTCAGTAAATGATGACTTTTGCACTTGTTTGATGATCACTTTTAAAGCACTCTTAATTTCTGTGTTTGTAAGAAAACCAAAGTTTCGTTTTGAAACAGGTAAACGAGAATTCGTAAGAAATCTCAAACACCAAGCAATTACACGTTTTAGCTTAGTAAAGGACGATATATTTGAGAGAATAGGCATTTCCTCACTTAACTGAGCTGCAGCACAAAAATAATTTTTTCTTTGCTCTATTAAGGCTTCGTCACACAAAACAGTACCTAATTGCGGTTCTGGAGAGGTGAAAGATGGATCACTAAGCCAACTCGGACCATTCCACCAAAGATCATGCAATGATAATTCTGAGGGTGATAGACCTCTTGATGCGCAATCTGCTGGATTCTCTTTTCCTTTTACATGATGCCAGCACTCTGACGGAACAAATTGCTGTATTTCCGAAACACGATTCGCAACAAAAGTTTGCCATCTTCTTGATTCTGTTGATAGCCAAGAGAGAACTATTTTTGAATCTGTCCAACAGTTAATTTTAGAGATGTCCAAGCACAATGAATCTAGGACAGTTTTTACCAAACGGGCTGACAGCAGGTCAGCACTCAGTTCTAATTTAGGCAAAGATATTGTTTTTAATGGTGAAACTCTTGTTTTTGCAGTTAATATTCTAACTGATACAGTTGAATCATCGGATAAGGACCTTAAATAAACAACTGCACCATATGCTATTAAGGAAGCGTCACTAAATGAATGAATTTCAAATTTGTTAGCTGAGGGAATAATTGCTAACCGAGGCACAGTAATCGATGTCAAACATGCAAGTTCTTCCCGAATTTTTATCCACCTATTTTTTATGAGTAGTGGAACAGGATCGTCCCATGCTAGATGCAGACTCCAAAGTTCCTGATGTAGAATTTTTGCAGAAATTATAAGGGGAGAGATCCAACCAAGTGGATCAAACATTTTGGCTATATCTGACAATATAGATCTCTTTGTAACTTCTTTTAATGTTGGTTCTATGGTTACACTAATTTTGAAGACATCACGATTTGAGTCCCATTTTAATCCTAGCACTTTTATTGAATTATCGTTCTCAATTGATAAATCGGGTTTAGTCTGAATTAAATTTTCAGGAATGTTTTTTAGTACACTAATGTCGTTTGATGCCCACTTACGTAATTCAAATCCGCCTCTTTTCATTAATTCTTGTAACTCTGATATTAATTTAGTAGCTTCTTCGGGAGATGATGCACCTGTAAGTAAGTCATCGACGTAAAAATCACGCAATACAATGTTTGATGCTAATGGAAAATTTAATTTTTCATCCAACGCTAATTTTTGAAGAACTTTAGTAGCTAAATATGGGCTAGATGCTAATCCATATGTTACTGTAGTGAGACGATATTCACTAATATCATCGGAAAATTTATCTTTCCAGAGAATTCGTTGAAAATCTTGATCTTCAGGATGTATCTTAATTTGACGAAACATTTTAGCAATATCAGCGTTAATAGCTATAGCGTGTGTGCGGAATCTCAACAAAATAAAAAATAACTCTTGTTGAACCCTAGGTCCTACAATTAAATTTTCATTAAGAGAGACATTATTTGTAGTTTTTGCACTCCCATCAAACACAACTCTAAGACGGGTTGTTGTGCTAGATTCTCTAATGACTGGATGATGTGGAAGATAATAAATTTCATTAACAGGTTTTTGAATTTCGCTCTTCGGTATATTTTCCATATGTCCCATATCAAGATATTCATTCATAAATAGACAATAATTTTCATACAAATCCGGTTCTCTATTAAATCTTTTTTCTAAGTTTAGAAATCTTTTCATAGCTAGTGATTTTGACTCCCCTAATTCTTTACATTGCTTCTTAAATGGCAAACGTACAATATATCTTCCATTCGAATCTCGTGAATGGGATGTATCGAAAATTTCCTCACAATATTTTTCTTCATTTATGTATATTTCCTTCGAGGGGATATTTTCTAACTCCCAGAACCTTTTCACATAATCTGTTTCAACATTTGCAAAATTAACTATAATATTTGGTTTATTTTCTGAAAATGTATCACTATCTCCTGTTATTAACCACCCGTAATCCGAATTTACTGCAAAAGGAAGTCCTGGTTTCCCAAATATTTTTTCTCCTCTAATTATAGATAATGATAGAGACACGCCAAATAATAAGTCTATTGGGCCTGGTTCATTCCACTTAGGGTCAGCTAATGTTATGTTCTTTAAGTGACTGAATGAATTAGTATCATATGATACAACTGGTTGATTACTCGTTATCTTTTTCAAAATATAAAAAGTACCTAATCGTGTGTTTTGTTTATCAAAATGTGGAGAAAATTCCAATCTTACAACGCCACGAGTTTCTTCGGAGTATCCCATTCCCAAACATTTAATCTGTAAATTAGCTGAATTTCTTTTTATTCCTAATAATTGTATCGCACGCTCACTTATAAAATTATTGGTACTGCCAACATCTATAATACAACGCAATAATTTATTGCCTCCATAATTATCTTTCACATTAATCAGCGCAGTTGCAAGTATGCCAAATGATTTTGAGTATATTTCACCAAGGCAAGAATTTATTGACATGTTTACATTACTAGATGATTCACCAACAGTCTCACTATTTTGATTCGAGGATTGAGGCGTTACTTGGTTTTTTATATCTGGATAATTTGTTTCTCGCCTTTCATAATGTAATAAGCTATTGTGATTCTTCAAATTACATTTCGAACAAACTCTTTTTGACTGACAATTAATTAATTTATTGCCTCCATAATTATCTTTCACATTAATCAGCGCAGTTGCAAGTATGCCAAATGATTTTGAGTATATTTCACCAAGGCAAGAATTTATTGACATGTTTACATTACTAGATGATTCACCAACAGTCTCACTATTTTGATTCGAGGATTGAGGCGTTACTTGGTTTTTTATATCTGGATAATTTGTTTCTCGCCTTTCATAATGTAATAAGCTATTGTGATTCTTCAAATTACATTTCGAACAAACTCTTTTTGACTGACAATTAATTAATTTATGTTCTGGAGATAAACACGCAAAGCAGAGATTTTTATTTTTTACAAATTGCACTCTTTCGCGAACAGATAACTTTAGAAACTCACTGCACTTAGATATTTTATGACTATTCAAAGAACAATATTTACATTCAATATTATTAACAGAAGCAGTCATTGCAGTTAATTTAGGATAACTGTTTTTCTTATAATTAATATTTCGTCTAGCAGATTTCGTCTAGCAGAAAATTGAAAATTTTTTTTAGAAAAGCTTAGAGCAGAAATTCCATCTTTTACATAGAATTTAAATCTCTTCTAGAACCATAAGGCATGCGCATTGTAGAGATTATCAAAATAACATTTATGAAATCAATTTAATTTAATTTCTTTCTTTCTTTTTTTTTTTTTTTTTTGTCTCAATGTTTAATTAAACTTAATAGATTGATATTCTTTAAAGAAAATTAATAATTAGGATCCTAAATTAAAATTATAAAATAATGTCACATCAAGTTACAAACAGCAGTAAAGTGTATAGGTTAAAAGCCAAAATAAAGTTCAATCCTTTATAAAAGAATACTGAAAGGTCAAATATGACTTGTGACAACTAAGTAAGATTTATATTGAAATAGGTAGTTATTGCAAAAGGTTAAATTAAAGAATGATACTATAAATGAATTAAGTCATAAAGAATATTAAAAGATACTTCTCAAAACATAACGAGTTAGCTAGACACATATGCATTGAGTAATTCAAAAGAAGCTACCTCATGAACCGTTTAGTATCAAATGGGTGAAACCGGATAAGTTGTCACACTATTGAGTTTAAAATTAAATTTAAAAATGAATAAATGAATATTGAAATGAAGTTAGGATCATATACTATGATTTGGAATAATAATAAAAGTTAAAATTGTACATAAAGGATGAAACAATATTAGAAATGGCAGAAAAACCTTACTTTGTTTGTCCAGTCGGAATCAATTTGCTAACATGTAATTTAGCACAATTTAGCGGTTCATTAACATGCTCAATTAGGTAATTATGACCCCTAAAGACTCCTGTAATTTTAAAAGGTCCTGTATTTTTTGGCATGAAAGTAGGAGTATGAATTAAATTCTTTAAATACACAACATCACCAAGCTTTAATACTGGAGGTGGACGACCTTTTAAATATTTTTCATTCTGAGCGAAATATTTTTCCTCATTCTGTTTAACCAATTCTCTAGTTTTTGAAATATGATCTTGTAATTTTTTGAAATATATACTTGGTTCTTCAACCTCTTTAGCCGGTTGAAAAGTATCGATTGGCAAATTTAAATCCCTACCTAAGAATAAATTGGCTGGCGTAAAATTTGTTACAGCATGTTTAGAGTTATTATAATGGAGAACGAAAAATTTAAGTCTGTCTGACCATTCAATTACTTGATCAGACAGAGAGGCAACTGACTCTTTAAGCGAACGATTAATTCGTTCAACAAGACCGTTAGATTTCGGGTAATAGATGGATGAATTTCTATGATTAATTTTTAATGATTTTAAGAATTGTTTAATTTCATTAGAGGTGAAATATTTAGCGTTATCAGATAACAAAACTTTTGGTATCCCGTACCTCGAAAAATAATCATTAAGAGATTTAATAACAGAATGAGATGTCACATTAGCAAGTGGAATAGCCTCTAAAAATCGTGAATAATGATCAACTATAGTTAAAATAAAAAATTTTCCATCATGTGATCTAGGAAGTTTTCCCACAACATCAATAGCAATCATTTCTCCCGGTGCTAAATCAGATTTGGAAATAAAACTAGGTTTTGTATTTGTTTGTTTACTTTTGTGAGGTAAGCACTGTTCACAAGTATTAACAAAATTCTGTATATCTTTAACCATACCATCCCAAAAATAAAGTTTTGAAATTGTATCTACTGTTTTATTTATCCCAAAATGCACTTGATGTCCCAGAGCGATACAGCTGTTAATTAAAGTTTTAGGAATATATATTTTTTTAGATTTATTAAGTCTATTACGCTTTTTCCTGGCAATCATAATTAAATTGTTATCTGGATTTATAGAATAAGAAGAATTAGGCATTTTATTAGCAATTAATTTATCTCTTATATCTTTAAGTTTAGCATCTTTAAGTTGTTCTTTTAGGATATTCTCAGTCGTTAGGGAGTCATTAGTGGGAATAAAAATATTTAATGCGTTTACAATTAAGTTAGGGTTGTCAGGGGGGTCAACAACACGAGAAAGGAAATCTGCGGGATTTACAAGACCTGGGATATGATCAATTTTGTAATTAAAGCCCTGTAGATACATTATCCATCTAATTATTATTTCAGATTGTTTTTCTAATTTCATATGATAGGTGAGTGCTTTGGCATCAGTTAAAATTTTAAATTGCCTACCATATAAGTATTTGTGAAAATGTTTAATGGAGGAATAAATTGCATAAAATTCTCTTTTAATGGATGGATAATTAGATTCGCCCTTGTTAAGTTTTTTTGAATAAAATTCTATGGGATAAAATTGATTGTCATGACGCTGTAACAAAATTCCACAGATAGCATTTTTTGACGCGTCTGTTACCAAACATACCTCTTTATTTTCATCAAAGTTCTTAACTGTAGGATTATTGAGGAGAATATTTTGAATTTTCAGGAAGGAATCTTGACATTCTTTACTCCAAAAAAATTTAGCATTCTTTTTTGTTAAATTAACTATTGGTTGGACAATATCAGCAAAATTGAAAATTAAATGTCTAAAATAGTTGATCATTCCTAGGAAACTTTGTACTTCTTTTACATTAGTGGGTCTTGGAAATTTATTTATTTTATTTACATTATCTGATGATGGGGAATGACCATTTTGATGCAAATTAAAACCAAGGTAAGTTATCTCTTGTTGACAAATTTGTAATTTTGCTGGGTCTAAAGTTAAATTAAATTCCTTAAGTCTGTCAAATACTTTTTGGAGCCATGACAACATTTCCTCTAGATAATCAGCAGCCACAATAATATCGTCAAGAAAATATTGAACATTTTTGCCCCTTAATGGGTCCAAACAATCATTAATTAATGTGTGAAAATAAGAAGTACTATTAACGAGGCCAAAGGCTAATCTGGTAGGTTCAAAATTTCCATACTCAGTTGCAAACGCTAATTTTGCCCTGTCCTTTTCCTGCAGAAGAATTTGAAAAAATGCTGATTTTAAGTCATACCGTATACAGTTTTTTACCTGAAATGTTTTGAATTACTTCATTAATTCTAGGAAGACAAATTTTATATGGTTCAGTAATTGCATTTAAAAGACGGTAATCAATAACCATACGGAATTTTAATTTACTTGGATCATCAGTAGGAAGAGATTTTTTATGTACAAAAAGAACTGGAAAGCAATAGTTAGAGGAAGAGTTTTGAATTATTCCTGCCTTTAAGAGATCAGAAATTTCTTTACGAGCAAAATCTTTGGCTATTTTAGGAATGGGATAGGGTTTTGTTTGCAGTGCAAAGTCATGGAGCAATTTAAATTCAGGAACTACTTTATCAGTGCAGCCAAGAGTGTCATAAGACGAAGAAAATACAGCGGAGTTATCCATTAATAGACTAAGAACACGTTTTTTCTCAGCATCAGGTAAGTGGGCAATATTAAATTTATCAGGCGTAAGTTCTTTTTCTCTAAGTTCTAGCATTTCCTGAGTAATTAAAGAATTAACTTGATATGTTTGAGTATTGTCATGAGTTGAAATTCGGTCTTCTGAAATGGGCTTTATAAATCCTAATTTAGTTTTCTTTCTAATTATTATGTTTTTATCAGTATTGTTGTGGACATATAAAAGAATGGCATTGTTTGCATCAGGTTGATGTAGACTGAAATTTAATTTTAAAGATAATTTATTTGATGTTGGACAAAATAAATAGTTTAAGGAATTACTAATTTTATGAAAAGGTTTAAGTTTAATAATTTTGCCTTGATTGGGTCTTAGAGTTACTTGATTGGCTGGTTTAACAAAATTTTTTGACATTTCAGAATTATTTTGAGAAGAAATTAAATCATTAGAAAATACTGGATTATTTAGAGAAGAATTTAAGTCATTTGAAAGTACTGGGTTATTATGAACATTAGCATTAAACTCTGAAGGGGAAGGATTAATAACAGAATTCGAATTATCAAAATTATCATCAGGTGAAATGTTACTATTGTCATTATTATTTACAGGTTGCAAAGAATCAGGGTTTTTATTGGCAAAAGGAAAAGTAAGGTGACCCATAATAAGTTGCTGATTCGCTGAGTCCAAAAGAACTTTATTTCTATTGAGGAAATCGTAGCCCAAAATAATTTGATAATTGGAGTGCCAATTGTCATGAGTAATGAAAAATGTGTTAGTGAACCAAGTGTTCTGAATTTGAAATTTAAGTTGTACCGTTGAAAAAAAAAGGAATAGATGAGTTGTTGATAGTTTTTATGTTTACAGAGCGTGATAAGAAATTTAATTTATTTTGTTTTTTAAGAAGATTAATTGCATGTGGTTGTATTAGTGACAAATTAGCTCCACTGTCTAAAAGTCCATCAAAAGCGAGTTTTCCAAATTTAAGTTTAATTATTGGTAATTCTGAGTTATCTATATTGCAGCTCATCAAAATTTTATCAGTATTTACATTAAGACTTAATTTAATACCCTCATCATTATAAAAAAAAGAATCTAGGGCCCTGCAATCATGAGGGGGGGAATTATTTACATCAATTTCAGAACCCTTTACCCGTTTAAATGTCTTCTTGAACAGTTGTATGGTCTGTAATTGTTACGACCTCTTCCACGGTTATATCTTATGCCATTATCCTGAAAACCCCTTTGATTGTTATTATACCAATTGCTATTTTCATTAACAAAATAATTCGCCTCACTGTTATTCATGCCCCCTCTTGAAAAATTTGTACCGTTTCTACCATTCGAGTTTTGAAACTCTAGGTAGTACCAGCAATCTTTGGCACTGTGTGCCTTGCGGCAAATCTGACATAACAGCTTTTCCTCTTTCATCTTCTGCACCGTTTCTGTCAGCTGAGCAATTTGTTTATTCTGATCTTCCTGGCATTTCAAAAGTTTTCCCAGCAAACTGTCTGGGTTACTGGTGGATGGTGCAACTTGTAAAGTGTTAAGATCAAAAGTATTATGCTCCAGCGCTTTTTCAATATCTACGGCCTTAGCTACAATTTCATCAAAATTTTTTTTTCCGAATTTAAGAACCTCAACTTTAATGTCAGTACGTAAGGCCTCTAAAAATTTGGAAGACATTAAATTAGCCTTAAATGAGTCTAATGCTGCATTATCCTCAGAACCTGGAGCCATATTGTTAACCGTCGCCCTGACTTCCTCCGCTAAATCAAGCACAGACTGTTTCGGCTGTTGAGTTATGCGCCCATACTGATACGACGCTTCCTGGAAATTTTGTTTGTATTCAAATTTTAATTTCATCAAATTTGCTACATTTCCAAAACTTTTTTCTTCGCTTACACGTTTGTCAGTTGACAAAAATTCAGAAGCCTTTTCCCTACACAGGAGTCTCAACAGAGTAATGCGGTTTACGTCTGTGATATTTTGAATGTTGCATACATCTTCTAAATTTTGTAAAAAGATGTTAACATTTTCATTAGGGTGGCCATGAAAAGGCGGAATCGCCGACATCATCGACCGAAAAAGTGCGCGATTGTTTGCCATGATTTAGCAAAATAAAATAAAAATTTTAATAAGCAAAATATGAAAACAACTAAAAAGCAATTTTTTTTTTTTTTTTTTTTTTTTTAAAGACTGAGAAAATTATATCTGCATAAATTAAATTTATCAATCAACAAATATAGGTAAATAATAATAAAATCTTTTCAAAATCTATTGTATAAAATATAAGAAATGAAACAAATAAAATATAAGAATATATATATAAAATATAAGAATATATATAAAATACACTTTATATCAAAATATTATTTTTTTTTTTGGTGCTCACAAGGACGCTTATCTTAGGAATTTCTTTTTATAATTAATCATTTGAATCAAGTTAAAATTTATCAGCAATAACAGAAAATATTAATGAAGTTAAAATAAAATAAAAGTTAAAAAAAATCGTTAAACGACCTTTGAAATATAATATTGCACATTATAATTTCCAAAAGTTAAACATTTAAAGTTAAGATTTTCAGACATTGACCAGGTTCGAACACCTAAAAATTGGTCAAAGGCGCCAAATGCTATGTTTGTGTTTGTGTGGCCGTGGATCGCCGTAGTGGTTGTCTGAAAATTAAAATGAATTGGCAACCAATGAAAATATTAAGAATTAAAGTTAAATATACAAAATAATTAATTTAGAAAATGTTGCCATAAAACATCGGAGGCTGAAAAATAAAAATAAAAGAGACTCACCCATTTGAAGTAAACAGACAAATATGTACAGTTAACATGAATTTAATTTTCTTTATCAACACATAATCATACTTGGCCAAGTAACTTCGTATTTTCCATTATTAAGATGAATACAATATGTAAATCAATTACTATATATTAAACAGCTATTTTCCGTGGTTATTTTGAAAATGTCTCTAAAATGTAACAGTTCGGATTATTGTCCAATAGGAATTCAGTTCGAAAACAGATTGTATAGGACTAATTAACGGTTCACTTATATCACAGCATCAGGAATAGTTTGCGCATTAATCTTGGACTTCGATGAACAGGAACATTACAGATATTGGTCGATGTCTGCTTGGCTCAGCAGATTGGAATATATACAGCAATGCTTCAGCTTCTGGTTGAATTGATTGAAGATAAGAGATTTCCTCTTTCGGATGAATCTTAAGTCAAAACAATTGGAAGATTGTCGAGGATCTATTTATGGAAGGAGCTTCAGTATGCTATTACATCCGTGGAGTATGGAGAGTATGCTCTTAGGTTCGGATAGGAGTGCTGTACTTCGCCATCATTTTCTCCGTCTGAGGCCTCAGCCTCAAACGTACGTCCAAACAGACCGCTACATTTTGACAAAGTGTGAGAGATAAAATCCAGATGGCTCAAAAAGAACGTTGAAAACAGACGCTCAACTTAAAATTCGCCAATCAGCGACCGGCACGTGCACATCTGAGTCATCACGATAGCGATTTTCATCGCAATCGAAATATCGATAACGATTTGTATCGTAATCGAAGTTGCATTCCCCCTGCATTCCTGAGTACCAGCGATGTCACGCCATGATACCAAAACAAGATGGAGGATAGAGTGACGTCACGACGTCCTTTTCAGCGAGGAAGAAAGATAAAAAATGTCTAACTGCGTCGGGGAAAAAAATGGATCGCGCGTCTTTTAAAACTGACAGAAGTGATTAAATTTTGTAATGCGGATATCTCGCTAAATTACGGTTTAAAATTAATGAAATTTTGGCAAACGCTTAGAAATAAATAGTAGCATCCAATAAAAATAGTTTTGGAATAAAATAATTAATATTAAATAACTTTTTAAATTTATATTTTCGGAAGTAAGCGATTGTAAGGAAAGCATTGTAAGTTACTTTAACGAACGATATGCCGTAATGTTTATATTTTAAAAGATCTGTACACTATTAGAATTATATTTAATTGCATATTATAATATTTATTACTTTGAAAAATTATTAATTATAGGATTATTAACGGAATATAAATTATTTAGAATGCTTTTTATTTATTTACTTAATACGTTTTTAAAGTTGTTTTTGAACTTAAATATTTAAATTTAAATAGAGAAATAATGCAGATGATAAATTAATAATAAGAAATATTGAAAATGTAACACAGTCTTAATCAACAACTATAAATAGTAGTAGTATATGTCATTATAATCACAAAATGAGTTCACAGACTTAACATAAAGCTGTCTTTATTCACAAAACTGGGTAAAAAGAGAAAAAAAGTTATTTAATATGATTCATATGCCTTTGTTTCTTTGTACTATTATAGTGTCAATAATGAAAACTCAATAGTTTGTAATAGCTCCATATTCTATCAGAGGCCATTCATTTACATTCTTTTCTAAATTGGAAAATGGTATTTAATATGAATTAATAAATTTGCAATCTTTTCAGCCTTTTGATAATAATTAAGTAAATGTGGCAGTAAGTCACATAAATATTCAGTAGTTGCATATTACTCATGCTAACAATAGCAACTTTATTATTATTAATAATAGTAACCTTTTTTTTCTATACATAATGTACTATTTAATAAATAAATGTAATGTATACTAACCATATATTATAAATGTACATATTGTAACTACATTATGTAATGTAACACAGTATACTGTTACATTATACAGTAATGTCTACATAAACTATATGTTATTAATATCAGTTGCTGATAAAAAAAAAATATATATATATATTGTACCTTGTAGGTTTTTTGAATTAAGCAGTAGACTGTATAGACTAACTTTTTCCACTATTTAATTGAAAGTTTTCACAATTTCACAAATAAATTATCCGCTTAGGGATCACAACACACTCTCATCGAGATCCACAAACTCGACTGGCACAGAAAAGAATATCAACAATAAATTCCCTGCGCAGAGGGAAAAACAGAGTACGTGTTTTCATTTATCCCTACGCAGAGGGAAAAGGCTGGAATATTCAGTTTCACTTTAGCACAACTGAAATACATGCAATTAAGAATTATAAAAGCAATTTAAAACTAAACATTCTCCCGGCCTTGAAAGCCGAAAGGGTTTCAAAAATTTACTCTAAAGGTAATTTACATAACTTAGTAATTGGCCTTTTCAATTCACTATTTTCAGTTCTCAGGGTAACTACACGAACCTTTTTATCAGGTCCAGGATGTGTTTTAATCACTCTAGCTAATTTCCATTGTAAAGGGGAAAGACCTTCATTTTTTATTATAACTAAATCACCTATCTTAATATTAGGCTCTTCTTTAAGCCATTTTACTCTCTGTTGTAGGGTCGAAAGGTACTCATTACTCCATCTTTTCCAAAAGTGTTGGAGCATTTTCTACACTAATTGCCACCTGGTCAATCTTGAAGCAGGTACCTCTGAAATATCAACTTCTGGTACTGAAGTAAGAGGAGCACCAATTAAAAAATGACCAGGGGTTAAAGCCTGTAAATCATTAGGATCAGAACTTACAGGACAAAGGGGTCTAGAATTTAAACAGGCTTCGATTTGAGCTAAAAGAGTTGAAAGTTCCTCAAATGTTAAAACTGAATTGCCAACGGTTCTTTTTAAATGAAATTTCATCGATTTAACACCAGCCTCCCAAAGTCCTCCAAAGTGAGGGGCTGAGGGTGGATTGAAATGCCAATTTATTTCTTCCGAACTTAAGTACTTTGCCACTTCTTCATTATGCAGAGAAGAAGTTGCAAATTTATACAATTCTTTCAACTCCTTGCTCGCACCGACAAAATTTTTGCCACAATCACTTACAATTTCTTTAGGTTTGCCTCGTCTGGATATAAATCGCTTGAGACAAGCTAAAAAGGCCTGAGTAGATAAATCAGTCACTAATTCAATGTGAATTGCATGAGTAGAAAAACATATAAATAATGAAATATAACACTTAAAAGATTTTGTACCTCTACCTTTTCTAAATTTACATAATATAGGTCCTGCATAGTCAGTTCCTGTGACAAGGAACGGGCGGGTAGGTTGCACTCTAGTAGAAGGTAAATCAGCCATGATTTGTTTGGACATAGAAGCAGAAGCACGAGCACAAATTACACAATTTTTTACAAACTTTCTTACAACACTTCTTCCACTTAAAATCCAATATCGCTGTCTGATAACACACAATAGTAGTTGAGGGGCAGCATGAAAGTGAGATAAGTGAAAATATCTAATAATCAGCACAGTCACTGGATGATTTTTTGGTAACAATATTGGATGGATTTGATCTTGTGTGAGATTTGAATGACGAAGACGTCCTCCCACTCTGAGTATTCCTTCATCATCAAGGATTGGAGAAAGATTGATCAATTTGCTATTGCGAGGTAAACACTTACCAGAAGTCATACATTTAATGTCGTCAGTAAATGATGACTTTTGCACTTGTTTGATGATCACTTTTAAAGCACTCTTAATTTCTGTGTTTGTAAGAAAACCAAAGTTTCGTTTTGAAACAGGTAAACGAGAATTCGTAAGAAATCTCAAACACCAAGCAATTACACGTTTTAGCTTAGTAAAGGACGATATATTTGAGAGAATAGGCATTTCCTCACTTAACTGAGCTGCAGCACAAAAATAATTTTTTCTTTGCTCTATTAAGGCTTCGTCACACAAAACAGTACCTAATTGCGGTTCTGGAGAGGTGAAAGATGGATCACTAAGCCAACTCGGACCATTCCACCAAAGATCATGCAATGATAATTCTGAGGGTGATAGACCTCTTGATGCGCAATCTGCTGGATTCTCTTTTCCTTTTACATGATGCCAGCACTTTGACGGAACAAATTGCTGTATTTCCGAAACACGATTCGCAACAAAAGTTTGCCATCTTCTTGATTCTGTTGATAGCCAAGAGAGAACTATTTTTGAATCTGTCCAACAGTTAATTTTAGAGATGTCCAAGCACAATGAATCTAGGACAGTTTTTACCAAACGGGCTGACAGCAGGTCAGCACTCAGTTCTAATTTAGGCAAAGATATTGTTTTTAATGGTGAAACTCTTGTTTTTGCAGTTAATATTCTAACTGATACAGTTGAATCATCGGATAAGGACCTTAAATAAACAACTGCACCATATGCTATTAAGGAAGCGTCACTAAATGAATGAATTTCAAATTTGTTAGCTGAGGGAATAATTGCTAACCGAGGCACAGTAATCGATGTCAAACATGCAAGTTCTTCCCGAATTTTTATCCACCTATTTTTTATGAGTAGTGGAACAGGATCGTCCCATGCTAGATGCAGACTCCAAAGTTCCTGATGTAGAATTTTTGCAGAAATTATAAGGGGAGAGATCCAACCAAGTGGATCAAACATTTTGGCTATATCTGACAATATAGATCTCTTTGTAACTTCTTTTAATGTTGGTTCTATGGTTACACTAATTTTGAAGACATCACGATTTGAGTCCCATTTTAATCCTAGCACTTTTATTGAATTATCGTTCTCAATTGATAAATCGGGTTTAGTCTGAATTAAATTTTCAGGAATGTTTTTTAGTACACTAATGTCGTTTGATGCCCACTTACGTAATTCAAATCCGCCTCTTTTCATTAATTCTTGTAACTCTGATATTAATTTAGTAGCTTCTTCGGGAGATGATGCACCTGTAAGTAAGTCATCGACGTAAAAATCACGCAATACAATGTTTGATGCTAATGGAAAATTTAATTTTTCATCCAACGCTAATTTTTGAAGAACTTTAGTAGCTAAATATGGGCTAGATGCTAATCCATATGTTACTGTAGTGAGACGATATTCACTAATATCATCGGAAAATTTATCTTTCCAGAGAATTCGTTGAAAATCTTGATCTTCAGGATGTATCTTAATTTGACGAAACATTTTAGCAATATCAGCGTTAATAGCTATAGCGTGTGTGCGGAATCTCAACAAAATAAAAAATAACTCTTGTTGAACCCTAGGTCCTACAATTAAATTTTCATTAAGAGAGACATTATTTGTAGTTTTTGCACTCCCATCAAACACAACTCTAAGACGGGTTGTTGTGCTAGATTCTCTAATGACTGGATGATGTGGAAGATAATAAATTTCATTAACGGGTTTTTGAATTTCGCTCTTCGGTATATTTTCCATATGTCCCATATCAAGATATTCATTCATAAATAGACAATAATTTTCATACAAATCCGGTTCTCTATTAAATCTTTTTTCTAAGTTTAGAAATCTTTTCATAGCTAGTGATTTTGACTCCCCTAATTCTTTACATTGCTTCTTAAATGGCAAACGTACAATATATCTTCCATTCGAATCTCGTGAATGGGATGTATCGAAAATTTCCTCACAATATTTTTCTTCATTTATGTATATTTCCTTCGAGGGGATATTTTCTAACTCCCAGAACCTTTTCACATAATCTGTTTCAACATTTGCAAAATTAACTATAATATTTGGTTTATTTTCTGAAAATGTATCACTATCTCCTGTTATTAACCACCCGTAATCCGAATTTACTGCAAAAGGAAGTCCTGGTTTCCCAAATATTTTTTCTCCTCTAATTATAGATAATGATAGAGACACGCCAAATAATAAGTCTATTGGGCCTGGTTCATTCCACTTAGGGTCAGCTAATGTTATGTTCTTTAAGTGACTGAATGAATTAGTATCATATGATACAACTGGTTGATTACTCGTTATCTTTTTCAAAATATAAAAAGTACCTAATCGTGTGTTTTGTTTATCAAAATGTGGAGAAAATTCCAATCTTACAACGCCACGAGTTTCTTCGGAGTATCCCATTCCCAAACATTTAATCTGTAAATTAGCTGAATTTCTTTTTATTCCTAATAATTGTATCGCACGCTCACTTATAAAATTATTGGTACTGCCAACATCTATAATACAACGCAATAATTTATTGCCTCCATAATTATCTTTCACATTAATCAGCGCAGTTGCAAGTATGCCAAATGATTTTGAGTATATTTCACCAAGGCAAGAATTTATTGACATGTTTACATTACTAGATGATTCACCAACAGTCTCACTATTTTGATTCGAGGATTGAGGCGTTACTTGGTTTTTTATATCTGGATAATTTGTTTCTCGCCTTTCATAATGTAATAAGCTATTGTGATTCTTCAAATTACATTTCGAACAAACTCTTTTTGACTGACAATTAATTAATTTATGTTCTGGAGATAAACACGCAAAGCAGAGATTTTTATTTTTTACAAATTGCACTCTTTCGCGAACAGATAACTTTAGAAACTCACTGCATTTAGATATTTTATGACTATTCAAAGAACAATATTTACATTCAATATTATTAACAGAAGCAGTCATTGCAGTTAATTTAGGATAACTGTTTTTCTTATAATTAATATTTCGTCTAGCAGATTGTAATGAACGAGCATAATCTTTCAGAAAAATTATCAATTGAACTAACGTTGGAAGCTCGTCATTTTTTAACTGGCGTTCCCACCATAATTTAATATTATGATCAACTTTTTGCAATATTAAATAAATCAACAAAGTTTCTGAAAAGCCACTTACCTTCTGATCCAATATTTCGAAAGAACGGACACATTCGTTTGTCATATCTACCAAATTAAGTATTGCTGTGGGCGCATCACCTTGCACGAATGGAAAATTTAATAATTTTCTAATGTGGCTGTATATTAATTCACGTTTGTTAGAATATCTTTCAGATAGCAAGTCCCATGCGATACTATACTTCGAATCTTCAATAGGTATTGATTTTATTATTTTCAAAGCGTCTCCTTGACAAGATAATTTCAAGTATTGCAGCTTCTGAGCTGGCGATAGATTTTCATTATTATGTATACTCGCATTGAATAAATCTTTAAAACTCAACCATTCACTAATTTGACCACTAAATGATGGTAGAGAAAGCTTTGGTAATTTTATTTCATTAACTTCCTTCTTCGGATTGTTCACATTTATTTTTCTCGCTGTAATTGCATGTTCGATTTTTACTATCAATTCATCAAAAATGTCTTGCTGTTCGTCTTTTTCTTCTATAAATGAATCGATGTCTTTTTCTTTACAAGCAGAAAAAATCGTTTTAAACAACACCTTCAACTCTTCCTCTAATTTTTCTGTTTCCCTTTTTAATAACTGAAGTTGCTCTAATTCACACACATTCAGATCAGTTTTAAGAAATTTGTTTTTCAATCTCGTTATTGAAGATTTCAACACTCGTTTATCAGTTTCTAATTTTTTATCCATTTTTCTCTCGCAGTATTCTAATTTGGCACAGTTCCAATGATTTCACGCTTTCACTTTCGAACGAAATTTAGATACGCATCATTCTTTGCACTTAGTTCGTTTTAACTCCGGTTTTAGACGACCAAATGTACCTTGTAGGTTTTTTGAATTAAGCAGTAGACTGTATACACTAACTTTTTCCACTATTTAATTGAAAGTTTTCACAATTTCACAAATAAATTATCCGCTTAGGGATCACAACACACTCTCATCGAGATCCACAAACTCGACTGACACAGAAAAGAATATCAACAATAAATTCCCTGCGCAGAGGGAAAAACAGAGTACGTGTTTTCATTTATCCCTACGCAGAGGGAAAAGGCTGGAATATTCAGTTCCACTTTAGCACAACTGAAATACATGTAATTAAGAATTATAAAAGCAATTTAAAACTAAACATATATATAATGAAAATACAATAATCTATGAAAATATTATTTATTTAATGAATAATATTAATCAATAATAATTACTTTCAATATTAATTATTATCAATTTATATTAAAATAGCACAAATCACATGACTGTCCTAAACAGATATGGGACTATTTTGCATTTCATTTGCCATATATTTGTGCATATCTGATATATTTTTATTTATTTATAATTTGGGATATAAAGGTTTAAATCAGAGTTTTTTTTTAAACCTTTTTTGTTTTGTGGCACACTTGAATAAATAATAAATTTTTGTGGCACATTTACATTATGATGAGGGAAAAAAGTAAGAAAAGCGAAATGTACTTTTTTATTTTATTTGTTAATGATAACCAAATATATATCATGATAAAAAAAAAAATAAATAAATAAACAAAACAATTTATTGTAACATGCAGTGATGAAAATAGTGATTAAATGTTTTTAAGACATACTTATTTATTTTATTCCTTTTCCTTCCTTATATTTAGCATGACAGATGAACTTTACATTTTTTTTTTTAACTCAACACTTTAAATCTTTGTAAATTTGAATTTTGGGCTGACATACTCCCAAATATTCTTCCAGCTATTCCATCTTTGATTAATTTTTGTTTTTGGAGGAAAAGCTCATTTCACATAAGTATGATTTTGGAAACTGAATAAGTGTTTTTTTAATTTTATCTTTCTTTTACCTTTTTTTAGAATTATTTTTATACATCTCAAAGATACAGACAACGTTAACAGAATACATATTAACTTATATTCTTAAAATATATTATAACTTGTTTTTAAGTGATGGAACTATAGATAATTTGAATATTTTTTTTAATCTATGTAATTTTTAAAACATGAATTAAATTGCAATCTAAATGTGAAACATTTTTATAATTAATATTTATTCATTTGTTTATTTATATTTTTTACAGTTAAGACTTTGCATAATTTCTTGTAAAATGTTTTCTACTGTTTATGGAATTTTTAGTTTAGGTATATCTTTTTCATTCAGGTTATGTTGTTGGACCTGTTACTCAAGCACAGTTTTTGAAAAATATGGGAATTGACATTCGCTTAGAGGTATAATGTTTCATAAAATTTTATTTCAATTGAACATCGTTACCTTTAACCCTTTATCCCCTGATGGTACTTTTAAGTAACATTATAACAGGGTTCGTACAGTCCTTGAAAGTTCTTAAAAGTGCTTAAATTTTTTAAAGGAAATTTTTGATGCTTAAAAGTACTTATTTTCATGCAAAATCTGAAAAAAGTCCTTAAAAGTGCTTAATTCTACTCTCATATTAATTCTTAATCAAAGGTAAAACTCTTCTGCATTTCTTTTAATTTCTGATTTAAAAAAAATCTTAATCCCGCCTTGCCTCCCCTTCTGAAATTTCACGTCCCCCTTCGTAATATCAAAGTTAAAAACTTTTTTTTAACCTTTTTCTACTCTCAGGGATGTAAGACCTGCGCCAATTGCGCCAGACGAAGCCAAAGTCGCTTTACTGCTCCAAGCTTCTACGAAACCGCTATTTTTTTTCATTTTGCACCAAACCTGCGCCAAAACGTACTTAGTGCCAAGATGAAATTTTGTACGATTTCGTCGATCCGAGAATTAAAAAAAAATCCATTTTTAACCTTTTTCTAGGCCGCTAATTGCGTCAAAAAAGCAAAAAACCGCGGTCAAAAGATCTCGAAAAATACGCGATGTTTGTCAAATGATCACGAAAAAAAAAAACGTGAATTTTGTCAAAGGATCGCTAATTTCGTCAAAAACGAACAAAACGCGGTCAAAAGATCGTAAAAACGATAATTTTGTTAAAAGATGACGAAAAAACTCCGCAAATTTCATCAAAAGGTCGCAAAAAACCATAAGTTTCGCCAAAAGATCGCGAAAAACATGCAAATTTCGTCAAAAGATCGCAAAAAACACGCAAATTTTGTCGTAAGATCGCGGAAAACGCACGATTTCGTCAAAAGATCACGAAAAACGCGCAAATTTTGTCGAAAGATCGCGAATTTTGCCAAAGGGTCGCTAATTTCGTCAAAACATGATCAAAAGATCGTAAAAACGCTATTTTTATTAAAAGATGTCAAAAAGACCCCGCAAATTTAATCAAAAAGTTGCAAAAAACACACGAATTTCGTCAAAATATCGCGAAAAAAATGTGCATTTTGTCAAAAGATAGCTGACTTCATCAAAAAACGAACAAAACGCGGTCAAAAGATTGTGAAAAACGCGAATTTCGTTAAAAGATAGCGAAAAATACGCTAATTTTGTCAAAAGATTGCCAAAAATACGCAAATTTCGTCAAAAGATCGTGAAAAACATGCGAATTTTGTCATAGCGAAAAAAAACCCCGTTAATTTTGTCAAAGGATTACCAATTACTTCTAAAAACGAACAAAATGGGGTCAAAAGGTTGTGAAAAAACGCAAATTTCGTTAAAAGATCTCGAAAAAACCACAAATTTCATCAAAAGGTCACAAAAAACCGCAAATTTTGTCAAAAGATTAAAAAAAAAGGCTAATTTCGTCAAAAAATAGCGAACAGCACACTGATTTCAACAAAGGATAGCAAAAAATACGCGACTTTTGTCAAAAGATCGCGAAAAATACGCGAATTTCGTCAAAAGATCACGAAAAATACGCGAATTTCGCCAAAAGATCGCGAGAAATACGCAAATTTCGACAAAAGATGGCGAGAAATACGCAAATTTCGCCAAAAGATCGCAAGAAATATGCAAATTCATCAAAAGATCGCGAAAATACGCAAATTTGTTTTTTATTAGCATTAGAATTTCAATTTGCTCCAAAAACAGTTTTTATGGCTACAAAATTAATTTTTGCTGCTACAAAAATGGATTTTACTGCTACAAAATCAGATTTTTGCTGCTACAAAAATAGATTTTACTGCTCGAAAATTCGATTTTTGCTGCTACAAAATGGTTTTAGTGCACTTTCATACCTGTACTCTATTTCTTACTTTATATTGAATAAATAATCTGTCCTAAATTTCTGTAACAATTCATTCCATCACATTTCATTAAAATTTCACCTGAATTTCACCCTCAAAATTTATCATCCTCCGTTTTTCTTTGCTCTCCCACAGTACTCAAAGTTTAAAAACTCTTCGAAACTGTTTAATTATTTTTTTTTTTGCTTTGTCATTTTATTGCCACAATAAATAATCAATCAAGATTTCTCTTCCACCCGAAATTGGAATTTTCCTCCCCCCCCCCCCCCCCCACACACACACACACTTAAAGAACACATGGAATTTATAGTCTTTAAAACTCCTCTCAGTTTTTTTTTTCTTGGAAATTAAAAATCTTGTATTATCTTGTAAGGTAAATAAATAAGTCATCTAATAAATTCCCTCCCTCCCTAAAAAATTTTAAAAAAATATGCTTGTCTCTTTGCCCCCTCAACTTATAAAATTTAAAATCTTAAAAATCATTGCTTTTTTTTAAACTTTTTCTGCTCCATTAGTTAATTTATTGGAACAATAACTAATCGATCTTACAGTTTTACTACACCCCCACCCCCCCCTCCACCGAAATTGACGTTTCCCCGCCCTCCCCCTTACTTTCCAAGCATACAAAATTTAAAGTCTTTTAAACTGTAAGTTAATTATAAATCTGTTAAACTAACCCCTCCCCCCCTCAATAATAAGAAAAAATTATGTTTCTCCTCTTTGTTTATCTTTACAATAAGAAAGTATTGGATTCAGGAAAATTTTCGACCGATTTACACGTTTTAGGGGTCAGATATCCTGAAAAACATGTTTTTACAAAATGAGTCTGACTCTGTTTGTCTGTATGTGACACAAATTTTGTGGGTGGTGTATCTCAAGAACTAATGCACAAAATTTAATAAAAATTTATATTCAGTTAATCCTCGATATAAATTAGTGTTGATTAGTTTTTGATGTAAATCGCCCTACAGGTGATGCTGCTATGCTGCATTTTTCATGATTTACGCCATAGCTATATCTCAAGAACTAAAGCACGAATTTTCATCAAACTTCAGATTCAGGTATACCTTGATAATTATAGGTGCTGATTATGGTTTGGTGTTAATCTCGCAACAGATGGCACTGCTATGCTGCATTTTTCACGATTTCTGCAATAGTTATATCACAAGAACTAATGCACAGATTTTCATCAAACTTCAGATTCAGTTAGATGTTTACATAAGTTGTTGCTGATTAGGTTTTGGTGTAAATCACCCTACAGGTGGTTCTGCTATGCTATATTTTGCAGGATTTGCACGGTTTTCAAGTCGTATCTCAAGAACTAATGCACGGAATTTCATATCTTTAGAATCCTCATGAGGGGCATAGGCCATTTAATTTTGGCACTCTGATAATGAATTTTGTAGTATTAACATGTATGAGATAGAAGAAAGTTTTGGGATTTGCACATCTGACTAGTTTTTTCTTCTGCTGTATGTTATTTTAAAATTTTCTAAATTTCTACTGCCACATGGTGAAATCCACCCCCCCCCTTCCCGTCCGTTTGAATGTTTAAAACTTTTACAAAAATGAAAGAAACCCTTTATTAAAAAATGCATGTTATAATTTATTAGTTTATATAATTTGAAGGTCCTTAAATTTTTTTGGTTTTGGTCCTTGAAAGTCCTTAAAAGTACTTGATTTTTATTTAAAGAAATGTGTACGAACCCTGTATAAAGACGTGTTATAAAATTAATTTAGTACATCGATTAACAGCAACACAATTTACAATGAGTTGTAGATACTTTACTTTATTTTGTTCTGCAAGCTTTAGTTGTTGCACAAAACAAAAATGTTTTTAAAAGGATGATTTCTGATTTCTCTTTCATTCGCATCTGTTCAGCTTTTTTATTGTGGGTGGAAAGTTCAGTTCTTAAATGTTTCTATATTTCTATTCTAAGGGCTATTTGTACATTT
Source organism: Maratus speciosus (assembly GCA_963932465.1). NCBI lineage: Eukaryota > Metazoa > Arthropoda > Arachnida > Araneae > Salticidae > Maratus > Maratus speciosus. The sequence continues at coordinate 428,798,644 of OZ010797.1, read as the reverse complement.
CCTAATTCTATAAAGTACATAAAAAAATATTTTATAAAGAAGATTTGAGAGGAGTTGTAAATATTCCACAAAATCCCTATCAATAAATATTTCATTGATTAATTTTAATTGGCAGTATTCTTCTAAAATTTATTAATTGATTGTGCAAATCTTCTAATGAATTTTAAAAAATTCAGGAAAAGTACTTTAGAAGATGAAATTTTCATTATTTCATAATTTGGGACATAAAGGGTTAAAAGAGTAATGATTTTGTGGCGATGAAATATATTTAATATGAATTAATTTGAAGCTTATTTGTTTCTAAAAAAAAAAAAAAAAAAATGTAAACCTTGTAGGAAAAAAAAAATCTTCAGTTTTAAAATTAATAATTTCAAGAACTTTATATTGCATTAGAATTCAAGGATCAGTTTTTATTATCTGTAAAACTTTTTTTTTGTATAAAAAATGATTTTAACATTATTCTTATTCAAACATCATTAATAAATTCCTTCCTCCGGGGGGTTGTAATAGCCTTTCATTTGCCATCCCTGGTAATATAAATAGCCCCCATTATATACTGAGAAAAATGTACTTTTTTAAAAATCTGCATTAACTTTAAATGTGTATTTTTCTATAGAATAATAAATGAGAAGTTATTGTGTCTGGAAAAAGGGTACTTGTTTATTTTTCTGATCGACTATTGTCCATGAAAATAGTATGTTGCCAAACAGTACGACTTATCACCAATAATGGATAAACATTATGTCAAAATACAGGGTGTTTTTAAATGAATATAAGGGTTTTAATGCTTTGTAGTATTTATTAGATAAAACTTAAAATTATACCTAATAATACATAAAATGAAAGAGCAACTCAAACAGTTTGTTGCTACCTGTGCATGCGCACACAATGTTTCTTCCGTTAGAAAGCACTAGTAGTAAAAATGGCGACTAGTGAACAGAAATCATTTTGTGTTCTGCAGTTTGTAAAGACCGAATCTGTAGTTACTGTGCAACATTCGTTCCGGATAAAGTTCAGATGTGATCCCCAAATAATAATAACATCCATCGATGGTATCATCAGTTTGAAAATACCAGCTGCCTTTGCAACAATTACTCCACAAACACTAATCAACGTTTGTGAAGAACTGAGCTATTGACTTGATGTGTGCCGAAAGATGTCACAATGAACACTTGTAACCTTGTAGGTAAAACTGTTTGAGTTGCTCTTTCATTTTATGTATTAATTATAATTTTAAGCTTTATGTAATAAATACTACCAAGTGTTAAAACCCTGATATTCATTTAGAAACACCCTGTATACTCACAAGATGTTTCCTTCTTTTTATTTATTTCTTCTATATACAAGAAGAAAGTATTTTATTCATGAAAAATTTTGACTTATGGTTTTTCATGGATTTATATGTTTTAGAAGGTTCTGAGCACAAATTGACTGTTTTAGAAAATGACTGTCTGTGAGTATGTGACACAATTTTTGTTAGTGCTCTAACTCACAAACTACTGCACAGAATTTTGTAAAATTTCAGATTCTTTTTGTAATCTTAACATAAATTGGTTCTTATTAGGTTTTTGTGTATGTTGCCTAACAGATGGCGCTGCTATGCTGCATTTTTCACAGTTTCCAAAAAAACTATATTTCAAGAATTAATGCATGGAATTTCGCCAAGCTTCATATTATGTTAGACTTTGACATAGATAAATGCTGATAAGGCTTGGGTATGTATCACTTGACAGGTGTTGCTGCTATACTGCATTTTTTAAGATTTCTGCAATGACTATACCTTGAAAACTAATGCTTAGAATTTCATCAAACTTCATATTCTATTAGACCATGACATAATTAGATGCTGATTCAATTTTGACTTTGATCAATCAATTGTTGGTTCTTATCTTGTCTTGAGGAAATATTTCTAATCTTGTCCACAATCAATTGATGCAATTTAGTGAGCAGGATTTTAAAAAATTAGTATTCACTGATCACTGTAATTCTAGGCTAAATTCGAAGAGAGGCATTATACTTCATTTTCAGAATTGTTGCTATGTTAGTATATTGTTTAAATTAATGTTTTATAATGATATAGAAGAAAAAGAAAGTTTTGCGCTGGCCACTACATGCTAATGTAACTTAGATTAATTTTTGACAAGCCCATTTTTAAAAGTTTCTTAAGAATATGGTATCATTAAACAAAAAAAAAAATCTATCAACAAACACTTTGATTTAACTCAAATAATAGTCAAAGATTGGTTGAATAAATTGCCCTTTATTTATCCAGAAATGAGCAAATATAAGTGTTATACAATGTTCTTTCTCTCATTTAATTTAATTAGTGTGACTTTTGACAGACTGTAAATAAAACTTAGTACAATTACAAATGCAATTTTGGAGAAACATTCTTTTTTCAATAGATTAGCTTCTCACAGTATTTTACATTGCTTCACCATTGTTTATTTATTTTTAGATAAAGTTTCATATCATGTCATTAGCACACACTTTTTTGATAGCATAAATCTGTAAACACGAAAATACTTCACCACATCCTGCTGTATAGATGGAAAGTCCCAATCTTTTTCCTTTCTTTCCCCGTTATGCAAGGGAAAAACAGAGAAATAACAACTAACATATATAATCTTCACTACAAAAGCTAAACTAGCTTACCCACAATTTATTTTCTCCAATTAAATATATACACTGTGTGTGACATGCAACATCACAGTTGACAACAATGTAAGTGATATATAGATATAATTTTGTAATCATGAAATACACCTGAAATATTTAATTTTAATCGCATGAATGTTTGCATTGCTAAGAAGGCGTAAAACCAACAGAGTGAAAAAGTGTCTAAACCAGGACTCGAAGCCGAGTCATTGGCATAGCACACCAATGCTTTGCTAACTGAGCTGCTCAAATGATATCCAGTGCTGTGTATCGCCCAAGCAGCTCCGTTGGTAAAGCATTGGTATGCTATGCCAATGGCCTGGTTCAGAGTCCTGTTTAGGTGCCTCGTTAGCAATGCAAAGATTCATGCAATTAAAATTCAATGAAAGTGATGTCATACTAATAGTCGTCAGTGTTGAATTCAGACACTTTTCTCCCAGTGGGATTCCTGTGGCTCGAGGGGAGGGGGGGATTGCACTTTTAACCATAGAAAACACAAAATCTCAAATATTCTGGGGGGAGGTGTTCCCCCAAGGCCACCCCCTGATATCAACACTGATAGTTTTATCACACAAAAGTTGTTCGCCGAACATTTTCTTCAACAGAACATTATACCCAGCAAAAGTTGCTTGACCTCGATGAAGGAGAGCATTTACTGACTATTATTGCTCACCCAACTTTTCTGGCATCGCATGGTAAAAGTTGGATATTCTATTCATTCAGCACTAGATCAACTGAGCCAATAAAAACGAAGCTAGGAAGATAGGATTTATATGAATGGATAGCAGGAAGATATGCAAATCTATCAGGTAACCCATCCAGATCAACACATAATAGATAACCCTACAAAAAGTTTGAAGAACCTGTTTACTGAACACGCAACGAGCTGGATGAACATGTTTTGTAAAATGTTTGCTGAAATGTTTGGTGTTTATCGTTTCCCATCTGATACAGCCTTGAGTCACATTGTTTGGTGATAGATTTCATTTCTCACAAATGTTCAACAGAAAAGTAAACAAGTACTGCAAAAAGTTGTGTGCTTTTGAAGTTTTTATAATCAAAATTTAAAATATAAAAGATTTAACTGTAAAATAATAATTAATAAAACATTAATAAAGCAGAATAAAACTAAAAGTTATAAGAAGGAATATTAAAAGTTATATTTTATTAATTTTAAGGAATCAAGATTAAATTTATTGAATAACGTTGTTAAAATATTTTTCTAATTTTTGTGCATTTTTATTTCAGTAAATTCTCGGGCTAATTTTATCACTTATTGTAAGGAATATATTTTTATCACTCTATAGAGTAGAACTGTTTAAGTATCTATACAGTAGACTCCCTTGGTTCAGTCTGGCTAAACCTGAGATAAAACTTCCTTACTTTATGATTTTGATATGAATTAGTAGGATACCTTTATGAGGCAAGTTGCATTGAAAAATTCAATAATAATGTATCTTTATTGTGCAGATTTAATTATACAATTATTACTTATTTACTTGACGTTTATTTATAATAATTTAATAATTTTTTTAATTATTTTAATGTTTTACTACATTGTAAGCTCTCATTATAATTTTGATTGCATTATTACATTCAAATTATGTTTAAAAATGTAAACAAATCAATCACCAGAAATCCACAAAATTCTAAAACTCACACAACCTCTGGTCTCAAGCAGTGTGGATTTGAGGTAATTTACTGTATTGCTAAAAGATTTTGGATGTAAGTTGCAAAATGCTTAACGATAAGCTAACTTCTAAGTTAAGTAAAAGTTTATGATTAATGATAGTGTTGTTTAAATTCTTTGTTATTTAAAAGTTATTGATTTTCAGCCCTTAATATTCCCTACAAAAAAAAAAAAAAAAAAAAAAAAAAAAAAATCATGAATTTTGTAATCGAGGATTTTTTAAATATTTTATTTATCTTCCTTTTACAGAAGTTGATGGAGAATGCTTCTCTAGAACAGCAGGAATGTTTAAAATCTGGTTATGATATGTTAACTAAAGCAGATCAAATGGGAGAAAGATTTAAGTTTTTTGCTGTTTATCCTAAAGTTTTGGATGTAGTATTAAAGAGATATCCACCAGCTGGTTTTTAGTTAATTGAAAACTCATATTTCAACATTGTTGGTCTTTTCCTTGTATAAATTGTAATTAGTAATTTGTATATAAAATAAATTTTATCATTACTATCGTGTTTCACCCTTCTATCTGTCAAGTTGAGCATTAGTTCTTCCAAAGATTTTATTAACTTTTCAAAAATACATGCTTGCCAATCTCCAGCTTTTTTAGAATAAGAAAAACATACTTTGAACCAGAAAATTTGTTTAATTAAATGAGTCTTGCTTCTATGTGGTAGTCATTTGAAATCTAGTTCATTTCATTTTTCAGGTCAATTTTCCTTATTGTTTATGAACAATATCTGAATATTTGGTACTTCTCCATTATCCTGTCGACCACTTTCCATAAAAAATAACTGTCGCCAAACTATAGGATTTAATGCCAAAAAAATCATGATCATGGCATCACACTCACTTGATGTCAGATGATACATGTTTGTTATGCCATCATGAAATGTATCATTTAAAATATATGCTTTTTACTGATTTCATTTAAAAGTGAGAAGAAATAATAGCATAAATCAAAACATTTTATTTCAATATTAAAGTACTGTTTCTTACACATGTGTAAAAAAGAAATTGCTATTGGCGAGAAAAAAATGTTATTGGCGAAATTTGCACTCAGCTAACATAAAAGTTCCGAAAGTGGTTGATGAGATAATGGATAAGTACCGAAAATTTTTAGCAATTATTTCACATTTTAAGTGAAAACCACAATTTCGATCCACAGTCCTGATGGATATTTAACAGTAGTAAATAATTAATAATCATTTGTATATGTCCCAGAAAAGGAAATTTATAGGTTTTATCATTGCTAAACTGGTGACTGTGAAGACTTAGCAAGACATCTATTAAAATAGGGTTTTAGGGAGAAAAAAAATTCATAACTTCGTCAATTCTTAAGATATTGAATTCACTTAAGCTTATTATAAATCGTCATAATATTATCTACAAAAAATCTACTCTTTTAAATAAATCTATTAGTCTTTTTTTTTGTGTGTGTGAGGTGATGGGAGAAACAAAAGGGATTAAAAGTACTTGAAGAGAATTTTATAGGTTTTTTTTCAGAAGGCCATGATGAAATGTTTTCAGCATCCACCACATTTCAAATGCTAAAATATTTTTATTATTTATCCTTTTAAGATCTGGTCTACACAATTGTGTAGATGATCCTAAAGAAAAAGAAAAAAAGATTTCCATGAACTTAATATAATCCAATGCAATAAGCATGTTTTGAACTAGAGATTTTACTGTAGTAAGTGAAGTTAAATATGTAGCACAAAGGAATAAGTTATGTATTTTTAAACAACATTTCTAGTTTTAAATAGATTTATTTGATCTGCAGATCTAAATGTATTCTGAGAACTTTTGGATCTCATTATGTAGATGCATATTAAATTGTACCATTGTGTGGGTCTTCTTCATTTTGGATAGTTTTTTTTGAATTTCCACATGAAATAAAGGTTGATTTCTATAAATTAATGTGAAAATTTACATTTTGTATTATTGTTATTCTGTGCTATCATTTTAATAAGATCACATAGTGTGATTAGAAAACGAGATGGGTAGACAAGGGGTTTTTTTGTCCCCTCCTTTTTTAGGTAGGTTTCGTATGAAATACTACCTATTGCGATCGCTCATATAATGAAATTTCTGAAAAAAATTTATAACCCTAGAACCCAAATCACCCTCAGTAAAAAACTTTATCTACCTATCTATATATATATAGCTAAATATCTTTTTTTTTTTTATGGACACAATAACTTCCGTAATTCTCCACAAATCTCTTCCAAACTGATACATTAAATCAAGGGGTAGAAAATCTCGGCCAAGTTTGTTAATGGGCCAAATCAGACCAAGGGGGTGGAAATAGGAAGGGGTTTTGTGAAAACCGAAAAAAACCCATAACTTCTTAATTTTTATACATATCAAATCAGTTTAAAGTTATTATTACTTCTAGGAAAAGGGCTAAAAATTTATGTATCACAGATTTTTAATAAAATTAAAAATGGGCTCAAAGAGCACAAAAAATAGGGTTTTAGGTAGAAAATAATTCATAACTTCGTCAATTCTTAAGATATTGAATTCACTTAAACTTATTATAAATTGTCTTAATATTATCTACAACTTTTATATTGACAAGTTTTTGATTTGACCAACTGTACTGAAAAAAAAAATATAAATAAAAACCGAAAAAAAAAAATGGGGATGTTGAAGAAAATAATTCATAACTTCGTCAATTCACAGAATATCCAATACACTTAAATTTCTTATACATCTTATCAATTTTATCTACAACTTTCATTTTGACAAGTTTTTGATAGGATCAACTCTTAAGGCAAAAAAAAATTAAGCAAAAATAGAAGTTGACAAAAAAATTATCGTATTAAGGGAATACTAAAATCCAAACGGCTTACTTTCTGACTCATTTTTAAATTCATTTTTGCGCATCCAATTGGCAGGTTCTCTTATTCAAAAACTATATAAAGTGCTGTATTGATCGATTTTTTGATAAAGGCAGAATATATTTGAAAATGCTGTCAAAGTGTGCATTTTGAACCAAATTTCCCAAAGCAGTGCTGGAAATGAAAAAAATGTTTGTGCTGAGAAAATAATTGTAAATCAAGTTCTAATTAATTGAACGGAAAATAAAAAGACAGGTCACATATAAATTTCTTCAGAAAGTCACGTCAGCAAGTTTTATGTTTTTACTTTTAAAAATGTGTCAGAAAATTTTGAGTTGTTGAGCGGGAAAAATATTTTTCTTAATACCGACTTAATATGATTTTGATAAAACGACCTCTTACAGAAAAATGAAATTAAAAATTCATCAAAAGCGGCCAGATAAAATTGTTAAACTGGGTTTATCTCTAATCTTGATTTAGTTTTTGTTGGTGAAATTAGTACTTAACTTCAAAATCTACCTCCACCTGTATGCTGAGCCGGCAGGGATTTTTTTTTCCAATTATCATTTTATTTTTCTAAGATGATTTGACTGTTTTAAGATAATTTAGAATCTGTATTTACCCCCTGTCTGATTACGTTTTGTTGAAGATTTTTTTATGTGCTATTTCAGATTAGAAACATAGTTTTATTTCACAAATTTTAATGTATTTTGACTTTTTTAAAATACTAATTTGATTCTTTTTTGTTAAGAAATGCTACACAAGCCTGTTTTTTTATCTGTTTTACTTTATTATTGTAATATGTGTAAGAAACATGTGTAAGACATTACATGTGTAAGAAACTATGTGCTTAACATGTGTGTAACAGCTTTAACATGTGTAAGAAACTATGATGGTATTATAAATGCTTCTTATGAAAAAAAGTCAAGTTGATTTAAGAACGAGTCAAAATATGATAAAGCCAGGGCTGTCCATCACAGTGCCTGCAAGTACCATTGTGCTTTTTGTATGTTTTCTTGTGCCCTTTCTAATTTTTCATCTTATAACATTTTCTTAAAGATAAAAAACATTCTAAAAGGATGCTTTCTTCAAAATTAATTTTTTTCATTTGTATAAATTATTGTATCCATGTTTTTTTTAAAGTAATATTATTATAGGCACGATTCAGGCTCCTTCGACAAAAATTTTTTTTTGAGAAGTCCCCTCTCAGAAAAATATACAAGGATGTATGCTTTTTTACGAAAAAATTATTTTTACATGGATTTCATGAATTGTAGGAACCATGTGTGTGTCGTATTAGACACATTTTTGACAATTTAGCACGTTTATTTATAATATCTACCACTATTTCCATATAATAATTTTAGCTTTGTTTTATTTCAGACATTACATCACTAAATAAAGTGAAAATTACTATTCTAAAACAGTGGTACATATTTTTAATTAAAAAAAGTGATAAATTGATTACACTGATACAAAGTGCGTTTATCGCTGCCATTCTTTACAGTGAGATAATATTCATGCATGTTCCAAGTTATGTTAATGATGGCGCCCTTTATTTATTGCTTCAGCTAAGATGAATCCCTGCTTACTAAAAGGTTGGACAGGCCTGTGTTAAACAATCTATGTTTCAGATTCTGTATGTAAAGAATTTTCAGACAAAAAAAAAAACAAAACAAAAACAATCATAGAACATGTAAATATAGATCATAAATTCTATCAAAATATCTTAGAATAAAAATAGGCCCTGCAGTGAGGCCCAAATTCAATTCTTATCTACTTATCTCATTTTAATTAAATGCAGCATGTCAGAAAAATTCTGTTATTTTAACACAGCATAATGTTTCAGTTTTATGAATACTTGATATTACTCATCAAAACTTCAATGTAACCAACTTGAAGGTTTTACAGAATAAAGTTCATAACTTCATTAAATTGCTGGAAAATTTTACAGAATATAGTAGAGTCCTGATCATCCGAGTTAATATGGACCAAGCTCACCTTGGATAAGCAAAGAACTCGGATAAACCAGATTTACACAAAAGAGTCACCAACTAAGGAGATGAAATATAAATTTTCACTTAATTCATTAATTTTTATGATATTAGTAACCTTTCTTTGATGAACATTTCCAATACTTTTAACAAAAATGGGGAATGAAATTATTTATTTGAAAAAGCCTTTGGTAGTTTTTTGGGTACTTGTTGGTTATCCCGTCGACCAAATTACTGTCGCCAAATTGTAAGATTAAATGCCAATAATGGTTGATAGTAAATGTCACATTCACTTGACAACACGTGTTCACGTCATCAAGTGATTTTTATTTCAACCTTTTATTTGTATTTTTATTAATGGTATACTAATTTATTTGTTCTTTCGTTATTTAAAACAAAAATTATATCAATTTGTATAATTTGACGAGTGGTTTGGCGATTTATATAATTTGGCGAAATTGGTCGATGGGGTAACTAACAAGTACCGTTTTTTGTTTGTTGAATGTCAATTTTGCTGCAGTTTTTTTTTTTTTTTTTTTGCTGCAGTATTACGTTATTGCTTGGCTACCAATTTCTAAGATTTTTTCTTAGCACTAAAACTTACCAGTAAATTTTGCCTAATTCATTTGCTGAAATCTAACAATCGTCAACGATTGAATACGGCAAAAATTTGTTTGTATTAAATTTTAGAGGTGACAAAACCGTACAAATTGGCAGCTATCTGATTCTATTAGTGTCATGAAAATTGTAGGTGTAGCCTCTTCTTTCTGCTCAAAGTATTAAGTAGTTTTTTTCAATCGAACTTATACATTTGGAATGGATCATTTTCTTCTGATGTACTGACGGCTTCCATTATTATGAAACAGTCATTATAAATGAAGTGTTAGGTGAAGATGAAAGAGCAGCCATAAAAAGTTAGAACTCTGATTTGAAAAAAAATATATGGCCATTTTTTTTTTTCTTATTCTGACCAGAAAATCAGAGTTCTAAATTTTTATGGCTTCTCTTTCATCTTCACCTAACGCTTCATTTATAATGGCTGTTTCATAATAATGGAAGCCATCAGTCCATCAGAAGAAAATAATTCTGTTAAAGCGGAAACTTGTTTAAGCGAGACTCGGATAATTGGGACTCTACTGTGTTTGAATATTTTTTAGCTATAGTTTACATAAATTAAAACCTCTCCTTTTATAACTAGGCTGGGAGCCAGATCCATATCAACTATGTTTATATGGATACAGACAACAGAATATTTTCAAGTGAGTTGTTTTCAGATCCATAAAAGAATAATTCCAGATTTTATTTATTTTTTAAATTTTATAACTAAAGGAATTTTTGAAATTAAAATTTCATTAGGTTCTTCAAAAATGAACATTTAACTGTATTACAATACTAATAGATGGCAAGTTATGCAGGTTGTACACAGTATATACACTGTATAATTTGTTCTATAAATACTTTTCTTTCTTTCTTTTTTTTTTTTTTTTTAACACCGAAAATATTCAATTTTTTTTCTTAGTATATATGCCTCATCGATCAATTGTAATAAAAAATGCACCAAAAATTGTTGACAATTTCAATGTATTTAATCAATAATTACATATGCGTTTGATTTAAAATTATAGTACAAAATCATTAATAAAAGAAAAAAGATGTTAAATTATACTTATGAAGGAAAAAAAAAACATTTATAACCTTTCCTTCTGAAATGAAATACAATTTACATTATTAAACTGAGTTATCAGAATATATGTCAGAAAAACATCTTATGCTAGCAGCAGGGCTAAACTCACACTACCTTTAGAGAACCAGAATTCTTCTTTCGGTGCCTCAGATCACTCAGCCATCTCAACTTTGCTTAGCACTCATCTGAAAGGAAACCAGTTTCCATTCCATTGAGAAACAGAAAAAGCATCCAAAAGTATTCATTCTGCATGCTCGGTGTTTGGCTAATAGACCAGGAGGTGGCAGCACAGACAATCACCACATCGAGTTCACGGCTGAAATTCCAGAATTAGTTAAAACTCGATTTGCATATTAAAACGCAATCGGTCTGCCAAGTCTTAGCCAAAACACCCGAAAACCCGATTTTAGAAGTTGACTCGTAGGTTTATCATTGTGTTTTCCTGCTCCCAGTCCTCCATGTTTTCATACCTTTGGGTGCAGAAAAACATAATGGTAAACCTGCGAGTCAGTGCTGAAATCGGGTTTTCGGGTGTTTTCCACCAAGATATGACTTGGCAGACCAATTGCGTTTTAATATGTGAATTGAGTTTTAATTAATTCTGGAATTTAACCATGAACTCTATGAGGTGATTGTCTGTGCTGCCACCTCCCAGTCTATAAGTGGCCGAGGAATTAATTACACAGTCGAAAATATAATTCTTTAATGGTATGAACACACAACATTTACATCAGGCCTTAAGTTTCACAGACGTCATGTCATGCGCATTTACTAGTAGTTAGTCAACATTTGTCTAACACTCAGATCAGCCGAAATTGGTCTTAAGGCTTCTGTCCTGTCAGGCAAAGACAGTAGGCATCTAATGCTAAACCTATGGGGAAGTTTTTTGCAAATCGTTTTTTGCTTGTTTGCATTTTGGCATTTTAACCCTTTGTATCCCAAAGTATGAATTAAAAAAGCTATTTCCTCGAAACTTTTTTCCTTTGCATTACTATGATAAATTTGAAGATAAATGTGCTAAAAATAAAACATTTAATATTATTTTGTTAATTATGGCTAATTACTTGATGTGGTACTTCAAAGTATCATTGGGTCATAACGTTTGGACAAAAATCGAGACTTACGTTAGAAAAAAAAAAATTCAGTAAACTCTGCCTAAGGCAGAATCGATCGGGACCGAGAAAATTTTCCGTAGTAGACAATATTCCGCCTTAGACAAATTTTTATACTATGTCTATGGATTCGCTGGGGCTTCTTTTCGAGTTAGACAGATTTCCGTCTTACACAGAGTCCACCTTACAGAGAGTTTACTGTATATCCAATTTTGTCTTATTATTTTAATGTGTGTTATCATACATGTATCTGGTGTATATATATCTATTATGTATAATTGACTTGACGATGATGCTGTTGGTGCATTATCAGTGAGCATTTCGCCATCAGAAAAATATTTTACAGTTGTAATGCTATCTTCCGATTGAAGGCGTATCTAAAAGAAATTTCCAAACTTTCAGTTGTAGGATTAATAAAATGCTAAAAGATATTTTTAGATTTTTTTTCTAATTTGTATTCTTTTTCCATTTCGTTTTATAAAAATACAATATTTTTTCTAAAGATAAAAATGACATTTTTTGCTTTATTATTCATCAATTTCATACATAAATAATGCAATATCTTCCCCTACATAGTATCAAAATTTACCTGGCTAATACCCATGCATTCCTAGTAAATACATACGTTTTTATGCACCATATATATTCAAACGATAAAAATGTAAGTAAAAATCATGTTCAACGTAATCCTGACGGTACTCAAAAGTACCACTTTGAAAACTGCTTTATAAAGTAAATGCTGGGAAGCATTGCTCCCAACATTTATTCCAGTCACAATATGATCTTTTGCGAGGTTTTGTATTTCTATTTTAGATGAGTATTTTTATAAAATAGTATACATATTGTACGAATGTGTAAAGTTAATTTTTAGAATGTGCTATGATATGGATAGGCAGAGAAAATTCTCTTTCATAGAATTACAGTGTATTTATATATAAATGGATTTATTGTTTTATTTTTAATGAGTAAGTTACACAAAGCTATTTCTTGGATCCCAGGGAGAAAGTCATCTGCCTCATCAGTCCAGACTAAAAGACGGCAAGAGTTGACTTCTGTGCAAAGAAGTACTGGGCAGATTAATTGCACATGGATAAAGGGTAGTTTGGGACAATAAAGTAGTCCCCATATATTTTTATTGGCATCTGGGCCCAACAGAAGAGGCTAATTTGGTTAAGCAGATGCACATGGGAAAAGCATGCTAACCAAGAAGAGATCAGCTCTCAAGCATTTGGAGAAGCTTTACAGCTAATCAGGGCATCTGTAGGATTAGCTCTGCCATCATCAGAATTGGAGAGCGTCCAAAAAACTAAATATTTTTCAGTGCGGACCTAAGACCTTCAGAGGGATGACATAAGAATCGCCAGAGAGCTGATAATGGAGTGTCCCTCTTCCCTCTCGCGACAACAAGCCCTGGCAATGGCGGAGTCTTGATGGAAGGATTATCTCATGTGCGATATCTTCCGATCCTGACAAGATGAATCATTGTGCTTGTATGCAGAGCCTTCATCTGCCGGTTCACTGACCAACGTACAGATACCTAGACCCTTAATACCTAGATGATGGTGTTTCTACTTTTAATTGCCTTAAAGCAGTGACTTATAAGGTAATTAGCACAGAGCTGCCAAGTCTGCGTCTTTTTGGATACCAGCATTTTAATACAGAAAATGTTCTTTTATTTAATTGAAACATTTGGCGATTTAAAGGAAAAACATTTTCACTAAAATAATAGTGATGTGCAAAAAGCCGGAGACTTGGCAATGCTGTTAGCATTTTACCACATTCTTAATCATTTAGGAATACTTCTGTAATAAAAGTTTTTGCCAACTGGGTTAAAATTCAACAAAGCGAATGAATAATATGTTTAAAAAAGGGACAATAAGAAAAATGACACATATATATATATATTAAACAAAAACCTAATTTGCAGAACAAATTAAAAAAACAAAATTTATTTCCTAAATTGTTTAAGCCCGAGAAGGGGCAGATATTAAGATATTTCATTCAATTCATTCTACATTTAATGTTAAATTTTTGTAACAAATAAGTTAAACCAATTGAACATTAAAAAATAAAAATGAAATTCATACAATATAATACTTTGAACACTTATATACTTAGATTCCGTTCAAATGAAATCAAAATAAATCTTAGACTTCTTTTAAAGTTTTGTATTTTCCATGTATCTCAACGTATTACGTACAATCATCATAAACATAATGCAAAATTTGCAATACAAATATTTACAACTTAAAAATGGAAAAAGCCTAAGATTTATTTCGATTTCATTTGAACGGAATTTAAGTATATAGGTGTTTAAAGTATTATATTGTATGAATTTCATTTTTATTTTTTAATGTTCAATTGGTTTAACTTATTTGTTACAAAAATTTAACATTAAATGTAGAACAAATTGAATGAAATATCTTAATATCTGTCCCTTCTCGGGCTTAAACAATTTAGGAAATAAATTTTGTTTTTTTAATTTGTTCTGCAAATTAGATATTTGTTTAATATGTCAAGTTTTTTAATAACTACTGCATTCAGACGAACACATTTCAAAATTAATGGAGGCTATCATCAAAAGGCTTTGATTTATGCGATATCGGATCACAATTTGTGATGCAATTTACCTATGTATAATTCACAATATTTCACCAGTGCAGTAATGCAGGTTGCTGTAGTTTGGTCAAAAATTACAATCTGAACTTAAAAAATCTGCTTGAAAATGTCATTTTTATTTCCACTATGACGCCATATTCATCTTCTTTTTAATTCTTTAAAAAAAACTATTTCAGTTTCTCCAGTTTCATGTTTCATGTGAAAATCATTCAACTAAAAATAGGCAAATTATTATTATGGCTTTTGAATTATTTACAACAATGAAGGAAAAATGTTAAATTTTATTAGAAAATATCCGTTGATTCTCAATGAAAAAAGCAAAATTTGGAATTATTAAGAAAAATATTTGAATAATGTAAATAAAAATTAGCCCATGTTACTCTCTAGATTATAATCCACCTATATGCAAAGGCATTTTATGATCCGTTTTGACCCTGACGTCAGGCAAATGTTTTTATGCTTTGAATTTATAATATTATTAGAATTAGCAAAGAATTAAAAAATTGTGGCATCAGGGACAAAAAGGTGGGAAGAAAAAATGAAAAAGTTATGAGCTCCATAGGCTTTTCTATGTTATAAATTAACATTGAGAAGTGACACTGGAAATAAATAAGTATTGCGCTGCTGTGCAATACTTAAATATAGTTAAAATGCAATCACAAATGTATGAAAAAGATGGTAAAATTCTAAAGATGAACAAAAATATGAACAGTGGAAACCGGAAATGTATAATAAGAACTCATGAATAACCTACAGAATCATCAGCGGATGCTTGCAGGTTTAATTCATAGTGAAGATATGTTATTTCATCCAATTTTGTCGGCATTAGGCCTAAGATGACAAAATTTAGCTCCTGATAAACATATCGTTACATTTCCAAAATAAACCAAAAATTATGAATAAGATATGAAAAGATAAATAAATGGAGAGAAGATAACACTTCAATGATAGGTAAAAGTCTATAATACAAGAAGTTTGACTTACTAATGGAGAATGTGTGAAGATGTAAACGAATTTCAGATATTGAAAAACATGAGGCTATGAAGTAACTACTAAAAAAGCAGATATTTAATAAATATACATATACTGCTTCCCTCTGGTGTGAAAAATGAAAAACAATACTGTAAAAGTTGTTTTTGACAAAATTTAGTGCTGCCATCTAAGGAGAAGAATTAAGTAATAAACTCTAATTGATAATTATAAAAAATGGAATGAAAAATATGAAATAACTTACAATTTAGTATTTAAAAAAAATAGAGTAAAAAAATATATAGGAAAAAGCTTAAAATAAATAACTAAGTAAAAGTTGAAAAAAAGTATTCATTAAATTGATTATTTTAAAACACTTATTATAAAAAAAATAATAAGGATTATTTTAAGATAGTACAATATAGTATTAAGTGCCAATATGTAAAATATTTATGAAAAATGATAATGTGAAATGCATGACACCGCCCCCCCCCCCCCCCCCCCCAATTATTATATGAGGTTTTTAAACTTTTTTTTAGCATTCCCTACCTCAACCCTCCGTAATGGTATTTTGATTTTATAATTTTTTTTATGAAAGTTGATAATGTATATTAATCATATACGCCCATACTTTTTTTTTTTCATAAATAAATTTTGTATACATTGCATAATTTTTTTCAGAAATCCGCAACTCACCCTCCATAATAGGGTTTTCAATTTTTTATTTTTTTTTTTTTACATATTATATGCTTATACTGGTAATAAGTAGAAAAATAGAATTTTAAGATTTGATCCATGAGGAATAAAATCTAAGTAAAAGAGAATAAAACGATAATAAATAATTTAAAGTACAAAAAGCTGAGAACAACTAAATCAAACAAAAGATTATATCTGTTAAAATTTTATAAACTGATTTAAAGACAGCAGAATTGTAAAAACAATATTCCATGTTGTAGAAGAGCAAGATCTTCTTTGAAATATTTCTGTTCAAAACACTCAATTATTTCTATAAGTGATAAACATAAATTTAAAAAGGCAAAATACTTTTATTTATTTACATTTCGACATGTTTCATTGCATCAGACGGCAACATTCTCAAGAAAATGATAAAAATATTTTCGCAAAAATTCAAATCGAAAAACTAGTAAACAAAAAATAAATAAATAAATAAAAAGATGTGATTTTTTGTTTTTGTTTAGTAGTTTTTTGTTTTGAATTTTTGCGAAAATATTTTTATCATTTTATTTTCTTGAGAATGTTGCCGTCTGATGTAATGAAACATGTCGAAATGTAAATAAATAAAGGTATTTTGCCTTTTTAAATTTATGTTTATCACTTATAGAAATAATTGAGTATTTTGATATTTTGAAGTGATTTTTATATATAGTTTATTTCTTTCTGTTCATTTTAATTTTCTTAATTATGTAAATATGATTGTTTATATTTAATCTGTAAATAAATTAATTTAATCGAAAGTTTATCCTAGTCTTTTATTGTAGTAAAAAAAGGGGGGTACTACGTGATTATCCCGTCGACCAAAAAACTATATGCCAAACTATAAGATTAAATGCGAATACAGATTGTCATAAATGTCACTTTCACTTGACATTAAACATGTTACACGTGTTTATTACGTCATCAAGTGATTTTTAATTCGACGTTTTGTTTGTATTTTTATTACTTTCTTCTATCTTTACAAGAAGAAAGTATTGGATTAATAAAAATTTTCGACTTCCGGTTTTCGACGGATTTACACGTTTTAGAGGTCAGAGATTTCAAAAAACATGGTTTTACAAAATGTTTGTCTGAGTCTGTGAGACTGTCTGTCTATATGTGACACACATTTTGTGGGCGCTCTATCTCAAGAATTAATGTACGGAATTTAATAAAAATTTATATTCAAGTAGTCCCTAATATAAATTGGTGCTGATTAGTTTTTGGTTTAAATCGCCCCGACAGGTTGCGCTGCTATGCTGCATTTTTCGCGATTCCTTTAATAGCTCTATCTCAAGAACTAATGCACGGATTTTCATCAAGCTTCAGATTCAGTTATTCCTTGATATGAATTGGTGCTGGTAACGTTTTGGTGTAAATCGCCCTATAGATGGCGCTGCTGTGCTGCATTTTGCAGCATTTACACGATTTTCGTAATAGCTCTATCTCAAGAAATAATGCACGGATTTTCATAAGACTTCAGATTCAGTTATTCCTTGACAAGAATTGACGTTTTGCACCTTTTGGTGTAAATCGCCCTATAGATGGCGCTGCTATGCTGCATTTTGCAGCATTTACACGATTTTCGTAATAGTTCTATCTCAAGAAATAATGCATGGATTTTCATAAGACTTCAGATTCAGTTAGTCCTTGACAAGAATTGACGTTTTGCACCTTTTGGTGTAAATCTCTCAACAGGTGGCGCTGCTATGCTGCATTGTTTGGGATTTCCGCAATAGCTCTATCTCAAGAACTAATGTTTGGGTTTTCAACAAACTTCAGATTCAGGTGTACCTGGATATGAATTAGTGCTGTTTGTGTTTTGGTGCAAATCGCTCAATAGGTGGCGCTGCTATGCTGCATTTTTTTAGAATATCCTCTATAGCTTTATCTCGATAACTAATGCACAAATTTTCATCAAAATTCAAATTCAGAAATACTTTGATATGAATTGGGGCTAAATTGGTGTAATTTCTTGTACTATTTAAATGATTTAATTGACGTGATTTATATAGAATAAAGTTTTGTGATGGCCACAACATACTGTTATTAATGTTTTACCCAAGACTCCCTTATCACATAGTTTATCATATAGCTGCTTTTAGAGAGCAACTAAAAATCAACTCACTCTATCGACGATATCTTTCTGAATTTACACGATATTTGACTGTATTTTTTTTATGAGTTTATCCATAGAGTTGACTATTGAATTATGTAAAAAATGTTTGTTATCATTCGCGCATACGCAGATAAAAATTATTTCATACAACTGCTCACATTTCATCAAATATTTAATAAATGTATATTCCAATTATACCATATTATTTCTACTACATTTTGCCAATTTTTCTGAAACTGGCATTAAATTTGGTTGAAAATCCTGCGTGATATAAGCTAAAAACATGCATGAGTTTTTTTAACTTAAAACAAAATAAATAGTTATATCTCCAGGAATATACGTGCTATTTTTACAAAAATCAGTAAACATGCTGTACAGTATCTACAAATGTGTATTCTGCAGCGATAGATCATTTCGTGCATTTTAATTTACAGAGTGATACCAAGTATTAGTTTTTTTCTTTGATTTTTGTTGGGCCCCCTAATTGTCTCCCTTATCAAATCGACGTTGATAAATATGAGGTCAAGCCTGTTCCTGAAATTCCAGAAGAATCTGACAAGCATATTCCTAAATGTTCGACAAAATGTCTAAAATTGAAAGTATCCGGTCATAAATGGCCATAGAGTGTATGTCTTGCATATTAAATTTAGTGAAATTCCATCTCGTAAGCGCCACCTGTTCAGTCATATGTACAAAAATCTAATCAGTACCAACTTATATCAAGGTTTAACTGGATACAAAATTTGATAGAATTCCATCCCATAGAAGCTGAGACACAGCTAGAATGCAAATCGTGAAAAATAGAGAACAGCAGTACCACTTGTTGGTTTCTATGCCGAAACATAATTTATCTATACTTATGTCACGTTCTAACTAAATATAAAATTCCATACCATAGATGCCAAGATTACATGACGGAAATTATGCAAAACATAGCAAGCAGCGCCACCTGTGGAGCGATATGCACTAAAAACTAATCAGCATACATTTATGTCAAGGTCTAATAGAATATGCAATTTTATGAAATTCCGAGATATATTCCGTTTTCTTGAGATATAGCATAGAAATTGTGAAAGATGCAGTATAGCAGCACCACCTGCTGAACGATATTATATCAAAACCTAACCAGTATCAATTCATTTCAAGGTCTAGCAGATTGTAAAGTTTTATGAAATTCTGTCCATTAGTTTTTGAGATAGAGCAGTTACAAAAATTGTATCACACACACTAACAGACAGACATTTTCCAAAAATAGACAAATTGTGTTCGGGATATTCCAAAACATGTAAATTAATCAAAATACCGAAGTCGAAAATTTTTGCGATTGCAGTACTTTTTTCTTCTCTTTATAGATGAAAGTAAAGCGGGAAAAAAATACCAAGAGGCAAAGACTCTTGTGTGCTTCAAATGTTTAATTGATCTTATTTAATTAAACATGTAAACATCCAGCAGCTGATCCGGCCTTAAAATTCCACAATTAAAGAGAAATGAATGGAAACTCGTTTATAGGGACACCATCACTGTTTTTTTTTTTTTTTTAATTATTGTTCAATCTTTTTAAGTCGATCAAATTAGGATGTTTTTAGAGTTTTTATAGTGTCTCAATGGGGGTTGGCGAGCGTAGCTCGTAGGGGACAGAGCCCCCTAGTTTTTTGTGAAAATGTAGCAGCAGATTTAGAAATATGACTGATAGCCTTATTTTAATTGAACTTAAAATGAAGATTGTTTGGTTAAAGTGGTAGAATGTCTTCTTTAAAAAAAGGTCTTAAAACATATTTCTGATGGTGTTCCGAGTTAATTTTAACATCTTTTTTAATTATTTTATTTTAAATTTTCCGTTATAAGAGCACTGTTAAAAATTTGCAGCAAACTGTCCAGTCATTCGACCGTTTTTACATAAACCGCAATTTATTTCTATTCTGGCTATTCTATTGCAAATATTATAGTCAGAATAGAGTTAAATTACGGTTATGTAACTATTTATTCTAAAAACGGTTGAATGACTGGACAGTTTGCTGCACATTTTTAACAGTGAGAATGCCTCAATAACCATAAATCTTTTAGCAAAACTTTCTTTGTTTTCTCTGAACTAACATTTTAGGTCTTTTTCGGTAATAAATCGATATTTTCTACTGCAATCGGATAAATGTATCCCAGTCTCATTAATTGTAACTAAATATTTCCATTTTCACCTGTTAAAAAATTTTCATACAATAAGTTATAGTTAGTCTAACGCTCAGAAAGTTGTTTTCGCATTAGGAGGTGGACATAATATTTTCTTTCTTTGGCTAATTTTTAATCAGACTTTATAATTTTGTTTACAGTTCCTATAGAAATGTTTAAAGACTTTCAATAGTTCTTTGGGAGACTGATCTTTTGTAGAAATTAAAATAAACAATAGTTTTTAGCTCACAGGCTATCAAAGCCTGAGAGCTAATGTGCCCACCGGTTCTGTATGTATGTATGTACGTAACGCGATAACTCTTTATAGAAACATCCGATTTGCTTCAATTTTTTTTTCTAGGTTCATTCTGATAAGGCGCTTCCCTGATTAGTTTTGGGGGCTCATTGGTTAAATATAAAGCGGGGAAAGGGAGGCTAGTCCCCCCCCCCTTAATTTAGATAAATGGGTTTTTCATGCAGAATTAATCGATTTGCTCCAAATTTGGTATACCAGTTTATTATGTTAAGGAACTTTCTTGATTAAATTTGGAGGTTCATTAGTTAAGTATATAGGGGGGAAGGGGGGCTAGACTCCCCCTCTTAATTTAGATAAATGGGTTTTCATGTAGAGTTATTAGATTTGCTCCAAATTTAGTATACCGGCTTATTATGTTAAGAAGCTGCCTTGATTAGATTTGGAGGTCCATTGGTTAAGTAAAAAGGGAGGCGGGCTAGTCCCCCCTTAATTTAGGTAAATGGATTTTTCATGCAGAATTATTCGATTTGCTTCAAATTTGATATACCGGTTTATTCCGTTATGGCGCTTCCTTCATTAGATTTGGAGGTTCATTTGTAAAGTATAAAAGGGGAAAAGGGGGGCAAGTCTCCTCCCTTAATTTAGATAAATGGATTTTCATGCAGAATTATCCAATTTACTTTAATTTTTTTTTCTATGTTCATTCTGATAAGGAGCTTTCCCTATTAGATTTTGAGGTTCATTAGTTTAAGTATAAAGGGAGGAAAGGGTTAGACCCCCCTTAATTTAGCGATATGGTTTTTTCATACAGAATTATCTGATTTGCTTCAAATTTAATATACTGGTTTATTATGTTAAGGAGCTTCCCTGATTGGATTTGGAGGTTCATTGGTTAAGTATAAAGGGGGAATAAGGGGTCTAATCCCCCTTCATTTATTTTTTGAGGGGCATTATTCTATGAAATAAGAGTATAATATACAGTTAGTGTGAATAGCCTGTGAGCTCAATGCCATCAGTTTAACTGGGCACATTTCTTTTTATTAGTTAAGTAAAATTATTGTTTTTCTACTCGTTTTGCTGTTCCACTCTTGCCTATCTCCCCTACTGTTTGCACATATCATACAGCACGATCGTGCTGTATAGTAGAGCTCAGCCGCATCTTTTACGTTTTAAAACATAATGAAAAGACAACAACTCAATTACAATCCAAACCAGAAAACATTCAGTGATGAATAATGGCTTGTTGGAAAGGTCTTGATTTAGCAATGCGCCTTTCGAAGGTCGGGTCAAAAAATATCCAATATTAAGGGAACGGCACCCATTTAAACTTTACATAGCGTTCCATAATTTGACAATATAGAAATATCGGTACAGATGTCATATTCGCCCCATATTGGCGCGATTTTTTTCTGTCGCCAATATCATATAGGCAACGGGTACTTAACTTGCGCCAAAGGGCTTGATGTGGTAACCCGGATTATGTTGTTTATGCTGTTGATGTTTTCGCCAAATTGGCAACCGAAAAAAATCGCGCCAATATGGGGCGAATATGACATCTGTTCCGAAATATCTCCTTCAATCGTTTCTTTTCTGTTGCCAAATCCTAAAAAGCGGCACAATAATTTAAAAAAAGTGATAACACGCGTATTTTGTTTTAAATAAAAATCGGATTTTCTCGCTATATTTTTGCATTTTTCAAATCGACGTCATTCTAATCAGAAAATGAAAATTTTACCTATATATATGTAAAAACTTTAACTAAACACGTGTTAAAATGACGTAGTATCTATATTTGAATATTTTTAATGATTAAAAATCTATTTTAATACAGGAGTTTTAATTTCAAGAAAACAATTTCGGAAAGATAATAATAAAAAAAATCGTTTGCTAGGTATGACTTCAATTTCTGTTTAACTGACTTTGTAATGATGTTTTATTCTGAAAACAGACTCCGGATATTCTGAAATTAATCCTTATTATTATCATCCATAAAGTGAAAGATTTATTTTTCAGTCATACGAAAGAAATTTTCGGTAAATGCTAGTTCATTTGGTTGTATTTATTGCATTTTCCTGCGTATTGTCAAGGAAATCGTATACTCCTATTGCACGCGTCAAAGAAAACATGCATTTTAATTTTAAAAGCTGAAACACATTATTATAATTACGTCATTATAACGCCAAATGAAATTTAATTTCGCGAGTTTAAAAAAAATTAATATTGTTGGACCGAAAGTAATAGATCAGTTTTAACTGACGTCACGGCTCTAAGCACGTGACCTCTAGTGAAAAACTTAGTGGGCAAACAAATAACAACAATGGTAGCTTTCTCTGACTCGTACTTTCACATCGGTCATCGTGAATCACATTGCTGTTGCTTTTGTTGTGAAGCATTTCACTTTATAAATTTGAGCCTTCTTTTCAAAGTTTTTGTGAGCGATTATTTACATTATTGTGATATCTTATTGCAGGTGTTATCACGTAAATTATCACATTTATTCGCATCACCATGTCAGCGACTTGTGTAAAAATGTGCGGTAATCGTTCGAACAGGGAACATAATAAATCTTATTATAGCTTACCAGGCATTCCAAAGACAGATAATATTATGAGAAAAAAGTTGTGTGAAGAAAGGCGACAGAGATAGTCGTCATCGCAATATTGTGTGAATTAATTTTACGATTTTTATTATGAATTAAATCACAATCACATGGAATTTGTTATTAATTCGTGCACAGAAATGTATGCTTACTTTTCCAATAACAAGATGAAAATCTCCGATTTTCAAAGAATGCACTTCTCTGACCCAGTTGCAGGCAAATTGTTTATAAAATTCAAGGCTTTTATAACACCTGAAGTATAAAAACAGACCTTCTCAGTATAAAAACTTTGCCCATAAACTAAATAGTTTACGATGTCAAAATAACTAACGTCGGGTAAATCTCTTACATATTTCTTCAAATCATTTTTTTTAAAAACTGTATGGATCTACATCGGAAATAACACTAATTTTGGATGCATGTCGTTAGCTTTAGTATCATTCACTTCTTGGCACAGATGTCATATTCGCACCATATTGGCGCGATTTTTTCCGACGCCAATTTAACGAAAACATCAACATCATAAACAACAATATCCGGGTTACCATATCAAGCAAAATATCGACACTTTGGCGCCAGTTAAGTACCCGTTGCATATATGGCATTGGCGCAAGGGCGGCGCCAGAGGGGGGACCGGGGGGGCATATGCCCTCCCGTCGGGCACACCTGGCCCCCCCGTCGGGGCCAACTTTTATCGTCGTCGGGGAAATTTTTTTTACTTGAGTGTTTAGTCCTGCATCGGGTCGGGTAATCCGATTTTTACTGCACACGACCCGAGTCGTGTCGAGTCGGGTCCAAGTTAATTTTTTATAAAAAGATCTTAGGTTAGTTTATAGAAAATGCGACACATGGAATAGCAGGGCGCTGGTTTTTTTTTGCTTTGAAGTCGGATTGGCTTGGCTATAATTTTTTCGATTTCGGGATGAGTTTTGATTCTTACGCGTCGGTTTTGTTTAAGTTGATTTTTCAAAAAAGTGCCCAGAATTATATCTCAAATTAGAGTCCTGCATAGATTCAGGTTGCCCGATTTTACCTACATCCGACCGGACCGACGGCTCGGATTGAGGATAACTTTTTTCGTTGTGGTTGGGTTCAGTTTCGGATTCAAATGGGTTTGGGGTTGAGTTTTGATCTCTAAGATTTTGATACTTACGAGCAGTGTTGCCAGGTGTGGAACTTCCGGAATTTATGTGGAACGTCCGGAATTTTCGTCAAATTTTTACGAGTTTAATTAAAATTAAAATTGTATTCCTTAGTCTGATACGAGAAAATTTAAGAATTTAACCACATGTCGGTTAAAGGCTGTTGTCTCAACGGCCGGATGTTACCGAAAACCTTATACATTTTGTCTAGATCTCATTCATGTGCGGTCCTGTTTATTCGATTGACCGCAAACTTACGCGCCTATAAGAAATACGATTTCAAGAGGAGAGAGAGGACGTTTAAATTCATCTGCTCGCTTCGATCTTCTCATTAAAAAGCGTAGGGTAAGTATTTTTATAAATGAATGAGTAAATAAAAAGAGAGTTTTGTATAATTATTCAAGCAAACTTAGTATCAAACTAAAAATTAATTCCTTCTTTGTTCATTAATTTCAATATACAGTGAGTAGAGTCTCATTTTATGGATATTAATCTCTATTTAATATATAGAAGAGAAATGGAAGGTATAAATAAGAAAATAAATATATAGATACATAACTTCATTGTAAACTGCGGGAAGATGTGTATATAGCAACTACTAAAATCTTGCATCGGGTCAGTTAACCCGATTCTACTCGAACGTGTTGACCATTGGCTCTAAAATTTTGCTGCGGATCGGGTTGACTAGCGTTTCCATTTTCGGGTCGTCTCAGATTGGATTTTTTGTTTCTTGGTAGTCGATTCGAGTACGCCAAATTTTTCCAAAGAAAAGTCCGTCCCACCAGTGGCCGAGAGGTTCTGTGCTCTCGAAGCTGGTAGACGGGAGGTGGGTTTGAACCAAATCGCGCCCGTCGGCCCAATCATTCGGAGTTTTCTTCGAACCTTGGATTTCCATGCGTAAATACGAATTAGGTTCCCTTAGAAAGACCCACACACACACACACGGAGGGCACTCCCCCCTCGGGCCCATATCCTTTGAGTAGATAATCGGCCGTCAAAAATCAACCCAACCCAAAGAAAAGTCCAGATTATTGTTTCAAATGATAAAAAAAATACTTGTATATGAATAAGTAAATATATGCATTCATTTCTTGAAATATAAAATGGATTTTAGAGATATGATTGCAAACTATTTTCCAGAATTGTTTTACATTTAGGATTGATTTTTTTTTTCTTCATTTCATGCTTAAGATCAAGTTGCAGGTTCGAAAAAAAATATTTTGTCGATTTCGGGTCGGGCATAACTCGAACCGTGCAGGTTTGTAATTAACAATTCGTGTTTAGGGTCGTAGGTTCGTATTTAGAAATTTAAAAAGTCGTGTAAAACAGAATATCGACTTACATGATAATTTAAACTTGATTGTATTGTTAGACTGAACAATTTTAATTAATAACTTAGTTATACTTTGTAGAGTTCTGTATTGGCCCAAATTTCCAGGTTTGGGCTCGGCCCGACTAGTAGAAAGAAAAATTCGGCCCGGCCCGGTATAAAAGTTCAAACTTCGGCCCGGCCTGATCCGTACAAAAAACAGTAATGGCCCGACCCGGTATAAAAATTAAAAGTTCGGTCCGAGCCCGGCCCGGAAAAAAGTTAAAATCTTGGCCCAAGTCCGACGGAATTTTACGTCGATTTTGTTAAAAGGAGTTCTGACCAAAAATACTTATTTTAGTTCTTTTTTCATGTTTATAATTTTCATTTTTAAAGAAGGTTGCGATATACATTTTTTTAATGAATCTCTATTTGAATGTTAATGTTTCAGCTATAATTAATATCGTTAATCAAAAAATTATGTATTGGAGACTTAAAAATCTGAAAAATGCTATACAGTAAAATCTTCTAAGACATCGCACAGGAAAGAAAAAAAAAAATGCGTTATAAACAAGTTCCCTTCTTAGCAGGTGTAAATGTATTATTTTCTCGCGTATTATTATATTCATTTTGCATGGGTCAATAAATTTTTCCATATAAGACAGGATTCCATCATAGGCTAGTTCTTTTTCACACGTTTTGCTGTATTTTAATATTAATTACCCTAGAAATCTACTATTCTTTAAAACGAATAAATTTTAATGTTTAACCCCTTCACGGTCGCATTAAATTACGGTTTAAAAATTCAAATTGCTTATTGGCACCACTTTTTTGAAAAAGAAACATTCACCTTATTTAATGGCAAGTAAAATGATATCATAATAAAGCCAATTACACCGTTTAATAAAACTGGTGGGAATCAAACAATTTGAATAAAAGCCACAGCCTGTGAATATCACGGGAGCGAGAATTAAGGGGTTAATTGTAGAATAATGTCGATTTAAAAATATATACACTTTTTGCAAAAATTTTTGGCCTGGGCCAAATTTTACTGATTTTTGCACGGACCAGGCCATGCCGAGACAATGATTTCCAGGTTGGATCGAGACGGGACTGAAAATATCGGCTTATGAAGACCTAGGAAGAATGAAACCTGCCTCATCTCGATACGAAAAAAAGAAGTTAGGTCCGACCCGGCCAGAGTGCCATGAATGCAAATAGGCCCGAGCCCGGCCCGTGCAGACCTCTAAACTTTGGCTGTTACAAAATAAGCATGAATTTAAAGATTTTTTTTTAGCATCAACATGACTTTGTTTTATGATTGAGTTGATATTAATGAACTTTTACATTCTTATACATATTTCACATTCTTTTACATACTTATATTTTTCTTCAGAATTTTATATTTCAGTTTTAATTTCAGATTTAAATTCTGTATCTTATCAGAAGTTAGAGGACCATGCTGTGTGGTTTCAATCAATATACATTCTAAAAAAATTACGTGATTTGAAGGTGTTTCTTCAATTGCTTTTATTATTAATATTAAAACACGAAAATTCCTGTTTTGATTTGCCCCCCCCCCCCCAAAAGAATATATATATATATATATATATATATATAGAAAATTATTAAGCTCACGAAAAGTTCGCGAACTGAAGCTCATTTTTTTTTAATTCTTCAGTCAAAACACGAAATTTTCTTCAAATAATAGGAAAAATTGTTCCAACCACAGACGCGTTCCGGCAACTTGCTGCCTGTGCTTTTTACGTTTGAGGAAATGTTTTCTTGAGTGTGTACGTAATAATAATTGCGCTTTTTCTTAAACGACTGAAAGGCAAAATATTGAAAAAAAAAAAATAAAACGCGGCATTTGTAAAGTAAGCATTATTGTCATAAAACTACTGTTAATTATTTAGAAAACTCTAGTTCGACTAATTTCACACCATTCCTTTATGAATAAAGTATAGTTCACTTACATTCAATACGATGAAAGGAAGCTATTTAATACAGCAACCTGTTAAGATAGAACGACAAAGAATTGGAAGAACTTTCCAATTTAGACAATCTTAACCAATATTACGAAAATTTTCAGTTTAAAGCATTATTCCATTACACTGGTTCCGTTTTAACAGGTTTTATTGTAGTGCTTAAAATGTCCCGATTTTGAAGCGTCTGTCCGGCTTTTTTTCACTCTCTGTCCCGCTTTTTGACCTGACAACACTACTTACGAGCCAAGCTGGAATTAGCTCAATTTTACGAAAAGAATGTCTAAGTTATTGTTTGACATGAAAAATTATATCTTTAAATTTGGATGAGTCGTTTTATGTGTTTATTTTCTACATAAGATAGAATTAATATTACAGATACTATTAATATTGCAGACTATTTTTTGATAACTGTATTAAATTATAGATCTTTTTTTGTGTCGAGTCGTGTTCAAGTTGAAGTGTTTCAGTTAGGGTCAATAGAAAATTGCTGTCGGGTTCAGGTCAGGTTTTGCGTCAACGGAAATTTTTCGTTAGGTTTCGGACTGACTTTAAGGCTCCTGTCCCTGTCGGCGAAGGCACTCACGAGCTAATGCTAATCCTATAGGGAGATCTTTTTCTAATATCTCGTTTGCATTTCGTATTTTTAAATATTTTTTTTTTTTTGCTTGCATAGCCGAGGTCCGTCTCTACATCGCGCCTTTTTTACTTTTTCAATTTTGGTTGCAGATATTTTTTAGAAAGACAGTTTCATTTTCAGAACCGGATTTGAAAGTGAAAGTAACTTTATAAAAAATATCTGCGACCAAAATCGAAAAAGTAAAAAAGGTGCGATGTAGAGACAGACCTCGGCTATCCAATTAAAAAAAAATTATTTAAAAATGTCGAAATGCAAACAAGTTATTAGATAAATTCCTCCCCATAGGATTAGCATTAGCTCGTGAGTGTCTTCGCCGGCAGGGACAGGAGCCTTAAGTTGAATGTTTGTGTCGGGTATAATCCAATCCGCGCAGGAATCTATTTCAGATGAAAAACTACGTCTTTGAATATGAATGACTCCTTACATGTTTATTTTCCCACATAAAAGATAACATTAATATTGGAGATATGATTACAGACAATATTTTTTTTTAATAATTACATTATATTGTGGATCAACTTTCTCTGATTCCGGGTTTCAGGTTGGGATTGGAATTAAGTATTTCGGGTTGCGGGTAGACAGAATGATTTTGGTCGGGTTCGGTTCGGGTTACAGCTTTGTTTTAAATAAAATTTGCAGGTCTTCAAATTTTATTTATTACCCGAGAAGGACCGTAGTTAGGTGTAACGTTTAACTGCTAGTTTTCGCAATGACACTTTCACTAACAAATTTAAATAATTTTATTTTAAAATAATTTTTGGTCACTTTATGCATTTTTGATAGGGATTTGTCGACTGTTTTTTTTTTCAGTTACCTCCGACATTAAAATATATGGTCAGCTCAACCCGGCCGGAACACGAACCGCGTTTCGAAAAAAATTGGTTATCCACCTTACCTGATGCGCGATTCTTTGGTTCGACTCATAACCGGAGAAATGCTCCATACTTTGTGTTTCACGCACTGCTGTGTATATGCCATATATGTGCACGTAAAATCTGTAATATTGAATGACCGCTTATTGGGAGGTTGCTGTGTGGAAGAAGAGTACGAAGCAGAGTTTTTCCTTTCGGGTAATGCTCAAAAGTGTGGAAACTCTTTCTGTCGAGGATTCGCCCGCCTATAAAGATTAGGTGATTAGTGAGGTGTTTCAAAAATAACATTAAGAGCTTTTTTTCACTTTATTTATCTACAATATTCTTTGACAAGCTTCAAAATTTATGTTTCGAGTAAAAATCGTTTGGCCCTCTGCAATTTATCTCTAATTTAAATAGCAGTATGAGTGTTAGAGACCTGCGCGTTTCGGGAATATGCCAAATCCGGACTCGAAAATTTTACGTTTTTCACCTGATTGATGAACATATTCCACCTGTTATTTCAAAAAGGTGTAAAAAGAAACAAAGAAATGTTTTATTGTTCATTTGCTCCAAAAAAATTCCGAAGTATAAATACAGTCCCTGTCCGGCTGGAATCTACAGAAAAAAATGCAAGACCCGGACGTGTCTCGGGGATAATGAAGTTCAGGCCTGGACCAACTTTTCAAAAGCTAAAGTTTAACCTGAGCCCGTACCGAGTTTTCAGATAAAATTAAGCCAAGCCCGAGTTTAATGAAAGAAACTTTTACCGAGTTCGGGCTTCGGAACAGGCCAGGGCTCGTGGAAACCTCTAATATATATTTTGAATTCGGCCCCCCTGTCGGGGATACTGTGCCCCCCCCCCCCCCCCCCGTCGGGGAAGTTCTGGCGCCGCCTCTGCATTGGCGTCAGAAAAAATCGCACCAATATGGGTGCGTATATGATATCTGTGCCCCAAAAACAAAGTGGTTCGTCTTGCGACCGAAGTAGAATAGAAGTAGGAGTGCGGAGTACTGTATTATTATTTGTTTGCCCGCCAAAACTGGTTGCCACGGGTGTTGCCAGGTTTGTGATCACGTGGTTGAAACTGATCTATAGTCTAAGAGTAAGAGCTAGCAACGTTTTCGTCACTTGATTTTAGCAAGGCTCATTTTTCTATATGCTCTTCCGTTTTATGGTGTAGTATGTATGCGAACGGTCTGGCTGGCGGCAGACGTTACGTTTACATGCGGGAGAAGGGGTTATGCAGGTGAAAAAAAAAATCGTCATTTTAGCAAAGCTCATTTTTCTATATGCTCTTCCGTTTTTTGGTGTAGTATGTATGCGGACGGTCTGGCTGGCAGGAGACGTAGCGTTTACCTGCGGGAGAAGGGGTTATGCAGGTCTAAAAACTTCAAAACACTTCTGGCCTTCCTTGTACCTTTCAAGACCAAGGTTGAGATAGGTTGTATGAAGGAATGTCTTTACTTTGTTGGCTAGAAAAGTAGAAATATGGCTTTGGGGATTAAATAATCCTGCGCGTGTACCAACGCTACATTTCTATATGTTCATTCGTTACGGAATAACACACACTAAAATAATTTTACTGAAAGAGTGAAATAAAAGCCAACTGCATATGTTGATGAAAGTGTATTAAATGTAATTACTGTAAATTTTATAAAATAATTCATGTTTTAAGAGGTAAAATAAATCGTTGCATATTTTCTAAGATAAAAATAACCCGCCATTTTTACAGAAACTGTTGTAAAATCGGAAAATAAATATGAAACGCTTAATTTTTCCATAAAAAGAAGTAGTACTGATGCATTTTACTATATAGAGTAGGAGACTTGTTTTTAAAACGCATTTAGCCAAATATAATAGGAGACAAAATGAGGCGAGATTTACCCCACTTGTGTGTTGTTACAAAAATAGGTGCGTGCGCTTAGGGTTCAGTCAATTATGCTCTGAACGACGCCGGTAACATGCGTCAATTGTCTGTAGGCTCAATTATATGCTTTATCCGTACCAAATACGCCAATTGTCAATAGACTCGTTTACGTAATTTATCTCCTTAATTAATGCATACTTTACAAAGGACACCTACTTTCCAATTTTCCTGATTTCTTTATCAATGGTTACAGTTAGATGTAAATAGTATGCTAGTCATTATCGCGATATTTTAGTTTGACCTCCGAAATATTATTATAAATATCCAATATTAGTAATATTTCTGAAATTATTTACAGGTGTATTGGATAATATTTTCAATCACTTTTAATCATTTTTCTGCATTCAGTCGTTTTCAGACTTTTTTAAAATTTTAAATTCCCATTAAGTCCCCAAAACAGAAAATTTCCCTTTTTACAGTGTTTTCGCAGTTTTAATTCATTTCTTATGCCTGTTTCTTACCTTAGCTGTTTGTGTGTTTGAGGGGTTGACCTATGATACTACATAGTCCCTTAAACCAGAAGAGTGTGGTACATAGCAGAAAAATTCAAGAGATCACACTATGTATAAAACTTAGTCTAAGGACTAGTCTGGCGGCCAGTCCTGAGTAAAGTATAGGTCAATATCCTAATGTGGGGTTTATCAATAAGTATGGGGTCATCAGAGCTCTTGAAATACACTGGTGAACCAATGTTTCCGTTAGTTTTTGATTGGGACAATTGGTTGGGCCGGTTAATTCAGATTATTGGATGGTTAGTTGGGGCGGTTGTTTGGTTAGTTGAAGTTGGTTGATTAAGTTCCTGAAAGAATCTGAAAAAGATGTGAAATGATATAAAAAACTGTTGGAATCAGAGAGAAAAGTAAAGCTCGATCTAAAAAAAATACAGTAAAAAATTGTCAAATAGTTTCAGTTTAAAAAAGTAAGTAGTGCGTAGAAAAGTAATTGAATCAGATTATCTGTAAAGCTCATGAAATTACCCAAATTTTTGTTGATAGCTGAAAATGTGGACTGAGCTTTACTGGTGCCTTATATTCAAAATCATATTATCCACTCAAAATGAGTACTGGGTATAGTAAACAGAATGTGTAGTTATGTGCTAAAAAATTTCTGTCAGGCCCAAAATTGTGGACATGATTGCATCAAGTCAGGCTAAACACCACAAAGCTAAAAGAATGTAAACTATGAAGAAACATTTTAAGTATAACATTAATATGGTCACGTTGTTGAGGAATTGTTGTTATTAACATTTCTGACATAACAGATCTAGCACAATAATTTTTATTTCATGTAATTATTGTTAAAAGGGAGTCTTATGTCAATGGACTTAAGCCAGACAAGTAGTTAGCATAGGGTTGAATCGTTCATGCTTAGGGTTTTGGACTTACTTTGGGCTTTGATCTTTCAGGCTTATGAGTGACCCCTGGAATGGAATATGGTCCATACTTCGTACTGAACGATCTCTCATGTTCTCGATACCTCTCATGTTCTCGCTTATTTCCAAATCAACCTCTAATCTATTCTTATGAACACAAATTTTTAAACTGGTTATGAATGATTGGAATTCAGAATGTGTTAAAAATGAAATTTATTCCCCTGATTGATTTTAAAGCACCAGTAAAGCTCAGTCCACATTTTCAGCTATCAACAAAAATTTGGGTAATTTCATGAGCTTTACAGATATTCTGATTCCATTACTTTTCTACGCACTACTTACTTTTTTAAACTGAAACTATTTGACAATTTTTTACTGTATTTTTTTTAGATCGAGCTTTACTTTTCTCTCTGATTCCAACAGTTTTTTATACCATAGTAAAAGGTTGAAAGTTCTTGCTTCATTATACCTTTTGCTCTCTGTGTATCACCTGTAATTAATGACAACCTTTCAGTAAATAACATTCTTCATGTGCTTATGGTATAGTTCTATGTTATTAAAATCTGACTTGCGTATTTCCGTTACTGCAACTTTTTTGCGTCCATGGAAAAACCGTAGTCTTCCTCCAAGTTCTCTTGCGACCTGAGGTCAGTGCCTGTGTACTCAGGCCCCGATTAAGCTCTGAATCTAGGGGAAGAACAGTGTAATTTTGGAGGCCCTCTTTAATCCAAGAAATAACTTCTAAATTCTACATTCATTAAAATTCATTCGATCAGTACAACAAATATTATTCCTAGGACGGGCTTGGTAAAGTAAGAGTTCATATATATCATCAAATAGTTTTTTTTTTATGCTCCCTGCATGTAATGAATATATAGAATATATTTTTGGTATATACGTATATGTAGTTGTTATATATTGAGTTATCCGTGTTATTTCTAACCAGCACATCAATATGTCATATGTTTTGTTAAGAGCCTATTTATCACATTCAAATTGAGGTAGAGTACATTTTGTTTTGTATTAGGGAAAATATTACCCTTCAATAAAATTAACAAGTTGGAAATTGCTCGTCAAACATGGCAAATGAGGTGCGTTCGTACTATAACTAGTTTTATAAATATTTTTTGCACCGCATATTGTACTGAATGTATATTTTAGTGCACTTCATAAGTGCATATCTATTTTATTATGTTCGAAAGGCTGTAACATCATTAAAATGCACTTACAATATTTTTTTTCCATTGGTCGTAATGTAACGGAAAACTTTTGACTGTCTCTGTCATAAAACTATGCATCTGATTTTCATAAAATTGGAAATGACTCTACAAAATTTTACAACAATTATATATTTAAAATTCCAGACCATTCGGAAGCCTGTAACATCATTAAAATGCACTTCAATAATTTCTCCCATTGGCCGTAATGTAACGGAAAACTTTTGAATGTCTCTGTAATCAAACTATACATACGATTTTCCTAAAATTGGAAATGCCAGACAAAATTTTGCAACAATTATATATTTAAAATTTCTGACCATTCGGAAGGCTATAACATCATTAAAATGCACTTGCAATAATTTTTCCCATTGGCCGTAATGTAACGGAAAACTTTTGAATGTCCCTGTAATTAAACTATACATCCGATTTTCATAAAATTTGAAATGACTCGACAAAATTTTGCAACAATTATATATTTAAAATTTCAGACCATTCGGTTGGGTAGTTTTTGCTCTGTTATATGCGGACGGACAGACAGACGAACCGAACGACGCGACGAGTATAGGTTCTACGTATTTATATAATTATGAAAGCACCTAAAAACGCAATGTGAAAAATTATGAAAAGGAATTAGAGGCCTCATTTTGCAGTCATTTTGGGACCCTTCTTAAATTTTACAGGGGAAGGTCGTACTTCATGTACCTTTTGGATAATCTGGCCCTGTGCGTACTTGTACTATAATTATACATACGTCTAACATTTTGTTATTACTTATCCATCATACGTAGTATAGGGTAAGTCTTGTTTTAAAAATCGAAAATTTTTTTGACGTATTTACACGTTTCAAAAACTGTAGATTCCGAAAAACATATTTTTAGGAAAAAAAATTTGCCATCCGTCCGTATGTCTCTGTGTGTGCCTGTAAACGCTCTACCTCCTGAACAAATTGAGATATAGAGACTTGAAATTTGATGTTTACTTATTATGCAATAATGAGAAGAAGCCTATTGAATTTCAGTAACCTCGATTATCAGGAACTATTTTTTCGGACTCTCGAAATATTCGTTCTGATAAAAGGTGCATACAATTTTTCGAATTTGCTTATTTTAAGGAGTGAATATAAAATACAATAAAAAAAAAAAACATAAATGTTGCAGAAATAGTGAAGTCGATTGGATAATTAGTTGCCGAGATATTTGTAATAGTATTTTCCACAGTCTTTGATTTTTCATGACCCTGTATTTCATTCAAATTTCAGTTCAAAGACATATTTCATTTGGAAATGAGGCGCTTAATCCGAATCAGTAAACTGTTAGTTAATATGATTATCATTTTAGGAGTTATAAGGATGTTTCTTTTACGCAATCCAGTAATAGAGCATTTAAAGTTTATGACGTCACCAAGTCACATTTTTAAACACTCTATCTACGGAACAAATTGGAAAAAAATACGTTTAAATTTTATTTTGGAATTGCAATGCATTTTATAAATAGTTTACACACTTTTTATTTTCATATTTTATATTATGCATATTCATGATGGGTAAGTATTACGGTGGCCCCCAACGCGACTAGTTTTTTTATGTGACTTATTTAATGACATTAAAAATGACTAATTATGATTATTTTTAAATGTTATATATATCAGAAATACTGGCTTGTAAATTATTCCTCTTTACTAGATAATCATAGTAGACACATATGGGACTCTTGAGTTAAACTTTCGCCCAGGGCACACAAAAGCCATTCTAGAGTCCTGACTTTTCAATGATCGGTAAACTTGTTTACTGTATATTTCACGGCTTGTGAACATATAATTGGAAAAATGCAGTACTTCAAAAAATTTTATGTAAATATGTATGTAATATTCTTTTAACAAAATTTTAATTGTAGGCTAGTGTTGGTTTAGAAATATTGGCATATCTTATTAAAATTGAGTTGGGACGGATTCGGACTTCAAAATTTCAGCCCCGTGTAGGCCTTTACTTTAAACCCAGCATAATTTACGTTCCGTCATCATCTATGATTTCAAAATCACCGTTACGGCCGACAGAAAGTAAAACAATATGGACCTCGCCCTATGAACTACTTAATTCTCATTTAATACAGCCACTGAACTAAAAATTACATTGGGTATATTATCACGCATTGAGGCCACATTCCTGCATGCTATTTGCGCAAATAGTAAAATATGAAAGTTCTTGTTTCATTATACGCTTTCTTCTTTGTGTATCATCTGTAATTAATGCCCACCTTCCAGTAAGCAACATTCTTCATGTGCTTCTGGTATAGTTCCATGTTATCAAAATCTGACTTGCGTATATTTCCGCGTCTTCAACCTCTTTGCGTCCCAGGTAAAAACCGCTGGACTCCTCCTCTTTCTCCAACAACCTGAGGTCAGTCGTGACCATGTCTGATTAGTTTACAAGCGTACAAAAGGTATATGGTGTGCGAATCTTTTTAATAGATGCGCTGGTGCTGATTGTGACTTGATTCTGTAGTTGTTATTATAAATGGTTGTTTTGTAGTGTTTCGTGAGTAACTGGTGGCAGCAGAACTACAATCTTCGGCATCTTAGCCGAATCCGTCGTTCATGTTCGGTGTCAGCGATGTTTTAACTGCCTCCTTGTTGTTGGACTATTTTGAAGTGAACTGACATGGAATGACGTAAGAGTTTCTCCTTGTTCCTACGCGCTGGAATTTAGACACGAATGTATCATCATCTGTTGTGTGTTTGTTAATTGCTTTTTGGTTGTGCCCTTCACGAAGTGATCATTCACTTTTTAACGGACACTCTTCTAATAGAGATGATGGCTATAAACACGTCATACAATAGATGGATCATGAACATTCTCTAATACGAACAGTAGTAATATAACACGTTTGAGGCTCTGAATTGGAGGAATTGGGGGTTCTGAATTGCTTAAAGGAAGAAACAACTTTTCACAAACGACAGAGATATCGCTGAAGCTAAAACGAGGATGAGGATGGCCGCCCAGGGAAACCCAGCAAATGCTTTTGAGTTTTAGTGCAGTCCCTGGGGGAAGACACTTGAACCAAACCGTCCCGCTTTCCCATGCCGAAAATTTATTTTCATTTAACATTATGTACATTTCCAATCACAATTGGTTACCCAATTTTTCTGGGCGAACCGGGTCTTTACACTTTTAATACTAAATAAAACAATAATGAAGTAATAAAATATAAATGATGTATGACAATAAATGCACCAATATTTAAACATCCAAAGATACATAAGCCATATGAACATCCGCAGATGGCAAGGAGAAATGGAGTTCCATTTCAGGCTTCTTAATCATGCGACTAGGAATGACTCGCATCTTTATATAAATATAATTTCAAACTGGGCCATATTAATGCTCGAAGGGCGATCCCGTTAGTACGGGAATCTAGGCCCCTGCCCCTAAGTTTCAAGTGTTCCCAAATAACATATTTCACATCTGTGCACATGATAACAATTTTGCATTCAATTATATTCCTTCAAAAATATAATAAATTATTAGTTATTAATTAATTTAATTGAAGGACTTAAAAAAATTTTCTCTAAAAAAAAAAATAATAAAATTTCACTGATTAATTATTTTAACCTACTAATTAATTAAAATGTACTTAACAATTAAATTGACCATTTACAATTTCATTATCTAATTAAAATTTAATTGATTTTTAAATTTTAATCAATTTATCTGTTAACTATAATTTAATTATTAATAAATTTTTACATTTATTTATGTATTGAAGTTTCATTTTCCCCAAAAGAATAGGTTTTAACTTCGACTTAAAAATTATTATATTAATTAATCTATAGCAAAAATATAAATATATATAATAAAAATTATTCTATTTATTTATTTAGTATTTCACTATAAGAAATGGATTTTTTTTTATTTTACTGTTCATTATTTTAATATATTATAACTGTTTCATAACATGAATATGGTTAATTTAGAATTTTTAGAATTTCTGAAGAATGGTCAAGCAGTAAATGACGCCATTTGACAATGTTTTTTTGAAAAAATACTCTATATTTATAGGATATTTGAAAGCGCTGATTCGATTCCTTGCTATCAGAATAAATATGCCTGACATTGTACTCTTGTACGAAGGGAAATGACTTCGTGAGGGTGTGAGAAAGTAGCGAGTTTTGATTTCAGAAATGACCCTACCCTCCAAAGAATCGAATAGCGTTTTTTTATTTTTCTGCAAGTGCAAGATATCTTATAATTGATTGCTTCCTTATAATACTTCTGCCAACTCGCCCCCCCCCCTGTCCAGTACACTGTTTAAAATCTTTAAAACTTTAATTAAAAATCCGCCCTATTTATTACTTTGTACAGAGGTAAACATCATTTTCAGTCATCTAACCCCTCCCCCCTCCCTATATTAAGGGAGCAAATTTCTAGGCATGTTAGAGTGACGGAGTCTATAATGTTCCACTTTTTTGCTGTTTAGTTGATCTCACAGATATTCACATAAATTCTGTTTCGCAGAAAGATGATAAACAGCAGTAAAATCAAACGCATGTAATCTGTAAGATCGTAGCACCAAACAAAATTATTGACATAGGCGTAACCAGCCTTTTGAACGGGGGGGGGGGGGGGAGGGTGCCCAGACTTTTAAAACTGAATATGTTGGATACAAACAATATCTTATGTAAATGTAGTAAAACCTGTTAAAACGAAACCCCCTGAAACCGGTCGAATTCCCGTTTTAGACAAGTTTTCCTCTTAGTATTCATAATTGTGTGGTATTTCTTTTAAAAAGTGCTCAAACGCGATTTTTGTTTGCGTGAGGGGGTGTGAGAAGGGGTTCAAAACATCAAAACTAAATCTAATGGTAAAAAAAAGGATATGTAAATCTCCTTGCAGCAATGAAATAAGACAGTGACTAAGTGTGGTCTCAAGTGTAAAACCTTTTGGCACCTTAACTTCTTATAAAGATTAAAAAAGGCCTTTAATCATGCTGGAAACTTAACTTCTATAGGCAAGAGGGGAATTGCATGAGACCTAACATTATCTATATCAAAGTCTTGTAGATGAAATTTTGCCGGGTGATAAATCTCAAATAATACATGTTGTACACCAGTACAGTACATAACCACGAAAGTTTTTCAGAATCTAACTCCATGACTTCTTAGGGATCACGGGGGGGGGGGGGGGGGCAAGAAATTTTGGAGGAAAGTGCATATAAATAATTATTATAATATTATAAATAATTATTATAATATTATAAATAATTACAATATTCATTAATATTTCATGTTTTTACCTCAGAATGTGTCCAATGTATTAGGTAAAGAAGGCCATGATAATACAGTATAGACGCTCGATTTTACGAACTCGAGTGGACTCATATGATGAGTTCGTAAAATCGAAAGTTCGTAAATGGGAATAACATTAGTTCAATGGAATGCTGGTCGGAACCAGTTCATCAGTTCGTAAAAACAAAGAATTCGTAAAAAACAGGTTTGCAAAATCGAGCGTCTACTGTATACACTAAATTTTGTCAAGATGATAAAAATTATATTATCATGATGCGTCTGTAATAATAAAGATAAGGGCTTGTCTGTCTCTGGCTGTGTGAGTGTTACGCGCGCGCAAAACAATGCAGTTCTCACAGCCGCAAGATTTGACAGAAAAGCACCTGTTTGCCTGAAGACATATCGAAGACAATTTCTGGAATTTTTCAATTAATTTTTTATGCGACTTTTTTCAAATTAGTAAAAAAGAATCCGATTTATATATTTTATCCAGTAAACTTTGTCTTCTTTTCAATAAAGTTTTTTCGAGATTCTTAGAGCGATTTTTCAATTTGTAACAATTTTTTAATGTTATTTTTAGAGGGTTTTTTTTCGCATCCCTAAATGGAATCCGGTTTAAATATTTTACCCAATTGGTTAATTTCGTTCCCTGCTGTTTTTCAATCTTTTCCGAATTTTTAATGCGATTTTTAGCGGGGTTTTTTGCACTTTGAGGCGATTTTTTTACTTTTTTTTGAAACAGAAAAAAAAAACTCTACGGTAATTTTTGCAATTGCCGTGATTAAATTCGAATTGGAAGAATAGCAAATCAGTTCTTATAAGAAAGCTGAAACTTTAATTTTTCTCGAAATAAAAAAAAATGGCGATAATTCAGGATTCGTTTGTTTCGAGACGGAAGTGGTCGTAGCTTGGTCGGGGGTACGTTGCCAAAGGCAGTTTCCCCCTCCCCAAATCCTACATATCTTTAATTCTATGTTCGTTTAAAAAAAAGCAACCAGCGAAACTCCACTAGTAATGAAGTTTTCTTCGAGGGCAGGGTTTGAAATAACGTGCGGGATCGAGCGATTTGTGCATAGAAAATGAAAGTCCCACATAATAAAAAATGCTGTGCAGTATTTCCGCCCTCAAAATTCTTTCACAGATCTGTGATACTTCAATGAGTATTTTAAAATTTTTTTGAAGTCTGCGATTTTTATTTCTTTTGTGGAACTTCTCAAAATCAATTCATGACATCGGTCCCGGAAAAAATTGAGAATTTCTTCAAACGATCGTGAAAAATATCGTGCATTTCGATAAAAAAGTGCAGAAAGAAATCACGAATTTTGTCAAAGATTGCGTAAAAAAATTACAACAAATGATTGGCGAGAAAATGTTGCAAATTTCGTCAAAAAGGTCGCAGAAAATAGTAGAGGATTTTGATAATTACTACGGAAAGATATCAAGAATTTTCCCGATCGGTCGCACAAAATTATCGCGAATTTTGACAAATGACCCCTGTAAAAAAATCAGTTTCGTGAATAGGTCGAAAAAATAACAACAAATTTCGTCAAAGGATCCCGAGGAAAACGAGAATTTCGTCAAAGGATCGCAGAAAGAAAATAAATGCGAATTTCGTCAAAAGATTGTGGAAAGAAAAAGCGAATTTCGTCAAAAGATCGTGTAAAGAAAACACGAATTTCATCGAAGGATCGTGCTAAAGCAATCCTAATTTCGTCAAAATATCGCGGTAAAAAATGCGAATTTCGTCAAAGGATTGCGGTGAAAAACACGAATTTTGTCAAAGGTTAGTGGTGAAAAGTGCAGATTTCGACAAAAAATCGCGTAGAAGGACGTGAATTTCGTCAAATTATTTTGGGAAAAACTGTAAATATCATGAAATGATCGCAGAATAAAATCGCGAATTTCGTCAAAATTTACTGCGCTGGGCAAAAAGATTGAAACCGGGTCCTTTTCCTAGTTTCAAAAGAACTCCGTGAAACGAGAAGAAACTCCAAAAATCGCATAAAAATTTTCAGAGGAAAAAAATTACTATATTGACTTGAAAGACTGCAACCATATTCCTTTTATGAATGTCAAAATATGGTCGCGAAACACTAAATTCAACCAACCAACCAACTCCAGATTAATATTAATTTTCTGTGCTATTATTTCTCGTTTTCAAAGGAGGCAGGATCTGTGCATCCCCACCTCCCCCCCCCCCTCCCGGATAA
This sequence comes from Maratus speciosus, assembly GCA_963932465.1. Lineage (NCBI taxonomy): Eukaryota > Metazoa > Arthropoda > Arachnida > Araneae > Salticidae > Maratus > Maratus speciosus. The sequence goes on along the minus strand of OZ010797.1, from coordinate 428,757,291 downwards.
TCGCATTTTACAATTACTGTTTCACATCTGCATTCCCTTTCAAAATTTTTTGCTTCTTTCTAGACTTTAGACTACGAAATCAAAGAGATAAATAATTTCTGTTTCTACTCTCGCCAAGAACTTGCGTTAATTTCTCATGAAATTGCAGAAACATGCAATAGAAAGAACGGCGTTAAAAGAAAAATCTCTCACAAAAAAAAAGACGACAAAGTGGGATTATAAAACCACCTTTTTGACTTACTATGACTAATACAGATTCTTGTAAATATTCTAGTTTTAAATAATATAAAGAACATAATTTAAAAAAAAAAAAGAACGTAGAATCCTTTTTTTTTAACACAGTTCAAAACTTAGGCTGTTAGTTTCCCGAACTCAACCAATTTGCTAAACTAACTGAACTCTGCTTTCACTTTTTTTTTTTTTTTTTTTTTTTTTTTGTGGATTTCGATTTTTTAAAATAATTGTGCTTGAGTCAGCGCAAGCGGGGGGTGCCCGGGCACCCAGGGCACCACCCCCTGGTTACTTCTATGATTGAGCTTCAACAAAGGATTCATTTTGAAGAAAAAAAAGCACTAACTTTAGTAAATAAAGCTCAGAGCCTAGAAAAAGTCAGCTACTATTTTACTAATGTTCCAGGGGCAGGAACCGATTTTCAAATTTGGGGGCCGTGGGCACAGATGCTGACTGCGGCCTCTTTAGACCGATGCTAACAGGAGACTTGAGAACTGTACTTACTAAAATAATCACCATTAACTTTAATAATAATTTTAGAATATCCATTAAAAAATTAAATTTGATAATCATACGTTTAAATAATTATTTCATAATTATTAAATTTAAATGAATAGATGTCTTATAATAAATTGTGTGGTGCTGATTATCTTTTTCTATGCAATTCCATATATCTGGAATGATAAATTGTGCAACTGGCAATATATTTTTCGCTCTACCAAGCAATAATTATTTAAAATACTAGGGGGTTCTGCCATCTACGAGCTACGCTAATCAATCCCCCAATAATCTGACGAGAACAGACACAGGGTTAAATAAGAATTAAAAATAACACTTCAGTATAATAAAGTAATTAAAAATGCATGTTTCAGACAAAATATACGATTGTATAAAAATACAATACGAATACAGTAGAATGTAGAGTGAAATGTAACATTCCATCACATGTTAAACTTCATCAGATTTTGGAAAATAATTGACAAACTTTCAGCAACTTTTAGGGGCCCTGTGTCTGTGCCTCGAATGCCCTGCCGTAAATCAGGCACTGTCCAAGGGACATGTGGAGATATTTCCCACAAATGCTGCCTCCGTGCGGTCCATGGTCCACCTAAACTCAAGGAGTTTAAATCTTCCACCTTGGTGTACGGCCATGGAGGAATGAGATAGATGGAGGTGCAGTAAGATGGTTGGGGGTGACGCCAAAAAAGTAACCCTAAAATCCGCTACAGAAAGCCCAAACAAAACCACGTGCTTTGACACGCCTATCAGTTTAAACCTGTATTTCTTTGCTTTCATTTTTAACCGTCGGAAATTGTTATTCAAGATATGATTAAAATTTCGATAAAAGATGACTTATGCGCTGTTATAGGATGTAGTACTAGATCAGAATGTATCAAAAATACTAATATATCACTTCACAGAATTATTTGATTATTTAATCATATGTATTTTAAATATAAATATCAGAAGCGTCTTTTAAGATTTTACTTGAAAGGGTAACATTCTTTCGTTATTGTCCGAAAATCGTTTGCACTTGAAAATCTAGATTTTCCATTAATATTAGTAATTTAAGTTTTCATACATAATTTTAAAAGAATGCTTTCATCATTATATTTTATCACTTTACATGCAATTATTAATATGCTGTTAAAAACAAATAAAGACGTTTATCTAAATTAGTAGCGATTGATACAGTCAAAAATGGGGGCCTATTTGAAGCGCAATCACAAAATTTCATTCCATCAAAGAAACTCCATTAATCAGTTTGAATTACTTGAGATTTGAAACATATTATTATTTGCAAAAAAATAAGTTTCCTGACAGGAAAATTTTAGCTGTAAGAATGAAATTATTATCAATAAATGCTTGGCTCGCATTTGAGTAATTGGACTTGACCTTTCGATACAAAGTTTTATTTTTCACAAAATTGTTATGTATTTCTCAAGGATACCTTTTTCTTTTCAGAAAATTGATACCAAAAGAAAAACAAAACTTCCATCTATACCATTCCCAAAACTTTCTTCTATCTCATACATGTTAATACTTCAAAATTCGCTATCACACTGCCAAAATTAAATGACAATCTATACCCATCATGAGGATTCTAAAGATATGAAATTCCGTGCATTAGTTCTTGAGATATGGCTATCGCTGAAATCGTGTAAATCCAGCAAACTGCAGCCTAGCAGCACCACCTATTTGGTGCTTTACACCAAAACCACAAAACAACAACATATGTCAACCTCAAACTGAATCTGAAGTTTGGGGAGAATCCGTGCATTAGTTTTTGAGATAGAGCTATTGCGAAAATCATAAAAATTCTATCGTAGCAGCGCCACCTATTGGGCGATTAACACCAAAATCTATCAGCAACAACTTGTGTTAACATCTAACTCTGAAGTTAGATGAAAATTTGTGCATTAGTTCTTGATAGAACTATTGCGGAAATCGTGAAAAATGCAGCACAGATGGAAATGCAGACCAACGGAAGGAAAATGCAGAGCAAGTGATGGGCGATTTACGCCATCACGCAATCAGCACCAAGTCATATCAAGGACTAACTGAATCTGAAGTTTGATGAAAATCCGTGCATCAGTTCTTGAAATAGAGCTATGCGGAAATCGTGTAAAACCTACAAATTACAGCATGACAGCGCCACCTGTTGGGCGATTTACACCAAAACGTAGTAAACACCAACTCATATGAAGGACCAACTGAACCTGAAGTTTGGTGAAAATCCGTGTATTAGTTCTTGAGATACAGCTATTGCTGAAATCGAGAAAAAAGTAGCATAGCAGCGCCTCCTGTTAGGCGATTTACACGAAAAACTAATCATCACAAATTTATATTAGGGACTACATGAATATAAATTTTTATTATATTCCGTGCATTAGTTCTTGTGATAGAGCGCCCACAAAATTTGTGTCACATACTGACAAGTACTTTAGATACAGTACTGTATCCGAATCTTTTGTGTGTCCTTGCAAATGAACGATAAATACTATGCACATCATATTTCACAGCAAGTACATTGTAGTAAATCTGAGTAATTTATGTCTGTTCCATTATATTTCAGTAACATAATATCGCTGTAAACAGCCCCCCCCCCCCTCTCTATATCATTATGTAACGGAATTCTTTTGTGTGGCCCTGTAAATGAATAATAAATGCTTTGCAAACCCCATATTCTACAAAATGCATGTTTTACTGCACTTTACAAATGAATATAAATTTCTTTATGTTTTAAATTGTCTAGCATCATTAAAATGCACTTGAAACGATTTTTCCCATTGACCGTAATGTAACAGAATACTTTTTATCGCCCATGCAAATGAACTATAAATGCCACACATTTTTTTTTTTTTTCAATAGCGATTACGCTATAGTAAACGTCAATAACATATAAAAGTCCTTCCGGCCAGTGCCGGGAGGAAGAGGTAGCTATCATATTCCTTATTTTTTAAAAGCCAGTTTATATTATTCAAACACGCGGAGCTCAAATTAGTAGAACCCGGTTATAGAAGATTAAATACTAATTTTTGTCACTACTGAATATGAATGAGAATTTCGCGAAATTAGTCAGTGTTAACAAAGCTGGTTTTATTTAAAGTGATTTAAATTTGGTCGCCAAATTGGGTGATATCTTGAAGTGCCCGCCATTTTAAAACAACATAATGGCTGTAACAAAGCTAACCAATGAACTTGGTCGAGACTTTAGTAATTCCTGTACACATGCTCACTCACATCTACATCGATTGATATATACGAGTGCTGTTGCAGGCAAAAAATCAGATTTTTCAAAATGCCACCCACATTAGAAATTCAAACTGCAATATCTCAGCCACTTTTTTAGACAAAGACAAAACAAAAAATGCTCCGGAGTCTTTGTATCAAGCTCAAACACATTAGAAAAAAATCTTTTTCCATTTCTAATTTTTTTGTACCTCATTTTAAATTTAAATTGTTTTTTAATTTTTAAATGGCCGCCATTTTGAAACAAAATGGCGGATGAAGTCAGCAAAAGAACTCGGCCGAGAGATTTCTATGTACTATGCACATGCCTTGTCACATCCTAATCGGTTCATAAATACGCGTGTTATCGCGTGACAAAAATCAGATCGTTTCAAAATGTCAGCAATACTAGAATTTCAAAGTGCTATAACTCAGCCATTTTTTAAGATATAGACGAAACAAAAACTACTCCGAAATCTTTGTATCAAGGTCATACACATAAGAAAAAAATCTTTTTCAATTTCTAATTTTTTTGCACCTCATTTTAAATTTAAATTTTTAATTTTTAAATGGCCGCCATTTTGAAACAAGATGACGGATGAAGTTCGCAAACATAATCGGTCGAGACATTGGTATGTACTATGTACACACCAAGTTATATCAAAATCCGTTCATAAATACGCGTGTTATCGCATGACAAAAATCAGATCGTTTCAAAATGTCAGCCACACTAGAATTTCAAAGTGCTATAACTGAACCATTTTTTAAGATATAGACGAAACAAAACATGCTCCGGAATCTTTGTATCAAGCTCAAACACACACAAAAAATTTTTTTTTCTATTTCTAATTTTTTTGTACCTCATTTTAAAATTTAAATTTTTTTTAATTTTTTAAATGTCTGCCATTTTGAAACAAGATGGCGGATGAAGCTGGCCAACGAACTCGGCCAAGACATTGCTATGTACTATGCACATGCCTTGTCACATCCAAATCGGTATAGAAATATGAGTATTATCGCGTCACAAAAATCAGATCGTTTGAAAATGTCAGCCATGCTAGAAATTCAAAGTGCTATAACTCAGCCATATTTTAAGATAGAGACGAAACAAAAACTGCTTCGGAATCTTTGTATCAAGGTTAAACACATAAGAAAAAATTATTTTTCAATTTTCAATTTTTTGGTACCACATTTCTAATTTTAAATTTTTTTTAAAATTTTAAATGGCCGCCATTTTGAAACAAGATGGCGGATGAAGCTGGCCAACGAACTCGGTCGAGACATTGGTATGTATTATGTACACACCGAGTTTCATCCAAATCTGTTCATAAATACGAGAGTTACAGTGTGACAAAGATCAGATATATATATATATATAGATGTTTAATATAAATAATAATAGATGGCAGCACCAAGCACCAAATTTGTCTCTTTCAGATTGCTCTAACTTTTAATTTTTCTAGCTCCACTTCAGTTATAATTTATACACCAGGGGGTATTTTTAGCTAAATTTTGACGATATTGTTAAACTGTTATCTATTAATTTAATAGTGCATTTTAAATAATGTAATTAATATCTATTTATTTTATATTAGATTAAATTTGTTTTACAAGGTATTTCAAATTTTATTTCAAAATGTATTAACTGCATCCTTTGGTATCATTTACTGTGATTTCTTAACTGTTTTAATCACCTTAATCTTTTTGATATACTGGTACTGGTAGACATGTGCACATGGATTTCTGTAAAATACTGAAATATTAATCGGTATGGTGTTTATTATTTCTATTTTATATCCTATAAATATTTAAATACGTTTTATTGATTCTTCCATTTCATATTATTTGTTTCTATTCTGCTTTCATTTTTAATCAATTCACTTGATTTTAGTGGTTGTTCGGGCACAGGGGAAAATTAATTTTAGCTTTAGCTTATTTTTCCCACAGAAAACAACCATTTCGCTTATATCATTGAATTCTGTGCCCTTGATAACGTAATTCAATGTATAAGCTTTTCAATTTTTGTCGGTGTCCACTTTTTTTCTTTTTTCTTCCATTATAATTCTTATAATATTTTTTTTTTTTTTTAAAATACTTACAGCTTTAATTCATAATAATTGACGGTGGTAGGTTATGTTTAATTAATGGTAATATATTAGCATTCAAATTACTATGATGCATTTGCGCAAGTAATTATGAATGTATGCTTTTTACGATATTTTAAATATCTTTTCATTTTGAATGTCAACAATTCATTTTGATGTATTTTTTCCTTACGGTATCTTTTATATATTTTTATATATTCCCAGGTCGCTAAATTATTTAGCAATCTTTTAAATATTATACGCTTAGATCATTGCTGCAATTAGCGCACAATCTATGTGTATTATCAATAAGATTTCTACCATGTAGTTGTCTGATACCTGTTTTAGGATTCCATTAATTTTTTCATTCCTATCATTGCAACGATTTATTTAATGTTTTTTAATTTTCTAGTTATGATTTTATCTGAATTTTCTTGTAGTTAGTGTATGATATTGTCCTATATGTTTTCTATTTGTGCTATAGCTTTACATAATTCTGTAGAGATAATCATTTTATATATACATTAATATGGTAGCAATAATTATTTCTATTCATAGATTTAATGTTAATTTGCTTTAGTTTAAATTCATATTACTTTGATCTGAGTAGTTAGTTGGGTAAGCGTTTTGGTTGTCTTTGCATGGTTATAGTTGTTCTAGGATTTGGATGTTATGCGGATCTTTTTAGACTTATTTGTTATAAAATAGTCTAGTGGTTTCTTGCTATTATTAATCTACGTTATTTGGGTTATAATAATTTGGTTTTGGATAATTTGAAGATTGTTTCTGCGTTCTGCTTCTATGATTGTAAATATTGTATATATTTTTTCATACTCAAGTTTTATTATTTAATCAAGGCTAATTTATTTAATTAAATTATTAATTTTTATTATTAAAATTTCTTATTTTTATGGCAATTATTGCATTTTCCATACATAATTTTTATATGGCAGTTCTTAGTAAACATCTCGATACTGGCAAGATACACTTAGCATCTATGCAGTGTAGTGCCCGGTACAGGAATAATTGGGTTGTTCCTGGATCGTCATCCAGCGACCATTTATACTCTCCCCCTCGTCCTTTATTTTTTCGTAAGTGCTATGATTCTCGGTGCAAGACATGTCCATACGCTGCTCAGACACAAATTGTCTCAGATCCTAATTATTCAAGTTTTTGTAAAGCATTTAATGTTATTTATAGTATAAAGTGCAACTTATGTAATATGAAATATATTGGTGAAACATCAGGTCCAATTCATAAACGAATCAATCATCATCGATCAGACTCTAATAATAACAAAGCAAAAAATATACAATCTACAGCTGAAATTCAACATTTTCATAAACATCTTTTTAAAAATACGACAATTGAAATCCTTCAAATTCTAAAAAATAAATCAGAACGTCTTTATATGGAATCATCATATATGAAATATATTAACACAATTTATCCTTATGGACTTAACAGTGAAGTATTTAACAGACCTGTCAAAGTCTTCACATCTATAAATAACAATATTGATTATTCTCCAATTTATCGTACTCTTAATCATAATTTAAATGCTAAAACAACACGTAATAAACGCGGAAAGGGTTCATCATCAGTTGTAGTTTCCAAAAAATCTATCACAAAACAAATTAATGATCTTCAACGAAATTACTTAGAGAATTATAACTGGTTGTTAATTCGTAAAAACATCTTTGCTATTAAAAAGAAACAGCTGGTACAACATTTAAATGTCTTTCTTAGTAAATCTTTCTCTAAACATTTCTCTGATATTTACTTTGACCTTATTATGAGTAGGGTTAATCTTTTAAATATTAATATACAAAAAAAACATAAAATTCAGAACATGAATACTCAAATGATAATTACTTTTTCAAATCACATTTTTAATAAAATTAATATCAATTCTATAATTAATGATAAAAATTGTTTTTTTCCTATCAATAATCTTCATATATCAAAAACCTTTAAATATCCGAATACAATTGGGAGAAAATTTTTTAACTACAATACATTTTCAAAAAATACATCTGCTGCAAGTACTTTTCCGTGTAACTGCAAAGACCCCACTCTAAAAAAATACATAAACAATGATCATGGACATATAATCACTGGAAATCTTGATATTGTTCATGATTTTAAATTGAAACAACTAATGGGTTATGGTACTAAATATAGACTTCCATCTAAATTTAATGTTAAATCTATTATCAAACAGTTTACATATGATATTGATATTTTTATTTATAAAATTTCTATCTCTTATAATAAGCCTATTGAATATTTTAATCAATGGAAGATATTAGTAATTGATAAATTAACTATGGCTTTAAAAAATAATATTGCTGATTTGGTTTCTATTAATACACAGCATTATTTCCAACAAATTACTAAATTACAAAAAAACTTCGTTATTACATATGTAGACAAATCTCCTAACAATTATGCTATTATATGTAAATCATATTATCACCAACTTCTTACAAATTCTATTTCTTCTAATAAGTCTTTTCAAAAAACTAATGAAAATGTTATTGTAAATAATCGTAAAATTCGAAGTTATTATAAACTTTTAAATATTTTATCTACTAATTTTAATTATCCATATTTAGTTCTTATTCCCAAATTTCATAAAACTCCTATTAAATTTAGGACTGTTACTATTGGTTGTAATACATATAATAATAAAGCCAATACACTTCTCTTAAAAATTCTTAATCAAATATATGAACTTACTACAAACAATGATAATACACATTGTATAAAAAATAGCTATCAACTTGTTAATATTTAAAAAAATCTTCATTCTGTTTGTAATATAACGACATATGACTTCAAAGATCTTTTTAATAATATAGACCTATTAGATTTACATAAAATTATAAATGCATTATTTAAAAAGTATTATAAAAAACTGGAATTACCATCTAATATAGATATTGCATATTTTAAATCTTTAACTAACTTCATTATCTATAATAATTATATATTGCAAGATAATACTTTATATTTACAGCATGTCGGGATACCACAAGGCGGTTGTACTTCCAGTTTACTCTCAGACTTATACTTATCTCATTATGAACGTAATTTTACTAATAATAATCTACATTTATATCGTTATATTGATGACATCATTTTAATTGAAACTGATCAATCTGCAATTACTCGATTTCCAGTTGATTATCCCACTAATTTGGAATTAACGGAAAACCTTTTATCTAACAATACAATTAACTTTTTAGATCTTAAAATTACAATAAAAGATAATAAAACAATCACAGATTTATATGACAAACGTAAAGAATTTAAATTCACAGTTAATACATTTACAAATTTTAAATCTTGTCTACATCATTCTGTATTTCGTAATATAATACTTAATCATTTATATAGAATTAAATGTTTATGTTCTTCTCCTCTCATTAACAATAATATTAAAAAACTAATTTATGATGCATTAAATCATGGTTTTCCAAAAAAATTCATATATTCATTAATATACAATTAGTACTTTTCTTACATGATCTATAAACACAAATTAACACATGCGTAAACAAAATTACAAAAAAATTATAAAAAAATATCTATAAAAAATTAAAAATTGTAAAATAATATAAAAAAAATATTATAGGTTGGTTGGGTGGGCAGTTGTTAGGGTACGGAGGAGGGTGGTGTTGTCTGGATAATACGCAATGGTTAATTATTTATAATAAAAAAAAAAGCGGGGCTCTTGTATTATTACTATATTTTTGTTATGTATTTTATGTGGATGTTGATTTGATATTTTATATGTAAATTGGAGATTTTCATTAATATTATAATTAGCTTAATTATTCATTAATCTAATTTACAAATATTTGTTATTAAATTTTAATTTACTAAGGACAATATCATATTAATTACTAATAGTATGCCACTCTTATAGTGAATAATATACATATAAATAGTTTTAATATAAATATAGTTATACTGTATGCATTAAAATTGGGTAATTATTTTTATTATTATTCCTCTATTCTTTTTAATATTTATTATCGGTTTAATGTTTTTGAATGTCCCACATTCATACTTTATGGATTTTTATGGATGTCTGAAAATAATCCACATTCTATATTTGTGCTTTTTAAGTAATGGGATTTTAAGTAATATTTAACCTTCTATATACTTCCACATGTTTTTTATTTCCTGTTCATTTTATAAATACCTAATATATAATTCATTAAAAAATAATTTTTTATTATTTTTAATAATTATTTATATTAATTATTACTGAATTTATTTTTTATAGCATATAGCTATATGCTATATATTATCAATGTTCTAGCATTATAAATAAGTTAGCTAATAGAATATATTGTATGCTTTTTAATTTTATTAACAATAGTTTTAAATACATTGTGTGATTTATATTAGGTTTATAATTCTCTATATATAAGGATTTGTTTGGTTTTGCTGTTTAAACAGTTATTTACATTCAAAAGCTTACAAATTTTTATCTTGCGATAGATGTTTAATATAAATAATAATAGATGGCAGCACCAAGCACCAAATTTGTCTCTTTCAGATTGCTCTAACTTTTAATTTTTCTAGCTCCACTTCAGTTATAATTTATACACCAGGGGGTATTTTTAGCTAAATTTTGACGATATTGTTAAACTGTTATCTATTAATTTAATAGTGCATTTTAAATAATGTAATTAATATCTATTTATTTTATATTAGATTAAATTTGTTTTACAAGGTATTTCAAATTTTATTTCAAAATGTATTAACTGCATCCTTTGGTATCATTTACTGTGATTTCTTAACTGTTTTAATCACCTTAATTTTTTTGATATACTGGTAGACATGTGCACATGGATTTCTGTAAAATACTGAAATATTAATCGGTATGGTGTTTATTATTTCTATTTTATATCCTATAAATATTTAAATACGTTTTATTGATTCTTCCATTTCATATTATTTGTTTCTATTCTGCTTTCATTTTTAATCAATTCACTTGATTTTAGTGGTTGTTCGGGCACAGGGGAAAATTAATTTTAGCTTTAGCTTATTTTTCCCACAGAAAACAACCATTTCGCTTATATCATTGAATTCTGTGCCCTTGATAACGTAATTCAATGTATAAGCTTTTCAATTTTTGTCGGTGTCCACTTTTTTTCTTTTTTCTTCCATAATAATTCTTATAATTCTTATAATATATATATATATATATTTTAATACTTACAGCTTTAATTCATAATAATTGACGGTGGTAGGTTATGTTTAATTAATGGTAATATATATATATATATATATATATATATATATATATCAACTTTTGAACGGAGGGTGGTTTCGGGGTCTGGGGGTCATGATCGATGAAAATATACCAAAATTTTTTGAAATCCCTTTCCTCCGAACGGCTGCAATAGGTAGCTTTTTGTAATGAAAGCTACCTAAAAAATGCAGTGTGATCCTAGTATATTTACAAGAGTTAGAGCTCGGCCAGTACAAACCGAAGACAAACATTTTTCATCTATGTTGGAAAGGGTTAAAGAAAGAAAACTTTCAATAATACAATTTTTAGTTCTTATCAAATGTTTTCAATATTTTATTTAATCTTATTTTGACATTTTATTATTGTTAATTTTCCAATTCCAATTATTTTAAAAGCAAACATTTATTTTAATAAATAACAACACAACAAAGACCCTTTAAAAAATGTACCATTTTTTTCCTAAAATATACTTCAGCTGTAATTCACCTCTTTGAATTCGTCTTATTAATACAAAATCCCTCCCACGTGCTTGTGTTGTTTGGGCTTTCTTGGACGTTTTAAATTTGAGCGATAAATGGTTTCATATTGCAAACCTTTTTAACGGCATACTGCAACTCCATCTATCTCTTTCCTCCATGATGTACGGCTGAACAAAATCTACTATGAAATGATTCCTAAATGCCATGTCGGCAGACGATTTTTGTTTCTGTAGAATAAATTGGTTCATGGAGCATGAATATGTGGAAATATGTTTTTATTTCTTCGATATTTTTAAAATTTAATTTAATCAAGATTTAATTTATCATTTATTTGAATTAAAAACCCTTTATCTCTTTAATTTTAATTAACAAATGACATTAAAAAATCCAATAATCTCTATAGTTCCCTTTTTATTCTCTTTTATATGTGTAAAATGGAATAATTTAGTTGCCATCATTGCGGAAATGTCCTTAAAAAATTAAAAAAAATAATAATATCGGTAAATTAATGTTTAATTCTTATAATAAAATTCTGACACTTACATGACATCTTCGAATCCACGCGGATAACTTGTGTTAATTTTATCACTCAATGTTCCATATTCTAAATGAAGTAGCTGTGAATGAAGAATGAAGAATGAAGAAGCAAACAAACATATTTTAATATAATAGATCCTCTAATATAGAGACCACACATGAAAATATCCACTCGCTATTCTTAATCCTGCAGAAGAATTATTTTCAAATATCTCATATGCGAATAAATAAATAAAACTATAAGACTAAATGAAATATTTCACCTTGATTCAATCATAAAATAGACAATATGAACTTTAAAGACCCACTTCTTTACTTAAAAGGGGACGCTTTCTCATTTCAAAACGAAGTGACGTATTTCTATAAATGAAGAGATATTAGTTATTAAAATATTCTCTGATGATGGCCTCGGGGAAAATGCAGGCCGAAAGAACTAAGAAGTTTTTAATAAGTAAAACTAATAGACTGGGAACCGACAGCACAATCACCTCATCGAGTTCACGGATGAAATTCTAGGATAAGTTAAACCTTGATTCGCATTTTAAAACGCAATCGGCCTGCCAAATCATATCTTGGTGGGAAACACTTGAAAACCCGATTTTAGCGGCTGACAAGTAGGTTTACCATTGTGTTTTCCTGCACTAAAAGGTATGAAAACATGGAGGACTGGGAGCAGGAAAACATAATGGTAAACCTACGAGTCAGCCGTTAAAATCGGGTTTTCAGGTGTTTTCCACCAAGATATGACTTTGCAGACCGATTGCGTTTGAATATTCGAATCAAGATTTAACTAATCCTAGAATTTCAGCCGCGAACTCGATGAGGTGATTATCTGTGCTGCCTGTTCCTGGTCTATAAGAAGTTTAACCGTTTGCGTGCGGAACAAATCTTGTGGATATATGCCAAAATGCGAATGTGTTTGGGTATACATATAAAAAAATTAATAAACGTAGTTAACTAATTAGATCACAAATATTGTGTTAGAAAAAATACACATAAAAAATAGGGTGTAGCCAATTAATTTGCCTTTGATTTATTTCTTTGAAACCAGTAAGAAAATTAAATTCAAAAATTTTCTTTGCAATTATGGTTTGCTGAACAAGCATGTGAAGACCTCTTTTGCAAATAGAGCAAATTAGGTTTGATCTTCTCACTCATTTTCATAAACACTGTTATGGACTCTCTCATCAGTACTCAATTCTGAGTCTTATTTCAGGCCACATATTTTCAGAGAATTCTCTATCGTTATATATAAATGAAGGTTGTAAAATAAAAAAAACAAATTCTGCAAAAATACTCCTTTCACTTTAGTCACTTTTACTTGTAAGTCGACGATATACACAGAAATCGTACGCTTCGCTAGTGCAACCAGCTTAACCCTTTAACCGCCAAAACTATAAGGTTGAAATTTTCAGCTCTTTATCAGAACGTTGTTTGCCGCCACAAACTCTGAAAGATCGCTTTATATGATCTTCAAATTTTACTTCTTTAAGTAAATTTAATTAGTAATAACTTTATAATAAATAACTTTTTTTAATTCGAAAATAGTGGTGGGTATGTAAAAATCTTAAATATGTGCATTTATTTTGAGCCTTGTGTGAACGCAACACCAGCGGGTAATGGGTTAACACTAGAACGTCCGGAAATTTTACCGATCTTAATAAAAACATTTTAACACCACAATTTTAAAATTAAACACCACAATCTAAAACTATTTCACTTATTTATTCAACGGAGTTTTTTCCAGTTACAATTTAATTAATTTTACGAAAAAAATTCTGCTTCGAATCGACATTTTATCATTTGATCGGTGTCGAATTGACATTAGTTGGACGTTGTAGTGCCCTTTATCTACTGCAATTTTTTTCATGTAATTTTTTTTTCAGTTATGAAAATTAAAGGATAAATATAAAAAAAAATCTCACCCGGGAGAAATTTAATTAATTAGAGGTAATTAATTAAAGTGGTACTTTAAAGTACCGTCAGTACACTATGACCAAAATATCGTAACAGAAAACCCACAAGGTAGCACCAGAATTGTGGTAAAATATTTTCGATGACTGTTTGGTCGATGAGCCTGGGACCCTTGTCATAGCCTTTTTCATATTTACAAATAATTTTTTTGGCAAATTCCGGTGCCAAGCATTTATTTCAACACTTCAGCATTGAAAATGTTTTGCCCCTGAAAGGGTTAAAAAACTATTTTTTTTAGGTTTCAATTTTGTTAGCAGTCCTTTAGTTATGCGACGTCTATATTCCAGTGACAACATGTTCTCTCGCATCTCCACATAATCAACATATGAATTTACATATGCCATTTCTAGCATAGCAAAAAAGAGCCGGTACGCTGATATCCGAACCCTCAAGCGTACAGCACTTTTGGCGAAAGTCAAAGAGTGTCAAATGATTTGGCGAGAAGTGCGCTATTCCGTGCTTATTTTTATTGAAAGTTAAATGTTGATTTAACATTTTCAATTTGTCAGTTAATTCATTGACTGATTTAAGATTAATGCAGATATTTTATTAAAGAAATAATTAAATCAAGCAGATTTTTCTTGGCCCTTTCTCAAAAAAAAAAAAAAATAAAATAAAATAAAATAAAATAAATAAATAAAAAAATGTTTATGGACTTTCAAAGTTTACCATTCATTAAAAAGATCTTGATAAATTCATTATTTAGTAATACAGTATATTGTTAAACCGAATAGATTTCTTTAAATTCACTTTTTTCATTGAGCAATACGGCTTGAATTTAATTATCATCTATTATAATAGATTCAGATTTATCAATTTGTATTTGTGTTTTTAAAATATCAACTTCCATTATGCGAATTGTATGAATTATTTAAAAAAAATTATTAGAGGCAAACAAATTCTAAATTTCCATGAATCTGAATGGTTCTGTAATTCATCTTGTAAAAAGGATATTTTTTTAAATAATTTATAATTTTCATAATCTCTATTTCTAAGCGATGTAAAACTGCAAGGAAATGTTTTTGGAAACATAATAACATCTGAGTCAATGAAAATTAAAATGCACTGAAAATTAAAAGGCACAAGTTGGCGTCACTTTTGGAGACCAATTGTTTTCACCAAATTTGGCAGTATATCGCCATGTTGGCGAGAAACTTGGCGGCATTTGGTGACAGGGCAGAGTCCCCTTTATAGTAACCCCCTCCTTATAGGTATGCAGATGCATTAAATGCTGTTTGATAACCAATGAGATTCGTTTCATTCGGGCGTTACCATTAAACAATTAATAAATAATCGCGATTTCTGTGCCAAGTACGATAGCGTAATATATATAGATGTCAAAACATCTTAAATGCTGTTTTCTTAGTTAAAAATTCTTTTTACATGTCTTTGTAGTATTATTTGTGCTACAGACGTGTAAAGTTACTTGGGGCAACTGGGCCATGATTTTACAATGTGACTCGGGAGATTCTGGCAATTCAGCTTCAAAAAGCTAATGTTCATTTGAATTAAAGTCTGAACTTTTGTAAATATGTTCAGTTAGGTTCCCTCTATCAGATAAAAATGCTCAAAATTACATTTTAAAATTTAAAAACAAAAGAATATGCATATTTCATCTTTCTTTCCTCATGGGTCCAGTTGCCCCATAAAAATGGGGTAAGTGGACCAGGAGGGTCTGTGTTCCACACGCGTTTTTTTTTTCTCTTTGATATGGGATATCAGGTCCTGTTTGAAAAAGTGTAAACAACTTAAAAAATTTAAACCAGGCCGATCATAAATTATATATCAACTAATGAGTATTGTAAGGGAAACCTTTGCTGTCAATGTGTCTAAAAAAAGCACTAAAAGTGAAAATATACATTTATTTATACCAAAAACATAAAAAGTAAGTAAGTAATTATGTATTTCAGTATAGGTAATCGGTATAAAAGTTACATGGGTATTTTAAGGGAAAAATAACAAGGTAAATCTATGAACAAACGACTACGTAAGTACTTACGTACTTCATCTGTATCGTACAATTTCAAGATTTGGCTATCTCGCTTTCAGGGACAACTTGTATTCGTATAATGTTGAAATAATTAAATGACACCAGTATTTACAAGAGAATTTATTTGTAAACAAGCAAAAATATATTTTCGCGTACTTAATAAAGGTGAAATTTTTATTATAAAATTCCGGTGCCAATGTGGCAAATAGAGATTAAAATTATGTTGTGCCACAACAGTATCATCGCCCTTCGAGGGGTTAAGAAAGTTGGTTTGATACCACACAATATACTTTTTTTTTAATTTTATTACGTAATTTCAGTAAGGTATTCTATAATTTTCTTTATTGTGAGCAAAAAACAAATGAGAAATTTGTTACGCACTAAATACTAAATTTTCTGAAAATCAGTTAATAAAAAATGACAATTTGTGGAAAATCCCTTACCATTCAGCTGCTTTTAACTAAACAACTAACTAGTTAGACGTGCTAATCCCAAAACTTTCTTCTATCTTATACATCTTGATATTTCAAAAACTAGTTACACATGTTAATACTTCAATATTATTAGTTCAATACTATACCAACTTTGATTTTCATCTTAAATTTCTGCTCCAGTCAGTTAAGCGGACTAAAAACGAGTTAATCTATATCATGATACTTGTTAAAATTAATTGTTTTTCCTTATTATGTTGTTATCAGTTGTTTGCGATTAGCCGGCTTAGCAGGAAGGGAGTTCCCGCCGCTGTACGAGCCGCTGATGGACAATAGAACTACGAAAAATCAAGAAAAATATACAAAAATCGCTATCACAGAGCCCCTTTACCGTGCAATATTTCCAAATTCAAGGAGGACCTGATGGCCAAAGCCAAAAACATGCACAAAAAATTTGGTTCAATTCTATGCATAATTTTATACACTTTTCGATGGTATAATAAAGAAAATGGCACAAACATCTATTACAGCGCCCCCTTCCGGCAGATTTTTTTTCAAATTCAGGGAGGACTTACTTGCCATAGCCAGAAACATAAACAAATAATTTGGTTCAATTCTATGCATAACTTCATACACTTATTGATGTTACAGTAATGAAAATGGCACAGAGATCGCAATTATAGCACCCCCTTCTGGCGGAATATTTTCAAGTTCACGGAGGACTTGCTTGCCATTGCCAGAAACATACACAACAAATTTGGATCTATTATATGCATAACTTCCCATACAACACAAACACGTCCTGAGGACATACGAAAGACGTCCTTTGCAGTATATTGCCTCGTCCGTCGGACGTCCTACAATATCCCATCGGTATCCGGCAGACGTCCGGGGGGGGGAGCAGAAAGAGACACCTAATCACGTCCTCCGGACGTCATTTTCAGCCATTCATAGGATGACAGTAGGACGCTCATAGGACCAGATAAAACAAATAGAATTTACATCCTCTGCTCGTCCGGCATGCGGCATTCATAGGATGCTCTTCGGATCAGTAGCGGACGCTTTATATAAAAAAATAAAATAAATAGGAAGGGAGGCCCCACCCTGTTTTTCCTAAATGAGGCCTCAGATTTCTATTAATTTTATCTTAAACTGAGCAACGGCGAACACTGAAAGTTTTCTATTAAAAAATAGTGGTAGCCTGAACAACTGTTGTCCAGGTTACCACTATTTTTTAATAGAAATGTCAGTGTACAATCAAATTAATAAAAATAAGAAGCATCATTTAGAAAGGACAGGTGGGGCAATTGCACCCCCCCCCCTCATTTTTTTATTTTTAAAATCTTATATTTTTATTATTAAAAAATATATTTTATTAGATTTATTTTTGTATAATTATTTTTCCTGTTGTTTTTTTGCAAATATAGGAATCCTTCAATATAAATAAATTATACTAAAAATATTTAAAAATAAGCATGAAAAATGAATACGGTGAAAATACTAGTTCATTTCAAGAGAAAAATTATATATCATTTCTGTTATAAACATCTCTTTTTTTCAACTAATAAGTAGCATACAATGAATGGGGTATCATTGGATAGGATTCTTTGCCCATATCTAATATAACAAACTGAATTTTCTTTATACTTATATCATCATACACATTTTTTCTGATTTCAACATCCCTTTTCTTAGGTAAATACACAAAGTTGAGTTGGATTTTATACGAAAAGCTTTTGACATAGTACACTCCTATTAGTACAATTTGTTTGGTTAAAAAAAAAAAAATGCAAATATAAATTTAGGAAAAATGTACTTAACTTACAGTAAAGATTACAGTGTGAAAGCCTTGCAAGGGTCTATTGGTCTAGACTTAATATACTTTTCTAACAATGAATTTTACTCCTAAGCAAAATCTGCATTAAAATTTGTGATGAAAAAGAAATCGAATTGAAATTTTTGAAAAATAACAAATTTTATCAGTAATAGCTGAATGCATAAAAAATTCATCATTTTCTTAGAACAGTTTAAAAAATAGTTAAATATTGTTATCGGTGTTGAATTCAGACCTCTCCGAGAGGGATTTGTGGCTCCAGGCAGGGGAGGGGGGGGGGGGGGAGATGGTTGTGTATTTCAGAGATCCAGTGGGCAAATTGCACTTTTGTTAATTAAAAGGGATAAATCTCAAACCTTCTATAGGGGGGAGAGGAGGATTCCCTCCTGGGCCACCCTCTGAATTCAACACCAATTGTTATACATGTATTAAATAAATTTAATTTCATTCTTTTGATATTCCTCATACTTTTCCAAAGTCATTTTAATTCATAAGTACATCAAATTTTCAGGTTTTTTATTTAATATAGATAAAAAAAAGTTAAATAGAACTTATTATATTTAAAATAAATAAAAGGCTAAAATCTTTGTTTTTTAACACTGTCCAATTTTTTTATTTTAATCAGAGTTTTGGGATACAACAGCCTTTGGGAAAGGACATCATCGAAAACATTGGTTACAAATTAATACTGGTACTACTTAAAAGAAAAAGAAACAAAATTTCATATTAAAATAATGTCTGCAAATTTCATGCGTGTACGTGTATTTAGACAACCATAATTTAAGACATGTCTCATTTGAGAGAATTGAAAAATGTAGTAAGCATGTTTAACTATTTCATGTATTTAGTTTCAAAATTGAAATTGTGAATGTGCAAGAAGTTTTCATTTAAAATGAAAATTTTGAGTATGCGCTTTTCTCAGATTTTTTATCGATTCTTCTTCAGTATCAATTTTCTCATACTCTTTTTTCTTTTCATGATTTATAAAAACAGATAAAGAACATTACCTACTCCATTTCGAAGAAATGATGAAAATACTTCATTCTCAAGTAACAAATATGTTTTGTATTTGTTATATTTTTTTCTGAACTAATTACATTTCTTTAAATTAAAACTCAAGAGAAATACATTTTTTAAAAGTACGTAAGCATTTAGCTTAATATTTACTGTTAATAATATATTAATAAGTTCTGTTAATAATCGATTATATATATTATATTTACTTTAAACAAACCAAAATTTTTAGTATTTAATTTTTTTAACATAAATCAAAGGAAAATAATGATAAAATTTTATGATGTCAGATCTTAAATATGAAATCAATTAAATAGGCATTATTTTCAAGTGCAATAAAAACTTCTATTTTTAGGTAGGGTAGAATTAGGTATATTTTCTCTTCCCTTTAGCTTGAAGTAAAAACACACAAGATCATAAAAGTTTCATAATATTTATACCATTAGATTCCATTATATCTAAAACTTACCTGATAACTTGTTCTGTCAAGTTTTGGTTTTAATGAAATAATAAATAATACATTCAATCTAGTTGTTCTATGTCTGAGATCCATTGAATTCCTTAATTATTTTTTATAGTAAGCAAATGAAAAGCTTGCCATTTAACACATAAAAAATATATTAAAATCACTTCACATCATGATATTCTTCACAAAATACTTAATAAACTCCTGTAACTAAATATATTTACATCTTCTATTCCAGTATGGATGTAATATTTTAAAATAATTATACAATTATTTTACTCGCTGCTTTAGAATGCATGATTTTAAGTTTTAAACAATTCAATTGCTGAAGTACACACATTTTAAATCACTGTTAAGAAAGAAAAAAATACTGTAAAATAACAACACCAGCAAATACATTTAAAGTACTTTAATTTACATTTATAGACTTTTTTTTAACATAACATTTACATTCTTATACATGTTGTAACTATGCCTTTAATACTCTTTCAATGCGTGTCCTTGATATAAGTTTCTTTCTCAACAGCATCTGAAACAAATAATTTTCAAAACATTAAAATTCAGAGTAAAATATCATTATGGCTAGAGGAGTTAAACAAAATTTTGTGTAAAAGAAAATAAGAGAATTTTCAATTTCTAACTTGGTATTGGTACTACTTTCATGTTAGCATATCCGGTGATAAATTGACAAAAATTCCTCTTATAGCCCAACTATGTGTTGAATTCATTTAATTTTAAATATAAACCCTTAACTTATTTCATTTAAAATACATAATTTTCATTAAATTACATATATGCCTTTTACTAATATCATTTAAAATAAAGAAAAAATAAATAAAAATAAATAAAAAATAAAAGCTGTCACTGACAAGAAAAAAAATGCAGTTGGCAGAATTTGCACCTGGCAAACATAAAAGTTCCCAATCTTTTTACTTAAATAAAAAAAATATATGCATAAAAAATTACTTGAGAATTAACATATGTAGGAAAATTTGAATTGCTTCGACATATTTAAGGTTATTCACATAATCAAATTTATTATGCTTCATTAAGGCTCCCAGTTAACGTGCATTTTATATCACCCCCCACCCCCCCTTGATTGGAACTTTTATCTTAAACAGTTTATTTGTAAGTTACGTCATCATGATCATAAATAAAATTAATTTTAAAAATATAAAATATTAAAAACTTTTTTAATCTCAACAAAATGATTTTCACTTTACATTGAATGTAAAAAGGAAGAAAAAGCCAGCTTTTAAAAGTTTAGCCTTTCAGTCTCAGAATTTTGAGAGTAGCTTTTCCAACTTAATTTAACACCAATGTTTGCAATACATCATGTCTCTGTTGAAATTATTTTTCAGTTGCATTTGACTAATTTACAAAACTAGTTTAAAAAAAAAAAAAAAAAAAAAAAAAAAAAAAAAAAAAAAAAATTAGAGTTTTAATCAATATCTCTGCAGTTTAAAAACAAATTTGGATTGTGTTATAGATCCCATCTACATAGTATTGTTTGTGAAGTATATAAAGGATGCAATTTTAAAAAAACAAATTTTTGTGGTTCTGGCATTATTATAAATGTTATTTTTAAATCTTTTATTCTACAAAAAATGATAATTTTTATAAAAAATTAGCAAATTAACTCCCCCCTCCCCCCCCGGCTTACAAAAGACACTTTAGTATGATGTCAGTATTAACATTTCGGTTAGAAACTGACTTCAAACATTTGCTCTGTTTCATTTTTTCTTTAATATAAATCATAGAGTTTGGTTGCAGAAATTTTTTATAAAGTTACTTTCACTTTCAAAACCGATTCTGAAAATGAAAGTGTCATTCTAAAAAATATCTGCAACTAAAATTGAAAAAGCTAAAAATGTGTGATGTAGAGATGGAAACTTGGCTATCCAATACAAAAAAAAATTATGTTAAAATGTCGAAATGCAAACGAGATATTAGAAAAATCCCTCCCCAAAGGATTAACATTAGCTCTTGAGTGCCTTCGCTGGCAGGGATAGGAGCCTTAAGGCTCGCAGTTGACGTACATTTTCTATCACCCCCCCCCCCCCTGATTGGAACTTTTATCTTAAACAGTTTATTTGTATGTTGCGTCGTCATGATCATAATTAAAATTAATTTTAAAAATATAAAATAAAAACTTTTTAAATTTCTCAAAAAACAAAATGATTTTTACTTTATATGAACGTATTCTAAAAAAAGAAGAAAAAGCCAGCTTTTAAAAGTTTAACGTTTCAGTCTCAGAATTTTGAGAGTAGCTTTTCCAACTTAATTTAATACCAATTTTTGTAATATATCATGTCTCTGTTGAAATTATTTTTCAGTTGCATTTGACTAATTTCCAGGAGAACTTTAAAAAAATAATAATAAATAATAATAATAATAATAACAATAATACAAAGAGTTTCATCAATCAATATCCCAGCAGTTCAAAAAAAAATTTGGATTGTAATATAGATCCCTCATCTACATAATATTGTTTTTTAAGTATATAAATGATGCAATTTTAAAGGAACAAATTATTGTGGTTCTGGCATTACTATAAATGTTATTTTTAAATCTTTCATTCTATAAAAATTAGCAAATTACACCCCCCCCCCCCCGCTTACAAAAGACGCTTTAGTATGATGTCAGTATTTAAAATTTTGGTTGGAAACTGACTTCAAACAACATTTGCTGTGTTTCATTTTTTCTTAAATATAAATCATAGAAAATGTTACTCCCACATACAATATTAAAACACTTAGCTGTGAGATATCAAAATAGAAAATACAACATAACAATTGTTTGTTTGGAGTAGGTTTTTAACAAGGTTGCAAAAAAGCCGGCTAAAATTTTAAAAAAGCCACAGCGGTGGCTTTTACTGGCTTTAACCGGCTTTTTTTGGCCAAAATTGGATTTTATACAATGAAGCATTGTAACTATACACTACACATTTTAAAGTATTTTTAATTAGTTTTAATGACATTTAATTTGTTTAGAATTTAATAAGTAACCCAATTTCTCAATAATGAAGACATTAATACTGGAATAAAACTTAGATTGTTTTGCGAGTGATTTGTAGTTAGAATTGCAAATATGTCAGCTAAATTTGAAAAGCGCCATACCAACTGCTTTATCTGGTTTACACTGACTGACCCTTAACTCCCCCCCCCCCCGAATTTTTTCATTTTTACAGTTTTATAAAATTAAAGAGGACAATGGTTACTTAGTTATATACTTTATTACTTAATTAATTTTAAAAGCTATTATGCTATTAATATACAAGTCTTATTTTATTTCTAGTAAACATTTAAAATTATGCATAGTCATAATAAAAACGTCATTTCTTACTATTAAAAATATTATGAATAGCATATGCATGAATATGCTTAGCAACTAGTTTTTCAAAATTTTATTTATTTTTTTGAACTTATATTCTTTTCAATATATATATATATATATATTTTTTTTTTTCACACATAATACCTTCACAGTTGCCTTCTAGCAGTTATAAAGACTTATATATTTGAGACAATTTAATAGAAATTTATAATTTTCTCAGTAGAAAATATTTATAAGAGTATTATAAATTAATTGATCCAAATTTAAAACGAATTTTTTAAAAATAAAAACCGGCTTTTTTTCAATAAAAGCCAGCTTTTTTTAAAGTGGTTAAAACCAAAAAAAAAGCCGGCAACCCTGGTTTCTAACCAAAATGACACCACAATTGAACGCATGTAATATATAATTTTCATTTCCTATATATTTAGTTTTGATATAACTGTCAAGTCTAAACCAAAACCAAAACTATATTTTACTTTAAGTTTTAAAATATACATGTTAATAAACAATAATTAATTTTCCCAATATATTTATTAATGAAAATTATAAAACAGATGGATTTTCACTTACTTATAAAAGTTGTTTGACTAAATTTGTTGCAAAAAATTGTTTATATTTTCTTTGTAGAGTTTAATTTAATTAATATACATATACGTACAGTTGAACTAAAAATAGTTAAATATTTTTTATGATTATCATTTGATTACATTAAAATTGCAGTTATGTCAATAATAATAATAAAGGGTTTAAATTTTATGTTAAATTTTCAACCTTACCATTTCTATTAATTGGCATTGGCCTTATTGTATTAATTTTGCGCATGTATTTCCATTTTTAAGAAGGAAGTTGCATTTATCTTTATAGCAGAAAAGTTCCGTTTAATGATCTTAGAACTTGCATTTAATTATTTTTGCTTAGATACTTTAAAGAGTACCATTAATGAATATCAATTACAATTTTGCTGCAGAAAAGTATAATTAAAGAATACATAACAGGGAGATATAAATATCCATAGACTTGATATGAATTTTTATTGTTATGATCCCTTATTCAGAAATACTTAAAAAACTTACCAATTTTGAAATTTAATTTCTTGAAAATTGTATGTAGAACTGAGCTTTGACTGCTGGATGTTTGCAGTATCTTTTTAACCTCCATTTATCCATGCTGGGACTTTTTGGATCCTACAATTTGTGCCTGAAAAAAATAAATAAAATAACTAAGATACAAAATTCAAATCAATTCAAAATAAAATTTAATATAAATGATCACATGTGGCATTAGGCAGCTTCTATTATCTTTACATTCGACCTAAACAAATTCAAAGAAATTAAGGTACTTCTCCATTGTCCCATCGCAGGGTTCATTGATTTAAATCAACTTAATTTTAATCGTGATTAAAATCATGATTTAAATCAAATTTTAAAAAATTATGTTTGGATAAATTCAAGATGTAAACAAACATATTAATGTTTTTAAACATATTTAGTTTTATATAATACAGATAATGAATCAGTTTTTAGAAAGATAAAGCTTTTAAGCTTTATAAGAAAATTTTTTGTCAAGTAAAGTACAATGTAATAGAAAAAATGGTTTCAAATTTCATTTGAATCAAATTGTAAAATAAATTAGTAACAGTAAGGAAATCTAAGCAGCAATATATTAAATATAGGAATATTTACTTGTCTATTACTTAATATAGAATATAGAAAAATTTCTGTAAGTTTAAGTAAAATAAGATTATATGACTTTGCTCGTTACAAACAAGCATTGAGACTAACAGATTAATTATCCCATCTTTTGCATTATGTAGGAGAGAAACTAACAAGCTGTGAGAAAATAATCAACATTATTGTTTGCTAAAGAGAAATTCTCGACTTTGGTAATGCCTATTATATTAAAAACTATTGTATCGTAACAAACTCCAATTTTAAAATTTGTAATACACAGTAAACAAATGGAAGAATGAAGCCGTTGGACCCCCCCCCCCCCCCCCCGCACAAAGAAACAAGAAATTTGGAAAAGACTCACTCACTAAAGTTTCAGCTATCAATAACTTTAAACAATAAATTAACAATATCTTAATGAAAACAGAAAAAGAAATCTTGGATATTTATTTGTTTACATTATTTTTCTTAATTAACTCTATCGGCTGGTGAATGTTTGTAATGGTCAGTTCTCAGTTGAAACAACTATGAATCACAAAATTTTTCAAGCTTTTTCTCTTTTAATATCATAGTGCCACAATTTAAAAGCTTTACTCTTATGTTAATTAATGAAATAATTAGTAAACCAATAAAACACCATTAAAAATACAGAAAAAGGTCAAATTATAAATCCCCTGATGACAAACACATATAAGATGACAAACACATCACATATAATATTATGGATTAAAATAACATCTGACATCAAGTGAATGTAACACTACAATCATACATCTTTGGCATTTAATCCTATTTTGGCCAAAGTTATTTTTATTGAAAGCAGTCGACAAGATAATGGAGAAGTACCGAAAAAGCTACCACCAAACTATAAAATTGAATGCCAAAATTACATGATTGTAGCGTCACATTTACTTGGTACGTCGAATGTATTTATATCTCTTTTTAATGATGTTTTACTGATTTATTAGATATTTTGTTGATTAAAATAACAATTATGTTCTTAAACAGCAACAAAATGATATTAAAAGAGGAAAAGCTATTGAACAAATTTTATGATGCATATAGTTTCATATAATAAATCTGTTTCAATTGATATCACTTAAACATTCACCAGACGAGAGGGATAGTTAAGAAAAATAATGTATTAAATATCCAAGATTTTTATTTCAGTTTTCAATAATGGTATATTATAGTGTATTAAATTAGTAAGCAGAGCTTTTCTAATTTTTTTTTATTATTTCAATGGTAACACTAACATTCTTACTTTTTATTTATTAGTTGTTAAAATTTTTTGGCAATAATTTTTTTTTAAGAAAAGTGATTGATGGGATAACGGAGAAGTACTGAAATTAATAATGAGTTTAGACATCCAGTTAAAATTATTACAAAAGTACCAATAAAAATTACAAAATAAAAATGCTATGTCTGAAAAATGGTATTATTTACTTTTAGTTTTAAGATCATGTACACTTGCAGACCCAGAAGCAGAATTTTCTGCATCAGTCTGCAGCAAACTAAAATTTATCTGCGACTCAATAAGCCTACCTATCATAAGAAATGACAAAAACACTTAAAGTAAGCAAAATTTCCTTTTATAAAGGAAATATAATATAAGGATACAATAAATCTAGCAACTTAAGCAAATTTCAGCTATTTTTTAACCCCAGCATTTCTTTTTAACTTGGTGGATTAATCTGCAAAGTTTAATATAATCTACAATGCCCGCTGCCGTGCTGCACTGTTTCTGCTACTGGGCTTGCAGAACTAACAAAATATATGGGATGGAGCAAGAATTTGAAAAAATTTTGCTACTAGGCCTAGTGTTTACTGTAGACAGAAAATAAATACAGGGAAGAATACTTAAAATAAAATAAGTAAAACAATGTGATTATTACATGATTCAAAAACATTTATTACTAAACAGGTGCAAATATTTGCACCTACATGATGTTTCAACTTGAGATATAGAGTGTTTCTTATATTTTGAACTATTTTTTTAAGAGAAATTGCATTAACATGTTTAGTAGTGATCGTTAAAAAAATAATAATAATAAAGTGATTTTTATGTATGGTAAACAAAGAAACATTAACTTTAAATGATTTTATGTATTAAAAATTTAAAAAAAAACACAATTGGATTACAATGATTGAATAACCTGTTTTCCTAAAGAAATAAGGAAGTTCTATAATTTTTGAAAGCTCTAGGGCACACGGATTTTGAAATACTGCAATACTGCGATTCATCGAAGAGTTTTATGAGATATTTTTGCAAAAATAGGGGTACATTTCACTATATTAAAAAAAGAAAGCAGGGTGTATTTTGCCGATTTTAAAAAGACAGGTGCAGCGTCTTTAAATAATGACTTAGAGGGAACACAAACAAGGCTAAAATGTTATTTATAATGAAAAACAGACAGATGAAATAAGCTATTCTAAAAATCTTTTCTTTTAAAATACGAAAGATTTTAAACACATCAAAACAACAAACAACACAGAAATGTAACATAAAACCCCAATACAAAGCAACTGTGACACATTTTTAAAAATAAAGAATTAAAACAGTGTACTTTATCTTTTTTTCAGGGGTGCTGTGTGTCTCACTGAACACCCTCCCCCCTCCAAAAAAAAAGCAAGATAAAACCACCACGTATATATATACTTTTTTAATACAGTATATATGTATAAATGAAGGCAAATTGAAGCTGTTAACGTGTCACACAAGGGCCCCAACTGGATCTTTGCTATTGGGCCACATGTAGGCTTAGTTAGAAAATTTAAAAATCCTTATCTTACACAAAATTAATTTTATAAGCAGGTTATTCTTGGAATGAAAATATACTTTACGATTATTTTTATTAGATTTTTTAAACAGGGGTCTGTCCAGACTTTTTCCCCAGGGTCCTGTTTTTGTGAAATTGTGAAAAACTTTTTACATTTGTGAAAACTCAAGTCATAATTTTGTGAATTTGAAATGAGTGTTATATTCAGGTTCTTCTTTATACATTTTTAAGAAGATATGTGTATATAAAATACATATATTTTCTGTATGTATAAAAAAGTGACAGGTAAGATTTTACTTTTAAATGACTTAATTTGTGAAAGATTCAGTTTAGATGAAAAATTTTTGTTGAAAGTCCTATTTTTAGTACAAAAGAAATTTGTGAAGGGTCCTGTTTTAAGGTAGCAAGTTTTGTGAAGGGTCCTTTTTAAGATAAACATTTTTGAGAAGGGTCCTGTTTTGAAAGGAAAAAATTTGTGAAGGGTCCTTTAAAGGACCCAATATCTTACTAAACAGATTTCTGTTAAAGATAAATAAATTTAATGGTTAAATAGATTTAAAAGTTGAATTTAAAGCTTTATGAATATTTTTACTTGCTCATCATCAACAAAATGAATGTTTAATGTATTTTTATATCTAACACAACACCCAAACAATGGGTCATAAACAATGTTTTGATGACTCACGAAATGATCTAACTTTAAAAATAATACTATTTCAGTAAAAATATAATGAACAAAGGTTTGTTTTACGATCATACAACATTATTATTTCGAGTATTTATATGAAAAATGCTTATAACTGTTTATATGTTTTCTATGAAAGTTTGCCTGTCTCATGGTATAGATTACGACAAAAGCCTTATATTTTAGTGCAAAACTTAAAAGTTCACACTAAAAAGTTAAGATTCGAAAGTTTACTTACCTTTAGGATAAATTCAATTCTCATTAAAAGAAATAAGTAATAGAACACAGTTGTTTAAAAAAAATCTTACGTTTCAACAACAAACGGACAGAGCAGTTGAAGTCAGAATTTCTTGCGCATGTGTACAGGTGACACGGATGTTCTCAGGACAACACCGGACGATCGTGGATGGTTCGTCCGGATTCTGGCGTCTTGCGAACGTCCAAATTATGCTCTGTACAGGATCTGACGGGTATCGGACCTCCCGGCTCTATATAGGACCATATAGGACGTCAGGAGGCAGTCTTTGGTTGTATGGGTTCATACACTTTTCGATGGTACAATAATGAAAATGGTACAGACATCGCAATTATAGCGCCCCCTTCCTTCGGAATTTTTCCAAATTCAGGGAGGTCCTTCGTGCCATGACCAAAAACAAACACAAAAAATTTGGTTCAATTCTATGCATAACTTCATGCACTTTTCGATGGTACAATATTCAAAATGACACAAAAATCGCTCTTACAGCTCCCCCTACCGGCGAATTTTTTCCAAATTAAGGAAGGACCTGCTTGCCATAGCCAAGAACTTTAAAAAACTAGTTGGATGTGCCAATCCCAAAACTTTCTTCTATCTTATACATCTTAATATTTCAAAAACTTGTTACGCATGTTAATACTTCAATATTATTAGTTCATTACTATACCAACTTTGATTTTCATCTTAAATTTCTACTTCAGTCAATTAAATGAACTAAAAACGAGTTAATCTATATCATGATATTTGGTAACATTAATAGTTTTTTCTTATTCCGCTGTTATCAGATGTTTGCGAATAGCCGACTTAGCAGGAAGTGAGTTCCCGCCATTGCGCGAGCCGCCGATGTGACAATAGAACTACGAAAAATCAAGAAAAGAATACAAAAATCGCTATTACAGAGCCCCTTTACCGCGCGATATTTCCAAATTCAAGGAGGACCTGTTGGCCAAAGCCAAAAGCATGCACAAAAAATTTGGTTCAGTTGTATGCAGAATTTTTTACATTTTTCGATTATACAATAAAGAAAATGGTACAGACATCGTAATTATAGCGCCTCCTTACAGCGGAATTTTTCCAAATTCAGGGAGGACCATCATACCATGACCAAAAAGAAACACAAAAAGTTTGGCTCAATTCTATGCATAACTTTATACAGTTTTCGATGGTACAATATTCAAAATCGCTATTACAGCGCCCCCTAGCGACGAAATTTTCCAAATTCAGGGAGAATCTGCTTGGCAAAGCCAAAAACTTAAAATAAAAATTTGGTTCAATTTTATGCATAACTTCATACACTTTTGGATGGTACAATATTCAAAATCGTACAAAAATCGCTGTTACAGCGCCCCCTACCGGCGAATCTTTTCCAAATTCAGGGAGAATCTGCTTGCCAAAGCCAAAAACTTAAAATAAAAATTTGGTTCAATTCTATGCATAACTTCATACACTTTTGGATGGTACAATATTCAAAATCACACAAAAATCGCTGTTACAGCGCCCCCTACCGGCGAAATTTTTCCAAATTCAGGGAGGACCTACTTGCCATATCCAAAAACTTAAAATAAAAATTTTGTTCAATTCTATGCATAACTTCATATACTTTTAGATGGTACAATATTCAAAATCGCACAAAAATCACTATTACAGCGCCCCCTACCGGCGATTTTTTTCCAAATTCAGAGAGGACCTGCTTGCCATAGCGAAAAACTTAAAATAAAAATTTGGTTCAATTCTATGCATAACTTCATACACTTTTTGATGGTACAATGGCGACAGACACACGGACAGACATACATTTTCTATAAACATGTTTTTGGGGATCTCTGACCCCTAAAACATGTAAATCCGTCGAAAACCGGAAGTCGAAAAAAATTTCGATTACAATACTTTCTTCTATTGAAGATAGAAGAAAGTAAAAATTTCGTTCCATTCTATGCATAACATGTATAATGATCACTTATAAACAGATTAAGTAGAATAATGCTATAAAGTGATAAAATATCATTATACATAGAATGACACAAAATGTATAACGCTTCCGGGGTTGAACTCATCCGTTTCCTGATAATCCAAACGCGGCCACGTTAGGCTTAAGTATTCCGATGCAGTATTTGCCGACTGCCTTATTTAATCTGTCTATCTATTTGTTGTGTAACATATTCTTCTTCAATTTTTCTCAAACCTTCAAAAAGTATACAATTATAACGCTTTAAGATCTAATTTAAAAATAACCAGATACCAACAACAGGGTTCCGATGTATGCAAGCGATTACCGTTGCCATTCATAAGCACAAATTACAAATCCAAAAACAAACGAATGACTCTTTCAGCTATTCATTAAATGCTCTTAAAATATTTTGCAAAAGCATATTAATATTTGGAAATACGTTTTTCACTTTTGTTTACATTTATTTACAGTTTGAATTCAGTATACAAGGTTAAAAATATCGCGAAAAATTACCTCTGTTTTTCAAGGCTATCTATTTTCTGACCAATGAGAACACTTCATGGTGTTCAGTGAATATAGCTATATTCGGTGATTCATTCCCGTGAATTATTTTGTACCGGATTAACGTTTCCTTTCTAAAAACAAACGTATTTCAAATTATTTAAAAGCTTTATTATGGTTTTACAAATATTTTAAGAGCAAAATCGGATGTCGATCGTATTTTTTAATGATTCGTTCAAAGAGTCATTCAATTGCTTCTGGATTTGGAATTTGTGTTGTACATGTGGCATCACGACACACGAGTGAATGTTGATTTGATTTTCAATCTTAAAACGTTGGGTAAAACGTGCTTTCTTTTCCACTATTCGCAAAAGTTACATTTTTAGGCAGATTATTCAAAATAAATTAATATTTATAAGAGATTACATTCAATTATCTAATATTCAGCTGCGATAACTTGAGTTAAAATTAGATTGGTAGCTTTATCTATCCCTATATGAAAGTAAACAAACAATTGATTCATTCGTCTTGAACTTTTAAAATATTAAAACAAACGTTTATATGCTCTGTTGCGCCATCTGTCGGTAGTTAAAAAAAAGAAATTTTCTTTTTAAAATGTTTTTTGAATTCTGAAGACATTGGGGGGAGAAAGGAATATTTCTTATAAAATGAAATTAGAATATCAGAAATATGTAATGCCGTGTATTACATATATATATATCAATGCATTATTATAATAAATAAAATTTTGTATTTTGTAGGGAAAATAAATTTGTAATTTAATAACAGAATTTGGGAAAATAAATTGTTAATGTAATTAATAGTTGCAATTTACTTATGTGATAAAAGATGATTTTTAATTATCAAAATTTATTACAGGTTTCTTTTATGCATGTTTAAAAAAAAATCGGGATTTTCTCTGTTCAACTTTTTAAAATTTAAGTTATATAATTATTATTTTGGCAATTAATAAAAACAAATAAACTTTCTGTTGGAATTGTCTTTTATTTTACCACATACCATCAGATAAAATAGTTAATTGACAATATGTTTTAAAATAACATTATTAGTACTAATTTGAATGTTTTTGTGAAATATTTCTTCAAATTTTGTGAGTGAAGTTCATTTGCATACTTTATATCAGTATTTTACCAATTCAATTAATAATTTTCTTGCCAATTAAATTTCAATGAAAAATGGGCTGTTTTTACTTTACCCCCACCTGACCCTATTAATCAGACAGGACAAAATTTATTGCTTCACAATTCTTTTTATAATGCAATGCTATATAATTTTTTTGAAAATGCAAACACGTCATTCTGACGGGCTATATTCTAGTTTATTAAGATTGACGATCGTTTCGTCGCACCAACGGCGACATTTTCAAAATCATACACGATAGAAAATATTTTCACATAATTTAAAAATAATAAACAAAGTAAATAATGTTACGAGACATGATGCATAATAATATATTGCAAACATAAAATAAATTAAAATTAAATTAGTTATTTGTGAACGGTGATTAGTTTTCATATAATTTAAAAAAACAATAACATGGCAAATAATGTCACGAGACAACATGCATAATGAAAAATATTGCAAAACATAAAACAAAATATAAAATTATCTTGGCTATTTGCGAGCGTGGATTAATTTTTACTATTGGTACTAAAATTATATAGCATCTCTTTCCAAATTTTAGGTAAATCTAGGGACACTGAATCATTGCAAATATTCTTGTTGCGTAAAAATATCTCTATTGATTCTCGGAATATGGATGGTAAATAAAATCTTGATGAGTAAATTAACTTGCTATTTTTAAAATCGATCTGTAACGGTTCCTCGTTGCATAATCTGGCCAAAGCTGTGGTTCTTCTGTTGTATTTGATGTCTGCTATATGTTCTTTGATTCTGGTTTTAAGTTTTCTACTTGTCATACCATTGGAAATAGAACAAAATGGTACGCTACCTTATTTAGATGTATTACTAATCAAGACGCACCAAGGAATAGAACGCACTGTTTACAGAAAACCCATAGCCAGTCAATCCATTATCCCTCATAATGCTCAAGCACCTTTTTCATACAAAGTTTCTGCATTAAGACATTCTATTCATAGAGCTTTCACAGTTTGTACCCCTGAACAGTTGGGTAATGAAATAAATAAAATATATGACATTGCAAGAAACAATGGATACAAAGAAAGCACCATAGAAAAAATTAATTAAGAGCTTGAAGAATAAAAAGAAAAGAAATTTCAATCCACAAAATTCCATGTTATCCACTTTACAATATTTTCCTGGTTTCCTCGAACGTTTGAAACATAAACTCAATAAATTCAATATCACCCTAGTCGCAAAACCTTCTATGAAATTAAAAAATATAATATGCAAGAAAATAGATCCAATAGGGTCAAACCAGTTATCAGGAGTATACGAAATACCTTTCACCAAAGAAGATGGAAGAAAGCAGTTTTATATAGGTATGACAAGTAGAAAACTTAAAACCAGAATCAAAGAACATATAGCAGACATCAAATACAACAGAAGAACCACAGCTTTGGCCAGATTATGCAACGAAGAACCGTTACGGATCGATTTTAAAAATAGCAAGTTAATTTACACATCAAGATTTTATTTACCATCCATAATCCGAGAATCAATAGAGATATTTTTACGCAACAAGAATATTTGCAATGATTCAGTGTCCCTAGATTTACCTAAAATTTGGAAAGAGATGCTGTATAATTTTAGTACCAATAGTAAAAATTAATCCACGCTCGCAAATAGCCAAGATAATTTTATATTTTGTTTTATGTTTTGCAATATTTTTCAATATGCATGTTGTCTCGTGACATTATTTGCCATGTTATTGTTTTGTTAAATTATATGAAAACTAATCCACGTTCACAAATAACTAATTTAATTTTAATTTATTTTATGTTTGCAATATTTCATTATGCATCATATCTCGTGACATTATTTACTTTGTTTATTATTTTTAAATTATGTGAAAATATTTTCTATCGTGTATGATTTTGAAAATGTCGCCGTTGGTGCGACGAAACGATCGTCAATCTTAATAAATGATATTTTATCACTTTATAGCATTATTCTACTTAATCTACTTAATCTATACATAACTTCATACACTTTTCGATGGTACAGTATTCAAAATCGCACAAAAATCGCTACTACAGCGTCCTCTACCGGCGATTTTTTTCCAAATTCAGGGAGGACCTGCTTGCCATAGCCAAAAACTTAAAATAAAAATTTGGTTCAGTTCTATGCATAACTTCATACACTTTTTAATGGTACAATATTCAAAATCGCTATTACAACGCCCCCTACCGGCTAGTTTTTTTCAAATTCAGGAAGGACCTGCTTGCCATAGCGAAAAACTTAAAATAAAAATTTGGTTCAATTCTATGCATAACTTCATACACTTTTTGATGGTACAATGGCGACAGACACACGGACAGACGGACATTTTCTATAAACATGTATTTTGGGATCTCTGACCCCTAAAACGTGCAAATCCGTCGAAAACCGGAAGTCGAAAAAAATTTCGATTACAATACTTTCTTCTATTGAAGATAGAAGAAAGTAAAAATTAGTTCACTCTAACGCCGATATCTTTCTGAATTTTTAGGACATTTGACTGGATTTTTTTTAATAACTTGCTCCATAGAGTTGACTATTAAATTATGTAAAAAGATTCTTGTTATTGTTCGCGCATGCGCAGATAATTTTTTTTCATACAACTGCTCATATATCCTAAAATATTTAATATATTTCTATTCCAATTGCATTATTTTGTTTTTTCGATATTTTGTCAATTTTTCTGAAACCGGCGTTAAATTTGGCTGCATGTTAAACCCTGCATGTTATAAGCAAAAACCATGCAAGAATTTTTCTTATTTAAAAAAAAACTCTATATCTCTATTAATATACGTATTATTCTTACATAATGAATACACATATTGTACATTGTCTGCATATTTATAATCTGCAGCGATAGATCATTTCGTGCATTTTATTTTACAGGATGATCCCAAGTATTATTTTTTTCTTTGATTTTTTGTTGGCCCCCTAATTGTCCTCGTTATCAAATGGACGTTGATAAATATGAGGTTCAATCTGTTCTTTTTAATCCTGAAATTCCAGAAGAATCTCACATTTCTAAATATTCGACAAAATGTCTAAAATTGAAAGTGTCCGATCATTAATGGCCATATAGTGTATGTTTTTATGCGATATTTATGTATGAGGCTTGAACCAAAGCCACAAGAAATTTAATATAAGGCCATTTCTTTCTGTGATGTCTATTTTAGGAATTTATTAATTTTCTAAGGTTGGCCAAACACTATGGGCTGCTTTTAAAGAGAAGTTCTACAAAAAAGACCAGGGAATAGAACGCATTGTTCACAAAAAACCCGTAGCCAGTCAATCCATTATCCTTCATAATGCTCAAGCACCCTTTTCATACAAAGTTTCTGCATTTAGGCATTCTATTCAAAGAGCTTTCACAGTCTGTAACCTCGAGCAGTTAAATAACGAAATAAATAAAATATATGATATTGCCAGAAACAACGGATACAAAGAAAAGCACCATAGAAAAATTAATTATGAGCTTGAAGAATAAGAAGAAAAGAAATTTCAATCCACAAAATACCATGTTATCCACTTTATAATATTTTCCTGTCGAACGTTTGAAATATAACTCAATAAATTCAATATCTCCCTTGCTGCAAAACCTTCCATGAAATTAAAAAATATAGTATGCAAGAAAATAGATCCAATTGAATCAAACCAAATATCAGGAGTATATGAAATACCTTTCACCAAAAGAAGATGGAACAATGCAGTTTTATATAGGTATGACAAGCAGAAAACTTAAAACTAGAATCAAAGAAAATATAGCAGACATAAAATACAACAAGAGAACCATAGCTTTGGCCAGATTATGCAGTAAAAAACTTTTACAGATCGATTTTAAAAATAGCAGAATAATTTATCCGTCAAGATTTTATTTACCATCCATTATCCGAGAATCAATAGAGATATTTTTACGCAACGAGAATATTTTCAATGATTCAGTCTCCCTTGAGTAACTTAACATTTGGAATAAGATGCTATGCAGGGCTGCCACATGCGATTATTTTTCTATTCTATTCGCACCACTATTTAAAATAAAAACAGATTTGGTTGTATATTTCTCTTGCAAACGTTCTCGAACAGCATCGCAATAATTTTTGTTTTGAGAAAGTGGTGCGAGGTAGAATTAAAAAACTGAAACTAGAAAACAGAGATTCTGCTTTTTCAGAATTTAGTGTCGCCCCCCATGAAAAAAAAAAAAATATATATATATATGTATATATAAATAGTACAAAACATATTTCAATTTTAAGACTTAAAGAGCACACGTTTTTTTTATGCAAAATGACGTCATTCGCATCCGCTTAAGCATTAAACATTTACGATCCACACTTAAACATCTACAGTAAAGCATGCGGGGCTAACGAAAAAGACCGCGCTGCTTTCTACGTATCTTTTTTTACAGACCGCTGGAGTCACGTGATGCTCGAATGCACCAATGCATGTGAACGAAAAGAGCATCACGTCACTCTAGCGGTCTGTAAAAAAAGACACGAGGGATGCACGGCGGCAGCCTGTCTTTTTCGTTAACCTCGTTAAGCATGCATAGGACGTCACTATCGCAAAATAATACACAAATGCGGCAAAAAGATGCCGTCATTCAAGAAACTCGACAAAAACCGGCTATCTAATGATTCATAGGACTTTATTTGTTTGTAACATTAATATAGACACTTAAAATTAAATATAGTTTACAATAGCTCCATGTTTTAACAGAATTCATTCGTTTATATTTTTTCAAAATATCACGTATTTTAATTACATTTTCTTTCGGTTGTTATGAGAAAATAGCAACAAAAATATATAATTACTATTTTACCACTATTTTTCCTTTACTTTCTACAGAAATGGAGTACTTCCGTTGCCAATATTAAGCAAATGGCTCTAAAAACTACAAAAAAAAAAAAAAAAAAAAAAAAAAAAATGGAGATGCAGTTTTCAAACAAATTGCACATTTAAAAGTACATTTTTTTCCCAATACGACGGTATAAAAATTGAAAATGTGCGATGCTTAGAAATTAAAAAAATTGCTATAGAGTATTTAATCGTACGATGATACATCTGCTTTGTTTATTGCTGGCTTCTGTATGGTAACGGTATTTTTTGGAAACGACACAAAATAAGCTGGGAGAAAGAAATAGCATACAGGGGGCTTATAGTCGCCTGTGGCAGCCCTGGCTATGCAGGTTCAGTAACAATTGTAGAAATTAATCTACACTCAAAAAATCCAATTTCATTTTATTTTATATTTGCACTGATTTTCATTATGTACGAAGTATCGTGACTTTATTTACCAAGTTTGTGTAAATATTTCTATCAAGAAGGATTTTAAAAACGTCGCAGTTTGTGTGATGAAACGTACGTTAATCTAAATAAAGGTATTTTATCATCTTTATAGCTTTTTTAACTTAGTTTGAGAAGTTCTGCTTCAAAAATTTCTATTTCTTTTATTTTGCATTTTTTACATACCGCAAATGTTTAGATTGTTGACTTAACCCTTTCCGACTCAGTGGTCCCGCGTCGGGATACCTAATTTTAATTCCAAACTTACAAACTGCACCAAGAATATTTTAATAAAATTTTGCTTTTACAATGAAAGCATAAAATAACAAGTTCTTAATTTCTAAAAAAGTCGTTTTTAAATTCCGGTGTCAGTCGATCATTTCATCATTTTACAACAACATTTGTCTGTGCCGGAAGCGGTTTCGTGATATTTCAATTCCTTACAATATTTTTTGCTCATTGAATGCAACGCCACTCGTTGCAAGTGACGCTATTGTAAAATTTTAAATTTGTTTTTTTAGACATCCTGTTTTTCAAAGTGGGTGACCATTTTGCTCATTGAATGCAACGCCACTCATTGCAAGTGACGCTATTGTAAAATTTTAAATTTGTTTTTTTAGACATCCTGTTTTTCAAAGTGGGTGACCATTTTGCTCATTGAATGCAACGCCACTCGTTGCAAGTGACGCTATTGTAAAATTTTAAATTTGTTTTTTTAGACATCCTGTTTTTCAAAGTGGGTGACCATTTTGCTCATTGAATGCAACGCCACTCGTTGCAAGTGACGCTATTGTAAAATTTTAAATTTGTTTTTTTAGACATCCTGTTTTTCAAAGTGGGTGACCATTTTGCTCATTGAATGCAACGCCACTCGTTGCAAGTGACGCTATTGTAAAATTTTAAATTTGTTTTTTTAGACATCCTGTTTTTCAAAGTGGGTGACCATTTTGCTCATTGAATGCAACGCCACTCGTTGCAAGTGACGCTATTGTAAAATTTTAAATTTGTTTTTTTAGACATCCTGTTTTTCAAAGTGGGTGACCATTTTGCTCATTGAATGCAACGCCACTCGTTGCAAGTGACGCTATTGTAAAATTTTAAATTTGTTTTTTTAGACATCCTGTTTTTCAAAGTGGGTGACCATTTTGCTCATTGAATGCAACGCCACTCGTTGCAAGTGACGCTATTGTAAAATTTTAAATTTGTTTTTTTAGACATCCTGTTTTTCAAAGTGGGTGACCATTTTGCTCATTGAATGCAACGCCACTCGTTGCAAGTGACGCTATTGTAAAATTTTAAATTTGTTTTTTTAGACATCCTGTTTTTCAAAGTGGGTGACCATTTTTCTCGAGAACTAGTAGACCGATTACCTTATTATTATTTTTTTTTATTTAAAAGAAAGCTAATCGTTTTTACTGGAGCTCATACCACCGAAAAGTATAATTTCAATTAATTAAATATTTTGTAGAACTCGCAAAATGCAGAAACAAGTCGTAAATTATACGTCAAACGTGAAAAATGGGTGCGTTCGTACTATAACTAGTTTTATAACTATTCAGATCTTGGTGCAATAGCTGTTGCACTCTTATGCAAAAATCAATAAATACAAAATTTATTGCGATTCTATATATTAAATTCAGTAATGCGGGAATAATAGGACTCCATCTTAAATAGGACGTAAAAATCATGGCAACCTAGAAGCATTACCTATCATGGGATTCATAGCCCAGTGGTTAGGGGGTTGAAATCGGAATTAATTAGGGGAAAGCTGGAAATTATTTTAATCCCTTCTGTTTAGGTCTAGAATGAATATGCTATGTTTTCCCCCTCGTACTAGGTGAGCGTTAGGAAATATGTATAGAAATATAGTCAAAAAACATGTTTTTTTGCATACAATAACAATATCTCAAAACAGCTAACTCTGTCAAAAACGTTGTCAATACAAATGTTGTAGAGCTTAAAATTCTGAGTAGCATGAGTATCTACACTCAATACTTATGTTGAATATTAAGGTCGCAAGTCTACTTCAAAATTTTAGACCCATCATTAGGGGGATGACTTCAGAATTAATTAGGAGAAAATTGGAAATTGATTTAATCCCTTCAGTTTAGGTCTAAAATGAACGTACTATGTTTTCTTCCTCGTACTTGGGTGAATGTTAGAAAATATGTACATATTTATTTTCGAAAATCACGTTTTTTTTTTAGTTTCCTTAACAATATCTCAAAACGGCTAACTCTATAAAAAACATTGTCAATACAAATGCTGTAGAGCTTAAAATACTGAATAAAATGAGTACCATCATTAATATTTTTGTTCAACATTAAGGTCGCAATTCAATTTCAAAATTTTTCAAATCAAGAGCTTGAAGCCAGGAGAGACCAAGTTAACTTAACAATATCTCAAATTGCGGCCTTAATATTGAGCAAAAATATTAAGTGTAGGTACTCATTTTACTCAGAATTTTAGGCTCTATAACTTTTGTACTAATAATGTTTTTGATAGAGTTAGCTATTTTATAAGCGAATATAAAAAATTGGTACGGGAATATATTTTCCTTAAGTTATTGGTCGATAATTCCTTGAGGTTTTGTAGTGTGAGTCACATTGTTGATAATTGCTACAGTCCTCAGCAAAAGTTTAGACACTGGTGACTTTTAACCTTTAAATAAAAAATACGAACACTTGGGTTATACAAATGGCTGTACTTATTCTTAAATATATTTTAAACGTTTTAGGACAGAAATAATGGTTTTAATGTAGGATACTATTTAATTTAACTTAAAAAAGTGAAATTTGCATATTGCAAAAGTTCAGACACTTTTGTGATTTCTTGGCAACTGTTCACGGAAAAGCGCAAATTTCAAACTTATGACGTCACATGCATGAAGTATTTAAGTGCACCTCGCGATAGTATCGGTTAGTGAAGGTGCCGCGAGCTAGAAATTTTCAGCAAGATGAAGTAATTAAAGCAAGGAAGCTGAAATCGAAAGGGAAGACTGTTGCAGAAATTTCAGCTACTTTGAATCGTCCAAAGAAGTCTGTCTATTAAGTACTGTCTAAGGGTGACTCTTTCAAAGCAAAACATAAATCTGGAAGGCCTCGTGTGGCCAGAAAACGAGATTATAGAAGGATCCATAAACTGGCATCCAGACAAATGATGACTGCTATTCGCATTAAAAGTGAGTCAGAGCTTTCCGTGTGAACGGATACTTTCGTAGATGAATTGTAGGAAGATGTACATTTGTTTACATGAAAGTGATAAAACAACTAGCCTTGAAATCTCACAACAAATTAACCTCTTTCCGTCGCGGAGTAATTCTGTTTATAAAACTGATGAAATAATGGACTGAAACCAGAATTTATAAACGAATTTATTAGAAAGTACGAACTTGCTTATTTTCACGTACATAACAAAAGGAAAATTTTAATTAAATCTTCTTAGTGCGGTCTGTCAGTTTTGGAATTAAAATTAGGTGTCCCTTTTAAGGCCACTGTTCTCGAAAGAGTGAATAATTTGGGCTTCACTTTGTTTTAATACTAAGGTATCTCTGGAGTTTCTCAATGGTCGCCAAGCAGCGTAAGACTACATACATACATTGGAAAACAATTTACAGCCATTTAGTGAACTTTTAGCTCTTCCAAAGTATGTATTTGAGCAAGATAATGCGCCTGTTGATGTTGTATAGAAATAAAAAAATTGGTTTAACTCTCAAAATATTACTGTTATCGACAGGCCCGCGTGAACCCAATCGAAGCCCTGATCTGAACCCAATCGAAATTTTTTGTGGCATCATATCTCATACGGTTTATGCAATTTTTTGACAATACTCCACTGTAAATGAACTTCGATCAGCTGTTGAACGTGTTTGGCACGAAATAGACCCCCAAGTAATCCAGGATTTAGTTTCTTCGATGGGAAGTCACATTTTTGCTTTAATTGCAATCAATGCAGGTGCAGTTCGATTTTTATTTATGGATATTTTTCTGTTAACAGACAAATTGTCTATACTTTTTCCACAACGTTAAATTGGTTTTTTTTTTTTGTCATTATATATTATCTAAAGTGTATAAATTAAAATTGATTGTTTGGATATGAAAGATAAATCCCCAGTAATATATGACAGTTGGGTTACAACAATTCGTTACATACTTCTCAGTACAGAAGCATAATCGATCATTGTCTAAACTTTTGCTGAGCACTGTATGCTTGTTGGCCACCGTTTTTTTCGAAAAGTTTGCTTAGCCTTATTCATTTAATAAGATATCTCCGATAAATTAATTTACATTTTTCCGTTCTAAAATACTGGTAGCCAAAAATCGTAGCATGTGACTTACACAACAAGTGCTCATGGAAATAGCCTGGTATTATAATACAATATGTTATCATCAAAAAGCTGCTTTTAACTTTTTAACGGTCACATTAAATTACAGTTTAAAATTCAAATTGCTTATTGGCACCATTTCTTCGAAAAAGAAATATTCATCTTTTTTAATGACAGGTAAAATTATACCATAATAAAGCCAATTACACTATTTTATAAAACTGGTGTGAATCAAACGATTTGAATTAAAGACACAGCCCGCGAATATCACAGGAACGAGAATGAAGAGGTTAAAAAGAATATTTTTTTTTGATAGCGTTTTTATTTTACAGTCCAGATGTTTCTCGTTTTGTTTCTCTTGTTTGAAAACATTAGAAAACTGATCCATTTCCCACGAGAAATAGTTATTTTAAATCTGCTACTCTTTATTCTCATGCGGTTAGTTGCGGAAGCTCTTATTTTATCTGCCGAGTTACGTATCCAACTGGAGAACAAAGCGACCAGCAATGGACAGACCACGTTTCTACATCTCGAGAGATATGGTCGCGACGTTATGCTGGAGTCGTGACATAATATTCCCAAACAAAGGGGTCGTTGGCTTTAAACACACCGTAGAAGCGCAATGACTTTATGTATGGAACGGTTTTTTAGAAGTTTAATTGGATTTTTTCCACTGATTTTACTCCAGGCGTGCTGTGAAATAGAGAAAAGATGCTGTATCATTGTATACCCGCATTACATCATATTTCGCAAAGTTTTAAAACACATAAACTGGTTAGAAGATCCAGAATAGCGTAATTTAAACGAGGAAGAAGAAAAATGTGACACAGTTAGTATTTTTCATTTCTGTTTTATGATAAAAATATGGCTCAAAACATTAAGGGCTTAAACATAATATTTCTAAACAAGAAATAATCCTGAAGTAATGAACAAAAACAACAACAACAACAACAAAAAAATCGCGAATTACCATTAAGGCGCATTTTGTCCGTTGTTTTTGTATTATACAATGAAATTTACCTACAACGGCATTCCGCTGTACCAGAAAAACATAACATCCTTTTGTACTAGTCATCATTATGGGCAGGCTTATTAGTTCGTTCGGGACCATGGGTGCATATATGCACATTTAAAAAGAGCATACAGAATTTGTTTTAGGTAAAAAAGAAAAAGAATATTTAATTTCTTTAATTCGAGCATTTTCGTGATTATTTAAGTAAAGGTAACTTTAAAAAAAAAATGGTGTCAATCGAATAAAATTTGTGCCAAAGCCGCCGGTCCCCAAGGGGTTAAGTTTAGACAAGACTGTTGTCAGAAGAAGAGGTTCAGTTTACTTAAACTAGCTTTAAGCTCATTTCTCGGATATCTGCAAGAAACTGTAGAATTATTTAAAAATGCATTTATTGATGGCGTATTTATTTAATATTTTAAAGAAATGCTAATTGATTTTTTTTTTGCTTTAAAACTGAAATTATTTGCTGCAGCTTCTATGCAGTCATGCATAATTTTTAGTGGACTTAGGAGCAGGGGTTTAATGGATGGTACACGGTCTAGGTGGCTGGTATACAGTTCCTTTTTATGAAAATATCTAATGCAGCGTGTTTACACCTTTTTTACTCAACGCGCGAACGATAAGACTGGTACGGAATATCTCTCTGGATTGAACTGTGAAGAGGGTTTTTTCCCTCGAACTTATAATAAAATCTTCCTCTGTTGAAAGAAAAGATTTTTTAAGAAAATCGTCCACCTTTAGGGGAGAAGGGGACACATGTGAACGTGGGGCAGATGCGAGCATCATAATTTTTCAATAGTTCTTATATGTTTTTTTATTTAAAAAAATTACCAAAGATGGCAGCAACTGTATACATATGGTACAATTTTTTTTAAGCTATTTGACATTTTGTTTGTCCCCTGTAGCCAAAACACTCTTTATAGATCTCAAAAGTAAAATCTCAGTTTCAACTTGTTAGGCGAATAACTGTTTATTTATTCATTTATTTGAATTTTAATATTTTAACATAAACTATGGATACTAACAAATATTTTTTGATACAGTTTTTTTCTTCTAAAATCGAGAAATGTTAATGATTTATCATTTTAACTCTAGCATCCATGTGGGGCACTTGTGAACAGACTAGTTGGGGCAGATATGAACAGTTCATAAGTGCTCAAATAATCATTCTGTGATTCTGTTTCTTTCAGTTAACTTCATGAAAAATAATGTGAACTGCAATATCTATAATTTTCCTGAAATAGAAGACATTTCGGCCATACAAAGTTGATTTTATATAAAACTTACACAAACATATCTATCAGCAAGTACATAAAGCGCAACAAGCTCGTTTACGTTCAATTGTAATTTAAATAAACTTAATATTTTCTAAAATGCAGTAAGTGTTATGTATCATTTTACTAAACGGTTTACAACAATATTTTTTATGCATTGTTAATACAAAAAGTATTACGTTAAACAAATTTGCAATTTTTTCCAATGATGGTTTACTTCCATCTCTAAATCAGCTACGTATATGATGCTTGAATGGAGATAGATATCAGTAATGTTTTAAGAAAGTAAAATTTTTAAACTGATAACTACCATAAAATCCGGACTGTAAGCCCCCCCCCCCCCCTCTTTCAAAAGCA
The DNA here is from genome assembly GCA_963932465.1 of Maratus speciosus. Taxonomy (NCBI): domain Eukaryota; kingdom Metazoa; phylum Arthropoda; class Arachnida; order Araneae; family Salticidae; genus Maratus; species Maratus speciosus. Next base: position 428,712,666 of record OZ010797.1, on the reverse strand, counting down.
AAAGAGGTTAAATTTGTAGGGGTGCTTATAATCGAGATTAAAAAAAAAAATCATTAAAAACCCCTTCTATATCATTAATTTAGAAGTAAATAAGGTCAATACAGGGATGAGAATCTTTCGTACTTCGACAGATTTCCGATAAATATTATCTAAATGCCACCTCTTTAAAATTTCTTCCTAAGCAAAATTTAAAAGCTTTATTATTATTATTTTTTAATTTATTTCTTTATTTTTTATTTTATTGCAACAATATTTGATCAATCATTTAAGCCTCCCTTCCACCCCCCGATCTACTTATTTTCATTTTATAATCTTTTTCCTTAACATATCACCCAGAAACTTGAGAAATATATATATATATATAGTATATTTTTCTTTATGGTGAATTTAACAGATAATATAACTAATGATTATGATGAAAAATGAATAACAGAATAAAAAGCATGTCGAAGGATATTTTTTTTTTGTGTTCACTTGTGCCCCATTTGTGTTCACAACTACCCCGCCGGTGGGGCACATGTGAACAATTTTTTGAATTTATAAAACTATTAAAAAAGGTAAGAAGAACTATAAAGGTGATTAAAAAAAATACCATGTATAAAAAATAGTTCAGTTTACTATACTGAGTAGTTTTTGTTTATAGAAATTAACCCAGTTATGAGAAAAGCTATATTTATGTAAACTGTTCACATGTGCCCCCATCTCCCCTATGTATATTGTCATGTTAAAATTCTGCATGTATTCCTTTATTTTTAGTGTACAATATTACTTTTCCAAAAAAGAGAAAGAAAAAAAAGAGACAAAAATAAACTATCTGGGAATGGTTTAAAACAAAGCTGGAATTGCCCTCTTAAAAAATAAAATCTCCCACCCCATGGGGCGTATGCCCCACTTTGGGAGACAAGCGGAGGGAAATATAGAATTTTACAATGGAAGAATGTAAATTTTTGATGGCTTATTAAAAAAAAAAAAAAAAAAAAAAAAAAAAGAAGAAGAAGAAGAAGAAAGTAGTCGGATTGTAGAAATTCTACTTTGAGAGGAAAAGGTATGAGAGAGAAAGGCATGTAATTTCAAATTAGTTGAGACCGATAGACAATTTTTTAGTTTCTTATGTATATGTAAAAATGAATATATTTTTCTGTTGAAAAAATTCATTTTTTTAATCATTGAAATGTGAAAATTTAGAGTTTAAATGTTCGGCTGAGCGATGTTGAATTTTTTTTCAATCGACTTATCGTCCATCTAATATTGCAATTACAGTAAGCCGATTTAAATCAATTTTACTTGTAGAATATAGAATGGGAAACTTCTTTTTGAATTTTTAATGATCGGAAAGTATATAAGGATATCTGTATTCATGACATATCCATGAAAAATATATTAAAACACATTCTTAGGGGTCTCAGAACTCTTAAAATTGGAAAAAATGAAAGAAAAGACCATTATTAACACTTAATCTCTTAAAATGTATATGATTTTAAAACACAATTTTTATTGGGATGAAAGATGTTCTTTCAGTTCATCTATTTAAAAAATTGCAAGATGCAGAATTAGTATTTATAGGGGGCTCCAAGCTGTCAGACTGTTGAGCAGAAAATTGATATAACAGTTTACGCACAGGATTACAAAATAAATTTTGCAACTAGAACGAAATTTTTTATGCCTAATGATACTTTAGATTGTAATAATTACCCTGAACCTAAATGAATTTGTATTTAAAGCATTTTTATATTTTTAATACAAAGTTGTGTTTAGCTAATACAAAAATTTGAAAATTTCAACAGTATAATCACTTTAAAAAATATTTTTTTGAACAATAAAAAGGAAATTTTAGGTTCAGTTTATACAGACTAACATAAAACATATGTTTTGAAAATTTCATGTAAAAATATTCAGAAGTTTTTGAGATATCCTGCGCGTTATGTCCAAAAACGTCATTGGGAGAAAAAAGGCTCCAAAGTTTCGGAAACGCCGCTTCAGCTATTGAGCGGGTATAATTCTAAAAGCCACAACTTCTGTTCGAATGGAAATTTCAAGGAAACAGTTATATCTGTTTAGAAAAGGTAGGAGTTTAACAGCTAAAAAAATTAAAATTTTGAAGCTTTAACCCTCTCGCTGCGTAAGTAATTCTTCGCGATGAGCGTCTTTTACAGAATTTTTAATCGTTTGTCACCTGTTCTTTAAAGCAGAAATTTTTGACTATCATAATCGGGAAAAATGTCCTGATTAAATCAGACAAAGTTTTCGCTAAAAAATAACTGGTGGGAATAACTAAATAGTATTAATTTGACGGAAAGATGCTTGCCCGAGTATATCTCGGGCTGCGCAGCGAGAGGGTTAAGAGTCCCGAAACCTCTTAACAACCACTTTTAGTCATACAGCGATGTTCTGTGTGTTTAATACTTTAACTCTTTCAGGGACCGTGGTATGTTTTTGAAACCACTTAATTTCAATTCCCAACAACGCCACACTGGCACCAGAATTTTGGTAAAATATTTTACATGTAATATGTATGTGAAATATAGCCTTTTTCTTTTTTCCAAATAAATTTGTTGGTCAACCCCGGTGCCATTCATTTACTACCACACTTTAGCATTGAAAAGGCTTTGCCCCTGAAAGGATTAATCTGTCAATTTACCGAAAAGTACGTTGCAACTTGATCTGAGGAATTCTTTCCACTAGCACTAGTCAGGCATTTCAGAACAGAGTTAGAAAATAAATGCAGTTTCGGTAGCATAATCCTTACGTACAAAATCCTCATATGTACCATGCTTTACATCTCAAACCTCGATTGCTTCCATGTTGTTCTGTCACGCCCAGACCTAGAACTTCCTCGTTTATGGCAGTGGCTTGGTAGCTCAGATCTCACGATTCAACAATAAGAAAGGAAGTAACATCTACAGAGCACGGGGCGTTGTCTCCTTGCTAGTGACTCACCACTGGTCACGACTGCACTCCCGGTCAGCGGCAGGGGCGTAGGAGGTAGTGACCGATCATGTAGTATGATTATTTTGGAACAATCGATCTCAAACATCTTTTTACAACCGTAATGGTATTTATTTGAATCAAATGTTTCAACTGATATGTGAAGAAAAATAGGAGATGTTAGAAATAAATAGCACGGTGCCCTTTGGCCATTTTATCAGGGTCAAGGAAAAACAGAGATCGACGATAACATTTGGAAATGCAGATCATTCAATCAATAAGAAAGGAGTTAGAATCAAAATGGAACAAATTCGCTCCATATTATGAAAGCAATTTATTTTATTTATTCCATTACTTAATTTAGAATTAGACTGCATATATTCCTAAGATTGTTTTAGAAGAGGTGAAACACTTGAACTGTCAGAACAGGCTGCTAGTCACCCAGCTTCCGAATTCTTCTCACTAATGCTAAGTCTGTAGGCGTTTGATGTATTCGTATATTTAAAATATCCCCTTGGGAAATCAATATTTTAAACCCTTTATGTACTGAATTATGAATTCATGAAAATTTTATCTTCTAAAGCATTTTTCGTGAATTTTTGAAACTACATCAGAAGATTTACAAAATCATTTAATAAATTTTAGAAGGATTGAGAAAGATTTATTAAATTTGAATTTATAGGGATTTTGTGCAATATTTATAACCCCATTCAGATCTTTTATTTTAAATATTTTCTCAGTATTTTGTAGAATTAGGAAATGCACAAATATAATGTTCTTACAATAGAAATAAAAAAAATATTTCCGAATTGAAAAATCCCCCCCCCCCCCCAATGCTAAGAAAGCTGAAAAGATGCAAAGGCAAAAGAAATTATCCTTTTAATTAATTTTTGTTTTAATTTTTATATGTATATTTATATATATATATATATATTATTATTTAATTTTTTTTAATTATCCCATAGTATTTATGTGATTAATTCTAATTAAATTAATCTGTTTTTAACAATTTGACGTTCATTGCTTTTATAGTGCTACTGGGCATTGCATTACACAAATATATCGTTAAAAGTTGTTTTCTAGGCTTAAGAAAACGATGGCACATAGAGTACGCCGCCAAGGGTTAATATCTCAGCTAATTACCGACGATTTTTTTTCGAAAATCTTGATCAACAATGCTTTTATACTTCTGCTACGATAGGTACCTAAAGTGCTCCTTAACACCTTTGCTGAATGCATGCAAATCGAAATTTGTGGGTAACAGAAAAATGCGCTTTTCTCAAAAACTAAGTGACCTAGGGCAATCGCTATAATTTTCCTGCAAGATTTAAATTAACGTGTACTACCTCTAATTTTTTCATAATTTTAGCTTAAGTTAGATTCGGAAATAGATGGTGGGGGGGGGGGGACATATTGTTGCACTACATTTCAAGTAACTTAATTAGCCCCTCTACATTTTCTCTAAATATATTTGTGAATGTTTAATAATCTGTAAATATAATAGTCTTTATTACTTCCCCCAATTTGAACTTTCTATGTTCCATAGTTTACGAGTAAAGTGGCTGTGACAGACAGACACAGGAGTGATCTTATAATGGTTCCGTTTTTACTTTTTAAGTACAGAACCCTAAAAAAAGAAAAAAAAAATTCTAAATACGAGCATGAAATTTGAAAAGAACATAGGACTTCCATAGGATTAATATTAGCTTGAGAGCTCATCTGATACCAGTTATGTATGAATGTGGCTTTTAAATAAGCCAAAACTCTGTATTAAAATTTACAGGTGGAAGTTTTCCCTTTTGCTAATCAGGTCTTACCCGTGACTATTGCAGGTTCTGAAATAAAAGTTTGTCTGATATGGGTCTTCAAAGTCTGCACTTTTTAAATTTTGGTTCTCATGTGAGTTCATTCGATGTTAATGCTTCTAGTCGCCACTGACGATGTAAATCACCGTCCTGTGATATGCTACATCAACACAGATAAGTAGCAATTAGGAAACGGCCAACGCAGCAAACTTAAATAAATCACTAAATTAGCGTCGTAGACACGACGGCCAAGGTGAGGTCAGGTGGATCACTGCCATGCAACGATGATACAAATCTCGCCCAGTTTCCAGGTACATTAAGGGGCCACTTCACTCACGCGAAAACACCTGTTCGCTAATGTTAATCCCATGGAAGAATTTTTTTAAGATATCTCGTTTGTATTTCAATATTATTAACACTTTCAGTGACAAAGTACTTCTGTTTGGAAATTGCTGAAATGATTGAATGACACCAGAATTTAAAAACAAATTTATTTCAAAATAAATAAAAGCTTTTCTTCACAAACTTAATAAAATTTAAATTTTCATTCCAAAATTCTATTGTCAATGTGGCATTGTGTTGTGTCGCGAATGTCTAAATTTTAAATTAACTTAATCTAAACAATATTTAAAACATTAATCTTAATTTTGGGGCTAATTTGTTTTCAAATCGCGATCTTAGTTTTGTTTACTATAGTAGCGATCTGTTTGTTTACATTTTTAGGGTTAACTTCAATAGTGAGTAAATTGGTAAATATTATAAATCCTAGCATTATTAAGTTTCTTGGCACAGAATTTTTGTTTTAATTAATGGTAAAAATTGCATACTGTCCACCAAATCTGATTTTCATTTCATAGGAAATAGCTTGTTTGTTTTTTTTGTATTGTAACAATGGGTTGGTTGGAATGATGGTTGAATTATTGACATTTGTCAGATGGAAGTAGCGCGCCTTTCTTTTGTCAACTGTTAATTTTGAAAATTATTAATTTCAGTTAAATTTATTGTGTACGATAATTTTAGAATGTTTAATTTTTGAAAATGTGTTTAAGTAATATTTACAGTCACTGAAGTTTAAATAAGTTTTGGCGCTTGTCTGCGTATTTATATTAAATAAATAAGCCATTTTGAGTCACACCACAACATTTAATAATAAACACTCACAAGACGAACAAATAGAACATGAAGAATAATAAAATATCAGCATCAGATATCGTTTGTTGCCATGCAACTGGTATAAATTCTCAACTTTTAAAAATATCGTTTCCTTCATCCATGGAGCGATGAGATTGTAAGATACACGCGCATGAAAATAAATGTATTAGAGAAATTTAATTATTAGAGAAATACTACATGAGTATCCCCCCAGTGACGAAGGAACGATACAATAAAAGAAACAATGTGAAAATACAAGATGCATGTAAATAACACAATATATTTATAAAAAAAATCAATTGTATGAAGTATAGTTTATTTCAGTTATCAGTCTTTTAGGAAATCTTACTCGTCTACCTGATTTGGTAGTTGGTTCTTCTGATTTTACTGGCTGGCTATCTACTGGAAAACTTTTAGTTTCAGGATTATCTGTATTACTTGGTAAATCATTGAACACAAATGCAGGTTTAACTCTATCAAGTGAAACACAACTTTTCTTTCCATTTAGGATTATGGTTAGGTGCTTATCATTTCTCGATAGAACTTCATGAGGGCCAGAATAAGGTTGAGATAAGGATGGAAGGACTTTATCTAATCGGAGAAACACATGCGTGCAATCCTTCAATTTAGGGTGAACAAAAATTTTTGAGTGTCCGTGAGCAGATGTATATGAAGGTTTTAAACTATTCATTCTCTCTTTCAATTGTTGGACGAAATTATTGTCGCAAGATACCAAAGATGGGCTTTCTGAACACATTTCAGCTGGTAGTGTGAGTGAAATGCCATAAACTAACTCAGCACTTGAAGCTTTTATATCTGGTTTCACAGCAGCTCGTATACCAAGTAGAACTGCAGGCAAACTCTCGGTCCACTTACTATGCTCATGAGCCTTTAATGCGCTCTTTAAGACTCTGTGGAATCGTTCAACTAAACCATTTGCTTGAGGATGAAATGCTGTCGTTCGTATGCGGTTTGTGCCCAGAAATCTTGTCAGTTCTTTGAACAGATTTGACTCAAATTGTCTACCTTGGTCGGTTGTTATTATAATGGGGCAACCAAATCTAGATATCCATCCGTCAAAAATGGCACGGCAAACTGATTCTGCAGTTATATCTTTTAAAGGTATCACCTCTGGCCATCTTGTAAATCGATCTATTATTGTTAAACAGTATACATTTCCGTCTGATGGAGGTAATGGACCTATCAAATCTATGTGAATGTGTGAAAATCTTGCATCGGGTAATGCGAAAGTACCTAGGCTTGTTTTCGTGTGTCTGTGTACCTTAGAACGTTGGCAAGCACTACAACTATTGACCCATTCTTTCACATTTTGCTGCATATTGGGCCATACATATCGTGATGCAATAAGATTTAAGGATGCTGCAACACCAGGATGAGCTAAATTATGGAAATGTTCAAATACTGTTCTACGAAAATTCGCTGGTACGAATGGTCTCGGAGAACCTGTTGATACATCAGAAATCAGTTCTGTGGCAGACATTGGAGATGGCATGCGTTTAAACACAAGAGAAGATTTGGTATCATTTTGCAAGTTGCGTAGATCTACATCATCTTCTTGAGCTTTTGCAAACTCCTCAAAGTTTAAAAATGAGCTGGAGATTTGATCTACTTCAATTCGAGATAAAGCATCAGCAACTGTGTTGTTGGCGCCGCTTACGTGACGTACATCTGTACTAAACTGAGATATGTAATCTAGATGCCGCCATTGGCGCGGGCTGCATTTGTCTGGATTTTGTTTGAAGGCATATATGAGAGGCTTTTGGTCTGTATATATGATAAAGTTTCTTCCTTCGAGCATGTGTCTAAAACGCTTTACTGATGTATACATTGCCAAGAGTTCTCTGTCGTATGTAGACCATTTCTGCTGACTTTTTGAAAGCTTGATTGATAAAAAGGCAATGGGTTCCCAATACTTTTTATTAAGCTGCATAAGAGAACCGCCAACGGCTTTGTCGCTTGCGTCAATCCAAAGGCTTAACTTTGCGCCGGGAATGGGATGTCGCAGGAGAGTTGCATTGGCTAAAGCTTGTTTGGCGTCATTAAAAGCCTGCTCAGCCTCCACAGTCCATTGAATTGAGTCGTGTGAATTTTTTTCAGAGCGTCTTCTAGACTTTTTTGAATTCTTTATTCCTTCCAAGAATTTATTTAATGGAGCCAATATGTGAGCAGCTTTTGATATACATCGACGGTAATAATTAAATAACCCAAGAAATCGTCTTAACTGTGTAAGAGTAGTAGGTTGAGGGAATTTTAAAATGCAATCAACACGATCTGGTAGGGGCTCAATGCCAAATTCAGATACCTTATAACCTAGAAAATCTATGGATGATACGCCGAAAATGCATTTTGATGGTTTTAAGCTTAATCCGTATTCTTGCAAGCGCTGAAATATGATTTTCAGATGCTCGAGATGTTCTTCTGGTGTGCGAGATGCTACCAGGATGTCATCAATGAAAACATACAAAAATGGAAGATCTCGTGCAATTTGATCCATGAACCGTTGAAATGTAGCAGATGCGTTGCAAAGGCCGAATTGCATTCTTGTACTCTCAAATAAGCCAAACGGTGTAATAATGGCACTTTTATGTACATCATCTGGATGAATTGGTATTTGGTGGTAAGCTTTTATGAGATCAAGGTGGGAGTATATTTTTGTACCATGAAGGTTCGAAGTAAAGTCTAAAATATTTGGAATGCTATAATTATCTTTTACTGTTTGTGCATTAAGTGCTCGGTAATCTCCGACAGGTCTCCAATCTGTAGAATGTTTTTTAGGAACCATATGAAGTGGTGAAGCGTAATTGCTTTTGGATGGCCGAATGTGACCAAGATCAAGCATTTGCTGAAATTCGGCTTTGGCTGTTTTTAATCTGTCTGGAGCTAATCTTCTTGGTTTGGCGTGGACAGGAGATCCGGTAGTTTCTATATGGTGAAATATTGAATGCTTTATTTGTTGATCAGCACGAGGAGGTTTAGTTATATCTGGAAATTTAAGTAGTAATTTATGATAAATACTATTTCCCGAAACAGTTTTGATAGAATGAACAGATGCTGTATGTATATGACCGGGAGTAGCTAAATTTGTAACATTATCCACTAACTTTTTATTACGAAGATCTGGAATTAGATTAAAATGATATAGGAAATCTGCGCCGATAATTGGAGTGCTTACATCACCTATTAAAAAGGGAAAGCGAAAAGTTTTTCTGAGATTGAAATCAAGTGTCAAAAGTTTTTCTCCATAAACATTGATTCTTGAGGTATTCGCAGCAGTTAGGGTCATAAAAGGGGTATTTTTCTTGTGGGAAAATGACGCTGGAATAATACTGATGTCGGAGCCTGTGTCGCATAAATAATTTATATTGGTCTTTCGATCCTTTAAAAAGAGGCGACGAGATATTTTATGCAAGGTGGCTGTCGCCGCTACACCTCGCCGTCTGTGTTTTTTGAAAATGAACAAGGTTTGGAACATTTCTTGGCCTTTTCGCCAAATTTTTCGTGATACCAACATTGCTGTCTGGAATCTTTTGAAATGCTACGGCTTCGTGACCTACGTAATTCCAGTTGTTTAATTCGATCATTCAGTTTTTTAATTTCACATAAAATTTCTGAATTAGCATTTGATGGTACTGAAACAGCATTTACTGCGGTGGGATTATATTCCAAAATTCGGTCAGCAACTTCGGCTGCTTTATCAAGTGACAGCGGTGAAATAGATGCTAAAATGCTCTGTACATATGACGGTAAATGCGAAATAAGTAATTCCAACATCAATTCATTGGATACATTGTGGGACTCAGCTCGTCTTTGCATTACTCTTAAGAGATCACTGGGTTTACTATCACCGAGCTGTTCACCAGCTAACAATTTCCTTATTTCAGATTTTGACGAGTCGCTTGTCCGTTTTATTAATTCCATTTTTAAATCCTCGTATGGTGTATTATCGGACGGTTTGATAATTAAATCCCGTATAACAGATGCGGCATTTGGAGGTAAGTTAGCCGAAATATAATTAAATTTAGTTCGACTTTCTGTTATGGCCTTTGGATGAGCTAATTCAAATGAATGTTCACACATTGCGAACCAAAGACCGACATCATTAAAGTTATATGGTGGAATTCGAACAGCGCTAATTTCTGTCATTTTCCAAAATAAAATGAAATATTACTCACTTATTACAGAGTTCTTTTAACGTGCTCCAGTCCGGGTCACCAATTTGGCGCTTGTCTGCGTATTTATATTAAATAAATAAGCCATTTTGAGTCACACCACAACATTTAATAATAAACACTCACAAGACGAACAAATAGAACATGAAGAATAATAAAATATCAGCATCAGATATCGTTTGTTGCCATGCAACTGGTATAAATTCTCAACTTTTAAAAATATCGTTTCCTTCATCCATGGAGCGATGAGATTGTAAGATACACGCGCATGAAAATAAATGTATTAGAGAAATTTAATTATTAGAGAAATACTACAAAGTTTTTGAGTGTAAACAACAATTGGAGCTACTGGTGTTTTAATAAATTTTTGGAAGCTACTGGAGAATTAAATAAGATAATTTTCTTTATTAACATGTTTTTTTTTACCTTTCTACTTTTGTGTAACTTCCTTCCATTTTTCATCTTTTTCTATTTTTATTGATGTTGGCAACAACGACAACTGTATCGTTTCCCCGCCAAAAAGATAGCGTCGTCACGTGACAAGAGAAGGTTCGAGAAAGTGTGACATCATAGCCCTGAGTAGGAATATCTACGAAAATTTTAAAAATTCAACAAATAAATATCTTTCAGGCAGCATTCATGGCAAGCATTGAAGGCAAGCATTCATGTTCCAACTAAAAATCTGCTTATAATTGGACTTGCATCCATGTGCCTTACAAGCCCTTGAATATATTCAAGGGCTTTGGCGGGGAGATTTTTCATTCGATTCTGGTAGCTGGCATCGTGAAGTAACGACAATTTCTTGGAGGAGTGCAAACTGTTGCACTATGAAATGGTGGGGGCCCCCTTCGATTGTTCATGATGAGTAAATTTTTCTTTTCTTTTTCTCTTTTTCATTGCATGTCTTCTATCCTTTTTGTTTATTAATTTTTTTTTAATTATGGTTTTTAACACCATAGTTCACATTGGCTTAATGCCTAGTGAAATCATGTATTGTCAAATTTTCCAGTAGCTCCATCTCCACATAATATTTACAAGCAACTAAATTAAAATATATAGGATAATGTATTAATTAATTTGTCTTTCAAATAATTAAATTTTTTAAGTTGAATCATTTATTTCATAACTACAAATGGCCAAAAATCTGTGTTAATTTTATAAGGAAATTTTAAGATCAATATGTTAATAGATTAAAATAATGTTGTATTGTAGTAATTTAAATCAATAGTAGAAATATATTAGTCTACTGGGACTTTGTAAATGCAGTGTTCATGAAATTCAACATGTCAATATAATAAATGAATATTATCCTAATTATTGTCTTAATTTTCTGCAGTGCCCATGTTTCACTTAAGAAGTTTATTTTTAATTTCAGAATTCTATCAGAGACATTCAAATATCTAATTTTTGTTATGGTTAAATTAAGTTTGAATTTTATAATCGTGTTTTTGTTAGTAAATTTAAATATGTAATTTTTGTGTAGACGGCCTTATTTTTATTGAATTTGACTGTGTCTGATCTTCTTCAGTTATTTAATGAATTTCTATAGTTTGATTAAATTTTTTAAGAGGTTAGTTTAATAGGGAAGGGATTTTTAAGGGATCATGCGAAGTGTATGGTTCGGGAATATTAATATAATTGGTAAAGGAATTCAAGGAATTATGCGAAGTGCATGATTCGGGAATATTTTCTTAGTCATTTTTTTTATTATTTCTGATTCACTTGTACTGGGTTATTATTTAATTTTATTTAATTGGGGGCCAGAACACAACGCACCTCCATTTTCTTTAATTGATTAATTTTTGGAATGAACTGTAATGTCTTATTTAAATTTTGAATTCATAATTCTTAATTTAAGTGCAATGTGTGTTCATTTATTAAGGATTAAAATAAATTGCATTAAATTTTCCTCTTGTTATTATTAATTTAATTCATTAATTGGTAAAGTTAATTTAAAGTTTCTCTTTTTTTATATCTTGAGTTGTTGTGGTAAGACACAACAATTTGGCAATTAAAATTAAGTGCGATATACTGTAACTTACCGCCCTTCAATGGGTTAAATGCTTTTTGTTTTAATTGAATAGCTGAGGTTGATCTTTACAAAGGCCGTTTTTTACTTTTTCGATTTTCTTTGCAGGTTTCTTTAATAAGGATACTTTCACTTTCGAAACCGGTTCCGAAAGTAAAAGTATCCTAATTAAAAAAAAAAAAAAAAAAACATGTAAAAAAAATCGAAAGGTAAGAAAGGCCTTAGAGGTCGATTTCAGCTAGCCAATGCTAAATAAATAAATAAAATAAAGTAAAATAAAATAAATTAATTAATTAATAAAAAGAAAAATGTGGAAATGCAAACGAGATATTTAAAAATAATTTTTCCAAAGGACTAACATTTGCGAACGGGTGTTTTCTCTTGAGTGAATTAGCCTCTTAAACCCGTTGAACTAGGTACTCTTGCTCGGCAGGTAGCAGCCTGGTCTGCGGTAAAAAAAAAAAAAAAAGGAGGGTAGTGAGACGAAAAATATTATTTCTTAACGTATGGTGACTATTTTTATTCGTTTGTAAAATTTTGCTACCCCTTAAAGCAACACAAATACGCTAACATTAATGTATAAATGGTTAAAAAAAAAAAAAAAATTGATATTCATAAAAATGGTTCAAAAATTCCTATAAATTTCATCGTGTTTGTAACTGAGTAACATAATTAAAATACGCCGCAAACGATTTTTCTTCATAGACCATAACATAACGGAATACTTTTGAGTTCTCTTGTGCGCACACTGTATGTGCTACAGATAACATATTCTATAGGATACAATGGAGTTATGAATGGAGAGGAGGAGACATATAATGTACAGTCTACCAGTTGTGAGTGAAATTTCTTGTCAGGATGGGAAATTAAAAGCATATCTGAAGGTTTTTATTGGTTTAATCCGCATTTTATTCGTGTTCTGATTGGTCTATACAGCAATCTGTATTTCCCTTTACTTTCAACCAGAGATGGATACCTTCTGTTGCCACTATGACAAAAAAGTAATAAAAACTACAAAAAAAATTAATAACTCAGAAACAAATTGAGATACAGCTTTCAAACAAATTGCATTTAAAAGTACATTTTTTTTCTCTATACGACGGTGTAAAAAGTAATAGTGTGGGATGTTTAGAAGTTTAAGAATGAAATTTCATTTAAAATTCGTCGTCAGATTTCTTGGAAATCTGACGATGGAAAAGCCTTTTCCCGAACAGCCAATGAAATGCTTGGATAATACAAAGTTTCAGGTGGATAACACGTACGAGTCGCAGGCGATTTTTGTCGCTTGGAATTTTTACGTGTAATAACACTATTAATGTTTAATTCATGGCATACGTAATGTAGGATCAACTCCGTGTGCGATTTTTTATGTCTTAAATTTTAGTCTTTGAAAAAATAATTTACCAAATGGTCGTTGTAATTTGATAAATTGCTTTTTTTTTTTTTTTTTTTTTTTTTTTTTTTTTTTTTTAAATCGGATCAACAGTTTCGGATTACCGCCAGCGGAAACTTCCCACCAGTAAATTTGAATAGAAAATTTCGTCTTTTTTAAGCGCGCCTTATTCATAGGAATGTTTTCTCACAAATATGGTAAAAATTTCTATTTGTTTATGCTGGTGCCAATTTATCCAGGTATTATAATCTTTTTCACTGACACTGACAGGAGGTTGTCTTGGTTGTCACAATAGGGCGGAAACGCAAGGCCTGACTATCGCCAAATTAAACGTCCACCAGTAAAAATAAATGTCTGTTTCTTACACTATTCATGACTGAAATTTTGCATCAATAAAGCGTTTAAAGAAGTAGAAAATTTCTATTTAAATTTACTGGTGGAAGCTCTCACTGAAACTTCGCTATTTTAACACTAGAACGCCCGGAAATTTTACTCAAGTTTCATGAAAATATTTTATACCAGAAGTTTTATTTAAAATTATTTGACTGATTTATTTAATGTAAATTTGCGTTTTTAAGATTTAACTTATTCTGTGAAAGAATTTCTGGTTCGAATTGACATTTAATCATATGGTCGGAATCGAATCAACTCCTTCCGGGCGTTCTAGTGTTAAGGATATGTCACTTTCTCAGCAGTGTTTACAATGTCACTTGGTATCACATCGAATTTACAGCGATGACAGCGATGACCACCTCGGGAACTCAGCTTTCGCTTTAGAGAGTTAGTGCAATCCCGAGGGGTAGACCACATCCACCACTCCCGACCCTCAACCAGAGTCTGAGAGGGAGCGTCGGGTCAAGCTGCTGAGATTTATTTCGGTTACTGTGAGATTTACAATTACAATCACAATTGGTTACCCAATTTTTCTGGGCGAACCGAAGATTTCACATCGAGATATATGACTGTATGTAGTGATTACATGAGGATCATTTCACCTAATGTGATTGCATAATTGTTTACAATTTTCTTGGATATATATACGTCACAGTACATTTAACACACAATATTTAACATGACAATTAGAAACACATTACAACACAATATCAAACACCTACTATTTACATGACTGTGTGTAGCGATTACATGAGGATCATTTGAATGTGATTGCATAATTATTTACATTTTTCATGGATTTACAGGGATTTCACAGTACATTAAACACACTATATTGAACATCACAATTAGAAACACATTACAACACACCTACTATTTACAATTTGCGCATACAAGAGTTTGGAGAGATGCACAAGATAAAAATTCAAAAGTGATAGAAGTTTCTGGCACCCGCTAATAACCCGTTTCTCCCTCCATGCTACACCCTAGTGATGGAGTCGGACTAGAATGGCTCTGGATTTGAAAAGATGTACTCGTTTGTTTCTATAAACCTCATGCATTATATGATCTTGTTGAGTAGTTGTGGTTTCTCTTTTACATCCCGCCACCAACTTGCTAAATTCATACGTGTGTGTTTTTTGAGATGATAATGCGATGTTAATGTACAGTATAATACATAGTGTAACGATGTTGACGGCAAGCCACAAATGCATAGTGGGGAATCTCTTTTGTTAATTTTGTATAAGTGTTCCTGAAAGGGGCCGTGATTTGTTAAAAATATGTGTAAGTATCTGTTGTTTACGAAATACTTGTGGTCAACCAATGGCAAGAATTCCTTCGTATATCGGCCTGTGTCTGAATCCGTCCAGCGTTTTTGGCAATTTTTTAACAGATTCTGCTTTGTCTGTGATTTTAGTGAAGAAGCTGGATATGGTAAAAATGTATGTATTAGTGTTTCATCCGTTACTGCCGATTTTGCCAGTTGGTCAGCTGCCTCATTGCCCTCAACACCTGAATGTCCTTTTGTCCAATTGAAGTATATGTATTTTACTGTTGTTTGTAATTGTTGAAGAATTTTTAGTATTAAATGGTTTGTATTGTCAAAATTGTTTAATGCTTTTAAACTTGATAGGCTATCCGTTATGATTAAATATTGAGAATGTTTGTCCGACTCTATCCACTCTAATGCTGAAGAGATCGCGAAGAGTTCTGACTGAAAGACGGAGTTATCCTGGCACAGTTTCGCTCTCCCAGTATAGATTTGCTCGTTTTTTTCGTACACACAAAATGCCGAGGCTGTGCCTTCGGACATTTTGGAACCGTCCGTGTATATTGTAATTTTGCCTACATAGTCGTTTATTTCACAAATTTGTATTTCACTTGTTAGTGGTGATGTTTTGTATTTTGAGCATTTTGGATAGTATAGTGGAGTAAAAGCCTTTTCTGTTGACTTGCCGAGACGAATCGTCCCCGAATACTCCGCCTCCTCCTCCAACTGCAAATCTAGTGGGGGGAGACCTGTGAGGACCTGCAGGGCGTTTGTTGACGTATTGCGATATGCTCTCGTTATCAGCAACAAAGCTTTCCTTTGTGCCGAGAGCAGATGTCGACGACCGTGATATTGCGCCATACGCGGAAACCAGACAGCACACGCGTAAGCCAGTTTCCTTTGTAAGATCGCCGAGTACCAAATCTTAAAAAATTCCGGAGGGAGTCGACCTGAGATTGATGAAAATTTATAAAGATTTTGAGTTATTTTTCCGATTTCTACTCTCTTTTGTGCCACATGTGGGAGAAATGATAATTGTTTATCTAATATTACCCCCAGGTATTTTACTGTTGTTTCTGATTTTATTGATTTACCTTGAAGTTTAAATATGGGGCTCCGCTTAAGGTGTTTGGGTTTGCCAAAAGTTAATGATGAGGATTTTTCATGTGAAATTTCTATTTTGTTGGTTTCTGCCCAATTCTGAATAAATTTTAAAGCTTTCTGACCTTTTTGTTCAAGTTGCTGTCTCGACTGTGCCCAGATCAGTAATATCACGTCATCCGCGTATGCCACCAGTTCACAGTCCTGTACATCAAAGGTCCCCAACAGAGTCTCCAACAGAACCAACCAAAGAAAAGGATCCAGACACGATCCCTGCGGGCAACCCTTACTAAAGTAGTACAACAAAAATGGTGCCATCCAGTCCACCTGAGCTCGCCTACCCGAAAGGAAGGAAACGACGAGATTAATGAGTTGTTTAGAAATACCTAGTATTTGCAATGCTAGGATCACCTGGTCCCAAGGGAGGTTGTCAAATGCTCCTCTGAAATCCAGTGACACCAGTGATGTGTATTGTTTATTTTGTTTGTGTTGTTCTACTAATGAAATCACTTTGCTCCAAAGCCGTTTCCGTAGATTTATTTTGCGTGTAGCCGTGTTGCTTACCCGATAGGAAATTCGTTTTGTCTAATGCGTGATGTATTCGTCTTAGAATTAATTTCTCTAAGATTTTTCCGAATATTGGTAATAGAGTGATGGGGCGATATGAAGAGCTCTCATTCAAGGGTTTTCCCTCCTTTCTAAAATACACGAGCTCTCCCAATTTCCAGTCATCAGGAAAATAGTTTAACTTTAAAAGACTGTTGTACATATCCAACAGAATATTAGGAATTTTTGAAAAGATGCACCTGACCATCCTGTGATCAATTTGATCAGGTCCTGGCGCCTTGTTAATATTGAATGAGAAAACAACATTTCGCAACTTTCTTTTCGTGAATTTTGCCTGGTCGTCCGAGTTTAGTCGCTGTGGTAGATGCTTTGGAGCTTCATCGCCAAAAATGTCTCTCGTTAGTTTTAAAAGGGTTGATGACCTGGAAGTGGGTGACAAAGAATCAAATTGGTAACTGATATGTGAGTCCTGGAATCGCTGGAAGGCCAACTTTTTCGTTAAACCAAAAGGATCCGTCTCTCTGCGACACAGGTTTGTCCAAGCTTTTTCCTTCTCCGATAAAATCTGTTTTTGATAAATTTCCCTTTCCCTTTTGTATTGCTGGTTTATATTTGACTCGTAGTTTGAATTTTTTGCTCTTTTTAAAAGAGCTGCTACTTTATTTCTTTGGGCCCTCAATTGTGGAGACCACCAGGAAATTTTAAATTTCTTGAAGGGGGCTTTCTTTTTAAAGGATTTATTGGCTTGTAATAATATTTCTTGTTTAAAAGTTTCGTATTCTTCGTTAAACTGGTCTATAGTTTCTATGTCATTAAAGTTAATCTGTGAGCATTTTCGAGTTAGTTGTTCGAAAAACTGTGTCAAAGGGATTCCCTTTGTTTTGAATCTTCTTCTTGGTAGTTTGGGTATTGTGAAATTTAGCTCTGTTTCTATTGAGTAGTGGTCTCCAAAAAGGGAAGGAATTACTTCCCAGTGTTTTATGTGTGAAAACATAGCCTGCGTGCAGATGGACAGATCTGGCCTCCCCAGGTTCTTCCCCGACTCATACGTTGGTGGACTGGATGAAGAGTTTAGAATAACTCGTTGATACGCTATGACTCTATCGATAAGAACTTTTCCCCTGGTGTCTTCACTCCTATAGCCCCAAAGCTGACTGTGAGCGTTGAAATCACCGAGAACCAACTGCAATGGGCTCTGATTTTTAGAACCCAGCCAGTTCTCAATATCCTCATCAAAGTCAGCACTCGGGGGGCTATACAGGCTGCCAATGCTTAAGGTTAAAGGCTTAAGATGCCGCTATCGTTCCTGCTTTCATTTTGCACCCATTTACAAACGCAAGCATAAAACTCCTCCCATGCAAAAAACCGGAAGCTGCGTAATTTTTCGTTCTGAATTAAATTGGCTGATTAGGGTACTGCGGTACAAACTTCCAGTGTAAACATAAACAGAAACCGCCTACAGTCATTTTCGCGTGTGATAATCTTCTTTCTTTTGCTTTTTTGAGGATTAAAATGTTTGACCGCTTAATGTTAATGCAAACTTTGATTGACGTCTTTGTAACACCAGAGCCTAGACCGCCTCTAGACAATTTTCTGCTTGAGGTGAGCATTATTTTGCCGCCCTTATGACGCAATCGTTTTTTCACCATTACACAAACTTTTTTAAAAATAAGTAAATAATATAATAACTATATTTTTTTAAAAAGAAAACAAATATGTATAAAATTTGTTTACATTTAAGAAATTTAAAATAATCAAACTACGTAAGATATTTTGCATTAAAAAAATACTACTAATACTGCTAACTTGGCATTAAATGAATAAATCATATTTTACTAGTATTTACAAGAGAGACTCATACAAAGAGTAAAACTTACACTTCAAAATCCCTTTTATAGCGGGTCCCAGAAAAGACTAAAATTCCATTTTATTTTTTAAACCGAATCTAGAATTTTAGTTATTACAAATAAAACATTTTAATTATAAATCTAATTATAATCTTAATTATAAAACATTATCTAGATGCTTAACATTATCTATCTAAGACACATAATGTTAAGCAAAGACAGTTAACCCTTTCGAGGGCGGTTTCCTTAAAAAAGGTCATCTAATTTTAATTCCAAAACTGACAAACGGCACCAAGAATATTTAACTAAAATTTTCCTATTATAATATACATGAAAATAAGCAAGTTCATATTTTCTAATAAATTCGTTTATAAATTCCGGTGTCAGTCCATTATATCATCAATTTATAAACAGAATTACTCCGCGCCGGTAAGGGTTAGTGGCAAGCTAATGTTAAAATTGTGGGAGCATTTTTGACAAATTTCATTTTCACTATCTGTGAAAATAAAATTCTGGCGCCTGGGGAACAAGCCCCAATTGACCCTCTCTAGTTTCGGCCCTGACTCTGCCCGACTCTCCCCTCATGGGGTCGCTACAGCCCTTTCAGGGCCATCGCTACGAGATTTTAATGGAGGGGAAAGGGGGCCTTAAATTACCAAGTGAAATTTCAGTATCTGCCAACCCATTGGCAAACAAAAATAGATAGTTCTTGAGGTTTGCCAATTAGTTTTATAATTTTGCCAAGTTACCACAATTAGAAAATATAAACAGTTTTTATTTGTAAAAAGCTTAATAATGTTCACAATTATATTTTTAATTTTTGGCCAAGTCTATCAGAAATAGAAAGTGTATTATAGTTTTTATTAAAGTTTAAACAAATTTGCCAACCAAGTTTGTAAATTTGCCAAGTGTAACAGCATTCGCGAAAGTTTTTTTTTTTGCCCCCCCCCCACCGCCCTTAGCGAGGGCTGTGGCTAAGTTTAATAAACAGTATTGAGCCAAAACATGTCAAACATTTAATCAATCAAATTATGTATAAAATTTGTGTATGAATTTCAAATAGCAAAATAATGATATCAGTAACAAGTTAAAATATCTTTTTGAAATCGTATACACAAAACAAAATCCCATTATATGTTAATTGATATAATATGTTATAAAGGTGTGCACGGGACAACCCGACCCATAGAAAGAAAAATTCGGCCCAGTATAAAAATTAAAAGTTCGGCCCGAGCCCGGTTCGGCCCAGTATAAAAGTTAAAAGTTCGTCCCAAGACCGGCCCGGACTAGAAAAAAGTTAAAATTTCATCGGCTCGGCCCGAACTAATTTCTACAAAATGTTGATTTTTCGTCGACTTGGTTAAAAATTTGTCTCGTATGGGGAGTTCTGACCAAAAACACTTATCTAGCTTTTTTTTTTTTTTTTTTTTTTTTCATGTTTATAATTTTTATTTTTATAGAAATGTCATAGCCTGCGATATTTATTCTTTTTAATGAATTTCTATTTGTTGTATGTAAATGTTTCAGTTACCATTAATATTGTTAATCCATATTCCATGAATTGGAGATTTAAAAATCTAAAAAATGCTGTACAGTAAAATCTTCTAAGACGGAATTGCACAGGAAAGAAAAAAATTCATTATAGACAATTCGCAGGTGTAAATATATTAAATATTCTTTTCTTACGTATTAGTATAATTAATTTTGTATGGATCAACACATTTTCAGTTTAAGACAGGATTTCGTTATAAGCAGGTTTTTTTTTTTTCACACGTTTTGCTATATTTTAATTTAGTTATATTTTAATAAGTCTAAAAATCCACTATTCTTTAAAAATAATAAATTTTAATGTTTAATTATAGAATAATGGCGATTTAGAAATGTATGCTTTTTTTTTTTTTTTTCTTGTTCCAGGCCAAATTTTACTGATCTTTGAACGGACGCCGAGACAATGATTTTCATACGGGACGGGTCAAAACCGGGACTTAAAATTTTGGCCCGTGAAGAGTAGGAAGACCAGTGTCGGCTCGGTACGGTTGGTTGGTTGGTTGTGTTTATGACGGCCAATTATCAACACGAGGGATATAGGCCCTAAGAGGCGGGGGGTGCCCTCCGTGGGGATCTTTCTAAGGGAACCTAACCCGTATTTAAGCTTGGAAAATCCAAGGTTCGAAGAAAACCACGAAAACTACGAACGATTAGGCCGACGGGCGCGATTGGGTTCGAACCCAGCACCTCCCGTCTACCAGCTTCGAGGGCAGAACCTCTCGGCGATTGGTGGGGCGGCTCGGTACGGAAAAAATAAGTTAGACCGGCCCGGACCAATCCTTCAGGGAAACAGTACGGCCCGATCCCGGCCCGAGCTTTCAGAAAAGGTATGGCCGGATCCGGCCCGAGTACCGTGAATGAAAATAGGCTCGAGCTCGGCCCGTGCAGATCTCTGCCATGCTACCAGGCTTTATTATTATTGTGGAGAGCAACATCAGTACAAACCCTTCGTTATATATTATATTTTTTGGTTATTACAAAGACACGCCATTTCTCTCAAAAAACTTCTATATAGTCTGTAATAGTGTACATTTTTGACTCTCATTGAAAAAATATTTAGTTACTTAAAAAAAGACGAAGTGCCTGTACTGATGTTGCTCTCCATAATAACAATAATGCCTGATAGCATGGTATATCAATTAACATATAATTATAATACGTGTATTACAAAAAGCAGATTTTTCTGTTAATAAACTATCAAAAATCGCATATTGGTAATATTTAAAAGAAAATAGCTATAAAAAATAAGGCAAATCTTTAAGACCTAATTTCCCTTTATTTTACTTTGGGGAAGTCATTTATTACGATATCGAAATCAATATTATAAAGCCATCAGATTATCAAGCTAAAAATAAATAAATAAATCTATACTCATCATCTATTCTATACTCCTATTATAAAGAGGAAAAAATTGTTTATTTGTCGGAGGTAAGCTCTGGAACTACCGAACCGATTCCAAAAGTAATGATATCAAAATGATGGTGTTAGTCCAACTTAGAACATAGGCTATATCTTATGTCGGTGCCACTACCCCAAAGGGTGTGTAGGAGCAAAAAACGTTCTAAAAATGCGATTTTAGGGTTACTGAAGGGCCTAGAAATATGAAATTTTGAATATTAGTTATTTATAAGATATAAATGATGTCTAAGAAAAGTTCTTAAACAATTCGAAATTTGAAAGGGGTGAAAATGCGCAAAAAGCGTTCTAAAAAACGTTCTAAATGGTAGTTTCTACACAATTTCAGGAAATATCAAACCGATTTAAAAAATATTGGTGTCAAAATGATGGTGACAACGCTTGCTCCAAGATAGGCTATGTTTTATATCGGTGCCACTACCCCAAAGGGGGTGTAGGAGCAAAAAACGTCCTAAAAATGTGATTTTAGCGTTACTGAAGGGCCTGGAAATATGAAATTTTGAATATTAGTTACTTATAAGATATAAATGATGCCTAAGAACAGTTCTTAAACAATTCGAAATTTGAAAGGGGTGAAAATGCACAAAAAGCGTTCTAAAAAACGTTCTAAATGGTAATTTCTACACAATCTGAGGAAATACCAAACCGATTTAAAACATATTGGTGTCAAAATGATGGTGACAACGCTTGCTCCAAGATAGGCTATGTTTTATGTCGGTGTCACTACCTCAAAGGGGGTGCAGGAGCAAAAAACGTTCTAAAAATGCAATTTATGTGTTACTGAAGGGCCTAGAAATATAAAATTCGAAATATTAGCTACTTATTAGATATAAAGGATTTCTAAGAACAGTTCTTAAGCAATTCGAAATGTGAAAGGGGTGAAAATGCGCGAAAATCGTTCTAAAAAACGTTCTAAATGGTGGTTTCTACACAATCTCAGGAAATACCAAACCGATTTAAAAAATAATGGTGTCAAAATAAGGTTGTGAAAATGACGGTGACAACCCTTGCTCCAACATAGGCTATGTTTTAGGTCGGTGCCACTACCCGAAAGGGGGTGCAGGAGCAAAAAACGTTCTAAAAATGCGATTTTTGCGTTACCGAAGGGCCTACAAATATGAAATTTGTAATATTAGCTACTTATTAGATATAAAGGATTTCTAAGAACAGTTCTTAAACAATTCGAAATTTGAAAGGGGTGAGAATGCGCAAAAAGCGTTCTAAAAAACGTTCTAATGGTGGTTTCTACACAATCTCAGGATATACAAAATCGATCTAAAAAATAATGGCATCAAAATGATGGTGACAACCCTTGCTCAACATAGGCGATGTTTTATGTCGGTGCCACTACCCCAAAGGGGGTGCAGGAGAAAAACATTCTAAATTGCGGCTTTTGCGTTACGGAAGGGCCTAGAATCGTGAAATTTGGAATGGTAGTTAGTTATAAGATATCAATGATCTCTAAGAACATTTCCTAAAAAAAATCGAAATTTAAAAGGGGGTCAAAATGCGCAAAAAAACGTTGTAAAAAACGTTCTAAATTCCGATTTCTATGCAATCTCAGGAATTACTGAACCGATTTCAAATATAATGGTGTAAAAATGATGGTGAAAGATCTTGCTCCAAGATATATTTTATATCTGTTTCCACTACTCCAGAGGAGATGCAGGAGCAAAATGCGCGAAAAGCGTTCTAAAAACGTTCTAAATTCCGATTTGTCGGCAATATCTCAGAAAGAATGAATCTGTTTTCAAACGTAATGGTTTGAAATCGATGCTGAGAGCCTCTGCTCTAACATAGACGCTATTTTATGTTGGTATCACTATCATCAAGACGTTGCAGGAGCAAAAAAGCGTTCTAAATTGCGATTTTTATGACCGGTAGGGGGTAGAAACTTAAAATTAGGCAAGGTACATATTTATTAGATATAAATGATTTTTAAGAACAGTTTCGAAAATATTGGAAATTTAAAAAGGGGTGAAAATGCGTGAAAAGCGTCCTGAAAACGTTCTAAATTGCGATTTCTACTCAGTCTAAGGAAATACCAAAGCTATTT
Source organism: Maratus speciosus (assembly GCA_963932465.1). Taxonomy (NCBI): domain Eukaryota; kingdom Metazoa; phylum Arthropoda; class Arachnida; order Araneae; family Salticidae; genus Maratus; species Maratus speciosus. The sequence goes on along the minus strand of OZ010797.1, from coordinate 428,688,974 downwards.
CAAAAGTAATGGTTGCAAATGAATGGTGACAGTCCCTGCTATAACATAGGTTATATTTTATGTTGCTGTCACTACCATCTGAGGGTTGCGAAAGCAAAACATGTTCTAATTTGCGTTTTTTGCACAACTGAGGGGTCACACTTTGAAGTATGGCATGGTATTTACTTACAAGATGCAACTGCTTTCTAAGAACAGTCGAAAGAAAATTCAAAATTTACAAAAATGAAGTGAATGAAAAGCGTTATAAATTACAATTTTTAAGCAAACTTATAAATTACCAAACCGATTCAAAAAATAATGATGACAAATTTTGGTGATAGAACCTGCTCAAACATAAGCTATATTTTATGTCTGTTCCACTACCACCAGAGGGTTGCAGGAGCTAAAAACATTCTAAATGGCGATTCCTGCGATACTGAAAAGGCTAGAAACTTTAAATATGACATGGTAGTTACTTATAAAATATAAATGCCTTCGAAGGAACGTCGAAAATAAATTCGAATTAAAAAGGGGTGAAGCGAAGGGGAGGTGCGAAAAGCATTCTAAAAAAGTCCCAAATTACGATTTCTATGCAATTTCAGGGAATATAAACCGATTATAAAAATAATAGTTGCGAATCAATGGTAACAGTCTCTGATCCTACACAGGCTATATTTTATGCCGGTGATTCTACCACCTGGGGTTCACAGGAACTACAAACGTTCTAAAAAAGGGCTTTAAAAGCTTTTTTAATTACGTTTCTGTGGAATATTAGGAAATAACAAACCGATTTCAAAATTAATGTTGGCAAATTAATGGTGACATTTCCTGTTTCAACATTGCCCTTTATGTTGAGAGAGGTGGTAGGACTTGGAATCTGACATGATGGTTAATTTTAAGATGTAAGAAGATGGTTTCTAAAAAATTCAAAACTTCAAACGAATACTGAAATGAGCGTATTAATTGAGCATAAAAGTTTCAAAATATTTTCTACATCATCATTTATTTAGTTTTATTTCGTTTTATTAATTTAAGTCTCATTTCTGCCTAATGCAGTGTAATAATGATGTTTAATCAAACTGTATTTTAAATAGTAATTTTTGAATTATTCCTAAAAGTATAATAAAAAAAAACTTTTAATAAAATAAAATATTACCTTTTAATAAAATAAAATATTACCTTTTAATAAAATAAAATATTACCTTTTAATAAAATAAAAATTCAGTTAGTACCTTTTAATAAAATAAAAATTTAGTTAGTACCTTTTAATAAAAATTAGACATATAAATATCACTTGGCATATTTCAAATATTACGCGAGCAAAGCCGCGGTGTTTGCTAGTCTATACTAATATTATAAAGAGGTAAAAATTGTTTATTTGTAGGAGGTAAGCTCTGGAACTACCGAACCTATTCCAAAAGTTATGGTATCAAAATGATGGTGTTAGTCCAACTTAGAACATAGGCTATATCTTATGACCGTGCCACTAGCCAAAAAGGGGTGCAGGAGCAAAAAACGTTCTAAAAATGCGATTTTTGTGTTACTGGACGGCCTAGAAACATGAAGTTTGGAATGGTAGTTACTTATAGGATACTAATGATCTCTAAGGACATTTCTTAAAAAAATCGAATTAAAAAGGGGTGGAAATGCGCGAAAAGCGTTCTAAAAAACGTTCCAAATGGCGATTTTTACGCAATTTCAGGAAGTACCAAACCGATTTCAAAAATAATTGTGTCAAAATGATGGTGACAACCCTTCCTCCAACATAAGCTACATTTTATATCGGTGCCATTGGCCAAAAGGGGGTGCAGGAGCACAAAAACGTTCGAAATTGCGATTTTTGTGTAACTGAAGGGCCTAGAAACATGAAATTTGGAATGGTAATTAATTATAAGATATAAATTATCTATAAGAACATTTCTTAAAAAATTCGAAATTTAAAAGGGGTGAAAATGGGCGAAAAGAGTTCTAAAAAACGTTCTAAATGGCTATTTCTACGCAATCTCAGAAAGTACCCAACATAATTCAAAAGTAATGGCTGGAAATTGATAATGACAGCCCTTGCTCCAACATAGGCTCTATTTCATGTCGGTATTACTACTACCTAGGGGTTGCAGAAGCCGAAAACGTTCTAAATTGCGATTTTTGTGTTACTGAAGGCTGAAGGGCCTAGAATCCTGAAATTAGGCAGGACAGTTATTTATAAGATACAAATGATTTCTAAGAATATTTCCTAAAAAATTGAAATTTAAAAGGGGTGAAAATGAACGAAAAGCGTTCTAAAAACTTTCTAAATTGCGATTTCTACGGAATCTCAGGAATTACCGAACCGATTTAAAAAATAATGGTGTGAAAACGAAGCTGACAGCCCTCGCTCCAACATAGGCTATATTTCATGTCGGTGCCACTACCCAAAATGGAGTGAAGGAGCAAAAAACGATCTAAATTGCGTATTTTGTAATGCTGCAGGGGCTAGCACTTTGAAACTAGGTATGGTAGTTACTTATAAGATATAAATTATCTCTAAGAACATATCCTAAATAATTCGAAATTTAAAAAGGGGTGAAAATGGATGAAAAACTTTCTAAATTGCGATTTCTATGCAATCTCAGGAAGTACCCAACCGATTTCAAAAGTAATGTTTAGAAATTGATGATGACAGCCCTTGCTCCGATATAGGATCTATTTCATGTCGGCGTCACTACCACCTTGCGGTTGCATTTAAAAAAAACGTTTTAAATTGTGATTTTTGTGATACTAAAGGGGCTAGCAACTTGAAATTTGGCATGGTAATAACTTAAAAACTTTAAATTTAAAAGGGGAGAAAACGAAAGAAAAGCGTTCTAAAATCGTTCTAAATAGTGATTTCTATGCAATCTCAGGAAATACAACCCGATTTCAGAAGTAATGGTTTCAAATTAATTGTGACAGTCCCCGCTCCAACATATCCTATATTTTTCGTTGCTGTCACTACCACCTGAGGTTGAAGGAGCAATAAATAGTCTAAACTGCGTTTTTTGTGTTACTGAGGGGGTCTGACATTTTAACTTTGGAATGGTAATTACTTTAAAGATGCAAATGCTTTCTTGAATTGTCGAAAGATAATTCCAAATTTAAAAGGATGAAAGAGCGAAAAGCGTTCTATAAGTGCTCTAAAGTACGATTTTTATGCAATCGTATGAAATACGAAACCTATTTTAAACACAATGGTTGCAAATTGAAGGTGATAGAATCTGCTCAAACATAAGCTATATTTTATGTAGGTGCCACAAACCCTAGAGGGTTGCAGAACCAAAAAACTTTCTAAATTGAGATATCTGGGTTACTGAAGAGGCTAGAAACTTTAAATATAGCACGGTAGTTACTTATAAAATATAAATGTCCTCTAAGAACAGTCGAAGATAAATTCGAAATTAAAAAGGGGTGAAGCGAAGGGAAGGAGCAAAAAGCATTCTAAAAGAGTCCTAAATTACGATTTCTATGGAATCTCAGGAAATAATAAACCGATTACAGAAGTTATTGGTTGCGAATCAACAGTGATAGTCCCTGATCCTATACGGGCTATATTTTGTGCCGGTGTCACTACCACCTGGTTGGCAGGAACAACAAGAAAGCCTTTAAAAACATATAAATTCCGTTTTCTATAGAATATTAGGAAATACCAACCGATTTTAAGGTTAATGTTGACAAATTAATGCTTGCAGTCTCTGTTTCAACATTTTTTGAGACATTCTATTTCAACTCTGTTTCGGCATTTTATGTTGGTGCCACTAACACCAGAGAGGTGGTAGACGGTTAGCAAGAAGCTTGGAATTTGACATGATGGTTAATTTTAAGATTTAAATGTGTTAAGATTGTTTCTAAAAAATTCAAAACTTCAAATGAATACTAAAAGGAGCGTATGAAATGAGCATAAAAGTCTCAAAATACTTTCTAAATTACCATTTAATTGGAATTAATTTTAGTTCTTCTTATTAATTAAAATCTCATTTCTGTCTATTGCACTTTTATAAGGAAGTTTAGTCAAATTGTGGCTTAATTTGTAATTTTTGAATTATTTCAAAAAGTGTTCTTCTAATAAAAAAAGGTCATGTAAATATATCTTGGCATATTTCAACCATTACGCGAGCAAAGCCGCGGGATTTGCTAGTCATCTATACTCCTATTATAAAGAGGAAAAAATTGTTTATTTGTAGGAGGTAAGCTCAGGAACTACCGAACCGATTCCAAAAGTAATGGTATCAAAATGATGGTGTTAGTCCAACTTAGAACATAGGCTATATTTTATGTCGGTGCCACTACCCCAAAGGGGGTGCAGGAGCAAAAAACGTTCTAAAAATGCGATTTTTGCGTTACTGAAGGGCCTAGAAATATGAAATTTGAAGTATCATCTACTTATTAGATATAAAGGATTTCTAAGAACAGTTCTTAAACAATTCGAAATTTAAAAGGGGTGAAAATGCACAAAAAGCGTGCTAAAAGACGTTCTAAATGGTAGTTTCTACATAATCTCAGGAAATACCAAAACCGATTTAAAAAATATTGGTGTCAAAATGATAGTGAGAACGCTTGCTCCAAGATAGGCTATGTTTTATGTGTTTGCCACTACCTCAAAGTGGGTGTAGGAGCAAAAAACGTTCTAAAAATGCGATTTATGTGTTACTGAAGGGCCTAGAAATATGAAATTTGAAGTATCATCTACTTATTAGATATAAAGGATTTCTAAGAACAGTTCTTAAACAATTCGAAATTTAAAAGGGGTGAAAATGCGCGAAAAGCGTTCTAAAAAACGTTCTAAATGCTGATTTCTGCACAATCTCAGGAAATACCAAACCGATTAAAAAATAATTGCGTCAAAATGATGGTGAAAACCCTTGCTCCAACATAGGCTATGTTTTATGTCGGTGCCACTACCTAAAAGGGGGTGCAGGAGAAAAACGTTCTAAATTGCGGTTTTTGCGTGACGGAAGGGTCTTGAATCGTGAAATTTAGAATGGTAGTTAGTTATAAGATATCAATTATCTCTAAGCAAAAAATCTGATCAAAATGCGCAAAAAGCGTTGTAAAAAAGTTCTAAATTGCGATTTCTAGCAATCTCAGGAAATACTGAACCGATTTCAAATATAATGGTGTAAAAATGATGGGGACAGATCTTGCTCCAAGATAGGCTATATTTTATATCTGTTTCCACTACCCCAGAAGAGATGGAGGAGCAAAATGAGCGAAAAGCGTTCTAAAAACGTTCTAAATGCCGATTTGTCACCAATATCTCAGGACGAATCAAACTGATTTCAAAAGTAATGGTAAAAAATTGATGCTGACAGCCTCTGCTCTAACATAGACGCTATTTTAAGTCGGTAACACTATCACCTAGAGGAAAAAGCGTTCCAAATTTCGATTTTTGTGATCGGTAGGGGCTAGCAAATTAAAATTAGGCAAGGTACATATTTATTACATATAAATGATCTTTAAGAACAATTTCGAAAAAATTGGAAATTTAAAAAGGGGTGAAAATGCGCGAAAAGCGTTCTAAAAACGTTCTAAATTGCGATTTCTTCTCAATCTCATGAAATTCCAAAGCTATTTCAAAAGTAATGGTTGCAAATCAATGGTGACAGTCCCTGCTATAACATAGGTTATATTTTATGTTGCTGTCACTACCATCTGAGGGTTGCAAAAGCAAAACATGTTCTAATTTGCGTTTTTTGCATAACTGAAGGGTCTAACACTTTGAAGTGTGGCATGGTATTTACTTACAAGATGCAACTGCTTTCTAAGAACTGTGGAAAGAAAATTTAAAAAGATGAAGTAAGCGAAAAGCGTTATAAATTACAATTTTTATGTAATCTTATCAAATACCAAACCGATTAAAAAAATAATGATGACAAATTGTTGGTGATTGAACCTGCTTCAACATAAGCTATATTTTATGTCTGTGCCACTACCACCAGAGGGTTGCAGTAGCTAAAAACTTTCTAAATTGCGATTTCTGTGATACTGAAAAGGCTAGAAACTTTAAATATGGCATGGTAGTTACTTATAAAATATAAATGACCTCGAAGGACTGTCGAAAATAAATTCGAATTAAAAAGGGGTGAAGTGAAGGGGAGGTGCGAAAAGCATGCTAAAAAAGTCCTAAATTACGATTTCTACGCAATTTCAGGGAATATAAATCAAATATAAAAGTAATAGTTGCGAATCAATGGTAACAGTCTCTGATCCTACACAGGCTACATTTTATGCCGATGATTCTACCACCTGGGGTTCACAGGAACAACAAACGCTCTAAAAAAGTCCTTTAAAAGCTTTCTAAATTACGTTTCTGTGGAATATTAGGAAATACAAACCGATTTAAAAATTAATGTTGGCAAATTAATGGTGACAGCTCCTATTTCAACATTGCCCTTTATGTTGAGAGAGGTGGTAGGACTTGGAATTTGACATGATGGTTAAATTTAAGACGTAAGAAGATGGTTTCTAAAAAATTCAAAACTTCAAATGAATACTGAAATAAACGTATTAATTCAGCATAAAAGTTTCAAAATATTTTCTAAACTATTATTTATTTAGTTTTATTTCGTTTTATTAATTTAAGTCTCATTTCTGCCTTATGCAGTGTAACAATGATGTTTAATCAAACTGTGTTTTAAATAGTAATTTTTTTAATTATTCCTAAAAGTAATAAGTACCTTTTAATAAAATAAAAATTTAGTTACTACCTTTCAATAAAAATTAGACATATAAATATCACTTGGCATATTTCAAATATTACGCGAGCAAAGCCACGGGGTTTGCTAGTCATCTATACTCCTATTATAAAGAGGAAAAAATTGTTTATTTGTAGGAGGTAAGCTCTGGAACTACCGAACCGATTACAAAAGTAATGGTATCAAAATGATGGTGTTAGTCCAACTTAGAACATAGGCTATATCTTATGTCGGTGCCACTGCCCCAAAGGGGGTGTAGGAGCAAAAAACGTTCTAAAAATGCGATTTTAGCGTTACTGAAGGGCCTAGGAATATGAAATTTGGAATATTAGTTACTTATAAGATATAAATGGTGTCTAAGAACAGTTCTTAAACAATTCGAAATTTAAAAGGGGTGAAAATGCACAAAAAGCGTTCTAAAAAACGTTCTAAATGGTAGTTTCTACAAAATCTCAGGAAATGCCAAACCGATTTGAAAAATATTGGTGTCAATATGATAGTGACAACGCTTGCTCCAAGATAGGCTATGATTTATGTCGGTGCCACTACCCTTTTGGGGGTGGAGGAGAAAAAAACGTTCTAAAAATGCGATGTATGTGTTACTGAAGGGCCTAGAAATATGAAATTTGAAATATTAGCTACTTATTAGATATAAAGGATTTATAAGAACAGTTCTTAAACAGTTCAAAATTTGAAAGGGGTGAAAATGCGCGAAAAGCGTTCTAAAAAACTTTCTAAATGGTGGTTTCTGCACAATCTCAGGAAATAGCAAACCGATTTAAAAAATAATGGTGTCAAAATGACGTCGAGAACCCTTGCTCCAACATAGGTTATGTTTTATGTCGGTGCCACTACCCAAAATGGGTTGCAGGAGCAAGAAACGTTCTAAAATGCGATTTTTGCGTTACTGAAGGGCCTAGAAATATAAAATTTGAAATATTAGCTACTTATTAGATATAAAGGATTTCTAGGAACAGTTTTTAAACAATTCGAAATTTAAAAGGTGTGAAAATGCGAAAAAAGCGTTGTAAAAAACGTTCTAAATTGCGATTTCTATGCAATCTCAGGAAGTACTGAACCGATTTCAAATATAATGGTGTAAAAATGATGGTCGCAGATCTTGCTCCAAGATAGGCTATATTTTATATCTGTTTCCACTACCCCAGAGAAGATGCAGAAGCAAAATGCGCGAAAAGCGTTCTAAAAACGTTCTGAATGCCGATTTATCAGCAATATCTCAGGAAGAATCAAACTGATTTCAAACGTAATGGTAGGATATTGATGCTGATAGCCTCTGTTGTAACATAGACGCTATTTTATGTCGGTATCACTATCACCTAGATGTTGCAGGAGCAAAAAAGCGTTTTAAATTTCGATTTTAGTGATCGGTAGGGGCTAGCAACTTAAAATTAGGCAAGGTATTTATTAGATATAAATGATCTTTAAGAACAGTTTCGAAAAAATTGAAAATTTAAAAAGGGGTGAAAATGCGCGAAAAGCTTTCTAAAAACGTTGTAAATTGCGATTTCTACGCAATCTCTGGAAATACCAAATCTATTTCAAAAGTAATGGTTGCAAATCAATGGTGACAGTCCCTGCTATAACATCTATAATAATAAAGAAAGAAGTTTGTGTGTGAGTGTGTCGACGGTGTTCTAAAGAGACCACTGCACGTAGAACTACAAAATTTGGACAAAAGGTACGTCTATATAAAGTTTTGCACCTCGAAGCCCGATTTTCGACTTTTTGATTAGATTTTTTTTATTTAATTTTTTATGCGATTCTTAGCACTTTTTTAAGTTTCGAGGCGATTTTTCCATATTAGTGAAAATAATACTGTTTCTTACTTTTAACCCAATATAGTAAATTTTGTTCTCTTTTCAAAAAAGTTTATTCGAAATTCGTACAGCGATTTTTGAATTTTTAGCGAATTTTTATGCGTTTATTGAACAACATTTAATGCATCTTCATACTTATAAGGGAGTTACCGCAGGGGGGGGGGGGACACAGCTCTGTCGCCAAATACCGCCAAATTTGGCGGCCAAAATAAGTCGCCAAAAGTGACGTCAACTTGGCGATATCTCTGATATTTCGCCAAATTCCCATAGACTTCCATTGTAAACCTATCGGGATTACATGCTAACAGAAAATCAACAAATTGAGATATTTTAATGCAACAAAAACTAATATTAACGTAAGGGATTATATTAATTATGTTTAAGAGAATCCAAGTAATTTAAATTATGAATAAAAGTAGCATGATACAATGCTTAGCAAGTGTTATGTTGATATTTATCGTATAGGTGATTCTCGATGATATCTCAGAAACATCAGAAAGCCATTAACTAAATATTAATTATTCGAATAAAGGACAGGAGGCCATTTTATATCAATAGACGAATATCGAAGCATATCTGAACGCTGTTTATTAATCACCAGGTTCTTTAACACACTTCGAGAGATTTTCAGCCGCAAATGCCGATGCAGGAGGGGAGAGAAAACGTAGTACATATTTATTTTATCAGCCCGACAGTCAAAAGAGAAGTGATGTCATTAAAATTCTGAGAGAGCAGGGTTATTGGCGAGGGGCAATTTACAGAAAACGTTAACCAGTAGATATCTGGCGAGAATTAAGTTGAGATGAGACACGTATTAATTTCCGTTAACGAATTCCCAATGAGGAGGGCGAAAGGTCAAAATATGAATATTAATGCCAACCAGATAATCGGGAAAGTATGAACTACCGAAAGCCACAAAGCCGCATTTTACAGGGGGTTTGCCAAACCATTGGAATTAGGCGCGCGAGCCGTTTGAAGGCATATGCAATTGAAAATAAAAGATATTGCAGACAAAATTTATGACAAGAATTTATACGTTGGAAAAATATGATGCAACTGTAGAGACACAATCAAAAAATGAAGAAAGAAGGCATGAGAAAGATCCCGCCTATCAGTCGAATTAAGCGTGCTAATGTAAAGTGTAAATTGTTTCTATGCCAGATAAAAATAGCATGCCTCTTTTAATCCAATACAGTCTGATGCAATTTTTCCATATTAGTGAGAGGAATCAACTTTCAATCTTTGAAGACAATATATATATATTTTTTTTCTTTTCGAAATTTGCGCATCGATTAAAAATTTTTTGGCGATATCTTATTGTGATTTTCAGAGCTTTTTCGCAATTCCTGCTGTTTTTTGACGTACCCGGGCAACGCCGGGCAAGTTCGCTAGTCATATTATAAAGAGGTAAAAATTGTTTATTTGTAGGAGGTAAGCTCTGGAACTAACGAACCGATTCCAAAAGTAATGGTATCAAAATGATGGTGTTAGTCCAACTTAGAACATAGGCTATATTTTATGTCGGTGCCACTACCCCAAAGGGGGTGGAGGAGCAAAAAACGTTTTAAAAACGCGATTTTTGCGTTATTGAAGGGCCTAGAAATATGAAATTTGGAATATTAGTTCCTTATAAGATATAAATGATGTCTAAGAACAGTTCTTAAACGATTCGAAATTTAAAAGTGATGAAAATGCGCGAAAAGCGTTCTAAAAAACGTTCTAAATGGTGGTTTCTACACAATCTCAGGAAATACCAAACCGATTTTTAAAAAAAGGCGTCAAAATGATGGTGGCAACCCTTGCTCCAACATAGGCTATGTTTTATGTCGGTGCCACTACCTCAAAGGGGTGCAGGAGAAAAACGTTCTAAATTGCGGTTTTTGCGTTACGGAAGGGTCTAGAATCGTAAAGTTTGGAATGGTAGTTAGTTATAAGATATCAATGATCTCGAAGGACATTTCCTAAAAAAATCGAAATTTAAAAGGGGGTCAACATGCGCAAAAAGCGTTGTAAAAAGCGTTCTAAATTGCGATTTCTATGCAATCTGTGGAAGTAGTGAACCGATTTCAAATATAATGGTGTAAAAATGATGGTGACAGTTCTTGCGCCAAGATAGGCTATATTTTATATCTGTTTCCACTACCTCAGAAGAGATGCAGGAGCAAAATGCGCGAAAAGCGTTCTAAAAACGTTCTAAATGCCGATTTGTCGGCAATATCTCAGGAACAATCAAACTAATTTCAAAAGTAACGGTAGGAAATTGATCCTGACAACGTCTGCTCTAACATAGACTCTATTTTATGTCGGTATCACTATCACCTAGACGTTGCAGGAGCAAAAAAGCGTTCTAAATTTCGATTTTTGGGATCGGTAGGGGCTAGCAACTTAAAATTAGGCAAGGTACATATTTATTAGATATAAATGATCTTTATGAACAGTTTCGAAAAAATTAGGAATTTAAAAAGGGGTGAAAATGCGCGAAAAGCGTTGTAAAAACAGTCTACTCAATCTAAGGAAATACCAAAGCTATTTCAAAAATAATGGTTGCAAATCAATGGTGACAGTCCCTGCTATAACATAGGTTATATTTTATGTTGCTGTCACTACCATCTGAGGATTGCAAAAGCAAAACATGTTCTAATTTGCAAAACTGAGGAGCCTAACACTTTGAAGTATGACTTGGTATTTACTTACAAGATGCAACTGCTTTCTAAGAATAGTCGAAAGAAAATTCCAAATTTAAAAAGATGAAGTGAGCGAAAAGCGTTATAAATGACAATTTTTATGAAATCTTATCAAATACCAAACCGATTAAAAAAATAATGATGACAAATTGTTGTTGATAGAGCCTGTTCAAACATAAGCTATATTTTATGTCTGTGCCACTACCACGAGAGGGTTGCAGGAGCTAAAAACTTTCTAAATTGCGATTTCTGTGATACTGAAAAGGCTAGAAATTTTTAATATGGCATGGTAGTTACTTATGAAATATAAATGCCCTTGAAGGACGGTCGAAAATAAATTCGAATTAAAAAGGGGTGAAGCGAAGGGGAGGTGCGAAAAGCATTCTAAAAAAGTCCTAAATTACGATTTCTATGCAATTTCAGGGAATATAAACCGATTATAAAATAATAGTTGCGAATCAATGGTAACAGTCTCTAATCCTACTCAGGCTATATTTTATGCCGATGATTCTACCACCTGGGGTTCATAGGAACAACAGACGTTCTATAAAAGGCCTTTAAAAGCTTTCTTAAATTACGTTTCTGTGGAATATTAGGAAATAACAAACCGATTTCAAAATTAATGTTGGCAAATTAATGGTAACAGTTCCTATTTCAACATAGCCCTTTCTGTTGAGAAAAGGTGGTAGGACTTGGAATTTGACATGATAGTTGATTTTAAGAAGTAAGAAGATGGTTTCTAAAAAATTCAAAACTTCAAATGAATACTGAAAGGAGCGTATTAATTGAGCATAAAAGTTTCAAAATATTTTCTAAATTATCATTTATTTCGTTGTATTTCGTTTTATTAATTTAAGTCTCATTTCTGCTAAAGCAGTGTAATTATGATGTTTAATCAAGCTGTGTTTTAAATAGTAATTTTTGAATTATTCCTAAAAGTAATAAGTACCTTTTAATAAAATAAAATATTACCTTTTAATAAATGAAAAATTTAGTTAGTACCTTTTAATAAAAATTAGACATATAAATATCACTTGGTATATTTCAAATATTACGCGAGCAAAGCCGCGGGGTTTGCTAGTAAATAGATAAACATACTGGAGCAAACTTCACAATATATTATTGAAATTAAATAGAAAAATTATGATATGCAGAGAAAATTATCTTATCATTTCAAATTATCTATATGAAGATTTAATTTTACAATAGTAATACTATTTTCAAAAACACAACTATCAACAATGAAGTATTTAACTCGATAATAAATTCACCTTGAATTTTCTTTGTCAAAGGAGTTTTTTATATCGCAATAATCAATATAGAAAATAATCTTGAAACCAAATTACTCTTACGAACGTAAAATAAATAAATAAAAATATAATTGCCGCAAAATGCGGGAAAAAATTCCAAAAATCTCTGTACGTAATTGCGAATAAACTTTATTGAAAAGAGAACATTTTTTTTTCTTTTAATTAAACTTAAAGATTAAAATCGGATTCCTTATTATTAATGTTTAAAAATCGTCGAGAAAACAAAAACAAACAAACAAAAAAAAACCATTTAATTTTACTTCAGTGAAATTTAATACAGTTACTTTGAAATTTACTGCAGTGAGAGCTAAAACATTTACAGGAATTCGTTTTTGAATATAAACAAAATTGGCGCAACAACGCAAAAAATCGTATTGAAAATCGCGGGAGACAAAATTTAATTTAATATGCTAAATGTTTAAAGCAGAATTCCTTTTGTGGTCATCAAAAAATCATCGCTGAAAGAAAAAAAAAAGGGGGCGGGGGCTAAAAATTGCATTGAAAATTATAAAAACTTCCAAAATCGTGGTGGACAAAATTTCCTATATTAGGCTAAAAGTTTAAAACTGATTTTTTTTCTTAACGATTGTAAAAAATCGCATCAGAACGAAAAAAACCCCGCCAAGAATCGTATCGAAAATATTATTAAAAATCGGTAAAAAATCAAAAAAACTTGATAAGGTTGTAAAAAAACAATAAATAGCGCAAAAAAATAAATAATAAAAAAATATAAATAAAAAGCACTGACAAAACTTTCAAACGATGGAGACAACACGCTAAAACGGGTGAACTGGCGTTGTGTGTTTTCTCGAAAGGAATCATGGGTAAATGCTGGACTACTGCCCTAGGAGCTAGCAGGGGTGAAAATGACCTAGGCTAGTTTTATCTTCAAACCGGCTTTTTCATTGGAAACGCAACGGCTTTTTCATCGGAAATACAATGATGGTATCGGCGTGGATTGAATCAGGATTAGCGGTGGCATTGTAATCCGTGCTTTTATTATTAGGTTGAGCAAAAATTCTGGGAAATTTTTAATCGAATAGTTACCAGAATTTGTATCGTATATGCAAATCCGGAATCTGGCATAACGATAGCAGAAATTCGTGGACTATGATGGTCTCTACTTTGAAGAATAGTCCTTGTTGCTTTTGTTGTTAATTTGCGCATAACAACGCAACTTTCACAAATTTCCCAGAACTTTTTGATCAACCTAGTAATACTTCTATGTAGGAACCATTTTATAGGGCACCCCAATAATGTATATAAATTTCATTATGTTTAAATTTGTGTAACATATCAAAATACATTGAAAATAATTTCCCCCCAAAAACCATAATGTAACTGAACACTTTTGAATGCTCCTATAAATGAACCATGAATGCTACACACTTCAATTGAAATATCGAACATGCCATGAACCTTTATAACGTGTATCAATTACGTGTCAATCCGAGTATATTTACGTGAGTTAGAACACGGACTGACAAACGGCAAAGAGACAATCCGAAATCATAAACACTTTTCAACTATGTGGGAAAGTGTTAAAAATGCATTTCCATGGGATTTTCAGGGACATTCTTAATTCTTCTTTCTCTCAATGCTTAATTGTTTTATATCATAAATAAAGACACAATCTTGCTTAATGGTACACAAAACACGAACTCTAATAAGCTAAAAGTTAAATTCTACGTTTCGGGCTGTTTCTACAGCCGTCTTCAGGAAAAATATGACGGTTAAATGGCTAAAAAGCTTAGGGATGGTTTTCTGTGCCAGAGATAATTTGTCGAACACTGACTAAAGATATGAAAACAAAAATGTAGTGGTGCCATCCAGTGAAAATAAATACTTATTAATGAAATGAGTCCAAATAAATCAAAAGTTCGAATGAAGAAACCACAAGTGTCGCCATCTACGCATGAGGGCCAGAACCTCATTTTATATCATTTGGAAATAATAATTTTTATTATGACAGTATAACTTAAAAAATCCGGCACCATCGGGACCGAGACTATGCCGGATTTTTGAAGGAATATTAAAAGTAGTAACTAGGAATATCAAAGGAGTAATATATTCTTAATGGTGCCTTTAGCCATAATTTAATTCATTATAAGTGATAATTATGTAAGAAAAAGAGAATTAAATAAAAAAATACCTATTTTAAATAATATTTTCTATGTTACCAAAATAAAAATCTAATAAAGAGTGAAATTAGTTCTTCTCTTGTAATTTCGGAAACATCGATGTCAACTTTGTTTGCTTCATTTTTTTGGCCGTTCTTTAACAAGTTTTATTTATTTCTTTATTTTGTGTTTTATAGAAATGAAAAATGTCTGTTTCGGAAGTAGTCTTGTTTCTCTAAAGCATATATTAATTATCCTGTCAAATTTATGCATTTTTCTAGTGACACCTTTTCTTCGGCCTGTTGTTCATCTCGTCTCCTGAGTTGGTACTAGCACTGTTGGAGGTTCTATTTAGCACAGCGTCAGCGATCTCGCTGTCCGTTAAATTGTTCGTTCTTGATGCATTTTCTTCAATACTTAGCCAATCACCTGTATCACTTAATGCATTTTAAGATTTTGCGTGTTCAATCAGGTCATAAATTGCGGTCTTTTCTCGGGAAATGTGAAAGTCTGAAATCCTTCCTCATCATTGATGTCGCCATTGCCGAAAATTCGTATATCCATATACTATTATGCTATGCATTCGCCAAAGTTGTCCCCAAACTTGTTCCCTTTGCTAAGCAACGGTGCAGCTCCCAGAAAACATGTTCAGAAACAATCGCATCTGACAAATGAAAAAAAAAATGTCAAGTATTCTTTCTTGTATTTTTACTTTCGATCTTGAAGTTTTTAATTCATAAAGAATTGTTATTTTTCTTCTCCCATAACTTGAAAGTGTAAAAGAAAAAGGGGGAAAGGTGGTTTTTGATGCCGGATTTTTGAAGTCGCCGGATTTTTGAAGTTACACTGCATTTTCAATTATTAGATTTTGAGAAAAATATATCAATTAAATTTGACAATCTAGGGAGGAGCAATGGACTTATTTTCCTGCCAGCGCCCATACTTCCCCTCATTTTCAAAGATGTTTCGAAAACCTGAATGAATATTTTGAAAGATACCAGATAAGATAAGGAGAATTTAAAAAGAAATTGTGATCAGTTACTACCTTGCAGATTTTAGCCCCCGATATGCTATTTCTTTCAGACAACAATTAAAGTGTCATCACTAAAAAATAATGTTACACCTAACTATAAGCCACCGTAAAACGAAACAGGTGTATCATTGAACCATTGGTTAAATACTGATAATCAATTGCAACTTTTTAAAGTTCTAAGCATCGCAAAATTTCAATTTTTACACTGTCGTATAGGGAAATAAACTGTCAAGTGCAAGTAATACTCGCGCTCTGAGGGTTCCGTACAATAAATATGTGAATTATTAACTATATTATTCTTGCTAAAAGAATAATAAGATGTTGTAAAAAACTATACAACGTAGGGTGTTGGGTATAGCTGTATATTCTAGAAAAGTGTGAATGGGTATACCAAAAAAGTTCAAAGAGATATGAAGCCTAAAGAATAGCAAATATTGCTTGCTATTCTGTATAACTCTTTTTTCAATATTATCCTAACCTGTTTATAATTAACTGAATTCGGTACTGACAATAAAAGTAGTGCATATTTGAACTTCATTTGGCATTTCATAAAACTAAATTCAGCGTAGTAATTATCTTTTCTTTTTACAGTGTATCTAAAAAAAAATCCCTTGTTCAAAGTTTAAGCTTGACATTGCGCTAAGAGCGCTTCGAAAGGAGGTCGCAAAGTTGCAACGCCGCCTTGGTCCGTGCCGCGTTTTTCCAGATAGGTTTTTAATTAACTTTTAACGACACGGGAGCGTATAGAGATATCCACTCAATGCAAACTAGTCGTGAATCCCATAGTATTAATGTGATTAATTCTAATTAAATTAGTTTGCTTTTAACAATTTGACGTTTATTGCTTTTATACTACTACTGAGCGTTGTATAACAAAAATTTATCATTAAAAGTTATTTTCTACGCTTTAAAAGCCGGGGCACATAGAGTACGCCGCCCCTGTCATTATGTATGTCCATACCGGCCGTGTTTTTAAGGGTTAATATCTCGGGTAATTACCGACGATTTTTTTCAAAAATCATTATCAACAATGCTTTTGTACTTCTGCACTAAGGGGCCGTTCAAATATTACGTAAGCACCTAGAGGGGGGGGGGGGAGGGGGTTAGCGATTTGCTTATTTTTGCTGACAAGGGGGAGGGGGGGTTGAATGATGCTTACGTAAGACATTTTCAAAATCTCTTAACTTGTAAAAAAAAAAAACTATTAAAAATTTCAAATTGAAAAAAAGAAATAGCAAAAGAATATTAAACTTGGAAGTTCTGATGTCAGCTATTTTGACCGCACAAGGAAAACATAAACGATCTCTTTTATCTAGAGGTGACTATTCATCTTTGATGCATGCGAGCTTATTATCTCTGAGAACTTACTACTATTTCCAATTGTGAGAATAGAATAGAAATAGAATTGAATGGACCGATGCGATATATTGTATTGTGACAATACGAGTTTTCTGGGAAAGTTTCCAAAACATAAGTAAAATTCCATCTTCTTTGCTCTCACACCTCCTCTGCTAAGTGGTTGAACCACATAACCATAGTGACCGATTGCTCTACTGTCTGGTGTCTCGTGAGTTTTGAAAACCTCTCAGTACTGTAGTGTAGTGGCGTTTAAAATAAATGAAATCGGAAATATGTCTTCATTTCGAGAAATCTTGTATAAAAAACTTTTTGAAAGTTTCAAAAAGTCTGTATCAGATAAACCTTTGAAGGATTTCCAATCTAAAACTAATGATCTGTGATGGCAGTACAAAAAGTGTTCTAAAACTGAGGTATTAGTGCTACGGAGGACGAACTGCGTAAGGCAACCAAAAAGAAATCAGTCTTTCTTGATTGTTTTATAAAGGTAATTATAATCAATTTATTCTTAAAATTTTAAATATATTTTATCATAACTTTAAGTTTACATAATTACTTTTAAAAATTGGAAAAAGATAGATAAGATAAAATGACCGTGTAGCCTTGGCAAAACATGGTCAGTATGGCAATAAATAAAGACCACGGAAATGTCAAAAAAGGAGTAACACGCGACGACTTTTTAATAAATATGGCGTAGCCAAGCTAAATCTTATTTTTTCTTTTCAAATAACTCGAAAATTAATGCATCCATGGGGGAAAAAATTAAAAATATGTAAGTTTTGTAGCAGATAATCTTCTAACTGTTTTCAAATTTTGTACCTTACTAAAAATGAAATGTAATCCATTGGATTGAAAGCAATGTGTCTTATACTTCTACTAGTATCTTAAACATTGACGGTTATCCTGCCACTGCCACATATGTTGATTCAGGCGAACCAGACTCTCTTGGTTATGACTTGGATTGGTATTCGAAGCACATACAATAAAGTCAATACTTTACTGCAAATTGTAAAATGCAAAGAAAAGAATTGTTGCTCTCCTGCACGCAGTGGATTATTTCGTATATTAAAAGGACGATTCATTCCTCCTCCAATTAAAATGATACAATCGTCAAATGACATCATTATTAAATTACAAGTGAGGAGGGGGAATTTATAGATTTAAGTCTCCGCCTGGCCTTAAATCTGAATATTACAGCAAAGGGATTTTTAAAGATGCCGTATGACTATTTTTACCCTTGCATAAAGTCGCAATTATCCGCAAAAACTTGTGGAAGTTGTGGCCAATGTCATGCGTCTCAGAAGTCAGCAAACAGACACAAAAAAATTCAACACAGTGAAAAAAGTCAGAAGGCCTGCCTTATACGACTATTGAGAATTGCTGCTCGTCGAGCAAATGAACTTATGTGCGTCGTAAAATTCGTGGAAGATATGGAAGATGTTGAGTGGATCAATGAAGATGAAGTTGATCAAGGTTGCATCCGAAAAGAAAGCGATGAAGATAATCAAGTAAAAATAACCAAGTAACCAATAATCAAGTAACCAATATCATAACAGATATGGAAAAATGACTCGAGCAACCGTGGTCAGCATCGGAATAGATATGGGCATGTTCAAATTTAAATTTTACAAACGGCTAAGTTCTTCAAGAAATTTTCTTAAATAGAATTGTAAGGAAATAAAACAAGCATTTTTTTTATTATTTTTTTTAAGTCGAGTAGAGTTTTTTTTTTTATTTTTTTTATTTGAATTACCGTATTTTATAGAAGAAACGCCGCGCCGTTTACGAGTTTAAAAGTTAATTTTTTTTCCAAGTGCGGCGTTTACGATTTTTTTTAAATACCAACTGAGTTTCCTTAATTTAAAAATTCATAAAAATATTTAAAATCGGATTTAAATATTTTAAATAAAACTTCAGACATCTTAAGATATAAAAAACAAGGCATCCTACGCTGCTCAGAAAACTTTGATTAAAGTTAGGTCAATGTGACGCTCTCGACAAAAGTAGTGTTCCGACGGATGCGGCATTTACAACGGGTGCGGTGATTGCGATATTTTTAAGGTTATTCAGGCCAATTTGAGGAGTGCTGCGTTTACGGCGTTTCTTCCATAAAAAACGATAAGTCCTAATTTTTTTAAATTAAATTATTACTGTTAAAAAAAGGTGGAGAGGGGGGGGGGTGCAATTTTCTTACGTAATTATTAAGGGGGGGGGTTGTGATTTGTTTATTTTTGCTGACAAGGGGGGAGGGGGAGTCAAAAATTGCCAAAAACATGCTTACGTAATATTTGAACAGCCCCTAAAGGTACCATCAGCGCTCCTCAACACCTTTGCTGAATGCCCGCAAATCGCAATTTGTGTGTAACAGAAAAACGCGTTTTTCTCAAAAACTAAGTGACCTAGGGTAATCGCTATAATTTTCCTGCAAGGTTTAAGTTAACGTCTACTACCTCTAATTTTTTCATAATTTTAGTTTGAGTAGATTCCGATTTAGATGGGGGGGGGGGGGGCATATTTTTGCACTATATTTTCGACGATACTTCTACAACTATAATACCTAAAATTAAAAAAAAAAATGTATTTTTGAGTTGAGCGTTATGAAAGCTTTCATAGGATATACCACACGATATAGCAAAAGAAGTTTTTTTTTTTTCAAGTAGCTTAATTAGCCTCTCTACATTTTCCCTAAATATATTTAAGAACGTTTAATAATCTGAAAATATGTGGGTCAATAGTCTTTATTACTTCCCCCAATTAGAACTTTCCACGTTCCATAGTTTGCGAGTAAAATGGCTGTGACAGACAGACAGACAGACAGACAGACACAGGAGTTATCTTATAATGGTTCCGTTTTTACTTTTTAAGTACGGAATCCTATAAAGTGCTTTTAAATGCAATTTGCTTGAAAACTGCATCTCAATTTATATTTGAGATATATATATTGTAGTTTTTAATGCCATTTCTGTAATGGGGGCAACAGAAGTACTCCATTTCTGTAGAAAGTAAAGGGAAAACGGTAGATTACTGTATCTTTTTGCTACCATTTTCTCATAACAACTGAAAAAAAAATTGAAAATAAAATACGTGCTATGCCAAGAATTTTGTCTGCAATAAAAATGTATTTTAAAGAATATTTGTGTGACTTATTTTCTCCGCATTTGCTTAATTCCTATAAAAAAAGCCGAAAGAATGCAATTTTATTAATCCGTGTGTAATAACATTTTCCGAATTTTGAAATATATATAAATGAATAATTTCTGATAAAACATGGAGCTGTTATAACTATATTTAATTATCAGTATCGATATTAATGTTACAAACAAATGAAGGCATATGAATCATTAGATATTCCTGCTCGTCTTCGATTTTTTTTCGTAATGAGAATGAGACTATGTTTTTTATTTCTGTCGTTTTCAATTATTGGCCATTCATTTAGTTTTATGTTCAATCCGATACCTTGTTATTATTCATACAGGTGTTTTGCACTTCCTTTCAAACGCATATAATGATTTATATATTTTTGCATTTTTATATAAAACAAAAATACGAATGCCATGGGATGCCATGGGGTTTAACCCTCTCGCTGCGTAATTGTTTTATCAAAACTTCATCGCGACGAGCGTCTTTTAAGAATTTTTATTCTTTTGTCACTGGTTTTTCAAAACAAAAATTTTTTGTCTAATTTAATCGGGAAAAGGCTCCGATTAAATAAGGCAAAATTTATAATAAAAAATTACTGGTGGGAATAATCAAGGAGGTTAATTAGACGGAAAAAATGCATACCCGAGGAAATCTCGGTTTGCGCGGCGAGAGGGTTAATGGGGGAAAATGGCAAAACACTAGAAACTAAGCTACAAACGATACTAAAACCGGAAAAAATTATTAGAAATTATCTTGATACAATAAAAAATTCATTTTAAAACATATCTCAAAAATATTATATCTCCTAATCAAGCTATCTAACTGTCGTCTGCCACAGTTAGAAGAGCAAACGATAAAGCTAAAAAGTCGGATGGTCCTTTCCATTCGCAGTGTGTCCTTTCCTGAATTGTATTCAGTTGCGCCGCATCTGGCGGATTTTTTATTCAGAAATATTGAATTCACATCAGAAAATTTTGAATATCAATTTTCTTTTACTTTATTTATGAACAGATGAGCAGCATTGAGGGGTTTCCTAGTTGATATCAACTTAACACCCAGTCTTGAAAATGAATTATCTTATGTTATGTGAGCCATTGTGATAAGTAAAACTGTAGTATAAAACTACTTAAAATAAAAAATAAAAGTTGAAATATAATTAAGTATTAAAGTTAAAAATTAAGTTAAAACTTAAGTCAAGTAAGAAAATTGATAAAAATATTAATAAATGGTCTAGTTGTAGTTAAAAAACTACTATATAAAAAGAAAAAGAGAAAAAGTTAACACTGTTCAGAGTTACTCTCACCAAGCTTGGGCAGGAAAAGCCACTTTAACAAAAAAGGCACTAATCAGGGTCATACATTCCCCCCCCTATATATTATAATATATAGAGAAGATGCGATTTTTTTTATACGAAGATATAAAAAGGTTTTATATAAAATAAAAAATAGACATATAGCAATCTTAGAGTGGTGTACCCAGAGTTTACTGGGTGTCCATAATTATGAAGAATCTGGGGTGTTTACGGTGGTGGGGCTCGAAGGCGTCATAATCCGGTAGCAAAGCTACAATTTCATTGGGGAGATAATACATTTTGCTGTAGAAGTTTTTGGCAAGATCATTGATGCGCTTACGTAAGGTGATTTTATTGAGATCCTTGCGGACTGTGGTATTCCGCAAGTAACGAGAAGCGTTACGTACGATACGCAGGTGCCTGTTATGCAGACGACTTAAGTTTTCTTATGGCTAATATCCATTAATAAAAAACTTCCCTATGAATAAATAAATAAAATAATATAAATAAAACACAAATTTAACAGACATGTATAAGCTCTGAAATTATCAGAATATAAAATGATGCCGTAGGTAGCAAAATCTTTGTCAAATAACTCTTAGCTTGCGACTAATAAGAAAATATAGCTTTTGATAAATTTCAAAAATTTATTTGATTGTATAATTCGTATTTTTCATATGAAAATTTTTTTTTAATGTAAGTGGGTAATCTAAAAAATTTATTGCATATAAAAGATTATTAGTTTTCAATTGAACAAAAATGTTTTCACCTATATTCTTTTAACCGGGAAGCCCGGGTACGATCCCCTATCTATATTATAAAGGACAAACATATCTGTGCGTAGCGCATACGTCATTTTGCGAATGGCAACACTTTGAAATTTGAAATAAAATTTTGGTTTTGCAATTTTCTCTACTGCAAATTTTTAAACTTCTAAACATCGCACATTTTAAATTTTTACACCGTCGTGTAAGGGAAAAAATGCTCTTTTAAATGCAATTTGTTTGAAAGCTGTATCTCAATTTATTTTTGAGATATTAATTTTTTTGTAGTTTTTAATACCATTTTTCTAATCGTGGCAACAAAAGTACCCCATTTCTATTGAAAGTAAACAGAAAATAGTCGAAAATAGGAGATACTGTATCTTTTTGTTGCCATTTTCTCATAAAACCTAAAAAAAAAAAAAAATTGAAATTAGAATATGAGCTATGCCAACAATATTATTTGTTATTCCGTGATAATGACGTCATATGCATACTTTTCTTTAGACGAAGTTCAAGATTGGATTGTAAAAGTGGATTGCTTTAGCGGATGCAAATGACGTCATTTTATAAAAAGCGTGTACTTTAATTCTTAGACCTGAATTATGTTTTGTAGAAGTGCGTCATTTTCACAGCCCAGCTGCTTTGAAATTCTTCACAAGTGAAAATGCTTCACTTTTGAAAAAAATGTAATCGAAATCACACACTGATAAAACGCAATGTTTTACAAAAATTTAGGGTGTCTTTATAAAAGAGAGGTGACATGCAAATAATAGCTATTTATATTACAGAAATTGATGATTCTCGCCTGGAAGGATTTGCTTCGCCGAGTTAGACAATCAAACAAATAATTCGAAGTTTAAAATAATATCATGTTCCTGAACTTTTTGTCCAAAATTCTCTTGAATAATAAAATTTTAATGCTATTCTTTAAGACATTCTACTGTAATTTTATTTAAAATAACAGAATTTGCTTAATTTAATTTCTCCTAATTTTATATAATGTATATATTTAAAACACAAGTGTTTTTCTACTCATCTGCCCTGATCTTTCCGATGAACTAATTTTACTAATATATATTTTTTTAAAACTGAAAACTTCATTTGTAGATGTGATCGCACTATCTGTTTTTGTTTTTTCAATTCCCACTGTTATATTTTAATTTTAAAAAGCATTTTATGAAATTTCTTCAAAATGGTGAAAATTAGATAGCTTTCATTATTGCAGACAAGAGAGAAATAATGAGGTATTTTTATCTTTATTCATGCTATTTTCTGATAAAAATTCAAAATTGTTGATAAAAATTGTTACATAGGGTTTAGTGGCGCAAAATCCCATTAGGAACATAATATTATATTAGGGGCATAATAACGGAAAATGACATACTGCTTTTGAAAACACGCATTTTTCCTGATAAATTTTCTATCTATAAGTTTCAGACACTAGGCGAAATGCTTATTTAAGTGAAAATGAAGTCATATTTAAAAGAAAACGGTCATTTTCTTAGATAAAACTAAACATTGTAACACAAATGCGTCTAAAAAACATAAATTACGGAAATTTTTACTCTCCGGAATTGAGATTAGAATCTCAAGTAAAGAGTGTGCCTGTTCACATAAAAGATGTTGCTGACAATCGTGACTTCAAGTTTTGAGTTAAAATTATTTTTTAATGATAAAACAAAATACAATTTTTTTTAAATAATGAATATGGATATGAGAAGCGCGTATGCAAATTTTAAGAAGGTGAAAATTGCTATTTTTCATTCCGGAATACTAAGCATAAGAGCCTCAGTTCATCACCACATTCTAATAGCTGATTTTTATTATATTTTACTTATTAAGTATCTATATTATAAAGAACAAACGTATCTGTGCGTAACGCTGACGTCATTTTGCGAATGGCAACATTTCACAATCAAATTTTGTTCTTGAAATTTTCGCTACTGCAATTTTTTAATCTTCTGATATTCGTGCATTTTCAATATTCGTCGCATAGGGAAAAAATTTACTTCCAAATGCAATTTGTTAAAAACTGTTCTTTAATTGACTGATGTATTATATTTTCTAAAATAATTTTTAAGCATGATTTTTTTAAAGTTTATCTTATCACGTGCCGGTTTCAATACATAAAAATAACAAACATTTTGCACATAAAGCAAGAATCGTACCCGGGAAGCCTGGGTACGATCCCCTAGTACTCGTTAAAGATCAAAATACACAGGTTATTATTTAGAAATGATCGACTGGATAAAAAAAAAATGCAAATAGAAAACTACTTTAATATATTTCTATTAATTTTTATGGGAAAAGCATATAAAGAGCCATCTAAACAATCTCCGCTGATAGTTTTCGAGAAACATTATTTCCGTAAAAGACAGCAATTTTGACGTTAAAAGTTCTGGCCAAACAAATTTCGAGATGTCAAAACCTGGCTGGGAAAACCAAAATATGTATCTGTCTTATTTGCTCGATTACACCGTGATCAACGAGAATCTGAAGAAAAAAATGTTAATTACAAAAGTTACGTAGTTTTGTCCATAGAATCCGAATCTGTAATAAAAAATGGGGGTTATCATTCAAGATTTTAAAGTTGGACTCCCTCTGACCACCGGGGGGGTTGGCTGCGGGAGTCAAATTTGGTATCACTGAGTACCTTTTTTAAAAATATTTAACACGTATTTTTTCGTTTTTCAATCTGATATGTATTTCTCGAGTTATTCGACCGTTTCCAAACTTTTCGAACACCCTGATACATTACAGCAGGGGTGGCCAACTGTGGCACGCTGTGGCAAATTTTGCCTTATTCATGGCAGTAATTTTTCATGAATACAGTATTTTAATAAGACGGAAATTTCTATTAAAATTTAGTGGTGAAAGTTTGCCCCGTTGGTAATCAGTCCCTGGTATCCGGCGGGCCACAGTTGGCCAACTCTGCATTACTGCCTATAGGCGAAAACTGATGACAGTGATTTTTTAACTTGTATAAACTTTATAGCTGAATTCAGTTTTGCATATAGTGTGGTGCGTAAAAAAGTATAGAACATATACAGGACTCCACAAAAGAATTCGAACAACTTACCAAATATGGGCGGTGACTGCTGACAATTGATTTTCAACTACTGTATGAATTTCTTTTTTTAATATGATAATGAATAAAATGATCTAAAAATGATTCAATTCCCATGTTCAGTTTTGGCTCCTATATAACTTTTTTAATGGAACGATTTTGTCCAACTTTAGCATTAAATATCTCTTAAAATAATTCTTCGATTTGAAAACTGTCTGCATCAGCGTGTTTATCAAACATTTCTCTATAGTTTTTTTTAATATTAACCAAGAAAGACCATTATTAAGCATTCAAAATGGATGCCGATCTAGGGAAGATCTACGCAGATTTTCATTGGTTTATTTCCAAATCGTTGCTTTTATTTTTTACTAGCTGGATCGTACCCGGGCTTCCCGGGTTAAAGAGTATAGGTGAAAACATTTTTTTTTAATTGAAAACTAATATTTTTTTTTTTTTTATATGCAATAAATTTTTTAGATTGCCCACTTACATTGAAAAAGCATTTTTCATATGGAAAATACGAATTATACAATCAAATAAATTTTTGAAATTTATCAAAAGCAATTGCTAACAGTTATTTCACCAAGATTTTGCTACTTATGGCATTCTTTTATATTCTGAAAATTTTAGAGCTTATACATGTCTGTTAAATTTGTGTTTTATTTACATTATTTTATTTATTTATTCATACGAAAGTTTTTTTAAATGGATATTAGCCGTAAGAAAATGATGAACTCTTTATTTTGTTTTGAGGGCAAACGGATTAATCTTTCCTAATCGAGTTCCGCGCGATATAGATAAATTAAAAAATATTTCATACTTTAAAATTGTTTTTAAAACCATAGACAATCAGTAAACTGAGATGAACTTTGCAAACAAATTCCATTTGAAAAAGAAAATCGTATTTGGTGATCTAAAAATTTAAATTGTACGATTACAAATATATTAGATTTGTGTTTTTTCAATATTATTCTTTTATTTGTTTATAAAAGAAGTATTAATTTCCTTAATTTGTCTTTCACAAATATGTTAGACTGGTAGTTTTTTAATATTATTCTTTATTTATTTATAAAGGAAATATTAATTTCGTTATGCAAAAATAGTCAGAAACAAATGCTGAAAAATGTTTGTTGCTTTACGTGCAAAATGTTTATTATTATTATGTATTGAAACCGGCACGTGATAAGATAAACTTAAAAAAAAATCATGCTTGAAAATTATATTAGAAACTATAATACATCAATCAAGATACAGTTTAAAAAAAAAAAAAAAAATGCAATTTAACAAATTACAACGACCATTTGGAAAATGATTTTTTCAAAGACTAAAATTTAAGATATAAAAAATCGCACGGAGTTTATCATACATTACGTACGCCATGGATTACATTTTTCGGTACTGTAAATTTTTAAACTTCTACGGATCTGATCATACATTACGTACGCCATGGATTAAACATTAATATTCCTGGACCAATTTTAAATGAAATTTCATTCTAAAACTTCTGAACATCCCACAATATTACTTTTTACACCGTCGTACAGAGAAAAAAATGTACTTTTAAATGCAATTTGTTTGAAAGCTGTATCTCAATTTGTTTCTGAGTTATTAATTTTTTTTGTAGTTTTTATTACTTTTTTGTCCTAATGGCAACAGATGTATCCATCTCTGTTGAAAGTAAAGAGGAAATACAGATTACTGTATAAACCAATCAGAAAACGAATAAAATGCGGATTCAAATAATAAAAATAGCTTCAGATATGTTTTTTGATTTCCTACCCTGACGGAGGACAATAACCATTTTTCCAAATGGTTAATAAATTGCATTTGAAGGTAAATTTTTTCTCTATGCGACGAAAATTGAAAATGTAGGATGGTCAGAAGATTAAAAAATTACAGTAGCGAAAATTTCAAGACAGAAATTTGGTTATGAAGTGTTGCCATTTGAAAAATGACGTCAGCGTTACGCACAGATACGTTTGTTCTTTATAATATAGATACTTAACCAGTAAAATATAATAAAGATCAGTTATTAGGATGTCATAGCTGCCAACTCTTCCGCTTTTTCAGACCACAAAAATTTAATAGAAATTTTTGCCTTATTTAATCGGCAGATTATGGCGATTTAAAAAGGTAAAATTTACTATTAAATTTTTGTGGTCTGAAAAAGCGTAAGATGTTGGCAGCTATGGGATGTGGTTATCAATTGAGGCTCTTATGCTTGGTATTCCGGAATGAAAAACAGCAATTTTCACCTTCTCAAAATTTGCTTGCGCGCTTCTCATATCCATATTCATTATGTTTTAAAAATTTGTATTTTGTCTGATCATTTAAAAATCATTTTGACTCAAAACTTGAAGTCACGATTGTCAGCAACATCTTTTATGTGAACTGACGCACTCTTTACTTGAGATTCCAATCTCAATTCCGGAGATTAAAAATTTCCGTAATTTATGTTTTTTAGACGCATTTGTGTTAAAATGTTTAGTTTTATCGAAGAAAATAATCGTTTTCTTTTAAATATTACTTCATTTTCACTTAAATAAGCATTTCGTCTTGGGTCTGAAACTTATTATCAGTACATATGCAGAAGGAAAAACAATATAGAAAATTTATGAGGAAAAATGCATATTTTCAAAGGCAGTATGATATTTTCCACTATAATGCTTCAAATATAATACTCTGCTCCTAATAGGATTTTGCGACACTAAACCCTATACAACAATTTTTATCAACAATTTTGAATTTTTATCAAAATATAGCATTTATAAAGATAAAAATACCTCATTATTTCTCTCTTGTCTTCAATAATAAAAGCTATCTAATTTTCACCATTTTGAAGAAATTTCATAAAATGATTTTAAAATTAAAATATAAAAGTAGGGATATTTAAAATAAAAAACAGATATTGCGATGACATCTATAAATGAAGGGCTTTCAGTTTTAAAAAAATATTAATAAAATTGGTTCAGCAGAACGATCAGGGCAGATGACTAAAAAACACACTTGTGTTTTATATATAGAGAGTATATAAAATTAGGAAAAATTAAATTAAGCAAATTATGTTGTTTAGAAAAAATTATAGTAGAATGTCCTTAAGAATAGCATTAAAATTTTGTTATTCGAGAGACTTTTGGACAAAAACTTCAGGAACATGATATTATTTTAAACCACGAATTATTTTTTTGCTTGTCTAACTCGGCGAAACAAATCCATCCAGGCGAGAATCATCAATTTCTGTAATATAAATCGCTATTATTTGCATGTCACCTCTCTTTTATAAAGACACTCTAAATTTTTGTAAAACATTGCTTTTTATCAGTGTGTGATTTCGATTACTTTATTTTCAAAAGTGAAGCATTTTCATCTGTGAAGAATTTCAAAGCAGCTGGTCTGTGAAAATGACGCACTTCTACAAAACATAATTCAGGTTTAACAATTAAAATAACGTTTTGTTATATAAAATTACGTCATTTGCGTCCGCTAAAGCAATCCATTTTTACAATCCAGTCTTAAACTTCGTCTATAGAAAAGTATGCATATGACGTCATTATCACGGAATAACAGGCAATATTCTTGAAATAGCCCATATTTTAATTTCAACTTTTTTTCAGGTTTTATGAGAAAATGGCAAAAAAAGATACAGTATCTCCTGTTTTCGACTATTTTCCGTTTACTTTCAATGACATTCAATAGAAATGGGGTACTTTTGTTGCCACTATAAGAAAAATGGTATTAAAAACTACAAAAAAATTAATTTCTCATAAATAAATTGAGATACAGCTTTCAAACAGATTGCATTTAAAAGAGCATTTTTTTTCCTTATACGACGGTGTAAAAACTTAAAATGTGCGATGTTTAGAAGTTTTAAAATTTGCAGTAGAGAAAATTGCAGAACCAAAATTTTATTTCACATTTCAAAGTATTGCCATTCGCAAAATGACGTATGCGTTACGCACAGATATGTTTGTCCTTTATAATATAGATAGATATAGATGGATAAATAATGAATAAAGTGAAATATGAATCAATTTTTCTTTTTTTTTTTTCTTTTCTTTTTTTTTTTTTTTTTTTTTTTTTTGTTGCCATCCATTTAAATCAGACGTGGTGAACTGTGGCACGCCGGATACCACTATCTATCTATCTATCTATCTATATTATAAAGGACAAACATATCTGTGCGTAACGCATACGTCATTTTGCGAATGGCAACACTTTGAAATTTGAAATAAAATTTTGATTTCGCAATTTTCTCTACTGCAAATTTTTAAACTTCTAAACATCGCACATTTTAAATTTTTATACCGTCGTATAAGGAAAAATATGTTCTTTTAAATGCAATTTGTTTGAAAGCCGTATCTCAATTTATTTTTGAGATATTAATTTTTTGTAGCTTTTAATGCCATTTTTCTTATCATGGCAACAAAAGTACCCCATTTCTATTGAAAGTAAACGGAAAATAGTCGAAAATAGGACATACTGTATCTTTTTGTTGTCATTTTCTCATAAAACATGAAAAAAAGTTGAAATTAAAATATGGGATATGTGAAGAATACTGTCTGTTATTCCGTGATAATGACGTCATATGCATACTTTTCAATAGACGAAGTTTAAGACTGGATTATAAAAGTGGATTGCTTTAGCGGATACAAATGACGTCATTTTATAAAAAGCGTGCATTTTAATTCTTAAACCTGAATTGTGTTTTGTAGAAGTGCGTTATTTTCACAGCTCAGCTGCTTCGAAATTCTTCACAGGTGAAAATGCTTCACTTTTGAAAATAATGTAATCGAAATCACGCACTGATAAAACGCAATATTTTACAAAATTTAGAGTGTCTTTATAAAAGAGAGGTGGCATGCAAATAATAGCGATTTATATTACAGAAATTGATTATTCTCGCCTGGATGGATTTGCTTCGCCGAGTTAGATAAGCAAACAAACAGTTCGTGGTTTAAAATAATATCGTGTTCCTGAAGTTTTGTCCAAAATAATCTCGAATAATAAAATTTCATTGCTATTCTTTAGGACATTCTACTATAATATCATCAAAATAACATAATTTGCTTAGTTTAATTTTTCCTAATTTTATATAATCTATATAATTTAAAACACAAGTGTGTTTTTTAGTCATATGCCCTGATTTTCCTGCGGAACTAATTTTACTAATATTTTTTTTTTGTTTTTTTTAAACTGAAAGCTCTTCATTTGTAGATGTGATGAAACTATCTGTTTTTTTTTAAAATATCCCCACTTTTATACTTTATTTTTAAAAGAATTTTATGAAATTTCTTCAAAATGGTGAAAATTAGATATCTTTCATTATTGCAGACAAGAGAGAAATAATGAGGTATTTTTATCTTTATTCATGCTATTTTCTGATAAAAATTCAAAATTGTTGATAAAAATTGTTATATAGGGTTTAGTGGCGCAAAATCCCATTAGGAGCAGAATATTATATTAGGGGTATAATAACGGAAAATGACATACTGCTTTTGAAAATATGCATTTTCCCTCATAAATTTTTAATATTGTTTTTACTTCTGCATGTGTACTGATACTAAGTTTCAGGCTCTAGGCAAAATGCTTATTTAAGTGAAAATGAAGTCGTATTTAAAAGAAAGTGATAATTTTCTTAGATAAAACTAAACATTTTAACACAAATGCGTCTAAAAAACATAAATTACGGAATTTTTTACTCTCCAGAATTGAGATTAGAATCTTAAGTAAAGAGTGCGTCTGTTCAAATAAAAGATGTTGTTGACAATCGTGACTTCAAGTTTTGAGTTATAATGATTTTTGAATGATTAAAAAAATGCAATTAAAAAAAAAAACTTATGAATATGAGAAGTGGGTATACAAATTTTGAGGAGGTGAAAATTGGTGTTTTTTATTCTGAAATACCAAGCCTCAATTGATAACCACATCCTAATAACTGATCTTTATTTATATTTTACTAATTAAGTATCGATATTATAAAGAAGAAACGTATCTGTGCGTAACACTGACATCATTTTGCGAATGGCAACACTTCACCATCAAATTAAGTTTATCTTATCACGTGCCGGTTTCAATACATAATAATAATGAACATTTTGCACATAAAGCAACAAACATTTTTCAGCATTTGTTTCTGACTATTTTTGCATAACGAAATGAATACTTCCTTTATAAACAAATAAAAGAATAATATTAAAAAACCACCAATCTAAAATATTTATGAAAGACAAATTAACGAAATTAATATTACTTTTATAAACAAATAAAAGAATAATATTGAAACTAGTTGGATGTGCCAATCCCAAAACTTTCTTCTATCTTATACATCTTAATATTTCAAAAACCAGTTATACATGATAATACTTCAACATTATTAGTTCAATACTATACCAACTTTGATTTTCATCTTAAATTTCTGCTTCAGTCAATTAAACGAACTAAAAACGACTTAATCTATATCATGATATTTATTAAAATTAATAGTTTTTCCTTATTCTGTTGTTATCAGATGTTTGCGAATAGCCGGCATAGCAGGAAGCGAGTTCCCGCCTTTGCACGAGCCGCCGATGGACAATAGAACTACGAAAAATCAAGGAAAGTACACAAAAATCGCTATCAAAGAGCCCCTTTACCGCTTGATATTTCCAAATTCAAGGAGGACCTGTTGACCAAAGCCAAAAACATGCACAAAACATTTGGTTCAATTGTATGCATAATTTTATACACTTTTTGATTGTACAATAAAGAAAATGGCACAGACATCGCTATTACAGCGCCCCCTTCTGGCGGAATTTTTTCAAGTTCAGGGAAGACTTGCTTGCCATAGCCAGAAACATACACAAAAAATTTGGTTCAATTCTATGCATAAATTCATACACTTTTCGATGGTACAATAATGAAAATGGTACAGACATCGCAATTATAGTGCCCCCTTCCGGCGAAATTTTTCCAAATTCAGGGAGGACCTTCGTGCCATGACCAAAAACAAACACAAAAAATTTGGCTCAATTCTATGCATAACTTCATACACTTTTCGATGGTACAATATTCAAAACTGCACAAAAATCGCTATTACATCGCCCTCTACCGGCGATTTTTTCCCAGATACAAGGAGGACCTGCTTGCTATAGCCAAGAACTTAAAATAAAAATTTAGTTCAGTTCTATGCATAACTTCATACACTTTTCGATGGTACAATTTTCAAAATCGCACAAAAATCGCTATTACAGCGCCCCCTATCGTCGATTTTTTTCACATTAAGTGAGGACCTGCTTGCCATAGCCAAAAATTTAAAATAAAAATTTGGTTCAATTCTATGCATAACTTCATACACTTTTGGATGGCACAATATTCAAAATCGCACAAAAATCGCTATTACACCGCCCCCTACCGGTGATTTTTTTCCAAATTCAGGGAGGGCCTACTTGCCATATTCAAAAACTTAAAATAAAAATTTGGTTCAATTCTATGCATAGCCTCATACACTTTTAGATGGTGCAATATTCAAAATCGCACAAAAACCGCTGGTACAGCGCCCCTACCGGCGAATATTTTCCAAATTCAGGGAGGATCTGCTTGCCATAGCCAAAAACTTAAAATAAAAATTTTGTTCAATTCTATGCATAACTTCATACACTTTTTGGTGGTACAATAGCGACAGACAGACGGACAGACAAACATTTTCTATAAACATGTTTTTTGGGATCTCTGACCCTTAAAACGTGTAAATCCGTCGAAAACCGGAAGTCGAAAAAAATTCGATTACAATACTTTGTTCTATTGAAGATAGAAGAAAGTAAAAACACAATTCTAACATAATTGTAATCGTACAATTTAAATTTTTAGATCACCAAATAGAATTTTCTTTTCAAATGGAATTTGTTTGCAAAGTTCATTTCAGTTTACTTATTGTCAGGGATGTAGTGGAGGGTATACGGAGGTATATGGCGTATAGCTTCTGGATTTTTTTAAAGAAACTCCGTATACTTTCTGTTTTTCAAATACAGCTATAGCGTGTACTTTAGCTATGACTTCATGATTCCAGCGTATATCCTCTGTCGATAGCGTATACCCTCTGGTTTTTTTACGACTACAACACTGCTTATTGTCTATGGTTTTAAAAACAATTTTAAAGCATGAAATATTTTTTAATTTATCCATATCGCGCGGAGCTCGATTGTGAAAGATTGATTCGTTTGCCCTTAAAACAAAATAAAGAGTTCATCATTTTCTTACGGCTAATATCCATTAAAAAAACTTCCCTCTGAATAAATAAATAAAATAATATAAATAAAAAACAAATTTGACAGACATGTATAAGCTCTGAAATTATCAGAATATAAAAGGATGCTGTAAGTAGCAAAATCTTGGTCAAATAACTCTTATCATGCGGCTAATAAGAAAATGTCGCTTTTGATAAATTCCAAAAATTTATTTGATTGTATAATTCTTATTTTCTATATGAAAAATGCTTTTTTAATGTAAGTGGGCAATCTGAAAAATTTATTGCATATGAAACAAAATATTAGTTTTCAATTAAAAGAAATGTTTTCACCTATATTCCTGAACCCAGGAAGCCCGGATACGATCCCCTAGTTTTTTTTAAAGAAATAGTCGACTTTTTGAATCCCAGAGATTCGATGATTAGATAAGGCAATGATTACTATAAAATTTTAGTGGTGTACAGCGTGCCGCAGTTGGCCACCCCTGATTTAAATGGATGTTGGGTCTTAATTCATCTGTTGTATCGCTAGGCTTGGACAATTTGAAATCAAACATTTTGCTTGCTTTAACACCAGTTATTTTTACAATCATAAAGTTTTAATACTTAAAAGTAATAAATAAATATGACTGATACATATTCTATATAATTATTTAATATTCTATAGGAATGACAGCATTAGAAGCATTGGAATTAATTGCAAATGACGATTTGTCCGATGTTGAACTCGATGATTCCAGTGATGAGGATTTTGAAATATTGGTTGAACCTAATATAGAAGTGAGTGATTCTGATGAAATAGATGTTGAAGAAAACAACATAGCTATACAACACCAGCAAGAGCTGAAAAAGAAAACAAATGAAACAATATTTACATGGAAGTAAGTTACTTCGAAGTAAGTTATTAAAAATATTTTTATCTAATGTGTTAAATAATTTGTGTATGATTTTAAGATAAAATTTATAAAAACAATAAAATAAGTCTAATCATTACAAATTGTGATAGTAAATATTGTTCAGTATGGAGCGTACTTAGTATTATAAAACAAAAATTATTTACAACTAATTAATTGTTTATTTTCTTTCAGATTTTCGTCAAATATTCCAGATATACCTTAAGTCATTCAATAGTTTGAATAAAATGCGCAGCAACATTTAAATTATAAAGCCGATGAATACTTTTTTAATTATATAGATGATGATTTATATAAAAAAAATTGCTGATTGTACTAATAGGACTATTGTAATGGAAAATGTGATGGAAAAGTGAAAATCTCCTGATATATCTGCGTCTGAAGTGAAAACTTTTTTCAGTATGATTTCTCTCATGAGCACGTTAGGATATCCTCAAATAAAGATGTTCTGGAAGAAAAGTACTCGTGTACAAATATTTTGTGATGCCATGCTCAGATGCAGGTATTTTGTAATTAGATCCAACCTAAAAGTTGTGTTTGACAACGATGTTTTACAGGTAGAGAGAGGCTTTCAAAGCTTCAGCTAATGATAGATTCTATTCGAAATGGGTGTTTAAAA
Organism: Maratus speciosus; assembly: GCA_963932465.1. Classification (NCBI taxonomy): domain Eukaryota; kingdom Metazoa; phylum Arthropoda; class Arachnida; order Araneae; family Salticidae; genus Maratus; species Maratus speciosus. The sequence goes on along the minus strand of OZ010797.1, from coordinate 428,653,930 downwards.
ATCCCAAGATCGTCTTTTGTCAGTATCGATGAATAAATGATACCTTTTACTGCGTTAGATTTTGCAATTTTTCAGGGTAAAGGCTCATTTCCAATGCAAAATTACACTACATCTTTCCTTGTTAGTGAAGAAGCAGTACTCAAGCTCTGTGAAATATTTTCTGCTGGAACTCGAGTACATTTTGACAGGTATTTCACAGCTGTTAACTTGGTAGAAATTTTACACAGGAAGGGAACAGGGGCAACAGGTACCATAATGAAGAATAGAATCCCAAAGGGGAACAATTTACTATAGGATAAAATACTTCAGAAAGTGGAAGAGGATCAACAGATAATGTAGTAAGATCTGATAAAAAAAATAATATTGTAAAGTGGCAGGACAACAAGCCAATTTACCTAATGTCATCGGTTCATTCTGTTAGTGCTGTCGATATTGCAAGAGATGGTCTAAAAAAGAGAAAAAATATATTGATGTCCGCAACCCAGAAATTGTAAGATAATATAATTTGAAGATGGGTGGAGTGGATATGGTAGACCGAACAATTAGTTACTACCGAGTAGAAACAAGAACCAAAATATGGACAGTCAAAGTGTCAGCTTATATGACAGATTTGGCAGTTGCAAATTCATGGTTGTAATATAAAAGAGATTGTGAGATTAACGGTTTCTAAAAGAAAGACATCTTAAAGTTCCTGGACTTTTAAACATAGCTGAAAAACTAATTGTAAATGATTGAAAAACGACAAGCTGTGCTTCTTCAAATGATGATAAGTTTCAACCTCTTCCAAAAAAGAGTGGCTTAGCACGGCAATCCATTTTCTGGAAAAAGAGGCCAAACGTATGCCAGAGCTTGGTGCTATTAAAAACTCGTCATACTGCAGAAATACTGGTTGCAGCAAAAAAAAAAAAAAAAAACAAAAAAAAAAACTAAATTTCGCTGTATAGCTTGCTAAATGTTTTTATGTATCACTGCTTGACAGCAATTGTTTTAAAGATTTTTATGAAGCTAAAAGTTAAATTTGATTCATTTATTTAATCAGAAAATTGCTGAAAATAATTTTTACTATTAAAGTATATTGATATCAGGGTGGCGAGTGGTCAGGGAAAAACACAGTCAAAAAAGATGTTAAATACCAGTATTTTGTTACAGAGAAATTCGCCTCCTTTAATCCCTTTATATTATTGGAAGTATTTTCTAGAAGAAAATACTGGTAGTTTCCACTTTTTTTTACTGTGTTTTTCCCTGACCACTCGCCACCCTGGATATTTACCTTATGTTCTTTAAAATAAATTCTGTTCTTTCCCTGACTTTTAGTAATTTTTAGGTGCGATCGTAATTATATAAATACGTAGCACCTATATTCGTCGTTCAGTCCGTCTGTCCGCATATAACAGAGCTAAAATTACCCAACCGAATTGTCTGAAATTTTAAATATATAATTGTTGCAAAATTTTGTCGAGTCATTTCAAATTTTATCAGAATCGGATGTATAGTTTAATTACAGGGACAGTCAAAATTTTTTCGTTATATTACGGCCAATGGGAAAAAATAATTTCCAGTGCATTTTAATGATGTTACAGCCCTTCGAACAGAATGAAATTGATATGCACTTATGAAGTGCACACAATATGCGGTGCAAAAAATATTTATAAATCTAGTTATAGTACGAACGCACCTCATTTGCCACGTTTGAAGAGCAATTTCCAACTTGTTTAATTATTTTAAAGTGACTAATGACCTCAACATCCACTTAAATGGATGTGCTGCTTAGCAAAATTTAAAATTCGAAATTTATTGATTTCTTTAAAAACCTCATTTTTGATGCCTATTTGTTCAAAGAAACTAATATTAGAAAAAATATAATGTATTTTATTTTGTTCAGGTCTCAGGAGGTTATATATATATATACATATATACAATATCCATGCATCCATGTAAACGATAGAGTTTTGAAAATGTAGTGTCAGCTGGACGATTGTACCGGGCATTCCTGAAACATCAAACGAAAAATAAAAACCTAATCCAATTAATCTTCAGCGTATTGGCTAATAAAGTACGTTGTAAAAAACAAAATAAAATAAAATAAATAAACAAATAAAAAATAAAAATCGGTGAAAGAACCCCCCCCCCCCCCCCCCGGAAAATGTACTGGCGGCAAAGTTTTCGACTATTCTCCTTTTTTTGACAAAACTTCCGTTTTGGTATGGCCGCATTTTCAAGAGGGAAATTGTCCACTATTCAAAAGTGAAATATAATCCTTAAATATATTTAAATATGCAAAATTAAATATTTAATTATAAAATATGATGCTATTTTTTTAAAGTTTAGAGAGAAGTTTTTTTTTTTTTTTTGAGTAAATTTAATAGGCCGCGAGGCCCCGTGAAGGCGTAGTTAATTGCAAACTTTCTTAATAGGCCGGAATGCAGCTGCACAGACTATCACCTCATCCAGTTCCTAGCTGAAATTTTAGGATTAGACAAAACTCGATTTGCATATTAAATTGCAACTGGTCTGCAAACTCATATCTTAGTAGAAACCACCTGCAGACCCCATTTTAGTAGTTGATCCGTAGGTTTATCATTGTGTTTTCCTGTACGCAAAGGTATGAAAGCATGGAAGACAAGGGAGCAGGAAAACACAATGGTAAACCTACCAGTGAACCCCTAAAATCGGGTTTGCAGGTGTTTTCCGCCAAGATATGACTTGCCAGACCAGGCATTTTAATATGCGAATCGAGGTTTAACTAATCCTGGAATTAAGTAAAATAATGCTATAAAAAGTGATAAAATATCTTTATTAAGATTGACGATCGTTTCGTCGCACAATACGGCGACATTTTCAAAATCATTCACGATAGAAAATATTTTCACATACAATAGAAACTCTTTTAACCGAAACTCCCGGTTAACCAGAATCCACTTTTAAAGCTTTTTTTTTTTTTTTTTTTTTTTTTTTTTTTTTTTTTTTATTAACGTTTCTTCTGTTCAAAATCCATTTTGAAAGCTTTTTTTTTCTTTAACCATTATATTCTTTGTGCGCAAGCGGTCCTTTCCGAACCAGGAGTACATATAAATATTTTCTATCCCCTTTATTAGAGTTCCTTTGAATTTAACTTAAGCTCCCGTAAGCTGTGGAGTGGAATTAAAAAAAAAAAACCGAACAAATTAGCAATTCTGAAGCTTTTGAATGTTTTGCAAAAGCTTTAGCATGGCTGAAGCAGCAGAAAGACTGATACTGGCGAACTAATAATATTAAAAAACTCCGTGGTAGAGCTTCAAAGCAAAGGCAATCGAAACTGCGACAAACAAAACATTTTTTCAAACCCTTGTGATATATGTAAAAGGTTCTTAATTTCAAAATTAAAATTAAGGTAATTTATTCATGTTTCTATTTTGCTATTGCTTTATTTTTATTAAGCACACTTGTTACCATAATAAGAAATATTGCATATATTACTCCTTAAAATTGAAGCATTCTCGATTATCCGAAAAATTCGATTTTCCGAAAGATGGTCGTCCTCAATTACTTCGGGTAATCGAGGTTCTACTGTAATTTAAAAACAATAAACATAGTAAACAATTGTTTTTAAATTATGTGAAAATATTTTCTATCGTGAATGCAATGTCGCCGTATTGTGCGATGAAACGATTGTCAATCTTAATAAAGATATTTTATCACTTTTTATAGCATTACTTTACTTAATCTGTTCATAAGTGATTATTATAAATGTTTTTATAATCCTGGAATTTCAGCCATCAACTCGATGAAGTGATGATTTGTGCAACCGCCTATGCCGGTGTGTAAGGACTGCTCTGAAAAGAGACGAAGATGATAAAAGGATAGTATTACAGAAGTTTCTTTTCTCGCTTTCATTTTTATTTTCTTCGTTCTTCAATAGAAGAAAATATTGTAATCGAAATTTTTTTCGACTTTCGACGGATTTACACGTTTTAGGGGTCAGAGACTCCAAAAAACATGTTTATAGAAAATGTCTGTCTGTCCGTGCGTCCGCATGTCTGTCGCCATTGTACCATCAAAAAGTGTATGAAGTTATCCATAGAATTGAACAATTTTTTAAAAAGTTTTTGGCTATGGCAAGCAGGTCTTCCCTTAATATGGTAAAAATCCGCCGGAAGAGGGCGCTGTAATAGCGATTTTTGTGCCATTTTGAATAGTGTGCCATCGAAAAGTGTATGAAGTTATGCATAGAATTGAACCAAATTTTTTGTGCATGTTTTTGGCCATAGCAAGAAGGTCCTCCCTGAATTTGGAAAAATTCCACCAGAAGGGGGTGCTGTAATAGCGATTTTTGTGCCATTTGCAATATTGCACCATCGAAAAGTGTATGAAGTTATGCATAGAACTGAACCAAAATTTTTGTGTACGGTCATGGCAAGAAGGTCCTCCCTGGATTTGGAAATATTCTGCCAAATAGAGGTACTATAATATTGAATTTTGTGTAATTTTCTTGATTTTTCGTAGTTATATTGTGTACCTGCGACTCGTGAATCGATGGAACTTCGCATCCTGATAAGCCGGCTGTTCGCGAACATCTAATATACAACATAATAACGGAAAATTTTTGATTTTAATGAATATTATGATCGAGATTAACTCGTTTTTACTCCGATTAATTGACTGAAGCAGAAATTTAAGATGAAAGTCAAAGTTGATATGGTAATTAACTAATAAAAAAGAAATATTGACATTTGTAACAACATTTTGAAATATTAAGATATATGAGATAGAAGAAAGTTTTGGGATTGACACATCCAACTAGTTCATAGATAATTACAACGTAATTCCCTGCCTTTCTTTTAATCTTTTTCCGAGAGAAAACGAGCGAAGAATGTAATACTAAATCAGGATTCGTACGGATCTTGTTATTTTTCAGGTGAAATATCAGTATTTTTTATTTTTATTTTTCTAATAAAAAAATAAATCTAGTTCAATTACACGAAATTTCGCCTTATTTAAGAAGATATTTTCTATAACAAAAACTGGTACCGAAGAATTTCTTGGTCTGGAAAATTCAGGACCCGTACGAACCCTGTAAATATACTGACAACCGGTCGTTCGACCGGTACAAAGTGGAAATATTTCGCTTCGAACTAGGGATATTTTCACAAAATAAATATTTTTAAAATCGCATAGTTTTTAAATAAAAATTCTGATGTGAAATCTACGTATAATAAAATCTGAGTGCAGGAAACTGTCGGTAACCATGCCGGTGCGAACCACTCTGGTCTGCGAATCGACCGTAGCTAAACGCCATGTTAGGCTTTATGAAAAACATATCCTAACATATGACAGCTAAATGATAATTTTTTCTACTTGAAATCATGTCTGTTCAGCATATTTTCACATAAAACATGTGTATCATATCCATTTATAATGTATTAAGTTCTAAATTAAAATTAAGCTATTATAAACATAGAAATAATATCTAAACAAACGATACAGTTGCCATTCAGATTCAAATTCCAGCAAATCTACAAACAAATGAATGACTCTTTGAACGCTTCATTTAAAAAAAAAATACAGGTTAACGCCGATGTTGGTCTTAAAATATTTGTAAAAGTATATAAAAACCTTTAAATATTTTAACTTTGTTTAAAACCTTCAAATACTATCCAATTAAGTTCTAAATTTAAGGGCCAAATCAACAACAACAAGTTCTAAATTAAAAATGACAGATAACTATCGCCATCTGGTGGAGAAAAGATATAACTTTCGCTCTAGGAAGGTCCATGCAAGCACATTGCATTACATGTATTTTTAATTTATTCAGAATGATTATTCTTTTGCACAGTTTCAGATTTCCTGTGACATTTGTTTTCTGTCTTATATGACAAAGTAAAAATTATCCGAATTCGAATATCTAAAACTTTCAAATGCATTTAAAATAAAAAATTATTTCAATGGCACTTTAGCATTATTTAAAGGGAAATTAAAGGGACAATTTTTCTGTTCTTGAAGAGTTCAGATGATAAAGGTGGTAAGTGACACAATCATCATTTTTAGAAAATGGTAATTCCTTCCCTTTCTTATATCTTTTTCTGGGTGAAAACGAACGAAGAATGTAATACTACAAATTTCACAAAAAATACCACCAAAAATACAGTTTTGTAGTAGAATTCTTCCAGCATTGTTTTTTTCGTTTTACGAAGAGAGATTCGTGGATTTTTTCAAGATTTTACTTGGTGCTTACTTTTTTCATTGGTTGCAGTTTCATTTTCGAGTTTGTTTACATTATCTGGCGCAAATCTGGCGAGTTATGTCAAGGCCCCTATAACTAATAAGTACCGTATTGTCTCCTATAAAATGTGATAAAGAGTGGGTTTATTATATATGTTTAAAATTATCGCGAGAGAAATGTTTTGCTTAATTAATGCATTGATTTATCCTTTTTTTAATGCTACGAGAACGAGGTGACGGGTAACAGCTAGTATAATATAAATACAAACGAAATTATACAATTACCTCTTCTGAGTTATCTCCAATTCCGAAAAGCATTCTTTATCTTTCTAAACACTAGCAACCAACAAATTTTCGAGATTTAAGAAAACATTTATAAAAAACAAAGTTTCTTTTGTGCCCACTGAGTTTCGGAAACTTTCCAAGTAGATTTTATAGCGTGTTAATTAGGTTTCTCAACCCGGAATATAGATTTTGCGGATGTTATCAACGTTCAAGTAAAAAAAGAAAAAAAAATCATGTGTTAAATATATCACACAACCGTACCAAGTCGAAATATTTTGATTTGAACCAGAAATTTTATCACAATATAAATAATATAAGAATCGCACAGTTCTAAATAAAAATTATGGTGCAAAATACTTTTATAAAACTTGTTTTTACAGAAAATGAATAGCAAAGTGCAAAAACTGAAAAGTTCAGATGATAAAGGTGGTAAGTGACACAGTCATCATTTTTAGAAAATTAGCTGTAACACAGGGCCAGGGGAGTGTAGAAGGGGCGCCCCGGGCGCCAGAACGATAGGCGAAGGGGGGGTGGGGGTGCCAAATAAAGATTTAGTTTGTCGTTTCATACAAATATATATATGAAATGCAAAGAAATCGCAAGCTAATGTTAAACCTATGGGAGCGTTCTTTTCAAATTTGTGAAAGTGAAAGTAAGTAAAAAAAAAAAAAAAATCTGCAACCAAAATCGAAAAAGTAAACACTAGCCTGATTAGAATTAAATTTCAGCTATTCTAAGCAAGAAAAAAATCATTTAAAACTATTAATAGTATGTAAGTGAGAAATTTTAAAAAGAACGCCCCGAGAGGTTTAACATTAGCGTTCCAATTTTTTCGCGTGACTAGTGTAGGCTCTTAACGCTCAAGCTAATCTTAATCCTATGAGAGCGTTGTTTACATATTTCTTGCTAGCATTTTAATTATTATTAAATGATTTTTTATTTATTTATTTATTTATTTATTTATTTTTTTTTGCATAGGTTACCTGCGGTTGACAACTTTTTTTAAGCGTGAGGAGGGGATGGGGGACGCCAAAATCCATGTTTGCCCGGGCGCAAAAAAAGCTAGTTTCGGCCCTGTGTAACAAAGCCTTTGAAGTAATGTTCCAAATCTTTATTTGAGTTTATTGTCAAATGCCATCCTTTATCAATTAAAATCTCTGTGAGTATTATTAGGTTTTTTTCACATAGTAATTCAACAGAGGAAGAGGACCACTGATTATGTTCCATCATATGATTAACTCATTTTTTAAAATTTTGTCACATACCACCTTTATCATCTGAATCTTTCAATTGTTGACGAAAATGTCTTACAAACTTCGCTGTAAGTCATGTTTTTTTGCAAGGTTTCTCACTTCTCCCTTAGATGGCGCTAACAGTAACGGTAGTAATTTGAGACTCGTGTAACCGATAGGATAACTAAGTCTTTTCCATCAAAAGACATTATGCTAATCAGGATTTTACGGTTATAATAAGCTTAAAATCAGTCGCAAAAATATATTCCGATGTAGTTGTTTTAATTAACTGGTTGAAGTGAGTTTGGGCAAACAAGTTCATTGATTAATTTGATAACAGATACCAAATTTAAAATGAGGGCAAAAATACTGGAGCTAAATGAAGTGGCTGTTTTAACTTCCTGCATACTGTATTTTATTATTATTATTATTTTCTTTTTCCTCTCAATGATCATATACATTATTTCTGTTGTCAACATTCCTTTTTTCCAACTAATATGTAGCGTACAACGATGAATAAGGTATTACTGGATAGGACTTTTTCTTACATCATTGGATTCATCGCATAATCAATTTAACTAATATGTACCGTACAACGATAAGTGAGGTATCATTGGATGAAATTTTTTGTCCTTATCTGATATTGCATACCCAATTTTCGTTATAGTTTTAGGTTAAGTATCATCATAAAAATTATTTTTAATGGCAACGTACTTTTGTCTACGTACATGTATAAACCACAACGAAAGGTTTTTGAACAGCAATGCTGAAGGGTGGCCCAGGGTGGAGGGGCTATCCCTCTCCCCACACACACACCGGAGCAATGAGATGTCCCCCCAGAAGATTTGAGATTTTGTGTTTTCAATGGTCAAAAAGTGCAATTTCCCTCCCGGAGTATTCTATCTCTATAATGTCACCCCCGGAGCCACAGAAATCCCTCCTGGAGAAAGAAAAGTGTCTGAATTCAACACTGTTGAACAAACATGTACGCACATCGTTCGTTAAAACAAGTTGCTGGATTAAAAAATTGCAGTTAATTATAAATTAATGAAAAATGTATCTTAAAATAAACTCAAACAAGTTGCGTTGCCAGATGTCCCGCGTAAATCACGGCTCCAAATACTCTGGACACCACTAATTTCTTACAATTTATTTTGCTATACTTATCCGCAGATAATTCTACGGTTAGATAAGGCGAAGGAAATTTCTTTAAAAATACTGGTGTCCAGAGTATTTGGAGCCCAGTGGTGTAGTTGTAAAAGAAACAGATGGTATACGTTCTAAGCAGAGGGTGTACGCTCAAGGCAGAGGGTATACCCTAGTGCAAGGATGGCGAACCTATGGCACGCGTGCCGAACTTGGCACGTAAGAAAACTTATTTGGCACGCGAAAAAACTTATACATTATGCTCAATTTATGGAGCACAATCCATTTTATGTTTTTTTTTTCTTTACAAAAAGTATAGTTTTGTGTAATAGGCATATAATTTACTTTAAAATAATCCGTAAATTTTGAATAAATTAAGGTGTTATAAATTTCAATGAAACGCCTTGCAGCGTCATTTTCTCGCCGAACCATTCAACATATAGTGTTTTCCAAACCATTTTGCTTGTCTATGAAATTTCAAAGGTTTTTCAAAATAGAATTTTTAGATATAGTTTGCATAGTAATTTACCTAATTGAGACACTTCTACTTCAGATTAGGTTTTATTTTATTTAGGGTTTTAAGTAATGTTAGGTTTTATTATATTTAGGTTTTGATTTTGAAAATTGAATTTTAACTGTTAATGTAAATAAGTGTGTATCTATTGAACCTACTTCTACCCGACGAACTAAAAATTATCTGAATCGGAAGTATGCAATAACAGAAAAACTCGGTTATAGATTATTAATACGGAATTCGATGCGACATGGCTATATTATTCAGTAAATACAGCATAATAAATAAGTTAGGAATCGAATTTAGTCTAAGTTTAAAAGTATTTAAGTAAAAATTCTATAAAAATTACTTATTGGATTTTGTCTAAGTTAAAATGTTTCTGGCACGTTAGAAAGTTGGTACATAATAATTTTGAAATTATTGGCACGCGTTCTCAAAAAGGTTCGCCATCCCTGCCCTAGTGTACTATAGCTTTCTTGAGAAACAGAAGGTATACGGTGCGTTAAAAAAATCCAGGGGTATACGGCGTATACCCCCGTATATCCTCCAATACATCCCTCTTGGAGCCCCGATTTTCGTGGGACATCTGACAATACTATGCGAAAGCCTCGCACAGGTCTACTGATATTTATTACTGTGAACCCTCCCTGTGCGACCACCTCCCTGAACGACCATTTTTTCATGGGACGAAATGTATTCCCATAGGCTCAATACTCATTTTACTTCCATTCAGAGGCCACTCTAGTTGAACTCCCCCCCATAAACGACCCATTTCTTTGAAGAAAATGAAACAAATTCCGTTTTTTCCCTAGTCGCTTGAAGAAGGTTTTATTAGAATAATAATCCCGGAGAGCGCGTTATTCATCAAACTTCTAAACTAAGTTTACAATTTTTATTTATTCCGGTAACTTTTAAGTGTTTAAATCCCTTTGTGCCTTTTTAGGCAATGAATTTAACTCTGATGACACATTAAGGATGACGGTCAATAATCTCCCCAGCTTTATTCTGTCAGGAAACTCTCAAAGAAATAGATAAATGAATGAAATCGTCATAATTTGTTTCCGTCTAAAAAAAAAAAAAAAAAAAAAAAAAAATGTCAGTTATAGAAGATAAAACGGTAAAATCAAAGCAATCGGCAATGTATTCATTTTTCAAACTTTACAGTAATTAACTCATGTAATTAACTTTTATTTTGATACTTATATTTTCATATTTTTTCCTGGTGCGAAAAATAAATTTTAGTCACATTAATTGTTACCTTTTTTTCAACAATTAAAATCTAGATTTAAACATGACCTCCATTAAGAGACCACCTCTCGGAGCGACCAATTTTTATTGGAGCGGAACGTGGTTGCTTTAGGGAGGTTTTACTGTACTTATGTTGTCAACATACCTTTTTCTCAACTAATATGTAGTGTAAAACAATGAATGTGAGGTATCATTGGATAGGATTTTGTGTCCACTTCTGACATCGTATACTGAATTGAACTAATATGTAGCGTACAACGATCATCATGCTTATCATTATTTGGATGCTGATGGTGTTACTTCCAGCACTTTTCTGATATCGTCATACAGTAGAACCTCGATTATCCGAAGTAATTGGGACCGACCCTCTTTCGGAAAATCGAAATTTTCGGATAATCGAGAATGCTTCAATTTTAAGATTAAGGACAAATATATGCACTATTTCTTATTATGGTAACAAGTGCTTAATAAAAATAAAGCAATAGCAAAATAGAAACAAGAATAAATTACCTGAGCTTTAATTTTGAAATTAAGTACCTTTTAGATGTTTCACAAGGGTTTGAAACAATGTTTTGTTTGTCGCAGTTTCGATTGCCTTTGCTTTGAAGCTCTATCACGAAGTTTTAAATATTATTAGTTCGCCAGTATCGCAGTCTTTCTGCTGCTTCAGCCAAGCCAAACCTTTTCCAAAACATTCAAAAGCATCCGAATCGCTAATTTGTCCGTTTTCTTCGTTCGTTCCACTCCGCAGCTTACGGGAGCTCAAGTTAAATTCAAAGGAATTCTAAGAAAGGGATCGAAAATACTTATATGTTCGCGTGGTTTGGAAAGGACCGCTTGCACACGAGGAATATGATAGCAAAAAAAAAAAAAAAAAAGCTTTAAAAATGGATTTTGCACACAAGGAATGTGATAGAAAAAAAAGGCTTTAAAAATAGATTTCGGTTAACCGCGAGTTTCGGTTAAAAGAGTTTCGGATAAAAGAGGTTCTACTGTATTTAAAAAACAAGCAATTTCAGTTTATTAAAGGTTTCGTTTAAATATACAGAGTAGGGTGGAGCGAAAAAAATGATTTTTTTAAAATCAAAAACGGGTAGGTGCCAAAAGTTGCCTTTATACTAGTACATCATCTGCGTGCAATATTACCGCTGAAAAAAAATGGCTTGAGTCTGCGCTTTTGGTCCAAAAGTCGAAATTTAGGGTAAAATTTGACATTTTTTCAAAAAAATTAAAAAATTCCTATAGAGATGGTTATTTTTTAAAAGTGTTATTTAAACCTTTATTATTAATGACTTAACATATTTAAACGATAAAACGATATCTTTGTTCTGTATAGCGGGAGCAAAAGTGACAACTTTTGGTAAAAAAAGCCGTTTCCACTCTGTTGTGTCATACAACTAAGTGTTGTTTGGAATATGCTTTCAAATCTATCCAGGAGGTATCACGTGGAGGTGGCTGCATTTTATGACACAACAGTGCATAGCTCGACCACCCTTCCATCTGAGCACAATGTTTTATTTATATATTGAATTGTGATTTTTTATCAAAGACTGGCATAAGTTTTCTATGTATCAACCTAGTCCATCTCTTCTCTGTATCCACAGTGACACTCCTTCACGCATATTTCTACTACTTGTGTATGATAATGTAAGCAGAATAATGCAGTGGAATTAATGGAATCTATTCAGCCCTCTAGTATCTTCACCAAAATTGCATCCAGTTACCGCATAGTGATTGGGAGTTCTGTTTCAATAACATTTTATAACATTTAGGTATTTCATCTTTGAGTGTGCCATCATTTACTCTACCTCTTGCATTTTTATATGCTGATAAACTTGTTGTTTAATGTGATGGCGATCGTCATCAAAATTGCAATAAGAATTTGCTCTCGATCTAAAAAGCTACCATTGTCCTAAATAACTTTTTTTAGTATTTGTTTTTTGCTGTTTTCTGTGATGTTTAGTAGCCGAGTAATTTCCCATAAGTTTTCAGACCAATTTTTTAGATGTGGATTATATTTGGTGTAAACCATCCTGAGGCATAAACTTGGATTACATACTTTGTGAGTGATCCAGACTCTGATGACCAATCAGTGCATATATAATGGCGAATAATTTTATGCGCCTTTGTGAACGACCTTGCGCAGGACAAGTTTCTTGGGTTCCTATTCGCTAGTTCTTTTGAGCAATATCTTGATGAAATAACTTTGCAAATGTCTAGCAGGTATGTGCTGAGTACACTTTTCTCGAATTCAGGAAATAATATTTGAAAATTACTCTCTATGGCTTCAAAAATTGAAATAAGAAGGGAATAAGCACGTGGACAAAGATTTTCCTATTGGTCCGGCGAATCCCCGTGGGTTAGAATATAATTTTTGCCAACTACCTTGTTTAATAAATGATGCAGAGGAAATTCGCTGGGCTTGGAGGTGGCATATGATCAATTGTAATGGTTCATTCGAAACATGTCGAATGGATGACAACGACTAACAGAATTATCCGCCTTCGATGAGCACTCACTGCCCATCAGAGTCTCTACGTTCACTCAAAAAGTACTATGTTATCCAAGTTTGGCCCCAGGATAGTTTACAATCAAATGTAATCCACAGCTAAAGAAGGGATCTAAAAACTCATGGGAAATTACTCGGCTACTAAACAACATACAAAACGGAATAAAACAAATGGTAAAAAGGGGTTATTTAGGACAATGGTTGCTTTGCATACGCAAAGGAAATTCTTATTTCAATGCTCTCTGACGATTGCCATCATATTAAACAGCTAGCTGCTCAGCACATAATAGTTGGAAGATGAGAGTAAATGATGGCATACGCAAATCTGAAATATCGACAATCAACCTTGAAGCGGATAATTATATAAATCTAATTAATTGAAAAAGTGTTGTGGTAACAGAACCTCTAATTAATATGCATTTATCGGGTGCAATCTTGGTGAAGATAATAGACGGCTGAATAGATTACATTAATATCATCCGCACCGAATTACACTGTTTGTCTTCTCTTACACAAACAGTAGAAAAATACGTAAATGAGATCACAGCAGCAGCATCCAAAGTCTGTGGATTCAAAGAAGAGATGTACTAGGTTGATAAATTGAAAAATCATGCCAGTCTTTGATAAAAAAATCACAATTCAATGTATAAATAAAACATTGAGTTCAGATGGTAGGGTGATCGAGCTATGCACTGTTGTGACATGAAATGCAGTCAGCTCCATGTAGTACCTCTACCTCCTGGGTAGTTTTGAAAGCAACTAGGTAAGAACTGTATTCTAAACAACAATTAGTTGTATGACACAACAGAGTGGCAACGCCTATTTTTCACCAAAAGTTGTCAGTTTTGTTCCAGTTATACAGAACAAAGATATCGTTTTATCGTTTAAATATGTTAAGTCATTAATAATAAAGGTTTAAATAACACTTTTAACTAATAACCATCTCTATAGATTTTTTTTAAATTTTTTGAAAAAATGTCAAATTTTACCCAAAATTTCGAATTTTGGACCAAAAGCGCAGACTCAAGCCATTTTTATTCAGCGGTAATATTGCACCCAGATGATGTATTAGTATAAAGGCAACTTTTGGCACCTACCCGTTTTTGATTTTAAAAAATTAATTTTTTTCGCTCCACCCTAATACAGAGTGTTTCAGCACAGCGGATACAAAGTTTCAAGAGAGATAGAGTGCACCTAGACGATGGGAAATCCCAATGCATGGTCGAAAACGCTTCCCTTGCGCAGTAATGACGACACAAAGTACAAGAAAGGAAAAACACGAACAGGGTGAGAAAACATATTTATTATTCTTAGTACAGAAAAAAAAACTAAGAAATAAGAACAAAAGGAGAGACAACGTTCATCATCAAAGATGTTGTTTGAAATTACGACCACGGACGCTTCCCTTGCGCAGTAGTGATGACACAAAGTACAAGAAAGTAAAGACACGAACAAGGTGAGAAAATATATTTATTATTCTTAGTACAGAAAAAAACTAAGAAATAAGAACAAAAGGAGAGACAACGATCGTCATCAAAGATGTTGTTTGAAATTACGAACCCGAGACGCTTCCCTTGCGCAATAGTGATGACACAAAGTACAAGAAAGTAAAGACACGAACAAGGTGAGAAAAAATATTTATTATTCTTAGTACAGAAAAAAAAACTAAGAAATAAGAACAAAAGGAGAGACAACGATCGTCATCAAAGATGCTGTTTGAAATTACGACTTCGGGCCGTGATACAGTTTTCACATGTCCAGCGCATGGTAGATCTGGTGTTCTCAAAAATACCGGGCGTGTTCCGGCATTACTGCCAGTACTACTAATAATAAACATGTTTTCTCACCCTGTTAGTGTATTTCCTTTCTGGTGTTTTGTGTCATCACTAACGCGCCAGCAAAGCATTTCTGACAATGCATTGCTATGTGATTTCCGTCGTCTAGGTGTATTCTATCTCTCCTGAAACTTTGTAACCACTGTGCTGAACCATCCCGTATTTTGAAATAAGACACCCTACATGTTTGACTGAATAAAAGGTTTCCTATATTAAAAATTCTTTGTTGTACGCAGTGTTCTGTACCATTTCATAAAGTTTGTTACTTTTTAATGGTAACAACTTGAAGAATTCTCCCAAGAGGTAAAAAAAATATATATATGTTTTCTGTACTCGCCGCAGTAATGATTTTCTCAATTTTTCTAGAATGACGAGAGGGAAGGAAGATATAAGGCGTGTTCAAATGAAAGTGATTCGAAGCGTCGCATGCGAACAGTTTGCAATGTATTTTCGTGAAACAAACGCGAAGTGAAGGTGCATGTACCGCGCGTGCGCAAGCGCAAGCAGATTTGAGATAACTTCATTCGTAAGGACGTGGCATTCAGTTAAAAATGGTTGGTGTGGATGCAACTGCATCCAAAACGGCTCAGCGAGCTGTAATTAGGTTTTTAACACTGGGGATCAGCCGGTGGATATTCATCGCAGAATGTTGGCTGTGTACGATGACACGTGTGTGTCAAAGCTCACAGTGACGAGGTGGGAGAGAAAGTTTAGCAACGGTCGACAGGAGACAACGGATTTGCCGAGGCCCGGCCAGGCGCACAAAGTTGTGACAGAGAAGCTGATTAAGGACATTGACACTCCAATCAAGGGAAATCAACGTCGAAACATTCGTGACATCGCAACTGAGTTCAACGGTTCCACCGAAATCCATTCCAACCGAAATTGTTCTTCGCGGACGGAATTCGTAACCTTCCTAAGCAATGGGACGCCTGCCTAAACGCCATGGGTGATTTTTTTGAACAAACTTTGTATGCATTTCACTCATTAAATATTGTTGTTTCTATCTATGTATCTGTCTTATTTCTGTCCCTACGTATCTCATGAATAGACACCTCGAATCACTTTCATTTAAACACCTCTCGTATTATTTGGTATCAGCCAGTCTTGGTCGTCAATTTACAACAAGAGAATATTTACTTTCTAATAGATATACTATCTCATAAAAACAAGAACGAAAAATCATGCGTCCACCATAGATTACGAAACGTTTTCCAACGCTTCCAGAATACTTTAACAAAACTTCATCGTTTCATAAGGTGAAAAATTATGTCTAATAAGGAAGGTCTCGTTACTGGGCATACTCAGAATATTTTGAAAAAAATACTAATTAAACTACGTATGTATGTAATAAAGGATCATTCAAATTTAGCGGCGGAATTACAGTACAAAGTTTGTAAAAAAATAAAATACTTTCGAATATTTGGCGCGAAAAGAGGAAAGCGTCACGCGATTGGCGAGCAGCCCTTTTCCGCGCCAAAAGCAAACGATTTTAATGAATCTGAAAATAGCTTGTTAATTGATTTTTAGAATGCGTGTAAATAGTATTTAATGAATTTAAACTTAAACAATGAGAGAGTTTAATCATAGCTGCCAACATCTTACGCTTTTTTGTACCACAAAAATTTTATAGTAAATTTTACCTTTCTAAATCACCATAATCTGCCAATTAAATAACGCAAAGATTTCTATTGAATTTTTTTGGTACAAAAAAGCGGAAGAGTTGGCAACTATGGTTTAATGCATATATATTTTGTATTACATATTTATGTTGCCTGTTGCTGCAGTTATTTAATTTTATCACTGTAAAAATATTTTCATATTGAAAAATATGTTTTCATATATTTAAGCGTATTCCAAAATAAAGGCCAGCTGAAGAATGCTGCAGTTATACATTTCAATATCGGAGAAGTGTTTGCTTCCATAGCAACAAAATTGAATCGACAGTCCTTAATTGGACTTAATTTCGAGATTGAAATAATATTAATTTAAATTTTGTTTTAATTCATGAAATTTCATAGTTAACTTTCATTATAAATATATATATGACAAAACTATAGTTAAAACAAACTAAAACTGACTCAACTAAAGTTATTTAAATTAAATTTATTTAAACGAGTTCAACATGAAGCATTTTTACCTTAAGGATTACTTGATATAAAAAAGTATTTTTTGAAATTTTATTCAATCGCCAACCCGTGATAAATCGCCAAATAACGAAATCTCCATTATCTTTTTACGGACACTCTATCGTGCTTCTGCCGAAATCTTTTTTATAAACATATCTATCCTCATGAGAAGAACATTCTATATTTTTTTAGGATTTTTCGGTGTATGCCCGTGTGGAGACCTTCCTTGTAAGTAAACAATTTAGAAAACTCATAACACATTTGAAAATCCGATTTCAGGAATTACCATCAATAATCGGGAAAATATCCAAATTCTTTTGTGTAGCCCTGTATAAGATCTATAAATTTGTATACACTATACTACATAGCAAGGTAAAATTTATTTCAGTTAAAAAACTCATAGCACACAGTTGTTGTAACTTCCCCTTCAGCAATTTCCGTTCATGGTTCGTACGCCTCCTTGAATTTTACAGATCAGAAAATTTTTCAGCATCAGTATTATCTTATAGAAAATCCTTCTTAACAGAAGGCGAAATTTCGCGTTTAACATAGATTTCTTTTTTTATAAAAATATACTGGTAGTTTTCCTGGAGAAATAACGGTCTCCGTACGAACCCTGCCGTTAATAAACGGAAATGTACTCGAGATCGTTTGTGCTGCCCTGTATATGATTTATAGAATTTATAGCCATCAAGTAATCGACAAAAAATTAGTAACGCGTACCAAATTTTAAAATGTACTTCCAGGAATTATTCTTAATAGACAGTACTGTAACCGAAATCTTCTACGTGTCACTGTAAATTAACTATGAATGTTATGCACACCGTATTCTATAGTAAGTTTCTTGTAGTACAACTCAGTGATATATATATCAATTTCAATATGTTTGATATAGTGTAACACCATTAAAATGATTACATCATCAAAAACTGCAGATGATTTTTCTTCAAAGACACTAATGTAACGAAATTATTTTGAGTGCCCCTGTAAATGAACTATAAAAGCTACACGCTTTATTTTCAATACCGAGATCTTTATAGCAAACCAATAACATATATCAATTGCATGGCTATTGGAGTATATTTATGCGATTTAGATCACGGACAGACAGACAAACGGGATTCATAAACACTTTTCAACTACGTTGAAAAGTGTTAAAAACAGTTCGTTGTAAATGGTCTCGCTAAGCCATAAACATAAAACACCAGCCATGAAAAGAAGAGATATCTCATGCGAGTGTGCCTCGCGAAACTTTCTGACCAATTCTTAATTGTTGCGAATGCCTTGGAGTGTGGTACAGTATATGAAAAATGCTTGGCGGTCTGCAGGCATGTGTCGCGGAAGTGGGTCCATATGATTGCATGTGTAGTCGGTTATCCCTTTGTATCCTTCTCTATTGATGTATTTTAAACTTCCATGAATATTCCTAAAGTTGATGAATGCACATTCTTAATTATCTGCGTGAACAACCGATTAGTTTATTTTACTACCAGATCTGGCTATTTTTAATTCAATCTCGCACCACTTCTTTAAACTGAAAACATTTTACATAACGTTCAACAATACGTTCAAGAGAAACATACTACAAAATTTATCTTTTAAAAACAGTGGTGTGAAAAAAATGGAAATAGTTGCCAGTGATAGGCTTGTAGTTTAGAAATAATTAGGAATGCAATTTCCACAATGAGTATTTAACCCGAGATTAGGATTACACGCACAGGGTATAACATACCCAGGGTGGGCACGGTTATTACATTTCTCACCACTAATTTTCGAAAAGTAATCTTCAAATTATTTTAGCGCAAAATTTGTGCGCAATGTCATCGATTAAATAAAATGACGATTTTTGTTTGAATTTATTGGTGGCAAAGTATAAATTGTACATATCCTGGATATGTGCGAGCCTTCCCGGGTTTCGATTTTGTGTATCTGTTTACAGAATTGTTTTACTTATTTACTGCTTTATCGTGTACAATTAATTTTAACCCTTTCGAGTCCGATTTTGTTTTTGTTTTATTTTGTGGGAAAACTACCCTAGGTTTAAAAAAATCAAAAATAACTATTTAATTCACAAAAACATAAGGTTTATTAAAATTTAACAAATATGTCATCCAACGAAAATATGCAGTGAACCCGGTTAAGACGCTCACTGGAAAAAATTCACGCTTAGTGCGCGAACAGATATTAAGCGATCCCGCTTAATAAGCAATAGATTTTCGGTTATTTCAGGCAAAAAAAAAAAAAAAAAAAAAACAGCTTAAGGCCCCTTATCACTAAAATTTGAGATTTGCCTCTCCAATGTTAAACCAACGGCCGTAGAATGCATTCGTATTTGTCTAATAACTCGTCAGCAAATTAATATTTTTAACTCATTTTTTCTGTGTGCTATTTTTAAAGAGTGTCGCTTTCTGTTTTAGTTGACAAAATAATTTTAAAATATATCTTATTTTTTAATTTAGTGCTAAAGTCTTAAGACATAAGAGAAATGTGATTAATATTAATTTACTTCAAAACTATTTGGAGTTTTAAAAATTTGAAAACTAGACAAGAAAGCCTATGTTCTCATCTATTGATACAAACAAATAAAATTCGTGTAAGTTTAAATAAACTCCAAATATTAGACAAATATTGAAAAAATCCTTCCCCCCTCAAAGGTATTAATCAAATCCCGAAGGAGGGAGCACATGACCTTTGACACCGTGTCGAATCCGACAAGGAAGGTCTCCATACGGGCATACTCAGAAAAATCTGAAAAAATTACAGAATGTTCTTCTCATATGGATATATATATTTATAAAAAATTTTTTGGCGGAACCCCGATACAGCGTCCGTAAAAAAATAACGAAATTTTCGTTTATTTAGCGATTTATCACCGGTTGGCGATGAAAAAAAAATACGATTTTATGTAGGCAAAAACTTTTTATGCTGAATTTGTTTATACAAGTTTAATTTAAATAACTTTAGTTTTGTCATTTTTAATTTGTTTTAACAATAGTTTTGTCATTTTTAGTTTGTTTTAACTATTGTTTGTGATATATATTTATATGTATTTATAATAAAATTTAAATATCATATTTTACGATTTAAAACAAAATTTAAATTGATTTAAATTATTTCAAGCTCAAAAATAAGGCAGATAGAACACTGTCGATATGATTTTGTTGCTATGGAAACGACTTCGTCTTCGACGTGGAAATGTTAAATCAAATGTCAGCTGACTATAACTTAAAATAGATATTTGCAATTTGCAAAGCATGGAAAATATTTTTACAGTGATGAAATTAAATAAATACAGCAACAAGCAAAATATATATGTAATATTAAAAATATATAATAACCTCTTTAATTGATTAAGTTTGAATTCATTAAAAACCGTGCATTCTAAAAAACAATTAATATATTTTCAGATGCATTAAAATCGTTTGCTTTTGGCGATGAAAAATCCTGCTCGCCAAATCGCGTGTCACTTTAGTATTTTCGCGCCAAATATTTGAAAGTATTTTATTTTTTTACAAACTTTCTACTGAAATTCCGCCGTTAAATTTGACTGGTCCCTTATTACATACATGAGTAGTTTCACTAGCATTTTTTTTCAACATATTCTGAGTATGCCCTGTAAGGAGACCTTTCTTGTGAGGATGGGAATGTACCTTGTGAGGTTGTACGCAGGACAGGGGTTGGATTGCGCATTGAATGCTATACCGCTATGGAAAGCTGATTTTGTAAGTTACAAATAAAAATTTCAAACTGTATATGTTTTCTTCCCAATATTCACTCATATAATTATTACCAGGATTGTTTCTTCATTTTAAAGGACAGGTTATATTGGAAATATTCCATTTTATAAAAAAGGGAAAGTTTTTTTTTATTCCAATAAGTTTTATTCTTATTTTTCTATAAATTGTTAAACGTATTCTAATATTCAAAGTAGCACATTAAAAAAAAAAATATCGCTTGCATGTTATTGCATTAAAAAATACTAAATTTTAACTTAAATTAATATTTTTAGGTAGAGAGTTAAAATATTTATGCGAAATATGAAGATTGGGAAAGCAAATAACACATTTTAAACGTTTTGTAAAGCAAGAGAATCCATTAAAATTTTCTTAACTCTCTCCCCCCCCCCCCCCCACCTTAAAAGAAGGTTGAAATAGAAAAAAGCAAGAAAGAAAGTTACTAGAAAAAATATTTTATTCATGAATTAAGATTACATCCCTAGACATATTAATCAGTTTTTAAGTAGCTATTTAAAAATATTTATTTGTTTCTACTTTAGAAAATAGTTGAAGCAGTTATTAATCATTTAGTCAATTTAAATTGATGGACATACATACAAATCACATATCATATGGGGAATTTATTATTATTATTTTCCATAATGTAATTAAATAAAGACAATAGGGGAATTCTTCACCTCTTCAACAATGGAGGGGAAAAAGTTACCTTTTAATTCAACATTTTGCTTTTTTTTTTATGAATCTTTCTAGCTTTGAAAAGTTAAATCGTTACAAACTTTTTATTTCATTTATAAATCAAGGAAAATGTGCACAAACACTGACACATATTAATCAAGCTTACTTTCTGTCTAGAATCCTTTTAAATATTTCAATTCAAAGTTTGGAAGATTATAAACCTTCCGGAATAATGAAATAGGAAACTTTATAATGAAACTGGTATGGATAAGTATCAATTGAATGTGCCATTTAGTTCTCACTATTATAATTTTTAACGAAAAAAGAAAAAAGGGTAAGTAAGAAAATAATAAAACTTTATATAAATCACCATAAAATCTAAAGAACACACAGGACGCGTTTCGAGCTAGAAATTATATCAGCCCGTCATCAGTCAATGTAAACACATGTTCGTAAGGGGATAAGGTCCCTTTTTTGTGACCGGATAAGGATACCCCTTACGGATACATGTTCACATTGGCTGATGACGGTCTGTTATATAATTTCCAGCTCGAAACGCGTCCTGTGTGTTCTTTAGATTATATATATGGTGATTTATACAAAGTTTTATTATTTCATTGTGATTTATCGCCAGTTTTTCAGTGCTGCTTCGACCAAAATAATGAGTATACCGTAAAAAGAAAATAATGGCAGCTGGGTGCTAGTTTAAAACTGTAAAAATAACAGATAATAAATCGCAAATTTAGCAAGTAATATACCGTTTAGCAGTAATATACGACTTAATTCATTTATACGACGGTATATTTACAGTTATAAACTGGCACCTCAGCAGCCATTATTATACCGTAAAATCAACAATTTTTTTTGCGTTGTACAAGCTCGGGTTGGAACTGGGACAACCGGACTTAATAAAAATTCTGCTTAAAGTCAACCCAAAACTGTATTTAAAAAAAAAAAAAAAAAAAAAAAAAAAAAAAATCGTCAACCTGAAACCCGACACACTTCAATTCAAATTCATTATTAAAATAAAATGTCCATCCTCTTGTTCAAACCTATTTCCAAATGAAGCAATCCTGCAGAAAAAGTTCAATTTTTAGAAAACTGATAAAACAAATTCTGTTATAACAGAAATAAATAAAAAACATAAGTATCACTTCCAGGTGCAAGGGCAATTGCATATCACAAACTAGTTGGATATGCCAATCCCAAAACTTTCTTCTATCTTATACATCTTATATTTCAAAAACTAGTTACACATGTTAATACTTCAATATTATTAGTTCAATACTACACCCACTTTGATTATTTTCATCTTAAATTCTGCTTCAGTCAATTAAACGAACTAAAAACGAGTTAATCTATATCATGATATTTGTTAAAATTAATAGTTTTTCCTTATTCTGTTGTTATCAGATGTTTGCGAATAGCCGGCTTAGCAGGAAGCGAGTTCCCGCGTTTGGACAAGCCGCCGATGGACAATAGAACTACGAAAAATCAAGAAAAGTATACAAAAATCGCTATCAAAGAGCCCCTTTACCGCGCGATATTTCCAAATTCAAGGAGGACCTGTTGGCAAAAGCCAAAAACATGCACAGAAAATTGGGTTCAGTTGTATGCATAATTTTATACACTTTTCGATTTTACAATAAAGAAAATGGCACAAACATCGCTATTACAGCGCCCCCTTCCGGCAGATTTTTTTCAAATTCAGGGAGGACTTGTTTGCCATAGCCAGAAACGCACACAAAAAATTTTGTTCAATTCTGTGCATAAATTCATACACTTTTCGATGGTACAATAATGAAAATGGCACAGAAATCCAATTATAGCGCCCCCTTCTGGCGGAATTTTCTTCAAGTTCAGGGAAAACTTGCTTGCCATAGTCAGAAACATACACAGAAAATTTGGTTCAATTATATACATAACTTCATACACTTTTCGATGGTACAATAATGAAAATGGTACAGACATCGCAATTATAGCGCAACCTTCGGGAGGATTTTTTCAAAATTCAGGGAGGACCTTTGTGCGATGACCATAAACAAACACAAAAAATTTCTCTCAATTCTATGCATAAATTCATACACTTTTCGATGGCACAATATTCAAAATGGCACAAAAATCGCCATTACAGCGCCCCCTACCGGCAATTTTTTTTCCAAATTAAGGAAGGACCTGCTTGCCATAGCCAAAAACTTAAAATAAAAATTTGGTTCAATTCTATGCATAACTTCATACACTTTTGAATGTTACAATATTCGAAATCGCACTAAAATCGCTATTACAGCGCCCCCTACTGGAAAATGTTTTCCAAATTCAGGGAGGATCTGCTTGCCATAGCCAAAAACTTAAAATAAAAATTTGGTTCAATTCTATGCATAACTTCATACACTTTTGGATGGTACAATATTCAAAATCGCTGTTACAGCGCCCCCTACCAGCGATTTCTTTCCAAATTCAGGGAGGTCCTACTTGCCATATCCAAAAACTTAAAATAAAAATTTGGTTCAATTCTATGCATAACTTCATACCCTTTTGGATGTTACAATATTCGAAATCGCACTAAAATCGCTATTACAGCGCCCCCTACCGGAAAATGTTTTCCAAATTCAGGGAGGATCTACTTACCATAGCCAAAAACTTAAAATAAAAATTTGGTTCAATTCTATGCATAACTTCATACACTTTTGGATGGTACAATATTCAAAATCGCTGTTACAGCGCCCTCTACCGGCGATTTCTTTCCAAATTCAGGGAGGTCCTACTTGCCATATCCAAAAACTTAAAATAAAAATTTGGTTGAATTCTATGCATAACTTCATACACTTTTGGATGGTACAATATTCAAAATCGTACAAAAATCGCTATTACAGCGCCCCCTACCTGCGAATTTTTTTCAAATTCAGGGAGGATCTGCCATAGCCAAAAACTTAAAATAAAAATTTGGTTCAATTCTATGCATAACTTCATACACTTTTTGATGGTACAATGGCGACAGACAGACGGACACATGGACAGACAGACATTTTCTATAAACATGTTTTTGGGGATCTATGGCCCCTAAAACGTGTAAATCCGTCGAAAACCGGAAATCGAAAAAAATTTCGATTACAATACTTTCTTCTATTGAAGATAAAAGAAAGTAAAAAGGAATGCTGTCTTTTTGTCCTTTGGACACCGAAGGGAATTAAAGTTGAAAAAATATACAGGGATGATGCTTTCTGGGAGAAAGAAATGGAAAAGAAGTTAAAAGGTTTTTATTTTGATTTGTCTTTTACCAGAAATAATTGATCCACGCCATACAAGATCAATGCCCATTAGAGATCCACTCTATATTTTAAAAGCAATTGAGCTCATAATGAAAAAAAGAAGAAAAAGGTGGATGCAAACAGCCAAATAAGTCAATCAGAAGAAGAAACACAATATTAAAATGTTTATGTTTGGCTTTCACTTATTTAAAATAAATTACACATATCTTGATTTTTTAGTTGTAATATAACGTAGAGTTTAATTTTATCTGTTTTTTAATTTATAGTTTTCTTTTATCATAAATATAAACTTAAAATAGTTGTAGCAATTAACATAACTTGCTTTAAATAATTTTATAAATTGTGTTATCCAACACTTTTTAAAATTCTAACGATGGAAGATAACAGCTGTTTGCTCATGATTATTTTGCACACAAATTCATGATCACAAATGCAGAATTTTATACCTTGCTATATTCGTGTTTGATGTCAGAAGAAAAAATAAAGAGCTTGATTATCTTCTAGACTACTATCTTGTGAAAAGTTAAGTATACAGAGTATCCCAACGCAAAGATTAAAACTCACTTTATTATTATTATTATTTTTTTTTTTATCTATTGGAGACATATAGGCAATGTAAAATACAAAAATGTTCAAAATAATATAGAAATCAAAATTATATATATGCTATTGTTTTTCAAGAAGTTATTCAAAGTTTTCAAATACAAAGTATCATAACTCTGTGAATTTTGGTCGTAGAACAAGGGAATTTTTACTATTGTACATGTCAGAGCATGAAGATTTTTTTTCTAATATAGCACAGAAGATCTAACTTTGAATAACTTCTTGAAAAATAATGGCATTCACATAGTCTTAATTCCTACCTTATTTTGAACACTTTTGCAAGTTACATTGCCTGCATATCTTAAATGGAGATAAAAAAATTAAGGTGTATTTGTATCTTTGTGTTTGGGCCCTCTGCATATGCTTTATAAATTTTAAAACAACGATCAGAGCGCCAGAATAGGTAAACTTTGAGCAGATTATTTTCGATAACCTTTAGCGTACCGTCCAGGTCCTGACTATCGCACGGGCACCCGGGGCCCATGCCCCGGGAATGAAATTTCTGAGGGGCACGACATTTTTCACAATTTCATCTAAATTTCTATTAACAAAATCACAATTGTGAAAAAATGTTATATTTGAGATATTAACATGATGAACCAACAAAAATACATCTCAATGTATGGTTAAAAGCAAATTTCAATAAATAATAGAAAAAATATTTTATTTTTACTCATGGAACCGTTTTTTAATTTTTCGGAAAACTGAATTTTTTGAGGTGACACTTTTTGAATAAGTGTGTAATACGTAAAAAAACAAACAAACAAACAAACAACAAAAAAAAAAAACCAGTATCAGTAAATCAACCAATCTAAAGGGGCACGAAAAATTGAAAGTGCCCTGGGCACAGAAACTTGCTATTCGGGCCCTTGTATCGTCCTTGGCACTGAGGACGGTAACCTAAAGGGTACCGAAACTAGTCTCCTCAAAGTTTATCTATTATGGCGTTCTTAACGCTGTTTTAAAATTTATATTGCGCCAAGTTGCATATTAATAATAACTCTGTATCTGCTTATTTTTTTACAAGATAGTAATTCAAGAAGTTACTCAAAGCTCTGTATACTTTCTCCTTACATCAAACGCGAATATATAAAAAAATACTGGCTAATTCTGCGTCTGTGATAAAAACCGTATAAATATTTAAAATGTGCAACTTTAAAAAAATTAATATCAGGACTATTTCATACAAAATAATCTTTTCAATCTTTTCATACAAAACACTTTTCAATTTACATAAGCTACGTATCTCCAATAGTTAGAAGAATTAAAGCATGTTTCAATCCTTTTGAGACATGTTTTATTATAGTTATTACTTCTTGCATGCGTATTAATTGGTTTCAGTCAACAAGATATTTTGAAAGTGCCAAAAGAAGGGGGAAAATAGCACATTAGCATCTGCATATTTTTATAATAAAATCTTGCTTATCAATTAAAATATTTAAAATTTAATCATATTATTGAAAATACGTATAGAGTTTTTCAAATTATAAATGATATATACTAGTTTATTACTTGCATTGTGTTATAATTGTTTTCTATAAATTTAGTATGATTTATTTTATTATATTATATTTATTTATTATATTATATTCTTTGCTCCTTCGATGTGAAAGGCTAAATTACGTTTCTGTATTCAGTGATTGTTTTTCCTTAGTGTATACTGTCGCTTGTTGTTGTATGATTATTGTATTTTATCTGTATTTAATTCAATAGAAATAATACATATTTTATCTTTTGTTAATAATCATTCTGTAATAATCGTGAAATCATTCCTGTGAAATTTTCTTGTCGTTTATATTGGTAGCATTTTCTCTTAAACAAATAAAAGTCATTTCAAATGTATAAAGCAATGATGCAAAAAATTGACTAATGAACTGCTTGCTGCGTTATTAGCAGTTCAATTAGTTTTTAGATAATCTTTAATGATCAACTAACGACCAGCTGCAAAAAAAATTTGCACGTAAAAAATGCAAAATACACAAAATTTCGATAAAAACATTAAAAATGTATAGCTAATATTACAAACTTGTAAAATTGGAAACGATCATGAGATTTGTTTAATATATTTTGAGAAATAATATTTATTTAAAAAGATATTTAACTTATCAAATAATATATATATATATATTGCCGATCTTTAAAGTTTTCAATTGCTAGTCGTCTTTGCAAATTTTAACAAAAGAGATAATCTGGTACAGTGAAAATTAAATTATTTTAACAGACTAACAGATGTACAGTATACTTTTTTTCTACCTTCAATGGCTTTCATTTAAAACCGATTCATATATTCATTTAATCTTTACTGTACAGGATTACAATCTTTATTAAAGTGTTAAAAAAAGTATCATCATGAAACTTTAAAGCTTCGCAATATTGTTATTGACGTAACGAATTCAATGTCTTTTTAAATATTAAAAATACAAAAGATAAGTTGCATAGTAAAAATTATTTTTGAAAATACATATAAAGAGATTATTAGATTATAAATTATTTATAAAAAATAATAAAATGAATTTAAATGGTCAATATACAATTTCGTGTAATTCGATTTTTATAAATTCGATTTTCGACATAAATAATATAATGATAATGATTGAAAACATGTCTGTGAATTTCTTCAACAATTATAAACAATATAGGTTTACTTATAAAATTTGAAAGGATTTTTAAATTTATACATATCTGATAATTTTTTTTCTTGTTTAAAATGCTATTGCAAATAGTACTGTACTAACTAATATTTTATGATATAAACGTCTTCAATCGTAAGTGAAAATCACTACAATTTTTTTTAAAATTAAATTAAAAGTCACGTTAAAAAATAATAAATTACAATCATTCATACATGACATAATTATTTGTCATTTTATAATTTTGCAAATCTATATATAGCCACAAAAATTATGTGAATGCTGTGAAAAAATGTCTCACAGCATTCACATAATTTTTTGTTTTGCAAAATGTAATGAAACATGCTAAGTTAAAATTCAAAAGTAAGCAGTATTGCGTTTTAGACATGTTTTCATCTTATAGAAAGTGTGATATTTCGCAGAGACTACGAAATAGCTATTTCAGCCAAGCTTCCGTTATACGCAGGCTCTCTTTATACGCTTTTTGTTATGTAAAACGTGACATGTGGTGAATGAAAGTGTATTATTAATTTTAATTAGTTTTATAAAACATCAATAAAAGGCTTACTCCTGCTATTTATCAGTTGACAATCTGTGATTTAAGGTAATGCACAGATTGAGACATCGCAGTATGAGCTTCAAAGCCTTGAACCTTTTTAACACTTTCCAACAAAGTTGAAAAGTGTTTATGCATTCGGTTTGTCTGTCCGTCAGTCCGTCTGTCTACGCTCTAACTCCCGTAAATATAGTCGGATTTTCATGCAATTTATAAAGGTTATTTAGGGTCACCAAAGCATGTTTGGTATTGTATATGAAGTATCTAGGATTAACAGTTCATTTACAGGGGCACTCAAAAGTATTCCATTATATTACGGTATATGGGGTAAAAGTCGTTTGCAGAGTATTTTAATGACATTACGCTCTTTCAAATGCATTGAAACTGATATAAATCACTGAATTTCAATACGATTACGTTAGAACAGGACATTTTTATTCATTTACGGGGACACACAAAAGAAATCGGTTACAGTATTGCCTTTGAGTAATAATTGCTGGAGCGTACGGTTTAAAATTCGGTATGGGCTTTTAAATTTAATGATTTTTTTGCATGTTACCCGTTATATATAAATTCTAAATCACATATACAGGGCTGCACAAAAGTATTCACGTACCAGGACGTCCTTATTAGAGGAAATTGCTGAAGGGAAATTTTCAACTGAAGTACATGTATTTCTTAAGAGAACTAATCTTTGTCATACATGTAGTTAATCTATATATCCTATACAGGGCTGCTGAAAAAATTCGGATAATTTTCCGATTGTAGATGGGAACAGCTTACATTGGGTTTTGAAATGTGTTATGCGTTTCCATAGGGTGTAATTAGACGTAATATTTTAATTTTTTAATGCAGTTTTGTTACATTATTCCGATCGTGTTGGAATGTTTTATAATCTATGCTTAACGCATGATTTTTTCTTTCTTGTTTAAAAATTTATTTATGTAAATGCTAGGAATGTTACGTTACAGTCTTGTTATTCAGCTCTTTACAGCGCAGTGACGTGTTATTTTATTTCCATAGGATTACAAAATGTTGATAAAGTTTTTTCTATGGTTGTGTAACTTTTTGACTAGAAATAAGCTTTATTTACGTTTAAAATACATCATAAATCTAATTGAGTGATTCTGAATCTGGAATACATAAAAAGCTTCCTATCAACCACAATTTATGATTAAAAAGAATTCAGAAAATACTGTCAAATTTGGTAGTTACAGCCGATTTTCGAGCCGTGACAATCTAAGAAAAGTTATCACCTGAGAGCTGCTATTCCAAATGTATCCCATTTATGAGAAAATAGAAAGCGCTATTCAATATTCAAGTATTACAAATGTCATGCATGTATGTTTCAAAATGAATCTTAGAAAGTGTTAAAAGGGGTAGGGAAGGGATAAACTGAGAACGCTGTTATATAGTTTTAAATTTCATATATACTTCGGTTTTATTTACTATTTGTTGAGATACCTTTTAATAGATAATTCTCAGTATTGCGTTTTAAAAAATGTGGTACAACCATGGAAATATACTTCTAAAGACGAAAACCTGCCTAAAACGAACATTTTTACACTCCTATGCGATTTCATCTTAGCATGTTTAACTGTATAATAGATGCGTTACATGCTATGATAAAAAGTACTGTTTAAAGCTGAATTTTATCCGTTTCTTGTGATTTTCTCTTAGAAACTTTTATTATATCTCAGCCCCTCCCCCCCCCCCCCCCCGAAATGATAAGTCTAGATACGCCACTGTATATACGCTCAAACTTTTAAATTATAATCAAATAAAACAAGTCAAAAAAGTCATTCGATGTGTTTCGATAAAAGCTGAAAAAGAATACAGAAGTCACATTTCCTGAACTGTCCAAAATAACTTTACCTACCACTGAGGTTATACATTTTGTCAACTAACAGAGATGGACTTCACGCCAATTAACAGTAACCTCCCATTGACAGATCCGGCGGGATAAGCACCTAGCATCTCTCTGGGAGAAATGCGGAATATTTTCTGAGTGAAAAGGGCCCCTTTGCTGATTGTCTATTCTCTCAACAGAGGGAATTTTCCTTTCGTCACTTTCTTGAATTAAAAGTCTTGCATCAGTTTCACAACAAACTAATAATACAAGTGGGTGATGGCCTACCTTGCGGGATATTCGCTGCCAATTTATCGAGTCAAATTTGTCACGACAAGATGATATCAGAAAAAAAAAATCAAACTTGCTGCTAATGTGCATGCTATCTGGAAAGTATCCTCAGAAAAAAAAGCTGCAATTAAAATTGAAAAAGTATGTAGATATCCGGTTAGACATTTACCTCAGATATTCTATGCAAAAAGTAAAATAAAAAAAAAAGTCATTTAAAGATATTGACATTTAAACGAGAAATTTGAAAAGAACGCTGCCATTGGTTTAACATTAACTTGAGAGCGTCTTTGCGTTACTGGCATAGGTTCTTCAGTCCGTTTAAGGGGTTCTCAAATCCTCTGATCACCAACGCAAAATTTTCTGACACATTTTCTGACTCATTTTTAAACGTAAAGGCATAAAATTGGCAGGCCTGACTACTGAAGCGATTTGAAATCGAAATGAGTTTTCCATTTTTTGATAAACAAATTACATACCGAGTTAGAAGCCATTTTGCTCACGTGATGACATGTTATTTTCCTCTGTTGCGTTATCTATTCGGAAATTCAGATAAAAACACCAACGTTGACAGTATTTTCTAGTAGATCTATCTTTAGCAAAAAAAAAAAAAAAAAAAAAAAAAAAAAAAAAAAAAAAAAGGAAAACGTCTTTCGATTAGTTTTTGAATGAAAACACCTGCCAATTTCATGCGTTTCCGAACAAAAATGAATTACAAAATGTGTCAGAAAGTAGCTCCTTTCGATTTCAGAACAGCCTTAACCCCTTTGGGACGAGCGTCTTTTACAGAATTTTTAATTTTTATCACCGGTTTTTCAAAACAGAAATTTTTGTTTAATTGAATCGGGATAATGCTCGGATTAAATAAGGCAAAATTTACAATAAAAAAATGACTGGTGAGAATAATCACGGATTCTGAGAACCTTACGCGGCACGTATACCGGTCGCTCGACCCTAAGGGGTTAACCTCCTAATGGCCATGGTAGAATACGTTCCAAAAATTGCGGAATTCATACCGGAAAGTCTAAATAGTAAATTTCAGTTCATATAATAGCGAAATCTGTGTTATTAAATAAAAGAAAAAATTCTATTTTAAATTTCTGGCACGAATACGGAATATGTGAATAAAAAAATCCACTAAATGGGGAAGACTGATGGTAGAATAAATCCTACCATGGTCATTAGAGGGGTTAAAACATTCCAGCATCCATTTTATTCCATTCTTTAAGAATCTCCACATTATTTATCCATCGCATCACAGAAGATCCGTCTGAAGATGGGTTGCTAAATGACTTGAAAAATAAAACACATCTGATGGCAAGAAAAGAAAGCAGCGAAAATAATTAAACAGTAACAAAGAAAAAAGAAAAAGAAACGGCAAAGGCGATGGTCTTATCGAATTTCAAATTCCATGTCCTTGATTGTTTCATTCTCTTTTTCGTTAATGCACTAAATTAGACCTCGTTTAGACAGACCGGATTCGCCTAACCCCGGAGTCTATTGTAAAACTACCTGTTCTCATAGGAAGCAATGTTTCACAGTGCCAAAGCTGTAACTCGTGAAACCTCACACGAAGGCTTTTTTTTAGCTGCATTGGCATGCCATTCCTCCAAAGCTTTTAATTAGCTGCAATGAGGCGGGTGGCAGGCGACTTGCTGAGGTATCCCGTCGACAGTGAAGAAGGATTTGCAACTCTGGGGGACTACTGGAGGATAGATTTCGGTGAGCGATAAAGACAGTGATGACTTACTGTAATGAAAGTTCAAAAGAGCAAATTTTCAGGTCATCAGCGACTGTTAATTCTTTAATCGTCTTTGTCTTGTCGAACACATGTTTCGCACAGTCCGAAAATGTCTCCCCGCCCTTCTAAGCTGAGTAAATATTGCCCGAGATGGCATTTACCCGTTTATATATGTATAGAAAAATAGATAAAAAGTTCATAAACGGCCATATTTTATTATTTTTCATAAGATTCTTTTTAACAGCGGTAAGGTACACAAGCAGTTAAGCTAGGCACTCCGACCGCCAGGTAGGGGCCTGGTGCTGGTCTGAGGTTAAAAAAAAAAAGATTATTTTTAATACATCCCAACATGAATGAAAACAGTTTATGGCACCGTTTCATTTGTATATCTCTCCAATCTTTTAAGGTGCGTTCGTAATTATATAAATACGTAGTCTTTATTTGGTCCGTCCGTCTGTCTGCATATAACAGTTCAAAAACTACCCAACCGAATGGTTTGAAATTTAATATATGTAATCTTTGCAGAATTTCGTCGTGTCATTTCAAGCTTTATGAAACTCGAATCAAAACTTAAAAAGATATTAATAAAAATTTCTCCATTCTATTAAACCTTATCATACGTCATTCATTCAATGATATCCCATGATAAGTAATGCTTCTAGGTTGTCATGATGCCCTATTGAAGACGGAGTTATATTATTTTCGTATTATTGAATTTAATATACATAATCGTAATACATTTTGTATTCATGCATTTTTTCTTAATAGTGCAACAGCTATTGCATCAATATCTGAATATTTATAACACTAGTTATAGTACGAACGCACATCATTTTCCACGTTTGGCGAACAATTTACGACTTCTTCTAATTTAAGGAAATATATCTGGCGGATAAATTGACATATGTTACTAATATTCCCTTTAGCATTTCTCTACTGAAAATGGAATGCGTAGCACTAACGATCGATGTACTTGACACTCAAAACAATGCGGGTATATTATGGTTTATTGACAGTAAACGTTTGAAGTCATTTTAATAGCGTTATATTGCATCATACATTAGAAAATATATACTTTACTGAGACGCATTACAACATGTTACATCTTAGAAGAGTAAATGCAGAGTATTTACAGTTTTACAGGGGCACACAAAAATTTTCGAAGTCTCATTGGCATTAAAGAAGGATTTGAAACTGCGGAGGATTGCTGAGGATAGATTTCGGTGAAAGATAAAGACAGTCTTGACTTACTGGATGCTCTACAGTAATAGTCCAAAAGAGCAAATTTCCAGGTCATCAACAGCTAAGTAATTACAGTAAAACTTGCTGAGATCGAATAGTCAGAGACCCGAGGAAATTCCGTTTTAGAAAGTGTTTCGTTTTACCGGGTAGAAATGTGTGGTATTCTTTTCGCTGGGATCATGAAACTTTCTGAAGAAAGATTCCATTATAGACAGGTTTTGTTTTGACAGGTTGTATTCGGTTTTACTGTATTAGTATATTTACCGTTTTTAAAGGTTATTAGAAAGAAAAAGGATTTTATCTAAGAAGTGCACTTTCAGAACAAATGTTCATATTTATGATTCTTTTATAACATCCTTTTTAACATTTTCAACAAAAACAAAGGCTGAAAAGTTTTCATGATTTCATTTCGTCTGTTTATTTGTCTATCCACGCAGTAATTTCAGTAATTGTATCCCTATAACTGTCATAATGTAATTATCTAATCATTACATATCATTAATTATTCCCCAATTAAAATTTTAATTCCTCTTTTCCCGATATAATTAATTAAAACTTCATTTCATCTGAATTCATTCATCTGATTTCATCTTAATCATTCAAATTGATTAATTAAAATCATCTCTTTTACGATAGCATTCATCGTACATATTATTCATTTTAAAGCTTATTAGATTTTCATCCGTTAATAAAAAGTAAAAACAAAATCAACTTTTCTATCAACAGAGCAACTGCATATTTTTCTGGCTGTTAAAATGAATAAAAAGAAAGTCTTTTGCTGTATATCTACGCTTATAAATACCCATAAACTGTAGTCCTTACGAGTAATATTTTCAACCATTAAGTATATATACTTTTTGCGTTAAAGGCGCCATTGGATTCCATTATTGTCTCCGTTTTTACTTCTAAATATAAACTTTCCGCACATCCAATCTTTGTCATTGAATGTGTGCGTTAAATTTTCAGTTACGCCAATTAATAAGTTATTTGGCTGCAGTGCAATTCAAAACTAATATTAAATGTGTTATCCTTTAGGGTTATTTGTTATTATAGGTCGAAGTTACCACTTTTGACTCGGTACACTTGCAATCTAATAATACATATATTTATGGCTTTTGAGATGATAGTCAGGGCATTCGTTCGCTGACTCTAGTGTAAGCAACATCTGGTGTCATTGGGTCCCTTTTTGGCATTGCCATCCTATCCATCAAACCTCATGATATCTGTCTTTGGAAATAAATTAATCCCAACAAAAAGTTTTCGGTAAAAAAAAAAAAAAAAAAAAAAGCGCCAAGTTCTCTTTAATGTTTCGGCCAGAAAAAGTAGTGATATCTGAAGTTCGCACAAGTTAAAAGCCAAACATCCCAAATCTTTCATTGAAAATGGCTTCTTGCGACTTGGCCGTTAATGTCTTCTACAGCATTTCAAAATTAATGACTAGAAATTACGCATTTATGAATTATTTAGATATTAAAAGTAATGTTAGAATGCAAAGAGGAAAATTCACATAAAGACATTATAAGTAAAAGATTTCTGATAACTACCATTCAGTTTCAACAAACATTAGTTTTCATTACAGATCATTTAGCCCACTTGTGGTTTAATTGCCATTTTGTACGGTCTAAAGCTAAAGTCATTAACGTAAAACCCAAGAAATAAAACAAAATTTACTTACTTCAAATCTCACAATATGTTACATTATATTTTATTGTATAATATTGAAATCTTGTGTATTGACGAAAGAGATTTTTTTCGTTTGAACATTTATTATAGTTTGTTTGCATACATTAAGAGGTATTCGATTTATAAATTGTTAAAAGCTGATACTAATTATGTTTTAGCAATTAGGGATATTATCTCCTGAATACAAATATTTTGTTAT
Source organism: Maratus speciosus (assembly GCA_963932465.1). Taxonomy (NCBI): domain Eukaryota; kingdom Metazoa; phylum Arthropoda; class Arachnida; order Araneae; family Salticidae; genus Maratus; species Maratus speciosus. Next base: position 428,618,362 of record OZ010797.1, on the reverse strand, counting down.
TTTTAACTTTTAAGCATTTAAATAGACTGAAGTTGTTTAAATGCTTTCTTCAAATGTGTATTTTATTTCTGTACTCTGTGCTACAAAATGCCTAAAATAATCAAAAAATGTAGTTGGCATGTAACTCATTTGTACATATTTTAAAATTTGAAAAACTCTCTCGAAGGCATTAACGGCCAAGTCGCAGGAAGCCATTTTCAATGAAAGATTTGGGATGTTTGACTTTTAACTTGTGCGAACTTCAGATATCACTACTTTTTCTGGCCGAAACATTAAGGAGAACTTGGCGCTTTTTTTTTTTTTTTTTTTTTTTTACCGAAAACTTTTTGTTGGGATATCACTACTTTTTGTATATTTTTTCAAGTTTGTTATTCTAAACTATATTAATATGAAAAAACTTAAATTTCAGTACTTTTTTGTTAGCCGGGAGCAAATCTCCTAATTAGCATTTTGTTTTTTCGCCTATAGTAGTTTTCATTTTTCACATGTGTAAATTAGAAACAATGCTTTGATTTTCAAATAAAATATTTTGGTTTATGTTATTATTTCTTATTTATTTATTTATTTATTTCTATGTTAAATATTCTATTAAATAAAATGAGGGAAATGCATCTATTTTAAATGAGATGACTGAAAAGTTTATATTTTTAAATGAAATGAATGCAATATAGAGTTGGGGACAGTATTTGGCGATTTGCCACTCGCGCCCGGCTAGCATAAAAATACCTAAATTTATTTTATTGAGCTTTACAAATTGATACTTTATTTCTTTTTATATTAAAATACTAGACGCCTCTAGCAAGCAGTATATACTCTATTAATTGCATGTTAAACGTTTCATCATATTACTGTTATTCATAATTTAATTTACTTGCCCATTCTTTCGTCAAGTCGGAAGCTTTTGATAGAGAAATCAAGAACTCTTTACGATCATGGAAGCACATCATATATTTTGTATTGTTATGTATTTCATCTTTCGTGGCGAATATCTCTTAACTCACTTATGCATGTTTCCTTAGCAGTTATTATTCGTTCTCTAATTCGGAAATTTTTAAACCTACTATTCGTATTCTTAAGACTCGAATTAAGAGTCGAATTCTTTTCTAATTGGGCTCACTGCCAAATGTTGTATTTTAACTGATACGACTGGGTACAAGTGAAATGGTTCTTATGAAATCCCTTGACAATATCTGCATTTGCATTAAACCATATTGATGCTAATATCTTTTTGTTTCACGTTAACCTTTTCAATAGACTCGATTACGGAATAATAGAAGGTCTACCGGCTCCCTGCCATGATCCATTTGAAAATCTATCATTCTTCTCATCTGATCGTGTTGAAGAATTAATCAATGTGCCACGGTTTTAAGATTTTAGCTAATTTTATTCGAAACCTGAAAACTAAAATGCGAGGAACCGGATTACAGAAGATTCATTCTAACGTACATATCGATTAATAGGTTACATATTATAGAATTATAATAATCATAAGGAGAACTGGCAGTTTCAATGCTTTAATAGTTTCCGTAAATTCTCTTTATACAATACAGAAGTTTTAGCGGTGTAAAGATTAACAACATAGTCACAGTAAGTATAATAACAGTACAATATAATAACAATAGCAGAGGTTTTGGGCAGTGACGAAACTATTAGCACTTTGGAAATATTAGTACGTTATATCATTTAACTATTCAGATGATATGCGGAAAAATAAAAATAGATGGCTCGCATTAATAATTAACTCATTGAAAAATAGCCACTAGCGTCAAACATTCGCCAAGCTTAGCGACATTTAGCAAAGTTTCGCCCAATTTGGTAATATATCATGTCAATTCTCAAATTTGGCGACAAAAAATGTTTTGTTTATTCTGACTTCATAATGATGCATATGTATTATGTATTATACACATACCTATAATATGTATGGTGCAAATGTATTACGTATTATATGCATATGTATAAGTTCATTAACATCACTAAAACGCACTTAAAGGAATAGTGTTCCATTAATGGGATATTTGCCAGATTGACCAGAGTGCTATTGAGATTAGAATTCCGACATTTATAATAGACCGGGAGGCGTCTGCACACACCATCACCTCATCGAGTTTACAGCTGAAATTTTAGGATTAGTTAAAACTAGATTAGCATATTTAAATACAACTGGTCTGTTAAGTCATATCTTGGTAGAATCCACCTGAAGACCTTATTTTAGTGATTAACTGGTAGGTTTACTATTGTAGTTTCCTGCATTCAAAAGTTTGGAAACATGGAAGGATGGGTGCAGGAAAACAAAATGGAAAATCCACCAATTAACCCATAAAATCGGGCCTGTAGGTGGTTTCCCCAAAGATATGACTTGGCAGACCAGTTACATTTCAATACGCTAATCGATATTTAACTAATCCTAAAATTTCAGCCGTCAACTCGATGAGGTGATGATCAGTGCAGGCGCCTCCCGGTCTTTAATAAAATTTGTTTTAAGGAAGTAAAAGATAGAAAGATGGACAGATAAACTGAAAGATTTGCCTTATTAAGATTTTTGTAAAAGCATATAAAAATTCATCCAGCTTGAAATCATGTAACACCTTTATAACTCAGGCTAATTTTCTGTAATCGGGTTTTGGCGACCAACATATCTTATCTATAACTATAATCTTTCTTTTACAGATTTAAAATTAACAATAAATTAACAGTAAGTAGGCAAATAATACAATATAATAACATTAGCAGCGGACTTCGGACGCCACATCTGTCGCACATTGTTAAAGACAGTTTATTAGTTACACATTTCATTTAATTAAAAGGGGATTTTTAAACTTTCATATGGAATTAGGATATTTTTCCACTACAGGGACCTTGGCATTTTTTAAAAATCTTGGCGCAATTCGGACTTCAGAATATGAGATATGTTGCCAAATGATATAAACAACTATGAAAACAAACCTGATGAACTTTTATGTTATTTATATATGTATTTATATACATATAAACATTTTATTTATACATGTATAAAATATTATTTTTTATATACAAATTATTTATGTTGGTATATAAAAATAAATAAACGGGTTCCTTACATTAAATAAATTGTATACATGTGGAAAAAATTGTTTGTGTATATGACACAGTAAATAGGTTGCCAGAAAATATGTTATTATCAAATTTCTTTTCTCTTCAAGACTATTTTCTGTATTTCGCCAAGGCTACTATATCGGAAACGTACCGAATTGCGGTTATATTTTGTTAAATGTTTTATTGTTTTAATATCGTAAATATATCATAACCTATACTGATTAAAATTTTTAGGTATATTCATTTTTTCTATTTAACAAATATCTTTGGAAAAGCATATATATAAAATGTTATTCTGCTTGAAATCACGTGACCCCCTTCAAAACTCTGTAATCGAGTTTTGGCGGCCAACATTGGCACAATTGAATGTGTTAAGGAACTGTTTACGGCCAAATGAACACCCCCTGTTTGAAGTGTTTAGAGGCAGAAATTCTGTGTTTTCAGATTTTTCTGGTTAATTGTGCTACAAACCCGACTTACTTGTGAAATTTCATGATTCTACGACTTTTAGAAGTACCTTAGTTATTTGATGATGCGAAGTGAGTCAGTGACAAAAAAGCGCTTTTTCGGAATTTAATATTTCGGAAACTACTAAGTATAGAAACATGAAATCATGGAACCTTAGTTCAGTTTGACCATACGAACATGTGTATAAAAGAAAAATTTCTATATCTCTCCCTAAAACGACGTTATGAGGGGGTGAAAAGTATACCGAAATGGTTCAGGAAAAGGTAGCTTACGGCTTGTGCAAACTTGGCGGACGCACTGCCGTGCTCCCAGATTAGATGTGGACTTTTTGTATTTTGTTTATTTCTTCAAGACTTCATAAAATGTATTAACCCCTTGGGGACGAACGATATGTATACGTGCCGCATGAAGCGCTCAGAATCGTTGTTTTTCCTCACCAGTAAAATTTTACTGTAAAATTTGCTTTATTTAATCTGCGCATTTTCTCGATTCAAGAAGACACAAATTTCTGTTTTTAAAAAACGGTGACAAAAGATTAAAAATTTCGTAAAAGGCTCCCGTCGCGAACGGGTTAAGGGAGGGAGATCACCTTAAAACTTTTTAAAAAGTCAAATTTCTTTTGTTGACTATTATGAAAGAATAACATGTTACCGAACTTAAAAAAATATATATACAATAATTCCTTAACAATCGCGGTTTTGAAATAGAAAATGCAGAACATTTCAACATACTCACCACTTTTTAAAAAGAAAAATCTTTTACTTATACGTTGACAACATTTTCAAGAAAAGTATAATAAAAATGTGGTGCGAACAAAATATAAAAATAGCAGTTTTGCGGTTTGACATTCGCGGAACCTAACCCTCGCGAATGTTAACCCTCTCGCTGCGTAATTGTTTTATCAAAACAGCTTCAAAAATTACGTATTTATAGAATTTTTATTCTTCTGTCACCAGTTTTTCAAAACAAAATTTTTTGTCTAATTTAATCGTGAAAGTGCTCCGATTAAATAAGGCAAAATTTACGATAATAAAATAACAGGTGGGGATAATAAAGGAGAGTTAATTAGAAGGAAAAAATGCATCCCTGATAAAATTTCTGGTTGCGCAGCGAGAGGGTTAAAGGATTACTGTTTACATATATATCGATATTACAATTAAAACCGGTTTTATGATAAAATTTGTGGAGCGATACCAATCCATATAAGGTAAATTTGAACTTTAAAGCCATCTTATTCAAATAAGATATTTTTGGCATTGCGTGGATCCTATTTACAAAACTAAGTAACATAGAAACTTAAAATTGCGAATTATATTGTATCTTGTATATCTTTATAATCTCTACCTATTTTTAAGTTAATCTGTAATATATTTAGTTATAAATTTTTATTGAAATTTTATCATAGATTTTGCATTTTATGCCTTAATTGTCTGAAACAAATATTTTCATCTGTAAACTTTATTATCATTTTAGGTTGAAGTTAAAGTACGGTATTGTAAGAAATATATGTAATATTAAGTGGGTACATCGAATATATTTTTTGTAATCCTATGCGCAACGCATGTATATCATTGAAAATCCTTAATTAGTATGTCTTAATTAAACTACATTCTAATTATGAATCATTAATTATTTAAAGGAATATGTAAACAAAGATTTGTACAATTTATTCTAAAAAAATTGTTTAATTTGAAGAAATATTTACAACTCCAATTTTTTTTTTAAATAATGTTTTAAAATCAAGCAATATCGAGCTACTGTAGGTTGCCCCCCTTAAAGAATTTATTTTGCTCTAGAGCCTAGATCTTATCCGAACATGTAACTCTAATCTGATCCCAATCAAACAATTATCCAGTAACAATTAACCAGAAAATTAATTTACCCAACTAGAATTTCCCTGGAATTCTTCTTTATTGAAAATGTATGTGTAGTCGTTCTTTTATACAAATACAAAAGGGCGACCAAAAAATTCGGGAACATTATGGCCCTTTGTCAATAAACTTTTGAAGTTCATTTTAGTAACTTTATACGTCATCTAACAGGGTTCGTACGGATACCGTTATTTTCAAGGCCCAATATCAATATTTTTGTTTAGAAAAATAAATCTAATTTAACCCATTTTCAGCCAAAGGTGTGTAAACGCACCATTTCAATAAATATTTTTTTATTAACACCGTGACGAATATTTTTGACTAATTTTATTTTTCTGCTATTTTTAAGGGTTCTGAAGACATCTATAAAATATCAGTAATTCAATTGGAGTAAACACTTTCTGTTGAGAAATTTTCAAAGTACGCTAATCTTTTAAAATTGAAACGACTATTGACGAATTCGACTTTTTGAAAATGTATAATTATTCTACTTGAGATTAACCATATGTTTTTATAATGGATTATAGTTGCAAGTTCTGTAAATAAAATGATAATAAAACAAATGTCATAAAATTTTTAAAAAGTTATTAATTTTAAATTTAATGGTGCGTTAGCACACCATTAACCGAATGCATGAAAATGTCGAATGCATTTTATTTCGCAAATAAAATATTATTTTTCATGCACGAAAATTTTTTGTCTTAATGAATGTAATTTAAGCATATTTCAATGAAAATAATACCACATTATATAAAATTTTTATGCTTGGCCTAAAATGGGTTAAACTGACGAAATTTCGCCTTATTTCAGCAGAGATTTTCCATAAGAAAAGACTGGTACCGAGGAATTTCTGAGTCTGGAAATTCAAGCACCTGTACGAACCCTTCATCTAATGTAACATTTATACTTTTACAGGGGCAAACAAGGATTTGTAAGACAGTGATGACTTATTCGGTATTCTAGTGTTAAGCGAGTTCAAAAGAGCAAATTTTCAGGTCAAAAATGATTGTTTAAGTTTTTAATCGTCTTTGTGTTGTCGAACATATGTTTCGTATAGTCTGACGGAGTGACCCAGTCTCCTCTTCTAACTTACGTAAATATTGCTCGATTAAGAATATTTATTCCTTTATCAGAAAGAAAAAAATCTTCAAAGTACATTTTCAGAATGAAATTGTACATTTTAAGATTTTTTTTCGTAAGACTTTTGAAGACTGCTGAAAGTTGTTTGACTTCAGTTCGTCTGTATGTATGTCCATTCGCTCTCTAATTTAAGGATGTTCTCAAATTCTAAAGGGTAACTTTATGACATAAGTTTTAATGCATTTTTGTTCGGAAATGCATAAAACTGGCAGGTGTTGCAGTTCAGAAACTATGTAATTAAACTGTGTTTTCCTTTTTTGCAAACACAATAATTTCTTCAGAAAATAATGTCAAAGTGGGCGTTATGAACCGAATTTCCGCGTAAAGAAGAATAATCACTCAAAGAAGAGTGAAAAAGTCTTTGTCCCGTGATCAAAATCGCTTAATTTCTATTACAAAACGTTCATGCGTACTATTTGAAGAAAAACATACCTCCTCCTTTAACATTTAAGGGGAAATATTAAAAAAATAACCCCTTCGTCACCCCCCCCCCCCCAAGATCGGTTGGGGAACGAACAATGCACCATCTAGCATGTTTACCAAAAGTACTTTCAGTTATTTCTTAAGAATTTTTCAACTACGAAGCAAAGATATCAATTTATTGTTAGAAAAATTTGTGAGTCTAACAGTTTTTGGCGTGAATCCACATGCTCCTCACTAATTCATATACTATAAACGCAAACTGCGCGATGCCTCATCACAACAATAAAAGAATAATTAAAGGCCTTACCTTCTATATATAGATATCCGTTTTTCAGCTCGCGGTTAGTCAGGGCGTTTAAGAATTATGGAGTATCCCGTATCATCATATATTCGTTTATCCTTACTCCTTCAGGTCACAGTGCATCAGGTTTAAAAAAAGGAATCATGTAACAGACGGTGTATTGTGTGTGTGCTCCGTTGAAACTACTCATATTGTAGGAAAGGAAAAAAGGAGAAGTTTGATTAGAGATACTAAGAAAGAGATTACATTTTGTACGTCTTCACTTGTGTGAGGACATTTTTAAAAGTGAATATTACATATGTTTTTCCGCGCGTGTTACATCATTAAAATTGATAACCATATGGATGTATTTTCGGCACTTTGAGGTAATCAACCAATTATACATAATTGGATATTTATAAAAGTTACAAGGAAGTAAAGTCTGATAAAATAGTGTTCAGTGTAACAGTCAATTATAATGTTTATAAGTTTATAACGCGAACCAGAATAGAACATAGTGCTTGCGAGTCTGGTTTGAAACATATCTCACATAAGGCGAAGAAAGATGAAGAGATGCAGTTTCTCTGGATTTTACATCTGTCGACTACTAAGTGTTTCTTTTTCACTATGAACTCTAATGATATGTTTTTCTGCAGTAGAAAGAGGGAGAAAATGGGTATCGAAAAATCTTGATAAGGGGATTATATGAATATATCTTCTATCAAGTTCCCCCTTAAGCCTCTAATCAAGATTGTTCTGTAATTTTAATTTGTCTCTGTTCTCTTGAAATTCAGGCTTGGGTTCTGGCTTCGTCAAGATATCTGCCAGCATTGATTTGCTCGGACAATAACGTAATTCTATGGTACCATTTTCTTTCATATACTTAATCATGTGATATTTTAGATCGATGTGTTTTGTCTTGTTGGTGTATTTTTCAGATTCTATCATTTTTATGCAGGATATGTTGTCTTCATATACAATTACGGGTAGGTTTTGTGGTAAATTCAAATCTTGTAAAAGTTTTATTATCCACATAAGTTCTTGTGCAGCGTTTGCTGCGGCTACGTATTCAGCTTCTGCTGACGATTGCGCAATGCAAGTTTGGCGTTTGGTTATCCATTGTATCGGATTTTTCCCAAGAAGGAATAAATTCCCTGATGTTGATCTTCGTGTTTGCGTATCACCGGCCCAATCGGCATCGGTGTACACTTCCAAAATTGGTGCACATTCAGTGCTGATTATGAGATTTAGGTCCTTTATGTGGTAGAGGTACCTGATCAGTCGTTTAACACCTTTCCAGTCTTTTTCCGTTGGATTTTCGTTCTTTCTGCTAAGAACATTTACAGCCAGTAGTATGTCTGGCCTAGTTATAGTTGCAATGTATAATAACGCGCCTATCGCTTTACGATAATTTATGTTGTTTGGCATTGGATTTTCATCCTTTTCTGATCTTAAGAAGCCCGTTTCCATGGGTGTTCCGTAAGGTTTTGATTCCTCTAAGTTAAACCTTTTAACGATTTCCATTATTTTTGTTGTTTGGTTAAGGTTAAAGCCGTTATGTGTTTTCTTAATTTTTATCCCAAGATAATTACTAATTTCCCCCAAATCTTCAAGTGTATATTGTGTTTTTAACTTATTTATTACTTCTTCAATTCGCGCATTGTTTACCGCTATGAGAATGTCATCTACGTACACATCTACGTAGACTGTATTTTCCCCCTGTCCTTGTGTAAATAGGCAGGTGTCTGCCTTGCTTTGCATAAAATTTAGTTCTCTAACAGATTCAGTAATTTTTGTGTACCAGGCACGGGCTGGCTGTTTAAGCCCGTATATGGCGTTCCGGAGTTTACAGACTTTATCGGGTTCGTTTGTGTTCACGTACCCTTCCGGTTGTGACATGTATACCTCTTCTTCTAGGTCACCGTGCAGGAACGCGGTTTTTATGTCGATATGCCTGACACTAAGGTTGTGATAGGCTGCGGCAGTAAGGAAACATCTTAAGGTGGTGTGGGATACTACTGGGGCGTAAGTCTCGTCAAAGTCGACCCTGTATTTTTGTTTAAATCCCTGAGCTACTAATCTCGCCTTGTAACGCTTTACTTTCCCAGATTCATCATATTTAGCCTTGTAGGTCCATTTGGATCCAATTACTTTTGCTCCCTGTGGTTTTTACCAAATACCATGTTTCATTTTTCATAAGCGAGTTTATTTCGTCGCGTGTCGCTTCAATCCAATTCATTTTTTCTTGTGGGTTTTCAATGTTTAGCATGTCGTGCCAACCTTTCGGTTCATATATCGGATCATGCCGGACTGCATAGGCAAACCTGTCCGGTGGCACGCCTCTATTATGCCTTTCTGATCTTCTCAATTGTTGTGTATGTTGAGACGCGGATGGTGTATCTGAAGAATTTTGGTTTTGTGTTAGATCAAATTCGATTACGCTTGTGTCAGTCTGTCGTGTGTGTTTGTTTGTTTCTGACATTAACTCATTCGTGTTTGAACTTTCATCAGCATTTATATTACCCATGTTATTTTCCGCGAATTTTACGGTTCTAGCTAAAACGACTCTTCCGTCACTAGTAAATATTCTGTACGCTTTCGATCGGTTGTCGTAACCTACGAAAATGCCTTTCTCTGCTTTGTCATCTAGTTTGCCGTGTTTTGATTTGTGGATGTATACGTACGCGGTACAGCCGAATACTTTAAGATATCTTAAATTTGGTTTCTGTTTAGCCAAAGCTCATATGGCGTAGTGCTAATAGATTTGGAAGGCAAGCGATTCTGCAAATGATTTGCGGTGCAGATTGCTTCTCCCCATAATTTATGTGGGAGGTTAGCTTCGCTTAAGAAGCTTCTAGTCATGTCTAACAGTGTCCTGTTTTTCCTCTCAGCAATGCCATTTTGACTTGGACAGTATGGTACGGTGAGCTGGTGTTCGATTCCGTTACATTTAAGATAGTTTTCTAATTCATCGTTGACATATTCCCCGCCATTGTCGGATCTGATGGCGGTTGGAAATTTTCCGAACTTATTTTTGACGGTTGAGATGTATTCCCTCAATTTTTCATATGCTTCGCTCTTTTTCGACATTAAGTAGATAACACAAAATTTGGAATAGTCGTCAATGAATGTTATGAAGTACCGCTTTCCTCCTATGGTGGGTGTATTTATCGGCCCACATACGTCACTGTGGATTAATTCTAGCCTTTTTGTGGCTCTATGTGCGCCCGATTTGGGAAATGAGGCGTCGTTGGTTTTGGACTTTATGCATACCTCACATTCTTTGTCGTGTCGGCGGTTGTTCATGGTAATTCCGTTCACTAGTTGTTTTTGTACAATGGTTTTAATTGTTTCGTAGCTTCTGTGGCCTAACCGCCTGTGCCACAAGTCGATGCATTTCGTATTAGCACAGCTGTGCGTAATGTTTACACGATTGCTATTCCATTGATTATCATTGTTTACTTGCACTTCATATAAATTGTTCTTTAATCTACCTTGAAGAATTACTTCACCGTTATGTATAATGTCGCATGTATCTTTTTCAAATTTAACTTGACATCCGTTTTTCATTGCCCTGCTTACTGACAGCAGGTTAGTTTCGATTTCAGGTACAAACAGTACGTCACAAAGTATAATCTGCCTGTTGTTTTTTCCTGTGTGAATTACAATTTCCCCTGAGCCATATGAAATTAGTTTATTGTCATTCGCGACTGTTACGTTAGTTTCTGTGTCGCTAGTCATATTTGAAAACATTTCTTTGGAGTTGGCAATATGGCTAGAGCTTCCGCTATCGATAATAAAAGTTTGTTTATTTGCGGGTCGTTCAATTAACAACGCAACATTTTTATTTTCATTTCCTATCTTTCTTGTATATTGCGGTTACGCGGTTTTGGCCGGGGCATTTTCTTCAAAACATAGAGAGGTGGTGTGATTTTTATTTTTGTAAAATTTATTATTTTGTACTGGATTATTATTATTTTTCCGTTTCAGGAACCAGCAATCGTTGTACGAATGGTTCTTCATTTTGTAATAGGAACAAAATTTGTTACCTCTCTTGCGGTCTGTGTTAACTAATTTTTCTCGAGCCTTGTATGCTTTAGTACTATGTTCCGAGTTTTCGGAATTTTCAACTCTACGAGTATACTCATCAAATAATTTGCTTTTAATAAAGCTGGGCGTCAATTCATCTTCATTTCTCGACTCTAACGCCGTAATCAATGTGTCATATGACGGCGGTAATGAGCACAAAAAGAGTGCAGATATATGAGAGTCGGTAACATTTTCTCCGATCGCAGCTAATTTGTCGATAAGTTCCATTAATTTCGTGATGTGTGCGATTAAGTTCCCTCCTTCGTTTAGCTTTGTGCTATACGATTTCCGAAGGAGGTGTAATTTGCTTGAGAGATTGGACCGTTCGTGAATATTTTTCAAAGTGTTCCAAGTCTCTCGAGCCGTGTTTAAATGTTTGATGTTAATTATCTGCCCATCTTCAATACTGAGGTTGATTAGTGCCCGTGCTTTCCTGTCTTTCTTATTCCAATTTTCAGTCAAAGGGTCTGGAGATTGATCGGTAATGACATCAAATAGCTCATCTCTAATTAAAAGCATTTCTAATTTAAACCGCCAACAAAAATAGTTATTGGCGTTAAGTTTTTCAATGGCTGCACTATCTTTTGCGTAAGCCATAATTTTTCTTTCCTTTAAGTCAATTAGATACTTTTTCCTTCATCTGACTACCGGATTTATTTATCTGGCTTAATTTGCCTAAATGGATATCTATATTTGTTTAATTTACTAAATGAGACATTAAATCAGTCTCCATAATCAAAATATGTTAGAAAAATTTGTGAGTCTAACAGTTTTTGGCGTGAATCCACATGCTCCTCACTAATTCATATACTATAAACGCAAACTGCGCGATGCCTCATCACAACAATAAAAGAATAATTAAAGGCCTTACCTTCTATATATAGATATCCGTTTTTCAGCTCGCGGTTAGTCAGGGCGTCTAAGAATTATGGAGTATCCCGTATCATCATATATTCGTTTATCCTTACTCCTTCAGGTCACAGTGTATCAGGCTTAAAAAAAGGAATCATGTAACAGACGGTGTATTGTGTGTGTGCTCCGTTGAAACTACTCATATTGTAGGAAAGGAAAAAAGGAGAAGTTTAATTAGAGATACTAAGAAAGAGATTACATTTTGTACGTCTTCACTTGTGTGAGGACATTTTTAAAAGTGAATACTACATATGTTTTTCCGCGCGTGTTACATCAATAAAATTGATAACCATATGGATGTATTTTCGGCACTTTGAGGTAATCAACCAATTATACATAATTGGATATTTATGAAAGTTACAAGGAAGTAAAGTCTGATAAAATAGTGTTCAATGTAACAGTCAATTATAATTTTTATAAGTTTATAACGCGAACCAGAATAGAACATAAGTGCTTGCGAGTCTGGTTTGAAACATATCTCACATAAGGCGAAGAAAGATGAAGAGATGCAGTTTCTCTGGATTTCACGTATGTCGACTACTAAGTGTTTCTTTTTCACTATGAACTCTAATGATGTTTTTCTGCAGTAGAAAGAGGGAGAAAATGGGTATCGAAAAATCTTGATAAGGGGATTATATGAATATATCTTCTATCATTTATAAGAGGAAAAATATTTTAGTTTTTAACAACAAAACCTTAATGAGTATCATTAATTAAACAAAAGAAATATCAATTTTCAAGAGCAAGATGAATTTTACGCAGATTTTCAAGTTTGAAATACATTTGTTTATGTATTGCTACAAGATACTAATTTTATTTTTCAACTTTAGCTTTATTAAAAAGCTTGATTACATTTATATCGTGCTATATATATATATATTTCTGAATTATCAGACATCAAGGTGTTTAAAATATTAATATTATCTTTACAGTTTTTTATTGATACAGAATATACACGAATACAAACTTTAATTTTCCTAAGCATTTAATATTTCAAATAGCCTATATTTCGAAACAAACTGTTTGAAATTTTCACCACATAAGAGCAAATATTATAAGACCACATTTTTAAATATATAAGACTGCATTTTTCATTAACTTTGCTCAGATTATTTAACCATAGCTTTTAAAAATAGCAGATAACCACTTTTGGATTAATTTTCTTAAATTACGTTAACTCTTTAGAGAAAGTCTTGTTTTCACTCAATTTCTTGAAAATTTAACAAAGAATTGACCTTTACCGCAATATTTATGTGCATCAAACTTGATTGTTTCCTCATATATTTTGACATTACATAATTATAACAACTGTTTCACACTTTACCATTTATCAGAAAATTATTAAATCACAGAACGATTTGTGCGTCAAATTTTCACCTCTTTTCCTTATCATTCTAATAATTATCAGATATATATTCCTCAGAAACATTATCATCGTATGAAACAGTAAAGAAAATTAAATACAGGGTAATTCCGGGATTTATGCCGCACATTTTTTTGAATTTGCGTATAAAGTTCCATGGTGGACATAAAATAAAAAAAATCATGCTGTGCTATTTAATGTTAAATGAACAACGCGTGTACTGCGACAAAAAAATTCAAAACAAATAATTAATATTTTTTAACTATTTTTTTCTAAAACATTACACTGCGGCGCGTCACCCGTACATTCAGGCTGAGACGCCGCACTTGTGCGGTAGTTATGCCGCGCTTGTAATGAGAACAGAATGAAATTATAAATAAAAATATTAAAAAAATATTCATATCTGGACTATAATTAACGATGTAATAACAAAATGAAACTAAATGAGTACAATGAAACGTACTTGTAAATTCAAATTAATAATTGTTTGCCTACTTTCATTATTAAAATTATCGACTTATTTTTTTACATTAAATTTTAATTGTTATTTCAGCAACAACGTAACATCAATGTGTTAGAGAGGGAAAAGAAAAAAAGTAAAATTTTGTTTACATAATTTATTTGTTAACGCTTTCGGGACCGGTGGCTTTTATACAAATTTTATTCGGTTGGCACCACTTTTTTAAAAAGAAGTTACCTTAACTTAAATAATTGTGAAAATGCTCTAATTAAAGAAAGCAAATATTACTTTCCTTTTTTACTGGTGCCAGAAAAAATTTTTGTGTGCTCTTTATGAAGGCGCTTATGTGCACCTATGGTCCCGAATGGGTTAACCCCTTGAGGGGCAGTAGGATAAAATATATCCCACCTAATTTCAACAAGATTCTAACCAGAAAATTTTAATTGAATTTTATATTTTTAACTTTGGAGGAAAATTGTTGAAAATTGCTTTTCCTTATTTAAAAAGAAAATTTTTCGATTATTCCGGTGAGAATTCAATATTTAGAGACATTTTTGCTTGCCCCTCAAGGGGTTAAGAGACCTGTTTTTTCGACTACAATCTACAGAAAAAGTGTCGAAAAAGTACAGTCTTTATGTAACTACATTTGACACATGATGCAATGAAGCCAATTACACTTCCTCTTTTTTGGAGTAGTTTTCTAAACATTCCTTGCAAAGAACGTCTGCGTTACGCGTAATCCAATTTTTCATTATTATCATCTTGACTTGCATCTTTCTTGCCCTTCTTACTTTTCATTTTTCCCTTTTTCTCTTTTGGTTTTAATAAACTTGATAACATGCCTAACATGGTTAGTCTGTGCAAAAAGAAAAGGAAAAGTTAATAACACTTAATTATCCCGAACAAAAGAAACTGCGGCATATATACCGAAACTGCAGTGCGGCATGTATCCCATTTTGCATGGTGCAGACGTCGGCCATCACAGTTATCTGCCATCGCTAAGGGGAATGGCGTAACCATACACACAGTACTCTATACAAACGCTACATTTAGTTTTGACTTCGAAATCATGCATGCATTTAGTAACTAGTGTATGAAAAGTATTTAAAGATAACGTGTTTAAAAGTTTGGACGGTGAATTCATGCGCTTACGTCAAAATAATGATTGTACTTCTACAAGTAAGAATCGAAATAGGATTCACGCTGTACATTGGTTAAAATAATCTCATTGCGCACCTATACTGTGCGTTTGACGACCATCTATCAATAATTACGAGAAATACAAGGGGTGCGGCATCTATCCCGCATGCGGCGACTTTCCCGGAGTTACCCTATATTTAATATTTAATAAGTCCATACATGAAAATTACCACTGAATACAAATAATAATAAAATCAACTAAAATTATTAACTCTCACATAAAATTCAGTCTATTATATATGAAACTTCAACTATTGAATAAAATAATGTACAAGTCAGTGAAAAACTGCATCGTTTTTCTAAAAAAATTTGAAAAATTAAAAAAAAAAAAAATGAAAAAATATACAAGTTCTCAAAATAATTTCATAGAGTCAGCAAAAATTATCGCAGAGTTTAACAGCCCCCATAATCACCATTGCTCCCACTGTCTTTCAAAATTTAAGAATCTAGGATTTATTATAGCACACAATGTCTCAGCATCGTTTATTATACTACTATTTTGTATGCATGTGCGGGGTCGTCACGTGATCAACACGATCGGCAATAATATAAATTTTCGGAAAACAGCGCACCATTTCTCATTTCCAGCGATAGACTCCCGAGGGAAGGTGACTTTAAGTGTGCAGCTCTAATAAATTTCTAGATTTTAACCCCTTAATGATCGCAGTGATTTGCATTTTAAAAATTCAGATTGTAAATTAACATCACTTTTTTGAAAAAGAAATATGCACCTTATTTAATGACAGGTAAAATGATAGGAGAAGAAAGCCAATTAAACTGTATTTAAAAATTGGTGGGAGTAAAATAATCTGAATAAAAAACACAGCCCGTGAATATCACGGGAGCGAGAATTAAGGGATTAATTCAAGTGAGGAATCGATTTCTTCGTTAGTAAATAAAGTAGTGTTAATGTATCATTGTAAAAATATCAATAAACGATCATTTACTCATTATATATTTTCTTAATATATTAATATATTTATTTTGTTGTGTAAATGTTGCAACAAGACAAATCAAACCAGCAGAAATACTCTATGCACACCTGCTATGCTGTAACGTGTCCAGGACTCAGTACTGTCACGCATTCAATTGTGCATTGCCACCAATGGAGAAGACTTTGAGCAGTATCTCTAGTAGTTTCTGTCGTTTTATGTATTCATCTTTTATAGCAGACCGTTTTCTAACATTATAATAAATTGATATTTATTTTTCTGTTTAATTTCAATATTTCATTCTTCGCTTTGTATACGACCCGTAAAAGTTAGTTCAAATTTTTAGATGAAACAACCCTCTTTGGTGATACCCCGATTTGGCGATACCTGCTAAAGTTGGTTTCGGGTAAAAAGGACATAACAACCTGATTTTGATCTCGAATTACTTTAATTCATCTTTTATCTGATCCCTCAATGAAAGACAAAATCATGTGCAAAAATCTCAAACTTTGAAATTTAATAACAGTGCCAATTTTTGTAGTTCAGATGTCAAACTTTTTGTGATATATGTGTTATGATATATGCAAACTTTTACTAAATATAACTATAGGGACTGAGGACCATATAAAAAGTTAGATTTCGTAATTTTGATAAAATTGGCTTTTTATTTTAAATAATGCCACAGCATGAATATTTACTTAATTTGAAACGTTTTTGTAATTGAAACTATATGTTTACGACCAACGGTTGAAAAATTAAAGGTCGTCGATAGATAACATATTGCACCCTGTATATATATATATATATGTTACATTATTAGATCTAATTTCGCGATTTCCTTATCTTATTATAAATTACTACTTTATATTCCCTAAATCCTTATTCTTAAATAATCTCTATCGTTAACTCTGTTAAATTCCTTTTAATTTAATGTCTCACTTGTCTAAATTGCTTAAATATTACGCCTTTAGTATTCTTAAATTAAATGTTCCATTTCCGCGCTTTTTTCTTTCTAGAATATTCTTGTAGCTTCCATTTTTACTTTCCTGCGCATTTCTGAGGTTATCCTTTTCCCCCTTCAAATTCATCCGCTTGCTCTGTCCGCACTTTTTTCATGACGTGATATTCTTAATTATTCATTGGTTGAGAGCGCGATCTACGTCATATTTGTATTTTTACACTTGAGGAACAAAAAGTCGATACTCGCTGTGTTTCAGCAGAATTTGTCGTATTTCTACTTTGATAACTTCCCCTGGCCGCCGTCTGATATTTTCTTACTCGTAATTAAATACTACGTAGCGATGGCTTGATTAAAATGAATTGGTGGAAACTGCACCGCCGAAAGCTCTTTAAATAAAATCCTGAGTTAAATTACTCATTGTCTCAATTATTCCGGAGAAACCTGCACTGGATAAATGTGTTACCTGGCCTACCACTCGATGACTGCAACTACCTCCAAATATCCATGTTGATTTACTACGAAACATTCTCTTTCAGCTTAATCTAATGCACGGCTTCCAGATTGATTATTCATCTACAATTACATCGAAGTAGCATGTACAATTACACACACTTTCGAATCACCATATAACGTAATAACGTTATATTAGTCGACGAAAATTCAACTCTACCTGTGTTTCTATTATTTTCAGCATTGCACTACTGGTAACATAACAACCAGTTATTTCGTTCACTAGTAAAACCTTCCAATGTTAGAATAATCTAACTCCATTAGTCTTCAATTTGTTTTTCATCTTGTAGATTATGTACCATTATTGCTATCTCATTCACTTGAAATACAAATGTATTTATTTTAGCATTAATCTTTCAGTTCACAATATTTAAATGTTTGTTTGTTGTCCCTCCCATCTAAAATTATTATCACTCCTTTTTTTTTTCAATCTATTGTTTATTTCAAATTTAGCCTTTTATTTACGTTATTCTTTCTTACATGTACTTGTTATTTCATCACTTTTCACCACAGTCCTGCCATATATTTTATACTATACACATATTATCTTATATTATTTCTTAATTTTTCATTATATATGGGAAGGTTTGTGATTTTTTCTGCGTTTTTATTGGGGGTCAATTATTATTATGTTATAGCATTTGCCTTTGTCTTGATATTTTTTAATATCATTTTCCCAATCTGTAGATTTTGGTGAAGTGTTTTTGTATATTAATTTACATTTAATCTAGTTTTCATGCTAGCAACATAATTATTATTTATAATTTTGTTCTGGTACATGATTTTTATGTTATACCAGTTATTTTCTTTTTTAATTAATTACTTTCTTCATTATGTTTTTATATTTACAACAGTTCATATTATTTCAAATGAATATAAATCTATTTTAACTGCTATTATATATATAAAAAAAAGAAATAATAAAAAACCTTACAAAAACTAATAAAAATATTAAAATAAAAACAAAATAAAAATTTAAGATACATTGTTACTTCTTGTAACTATTCTTATTTTATATATATATTCTAGATTGTATCTTTCTCAATTATTTATATTACTTTTTTTATCATATTCATTACATGTTTGATATTATGTCTCCTTATTCCTCATGGCAATTCTCAGTAAATTTTTAGCGACTGGCAAACTGGACTTTGATAACTCTCAGCGTAATGCCCGGTACATGGTTAATTATAGGCTTGACCATGGATCGTCATCCAGCTACATATTTGGATCGTCATCCAGCTACATATTTTCTTCTCCCTCACCACATTTACAATTTAGCAAATGCTCATCTCCTCGCTGCTTGACCTGCCCTCATGCAAATCCTTCACAAATTGTTCATAACACTTCCCATATTAATTTTTGTAAAGCTTTTAATGTTATTTATCGTATTAAATGTAATTCATGTAACATACAATATATTGGTCAAACTGGTGGCCCAATTCATAAACGTATCAACGGACATCGATCTGCCATCAGTAATTATAAATGCTCTCGCAATCCTTTAAACTGCAATGTTGAGTATAGGCACTTTAAAAAGCACAAATTTAGTAATATCACTATTCATATCCTTAATATACAAAATAAATTCCATGAACGTCTTTTTCTGGAATCTGCTTATATCAAACATTATAACACACTTTATCCATATGGACTAAATCAACTCTCAAACAATAAACCTCATGTCGTATATTCTACGTCATCACATACAATTAACTATCAATCTCTCTATCTTTCTCTTAACCATAAATTATATAAGCAAACCACACGCGCACAAAGAGGGAAATCTACTACTAAGCATTTATCATCTAATTAACTAATACTCATATTAAAAAATCATTACTACGCCTACAATCTTCTTTCAGTAGTAATTACAACTGGATGTCTCTTCGTAAATTTGTATTTGCAATTCCTAAATATCATATTAATCAATATCACAAAGTTTTTACATCAAATACATTCAATTCTCATTTTAGTGATACATTTTTTGATTTACTCCATTATAGGCTAACTGCTCTTAATGTCAATATTAACAAAAACCACAAAAATTAAATAAAAGTAATTCACATTTAATCGTTACCTTTACCAATCCTGTTGTTAATAAAATTAAACTTAATCTTTTATTTCAAAACGAGCAATGTAAATTCCCACTTCAAAGGGTTAATCTAAAAAGCTCTTTTAAATATCCTATTAGTTTAGGCCGTAAAATTTTCAATTATAATAAGTTTTCTAAACATTTCACACACACTGGTACTTTTACATGTAAATGCAATGATCCCCATCTAAATACATACATTAATGCCCATCATGGACATGTTATAACAGGTAATTTAGACATTGTCAATAATATTCATTTAAGATCTTTGATGCGTCATGGCACTAAATATCGTATTCCTTCACAGTGTAATATACAGTCTATCATTAAACAATTCACATATGATTTAGATTTCTTCATTTACAAAATTGCTATCAACTATAATAAACCTACTGAATATTTTGTAGATTGGAAGCATCATGTCATCTTTCTTTTGAAACAACAATTATTAAAACTGCATATTGCCAAAAATTCAGTTTCTTTCTCCACCCTTAAACCACATATTGCAGAACTTCAAAATAATTTCATCATTACATATGTAGATAAGGCTGCTAACAACTATGCTATCATATGCAAATATTACTATCATCACCTCCTAATTAAAGCAGTCACTTCTAATAATATTTTCAAACTTCATCATGTTACTTTAAAGGAAAATAATAATCATATATTAAGCTACCGCAAATTATTAGGCATTAAAAATAACAAACTCAATTATCCTTATTTAGTCATGATTCCAAAATTTCACAAAAATCCTCTTAAATTCCGCACTGTCACTGTGATGTAATACATATAATACTCGTGCTAATACACTCTTTTTAAATATTCTTACACAAATTTATGAGTTATCAGTTAAAAAAGACAACACTCACTGCATTAAAAACAGTTTTGAATTGGTGGATAAAATAAAGCCATTAACAAATGTCAATAATATTATTACTTTAGATTTCAAAGACCTATTTAATAATATCATTCTAAAAGACTTGCATTCTATTATCAATTCATTATTTATAGAATATCTTCCTTTATTAAATTTACCTGATAACATTGATACTGACTACTTCACATCTTTGACTAACTTTCTACTATTTCATAATTTTATTTTCCAAGATAATGCTTTTTTTTATTCAAATACAGGGCATCCCTCAAGGAGCTGCTTCATCAAGCATGTTATCTGATTTATAGATTTACTTTTATGAACGTAAATTTATTAATAATAATTTATTGCTCTACAGATACATAGATGATATAATTATTCTTTCTGTTACAAATAATAATTCTATATCTCTTCCTGTAAAGTACCCTTCTAATCTAGAACTTAGTACTACCTTTTCAAATAATTCTAGTATCAATTTTATGGATGTTAAAATTAATATTCTCCCTAATAACACCCTAACATTCAACATTTATGATAAACGCAATGAATTTTCATTTAATGTAATTAATTTTACGAACTTTAATTCCTGCTTGCATATTTCAGTATATAGAGATATTCTGCTTAATCATAGTCTTTGTATCAAACGTTTATGTTCCTCCCACTTCTTACAGCCTAACATTTTTAAATTAAAGCAATTTGCATTGTCTTATAATTATCCCATCTCTTTTATATCTGCATGGCTCAAATCTTAATATTAATTTTTTTCAACTTCTTACCAGTATATAGGCATTTAATATTTAAAAAAGAAAACTAAAAAATCGAAAACACTATTATGGAGGGTGGGATGTGGATTGCTGAAAAAATTATAAAAATCATACACACAAAAAATTATATGTATGTGTATATATAATATATATATATATATATATATATTCTTATAAAAGAAAAAAAAAGTTTTGGTGTATGTGTATGTTTTTACATACATTATACACTAAAAACATAAAAAACATAAAAAATAAAAATACCATTATGGAGGGTTGAGGTCGGGAATGCTAAAAAAAGTTTAAAAACCTTATATGTTTTTATGTGTATGAGCGTGTATAAGTGTATGTATATATGCTTATATATTGTATGGACATATAATTAAAAAAACAAAATATGGGGTATCATGCTTTTAACATAATAAAATTTCACATATTGCATCATCATTTAAAGGATTTATTTTACTATCTCAATATTCCTCATTGCTTTTGAAATTTTCACATTTATTTACATAATACAACGCTAAATTTTACTATCTCAAATATTCCTCATCTTTTTAAATGTTATTTATATTCTCATTTTTTTTATATTATAATTTTTTGTCTTTAAATCATTAATTTAATCAATTGCCCTTTTATTTATTTTTATTTATTTTTATATAATTCTTTATTTCTTTATTTGTATTAATTTATTCCTTTTCTTTATTTTATTTTGTATTCACTCAGTACTTATTAAGTTTATTCCTATTTTTTCATTCTAGTTTAACTAAAAGTTAATCTAAGTATTTTCTTGATTTCTTCAATCATTTTCATTCCTTTTATTTTTTATTTTTTGGACTTAAGATGGCAACTCTAAACATTATTGTTACTAATCCAGTTCCAATTTATTAATCCAGATCCAATCTATTTTCTGTAATGTTTGCGTTATAAGGAGCTAAATTTTGTCATTTTAGGCTTAATGCCGACAAAATTGGATGAAATAACGCATCTTCTATGAATGAACTCACAAGCTCCTCTGATGATTCTGTGAGTCATTCATAGTTTCTTATTTTACATACTGGTTTCATATGTTCATTTCTAAATCATCTTTAGAACTTTATCAATTTCTTCATATATTTGTGATTTCAAATTTATTATATATATATATATATATATACATATATATATATATAACCATTATATAATTGCAAATCATCATCAATTTCCTGTTACAAAAATTAAATAATAAATTCAGCCACAATTCATAACACTGACATTATACAAAATAAATATGGAACCTTTAACTAGTAATACAGAATCAAACACAATATCACTAATTCACTAGCATATTGCGGACGATAAATCCATATAAACATATGATAAACCACCAAATTTTGATAAAATAACCTATTAAAGACAAAAGATACAAATAACCAGCTAAATAATGTTGAACCACAAAAAGACGTATCATAAATAAACAATAGATTAAATGGATGAATGAAGCTGGAAACTTATATTGTATTTCACTTTTTCAAGGGTACATAAAATACATATATAAGCAAAAAACATAGTCGATTTCTGTAATGGAATCCAGCAATAATCTAAAAATTGAATTCCATTATGT
This sequence comes from Maratus speciosus, assembly GCA_963932465.1. Classification (NCBI taxonomy): domain Eukaryota; kingdom Metazoa; phylum Arthropoda; class Arachnida; order Araneae; family Salticidae; genus Maratus; species Maratus speciosus. The sequence continues at coordinate 428,595,342 of OZ010797.1, read as the reverse complement.
ACCCGATCGACTATACACCAATAATTATAAAACCACCATGCCAAATAAATTGAATTAAGAAAAATTATTAATCAATGCAATATCCGCATCAATGAACAACATTAAAAAATGAAACAATTTAAATAAAAGATATACCCATCGAGAGAACTGCATAACCATATTGACCATGACTCAAAAATTTAACCAATTTTATCACAGCAAAAATCCCGCCAATAACTGGCACAATCAAAAACGAAGCCCCACGGTTGTCGCTTAATATATTCACATTCTTAAAATATAACAATTATAATTAATAAATTTAGTCCATATAATAATTATTATTACTTGCTATTTTAATGAGCCTGGTTTAAATTATAACTGAAATACATTAAGAAGTCTATGTTTAAAATGAAACAATTAATAATTAAGAAACATATCTAATATCATAGATGATGGCAACAGTATTATATTAGGACTAAATAAATAATTATTTAATGCTGTCATCTAGCGTTACTGCATAAAATTAAAAATTAAGAATGTCTGTATATGAATAAATTCATGTCAAAATCAGTAGTTATATAGTGCTGCCATCTATAGTGCTGCATATATTATCAAATATAACAGTAGAAAAAATGCTTATTTAAAATATTGCTAATATCTGAACCTATAAAATTACTTTATGACGGCACAAGAAGATCATACTAAAACAGCACAACTAAATATAGATAATAATCATTTAACATCTTTAATATAATGTGTTATAATGTTATTTATGTTTTATTATTTACGTAAAATTAAGTAAATTAATAATAATTTCAAATTAGTTACTATAATAATAATTTAAAAGTTTGTTGATATTAATATAATTAAGCACTTAATATAATTAATATTTTTTGCTGTTTGGGGGGGGGGGGTATATCTACAGATAACAACATTTCTGCAAACATATAGTGGACACAAATTTTAGGGAGGGGGCATTTACATACTATTTATCGGAAATCTGCCGAAATACCAAAGATTCTCATTCTTGTATTTGCCTTATTTACTTGTAAATTATAGTTAACCTCTTGAGGGACAAACAAAAATGTCTCTAAATATCGAATTCTCGCCGGAATAATCGAAAATTTTTATTTTTAAACAAGGAAAAGCAATTTTTCAACGATTTTCCTCCAAAGTTAAAAATATAAAATTTAGTTAAAATTTTCTGGTGAGAATCTTGTTTAAATTGGGTGAGATATATTTTATCCCACCGCCCCTCAAGGGGTTACAGAAGAGTTTTTTAATGATTAAAAAAAATCTCGACTATAACCCCACCCCAACTTCTTTTGCTTTTGAAAGAGGGGGGAGGGGTTACAATCGGGATTTTACGGTAGTTATTAGTTTAAAAAATTTACTTTCTTAAAATATTACTGTTATCTATCTCCATTCAAAGCCATCATATACATAACTGTTTTAGAGATGGAAGTAAGCGATCATTGCAAGTTTAGAACAAATGTAATAGAAAAATTTGTAAAGTTGTTCAAGGTAATACTTTTGTATTAACAATGCATAAAAAATATTGTTGTAAGCCGTTTAATAAAATAATACATAACACTTGTTGCATTTTAGAAAACATTAAATTTATTTAAAGTACAATTGAACGTAAACGAGCTTGTTGCTCTTTATGCATTTGCTGCAAGATGTGTTGTGGAATTTTCAATACATAATCAACTTTATGTGAGGAAAATATCTTCTATTTCAGAAAAATTGTACATAATGGAACTGACATTATTTCTCATTAAGTTAACTGAAAGAAACAGAATCACAGAATGATTATTGGGGCACTTATGAACTGTTCATATCTGCCCCAACTAGTCTGTTCACAAGTACCCCACATTGCTGCTTCTGTTAAATTGATAAATCATTAACTTTTCTCAATTTTAGAAGAAAAAGAACTTTATCAAAAATGTTTATTAGTATTCATAGTATATGTTAAAATACTCAAATTCAAATAAATGAATAAATAAAGTTATTCGCTTATCAACTTGGAACAAAGATTTTACTTTTGAGATCTAAAAACAGTGTTGTGGCTACAGAGGACAAATAAAATGTCATAGAGCTTCAAAAAAATTTTATCATATGTCTACAGGTGCTATCATCTTTTTTTTTTCAAATAAAGAAACTTACAATAACTATAAAAAAAATTGCGATGTTCACATCTGCCCCGTGTTCACATGTGTCCCCATCCCCCCTATATAGTAAGGGCAAACGAGTACTCCTGAAGAGAAGAAGAAAACTGGAATTGCAAAACAAAATATACAAAAAGGATTTCGTTTGAAATTAGGAATTCTTCTCGATAAAGCAAAACACAGATTTTGAAGCACAAATGATAATAATAGCTCGTCGAATCTCTAAAACGCAACTATTTCTGCTTCCATAACAAGCGTAGACGAAGATTTGATCACACGATTCCCCGTCATATTACAAGTAATTTCTTGATATTCATTTGATCAATTTCGAGGATTATTGCTTACCAACAGCTTGTAAATTCTTTAAACTGCATCCCTTGTTTATATGCCAACTTCAGTACACAAACTGCTTATTCATGGCAAAGAAATAATAGCTTCCTCATTATTCCCAATTGGGAAAATGTCGTAAGACGATCAAGAATCGATCAACAAATTGATCAAACGGTATCGTGAAGATTTTTGGCTAAAGTGCAGTAGAACGAAAACAATGCACGATTTTTAAAAAAACTTTTAATGTCATCAGATCCTTTCATTTCAAGCTTATACGCAAATTACCGTAGAAAAAATTAAGATCCTTGTCCCTAAAGGCACAGTAACTTCTGTAAAATATGTCGACACCTCCCCTTCTGCAGAATCTACTCATTATACTACAGGTGATTCGGAAGATGAATTTTAAATATCCTTTCGTTTTATTTTAATAATATAAAAAATTAAATCTTGTAATTTTTTACTTTTTATTTGTGTACTTAATTGTGTTTCATACATAAAAATTCCTCGTTTAATTTCAATTAAAAATATCTTAGTTCTTTGACAATTCTTTGTAACGTTTAGTCTCGAAACTTCATATTTTATTTAAATCTAATTGTTTTTATTTTTAATCCGCCATTTTTTTAAATTTAACTTTTTAATCGCTCTTAGAAACCTCAAAAGCACCTGTATACGAAGTTTCATAGAAATTGAATAACTTTCAGAGCATTTAAATTTTTAGTACGCCATATTGGATCCGCCATTTTGTTTTTTGGAATTTTAATTTTAGAATCGTAATCAACAACCTGAAAAACAGCTGTATACAAAGTTTCGTGCAATTTGAAAAACATTTTCATATTTTAGCCAGTTTTTCGGAATTTCACTGTGAGGCGTTGCAACTTTGCAACCTCCCTTCGAAACGCGCTTAGGCAGTAATGCCTAGTTTAAACTTTGAGCAAGGGGTTTGTTTTAGCTACACTGTAAAAAATAAAAGATTATTACTTCGCTGAATTCAGTTTTATGAAATGTCAAATTAAATTGAAATATGCACTACTTTTATTGTCAGTAGGGGAGGTACGGGAGGTTTAATACATAAGGAGGGTTGATTCATTGAACATTTTTCTCAACAAATGGCATTAACAGCCATTGTAACAGATGTAAAGCGTTCTTTTATTAGCAGTGGTCATCATTAGCTGGACGTAGCAGTGAAGAACTGGCAACGTTTTTTTTAATTTTAACTTTGAAGACTTTTGGAATAGTGAATGTAAATTTTTTAAAATACAGATTTTCTTTCATAACTCTTATTATTATGAAGATAATATCTTGTAATTATTTTTTATTTGTAAAGCAAATTGTTAGGGTGAGTTTTACCAGAAAGCAGATTGGCATTTTGCAAATGCATTTATACCAAGTGATGTAAAATTCAATTAGCCATGATAGGGCGAAATGATACATTAATGCTGGGGAGAAATGATACACTTGCATATTCGAAATTTAATACTTTTTTAAGTTGTAAACTAATATAAGAGTGTAATATTCATTATTGTTTTACAACAAGAGCTACTGAAATTGGTAAAGAAGAACAAACAGACTATTCATAGACATTATGTACGTTACATAGAAAAGCAGTGGGATGATAGATGGTTAGTTCGCTTTGCTCATCATGTAGAAGGAAAAAGTTTAAATGGCCGGAAAGGGAAGACGTTTCTATAATCGACGAAGGGCAAATTAAAAAAACATTAAATCTATCCGATTTTACTTATCAAAATGATAGCTTTATTAGTTTTTCTTTTAACCATTTCAGGAGTGGTGGTATGTTTATGAAACCACTTAATTTTAATTCCCAAACGCCACGTTGGCACCAGCATTTTATTAAAATATTTTCCATTTAATATGAAAGTGGAATATAGCTCTTTTCTTATTTCCAATTAAATTTGTTGGTAAATGCCGGTGCCACTCATTTATTCAACACTTTAGCATTGAAAATGCTTTGCCCTAAAAGGGTTAACCCCTTACACTCGAGGGCTCCGCTGCGGAGACATAATCTTTCTTTGCAAAATTTGTTTTTGGCACCAGTAATAAAGGAAAATAAAATGTACCTTATTTAATCAGAGCCTTTTTGAAATTGTGTACTTGAATGAAACTTCTTTTAAAAAAGTGGTGCCGATCGAATAAAATTTATGTAACAGACGCCGAGCGCAAAGGGTTAAAGAAATCATAAATGTGCTAAATTTATGTAAAAATTGTTTGCAAATCAGAAATGTTCACTTCATTTTTCCTTGCAGCAAGATCTCTAGGGATTTTTTTTTAATTTATTTTCTAAAAAGTGTGTTAATAGAATTGTTTAAATATTTTTGTAAAAAAACATTTCTGAAACAAAAACATGTCAGTGTCATTTCTTTTTCAGGGTTCGTACGGGTGCTTGAATTTCATGACTAAGGAATTCTTCGGTACCAGTATTTTCTTATGGAAAGTCTCTTCTGAAATAAGGCGAATTTTCGTCCGTTCAAACTAGATTTATTTTTCTATAAAAAAATTCTGATATTGGGCCTTGAAAATAACGGTATCCGTACGAACCCCGTTTAAAAAATTTTACTTAAATATTTCAAGATTTATCATAAAAAATTGTATGACACATAAATTGAATTGTCTGCATTTTTTTTTTCAATTTACATAACAATGTATCACATCTCCCTTGCTAGTGCATAGCTGCCAACACCTTACGCTTTTTTAGATCAGAAAAAATTTTTAGTAAATTTTACCTTTTTAAATCGTCATAATCTGCCGATTAAATAAGGCAAACATTTCTATTAAATTTTTCTGGTCTAAAAAAGCGGAAGAGTTGGCAGCTATGCTAGTGTATAAATCCTCCCCTGCAATGGGGAGATTTGATACAGTAGTAATCATTCAAAATAATTGGGATATATTTTTTGAATGATTATTTTTTTAATTGAAAATATTTTTAATAAATGAGTAAAAGGTCACTTTATAAGAAAACACGAAAAAATTGTTTGATAATAGCTTTCTAAGGGTTGTAAAAAATTAGTAAAAAACAAAAAAAGTGTATCATACCTCCCCTACCTTCCCTACTGAATTAAGTTCATTATAAACAGATTAGGATAAGATTACAAAAAGAGTGATACAGCATAGCAATATTTTATATTATTTAGGCTTCATATCTCTTTGAAATTTTACGGTATACCCATTCATACTTTTTTAGTATATACAGCTATACCCAACCCTACCGTTGTATAGTTTTTTACTAAAATCTTATTATTCTTTTAGCAGCGATTTTTAAAAATAATACCGTTAATAATTCATATCTTTATTGTACGAAACCCTCTGAGTGCGAGTAATACTCGCACTTGACCGTTTATTGAAATATTAAGATGTATGAGATAGAGGAAAGTTTTGGGATTGGCACATCCAACTAGTTTGAAAATTAATGGCAGGACTATTTCATCAACATAATTCTTACCCTCTGTTGAACGCTTTTTCAATTTACATTACCTACGTATTTCCAATAGGTAAAATATTAAAGCGCGTTTCAAGCTTTTTTCTGGCACCCTGTAGATCAATATACAATGAAATTCTTTTGTACCTTGTAAGAAAATTTTAATAATGATTTGTAAGAAAACAGTAAATGCTACTTAATCAGTACTGTATGGAAAACATGCTGCAATCCACTTCAGGAATGCATATCAATTTCTTATTTATGCTAGATTAATTTTAACACAATTATTCAAATTGGTAAGTAATTCATACCGGAATGCATATCAATTTCATTACACTAGATTAATTTTAACACAATTATTCAAATTGGTAAACAATTAATACAGGAATGCATATCAATTTCATTACGCTAAATTAATTTTAACACAATTATTAAAATTGGTAAATAATTCATATGATTTGTAATTTCCCAACTGGACAAAAAAATGTCCAAGTCAGGTTCCGAACCAGGGATGTCTTGGCTACAGTTGCCAACCCAGCTATTCCGGACGAATCTGGAAGACCTAATTCACCCATCTAACCTTAACCGTTTCCGGCACAGTGTGCCCGGGTCGGGATACCTAATTTTAATTCCAACCTTACGAACGGCGCCAAGAATATTTTAGTAAAATTTTGCTTTTACAATAAATAGTGTAAGTCACATGTTTCTAATTTCTAAAAAAATCCTTTTAAAATTCTGGTGTCAGTCAATCATTTCATCATTTTACAACAAAAATTGCCCGTGCCGGAAAGGGTTAATGATCATAGCATCTGGTCCGATATATGCATCATGCTCAACAGAAGAAATCGTAGGTTATGGAACTCCAGTAAGCGCTGGATACGTAATTTCACTAGATTAATTTTAACACAATTATTTAAATTGATAAATATTTCATATGAGTTGTAATTTGTCAACTGGGCAAAAAATGATTCGCTCAAATTCGCCTGGAATATCTCAGTTGGCTGAACATTGGCAGCTGTAGCAAAGACATTTTTGGTTCGAATCCTGATGCGGACATTTTTCGCCCAGTTAGAAAATTTCAACTCAAATGAATTATTTACCAATTTGAATAATTGTGTTAAAATTAATCTAGTGTAATTACGTATCCAGCGTTTACTGGAATTCCATAACTACGATTTATTCTGTAGAGCTGATTCATATATTAGACCAGATACTATGGTCTTATAAAGGTTAACTGGGTTAATTAAGTCCTTCAGATTTGTCTGGGATAGCTCAGTTGGCAGAGCATTGGCAGCTTCAGCGTCAAGAGATCCCTGGTTCAAATCCTGACCCGGACATTTTTCGCTAAATTGAAAAAATACAACTCATATGAATTTCATTATGTTTCGAGTATAATAACATCATCAAAATGCACCGCAAACGAATTTTTCCCATAGATAGCAAGGTAACGTAATTATTTTGTGTGTCTTTGTAAACGAACTATAACAGCTACGTACTTAATTTCCAATAGGTGTAGCATACTATTGTAAAACTCAACTTGGATTTCCGCGACATTGATATAATATACGTCAAAATCGCGGAAATCTAAGAATATTTCGGAGAATTACAGCATGGGCAGACACAATGCCGGACAAACCGAAGTCATAAACACTTTTGAACTGTTTTGGAAAATGTTAAAAACTAGATAAACAGTTGGTTACATGCTATGTCCCACATCAATGTCGAGAAGTCAGAAACATTCGAACAATAAGGAAATTAAAATAAGAGTACCGACGTTAATTAAATCATGGACGCAGCCTAACTCCAAGTAGTTGAACATTTTTTTTATTTTTTTTATTATTCTCTTACTCTACCGGTTTCAGAAGCATAGGTAGGTAACTTGATTAATTATTGTGCATATGATTACAGTTATAAGTAAAAGCGTTTTTAATTTAATTAAATACTTTCTTTTAATATTTTTCCGGTATAAAATTTGAATATTTTCTTCAGTAGATGCATTTGTTTTATTGTTATCCTTAATATCGTGTTAAAACACTGCAAAATAAAACATTCCCTTAACAAAAACATCGCCATCAAAAACACAATCAGATTATAAATTTTCTGCAAAAATAAAACTGTATTTTTTCTTGTCCTTTGTGACTGCGTCTTAGCAGGTTTTATTTTATATGCAAAAATTATTCCTAACTGCACAAGACATTTACACCAGTGAGAAATTTTAATTTATACATGCCATGGTATCCAACAGAGGCTACACGCGCTAAAGGTGCCCACTACCTTATCAGGTGTACAAAATATAGATGAAAATCATTTTAATTTAAAAGTCTAACAGATGTTTTATATTTAGCACACCAGGTGGCCCAAAAAGTTCGTGCGGTTTTCATCAGACATAAAAAAAGACCCACAAAGTCACAAACATTTATTTTATCCTTCGAAATATTCACCATTGGCTTTAGTTACATGTTCATAACCAAATTCAAGTTTATAAATATATTTTTTGAAAAAATCCTTTTTGTTAGAGTCCAAAAATTGTGTTACAGCCTTGTGACATCATATAGGTTTCGGAACTGCTGTTTCCGCAGGTGTTTATCTATCGTCAAAAACGTATAATAGTTTGATGGGGCGACATCCGGGGAGTAAGGTTAATGAGGTAAAACTTCATTGCCCAGTGTTTTGATGACGTGCCTGGTCGCTGTGGATGTATGAAGACTGACATTATCGTGAAGGAAAAGAACCCCTCTCCTGTTGACCAGCGTTGGCTGTTTTTGGTGCAAAGCAGCTGAAACTCTTTGCAACTGTAATGAGTAGACGTCGGCTGTGATGATTTTTACGCTTTCTAAGAATTCATATTCAACTATACCATCTCTGGTCCACCAAACACACAGCATTATCTTTTTCTGATGTATGTCCGGTTTGGCGGCCAATGAGATGGAATCAGATGTCGACCAATCATGTTTTCTCTTCCGGTTATCATACGTTACCCATTTTCCGTCAGTGTCTATATCTGATCCAGGAACGAGGCTTTGTTTTGGCGCGACAGCAATGACAAGCAGATGTTCAACCGTTGGAGCTTGTTTTCCTGGTACAGAAAGTGAGGAACCAATTTGCTGAGTTTCCACGTCATCCGAAGATCTTGTAGAAGCGGTTGGATGGTTTTATCAGATACTCTAAACCTGTGTGCAAACTCCTGGTAAGTTTGCTCAAGATTCTACCGTATTTCCTCCTCCAGCTGGACTTTGTGTAGGGTGGATGAACGATCAACATGGGACTTGTCTTCTATGCTCTCACCTCCCGACGAAAATCGGCCGATCCACTTTCGAGCGGTCCATTCAGTCACCGAAATCTTTCCAAGCGCGGAGCGCATTCTTCTAGCGGCCTCCGCAGTTTTGTTTCCTAATTTGAACTCGTACATCAAAATAGGCCTCAAAATCTTCTTTGTCAACGACATTTTCTTTCAAACATTGTACTTTCTACAAATCTGCTAGCGAAAAGTGCGATACGTTAAACAACTCTCTACTGAATGAGGTTTGAAGACAACGTACAGACATGAAGTCATCAGAACAGTGTCGTCAGTGGGCTACCTTTTTAAAATTCAGATTTCTTGATTGGCACCACTTTTTTGAAATAGTAAAATTCGCCTTGTTTAACCCTTTCCGGCACACCGTGACCGGGTCGGGATACCTAGTCTTAATTCCAAACTTACGAACGGCACCAAGAATATTTTAGTAAAATTTTGCTCTTACAATGAATAGTTAACGTAACATGTTTTTAACCCTCTGTCTACCAGAAGGGTCCAATGGACCCGACATGTACATTCAAAATATTTATTCAAACCAGAAATTTCTTCAAAACAAACTAAATGTATAAATCAGACAATAATAAGTTAAATAAACAAATTAAATAGTTTTAAATAAAAATTCTGGTGTAGAATGTTTTTATAAAACTTGAGTAAAATTTCCGGTAGTTCTAGGGTTAATTTCTGAAAAAGTCGTTTCAAAATTCCGGTGCCAGTCCACCATTTCATCATTTTACAACAAATATTGCCCGTGCCGGAAAGGGTTAATGACATGTGAAAACAAGGGGGATTTTATCATTTCAGATAAATGGTGCCAATCAAGAAATTTGAATTTAAAAAAAGTAGCCCACTGGCAACACTGCATCAGAATCAGTTTGGCCACACCTATGCGACAAAAGTAACTGTTCTCAAAAACCGCACGAACTTTATTGGTTACCTGATATTTTCTTAGATTGTCCAACAACTACACCAAAATGCATTTTTGATACTTTCGTATTAGCCGCATGTCACAATCATAACTGTACAGTACGCGGTCAATCGCGAAATATTTCAATACTCATAGAATCTTTTGATTATTATTATTTCAGTGTTTAACACTAGAACTACCAAGACCGCCATTTTGACGGTTTTCAAATTTCATGCTTAAAAATTTGATATAATTTATGCATTGTTCTAGAATTTTATGATACGACTTTTAATGAAATATAAGAGTATTTAACCGCTTGAGGGGCAAGCAATAACGTTTCTATAATATTGAATTCTCATCGGAATAATCGAAAAATTTTTTTTTTAAATAAGGAAGAGCAAATTTTCAATTTACCCTCAAAGATAAAAATATAAAATTTAGTTAAAAGTTTCTGGTGAGAATCTTGTTTAAATTAGGTGGGATATATCCCACCGCCCATCAAGGGGTTAAATATTCCTATTCAATTTCCACTCAAACACTTTAATTTCCATAATCAGTATGACCTATACCTATTTTTACCAAGACCCGTCACAATGACGACTTTGGCAGGGTGCCACCGGCGACAATTTTTAAATTCTACCTCGCACCACCTTTTAAAAACAAAAATCTTTGATGCACCGTTTGACAACATTTGCAAGAGAAATATACTACAAAATTTATTTTCTTAAAATAGTGGTGCGAATAGAATAGAAAAATAGCTGCCTATGCACAATCCGTTGGAATACTAGAAGGTGTGGTTTATATCAGAAGGCGTGGCTTATCAAATGTGGGATACTATAAATGCAAAAAGATATATATATATATATATATATTTTTTTTTTTACTAATTAATGAATTACTATATTAAATGTTGTTTTTGTTAAATTATATTCTTTTATTTACATTAACTAAGTCAAAAGTTACAGTGAAAGCCATGATAAAAAATAATCCGACAACTTGATGGATGTGGTAAAACTAGGTAAATATTTAACATCGATACTTCTAGTGTTAAGCGTACAGGTCAATTATATAGAAGTTAAATTAGCGCTTTTCTTATTTATTTATTCATTTAGGAAGTTTTTTTGGCGATTTAGTTATGGAATATTACACAGAAACAAATAAATGCTGAATTATTTTATTTTTTTAAGTTCAAACGGGTTTAGTATTTTAAGTAATTGTGTTGCACGCAGATTTAAAAATACTCATGCTTGAAAATTATTTTAAAACTATAAAAAAAATCCGTAAATTGAAATACAGTTTTTAAACAAATTGCATTTGAAAATACAATTTCGTCGATTCGAAGGTGTAAAAATTAAAATTGTACGATGTTCAGAAGTTAAAAATATTGCAGTAAAAGCAAAATTTATTGATGAGGTATTATCACCATCAATATGAAGTCAGCATTATTCACTTGCATATTTTGGCTTTCTAATATAAAATTTTCAGTTTAAAGACTTCTTCATGCTTCGAAATGCTTCACGAGAAGATTTTGAAATGTTTAGATTACATATTTTTTAAGATTCTTATAAATTGCATTGATAAGCAAGTATTCTGATAATAATGGTAAATACAAATTTAAAAATTAATTCCCAGATTGTTTGAGGGTTTTCGAACATTTTCCCCGAAACGTAATTTTATCTTCAGAGTTGACATGAATCATACTTTATTTTATTTTAAAAAGTAATTTGTACAAAATACTTCTTTTCATAAAAAATTAGAAAGTTTCAAACATTATAAATATTTTTTATAAAAGTTTTTCTCCCTTTAAGCCATAAACGATGGAATTATTTTTCTCTTCAAAATGGAAATATTGCATTCCACACCACTTCTTTAGAATACTTATTTCATCGGGGAGTTTCTGCCATCAAATAAAGCGAAAATTTTCCTTCAGAATTACTAGCGCGCAAACAACAAACGTATTGGCAGCTATGCTGTGAACCCTATTGCAACGCCAAGCTTTAACCCTTTGAGGGGCAAGCAATAATGTCTCTGTAATATTGAATTCTCACTGGAATAATCGAAAATTTTTATTTTAAAATAAGGAACAGCAATTTTTCAACATTTCGTCCCCAAAGTTAAAAATATAAAATTTAGTTAAAAGTTTCTGGTGCGAATATTGTTTAAATTAGGTGGGATAAAATTTATCCCACCGCCCCTCAAGAGGTTAGAAGGTTAGTACAAATAATATACACAGTCGGTCCCCAGATAGCATTTTTAGTTTGCAAAAAATTTCCAAAAGTCTTGCTTTGAAAACCTGAAAACTTGCAGCAAGCTCAGCATGAGAAGACTGAAAGTTCATAACAAGACTGCAGCAAGATAGCACAAACGCCGAAGTCACCACACTTTGAACTTGTAGCTAACTTGTCGTGCAAGTTAAATTCCTTCTGTATCAAATTTATTGCAAATTAACGGCAAACAAGTAATCAAAACTACTGCAAACTTACTGCAAAGTAGTAATCTTTCCATGCTACATTAACGGCTTACAACTGTTACACTATAAGTTTAAATCCTTCGAAGGGGTCCATAGGTCCGATCATGTCTATTGATGCATCATTTTTACCACCATAAACATGTTCGAGTAATATTCGTACTTTTCGATTCGATCATTTTTTTGGTATTTCATAAGTATAGCGTTTTAAAAAAGAGGTGCCAAACGAATAAAATTTCTGCATTTTCTGAGTATCTGCTGATTGTCTATTCTCTCAACAGAGGGATTTTTTGCTTTCGTCAATTTTGTGAATTAAAGACAGTCTTGCCATCAGTTTCACAACAAACTACTCTTGCAAGTGGGTGATGGTATACCTTGCGGGAGATTTGCTGCGAATTTCTCAATTCAAATTTGTCACGGCAAGATAATATCAGAAAAAATCAAACTTGCTACTAACGTTCATGGTATCTGAGTCATTTGACCGGTACTGAATGAAACTATTTCAGTCGAACTAAAAATTGCATTAAAAAAATTAATATGTACATGAATCACGCATAAATAACTTAAATATAAAGTAAACCAGTACCAGTTCTATGCCACCTCCCACGTTGGTCGTTTGGGCACGTCTGGGGCGAAAAGATTAACCCATTCAGAACCAATATCTCTTTCACGAATTTTATTCGATATCCACCACTTTTTTTAGCACCCCTTTCACTTATATTTTAACAATATTTTTTTGATTTCAAGCGGAATACACTAAAAGAATTAGTTTAAAAATGTCACGGCACAAATAGAACATTAAAATAGTTGTCAGTAGTAGTCCTGCGAATATTGACGGAATACAAACAACCTCACTGTAAAAAAAATAAAAAAAATTAAAAAATAAACATAAAAATGCAATTTAACAAATTACAGTACAGCCCCGATTATCCGCGGAATTGGGTGGCAAGGGCACCGCGGATAACAAAAATCACGGATAATCCGAAAAAGACAGAAAATGGGGTGCAAGCTCGAAAAAAAGAAAATTCAACATGAAAATTATGTTTTAGTGTACAAAAAACATAATAAAATGTTTAAAATACCTACATATGCACAGTACAGCTGAAACATTTGCTTTACGTCTAAATCACTAAAATAAAGAACAGTAAACAAAGATGGGAACAATGCATACATACTGTACAAAAAGTGTTGAGTTATACCTTTTTTTTTAAATATCAGTCACTTATTTTTGCTTCTTGCTTTAGAAACACCTTTTCTATAAAAAAAAAAGAAGCTATTCTTGATATGCTCCCTGGAATTTATCATAATATTCTTAGTTAATTGTTAAATATTTTAATTGCTGTGCTTACGTTTAGTTAATAAAATCAAGAATAGACATCAAGACTTTATAACTGATATTTTAAACATGGCAACCGAATCTAGAAATATTCTTCTATTACTTTCGAATATATGAATTTTTCTGTTTATGTTTATTAGCAGGGCTTACTGTATTTTCCTTGCTTAAATTTAAAAATTTGGCTTAAATTAAAAAAAAAAAAAAAAAAGAAAAAAAAAGAAATCGCTTCGCGGATGATCGGGGCTCTACTGTACCACGAGCATTTGGAAAATGATTTTTTAAAGACTAAAATTTAAGACATAAAAAATCGCACGGAGTTGATCATACATTACGTACCCCTTGGATTACATTTTTCGGTACTGTAAATTTTTAAACTTCTACGGAGCTGGTCATTAATTACGTACGCCATGCATTAAGCATTAATATTCCTGGACCAATTTTAAATGAAATTTCATTCTTAAATTTCTAAACATCCCACAATATTACTTTTTACACTATCGTATATAGAAAAAAAATGTACTTTTAAATGCAATTTGTTTGAAAGCTGTATCCCAATTTGTTTCTGAGTTATTATTTTTTTTTTTTTTGTAGTCTTTATTACTTTTTTGTCATAATGGCAACAGAAGTATCCATCTCTGTTGAAAGTAAAGGGAAAATACAGATTGCTGTATAGACCAATCAGAAAATGAATAAAATGCGGATTCAACCAATAAAATGTTACAGATATGTTTTTGATTTCCTACCCTGACAGAGGACAATAACCATTTTCCCAAATGGTTAATAAAAAAAATAAAATAAAAATGCAATTTAACAAATTACCACGACCATTTGGAAAATGATTTTTTCAAAGACTAAAATTTAAGACATAAAAAAACTCCTATTACGTACGCCATGGATTACATTTTTCGGTATTGTAAATTTTTTAACTTCTACGGAGCTGGTCATTCATTACGTACGCCATGGATTAAACATTAATATTCCTGGACCAATTTTAAATGAAATTTCATTCTTAAACTTCTAAACATCCCACAATATTACTTTTTACACCGTCGTATAGAGAAAAAAAATGTACTTTTAAATGCAATTTGTTTGAAAGCTGCTCAATTTGTTTCTGAGTTATTAAATATTTGTAGTTTTTATTACTTTTTTGTCATAGTGGCAACAGAAGTATCCATCTCTGTTGAAAGTAAAGGGAAAATATAAATTACTGTATAGACCAATCAGAAAACGAATAAAATGCGGATTCAACCAATGCTTCAGATATGTTTTTGATTTCCTACCCTGACAGAGGACAATAACCATTTTTCCAAATGGTTAAAAAAAATCTACTAGGTTATTAAGAAAATTCTAGGAAACTGGGAATCCGAGAACTTTTTATGTAACTGCAACTCAGGTTACATAATAAATTTTAGTAAGGTTTCTGTAATTTTAGTAGAGCATTCTTTTATAAAGCTTTAAACTTTACACCTCTAGAATTACAGATTTTTTTTTACAGTGTAGTAGCGAATCATGTATAAATGCCAGCGTCGTCCGATAAGGGTAAAATAGTTTTAAATAAAAATTCTGGTGATAAATATTTTTTATAAAATTTCAGAAAATTTTCTGGTATGTTTAGCGTGTGGCTCTCAAGGGTCGTACTTGTCCTGAAAATAAAATTTTAGTAGGCATACAGATTTCTGTAATTTTACATCTCTAGAGTTACTGATTTTTTTTTTTTTACAGTGTAGTAGCGAATCATGTATAAAAGCCAGATCCGCTAAGGATAAAAAAAATTTTAAGTAAAAATTCTGGTGATAAATATTTTTTATAAAACTTGAGAAAATTTTCTGGTATGCTTAGCGTTAAAGTGGTTCTCAAGGGTCGTACTTGTCCTAAAAATAAAATTTTAGTAAGCATACAGATTTCTGTAACTTTACATCTCTAGAGTTACGGATTTTTTTTTACAGTGTAGTAGCGAATCATGTATACTGAACAGGTACTGAACAGGTAATCAGCATTGAGGGGTTTCCTAGCTGTAATCAGCTTAACACCCAGACTAGGAAATTAGAATGTCTTATGTTTTAATGAGCCATTGGGATAAAGTTAAACTGTAGCAATGCTACTATAAGAAAAAAGAAGTTTACAAGAGAAAAATAAGAAAATTAAGGAAAAAAGGAATAAAAATAAGTTTAAGTAAAAACTTAAGAAGAAAGTAAGTTAATAATAAATCTTAAGAAAATTTACATGAGTCTTAAAGTAATTAAAGTCTAACTGTAGTTGTAGAACTACTATATGGATATTTGAAAGTTAAAGTTAGTACTGTTCAGTGAAACACTCACCAAGCAAGGGCAAGAAAAGCTAGGGTGGCAAGATCACAACATCCAACCAAAAAAAGGGACAATTCAGGGCCATACATTTTATTTTTTAAGTTTTTCTGTTTTTATGGTCTCTATGTATATAGAGAATTTTTTTTTTTTTTTTTTTTTTTTTTTTTTTTTTTTTTTTTAAGAAAAGAAAATAAAAAGAAAAAAAGAGAAGGCAAAATTAGCGAGGAGAACTCAGATGTTACTGAGTGTCCATAATTATGGAAAACCTGGGCCGTTTCCGATGGTGGGGTTCAAAAGCGTCATAATCCGGTAGCTCCGCTACAATTTCATTAGGGAGGTCAAAAATTTTTTCATAAAATTTTTTGGCTAAGTCGTTTATGCGTTTACGTAATGTAGTAGTTTTAAGGTCTCTACGGACCGTGGAGTTGCGAAGGTAACGAGATGCGTTACGGACAGTACGCAGGTTGGAATTGTGCAAGCGACTAAGGTTGTCCATAGTGGTCTTACAAGTGAAGCCCCAGACCGGACTGGCATAGGTGATGATGGGAAGGATGCATGAATTATAGAGGATTAATTTATTGTGAACAGACAAGGTTTTACTGTTAAGGAGAGGTTTTATAGAGTTAAAGGCTCCGGCGACTTTACCTCTGATGGAGAAAGTGTGCTTTTTCCAGGTTAGGCGGCGGTCCAGAATGACCCCAAGATACTTAGCTTGGTCTGACCAAGGGATAACAGTGTTGTTAATAATGATTCTGTTAGGGAAAATTATTTTGCGAGAGAAATATACTGCAGTAGTTTTAGTTTCATTTATGACAACGCGCCAAAGCATGCACCAGTCCATGAAGTCATCAACATGAGTCTGTAGGTACCTGTAAAGAGTATACGGGTGGTGTGCCGAAGCGTAAATACAGGTGTCGTCCGCATAAAGAGCGAGGTGAGTGTGCAAGGAGCGTGGGATGTCGTTAAAGAAAATGTTAAATAAAAATGGGCCCAACACGCTCCCCTGAAGGATGCCCGCTAGGATAAGGAGAATAATAGATAGAATGTTGTTTATGCGGACTTGAAAAGAGCGGTCGCAAAGGTACGAATATATTAAATGTATAAGTCTGGGATGAAAACCGAGCTGAATTAATTTGTAAATGAGGCCCATATGCCAGACCTTGTCAAATGCCTTTGCGACATCAAGAAAGATGGCAGCTGCGGGAATTTTTGCATTGAGTTTCTCGCTGAGAAACTCAACAACCCTAAGAAGCTGGTGTTGTGTTGAGTGTTTTGGGCGAAAGCCGAACTGCTCGGGCATGAGAATGTTGTGCTGCTGAATGAACTCCTGCAACTGGGCACGAATGACACGTTCCACCACTTTACTGATAGAAGGTAGCAAGGAGATGGGTCTGTAATTAGTGGGGTCAGACAGGTTAGTTCCAGGTTTTGGAATAGGAGAGATTATAGAAAGTTTCCAGGGTTTAGGGAAGTAGTTATGTTTTAAGATAGCATTAGTGAGGTCAGTGATATAGATAATGCAATTAGGAGGAAGGTTTCTAAGAGCAGAGTTAGTAATTTTATCGTATCCTGGGGTTTTACGCTTTTTGAGTTTTTTGATAATATTGTGGATAACAATAGGTTGAATTTTAGGGGGAGGATCTTGAGGGGGGTTAGCCAAAAAATTCCGAACTGTCTCGTTAACATGATCAAGGTGAGCTTGGTTTGCAAGGGTAGGATTAGGAGAAAATTGGGTGGCATAAGAATTAGCAAGCATGTTAGCTTTTTCTTGGTCAGTATAAGCGGTAACATTATTAGATGTGAGGGGGGGGATGGAAGTGTAGTGTTTATTCAGTTTGCGTTTAAGAATCCAAAGAGAGTTGTCCTCGTATGATAAAGTTTTGAGAAAGTTGTTCCAACTTTTCTGTTTTTCTTTATAAAGACTGTTTTTGATTTTATTGTTTAACCTGTTGAGAAGAGGTTTAATGGAGGGGTCTCTTGAACTTTGAAATTGTCGCCGGAGCTGATTACGCTGTTTGATAAGGTTGTAAATATAACGGGGTGGGACAAAGGCAAAGTTATTTTTGAAGGTGTTAAATGTAGAAAAATTTTGAGCATTAGTGATATGGGAGTTTAGATGTTCAACAGCCGCATCAATGTCATCGGTATTATTAATATCAGGGAAGGTGATGTCCTGAGAGTTAAGGTAGTTAGTAAATTTATTCCAGTCAATAGCCACGGAAGGGGGGGGGGAGAAAGAGGATTAATAATATCTATTTTAAAGCAGACAGGCAGGTGATCAGAGGAGAGGTCGTTAATAACTGTAGAGTAGATAGGGTAAGGAAGATTTTTGGAAAGAGCAAGATCAATGATAGAGTCCCGGGCGCCAGGCAATTTGGAAATGTGCGTTGGTCTGGGTGGTGCATGAAGATTTAATTTTAAGTTTTGGACTAAGTTGTGAAGAGAGGTACCCCGCCGAGAATTGCCATGGCAATTCCAGCGTCTGCTTTTGGCATTGTAATCGCCTACGAAAAAGCAGTGGTGATGTTGTGAAAAAAGCTGTGTAAGGCTATTAACAGGTAAGTTACCAGTGGGTGGAGCATAAATAGAAGCTAAATTAATATTGATATGAGGAAGTTTAAGATTGATACTGGTATACTCAAGATCATTATAGGTGTGGTTGTGCGATTGGTAGTGTGGAAGATGGTTCTTGATGTAAATAGCGGTACCTCCTCTGTGCGTACCATCCGCACGAGGTGTATGGAATAGCCTGTACCCAGGGATGTTAATGTTGAAGGTGGGGTTGAAAGTCTCTTGAAGGAAAATAACATCAACTTGAGGATGTTCGTGCATAAAGAGTTTAAGTTCATTAAATTTATTCTGCAGGGAGTTACAGTTCCAGGAAAGAAAAATAAGAGAGGAAAAAGTGGGAGAGGAATTACTCATCATTAAATGTGTTAAATTCCGTGGCTAAAGTTTCTATAGCACTCATAAGGATGAGTATTTTTTCTATTGGATCTTGTATATTTTTAGTTTGGTTAGCAATATTTTTGAAACATTGGATGAATTTGTTAAATTTTAGGAGTTCTTTCATCTCCGTGAAGGTCTTAAATATTTCTTTTAAGTCATTAGCATAATTAGAACTACTGGGTTGTTCTGGTGTTGCATTTTGAGTGTCATTTGGCTTATTTGGTGTAGTGTTTTCGGGGTTAGGGTCTTGGGAGGGAGAAGGGAGCGGAGCCGGGGCTTCAGTAGGTTTTTCTTCTGGTTTTTTGGCCTCTGGCTTACGGACATAGTTATATGTTGATAAGAGTTCTGCCATTGCGTTTGGAATGATTTTAGGGTTTTCTTTTCGGATGGTTTTGGGGTCCTGCTGTTTTTTATGAAACTGGGGGGTTTGGGGGCAACCACGGTAAGTAGCCACGTGCTCGCCATAACAATTTGAACATTTGGGGATGATCTTTCCAATTTTATTGCACTGGGGAGTTAAATGCTCTTCCGAGCATTTGGCGCATTTTGGCGGCAGGCGGCAAATCTCGCTGGAATGTCCAAATTTCTGGCAACGATAGCATTGCTTTACGATGTTGGTGCCTTTAAATCGCTCAATATCTACTTTAATGTAGCAAATTTCGTGAATTTGGTAGATTTCTTCGAATTTTTCACGTGGGAGGACATTGACGACGTAGAGGGGCATAGGACGACCGGTCTTCCTACTTTTCATCATTGAGGCTCTATTGGCCACGAAATTATGTTCTTTAAGAGCTTCAATTATGACCTGGGGGTCGGTATATGGGGGGATTCCCCTAATGACGACTTTCCTGGGGCGTTGTTCCGCGGGGCTCAGGGTTGTATATGGAATTGTTTTAGAATCAAGATAGTCCTGTGTTTTTCGGAAATCTGCATCAGTTTTACAGTGGATTTTGAGTAATTCACCGTCTAATTTAATCAAGGGATTGCTGTCGTTGAGTTTTTTAATCTCACTTGCAAGCTCCGTCCACTTGCCTTGAAACTCAATATAGAAGGGGTGGATTTTTGGTTTTTTAGGGACTACTTCAGTAGTGGAGCTACCGGCTGACACACCTTGAGAGGGCTCAGAAGAGTCCATGTTATTTTCGTCTAAGTATTTTTCAGATATACTAGCATACTTATTCTTTAAGGGGATATTAGATTTTAGATCATTTCTCCTACGAATCATGTATAAAAGCCAGAATCCGATAAGGGTAAAATAGTTTTAAATAAAAATTCTGGTGATAAATATTTTTTATAAAATTTCAGAAAATTTTCTGGTATGTTTAGCGTGTGGCTCTCAAGGGTCGTACTTGTCCTGAAAATAAAATTTTAGTAGGCATACAGATTTCTGTAATTTTACATCTCTAGAGTTACTGATTTTTTTTTTTTACAGTGTAGTAGCGAATCATGTATAAAAGCCAGATCCGCTAAGGATAAAAAAAATTTTAAATAAAAATTCTGGTGATAAATATTTTTTATAAAACTTGAGAAAATTTTCTGGTATGTTTAGCGTTAAAGTGGCTCTCAAGGGTCGTACTTGTCCTAAAAATAAAATTTTAGTAAGCATACAGATTTCTGTAACTTTACATCTCTAGAGTTACGGATTTTTTTTACAGTGTAGTAGCGAATCATGTATAAAAGCCAGAATCCGATAAGGGTAAAATAGTTTTAAATAAAAATTCTGGTGATAAATATTTTTTTATAAAACTTGTGAAAATTTTCTGGTATGTTTAGCGTTAAAGTGGCGGCTCTCAAGGGTCGTACTTGTCCTAAAAATAAAATTTTAGTAAGCATACAGATTTCTGTAACTTTACATCTCTAGAGTTACGGATTTTTTTTACAGTGTAGTAGCGAATCATGTATAAAAGCCAGAATCCGATAAGGGTAAAATAGTTTTAAATAAAAATTCTGGTGATAAATATTTTTTATAAAACTTGAGAAAATTTTCTGGTATGTTTAGCGTTAAAGTGGCTCTCAAGGGTCGTACTTATACTATAAATTAAATTTTAGTAAGCATACAGATTTCTGTAACTTTACATCTCTAGAGTTACGGATTTTTTTTACAGTGTAGTAGCGAATCATGTATAAAAGCCAGAATCCGATAAGGGTAAAATAGATTTAAATAAAAATTCTGGTGATAAATATTTTTTATAAAACTTGAGAAAATTTTCTGGTATGCTTAGCGTTAAAGTGGCTCTCAAGGGTTGTACTTGTCCTGAAAATAAAATTTTAGTAGGCATACAGATTTTCGTAACTTTACATCTCTGAAGTTACAGATTTTTTTTTTCTTTTTTACAGTGTAGTAGCGAATCATGTATAAAAGCCGGTGTCCGATAAGGGTAAAATAGTTTTAAATAAAAATTCTGGTGATAAATATTTTTTTTTATAAAACTTGAGAAAACTTTCTGGTATGTTTAGCGTTAAAGTGGCTCTCAGGGGTCGTACTTGTCCTGAAAATAAAATTTTAGTAGGCATACAGATTTCTGCAACTTTACATCTCTAGAGTTAGTGAATTTTTTTTTCTTTTACAGCGTAGTAGCGATTCATGCATAAAAGCCAGCGTCCGATAAGGGTAAAATAGTTTTTAAAAGAATTCTGGTGATAAATATTTTTTACAAAACTTGAGAAAATTTTCTGGTATGTTTAGCGATAAAGTGGTTCTCAGGGGTCGTACTTATCCTGAAATTTCACGACCAGAAAAATTCTTTGTAGCAGTATTTTCTTATGGGCAAATCTCTTCTTAAATAATGCAAAATTTCGTGCGTTTAACCTAGATTTATTTTTCTATAAACAAATAGTGATATTTCGTCTGAAAAAATCCCTTAAGCGTACGACCCCTGGACTTTAAAATCTAAATTTTCTTCTGACATATTAACGAAATAATTTTTGCCCACAAAGTCATAAAATTTGTAAATATTCTCCTGCAGGTCTTGTTAATTATTATTCAACTGTTACTTAACTCTTGTTCAATAATATTCTCTGTTTTAATACCAAGGTAACAAATCATAAAAGAAGAAAAAAAAGAGAGAGAGAAATGTAATAAATAAATAAATAAATAAAAGGTTGTCAGATTTTGGTGCTTTGACACAGAAATGACGAGCTGAGATTGAATTACAGGAAGGTGCCTAACTGTTTTCTTCTTTATGGATAATCTATTAATTCTACATCTATGAAATAACTGCGCAAGCGCAAACGTCGTGCTTTCATTTGTTTGTGGCATTTATATTCTGACAGTAATAGAATATTCTATTAATTTTTATTCGTGTTTTTAGATTTATTTATAACAGTTAATTATTTAAATAAAAACAGTTCTTTTTAGAACTAATAATATTTGTTAAAATGGCAAAATGTTGGCCATCGAATAGTTGTACTTTTCGGAATTGTAAGAAAATTCTTTTTCTTATAAAAATCATATCTGTTCTTTTCCAAAGAGTAAAACTAGTTAGTTACGTATTTTTACTTTAATTAAAAAAAAAAAAGATAAAATATTATTTAATATATATTATCAAATGTTGTTGATTTAAATACGCTCGATTTTAATTATTTTCTTTTAATGAAATGAAAAATGACGTATAAAAATTAGCAAGTACTTAATGTGTAAAGATAGAATTTTGTAGTCTCATTTTTTACTCAATTCTTGATGTGCTAAATTTATAACAATGATATACACGGTTGTATTCCCGATGGGACTACAACGTTTATGAATGTTTAGAATATGTATAGAATTTAATTATAAATAAAATATTCAATTTTAAGTCCTTTTGTTCGTTTATAGAGCGCAAACAATAAATTTCCAATATTCTCTCAATCGCATTGCATTCATCTTATTTAACTTACAAATATTCATTTAATTTGAAATTCATTTCATTTTACATTTGGAATCACTTTAATTTAAAATGCATGCATTAAATGTTGTACTATTAAACTAGCAAGTGTTGTTAATTTATTTATTCAAATATTTTGCGAGTCCAGGCAATAACTTCAATAGTTTCCCTAAAATCGCCAGATTAGATTTCTTTTTTCTAAAGACAAAGCCATTTAGAGAACACCTGTTAAAAATTCAATTACGAATTTCAGATTGTGACTTATTCACAGAAGATGAATCTTGTTTACCAGATTTATTGCAAAATATTTTTGTTACAGGTTGTTTTGATAAAATTATGTGTATTTAAAAAAAGTCGTAATGTCATTTTAATTTAAGGGCAAAAGGCAGTAATGCTTTCGTAGCATTAGTGCTTTTCTCCCGAAATTAAAATGATATTGCAACTATTTTTTTTAAATGTACCTAATTTTATCAAAACAAACTGTAATAAAAATATTTTGCAATAAATCTGGTAAATAAGATTAATCTTCCATATAAGTGCGTAAAGGTTCAGAAAATACACCTTGGTAGTGATGGTACACCTTGCGGGAGATTTTCTGCGAATTTCTCAATTGAAATTTGTCGCGGCAAGATAATATCAGAAAAAATCAAACTTGCAGCTAATGTTCATGCTATCTGGGATTGCATTTCTATATTTTAACATAATTTTTTTCACATTGGATAGCTGAGGTGGATCTCTACAAAGGCCGTTATTTAATTTTTGAATTTTATTTGCAGGTTTTTTATGAGTATACTTTCGCTTTCGAAAACGGTTTCGAAAGTGAAAGTATCTTAATAAAAAAACAAACAAAAGAAACCTGTAATAGAAATAGAAAAAGTAAAAAAACGGCCTTTGTAGAGATCGACCTCAGCAATCACATGAAAAAAGAAATCATTAAAAAAAATGAAATACAAACGAGATTTATAAAAGAAATTCTCCCATAGGATTAACATTAGCGAGCGGGTGTTGTGTGAATTAGCCTATTAAGAGTGTACTCTGATCCAAACATTTCTGACACATCCATGAAATAATCTTCATTTGGAAAAGAATGATATTTCAAGATTTTTTTAAAATTTAGATACGAAGAAATCGAACAACTTTTTTTTTTTCTATAAAGGCAAATTATGTTTGAAAAATTGGCATATTCAACTGAATTAAAGGGATTCGAAAGTCAGAATAGCCGTAAGATGGTCATCGTTGAATAATTAATTCTGATACATGACGTAATAGCACTTTTATAAGAAAAGGAAATACGTTATATTATTAGACACCTAAGTTCGAATACCTGTACAGTAATACCCGGACTTGCGTCAGCAATTCGTTCCAAGACTAGTGACGTAAGTCGAGGCAGGGCCGAAACTAAGGGGGGGGGGGTAGGGGGCATGTGCCCCGGGCGCCAGAATGAAGGGGCACCAAATGAAGGATTATACCTTTGGAATAGATCATTTTCTTCTGATGGACTAATGGCTTGCTTCTATTATTAGGAAACAGCCATTGTAAATGAAGTATTAGTTGAAGATGAAAGAGCAGCCGTAAAAAGTTAAAACTCTGATTTTCTGGTCAGAATGGGAAGAAAAAAAGGCCATAATTTTTTTCTGCTCTTTTATCTTCATCTAACACTTCATTTATAATGACTGTTTCATAATAATAGAAGCCATTAGTCCATCAGAAGAAAATAACTCGATGAAAGCGGAAACTCGTTTCAGCAGGACTCGGATAATCGGGACTCTAACTGTATATTTCATTTTAAAGATGATCTTTAGAATATTTTTGTTGGTGTTCAGAGGGGAGTCATGACCCCCATGACCTCTCCCTTGGATCCGCTATTGTAGATTACGTAGTTCAGGATTACATATTTTAAATTAAAATAAGTCGGCTATTAGAAAATTAGTAAAATTCTCTTTGTAAATATACTTTGCGGAAGAGGGGGGGCGCCAAATTCCATGCTTGCCCCGGGTGCAAAAAAGGCTAGTTTCGGCCCTGAGTCGAGGTACATTTAGATAAGCAAAAATGGAAAGTGATTAAAATGCTCCAACATATTCTATTGTATTTTGGGATTATGTTAAATACATTTAACATTAGAAAAAAATGTATTTGCAATCCAAGAATGTGGAATAAATCAATAAGTTGTTAACTTACAATTTATTGTTCTTCTAGCTGTCCCGTTCGAGTTTTTGTGTATGTGAAAAGATCTTGCAATGAAGTTTGAACCGAATTTTTTTTCTTCTTAGAAGGCTTTGTAACAACAGAGCGAATGATGTTCTAAGCTTTTTCTTGTGACTTTTTTATTTGTTTATCTCTATCACGTATCTATCGCAGGAAATTTTCCCTTCATAGAACCAAAAGTCTTCAAAAAAGTTCAAAGTGCGTCTTCACCCTCTCGCTGCGCAGCCCGAGCTATGCTCGAGCATGCATTTTCCCGTCAAATTAATACTATTTGGTTATTCCTACCAGTTATTTTTTAGCGAAAACCTTGTCTGATTTAATCAGGACATTTTCCCCTATTACGATAGTCAAAAATTTCTGCTTTAAAGAACCGGTGATAAACGATTAAAAATTCTGTAAAAGACGCTCATCGTGAAGAATTACTTACGCAGCGAGAGGGTTAGTTAAGGAAAAAAAATCCAGGCCAGACGACGTAAATGCGGGATGAGTCGCAGTACTAGTAAGTCGGGGTACTACAGTAATGTTTTTTGAAATGGGAATTAAACTTAATTTATAAATGTTCTAGAAAAATTCGCATTGTTGAGCACGAAATGTAAAAATTAGAGAACACCTTCCGAAAGAAATATATTTCTCTCGTGTCTTACAGGGAAATTATGCTTTGTTTTATGTAGCAAATAAAGAATAACTGAAATTGAAGAATATCATTTGTGCTGAAATTAACCTAATTAATTTTGAGAATTACTCAGGAGTGTATGAAATACCATTTATTACATCAAACAATTAATATAGTGGTATGACTAGCATGAAATTCAAGCATAGAAAAGAAGAGCAGATAGCTTATATTATATACAGGATGTCCCAGCTAAGATGTTACAAACTTCGAGGGGAGGTAGGGTACACCTAGACGATTCGGAATCACATAGGAAAGCCGGGTCGGAAACGCTTTCGTGACCCAGTTAGGGCATTGACAGTGTTGCCAGTGGGCAACTTTTTTAACCTTCAGACTACCAAAAAAAAGTATATGCAAGAACTACCATTCGGGTCCATTGGACCCATATGTAAAATATATAGGATTTCAAAATATACAAAACACCCATTTATCTACAATGAATATATTTGTTATTAATGCACCTTATACAATATGTAAAAGTGATATATATAGTAATAGAGTAAGAAAGTAACACATACAGTAAGAAAGTAATATATATAGTATATTATAATGACTACAAAACGTTTTTCATCATAATAAAATTATTCTGTACATGAAGTACAAATAACGACGGAATGTTCTCCGCAAACATTTTTCGTACACTTCTTGCATAATGTTCGTGTTTTTCGATCTTTTTTAGAGGGACAAATATGACATCTTGATTTTTTTCGTGGCGGTTCAAAACTATTTGCGTAAAGTTGTTCTGAAGTAGATGTTGAGACGGCGATACCTCCTTCACCTACTAATTCTTCTGCAAGTTGAATAATGAAATTCCGCCTTTTTTTCATTTTCGGATCACATTCAGCATTCAGTGACAACCATATTATGTATGCATTCATCGCACTTATATCGATCATATTATAAAATACAATCAAAGGCCACCGACGTGTCATGCGTTTCATACTATATGCTCTTACCATTTTGTCCATCGTATCTACTCCGCCTTTGGTTTTATTATAATCTAGGATTATTTGTGGCTTTTTTTCTAAGCTGTTGTCAATATCATAAGTGTTATGCATTGTGCTTAGCAAAGTAACAATTCTACCTTTTCTGGGACAGTAAGAGATGATGGTCGCCTTCTCTTGAAACCCAAATAAAGTAGAATATACAGAACGATGTTTTGGATTTGTGAACACAGCGGGTAATTCAGGTTTATTTTTTCGAATTGTTCCAATAAGAGATAATTTTTTTGAAGTAAGATGTGTTGCTAATGCATATGACGTAAAAAAGTTATCACATGTAATATTACGACCAGAATTTTCAATTTCCTTCGTCAATCTTTTAACTACATTTTCTCCCTGATGAGATTCTCTTACTTCATTTTTGCCTGTATATAGTTCCAGTTTCCAAGCATACGATGTTACGCTGTCACAAATAACCCAGAACTTCAATCCATACTTTCCAGGTTTAGATGGCATATACTGACGGAAAGGACATTTTCCACGAAAAGAAACTAATTGCTCATCGACAGTCATAGACCAATTAGGAATATAAGGGTCTTGTAAATAGCTATTCCACAATTCAAAGCATTCTCTTATTGACTCTAATTTATCAGTTGATCTTCTTTTACGCCTCTCAGCAGCATCATCAAATCTTATGACACGTAATATACTTGTGAATCTATTGCGACTCATAATGTCCCGAAATATTTGTCTTCCATTTTTTATGCTCCAAAGTTCGCTTACTGTTTCATTTTTCGATTTATATTCTCCAATAAGTAATAAAAGTCCGATGAATTTTTTAAGTTCTATAATATCTATAGGTTTCCACTCTTTATCGAATACTCTATTGCCTTCCGCGTTTGTCCATTTTACTATAATTTCCAAAAGTCTTTTTCGGAAATAGATAAGAAATGAGGATGATATGGAATCCACTTCACGATTTGCAAATCTTGAAGGTCCAGATTTTTCACGTAAAATATTGATTTCAGTACGTCTTCCTTGTGGTCTGGCAACTTCATTCTTATACCAGATCTGTGAATTATTTTTGGAAACAAAAGTAGAATTTGAAGTACTTGTGGTTGCTACATTTACTTCATTGGAATCATTATCAGATTCTGAGTAGGAATCAGAAATTTCATTATGTATTTCAACATAATCTACTTCACCTTCATCAGACGACAGATTTTCATCATCGGTGTCGAATTCTATATCGTCCGGATTTTCCATAATTTTTTGAATTTCCTCTTGAGTCAATACTTTTTTTCTGTTCATCTTCAATTCAGTTTTTAACAAAAAATAAGTTAGGAAATAAGAAAATGATGAATATTTGTAAAATAACAAAGCACGTACAAACTACACTTATTACTTGTCTTCAAATATCAAGTCCTATTTTCAATGAAAAGACTCAAAAACATCAATAGACACCATTCGCTCACTAACTGTGTCTGTTGATAAATGACTCTCTGAACCAGAAGTAACCTTTTATATATAGAGCACGAAGTTTACTAGATCAGTCTAGAATGTTCTCAAAACTTCATTATAAAGTCGCCAAATTTGGCGAGATTGGCGCTAAAAATCCATCGCCAAATGGGCGATAAACAGCCAATTATGGTAACCCTGTTCCTCCTCATGATTTATGGCAACCCTAGAAAAAGAAAGCAACAGTATATTACGTTTGTTTTAATGTTGGGTCCAATGGACCCGCGTGGTAAACAATGAAACAAATTAAAAATAGGTAAAAAATTTCGAACAAAATTTTAATCGCAATTGCATATACATAGAGGAGACAATTGCAGGAAAAGTCATGTAATCGCGAAACTTTGAATGCTATTTTTCATGAGAAAAATTTACATTAAATATTGCTGTCGGGTCCAATGGACCCGTCTGGTAGACGGAAGGTTAAAATTCCGATTTCTTGATTGGCACCACTTTTTTGACATGATAAAATTTCCTTTGTTTTCAACTTAATCAGTGTGTCATTAAGCAAGGGGAATTTTATCATTTCAAAATAGTGGTGCCAATCAAGAAATCGGAATTTAAAAAAGGTAACATACTGGCAACTCTGCCAGTGTCAAAGATCAGCTTTGTATGATCCAGCCTTTTTAATGCCCAGTGTTGCAAATGGGCTGCTGTTTTTAAATTAAGATTTCTTGATTGGCACCAGTTTTTGAAATAGTAAAATTCATCTTATTCAATGCTATATTAAAAAGGACGAAAAGAAGGGGAATTTTACCATTTCAGAAAAGTGGTGCCAATCAATAAATCTGAATTTTAAAAAAGTAGCCCACTGGCAACACTGTCAATGCCATTAGTAGGTAAAAAAGGCGTTTCGGACCCGGTATTCTTATGTGATTCCGAGCCATCTGGTGTAGCCTACCTCCCCTCGAAGTTTGTAACATCTTAGCTGGGACACTCTGTATAATAGAAAGACCACAGCCCTAGCAACATTTTATCAAGAAGAAGCCATCCAAATAAATTTCAATAAAAGTAAAATAAATTTTCCCGCCAGTCTGTACTACCCATCCATTATAAGAGAAACCATAGAGATTGTAATGAGCAAAATATCAATATGTAATGATGCAGCACCATTTTACTTACTAAAAAATATGGCTAGAGCTACTCAATGGTTATGAAAATAAAAATAAAATAAACCTCCAAGTAAAATAAAAAATAACGTGCATAATATGAAAAAATACGCGGCAAACTGAATGATGATGTTTCATAGACCATGCACATTTAGAATAGTTTTATTTATTTGTTTTGAAAATGATTCGCGGAGAGTCGAAACATGTCAACAATCGAAATAAACGTATTTTTACTGGTTTTAAAGTTTTAATTTACACCTTTTAGCATTTGAAATTAGTATATTATGCCTTGTTTTGTTAAATTTCTTAAATGAGGTATATAATGCCTTAAAATTTTACAATAATAAATACTTTGCTACTTAACAGTAAACCCATTCCTGGCTCTTGCTAGGGAAGTGAAAGAAGTATTACACGCCGATTTTGATGAGTGTGGTATCGTTTGAAAGATCTCGTAGTGGGCAGTAAAAAACTGAAGTAACTACCCATCGCAAATCAGCCATTTTCGAGATATCTGATAATTTATGTCGCGCAATTTGTTTATTTAATATAATGTATTTATGCAGTAACATTTGTTATGTCGTTAAATTTATAATTTTTGCTGTTAAATGGCTTCCTGCACACTTCTTATATGGAAGATCACAACCTCCGGGGAACACTGCAAATGTCCAGTAACACACACAGAGCACACGAAACAATACATTTACAAGGCTACTATTGACATAGCTGCCAATTCTTCCGCGTTTTTGTACCAGAAACATTTTAAATCTTTGCCTTATTTAATCGGCGGATTGCGTTATTACTAAAATTTACTATAAAAGCTAAAATTTAATATATACTAGCTAAAATTTACTATAAAAGTTTTGTGGTACAAAAAAGCGTAAGATGTTGGCAGCTATGCATTGGGGACTATTTCTTAATTCATTTCGCACCACTTTCTTAAATAAAAATCTTTCATATCTACGTAGAGAACATGTACGAGAGAAATATACTAGAAAATTCATATTTTAAAAATAGTGGTGCGAATGGAATATAAAAATAGTCGCCCGTGGATGCCCTGCATTTACAGCCATTAACTCTCTCGCTGCGCACCTCAGTGTTGCCAGTGGGGTACTTTTTTTTAATTCAGATTTTTTGATTGGTGCCACTTTGATATTTTATAGTTGGCCGTTTTTTTCGCGTTATTTAATTTGTCGTTAACTAAAGTGAATTTTACTGTTTCAAAAAACTGGTGCCAATCAAGAAATCTGAATTTTTAAAAAGTAGCCCACTGGCAACACTGGCGCAGCCCGAGCTATGCTCGGACATGCATTTTCTCGTGAAATTAATGCTATTTGGTTGTTCCCACCAGTTATTTTTTAGCGAAAACTTTGTCTGATTTAATCAGGACATTTTCCCCGATTACGATAGTTAAAAATTTCTGCTTTAAAGAACCGGTGATAAACGATTAAAAATTCTGTAAAAGACGCTCATCGCGAAGAATTACTTACGCAGCGAGAGGGTTAAACTTCTCTTCATTTTTTTCATAGGTTTTTTTTTATATTTAATTTCTAAATATAAGTAGCATAATTAAGTTTACAGGAAGCCATTTAATAGCAAAAATGATATATTTAACGATATGACAAATGTAACAGCATAAATACATTGTAATAGAAAAACATATTGTGTGACATAAATTGTCGGACATCTCGAAAACGGCTGATTTGCGAAGGTAGTTCCACTGAGTTTTTTTTATTCCCATAGATGCCAACATCACTTAATTATTCCGGAGTCTGATCCAAGACGAACAGGTTTTCAACCGGAAATTTTGTTTAAACAAAAATTTTAAAAATGAAATCTAAAATGTACCTTACTGAAAGAGCACACTTTTCCTTATATATATTTTCCGGTTAAAAATATGCTTTGCTTAGATCAGACTCCGGTATAATTAACAGATGTTGGCATCCATGTATTCCCCACGACGAGATTTTTCCAACGATGCCATTCTCGTCAAAATCGGCGAATAGCACTTCTTGCACATCTCTAGTTAGTCATGCTTTATTCTACAGGAAAACGGACTGATTATGTATACTTCGACTATTATTTCTTTTAGGCATTTTTTTATTTTTCTCATTTGAATAATGCATGATCGTTTACAGTGCAAAAGCACTCTAGCACTCGTAATTCGTACACCATTATTTAAACATTCAAACGTTATTAGACGCCTAATTTCAAATATCTGAGCAAATGCAATTCAAATATATGCTGAGCGCGAAAAATGAAAATTTGACAACATCTTCCAAAAGAAATATTTTTCAGCAATTTACAGGCGAATTATGCTTTACTTTGTTAAATTTCTTAAAGGAGCTATATAATGCCTTATTTAAAAATGTGCCAGAAAGACTCGCGTTTTTGAGCACGAAAAATAATAATTAGAGAACGCATTTCAAAAGAAATATTTTCTCGTGTCTTACAGGCGAATTATGCTTTGTTTTGTTCAATTTCTGAAATGGGTTATACAATGCCTTAAAATTTTTCAATACTACCTACTTTGCTGATTAACACTAAAGGCATTCCTTGCTCTTAGTCACGTTTTATTCTGCAGGAAAACGGACTGGTTATGTACACTTTGGTTATTATTCCTTTTAGGCATTTTAGGTAGATTTCGTAAGAAATACTACCTATTGCAGTCGTTACCATGGTGCGACTTTTGAAAAATTCCTTCATAACTTTTCATTATAGGATCCCAGGAACCCAAAACCACCCCCACCTAAAAAGTTTATATATATATATATATATATATGTATGTATGTATGTACTAAATTTTGTCCGCACGATAAAAGTCGCAATTATTCATCAAACTCGCCAACAACTTTAAGATGGCTAATATCTCGGCGGGGATTGAAAATGGGCAAAATCGGCCCAAGGGAATGGAAATGGGGAGGGCTCAAAATTTTGAATACCGTCTTAACATGATTCTGATAAAACCAGCTCTTATACAACAATGACAGGAAAAAATAAATATTTTTCGTTATAGTAGTTGCCAACAATTAAAAAAAAAGCAGTAAAATTCTCACCACAACAATTGCTTTTCTATTGC
The DNA here is from genome assembly GCA_963932465.1 of Maratus speciosus. Lineage (NCBI taxonomy): Eukaryota > Metazoa > Arthropoda > Arachnida > Araneae > Salticidae > Maratus > Maratus speciosus. The sequence goes on along the minus strand of OZ010797.1, from coordinate 428,562,799 downwards.
AAGATTTCACGTGAAAAAATAAATTAAATAAACAGTTTCACGAATTGAAAACAAGTTGAATATTACGTCATAAGTTTTCTAGAGCAATATTTCCGCATGAAAACTCAAAATGAAATAAATAGTTTGACGAATAAAAAAAATAAAAAAATAAATATTGCGTCATATTGGAAATATAATGGACTTTAGCAGGTGAATAGGTAACGTCAAGTGAGCTTGAAGAAACTTATTAAAACATGATAAAAACCCGACTATAGAAATATTAACATATTTTAACACTTTGAGGTTCTCTGAATTTGCTTTAGCCATTTTTAAACCTATTCCATATACAAGCGTGTGTGTATTCGTGTAGATTAGAATTTTCACAAAATGTTTATCTCCCTTAGAACTCATTCTTAGTGAAGGAACTGGGTTTATCTCTAATCTTGATTTAAGTTTTGTTGGTGAATTTAGTACTTATCTTCGAAATCTACCTCCGCCTGTAGGCCCGAGCCGGCAGGGATTTTTTTGTTTTTCGCGTTTGAATCATGCATCATCGTTTACAGTGTAAAAGCACTCGAGCACTCGCAATTCGTACACCATTATTTAAACAGTCAAAAATTAATAGACACCTAAATTCAAATATCTGAGCAAATGCAATTCAAATGTAAGCTGAGCGCGAAAAAAAAAAATTTGACAGCATCTTCCAAAAGAAATATTTTTCAGCAATTTACAGGCGAATTATACTTAAATTTCTTAAAGAAGTTATATAATGCCTTATTTATATATATGCTAGAAAGACTCGCGTTTTTGAGCTCGAAAAATAAAAAATGGAGAATATATTACAATAGAAATATTTCTCTCGTGTCTTACAGGGAAATTATGCATTGTTTTGTTAAATTTCTTAAATGGGTTATACAATGCCTTAAAAATTCACAACACTTACTTTGCTGATTAACCCTAAAAACATTCCTGGCTCTTAGTCACGTTTCATCCTGCAGGACTGATTATGTACACTTCGGCTATTATTCCTTTTAGGCATTTTTTATTTTTCGCATTTGAGTCATGCATTATCGTTTACAGAGCAGAAGCACTCGAGCACCCGTAATTCGTGGCTCCATAACCATTAGATCAATCACTTTAAACATCCCTGATGAAATTAAGTGCTTGACCGACCAATTACCAATCTTCCAGGAAGGTTACTATTCCATCACAAAAATGATACAGAAGAAGATACAGCTAAAGAAACCGGTCGCGGAAACCCTGCAGCAGGGATGGGTAAACACTGAATTTTATGATAAATGTCTTGAACTCAAATAGTGACCACGGCTGCAGAGAGGCCTACAAATCGTTGACCCATCCACAGACTAAAATAAACCAAACTCGATGGATAATGAATGGTATTGTTTAATCACGTTTTATTACTATTTCTTTTTCAAGTTGTAGTCTGATGAAAAATTCTAGGTGAAGGTGTAGGTAAAACCAGGAAAAGCTGCTTTGAAATGACCTCTCTAGAAATCTTGCAGACATTGTTGATATATCTTTATTTATTAGCGAAAGAGTAAATTCTAAATGTATACCATACCTTCTAACTTTACGAGAAACAGTACAATTTGACCCAAGTCAAATAAACATGTTTCAGAGCAGACATTTTATTTAATAAATTAAATCTTACAAATACCGCATAGACGTTTGATTTTTGTTCAAATTCAATAGTTTTATGTAAAGTTGGCAAGTTGCAAGTAAGTTATGCTGTTATGTCCACACAAGTGATGCAGAAGATGACACAGCTGAAGAAACCGGTCGCGGACACCCTGCAGCAGGGATGGGTAAACACTGAATTTTATGATAAATGCCTTGAACTCAAATAGTGACCACGGCTGCAGAGAGGCCTACAAATCGTTGACAGATCCACAGACTAAAATAAACCAAACTCGATGGATAATGAATGGTATTGTTTAATCACGTTTTATTGCTATTTCTTTTTCAGGTTGTAGTCTGATGAAAAATTCTAGGTGAAGGTGTAGGCAAAACCAGGAAAAACTGCTTTGAAATGAACCTTTCTAAAAATGTTGCAGACATTGTTGATATATCTTTATTTATTAGCGGAAGATTAAATTCTAAATTTATACCATACCTTCTAACTTTACGAGAAGCTGTACAATTTGACCCAAGTCAAATAAACATGTTTCAGACCAGACATTTTATTTAATAAATTAAATCTTACAAATACCGCATAGACGTTTGATTTGGTTCAAATTCAACAGTCTTATGTGCAGTTGGCAACTTGCAAGGAAGTTATGCTGTTATGTCCAAAGAAGTATGCAGTGTTGCTAGTGTGCTACTTCTTTTTAAATTCAGATTTTTTGATTGGCATCACTTTTTTGAAATGGTAAAATTTCTCTCGTTTTCGCCTTAATTAATATGTTTTTAAATAAAGCGAATTTTACCTTTTCAAAAAAGTGGTGCTGAATTTATAAAAAAAAAAAAAAAAGTAGCCCACTGGAAACACTGACGTGATGCAAAAGAAGTTACAGCTGAAGGATCCGGTAATATCGCATAGATGTTTGATTTGATTCAACTTCAACAGTTTTATGTGACGTTAACAAATTGCAAGTAAGTTATGCCCTTTATGTCCACAAAAGTGTTGCAGAAGAAGATACAGATGAAAGAAACCGGTCGCAGACACACTGAAGTACAGATGGGTAAACAACGAATTTTATGATAAATACCTTGAACTCAAATATTGACCACGGTTGCAGAGAGGCCTACAAATCGTTGACCCATCGACAGACTAAAATAAACCAAACTCGATGGATAATGAATGGTATTGTTTAATCACGCTTTATTACGATAGGTGCCAACTTATACGGATTTTTCTTACCACTAAAATTTTACAGAAATTTTTGACTTATTTAAACGTTAAAATTGTTTTAATTTCGGCGATTCAATTAGCTAAAACTTTCTATGAAATTTTAGTGGTATGAAAAATCCGTACAAGTTGGCAGCTATGTATTACTATTTCTTCTTCAAGTTGTAGTTTGATGAAAAATTCTAGACGAAGGTGTAGGTAAAACCATGAAAAACTGCTTTGAAATGACCTCTCTAAAAATCTTGTAGATATTGTTGATATATCTTTATTTATTAGCGGAAGATTGAATTCTAAATTTATACCAAACCTTCTAACTTTACGCGAAACTGTACGATTTGACCGAAGTCAAATAAAGATGTTTCAGATCAGAAATTTTATTTAATAAGTAAAATCTTATATGAGGGGCTCAGAACCATAGTAGACAAGTCCATGTTTTTAAAAAATGAGATACTCCATTTAGATGAGCATAAAATCTGTTTTATTCACTCCCACAGTAAACCACGCCTGTATACAGATGATATATGAGAAAGTATGTGAAAACAGACTTTGTTCACTATGGGAGTGCATAAAACATATTTTATGGACCTTCTAAATGGACTATCTCATTTTCTTTTCAAAATTGACTTGGTCTACTATGGTTGTAAACCCCTCATATATACTGCATAGACGTTTGAGTTGGTTCAAATTCTACAATTTTATGTGTAGTTGGCAAGTTGCAAGTAAGTTATGCTGTTATGTCCACAAAATGTGATGCAGAAGAACCCGGTCGCAGACACACTGAAGCATAGATGGGTAAATACCGAATTTTATGATAAATGTCTTGAACTCGACCACGGTTGGAGAGAGGTCTATAAATCGTTGACCCATCCACACAGACTAAACTAAACTAAACTCGATGCATAATGAATGGTAATTATTTAAAAACGTTTTTGTTACTATTTCTTTTTCAAGTTGTAGTCCGATGAAAAATTGTAGGTGAAGGTACAGGTAAAACCAGGAAAAACTGCTTTGAAATGACCTGTCTAAAAATCTTGCAGACATTGTTGATATATCTTTATTTATTAGTGGCTAAATTTATACCGTATCTTCCAATCTCACGTGAAACTGTATGATTTGATCCAAGTCAAATAAACATGTTTCAGACCACAAAATTTATTTAGTAAATGAAATATTATAAATACCGCATAGACGTTTGATTTTGTTCAAATTCAGTAGTTTCATGTAAAGTTGGCAAGTTGCATGTAAGTTATGCTGTTAGTTAACACAAGTGATGCAGAAGACACAGCTGAAGAAACCGGTCACAGGCACACTGAAGCACAGATGGGTAAACACCGAATTTTATAATAAATGCTTTGAACTCAAATAGCGACCACGGTTGAAGAGAGGCCTATAAATCGTTGACCCATCTAGTCAGACTAAAATAAACTAAACTCGATGGATAACGAATGGTATAATTTAATCACATTTTGTTACTATTTTTTTTTTTCAATTTGTAGTCTGGTGAAAAATTCCAGGCAAAAATTTTATTTACTGAACGAAATTAAATAAATACCCCGTAGACAGATGAGACATTTTATTAAATACATTTTCTGGCACGAAATGTCTTCATCTGATTTGGGTCAAATTAAAATTTTATGTGAAATTGGCAAATATTGTATACTATTCCGTTACAAAAATAACACAGAAGAAGAAGCAGCTAAATAAGGATGAGATTTCCGCGTTTTTGCACACCGGTATATTCTTAGAGAAAATGTTGTTCTCTTAAATCGCAAGAGTGTCCGATTAAATGAAATATCATTTTCTCTAACAAAATACTGGTGTGCAAAAACGCGGAAATCTCATCCCTGAGCTAAAGAAACCGGTTGAAAATCCAGCAGCAGAGTTGGGTAAACCCTGAATTTTATGATAGATGTTTTTAACTCAAAAAATGACCACCGTTTCAGAAAGATTTACTTGACTCATACACACAAAGTAAAATAAACCAATCTCGAAAGATAATGATTAATTAATGGTATTGTTTAATAACGTTTCTTATTATTTTCCTTAGACTGATGAGAAATTCTGAGTGTAACTAAAACCAGGAAAAATTATAGTGTTAGATATGATATGTTTAGAAATCTTGCAGATATTTATGAGGCAGCTTTATTTATTGGTCTCATAGACGATTCCAAACGTATACCATACATGTCAACATCACGTAAAACTCAGTGGCGGCCAATGGGCCGAATAACAGAAGGGGAAGAGATAAACAGAAAAACAAAGCCTCTAACTTTTCCCTTCCTTGGTTCATTAATTTAATGGTCAATATTCTCAATTTAGTTTTAAGGCACATATTATTATTTCATGGATAAATCAATGATAATTATATTTTAAATAATAATTTTATTTCAAACTCTGAGTTCCATATATAACAGGAGATCTGTCTTCCTATTTCCCGACATCATAGCTGCCAACTTTTACGCTTTTATCTTACCACTAAAATTTTATAGTAAATGTTCTCTTATTTAATCGTCAAAATCTCACGATTACAGAAGACGAAAATATCTATTAAATTTTAGTGGTAGCAAAAAAGCGTAAAGGTTGGCAGCTATGCGACATGTTTTTCAGCGGTCAGCGCGGAATGATACGGTACGATAATTTTAGTTCGCATCACGGAAAAAAAATGCTGTTTATCGCATTCCCTTGCATGAACAGAGAATCATTTACTAATTTGGTAATATCTTAATTAGAGGAACATAAATTAGGAACGCTAACATCTAACATTGATAACGCAGACTATTTTTTACCTTTGCCTTGCATGCTTCATTTGCCGTGCAAGTTTCTGACTGCCGACTGAGATCTCCTGTTATAATATGGAGCTCAGTGATTTCAAGGGGTCTCCTGTGAAACTATTTTTTTTTTTTTTTAAAGTAAACTTTAAAATATATGGGTCGCCCAAATGAAAGTGGCATTACTGTAATAATTCAGCCATTTGAAGAGAAAGATAACTGCACATGTTCCTATAGAGGGCTCTGGGTGCTGGGAATGCACGTGGTATCGCCAGATCCCGCCAGGTGCGTGTCTGATAGCGTGGGAGTACGTTAAAAGGCATCGTTCGCATAATGAATGCCTCCAAACGGTCTGAACTCGCGATCGTGCAATTTTTAACAGCGGAAATGAGAGTGCTAGTGAAATCTATCGTCGAACGCAAAATGTGTATGGCACGGTGTGTATGTCACTCAGATCGGTATTCCGATCAAACGGGGGCCAAACTGGCAACACTGAATTTAACGGTTTTGCGCGAGGTTGTTAATTATGTTATACCTTTTAATGATAAATACTTGGAGGCTGGGATAACTTTAGCAACCATGAAGCCCAGGGCGAGATCTTTTTCAGCGTACTAGCATTGAAAGGTTGTAATGAAACCATTAAATATTAACCATGTATTTTGTGTATTTATAAATGCCTTGAACTCAAAAGTGACCACTGTTGGAGAGAGGCCTACATATCGTTGACCCATCCATACACACTAAAATGAATGATGCTGTTTACTCACATTATGCTACTTTTTCTTTCATGTTGTAGTCTTATGAAGAATTTAAGTTAAGTTATAAATCCAGGAAAAACTGCCTCTCTAAAAACCTTATGGACATTGTTGATATATCTTTCTCTAGTAAGGCAGAATACATTCCAAAGTTACACTATGCTTATCAACCTCACTTTAACCCATTAAGGATCTCTTAATATTTGGAAAAACCATAAAAAAGGTACCTATTTTTTATTACAGAAATTGAATACGTATAAGGTTTCTAAATAAAATATGCAATTAGTTTTTTTTAAGGCGAAAAAAAAAAGATGTTATCATAGTTGTCAACTTGTGCGGATTTTTTTATACCACTAAAATTTAATAGTAAATTTTAGCTAATTGAATCATCGAATTTCAAGCAATTTTAATGTTTAAAAAGATCAAAAATTTCTATTAAATTTTAGTGGTAAGAAAAATCCGTACAAGTTGGCAGCTATGTGTTATAGAACAAATTCACATTTATAGAAAAGCCATCATGCGAAAATTCCGTGTCTTAATGTTTGTTTTACACCATACAAATCAATGCGAAAAAGATCTTTCTTTTTGACATCTTAGATCTTTATTTACCATCATCACACAATTTTTTACAAGCAAAATTTGAAATAACATACATATATATTAAATTTTGATTATTAATAATTTTTTTGAGTGTGATATACTTCGAAACATGCAATACAAAGCCAACATCACAATCAGCGCCAAAAACCAAACCGCAGCTGCAATATTCAAAGACTTCATACGGAAATGCCAGTTAAATTTTTCTGGCTTCAGAAGTTTTTCCAGCAATTAAATCTCCAGCCCTTAAATATGACGGGCACGAGAAATAACCCTTTCGTTACTGAACAAAAAATATTTCTAGAAAAAATGTTGTAATTGGTTTTCCTACTTATTTTGGCTTCAAAAATGATAATAATAAAATAATTTTAAAAATTGATGCATCAAGGAACTAGTAAATGAAGGTCCACATATGTGGACTTTGAGACTCAATTGCGTAAAAAGTTCAAAATTTTGGAAAATCATTGTAAATATTTGTTTCTTCTTAAAATTGTAAAAGTAAATGTTTTCTTTTACAATATAATTAAATATTATATTTATTTCTTCAAATGTATTAAATTAATTAAATAGTAATTCTTAAAATTTTTAAATAATTTTTGTCGTGAACTATTGCTAAGAAATGACTCCGACATTTAAATTTTATTACATTATTTTTACTTAGTGTGAAAAAAATTTAAAACAATTGGTTTTCAAAATGCATTAATAAATTTTACACTTTATACACATAGCTCTTCTTTTTCATTTACATTCTTCTAAAAACACTTAGACGCATTTTAGCTGTTTATATATTTTGGTAAATGTCCTACATTGTCAAGATGGATTTCCTTATAAGGTACGCTAACTTTTTTTTGCCTCTTTGGAATTTCTTCTTTCAGAACATGAATTTATTCGTTGCCTACGTCTACTGGGAGTTGTATGATCTCTTCCTTCATACTTGATTAAAAGTACAGCAATATACATCCTATAAGTTATTACTGACATGTATTTTCATCTTCATCGCTTTATTATCTCTTACGTAATGTATCCAGCAATTAGAAATCATTAGATATACAAAGTAATTAAATACACGCGTTGGCCATTTGTTTGTTTTTGCTGCACAGTGATAATATGATAGGTACTGATAAAAGATCTGTACCCCCCATAGATATGTTGCACATCTTTGCTACAGCTGGCTGGTTACTTTTATTTTTTTCTAACCCTCTTTCGACCATCTCATGCATGTATAAGTTGCTTTACTTTCAACACATGTTGAAAGAAAAGTAACTGATTTCTTATATTTACACTTTAAAACGGAAATCGCATCATCTCTAAGTACCTCATCCAACTCTCCTGTTTTCTGTTCTTTATCAGCTCTCAATTTTGTAGCAGAACCGATTCTATTTGACGTAATAGTTCCTGAAACAAAAATTGCAAAAGATATTTTGCACATTTCAAACTAGTAAAAAGTCGGTGTAAATTATATGGTTAAAATATTGGGGCACACTTTAACACAATAATTTAACAATACCCCCACCTAAACGAAACTCCCACATATCAGCTGAAGAAACACTGCCATTGCTAACATACGTATCGGGTGAGAAAAAAGTTCGTTAAAACTTTAAAAACTCATAAAAAGGAAGAAATTGTGATAAAGGAGTGCGGTTTGCAAGAAAGGGATCACAAGGTAGTCGGATTTTTTTTTTAGCAGCAAAAAAAAAAAATTTAGTTAAAAAATCACATGTAGAGGGCGCTGACGACCCAAAACACAATTAACAGGACAACAGTAGTGTCGTAGAATGTTCTGGAGGTCATGTTGAACATTTGTTATTGGACGAACAAATGAATGGAGCATATTGTTGCCCTGTTCATTGTGTTTTAGGTCGTCAGCGCCCCCTACATGTGATTTTTCAACTAATTTTTTTTGCTGCTAAAAAAAATACGACTACCTTGTGAGCCCTTTCTTGCAAACCGCACTCCTTTATCATAATTTCTTCCTTTTTTTATGAATTTTTAAAGTTTTAACAAGCTATTGGCTCACCTGGTATATACAGAAATCTAACAGCAATCCATCTCTAACAGATATATATATATATATATTTTACCTAGATGATTCGGTTTTGAAGGTACATATTATGGGAAATCACACTGCCCAGAAAGGGAACCATTTTCTAGTCCTAGGAAATATGTGTAAGCCCAGGTAAATTTAAACAGCTCAACTGTTAAACAATTTTTCTTTTATTAAATCTAAGAAGAGGGGCAGTATTACCAATAAAATGCAAATAGTTCCTTAGTTTAAAGAATCTATTTTGCCATTGTATCAACACATTACTGGTTGGATTGTCTTGCAAAAAATATAATTTGGCTTGGGGGAGTTGAGAATATGCCGGCCTGTAAGCTTCATCATATCATAAACTGTAATATTTAATGACCTGTAATGACCTCTAGAATCTGCATGGAATGTAAATTTCTTTGTGCAGCTAGTTCCTCAAAAAGCTCAATATTTATAACTGATGGTTAAATTTTATTTTGAAGAAAATTATTAATTTTAACAGTATTAGGCAATATTTTTGTACACTTGAAAATAAACAGCTATTGAATTCCCATCATGTGGTTTAAAATGAATATATAAGAATAAAATGTACATATGCATTAGTATTAATATAACTGGGATAAAAGAAAAGTAAATTCTAAAGTTGGTCTAAGGAAATCTTTTAATATATTATTATTATTATATATTATTTATGCGAAAGAATAATTTACAAAAACTATATAAAAATAATTATCATTATTCATTTTGAATAAAAAATACATTATATATCTAGTTATGGTCTCCAATGTGTCTATGTATTTTCAATAAAATTGCAAAATTTAATCAGCATTAAATAATATTTAATCAAAAGAATGTACAAAATCCACTTAATCTAGCTTAAATTGTAGTATATTCCGTTAAAAAATTACACATATTTTGAGTTAATTAAATATATGAAGACTTTATTATTATGTCTAAACACGATAACATTATTCCCTGAGTTTAAGCCTATTTATAGTCATTGAGTACTGAGGTCCACGTGTGTGGACCTCAATAAAATGTTACTTAAAAAAAAAAAAAAAAAAAAAAAAAAAAACCACAAAATACGCAAAAGGAAGTTATCTAGTGAATATTTATAATATTTTTAACAATAAAAAAATTATGACATCTTAAATAAAATTTTAATGTAGATAAATATTACTTGCTTTTACGCAATCGCTGAATTGACGACATTTTTCAAAACCTCATTTGCAACCAACGATTTAGCCATGAAAATAAGTTAATTCTTAAAATCTGTTTGATTCATTTTGAAGCTTAAACTGTCATAAATGTGCATTGCTAATCAAAATTTGGATATTTGGTGTGGTTTTATTACAATGGGCTAAGATCCTAGGCTCACATATGTGGACCTCAGTAGAGAAGAGGATAACTAACGACACCTCAGCTCAGCCGGTGATATTGACGGGAGCGAGAATTAAGGGGTTAAATTATAAAATTTGACCCAGGTCAAATAAACATGTTTCTAAATTTAATAAATGAAATGTGAAACAGAAGAAACATTTCATTCCTTAACACTAGAACACCCGGAAATTTTTCTCAAGTTTGGTAAAATTATTTTATTCCGGAATTTTTATTTAAAATTATTTAACTGGTTTATTTAACGTAATACTGCGTTGCTTGTAACTTAATTGATTGATAAAAAAAATTCTGGCTCCAATGGACGTTTAATCATGTGGTCGGAGTCGAATCGACTTCTTCCGGGCGTTCTAGTGTTAAACTCTTTATAGTAATTTCTTGTAATTTCAGATTGGCCAAATTTTCAAAGGCGAGACTTCTCAACTGTAGATTGGGCGTAAGGTAATACCGACTCGGTGTAGCCCCTGAAATTTCCCCTAGCTGTTCGGCGCGAAATGTTTTATTAAATACGTTTTCTAGTTTAAAAACTACTTATCTGACTTGAATTAAATTGAATAGTTTTAACCCCTTAAGGCTCGAATTAAATTACGGTTTAAAAATTCAAATTACTTATTGGCACCACTTTTTTGAAAAAGAAATATTCCCCTTATTTAATGACAGGTAAAATGATATTAAAATAAAGCCAATTACGCTATTTTATAAAACTGGTGGGAATCAAACAATCTGAGTAAAATACACAGCCCGTGAATATATGACGGGACCGAGAATTAAGGGTTTAAGTAAGGTTGGCAAGTATGTTATACTTTTCTACCACAAAAATTATGCAAAAAAAGGAACTGATCGCAGACACCCTGAAGCTAAGATAGATGAGTAAACACTGAAAATATGATGAAAACGAATTCAAAAAGTGATCACAGTTGCAGAAATGCCTACGAATCGTTGAATAATCTATACAAAAAAAAAAAAAAAAAACCGCACTCGAAAGAAAACGAATGGTATTGTTTAACCTCTTGGTGAAGAGCACCGGTGTATTATATATACCACTTAGTTTTAATTCCCAAATGCCACATTGGTACCAGATTTTAGGAATAAAATTTTGCTTTGTATAGTGTACGCGAAGAAATAAACTTACTTTCATATATTTTTATAAATAAATCCCGGTGTCATTCAATCCTTTTAACATTTTAGCAACAGAAGTACTTTGCCCTTGAAAGGGTTAATCACGGTTTGTTTCTATTTCTTTTCTAAGTTGTTAGAGGAAAAATTCTAGTTGAACGCATGGAATCGAGAGAAAAATGCAATGTTAGATATGACTTCTCTTAAAATCTTAGCGATATTGTCGGTAATATATCAGTATTTATTAGCGGTAGAGTGAATTCTAAATTTGTATCATATTTGTCGATCTCACGCGAAACTGTACAATTTGACACAACTCAAATAAACGTGCTTCAGACCAGAAATTTGATTCAATAAATGATGTTAAATAGATATTACGTAGACAGATGACGCATAATTATTTTTTCTGCTATATAAATAGCATTTTTACCTGCTTGAACTTAATGTATGGTCTCTGAAAACAGTCTTTTTTTTTAGATGGGGTATTAGAACTAATAGAATTTCTTTTCATCCAAATTTTCAAAATTTTCTTTTTCTTTTCTTTTCTCTTTTTATCTTACATTGTTAAACTTTGAGTGCTTTTGAGTGCTTTTTATTTATAGTTATTTCTCTCATTGTGGCTACTAGCCACATTTAAACATTAATTTTTTAAGGCTCCTTAATGACCTTGCAACAGGATCACCTCTCAACTGGATGTAAAGTTGCCACGCAACTAGGTAGATCATCAACTAGATCACATTCTTCCATTATTCCATGATGCACAAATTTTCTGGCTCAAACTTATTTCATCTGATTTCGTTGAAATTCAACAGTTTTACGTAAAGTTGGCTAGTCGCAAGTAAGTTATGTTTTTATGTCCACAAAAATGATACAGGAGAAGATATAGCTGAAGAAACTGATCGCACACCCTACAACAGAAATGGTTTAACACAAAATTTTATTATAAATACCTTAACCCTTAAATGCGCGATATATTATTTTGTTTCGAAAAAAATATATATGATACTCTGAAAGGTTTATAACACAGGAAAAATAATGAAAAAAAAAATCAGAGATATATTTTTCATATAATACGCCAATCTTTTCTTCTGTGCCACATCTGCAATATAAGAAAAATTACTGTCGTGTCGCTGTTTTACGCTAAATTAATGCAAATTAGTAAATACTTTAATGAGTATGTCTCCAAATACCTTATTTTATATAATTATTCATTTTATAAAACTTAACCTTGAACCCTTTAATTCCCATAATAGAATACGTTCTGGAAATTACGTAGTTCAGAGAATCTGACTTTACACCAGAAAGTTGCAATGGTTAATTTCGCTTTATTTAAATACGGAATGTTTGTTCTTTAATTAAAGCAAATATTAATATTTTAATTTTCTGGTGTGAATTGGGTATATGCGAATAAAAAAAATCATTTTAATTCAAAACAGTGCTATTTGCATACATGCAAAGCTGCGCACTAAAGGGTTAAACTGAAAAAGTGATTCTTCAAATCGTTGACCAATGCACACAGAGTGCATCTTATAGAGCTTATTTGGGGTCCATATAATAGCGCATAGGGATATGATTTGCGATGATCCTAAGCTGTATGGAACTGCAATTTGCCCCAGTGAAGCTCTTCTGTTGTTATAATATTGCAATTTTCCCAACTGAGCGAACAAATGCCCAAGCCGGGACTCGAAGCCAGAACCTTCGACTTACATAATCAATGCTCTACGTTTGAGCTACCTGGGCTGACAACCGGTTGGCATATTTCGCCCAGGTAACCTTATTGGCAACAACATCTGGCCTGCCATGTAGACAGCTCAACAGAATAAACTGCAAGTCCATTTAACCATTTCCGGCACAGTGGTCCCACTGCGGGACCACCTAATTTTAATTCCAAATTTACAAACGGCACCAAGAATATTTTAATAAAATTTTGCTTTTGTAATGAGAGTTTAAAACAATAGGGTTTTAATTTCTAAGTACTACTTCGTTTGTAAATTCTGGTGTCAGTCAATCGTTTCATCATTTTACGAACAGAATTTTTCTGTGCCGGAAAGGGTTAAACGAAGGGGACGTAGATACACTATTATCATCCGACTGAAAAGAAGGGTTATGTGTTTCACGCTTACCTGTGTATGTGGATTTCTTTATACCCTTGAAACATCCCAACGGCTGGATGGATTTTAATGAATGAGGTCGCTATCAATTCGTCTTAACGACCCGATGGTTATAGGCTAGGTTTTGTTTTTATAAATTGAAAATGGCGGCCATAACATACAAAATGGCGGTAGGGACGAAAAAAAAAATTACGCACCCTATTGAGTGGCATATCATTGGATAGGTATTTCAAAATGAAGACAGTGTTTCATTGACTATTTTACAGTCAGAAGTTCCGTTAAAATATTATACAACCTGGAAGTTGTGTATGTATTGTGGATCTCTAGCTTTACTGCAACGCTAACCATCATAGACATCTATAGACCTCATCGAAACAGTGTTTATAGATAGAAACTAATAATTAAACACAACTTAAAAGTCATCAATACCAGTAAATAAAAAAAAAATAGGTAAGTAATATAAACAAGTAATATAAAAAAAAAATTAAGTCAATTCCTACTTAGGTCAATAAGAGAATTCTTTTTCCTCCCATTCTTCTTTTCTTTTGAGTGGCGCTTAAGATACCTTGATCAAGAAGAGGGCTCTCTCGGTCTTAAAATACCTTGATCAAGAAGAGGGCTTTGAAAATTAAATAATTTAATTTAATTAATGAATTAATATTAAAAAAACTAGATTAACATAAACTGTCATCCACTACAAGTTTAATAAAAATATTTGAGCTTGATTGGATGAATAATAAGTATTTTATTAACGATTGAAAATTTGAACAAGATATACATAGCGAGAGTGTGAGCTAATAGTAGGAATTGAAAAAAAAATTTCACATTGATGAGAAATAATTAATTAGTTCGCTTTTTACGCAGTCGGGTTTTTTGATTTTTTAAATTTAATTGTTTATTTTTGTAATATAATGTATTATTTTATTTATAATGTAAGAAATAGAGTTTTGGGTTCGAGTCCCGGCTTGGAAAGTTTTTCGCTCAGTTGGACAAATTGAAATCGTATGATAACTTTACCAATCAATATGATTGAGTTAAAAATTATAGAGCGTGTTCAGAAGTGCACTTCGCGCCGCGCGCGCGCTCAGAAGTTTATGCCATGGAGTAGGTCTTATCGAAGAAAGGAATTTTAACATAATTCAATTATTTCATTATTTTTATGGTTTAAAAAAGGTAAAAACAACGACTATATTTCTTTATTCTTCCAAAGCATGGTTTCCGTAACAGGAATACATGCCTATGTTCACTCAGATAAAATCTAAAATAGTCGGGAAAAACATCACGTAACCTTCTTTATCTACTTTAGCCCATTTGACATTTAAAATTAGTTAACCAACCGCACGCAAACTCCACGCGAGCTGCTCAAAAAAATTGTGTGGGCGATTTGATCACGTGATTGTGCATTTTCTGCTTATGTGTTATTGGTTGTGCTTTGTTTGGTAGGTTGATTGATACAATTTAAGAATTCAACTGGTGATCTAAAAATTTTAACTTTTTAACAATTTTCTTTTTATTTATTTAAAAATGATTTATCAGTTGATTTATATCTTCCGTGATAAATAAAATGCTGTTAGTAAACCAAGATTGTGATATCAACATATGAGATTTGTTTGTAATCTACTATACTGGATGGATTTCAATGGAATTTGCACTGTTAGTTAGACAGTTTTTCAGAGAAGGTTTTAATATATATATTTCTTATTTTATGATTGCATATTTCAATACCGTGTGGATAACAGACCAAAATACATCATCAAACATGAGAAATAAATGGCATTCAAAATTCTGTTAGTATAAGCAAAATACTTATTTATACTTTCAGTAGAAAATTTATAAACATTCTGATCATACTTTATTCACTACAAAACTAGACAGCAGACCTATATATTTTATCTCTTTAAAAAATATATGTACAGGTATTTTTAGTTAAAATAATCTACAACTATTACATTTTATATTTATAATGTTCAAAGTAAAATATGATTTCCAGCCTAGTCTCGATAAAAATTCACTCGTAAAGTACTCAAAAAAAAAAAATCAAGGAATTATCCTACGTGCGATATATATTATTTTTTCATTTGGATTTGCTTAATGTTTATATCATTATACATATACATACTTAGAAACGAAACTTTGAATATTTAAAAGGTGTTCAGATGTAAAACTTTCATCTCGAAATACCTCATTTTCTCACATTTAAATAAGTATTTTATTATTATAATAAAAATACACGTGCCTCTGTATAATAAAAATAAAAAATATATCTTCATCAAAAATATCTTATTCATTATGAAAAATATAAAACAACCAATAAACAAAACAAAAAAAAATTGTAACACAATGTGGGATCGGAAGGATTCGAACCCAGAATCCCTGGTCTCGAGTTCACTGCCTTATCTATTCGGCCATCTAGCACACGATGCTTCTGTATCAAAATATCTTTATAATTAGCACCTTAATTAATCAAATCCATGTTCTGTTCCTGAACACACTACGTGTCTACCTGTACACTACCTGAACACACTACATCCATGATATGGACCCACTCCATGTTCCTGACTCCTGAGCTCGCGCGCGCTGCGCGCGTGCTTCTTGAACACACTCATAGTCTTCTGTTGCTGCACATAATGCGTTTTAATCGTCTTGCACCTCTTTCGTTCACAACTAATTTCTGCCCACTATTCTACTTTTTGCTGGAATTTTTTTTGGCTGTAGCTGTCATTCTTTGAAAACTGGAGACACTGTTGCAGTGGCGTATCAATACTTATTATTTCGGAGGGGGCTGAGATATAATAAAAGTTTCTAAGAGGAAATCACAAGAAACGGAGAAAATTCCGCTTTAAACAGGTTTTTATCATAGCATGTAACGCATCTATTATACAAATAAACCTGCTAAGATGAAATCACATAGGAGTGTGAAAATGTTCGTTTTAGGCAGTTTTTCGTCATTGGAAATATAATTTTATGGTACTTCTTAATACGGAATTCTTAATACGGAAAACTGAAAATTATCTACTAAAAGGTATCTCAATAAACAGTAAATAAAACCGAAGTAAACATCAAATTAAAAATTTTTTAGCAGCGTTCTCACTCTATCCCCTCCCCCTACCTCCTTCAACACATTCTAAGACTCATTTTGAAGCATACGTGCATGACATTTGTAATACTTGAATATAGAATAGCGTTTTCCATTTTCTCATAAATGGGATACATTTGGAATAGCAGCTCCCTGATGATAACTTTTCCTAGACTGCCACGGCTCGAAAATTGGCCAAAATTGCCAAAATTGACAGTATTTTCTGAATTCTTTTTAATGATAAATTGTGGTTCATATGAAGCTTTTTGAGTATTCCAGATTCAGAATAGCTCAGTTATATTTATGATGTATTTCAAATGTAAATAAAGCTTTCTAGTCAAAAAGGTACACAACCATAGAAAAACTTTTTTGTCAATATTTTGTAATCCTATGGAAATAAAATAATACATCACAGCGCTGTAACGAGCTGAATAACAAGACTATAACGTAACAAGCATTTACATACATAAATTTTAAAAAAAGGCTCAAGGCTTTGCAGTTCATACTGTGAAATCTCAATCTTTGCATTACCTTAAATCTCAGATTTTCAACTGATGAATAGCAAGAGTAAACCATTGGTTTTTAAGCTAATTAAAATTAATAATGCACTTTTAATCACCACATGTCCACGCTTTACATAATAAAACGCGTGTAAAGAGAGCCTGTGTATAACGGCAGCTTGGCTGAAATAGCTATTTCGTAGTGTCTGCGAAATACCACATTTTCGAAGATGAAAACCTATCCAAAACGGAATATTTTTCTGCTTCCTTTTGAATTTTATCTTAGCAGTTTTCATTACATTTTGTAAAACTTTCGTTTGATATTTTTTAGAAATTTCGGAAGGGGCTGGAGCCCCATCAGCCCATAGATTAAGGACCAAGATGGGACATTTACGGCAAAATCTGTAATGGCAACAATACTAGCGTCACTATCGGCAAGGGGGAAGAACTAACAAACCTCCGAAATTTACCTATGTTGAAGAAATATGTTTATCCTCTATGGTTTGAATATCTATTCGTTCCTAAAACGAAACAGGTGTCAGACGATATTCTATTCATGCTTGCTTTATTTATTTAGCCGCTTTTTTTTTTTTTTTTTCCGTACTTGTATTGTTCATTTTTAACTTACAAAATGATAATTAGACTAATAATATAAAAGAAAACCTCCAGAAAATTCTGTTAAGAATGCAAATATGTAAGTTTATAAAGATTAAATTGTAAAAAATCAAATTCAGGTATTGTGTCAATTTATTCATATGGAATAAAATTTTATTGAGTGTAATGTCAGTACCTCTATTTATTTTTAACTTTTAGATTTATACAATTCTAAAAATTTGTCGAAAGGAGTTTTTCCCTATCTGTAATATTATCATTATTATTTCTTATATGTTAATATTATAAACATTATTGAATTGATTGTACGTTATTTACATTAAAAACAATATTTTTATTTTATCTGTAAGGAAGTGAAAATACATAAATTTTAAAAGATTATTGTAACATTTGTTTAATACGTTAAACTTCATAAATTTATAAAACACGGGCTATAAAAAGTTTCCTGCTAAAGGGGAATAATTATGAAATTTTCTGGGACTTGTAGAGTTCAACATTTCGTATATTTTTATGTTGCACCATTGCTTTTGATATATAGCATTCAAGACGAAATTTTTACCTAGTATTCGTTGCACTTAAAACCGTTCACTAATCATGTAAAAAAAAAAACATATATCCGTGCATGAACATAGAATAGATATTAGATATATAAAATAGAATGTCTATTCTATGTTCATGTATCGGTGTAAGATTCTATCGAAAACGTAAACATGCAACATTAAAAAAAGAAAGATCACAATAAGGTAGATACTCAATAATAAGCATACTACAAGGATGGGGAGTTTCTTCCCCATTGTCACTAAGGGCGCTACGATCGCAATCGCATTACCATTACGCTCTATGGGAATGTCCGATCTTGGATGTTAATCTATGCGTCAGCCCACCCCTGAATACGCCACTGCACTGTTGTGTAAGAAAAGCCAAGATTGTCAGCAGTTTCGGAGATACTGGAATCGACACTGCTGATGTCTGCAAGCATTCAAAGTCGCTCAAATCGCTCGTTTTTCTCAGGAGCAGGAAAATCGCATTTTTAACCCCTTGAGGGGCGGTGGGATATATCCCACTTAATTTTAATCATGATTTGCACCAGAAACTTTTAATTAAATCTTCCCTTTAAAGACACCACACAAAAAAGAAGTCCGTCCGACCCAGGCCGGTGTCTAATGAAAGAAAATTGGCCAGAGCCATTGCCACTTAGAGTAGCAAGTCTTCTGGCTGCAAGAGCGAATTCCAGTGACGTCAAGCTCGGTAGGCGAGAAAAAATTTCTCAGCAGGTAGAGAACACGCAGTGACTCTAGGCGGCAATGGCTCGGTGAGTTGTTTATAAGCGCTGTTTTCGACATTTTATGCATTTTAAAAATGATTATTCAAAAATTTTAAATAAGGTAAGTGTTTTATTTTGATATATCTTAATTTTGTGTATGCATTTACTTATTTATATTACTTCTAATACTTTTGCCGGCTTCTGTTATACAATACTGAACATAAGCTATAACTTACCACGTGCTTAGACGCGAGAGTGCAGTGTAATATCTGTTTTTAATTATTATATTTTTTAAAAACCTAATTATTGCTTCGGATTTGGAATGCATTTGTGTTCTTTTAAATGATTAGGGGGCTCTGTCCCCAACGAGCTACATTCGCCAACCCCCGTGCAGACACCGCAGACTTTAAAAGCACGCTAATTTGATCGACTTTAAAAAGATTTCGAAAGATTGAATTATAATTTAAAAAAACAGTGGCGATCTTCCGATAAACGGAATTCTATTCATTTCTTTTCGATTGGGGAATTTTAAGGCCATTTAGCTGCTGTTAAAAGATACAATGGCTGTTTTCGTCTTTGATTAAATAAAATCAGTTAAACATTTCAAAATAAGGTAATATAAAATGAATTAAGTAAACAGAGTATTTGTCTCCCGGTATTTTAACAAAGCGAAAAGAAAGTTATTTTAAATGTATCGATTTTAATCTGACATAACTTTCACCAAAGTTTTCTTTCTCTTTTTATAATATTCACGTGAAAATACTTTTGTTAGAAATGAAATATTATTTGCGCTGTCGTAACAAAAATAGTTGAAAAGATCATCTCAAAATATCAAATAACTGTCTCGGCAATTTTTAAATTTAAACTGTTTTGCAATATTATTTTTTGTTCATTTTACGTAATAAATGTAATGTGACGTAAATGTGACATAATTTCTCTTATTTAAGACTTCTAACGCACGTTAATGAATTTATTATTTTCAGAATCCTTTTTCTTTTAAAATTCACGTGTAAATATAACTTTTATGACGTAATTTTCAACAAGTTCCTGCTTTTTCTACGTAATTATAATTTGAAGGGTTTTTTCTCTGTTTATAATAGTCAGGTGTAAATAATTTTTTAATTTAAAGACAATATTATTCTTTGCGCTGTTTTCAAATTTGGCAACAGTTTAAAATAATACCCTTTTCTAAAAATTGTAAAATATCTCTCGAAATGCTGAAAATTTGAATTTAAAATAGAAATAAAACCTCAAAAAATGAGTCAAATTAAAAATAAATACAGTCTGCACACCGGGAATTTCTAACGTATAAAATGATCTAAAAAGGATTAAATTCCCATGTATAGTTTTTGCTCCTATAAAACTTTTTTAATGGAACGATTTTGTCCAATTTTAGCATCAAATATCGCTTAAAATAATAACTCGATTTGAAAACTGTCTGCATCAGCGTATTTATCAAACATTTCTCTATAATACCACCGATTTTCACATATTTGTGTGCAATATTTTTCTTAATATTAACGAAGAAAGACCTCCGGTCACAAAAAATTCAAAACCGGCGGTGGCGGTGACAGCGTTAATTACTTTTTTTTAGAATAGAGAGATACATTTTACGTCCAATTTTTGCTTTTAATTATTATATAGAATACATTTAAAAAATAATTTTCTAGTTTGGTAGTTAAATGTAATGTGCATTATATTTTCTTTTAACAATTAAATAAAATTTTGGTACTAAAATAATAAAAAAAGAAAGAAAGAAAAGAATCATATTTTCCCCGAAAAATCGATTTTAAAATGAACAATCTAGTTCTTTCTTTCTTTTCTTTTCTTTTACGATGCTTTATTTATAATAAATAAAGATTATTTAATCATTTCTTTATAATATTTACACATTTCTTCAAAGATTTTGTTGCATTTTCAATTTAAAAAAATCAAGAGAGAGAAAGAAAGAAAGAAAAAAAAAATCCTGTTTTTCAGATTACCGTAAAATGAACAATCTAGTTAAAAATATTTTTATTTAAAAGATATTTTTGAAATTAGTAGTATTTATCGCGATATCAAGAAAATTCAGCAAACATAAAAGTGATGATAAATGTGTTTCATGATAAAATTTTGATAAAATCATGAATTTAATTAGACAGAAGTTCAAAAAACTTCAAAGAAACTATGGGAAGAACAATCAGGAAATCACCAAGGATGAGAAGAATTCAAACATTAAAAATAAAATAATACCGAAATCAAACTCCGTCATCCTTTTTAAAAAGAGTGGAGAGTAAGGGGTTGATTTAATTGCATCCGAATCGCTTCTTCTTTTTATGTAAGTCGGAAGATCAAACAGCATAATCCATCCATATTAGTCTATGAGGATTATTTTGCAAACGGCAAACATTCGCACTAATTATAAAGCTATATTATTTTAAAATTTAATATATTTTACAAATAACATATAGAAAATTTCATTAAATCCTTCATTTTCCTTCTATTAAAAGCTTTTTATCATTTTAAAAGCTCTTCTTAAGGACAAAAAAACTGGATTTTCTTTTAGTGAGTTATACGAACTTCAAAAGAATCCAATCCCAAAAGCTATATATTTATCGAAAAATTTCTTTTTTAATATTCTCACCGCAGTTTTTGTATTTAGCACCGATGTTTTTATTCTTGTATGAATTTAATTACACAGAAGTTCAAAAAAATTCAAAGAAACCATGGGAAAAGCAAATAGGAAATCACAACGGGTGAGAAGAATTCAAACATTAAAAATAAAATAATATCGAAATCAAACTCCGTCATCCTTTTTAAAAAGAGTGAAAAGTAAAGGGTTAATTTAATTGCATCCGAATCGCTTCTTCTTTATCTAAGCCGAAAGATCAAACAGCATAATCCATCCATATTATAGTCTATGAGGATTATTTTACAAACGGCAACCATTCGCACTAATTATAAAGGTATATTGTTTTAGAATTTAATATTATATTTTACAAATAATATATAGAAAATTTCGTTAAATCATTCACTTTTATTCTATTAAAAGCTTTTTATCATTTTAAAAGCTCTTCTTAAGGAAAAAAAAAACTGGATTTTCTTTCAGCGAGTTAGTTATACAAACGTCAAAAGAATCCAATCTCAAAAGCTGTCAATATATTTACCGAAAAATTTCTTTTTAAATATTCTCACCGCAGTTTTTGTATAGTTCTTGTATGAATTTAATTACACAGAAGTTCAAAAAACTTCAAAGGAACCATGGGAAGAGCAAACAGGAAATCACCACGGGTGAGAAGAATTCAAACATTAAAAATAAAATAATACCGAAATCAAACTCCGTCATTCTTTTTTAAAAAAGAGTGAAAAGTAAGGGGTTAATTTAATTGCATCCGAATCGCTTCTTCTTTTTATGTAAGTCGAAAGATCAAACAGCTCGGACTGAATTGTTAATTTAAGGGGGAAGATGATAAAAAAAAAAAGATTTATCCCCCCACTCCGAAGATAAACTTCTCGACTTCTGATTGATGCAGTAAAAAGAACCAACAGCTGAACCATGCACCTTCAACAGACTCGTTTTAAGATGACCGCTGCTATAAAAAATAAATAAAAATAAAAAAACAAACGCAGTAAATGACCTGATCAATATGCGAAAATCGGTCTGCTTTTGGGACTCCCTGACAAATGGCAGAAGGGGTTGAGAAGAGTAGGTAAAAAAACACAGGTTAAAGGCCGTATACTTGATGACTTCCGCACCCGAGCTGGTTTCAGGCAAAAATTAGTGTTTTTGTTTTTTGGTGTGGGTGCATGGGAACTGGGTGCCCCGTGGCAAGTCGGATAGGCTTTGAAGTTTCGATATTGTAAAACATGATATGCAGCGAAACGTTTTAATAAGACGTGTATCGTTGTCTCCTATTACGCGATTTAAAAAAATAGTGTCTCATATATCGTCGGTGGCATGTCAAACTATCCAATATGAAAACCGTGTTGCTTGCCAGTCGGCTACTTTTTTACAATTCAGATTTCTTGAATGGCACCACTTTTTTGAAATAGTAAAATTTGCCTTACTTAATTATATATTAATTAAGGAAAAAAGCAAGGGGTATTTTACCATTTCAAAAAGGTGGTGCCAATCAAGAAATCTGAATTTAAAAAAAGGGCCACACTGTTTTCATATTGGATAGTTTGACATGGTACCGACGATCAGGGTTTCCAGTTTGACCTCCAATTTTAATCCGAAATTTCAAATTCATACAGAAAATTTCGAAAGAAGAATTTTTACTTTATGTGATAGTTAAAAGTCTGTTATTAAATAAAACATTAAATGCTATTCTTTAATTCTGGTATGAACACTGAATTTCTGAATAAAAATGGAAGCCAAACTGGAAACCCTGTGGACGATATCAATTCCATTAGCAATATATGTTCAGTAGATTGTTGATATAATTGAAAGTAAGCGATTTGCTTGAATTTGCTTAAAGTTGTGTGCGCATGTCGCATAACGCGACATCCTATAATATGAAGTGCATTGTTTTGCATTGTATAAAAGTTCATTCTTGTTTATAACGCCAGTTATCGAAATAAGAAAAAATAACGGTAATTGGAAATTTTCTAAGCGGAACTGAACGCAAGTAATTAGTTCTAAAATATACACAACTAGGTTTCATTTACTCTTTTTTTTTCTTAGCTCTCATGTCATTATACTAGAAAACCGTAATTTCTTTTGTATCCAGGCAATAACCAACCACAGAAAATAGTGTATTTAAGTCTTTGCTACGGCTTTATAAGAGAAAGATGATCTGATCAATATGCAATATGAAGAATATTTTTTTTTAGAGGTATACAAATTTAAAATGAAATAAAACACATAAAAATAATGTTAATGGCCATGATATGGGTTTTATTAAATAAATAATTTTATGCCATGAGTGTTTAAAAATGATTTCGGCCATATGGGTGCAGCGGTTGGCTCGAATAAAGCATGCTGGACAAATTAATGATCTTGCTTCGTTGGGGGACGATATTCTGACAAATTCACAATTTTGATTGGTTGGAAGTAAATTCAGTGGTGGTGGTGGGGGGGGGGGCTGTTATTATTTAGTCTGTATACAAGAAGAAAAAAAAATCCCAGCATTGAAAAAGCTGATTTTTGTGAGTAGGAAAAATATTTTTGAAATCTCTGTGCCAGGACATAGATACTCATAGAAGGACAGTGACTGAAATGGAATAACTCATTGCAGTAACATTTTATAGGCTATTTAGTACAACATATATTCATTCTTAATTTGCACAAAAGCAAAAAAAAAAAAAAAAAAAAAAAAAAAAATAAATGTAATTTAACAAATTACAACGACCATTTGGAAAATGATTTTTTCAAAGACTAAAATTTAAGACATAAAAAATCGCACGGAGTTGATCATACATTACGTACGCCATGGATTAAACATTAACATTCCTGGACCCATTATGAACAAATTTTAAAAGAAATTTCAATTTTACAATTTTCGGTACTGTAAAATTTTAAACTTCTACGGAGCCGGTTATACATTACGTACGCCATGGATTAAACATTAACATTCCTGGACGAATTTTAAATGACTATTAACTTCTAAACATCCCACAATATTACTTTTTATATCGTCGTGTAGAGAAAAAAATGCATTTTTAATTGCAATTTGTTTGAAAGCTGTATCTCAATTTGTTTCTGAGTTATACATTTTTTTTGTGTAGTTTTTATTACTTTAAGTATCCATCTCTGTTGAAAGTAAAGGGAAAATGCAGATTACTCTATAGACCAATCAGAAAACGAATAAAATGCGGGGTTCAGCTAAAACCGCTTCAGATATGTTTTTGATTTCCTACTCTGACTGAGGACAATAACCATTTTTCCAAATGGTTAAAAATCAGAAAAATGCAATTAGGGGAAAAAAATATCTACTATTTTATGCAAGCTTAAACTAAGAGAAATCGTTGAATTTAAATTGTAATGCTCGATTGCCACATGATACAAGAAGTTCAATCTTTTTTACTATGTCAATCTTTCTGTATGAAAAGACCGAACAAACTTACAAATATGCAACAAACTCATAAAATAGTAATAAATAATAGAAATATACATTAAATCTTCAAAAATCATTATCCTGGCTTATCACTGGAGTCATCCATGTTGTTCTAGATGTGAAATAAATTAATAATAAAACTAATTTCCAAATAACAAATAATTCAATTACAATTATAATAAAATGTTTCATGCAATAGAAAATAATTTAAAATAATCTCATTTTTTTTTCATAATTAAAAAATTACTAAAATGTATGTAACTGAAGAAAATATCATTTTCTTGACAGATAGTCCAGGGGAAATGTACAAAAAAAAAAGGGGTTACCATGCAAAAGGTCGGGTAGAAGATTTTATTTTTTTAATTTCGTTATACTGAGGTAAGCATGGAAAAACCAAGTTTTCTAACAAAATTTCTTAAGGCTAAATTTTCTGTGGCCAAAAAACAACAAAATTTTGGGACTGTTTTTTTATTTTTTTTAAATATCACGAGACTTGTTGCCGTAGCATATTATTTGTCAATTACAATATTAAAGAAGACAAAATTCTCTACAACTTTCATATTTACAATATTTTTATACACCTAATAGCAAGCTCAGTACGCCATTTCAAAATAAGACATTTTTTTTTTTTCAATTTTCTTTAAAAATGTGAAAAACGTAGTTCTGCCCCGATTATTCAAGTGTTTCCCACGGAATTAATCTTGTGTATCAACTTCTATATATTGGTTGCAATAAATTATGTGTTTTAGGGTCGAAACTAGCCTTTTTTGAACCCGTGGCAAACGTGGATTTCGACCCCCCCCCCCTCCTTTAAAAATTAAATTTACCACGAGAATTTTAATAAATCTCTATTAGCCTGATTTTGAAAATTTTAAGTTTGTAATTATTAAATACGTAATGCTGAACTACGTAATCGGCTTTGCCAAATATTTATTCATTAAAATCTTGAAAACTGAACCGAAAGGAACCGAAATATATTCCACTTTACACAGGTTTCCATCTTAGCAGGTATAATTGTTCATATTTTTTCTCTTTAAAATAGATGATATTTTCTTTAAAGACCGGATTCCGTATATACAAATTTCCTTTTCAAAGATTTTACGGTAGTTGTAGTATTGAGGTGTTTAAAGTCACATGAATTGTGAGACTAAGTTAGTCACACGAAGACATTCGCAAGGTAATATTAAACCTATGGGAGCGTTCTTGACAAATATATCGCTTGCATTTTATTACTTTTAAATATTTTTTTTTTTCATGGGATACCTGAGATTAATATCTAATGTTGTGCTTTTGTACTTTTTCGGCTTTATACCTCTAGATGAACATAATCCGAATATCTCTTTTATTCAGGATAAGGATATTCCTTTGAAACGGGATGCTAATAATCCTACAATAGTGCCATCAAAGAGAAAAAAAAATGTTAAATAGCCCTGTAGAAATTATTATTATTAAAATAAATTTTTTTCATTTAGCTCATGCAGTCATATTGCGTATCTTTTTTTTTATTGTCTAAGGAAAGTGGAGATGAATGAGACAGGGGATCAATGCGATAGCAAAAATGTTTATACGGTCTATAATCATAAATAAATTGGTAATTCATTTGATAAATGGTATCACTGAGATAATTAAACAGATATAGTCTCAAAACAATACATATTACAGAAGATTAGAATATTCCACAAAGTGTATTTTTCAACAACCAAAGTTAGTTTTCTGTTTGAACTTTAAAGCAATTAATAGATAATACTGAAGTTTTACATGTTTTTGCATGCTAAAATAATATAATCTCTTGTTATATTTATTGATGTAAGTGGGAAATTTTTTTTGACAATATTTATTAAAACTAATCTTTTATATATTTTTATGAAACTAGTGATCTCAAATATATTATTGACAGAATTTTTTAATTTTACAAGAGATAAATACATAGCATTTGTTAGTGAAATAATCTGTTGTCATTTTTATTGTAGTTATTTTATAAGGTGAAAGTATTTTTTACATGAAAGATATTTATTTTTTAGCCCCATCCCCTTTTATATGGAACTACAATCCAATGTTTGCTATCTTTAACACAGTAAAACATTAAAACATATGTTATCAATAATTGGTGATAAAATATACCACTGTAGTGTGGAATAAAATATGTTTTTCACAAATTTTCATACCTATCCCATTGATCCATGGAAAAACATCTAATACATTATAAAAATTATTAAATTAATAAAATTATTAAAATCAAACAAGAATTCTTTCTTAATTAAAACTATCATGCCAATAAGTTAATAAATATTGAACTATTCTTTTAAACAATGCTTTGAAATTAACATTGTATACACTTAAAGTTACTGATTAAATGTGAAAATTGTCTTATTCATCTACATTCTGCCCTCCTTTTACAATTATATACATTTATTGAATATAAAATGTCTGTTGAGATGAAAATAAAGACGTGGGTGTGCAAATAGATAATTTACTGCTACCAATTTTTAGAAGTCGACATACACAATTAAATCCGTGGGGAACATTTGACTAATCGGGACAGAACTACGTTTTTCACGGTTTTTAAGAAAATTGAAAAAAATTTCTTGTTTTTGAAATGGCGTACTGCGCTTGCTATTGAGTGCATAAAAAAGTTGTAAATATTAAGGTTGTAGAGAATGTTGTCTTCTTTAATACTGTAACTGATAAATAATATGCTATGGCAACAGGTCTCGAGATATTTCAAAAAAAAAGTCCCAAAATTTTGTTGTTTTTTGGCCACAGAAAATTTAGCCTTAAGAAATTTTGTTAGAAAACTTGGTTTTTCCATGCTTACCTGTTGAGCGATTTACACCAAAAACACCAATTTATATCAGGGACTAACTGAATATTAATTTTTATTAAATTTCCTTTATTAGTTCTTGAGATAGAGCGCCCACCAAATTTGTGTCGCACACAGACAGACATTTTGTAAAAACATGTTTTTCGGGCTTTCTGACCCCTAAAACGTGTAAATCCATCGAAAACCGGAATTCGAAAATTTTCATGAATCCAATACTTTCTTCTTAAAAATAGATGAATAGAAGGCGATTTATATTACAATATAGAATACATAATAAAGATATCTTTAAAAATATAAGTATATTAACTTTAAAAGTTTGACGGATTATGCCAGCTTTTAGACTTTTTTTTTTTTTTTTTTTTTTTTTTTTTTTTTTTTTTTTTTGGCGATACTATGTAGAATTTTTTATTTATTTATTTATTATTATTATTATTTTTTAAACAAGAAATTTTCATTTGGTTGTTATATACTTGGTGTTCCTCATTTTGGAAATTTGCAAATAATTATACTTTATTACAACTAATTACTTAATAAGTACAGTAAAACCTGCTTAACCCTTTATCTACTGATGGTACGTATAAATACCACTCACTTTAAACTTTTATCCCATAGTGAATATTACTAATATTCTAATGGCACTTTGCAAAAACACTCTTTTAACTCCACTTTATCCGGATACATGGCAGCAGTACTTCTAGGTTTCATATTTTAGCGAGGAAGGAGGCTATCTTTGACACAGACGATGGGTTTTGTGCCGACATTTTGTACAGATTGTCACGTTCGACTTTTTATTGCTGCAAACACAGTAAGGGATATAAGATAAGTGTTGGATTTTTTTGTGTGTTTATTATGCTCTTAGAATACAGTTTGATTAGCTATTTTAGGTGAATGGTGTAGGTATTTGATTTAACAGTTGAATTACTCGGTGGTACTTATAAGTACCGTCAGTACACTGGGCGCTGAAGAAAAGCTTCTTGTTTATTTTCGTCTGTGTAGTTATCCCTCGTTTTCATCTGCTTCATAATGTAATTACTAAAATGTAATGTAGTAATAATTTCCTTAGTATTTATTTTCTGTTTCATTATTATTTTTTATAGGAAATCGAAAAAGTTGTGGCACCGGCTCTTTTTGTGGAGATGCGAGAGAACATGTTGTCCCTGGAATATAGACGCCGCATAACTAAAGGACTGCTATCAAGATCGAAACCTAAATAAAAAAAAAGGTTTTTTTAACCCTTTCAGGGGCAATCATTTTCAATGCTGAAGTGTTGAAATAAATGATTGGCACTGGAATTTGACAAAATATTTATTTGTAAGTAAGAAAAGGGCTATATTTCACATGCTTATTAAATAGAAAATATTTTACTACAGTTCTGGTGTCATTTGAAATACCTTGTGGGTTTTCTGTTGCGATATTTTAGTCATAGTGTACTGACGGTACTTTAAAGTACCACTTTAATTAATTACCTCTAAGGAATTAAATTTCTCACGGCTGAGTATTTTTTTATGTTTATCCTTTAATTTTCATTGTAGAAACTGAAAAAAAAAATATTACATGAAAAAAATTGCAGTAGATAAAGGGACGAGCGTCTTTCATAGAATGTTTAATCTTTTATCACCGGTTTTTCAAAACAGAAATTTTTGCCTATTGAATCGGGAAAATGTTCGGGTTAAATAAAGCAAAATTTACAATAAAAATTTACAGGTGAGAATAATCACGGATTCTGAGCATCTTACGCGGCACGTATAGAGGTCGCTCGTCCCTAAGGGGTTAAATAGAATCACAAGATATAATTCTTGTTTTGGACTGTCATACCCTTCCTTGTAAGCTTACTTCATTCTTTTCATGACGATTATGGACATTTTCAGTCTGAAAGAGTTTTTTGCTATAGATAGACTTTTTGGCTATAGATAAACTTTTTTCTGTAGATAGACTTTTTGCTGTAGGTTAGACCGGGGCTAGTTGGCCATAGGGGCATGTTGGCTCAGTCACGATATTTTTAAAATATTCCGTTAGATGGCATTGTCAGTCCAGCCAAGCGTTGCTTCGCTTTCCTCCTCCAACATCAGTGCGACTGAAGTCGGAGCTTCCATTAAAGAACCAGCGAGAATTTTTAAAATTTTGCTAAGGTGAGTAAATTTCGTCTCGTTGTTATAAACAATCGTTTTTTATTTGCTTGTAGATTACATTTTAGATTTTGATATATAGTATTCAGAAGAATAATTGTTTGTAGTTATTGTAGGGGATGTTTGTTTATTGAAATGCTTTCAGAATAATTACTTACAGTCATGAAAAATAAAAATGGCGATATGGGATTAGTTGGCACATTTGGCACGGGGAAGGTTCACTCGGCGGGCCAACATGCTCGTAGGAATTTGATTCTGGGGGATTGGAATTTTGCTAGTTTTAACACGTTCACGCCGTAGCGGTGGGTCACACTTGACTGTCTCGGAGCTGCCAGGTCTCAGGCTTTTTGGATACCAGTATTTTAATACATAAAATGTTGTTTTATTTAATTAGAACAATTGGGTGGTTTAAAGGAACAATATTTTCTCTAAAATAATAGTGGTGTGCAAAAAGCCGGAGACTTGACAACTCTGAGACAGTCGAGTGTGACCCACCGCGCCGGCGTGAACGTGTTAATGAATTATTTTAATAAACATTTATTATTAATTTAATTTATTTATTATTAATTAATAGTGAGGAATTATTTTATTAATTGAATTCCTAGTTATTCCAGCCAAACTTAAAAAAAAAAAAAATGAAGTTATAATGTTGTTTACGTCCCCCCCACATTAAATCAGCTGCTCTGTTGTAATAAAACATTTATAACCTTAATAATTATAGAAAAATCCCTGTTGGCTTGTCCTACAGGCTCAGGAAGATTTCGAAGTTAAGCACTAATTTCCCCAACAATTTAACGGATTAAGGGAAATGTGATTTTTTTCTTATACACCCCTCACCCCCGCTTTTTTTGTTTTTAATTTATTTTTGGCTGTAATAGTTGGCCCTATGAAAAACTTGTCAATATAAAAGTTGTAGATAATATTAAGAAGATGTATAATAAATTTAAACTGTTTGATATCTTGTGAATTAACGAAGTTGTGAATTTTTTTCTTTTTGCTTTAATAGTTGGTCCTATCAAAAACATAACAAAATTTTATGTTTGCCTTCATTTTAATGATGAAAATGATATGGAGTTAAGCAATTAATTCTATTTATATCTATAAATGAATTTTTTTTTAAACTTTAGTTTTTTTATTTTTTCGAATTTATAATTTTACATTTCTGTAATTTTATGGCTTCATTAAGGAAAGCTGTATGGTAAATTTTCTTTAGGCTATACTGTGTTTTCGTTCGCACAAAATAAAAATTAAGATTTGTTAAAATTTTGAACATTTCTTAACTTTTCACACTATCAGAACATTGAAAAGTGACACGGGCTAACTTTCCCCGCAATCGGGGCCCACTGGCCCAAACGACTTGGTGTTAGTTTGAGCTTCTAAATTAATACTCATATTTAATATTTTCAAGTTTTACTTTTCTGACTTCTTACTAAAAATACACTGAAAGTGGTAACATAAAAAGAAATTTAAAATGTTGAATGGTAATTTTTTTTTTAATTATTAGAAGAAAAAGCGGGCCACCTATATTATATGAAACAAACTGAGTGCCATTTCCAAGAATCTTTAGAGATTAGCATTCTCATCCTAAAAGTCCTATAAAACTCCAATCAAAAGAACAGTACGTATTTAAGAATACATAGGGGCGAGTGGGGAGGAATGGGATACTTTTTACAAAAATAAGAAAATCAACTTTGTTTGACACAAAAACAAAAATTTCGATACCTAGAATACAAAATGGAACACTTTCTAATGTCCTTGAACAATATAGAAACATAAGTTGCAGAAACAGTTTCATAAATAAAGAGATTGTAAATTTCAAAATGTGTCCCATACCTCCCCACTAACAGGGAGGTATGGGACAGCTATAAAACAACGTATGATAAGGCACAAATAGTGTAGTGTTGGCTATATATACAGTCTAACAAAGATTATAGATTGATAATGTCTGTTTTACAATATCAAATTCCATTACCTTCATCACTGGAAGGAAAATTCAGGATTGTCAGTCAGAGAAGACATTAAAAAGTCATCAGTTTAATTTATTTACATTTTGAAGTAAATGAATATATTTATAATGTTATAATTAATATAATACCCTCGAAAAATATTTGAATATTAGCAATTTACATTCATTTTATTAATAAGAAGGAATTAGACATGTTCCATTCCCCCCTTTGCTGGCATGTCCCATTCCTCCCTCTGCCTTCTTTTATATTAAACTTCTTGTATAAACAAAAATGCTGCTTTTAAGCATAGTTTAAATTAGGGATAATATGCGGTATAATGTTCATAAATGGAGAAACTATTACATCTAAGTACAAGTCATTAATATAAAAAAAAAACAAACATAAAAAGTATATGAAACAAATTTACTTTTGATTCTTGAAATAATCTTTTTCTTTATACAATCGAAAGCTTATGCAGATCAGCTACTTTTTTCAGCTGAAGCTTGGGGTACATTGCTTCATCTAATGTGTGATTGATGAAATGATTAGAATGATACATAAAGAGAAAAACTTACTGTCCCATTCCACCCCACTCTCGCCTATCTAATGAATGAGTTCTGCCAACAGTAAAATTCAATTACATTAATATTAATTAAAATTTATTACACAAAAGTACACTGGACTAAAATCTAGTTAAATATTTGGATCTTAATTTGTTTGTTGATGAAATATAATGTTGTTACATTCATTTATGGTAAATTATTGAAACCTAACTTATGCCACAATTAAAATTAAAATTTTAAAAGTACATAATTTCTACCAACAAAATAAATAAATTACTTTAAATAAATAATACTAATTAAAATATACAGAGCGAGTCTAAAAGCATGGAACAAACTTTGAGGGGTAGTACAGCTCACTATAACAAACAATTTTTGTATAGGAATATATGACCGGAAGTGACGCGTTGAGGTACAAACACCAGGAGTGCAATTTTGCGCTTTTTTCTTAATTTCAAAATTTCTCATTCATACCAGAAAAATCCTATACTATTATTTTCTTTACTTGAGACAGGCGTTTTATGATTATATACAGAAAATATTCTTCTTTGAAAATTTTCGGTATGAAATCGAAATTTTTCAATAAAAAACCCACAAAACTGGCAAATCTGTCAAACACAGGAAATACATGAAAAGAAATAGAAATAGAGTTTTTTTTTAATTCAAAAGTTTCGATTTCACACCGGAAATTTTCAAATAAGAATTTTTTCTATATGTAACCATGAAATGTCTGTCTCAAATAAAGAAAAGAATAGTATAGGAATTTTCTGGTATGAATGAGAAATTTTGAAATAAAAAAAAAGCGCGAAATTGCCCCCCCCCCCCCTAGTGTTTGTACCTCAACACGTCACTTCCGGTCATATAATTTTATACAAGAATTGTTTGTTATAGTGGGCACTACCACCCCTCAAAGTTTGTCCCATGATTTTAGACTCACACTGCATTACATAAAAATACTGCGGACTAAAAGCTAATTAAGTACTTGGATATTAACAGAAATTGTTTGTTGATGCAACACACAATGTTTTAATAAATGCGTTATTATTAATTTATGATAAATTATTGAAATACAACTTAAAATTACAATTAAAATTAAATTTTCAAATTTAATTACAATATTATTGGGATTTTATACTTTTTAACTTACATATATTTTAATTATATTTCAAATAAATAACAAACATCCTTATCTTGCAGTCATTATCCTGTCCTTTATTTTCCAGGACAATGATGTCCAGGATATTGATGAAACTGATGTAATCAGAAGCTGGCACATTCTATCTAAAACTTTTAAATTAATGTAGGTGAGATGGGGGTACATGTGAACACGGGGCAGATGTGAACATCGCAATTTTTTTATAGTTATTATAAGTTTTTTTTATTTGAAAAAAATTACTAAAGATAATTGCACCTGTAGACACATGATAAAAAATTCTGGAAGCTCTATGACATTTTGTTTGTCCTCTGTTGCCAGAACACTGTTTTTAGATCTCAAAAGTAAAATCTTTGTTCCAAGTTGATAAGCGAATAACTTTATTTATTTATTCATTTATCTGAATTTGAGTGTTTTAACATATACTATGAATACTAATAAACATTTTTGATAAAGTTCTTTTTCTTCTAAAATTGAGAAATGTTATTAATTTATCAATTTAACAGAAGCAGCAATGTGGGGCAGTTATGAACAGACTAGTTGGGGCAGATATGAACAGTTCATAAGTGCCCAAATAATCATTCTGTGATTCTGTTTCTTTCAGTTAACTTAATGAGAAATAATGTCGGTTCCATTATCTACAATTTTCCTGAAATAGAAGATATTTTCCTCGCACAAAGTTGATTTTGTATTGAAACTTCCACAAACACATCTTTCAGCAAATACATAAAGAGCAACGAACTCGTTTACGTTCAATTGTGCTTTAATAAATTTAATGTTTTCTAAAATGCAATAAGTGTTATGTATTATTTTACTAAACGGTTTACAACAATATTTTTTATGCATTGTTAATACAAAAGTATTACCTTGAACAACTTTGCAAATTTTTCTACTACATTTGTTCTAAACTTGCAATGATGGCTTACTTCATTTTCTAAAACAGTTATGTATATGATGCTTTGAATGGAGATAGATACCAGTAGTATTTTAAGAAAGTAAAACTTTTAAACTGACAACTACCGTAAAATCCCGATTGTACCCCCCCCCCTTTCAAAAGCAAAAGAAGTTAGGGGGGGGCGGGGTTATAGTCGAGATTTTTTTAATCATTAAAATACCCTTCTTTATCTATAATTTACAAGTAAATAAGGCAGGAGTAAGAATCTTTCGTATTTCGGCAGATTTCTGATAAAAAGTATGTAAATGCCTCTTCCCTAAATTTTCCTCCAAACAAAAATCCTTAAGCAAAATTTAAAAGTTTGAATTTCTTTTTTAAAATTGCTTCTTTTTTTTATTGCAACAATACTTAATGAATCATCTAAGCCCCCCCCCCCCTTAAATCTACTTATTTTCATTTTATAATCTTTTGCTTAAACGTATCACACAGAAACTAGAGAAATATATATATATACTAGGGGGCTCTGCCCCCTACGAGCTACGCTCGTCAACCCCCGTTCAGACACTGCAGACTCTAACAGCATGATAATTTGATCGGCTTTAAAAAGATTTCGGAAGATTGAATTATAATTTGAATCTGAGAATTATAATCTGACGTAATTTTCACCAAACTTTTCTTTTTCTTTTTAATATTCACGTAAAAATACTTTTGTTAGAAATGAAATATTATGATCATCTTAAAATATCAAATAAATGTCTCGAGCAATTTTTAAATTTAAACTGTTTTGCAATATTATTTTTTGTTCATTTTACTAATAAGCGTAATGTGATGTAAATGTGACGTAAATTCTCCTATTTAAGACTTCTAACGCATGTTTATGAATTTATTATTTCACAATATTCAGTCTCTTTTAAAATTCACGTGTGATTATAGTTTTTATGACGTAATTTTCAATGAGTTCCTGCTTTTTATATTTTCTGTTTATAATAATCACGTGTAGAATAAATTTTTAATTTGAAGTAAACATTGTTTGCGCTGTTTATACAACTGGCAACAGTTTAAATTAATAACATTTTCTAAAATTTGTAAAAAATATCTCTCGAAATGCTAAAAATTTGAAATTAAAATTGAAATAAAACCTCAAAAGATGAGTCAAATAAGAAAAGTAAACACAATCTGCACACCGGGAACTTATAACGTATAAAATGATCTAAAAATGATTAAATTCTCATGTATAGATTTTGCTCCAATAAAACTTTTTTAATGGAACGATTTTGTCCAACTTTAGCATTAAATATCTCTTAAAATAATTCTTCGATTTGAAAACTGTCTGCATCAGCGTGTTTATCAAACAATTCTCTATAATACCAGCGATTTTCATATTTTTGTATGCCAGAGTTTTTTTAATATTAACGATGAAAGGCCATGCTTAAGCATTCAAATTGGATGTGGATCTACCCGGAATATCTACGCAGATTTTCATTGGTCCATTTCCAAATCAAAACTTTTTTTTATATATAGAAGGATATATATATTTTTTTCTTTATGGCGAATTTAAAAGGTAATAACTAATGATTACGATGACAAATGAATAACAGAATAAAAAGCATGTTAAAGGATATTTTTTCCTTGTGTTCCCATGTGCCCCACGTGTGTTCACAACTACCCCGCTGATGGGGCACATGTGAACAATTTTTGGAATTTATAAAACTATTAAAAAATGTAAGAAGAACTATACTGGTGATTTAAAAAAAATTACCATGTGTAAAAGAAAGTTCTGTTTACTATATGGAGTAGTTTTTGTTTATAGAAATTAATCCAGTTATGAGAAAAAATCTATATTTATGCGAACTGTTCACATGTGCCCCCATCTCCCCTATATATTTTCTAAAA
Source organism: Maratus speciosus (assembly GCA_963932465.1). NCBI lineage: Eukaryota > Metazoa > Arthropoda > Arachnida > Araneae > Salticidae > Maratus > Maratus speciosus. The sequence continues at coordinate 428,526,296 of OZ010797.1, read as the reverse complement.
GATAATTTTATTACATATTCTGTATTTCAACATAAAAAAATATACTTACCTAATTTGTTTGGGTAGATGCCAAGAAAATGTTGTAAACCGAACACAACCCCGAAAGCAAAGAAATTAAAAACTTCACAAAAAATAAAATAACACCAACAGAGAATAATAATTATTTTTTCAGCTATACAGATTTTAGTAATTTTTTAATTAAGAAAAAGAAAGAATTTATTTAAAATTATTTTCCATTGTATAAAAACTTTATTATGAATCTAGTAACCTGTTATCGGAAAATTAGCTTTATTATTACTTTATTTAACATTTAGAAGAACATAGATGACTAGTTACAAGCCAGGAGAATAACTTTTGAACATTTGATATTTATTTTAATTAATAAATATTTTTTTTCTTATTTTGTATTTATAGGTTAGTTCAGAACATGAAAAAGGTTATTAAAATAGGTTTAATTATTTTTGCATTTGTTTTTAAAATACTATAGGTTAATTACATGTATTTTTCCTGTTTTGAGAAAATGAAACTTACACCAGAAATATCGATTAAGCTATATTGGTGTGAGTGTGAAGCAGTATGAACAGGAAAAATAGATTCGGTAAAAGTATACGATATTCGGTAATTTTTTCTACTTCTAGCTTCGTATTCTTCATCTATCTTTACAGTATATATGGAAATCTTTCTATCTCGATTTTTCTCCCCACATTCCCATAACATTCAAGACAGTTATGCTTAGGGTTGCCAGACAAATACTAAAATTTATTTTGAATACCACTAATTTCTTATGGTATTCGATTGCTTCATCCGCAAAATATCTGAAATTAAATAAGACGACTATTTCTTTAAGAAAATGATGGTATTCAAAATAAAAGTTTAGTATTTTGCTGGCAACGGTGGTTATGTTCTACTGTGGCTATTTTCATGAGAACTTGTAGTGTAAGTCACATGCCACGATTTTTGGCTACCAGTATTTTAGAAGGGAAAAATTTGACTTCTTTTGTGGGAGATATCTCATTAATTAAATAAGACCAAGCAAATTTTTCGAAAATAGCGGTGGCCAACAAGCATAGCAGTTATCAGTTATGTGACTTGGACTACAAAAACCCATGGAGCTAGGCCTGTATTATTAAAATACATTTAAATGTTATCCAGCAGATAATATTTATTATTGCGTGCAGTTGTTGTTTAAACTGACATACGCTTATATCATCAAAGATGGCATCCAGCTTTTCTTATTGCTTTTTACCTCTATAGAATATACTCCAGAAGTCAAAATGATGCCTGGCTTTCAGATTCTAATTTCTAACACTGCCTCAGACACATCACTATTCAAATTAGCTTGGACAATAACGGTTCACCCGTTGTTGCTTGACTACCCCGGGGCAGAGACAACATCGTTGTAGGAGGAAGACCCGGAAATACATACCTGTTGCCTAATAGCTAAAGACAAAACATCACGACGGTACAGCACGCTGACCTCCCTCGCAACCCTATCCTTTTCTCTACTGTCGTTTCTAATTTTTTTTCCTTTCTTGTAGGTCAATGTGAAACCTTCACAAGTTCGCGCCGATGAAAATTTATAACAATATTGAGCATTAAAAATCTCCGAGTTTAAATAAAGTTTTTTTTTTTTAATAGTTGGACAGATAATCATTGTACTTTGTTTTCGGATTCCGATATCATAATTAATTCCTCCTTTTTGTAAGTTATTTTGATAGTTTTAATACATTTTTGTATTTATACGTACTACCTTTCCGATTGAACTGTGCTTCAAGATTGCTGAAATGTGTTATAGAAGATCAGAAACAGCAATTACACTTGTAAAAGTTTAATAGGCCCAAGAAGAGCAAAAAAGAAATATAAGCAACAATAAGACCATTTGCGGCCCAAAATAAATGAAGTATTATTTAATTTATAATAAAAATACAAAAACCTTTTAATACAGTGTGTGTCAATAGTTTAAGCACGATAACAATTTTAAAATAAAACTTTAACCTCTTCAGTTCCGAAGCTAAAATAGTAATACAAATGCTTATTCATTTGTTTTTTCCGAACAAAATGACATCGTAAATGACAGAAAAAATATCTTTTCTGAAATTGATCCTTTAGGCCCTTAGTAATTTAGGTTCAAAAATACGGATCTAAAACTATAAACCCCATTAAAAACATCAATTTAATAACCATTAATCTAAATTAACGCAATCATAAATTTAAGAACTTTAAACAAATAAATTATCTACAAATCCTCAAAAATTTTTATTCAATACTTTTTTTTAAGTTCAATACTTTTGAAAATTTCTCACTTTTTTGGTCATACTCTCTTTTGGGCATTTTTATAGATTTTGCAAACTCGGATGAAAATAACATTTATTTTATGTGGGAATCAGATCAGATGCTGCCATTTATTCGTTTGCTTTGAACGCAAAAAGCATTCAGCTATTAAGAAGTGATGTGAAAATGTAAAAAAATCGGACATTTTAGTTTTTATAAGGAAAAGAACAGAGGTCCCCGTATGGGGACCCAGGGACCGAAGTGGTTAAATAGTCACTTTATTTCAATATCTGTTTTGTATATGTTAATAATAACAGTTTTAACACCATATTCAATAAAATTATCTTTTAAATTTTATTTCAAACCATGGAGTTTAAGAATAGAACAAAAATAACCGTGTCAAAAGTTTAACCCCCTTGAGGGGCGGTGGTATGTTTATGAAACCACTTAATTTTAATTCCAAAACGCCACATTGGCACCAGAATTTTGGTAAAAAAATTTTCGGTTTATTATGTGAGTGAAATATAGCTTTTTTCTTATTTATAAATGAATTTATTTTCAAATTCCGGTGTCATTCGTTAATGTCAACACTTTAGCAATGGAATTGCTTTGCCCCTGTACGGGTTAAGCACAAAATAGTTTTTATGCAAATTTTACAAACAGATGTAAGCGGTTGCGCACGCAAACTATTTTTGGGTATATAAAAAGCAGCCAGTTGTTGTTTTTGAGTTAGTACAAAATTCCTAAATCGAAAGAATTTTCAGAGGAGGAGATGATAAATATCTGGAGTATGAGAGCAAAACATACGTTTGTTTCTGCAACTGCAAGTGCATTAAAATGATCAAAACCAGGTATTCCTCAAGTTTTGGCTCGTGGTAGTGATTTCAAAAGAAAATTTTGTTCAGGTAGGGCACGAGTGGCTACTTTGCGCGAAGATCGCTGCATCATAAACTTAGCTTCAACTGGTAATTTCTTTCGCAAGTAAAACATGCAGTTGGAGGACAAATATCGAAAAAAAAACTGTTCATAGAAGAGTTTTGGAATCGGAATATATCAAAAACTGTAAAATGGCTCCGTTACCATATCTGAAACGACACCATAAAGAAGCTAGATTACAGTGGGCCAAAGAGCATATGTTATTTGGTGATAAGTGGCTGAATGTCATATTCAGTGACGAAAAAAATTGGGAACTCGATGGCCCCGATGTGTTTAAGTACTATTGGCATGATATCCGCAAAGAACCCAGGAGTATATTTAGCCGACAACATGGTGGTGGTTGTGTAATAGTATGGGGGGGCTATTTCTTTCAGTGGTCTGACATCTCTAGCATTCATCAGTGGTCGTGAAAACTATGAAAACTATCAAGAGACACTTACCAATCATTTGCTCCCTGTTGCCGAGGTTTTGGGGCGAGAAAAATTGTTATTTCAACATGATAATACTTCGATCCATACCCCAAACTCAACTTCAACGTGGATTAAGTCAAAAAAGTATCTGTTTTGAAATGGCCGGCAATTAGCTCTGATTTAAACCATGTCGAAAATACGTGGGGTATTCTCACTGCAGTTTATTCAAATGGAAAGCAGTATTCTTTAGTTAAAGATTTGAAAGATGAATTTGAGAACGCGTGGTTTAAAATTGAACCAGAAAGAATACAGAACTTCATTTTATCGATGGAAGACCGTATATTTAAAGCAATTCAGCAGAATGAAGCAATAATCAACTATTAATTTTTTTCATTCTTGTTCTACTAAAGACCAAATAACTACTGTCCTTAAACTTTTGACTCACTCATTTTTGTTATTTTGATAAATTCTATTATTTGAGATAAATTTTAAAGCATAACTCTAAATATCTTTTTTAAACTACAATTTGTAGGTCGTGTGAAAAGGAAAGCAACTTTCAGTCAATAATAAAATTTTATGTTGTACTTAAACTTTTCACACGCACAGTACCACCAAAGTTACGTGTCTAGTACATCATATATGACAATTTAATAGTTGCACGCTGTTTCTTTCAACGATTTTGCTCATTTTTTCGTTTAGCACCATACATTTTAACACTAGTGTATACTATAATAATTGAATTTTGTTAAAATATAATTCCTAATGTTACGTCATATTATTTCTAAGTGTCAAGTTTTTAACGTCTTACCAAGTAAGCACTTTGTAGCGAGAAATTCTAAAAAAAAAATAACTGCATTAATTTATACTATTGAAAAGTAGTTCGTCAGATTTGAAGATACTTGAATCATAAATTTACTTTTAGTTGGTTAATATTTCAGAGGAAGCATAGCAATAAGTCCTTCATTTATCTAAAAATTATATATAATAAAAATCTAACCCCTTTGGAAATTTATCGGGAGTTTGACATGAATTATTTTTTCTATATTTCTGTAATTTGTATCTGTTATAGTCTGATTTTGTATGGTAAATATGAATGTGACATTCTAAGAACATTCTGTGAGGTCATGCTGAATAGGTCGCACAGTTCAGCAATTGCTAAATTGTAACTGGACAGATCATTTGCTATCTCGTCCATAGCTAAGAAGGCATACGTTGAGATGCACGCAATATTAAGATTTAAGTTAACATATTATTTTTATTTATTTTGTAAACCGTACTTTTCAGATTGTTCCATGTTAATCTTATCAGAATTCTATAACATGCATACAGTAAAACCTCCCTAAAGCGACCACGTTCCGTTCCAATAAAAATTGGTCACTCCGAGAGTTGGTCTCTTAATGGAGGTCATTTTTAAATCTAGATTTTAATTGTTGAAAAATGGTAAGAATTAATGTTACTAAAATTACATTTTTCAAATTAAGAAAAAATATGAAAATTTAAGTATCAAAAGAAAAGTTAATTACATAAGTTAATTACTGCAGAGTTTAAAAAATGAATACAATGACGTTTGCTTTGATTTTACGGTTTTATCTATTCTATAAATTTTATTTCCAAGTCCTTTCGAAGTCCAGTAAATAAACGGAATTTTTTTTGGACTGGAACAAATTATGACGATTTCACTAATTTATCTATTTCTTTGAGAGTTTCCTGACAGAATAGGGCAGGGGATTTTATTGACCGTCATCCTTAATTTGTCATCAGAGTTAAATTCATCGCCTAAAAAGGCCCAAAGGGGTTTAAACCCTTAAAAGTTACCAGAATAAATAAAAATTCCAAACTTAGTTTAGAAGTTTGATGAATAATGCGCTCTCCGGAATTATTATTCTAATAAAACCTTCTTCAAGCGTCCAAGAAAAAACGGAATTTGTTTCATTTTCTTCAAAGAAATGGGTCGCTCATGGAGGGAGTTCAACTGGGATGGTCTCTGAATAGGGGTAAAATTAGTATTGAACCTATGGGAATAAATTTCGTTCCATGAAAAAATGGTCGTTCAGGGAGGTAGTCGCTTAATGGAGGTAGCCGCACAGGGAGGTTTCGCCGTACGTGCCAACTTTCAACTTAACTTCCGAAAAATGCGAGATAATTTTATCCGGGTTAAAGTCGTTTTGAACTAAATTTTTCAAAGAAATGAAACCAAACAGATTTCCTGTGGAAACATGAAATAAAATATTATAGGTTACATCAAGTAAATTATCTGGTTAGAAACGCTTTTAATGGGTATTAAATTAACCAACATTTAACGAAAGTGAACCCCTTAACGCTCGAATTAAATTACGGTTGAAAAATTCAAATTGCTTATTGGCACCACTTTTATGAAAGAGAAATATTCACCTTATTTAATGACAGGATAAACGATACTAAAATATAGCCAATTTCATTATTTTATAAAACTGGTCGGAATCAAACAATTTGAGTAAAAGGCGCAGCCCGTGAATATGACGGGAGCGAGAATCAAGGGGTTAAGTAGAAAGTTGGCAAGTATGTATTAGGTCTATCGGAAAGTTCTGTCCGATAATGTTATTTCACGCCTACTTTTTTTTAAATTCAGATTTCTTCATTGGCACCACTTTTTGAAATTGTAAAATTCCCATTGTTTTCCCATTTCAAATTAAAGTGATAAGAATGGGAATTTTATCATTGCAGAAAAGTGGTGTCAATGAAGAAATTTGAATTTATAAAAAGTAGGCGTGAAATAATATTATCGGGCAGGATTTTCTGGTAGACCTAATAATATGCAGTCAAGTTACTAGAAGGTCTTCTAGACTCCTAACACTGCCCCCTAAATACTAGGCCTAAGCGCTGAAACAAAAATGGCGGCTGTCGTAGGTGTACTTTTTTTAACGTTTGTACAGTGACCTGAATTTACACACCATTATTTTATAAAAGTTTTCTTTGACTTATTGATTTTCAGAAAATAAGGTGGAAAAAACTTCTAGAAATTGTTGGTATTTACTTTCAAAAGACCGTGCAAACGCAAAAAAAAAAAAAAAAAAAGAAAAAAGAAAAAAGAAAGAAAAAGAAATCCGCTGTTGACAGCCTCCATTTTTGAGTTAGCGCTTAGGCCTAGTATTCCGGGGACGGTGCTCCTAACGTTCGCTATCCCTAATGTTTAGCTTATCGTATTACAGTAGAACCTCTTTTATCCGAAATTATTTTAACCGAAACTCTCGGTTAAACGAAATCCATTTTGAAAACTTTTCTTTTTTTACTATCACATTCCTTGTTTACAAAATCCATTTTGAAAGCATTTTTTTTTTAAACTATTCCTTCCTTATGTGCAAGCGGTCCTTTCTGAACTACGAGTACATATAAATATATTCGATCCCCTTTTTTAGACTTCCTTTGAATTTAACTCAGCTCAAGTTAAATTCAAAGGAAGTCTAAAAAAGGGGATCGAAAATATTTATATGTACTCGTAGTTCGGAAAAGACACACGTCGCTTACACATAAGGAATAATAATATTAATAATATTAAAAAACTCCGTGATAGAGCTTCAAAGCAAAAGCAATCGAAACTGCGCCAAGCAAAACATTTTTTCAAACCCTTGTGATTTATGTAAAAGGTACTTAATTTCAAAATTAAAATTCAGGTAATTTATTCTTGTTTCTATTTTGCCATTGCTTTATTTTTATTAAGCACTTGTTACCATAATAAGAACTATTGCATATATTTCTCCTTAATCTCAAAACTGAAGCATTCTCGATTATCCCAAAATTTCGTTTTTCCGAAAGATGGTCGGTCCCAATTACTTCGGATAATCGAGGTTCTACTGTACTTCTAAATACATAAGTGCTAAGTATTTGCATGGCTGCCAGCCTTCCAGTTTTTTTTTCTTTTTTTCCAAGACAAAAAAACGCTTTATGAACCAGACTTTTTTCTTTAATAAATAAAATGAAATACAAAGCACATTGGTAAAAAGCGTATTTTATTAAATAAATTTTGTAAGTTTTTTTTTTACTTTAAAGGAAGTTTTGGTGCTTTGCATAAAAAGGTTGCAGCCGTCATATTTACAGGATCGAAATTCTAGGTGTTTCCCTAGTAATTAAAGAGGAGAAATATCCTTCATGGAAACAAATTTATTAGGCAACAGAACATGGTACATTATAGCAGTTACATCTTAAGCAGCTATTTAATCATTGAGTTCTGTTAAAATTTCAAATGAGATGCTTCGTATCAATTTTAAATTTCTCTCAAATTATGAAAATATCTAAGTAAATATTATAAGGAAAATTTCTAAAAACATTTATTTATATGAATTTTTTAAATTGAAATTTAATTTACGAATGTTCAAATTATTCAATAACATAATTATTTTAAATTTGGTTACTTAATATTCCAAGCGAAGTGCAACAATTCAACAATACTTCTAAAAATAAAGAAAACAACATTAAAAAATAAATTTCTTTGAATGAATAATATGAGTTATTCAGGGGCGCGCCGACCCAGTGTGCAAAGTGTGCACGGCACACAGACGTCAAAATAGCAAAGGCGCCAAATATTTTAGTCGAAGCTGAAAAATTTCAAAAACTTTTATCCAATTTAAATTTATTAAAGCGGTATTTAAATCGAAAGTGCGTCATTTCTGAGTTTATTTTTACTTATAAAATTTAGGGGTGGGGGGAGGGGAGAGTCTCAAACCGAAAGGCGCAACGGTGTCGAAAGATAACGGTCGAAAGGCGCCTCATTGTCAAAAGGTCGCGGTCGTAAGGCGCCGCGGACGGTTTAAGGGCGCCGTCATGCGCCCAAAATAAATTAAAATAAGCTAGAAACATAAAAAATTCGGAAGGGCGACCGCGAATGTCCCTTTTGACATCCCTGCTCTGCAACTCATATTCAAAATATTAGAATAATTGAGAAAAAGTAATTAGAAAAAAATATTTTTCATTTATTTATTTTTGATACTAAGTAAATGCAATTAAATTTCTTATAAATTCAATATAGAATGTTTAGATAAGATTTTAACACTTGCAAAATATAAAGTACAGTACCAGGGTTCGTACGCTTCAAGGACGTTTTACCAGAATTTTTGTAAAGTGATATTAATGAAGTGATTTAATAAAAAAATCTATCTTCAGATATAGCGACCAGTATTTTAGGAAATTCCTGGTACTAAAACACCTAAAATCCCAGGAATCCCCTGATGCGTACGAACCCTGAGTACAATAAATTAGGTATACAGCTTTCTGAAACACATCAAAATATTAGAATCAAATTTAGATTGGTTCAAAATATTAGAATATTTTATTTTGCGCTAAAATATTACCTTATGAATATGAAGTAAATGGTAATTAATATTTTGTAGCCTCTCCTTTAGCTTTCATAACAGCGTACAATCGATCTTCCATACTATATACAAGATGTCTACAAACATTTCTATCAATATTAGCCCAAATAGACTTTATACGTACCACTAACTCAGTTTTACTTAATGGGGGATTTTCTTGGAGTTTTTTCTTCATTATACACATTACACAATAAGTTTTCGTTAGGATTAAGGTCTGGTGAGTTTGGTGGCCAAGGAAGTTAATGTTGCGTTGGCGGAACCAATTCTTAGTTGACACCGAGGTATGCTGTGACACAAAATCTTGTTGAAAGATTAAATCATTTCCAAATAAATCATCTCATGATGGAATCATGTAATATTCCAAAATTTCTTGATATATCTGAGGGTTAACCTTTTCGTAAACGATGCATAACTTTCCAGGTCCTTCTGCACTCATGCAACCCAAACCATGACACTATAGCAGCAAATTTTACGGAACGTTTAAAGCATTCTTTATCAAATGCTTCTTGCTTCATTCTCCAAACTCGAATACCTTGATTACCGTATGAAACAAAAAACATACTTTCATCACTAAATAATATATTTTTCCAATCTTCTTCGCCCCATAAACGTCTTGATTTACACCAATTCAATCTTAAACGCTTTTGTTTTGCAGTCGTGAGAGGTTTTTTTTCGGTACACAAGATGTAAACTTAAATTTATGGAGACGTCTTAATGTTGTCGATGTAGAAACTTCAACTCCTTCTTCTTTCCATTTTCGGTGCAAGAATTGCACACTTTTAAAACGGTTTTTCTTAACTATACGCTTCAGTTTCCTTTCATCTCTAGCAGATGTTTTTGGTTTTCGGCCGCCATTTCGGCGATTATTTTGAAGTTTTCCATTTTTTAGCATTGTGTTAGCATTTTACTAACGCTTGATTGCGAACAATGTAAATAATTCGCTATATAACATTGATTTTTACCGTGTCGATACAAATCAACCATACGAAATTTAATAGATTCAGGAATATCACTCAAACGACCCATTTTAAGAAGAAAAATCAAACAAACTGCAAAAAGAATACTGATTTTAAATAAAATAGTCTGAAATTAATCAATGATGTCACCAGTTATGAATTGGTGATAATGAAAGGAGAATTAATGTGAAATATTCTAATATTTTGAATGACTTGAATAAATATTCTAATTGAATAAATATTCTAATATTTTAACTTTTCAAAATATTTTTTTTCAATTAATCTTTTCTAAAATTATATTAATTTTAAGATAATAAATAAGTTTATTCAACAATAAGTTCTTAATAAAAATATCGTTTGCATATTTGCATGTAAAGACATTAAATTACCAAACGATATTTTGAATTTGTAAAAAAAATAATTATTCTAATATTTTGAATATGAGCTGTAGATCAGGCCTGTCCAGCTTTTCAGGAAGCAGGGACGCACTACAGCTGGTGGCTAACATGGAAGGCTCCATTATTCAAATAATTGAAAATATATATAACACTTCTATCTTACTGTAGTATTGGTAGTGATACACATACTGACGATATAAAACGGGCAGATATTATATTGCAGAATAGTAAAGCAACATAAGCCTCCAGGTTATACACGGTACCCATGTAAAAGTAAATTGCCGAAAAAAGCACAAATCAATCATAGCAATCGGCTACATTATAACAAAAACAATAAATAAATAAAACAGGATGTAGCTCAAAATGAAATGAATGTAAAAAAAGAAATGAAAAACTCCATTCGATTCCAAACAAATTTAATAGTCACGCCTATCATTGTATGCAACGCATAAAAACGAGCCCAAGAGCATGTAAGAAAGTTTTATGTCATTTACAGTCGGGAAACATGTTTTTGACAACAACTTCAAAATGAATTATATTTTATTGAAATTTTAATTGTATATTTTATAGATTTGCTTCGAACGAAGAAAAATCAGTAAAAAGCGAGTTTTACTCGCGTACACAGAGTTCATACAATAAATTTATTAATTACTAACTGCAATCTTAGAAAATATAGTCGTTAAAAGAATAATAAAACTTTGCAAAAACTTGGATTTCTTTTATTAAATATTTTTCAATAACTGCCTTCAATAATTGAATTTAATTGAAATGAAAAACGCTGACTATTCAACATTGCGATCCGTCTTACCTAAAACAAAGACCTTGTACAAAGTTTAATCTTGCCATTGTGCCAAGTGCGCTTTGAAAGGAGACCGCAAAGTTGTATGGGCACTTTGGTCTGTGCCACATTTTTTTAAATAGGTTTTTTTAATTAATATCTCGCCTAATTATCGACAATTCTTTTGGAAAATCATTATCGACAGTTCCTGGATGATTTTGCGTCGATAGGTACATCGAACTCCTCTCAACTCCCCCGCTGAGCGCCCGCTAAATAAAATAAGAAAAAACTGCGATTTTCTGAAAAACTATATGACCTACGATAATTGCTATAGTTTTCCTGCAAGATTTAAATGAATTCCAACTACTACTAATTTTTCCGTAATTTTATTTTCAGTAGATTCGGAAATGGGAGGGGGCACATAATTTTGCCCTACATTTTCGACGAATTTCTGAAAATATAATAGTATCTAAGAGTAAAACAAATATATTTTTGAGTTCTGTGTTAAGAGCTTTTTTAAAGTATATCCATTTCCCCTTTGATGATTTTTAAATGAACCTTAAATTTGTATGATTTTATATCTTTAACTCGATTTTTTCTGAAATACGTACCCATTTTCACACTCACTGTGTGAAAATAGGGGAGAAGTTGCTAATTGTTCAGGTTTGTTGTGTAATTTTTTTTCATGATTTTTGAAAAATTGTATGCGGTCTAATAATGAACAAATTAAAACTTTAAAATGACCTCTACTTACTGATGTAAAAATGAGTTAAGAGGAGAGGAGTGAGTGCTTAGTAAAGTGCAGGCCAAAAGCTTTAAAACGATATGCCACATGAAAAAATTCATTTTATGCCCCCCCCCCCCCACGCGGGAAATCTCCCTAATAATCTGAGGTCAAACATAGACCTCACCAATCTAAGGCCCGTGAAGAATTTCACCTTCGGTCAAGCCTTTAAATGAGCTGCCAAATCTTGCTGCAGCTTAATTAGGAGCTCAGTTAGAAAATTGACTCCCAGGGGGATCTGAGTGAGAGGGGTAGAAAGGTTCATAATATGAAATAGTGGTTCGAGGGTTTTCCGATGATATATCACATGAGGGTTTAGCAGGCGTGCTGGATACGCACCGAAAAATCTTGCAAAAATACAAATCCCGAATATTTTAGTTCACATTCCTACACCAGGAGGAACTCTATTCGCAACAAAACTGTTTCTGAACGAAATTCTGTTAAACAACTTACCCATAGTCAGTATATATTAGTCATTAGCCATATTTTAGTATATATTCGTCAAGGGTGTGGCGGACTTAAGCAAGAATTTAAGTTATTTGCTGAAATTACTATTCGAAAACAGTGGTAAGTACACTTTTGAAATTTTTAAATTAAAAGTAATATTTATCCCAGAGCTCCGCCAAGAATTCTCATTTAAAACGGTAGAAAATGGTACGGTTTTAAACATTTGACCCTCCCCCCCCCCCCCAAAAAAAAAAGAAAAAAATATCGCCTCCCTCTCTCCCCCCCTGAAATTTGATGCCCCCTGCTTTTTAAAATCTTTATTTTGTATTATAAACTATCTGAAAGTTCCAAATCGATAAGTTCGTCAGTTTTTTTTTTTTTTTAATTTTAACAAATTTGCGTTTCAACAAAGCATTTCTTTTCCTTTTTAAAAATCGAATTTTTTATAAAACAAAAACTTGCGGATCGATTTTTATAAAATTTAGATATTATTAAACAGCGTTTAAAGATAAGGCTAGATGCATAACTTTAAAATATCTAAATGGTGTATTTTAAAAAATTTGATGGCGTTCCAAAGAATCATACTATAAAAATCTATTGTGGTTTCGAAAGACTAGCTTTTAAATTTAGAGTTTGAAAGGAATCATCCAATTAATGAAATAATAATTAATATTTAAGTTTGTAATTGAGCGACCGCGAAGAAATTTACATAACTGAAATCAGCGAAAAATTCTGCATCTGGATGATTAAAAATTAAATCTGTAAATTTTTATTTTGAAAATTTTATGTTCGTTCGAAAATGTCCACTATTGAAAGACATCGGTTGTCTGCAATGAACACCTGGCATCCATGGGAGAGATTTTGAACCTTTCTTTCAAAGGAAATAAAAAGATTTTTTATAAATCGATTTTTCGTGGATTTTTTTACTTCCGTGCCGGAATAATTTTTAGAATTTCTGAACGTTTTTTTTTTCGTCTGGCTGTGTGCAATTTTCGAGTTGTCCAGGCCCAGTAGAATTTAAGGTACTGTACTTTTTAAAAAGGCCCAGTACATTTATCACCCTAGCAGCTCTCTAATTCTATTAACCCCTCCCCCTCTCTTCGAGTTTTTGAAGAAGTTGTCTACGGTTTGAAAAAAATCTATGTTCTTGTCGAATTAATAATACTTTTCATTCTTTTAATTTGGGCTTTTTAATTAATTTGTCTACTAATTATTAGAGATTTAAAATTCTGAAACTTAGGTGCACGTTGCACCAGGAGAGGCTTTCGACTATCCTCACAAAAAGTTTGAGCCTCGTATGTGCCGTAGATTCTGCTAGCCATTGCACACAGACAGACACACACAGACAGAACAAAACTTTGTTTTATTAGTATAGATAATTTTAATTTAGAACTTAGATTCATTGCACGAAAATTGGGAATTCGAAAAATAAGAAAAATCTCACAGAGAAAGAAGGGTTAACAGTGTGACAAGCTAAAGTTTAGCTTAGCTTCTTAACATTGTAAACGCGAAATGAATGTGCATTTTTCCTAACAATTGTTACATAGCCAGCATAGGAGTTCTATATTTGCTAATATAAAGTCCAATGTTCCGGGACTGGAACATTTCGAATGCACCCCTAATTATGATCTGGTAATTGCTTAAGGCGCATCTTAATTGATGTTACATTACTTTAAAAGAGATAAAAGTACTATAAACGCGCTCCGGCGTATTACAAACATCATAATTTGAGAAAACATTCTTGTATTTTTATGTGTATTTACCGTATTACGATCATCCTTTCTTTGTGTCATAATCCTACCATTGATTAATTCAACGCAGCTATATTTCCAAATTAAAGTTTATTTGAACTGTTTTAAGTATAAATATAAATAAAGATCACATCTTAAAAATTCCGGCAGTGATGGAGGTAAAAGAAGCTGATTTACTTAGGAGGCATGCCAAAGTGGGGAGAGGGAGCAAACAACTGAAGCACCCACCTTTTAGGGATGTCTGTTATTTGCATAACTGACAACATTCCTTATTTTTAATTCAAACAACAATATTTTTAACCAGAAATTTAATTTAATAAATGAAATAAAAAAGAACCCTGTAGAAGCTAGACACATTTCATTAAATAAATTTTCTGGTTCCGAATTCGTTTATTTGATTTGGAGAAAACCCCCGGAAGATTGGCTTGGCAGCTATGCATTTATACTCCTTGAAAAAAAAATAAGAAGTTTTTTTTTCGGGGGGGGGGGGGGGAGAGTTAGGAATATGAGGCGCCAATTGAAGTTCTGCACACAGGCGCCGGATACTGCTGGCGCGCTCCTGGAGTTATTGTTTGTTGTGATTATACCACGTCAAAAGGATAAAAACATGCCACACAAACGATTTCTCAACGCACACACTGCCGCTAAGTGAGGGTATACAGTGGTAGTACAAAAAGGACCCGTAATTTGTCTGCATGCGACATTTTGAAACACGAGATCTCCAGACAAGTTCCCGGTTCGAATATTATTATCGCTTCTACAATACGTTGTGCCCTGATTAACCGCAATATAGTTTAACGTAAAATAAATAATAATTAAGACAAAAGAATTTTAAGGCCAAAAGAATAGGACTAAAAATTGGAATGAAATAAAAATGGTTCAAAAATATAAAATCGAGCACCTGAAAACACATAAAGTTCAAATACAAAGGAAAATCGCGTACCTGAAAACACATAAAAATGAAGAACAGAGGAGAGTAAAAGAAACAGAAGAGGCACTTTATTGAATTCAATTATTTATTTATTTCTGATGTCATCATTCATTAATACATAGCAGATTAGATTATATTTTATGCCCTTTTACATATTTAAAAATACCAATCATATAATATAAAAAATTCGTATAACAGCACAGCATAGCAAAAAAAAAAAAAAAAAAAAAAACTTAAGTGGCAGATATGCCTACATTAGTTATAGAGTATTATTGTTATTGGGCATAGCCATAGGTGCCAAGTTGCCACTAATCCTCCGTAATATGTGGGTTAATTTAACCCTGGTTTAATACATTTCGCACCAGAATTTTTTTGCAGTGATGAAGTTAAATAAGTTACACGTAGACAACTGGAATTAAATAAATAAAGGTTCATCAAATAATTTTTCTGGTTCGAAACATTGTTAAACTGGGTTAAATTAATCCACGCATTACGGAAGATTAGTGCGAACTTGGCACCTCTGGGCATAGCATGTATTTCAGATATTTGAATCACATCTACCGATGAAAAATCAACCAGAAAAGATATTTTACAGGGCTCGCACGCTATTAAACCCCGCCCCATTTTGTAAGGGCTCTTCCACCAGTAATCACATAAAACTATCTTCTAGCTAATGAATCGCGAGGAAAGTGATCTTTATAATAATACTGGTGGTAGAGTCCTTACAAAATGGGGCGTGGTTTAATAGCGTGCGAACCCTGTTTCATGCTTATATCAAATATATACATGTTACAATATGTGTAACATGCATATATTTGATGTATTTACAATTTGTATATATGTTGCGAAGAAGATAATCTCTAAACCAGTGGTTCCCAACCTTTTTTTGGCCGTGCCCCACATGAGCGTCTTAAAAATCGTGATGTCCCCCCTTCTACCCTCTGTAACATATAATTTTTATTATACAAAAAATTAACTGTTATTCACACTGAAGAAGCCTAAAAGAGATAATCAGGTATAATAAATCCTTTCTCATTCAAAAGGACAAAGGATAAAAAAAATATATAAATGTCATTTTAACATAATTCTTTGAATTTCAATGAGGCCATACCTCTTCACATTTACATCTAGAAATTTTTTGCAGTTGTTTGGCAACTTACCTCAGACACAAAAGTGTTATATAATCACAATCCGTATTTTTATCTCCAAGAAATTTCTTGAATTTCTTTTTTCATTACGTTTGATAAAAGTGATACATTTTATAATTGACTTTTGTACTTCATGAAGAACAAGTGGAGTTTTTTAAACACCGAGACTGCATGAATAACATAATTCACAAATAGCAATTCTGGAATTGCAACTTTAGCAATTTTAAGTAACCGTTTTTATTTCCCCTCATAACATACTTATCTGGTAGTGGGCTTTTTTTCACATTATAGTTAGTTTACCACCATGTGTTATCCTATTTTCAATTTTAAAATGCATATGTCATGTTGTATGTTTATATTTTATGTACGTGGTATGCACAAGAGCCATAAGATGTTTACTTTTTACCCATTTTCTTCTGTGATGCTCATTTGGGTTCTTATTAATTTTATAAAAGTTCTACGTCATTAAAATATTTCAAACATTTTTTTAGGTTAAATTTGTTCAAAATAGTCAATTTTAATTTCATTCATGTGGCACATTGTACTGTAAATAGAAATACCAGTTTGAATAAATAGTTAAAAAAAAGAAGTGTGTGCCACTAAAATAATATTATAACCAGAAAAAATGTAAAAGCTTTTCAAGTATATAAACGAGTCGCACTTTACAACAATTTCATACAATTATTCCGGTAACAGTTGTATTTCAGCTATTAAGTGGAACTTTTGCAAAATTTATTTTTATTCAGGTATTTTTAAATTTTCATGTATTATTTCTATTTTAAGCATGCTACATGACTTTCATTAAAAAATAAAGAAAGCCTGATAGAGAATGTGTAAATAACAAATCTGATATTGCCCCCCTCAAAAGCCGAATTGTCCCCCTGTGGGGCGTACGCCCCACGTTGGGAACCACTGCACTAAGGAAAAGAAACTTTGTTTTTATAAATAGTTCTTTAAATGTGTTCAAAATAGTCAATTTTAATTTCATTCATGTGGCACATTGTACTGTAAATAGAAATACCAGTTTGAATAAACAGTTAAAAAAAAGAAGTGTGTGACACTAAAATAATATTATAACCAGAAAAAATGTAAAAGTTTTTCAAGTATATAAGCGAGTCTCACTCTACAAGAAAATTTTTTATACAATTATTCCGGTAACAGGTGTATTTCAGCTTTTAAGTGGAACTTTTGCAAAATTTATTTTTATTCAGGTATTTTTAAATTGTTATGCATTATTTCTATTTTAAGCATGCTACATGACTTTCATTAAAAAATAAAGAAAGCCTGATAGAGAATGTGTAAATAACAAATGTGATATTGTCCCCCTCAAAAGCCGAATTGCCCCCCTGTGGGGCGTACGCCCCCACGTTGGGAACCACTGCTCTAAACAATCACAACAACCTCCTCTCTTTAGATCCACCAGCAAAGATTTCACCCAAAACGACCGTACCATTTTGTCATTATGAGTTCTAACGATTATCACTTGTACTAATTCATTATTACGAGTATATTAAGTTTGCAGCCGTCATATTTACTTTTGCACAGAATCGAAATTCAAGGTGCTTATTATAAAAAGTTTGCAGCCGTCATATTTACTTTGTCACTGGATCGAAATTTTAACCGTTTTCCCAATAATTAACACGTTAAACGCCACGTCAGTCACCGGTGACTGACAGTGAACTTTTCGTTTAAAACGCGTCATTCACTGATGACTGACGTCTAAAATATGATACAAAACTAATATATATATATATATTGTTTTAAGTAATTACTAAACATTTATTTAAAATTTACCTACCTTTTATTTATTACAGGATTATACTTTCTTAAAAATTACCTTAAACATTGTAAATTTTTCAGCGCTTCAGTGTCAGTCATCGTGGCACTCAACGTGTTAAAGAGGAGAAATATCCTTTATGGAAACAAATTTATTAATTAGTAGAACATCCGCCATAATACGACTTCATCTTATTGAATAAGAATATTTACTACATGTCACTGCTTTAGCTTTCAGTAGCTATCCATCATCATAGGTGCCAAGTTGCCACTAATCCTCCGTAATATGTGGGTTAATTTAACCCTGGTTTAATACATTTCGCACCAGAATTTTTTTGCAGTGATGAAATTAAATAAGTTACACGTAGAAAACTGGAATTAAATAAATAAAGGTTCATCAAATAATTTTTCTGGTTCGAAACATTATTAAACTGGGTTAAATTAATCCACGCATTACGGAAGATTAGTGCGAACTTGGCACCTCTGCATCATAAACTACGCTTTAGACGATAATAAATAAGCTATGCATTGTTATTCTCAGGTATCACTTCTTAGTGATAAGCGTGGGTTTTGTAACAACTCAGAACACACAAAATATGCGCTCCTGAATTCATGTCTGTCAATAAGTACCCACAAGCAAAGTGATTTTTACGGCAATGCAGAGATGTCAGCGAGCCAATGGTAATAAGGAGTAAGCGCGAACTATATTTCTAAGCGCGGAAGGAAAATGGTGTAATCCGTCTTTCCTCCAAAAACGGGCGAAACTGTCTTTCAGAATAAATTTTAAAAAATGATAAAAAATGAAAACTGCAGAACAGATAATTTTAATAGAATTTATATCGCCATTTAAAATGGAAATAAAAATGAAAACTCTTTGAAACAAAACAATAATACGTAAAAGCTTTTTTTAAAATAGGCTTTGAAGAGAAATAAAATATTAATGTACACATTTAAATAGAAATTAATTTAAGTAAACTGAAAGATTGGACTAATCTGAAGACAGAAAAGAATGAAATAAAATTATGTTAGAGAGGAAAAATTCGTGGAATATTTTTAATGAAGTTCGGAAATTTAATTTAGGTAATATATTAGGCCTAAAGGAAAATTCTGTCGTTTAATTTTCTTTCAGGCCTGCCTTTTTAAAATTCTGATTTCTTCATTAGCACCACCTTTTTGAAATGGTAAAATTCCCATTGTTTTCACCTTAATGTAAAATGTGAAAACTGTGGGAATTTTACCATTTAAAAAAAGTGGTGCTAATGAAGAAATTAGAATTTTAAAAAAGTAGACGTGAAAGAACATTAAACAACAGAATTTTCCGGTAGACCTAATACATACACTTTGTATAAATTGCTATGTTCCGATTAGCGTATTACATCTAAACACTAAATAAGTAATCAGTACAATGCTTCTAAAAATAGTTCTTTATTTAATTTTTGAAGGTGATATTTAGTTCACTGGTGTTCGAATTATTCAATCAATATTCGAATTATTATAGATTTGATTACTTAATATTCCCAGCAAAGGACAATAACACCCCTAAAAATTGCATATAAGAAAAAACAACCCTTTTTGAAATTCTCGAGAAGTTTAGGCGGAATTATTGTTTTCCACGTTCATGCATTTTTTGGCAATTTTGATCTGAATTTTTTAAACAAAATGCATATCACATATTAAACACACTTTATAACATCATGCAAAATCGGTTACACCGATAATTCAAAGCAATTACTTGATCATAATTGATCGGATCACCAAAAAATCGTGCGTATGGACGAGGGTGGGGGTCAAATGTTGACCGAAACACGTTCCGAATTTCTGCATATTGGTGCTGTCTACTCAGGGAAAAACCACCCAAAGGTCGGTCAATATTCAGGTTAAATTGAGTACATTTTGAATTTTCCGGGAATGCAGTAAACTTAAATTATGTGGAAATAACTAAGCAGTCAAAGTACTTAAAATAGCTTGGTGATCATGATTAATTTTACCATAATTTGAGTTAAACTTAAACGGCTAAAGTTATTTGATATGGGAACTGTCCTGCATTATTCACTGCATATTTTATCTTCCTTGTTTTTTAATAAATGGAATCTAAGTCAAATTAATTGAACGAACAATTTGCAGTCATGTATGGGATGCTAGTGGCGTTTAACAGTTTAAAATAAAAATAATAAAGTTGTTTTCTTAAAGTCAGAGAATTTCTTATATAGATCGATGTATTCGCCAATTTTTTGATGTTACGTGATAGGAAACTTGGATTATGAATTCTATCTCTCTAGTAGAATAGTTAGTAAAATTTAAAGAATTTATACCCATTCTTTATTTATTACAAGCAGAATCCATGAAAATTAATAACGAGAGACGGTAAATGATATTATCTTTCAAAAATGAGCATTTTCAGGGCTTCCATTGGTGACTATTTTTGTATTAGAAGACAGATCGTCAGAATGACGTGTTTGCATTTTCAAAAGAATGATATAGAATTGCATTATTAAAAAGAATTATGAAGTAATAAATTTTATCTTATCTGACTATTAGGATCAGGTGGGGGTGAAATAGTTATAAAAACAGCTCATTTATCAATGAAACTTAATTTGCAAGAAAGAACTTCACTTACAAAATTTGAAGAACTACTTCACAAAAAACATGCAAATTAGAACTAATAATGCTATTTTAAAATATATTGTCAATTAACTTTCGTCTTTGTTCATTGCTTTAAAAAAAAAATCAATGGCATTCAATTTCTTATGAATCAGAAAAAAAAGAGTCCTTCACGGATTAATTGCCGATAGCTGACGCCAAAATAATAATTATATAGCTTAAATTTTAAAAAGTTCAACTCAGATTAAATCCTGATTTTTTTAAAACATGCATAAAGAAACCTGTAATAATTTTGATCATTAAAAATGATCCTTTATCACTTAAGTAAATTGCAACTATTAATTGCATTAACAGATTATTTTTCTCAAATTCTTTTATTAAATTACAAATTTATTTTCCCTACAAAATACAAAAATGCAAAATTTTATTTGCATTGATATATATATATATATATATATATGTGTGTGTGTGTGTGTGTGTGTGTGTACTACACGGCATTAAGTATTCCTGATAGTTCCAATTATATTTTATAAGAAATACTATTCATTTTCCCCCAATGTTTTCAGAGTTCAAAGAATTTTAAAAGATATTTCTTTTTTATTTTAACTACCGATAGATGGCGCCAACAAAGCACAAAAGTTCACAATGAATGCGATACAAACAAATGTTTATTTATGGAGGGAGAGATTGAGCTCCCAAACTAATTTCAACTGAAGTTATCTTAGAATATATACATAACTGAATGTAAGTCATCCCTCAAATGTTAATGTATTTTGAATAATCTTTCTAAAAATGTAACTTTTATGAAGTTTTATTAAAAAAAATAATTTTGAATAAAAATGGCCGAATGGAATACGATAAAGCGAAGTGGGATCCGGATGAGTTCACTCCGGAAGCGTTATACACTTAGTGCTATTATATATATATAATTACATTCTCTATCAGTGTTTCAAAAGAAAATACTCATCGTATTTTTCTACTAATCGTCCAAGAAGGTTATTTTTGGTTTTAAAAAAAGTGACCGGAAGCATATAAAAATATTCGCCAGTGGCTGCACAGCTTTCCTAGTACAGGGTCATCAGGACTATGGTACGCGTATCCGAAATGATGCACAGGAGAATATTTTTGGCATGCCGTTGATCGAGGTTCTAAATCGAGATCAAGTGACCATACTCAAAATATATACCTATTTAGATCAGATGAGCTTGCTTAAATTCGATTGATTGAAAATTGAATAATTTAAATTGTAGGTTATTAAATTGCAATCGAGTTCAATATGGGCTGTAAATTTTATTAACCCCTTAATTCTCGCGCCCGTTACTTTCATGGATAGTGTAGGCTCCTTTTTTTTAAATTCCTATTTTTTTTATTACCACCAGTTTCTTAAAATATAGTTATTCGTTTTATTATCACATCGTTTTTTCTGCCATTAAATAAGGTGAATATTTCTACTTTAAAAAAGTGGTGGCAATCAAACAATCTGAATTTTAAAACAAATGGGTAAGTGTGATCACAGATCGCATAGAGGGTTTCGTTTAATATTCCTTTCATAACACTTTATCCTTTTGCAAAATCTGTTAGTTCCACATTTCGCTACCAGGGGGCGTACTCTATTCTAACCAAACCTCTATCCGAACGAAACTCCGTTTTACAACCTATCCATAGATATATTAGTCGAAGCGATCGGGCCCATAGCACCCGAGATAGGTAGGCGCCCCCTGGCTTAAAAAGTGGAACTAAAATATGTAAGACTATGGTGCATAATACGAGAGGGTAGTCAGAGGCGTGAGGTTGGAAAAATTGCTTAAAATACACAAGTTAGAGCCCGAAGGTGGTAAATAAAATAAGACTTTTTGAAATTTTATATGTTTTCGTGTGGTCGCAAGTGTGCTGCAATAAGTATGCAAAATTTCGAGTCTCCAACTGAATTAGGAACTGAGTTAGAAAAAAACTGTTTAAAATACACAAGTTAGAGACCGGAGGGGTAAATATAAGATTTTTTGAAATTTTTATGATTTGTTGTGTGATCGCAAGTGTTCAGTTATAAGTATGCAATATTTCAAGTCTCTGGCTTAATTAGGGGCTCAATTAGAAAAAAAATGCTTAAAATACACAAGTTAGAGACCAGAAGGGTAAATATAAGACTTTTTCAAAGTTTTATGATTTGTCGTTTCATGTGAGGTGTTCAGCTATAAGTATGCAAAATTTCAAGCCTCCAATATATATAGTTTCTGATAACAGGCTCTGTGACAGACAGACAGACAGAGGAGTGAGGCGAATAGGGTTTTGTCAGATGAACGGAACCCTAAAAAGTAGCTTACACATATCGGGCGTGACGGTTAAAGTGTTAAACAAAGAGAAAATTATGGAAACTATCGAAAATGAAAGATTACTACGAATACAAATAAAAATGCTGAAGATAAAATTACAGATATTTTGAATTTAATTCCAGAGCTATTTGAAGAAACTGGCCTGCGCATCATTTATTTTCGCAAGTGAATAACATAAAAACTCAAATAGAAACCATTTGTCAGACCACTCCAATAAAGTTTGTATTCTGTTAAAAGAACCAATTATGAACCTGATAATACAAGATCCAACAATATAAATCGCATCACTTTTTTTTTTTTAATTGCATTCTAAAATATACAGTGATACCTCGATTTTCTTCGATAATCCGTTCAAAAACAATCGACGAAATCCGACACCGACGAAAACCGAGGCAATTATTTCCATATCAATCTATGTAAAACCAATTAATCCGTTCTAAACATTCAAAAATACGTACCAAAAACACATTTTATGGGGAATAAATATAGCGTTTAATGCTAAAAATAATAAGAAATTAACACAGCGTTCTTAACGTATGGTATCAGGGCACTATATCTGGGTCACTTCCCTTTTTGGTCTTTTTGCAGTGGTATTAGCTTTAGATTTAGAGGAACCATGTCGCTCAAAAAAACTATCCAAAGTGGTCTGTTTCTGCCGCCTCTTTAAGATTTGCTCAAAATGTGTGAAGACATTATCATTAAACAAGCTGCAGACACGGCTTGCAACAGCTTTGTTTGGGAGATTTTTCTCCACAAAACGAACAGAATGGCACATATATACAGTACAACCTCTTTTATCCGAAACTCTCGGTTAACTGAAATCTTTTTTTCACGATGTGTGACACCGATGTGTGCCAGCGATGTACGACAACGATACGAAAACGAACAAATTAGCAATTCTGAAGCTTTTGAATGCTTTGCAAAAGGTTTGGCATGGCTGGAGCAGCAGGCAGCCCGTGATACTTGAGAACTAATAGTATTAAAAAAACTTCGTGATAGAGCTGCAAAGCAAAGGCAATCGAAACTGCGACAAACAAAACTTTGTTTTCAAACCCTTCTGTATATGTAAAATGTACTTAATTTTAAAATTAAAATTCAAGTAAATATATTATTGTTTCTATTTTGCTATTGCTTTATTTTTATTAAGCACTTGTTACCGTAATAAGAAATAGCGCATATATTTGTCCTTATTCTTAAAATTGGAGCATTCTCGATTATTCGAAAGAGGGTCGGTCCCAACTACTTCGGATAATCGAGGTTCTACTGTACTTCAATAAAATATCGCCGTTTGCGAAATTTCGCATACTTCATTTTTTGCAAAAAACGAAAGAAACTTTTGAGACAACCTAATAACAAGTTTCAATCTTGATACAGACAATCTAGTTGGACCAAAACAATGTCATAAAATACGCTGATTTGTAAAGTGCAATTTTTTATCATACAATCATTATTAATAAACATATTTTTCATCTATAATAATAAAGATACAAGTTTGTATACGCGTGTGTCTCTCTGTGTGCTGCTTTAAAAAGAGACTCCTAAGAGACTCTAAAGAGACTGCTCCATGCAGATCTACAAGATTTTGCAGAAAGATATTTGTATGACTGAAGTTATGCACCTCGAAGTCCTTTTCTAATTTTTGGGTTAGCTTATTTTAATTTGCATTCTTAATCCTATTTCTAGCGTTTGTTCGCATTTCACTACGGCTTTTCCCCACTTTAAAAAGGAATCCAGTTTCAATCGTATTGGTCCAATATAATAAATTTTGTCCTCCTTTCAACAAATCATTGGGAAATCGTAAAGCGATTTTTGAATTTTTTGGTAATTTTTTTCGGTTATTTTTTCTTTTTTTCGCGTTTGGCGGCAATTTTTTCACATTCGTAAAAGGAATCCGTTTTTAACTTTTTAGTCCAATATAAATACTGTCCTAAACGATTTTTTAATTTTACGCGAAATTTTTATGCAAATTAAACGAGTTCTTCTTTCTTTTTTTTTTTTCTTTTTTCTTTTCTTTTTTTTTTTTTTTTTGTTTCGAGGCAATATTTTGACATTCGTAAAAGGAATGCAGTTGCAATCTTTTCGACAAATTTAATAAGTTTTGTCTTCTGCTATTTTTTGAATTTCTCACGAATATTTTATGAGATTTTTAACGCAACGTGAATGACGATCCTGAAAATTTTAATTTAATCTTGGTCGATCCCCGTGTGCCTTTAAGATAAGACAATTACGCTTTTTTAAGGGGTCTCAGGACTCTTAAAAATGAAAAAAAAAGACAATTTTCAACATTTAATATCTTAAAGTGCATATGATTTAAAAACGCAATTTGTATTTGGATTAAAAGATATAAGTATGGTCTTTCATTTCATGTAATTAAAAAATTGCAAGATGAAAAATTAGTATTTATAGGGGGCTCCAAACTGTCAGAGATCTGTCCAGCAGAAAATTGGTATAACAGCTTACTTGCAGGATTACAAAATAAATTTTGCAACTAGAATGAATTTTTTGTACCTAATTATACTTCAGTTTATAATAATTGCACTGAACCTGAATAAATTTGTATTTAAAGTAATTTTATATTTTTAATACAAAGTTGTATTTAGCTAATGCAAAATTTTGAAAGTTTCAAGAGTATAATCACCTAAAAAATATTTTTTTGGACAATAAAAGGAAATTTTAGGTTCAATTTATACAGACTAACAGGAAACATATGTTTTAAAAATTTCAGGAAAAAATATTCAGAAGTTTTTGAGATATCCTGCGCGTTATTCCCAAAAACGTCATTTAGAGAAAAATGACTTCAAAGTTTCGGAAACGCCGTTTCAGATATTGTGTGGGTATAATTCGAATAGCCATAACTTCTGTTCTAATGGGAATTTCAAGTAAACAATTATATCAATCTGTTTAAAAAAGATAGAAGTTTAACATCTAAGAGAAAATTAAAATTTCGACAATTTTGAAGCTTTAAGAGTCCTTAGACCCATTAAAGATGAAAAATAATGATTTGTGTAAGATGCCGGATGAAATTGAGGCTCCTAACTGTATGTTCATTTTGAAAGATTATCGTCCAAAAATAAACAAGTTGGAAATTGCTCGTCAAACGTGGCCTTTAAATAAAAAATATGAACACTTGGGTTATACAAATGACTGTACTTATTTTTAAATATATTTTAAGCGTTTTAGGACAGAAATAACGGTTTTAATGTAGGTTATTATTTAACTTTAAAAAGTGAAATTTGCATATTGCAAAAGTTTAGACACTTTTGTGAATTTTTGGCAACTGTTCACGGAAAAACGCAAATTTCAAACTTATGACGTCACATGCATGAAGTATTTAAGTGCACCTTGCGATGGTATCAGTTAGTGAAGGTGCCGCGAGCTAGAAATTTTCAGCAAAGATGAAGTAATTAAAGCAAGGAAGCTGAAATCGAAAGGGAAGACTGTTGCAGAAATTTCAGCTACTTTGAATCGTACAAGGAAGTCTGTCTATTAAGTACTGTCTAAGGATGACTCTTTCAAAGCAAAACATAAATCTGGAAGGCCTCGTGTGACCAGGAAACGAGATTATAGAAGGATCCATAAACCGGCATCCAGACAAATGATGACTGCTAATCGCATTAAAAGTGAGTCAGATCTTTTCGTGTGAGCGGATACTTTCGTAAATGAATTGTAGATAGATGAACATTAGTTTACATGAAAATGATAAAACAACCAGCCTTGAAATCTCACAACAAATTGACCCCTTTCCATCGCGGAGTAATTCTGTTTATAAAACTGATGAAATAAGGGTCTGAAACCATAATTTATAAACGAATTTATTGGAAAGTAAGAACTTGCTTATTTTCACGTACATAACAAAAGGAAAAGTTTAATTAAATGTTCTTGGTGCGGTCTGTCAGTTTTGGGAATTAAAATTAGAGTCCCTTTTAAGGACACTGCTCTCGAAAGAGTTAATGATTTGGCCCTCAAGAAAGGACAAAAAACAGATTTTAAGGAACAAGGTCTTTCCCATAGACCAATATCTAAGTAAATCAAACGATCTAAAACAATAATAGACATTTTTTTAAATATGGACAATGCGTACGGGTATAAAAAAAGGAGGTGTACATGTAGAAAAATGACTTCCAGGCAGGAAAGAGAATTTTGCTTCGTCTTTTAAGAGGTGGGATTTCCCTAAAACAGTTGGCCAAAGAGGATAACATCCCTGTGACAAAATAAACACAGTCACGAATTGAAAAACATACAAGGATCTTGCGATATAAGAAAAGGAAACAGCCGCCAATGTTGAAAGCTATCCACATACAAAGGAGAGTCGATTAGGCCAAATATCATCAAACCTGGAAGTCCCCGTGGCGTCTTATCACAGTCTCAGATGAGAAAAAAATAAGTTGGATGGACCAGGCGGCCTTGCTTTCTATTGGTATGACATGAGGAAAGAAGAGGAAATTTTCTCTAAAAGACAACAAGGTGGAGGCTCATTAATTGTGTGGGGAGGCTTCGGCTATTGAGGTAAACATAACTTGGCTTTTCTCTCAGGCCGCATGAAGGCTACCAATTGCCAAGAAATGTTAGAAAACCATTTACTGCCATTTTCAAAGAGGACTGGTGGACTAAATTGGATTTTCCAGCAGGACAAAACCTCCATTCATGTTGCAAAATCCTATTGGGAATGTTTTTTGGATAATCGGGTGCATGCCAGGGAATAGCCTGCCCTTTTCCCTGATCTCAATCCTCAAGAAAATGTGTGGTGTGTCCTGAGTAGGGCTGCTGCATATGCCAATGGCAGACAGTTTCAGTCTGTGGCAAAATTTAAGGTCGTCATCATTGAAAAGGGGGAAAATACTGATGCTACTATATTATAAGGGTTGGTAAATGGCCTGCCACATCGTATATTCCAAGTCATATATAACCATGACGGGTATATTGCCTATTAGCAGTAATAGCTTTATTTCGGCGGGACACTTTCCGCCCTGTTTTTTTTTTTTTTTTTTCAAAATCATATCTTTTTCCTGCCCAGGTGAGTCAGGGAGTGAGTTACTCCTTGTAAATATGTATTTTTAATAGACTTTCTCAATATATTTGTTTTGTTCTTATTGGTTTGTTTTGTGTCCACTTACAGCACACAATCACGGTGACTTTATTGCGGTGGGACACACCTTATAAGATCAAAGTCAAAAATTCCCACATTTGCGCATGCATGAAGTTAAATTTACTACCTCTCCCATTTAGAGGATGATAGAAGATGGTCTGGTTAGCGGAGTGGTCTAAAGCAGCAGTTTAAACTCTGAACTTTTGTAAAGGACCCGGGATCGACCCCAACGCTCTGCAAAATGATTTCTGTAATATTTTTGGCGATAGTTGATTTCAATAATGGCACATTTTATTAGGAGGAGAAGTAATATGATTTCTATTTTATTATTATTTGAAGGGTTTGTAATTAAATAAAATTTAACGCTGAGCAATATCTTGAAAAAATAATAATTTTATATTTAAAATATTTAAGCTAAAGTATTTTGCATGTAATTAGCAATTAAATAAATTGAGTTGATCTACAATTTCTGTTATATTTCTGACCATTATTAAAGAATATATATGGGTGTATGTCAGAAAAAAAAGTTTGCCATTCTTTTCCGTAAAAATAAAAAATAAAACGGAAAGAAAGAAAAATATTCATATAAGAACTATAAAAGAAATTACCTTGCTATGCATTGTTTAATATTTAAAAAAATGTAAAATAAAATTCAAGTAATAAAAAATATGTATTATAAATCGTTAGTTGTATCAAGTTTCAAATCTGGGCTTTTAGAGAATGAGGCTGATAAAAATAAAATTCATGGTATCTTTTAATGATCGTGTAGTTAAAAAAAAAACAAAATAAAATAACATAAAAATAAATATTGC
Organism: Maratus speciosus; assembly: GCA_963932465.1. Classification (NCBI taxonomy): domain Eukaryota; kingdom Metazoa; phylum Arthropoda; class Arachnida; order Araneae; family Salticidae; genus Maratus; species Maratus speciosus. Next base: position 428,497,536 of record OZ010797.1, on the reverse strand, counting down.
TATTAAAAAAAAGAGAGAGACTGTAGAAAGTAAAAATAATGCTCTACCCAGTATTTTAGATAAATCTATCTATTATCTATATTATAAAGGACAAACATATCTGTTCGTAACGCGTACGTCATTCTGCGAATGGCAACACTTTGAAATTTGAAATGAAATTTTGGTTTTGCAATTTTCTCCACTGCAAATTTTTAAACTTCTAAACGTCGCACATTTTAAATTTTTACACCGTCGTATAAAGAAAAAAATGCTCTTTTAAATGCAATTTGTTTGAAAGCTTATCTCAATTTAATTTTGAGATATTAATTTTTTTGTGGTTTTTAATACATTTTTTGTAATTGTGGCAACTGAAGAACCCCATTTCTGTTGAAAGTCGTGGAGGGTTGAAAGTAAAGGGAAAATAATCACGGAAGAAGGAAAATATTATATTTCTGTACCTTTTTGTTGCCATTTTCTCATAAAAACTGAAAAAAAAATTGAAATTAAAATACGTTCTATGTCAGCGATTTTTTAAATTTCTAAATATCACACATTTTCAATTTTTAAACCGTCAAATAGAGAAAAAAATCTACTCTCAAATGCAATTTGTTTGAAAATTTTATCTTAATTGACTGAGTTATTATGGTTTTTAAAATAACTAGTCGCCCGCGGCGACCAATTTGGTCTCCCTTAAATGTATGCTAAGCATTGTATCGTGTTACTTTTATTCATAATTCAATTTACTTGCTCAATCCTTCGCCAAATTGGAAGATTCTGATAGAGAAATCGAGAACTCGCTACTTTTATGTTAGTCGGGCACAGGTGATAAATCGCCAAACATTGTACCCGTCGTATTTTTATTGCATACTTCGTTAATTCAGATTAAAATATAATCTTTTCTCATTTTATTTAGAATGGATTAATTTAAAAATAAAACTTTAAAATTCATAACTTTCACTAAAAAAAAAAAAAAAAAAAAAAAAAAAAAAAAATTTAGAAAAAGAAAAAAGAATAAATAATACCATAAACCATTTAATTTCAACATCAAAGCACTGTTTTAATTTACTCCTCGAAAAATAAAAAAATGCTGCTGGCGAGTTAAAAAATGATATTGGCGAGAATTGCGCCCAGCTAACATAAAAGTACGAGTTCTTTGCGATCATGATGGCGACTTTTATGTAGTTTTATTTGAAAAAAATATTTTGATTAAATGGGTTGCTAGAAAAAAAATTCTTTTCTCGCCATGGACCTTTTCTCTATTTCGCCAAGTACCTATACTAAAAAAGTGCCTTCATTTATTTATTTATTTACTGTATTTTAAATTGGATGAATTAAAGACGGCACAGGTGTCATATATGCACTACGTTGGCGCGCCTTTTTTCTGACGCCAATGTCATATACGCACCGGGGTACTTAACTGGCGCCAAAGTGTCGTTATTTTGCTTGGTATGGTAAACCGGATGTTGTTGTTTATTTATTAATAAATTGTTTATTTACTTTTTATTTTATTTTTTCAAATTATATAATTTTTTTGTTGTTGTTCTGTAGTTAATAATTAAACTTTTTATTTGTTTATTGTTATTCCCTTTTTAAAAATATTACAAAATAACCAATGAGATGCGTTTCATTTGGGCTTTGCCATTAAACAATTAACAAATAATCGTGGTTTCTGTGCCACGTACGATAGCGTAATACATATATAGATTTTCAATCATAATTTATTTTTAAATTTATCTCTATCACGTGTAGCTCGATTACGAAAGGTTAATCCGCTTGACCTTAAAACAATATAAAAAGTTCAGCATTTGTTTCCGTCTAATTTTCCATAACAAAATTGAAACTTCCTCTATAGAAAAAGAAATAAAATAATGTAAATAGGAAACAAATTTAACAGACATGTGATTGAACCACGCGCTTAAAGCACCGAAATGATCGGAAAGACTGACGTAAGTCGAAAAATCTTGGTTTAATAACTCCTGGCATGCGGTGACATGTGAAAGTATCGCTTTTAATAAATTAACTTTATTTGATTGCATAATTGAAATTTTCATATAAAAATTCTTTTTGATGTTAGTGAACAATCTAAAATATATATTACATGTAAAAAAATAATTAGAGTTAAAAAATAAAATAAAATGGTTTTCACCTATATCCTGTAACCCGAGGAGCTCGGGTTCGATCCCCTTGTATATATAAAATCCAAACGGAAATTTCGTTCCGAACGCCTAGATTTCGAGTTCTACTGCATGGATTTTTACGAAACTTATACTGTTAGATAGGTATCGTTTCAGGGAAGGTTTTAAGCTATAACACATCATTCTACCTATATTAGTTATAGAATTATGATGGAAAGTTCTGTTATTTTGGACGATAAGGTTTACCATTTTATTTCTTGGCGAAATTTATCGTTGATAAAAAAAATTGAAACAGCTATTACACCTCGAAACATAAAAGAAAAAACTGTTACTAATTTTAATTAAAAAAAAGAAGGAAGAAAAAAAGAAGAAAAAAATTCGTATTAATGAGTGATAATATTAATAAACGAAAATATTTAATTTAAACATGAAAAGGAATGTTCGTAATGCTTAAAAAATTACTCAGTTAAAATATTGCAATTGAAATAAGATTTGGCTCTTTATCTTTTGCGTCAGGTTAAGAAAAATGCACCTGAAAAATTGATAGGATGATATCAAGGAAGTTTCGATAAGTGTATGCTCAGAAATATTTGAAAAAATTATATAATATTCTTCTCATGAGGAATATATAGAATATTCGTCTCGTGACATATAATATGTTTATAAAAAAATCCGCAGAACCTCGATTTAGCGTTTGTAAAAAAATAATGAAAATTTAATTTTTTTGGCGATTTAATGCTGTTGGCGGCACAATAAAATTTTGAATGATACTTTTTTTATGATAAATAAATTTTAAGTAAAACCTTTTTCTACTCTTCATACGAAGATAGTTAGATTAAGTTTAACGTAATAAATACATTTTTATTACTACAGTTTTGTCATATACCTTTATATGTGTATATATTAAAATTTTATTATCGTAATTATGCGGTTTAAAACAAAATTTCAGTTTATTAATTTTTTTCCAAATTCAAAATTAATGTCCGATTCGGAACATTGGCAATTTGACTTCGATATTGTTAGTGTCAGAAACAAGAAATGAAGGTTATTGCTGCCATGGAAACAAGTATTTAATATAAAATGTTTAATGGTAGCATTTTTAATTAGCCAGCTACTTTTAAAACAAATTTAAAACGGATCTACCTGATTATCGCGCCGACAAAATAACTATCGCCAAACTATAAGATAAATGCCAATAATAGCTGATCGTGAATTTTACATTCACTTGACATTAAACACGGTACACGTGTTTGTTGCGTCATCAAGTGATTTTTAATTTCCCTTCTATTTGTAATTTTACTAATGTTTACAAATTTATTGATAGCTGCCAACTTTTACGCTTTTTTGCTACCACTAAAATTTATTAGAGATTTTCGTCTTGTTTAATCGTGATATTTCGACGATTGTATAATATAATATTTGCTATGAAATTTTAGTGGTAAGAAAAAAGCGCAAAAGTTGGCAGCTATGTTTATTTATTCTTTCGTTGTTTAAAATAAAAATTTTATCAATTTGTATAATTTGGCGAGTAGTTTGGTAATTTATATAATTTGGCGAAGCGTTTGGCAATTTATATAATTTGGCGAAATTGGTTGAATGAATAATCAAATAGTACCCTTAAAACATTTCCAGCCGTTGAAGCCATGTAAAATTAAATAACTACTGCAACACGCAATTTGTATATATTATATACGCTTAAAGATAAAAAAAAAAAAATTATACGCTAATCCTTCGTTTAAGTTTAAATTCATTGAGTTTTAGGCATTTAAACACTTATTTAACAAGCAATTTTCAAATGCATTTATATATCTTGCATTTGGGATGGAAATGTGTTGGCTAGCCAAATAGCGTGGAACGTTCGTCTTTTTTGCGCCAAATACTCGAATATATATAGATTTTTTTCAGATTTTTACTGGGATTCCGTAGTCAAATTTGACTGATGTTTTACTACACACATGAGTAGTTTTAAAAGCATTTTTCTTTTCAAAATAATTTGAGTATGCTCTTTAAGGAGACCTTCCTTGTGGTAACAATTTTGTGTTTGATTTGTTCTTTTTTATTTCTAACTCTTCCATCATGTGACTTACAGACGAAACTAGCAGATGTACTTGTAAAAATGATGGTACTTATGGTTTACATGTTATATGTTCATTTGTGATTTTTGAGTTCATTTTTGTCGCCAAACAATTTGATTTTAAGCCAAAAAGATGTAAGCGTGAATTGGGTTCAGTCGATGTTTACAATAAAGGTGATTTTGCAAGTGTACGAAAGCATTTTTTGAGTATTTTTTAAAATTCAAATATACAATATATAAATAGCAATTAATATTTTAAAAAGGGAGTCAGATATTTTAATTTTAGTATAAATGTCTCCCACACACGCACATACATACTGTAAAATAATTTAATTTTAGACACTTAAAGAATTTCTGATCGTACTTTACTGCGAAAGCATGTCGGTTTGTTTTCCCCAAATTTGTGACTTTTATAACCTCGAAGCCAAATTAGCTAATATTGTCCATTCTTTTTTTTAATAAAAAAACATATCGCCAATTTCCCTTATACAAACGTTCAATGCTTGCAATGTTAGGTAAGATTATTCTTAAGAAAATGTAAGCAATTATGCGTTATTTATATCACGAAAAAAGACATTTTGCAATAAAAATTGCTTTCTGAAATCACTTTTCGATATTCCATTCGTCATTTTTTTTTTCATATCTTCCCTTCTTTTAGAAATGTTATAAAAAGATATTGGATGAATCTTCCATAATCAGCCATCTTACAATTGGCGAATTTACTGTATTGCATAGCTGCCAACTTGTACGGATTTTTCTCACCACTAAAATTTAATAGAAAATTTTATCAAAAACAATCGCCGATATCTGACTTTTTCTAACGATGAAACATTACAAAAAATTCTGTTAAATTTTAGTGGTAACAGAAATCCGTACAAGTTGGCAGCTATGGTATAGTGTTGGAAGATTCGTTTATATTTGAAAGGAACCGTGGACGGTAAATCCGATGTCAGAAGATTACGTGAAATTTGTACTTTTAGTAATTAGCGATTAGTAAATTTATGTTTTTTTAGTATGGAGCAAACGGACAAAAGAAGATTTACTAATAGATATTTTTCATGTGCAGTTATTTTACTATCATTAAAAAGCATTAATTTGAATGTACAAAAAAAGTTTTTCAAATGCCAAAGGTGGCCAATGGAACAATATTTGTTCATTTAGCTTAGGGTTTTTTTTTTTTAAAGTACCTCAAATTCAATTAAAATTTCAATCATTATAAAATTTTGGCTTATGCACAGCCCGAGCAGCTGATCGTAGTGACAAATTTTAGGTTTATTTTACTATCACTAAAAAAGCATTACTTTGAATGTACAAAAAAAAAAAAAAAACTTTTAAATGCCAAAGGTGGCTAATGGAACAATATTTGTTCATTTACTCTATGTTTAAAAAAAAGTACCTCAGATTCAAATAAAATTTCAATCATTTTAAAGAGATTTTGGCTGATGCACAGCCCGAGCAGCTGATCATAGTCACAAATTAACGTTTTTAGTTTTATTTAGGCAACAAACTGATGAATAATGACGTCTTGAAAATAAAAGCATGCTTATTTCCCCGTCTTATTACGCTCATTAGAGAAATGCGAAAAAAAAATCTTCGGTTTGCCAAAAAGATCACTACTAAAAATTTTGAATAACTAACTTTACTTATCATTTGCAAAGAGTTTTGATAGTGAAAGATCTAAAAATCAATAAACAGCAATTTGACATTATTTAATGGAATGTAGTTTGGAGCGTAATTAACCCTGTTTTGTAGCTAACTCTGGTACATTTTTAACCATACCGTTACGAAAATTACTAACGTTCCGTATCAAATTTGGTTGTGGATCCGATTACGGATGATTGGGAAGATTTTATTGAATGAAAACTAGAGGTTTAGTTTTCTATTTGAATTAGTTATCGAGGTTATTTTCCTAGGTTAATAGTTGCATGATTAAAACTGGTATGTAAAAAGAAACGGCAGTTAAAATGACATTATTTTAATTTTATTCACACAATTCCGCTTTAAATATCCACTTTTACATGATTCACATATTTTAAAATATAAAAGTTAAATACTGTTTTGATTGTATTTACTCTACTGGAAATCGAAGATAAGAAACTGTAGAGAAAACCTGCCAAAAGAAGACGTATATTACCAAATATAATCTAACGTAGAGAGAGATTGTATTTATGTTATCAGATCAGCACAAAGTACCAAGCTGAGAAGCCCGGAGTAAAAGACCTAACAAACGAAAGTGAATAACCCGAACATTCTTTAAGTTAAATGGTCAATCTCTGCAGTCATTGTAATTCTCTCTTTTTTAGTAGTGTGGTGATATGATTGTAATGGCCGCATTTCCCTCCCGAACTCTACATGATGTACTAAAGAGTTGCTTCTGAATTGCCCGTATTTCGTCTAACGCATCAGATAATATAATAGCGAAATTGCGTCCGATGCGTATTCAGAAAATGCGGAAGGATCGTCCAGGTGAATGTCCATATTAATTTAAAATACAGGGGTCGGATTTTCCATTTCGTTTGATTCAAGGTTTATTTGAAAAATGGTCCAGCGCAGCGGGCTCAGCCTGCTAGTTTCTGATAAAAAGCAAGCATAATTGATTGTAAATCATTAACTTAAAATTCTTTCACTTCATTGAATAGGTTAGATTGACAGCACCATCTATCGCCTTAAAGAAATAGGAATCATTTATGGAATATAGAAATTTGCCACGACTTCAATAATTAATTTAAAAACAACTAATTAAAAATTCAAGAATAATTCTAATGAAATACTCAATTTATTTGCCGTCAGATCTTGATGCGTACTATCTAGTATACCGTTAATTATCAAATTCTCCCAACATTCCCTAAATGAAAGGAATACTCCCAAATCGAGATTACCACTTCGTTTTTAGGTGCGTTTGTAATTATATAAATACATAGCACCCATAGCTGTCATCTGGTCCGTCTGTCTGTCTATTTGCCCGTCTGTCCGCATATAACAGCGCAAAAACTACCCAAGCGAATGGTTTGAAATTTAATATATATAATCGTTGCAGATTTTTGTCGAGTCATTTCAAATTTTACGAAAATCAAATCAAAACTTAAAAAGATATTAATAAAAGTTTTCTCCATTCTATTAAATGCTATCATACGTAATTAATTGAATGATATCCCGTGATAGATAATGATTGTAGGTTTCTAAGGGGATTACGTCCTATTTTAAACGGAGTCCTAATATTTCCATATTACTGAATTTAAGCTATAGAATCGTAATAAATTTTGTATTCATGCATTTCTGCATAAGAGTGCAACAGCTATTGCACCAGGATCAGAATATTTATAAAACTAGTAATAGTACGAACGTACCTCATTTGCCATGTTTGACGTACAATTTTCGACTTGTTTTATCTTTTATTGTCAATTAACGCCATCAACATCACGGAACAGAAAGTCTTTACCGGAAGTGAAAACTGGTAAAGATTACACGTTTTAAACCAGAGTTGTCCTAAAATTTTCCTCACATTTTGTTGTCTGTTTTTTTTCTATGGACTTATTAGTGACGAATTGGATCATTCAAATGTGAAGAGGCTTTCAACATACGTGCTATTGTAACATCTCGTATTTTCATGTCTTAAAAAAAAAAGACATTTAACCCTTTCAGGGGCAAAGCATTTTCATTCCTAAGATGTTGAAATAAATGAATGACACCGAGATTTATAAACAAGTTTATTTGTAAATAAGAAAGAGGTACATTTCATATATATAATAAACCTAAAATTTTTTCATTAAAATTCTGGTGCCACTTGTTGCGTTTGGGAATTAAAAACATATGGTTTCATAAACATACCACCGCCCTTCAAAGGGTTAAAAGTAAAAATTGTGAATAATTGAACTTTGTTGAATTAATATAACTAGGAATTTCCACATATTAATATTTTTCTTTGAGTACATGATTTTGTATTTCAAATGATCAAAATAAAGATGTACATGTACATCATGCCTTTATAAAAAAGTAATCAAAATGACATAATAATAGCACTGTATACTTTACCCTTTGAGGGGCAGTGGGATATATTTTATCCCACTTGCGATTAATGAAGATTTGCAACAGAAAATTTGTATTAATTTTTTCTTTTCTAACTTTGGTGGGAAAATGGTCATAAAATTGCTTTTCCTTATTTTGCAATAAATCTTTTTGCAGATTCTAGTGTGAATTCGACATTACAGAAACACAATTACTTGCCCCTCAAAGGGTTAAATAAAGAATAACGAAATAAAATCAATGGATTAAGTTTGGTATCCGAGGGGTACATGGAATGCCAAAATGCCTTTTCAAATTTTCATAGAAACACGGTCTCACGGTATAAGGTCAGAATCATTGCCTTTAGTTACGTTTAATTTAAAGTTTTAAAAAATATTTTTAATGTGGAAAAAGCATGGGTTATTTAACCTTTTGAGCTCCGGCGTCGCTTACACAAATGTTATTCGGTCGGCACCACTTTTTTAAAAGAAGTTTCCTTCAAGTAGACAATTTCAAAAATTCTCCGATTAAACAAGGCAAATTTTATTTTTCTTTATTAGTGATGCAAAAACAAATTTTGTAAATAAAGGTTATGTCGCCACAGCGGTGACAGCGGAGTGCAAAGGGTTAATACATTTTAATTACTATTTTTACTGTTCTTTCCCGGTGTAATTTCTAGCTAACAAACTGCTCGAGAAAGCTTCTAAAAATTCCAAGAAGTTAAACAAGTGCTTGAGGATGTCAAAGTTGGCCGTATGAATCCATGTCAGGCTATACGATTCCTTACGATACGATATTCCTCCCTCAGCAATATAGGGTCAAGTAACGGAATTTGAGGCAGTCATTCCAGCTTACAGGGGTCGAATTCTATAGGGAAAATTTTATTGTTCCTATCACTATTTTGAAAATAATATCTTCGTTGCACCTTTCTGTAGGATATTTAAATAAAATTATGATGAAGATTACTGATTAAGGGTTCTGGTGGTAACAATAAAATTTTCCCTATACAATGCGACCTCTGAGGCTATCTGAGGACATTATTAAATGTAGAAGATATGTATTGCTGAGTATGAAGGTGATTTTTTCTAGGCACTATATTACTATAAATTTTGGTTTTCAAATATCACTCCCCGCAAGAAAAGTGACACATCTCGACAAAAGTAAATTTCACAGGAGAGGCAAAAGGAAAATTTGCATGATTTTACTATAACGTTAAATTATACCACTTACAAGGAAGGTCTCCTTACAGGGCATACTCAGAATATGTTGAAGAAAATGCTATTGAAATTACTCATGTATGTAATAAGGAATCAGTCAAATTTAACGGCGGAATTTCAGTAGAAAGTTTGTAAAAAAATAAAATACTTTCGAATATTTTGCGCGAAAATACGAAAGTGACACGCGATTTGGCGAGCAGGATTCTTCCTCGCCGAAAGCAAACGATTTTAATGCATCTGAAAATTGTTTATTAATTGTTTTTTAGAATACACGGTTTTTAATGAATTTAAACTTAATCAATGAAAGAGGTTATTATATTTTTTTTTATATTACATATATATGTTGCTTGTTGCTGTAGTTATTTAATTTTATCACTGTAAAAATATTTTCTATGCTTTGCAAGTTGCAAATATATATTTTAAGTTATAGTCAGCGGACATTTGATTGCCAATTGCCATAATACATTTCCATATCGAAGACGAAGTCGTTTCCATAGCAACAAAATCAAACTGACAGTGTTCTATCTGCCTTATTAGGTGCGTTCGTAATTATATAAATACGTAGCACCTATAGTCGTCGTTCATTAGGTGCGTTCGTAATTATATAAATACGTAGCACCTATAGTCGTCGTTCAGTCCGTCCGTCCGTCTGTCCGTCCGTCTGTCCGCATGTAACAGAGCAAAAACTACCCAACCGAATGGTCTGAAATTTCAAATATATGATTGCTGCAAAATTTTGTCGAGCCATTTCAAATTTTATGAAAATCGGATGTATAGTTTAATTACAGGGACAGTCAAAAGTTTTTCTTTACATTACGGCCAATGGGAAAAATTATTGAAAGTGCATTTTAATGATATTAGAGCCTTCCGAATGATCTGAAATTTAAAAGATATAACTGTTGCAAAATTTTGTCGAGCTATTTCAAATTTTAGGAAAATCGGATGTATAGTTTAATGACAGGGACAGTCAAAAGTTTTTCTTTACATTACGGCCAATGGGAAAAATTATTGCAAGTGCATTTTAATGATATTACAGCCTTCCGAATGATCTGAAATTTTAAAGATATAACTGTTGCAAAATTTTGTCGAGCCATTTCAAATTTTAGGAAAATCGGATGTATAGTTTAATTACAGGGACAGTCAAAAGTTTTTCTTTACATTACGGCCAATTGGAAAAATTATTGCAAGTGCATTTTAATGATATTAGAGCCTTCCGAATGATCTGAAATTTTAAAGATATAACTGTTGCAAAATTTTGTCGAGCCATTTCAAATTTTAGGAAAATCGGATGCATAGTTTAATTACAGGGGCAGTCAAAAGTTTTTCTTTACATTACGGCCAATGGGAAAAATTATTGCAAGTGCATTTTAATGATATTACAGCCTTCCGAATGGTCTGAAATTTTAAAGATATAATTGTTGCAAAGTTTTGTTGAGCTATTTAAAATTTTAGGAAAATTGGATGTATAGTTTAATTACAGGGACAGTCGAAAGTGTTCCGTTACATTACGGGGAATGGGAAAAATTATTGCAAGTGCATTTTAATGATATTACAGCCTTCCGAATGGTCTGAAATTTTAAAGATATAATTGTTGCAAAGTTTTGTTGAGCTATTTCAAATTTTAGGAAAATCGGATGTATAGTTTAATTACAGGGACAGTCAAAAGTGTTCCGTTACATTACGGGGAATGGGAAAAAATTATTGGAAGTGCATTTTAATGATGTATCAGACTATGCGCTTTATGAAGTGCAAAAAAGTATACATTCAGTACAATATGGGGTGCAAAAAATAATTATAAAACTAGTTATAGTACGAACGCACCTCATTTGCCACGTTTGACGAGCAATTTCCAACTTGTTTTTTAGGTTGAAATAATTGAAATCAATTTAAATTTTGTTTTAAATCGTAAAATATGATATTTAAATTTTATTATAAATACATATAAATATATATGACAAACTATAGTTAAAACAAACTAAAAATGACAAAACTGTAGTTAAAACAAATTAAAAATGACAAAACTAAAGTTATTTAAATTAAACTTATATAAACAAATTCAACATAAAGAGTTTTTTCCTACATAAATGCGTATTTTTTTTTTCATCGCCAACCGTTGATAAATCGCCAAATAAACGAAAATTTCGTTATTTTTTTTACGGACGCTGTATCGGGGTTCCGCCAAAAAAAATTTTATAAACATATATATCCATATGAGAAGAACATTCTGTAATTTTTTCAGATTTTTCTCAGTATGCCCGTATGGAGACCTTCCTTATTAGCTCTGCATGCAGGAATAAAAACGTGCATAAAAGCATAAAACCCTTAAGAATGAAGACGTAGGACGAGGTTTGAAGAGTAGGGTAATTTTACCTCCGCACACAATCCACCCCTCTTCTGTGGTCACAAATGGACATATCGCGTAATAAAATGATTTTCCTTATAACTACACATATGAAACTGTTTGCGTAGTAAGACGCACTTATGACAAACCTATTAGTGAAATAAAACGCAAAATTGATTTTTGCGAGATGTGTCACTTTTCTTGCGGGTGAGCGATATGTAATGTGTTTTCTAAGTTGTTTAATTAGATATCTTCTTTCATCTTTTTAAATGGTAAAGTTCCGTTACAGTATTTTAGAAGTGTTGGAAAGTGCTTCTTTATCTATGCTTACCGGGTGATTTTTCTTTCTTAAAAAAAAAAAAAAACAAAAAAAAACATTCAAAATAAAAATATTGAAAAAACAAACATTTAAAAGGAATTTTTAAAAATAAAAAATTATTGACTGAGAAATATATGTTAAAAATTTGCTGTTTCTAAGTAGAAGACCTGCCAACTGCTACGAAAAAATCGTAGTTGCTACGATGTAGACCTATAAACTACGACGCTACGAAAATCGGTCTTAAACTACGATTTTTTGCAAAAAACACAAACGCATTTTTTGTTTCAAGTTGCGATTCTTATCCCGCGCAGCATTTTTTTCAGGAGTGATTCTGTTCCAAAATTTCAAAGTATTCATTTCCGAAAGTTAAAAAAAAAAATTGGTTATAAGTCTGAAAATTCGGACATTAAAAAAATGTTAATGGGAGAAAAAAAATTTTGGGGCTGCAAAACAAACTTCTTAACATAAAACCCTCTTCATGTATATTAACCACGAGTGAATCGGATTTCTGTAAATATTTATACAGGAATTCCCTTCCTTAAAAACAGGGGTGCCTATTATATTAAACGCAAATTTCGCCAAAAGATCAATAAGAAAACGCAAATTTCACCGGAAGATCGCGCAAGGAAAACACTAATTTCGTCAAAGGATCGTGGTAAAAAAAAAAAAAAAAAAATACAGAATTCGTCAAAGGATCGCATTAAACAATGAGAATTTAGTCAAAAGTTCGTGGTAAAAAGTGCAGATTTCAACAAAGAATCGTGATAGAAAAATGTGAATTAGGATTGTGAGAGAAAAAAAAATTATTGCACTGGGCTAAAAAATTGGAACCAGGCTCCTTTTACAAATGTCAAAAGAAAAACGATTCTAAACGAGAAGAAACTCAAAATCATATACAGATTTTCAGAGGAAAAAATTTACTATATTGAAAGACTGAAACCGTATTCCTTTTACGAATGTTAAAAGATGGCTGGGAAACACGAAAAACCAACCAACTAACCTCCAGATTAATTTAAATTTTGTGTGCTACGATTTCTCATTTTCAAAGGTTGGCGGGTCTGAAGTAGGCACCGTAGCTACTCCGGTACATGGAAATATCTCTCTGAATTCATCATTTCTTGCTGCACAAAATTATACTTGTATTTTAACAGGTCGAAATTGCGACTGTAATGATACGTGACGGTAACGAGGTAACGTCTATCATTGTTTGTGCCTGGTGCCTGCGCAGCACTCGCACAATTGTTGCCGCGGTTCTGATTGTTGATACATCCAAGAAAAACAAAAACGAAAAATCATGCGTCCAACATAGATTATGTAACACTTTCGAACACATTTATAATACTGTAACAAAACTTCACAGTTTATTAAGGTAAAATATGATGTCTAAATAAACAATCTGAAAAACTCATGAGGCATTTGATAACCTAATTTCTGCTATTATAATCAATAATCGGAAAATACCCTTTTTTGTGCAGCTCTGTATGTAGGGATTTGTGTGTATACTACATAGTATATTCTAAGAGTTAGTTCAGCGAAACGAATAGCACAGTTGAAAATGTCCATTCAGTAATTTCCGTGAATAAATGGAAATGTACTCCAGAACTTTTGTGCAGCACTGTATATGATATCTATAAAATTTATCCACATCAAGTAACATTTAAAAAAATAGTTCGATTTAAAAACGCACTATCTGGATGGATTAATGGGTTCAATTTCTTCTGTAGCCATTTTTTTTTTTTTTTTTTGTATGTCCATGTAAATAAACGATATATTCTATGCACACCATATTCTACAGTAGGCGCCGTGTAGTACACTTCAGCGATATATATATATATGAATTTCAGTATATCAGAAGTAAATTTCCAACTTGGGCGAAAATGTCCGGACCAGGATTCGAACCGGGGATCTCTTGGCTGAAGCCGCCAATGCTCTACCATCTGAGCTATCCCGGACGAATCCGGTGGAACTTTGTCACCCAGCTAGCCTTATTGATTATAGCATCTGGTTCCGCTCAACAGATTAAATCGCAGGTAATGGAACTCCAGAAATCGCTGGATACGATTATCTTTATACGATTACTGGATCTGATATGATTTATTTACCAATCAGAATAATTGTGTTAAAATTAATCTAGTGGAATTTCAGTATGTTTAAAATAGTGTAATGTATATTGTTAAAATAGTGTAATAGTGTATAGTGTAAAATACACAGCAAACGATTTTTTTTCCCGTAGACCGTATTTTAATGGAATTCTTTTGAGTGTCTCTGTAAATGAACCGTAAATGCCATACACATAAGTTTCAATACCGAAAATGACATAGTGATGCCCAATAACATCTACGAATTTCATGGCAATCGGACTATGTTTCCGAGAGTTAGAGCATAACAAACAAATAGACAAACCGAATTCATAAACACTTTTCAACGTTGTTGGAAAGTGTAAAAAAAAAATGATAGTATCCACTTTTAAACATTACCAGTGATGCAAACATGTTCACTTCTTAAAAAAGAAAAGAAAAAAGTAAGCAGTTTCAAAAGTGAATTCCAAGAAAAAAATTATTTTGTGCTCCTATAGATATCGATAATTTATTCCATTGATTTCTATCACATCTAGGTGTGGCGACAGCCTCATTATCCTTCTAAAATAACTAAAACGAAAATGCAACAAAACAAAAGTCGTCGTGGGTAGCTTTACCTCTTGCCAATAGACAACCCATCGACCACATCAAATCTACAACATTAAAATGACACCAACGTATAAACAAATAAAGTGTACATTTTTCTTCTACGTGTCATAATTATGATCAACGAAATTAGGAATGGTGACTAACCTTTCAGACAGGGAGAAGCCGCGATGGTTACAGTGAAAGCGCATAATTGTGAAGTTTTGACCTTCCAGCTATCAAGTTGAAGGCCCCACCCTAGAACAGGGTATCATCGAATTTCAAACATCGTTCAGTTTTTTTAGTTTATTCTTTTTTTATTTCTCTTTGAACATGGGAAGAAATGACTGAGAAATGTCGGAGAATCCGCCATTTTAGATACCATCTGTGTTTTTAGAGATTTAAGGAGACGTTAGCTTTGAAAACAACTAACAAATTTTCAATTTTAAAAAAGCCAACAAAAATCAGTGTTTTATTTAAACTTTTCTTTGATTATTTACTTGTTTTCAACTTAGATCATTCTGAGTGTGATTTAACACTTTAAGATTTAAGTCCGAGTGTCACTCGGGTTGCCGCTTTCGGTAAAGCGAACTAAGCACGAGAGTCTCTCGGAGTCAACTTTTAACTCTCTGAGCTATAAAAATACCTACTACATACGTTCGCTGTTTTTCATATATTATCTACGGACCTTTTATTTTGAAAAAAAAATGCGTGGCAGCACTAAACAGAAGTAAGTATATGAAAATATCTAGAATCAGAACTTAATTTGAACTTATTGTGAATCTTGTAGTGTTGCTCTTTGTGCTTTGAAATGTACCACACAAAAGCAAATTTTTCTAAATAATGTTTATATGCACACACTAGAAACGTAGCCCGTCAAAAAGGACGGAAAATGAGATATAAAGATATATACAACACATATGCAACAATATGAGTAGTTTTTCTCGCTTGTTCCGCAGTGATAGATGAAAATAACACATTTTAAATTGTGGAAATATGTTGACAAATTTTCTTCTTCGCCAAGGCAGTTTTCTCTATTTCGCCAAGGCCCCTATACTAATCTAATCTAATCTAATCGCCCACCCTAGGAACCTGCTTGTGGCTGATGGTTGGGTCAAGCCTCTAGCCCAGGGATGGATGTTCCTTGAAGAGGAAAAAGAATTAGTTAATTATGCAAAATAAAATTACTACTAGATGAGTTCCTTAATTATTAATATTTAAGAGATAAGATAAAGTTACACAGCATAAGCAAACTTGAGTTGAGTAACCATTATGAGTATATATTTTTGAGATGAAGGAGCAGCACTGAATGGGGGAGCAAAACTACCAATTAAAACTAGTGGTCATTTAGATTTGTTCATAACATAAGTTTTCACAGTACTCCACAGAATAAGATTAGTTGAGTAATAATATTATACGCAATTTGGCAACACAACACAAAATGTAGTAAATTAATTTCTGGTAACTTAAGTAAGGTTTCGTTATTTAAAACAATGTAACATGGTTAAGATACTACTGGTAAAATAATTTATAAGTAATTTATTAAAATTTGGCGAGGGTTTATTGATAACCCACAACATATAGATGAAAATTTAGAGTCATTTATATACACGGTTGGCAGAAGCCCCTTCATACCAACCAGATCCCATGGAATAGCTTTTATCATGTACCTGATTTGCATTTGATAGAGGAATGTAGGACACTGCGATGAGTCTGCTGTATGTATATGATAGTTTTCAAGACTTAAACAGTTTGTACAGTTCTTAAGTTCTGGTTTATCAGAATTTATACAGTTCTTAGTTGGGTGACCCATTGCACAATAAGCACAAATAAAGGCCCCTATACTGGAAAAATACCGAGAATTTAATTTCTGTATGCGGCTATGTAAAGAACATTAAAATTGGACAGTTAGGAGCTCAGATAGCACAGCGCCGTCTAGTGGTGGTTATTTTATTAGTAGCATCGTGGTGAAGATGTAAAGACGTACGTTTTCGTATATTACACTTTAAATTTTGAAAAAAATTCAATGCGCAGAGTTTAAATTGCTCGATTATGACAGATTAATGGGTTTTCAATGGGAATTTCGCCAAATTGGCTTAATATATGGTAACTTATTTTTGTCGCCAAATTTGGCGACAAGTTGATTTTGTTGTCAAGTTGGTCAAAATTTGGCGCTATTGTGGCAATCCTACCCTTTTCAAAAATTACTCATTGTTGAAGCCGGTACCGATTTCTCCATAGGAAGCCTAACCCTGACATGGTCGCTATCAATGAGGCGGTCCAACCGGAATTGTGAGAGACACACAGAGGCTTGGATTTTATATAAATAGATAAAACTTATTTTCAGATATTTGTACAACATTTGGGTAAGTTTTTATTCAAGTATGTGTAAAATTTGATGTTAAAAAATGATGTTTTCTTATGCGGAACTTTTTGAAAGATATAAAACATGCTTTTTTCAATAATTTCTCATTAAATATTAATTTTTAGTGCATTTCAATAGTTCTTTGATTATGAATAAGAACAGTTTGAAGCTTATAATTAAAAAAATTATTAAAATACGTATCTTACAAGTATTTTTTTAAAAGTCATGAAAAGTACCAAATATCCTCAATCCAGAGGGAGATATGTAGTTGAAATAGATCAGACCTCAAAGTGTTAAATAGGGACGTGCAAAGGTGAGACAAAAGGTGCAGTTGTTCCGGTCTCTAACATGAAAGGGCCTGTGAGGGATGATTTCGTTTTAAGTATATGCATGTATAGAGGGCATGCAGGGGTCCAAAAACATAATGTGTAAAGAGGCATCCAATATCTGTGCCTGACCTAACAATTTCTGTGCACACCCCTGGATTTAATCCAATGAAGCCTTTAACTTTATTATTGGGCATAAATTAACCCTTAAAGCTCCGGTGTCTATTACACAAATTTTATTCGATCGGCACCACTTTTTAAAAAGAAGTTTCCTTCAAGTACAGAATTTCAAAAATGCTCTGATTAAATAAGGAAAATTTTATTTTTTTTTATTACTGGTATCAAAAACAAATTTTTCAAAGACTGATAATGTCTCCGCAGCGGAGCCAACGGAGTGGTAAGAGTTAAATGCCAAAAACAAAAGGTTTATTTTCGAACATAAAAGTTAATCATGAGTGGTCAAAATAAACTGATAGAAATGGCAGGTGTAGCAAATACGCATTACTCACATTGCAACGCCAGTCAACGTGAAGTCACAAATGGTCCCAAGCATCACAATCACTGCGGTGAACCAAAATATGATATATTTTATTCGTCTCATTGGTACTCTCTAATGACCGTCATTGGGTGAAGTCATCGTGAATATTCTTTATGACGAATTACCAGGTGACCTTTCAACAACGTCATTTTGTGACTCTCATGCGACCGTTAGTTTGAGGCTCTATTGTGAAGTCACCCAATAGTTGCTTTGTGACGAATCCCCAATTGGCATCAAAATGAAATAAGTCACCTGGTGGCGTTTCATAAAACAATCGTCTTCATGATTTTACAGTAGCATTTCTATATTTTATTCATCTGAGAATCACTTTGTGACTCATTGGTGACTCGTCGCAATACAACGGCCATGGTGGTTTCATAGTTGAGTCTCCAAATGATGGTCACACGAGACGGATAATATGACTTCATTACTTCGTCACTCGTCACAAAGCAACAGTCGCGACGACTTCTCAGAGAAGTCACAAATAATTGTCATTTGGGAGTAATAATGATATGAATGAAAGCTATCACATTTTTGGCTCATTGCATTGATTGAGACATTGCTGACCATTTATGATGTCAATGTGACGTCACATCAACGGGCTGTACTATTAGGGTAATATTTTTATTTGCTACATATGCTGTTTATTTAACATTCTTCCGTCTACTTACAATTCGAAAATTAGCATTTTGTGTTTTTTCCTTAATTTATGGACACCATGGTGTCCATAAATCAATTGGCAGTGTAATTTTACGTGGTTTTACAAACTCATCTGCAACCAGTGGTTAAAACGTCCCATGCAAATTATTTCCCCTTAATTAACTTCGAATATCCCAAACTCTCAAGGGGGCTCTGTACACTTCACTTTGCGAAAAAAGACAAAAATATCAATTTTCCATTTATTTTTGCTTAATATAATGTGTAGTTAGACATCCTAATTTTGGCAAAATTATGTAAAGATCCGATGATTATAAATATGTGATTTTTTTTTCTTTTTACTGCATCTTTTTGCAACTAAATGCATCAGAGTTGCAATCTTTAAATTAATTTTTCTTGAATTTATTTTTCGACATCTTGCTGCCTTTAATCCTTTGGTTACATATTTGTTTCAGGGCCGCAACTGGTGACTATTTTTTAATTCTATCTCGCACCGCTTTCTCAAAATAAAAATATTTCACATACATTTTCACAACATGTGCAAGAGAAATATACTAAAAAGATTTTTTTTTTAAATTGTGGTATCATTTAGTATTACAAAATTATTAAAACAAATAAAGTCAAACATATGCATGACGTTCTGATACGTCAAATATCTCAAAGTGTTGAAATGCTTAATTCCATTGTAACAGACTATCAGCCATAGAGGAATAAATGACTTTACCTCATTTAAAAAATAATAATCAGGTACAGTCGAACCTCGTTATCCCGACTCTCTAATGACCAGAAAAAGTGTCGTCATAAGCGGAGTGTCGCGGTAACCGGAATTGGAGAAAATATGTTTGGGTCAATCCATTTCAAGTGGTCCAGAAAATCACTTATTCGTTGCTCGACCATTTTTAAAAAATCTGAAATTTTTTGTACAACAACCCTAACATAATGGAAATTCAAAATGACTATTATTTTAATTTTATTAATTTTTGTTTGTGCATAACGGCCATCTTTGTTTCATCGACTTCAGCAATTTTCTCACAAGAAGGGTTTACGGAATTGTAAATAATTCATTGTTTATTTATCCAAATCAAGTGCGGATTAAAGCAATTTGCACAGAATACATTGGGCTAAAAATTTGATAATGGAGTAGTTTCCGAAACTAACTGCTTATTGGTAAAATTTAAGCATAAATTTCAATTTTTTGGAAAAATTTGTCCGTTTACAAGAGGAAATTTTTCTAGCAAGGAAAACTTTCAACATGACATAATTTTTTTTACAAATAGGCCGAAAGTACTTGTACTCACACGCCGAGTTCTAGATCTGAGACTTTCTTTCTCTTCGCTAAAAAAAATCCCAAATTTTTCAAAAATGACAAAAATCGCACTTTTCAGGCTTTGATATCGCTGGTGGGGCACGAGATAAAAATCTGAAAAATTTTTTTATAAGAGTATTGTATGGTAGTGTTATGCACAAGAAATTTCAGGATGGAGATTTGACTACAAGCTGAGATATGGCAAGGGCAACATGTCAAAACAATACTGCCAAACTATTGTTTTGTTGTAGTCACAGCTAAGTATTTATCCCAGAGTATCATTTAAATTTATTTTTTAGATTATCTTTAAATAATAGTAACAGAAATTAAAGCCTTTTGCAATTAATTTAAAAAATAATTATGCCTAAGGCCTACATTTTGTATGGTTTCAGTAGTTTTTGTTGTAATTTTAGTAACAAAAAGAAACCTCAGCACTTTTACCTATATATATATATATATATATATATACAAGACCTGAGACAAAAACAGAATAGGGAAAGAGAAAAGCTGTTAATGTTGTCATACTTGTTGAGACATGATCAAACGTGTCAAAACACATTCCTGCTTGTTGATTTAAAAACCACAATTTTAATGCTGTTTACCAGTCCCTGAAACTTGTACCTACCATAAGTATGTTCCTGCAAATGAAACATTATGCGATGTTACCATGCATCAGCCTCAAGTAATTTTCAGAAAGTACAGATATCCAAAGCCTTTTCAAAATTTATACTGCAGAAAAATCACATTTTTGCATATGAAATAAGCTAGGAATTATTAATGAATTGAGACTTGCACATAGTGATTTCAAAGTATATTTCTATGAGCCAGCAGGGCCAAGATCTTCAATCAAGTTATCAAGAGATGACAAGACTTGGTTCCTACAAATAAAATTTTGAGAAAAATCAAAATTGTGGTTTTTGAACCAACAAGCAAGAATGTGTTTTGACACGTTTGATCATGTCTCAACAAGTATGACAGCATTAACAGCTTTTCTTTTTCCCTATGTTGTTTTTGTCTCAGGTCTTGTAAAAAAAATATTTTTTTTTTCTTTATGTAAAAGTGCTGAGGTTTCTTTTAGTTACTAAAATTACTTACAACAAAAATTACTGAAACCATACAAAATGTATGGCCTTAGGTATAATTATTTTTGTAATTAATTGCTAAGCTTTGCAAAGGGCTTTATTTTCTGTTATTATTATTTAAAGATAATCAAAAATATAAATTTAAATGACACTCTGAGATAAATACTTAGCTGTGACTACAACAAAACAATAGTTTGGCAGTATTGTTTTGACATGTTGCCCTTGCCATATCTCAGCTTGTAGTCAAATCTCCATCCTGAAATTTCTTGTGCATAACACTACCATACAATACTCTTATAGAAAAAAATTTCAGATTTTTATCTCGTGCCCCACCAGAGATATTAAAGCCTGAAAAGTGCGGTTTTTGTCATTTTTGAAAAATTTGGGATTTTTTTTAGCGAAGAGAAAGAAAGTCTCAGATCTGGAACTCGGCGTGTGAGTACAAGTACTTTCGGCCTATTTGTAAAAAATATTATGTCATGTTGACAGTTTTCTTTGCTAGAAAAATTTCCTCTTGTAAACGGACAAATTTTTGCAAAAAACTTAAACTTTATGCTTAAATTTTACCAATAAGCAGTTAGTTTCGGAAACTACTCCATTACCATATTTTTATCCCAATGTATTCTGTACAAATTGCTTTAATCCGCAGTTGAATTGGATAAATAAACGATGAATTATTTACAATTCCGTAAACCCTTCTTGTGAGAAAATTGCTGCAGACGATGAAACAAAGATGGCAGCCATGCACAAACAAAAATTAATAAGATTAAAATAATAGTCATTTTAAACTTCCATCATGTTATAGTTTTTGTACAAAAAATTTCAGATTTTTTAAAAATGGTCGAGCAACCAGTGCTGGACCACTTGAAATGGATTGACCCGTTTATATAAAGCTGTATTTTTAATTAATTTGAGACAATTTTAAATTCATAACTGTTCTTGCAGTTTTAAGCAATAAAACATTATTATTAAACAAAATAAACACAAAAACAAAATTGAAAAGAATAAAAATCAGATTTATGATGACTTGTTTTTTTTATTGTTACATAAAATATTGATGAATTAAGGTTTGCTTATCCCTACATGTGCTTCCTACAGTTCTTTTTTCAATATTATACAGTCAATTGTAATAAATATTTGTTGTTTCAGAAATGGGTGTTAGATACTTTCTGATCGTTCCAATGCAATGCAATGTTTCGGTTTTAGTCGGATGAAAAATGCCGTGTAACTACAAGAAAGCGCTGCGTGATCAGAACAAAAAAATCTCGAGTAGACTGATACGTTTATCTGGAGTTTAATAAGGGTCATTCATAGTGTGTGGGTTTATTTATTTAGATAAAGGTTTGAAGTAAAATTTTTCATTTATCTGAATGGGTATTTTAGACACTTTTGTGAAAAGTTTGGCTAAGACATTTCTTACCGCTTAATTTCCGTGCTTATAAAATGGATTATGAAAAATGGACAATTTTCCTAAACCGTCGGGATATCCGGAATTGAAAGTTATTCAACGACGTAAAATCCGGAGTTTATTTACATTAAAATCATATACAGAAAATCGGGACTTTGAAAAACCGACTTGATAAGCAGAGTGACATGAAAAACGGGTGTTGGGATAACGAGATCCGACTGTAATTAAAAGATGGCTACAATTAGTATATGATATTATAAGATAAATCGATATAGTTATTATGAATAAATTATTTATTGGGAATAATTATGATTTAAAAGGGGTATTGTAACAGACAAACAGGAATTACCATGCTTTTCGAACATCCTAATGTTTATTTTATTTGTAAAGTAACATACAATTTATTATAACAAAAATGTATTTTCATTCAAAGGCAGTTCAGAAACATCCGACTCCACAAAATGTGACCGTTACCACAATATAGTTATAAAAAATATGTAATCTTATCTATGTAACAGGCGAACATTCAATATGTAACAGACAAACACATAAGCACATAAAAAGAAGCTATGCTGATTATAATGGATTTTATTGATTTTGACTATTCAAACTTTTATAAAATACACTGCACATATAAAAAAATATAGGTTTAATACTATCAGAAAATATGCGTATTGCCTATTTGATGTAAAAAATAAAATACTAAAAATGGTAACATTGGCTTGAAATTGCCTTATACTTACAAGAGGTGACACATAATTTTTAAAAATCTATTTAAAAAGATATCTTTAATAGAATTAGGGATAGATTTTGCTGTAGAATAAATACGATCTTTTTTTTTTTAATGTAAATATGAGGAATTTCGTATTTTTCAGTCAAGTTTACATATTTATGGACGTTTATTTTAGTTCTTTCTTATCATAAACTAATGGGTTTATAGAAGAATCAATTCCTAAATATATTAGTATACTCCTCTAAATATAAAAATGAAAATTTGTTTAAAAATATTAAAAATTAAAAAAAGTAAACTTTTTTAAATTTTCTTATTTCTTTTTTCGAAAATGTAGCCACGCTATTATATTTTTGTTACCATGAAAAACATTTTTTTTAAAAACAATGATATATAAAGGTGGTACAAAAGTACCGACCAAATCTGTTTAAAGGTATTGATTTTCAAATAAATGAGTATCCGTATAAAAAAAGAATAATTACAAAAGTTACAATTACCAATTGCACCAACTGAAATATTTAGGAGAAAAATCGCTTGCCCTGGCGGAAAATATTTTAATTTTATCAATAAATTAGGCACATTTAAATCAGGGACGTCAAATTGTGGCCCGCCGAAAACTACTAAAATTTTATAGTAATCATTGTCTTATCTAATCAACGAATCTCTGGAATTTCAGAAGTCGACTATTTCTTTAACCCATTAACAGTCGCATTAAATTACGGTTTAAAAATTCAAATTGCTTATTGGCACCCCTTTTTTGAAAAAGAAATATTCACCTTATTTGACAGGTAAAATGGTACCATAATAAAGCCAATTACACTATTTTATAAAACTAGTGGGAATCAAACAATCTGAATAAAAAAGATAGCCCGTGAATATCACGGGAGTGAGAATTAAGGGGTTAAAAAATTAGCAGTATCTGGCGGGTCATAGTTTGACCAAAGAAATTGAAGCGTGCAAACTTCCTCTACGTTCTTTGGTTTGACACCCCTGATTTAAACGAATACGAGTCATTCTTAGATAATGGGAAATGTTATGTCTTAGGCAAAAAGAATATGAATTAAACAAGTCAACCATGAATGTTTACATTTTTTGTGAGTATTTTTGTTTGCAAGCACTACTCTGTGTAGTTTCTGGCTACCAGAAAAAAACCTATTTTACCTGCATAAAGTGTAATTGTCGACTTGGCATTCATAAAACCTGCCGTAACTTTGTAAAAAATGATCTTATCAACTTGCGGATGGTATCATTCGATATCAGAGTTTAAAATTACATAACAAAGGTTACCTCGCTTGAGCTATTTAATTTTTTTATCCCCCCCCCCCCCTATCTGAGGATAAAATACCCTCTTTTTGATACCTCCCCCTAAAAAAAAACTGGATAAAGCATTTTTTTAGAGGGGTAGGGTGTGTGTGGGTGGGGGGGGGGGTATCTTATCTTCGTTTCTAGTGCCAAACGAAGTTTTTCCTAAATTTTCATGAATGACCAACAGTTGTTGTATTTTACCCAACTTTTGGTCTATTTTACCTGTAGTTTAAAAATACATAACAAAGGATACCTCACTTGCGCTACTTAATTTTTTATCCCCCCCCCCTTATTTGAGGGTAAAATATCCTCTTTTTGACCCCTTCCACCCAAAAAACTGGATAAAACATTTTTTTTGAGGGGGGGCGGGAGCTTATCGTATCTTCATTTCTAGTGCCAAACGAAGTGCCAAAAGAATTGTTCTTTTTAACACTTTCCAACAAAGTTGAAAAATGTTTATGATTTCGGTTTGTCTGTCCTTCTGTCCGCGCTCTAACTCTCGTAAATATACTCGGATTGTCCGAAAATTTTGGATGTTATTAAAGTTCACCATAGCACGATCCCCATTTCAAATGAAGTTTGCAGCATGTTTAGTTCATTCACAGGAACAGTCAAAAGCATTCCGTCACATTACGGTCAATGGGATAAAATCGTTTCAAATGATTTTTAATGGTGTTATACGCTTTCAAGTATAAAATAATTCATATGCATTTATGAAGCGCACTAAAATAAGCACTCTGGAGAATATGCGGTGCAAAGAATACTTATTATTCATTTACAAGGCCACACACATAATTCCGTTACATAATGATTGAGGGGAGGGGGTTGTTTGCGGAGTATTTTAATTATGTTAAACTATTTCATATATAATGAAATTTATATAAGTCGCTGAGGTTCACTATAAGTTATTTCATGCATAATAAGAAGTGCATAGTATTTACAGGGAAACACAAAATATTTCAGATAGTATATTTTATCCAAAGTACTGTATATTAGCGATGATGATAGGAAATGCATTTTTAATTATGATATGCGCTTTTATGTTTCACTATATTTGTGCATACTATGCGGTGTGCATAAATGCTATAGTTCATATACATGCTACACAAAAGAATTCGTAAGGGTTACTGAGTATGAACGTAAATTGCTTTAGAAACCACCTTTATAAAGGTGGTTTTTAAAAGAGTTATGCCTTTTTATGCTGAACTGCATTTAGTTTACTAAGAAATGTTTGCATAATATAGATAAAATGATATACAGGGTCACGCAAAGAAATGGATACATAACCGTCCATAGATGATAATATCTGGAAATGTGATTTCAGTAGTTTTAAGAGTGTTTTAGTTTAAATTAAATTTTAGCTAAATAGTGTCGTGTTATAAAGGTACTATTGGCTATGGACGGTAAGTGCTGAAATGAGTTTTTAAAATGTTTTATGCATTTTCTAAAATGTTTACTTAGCTATCTTATTTACCTTATTGCCTTAAATAACGAAGTTTTGTTAAAGCATCCAGGAAGTGTTGGAAAGTGTTTCATAATTTATGCTTAACGCATGATTTTTCTTTCTTTTTTTTTTACCTTGTTTTTAGTATGTTAAAAATATTTTACTTGCGTAAATTTATTTTTTTCCTCTGAGCTTTGAATTGCTTTTCGTTTAGATATATTTTTTTAGATATTTGTTAGGATATTGATTAGGATAATTTAGATATATCCCCTAACTTCACATAAAATTTAACTTGCACAGTTGAATGGCATTAAAAAAATCGGATTTAATTTTTTTTAAATTCAGAATCAAATTAAATTAATCCATTAAAATGAAAAAAATTAGGATTATCATTCATGCTTAGAAGAAAATTTAAATTTACTCATGCAAAATATTTTTAACATAATTAAAAACTGAGAGTAAAAAAGAATACAGTGAAACCTCTCTAAGCAGACCACCCATTAGACCATAACAAATCGGTCTTTCAGAGAGGTGGTCTCTGAATAGAGGTGATGGGTAAAGAAAAGTTTCATGAAATACATACTACATTTTTTTTATTATTATTGAATTAGTTTATTATATTTCATGTCTATGCAGCTTTAAAGAAGGAATTAATTGTAGTTTGCTTTGATTTTAACAATTTTTGTTTCTAAACAAGTTTTGATCTCTTTAAACTATTTATTTTAGTTTAATATCTAATAGGTATCGAACTTTCTATCAATCTATAGATTTCAAAAAGTGTTTCTTGACATGGAACAGAAGCTTTAACTGACGGAAGCTCGTCGTCTGAATCAGAATGAGCTCCTAAAATAGAGTAAAAAAAAAAATCTCGATTGTAGTATCATTCATTTTTATAAATGATAGTGGAATTTATTTTTTAATATAAAAATTTTAAAGTCTTACCTTTGTCAAAGGTAGACGACCTTGATTCACCAAGTCTAGAGAAGTAGACTTAGCTGAGCGTGTTTTCCGGAGAGAAGTAGAATTTCGAGATTTCCCCATGCAAAGGAAAGTATTCCTACTCTTCGACTCAAAAGTTAAAAAGTGGTCTTTCAGGGAGGGAGGCGGGAAATAGTGGTCCTTTAATGGAGGAAAATTAAAATTGAGCCTATAGCCAAAAATTATAGAAAATAAATAAACGGTCTTTATGAGAGGTGGCCTCCTTATAGAAGTGGTTTTTCAGGGAGGTTTCACTGTAATTGATTAAATTAGGTTATTCCTATAGTCAGATATTCCTATGGAATAATAATTTCTTTCAATTGTGTGTCTTGCTTATTTTAAATTTTACTTTGTGCTCTTTAAGGTTGGCCTTAAGGCTGCTTGTCACCCAGTTTCCGAATTCCCCTCGGTAATGTTAAGTCTATGGGCATTTGATGCATTTTTGTGTTTGAAATATCTTCTCTGAAAATTAACATTTTTAACTTCTTTTTTCTATGTGCTCTTCTGAAAGCACTGTAAATTAAAATGTCTGAAATTCAAACACGTAAGTGTCTGAAACGAAGTGTTCAGTTTTCAGACATTTTAAAATGTCTGAATTTTTTCAGACACTTTTCGTGTCTGAATTTCAGACTCTTCAAACGTCTTAATAGCATCCATTTTTTTTGTAAGCATCATACGTAGCCATGTTTGACCACGTTGAATCCTGGAAAAATATTTGGCTGGGGTCCTGCCCCCCCCCCCCCCTACAACCTGATTTTTCTGGTGCTCCCAATTTTGGTACGCAATTTTTGTTAAGCTGATAATTTAAATCTTTTACGACATTTTACTGATTATAATCAATATTTTGAACTTCAGGAGTAGAACAAGATTAAAACAAAAAATATTTATCTAAATATTAGATTTTTTTAATTTGTTTTATTTTTAATCTTATTTTACTTTAAAAGTTCAAAATATTGATTATAATCAGTGGAATTTCGAAACAGATTTAAAATATAAACTTTACAAATATTGCACATCAAATTTGTGGGCACTAAAATCGTAGGGGGGCGGGGCACGGCCCAGTATGCCCATTCTTTAATCAAGAAGTTCTTTTGCAAAAAATGCAACCCTGCATTATTGTTATCTTAATTGAGATGTCCGGTATTCGGGAGTATCCGTTGTGGAGGTTAATGGACATTCCTGAATAGCTATTCTGAAACATCTATTTAGCGAATACTTTTTTAATCCGCATGGCATACATATTTGTATATTTTTACCTCACAAAAGCAGACATCTCCGATTATCGGACAAATTCAGCGGCAAGGGCTATTGAGGGCTTTTAAAGTACATGGATAAATATATATATTTCTAATAATCTTGTCCTACTCTACTTCATATAATTTAAAAATAGATTTTTTAAAAATTTATATTGCCACATAGGCAATTTTACATAGATATCAGATGATAATCACAACAGCTATTTAACTATGAATAAATAAATAAATATTCTACTTTACCCTTTGCACTCGAGGGCTCCGGAGCGGAGCCATTTAAAATTTGTCTTCAAACTCGAGGGCTCCGCTACGGAGACAATGCAAATAATTTTGTGATACCTGTCTAGAAAAGCCAAGATTACATGGTATCACAAAATTATTTGCATTGTCTCCGTATCGGAGACCTCGAGTTTGAAGACAAATTTTAAATGGCTCCGCTCCGGAGTCCTCGAGTGCAAAGGGTTAATATTGAGAAAAAAATTACTTCGGTATTTTGTTTATTTATATTTTGTGTTTTTTAATCTTGTCCTACTCTAAAAGTTCAAAACTTTCATTATAATCAGTGCAAGATTTAAGGTATCAACTTTACGAAAATTTCATACAAAATCCCCCCCCCCCCTCCCCGAAAAAAAATAAAAATCCTTATCATTTAAAATTTAGATTTTTAAAAAATGTATATTGCCACATGGGCTTATTGTTATCATTCCTATGAGGTACTAAACAAGACATCTTTAAAGCAAAATAAAGCCAAAAAAAAAAAAAAAAAAAAGTTAGCACATGATATCACTATGATACAAACTTGCGATGCTTATCAGTAAAGTCTAATTGGAAAATGACCTTCGAATCCACGCATGCAGCGAAATCTAAATAAACAAATGATTTCCTTTTTCATGACTGGCTTACTTCTATGTTTCCAAATCAAAAGCTTTCACACATTAAAAGATTTAATAGCTTTAGAAATATATCTAAGAAATACTTGAGATAAACATTCATTTTCAATTATATATAAATTTCATGAAAATCAATTGTTTTTTTTTTTCCAAAAGCGAAACTTTATAAATATATTTTTTTTAATTTCAGCTGAATATTGTTCAATGGAAAAAAAAAAGGCAATCCTGAAAATCCCGGAATTTTCCAGTAAAAATTCCGGGATTTTCGGGGTTAAAATTAAAGCGGGATCCCGGGATCTCAATCCGGGATTGTAATCCCTAGCTAGGAAGTAAGGAAACTTTAGGAGATCTTTCAAAGTTTTTTTTTCTATTTCCTTGTGGTCGAGTATGAGATAAGCATTAGCCATTGAAATTTAAACTAAGAACTGCCATATTGAAAACAAAACAAAACAAGAGAATGAACTTAACTTTTAAATATGTCTGTTTTTTAGTGATGTTATTACTTTAAATTTGAGAAAAAAGATGAGAATAAATAATACATAATTTGTAATAAAAGACAACGTCATAAATTTAAAAATATATACTTCTAGAATTAGTGGTTTTTTTTGCAAAAAGATTCAAAGCTAATTAAATTTCATGTAAGATTTTGTTTAGTACAATAAATAAAATCATAAAAGACAATAATTTTAGTACTATAAAGAAATTATAACACTTACTTATCTCTGTTTGCAAGAGGTAAGAAATATTCCTCGATTTGAAATTTTAAAAACTACCACAACCACAGTGAGGGAGAAAGACTTTCATCAGTTTAAAAGGTAATCCCATAATACAACCGACTAGCCATATTTAAAGAATGAGATGTTTCATCCTAAAAACAGGACCCGCCAGACAAAAGTTTCTTTTTTTTTGCCAGCTTCGACAGGACGAAGATGAATAACACAATATTATTGATATAAATTGATACGAGTTAACACTAAGCCCATTGCACACGCTTTGTAGAATTTCCGGGTGTAATCTTCAACCGTCGTCTACTTCTGTTCTGTGTCTATCCAGCCCTTGTATCGACGACAGCTTCTAAGAGACATTTGATGTCGAGCACACACGTCAGATGTATGTATTCAATAAATAAATAATCCAAGTTAATACGAATTAAAATCACAGTACTTCACATTTCGCAAAAAACGAATTAAAATACACGCGTACATAAAAACAAACTTTGTTTGAATTACAACGTATACCACTTCGAACGAAGACATCTAAAACGCATGCGCAACTGGGAGTGCTAGTGCCCCCTGGTGGTTATTGCGTCGGAAGAATCAAAACGTCTTAAATTAAGACACGTTTAAAGCAATGAAGTGTCTTAAAATAAGACGTTTGCGGATATTTTAGACATTATTCTCAGTTCGTTTACACCATGGTCATAGTAAGACACTTATGTATCTTAAATTAAGACATCTATAATGTCTGAATTTTCAGATTAAGACACTTAAGTGTCTAAAATTCTTTTTCAGTCACATATGTGTCTAAATTTAAGACGCTTCTATTTGCAGTGAGGATGTCTCTTTTTTTCGTAGTTCTCAAAATATTTCTAAAGCTTATGTTTAGTTGCATATGAAGTGTTAAAAGTTTACTCTCAGTTCGTCCGCTTTTAACATATAAAATATTAAATTAAGCATAGATTTTAGAAATATTTTGAGAACTAAGAAAAAAAGAGACATCCTTTCAGAAGAGCACATAGAAAACAGAAATAAAAAATAAAAAAAATGAAATTTAACAAAATACAACGACCATTTGGAAAAGGATTTTTTCGAAGACTAAATCTTAAGACATAAAAAATCGCACGGAATTGATCATACATTACGTACGCAATGGATTACATTTTTCGATACTGTAAATTTTTAAACTTCTACGGAGCTGGTCATTCATTACGTACGCCATGGATTAAATATTAATATTCCTGGACCAATTTTAAATGAAATTTCATTCTTAAACTTCTAAACATCCCACAATATTACTTTTTACACCGTCGTATAGAGAAAAAAACGTACTTTTAAATGCAATTTGTTTGAAAGCTGTATCCCAATTTGTTTCTGAGTTATTAATTTTTTTTTGTAGTTTTTATTACTTTTTTGTCATAGTGGCAACAGAAGTATCCATCTCTGTTGAAAGTAAAGGGAAAATACGAATTACTGTATACACCAATCAGAAAACGAATAAAATGCGGGATTCAACTAATAAAACGCTCCCTGACCGAGAACAATAACCATTTTTCCAAATGTTTAAAAATATTAATATCCTGAGGAAATATTATTAATATAAGAATGCATGAAACGCCCATAGACTTACCATTACCAAGTGGAATTTGGAAACATGGGTGCATATATGTACAGTCGTGGGGGAAAAAAAGTAAACACCCCTACTAACTCCTCAACAAATTATCGTAGAAGAAAGTTACTGGTACCGAACGATTGGAAATAAAGTCTACTTTTAAATCATGTATTGTGGTATTGTGGACATGTATAATTGGCTTAGGAGGCCCTCTACATATTAAAACGAACCATAAATTTGTTTTTTCAATAGCAGTACACAATTCTGACAGCATAAATGAACTCTACACCCTTCAATTAGTCTAAAAACAAATTTTTATGCAATTCGTACCATACGCTTCCGAGAAATTAATTATTTTAAAACGAGCGTATTTTAAGGGCTGTATCCAAATTGAAGTTCGGGACTCGATTGTTAACCGAGAGAGCTCCATTCTTGATCAAGGCACTTTAAGCAGTCAATTAAGCCTGTTAGATTACAGGATAGCATAAGAAATTTCAAAATATTTAGTCACTTCTATCATAGACGGCCCCTTAAACCATCATTTTGCCGTTTTTTAAGCATAATTTGAAAACTACTTGGAAGAAAAATGTGAAATTTTGGATTTCCATAAAGCAGGACTTAATAAATCTGAATCCATCAAAAAAATTGTAGGTTGCAATTCATAAATTTTTTTAATATTAATTTCATAATTCATATCAGAAAATTATAAAAATTGCAAATTCAACGTATTTATGTTTGGGTATATTAGTATTATTGCCACACAAAAAATTAAAACATTAGGATCATAATTTTAGAAATTATAAATAAAATTATGAAAATGTAATTTAACATTAGAAGCACTATTCGTTTTAATATGTAGATGGCCCCCTAAGCAAATTTTACATAACGTCATTTAAAAGTAGACTTTATTTCCAATCGTTCGGTACCAGTAACTTTCATCTACGAGAATTTGTTGAGGAGTTAGTAGGCGGTGTTTACTTTTTTTCCCCCCTCGACTCTACCTTCAAGGAGAGTATACAGAAGTTGTTTTTGGCACCAGTAAAAAACAAAAGTAATATTTGCTTTCTTTAATTAGAGCATTTTCGCGATTATTTAGCTAAAGTTAACTTTAAAAAAAAGTGATGCCAACGGAATAAAATTTGTGTAAAAGCCACCGGTCCCGAAGGGGTTAAATTCAAACATGCTACTTTTTAACGCATTTCACGAAATTATTTTCATTCGTAAATGCTTTAAATTTTGAAATATTCTTTTTCAAACGCCAAGAAATCGGGAAGCATTTTTCGTTTTCTTCTAAAAATAACGAACGTATGGAGAAAAAAAAAATTCTCTCTCTCTTTTCAAAATTTGCGTTTTTAAACAATTTTCGCAACAATGGTAATTCGGTGACAATAACAGAAAAACAAATTAAGGGGAGTTTCTACTCCAGAATTTTTTTCCCCCTTTTCCACCTTTTGAATGCATTAACAATATTTATTTAAAGGAAATTTTTTTAATTCTTATAATTACCAAGGTAACAGACTTTTAAGTGGCTGAAGACGCCATGTATTTTTTACCAGTCCCTACTTTCATCTTATTACCAGTACAAAACTATTCAACCAATGCATTCTCAGTCTGGTACGTAAAGTTGCTACCACATTCAACAAAATTTCGGATAATTTTTAGACAATCCTTTAACTTTAAATTCGATTTTCCCGAATCTTCAACCTTTTCTTTTCTTTCTTTCATTCTTTTCTTTTTTTTTCCCCTTTCTGATTTATTGGGAAAATATCTCAAAAACTAACCGATCGATTTTAATGTTACAGTATGGAACAATTTATTCGGAAACCAGTTATCCAGAATGATATTTCCAACTGACTTATTTCAGAAAAATGAGCCATACAGTGCCAGTTTGATATGTATGTAATATTACTTTAAAAATTACAACATCAGGGCTCCCAAATGCTCCGCCAACTGGATGTGGACTACCAATATTTTACAACAGAAAATTTAATGGTAGGCTTCTGCAGAAATTTCGCTAGAATTAACCTCCGAACGTGGTTTTCTGCGCAATTTGGAAAAAAAAATCTGAAAAGAAATTTTTCTAAGAAAATATTGGTATTCAGATGGCGGACCATTTGGGAGCACTTCAACATGCATGATATAACTTGATACCAGCAACTAAGTTTTGAAATGGAAGCATATTTAGTTATATATTGCGCATTATGATTTTTAGGCAGAGGAAACAGAGAAGTTATTATTTTTTCAAGGTATTTCTATAAATTGTCTTCTTTTAAACTTTGATTTAATGTCCGATCTTGTTTGGACCTGATTCTTTCTGAGTAGTCTAATAATTAATTTGATATCAAAACACTGTCATAGTCACATATATTCTACAGATCTGATCAAACAGGTGTTGGTTTAATGCCCAACCAGTTATCCGAAATACATCTGACTCCAACCATTCTGGATAAATGGTTCTGTACTGTATATTTAAATTATAGATTAGATTTGTCCGCAGGCAGTGAACCTTTAATAACTTAAGTTTATGCAAAGTTACTAATTTTGTAAATTTGTTCAGTTGAAAGAAATAATAAAATAATAATAATAATAATAATAATAATAATAATAATAATGCTTAATTTTGACAGAAATTCTGCGTTTAAATAAGTGAACAATTATTCGAAAATATTGATACGCCCCGACCGGGGGTAGTGCCTCGCGTGCCCGTGCGGTAATCAGGTTCAATTTATAAGGCACAATTAAAAACTTTACTCCATTCTTAGGTAATGGAGTGTGAAAACCTGACATTTTTAGATAAATAGACAATGATAAATTCAGGGGCAGAGGTGCAGTGAGATATTTCCCTCAGAACACCCGAATCCTTTTCCCTAACATTTGAGGTTTAAGGCTGCGTTTAGACGCTTGTTTTGTCTTCCTTCAACACTTTTCTAGGAAAAGATACAACACCTATTCTTCTCAAACCATTTGTGGTTTATTTACAAAAGGATGGGTAGATTCAACAATGGAGAGGAGATAAGAAGATTTGATCGACTTGAAGGAAAGTTTTTCCTTTTGAAGAATGTTCGTCTGTTTCATTCTAAAGCTATTAAAGATGAAAAACACCGCGTGACCATAAAAAAGACGACGATACTGAAAATAGTTGAACGATACGTCTATTCTGACTTTTATACTTTTTAATGGGCAAGAAGTACAAGTCCACCCCCGCTCTTCTTGAAGCTTTAGAAAGTCCTCCTGAAGAAAAATGTCTCAATTCAAAGCTGCAAGAAAGCTAGCAATGGATATAAGATTGTGAATGTCTCAGAAAGATTTGCTTTGTTGGGCAAGGGAAAAATAAAAGTTTGAAAACAAACTCAAATATGACAAGAGCATTTAGTACTCACGTCATTGAGTATCTCCAAATTAGAGAAAAAGAAACAAAATACCGGCGTCCGTCCGATACATCGCAGCTGTTCGGGGAGATATCCTCCCCATTTCACGACGGACGATCAAAACGCACTCGCTTCAAGAACATCTTTAGACATTCCCGCGATCACTTCGTGAACAGGGGCATCTGGTTTCGATTCCCGGCTCTCCTAGAACATATTTTTCCCTTTACGAGAAAATTTCATGTAAAGGGGGGAAGGGGGGGAGATATGAAGCATATCTTAACGGGATCAGATCGTTTTACCATGTTTACTCACTAATATCAGCTGCGCGGAGGACCGAGATTGTATCAAAATTTTTTTGCGGGTGGAAGAACAAAGCCACAGGCCATTGTTTTTTGAGGACACGCGAATTCTGGAGGCCATTTGTTTTAAAAAAGAGAGGAGAAAGTGTTTTATCGGTCAAGATCTGATATCGGGTGTGATGATTAGTGAATCATATGTGTTCTATAAAACTAAAAGGACAGTGAACTATATGGAGGGGTAAAGAGAGGTAAAAATGCCCCATGTTTGACGTTACGTTACGTTTAAATCAGTGCTCAGTTTAGACCATACGTCCACTTGATGCCTTTTCTGAGTATTGGCCCTCAGGACCTGAACGGGGTAAACTTATACCAGTAAATTTTAATAGAACTTTTCGTTTTATTTAAACGCTTTATTCAAGTAAAATTAGTCATGATTAAGGAAAAAAATTATATTCCTTTTGGCTGGTGGAAGTTTAACCCGTTAGTAATCAGGCCCTGTTGAATTGTAGTAACAAGAACCAGCACGGTTGAGTGAAATTCGAATGTCAGAATAAGAGTATAGTTATCCTTTGCATGCCCTACACATATATAAAACCTTTATACGGTTCTCCATCGGGACTGCCTTACACTCACAAGGAGAGGGTCCAAAGTTGGGCTCACCGAATGCGATGAACATTTGTGTATCGATAGAGTATGGTTAGTATAGAAATATATGACCGTCATAAAGCGCAACCCCAGGTGGTCTTGAGAAAAAGCGTCGCAAAGTTTAAGCTACAGTTTATAATCGGATAAATTTCCTTCTTTGGCAAGCGGCTCCTTTGCATAGACGGCAGCATGCTGGATTTGAGTTTTTTCTACCCAGAACCAAACCCGGCTCGGACTTGTTTTTCGGAACGAAAACTTCTATCAGTCAATCATATTTCAGTCAATCCTAGATCAGTCAATCAATTTTTATCAGCAATTGAAAAAATATGTATAATAATTGAAATTTGCGAAAAATATAAATTAAATGTATGCTTGTAGCATATAAGTGCTTTTTTAACTACGAAATTTTGCATGTTTAAATATGTATCTCTCTATTCTAAAAAAAAGTAACTACCGCTGTCACCGCCGCCGCCACTGCCGCCGGTTTTGAATTTTTTGTGACAGGAGGTCTTTCTTCGTTAATATTAAGAAAAATATTGCGTACAAAAATATGAAAATCGGTGGTATTATAGAGAAATTTTTGATAAACACGCTGATGCAGACAGTTTTCAAATCGAAGAATTATTTTAAGAGATATTTAATGCTAAAGTTGGACAAAATCGTTCCATTAAAAAAGTTTTATAGCAGCAAAAACTATACATGGGAATGTAATCATTTTTAGATCTTTTTATGCGTTAGAATTTGCCGGTGTACAGATTGTATTTCTTTTTTTAATTTGGCTAATTTTTTGAGGTTTTATTTCTATTTTAAATTCAAATTTTCAGCATTTCTAGAGATATTTTTTACAGATTTTAGAAAGTGATATTAATTTAAACTGTTGCCAACTGTATAAACAGCGGAAACAATAATGTCTGCTTCAAAAAAAAAAAAAAAAAATATATATATATATATATATATATTTATACGTGTAATAAATTAAAAATTTATTTACACGTGACTATTATAAACAGAAAAAAACATTGGAATTAGAATTAAATAATTATGTACAAAAAGCAGGAACTTATTAAAAATTACGTCATAAAACTATAATTACACGTGAATTTTAAGAGAGAAAGGAATTTGTAAAATAATAAATTTATTAACATGCGTTAGAAGTCTTAAATAGGAGAAATTGCGTCATATTTACGTCACATTACAGTTTTTACATAAAACGAACACAAAATAATATTGCAAAACGGTTTAAATTTAGAAATTGCGCTAGACATTTATTTGATATTTTGAGCGGATACTTTTCAACTATTTTTCTTAGGAAAGCGCAAATAATATTTCATTTCTAACACAAGTATTTTCACGTGAATATTAAAAAGAGAAAGAATAGTTTGGTCAAAATTACGTCAGATTAAAAACGATTAATTTAAAATGTCTCATTTAAAAGAACTTTCTTTTCGCTTTGTTAAAAAATACCGGGAGAAAAAGATTCTGTTTACTTAATTCCTTTTATATTAGCTTATTTTGAAATGTTGTTACACGTGTCTACGTCATCAAGTTATTTTTATTTCGACGTTTTATTTGTATTTTTATTAATGTTGTACTAATTTATTTGTTCTTTCGTTATTTAAAATAAAAATTATATCAATTTGTATAATTTGGCGAGTGGTTTGGCGATTTATATAATTTGGCGAAATTAGTCGACGGGATAATCAAGTAGTACCGCAGCGGATTTGGCGTTAACATTTCCCCAAAGAGAAATGAATAAAAATCCGTTTATAGGGAAATCGCCACTGTTTTTTAAATTATAATTCAATCTTTCGAAATCTTTTTAAAGCCGATCACATTAGCGTGCATTTAGAGTCTGCGGTGTCTGGACGGGGGTTGGCGAGCGTAGCTCGTAGGGGCCGAGGCCCCTAGTAATGAAAAAAAAAAAGCATATTTATATGTCTATAGACCAGATATCTTTTGTTGTTATTTAAAATTATTTACAGTTATTTCAATGAATATCTATAATTTTTAACAGAGAAATAAACTAAGTGAACAAATGTATTATTTTCATTTGGTTTCCTCATTCAAATACTTCAAATATTTTATGGTTTATGAATAATATGCTTTTATATTTTTAATGTGATTTTTTAAAGTCTGGGATTCTTGATTTTAAATTAGAATAAGTGTCTAAGTAGTAATTTCTTTCGGAAATATATTTTTTTTCTTGTTTAATATTTTTATATAATGCAGTATAATTATATAAATACAATTTTAAGTGCGATTCTTTGCATTTGAATCGGAAATATGTGTGATTCCTTCAAATGGCACTACTGTGATAAGGATTTTTTTTTGTTTTAGTAATTTTAGCTTATCATTAATGTAACATCTAAATTATATAATAATGCAAGTTGCATAAAAAAGTATTAATAATTTATTAATGAAGTATTTCCTGTTTTCCGTTGGATGGAGAATACTTTTATACCTGGCTGTTTTTTGAAAGATGCATTAGCGACAGCGTGTTCACTGGTCATTTAATTGCAATGATTATGTAATTCATATGAAGAAGTAAAGATTTTTTAACTCGTATAGAAAAACAAAGTACTTTATATGTCGAAAACGCTGAGTAGCACTACCGAAAAAGAAAATTTTCGACTGTGTTTTATTTGAGATAGTTTGTGCGTATTAAACAAAATTTTATTTATTATAAAACTAAAAGAAATATTTGTTTTATTTATGTAAAGAAATTTGAAATTTCGGCGTGCCAGATAAATTGGCAAACGTGCCACCTTGGGCACGCATGCTATAGTTTCACCATCTCTGTATTACAATAATGAGATGAGATTAGCCAAAGAGCCAGCTCGAGCCGGGCCAGAAACTGTCTCGGACCCAATTTTTATATCAGACTTCGGGCTCGGGCACAATGTGAAAATTTTATTTTTTTGCAAATTGAAGAAAAAAAAAATTTTTTAGAAGCAAAAATGTAGTTTAGGATTCTTAAAGTGCACTGCAATCCTTAGAAATCTGTTTGAAAATTGAAAATTGGATTGTTATTGATGGGATATAAGGAGAATTATTATATCTGATTCTGAAGCCTTTGCAAAGTTAGTGATGGTAACAAAGAAGTCCTGAGTTGCCCCTTGTCTTTTGCCTATTCTCTCTTTCTGTTTGAAGTCCTTTTATAAAAACTGGAAAACAAAATTCGTGTCTTTCTACTTTAGTTGTACAATGATATCGCAAAAGAATAAAAATTGTGACTTTTGCGAATTTTTGCAAGTAGTCGGGTATAAATAAGAAATTTGCCATATTAAACTGATTTTCAAGGACATGAAACGTTATCCTTGGGTGTATTTATGAATATAATTTGTATAGGAGTATACGTTATATACATAGGAGTACAGAGAAACCTCCCTGTGCGACCACCTCTATTAAGCGACCACCTCCCTGAACGACCATTTTTTTCATGGAACGAAATTTATTCTCATAGGCTCAATACTAATTTTATCTCCATTCAGAGACCATCCCTGTTGAACTCCCTCCATGAGCGATCAATTTCTTTGAAGAAAATTCCGCTTTTTCCTGTTTGCTTGGAGAAGATTTTATTAAAAATATAATTCCGGAGAGTGCATTATTCATCCAACTTCTGAATTAAGTGTAGATTTTTTCTTATCACGGTAACTTTTAAGTGTAAACCCTTCGTGCCTTTTTAGGCAATGAATTTAACTCTGATGACAAATTAAGAATGACGGTCAATAAACTCTTCTGCCCTAGTCTGTCTGGAAACTCTCAAAGAACTAGAGAAAGTAATGAAATCGTCATTATTTGTTCCCGTCCAAAAAAAAAAAAAAAAAAAAAAAAAAAAAAAAAAAAAAAAAAAAATTGCATTTATTTAATGAACTTAGAAAGGACTGGGAAATCAACGCTATAAAAGATAAAACAGTAAAATCAAATCAAGGGTCAAAGTATTCATTTTTTAAACTCTGCAGTAATTAAGTTATGTAATTGACTTTTATTTTGATACTTAAATTTTGATACTTTTTCCTAATGTGAAAAATAAATTTTAGTAACATTGTTACCTTTTTTCAACAATTCAAATCTAGATTTAAACATTATCTCCATTAAGAGACCACTTCTCGGAGCGATCAGTTTTAATTGGAACGGTACGTGGTCGCTTTAGGGAGGTTTTACTGTATACGTATTTCTATGTAAGAAAAGATTTTTAAATGATAAAATTAATCTTGAGATAATTTAAAAATATTATTAACAATTTTCTACTGTGTATTTTCGGTATTGGGCTCGGGCTTTGAAAAAAAGAGTTTTAACACATATCTATTGCTCTATCTACTCTCCTGACCGGGCAACAGCATATGCAAGAGGAAACAATAAAGTGATTTACCAAGTATCTTCATAATGAAAAGGAATAACACTCTTCGATGTTTTCATAGAATTATTAAGGGGCCGTAAGAGTCCTTTACCAGGGCCTGTAATCTCTGTTTACTTCCCCGGATGATGCATTAAAATACGTGTGGATATAAATATACATATGGAACGAATGGAGTTATCAATAAAGAGGAGAAGACATATAGTGTACTGTCTACCAGTTGCGAGTGAAGTGACTGAGGAGGTTGTCACAAGATGGCGGCTGCTTTTTCTAAATCGAATCTACAGTTTTTGAATACCGCCGGGGCAAACTTCCCACCAGTAAAATTGAATAGAAAATTCTGCCTTATTTATGTGTCTTATTCATGGAAATATTTTCTCACAAATATGGTAAAAACTTCTATTTGTTTTTACTGCTGTCAGTTAGACTGGTAAAACAGTAAGTTTGTTTCACCGGTTAACACAATATGGCGGAAACGAATGTTCTGACTACCGCAAAAGTAAACTTACACCTGTAAAAATGAAAGTATGTTTATGCCATTATTTATGACTGAAATTTTGCATTTATAAAGTCTTAAAATACGGAGAAAATTTCTATATAAATTTACTGGTGGAAGTTTTGACCGGGGGTAATCAGCCCTTGCGAAAGCGGTTACAGTTGAAGCTTCACTATTTTAACACTTTAATGCGCAGCTTTGCACATATGCAAACAACAGTGTTTTAAATTTAATAGATTTTTTTATTCGTATATACCTAATTCACACCATAAAATTAAAATAGCAATATTTGATTTAATTAATAACAGACATTCCATATTTAAATAAAGCGAAATTAACCATTAAAACTTTCTGGTGTAAAGTCAGATTCTCTGAACTACGTAATTTCTAGAACGTATTCTATCATGAGAATTAAAGGGTTAAAGGTTAAGTTATATAAAATAAGGTATTTGGAGACATACTTATTAAAATATTTACTAATTTGCAATATTTTAGCGCAAAACAGCCACACGACAGTAGTTTTTACTTATATTGTAGATGTACAACAGAAGAAAAGATTGACGTATAATATGAAAAAATGTATCTTTGATTTTTCTCATTATTTTTCCTGTGTAATAAACCTTTCAGAGAATCATGTATAATTTTTTCGAAACAAAATAAAAAATCACCCATTTAAGGGTTAAGAATATGCCAGTTCCTCTTTATTAATAGTTTATGATGGAACGGGCGAGAATTCTAATGGCATGTGGGCGATTTACAATTGTATTCTTTCAAATTTCTTTAATGTTATTGATTTTTATTTATTTTAATTTTAACTAACAAAAAATTGCAAATGTGTATGTAGAAAGTTTGAATTTTTGGTAGATACTCAAAACTATGTGTGCCGCTGTTTCCGAGAGTGGATTTGACTACAGCACATGTAATAATACCTGAAAATCAGTCTTCAAAATTGTTAATTTTCATTGCATCACACAGAACAAGATGCGCGTGCCAGGATATGGTGAGAAAAGAACATGAAGGGGAAAAATCACGTAAAATGACTTCAAAGTCTTACCAAACCCAT
This sequence comes from Maratus speciosus, assembly GCA_963932465.1. Lineage (NCBI taxonomy): Eukaryota > Metazoa > Arthropoda > Arachnida > Araneae > Salticidae > Maratus > Maratus speciosus. The sequence goes on along the minus strand of OZ010797.1, from coordinate 428,455,968 downwards.
AGAAGGTTGCTACATTGGGGGGGGGGGGGGGGGGAATGTTGGTTTTTTTTTTTTTTCAATTTCCCCATACCATTATCCAATCAGCCCCTTGCCAATTATCTAGTCGTCGAGACATCTCCGGTTAATTTTATTTAATAACATCATTAGAGACCTTCTCTTATAAACCCTCCTCACTTCCGGTTAAAAATCACGGATAGTTTAAGAATCACTTTGATAGGAGAAAAAAAAATCACCCTTTTCTTCCGACCATTCCATAAAGTGCTCTAAATCTGACGTCAATTTGGGGAAGAAAAGGGAAAGAAAAGCAATTACCCGCCAGATGCTGATAGAAAAACTATAGAGTAAAAATATGCCCAGTGTTTCATCATTGGTACTGTATCCATCATTGGTAAACGCTGAATCTTCGTCAAAATGAACGTGATTCTTTAACATCTGTTTTGTTCTGCCTAGTTATTACGTATGTGCAAAGGAAATTTGAAAGTTAACTTTGTGCTGAGTTATGCATTGAAATGAAGTTTCTCTATGTCTATAAAATAAAACGAAAATATAGATAATATTTTTATTTTATTGTAATTTTTTGATCTTTTTTTTTTTTTTTTCAGAGCAATTCATTTTTTTTTCTTTTTTGAGTAAATATATATATTACTAGAAAGACAGCCCATCAAAAATGACGGAAAATGAGATATAAAGATACATACAACACATGTGCAAGAATATGAGTAGTTTTTCTCGCTTGTTCCGCTGTGATAGATGAAAATAACACATTTTAAAATGTGGAAATATGTTGCCAAATTTCCTTCTTCGCTAAGGGAGTTTTCTCTATTTCGCCAAGGCAGTTTTCTTTATTACGCCAAAGCCTCTATATTCGAAAAGTACAGAGAATTTAATTTCTGTATCCGGCTATCTAAAGCACATTAAAATCTGGCAGTTAGGAGCTCAGATAGCACAGCGCCGTCTGATGGTGGTTATTTTATTAGAAGCATCAGGATGAAGATGTAAAGACGTATATTTCCATATATTACATTTTAAATTCTGACCCATAGATTTCGAAAAAAAAAAAAAAAAAAAAAAAAAAAAAAACAACCCTTAAATGCGAGGAGTTTAAATTAAATTGCGGTGAGCTCGATTATGAACGGTTAATGAGTTTCAATGGGAATTTCACCAAATTAGCCAGCTATCAATATATGGCAACTTATTTTTGTCGCCAAATTTGGCTGTATATCGCCACGTTGCACAGTGGGGCAAAATCCCGAAAATCTGGCCAAAATATGAAAATGTTATTCAAATTGCACGAAACTTCGTACACACGCGTTTTTCAGGATGCTGATTACGATTCTTAAATTTAAAAAAAAAAATGGCGGATTTAAAATTAAAAGGATTTGAAAGTTATTCAATTTCTATGAGATTTCATATACAGGATCTTTTGAGGATGCTAAATACGATTCAAAAGTAACAAAATAAAAAAAAAAATAAAGTAAATGGCGGATTAAAAATAAAGAAAAAAGTAGATTTAAATAAAATATGAAATACCCATTCTTAACGTTACAAGGAATTTTCAAGGAACTAATATATTTTTAATCGAAATTTAACGATGAATTTTTATTTATGAAATACAATTAAGTACATTAATGAAAATTAAAATACTACAAGGTTCAATTTTTTATATTATTCAAATAAACCGAAAGGACATTCTAAAATTCATGTTCCGAATCATCTGTAGTACAAAAAGTAGGTTCTTAAAATGGGGAGGCGTCGAAGTATTTTATAGACGTTTCTGTTCCTCTAGGGAAAAGGACATCAATTTATTCTATGGTAATTTACGTAAGCTTGAAATAAAGAGATCTGATGATATAAAACGGAGTGAAATTTTCTACGTCCTACTGCATTTTAGCGAGAAATCTTCTCAATACCTTTTGATCAATTTGTTGCACGATTCTTGAGCGTCTTCCGATATTTGTCCAACTGGAAGTAACGAGAAAGCTATTATTTCTTTGCCATGAGTAAGTAGTTTGTGCATTGAATTTGGCATATAGGACCTGGAATATAGTTCAACGAATTTTCAAACTGTTTGTGAGCAATAATCCGCGAAATTGGTCAAATAAGTGCTAGGAAATTACTTGTTATATGAGCCATTGAGTCGTTTGATCAAATCTTTGCCTACGCTCGCTATGGAAGCAGAAATAATTGCATTTTTAAAGAATTGTTTAGCTGTATTGTCATCATTTGTGCTTTCAAATCCGGGCTTTGATTTTTAACGAGAAGTCCTAATTGTAAACGACATCCTTTTTGTAAATTTTGTTTTGCAATTTAAATTTTGTTCTTCTCGTCAGGAGTGCACGCTTGTCATTCCTTTATATCTCGTTTGTATGCCAAATACAAGCTACACTGAAAACATCTTATAAAGGCACGTAACGTGAACATCCCGAATTTTAAATGATCTTCATTCACTTTTAGCTTGAAAATGGCATCAAGGTTATCAAACTGTTTTGAAGTTGCCTGACAGAGTTACCAAGGCTGAGAGGTGACAAATTACTAGTAATGGCATTAAAAATTTTAACAGCAGTCAATCATCATTAACGCTAGCTTGTAATTAACGGCAACTTCTTTTCTATAAATGACTGTTTTAAAAGGAATAAGTTTACTCACCTAATGTGTAATACAATCCATTTCATTGACAGTAGCTTCTGTATTTTGTACAAAAAAAAATGGTTTCTGATGGACCTAAAATCGAGGAGATAATGATATTGAATTCTTCCAGATAACGATATCTGAATTATTCGCAACACTTATGAGTTCTAGTGGCACGAAAGAATTGAAAAAGGTATTTGAACCTGATTTCTACAATCATTATCACTAAATTTTTGTTTAAAATTACCAGATGTGCCACCATATCCCTACTTGCATTTCAAATTCAGATTGCTAATGTTCTCGAAAGTCAAATTCTTAATAATTTCCATTTACATTAATAAAATACGCCGAGCAGCATGATCTAATAAAGATTGCAATTGACAAGAAAATTGTTGTAATTACAATAGAATAAACAAAATTATTACCTATAAAGTTAAGAAAATGTATTTCTGTCGGATCTATGATAGAGAATTATTTTCAATTTTTTTCTACTAATTTTGCTTATCAAATTCATTCATGCTCATGATTATAACACTTATTTGTAATATAATACCTAATAATCTATCACAAAACTGAATAATCTAAAAATTTCAAAAATGTTTGCCAGCTGAATTACTGTGAAAAATTTATATTTCAGAATTTTTGAAGCGATTAAAATAAATGACATTTTTACTTGTAGTTGCAAAAATTTGCACGAAATGCAGAATGGCAGTTTATGGCAGCTGGATTTTTCATGATTCTTTAGATAATAGTTCAGGCTATTATTTCCATTAAATTTCGTTGCGGAACACTGTGAAACTTTTAAACTTTTTGATGCTTGTAAGCAAAAAAGTAATATATTTTTTTTAAGTTTTATCAAAAATAATCATGAAATTATTAATTATTATGTGATTAATATAGTGTTTGTAACACGGACAAATATTTTACACCCTTTCATTGTATGAATCCATTTTAAGGCACTAAAATCGGATGATACGGAAAAATGTAGCACGTGTTGAAAAGAAACATTGTTTTGCTGTTTTTGTTCGCCTCAGATGATAATTTTCCAAGCTTTACTTTTGAAATGATACAGGTTGTCACGGCAAAACGAAAACCTTTTTATAAATATAGATTCTGACCCTCCAAGCATTAGTCTAGCTATCTGTATAGTCAAAATTTCCTAAATAGTAACTTTATTTTTCGACTTTTGGCCAGCTTTTCGGGATTTTGCACCACTGTGCGTTGGTCAGAATTTGGCCTATTATGACAACCCTGCCATTAGTACTCTTCAACAATTACTCATTGTTGAAGCTGATATACCGATTTCTCCATAGGAAGCCTAACACAGCCGAAATCAATGAGGCGGTTCAACCGAAATTGTGAGGGACACACAGAGACTTGGATTTTATATAAACTAGGGGATCGTACCCGGGCTTCCCGGGTTAAAGAATATAGGTGTAAACATTTATTTTAATTGAAAACTAATAAATTTTTTAAATGCAATAAATTTTTTAGATTGCCCACTTACATTAAAAAAGCATTTTTGATATGGAAAATACGAATTATACAATCAAATAAATTTTTGAAATTTATGAAAAGCGATATTTTCTTATTAGCTGCATGCTAAGAGTTATTTGACCAAGATTTTGCTGCTTATGGCATCCTTTTATAATCTGATAATTTCAGAGCTTATACAATGTCTGTTAAGTTTGTGTTTTATTTATATCGTTTTATTTATTTATTCATAGGGAAGTTTTTTTTAATGGATATTAGCCGTAAGAAAATGATGAACTCTTTATTTTGTTTTAAGGGCAAACGGATTAATCTTTCGTAATCGAGCTAACGCGATATAGATAAATTAAAAAATATTTCATGCTTTAAAATTGTTTTTAAAACCATAGACAATCAGTAGACTGACATGAACTTTGCAAACAAATTCATTTGAAAAAAAAATCCTATTTGGAGATCTAAAAATTTAAATTGTACGATTATAAATATGTTAGATTTGTCTTTTTTCAATATTATTTTTTGATTTTTTATAAAAGAAGTATTAATTTAGTTAATTTGTATTTCACAAATATGTTAGATTGGTGTTTTTTTTTTAATATAATTCTTTTATTTGTTTATAAATTAAGTATTAATTTCGTTATGCAAAAATAGTCAGAAAGAAATGCTGAAAAATGTTTGTTGCTTTATGTGCAAAATGTTTATTATTACTATGTATTGAAAAACGGCACGTAATAAGATAAATTTTAAAAATATCATGCTTAAAAATTATTTTAGAAAATATAATTCATCAGTCAATTAAGATACAGTTTTTAAACAAATTGCATTTGAAAATAAATTTTTTCCATATGCGACGAAAATTGGAAATGTACGATGGTCAGAAGATTAAAAAATTGCAATAGCGAAAATCTCAAAACCGAAATTTGATCGTGAAATGAATCACTAATTTCTGTAATATAAATCGCTATTATTTGCATGTCACCTCTCTTTTATAAAAGCACTCTAAATTTTGTAAAAAAATGCGTTTTATCAGTGTGTGATTTCGATTACATTATTTTCAAAAGTGAAGCATTTTCACCTGTGAAGAATTTCAAAGCAGCTGGGCTGTAAAAATGACGCACTTCTACAAAACATAATTCAGGTTTAAGAATTAAAATACACGTTTTTTTATAAAATGACGTCATTTGCATCCTCTAAAGCAATTCACTTTTACAATTCAGTCGTAAACTTAGTCTATAGAAAAGTATGCATATGACGTCATTATCAGGTAATAACAGACAATATTCTTGACATATCCCATATTTTAATTTCAACTTTTTTTTCAGGTTTTATGAGAAAATGGCAACAAAAAGATAATACAGTATCTCCTATTTTCGACTATTTTCCGTTTTCTTTCAATAGAAATGGGATACTTTTGTTGCCACGATAAGAAAAATGGTATTAAAAACTACAAAAACATTAATATCTCAAAAATAAATTGAGATACAACTTTCAAACAAATTGCATTTAAAAGAGCATTTTTTTCCTTGTACGTCGGTGTAAAAATTTAAAATGTGCTATCTTTAGAAGTTAAAAAATTTGCAGCAGAAAAAATTACAAAACCAAAATTTTATTTCAAATTTCAAAGTGTTGCCATTCGCAAAATGACGTATGCGTTACGCACAGATATGTTTGTCTTTTATAATATAGATAGATTAGATATTCACTCGAAATCCCCATGTGCTTTATACTTCAATATTATATGTAATTTCCATTTTTAAATTTGGCTTTAATAAATCTATCTTTATATAAATCTCCCTTTCTTAAATATCTGTTTTCTTACTGTTTCTCCAACATATTACATGCTAACTTTCTTGCCAGAAGCACATGTATTCGATCTGATCCGGATTGCATCTTTGACATTTTTTTTACTTGGTGATTTGTTTTATATATTTAAGAATTTATTATCTCCTTCATTTTTCATTTATTTGTTGGTTATCTTATTTCAATTATTGGTTTTTCGATATCTTATAAGGTACTTAATATTGTCATTTTTAGGTTTAATGTTGACAATATTCGACGAAATAACTTATCTTTATAATGGATGGTTCTTATGAAACCCTTCTGATGGAATCATTCTCATGTTTGCATTTTCACTTTACTGGGTTTAAATTTTTGTATTATCTATTCCTTTGATTTTTACACATGTGATTTCATTTTAATTGTACACTACTCAAAACAATTAAAGGATATTGAGGTTGTGAATGGATCTTGCTGCGAGGAATTGTTTAGATGATTGATACATGATCGACAGACGTGGTAGGCTATATGAGAAAAAAATTACACATGTTTGGCAGAAAAAAATGCATTGTGTTGAGCATTTATGTACAAAAAGAAAAAGAACACAATGCATGCATATGAGGAAAAACGAATAAAAAAAGTGTTTCCTTCAAAGAAAATCTATTTAGTAAGGGGTATAGTTTCACTGGACGGCCAGCAAAGTTGAACACCTTTGAAGAATGGAGTCAATGAGGCTAATAATGAGGGACCCGGGGTATTCTGTCCCACTCCTCCAGAAGAGATCTTTCCAGTTCTTGGTTTGTGGTAGAGGTAGGCGGCCACCAACTCATCTGCCTAGAATGTCGCAAGCATGCTCTATTGGGTTCATGTCCGGAGAACCCACTGGCCATTATATTCGTATGATTCCTTCCTCGAAAAGGAAATCATCCACCAAGTGAGCAAGATGTAGCCTGCAATTGTCGTCCATTAAAATGAAGTAATCTCCAATTGCTGCAGCGTAACGGGCTACAATAGGTCTGAGGATCTCATCCCTGTATCGCTTACCGGTCAGAGCTTCATTTCGAATGATGTGGAGGTCGGTGCGTCTATCAATGGAGATGCCAGCATAGACCACCACTCTCTCACCGCCAAATCTGACACCTCCCTGCACGAACGCAGGATTGTTTCTAGTGCCACGTTCCCTCCGGATGAAAATACGCCTATTATCAGAATAAACAGAAAAACGGGTCTCGTCAAAGAAAAGAATATTCCGCCATTAATTTATCCTCCAGTTCATATGGTCTGTTGCCCACTCGCTGCGGGCACCACGGTGCCTTGCTCTTACCGTAACGCATATTATTGGTCTGCGAGCATACAGACCTACAGCGTGGAGCCGGTTTCGGACAGTTTGAATCGAAACTATGGTGCCAGTAGCCGAGCGAAGGTGTTGTTGAAGAAGGGTGGCATTAATATTTGGGTGTCTCTGAGCCGTTAGCGTTAAATATCAATCTTCATTGGGTGTTGTTGCACGTCTAAGACTTTGCCCAGGTCTTCGGCCTGCATTTCCAGTCTCCAAAAAATAGCTCATATCCTGAAAATCACAATTTGTGAAACTCCAGTGTCTTTCCAGCTTGTGTTTGCCCCTCCCCCCTCTAACCGACCAACAACTCTCCGGGCTTCTGATTCGGTTAAATGACTTCGTTGAGACATCGCACTCATCGAAACAAAGCACTTACTGAATGTCGATCATTGTTTTCCGCTTTGTCTTTCAGTAAGTTGAAAACCAAATTTCATTCGCTGCCGCTAAGGCGTCGTTTTGACGTCAAACTCAAAATTTGCATACTCCGAAGTTGAAAAATGAGAAAAAATTGCATTTGTGATTTTGTTCTTCCATTTTCTGGAAAAAAATTTGCTTATACCGTCATTTTATATAAGACTAATAATATCTTTAATTGTTTTGAGCAATGTATATATAAACCAGCGGGGTAGACCGAGTATATAAACCAGCTGGGTAGGCCGAGTTACGCTCAATTAAAATTAGCTTTGTGTTCAACGCGATATAACAATAAATTCTCGCTATGTTATTGCTGTGAAACATTTTATTTTATAACAGTATTATTTACTGAAACGATCAATATTAAAACTACGTACATATTTCTAAATTTTACATCGCTTACATATTTACAACGAAAGGGCAGGCATCCTTCCAAATTATATTTTTAGTTGGACTGAGATTGGTTGAATCATGTATCTCTGCTCCTATTGGTGAATTGCTAGAAAATTCTTTGAAATTTGGGTGTCAGTCTTTCATTCTGTACCAAGCATGTGTTTTGGTTTTGTTAATCTTGAAAGTCGATTTTCCGCCAAATCTCGTCAATATTTGTCAAGTTTAGCGAAATGTTGTCAACTTTGCGACTTCGTTTACTGCCAACTGTTCAACAACTTTTTGCAATATTGCAACCTTTATTCCCATTGAAATGCATTGATCCATAGTGACCCCAAAATGATCCACTAATCGAATTTTTCCGAAAACAGTAGGATACAAAATTTTGTCAAAATCATTAGAGCCGTGTCTTAGATAAAATTTGCACACAAGACACACGCATGTACACACGATTTGCTCCTATTATAATTTATGATATCTACAGTGGCGGTCAAAAGTTTCCAGCCAGTTAGCTTCTTTGATTTGTTTGCCAGGATGTTTCAGCGAAGAAGTAGCACAATTGTTCGAAAAGTTTGGAATATGCAAATGATCTCTGACCATGTGATAATTTTGATTGGATACTGAAGACACTTGATGCAAAGGGGAGGAATTCAAAATTCGCGTGTGCAAAAGTTTCCGGCCATTCGTCAATCGTTAGCTTTTGCTATCGGTAAAGTGTTTTTTGGCCGTGTTTGTTAATTAATACACGTGAATAATGTAGTTGAAATTAAAAAAGGAAAAGTTCAACAATTATTATTCGTAAACAATTGATTAGTTTGTCGCTAAAGGGCCAATCCTTTCGTGAGATTGCGGCAAAGTTATCAATCAGAAAATCTACTGTGAACGATGCTTTAAAAATATATAAAGATGGCCATAGTCTTCAGGACTTCCCGCGGTCCGGGAGACTCCGGAAAATGACTGTTCATGTAGGTAGAAATATCAAGAGAAAAGCAGTTGATGACCCGCATAAAAACACTGCTGCAATATCACGCGATTTACGGAATGAAAATATAGCTAAAATAACTCGGTCTACGGTGTCAAGACGCTTACGTGACGGAGGACTTTATGGAAGAGTCGGTGTTAAAAAAACCTTCCATAATAAAAAAAAAAAATCAAAAGGCCCGACTGGCGTTTGCCAAGGAACACAAAGACTGGTCAAGTGAAATCTGGAAAAAGCACTATTTTTCAATGAATCGAAGTTCAACCTTTTTGGGAGTGAAGGCAGACACTACGTCTGATGACCTAAAAACAAAAGATATGATTCAAGATATTTTATTCCTACAATGCAGCATCGCGGACGACACGCTATGCTGTGGGGAGCATTTTCTGGAAAAGGGGTCGGTCCGTTAGTTAAATTCCACAGCAAGATGAATGGTGCAATGTATAAGGATATCTTGCAAGATCATTTGCTGCCTTATTGGAGGAAAACATTTGGTCGCAACTATTTGTTTCAGCGTGATAACGACCCAAAGAATACATGCAAGCTCGTCAAGCAGTGGCTTTCGCACAAAAAAATTCCGCTTTGGAAATGGCATGCATAATCAACCGATCTGAATCCAATAGAAAATCTTTGGAACGAACTTGACAAACGCGTGCTGAATTATAACTATTCTAATTCAGCAAAATTTTCCCAAAAATTGCAAGAAGCGTGAAAAAAATTTACCATAGACGATCTTCAACCTTTCATTGAATCGATGCCACGTCGCTCCACCGCAGTACTTATTGCTAAAGGTATGCTATTAAAATACTAATTGTAAGCGCTATTGATCACTGTTATTTTCTATTATAACACCATCTTTTTCCATACGTGTCAAGATGGCTGGAAACTTTTGAGAACATGCGTTTTCATTTGCAATTAATTTTTTCAATTAAATTTATTGATATTTATTTGTTATTCCATAAATAAGTTCCTAGTTGTTATGTCAATAAAATGTATAAATATCACTTTGAGATTCCTCTTCATATGGGTATATTTGCAAAATAACCAAAAATTTTATGTTGGCCGGAAACTTTTGACCGCCACTATATATCTGTAAGATGGCAAAAATATTTTTCCGATAAATAAGAAAAAAACATTTTGATCTAGAAATTAAAACACCAGCAAGTAATTTTTAAACCAAAAAATGAAAATGACTTCAAGTGACTTTGATATTATCCGTCGCTTGCTTCCAATTGCGTAAAAGCACTAATGTTATAATTACTATCGTTGTTTATTTTTTAAATTACATGTTGCGCACCAGTTGCCGAATTTTAGCGAGAGTGGTTTGGCAGAACAAAGTTGTTTTTAGTGACAACTCTTTACTGTTATTCACATTCAGCTTAATCTACGTCGATGTCTGCCGGATGCATTTATAAATAAGTGGCATATGCACATAGTGCATTTTCAAATTGGTAGTTTTTGTCCAATGAGACAAGTCAAGTCAACAAACATTAGCTAGGAGATAATGGCGGGGCCACTGTGTGTAAAATTCTTTCGACCAATCCAGTTTTATTTCTCGCATGTCTCCTATGGGAATTTTTTTAACTGTTTTTTCCAAGTAAAAATGATATTTCTGACTAGCAAATCTTACCATTCTCCGACAACGCAGATGTTTAAAAAATTTTTACCTCACCAAAATGTCTAATCGTGTGGTGAATGGAGATTTGCATAAATATTTTCTAGATTCAAACTTATTCCTTTCTTTTTATTGTGGCATTCGTTCTGAATTAGAAGGGTAAGAGCAGATATTCAATTCAATAAATTGTTACGCAATAAAAAGACTACTATTTATGTTTGCATCATGTCTTTCCTAATCAAAAAAATTTCTGATTCTACAACAATTACTGCAGCAAGACGAATCTTAATTGTTGTTGCTGGTTTTGTTGTTATTATTACCGGGCTGAAAAGAAGGGATATGTGTTTCACGCGTATCTGGGTATGTGGATTTATTTATATCCTCGAAACATCCCAACGGCTGGATGGATTTTAATGAATGAGGTCTCTATCAATTTGTCTTAACGGCCCGATGGTTATAGGCTAGGTTTTGTTTTTATAAATTCAAAATGGCGGTAGAGACGAAATAAATTTTTACGCACCCTATTGAGTGGCATATCATTGGATAGGTCTTTCAAAATGAAGACGATGTTTCATTGACTATTTTACAGTCAGAAGCTCCGTTAAAATATTATACAAACTGGAAGTTGTGTAGGTAGGATCTCTAGCTTTACTGTAACTCTAACCATCATAGACATCTATAGACCACATCAAAACAGTGTTTATAGATAGGAACTAACAGTTAAACACAACTAAAAAGTCATCAATACAAGTAAATAAAAAATAGGTAAGTAATATGAAAAAATAGTTTCACATTGATGAGAAATAATTAATTAGTTCGCTTTTTACGCAGTCGGGTTTTTTGATTTTTTAAATTTAATTCGTTTATTATTATCAAGACTCGACAAATGTAGTTGCCAGGTAGCCAATGGCGACTAAAACATTTTAACTGGCGACTGGATGCATTAACAACGGATGAGCTCAACTAAGAACCAAAATTTTAACGTGGCGTTCGTTCTTTTTAAATTAGAAGTGTAAGCGCAGATATTCAATTCAATAAGTCGTTACACAATTAAAAAAAAAAAAAATACTATTAGTTATGTTTAGCTCGTGTTTTTTCGTATTTTAAAAGTGTTTGATTCTTCAACGATTACTGTAGTAAAACAAATCGTAAGGGTTGTTGTTAGTTTTCTTGTTATATTATTATCAGGACTCGACAAATGCAATTGCCAGGCAGGCAGTTGGATTCACCCAATGGTGAATGATTCAAATAAAAACAAAATTTTTTTAAATGCATATTTTCAAGAACCATGTTAGATAACCTTTTATGTAAGGTGAAGTGACTTAAAGGCTTACATTTTAATGATCCTGTTCATTATTTTGCGTAAATAATTCTCTTCGAAATTTTTCTTGAAACAAAGAATTGACTTTTGTAAACACCAGTTGTTTTTCTGGTGATATTGCCTATTTTATTCATTCAAACTTTTTAATAGTGTGTGTATATATATATATATATATATATAAACAGGGTGTCCAGCGAACAAGACCCTGATTTCAAAATTAAGTATCTCAAAAACAAAGATAAATAGAATTAGGCGGTAAACGGTTTGCTTATTAGCTAAGCTGTAAAAATGTTATACAGAAGTTTAAAAATTAGTTTCAAAAACCTCTAACAGATGACGCTGTAATCGCAATGCCTATAAATTGTGTTTGGAAGTCCAGAGCACTAGCTTCTCATTCCTAGATGGCTTCCTATAGAAGAACGAAAATTGGGAAAGACCACTTTTTCGTTGGGATGATGTGCAGAAGTGGAAACATCTGGTCACAGAATTATTGCACCAGCTTCAATTTTAGAGAATTTCAATTAATAGAATTTGGAATAAAAAGTTTAGCTATCATTATATAAGAACTTATTAAAATATTTTATTTAAGAAATGGGCAGAAGCGGAGCCATGTGTTGACAAAATTGAGATTTGTTTCAAATTTTGTTATAAGCTACTTCGGTCCGGATACCAGTATCTCTGTGGTATGTCTTTTCTCTCCTAATTCGTAGATCGTGGAATCGAATCCAAGTAGAGGAGGATTTGAAAAAATCGAAATCTTTACTTTTTATACTTATTTAAATTGTGAAAAAAGTTTGAATAAAAAAATCCAAAGTTTCTGAAAATTTAATTAGTATTACTTTAAATTTTAATTTAAAATTTAATTAAAACTGGAAAAGTTTAATTAGACTGGTTTAATTTACCAGTCTAATTAAACCAGGTACCAGTTTAATTAAATAGGATCGGTTTAATTAAACTGGAAAAGTTTTAAAATTTAATTAATCTAAAAGAAACCCAATTTTTAAAAATCATTGAGAATGCATACTAATGATTCATAAATCATTTTATTTAAATTGTAGAGAATAGTTTGAATGAAAAAGTACAAAGTTTCTATTTTTAAAAACTTAATTAAGTTAAAAATAATTTTAATTTTTAAAACTCATTTTCATTTTTTTTATCATTGAGCACAGATGTATAGTGTAGCTTCCAGCGATAGGATTCGAAGTGTTGCAAAGGAATGCAGCATCCAAAATACTTTTGCTTTGACGTTGATGACATGACTTATCATCAATTCCTTTTAAAAAAGGAATAATTTAATGTATAATTTCTGTCTCTAAAACTTTGTTTACAAAGAAAAGAAATATATGTGTTGTGCTAAAACCAAAGTATTATGCTGTGATTTAAAAATAAATGAAAAGTGCAAAATTACTTTTTTATTTATAATAATTCAGTTATAAACAATAATACCAAAATATTATGCCGTGATTTAAAAATATGAAAAATAAATTAAAAATACAAAATTATTTTTCTAAATACATGCATTTTGATTTAAATAATTATATGGCATTAAAAATTGAATTTAATAAATATAATGATTTCTAAACTTTTTATTGAAAATTCTATTAATTGAAATTTTCTAAAATTAAAGCTGATGCAATAATTCTGTGACCAAATGTATCCACTTCTGCACATCACTCCAATGAAAAAGTGGACTTTCCCAGTATTCGTTCTTCCGTAGGGAGCCATCTAGGAATGAGACGCTAGTGATCTAGATTTCGAAACACAGTACAAGTATTGCGATTACAGCGCCATCTGTTAACGGTTTTTGAAACTAAATTTTTAAACTTCTGTATAACATTTTTACATCTTAGCTAATAAACAAACAGCTGGCTCCCGGCGTGATCCGCGAGGGGTTCCGTCGGTTGAGCCGGGTGGTCTGGGCGAAAAGCCAGGAGCTGGGTCGCTTTACGGCCGGAGGGATTTTCCCCGTCCTCCCTGGTTTTCAAGCCAGGGGCTCCTCACTAACTTTCCGATCGGCTGGCCCACAAAAATGTCTCTGCTGGAAAATGGTATCTGATCTTGGGGGCCTGTCCGTAAATTAAATTCGGGTCGGGAAGCCTCGGTTCAGTCCGTGGGCCCAGCGTCTTTATAGGCGTCTGGTTCCTGCGATGGCTTGCGGGGTCTGCCGGCTCGAGTAACCAAGTTTAGGGACCACTTGGTTTTTCTAGCTGGGTGGTGAGGACTGTCGTAGCGGCCGTTCGTCTCTTCTTGGGAATAGCCGTCACCGTGTGCGCTGGGCAGCGGTGTCGGTTTGACCGGAGTTGGCGCGGGGTTCCGCTCTGTTGGAGCTTGTCTGGCGGCGACCTTCGGGACGCGTCGCGGGGCTTGCTTCGCGGGTGGTTCCTTGCGTTGACAAATGGGCCTGAAAAGGGCCTGGGACCGGAAGATGAACCCCTCATCTTACCGCATAATTCTACTGATCTTTGTTTGTGAGATATTTAATTTTGAAATCAGGGTGTTATTCGCTGGACACCCTGTATATATATATATATATATATATTAGAGTTATATAATTCTGATAAGTCTCGTTGAAAAATTTATATAATCTTTCTAAAGTAATTTATTAACCCCTTGGGTACAGTGGGTTACTATTTTTAAAATCAGATTTCTTGATTAGCACCACTTTTTTTTGAAATTGTAAAATTCGCTTTATTTAATGACATATTAATTAAGGCTAAAACAAACAGAAGTTTACCATTTCAAAAAAGTGGTGCCAATGAATAAATTTGAATTTTAAAAAGTAGCCTACTGTCAATACTGCTTGGGTACATTTGACGACTGAGACTCGTTATGCATTTGGCCAATGGCGCTTAATTTTATAACCTACTAGCCGCCTTCGCCCGCTACGCTGGTCGGTTTTTCTGAAGAAATCTTGAATGAAACAAAATATATCTGTGAATTTGATCATGCGTTTTAAAGCAATATGGCTATTTACCTGGTGTATCCAACCGAATTGCTGGCAACAAAATGAATCTCATTACGCTATTATATCTTTTATTGAGTCATACAAAATTTAGACAGTTAAGGACCAATTTATTTAGTTGATCTATTAGTGTAGGATTCGGTAAAGAACAATAGAACAATATGTAATATACTAAATAAAAGCGTTCATGAAAAAATATCAATGCAAGTCTCATTAGAATCTGTTAATTGGACTTATTGAAAAGGCTGACAGAGGTGCCAAGTTCGCACTAATCTTCCGTAATGCGAGGATTAATTTAACCCAGTTTAACAAAGTTTCGAACCAGAAAAATTATTTGATGAATCTTTGTTTATTTAATTCCAGTTTTCTATTTGGAACTTATTTAATTTCATCTCTGAAAAAAAATTCCGGTACGAAATGTATTAAACCAGGGTTAAATTAACCCACATATTACGGAGGATTAGTGGCAACTTGGCACCTATGGGCTGATCGTTCATAATAATTGGGTTCGCCTGATTCTAGAACTTTCATCTATAATTCTAGAATCAAGCAACCTAACAACTAAGCAACAGCAAATGATATGGGCTTTATACTAAAACATTCACTGAAAAATTAACTAACCGATCAAGTTGCATCGAAATCCACTTTGCAGAATCTTTTAAACTGGAAAATATACCGAAACCTTCAATAAAAAAATGATCTAATTAACAGTTTAAATCCCATAAAAATTGATTCAGTGGAACCTTTATAAAAAGCAAATATTTCAAAATTGGGTTCATCTGATTTAGAACTTTCCCCATAATTATTTAACTAAGCAACGTAGAACGTTATGTTTTATACTAACATCTTTTCTGAAAAATTATTTAACTAACAATGTAAGTCCCGTCAAAATCTATTCAGCAGAACTCAAGATATAAGCGGCCGGAATGAAATTTCTCTTTGCATTATATATATTGAGATAGTTAAACATAACTTTCATAATCGCTTTAACCTCTCTGGGAGGTAGGGGTAGGTATATACTGCATCACTTCTGAATTTTTTAAGGAACTCAGCTCAAATTCCATAACTATAGCATATATACTCTCTAGTATACCCTATCTCTCTAGCGTATATCTTACAATTTTCTTTACTGTACCACTGAGAACTTTTTCCGCATAGCTCCGTAACTAAACAACACAGAATATGATAAATATTAAAAAAATCCCTGAAATATTATCTAACTTACTGTGCATTTAATTAGTTGACTTGGAATCTTTCATAATCGAGTTCATCTAATTTTAGAACTCCCGTAGCAACTTAGAATGATGGTTTTTACATTAAACCATTTATAAACCAAATTTACTATTTAACAGTGTAAGTTCTACAAAATTCTGTTCAGTAGAATCTGAGTTATAGTCATATTTACAATATTTATTGCTCACTAAACCTTTTTTCTTTACATTTGAAATAAAATCAGTAACTGTTTTGGTATTTCCCTGTTATGCCAACACCATTGTCACCAAGCGTAATAGTTGGCACAAAAATGAAATGATACATTTGAAATTAATAATATTAATTTTGTTCATAAAAAAATGAGCATTTAAAAAATATAACTTTTGAAAATTACAGACTTTGACCTACCATCTTTTTTAAATCAATAAAAATAATGGTACTACTTGGTTATCCCGTCGACCAAAAATCTATTGCCAAACTATAAAAGCAAGTTACACGTATTTACGTCATCAGGTGATTTTTATTTCAACGTTTTAAATGTATTTTTATTAATGTTATACTAATTTATTTGTTTTTTCGTTATTTAAAATAAAAATTATGTCAATTTGTATAATTTGGCGAGTGGTTTGGCGATTTATATAATTTGGTCGACGGGTACCAAAATAAATACTTAAATATAAGAAAAAATAAATATTTTGCAAGTAATAAAATATAGTCAATTTAAACTGCAGTCTTGAAATTGTAAATGTCTTTTACTACTGAAGTATGGCGTACGTAATACGTATGTCTCACATTGCAGTAAACATTTCATTCTTTCAATGAAGACATTCATGGTTTTTTGAAAAAAACATTTTTATATTTTTGAAATTGAACAAAACATTTTTATATAATTCCTAACTTCTGAAATAATTTTATTGTAGCTTCCTCATCATCAGATAACTGCGAAATGGTAAATCTATATCAGTATCAGTAATAAATATTTTCTATTCAAAAAATAACAAATTAAAAAGTTTTGCGAGATTGTGATGGAATAAAATAAATTCCATCATTAATAATTCCTGCATAAAAATATTCACGTTCAATAATTAGCAAATGTTAATGTGTTTCAGGGTTTGCAATAAAAATCGTTTGCACGATTAGGATTGAAATAAATGGCGCCATACCATACATTTTGGCATGGTATCGCGACGAAAATTAAAACGAAAAGTACCACAGTTTTTTTTTTTTTTTTTTTTTTTTTTTTTTTGAGGCGTTTGAATTTTTTCCCCTAATTGACGAAGTTGTTTTTATTTAACCAAAAGGATTGGTTAAAACATTATTCAATTTGAATTTTTTCCCTTGCTATAGTAACAGAATGAAAAGAATTAGTTTTTAGAAATTATCACTTGAAAAATTCAGGTTTTGGCGCCAAAGATAGTGCCAAATTAGAAAAATATGAAATATCTCACGAACTATTGGACTTAAAAGAATTTGGTTAGTACCATTCTATTCAGCATACAAAAATACATTAAAATATGTTATCAGTTTAAAAATAACTATAAAATCGGATTTTTAAGGAATTTTTTTAAACTCCGTTCTATTTTTTACCCCCTTTAGGGGTGGAATTTTAGAAAATCCTTTCTTAGGGGCACTCTATGTCATAAGAAGTATTTTTAAACCAAATTTCAAGATTTTAGGTTCAGTAGTTTGGGCTGCGCGTTGATTAATACAAAATCCAGACTTTCTTTTATATATATAGATTCATACCATTATTTAAAGAAAAAAAAATTAGTAATATTCTCTTGCATATGTTATCAAAGTATTTATGAAAGATTTTTGTTTAGGGAAAGTGGTGGAAGATGTATTTAAAAAAGAAAAAATGCCAGTGACAGGGCTCCCAACACATTTTAGTCTCCTAAAAGGGGGAAAGGGGACCATTTATATTTAAAAAGGGGACTTTGGGGGACCATGTCTAAAAATACTGAACCGAGTTTTCCTAAAATATGCAAGCAAATTTTTAAAAAATACCCCCAAAAATATGTTAATTGGTTATCTTTATAACGATTGGTCACTAAAAAGTATACTCAGCTAAATATTCTACTGCAAGAAGATAGGAAGTATTCCAACATTAAGTACTCACATTGATAATTCTCCTTAAAGGAGCTTTTAATTTAAATTGATGCTTTATTAAGAGAAGACAAGACTGGGTGCAATCCTATGGGAAATATGCAAGCTTTAACACCTGTTTTCTCAGAAACTACCTGACCAATTTTGATGAAATTTGGAATCCATATTCACTGCATTATGCTCAACACTTATGGCAGACAGTTTTATTCTGAAACAATTTTTTTTATTAGAGCAATGGCAATTTTTCAGACATTTTATTATTTTTTTTTAAACTGTCTGCCACATATGTATGCTGTTATCTTATATTTATACTCTACCACCAAAAAAAAAAAAATATATATATATATATATATATATCAAAATCGCTCGAGTACTTTATGAGATAATGGGATTTTTACCTGAAAAATACGATTCTTCAGGAGATCCAAAAAACATAAATATTCACAATTCTCGCTCTTTGCGAATGACAAATTGAGTTTTCTGATTACGTATCGACAGAACAGACATTGGGAGTGTCGATAGTTGGTCAAATGTTTGTACACCTTTTTAAAACCTTCTTATTGTTCAATCAAAAGATGCCAACTTTTTGTGTTTTGCTTTGTGTTGAACTGAGACTTTTATTTTTTGAACTTGCACTTTGTGTTACAAAAGGAGAAAAATGAAAAGTGTTTTTGAGGGAAGACAAGAATGGGTGCAATCATAGGGAGGAAATGCAAGCTTTAAGACCTGTTTCCTCAGAAACTACCAGACCGATTTTGATGAAACTCTGAATCCCTATTCACTGGATAAGGCTCAAGACTTATGCAGACAGTTTTTTTTCTGCGACTAAAACTTATTATTTTAGAACAATCGCAATTTTTCAGAAATTTTCTATTTTCAAAAATGTTTTTTTCTGAAACTAATTAAAATATTTTAAAACTGTCTACCACATATGATTTTATATTTGCACTCTACCAACAAAATTTTTTTATCGAAATCACTCAAGTACTTGAATTAATAGGGTTTTTAGCTGAAAAGTACAATTTTTCGAAAAGCTACAAAACTTCGACACTTCTAATTTGTGTGAAGTTCTTGCAATGTTTTATCAAACACATGAATTAAAGAATATATAAACATTTGGACGAAGTTTAGTTACATATAATAAATGAGTATAAAATGCTAGAGTAAAATTAATGTGAGTGCGCGTGGCGTCCCAGTCGCGTCTTCCCTTAGTGTGAGTAGGTGTACTGTCCCAGTCTTATCTTCCCTTGAAATTTTACAATTATTTCTAATGGCCAGAAACAAAACTGGACATACAAATGGATTCAGGAAGGTTCAAAGAATTTTTTTAAGCCAATAAAAAAATGTAATTTTTTTTCCAAATAATTTCACTGATGTCTTTCCTTAATATTTATAACAGCAAAAAAATGATTTGCAATAAAATATAAACACTAAAAATTAATGCATCTAAGAAAATATCAAATCAATTATTAACAGACACACAATTATTAACAGACAGCACACTAGCAATTACAAAGGATAGAGCAATTCTTCGAATTTAATACGGAGTAACAGTGATCAATGAATTCCCCCACTGTTTCACATCTTTATACTTAACCAATGAGCCTCCAAATCTTATCAGGGAAGCGCCTTATCAGAATAAACCTGTATACGAAATTTGAATCAGATCGGATAGAAAATTCCATTTATCTAAATTAAGGGGGGGGGGGGGTATTGGCCTCCCGTACCCCTCTTTAGACTTAAACAGTGAACCTTCAAATCTAATCAGGGAAGTTCGTAATCAGAATTAACCGGTATACCAAAATTTGAAGAAAATCTGACAATTCTGCACGAAAAGCCCATTTACCTAAATTAAGGGGGGGGGGGGGAATTCCCCCCTTTACACTTAACCAATGAGCCTCCAATCAGGAAAGCGCCTTACCTAGAATGAACCTAGAAAAAAATTTGAAGCAAAACGTATATTTCTATCAAGAATTATCGTGTTACGTACATACATACATACAGAACCGATGGGCACATTAGCTCTCAGGCTTTGATAGCCTGTGAGCTAAAAAAGCATAGCATAACAGCACCCCCTGTTGAGTATTAAAATTAGATTAATTATTGATTAGATATTGTTAATTATTAATCTCAAACATAAATTTAGTTCCTTTGTACTACCCAATAAAAGCTGAAATAATCTATAATGTTCATCGGAAAAAGCATAGTATGGCAACATTAGGGTTAGCTGGGTGAATTAGTCCTACAGACTCGCCCGGGATGGCTCAGTAGGTAGAGCATTGGCGGCTCCAGCCAAGACATCCCTGATTTGAATTTTGGTCTGGACTTTTCCCCCCCATTTGGACATTTACAACTGATATGAGTTATTTACCAATTGAATAATTGTATTAAAAATTAATCTAATAAAGATAGAGGTTTGTCTATGTGTCTTTGTGCTGACGAGACCGCTGTGCATAGAGCTATAAGATTTGGCAAGAAGGTAGCTGTATGTATAAAGTTATGCACATAGAAGCCAATTTTTGGACTTTGAGTAATTTTTAGCCTTTTTTCATGTTTTATGGATATTTTTCCAAATTTGTAAAAAAAATCTGCTTTAAATTTTTTAGCAGAATGTAGTAAATTTTGTCCTCTTTACAATAAAGTTTATTTGGAATTTATACAGTAAAATTTTCCCAATTATTTCATTGTTTTTTGGCATTTTGCAGTTCGGTTTCAAACTTTTAAACCTAATGTAGTAAATTTTATCTTTCCACAATTGCAACCTCCGGTTTAAATTGTTAGAAATGAAAAAATTCCCATCCTGCAAGGATTTTTTACACATTTGTTAAAAAATTCCGGATACAATGTTTTAGCCCTACTATAGTACATTTTGACATTTCTGATTTTCTGAATTTTTAGCGATTTTTATGCAGTGACTTTTTCACATTAGTAAATGGGATACAGTTTCAATTTTTTAGCCCAATTCAGTAAATGTTGTCCTCTTTTCAGTAAAGCTTATTACAGCAATTTTTTAATTTTTTATTTGATTTTTTGACATTCGTAAAAGGATTCCAGTTGCAATCTTTTTGCAGGAGTTATTAAATTTTGTCCTCTTTTCAATAAAATTGAATTCCTATAGAAATTTCTGAATTTTTTTTCTTTCTTTTTCTTTTACATTTTATGGCGATTTTTTGAAATTCGGTTTCAAACTTCTAGCTTAATGTAGTAAAATTTTGTCCTCTAACTTGAATTTTTAGGGATTTTTAATGAGATTTTCAATGGGTATTTTAACATCTTTTCACACTGTGAATTTTTTGACATTCATGAAATAATTACAGTTACAATGTTTTAACTTGGTACAGTAAACGCAATTATTGAACTTTTGTAATTTTTAGAGTTTTGCGACGATTTTTCTACATTAGTAAATTTTGTCCAGCTTCAAAAAGGGAACTAAGGGAACCAAAATGCATAAAAGGGGACTAAAGGGGACCATTTTCCAAAAAGGGGACTTTGGGGGAAAAGGGGGGCCATTTGGGAGCCCTGCAGTGACAGCCCTGAAATAAATCCGTACCCAAGTGGTTAATCAAATTGAAGAGTTAAGGCCATTGAAAATATGTTATTTTTATGATCAGGATTTTTTTTTAACAATTCATTAAAAGATTGTGCTTTTTGGAAACACATTTAAATTTAAAAATAGGTGAAAAAAATTGATAACGATACGGTGTAAGAGAGAGAAGAGAGTGTGTGTAGGGGGGTGTAATTATTTTTTACTGGTATTTAGATTTTTTACTGACTACCAGATTTTTTTCAACTTTCAGATTACTGTTATTTTATAAAAATATATTTAAAGTAAAAGGAATGCCCAAGCTTAAAATGCAACCTTTTTGCAAAATTATCACATATACAAAACAGGCACTTATGAACTTTCTTTTCTTAAATATTTCCAACATGCAAAATTTTTATAATAAAGGTAAAGGAAAAAAAATTCTCCGTTGCAAATAATCGTCTGAATGTGAATCGTTTTGTTTTTCTTATAAAAGCATCTGTTGCATATGATTGCGGAGTTTATATCGTGCAACAAGAGAAGTTTCTGCGCCCCTTACTTTCCTTTCACCTGCCCCTGCTGACCCTTACACGTGGCTGAGAGCAAAAAGCCACGAAAATAATTAAGGTATTCTAGTCCGTATGTTACAGTATTGTTCGGCACACGCAAAATAATAATAAAGCAACAACGTTTCACGCAATACTCTTGTATTTAGTACGAGGAATATTGTATTATTAATTAATTATAAATGAAAATGTTATACACATAATAAGTTGTTAATGCCATGTGAAGCTGGTTCAGGGCATGCGAATGATAGAAAAAATTATTTACCGTCGTAAATTTGGGATCGTGATTTGATATTAGTGGTGTGACTTAAATGGATTATATGAAGTGTTGTCCATTAGTAGAAAATGTATTTATAAAAAGTTGAATGGAGAATATGGTATTTAGAGGATTTATCCCCATCAGCTATTCAGATTTGCTTATTCAGATTTAAAACTGGACAGCTTACAACACACAATCTAATTTATAAAAATGAAAATTTGTCTGTCTGTAATGCTATACAAATCCACAGTTTGGGAGCGAGAATTGTGAAATGTTACGTACATGTGTATCAAAACACGGCCGACATAACTAAAGTAATCCGGAATCGAAATAACTTATAGTTAATTTTTAATTAATAAAAAAACACCAATTTAACAGCAATTTCCTATCAAATTTAAACATTTTTTGTCATAGCAGTTGTCAAAAATTAAAAATCCACAATAAAATTCTTACCACAACAATTACTTTTCTATTGCAAGATTACCGCGTGAAAAATTAAAATTAAATAAATAGTTTGACGAATTTTTAAAAAGGGAATATTACGTCATAACTTTTCTATTTTAAGATATCCACGTGAAAAATTAAAATGAGATAAATAATTTGACGAATTAAAAAAAAAGGAAATATTACGTCATATTGGAAATATAAATGACGTGGTGAGTATAGTATAACGTCATATGAGTGTGAAAAAACGTATTGAAGAATGATAAAAACACGATAATGGAAATAATGGCGTATTTTAACGTTATTGCTGCAATGATGAATGGAAATAACTTCATTTGTAGCTGTATTATTTTTCGTCTGTTATATAAATTTATACATTTTTATATTGGGTTTTCATTTGATTCATGTGTCAACACTTCGACTGCTTTTTATTATTTTTTGTTTTATGTTGTATGTTAAATTTTGTAATTGGTTTTTCAAAACAAACATTCTTAAAATTCATGAAAAACGCTACAGACCACGAAAATAACTCATTTTAGACAGAGTTCCGTCTTAAAAGGTACAATTGTATGGTTTTCTTCCCATCGAGACAATGATTTTTTTCTGTTAAAGTCAGCATTCCTTCATGGTTCCGTTTTGACAGGTTTTACTGTATTTGTAACTCATTGATAACAGAATATGTATTTATATTACATTAATGTTAAATGTGAAAAGAAATACATCAATTTCGCGCTTGCATTTCTTACCCTCTCTACCGCAGTTATTCGGTTTTATTTTTTATTATAACTAGTAGTCTTCGACTAAACTCACTGTTACAAAAATAGTGGATTGTTAGTTCCCAAAAATTCCCTTCTCTGTTTTTTTCGTTAGATAATGATGCCAATTTGTCAATACATCGCAAAAGTAGAATGTCATCTACTCCACACTCTCAAAGTTTCGACGTAGTTCGAAAGAAGAAACTTCAGCGTGTACTTGAGAAAAAAATTATGTCATTTGATTTTGTTTTAAAATTTTGTTAAGTATATTTCAAATGGCAAAAAATAAGGCGAAATTTTGCCATATTGTGCTTCTCAGATGCGTACGATGATTATGTGCTGTGTATGGTGAGGGCATAGAATAAGTGTGTGTGAGTGTCGTTGAAGATTCCAAGAGCCATAATTGCTTCGAAAAGTTTCACGGAAACAATCCTAATCTAAGTCTCGTATTCATTATCTACCTCAACTATCAGTTAAGAGCGAAAAATCTTGTAGAAAGCTAAGTTATGTTCACGTTTAAACTGACAGGCCTTCAGCTGCGATCATGTTCAATCAATCCTCCAATCATGTCCAATCCAATGTTAATTCTGAATACCATTTGAGCGTTCGACCGAGGTTTTCACGCTAACCAGCAGTGAATATTGTTAGCAACATACCCTTTTCTGGACAACAAGTTGACGCTGTTGGCAACCGGGTTGCCAGTGTGGCCTCCATTTTTATTCAAAAAATCCAAATTTGTGCCAGAAATTAAATATAGTATTCCTTGCTTTATTTAATGACGGAAATTTTCTCATTACTTAAAGTAAAGATTCTTCTTTCAAATTTTCTTGTATGAATTTGAAATTTCGAAATAAAAATGGAGGCCAAACTGGAAACCCTGGTTGGCAACGACATGCTGGAACTAAATCAAAGTGATCAGCATGGAACAACTCGAGAAATCGAAGAAATGTTGAAAGATGAGTTGTATTCACGATTAAACTGATAGGACTTAGCCGCAATCATGTCCAATCAATTCTCCAATCATATCCAATCCAATGTTAATTCAGAATACTATTTGAGCGTTTGACCGAGGTTTTCACGCTAATCAGCAGGTGAGGTAGATAGTGAATATGAGTGTTAGCGATACATCCCTTTCTGAACAACAAGTTGAGTCTGGTGGCCACGAAATCTTGGAACTACCTCAAAGTAACAGCATGGAACAACTCGAGAAATCGAAGATATTCTTGAAATCAACCACTCAACTGTATAAAGGCGATTACGTCAAATTAGAGTGGTTAGCAAAACTGTTGTTTCGTTGTGTGAATTAATAAAGAAATGTATGATAGATCAAAATTCTCGGAACCATTTTTTATTTTAACTTCCTATAAAAGCGAATGCGTATAAGTGATGAAAAAATGGATCGTGTTTAATAAATGTTCTTTCAATCAGTGCAAAAGTCAGTTTACAACCGAAAAAGGTTTTTTATGCATTTGAAAAGACTGGGAGAACATCGTTTATTATGATCTCTTACTTGAAATACCTTATCGGTTTCTGACCAAAGATGCCTCTGCTGATTATAGCATATGGTCTTGGAAAGATTCCGTACAGTAACTCCTGCCTGGGAATCCCTTGGTAAGGTTCGTGGGGCTCAACTCCTTCATAGGATTCGGCTCCTGCGGGTTCTTAAGGGTCCCGAGTGGGGAACCAAGCCAAAGGACCGATTGGCTCTTTGAGCTTGTCAGGCTTTCTGTCGCTGCGACCGGATTTCAGACGCTTGAGCTCATGTCGAGTGATGTGCGCTGGGCAGTGCTCAACTTCGGACGATTGCAGGATCATGGCGGCATCATTACGGAGAAACCCGTCCCGTATGACTCCTGGGCATTTCTGGGCTCCTCAGAGCCTATATCGTCGGACGAAGGCTCGCCGCTTCGCGGCGAGAGATAGTTTTACCTGGAGTGCCTTTCAAAAGGTATCAACCAGAAACAGTTTAAATTAATCAACAGGATGCCCCCTATTATTAGATCCAATATCTAATTCCTAAACCGTCAGGTTAAGAGGTACTATATTTCTAATCGAAAAATGCATCAGATGGTGTTTGTTCCCATTATTAATTTTAATACGGTCCCTGGATACTGTATTTTACATTCAGAAAAAACTTTTTCCATGCACTAATAAGTAAAACAATAAAAGTTTCATTTTTGTCTGACCAAAACTTAACGACTTCTGATATTTTGAATTTACTGAAATTTCAGCGTTTTCTGGGAATAAAATTAGGTTTTACCAATTTCAGAAAGAGTTGAAAATTTATAAAATTAAAAGTATTATAAATAGGTGAATTTCGGTCCTAATTTTCATTGATTTATTGGAAAGAATTTTTCTAAATATAATTTCTTACACCTAGAAAATGTTACAAGTTTAAATTTTGTTCATTTTGTAAAATATCTAGTATTTTGACGTAGGAAGCAATGGATAAAACGAAAAATAACGTTTGAAACATTTTATAATTTGAACTATGTCTCTAAAACTACCTGTTTGGGAATTAGTATTGGATAACGAAAAGAATGGATACCCAGGGCCTGACTACCAATGGGGCAAACTTCCACCAGTTAATTTTAACTGAAATTTTTGCCTTATTTAAGCGCCATTTTCATGTTTCTGTTATCAATAAAGTGAAAATTTCTATTCCTTTTTACTGGTAGAAGCTTGCCCCGTTGGTAATTAGGCTCTGGGGCTACCCTGTATATATACATAAAAAATTTCACTAAAATACGATAAAGTACATAAAACATTAACAGATGCTTCCTTTTCTTTTAAATTATTTTAAAACTTTTTAAGCAAACTATTTCTAAATTTTAGCTTTTAAACAATAGATAATGCTTATGTTTGTCAAAAAACTGGCTTGTTGCGTGTGTACTTAACTCAACGTAGACAAAACTTGGAGCTGAATTGTTCGTAACTTTTAGGGAGTTATAATACATCATATTATATGTAGAAAATAATACATTATAATAATCCGCAAGAATTGTTACTTTTTGTCTACTCTGGGTTGTGAAGTATATCTTTAATTGGGTGTGGTGACATTATCAATATCAGCATATTGTTGTAGTATCAATATCATTTGAAGAACTTATAACGTGTAATTGAAAATAATATTAAAGTTGATAACTCAGACAGATAAGGATTAAAAAATAGCTTTGGTAAATAAACACTTAAAAAATACATTAATTTCTTTTTAAAAGTGTAATAGTAAAGTAAATTAGAGGAAACTTGACATGTTTGAATATTTATGAAGTTTGACCCGCTGCCCATATTAATTTTGTTTATTTATTATTTATTTATTTATTTTGCTAATTAGCATTAAATGGTAATGTAGCATGAGGCTCTTTTACTAATTACTACTGTTTTTAAAATACATTTGCAAAGAAGAATTCTAATATTTTGAAAATTTCATCGCAAAAAATCAAGTGTTCTATGTTTGAAGATTGTGAAATATAAACAAATTAATAACTAATTTTAAACAGAATTAATGAAGATATTTTTGCTTTAAAGTGTTAAAGTTTTATTTACTAAATGGTAAAATTAATAAAGCTTAAATAATTTTATTTATACAAATGAAACTGTTTTTCAAATTTGATATTTATTAACAAATAATTTTCTGCTGTAGAAAATGATACAATTTTTTGACCGTTTCTAATATGATATCTAACAATTAATTCCGATTTGTTAAAATAAAAAAAAAGAATTACTATGAAAACAATATCAGAAATGCAAAGGATCAAAATACATCATAGTCGCCTTATATCTAACAATCTAACAAACAACTTTTGTTAATCCCAATAAATATTTGCATTATTCATAGCATTTTTAATTCGGATTCGTTCTCTGCCTATTGCATGTAATAAAGTTTCACGAACGAAAGCATCTATTGAGAGGTTAATCGCATGACCCCTCAGGAGGATAAAAGCGGGCGCCGAAAATTAAAATCGTTCACAATCCCTCATTACTGGTTTCTGATTTCCGATCAAACTAGCTGTGCAATACATTTGTCAGTTGGGCTGTTTTTCACATCTCTATGAAAGCCAAACAAAAAACAACTTGAAGAAACGTGATTCGACGATGCATGACTGTTCCAGTTTTCCTATCAATTCAAGTAACATCATTTCGACTTACAAATAAAAACCACACCCGATTTAAACAAAACTCTTGTACATTCAATCATTTTTTACACTCCCACGCTGTATTATTTTATTTCATTCAATCTTTTTTTCTCCCCCCTGTTATATCTATTCATTCAGGTTTAATTTTAGACGCAGACGATAAGTATATTTTTTCGCATCTTTTCGGTCGCTAGGGTTTTCGTCTCTGAGTAGATATGAATGGAGGACAATAGAGTTACTGTTGAGATTGTTCGAAATGAAATTTGAGCTACTTGCTCCGCGAACTTTCACGAAAGTTACGCAAGTAGTAAAAAGATCATCCATTAATGAGAGTTTAGGAATGCGGAGATTTTAGACGCCGGGTTGTTCCCTTGAAGAACATAATATTCCAGTTTTAGTACAGATACAAACGTATTTAGAAGCATAGATCCTGTTGATAACGTAATATGATTTATCTAACACAACAGTTTTAATTTGTCTTTGTTGTTTTGAAATTGGTGGGTGCAATTTAGATGACAAGATGTATTAATTTAGAGACCACACACAGAATTTTAGGAAATAGAACCTCGACTAGTTTCCACAAACAAAGGCAGTGCTGATTAGCAACAGAGAAAACTTAATAAAAATTAATAAAAATTTGCGTCTTATTTAGATGCCATATTCTTGCAGTTACCGTCATCAGTAAGTCAAAAAATTTTATGAGTTTTTACTGTTTGCAGGGTTGCCAGTTTGGCCATTTTTTAAAATTCAGAAATTCCGAATTCTAGAATTCAAATAAAATTTTGTGTTTTATTTAACAACAGATATTTTATAATTATACGAAGGTTACTCTGAAATTATTGAGATATGCGCAGACGAGAATTTACAAAATAAAAATAATGGTTTAATTTTAAAATACAAAGTATTTTAACACAGCAGACGATTTTTTACTGACTTACTTCAACTTGTTTAGCGTAGAATAAATTTTAAACAGAAGAGAAAATGGAGTTGACGCGAGAACATTTTCGCGCTATCATTTTCTACGATTTTAAAGCAGGATTAAATCAAGAAGAATGCATTCAGCGGTTGAAAATAGCATTTGGTGATGGATCTCCAGCTCGTGCTACTGTATTCAGATGGTTTAAAAAATTTAGCAGAGGTCGCAATTTTCTTCAGGATGAAGAACACACAGGAAGGCCGCCGTCGGCAGTAATCCCGGATAATGTATCCGCCATACGAAAAATGTTAATGGATGATAATCGCTGTACCTATCAAATGATACAGAAGTAACTTAACATTGGATCCGCAGCCATACACAAAATTATTCATGAAGAATTTCATATGAAAAAAGTAGTTTGCCGTTGGGTTCCCCATAATCTAACTGAGCACCAAAAAGAGGAGCGTGTCAGAATAGTAAAGAAACTCTTAAATTGCTAAATGATGGTGGCCACCGCATCATTTCTAAAATTGTAATGGGTGATGAAACGTACATACCGTTTTTTGATGTTCCAACACGCCAAGAAAGCAAAGTATGGGTCTTTGAAGATGATCCCACGCCGACAATGGTGAAAAGAATTTGTTGAAAATCCAAGCATTAGTTCTTGAGATAAGAGCTATTGCGGAAATCGCAAAAAATGCAGCATAGCAGCGCCACCTGTTGAGCGGTTTACACCAAAATGTATAAAAATTCAAATCATCTCAAGGACTAACTGAATCTGAAGTTTGATGAAAATCCGTGCATTAGTTCTGGAGATTGAGCTATTGTGGAAATCGTGAAAAATGGCGCATAGCAGCGCCATCTGTTGAGCGATTTACACCAAAAACTAATCGGCGCCAATTTACATCAGGGACTAATTGAATATAAATTTTTATTAAATTCCGTGCATTAGTTCTTTAGATAGAGCGCCCACAAAATTTGTGTTACATACATACAGTACAGACAGACAGAGTCACAGATTCACAGACAGACATTTTGTAAAAACATGTTTTTCGGAATCTCTGAACCCTAAAACGTGTAAATCCGTCGAAAACCGAAAGTTGAAAATTTTCACGAATCCAATACTTTCTTCTTGTAAAGATAGAAGAAAAAAAAAATATGATAGCCTTATCTTTAAAATTTAAGATGTTTCCAAGCAAAAGTTAGAGATATCATGTCAAAATGGAAGCAAAATTGACACTAACATGTGCCAAAATAGCTTCGTGAACAATTTTCAGCTTACTGGAACAGTTATTGCTGCCTAGTGATGGTCAAGGGAAGTATTTACTATTGTTTCCTAAAAGTAAGTACCATTGCGAATGCATTCAATAAGTGTGTTTTAATTGAGGAAGAAAACTATGTTACTTTAAAGTACCATCGGGGCATAAAGGGTTAAAAAAAAAAGAAAAAAAATTAATATTAGAGCCATATAGAGAATATTCCTTAGTTGTTTGTGCCTGGTGTTTGTGATCCTGGGCTGGTCATGTTAATATCTTTATATATTCAGCCAAAGGCAAAGATAGCCATTATGGGCTCCGGGGATAAAGTTTCTAAGGTCAGTGTTGTTTTTTAACACTTTTCAAGAGAGTTGAAAAGTGTTTATGAATTCGGTTTGTCTGTCTGTCTGTCCGTGCTCTAACTCGCGTAAATGTAGTCTGATTGCCATGAAATTCATAGATGTTATTGGATATCACTATGGCATGTTCGATATTGAAAATGAAGTGTGTAACGTTTGCGGTGCATTTTAAAGATATCGCACTATTTTAAACATACTGAAATTTATATATATCGCTGAGGTGTACTACACGGGGCTTACTGTAGAATATGGTTGCATAGAATTTATCGTTCATTTACAGGGACATATGCAAAAGAGTATGACTACTGAAGAAATTGAACAATAATTAAACTAATGAAGCCTACGAACAATAATTTCTGGAAGTGCGTTTTCAGTTGTGGTACGCATTTTTAAACTGAACTAATTTTTTAAATTTTACTTATTGTGTATAAATTCTATAGATCATATACAGGGCTGCACAAAAGTTCCCAAGTACTGAATGGCTGAATTATAAGCACAAATGCTGAATGGAAATTTTCAACTATGCTATTCGTCTAACATATTCTGAACTAACTTTTAGCATACTATGTAGTATATATACAAATCAATACATCATATACAAGGCTGCACACACACACACACAAAAAAAAAAAAATCTATAGGGTAACTCCGGGAGAGTCTCCGCATACGGGATAGATGCCGCACCCCTTGTATTTCTTGTAATTATCGAGAGATGGCCGTCAAACGCACAGTATAGATGCACAATGAGATTATTTTAACCAGTGTATAGCGTGAGTCCCATTTCGATGTTTACTTGTAGAAGTACAATCCTTAATTTGAGTAAGTGCATGATTTCACTGTCCAAAATTTTAAACACGTTATGTTTAAATACTTTTCATACACTAATTACTAAATGCATGCATGATTTCAAAGTCAAAACTAAGTGTAGCGTTTGTATAGAGTACTGTGTGTATGGTTACGCCATTCCCCTTAGCAATGACAGGTAACTGTGATGGCCAACGTCTGCATCATGCAAAATGGGATACATGCCGCAGTTTCTTTTGAACGGGATGATTAAGTGTTATTAACTTTTCCTTTTCTTTTACTAACCATGTTAGGCATGTTATCAAGTTTACTAAAACCAAAAGAGAAAAAACAGAAAATAAAAAGTAAGAAGGGCAAGAACGATGCAAGTCAAGATGATAATAATGAAAAATTGGATTACGCGTAACACAGACGTTCTTTGGAAGGAATGTTTCGAAAACTACTCCAAAAAAGAGGAAGTGTAATTGGCTTCGTTGCATCATGTGTTTAAATGTAGTAACATAGAGACTGTACTTTTTCGACCCTTTTTCTGTAGATTGTAGTCGAAAAAACAGGTCTCTTAACCCATTCGGGACCATGGGTGCATCTAAGCAGCTTCATTAATAAGCAGCTTCATAGCTTACAAAGTTTGTTTCTGGCACCAGTAAAAAAGAAAAGTAATATTGGCTTTGCTTAATTAGAGCATTTTCATGATTATTTAAGAAAAGGTAACTCTTTTTAAAAAAGTGGTACCAACCGAATAAAATTTGTGTAAAAGTCACCGGTCCCGAAAGGGTTAACAAATAAATTATGTAAACACAATTTTACTTTTTCTCTTTTCCCTTTCTAATACATTGTTGTTACGTTGTTGCTGAAATGACAATTAAAATTTAATGTAAAAAAAGTCGATAATTTTAATAGTGAAAGTAGGCAACAATTATTTATTTGAATCTACTAATACGTTTCATTGTACTCATTTAGTTTCATTTTGTTATTACATCGTTAATTATAGTCCAGATATGAATATTATTTTTTAAATATTTTTATTTATAATTTCATTCTGTTCGTATTACAAGCGCGGCATAACTACCGAACAAGTGCGGCGTCTCAGACTGAATGTACGGGTGACTCGCCGCAGTGTAATGTTTTAGAAATTTTTAAAAAAAAAAATTAATAATCTGTTTTGAAATTTTTTGTCGCAGTACACGCATTGTATATTTAACATTAAATAGCACAGCATGATTTTTTTTTTATGTCCACCATGGGACTTTATACACAAATTCAAAAAAATGTGCGGCATAAATCCCGGATTTACCCTATATTTCCGACTGTTGATGGTAATAGCAGAAATTCACAATGCGTTATGCTTTTTTCAAATTGTTTATTTAGACATTATCTTTCACCTTTATGAACTGTGAAGTTTTGTTACAATATTCTGAATGTGTTACATAATCTATGCTAAACACATGTTTTTTTCGTTCTTGTTTGCTTTTGTTTTCCACATAAAAGTTGGGTATGTTAGAAGTTCACTTACAGCCGCATTTCGTCATATTTCAAATAATTTAACACTTGCAAATACTGCTTGCCATAACTTAGAAAGGATTTTCTAATTCTGTTGTTATAGGCAATACTGCCTCATCAAGTATGTTTGTACAGGTGGTCCAAAACTTTCCAAAGTAATTAATTTTATTAGTTATATATCTGATTTTTCTTTGAATATAATATTTTTTTTTATGTATTCTAGAAATATGTTGCAAAAATAAGAGGGAAAGCTTAAAATTTCTTTTTATAAAAGTTTTGATTTATCAAATTTATAATGATCTGAAACAAGATTTTTATTTTTGTATAGAGTACAGAATTCAAAAAGAAAATAAAAATGTCTGCAGTATCTGAACACAAAGCAACTGTAATATGGTTATAAAATACTTTTTACTCACTAAAATAATGTCAGGGTTAAAAGGGTTAATGATAATATGCATATTTATTTGCAAAAGTTCATGCCCGATGATTTCCGATGCATCGAGTTTTGAAGTATACCCAAGTTGTTTTAAATAGCGAAATGCAGTCGGTCAACATTTAGTCTCCCAGTAATCTCTTCAGTATTAATCCTTGGATTATTATTTATTAAATCACACATTAAGTCATTATCAATCCCAGAACGTTGCTCAGAGCGATTTTTATAGTGTAGATTGAAATCAAATCATCATTTCGAAATCGACAAAACCACTTTTTAACTGTCCTATGAGCGGGAGCACGATCCAAATAAACGTTTTAAATATTTTTTGTAGCACGTCCAACACTCGCTCCTTTTTTAAACTCCTGTACAATAAACATAACGAAAATGTAACTTTTCATTTTCCATTTTGAATATTAACCTCGCACACAAATTAATTTGAAAAACTTGTTTTAACGTTATGTTCACTCAAGACACATGTACATAATTGCCAGCTAATAATAGTGTTATAAAAGAAACAACAAACACAGTCAAAATTGCAAGCTACTGTCATCTATGAAATCGGGCACGAACTTTTGGAATCACCCAATATATACACTGTTGGCTAATAATAGATAAATTTGGCTAATGATTTTTTAATTTGGCCAATTTACTGTCAAGCATTTCGAAAATGTTAGCGCTGCTACTGGGAGACAATATATTTATTTATTTAAATGGTTATTTTTAAATTAAATAAATTTTTAATTAATTTATATGTTTATAGAAATTCATTTTTAACACTTTCCAACAAAGTTAAAAAGTGTTTATGCATTCGGTTTGTCTGTCCGTCTGTCCACGCTCTAACTCAAGTAAATATACTCGGAATTTCATGAAATTGATAAAGGTTATTTAGGGTCACCAAAGCATGTTTGGTATTGTATATGAAGTATGTAGGATTAATCGTTCATTTACAGGGGCACTCAAAAGTATTCAATTACATTATGGTATATGGGGGGGGAAATCGCTTGCAGACTATTTTAATGAGACTACGCTATTTCAAATGTATTGAAACTGATATAAATCACTGAATTTCACTACGATTACGTTAGAACATGGCATTCATATCATTTTTTATTTATTTACAGGGACACACAAAAGAAATCGGTTACAGTACTGTCTTTGAGTAATAATTGCTGTTCATATTGTGCGTTAGCGTGTCATAGTGTGCGTTTTAAAATTCGGTATGCGCTTTTAAATTTAACTAATTTTTTGCACGTTACTCGTTATATATAAATTCTATAAACTCATATACAGGGCTGTACAAAAGTATTCACGTACCATTCTCCTCTTTAGAGGAAGTTGCTGAAGGGGAATTTTCAACCGAGGTATTTGTATTTCTTAAGTGAACTAAATTTTGGCATGCATGTAGTTAATAGATATAAATCTATATATTATATAAAGGGCTGCTGAAAAAATTCGGATAATTTTCCGATTGTAGATGGAAACAGCTGAAATTGACTTTTCAAATGTGTTATGCGTTTCCATGGGGTTGAATTAGACATAACGTTTTAACTTATTAAACGGTGTAGTTTTGTTACATCATTCTGCATGTGTTGGAAAGTGTTTCATAATCTATGCTTGACGCATGATTTTTTCTTTCTTGTTTTATTAAATAATTTCAATTGATATTTTTATTTAATTTTATTTTTAAAGTAACGTTTAATTAATAATTAAACTATTTCTGATTACTATGCGAAATACTCTTTAGATAATAGCATGCATAATGCAAATGTATTATGATTTATGAAATATGATTGTCAAAACAAATGACTGAAATTGAATGTTATTTTCAACACCAACTTATACAAAAATATTGCATCTCAAGTTTTTTATAATGAGCCTAAATCAAATAATATCATAAGACGAAACGCAATTTTTCACCTTGATTCAACATAAAATAAATAATGTGAACGTTAAAAAGGTCCACAATCTTACTTAAAAGGCGACTAATGTAATGAAAAAGATGTTACAAGTTTTAAATGTACATTTTATTTAAAACTTCTTAGTACTTTCAAGCCTTCCAAGCTCATCATCAGAGAATATCTTAATAACTAAATGTTGTTTATTTATAGTTCCATTTATAAATGGAACTGCAATTAATAATAATAATATATGTTTCCTCTAATTAAATTCAAACCAAGAAATTGCTACTGCTACTTCTACTTTCAAGTCTAGTAATTATTGGCTCTCTCATTTTCAAAACAAAGTGGCGTATTTGTATAAATAAACAACATTTAGTTATTAAGATATTCTCTGATGATGAGCCTGGAAGGCTTGAAAGTACTAAGAAGTTTTTAAATAAAATGTATATTTTAAACTTGTAACATCTTTTTCATTACATTAGTCGCCTTTTAAGTAAGACTGTGGACCTTTTTAGTGTTCACATTATTTAATTTATGAGTCCAAATCATTTATGATTTTTTTGTATTTATATATGGTTTGAAATTTTCTATGCTTGTTTTAATTTAAAACTACTTTATCTGTATAATTCCCATTTTCTTTGGCTTGCGTAGTTTTTTCAAGATTTTATAGATTTAATATTCATGTTTATTTTATATCATTCTAGCAAAATCCACGGCTTGCAGAGCATTGACAGCTTCAGCCAAGAGATCCCTGGTTCGAATTCCGGTCCGGACATTTTTCTCCCAGTTGGAAATTTACATCTCATATCTAATGATGATTTGACATGTACTGTCATATATAACACTTATTTTCGTTTATTTTCAATGTGCACGTAGGGAGACTATTTTAGCTTGGGACAAAGTTTATAAATTAATGCCTTAGTAAAAATAAAACCTTTTTTTAAGAATATTAACCCTTAAATGTCTGAATTTTCAAAAATCATTGTAATAATGTTTTTCGGCTTTCATTTTTTAAACAAGTATATAACCCCCGTCAAAAATGACGGAATGTAAATGATAAATCTTCAAAACAATATTTAAAAAAATATTTTTCTGACTTAAAAAAAAAAAAAAAAAAAAGATGCTTCAAGCATTTTGTTAATAAAAAAGTATTATCCTTTGATTTTTTATGATCAGAACAAAGAAATTATGTAAACTACCGTTTAATCACCAGCGCTTAAACGTGCCATTTCCAGCTACACATTCTATGATGAAAATGCTTGTTTAGGTTCTCTCTACATTAAAAATTTGCTGTTTAGCGTGACTTTTTTTTTCGCTACAAACTATGTTAAAATTCATAACTTTATTTGCAAGATAATTAAAATATGTTGTACCGATAAGAAATATTCATTTTATTTGCAATGTCTTCAAATCTGATAAAATACATTTTGAAAAAAAAAAGTACGATTACAACAGAAAGTTTCTTTGTTTATATTAATTGCTGACGAGGCTAACGAAAAAGACAGGCTACCGCGGTGGGTACGATCTGTCTTTTTTTACAGACCGCTGGAGTCACGTGATGCTCGAATGCACCAATGAAGGTGTGCGAAAAGAGCATCACGTCACTCTAGCGGTCTGTAAAAAAAGACAGATCGGTCCCACCGCGGTAGCCTGTCTTTCTCGTTAGCCTCGAATTGCTGATAGATGACGCCAAAAGAATTAGCAAGAAACATAAGTTCCTGATTTATTGGGATTTAAAACGACCTACAGAGGCACTGCTCGCAGCCTTCGGTACAGAAAAAATTGTTCTTTTAATTTCCCTTTAACTAATGCTAATGTGCCATTGAAATAATTGTTTATTGTAAATGCATTTAAAAGTTTTAGATATTCAAATTCGGATAATTTTTACTTTGTCATATAAGACAGAACACAAATTTCACAGGAAATCTGAAATTGTGAAAAAGAATAAGCATTCTGAACAAATTAAAAATACATGTAATGCAATGTTTCGCTTCAGCTAAAGTTACATGTTTTCTCCACCAGATGGTGATAGTTATCCGTTATTTTTAATTTAGAACTTGTTGTTGTTGTTGTTGATGGTGATTTGGCCCTTAAATTTAGAGCTTAATTGGATAGTTTTTGAAGGTTTTAAACAAAGTTTAAATATTTAAAGGATTTAATATACTTTTACAAATATTTTAAGAGCAGCTTCGACGTTAACCTGTATTTTTTTTTTTTAATGAAGCGTTCAAAGAGTCATTCATTTGTTTGTAGATTTGCTGGAATTTGAATCTGAATGGCAACAGTATCGTTTGTTTAGATTTGATTTCTATGTTTATAACAGCTTAATTTTAATTTAGAACTTAATACATTATAAATGGATATGATATACATGTTTTATGCGAAAATATGCTGAGCAGACATGATTTCAAGTAGAAGAAATTATCTTTTAGCTGTCATATGTTAGCATATGGTTTTCATTACGCCTAACATGGGGTTTAGCTACGGTGGATTCGCAGATCAGAGTGGTTTGCACCGGAATGGTTACTTACACTTCTCCACTCCTATTTTATTATAAGTAGATAAATCATGGGAAAAATACTTTTAAAAAATCATATTTTGTTTTAAGTATGGTTTACGGCTAAAAAACAGTTTGTTACTAATCGGCAATATTGGTCTTTAATTGAAAAAATATTTTTCCTTTATACAATTCTATAATATTAAACACACAAGAATTTTAGGAACTATAATAAGAAATAAATTTTACTTGCTCACTGCAAAACAAAATAGGGTATTTCGTAAGCTTCCAAACATAACAAAAAGAACAAGTAGCAACAATTGAAAAAATAAATCTATCTTTATTCTTAAACAGCACAAGTGTTGCCATCTACATGTTGAAAATCGATTTAATAATATTTTCAGAATGTATTTTATTGGCAACATTAGACATTATAGCTTCAATATTATTCTAATAGTATTTTAGAAGCCTAAATTGGGTATGTTGCCGAAAAGCAACACCCGGCATTTAAGGGTTAAGTTAGAACTTAAATAAAGACTTTTAATTATCTATTATTGAAAAAAAATTGAATTCTTTTTTTAAATTGCTAAAGCCTTTAAGGGGCAAGCAATTGCGTTTGTATAATGCTGAATTATCACCGGAAATTTCGAAAAATTTTATTTCAAAACAAGGAAAAGCAATTCCAACTCCCCCCCAAAGTTATAAAAGTAAAACTTAATAAAAAGTTTCTGATGCAAATCTTAATTAAACTTAGATGAGATAAAATATATCCCACCGCACCCCAAGGGGTTAAACGTCCATGAAATGAAAGTTGTGTTTTAGTTATGGGGCGTCCACGAAGGGAACTTCCCATGTATATTTATTAAAAACATATTTAAATTATTTCCTCGGAAATGTATTTAAATAGTTTGGTTAAAACTTAAATAATCATATGAAAATATTAGGAAATTTCAGATATTATCTATACAAAAGTCTTAATTTACATCCATTAATCGTAACATTAATAAAATATATATTCCAAGAAACATCAAAATATATACTAAAAATAATTTAATTGCTTAAAACGCGTCAGTTTATATATATATATATATAGGGGCTGTGCATATATAACGTTATCATTTTAGGGGGGAGGGGGAGTCTGGCAAATGATATCGTTAGATATCTCTAGGGGAGGGGGGGGTTCGTCTTTTTGATATCGTTATCATTTTTGATCCAACCAAAATTTTCTCTTTTTATTTATAACTTAGCCTTTACATCAAAATAGAATGTTATCTTTTTTTAGTCTGCTATCTATTTTTATGAAAGTACAAAGTTATTATTAAAATTAGTAAAAGAGAAAGAATGTTGTCCACCTGTTTTGGTGATAAGAAGCTCTGTCTCCCCCACCCCACCCCGTGCAAGGTCAAGTGCAAGAAAACATTATTACTGTTGAATGTATTATGTAACAAAAAGCTATTATAAAATACTTTTAAATAGCAAATATTTCTTTTTTAAGTGTTATTTGATAAAAAGTTTTTTCATATATAAAGTGATATTTTATTGAGTTCTCTTCATATGAATCAATGAAGTATGCGAAAAATAAATGTAACTATATTTGTGTATCACTCCAAGCAAAAGAAAAAAAATTAAAAGAATTTTTAGACATTGATAACGATATCATTACTGGGGGGGGGGGGGTTCGAGGGATGATAACGTATGATATCTTAAGGGGGGGGGGGTTCAAAATTGCCAAAAAAGTGATAATGTTATATATGCACGGCCCCATATATATATATATATATATATATATATGTGCGAGATCAATCTTTATTATAAAGTGAAGATACACTGTCCTCTATATTTTCAACATCGCCCGTTGTTCCATCTTATAGTCCGTTTCCCAAGATTGTTCAACGATTATTCTTCCCAAATATTCGGAATGCGAAGTGACAACGTATTGTTATACAGTTTTGAACCTTGTATATATAGTATTTCAATCGATTCCCTTGTATATAGTTGTTGCATATGTAAAATATAATATGGGGAATATGGCCTTATCAAGACTTGGTGAAAAAGATAATATTAACATCCTATTCAATGAGAGTAAATTAATTTATAGATTTGATTTTAATTTACAAGTATTTGTAAGGGATCGATTAAAAAATATATAAGAGGTTCAAAAGTATGTAATGATGCGTTCTCATTTCGTATTCCGAATATATGGGAAGAATGGTTGAACAACCTTGGGAAACGGACTATAGACGGAGCAACGGGCGATGTTGAAAATATTGAGGACAGTGTATCTTCACTTTATAATAAAGATTGATCTCGCATTTCAGTGCTTTATGTACATTGTATTTGTGATTTTATGTATTCTGATGATGATTGAGTGAACCAATCGAAACATATAATTTTAACGTTATTATTATTATTTTTTTTTAATTATTGATACTTTCGTCTTTTAAGCAATTAAATTATTTTTAGCATATCTTTTATGTTTTTTGGAATATATATTTTATTAAGAAAATTCTTACATTTCCTAATATATATCCCCTCGAGATCGTAAAATGAACCTTTTCGTGAGAATGACCCACATAACTCAGTAAAAATCAATTTTCAACAATTGCTGCCCTTGTCAAATAATGTGTGCAGATTGTTTCGCGCAACTCTCTATATAATCTATAGAACTGATACATACTGTGTAATATAATAAAAATTAGATCGTTTCAAAAATGCATTATGCACACCACGCAGCGGAAAACCCACTTCCAACAATTATCAATCATAATCAATTTTGTAACCGAATTCGTTTGTGTGTCGCTCTAAATGAATACTAACAAGGAGAGGGTCCGAGGTTGCTATCATCAAATGCGATGAACATTTGTCTATCGATAGAGTATATTTAGCATATAAATATATGAGCGCTATAAAGCGAAACCCCGAGGGGGTCTTAAGAAAATAAGTCGCAAAGTTTAACTTACAGTTCATAATCGGATAAATTTCCTTCTTTGGCAAACGGTTCAGTAGCATGATCGGGAGCACGCTGGATTTGAGTTTTTTCGGCCCGGGTTCAAATCCGGCTCGGACTTGTTTTTCGGAACGAAAATTTTTATCAATCATTTTCGAATCGCAATTGAAAAGATATGTATAATGAACTGTAGCTTAAACTTTGCGACTTATTTTCTCAAGACCCCCTGGGGATTGCGCTTTATGGCGCTCATATATTTATATACTAACTATACTCTATCGATACACAGATGTTCATCGCATTCGGTGAGACCAACCTCGGACCCTCTCCCCGCCTGGTGTGAAACTGTAAATGCCACGCACACCATAATCTATAGAAAATCTGAATGGTCCGTTTTCATTCCGGTACATTTGGGGCTGTATATATATAACGTTATCAAATTTCTTACCCCCCCCCCCCATCCTCCTTACGATATCGTACTTTACCATTCCACAAAACCCCTCTACCCTCTGAATGATATCGTTATCAATGCCTAAAAATTACTTTCATTTTTACATTTTTTTTTCTTTTTATATGTTTGCAGTGATACACAGTTTTTGTTATATATTTATTATTTGCATACTTTACTGATTCAAATGAAGAGAAAAAGTTAATGAAATATCACTATTTTACATGAAATTTCCTCCAACAGTGGATTATATATGCATATGGCCAAACAATAGTATTGCCGAACGTTGGGGGGATTCCCTATTTTAGAATAAAATGATTTTATAATCTTTATTGGCTTTAATAATAACTTTATATTTTCATAAAAACCTAAACTGGCAAAAATTAGAAAAAAAAAGATTATTTTGACGTAAAAAAAAGTTTCAAAACGAATAAAAGAAAAGTTTGATTCGATAAAAAAAAAGGGGGATAACGATATCAAGTCCAGACCCCTTCCTTCCTAAAGTGATAACGTTATAATTGCACAGCCCCTTTGAAGTATCATAACGTCTTTAAAATGCGGTGCAGACGATTTTCTTCCATAGATCATAATGACCGCCTAAAAGTTAGCCCCCTCATGACGGAAAATAAGAAAGTGACATATGCATTTCGTTTGATCATCGTTTGATCAGATTTGATCAACAATTTTCATCGTTTGATCAATTTCATGAGTTATGATTAAAAAGGACCAGGGGGGCTAACTTTTAGGATATTTCAAAATGCGCAAAACTAAAAAAAAATTAGCGATCCTTATCAGAAATCGTCTGTAGAGATTTGATCAACCATTTTTAGCGTTTGATCAAACCCGGAAATGCCCCCAAAATCGATATTTTTAGGTTCACACCCCTAAAAGTTAGCCCCCCCTTGACGGAATTTCGGCACAAAAATGGTGCCATCTAACGTGAAATCGTTTGTAGAGATTTGATCAACCATTTTTAGCGTTTGATCAAACCAGGAAATGCGCCCAAAATCGATATTTTTAGCTTCACACCCCTAAAAGTTAGCCCCCCATTGAAGGAATTTTCGGACAAAAATGATGACATCTAACGTGAAATCATTTGTAGAGATTTGATCAACAATTTTTAGCGTTTGATCAAACCCGGAAATGCGCCTAAAATCGATATTTTTAACAGCGGACCCCTAAAAGATAGCCTCCCTTGACGGAATTTCGAGACAAAAATGGTGCCATCTAACGTGAGATCGTTTGTAGAGATTTGATCAACCATTTTTAGCGAGAGATCAAACCCGGAAATGCGCTCAATATCGATATTTTTATCAGCGGACCCCTAAAAGTTAGCCCTTCCTTGGCGGAATTTCGGGACAAAAATGTTCTCATCTAACGTGAAATTGTTTGTAGAGATTTGATCAACCATTTTAAACGTTTTATCAAACCCGGAAATGCGCCCAAAACCGATATTTTTTACCTTCACACCCCTAAAAGTTAGCCCCCCCTCTACGGAATTTCGGGACAAAAATGGTGCCATCTAACGTGAAAGCGTTTGTAAAGAATTGTTCAACGATTTTTAGCGTTTGATCAAACTCGGAAATGCGCCGAAAATCGATATTTCTAGCAGCGGACCCCTAAAAGTTAGCCCCCCCCCCCTTGACGGAATTTCGGGAAAAATGGTGCCATCTAACGTGAAATCGTTTGTAGAGATTTGATCAACCATTTTTAGCGAGAGATCAAACCCGGAAATGCGCCCAATATCGATATTTTTAGCAGCGGACACATA
This sequence comes from Maratus speciosus, assembly GCA_963932465.1. Taxonomy (NCBI): domain Eukaryota; kingdom Metazoa; phylum Arthropoda; class Arachnida; order Araneae; family Salticidae; genus Maratus; species Maratus speciosus. Next base: position 428,413,223 of record OZ010797.1, on the reverse strand, counting down.
AAAGTTAGCCCTTCCTTGGCGGAATTTCGGGACAAAAATGCTGTCATCTAACATGAAATTGTTTGTAAATATTTGATCAACCTTTTTTAGCGTTTGATCAAACCCGAAAATTAAAACAAAATGGATATATTTAGCAGCGGACCCCTAAAGGTTAGACCACCCTTGACCGAATTTCGGGACAAAAAATGGTGCCATATAACGTGAAATTGTTTGTAGAGATTTGATCAACCACTTTTAGCGTTTTATCAAACCCGGAAATGCGCCCAAAATCAATATTTTTAGCAGCGGCCCCCTAAAAGTTAGCCCCCCCTTGACGGAATTTTCGGACAAAAATGATGCCATCTAAAGTGAAAGCGTTTGTAGAGATTTGATCAACCATTTTTAGCGTTTGATCAAACCCGGAAATGCGCCCAAAATCGAGATTTTTAGCTTCACACCCCTAAAAGTTAGCCCCCCATTGACGGAATTTTCGGACAAAAATGATGCCATCTAACGTGAAATCATTTGTAGAGATTTGATCAACCATTTTTAGTGTTTGATCAAACCAGGAAATGCGCCTAAAATCGATATTTTTAACAGCGGACCCCTAAAAGATAGCCTCCCTTGACGGAATTTTGAGACAAAAATGGTGCCATCTAACGTGAGATCGTTTGTAGAGACTTTATCAACCATTTTTAGCGTTTGATCAAACCCGGAAATGCGCCCAAAATCGATATATTTAGCAGCGGACGCCTAAAAGTTAGCCCCTCCCTTGACGGAATTTCGGGACAAAAATGGTGCCATCTAACGTGAAATCGTACGTAGAGACTTTATCAACCATTTTTAGCGTTTGATCAAACCCGGAAATGCGCCCAAAATCGATATATTTAGCAGCGGATGCCTAAAAGTTAGCCCCTCCCTTGACGGAATTTCGGGACAAAAATGGTGCCATCTAACGTGAAATCGTACGTAGAGATTTGATCAACCATTTTTAGCGAGAGATAAAACCCGGAAATGCGCTCAATATCGATATTTTTTGCAGCGGACCCCTAAAAGTTAGTCCCCCCTTGCCGGAATTTCAGGACAAAAATGGTGCCGTATAACGTGAAATTGTTTGTAGAGATTTGATCAACCACATTTAGCGTTTCATCAAACCCGGAAATGCGCCCAAAATCGATATTTTTAGCTTCACACCCCTAAAAGTTAGCCCCCCTTGCCGAATTTGGAGACAAAAATGGTGCCATCTAACGTGAAATCGTTTGTAGAGATTTGATCAACCATTTTTAGCGTTTGATCAAACCCGGAAATGCGCCTAAAATCGATATTTTTAACAGCGGACCCCTAAAAGATAGCCTCCCTTGACGGAATTTCGAGACAAAAATGGTGCCATCTAACGTGAGATCGTTTGTAGAGATTTGTTCAACTATTTCTAGCGTTTGATCAACCCGGAAATGCGCCGAAAATCGATATTTTTAGCAGCGGACCCCTAAAAGTTAGCCCCCACCCTTTACGGAATTTCGGGAAAAATGGTGCCATCTAACGTGAAATCGTTTGTAGAGATTTGATCAACCATTTTTAGCGAGAGATCAAACCCGGAATTGCGCCCAATATCGATATTTTTAGCAGCGGACACCTAAAAGTTAGCCCTTCCTTGGCGGAATTTCGGGACAAAAATGCTGTCATCAAACATGAAATTGTTTGTAATTATTTGATCAACCTTTTTTAGCGTTTGATCAAACCCAAAAAATAAAACAAAATGGATATATTTAGCAGCGGACCCCTAAAGGTATGACCACCCTTGACCGAATTTCGGGACAAAAATGGTGCCATATAACGTGAAATTGTTTGTAGAGATTTGATCAACCACTTTTAGCGTTTCATCAAACCCTGAAATGCTCCCAAAATCAATATTTTTAGCACCGGACCCCTAAAAGTTAGCCCCCCTTGACGGCATTTCCGGACAAAAATGATGCCATCTAACGTGAAATCAATTGTAGAGATTTGATCAACCATTTTTAGCGTTTGATGAAACCCGCAAATGCGCCCAAAATCGATATTTTTAGCTTCACACCCCTAAAAGTTAGCCCCCCCCCCCCTTGACGGAATTTCGAGACAAAAATGGTGCCATCTAACGTGAAATCGTTTGTAGAGATTTGATCAACTATTTTTAGCGTTCAATCAAACCCGGAAAAGCGCCCAAAATCGATATTTCTAGCAGCGGACCCCTAAAAGTTAGCCCCCCCCCCCCTTTACGGAATTTCCGGACAAAAATGATGCCATCTAACGTGAAATCGTTTGTAGAGATCAACCATTTTTAGCGTTTGATCAAACCCGCAAATGCGCCCAAAATCGATATTTTTAGCTTCACGCCCCTAAAAGTTAGCCCCCCATTGACGGAATTTTCGGACAAAAATGATGCCGTCTAACGTGAAATCGTTTGTAGAGATTTGATCAACCATTTTTAGCGTTTGATCAAACCCGGAAATGCGCCTAAAATCGATATTTTTAACAGCGGACCCCTAAAAGATAGCCTCCCTTGACGGAATTTCGGGACAAAAATGGTGCCATCTAACGTGAAATTGTTTGTAGAGATTTGATCAACCACTTTTAGCGTTTCACCAAACCCGGAAATGCGCCCAAAATCAATATTTTTAGCAGCGGACCCCTAAAAGTTAGCCCCCCTTGACGGAATTTCCGGACAAAAATGATGCCATCTAATGTGAAATCAATTGTAGAGATTTGATCAACCATTTTTAGCGTTTGATCAAACCCGGAAATGCGCCCAAAATCGATATTTTTAGCTTCACACCCCTAAAAGTTAGCCCCCCTTGCCGAATTTGGAGACAAAAATGGTGCCATCTAACGTGAAATCGTTTGTAGAGATTTGATCAACCATTTTTAGCGTTTGATCAAACCCGGAAATGCGCCTAAAATCGATATTTTTAACAGCGGACCCCTAAAAGATAGCCTCCCTTGACGGAATTTCGGGACAAAAATGGTGCCATCTAACGTGAAATCGTTTGTAAAGATATTATCAACCATTTTTAGCGTTTGATCAAACCCGAAAGTGAACTCAAAATCGATATTTTTAGGTTCACACCCCTAAAAGTTAGCCCCCCCATTGACGGAATTTCCGGACAAAAATGATGCCATCTAACGTGAAATAGTTTGTAGAGATTTGATCAACCTTTTTTAGCGTTTGATCAAACCCGGAAGTGACCCAAAATCGATATTTTTAGGTTCACACTCCTAAAAGTTAGCCCTATCCTTGACGGAATTTCGGGACAAAAATGGTGCCATATAATGTGAAATCGTTTGTAGAGATTTGATCAAACATTTTTAGCGTGTGATCAAAGCCGGAAGTGCTCCCAAAATCGATATTTTTAGGTACAGTCCTCTATAAGTTAGCCTCCCCTCTTGACGGAATTTTGGGAATATAATCTGCTGTTCGGGAAAGTATTTCCGAAGTATGTTTGAAATGATACCTGTTGTGTTTAGTGCTAAAGAAAAGTGAAATAACGTTGTCCACCTCTTTTGTTGATAAGAAGTTCTGCCTGCGCACTGCCCCCTACACACACCGTCCGGAGGCAAGCGCAAGAAGATACATTATTGTTGAATGCATATGAAACAAAAGGCTAATTATTAAATACTTTTAATTAGCAGCTATTTCTTTTAAATAATATTTGATATAAAGTTATTTTGTTTATAATAATGATATTTTCTTCTTTGAATCAATAAATTACGTGAATAATAAATATATGACCAATCTGTATATCACTGCAAACAAAAGAATCAATTTAAAAAATCAAAAGAATTTTTAGACATTGATAACGATATCATTAGGGAAGGGGGGGGGGGGTTGTTAGTGGAATGATAACGTATGATATTGTAAGTGCAGGGGGTGGAGGTCTAAAATTGCTAAAAAGTTGATAACATTATATATGTACAACCACTAACCATGGGGTAATTTACCTAAAGACTATCCGTCCACTAAAATAAGTTATTATAATTTTTTTTAATCTAATCACGGACTTGTCTTGAACATTTCCATACGCTCCCCCCCCCCCCCCATTCTCAAGTTGAATCCTGCTATGCTATTGTTGTTATTTTTTAGTGTAAGAAAAAATAATATGAATCTTTGTCTTTTATTAACACATTTATTGACATACATCTGACCTGTGTGCTTGGCGTCAAGTGTTCGCTTATAAGTCATCGTCAATATATACATGGGCGAGATAGCACACACAGGGAAATTTACAACACAGAGAAATATAGCTGGGAGATCCACAATCGTTTATTAGCATAACTTCAAAACTTCAAATCCATAGTTGCCATTACGAAATCTGAAGGAATTCCAAATGAAAAAATAAAATCACCGCGCCCACATGTTGATCAGATTCTCATTCATTAACAAAATATCTTTCTCAGTCAATTTTTCTTATCGGAAACTAGTAACTCTGAATTTTGTGGACGTCAGCTCTTTTCAAAATAAACATTATACACTTTTGAGACCCTTGACTCCTGCCGGAAATTAAGATGCTTCTACTCTTTTGCGGTTCAGTTTGGTACCCACCTGTCAGTTTGTTTCTATTAATCGAGAATCCGTTCATGGATTATTATTATTATTATTATTATTATTATTATGCCATTTTTTTCAACTCTTATCTCTAAAAAATAAGCAATATTTACAGTGATCCTTATTTCTGTTTTGGATATCCGAATCAGTATACTATAGGGGTCTGCACGGGTCGGAATTACCAGCTCCGGGACCGGCCCGTACAGAAGTAAGTGAAAACAGGCCCGGACCGACCCGACACAATGTCTACAAAAAATTTCGATTTTTCTTAACATATAATTAGGATGCCTTTAAAGAATACTGCATACATATTTATGGGATAGTTTTATACAGTATATTTTAAAATTACGATGTGTTCGCAAGACAGAAAATACACAACAGCAACATTAAGGATTGCTTAGTTATTTAGACGTTTCAGCATTCACACAAGGATTCATTTAAAAATTAACGTAGATTATAATAAACAAAAAGGAGTGTTAAAAACATAACTTTGAAGCTGTATAATTAAAAGTAAATTTGTGAAAATATTTATCTGTCATTTATTAAGGCTTCGGAAAACGCATATGATTGGCATGTGTTCTTATTCAGAAACTATGTAATCGAATGGCGTTAAATATTTTTCGATAAAGGTGATATATCTTTGAGAAAATACTGTCAAAGTTAGAGTTTTGAATCGAATTTCCGGAAGCGACAGCACAGGAATGGAGAAAAACCTGCAGTCACTTGACAAGAATCTCTTGTATCTCGACAAGTCATTTATTTATCAAAAATGGAAAAGCTATTCGATTGCAAATCCCTTCAATTGTCAGGCTTGTCAATTTTATGCCTTTACAGTTAAAAATTAGTCAGAAAATGTGTCAAAGTTTCGTATTGTTGAACAGTGAATTTGAGAAGCACCTTAAGGTATAGTTCCAAAGATTACGTTAACAAAAGTATATTATCGCTATTAATATTTTTACAAAACATTTTGCCTGCCCTACATATGCTGTGAACAATTAAGTCCAGTTCCCGCGCGGCTCAATTGTGTACAAAAAAATGCAATTTTGTTTATCGGCCCGTGCAGTCCTCTAGTACACTATGATAATGTCAGTGGTTTATAGTAGAATGTTATAATCATACGATCCGTTTCGTAAATGCCCAGTGAATCTACTTGGATTAAGAACCTAATTTTACAATTTAGCTATGTCCTTTTGTGCTTAATATGCGTCTACTATTAAATTGTGTTTCAGTTTGGTACGCACGCGTCATTTCTGATTTTAATAATCGGATTACCCCTCCTGCATAATTAATACTATTATTATGTTCTATTTTTCAACTTCTATTTTTATGATCATCCTCTTTTCTGTTAGGGATATCTGAACCAGTAAGTTGTGTTAATGTCGGTAGAATACGATCGTGATAGAAGAAAAAATCGAATGATTCGTTTAGTATGTGCTCAGTGAATCTGTTTGGATTAACAACGTAATTTTCGATGTCCTTCAAAACATCACATCTATAAATTAAATTAACTCACAAACTAATATAACTGCGAAGAAATATTTAAAATGCCACAAAGTCATCTTACGACAAATCAAAGCTTTCAAAGTCATATTTTCTGCAGCTGATAAAGTAACTACAAGTACTTACTCACCCAGTGTGGAAAAAAATTATTTTGCATCCATTGTTAATAGAAAATATTGAAGGTTAAAAAAGTTCGGGAAAAACTATTTTCAAACCCTTTTTGTCCAAAAATCCGTCAAGAGGGGGCTAACTTTTAGGGGTTTGCAAACAAAAATATGGATTTTTTGGAACTTCCGGGTTTGATCAAACACTAAAAATGGTTGATTAAATCTCTACAAACGATTTCACGATAGATGGAACCATTTTTGTCCCGAAATTGCGTCAAGGGGGTGGGGGCTAACTTTTAGGGGTGTGAAGCAAAAAATATCGATTTTGGGCGCATTTCCGGGTTTGATCAAACGCTAAAAATGGTTGATCAAATCTCTACAAACGATTTCACGTTAGATGGCACCATTTTTGTCTCGAAATTCCGTCAAGGGGGGGCTAACTTTTAGGGGTGTGAAGCTAAAAATATCGATTTTGGGCGCATTTCCGGGTTTGATCAAACGCTAAAAATGGTTGATCAAATCTCTACAATTGATTTCACGTTAGATGGCATCATTTTTATCCGGAAATTCCGTCAAGGGGGGCTAACTTTTAGGGGTCCGCTGCTAAAAATATTGATTTTGGGCGCATTTCCGGGTTTGATGAAACGCTAAAAGTGGTTGATCAAATCTCTACAAACAATTTCACATTAGATGGCACAATTTTTGTCCCGAAATTCCGTCAAGGGAGGCTATCTTTTAGGGGTCCGCTGTTAAAAATATCGATTTTAGGCGCATTTCCGGGTTTGATCAAACGCTAAAAATGGTTGATCAAATCTCTACAAACGATTTCACGTTAGATGGCATCATTTTTGTACGAAAATTCCGTCAATGGGGGGCTAACTTTTAGGGGTCCGCTGCTAAAAATATCGATTTTGGGCGCATTTCCAGGTTTGATCAAACGCTAAAAATGGTTGATCAAATCTCTACAAACTATTCCACGTTAGATGGCACCATTTTTGTCTCGAAATTCCGTCAAGGGGGGGGTAACTTTTAGGGGTGTTAAGCTAAAAATATCGATTTTGGGCGCATTTCCGGGTTTGATCAAACGCTAAAAATGGTTGATCAAATCTCTACAAACGATTTCACGTTAGATGGCATCATTTTTGTCCGGAAATTCCGTCAATGGGGGGGCTAACTTTTAGGGGTCCGCTGCTAAATATATCGATTTTGGGCGCATTTCCGGGTTTGATCAAACGCTAAAAATGGTTGATCAAATCTCTACAAACTATTTCACGTTATTTGGCACCATTTTTGTCTCGAAATTCCGTCAAGGGGGGGCTAACTTTTAGGGGTGTGAAGCTAAAAATATCGATTTTGGGCGCATTTCCGGGTTTGATCAAACGCTAAAAATGGTTGATCAAATCTCTACAATTGATTTCACGTTAGATGGCATCATTTTTGTCCGGAAATGCCGTCAAGGGGGGCTAACTTTTAGGGGTCCGCTGCTAAAAATATTGATTTTGGGCGCATTTCCGGGTTTGATGAAACGCTAAAAGTGGTTGATCAAATCTCTACAAACAATTTCACGTTATATGGCACCATTTTTGTCCTGAAATTCCGGCAAGGGGGGACTAACTTTTAGGGGTCCGCTGCTAAATATATCCATTTTGTTTTATTTTTCGGGTTTGATCAAACGCTAAAAAAGGTTGATCAAATAATTACAAACAATTTCATGTTAGATGACAGTATTTTTGTCCCGAAATTCCGCCAAGGAAGGGCTAACTTTTAGGTGTCCGCTGCTAAAAATATCGATATTGGGCGCATTTCCGGGTTTGATCTCTCGCTAAAAATGGTTGATCAAATCTCTACAAACGATTTCACGTTAGATGGCACCATTTTTCCCGAAATTCCGTCAAGGGGGGGGGGGGGGCTAACTTTTAGGGGTCCGCTGCTAAAAATATCGATTTTTGGCGCATTTCCGGGTTTGATCAAACGCTAAAAATGGTTGAACAAATCTTTACAAACGCTTTCACGTTAGATGGCACCATTTTTGTCCCGAAATTCCGTAGAGGGGGGGCTAACTTTTAGGGGTGTGAAGCTAAAAAATATCGGTTTTGGGCGCATTTCCGGGTTTGATAAAACGTTTAAAATGGTTGATCAAATCTCTACAAACAATTTCACGTTAGATGAGAACATTTTTGTCCCGAAATTCCGCCAAGGGAGGCTATCTTTTAGGGGTCCGCTGTTAAAAATGTCGATTTTAGGCGCATTTCCGGTAAAAATGGTTGATCAAATCTCTACAAACGATTTCACGTTAGATGGCATCATTTTTGTCCGAAAATTCCGTTAATGAGGGCTAACTTTTAGGGGTGTGAAGCTAAAAATATCGATTTTGGGCGCATTTCCGGGTTTGATCAAACGCTAAAAATGGTTGATCAAATCTCTGCAAACGATTTCACGTTAGATGGCATCATTTTTGTCCGGAAATTCCGTCAAGGGGGGCTAACTTTTAGGGGTCCGCTGCTAAAAATATCGATTTTGGGCGCATTTCCGGGTTTGATCAAACGCTAAAAATGGTTGATCAAATCTCTACAAACGATTTCACGTTAGATGGCACCATTTTTGTCCCGAAATTCCGTCAAGGGGGGGCTAACTTTTAGGGGTGTTAAGCTAAAAATATCGATTTTGGGCGCATTTCCGGGTTTGATCAAACGATAAAAATGGTTGATCAAATCTCTACAGACGATTTCTGATAAGGATCGCTAATTTTTTTTTAGTTTTGCGCATTTTGAAATATCCTAAAAGTTAGCCTTCCCTGGCCCTTTTTAATCATAACTCATGAAATAAAGTTGATCAAACGATGAAAATTGTTGATCAAATCTGATCAAACGATGATCAAACGAAATGCATATGTCACTTTCTTATTTTCCGTCATGGGGGGGCTAACTTTTAGGCGGTATCATAATGCCATGGAATCAATTTGTACGTTCTTGTAAACAAACTATAAATGCTACTTATTCTATACACTCCTATGAAAACATGTTTTGGTTCTCCTCCGTGTTGCATATCAATTTCATTGTGCTTGAAGCATTGTAACGTCATTAAAATGCATTGGAAACGATTTTTTCACATAGACCATAATGTAACGAAATTCTTTTGTGTGTTTGTAAACGAACTTTAACTTCTACACACTTCATTTTCAATAAAAACATTCTATAGCAGAGTTGCCAGTTTGGCCTCCAATTTTAATCCGAAATTGATATTGACATCGGAAATTTCAAAAGAAGAATTTTCATTTCATGCAATAGTTAAATGCCTCCCAATAAATAAAGCAGAAAATGTCATTCTTTTTTTCTGGTATGAACTCGAAATTTCTGAATAAAAATGGAGGCCAAACTGACAACCCTGTTCTAAAGTAAGTCTCAATATCATAAAAATAAATTACATGGAAATCCAAGTACACTGGTTATCAAAAATTAAGGAAAGGTCACAAAATGCTAATTTTCAAATACGCGAACACTCAAAAGGAAATAATATAATTCCAGTAATTACTGTCTCTACAACACAGGTAGTCCATATAACATCTCATTCATGTCACACATGGTCACAAATGTCACAGTCACTACGGTGAAACAAAAAAATAGGAAATTCCATACATCTCATTGTGAGTCTCAAATGATCACTATATGTGACTCCACTGAGAAGTCAATGTGACTGCTGCTTTGTGACGAGTCACCAGGTGACTTTACAATGTAGTTAAACCGTGACTCTCATGTGACTGTCATTTTTAGACTCAATTTCAAAGTCATCGTGAACGCTTCATTGTGATAAGTTACCAAATAATGTCACATTAAAGTCACATGATGACTTTGAAGTAACAGAGAAACTACTGTGAAGTAACCATTGTGCTCTTTTGGGAAAAGTCTCCATGTGACTATAATATGATATTATTTGGTGACTTATCATAATGCAACGTTCATGATGACTATGAAATTGAGTCTCAAAATGACAGTCACATGAGAGTCACAATTTAACTACATTGTAAAGTCACCTGGTGACTCGTCACAAAGCAGCAGTCACATTGACTTCTGAGTGGAGTCACATATAGTGATCGTTTGAGACTCATATTGAGATGTATGGAATTTCCTATTTTTTTGCTTCACCGTAGTGACTGTGACACTTGTGACCATGTGTGACATGAATGAGATGTTATATGGGCTAGCTGTGTTGTAGAGATAGTAATTACTCGAATTATATTATTTCTTTTTCAGTGTTCGCGTATTTGAAAATTAGCATTTTGTGACTTTCCTTAATTTTTGATAACCAGTGTATAATTACGAGAGTAGAACGGCCAGACAGACAATTGAAAATTTGACACACAGAATGTATAAACACTTTTCACCTATGATAGACTATGTTAAACAGACGAATCAACGATGTAATATCTAATATGGTACTCTGAAATTCTACAATGAGATTTTTTCCAAAGCATTTCCAGGAATTGCATTATATGTATTATGCTTCAATTTAACTTTGTTTGCATTTCGATCCACAATAATTAATGACATTTCTTTTTCTTATTTATTTCAAAATTTGTTTCATTAACCACCAATTTCTAAAACTCTAAACTGAAAATTACTATATCCCCAAAATCTCATTTAACTTTTCACGCGTGGTTTCATTTTTCATTGTTCCAACTGAACTGAATTTTCAACAGGGGAAATAATTTATATTTAAGTTATCAACTCAAATTCATTTTGTTTAATAATAGTTTAAAAAACAAATTATATCACCAAAATGCATTTTGTTTAACAATAGTTTAAAAAAAAAATTCTATCACTAGAATTTTTATTTAACTGCGAGAGGTGAATGTCTGATGTTCTTTGTTTAAATAAGCCTTCCACGAAAAGCAATATTGATTCCTCCCCGCCTTCTTTCTTTTTCAATATTCTTTTTTATAATTACTCTTCAACAGAATTTCTTATACATTTGCTTTCGAAAACGAAAAGATCTAAAGACCAACAAATGGATTTTTTTTAAAGACCTTGAAACTTTATTATCACTTAAAAAATGGTAGCGTTTCAGAATGTGAAATCCACAGCAAGGACTTTGATGATGCCACACTGGCTGCCGAAAATAATGGGAAAATTTGCATAAATGTGACGCACGTGACGAATAGGAATTTTGCATTTTGTTTTCCAGTGACGAGTATACTTGTCATTGTCGATACTGCCGATCAAGAATGTGTAAAGGAAAAATTCTTCGATCAAAACTTAAAATATTGTCCTCTATTTGTGGCAAATAAAAATAAAAATAGTGTTTAAATTCTTTTTGTTGTTTTACATATATATTTCTTGCATATTCCCCACTTTTTTCTATCTCTCTTTTGAAGAGCGTAAAAATTTTGTGAATTGTTAATCTTTTCATTTGTTTGATTGTTCGAATAGTTCGATTGAAATGTCTACTTACCGCCTCTCATTCTTAGTTAAGGGGACCGGGAAAGCCCTATCCCCGCCATGTTAAATCCATCAACTTTATGTACCTTTTTCTCAGAAATGGTGAAAGATAGAGTTCTATATTTTTTAGAGTAGTTAGAATAACATGTTTTACGTATTTTAGCGGACCATTTTCTTTCTAAGTGAAACTGAAAATTAATTTTTAATTATTTATTGAAAATCATTTTTAAATTAGCATTTTTGATAAGATTTCGCTGCCTAAAATAAATAATTTTCAACAAATCATTAAATCCCTGTGTTAAAGTATACAATATAACATAATATAAGTATTAAAAAAATCTGAGTTCTTAAGTTTAATAGATATCGAAAGAAAGGAACACAAACATGAAAAATCCAAGTTTTGAGAAAAAGTCAATTAAAGATTTAAATGGCAAATTAAAATGTGAAGTACTCTTAGAAAGAAGGATAATTCCAACACTTCTTTATATATATATATAAACATGTGTGACACATCGTTGGAAAGATAAAAGTTTAAACTATTTAATGATATAAAAAAGCAAAAATCGATTTTTTCCCAAATTTTGCTTACCTGGTCCCCTTAAATCGCAATATTTTATAGCTTTCATGATAATTGTCTAATTGTTTTTTCTTTCGCAGCTTCTAATTATAAACTAGTAGTTTTGACTCTGCGTTTAAAAGAATTTTTTTTTTATTATTTTTTTTTAATATAAAAGGGATTTTTCATAGTGAAGCTTTCTTTGATCTTTTACTCGTGGATGTGAGAAAAACTTAAGTAAATATATAAATAAAGCTTCATAAAATCATATGCTTGCCATACCTTATGAAAATATACCTTAGATTTGCGAAAATAAACATTATACTTGATGGAGACCAGAGTTAAATAAACGGTTGATCAGATCAAGTCCGTTGGGCATCATTACTAAAATTTAACCATCAAAGGACGTGATAAACAGAAAAGTAGATAAAAACAAATCTGAATTTAAATTCAAACACCAAATATTTAACCAGCAATTTCAAGCATATCGAAATGTCTCTTTGCTGAGAGATTTAGTATTTTGTACTTATGAATGGTCAAAGTGAAAATTACCAACTGCAATTTCATAAGGTACCCCTGAAGGTGCAGAAACCCCGCTAGGAAAAAATGTCTAAATTCAACACTCTGTGTTTAACCCTTTCCGGCACGGGCAATTTTTGTTGTAAAATGATGAAATGATTGACTGACACCGGAATTTTAAAACTACTTTTTTAGAAATTAAAAACATGTAATTTTAGTTATTCATTGTAAAAGCAAAATTTTACAAAAATATTCTTGGTGCCGTTCGTAAGTTTCGAATTAAAATTAGGTATCCCGACCCGGGACCAGTGTGCCGGAAAGGGCCCGGCAATACGCGAAAAAATATTTTTTCGACATCAGCAAAGTAAAACTTTCTGACTCATTTTTACTTTCTTCTATCTTTACAAGAAGAAAGTATTGGATTCGTGAAAATTTTCGAATTCCGGTTTTCGACAGATTTACACGTTTTAGGGGTCAGAGATTCCAAAAAAAACATGTTTTTACAAAATGTCTGTCTGTGAGTTTGTGACTCTGTATGTGACACAAATTTTGTGGGCGCTTTATCTCAAGAACTGATGCACGGAATTTAATAAAAATTTATATTTAGGTAGTACCTTACATAATTTTGGTGCTGATTAGTTTTTGGTGTAAATCGCCCCACAGGTGGCACTGGTATGCTGTATTTTTCGCGATTCCCGCAATAGCTCTATCTCAAGAACTAATGCAGGGATTTTCGCCTAACTTCAGATTTAGTTAGACGATGACACAAGTTGTTGCTGACACTGCCCATCCCTGTTTTCTTGACCCTGGGCCCCGAGGTGCTATGCAGTATATGTCCAAATCAGGTGGTCGGCCAAACGCCGGACCCTTGGTGTTTAATTCCCAAGCAAGCTTGGTACTCATTTCATCGACCCTGTAGGGATGAAAGGCTGAGTGAACCCTGCCCAGTCGAGAGCCGAACTCTCGACTTGCAGCGCGGCTGACAGATGCTCTGGCCACTGGGTTTCATGGCGCCCTGCTATTGAACCTATTTGCGAACTTTTCTAATCCCTCCAGGTACTTCTTTCCACTCTCTTTCTACTGCCAAGGGTCACCAACAACTACCAAGATAAGAAGGAAATAATTGTACTTATATCCTGCAATTGATTACAATTCCTGCTTCCATTTTCTTTCATTCCTGATGTAAAAATTTTCTTCGGGATGGGGGGGGGGGGGGGGGATGTAGAGGAAGTAACAGGTCTAAAATTGAATGCCTTATACAAGTTTTGTATGTAAAAAGTAACTTTCTTTGTAATTTTAAATTTAAAATAAAATTATTTTATAATTACTTTTTACTAATGATAAACCCTTTTTTACGGGCGCCTGACGGCGCCCATAAACCTTCTGTGGCGCCCTAATACTTAGCATATTGGGGGGGGGGGGGAGGCTCCCCCCTCTCCCTCCCCTAAAGCTACGTCCCTGCGCTACACCGTTATTTTGCAATAAGTGTGGTAAACAAAATTCAGCTCCATGAGTGATTAAAGATTTAGAAAATATGCGCAGATGGTAGATATCCTGCCGCCGCACCCTGAATACTAGGCCTGAGCGCTGATATAAATATGGCGGCAGCCGAGGGCGGATTTTTTTCAGCGTGTGTACGGTCCCTTAAATATTCGTACCAATAACTTTTTAAAGTTTTTTCCGCTTTATTTTTCTGAGATTAAAAAAGTCATAGAAATATTTTATAAAATACTGGTGTCTACATTTAAGGGACCGCACCTACGTTTAAAAAAATTCCGCCTTCGGCAGCCGCCATATTTGTGTCAGCGCTAAGGCCTAGTATTCAGGGGGCGGTGATCCTGTCATATATGACGTCACACTAAAAGCCCGCGTATGTGGATTATCACCCCGTCCACAAGATGACGCAACTGTGTTAATTTACGCCAGATTCCAGTATTAAGTTTGTACGCTTACTTATATCGCTTTGGATTAACTCTTTCCGGCGCGGAGTAATTCTGTTTATAAATTTATGAAATAATGGACTGACACCAAAATTTATAAACGAAGTTATTATAAAATATGGACTTGCTTATTTTCACGTACATTAAAAAAGAAAATTTTAATTAAATATTCTTGGTGCCGTTTGTCAGTTTTTGAATTAAAATTAGGTGACCTTTTTTAAGGACACCGCCCTCGAAAGGGTTAAACGCATTTTAATTTTGATTGTAATTGCATAATGATAACGTTTCTATAAGTGGCAGTAATAAACTATTCATTAAAAACTATACAAACTTTTATATAGTTTCATTTACGCAAAAAATGCCAGAAATTTTTCGTTCCTTAAAACGCTTCTTTTCAACAATTATGTTTTCAGTCATGTCTTCAAGTTTCCTTAATAATTCCAGCATTGGTGGACAGTTATTTAGGGCATACGTTTTAATTTTTTTGCACATCTTTAACATTTCTGCATTGGAAATTTCATAATTTTCTCCGATTTCAACTTCATCTTCATTAACACAATCTTCTTCATTTTCTTTTTCATTTTTAAACATATCGCAAATTTCTTGCTCCAGTCTTTCTTGATCAACGGAAGCATTGCATGTTAGGATATTACTGGCAAAATTCATGAATAATTCAACATTCACTGGTTCATCGTCAAAAGGCAATTGAAGCTTTTTAAAAGAGAATGAATATTGAAAGGCTATTGTCGTCATTTGCAGACTGTGAATCACTGATATCTTCAGAAATTTGTTGCGAAAAACCAGGTTTTTCAAAGTATTTTGAAAATGTGCTTTGACATACCAAAATTCTATAAACCATTTAACCCACATTATGGCATCAAGAACTTTTATACATGAAGCAATTTCATTTGCTGATTTGCATTCTTCTGCTCTAGAAATTATAACCTAGAGCAATAACTTTCTATTATTATCTAAATTTAAAAACGCATACCACAATTGAAAACGCACTTCCAGCAATTATTGTTCGTGGCTTCAATAGTTCAATTATTGCTCGTTTTCTTCTATATCCAAATACTTTTGTGTGTTCCTGTAAATAAACGATGAGTTGTATGCACACCATATTCTATAGTAAGAACCTCGTAGTACACCTCAGTAATTTATATGAATTTCAATATGTTTTAAGTACTGTAATATCATTAAAATACACAGCAAGCGATTTTTCCTCATATACCATAATGTAACGGAATTCTTTTGAGTGGCCCTCTAAATGAACCAAAAATGCTATACACACCTCCTTTACAATACCAAACATGCCATACTAAACCCAATTAACATATATCCATTTCAGGACAATCGGACTATATTTACGCGAGTTAAAAGAACAGGTAGACGGTCAGACAAACTGAATTCATACACACTTTTCAACTACGTTGGAAAATATTAAAAAAAGAGAAATTTGATCCCCGACTTCATAGCAGCCATATTTATCAACGCATATTAAAAGCTAATTTCACAAGAACACAAAAATGTTATTTATATATTACTTTTAATCAAATGCAACTCATCCAAACAAATTTCGTACGTACAAATATGTTTTTCAAATTAATTACAACTGTACAAAAATTAAGTTTTCTCACAAATTATAGGAGGCTATTTTCTTTCTTTTTTTCAGCAAATTAAAACAATGACAAAACAAAAATAATAAAACCACTTGGCCAAAAAACAAAATTTATAGTGCCAGAATCCCCTCGCCCTCTCCACCCCCTAAAAAACTCGATGAGTACGTAGTATAATAATACTTTTAAATATTCAAATAAACAACCCAACGCAAAACACTCCATTCCTTCTCAAAAACGTGAAGAGTAAATAAACACGTTTAATCAAATGTCATTCACTGAGACAAAATTACGCTTTCAGATAAATTTATTCTCAGCGTATTTTTTTTTTAATTTAAAACAAAGTTGTGCCAAATGTTTCAAAATAAGCAAATGTTATATTGACCGCAAAAAACTTTAACAGATAAATAATTCGAAAGATGTTCGATTATCTGTAGTTATTCAAAGCTTACCAAGCGGTGAAATTATCATTTTATATGTTACATTTACTGATAGAGTAATTCAGAATGAATTAAGGAATTATCTGTGGTGGTTTTCCAATTGTTGCAGCTGCTTTGCTTTCAGTTGAAACCAATCGAAGTTTTAATGTACCCGTTTTAAATGCGCTAGTCAAATAAAAAATTATAAATTCATGGATTTCATTTGAATGTTAAAGGAGGGGGGGGGGGTGAAATCAATGCTTTTTTCATTTACATAACATAAATGAAATATATTGCAAAATTCACCAATCCTATATCACAGATTATACAGTATTTAATGGAATGAAAAAAAAATTAAAACGCTATTAATTTAAAATGTATTTGTAATATAAGTGTACATAGAAAAAATATTTAGAATTAATAATGTAGCTTGTGCACTTAATTTTTTTTTTAAACATGAATGTATTACATTTAAAGACAGTTTTTTTTTTTTTTTTTTTAGCTTTTTTGAATGTAGAATTATTCACATATCTGTTCTTCATATTTTTACTAAAAAACAATGGTTTATGAAAATTTCAGACTTCGGATTTTTAATGGATTTGCACGTTTTAGGATATCCTAAGCACAATTGTTATTCCTAATCGCTATTGTGTAACTGAGTTATATGTTTGGCAATATAATTCAGATATAGATTTTTAAAGTCACTCGTTGAAAATTAAAAACAAGCCAAAAAAAAATAGATAAAAAACACGAAAATGTATTTTTAATTGAAAAAAAAAATTACTCAGATCGAAAATTAGACAAAACTTTGCTGGGTTATAACCCCTTGAGGGGCAAGCAATTACGTTTGTATAATGCTGAATTCCCACCGGAAAATTAGAAAAATTTTATTTCAAATTAAAGAAAAGCAATTTTACGACCCTTTTTTTCACCAAAGCTAGAAAAGTAAAATTTCGTAAATTTTTTCTGGTGTAAATCTTCATTAATCGTAGGTGGGATAAAATATATCGCACCGCCCCTCAAGGGGTTAAAAGTCAAACTTGACTTTTTGTTATGGAAATGCTAAATGAAGAGAATATATACGATTCATGAATACAAAACATGTCAAGCATGAGCTTTTTTCTTGGGAAATTTTCAGAAGTCGTTCTGATTTAATATGTGTGCCAGCGTTTCGTTTATGCTCTACTTTGCGCCATCAGAATCGGTGAAAGTATGGATGGTGATGGTGATGACCCGGCACCAGGCACCAAGCTGAAAAAGCGTTTCATTAGTGCTGGAAGTTGTTATTATTCATGCATTAGGGATTCATGAAGTGTAAATTGAATTTTTAGCACCAAACACCTAACAGAGTTGCCCATAACTAGAGGGTGAAGATGGGCCAAACTAGGGGCGCACGTCTCAAAAGAAACGGTTGAGGACGTTTTTAGTGTTATTGTTCTATTTTAGAGGCACGAAATTGAATTCTTGATTAAGGCAAATGAATGAAGATGCTACCAGTTAAAACCCTATGTTATTTAATTAACAGGAACTTTTCGGTAACATATTAATGCAATATTAAGTTCCAGTATAGTAACAGTGTTTTTTTTTTTTTAATCCTAATACGTTAAATAATGCCCACCCCTACTTTGCAATCTAAAACAGTATCAGATTGCTTAACCATTTTAATTTTAAAAAATTGACCGCGATACCATATTAACATATTCACGACGGGAAACGAGAATTCTCGTTTTTATTCAAAAAACATCATTGACTAAGGGCGTGGCTTCTACCTTACAGAAAATGCATTTGTATCATGTTGTCCATATTTTTTTAGATTGTAAGACATTTTATATTAGATTCGTACATTGAAAGATATTTACCAATGCATTAACTTGGGAAATCTATCTAGAACACCCATTTACAAAATGCTTTCAGAATAGGGAGGAGCTTCTACTGTTTTAACACTAGAAAGACGGGGAATTTTACTCAAATTTTATAAAAAAACATTTCCCACCAGAAATTTTATTTAAAATCATTAACTTATTTATTTAACTAGTTTTTTTCCTTTGTACCTTTAAAACTTGTTTTATAAAAAAAATTCTGGTTCGAACCGAGATATATTCATTTGGTAGCGGTCAAAATGACCGCTCGCCGTCTTTCTTGTGTTAAAATTCAGATTTGATAAAAATTGCCCGTCGGCAATGTGTTGATATAAAAAATATTTCTGTTAGTTGTAATCCGGAGGACTAATTTTTTTTTCTTCTAAACTTTCCATCTGATATCGAGACAGGTGACAACCTTATTGAAGACAATTCAAAATTTCATGTAATTTTTTTAACAGAGGAATGACCGTCTTTTCCCGAAACATCCAATTCAAATTCCTGAGACTGATAAATGTTTGATCACCTTTTATTACTTAACTTGGTACGCGAAAATTTCAATGAGCGCGAGCAGGTGTGTTATCGGATGAGACCGATTTCTTCCCGAGATTAACTTTCGGTTGTTATTAAATCGGGGACAGTGTTTTCTTTATGGATCTACATTCATTTCCTGTGTCCGCTGACGTCACGACCGAAAGAAGGGACTCCACTCAAACAGATAGAGCGGAGAATCAGAATCGGACATGTGAATGCAAAATGTGATCGATTGAGCAAATGTTGGAGTCGGGTTTCCTACTTCTTTAAACACATGCAAGATTTCGTTTGATAAGATTAAATTACAGTCCACCCTTGAGTAACAAGGGTATAAGCGGTGCTTATCCAATTATACCAAGTCTTTTGTTTTTTCTAGCATTCTGTCTAATAAATTTTCTATTAATTTCGTCTTGTTAAGAAAACAACTAATCAGTATAAATGAAAAACTATTTAAATACAGAGGCTGTTCACACATTTTTAAACCTTTTTTATTCTTTACCCTGTAAAAAAAATCGTCTGATTGGAAAAAAAAAAATATTTTCGCAGGAAGTACGCAACTGAAAATATAAATTATCGTCTGCTATCTGAAAGTTTTGTTTGCACACAAATGACGCTTTTAAAGAATGGATGGATGGGGAGAATTTTTTACTCAGAACGCTGTTAAAGCTATAATTTTTTTTTGTCTAAAGCCACGATAATGATGATAGGCAATTTTGTCAATAAGATAAGGAGGGGGGAAATCCCCGCCTGTCTTCATGCGGAATAATTGTTCCAAATACGTAACCAAGATAAAAACTAAAATCTTCGAAAAATGCAAACGTAACATCTTTCATATTAAATGAAAATTCTCCAAGTCGAAATATTATTGCAAAGATTTCACTACATTACTCACACTGGACTCAAACTGGAGAAAAGGGTTAAAATAAACTCTACATACTATTTTAGGAACTTATTTTATCCTAATATTCAAACAATACTATACTTTTTACCGCAGTAGGACTGCATCAATACATAACAAGTAGCCACGCTATATGGTCTAGAAGAGATAGCGTGCCAATCAGCTATTCCAAATGTGCTAAACAATTGAATCCGATGAATGTCCAAAGGTGGGGAACAATAAATGTCGACTGCAGTGACATCTGGTAGCGGAAAAGTAAACATTGTATAATGACTGAATTAAGAAAATGTTTCGGCCAACGAAGAACTAGTAGGTGTCGCGGCGATCAACATTTATTCTTCAGCAGCGGTAGACATTTATCGGATTTAATTTTTTGGCACTTTTTAAAACGTCACTGGAATAGCCAGTTTCCACACTATATATTTAAACTCTGTAGCCGTACATCAACATCGTAGAGAACGAAAAAATATAGCGCGATAACGCGACAGCGATAGATAATATTTTTATTGCTGAAAAATTGTCATAAAATCATGATACATTGGATAAAGAAGAAGAAGATAAATATAATATTAATTATGAAATTATATATTATGCCAAAATCTGTGCTATTAACAGATGAATAACTAATAAATATATAATATTAATTACATATTTAAATAATAATAATAATAATAATAATAATCTTTTATGAAAATCTTTAAATATCTTGCACTACTTTATAATATAGATGAACCAGTAATTTGTACAAAAGAATACTAGTAAATAGAGATTTTCATATATGAAGGACAATGCTTAATTAAAAAAAAATGAAAACTTTAATAATTCTGCTAATTTGATATTTATCTGTTACTAAAATTCTGACATAAAATATATTTAATGTAAGTTTAGGAGATATTATTATACAGGGTGAGTCTAAGATCATGGGACAAACTTTAAGGGGAGGCAGGGGATATCACAAGGATTCAGATTTGCATAGCAACTTATGGTCGGAAATGCTTTCCTCGCGCGGTAGTGACGACACAAAACACAAGAAAGAAAGTACACGAATAGGGAGAGAAAACATGTTTATTATTCTTAGTGCTTCAAAAATGCCGGGACAATGCTGGAAAGTGCTGAGGAACTTGTTGCACACATCGTGGCAGCTGCTAGGGAAGTCTGGGACACTCCCGGTATTTTCGAGAACATGAGAACTTCCATGAGGCCGGAGATGCGCGTCCATGCATCTTGGCCCAGGGGCGTAATTTCGAACACCTACTTTGATGACTATCATTGTCTCTTTAATGTTCTTTTCTCTTAGTTTTTTGCTGTACTAAGGATAATAAACATGTTTCCTCCTCTTATTTGTGTCCTGTCTTTCTTGTGCTTTGCGTAGTCACTACCGCACCAGGAAAGCATTTCCTACCATGGGTTGCTGTGCAAATATGAATCCTTGTGATGTCCTCTACCTCCCCTTAAAGTTTGTCCCATGATTTTAGACTCACCATGTAGAATTATAATAAATGTTGATTTTAATAATAAGAAATAACTTGCATATACTTTTAATTTAATTATTGAAATTTATTTAAAATGAAGTATTATTTCATTTAACTTAGTTATAATTGTAATTTAATTTTGTTTAACATAATTACAATAAAAAAATTATTAAAATTTTATTTAATGATCTAATTGACAATAAAAAATTTCAAAGGGACTGATAATGATGGTCAACTATTCTTTATTAACTGACTTAAAAAAGATCAAAGCAAAAATCTGAAGAGAAACGTTAAAACATCAAGGAGGACAAAACCCGCGCGCTTTGGTTACTAGCCCAACACCTTATCCACTGAGCAAGATCTTTCCCCGAAAGTGGTGAAAAAGCAGGCATACAAACGAATACAGGAATGACTTTTCACGCACTTGCGATCAAATTCCCATAGAATGGCGAAAAAATATAGTCCCGGTTTTGAGCCGGTTTATAGTTTTTGAGCCGGATTAAATGAAAAAACAGAGAAAGCTTTATTAGATTCTTCCACAAACGATTCATATGATATATAAATTTTTAAAAAATCCCCCAGACTATTTCAGAAGAAAAAAAAGGAACAACTTACGTGGCCATAATCACCTAACACTTACCGGCGCGGTGTCCTTAAAAAAGGACACCTAATTTTAATTCCAAAACTGACAAACGACACCAAGAATATTTAACTAAAATTTTCTTATTATAATGTACATGAAAATAAGCAAGTTCGTATTTCCTAATAAATTCGTTTATAAATTGCGGTGTGAGTCTATTATTTCATCAGTTTATAAATAGAATTACTCCGCTCCGGTAAGTGTTAAAAAATAGCTTTACAGATCTCGAAATATACTGTACGCAGAAATGTAAAATTTTCAGAATAGGATTAGATTGCAGATATAAGACTATTTAAAATGAAATCAGAAAAATATAAGCATTATTTGCTGAGTTATTAAATGGCGGCTTTTCGCGTTTCTTTTGATCTCGACTTAGCTGTATCTATGAGTTCCGCTATTCTACGATTTTGGGTTTAAAGCTGCGTCACTCGGGAACACTATCGTCTCCCATGATTAATTAAACAAGTATTAGAATTTTGTTTTCCTTTTTGATAAGGTTTTTGAAACATGGTTTTAATGTCTATTAATATGTTACAACTAAAAATAAAACAGCAAAATAATTTCCCTGCTAGACTAATTTTTTTTAACACAAAGAAAAAATTTAAATTTTTAAAGCACAATTATTAAAATTAGAGATCTACCGAAAATTCGGTTTCGTTTTCGGCCCAAATTCGCCGAAAATTCGTTTTCGGCGAAAATGCTATCGAAAACCGAACCAAAACTCGACTGGAACTATCCATATTCCAAAAACTATACTTTCTAATTTCGGAAATTTTCAACATTACTCATTGATTTGAGCTGTATCGGCTCAGATGAGATGCTCTTTATTTATTGCTATGAACTTCACTGTTCATAATTATCAGTCATGACTGACTCAAGATGTGAGTGTAAATTATGAAGTAAGAAATGCATATATGACTAAACTTTAAAGACGATTTTCACGTGCTCATTAAAAGCTGCAGACTTGATAGTAATAGAAAATCTTTAGTTTGAAACTGCAGAAGTGTTTCGAATACTCTTTCAGAAAGCTCTAGTATAATAGATGAGCATTTACAAAAATCATTACGAAAGATAAATCGAAGTATGTATACCTAAACCATTTTTTAATAAGATGAAATTCGTATAATTTGAAAATCATTCTGTATCATTGATGAATTAATTACACTTTATTTTATATGAAAATAAACAGTTTTGCTCAGAGGCACAGAGAGCCAACTTGGGCCACACGTATAATTAATTAATAATCATGTATATCTAATAAATAAGAAAATTAATTAATAATTATGTATATCTATGTATGTATTAATTACTTTAAAAAGTTGTTTTGTTCATTTTCGTTTTCGGCCGAAAATAGGAAGATTACCGAAATTCGGTTTCAGTTTCGGTCTTAAAAACCTGTTGCGTTCTATCCTTAATTAAAATCACATTCAATACTTGTGATAATGGGTACCATTATAAGCTGTCCTTCATTTTTAATATAATAAAATATAACTATATCCTTATTAATCTTTGTGTAACAAATATTGTTAGCATATCAAAATGTAGACAAACCTAGACAAAATAAAAAAAAATTATGCAACCGTAATCGTGTTTGTTTAATCTTCACGAGTTTATTATTATTATTATTATTATTTTTTTTTTTTTTTTTTTTTTTTTTGTTTTGGCTTATAACATGCATTATAAAACATAGTAATCAGATGATGTACATTTAAATCTGACTAACAACAGGTATAATCATCTCTAATCATAATAATTTTTATTATGTATCTGTGCATCCTGAATTCGCCTATTTCTCCCTACTGCAGTAAAAAAATACAAGGAAAGAGAGACAAAAAATGTTAGAATTGTAGTATTGCTAATTAGGGTTTTTTTTATTCATATATGTACTACTACTTCAAATTAGCTCGTCTTAATTAAACTGTTCTTACAAAAAAGCAGATATTATTATTCGGAAACAGTGGTTTTTATCTGAATAAAAATAATCCGCTAAATCGGCAACTTTTGAGAAGAGAAAAGGAATTCGCATCTTGATCTATGAATTCGTGCCTTAAGCGTGATTTTTTTTTTTTTTTTTTTTTTTTTTTTTTTTTTTTTTTGCCACAAAGGATCGAAAATTTACAGCGTATTAAGCGGGATCGCGTATTAAACGTGATATTTTTGCATTAGCCTTATGGATGATGTTGAAGAGGCCGAAAAATTCTGCGTATTAAGCGGGATCGCGTATTAACCATGAGCGTCTTAACCGGGTTCGACTGTAAATGCAGTGTTTATTATCGTGATAGTTAAAGAAAAGTTTGATGCACAAGTAAACAAATTTGTAACTATGTACTGAAAGGACCCTTTACTTATTGATATGGGATATACGAGGGGGTATCAATAAGTTTTTGCCCTCACATAATTGTGTGAAATTTATGAAATTGCTATATTTTATGAGTCCTTTTCTATATAGTCACTGTGCACAGTAACACATTTGTGCAACCGGTATTTCCAAGAGAGGAAAAGGACGTATTCCAGGAGGCGCGATAGTAGCGGAGTACGGGGCCAGGAGGCGCGGAGTAGACCCAAAGGGGAACATTTTTTTAACTTATGCCGACCCCCCCCCCATGTGACATATTACAGGAAAGGCCTGTGACCACTTATTCATGCTATGCACCACCCGAGCCCCTCCCCCCAAAATTTGCCCTCCGGGGCCACTTTTCTAAATTTTACGGACATCATTCATGCCCCCAGGGGGGCAAATTTGGGGGTAGGAGCTCGGGGGTGCATAGTATGAATAAGTGGTCACAGGCCTTTTCTACAATATGTCACAGGGGGGGGGGCTTCAAAAGTTAAGAAAATGCCCTCCCCTTTGGGTTTACTATCGCGTTTTCTGGAATACATCCCCACCCCCCTCTCTTGGAAATGCCGTTTGCAGAAATGTGTTACTGTGTACGGAGACTATATAGAAAAGAACTTATAAAATGTTGCAATTTCATAAATTTCACTCAATTATTTCTATGTGAGGGCAAAAACTTATTGACACACCCTCGTATTGTGTATTTTTCAGTAATGAAAGTGATAAATCCCCCCACCTCCCCCACAAATAAAAACTGACTTAAGAAAAATGTTATATTTAATGTAAAAAAATTTTAAAGTTAATTAATTGTTAAGAAAAAAAATTGTTAAATAAAATAAATTGTTTGATTGAGGGCATGAGTAGAAGAATGCGTCTTGTAACTAACTGAGAAAATTGAAGCGAAAGTTTTTTGTTGTAATGTTTTTATTGATTTTCTTCTTTATACGTTTAAAATGTTAACAGTAATATACTAATATATCACAGAAAAACTTATCAACATGTGTTTATTAAATATATCATTATTTAAATTATTATCGACCAATAGGAAAACAGAGGATTGCAGGCAACAGCCAATAGGAAAATAGATGGGAAATAGAACCGAAGTAGTAAGGAAAAAAACACTCACACAAACTCAATGCTAAATTTACCCGCCTGCTTGATTCATCAGTTTCCTTGCCACCCACTGATCTTACTATTGTCAATCAGAATGCTGTCATCAACCTTTCTAGTACAGATATTTCGGAAACACAATATTCAGTTCTTAAGCTTAATTCTAATTTTGCAATTTCTAAAAAAGCTTCTTTCCCTGAGTAATTGTTCCGGTTGAAAAAGCATTCAAAAATAGCCGTCTAACTGAAATACAAAAAGAAAATTTACAACATCTCATTATGGTCAATGTTAATTTTAATTCCAATACTAAATCTAATCTCACCTTGCTTGAAAAAACTGCCTTGAAAGATCTGAAATCAAATGACAATATTGTACACCGCGTCCCATAAGTTTAGGGAATCAATGAAATTTGCATTAACATAAAAAGTAATAAGGTACAATTAAAATTAGTGGGATAGGTAATAAATAAAAGCAGTTTTTCTGATATACACATATAAATTATGATCAAAGGTTTGAAATTATAAAATATACATTAAATTATATAAAAATGTGCTGTCCCAAAAGTATAGACAATTATAATTTTTTTTTGGTTTCACATTTATAAAAGTAACTAAAAACTTACTTTTAATATTTAACCCCTTGAGGGGCACCGGTATATATTATATACCACGTACGATTAATGAAGTTTTACACCAGAAAAATTTTATTAAATTTTACTTTTCTAACTTTGGAGGAAAAAAGCCGTAATATTGCTTTTACTTATTTTGAAATAGAATTTTTCAAAGATTCCGGTGGGAATTCAGCATTTCACATACGTAATTGCTTGCCCCTCAAGGGGTTAATTGTACTGCCACGACACTTTATAACATCAAATATACGTTGTTCCATAGAATTAACTAAGCATTGCATTACAGAAAGAGGTATTTCATACCACGCTTTGTCAATTGCAATTTTTAAGTCATTTACACATGTATATTGCTTTCCATTTTCATATATTTTACGAGATAAGATCCCCCATATGTTCTCCATGGGATTCAAATCTGGACTAAGTGCTGGCCAGTCTAATAGTGTGATATTGTTTTGCCTAAACCATGTTTTTGGTGATGTGGAGGTATGGATTGATGCCCCATCTTGTTGGAAAACACAGTCCGGTCCTGTTAGCAAATCCATAATTGACAGTAAATTGGTACGTAAAATATCCTGATAATCCTCTGATTTAATTTTTCTGTCCATAAATCCTAGAAATGTTTGGCCGTTGAAAGAAAATCCTCCCCAGGTCATTATGGATCCTCCGCCTTGTTGCCTGCTGAAACAGTTCTTGGGTTCTTTTCTTAGGTCATGCCAGTAAAATTTATGTCCATCAGGGCCGTCTAAATGCTATTTCTTTTCATCACTCAAGATGACAGAAATGCATTTTTCACTGAATGACATATGCTTTCTAGCCCATTTTAGACGTGCATCTTTATGTCTCTGCTTTAAGCAAAGTTTTGCTTTCATTCTCCGGTAAACAATAGTTTTTGAAGCTTTAATTCTTCTGTGTACAGTACTTTTTGAAATTCTGGAATTTGATGCAATTTCACGCATAGATTAATTATCAACTGAAGCCATTTTTAATAACATTCTATCATCACGTAACATTGTTTTCTTAGATCTTGCGAGTCGCTTTCTAGTATTCCATGTTCCACCTGAGTTTAAAACTTTATAAATACTGCTCAAGGATCTCTTTATTCTTCTCGATATTTATACAGGGTTTTGTCCTTGCGCTTTTCAATGTAAAATCTTAATAATTTCATCTTTAGAAATTTCTTTAGAACGTGGCATTTTTATCAGAATTTGCAGGAATTATCTTTTCCGAATCACAAACAAAACAATGCATTGAACTCATTTGATTCCACACAATTTCAATAAATTATTATGCTAAAATACAGCAGATGATATTTCAGTTAAAGGGAAAAATTATTCTGCATTTATAGAAGCAGACAAAAATAAAAATATTTAATTTTGTGAACAAAAATGTAAAAGAAAACATGTAATGTTGTATTGTGTCTATACGTTTGGGACAGCACATTTTTATATAATTTAATGTATATTTTATAATTTCAAATCTTTGATTATAATTTATATGTGTATATCAGCAAAACTGCTTTTATTTATTACCTATTTCACGAAATTTAATTGTACCTTATTACTTTTTATGTTAATGCAAATTTCATTGATTCTCTAAACTTTTGGGACGCTGTGTAATCACGAAAGCTGATAAGGGTGGCCAGATTGTCATCCTTGATAAAAAGCAATATATTGACGGAGTGGTAAGTCTTATTAAAAACGGTCCATATAAACTTCTATCTCGGGACCCTTCCGAAAAAGAATTATCACGAATTAAATCCATTGTTAAGTCTTGTCCTCTTCTTCCTAAGTCTACACATACCTGTATTTGCCCTTCAGTCGCTAACTGCGTAAGATTTTATGCTCTTCCGAAAGTTCATAAACCCAATATACCTTTTCGTCCCATAGTTTCAAATATTGGCACAACCTCTTAATATTGGCACGGCATCGCAAAATCTCATGTTAACGTATGGGAAAATTTAACAAATAGGAAATTGTACGTCAAAAGTAGCAAATGAAGTGCGTTCGTACTATCACGAAGTTTTGTCAGTATTCAGGTCTTTGTGCACTAGCTGTTCCACTCTTATGCAAAAATGCATGAATACAAAATTTGATACGATTCTATATATTAAATTCAGTAATACGGAAATAATAGGACTCCATCTTAAATAAGACGTAAGCATCCTAGAATCATTACATATCATGGGATATCACTGAATTAATGACTTATTCTGAGATAAGCAATATTCCTAAGATAAGTAAAATTCCATTTTTTTCTCAAAAATAATTTTTAGTTTTTTATATTTTTTGTGTAATGAATGTATGCCATAATGCATATAATGCACCCTTGAATAATATTTAAAGTAAAATTAAAAAAAAAAAAATGATTTTTAAGGTTTATAAGGTTTTTTGTCCCCTTAATTTGATTTTCATAAAATTTGAAAGGACTCGACAAAATTCTGCACCGATTAGATATATTAAATTTCAAACCATGCGGTTGGGTAGTGTTTGCGCTGTATTAGGTGGGGAGACGGAAGGACCAGGGGACGACTATCGGTGCTACGTATTTATATAATTACGAACGCACCTAAAACGTTCCTCGTCGGCATCTGACTTTAACTTTTTGATGGTGAAAACAGTATTTGATTATATTAGGCAGTGAATAATCTATTTAAGTTTTTTTCCATAGAACTATTAACCCTTTTCGGCGCGGAGTAATTCTGTTTATAAACTGATGAAATAATGGACTGTCACCAGAATTTATAAACGAGGTTATTAGAAAAGACGAACCTGCTTATTTTCACATACATTAGAAAAGGAAAATTTTAATAAAATATTCTTGGTGCCGTTTGTCAGTTTTGGAATTAAAATTAGGTGTCCTTTTTTAAGGACACCGCCCTCGAAAGGGCTAATAAAGAGGAACTGACATATACTTAAAAAAGTGAAGCTTCAACTATAACCGCTATCGCAGGCGTTGTTTACCACCGGTGGAAACTGCCACCAGTAGATTTATATAGAAATTTTCTCCTTACTTAAGCACCAAATTATTCCAAAATTTCAGTCATAAATAATGGTAGAAACAGATTTTCAGTTTTACTGGTAGGAGTTACTTTGGCAGTAGTCAGGACCTGCGTTTCCGCCATATTGTGATAATGGAGTTATGAATAAAAAGGAGGAGACATATAGTGTACTGTCTACTAATTGCGAGTGAAGTAACTGAGGAGGTTGTCACAAGATGGCTACAGTTTTTTTTATCGGATCTACAGTTTCTGATTACCACCTGAGAAAAACTTCCCACCAGTAAAATTGAATAGAAAATTTCGTCTTTTTTAAGCCTCTCATTCATGGGAAAATTTTCTCACAAATATGGTAAAATTATCTATTTGCTTTTACTGGTTGTCAGTTTGTATGGTAAAACAGTGTGTGTGTTTCACTGGTTGTCACAATATGGCGAAAACACAGGGCCTTGACTTCCACCAAAGGAACCTTCTACCAGTAAAAATGAAAATTTGTTTCTGTCATTATTTACGACTGAAATTTTCGATTAATAAGGCGTATTAATAAGGAGGAAAATTTTATGTAAGTTTACTGGTGGAGATTTCCACTCGCGGCAATCAACCTCTGCGAAAGCGGTTACAGTTGAAGCTTCACTATTCTAAGGTTATGTCAGTTCCTTTTTATTAATAGTTCCATGATTGTGATAACCAAGGAAACAAACTGACAGTTTTATGAGGCAAACTGACACCAGTAAAAACAAATAGAAATTTTTCAACATTTTTGAGAAAAATTTCCGTGAATGAGACGCTTAAATAAAATGAAATTTTCTATTCAATTTTACTGGTGGGATGTTTGCCACGGCGGTAATCAAAAACTGAAGATCCGATTTTAAAAAAGCAGCCGCCATCTTGTAGCAACCTCCTGAGTTACTTCACTCGCAACTGGTAGACAGAACACTATATGTATTCTCCTCTTTATTCATAACTCCATTTTTTTTTCGTAGATTAAAATGTGATTTAGTGATCGGGAAGTTTCAGTGAAGCGGCGATTGCACCTTGGGACCAAATCCCGAAAAGCCGGCCGAAATATAAAAACGTTATTCAAATTGCATAAAACTTTGTACAGGTATTTTTTTAGGATGCTGATTACGATTCCAAAGTTAAATTCTCGAAGAAAAAAATGGCGTATCCAATATGGCGGACTAAAAATTAAAATGTTTCGAAATTTATTCAATTTATATAAAACTTTGTATTCAGGTACTTTTGAGGAGGCTAATTATGGTTCTAGAGTTAGTTTCAAGAAACAATTAAGTAATTCACGTATGTATTCATTCAAATGAGCATAATCTATGTAATTTACGTAACTGCATAATTTACGTAATTTAAATAAGCTGAAAATAAAAGGGTCTGGTGAAAATAGAAGCCGTAAAAACACATCTACCACTATTTTCGTCCTATTGTATTTTCGCGAGTAATATTCTGGATACATTTAATAAATTTTTTACACAATTCTTGCGCGTCTTCCGGCATTTACCAAATTGGCATCTTTTAATTTTAATTAGGTAAATAAAACCGTTGCTTATAAAGATAACAAAATGCAATTCTATCTGATCAATGATTGAGAATTATTTTCATTTTTTCTTAGTAAACTTGCTTATCAAATTCATTTATGCTTATGATTATAATACTTATTTGTAATATAATAAATAATAATATATTACAAAACTGAATAATCAAAAAATTTCAAAGATGTTTTCCATCTAAATGAATGTGAACAGTAAATAATTCCAGAGTTTTTTAAGCCACTAAAAAAGATGATATTTGTACTTGTTATTCCAAAAACCTGCACAAAATGTGTAATGGCAGTTCTAGCAGCTGTTTTTTTTTTTAATTATTCCTTTCTTAACACTAGAACGCCCGGAAATTTTACTCAAGTTTCATAAAAATATTTTACACCAGAATTTTTATTTAAAATTATTTGACTGATTTATTTAACGTAAATCTGCGTTTTAAAAATTTAACTCATTTTGTGAAAGAATTTTTGGTTCCAGTTGACATTTAATCATATGGTCGGAGTCGAATCGACTCCTTCCGGGCGTTCTAGTGTTAATAGTTCAGGCTATTATCTCCTTAAATTTCGTTGCGGAACTCTGCGGAATTTATAAACTTTTCTATGTTTAAAAGCAAAAAAATTTTAAAAAATACTAATTTTTTTTCATCAAAAATAATTAGGAAATTACTAATTTACTCGTACATGTTCTTAATATAATTTTTTGAAGACATGTAAATAATCTGTTTACCATCATCGTGGGCATTTTAAAGCATTAAAATCCATGATTATGATAGTTATTTGTAACATAATGGATAACAATCTTACTAAAAAACTGAATAATCTAAAAATTTCAAAAACGTTTGCCATCTAAATGTGAAAAGTAATTAATTTCAATGTTTTTTAAGCGACGAAAAAAGTAATATTTCTACTTTTGCTGAAAAAAACTGCACGAAATTTATAATAGCGATCTACAGTAGCTGATTTTTTTTTTTCAATTATTCATTAGTTACTAATTCAGGCAATTATCTCCTTAAATTTCGTGGCGGAACTCTGCGGAATTTATAAAATTTTCGATGTTTAAATAAATAAATAAATAAATAAATAATAAACAATAATATTAAAAATCATAAAAAATTCATAAAAATTAATTAAATTTTTTTATAAAAAATAATTATGAAATTATCGATTTCTGTGTCGTTAATATAATTTTTGTAAGACATGTAAATAATCTACTTACCATCGTCATGGGAATCCATTTTAAAACATTCAAATTGGATGATATGGGAAAATTTGGCAAATGTTTAAAGGGAACTTTATTTTGCTCTTTTTGTTCAACTCAGATTCTATTCGCCTAAGCGTCAATTTTGAAATGATGCAAGTAATCAGGGTAAAGAGAAAACCCATTTCTAAATATAAATTATCCCCTCCCAAACATTATTCTAGCCAACTTTAAAATCAAAATTCCGTAAATAGCAACTTTATTTTTCGACTTTTGTCCAGCTTTTCGGCATTTTGTCCCTCAGTGCATTGCTTAATTCGGGCAATTTTTTTTTTTTCACAAATTGATCAGGCATAATCTGAACTAGTTTTGTACATTACTTTTCCAAAAGCAACTTTGGTGTAATTTTGGTTTTTGAGATATAAAGAAATTGTCAGTGACAGTGATTAAGAGAAAGAAAGCATCCAACTCCAGAAACGTGTAGATTGAAAATTGCTAACGACTGTTCATCCATAGTAATGATGAACAGTGAACAATGAACAGTGATCAGGCAATATCTGAACTAGTTTTGTACATTACTTTTCCAAAAGCAACTTTGGTGTAATTTTGGTTTTTGAGATATAAAGAAATTGTCAATGACAGTGATTAAAAGAAAGAAAGCATCCAACTCCTGAAACGTGTAGATTGAAAATTGCTAACGACTGTTCATCAATAGTAATGATGAACAGTGAACAGTGATCAGGCAAAATCTGAACTAGTTTTGTACATTACTTTTCCAAAAGTAACTTTGGTGTAATTTTGGTTTTTGAGATATAAAGAAATTGTCAGTGACAGTGATTAAAAGAAAGAAAGCATCCAACTCCTGAAACGTGTAGATTGAAAATTGCTAACGACTGTTCATCCATAGTAATGATGAACAGTGAACAATGAACAGTGATCAGGCATAATCTGAACTAGTTTTGTACATTACTTTTCCAAAAGTAACTTTGGTGTAATTTTGGTTTTTGAGATATAAAGAAATTGTCAATGACAATGATTAAAAGAAAGAAAGCATCCAACTCCTGAAACGTGTAGATTGAAAATTGCTAACGACTGTTCATCCATAGTAATGATGGACAGTGAACAATGAACAGTGATCAGGCATAATCTGAACTAGTTTTGTACATTACTTTTCCAAAAGCAACTTTGGTGTAATTTTGGTTTTTGAGATATAAAGAAATTGTCAATGACAGTGATTAAAAGAAAGAAAGCATCCAACTCCTGAAACGTGTAGATTGAAAATTGCTAATGACTGTTCATCCATAGTAATGATGAACAGTGAAAAATGAAAGTGATCAGGCATAATCTGAACTAGTTTTGTACATTACTTTTCCAAAAGCAACTTTGGTGTAATTTTGGTTTTTGAGATATAAAGAAATTGTCAATGACAGTGATTAAAAGAAAGAAAGCATCCAACTCCTGAAACGTGTAGATTGAAAATTGCTAACGACTGTTCATCCATAGTAATGATGAACAGTGAACAATGAAAGTGATCAAGCATAATCTGAACTAGTTTTGTACATTACTTTTCCAAAAGCAATTTAGGTGTAATTTTGGTTTTTGAGATATAAAGAAATTGTCAGTGACAGTGATTAAAAGAAAGAAAGCATCCAACTCCTGAAACGTGTAGATTGAAAATTGCTAACGACTGTTCATCCATAGTAATGATGAACAGTGAACAATGAACAGTGATCAGGCATAATCTGAACTAGTTTTGTACATTACTTTTCCAAAAGTAACTTTGGTGTAATTTTGGTTTTTGAGATATAAAGAAATTGTCAATGACAATGATTAAAAGAAAGAAAGCATCCAACTCCTGAAACGTGTAGATTGAAAATTGCTAACGACTGTTCATCCATAGTAATGATGAACAGTGAACAATGAACAGTGATCAGGCATAATCTGAACTAGTTTTGTACATTACTTTTCCAAAAGCAACTTTGGTGTAATTTTGGTTTTTGAGATATAAAGAAATTGTCAATGACAGTGATTAAAAGAAAGAAAGCATCCAACTCCTGAAACGTGTAGATTGAAAATTGCTAATAACTGTTCATCCATAGTAATGATATTAAAATGTGTAACATATTAAATTTTCGAGTAGGTCGTAAAATTGGAAAATGGTGTGATAAAAAAATTATTTGTTCAACTAATCGCAAAGAAAAGTGAGAGATTGCTCTAATTAATGGAAACTTATGTAAGTGCAGCCTGTTTCTTTGCATATTTTGTTTGTCTTGGGTAAATTATTCCTTTATATTTTTTAATTCTGTCGTTAACTTGCTTTTTAAACCTCGGATGACAAGTGTGGTCATTTTACGACCCTAGCGCAAGTTCAATTCTAATGTGAATTAATGATAATTTTTACTATCCCCCGGTACGGTATGCTATTTCTTTCTCCCAGATTAATTTGTGTAGCCTCCAAAAATAACGTTACCTTACAGAAGCCAGCCATAAAACAAAGCAGTACGACTAAATACTCTATAGCAATTTTTTAAACTTCTAAGCATCACACATATTCGATTTTTATACCGTCGTATTCGGGAAAAAAGTACTTTTTAATGCAATTTGTTTGAAAACTGCATCTCCATTTATTTTTGAAATATTAATTTTTTTTTCTTTTTTTTTTTTTTTTTTGTAGTTTTTAGAGCCATATGCTTAATATTGGCAACGGAAGAACTTCATTTCTGTAGAAAGTGAAAGAAAAATAGCAATTATATCTTTTTGTTGCCATTTTCCCATAAAAACTGAAAAAAAAAATTAATTAAAATACGTGCTATTTTGAAAAAAATATAAATAAAGGATTTCTGATAAAACATGGAGCTATTAGAAACTAAATTTAATTTTAAATATCTATATTAATAATACAAACAAATGAAGGCCTGTGAATCTTAAGATAGCCGATTTTTTGTCGAGTTAAATTCTGAATGACAAAATCTCTTTTTTTTTTTATTTGTGTATTATTCAGCGATAGTGACGTCCTAAGCGTACTTTACTGTAGATGTTGTTTAACACTGGATCACAAATGAGGAATTCTTCAGCGGATGTGGGTGACGTCACTTTATGTAAAATAAAATCGCGTGTTATAAGTCTTAAAATTGAATTACAGTAGAGTCCCGATTATCGGAGTTTCCGCTTTCACGGAGTTACTTTCTTCTGATGGACTGATGGCTTCCATTATTATGAAACAGTCATTATAAATGAAGTGTTAGGTGAAGATGAAAGAGCAGTCGTAAAATGTTAGAACTCTTATTTTCTGGTCAGAATGGGAAAAAAAATGGCCATAATTTTTTTTTGCCATTTTTTTCCCATTCTGACCAGAAAATAAAAGTTCTAACATTTTACGACTGCTCTTTCATCTTCACCTAACACTTCATTTATAATGACTGTTTCATAATAACGGAAGCCATCAGTTCATCAGAAGAAAATGATCCATTCCAAAGGTATAAGTTCGATTAAGTGGGATAATCGGGACTCTACTGCATCTATATTTATTACATCGGGGGCGATACTAAATTCTGAAAAAGAAGAATTCCTGTTTTCTAGTTTTTTAAATCCTTTGTTCCAAAATATTGCATTTTCAATTTCTTTCTACGGCTGCAACTGTTATGTTTATTATTAAATTACACTGACGGAAAAAAAAATCCCAACACCAAGAAAGACTTGTGTTAGATAAACGAAATTTGGTAGGCGTGTTTATACATCTGAAAGATGACATCGATTGAAATTTCGCGCTTCGCGCATAAGTGTGGCGCTAGTAGCGCCACTCAGAACTTGCAGATCAGGTTTACTTTAAATGCGTGCTGTAAAGTTCGTGGGCGTTATTTAGCTTCGAAATGTGACGTATTGAGTTGATGTTAGCCAAGAATGCCTTTAACAAGACGAAGAAGCCACTGTCAACAGCTCACCGAGTTGGAACGAGGTCGCATATTCGGGCTACGAGAAGGTGGATTTTCTTTCCGCGACATTGCAGAAAGACTTGGCTGGAATGTATCCACTGTGCATGATTGTTGGAAGAAGTGGTCAAGGGATGGTACTGCCTCAAGAAGACCGGGTTCCAGGCGGCCACGTGGCACTCCTGAGAGGGAAGATCGCCGTATTCGCCGAACGACTGTGGCGCATCGTACTGTGTCTGCGGCAGAAATTCGAGCTGCAGTTGGTACCACAGTGACATAACGAACTGTTAGAAATCGGTTACTTCAAAGACAGCTCCCAGCTAGACACCCTGTAGCATGCATTCCACTGGCTCCAAGCCATTGCCGTTTGCGAAGCCATTCGTGTCAAGCCAGAGCTCATTGGTGGGCGGAGTGGAGATCAGTTGTGTTTCTTTTTCATCAGGAAACACAACAGATATCCACTCCGTCCTCCCATGAGCTCTGGCTTGACACCAATGGCGTCGCAAACGGCAATGGCTTGGAGTCAGTAGAATGCACGCTACAGGGCGCCTGGCTCGGAGCTGTCCTTGAAGTAACCGATTTCTAACAGTTCGTTGTGTCACTGTGGTACCAACTGCAGCTCGAATTTCTGCCGCAGACACAGTACGATGCGCCACAGTCGTTCGGCGAATACGGCGATCATCCCTCTCAGGAGTGCCACGTGGCCGCCTGGAACCCGGTCTTCTTGAGGCAGTACCATCCCTTGACCACTGCTTCCAACAATCATGCACAGTGGATACATTCCAGCCAAGTCTTTCTGCAATGTCGCGGAAAGAAAATCCACCTTCTCGTAGCCCGAATATGCGACCTCGTTCCAACTCGGTGAGCTGTTGACAGTGGCTTCTTCGTCTTGTTAAAGGCATTCTTGGCTAACATCAACTCAATACGTCACATTTCGAAGCTAAATAACGCCCACGAACTTTACAGCACGCATTTAAAGTAAACCTGACCTGCAAGTTCTGAGTGGCGCTACTAGCGCCACACTTATGCGCGAAGCGCGAAATTTCAATCGATGTCATCTTTCAGATGTATAAACACACCTACCAAATTTCGTTTATCTAACACAAGTCTTTCTTGATGTTGGGATTTTTTTTTCGTCAGCGTAATTTTAAAAGCTAAGTTTTGGAATTTTTCTGATATGGTAAATAAATATGTGTTTTTATCTATGGGGTCACTGAATGATCTCGCTTGGCCTTTTATGATTCAAATTTCTACCTTGTCATCCGAGGATTAAAAAAATTAATAAATTACAGTTTGTTTTTTAGCATAAAGTCGGTAAGCTTTTTCATTTCTATCATACACTGAATTCAAGTGATTCAACGCAGGGCATTTTTTTTTCGTCAGCGGAATGCTTGTATCATTTAACCCTCTGTCTACCAGAAGGGTCCAATGGACCCGACATGTACATTCAAAATATTTATTCAAACCAGAAATTTCTTCAAAACAAACTAAATGTATAAAATCAGACAATAATAAGTTAAATAAAGAAATTAAATAGTTTTAAGTAAAAATTCTGGTGTAGAATGTTTTTATAAAACTTGAGTAAAATTTCCGGTAGTTCTAGGGTTAATGCGAACTTCGGTTAATGCCGACAAAAGATGCCTTCACTCTGAAGTCCGCACCATCATAGAGTAAAGAGAAAGAATAGAGGTGCAGGATGCCGTAAAAACGGTTTGCAATATGAATCCGGTTATCGTTCAAATTTAAATGCCCTCATCGGCCCAAACAAAACAAGCACGTGGAAGAAGGACGAATTCTTTGACATCACTCGTGCATATTTTCTCTAAATGAAAATGATCTGCTTGTGTTTAAGCATTCTAAAGTAGCATTTCATTGTATTATTAATTAAAAACTATATTACTAAAAGTTTTCTTCTTTTTTCGTGAAAGCACGGGATTGTGTTTGGGACGAATGCAGCAGATTTTAGGGTTACATTTTTGACGTCACCCCCACCCACCATACTTCATCTCTATTCTTTCTCTTTACTCTATGCCGCACCATAGATGAACATACAAGATAGGACAGTTACAGCAAAATCTGTAATGACACCGTTCACTAGTGACAAAAAAGAACAACTAACAAACGTCCGAAATTTATCTACGCATGTGAAATTTCTTTATGCTCTATTCTATACTTTTAACATCTATTTTTTGATTCTCTCGAAACTGATCATTGGAATGTGTCTTTTGAAATCGTTGGAATTTAAATGAAATAATATTTTTTTCCAAAACTTTTTTAAATCTTAAGTATGTCTTATAGAATCTTGTCTGCTTATGAAATCGAAACCTTCTTTTTTCGCTTTTACTACGAATAACACAACACTGTGAGTACTTCGCCAATTTTTATCGCCAAATATTACTTGCATGTTTTACGAGGGTGTATCAATAAGTTTTTGCCCTCACATAGAAATAATTGAGTGAAATTTATGAAATTTCTACATTGTATGAGTCCTTTTCTATATAGCCACCGTGCACAGTAACACATTTCTCCAAACGGCATTTCAAAGAGAGGGGCGAGGATGTATTCCAGAAGTCGCGAAAGTACGCCCAAAGGGGGCATTTTTCTAATTTTTGCCGACCCCCACCTGTGACATAGTGTTGGAAAGGCCTGTGACCACTTATTCATGTTATGCCCTCCCGAGTCCCTCCCCACAAATCCCACCCCCCCTGTGGAGCATGAATGATGCCCACAAAATTTAGAAAACTGCCCCCGAAGGGCAAATTTGGAGGGAGCTGCTCGGGTGGTGCATAGCATGACATAAATATACCTATAATTACCCGTAACATGACATACAAGTAACCGAACGCAATAAATATCTTGCATTTTCGGGAATAATTATAATTCCTCGATTTAATTCAAAATTTCAGCATCGTCCTTCACATGGGTTAGCTATATAGGAACGGACGTAGCATGCTACCAATTTTGATATAACTAATCAAGTAGCAAAATTTTCCGGAGAGTTTTTTCCGTTTCAGAAAAAAATAAATCGCCTTACTTTCTTTAACAATTAATTAAAAACTATTTAATGCATATTTTTTATTTTTTTGTAACGATTCTGTAGGTTTTACCCATTCAAGATTATAAAACATAAGATTGGACGGGTGAAATTTCAAACAGCTATCTTTTAATAATAATAATAATAAAGAAAACCTCGCAAAGTCCTCTCCAGAAACTTTTTTTTAAATTCGTGAAAATTCAAAAATCTCTCTACGAAATCCATATAAACTTTATTGAAAAGAGAACAAAATTTACTATATTGAGCTAAATGATTGAAAGCCGATGTCTTTTACTAACGTGGGAAAATCCCCTCAAAACACTAAAATTTGCATAAAAAGTTTATATATATATATATATATATATATATTACAAAATTTAAATTTTTTTCGCCAAGTTTAAAGTATTTTATATAAATTTTCCTTTTTCAGAAATATTCCGTATACTATACCGGCCCACTAAATTAAAACCCTAGTCTATTAATCTCTATAAGATCTTAATCCATATAATAATATTTATTCCAAATTGCGTAAACCTAAAAATGGCTCTAACTATTTATATTTCTTTAATAAAACTTTTATTATTTAAATTCCTATTAAATTCCGCTATTAAATCCCGGTATATCATATTCCCCTAAAATCTTTATTTAACTGCTAAAATATCATTATTATCCCGTCTTAAAAAAAAAAAAAAAAAAAAAAAAAACTATTTATTTTAATTTATTTTTTTATTTAAAATATCCAGGTGCCAGCTAGAATATTTCAATGATTAAAACTTACGCAGAAATAAATTCCTTCTCTTTTAACGTCTGGCGAGGGGAAAAAGGTTATTTTTAGCACAGTCT
This sequence comes from Maratus speciosus, assembly GCA_963932465.1. Classification (NCBI taxonomy): domain Eukaryota; kingdom Metazoa; phylum Arthropoda; class Arachnida; order Araneae; family Salticidae; genus Maratus; species Maratus speciosus. The sequence continues at coordinate 428,373,549 of OZ010797.1, read as the reverse complement.
CGAAAACAGAGATTAAAGTTTGTTTATACACACATCTGGGGCTATGCTATAGAATATTCTCGAACAATCTTTTGACGGTAGTATAAATACTGATTGCGGCAACCAGTCAGAGAGAAATGTGGTAGAAGAGATTCTTCTGAGAGCTTACTGAGATAGATTTCGGAGATGTTGATGAAATAACAAGGGACTTCATTCTGCATTGGTATTGACACTTCAAAAGCAACCTACAGTGGTCTTTGATAAAGATTTGGAGTGATTTGCTGCGTTTTTATTGAGATGCTGTTGGAGTTTTTAAGAGTTTTGTGACAGATTTAGTGAATTTACTAAGGTAATAAGTGTCTAGTAATATAATGAAGCGAAAAGAAGTTCGAAGCGAGAGATGGAATAGCTTTTAAGCTAATTTTGATGGAGCGAGTTTCATTCTTTTTTATCAAAGGTAAAGTGGAGCATTTCCCGCCTAAACTCAAATTATGAGAACGTCAATAAAATGGATTACTTTCAATCGACTGCATTTTTATGATTTTCGAGTCTTTTATTCTCAATAACCATATCGGCCTGAACACCTGTGTTTTTTTATAACTGGAAACCCCCATAATCTTTCGACAATGCCTGCTGCTTGCCTTCAAATCGTCACATATATAAAATTGAGTCTCTCTGAGGTGCATTGTGACCTGTCTTCGTGTATCCGGAACCAAATTTGCAGATCTCTACTTGCGATAGATTTTCCTCACAATCGTGCACAGACAAATACACACACAAATAAACACTTTTTTTTCTTTAATTTAGATAATAATAATTTGGAAGTAAATCATAAATTAACCTAGAAATTTTTTTAAGCATTTCCAAATATTGGTCAAAATATTAAAGCCACATTAGCATTAAATGAATTTAACTTTCATTGAAACAATAGGACAAAATATGTTCCGTAATTTTTTCATAAAACGATAAAAATCAAAAATGAATATTTTATTTATTTATTTATTTACATAAAAACAGAATATTTTTTATTTAAAATTAATTAGAAATGAATTCAAAACTTTCATATTGAGTGTCAAAAGTGTTATTTTTTTTTAATTATTTGAAACTATGACCAATTATCTTGAAGAATTGGAAATATCGCACAAACCAAATGATAAAAACCTCTCTGATTCGGTCATTTAAAAATATTTTTAAACATCCTTTTAATGTCAGGTTATAAAACAATTCCAGGATTACAGCTCGATTCGCATATTAAAATGCAACTGGCCTGCCAAGTCATATCTTTGTGGAAAATACTTGCAAATCCGATTTTAGTGGTTGAGTGGCAAGTTTACCATTGTGTTTTTTTGCTCCATGTTTTTATACCTTTGGTTGCAGGAAAACACAATGTTAAACTACCAATCAACCACTAAAATCGGGGGTACAGGTAATTTCCGCCAAGATATGACTTGGCAGACCAGTTTCATAATTTTTTTAGATCTTAAACTCCAATCGTTTCTGAACATTTTCATATAATTGTTTCCTTGAAATTCCCATTAGAACAGAAATTATGGCTTTTAGAATTATACCCGCTTAATAGCTGAAGCAGCGTTACCGAAACTTTGAAGTCCTTTTTCTCCAAATAACGTTTTTGGGCATAACGCACAGGATATCTCAAAAACTCCTGAATATTTTTTCATGAAATTTTCAAAACATATGTTTCATGTTAGTCTGTATAAAGTGAATCTAAAATTTCCTTTTTATTAATTTTTTTTTTATATGATTATACTGTTGAAATTTTCTAAATTTTGTATTAGCTAAATACAACTTTGTATTAAAAATATAAAAATGCTTTAAATGCAAATTTATTTAGGTATAGTATACTAAGTACTAGAATCTTATGTATAAGTAGGCACCAAAACTTTCAGCCTAGTTGCAACATTTATTTTGTAATGCTGTGCGTAAGCTGTTATATCAATTTTCTGCTCGTCAAATGTCTGACAGTTTGGAACTCCCTGTAAATGCTAATTATGCATCTTGCAATTTTTTAAATACATGAAATGAAAGAATATACTTATAACTTTCATCCCAATAAAAATTGTGTTTTAAAATCATATAAATTTTAAGATAATAAATGTTGAAAATGGTCTCTTTTTTTTCCAATTTTAAGAGTCCTGAGACCCCTTAAAAGGTGAAACAAATAATTTAAAAAATCGAGAAAGGTGGATTTTCAACAAATACATACTACGCTACAAAAATAGCAAATAAAATACAACATGTCAAAGTCCTTCGTTTGAGTTGACATAAAATGACCTTTGATGCAGGAAAACTTTCACACAGACCTCAGGGTATAGCTTGGAGATACATTTCTTTAGTTCCTACTAGAAAGTAAAAACAAAACTTTAGTTTTATTATCACATAAATTATGTCTACAAGAAATCTCAGTTTACAGCAGCAATAACTTTCAAATAATTATATTGTTTTTATATTGGCCCTATGATGCTATTCTTTTTAGTATTGAGAAATTGGGAAGGGAAGGGGGGAGTGAGAGAGACAAGGACAAAACAGGGAGAGAAAGAAAGAGAGAGAGATCAGAGATGAGTTCGGGTTAGCTTTAATCCTTTCAGGGGCAAGGCATTTCTGCTCTAAATATGTTCAAATAATTAATTAACCCCGCAATTTACGAACAAACTTATTTGAAAATAATCAAAAGCTTTTTTTTTTTTTTTTTTTAGTATATTATGAAATCGAAATTGTACTAAAAAATTACTGGTGCCATTTGGCAGTTTGGAGACTAAAACTAACCGTTTGCAGGCTGCAATCTGCCACTTTTTTAGGATTCTAAGAACGCCGGTTAGTTTTTCAACCAATAACGCTGCATAATTAGTTGTGTAATATATTAGAGCAGTGGCTTCCGCAGGTGTGTGTGGGGGTAGGGGGAGGGGATCTGATTTTCAAAAGGAGCAATTTTGTAGTTCTTATCAACACATTTTCTGGAAAAATTTTGTCTTATTTTTTCTGGAAAAGTAATGTTATAGACTAAAAATGAAAGGTAACTTGCAAATTTTAAAAGTAAAATTAAATAAATAATACCTTTCAAATCAGTTTTTGAAAACTTCAAACTAGAACCGGAAAAATTAAATAACTTAAACAAAATATTTAGATACTGTCTCTATTTTTATAATCTTACATTTCCTTATTGTTTTCTTCTGTCTTTAGAAGGAGAAGATATTGGATTCGTGAAAATTTTCGAATTCCGGATTTCGACGGATTTGCACGTCTCATGAGTCAGAGATCCCCCAAAAAGTGATTTTACAAAATGTCTGTATGTGACACAAATTTTGCGTGTACGCTCTATCTCAAGAATTATTGGGCGGAACTTAATAAACTTTAGATTCATTTAGTCCCTTATATAAATTAATGCTGATTACTTTTTGGCACTACACTCGACTGTCTCAGAGTTGTCAAGTCCCCGGCTTTTTGCTCACCACTTTTATGTTAGAAAAAATGTTGTTCCTTTAAATCGCCCAATATCTCTAATTAAATAAAACAACATTTTCTCTATTAAAATACTGGTATCCAAAAGGCCGGAGACGTGGCAGCTCTGAGACAGTCGAGTGTGACCCACCGCGCCGGCGTGAACGTGTTAATGCCATAATGTCTTGCAATAATGTCTTGTAATGTAATAAAACTTTGACGGCATAGCGATATGGGGGAAAAAATTTAAAAATCCCTATCCCTAGCCGGTTTCGGCACGTTGTTTTGTTGGTGTTGATGCTTGTTTGTACTTAATACTTATCCACGTGTTTTATATTTTATTTTTCTCATACTTTAATAACGAATATTGTTATTATCATAATTTAAGGTATTAATACTTAAGGGGTCTCAGGACTCTTAAAGATTTAAAATTTTCGAAATTTTAATTTTTTTAGATGTTAAACTCCTATCTTTTCTGAACATTTTGATGCAATTGTTTCCTTGAAATTCCTATTAGAACTGAAGTTATGGCTTTTACATTTATACACGTTCAACAGCTGAAGCGTCGTTTCGGAAACTTTGAAGCCATTTTTCTCCGAATGACGTTTTTGGGCATAACGCGCACGATATCTCAAAAACTTATGAATATTATTTCATGAAATTTTCAAAACACATCTTTCATGTTAGTCTGTATAAACTGAACCTAAAAATTCTTTTTTATTGTTCAAAACAAAATATTTTTAGGTGATTATACTGTTGAAATTTTCTTAATTTTGCATTAGCTAAATACAACTTTGTATTAAAAATATAAAAAAGCTTTAAATACAAATTTATTTAGGTTCAGGGTAATTATTATAATCTGAAGTATAAGTAGGCACCAAAATTTTCATTCTAGTTGCAATATTTATTTTGTAATCGTGCGCGTAAGGTGTTATGCCGATTTTTTACTCGTCAAATGTCTAACAGTTTGGAGCCCCCTGTAAACGCTAATTATGCATCTTATAATTTTTTAAATACATGAAATGAAAGAACATACTTATATATTTTATTCCAATTAAAATTGTGTCTTAAAATCAAATACATTTTAAGATATTAAATGTTGAAAATGGTCTTTTTTTTTTCATTTATTCCAATTTTATGAGTCCTGAGACCCCTTAAAGATCATGCATTATAATTATTAATATTCTAATGTTAAAAATATTATGAGATGCTCTCATTATACATTTGGTATAAAATAGGAACGGAAATAATAATAAAATTAAAATATGTTTAGTTCAATGTATTAATTTAAAACAAATTAACTGTGTCCTCTAAATTGGGATTATATATATATATATATATATATATATATATAGAACAAATAAACATTTTATACTAAGAACAAAAAAAAAAAAAAAAAAAAAAAAAAAAAAAAAAACAGATAGTAATAGCTTTTAAATCCTTCTAAAATAATTTTAAAAAAACGAAGCCGCATTCACGTACTATATATAATAATAGTGACATGTACATAATTATACTTCGGGAACAAGTAATAAATTATGTATATTTTAATTATAGAAGAATATGTTAGTTAAATCATATTTATTGCTTTCTAAAGCCTTGACTGACAGAAGTCATAAGATTTAGCTAAAGATAAGAAATAATAATTTTATTATATCCCTTGGAGACTAATTTGCTCTAGCCTTAAAGCAGTTAAAACGCCACATACATATCCCTATCAATTTATTTATATGTAAGTGTTAAGTATTAAATAATATTATTACTTTCAAATATTTTAGATAGGTGACTCCAGCAGTAATGCAAAAGCTTACTTTTCCTTTGCTTCAAACCAGGTCGAAAGAAATCCCTATGAGATTTCCTTCTCCCTTCTTCTATAACGCAGGAGCTTTTTTAACATTGTTGCATTAAGCTGTCCCCATCCGCTACTATTAATAGGCCATTGAGAAAAAGAAAAGGTGTAGTTTGTTAAAAACTTCATGATAATTAAAAGAAAAAACATTAAGGATAAAAGCTAAAATTTAGAACTTATTTTTAAGAGATTAAAAAATTTAAGTTAAGTCTATAAAAGAGATAACGATGTTGGGATTATATTTAAGTATAGTTACAGCTGTAGTTGGAAGAACTGCTATAAAATATATATAAAAATGTGAAAAAGAATTATGTTAGAACTTGTTCAGAAGAAACACTCACCAAGCTAGGGTAGGAAAAGCTGTAAAGGAACAAGGGCGTAGGAACCGGGGGAGCTGGGGGAGCTGTGGCTCCCCCTGGAATATTTCAGACGGGCTCAGCTCCCCCGGAAGAAATTCTCGCATCACATCTACTTACGATACATTGCTGAATTAAAAAATAAAGTATACTTTTTCTAGAAAATTCACACAATAAACACAAAGAGAAGAGAGAGAGGGGGTGGTGAGCACACTTGTTTGCGCCTTCACCCTTTTTCTCATTGTTTACAACCCTCCCGATTTCCAGAAAAAAGGGGGTCATATACAGACGTGTGAAAATTGTTAGAATAATTGGGAAATTCACATTAGAAACTTGTTATATTAAAGAAATATTTAAAAAATATTGATACATTTAATATTTAGTGTGCATCCCCTTGTTTTTTATTGAAGAAATGATGGCATACTTGTCTTCGCATACTTTGTATGAGTTTTTGGCAATTAATTTGTATTTCGATGTCATGATGCCAAATTTGGATGAGTCTTTCTATCAGACCAATCTTATTTGTGATGTTGCATTTCTTTAATTTTTTCTTTACAATGGTCCAAAGGTTCTCTATGGGGTTCATATCTGGACTGTTTCTAGGCCATGGAAGTGTTATCTTTAATTAAATTAAAGAAATGCAACATCACAAACAAGAATGTTCTGATAGAAAAACTCATCCAAATGTGGCATCATGACAACGAAATACAAATTATTTGCCAAAAACACATACAAAGTATGCCAAGACGTATCGAATCTTTAATGAAAAACAAGAGTTTTAATTAGACACGAGTTTTTTAACAAGAGTTTTAAAGAGTTTTTAACACACTAAATATTAAATGTATCAATTTTTTAAATGTATTATTTCTTTAATATAACAAGATTTTAATGTAAATTTCACAATTATTCTAATAATTTTCACACGTCTGTAGGTCTACTACAAATTATTTGCACCGATAACATATTTATAAAGAGGAGGCCTTAAAAATTGATTTGGAAGAGATTTGTAAAGAATTTGTAAGCAAAAGAACAGAAAGCACTTTAATTTTTGGTAAATGGAAGTGGGAGAAGCCTTAAAATTGAATATTGTATTAGGGATCGCACATAAATTAAGTTTCTATGTATGAAGTATATCTATTAAAAATTATTTTAACTAGATTAAAGAGTTTGTGATCTTTTGATATAGGGGAGACTAGGGAGGGTTGACCCACTTTTTACAAAATGATTTTTTATTTTTTAAATATTGAACGTAGAATAAAGTTTTATATATCATTTTATTCGTTATACAATCAGTTATCAAAATAAAATTGCTACATAAGTGTAATATATACGAAATTTGAAAAATGAATGATTTTATTCATAACAAAATAATGGGTCAAAGCTCCCCACATACGGGACGGTTGACCCACTATATGGGAGGCTTGACCCACTTTGTATTATATTGAAATATTTGAGAAGAGAATAAAATCAGTTAAAAAAACAAAAAACAGAATAATTTTATGCTACATGCTTTAATTATTAAAAAAATATTTTTGAAAACATGACGCTTAAAAAAACCTGTTTTGACGCAATCGCAAGTCATAGGAGAAAACATTTGTTTTAAACATGATTTTGTCTGAGCATATATAATTGTACAGCAGGGAAAATGAAATTTTAACATTTAAGACAATATTCCGGTAGAGACAGGTTCCGTTTTCATCGGGTTTCATGTATGAATATGTCTGGATTTAGGAAACACTGTCCCGTCTTTTTTTTGTCGCCTTGTCCTACTTTTTGTGACACTCGACCTAACAACATAGTTGTCACATAGTTTGGCTTCATCTAACTTTATTCATCCTGGTGAAATTTGTCTACATGCCTTCCTGAAGTTTTTCGATCAATGCTATTTTCTTTTGCAGCCGCATTGGGCACTTAACTTATTATTAACATCGTTTAGGCCTTTCGGGAGCAAAGTACTTTCAGTACTAAAATGTTGAAATAAATGACTGGCACCGGAATTTACGAACAAATTTATTTGGAAATAAGAAAAAGGCTATATTTCACATACATATTAAATGGAAAACATTTTAGTAAAATTCTGGTGTCATTCTGGCGTTTGGGAATTAAAATTAAGTGGTTTCATAAACATGCCACTGTCCCTGAAATGGTTAAGACTGCTGTTTTCATACTTTCTGTTCTTTTCCACTGTTTCTATTTACATATTTTAAGTAATATTTAGATGGAGAAAAGTTCCTATCAACTTTCCCATTTATATTTCATTAAGTATTTTCTTGCAGTGGATACTACAGCAATTTTTTACATCTTTCTTTAAGCAGTTTCAAACACTTTCTTTTCCATCACCCCATTTTACAGTAGCTTTACAGGATAAATATATATTCTTTTTTATATATAACCCTTTTCATTATGCACAGTGTATAATAAACAGATTGCCAAAACCACTTCATTAAGGGAGCCTTGAGCATCTGGTCAACCCACCCTCACATTGACTGGGTCAAACCTCCCCACATACCACTTTTCTAAATAATAGCATATTGTTATGTTAAGCCTAACTTACGGTACAATCTTTATGCCTGAAATGAAAGCTCGTTATTTCTGCATTACTTTAAACCTACTTACTTAAATTTGTATGATAAATTTTATCTGAAAAAAGCTTACAAATTATTTCTAAAAAACGCACTTTTTAGGTTGAAAACGCTCTCCATTTGATTTTTCCACACCTATTTCGATTAGCTGTATGAAACAAAGACTGTTGTTTGAGCATTCCAATAGCTTTAGTTGACACCTATTGGTAAAACTCTGAAATTATTTTAAATATGAAAACTGATGGGTGGGTCAAGCCTCCCGTATGGCCAACCCTCCCTAGTCTCCCCTACTTCTATTTTATACTCCTGTTTGTGAAACGCGCAACACTATGAAGGAACCCTCCAAAATGAACGAAATGATCCGCGACACTAGCTTTCTGCAATATCCCCCGCTCCCCCTGTTTCTACAAAGTTCCTACGCCACTGTAAAGGAAGCAGCAAAAGCCAGCATTTTCCCGATTCAATTAGACAAAAATTTCTGTTTTGAAAAACCGGTGATAAAAGATTAAAAATTCTGTAAAAGACGCTCGTCCCAGAGGAGTTAAGAATACTTTGATTAGTCTTTTTAAGTTTGGAACCCTGGTGATTACTTTTAATTCCTATGGAGGCAGTGAACGTGTTAACCCTTTCAGGGGCAAGATACTTCTATTTGCAAAATGCTGAAATGTGTGACTGACACCAGAATTTAGAAACAAATTAATTTCAAAATAAGCAAAAGCTTTTGTTTACGTACTTAATAAATGGACATTTTTCATTCGAATATTCTGGTGATGCCAATGTAGTATTTAGAGATTAAAAGTAGGTGGTCCAAAAATGAACCACCGCCCTTGCAGGGGTTAATATGTTTCGACTATCACCAATCCCAAATGTTTCAAGAAAGTTAGTAAAAGAGTATGTTTTTTTCAAATTATACTTTTCTGCACATCATAGATGCAGGGCTCGCAGGATTCCTAAAATTTTCGCACTTTGCTACCACTAAATTAAAACGATAATCTTTGTTGTATAGTTCTATAATAGATGTTAAAGGAATCTACCACGAAGAATTCTTATTTAAAATACTAGTAGCAAAGTGCGAAAATTTTAGGAACGGTGCGAGCCCTGCAGATGACTCCTTTAACCATCATCTTGATGTTTTTAAAGCATAATTTGAAAACTTCTTGGAAGAAAAATTTGAAATTTTGGATTTGCATAAAGCAGGACATTATAAATATAAATCCATCAAAAAAAAAAAAAAATGTATGTTGCAATTAAGAACTCTTTGAATATTAATTTCATAATTCATAGTTCATATTATAAAAATTGAAAATGTTTGTAAATTATAAAGTATTAAATGTACCCTCTGTCCGAAAGTAATTTGTAGTTTTCTTTTTAGAAATAATTTATTTTTTAATTACGTTGAATGCGTGTATTTATAGTAATATATTTATATAAATAAAAGTATCAAGTTATTTCAATGGAATTGCGATCTAGCCTTGATTAAAGCTTCTTGGAAACACACTATATTCATTAGTAATTAGTACCAGTTCCTAATGGTTAATTAATGATAGTTTTGTGGTATTTTGATGATATTTTTTGGAGTGATAAATTAATTACATTTTATCATTCGGCTCATTAAATATATGCATATATATATATATATATACAGGGCTCGCACCGTTCCTAAAATTTTCGCACTTATCTACCAGTATTTTAACCCCTTAATTCTAGCTCCCGAGATATTCTCGGGCTGTGTCTTTTACTCAAATTGTTTGATTCCCACCAGTTTTATAAAACAGTGAAATTGGATATAATTTAGTATCGTTTTTACTGTCATTAAATAAGGTGAATATTTCTTTTTCATAAAAGTGGTGCCAATAAGCAATTTGAATTATTCAACCGTAATTTAATTCGAGCGTTAAGGGGTTAAATAAGAATTTTTCGTGGTAGATTACTTTAACATCTATAATAGAACTATACAACAAATATTAGAGTTTTAATTTAGTGGTAGCAAAGTGCGAAAATTTTAGGAACGCTGCGAGCCCTGTATATTTATATATGAAAGTAAAAGAAAAAAAAAAAAAGAGGTTTGATTTTTTTAAATTAAATTTTGCTTGCCCCATATTTGTAAATCACGTAAATAAAAAACAAAAGCAATAAATCTCTGAGGTACTGTAAAATAATTTTAGATTTTCTTACGTAATTCGGCAAAATAGAATGGAAAATTCCCCGAATATATTCTACAGTACAATTATTTGTATATTAATAATGTGTATGGCTATCATTTCATCTGAACCAAATAAGAACATCTCTTTCTTAGTTTCTTGGTATTTTGACGATATTTTGTACTGTGCAAAATTAAACAAAATTTATCTTTCGGCTCATAATAACAGAAACTGTATTTATTTCACAAAAGTTATTTGTCTTATATTTGTAAATCACATACATAAAAAACAAAAGTAATAACTCTCAAAGCTGCAACAAATTAATTTTACGTTTTCTTACATAATTGTGCTTATAAAAGGGAAATTTTCTGAATATATTCTTTATTACAATCATTTGTTTATTTCCTTCGTGATATTGAGTATAACTATCATCTCATTTGCACCAAATGAGCATACCACCTTCTTAGTTTTGTGATATTTTGTTCTGTGCGAAATTAAACAAATTTTACCTTTCAGATCATTAAATAGATAAATAAAGAAAAAAAAGAAAAGAAAGAAAGAAAGAAAGAAAATCTTTATTTATTTATTCAAAACTTATTTGTCTTATATTTGTAAATCACAAAAGTAATAGCTCTCAAAGCTGCAATAAATTAATTTTACGTTTTCTTACATAATTCTGCTTATAGAATGGAAATTTTCCGAATATATTCTTTATTACAATCATTTGTTTATTTCCTTCGTGATATTCAGTATACCTATCATCTCATTTGCACCAAATGAGCATACCACCTTCTTAGTTTTGTGATATTTTGTTCTGTGCGAAATTAAACAAATGTTACCTTTCAGATCATTAAATAGATAAATAAAGAAATAAAAAGAAAAGAAAGAAAGAAAGAAAATCTTTATTTATTTATTCAAAACTTATTTGTCTTATATTTGTAAATCATAAAAGTAATAGCTCTCAAAGCTGCAATAAATTAATTTTACGTTTTCTTACATAATTCTGCTTATAGAATGGAAATTTTCCGAATATATTCTTTATTACAATCATTTGTTTATTCCCTTCGTGATATTCAGTATACCTATCATCTCATTTGCACCAAATGAGCATACCACCTTCTTAGTTTTGTGATATTTTGTTCTGTGCGAAATTAAACAAATTTTACCTTTCAGATCATTAAATAGATAAATAAAGAAAAAAAAGAAAAGAAAGAAAGAAAGAAAGAAAATCTTTATTTATTTATTCAAAACTTATTTGTCTTATATTTGTAAATCACAAAAGTAATAGCTCTCAAAGCTGCAATAAATTAATTTTACGTTTTCTTACATAATTCTGCTTATAGAATGGAAATTTTCCGAATATATTCTTTATTACAATCATTTGTTTATTTCCTTCGTGATATTCAGTATACCTATCATCTCATTTGCACCAAATGAGCATACCACCTTCTTAGTTTTGTGATATTTTGTTCTGTGCGAAATTAAACAAATGTTACCTTTCAGATCATTAAATAGATAAATAAAGAAAAAAAAAGAAAAGAAAGAAAGAAAGAAAATCTTTATTTATTTATTCAAAACTTATTTGTCTTATATTTGTAAATCATAAAAGTAATAGCTCTCAAAGCTGCAATAAATTAATTTTACGTTTTCTTACATAATTCTGCTTATAGAATGGAAATTTTCCGAATATATTCTTTATTACAATCATTTGTTTATTCCCTTCGTGATATTCAGTATACCTATCATCTCATTTGCACCAAATGAGCATACCACCTTCTTAGTTTTGTGATATTTTGTTCTGTGTGAAATTAAACAAATTTTACCTCTCAGATCATTAAATAAATAAAGCAAGAATTTAAAAAAAGAAAAGAAAGAAAGAAGGAAAATCTTTATTTATTTATTCAAAACTTATTTGTCTCATATTTGTAAATTACATAAATTGAAAACAAATGTAATAAATCTCAAAGCTGCTATAAATTAATTGTAGATTTTCTTACATAATTCTGCAAAACAGAATGGAAAATTTTCGAATATATTCTCCATTACAATTATTTGTCTATTTCCTCCTTAATAATAGATATGTAAATATGTATATTTTATCTGAACGAAATGAGAACATCCCTATTTTAGCTTTATGAAATTTTGATAATATTTTGTTATGTGATAAATTAAACAAATTTTATCTTTCAGCTCATTAAAATGAAGAAATAAATAAATAATAATAAAAAAAAGGAAGAAAAAGAAAAGAAAGAAAGAAAATAAAACCTTTATTTATTTCATCAAAACTTGTTTGTCCCATATTTGATCCAGGGATAAGATTCCGACTTTTGCATACCAGTATAATTTTAGAGAAAATGTTGTTCTCTTAAATAGCAAAAATGTGCCGTTTAAATAAAATAAATTTTTTCCTAACAGTGGTGACCATCCCCCCCCCCCCAAACCCAATGACGCAAATTCCCCCCCAAAAAATCTTCATACATTAACACTGAGTCCCCCCCTAAACAGAAAATCAATTGCAAAATATATTCTTATTATTAAATTATTTAATAATAGTATTCTTACGTACTGCCATACAAACATGAAATAAAAGTTTTAACAGCGTAATAAATAATAAAAGATTGTTTTCACATTTGTAAGTCCTGACTGACAAGCCCGTGTTCACTGCATACATTTTAATAAATAAAGCTACTTTTTTATGAAAATAAAGATTTACTTACAAGTATTTAAAATAAAAATCTTTTAAATTATTACAAAATAAATCTTAAATACAAAAATTGCATATTGTTTTAAGAAAATTAAAATATTAAAGACGAGTCGTTTATATCAAACGCATATCAAATATATTTGCATGTACATACGCCCTTGTTTAAGATTAAACATTAACACTTAAGATTTCCCAATCATTTTTTTAATACTATCAGTAGTAGATAAATGAGAGTTCTACGGCCACAGGCTGAATTCCGCAATGAGCAATTGGGAGCATTGCTCAATTAACCAGGTCCTCCTTCCTTCTTATCGCGGCAATCATTGTTCATGTTACTGTTCTGTCTAACATTTTGTTAGAAAACTGTATATGAATGTCTAATTATCTACAAAAACGGTTTCGTTTATAAAAACTTGTTTACTTTATCTCATTTTATTGTTTTCTCCGATATTTTGTTAGAAAGATACGTGTATACAAATTTGTTTTTGAATAAGTATATATATATATATATATATATCACTTTATTGAAAACAATTGTTAGCAGATATACACATGTTAGTAAGTATAGGTATCAGTAAGCTATGTACACATGTTAGTAAGTATAGGTATCAGTAGACTATGTACACGTGTATCTATATACATGTAGATAAAATGTATATAAGTGTTTATAAATTTATAGATATAAATGTTTAAATATCGCTAAACATATATGTCTAAATCTATCCAAATGAATATATATACGTATATATATATAGTATATAAGTATATGTTTCTAAATATAAGTATCTAAGTATTAATATGTTTATATGCATGTATAAGTTTACATATGCGTGTTTATATAAAAAATTATTGGTTTAAAAAATTACAAAATCTAATTAAAAAAAGTTTTACAAAAAAAAAAAAAAAAAATATATATATATATATATATATATATATATATATATACATATATAAATTAAAAAAATAATTTTAGCAAAATTTAAAAAGTAAAAAAAAGTTTTAACAAATTTAAAAAGTTTAAAAAATATATAAATTTTAAAAAAGTAGGAGAAAAAAAAGTTTTACAAAAGAAAATGTTTTAAGAAAATTAAAAAAAAAAAGTTTCAACAAAATTTTATAAGTAAAAGAAAAAAAAAATTATATAAAAAAATTATAAAAAATACAAATTTAAAAAAATATATATAAAAAATACAAGTTATAAAAAAGTTTTAGCAAAAAAAAAAAAAAAAAAAAAAATTTAAATACAAGTTATAAAAAAGTTTTAGCAAAAAAAATAAAATAAAATAAAATAAAAATTATAAAAAATACAAGTTATAAAAAAGTTTTAGCAAAAAAAAAAATAAAAAATACAAGTTATAAAAAAGTTTTAGCAAAAAAAAAAAAAATAAAATAAAATGTTTTACAAAAAATACTAGTTATAGAAAAAGTTTAACAAAATTAAAAAAAAAAGTAGAAAAAAAGTTTTACAAAACAAAAGTTTAAAAAAATATATTTAAAAAATTATTTGTAAATGAGCATAGATATTTATGCATATATTATATGTAAGTGTGTGGGTACGGAATAAAATAAATAAACGTATTTAACATTATATTAGAAAGGTTTATGTATATGTTTTAAATAAGTATTCATATAAAAAAGAAACAATTTTTTATTAAAAACAAAACAATTTACAGGAAAAGTATATTTACAGAACAATATTATCTTGATAAATTCTTCTTTATATTAGTGTAAATTAGTATTATTGCAATCTTGAATAATTTTACAGTGTCCATACGCAAAGCTGGTGATCCCATCTTTAAACAAATAACGTTTATCATCAAGCGGTGACAAACATTTTTTTTTTCTGACTTAATGTAAATAATTTATGAGCATCTTGCCCAATTCTCATTTGTACTTCAAAAGAAGTCGATTGGTTTTTGAGACAGTTTACATAGTCTTCATGCTTTAGACGGTTCTCGACGACGTGTTTAGACACACCCTTCGCTCGTTTCTTCTCTTCTATGGAAGATTTCAGAGAGTACATTTTTGATTTCAATCCGACAAACTCAAGGGCTAGATTGCCTTTTAGTTCATCTTTAAATTTGCCGATCACCTTCTTATTGATATCTGAGTAGAGCGAATGATGCTTTGGATAGTCTGAGAAATCGAATAAGCTTGCATGATGTTCCATATCATCAAGAATATTTTTTGTTTTAATATGATAGCGCAGTGAGTCTGTGTCGGTGAAAAGTAATTTTGTCTAAGTAATTATATTCAATTGAGTAAATATTTCAAATTATGTTTCAGTAATTGCAAAACATTTAATACTATTTCAACATGATATTTACTAAATATTCAACTAATATTGTACTAAAAAGGACAAAAAATTTATAATATTTCAAATTTTCTCTAAGAAATTGTATTTAATTAAGTAAATATTTACTAAGTATTCATATAATATTGTATTAAAAATAAAAAATAAATATCATATTTCAAATTTTGTCTAAGTTATTGTGTTCAATTAAGTAAATAGTTACTAAGTATTAGACTAATATTATACAAAAAAGAAAAAAATAAATTTAATATTTCAAATTTTGTCTAAGAAATTGTATTCAATTAAGTAAATATTTACTAAGTATTCATATAGCATTTTACTAAAAATTGTATTCAATTAAATAAATAGTTACTAAGTATTCATATAATATTATACTAAAAAGAAAAAAAAATACAGTATTTCAAATTTTGTCTGAGAAATTGTATTCAATTAAGTAAATAGTTACTAAGTATTCAGGTAATATTATGCTAAAAAGAAAAAATAAATATCATATTTCAAATTTTGTGTAAGTAATTATGTTCAATTAAATAATATTTACTAAATATTCAACTAATATTACACTAAAAAGAAAAAATAAATATAATATTTCAAAATTTTGTTTAAGTAATTGTATTCAATTAATTAATTAATTAGTAAGTATTCAGCTAATATTATACAAAAAAGAAAAAAAATATATAATATTTCAAATTTTGTTTAAGTAATTATGTTCAATTAAATAATATTTACTAAGTATTCATATAACATTTTACTAAAAATTATATTCAATTAAGTAAATAATTACTAAGTATTTAACTAATATTTTTAAATTATACTAAAAAGAAAAAATAAATACAATATTTCAAATTTTGTCTAAGAAATTACATTCAATTAAGTAATATTTACTAAGTATTCATATAATATTATACTAAAAAGAAGAAAATATATAATATTTCAAATTTTGTCTAAGTAATTGTGTTCAATTAAACAATATTTACTAAGTATTCATGTAACATTTTACTAAAAATTGTATTCAATTAAGTATATAATTACAAAGTATTCATATAATACTATACTAAAAAAGAAAAAAATATATAATATTTCAAATTTTATCTAAGTAATGGTGTTCAATTAAATAATATTTACTTATCATTCACCCTGTATATAAAAACTGTTAGCTTGTGTTACCACATAATTCTTCAAAAAAAAAGATAAAACCACCATTCAAAATGAATTGTTTAAAATAACAAAATAAAATATATTGCTATCTCTTTTAACCTATGTGTTTATTTTTTCAAAATGATACAGTATGGTACCCCCCTATTACAACTTTTAATGGAATGTTATAATTCGTATGTGTATAACTAAATAAATAAACAATCATATAATAATTAAAAATAAATATCATGTCTATAAAATATCAAACTAAAAATCTTAATACTATGATTCATACTTTTCAAAAATTAATAACAGTTAATACTATTCTTCAAAAAAGAATAAAACCATTGGCATTATATATATCATCCCATCACTTGTATAAACAACTGTTATTCGCTTATTAATAATGAATATTATCATATGTTACCATACAATTCTTCAAAAAAGGATAAAACCATTAACGTAATATATATCATTCACCCTGTATATAAAAACTATTACCTTGTGTTACCATACTATTCTTCAAAAAAAAGGATAAAACCATTCACATAATATATATCATTCACCCTGTATATAAAAACTGTTACCACGCAATTCTTCAAAAATGATAAAACCACCATCCAAAATGAATTGTTTAAAACAAAACGTATTCCTATCCTCTTTAATCTGTGTGTTTATTTTTTCAAAGTGTTCGAGTATGGTACTCCTACTACAGCTTTTAAAGGAATGTTATAATTTGTACATGTATAACTAAAGAAATAAACAATCCCAAAACAATTAAAAATGTATAACATATCTATAAAATATCCTACTAAAAACCTTAATGCTATGATGCATACCTTTCAAGAATTAAAAACGTTAATACTATTCTTCGAAAAAGAATAAAACCGTTAACATAATACATATCATATCAATCAATTAATCAATCAGTCATATCAATCAAACAATCAATCATATCATTACTGATATGTATGTTTATTTTGCTATACCTTTTAGAACTTTTAATAGAGTGTTAGAGTATAATTTGCATATGTATAACTTAAGAAAACAACAATTCTTAAACAATAAAAAATATAACATAAGTTTAAAACATTAAACTAATAATCTTAATATTATAATTTATACTTTTTAAAATTAAAAACTTTATAAAATTTAAAAATTAAAACTTTGAAAGAAAAAAACTTTTATAAAATTTAAAAATTAAAGCTTTGAAAGAAAAAAAAAACTTTTATAAAATTTAAAAATTAAAAGTTTGAAAAAAAAAACTTTATAAAATTTAAAAAATTAAAACTTTCGAAAAAAATACTCTTATAAAATTTAGAAATTAAAACTTAGAAAAAAAAATTTATAAAATTTAAAATTAAAACTTTATAAAATTAAAAAAATTAAAACTTTGAAAAAAAAAAATTTATAAAATTTAAAATTAAAACTTTGAAAAATTATACAGTTTACAAAATTAAAAAAATTAAAACTTTGAAAAAGTTTAAAAAATTAAGTTATCAAAATTAAAATAATATTTAAAAATTTCATAAATTAAGTTTGCAAAGGTGTTATGTTGATATTAATAGTATTTGAAGATAAACTACTTTTCAACGAGGATTCTTCAAAAAATCCATTATCTTTTAATGATCTAACATTGCTATGGGTCTTCAAATGTCTTTGTAAGTTAGATCTCCGTCCAAAAGTTTTCTGGCAAACTTCACAAGTGTACAGCTTCTCACCAGAATGTATCTTCATATGCTGATTCAAGTTGGATGTGCACATAAAATCTTTGCCACAAGTCAAACAGGTTAAAAATTTCTTCATAGATGTAGAACTTTCCAAAGGCATAATCTCATCAATAGGTATGATAACATCCATAGTAGAATAAAAAGAAATAAAAAACACTTCAAAGAAATCAACAATTAAAAAACAAAAAAGCAATCTTTTCAAACAAACCGAATCAGAAAAAAAAAAAAAAGAGCAATTAAAGACACGTCTTATCACTACCAAAATTAATCATCAAATGATAGAAGTCTGATTTTCCGCCTCCTAATTATATCCTGAACCTCCCCCGCTCCACCGATCTCAATCTGGCGACGAAATATTCTACTTAGCGAGAAAATAAAAGATCAAAATCGCCAAATAATGACGAAATAATTCATTTGGCGAGCAAACGAAAGAATAAAATCACCAAATTACAAAAATATTTTTTCCCTATTAATAACACTCTAAGAGATCATTAAACCCGAAGACTTATAATTTATTCTTGATGTAATTAAATTTCCCTTTCAAATGCTTATATACAATTAACATTATTATATACTTATATACAATTGATATTATTAAAAGGTCTTTACCAAAGTCTAATACTAGTGACTTTTATAGTTGATTTTAGAAATTAACGATTAAAAATGTTTTATCCAAACAGAAATAGTTATACTTTAAAACTGTTTCTCAATATATTTTTCAAAACTCTCATGCATAGAGTCATGATTTCCTTGCATATCAATAACAAATGTTTTATACATTGAATTATATATTTCCAATTCAAGTGAAAATTCCAAAAAACTGTATACATACAAGTATATTAAATAAAAAGATATGAAAATACAACTGATTAATAATATAAAATCCAACTAGCAATTCAAAAGTTTAAAAATACATATGGTTATTTTATTATGTTAGTAAATTTTGTGTGTTTTTTTATCCAAATAAATCAATATACAGTTTCACAAAAATATTACTGTTCGACATATAATACCAATTTCGAATATATGTATAAATACTCTAAACTGAATAACTTTAAATTCAGAAAAATATAATTACAACAATTTTTTAAGTTTAACGATAAACAATAATTTTAAATTATATACTTAAACTACTAAGACATGAAAATTAATTAAATGGAACTACATAACTCAGATAATTTAAATTTTTTATGGAATTTTATAACAAAATAAATTTTACTTTAAAAATATTAACGAAACTTTCTAAAAATTTTATATGTATATACATGTAAGTGTACTAAACAGAAAAAAAAAATTAAATAATATAAAATTCAACTAAGAGATCATCTGCATTTAAAAAAATACATATAATAATTTCAATACATCAACTGCATTTAAAAAAATACATATAATAATTTCAATACATCAATAAATTCTGTGTGTTATATTACGATCCTACATTAAATTTAATAATAAATAATAATTTTTAATTATATACACAGTCTACTAAACTATGAAAATTAATTAAAATGAGCTAACTGATTAAATTTTTTGATACGTTTTTAAATATAACTCGAATTCTACTTAAAAAATATTACAAACAGATCTCATATTATTGAATTTCGAATTGTTAAAACCAATCACATTCATTTTTTTTTCAAGCATAATTCATATCTAATTGCTCGCGTAAGACTGAATACTATTTTCTCTTAAGACAGATATATATTCTTAACACCAGTGCAGACAACTGTCAAAGTGTTTAACCATATAGTCTAATTACATGACTGTTAAATTTATTTTATTTATTGTTGAAGTGTTAATTTTGGTATTAAACAGAAACAAATACCAAGTTGTTTACCCTGTTCTAAGTATACATAGAAGTTAATTTTACTAAATCGGACAACATATAATATACATTTTTAAAATTCTATATCTACTAATCACACTAAAACGATCTACCTAATTATTATTAAATACTATTATTAAATTCCTTTCTCCACAGAATGAATAAAACAGCTTTCAAATTTATGAAACCTCTAAAAATATTGCATCACCCCTAAAAAATCCTAATTTAGATTAAATTAATGAATCAATAATCTCGAATAACATCAAAACTCATTTTGAAAAACAAAACGACATATTATTTACTTGTTGCAATCTCTAAAAGTATTACATCACCCTGAAAAATAAACCACAAATTGTTCTATCACAACCTTTTTAAGGTATTGCATCATCCTTTAAAAATCATATTTAAGATTAAATTAGTGAATCCTAAACCTTAAATAAAATCAAAACTCAGTTTGAAAAGAAAACAATCTTTTATTTTCGCTAAATTCTTACAAATATTTTATAATCAAATCATTCTGACACTCATTTTCAAGCTTTTACGTCTATTATTCAAATTAAAAATTATACCTAATTAACATTTTTATTTTATATTCTAAATTAATTCCGATCAACATCCTTGAAATTCATTCAAAAATCAAAGTTGTCCAAGTCCGATTACAATCGATACAAATCGTCTGCCTCAGAAATATTAAAACCACTATTTTCAAAAATCCGCTCGCTAGGGGGCAGCACTGAGCAAAAAAAGTTTAAAAAAATTAAATTTACAACTAGCATAACAAAATTGGTGTATAAAAACAGCTAACCACTAGTAGGGGAAAAAGGACAGTTCAGCCCCATAAGGCGGTGGCGGTGGGTGGATGTGGGTGGAATCCACCTTGTGAGTGGAATCCACCTTGTGGATGGAGGAGGAGGGTGGAATCCACCTGTTGGGAGACTTATCCTATAGTAGGAGGGGGTAAATTTGTGAGGGGGCTTAATTTTTGAGGGGCTTAATATTAGAGACTAGATAATGTGTTGGCTGAACTCTCCTTCTTCCCCTACTAGTGGTTAGCTGTTTTTATACACCAATTTTGTTATGCTAGTTGTAAATTTAATTTTTTTAAACTTTTTTTGCTCAGTGCTGCCCCCTAGCGAGCGGATTTTTGAAAATAGTGGTTTTAATATTTCTGAGGCAGACGATTTGTATCGATTGTAATCGGTCTTGGATAACTTTGATTTTTGAATGAATTTCAAGGATGTTGATCGGAATTAATTTAGAATATAAAATAAAAATGTTAATTAGGTATAATTTTTAATTTGAATAATAGACGTAAAAGCTTGAAAATGAGTGTTAGAATGATTTGATTATGAAATATTTGTAAGAATTTAGCGAAAATAAAAGATTGTTTTCTTTTCAAACTGAGTTTTGATTTTATTTAAGGTTTAGGATTCACTAATTTAATCTTAAATATGATTTTTAAAGGATGATGCAATACCTTAAAAAGGTTGTGATAGAACAATTTGTGGTTTATTTTTCAGGGTGATGTAATACTTTTAGAGATTGCAACAAGTAAATAATATGTCGTTTTGTTTTTCAAAATGAGTTTTGATGTTATTCGAGATTATTGATTCATTAATTTAATCTAAATTAGGATTTTTTAGGGGTGATGCAATATTTTTAGAGGTTTCATAAATTTGAAAGCTGTTTTATTCATTCTGTGGAGAAAGGAATTTAATAATAGTATTTAATAATAATTAGGTAGATCGTTTTAGTGTGATTAGTAGATATAGAATTTTAAAAATGTATATTATATGTTGTCCGATTTAGTAAAATTAACTTCTATGTATACTTAGAACAGGGTAAACAACTTGGTATTTGTTTCTGTTTAATACCAAAATTAACACTTCAACAATAAATAAAATAAATTTAACAGTCATGTAATTAGACTATATGGTTAAACACTTTGACAGTTGTCTGCACTGGTGTTAAGAATATATATCTGTCTTAAGAGAAAATAGTATTCAGTCTTACGCGAGCAATTAGATATGAATTATGCTTGAAAAAAAAAAATGAATGTGATTGGTTTTAACAATTCGAAATTCAATAATATGAGATCTGTTTGTAATATTTTTTAAGTAGAATTCGAGTTATATTTAAAAACGTATCAAAAAATTTAATCAGTTAGCTCATTTTAATTAATTTTCATAGTTTAGTAGACTGTGTATATAATTAAAAATTATTATTTATTATTAAATTTAATGTAGGATCGTAATATAACACACAGAATTTATTGATGTATTGAAATTATTATATGTATTTTTTTAAATGCAGTTGATGTATTGAAATTATTATATGTATTTTTTTAAATGCAGATGATCTCTTAGTTGAATTTTATATTATTTAATTTTTTTTTCTGTTTAGTACACTTACATGTATATACATATAAAATTTTTAGAAAGTTTCGTTAATATTTTTAAAGTAAAATTTATTTTGTTATAAAATTCCATAAAAAATTTAAATTATCTGAGTTATGTAGTTCCATTTAATTAATTTTCATGTCTTAGTAGTTTAAGTATATAATTTAAAATTATTGTTTATCGTTAAACTTAAAAAATTGTTGTAATTATATTTTTCTGAATTTAAAGTTATTCAGTTTAGAGTATTTATACATATATTCGAAATTGGTATTATATGTCGAACAGTAATATTTTTGTGAAACTGTATATTGATTTATTTGGATAAAAAAACACACAAAATTTACTAACATAATAAAATAACCATATGTATTTTTAAACTTTTGAATTGCTAGTTGGATTTTATATTATTAATCAGTTGTATTTTCATATCTTTTTATTTAATATACTTGTATGTATACAGTTTTTTGGAATTTTCACTTGAATTGGAAATATATAATTCAATGTATAAAACATTTGTTATTGATATGCAAGGAAATCATGACTCTATGCATGAGAGTTTTGAAAAATATATTGAGAAACAGTTTTAAAGTATAACTATTTCTGTTTGGATAAAACATTTTTAATCGTTAATTTCTAAAATCAACTATAAAAGTCACTAGTATTAGACTTTGGTAAAGACCTTTTAATAATATCAATTGTATATAAGTATATAATAATGTTAATTGTATATAAGCATTTGAAAGGGAAATTTAATTACATCAAGAATAAATTATAAGTCTTCGGGTTTAATGATCTCTTAGAGTGTTATTAATAGGGAAAAAATATTTTTGTAATTTGGTGATTTTATTCTTTCGTTTGCTCGCCAAATGAATTATTTCGTCATTATTTGGCGATTTTGATCTTTTATTTTCTCGCTAAGTAGAATATTTCGTCGCCAGATTGAGATCGGTGGAGCGGGGGAGGTTCAGGATATAATTAGGAGGCGGAAAATCAGACTTCTATCATTTGATGATTAATTTTGGTAGTGATAAGACGTGTCTTTAATTGCTCTTGTTTTTTTTTTCTGATTCGGTTTGTTTGAAAAGATTGCTTTTTTGTTTTTTAATTGCTGATTTCTTTGAAGTGTTTTTTATTTCTTTTTATTCTACTATGGATGTTATCATACCTATTGATGAGATTATGCCTTTGGAAAGTTCTACATCTATGAAGAAATTTTTAACCTGTTTGACTTGTGGCAAAGATTTTATGTGCACATCCAACTTGAATCAGCATATGAAGATACATTCTGGTGAGAAGCTGTACACTTGTGAAGTTTGCCAGAAAACTTTTGGACGGAGATCTAACTTACAAAGACATTTGAAGACCCATAGCAATGTTAGATCATTAAAAGATAATGGATTTTTTGAAGAATCCTCGTTGAAAAGTAGTTTATCTTC
This sequence comes from Maratus speciosus, assembly GCA_963932465.1. Classification (NCBI taxonomy): domain Eukaryota; kingdom Metazoa; phylum Arthropoda; class Arachnida; order Araneae; family Salticidae; genus Maratus; species Maratus speciosus. The sequence continues at coordinate 428,349,644 of OZ010797.1, read as the reverse complement.
AAATACTATTAATATCAACATAACACCTTTGCAAACTTAATTTATGAAATTTTTAAATATTATTTTAATTTTGATAACTTAATTTTTTAAACTTTTTCAAAGTTTTAATTTTTTTAATTTTGTAAACTGTATAATTTTTCAAAGTTTTAATTTTAAATTTTATAAAGTTTTTTTTTTCAAAGTTTTAATTTTTTTAATTTTATAAAGTTTTAATTTTAAATTTTATAAATTTTTTTTTCTAAGTTTTAATTTCTAAATTTTATAAGAGTATTTTTTTCGAAAGTTTTAATTTTTTAAATTTTATAAAGTTTTTTTTTTTCAAACTTTTAATTTTTAAATTTTATAAAAAAAATTTTTTTCTTTCAAAGCTTTAATTTTTAAATTTTATAAAAGTTTTTTTCTTTCAAAGTTTAAATTTTTAAATTTTATAAAGTTTTTAATTTTAAAAAGTATAAATTATAATATTAAGATTATTAGTTTAATGTTTTAAACTTATGTTATATTTTTTATTGTTTAAGAATTGTTGTTTTCTTAAGTTATACATATGCAAATTATACTCTAACACTCTATTAAAAGTTCTAAAAGGTATAGCAAAATAAACATACATATCAGTAATGATATGATTGATTGTTTGATTGATATGACTGATTGATTAATTGATTGATATGATATGTATTATGTTAACGGTTTTATTCTTTTTCGAAGAATAGTATTAACGTTTTTAATTCTTGAAAGGTATGCATCATAGTATTAAGGTTTTTAGTAGGATATTTTATAGATATGTTATACATTTTTAATTGTTTTGGGATTGTTTATTTCTTTAGTTATACATGTACAAATTATAACATTCCTTTAAAAGCTGTAATAGGAGTACCATACTCGAACACTTTGAAAAAAAAGTCCTTCCGGCCAGTGCCGGGAGGAAGAGGTAGCTTTCATAATCCTTATTTTAAAAAAGCCAACTTATATCATGCAAACACACGAAGCTCAATTTAGTGGAAACCGAATATAGGAGATTCAATACTAATTTTTATCAATATAATGAATGAGAATTTCGCGAAATTAGTCAGCTTTATCCAAGCTGCTTTTCTTTAAAGTAACTTATATTTGGCTGCCGAATTCGGCAATTTCTTAAAGTGCCTGTCATTTTAATACAACATGGTGGATGAGGCTAAGCAGTGAACTTGGTCGAGACCTTAGTAATTGCTGTGCACATGCTCACTCACATCGGAATCGGTTAATATATAGGAGTGCTGTCGCATGCAAAAATTCAGATTTTTCAAAATGTCACCCACAATAGAAATTGAAACTGCTATATCTGAGCCATTTTTTAAGGTAAAGACAAACAAAAAATGCTCCTGAATCCTTATATCAAGATCAAATACTTAAGAAAGAAACCTTTTTCAATTTCTAATTTTTTTGCACCTCACTTTAAATATATATATATATATTTTAATTTAATGGTCGCCATTTTGAAACAAGATGGCTGATGAATCTGGCCAGAGAATTTGGTCGAGGTGTTGATGTATACTATCCACATGCCTTCTTACATCGAAATAGGCGAATACGTGTGTTATCGCATGACAAATACAAGATCGTTTCAAAATGTTAGCCATGCTAGAAATTCAAAGTGCTATAAATCAACCATTTTTTAAGATATCAACAAAAGAACAAATTTTCAGAAACAAAAACTGCTCCGGAATCTTTGTATCAAGGCCAAACACATAAAAAAAAATCTTTTTCATTTTCCAATTTTTTAATACCCCATTTTGAATTTTAAATTTAATTTTTTTTAAATGACAACCCTTTTGAAACAAGATGGCGAATGAAGCTGGCCAACGAACTCGGTCGAGACATTGGTATGTACTATGTACTGACCAAGTTACATGCAAATAGGTTCATAAATACGCCTGTTATCGCGTGACAAACATCAGGTCGTTTTAAAATGTCAGCCACAAGAGAAATTCAAAATGCTATTACTCAGCCATTTTTTTTTAGATATAGACAAAAGAAAAACTGTTCCGGAATCTTTGTATTAAGGTCAAACACATACAAAAAAAATCTTTTTCATTTTCCAATTTTTTGGTATCTCATTTAAATTTTTAATTTTTTTAAATGGCCGCCATTTTGAAACAAGATGGCGGATGAAGCTGGCCAACGAACTCGGTCGAGATATTTGTATGTACTATGTACACACCAAGGTACATCCAAATCGGTTCATAAATACGCCTGTTATTATGTGAGAAAAATCAGGACGTTTCAAAATGTCAGCCACGCTAGAAATTCAAAATGCTATAACTCAGCCATTTCTTAAGATATAGACGAAACAAAAACTGCTCCCGAATCTTTTTATCAAGGTTAAACACATAAGAAGAAAATATTTTTTCAATTTTCAATTTTTGGTACTACATTTCAAATTTAAATTTTTCTTAAAAATTTAAATGGCCGCCATTTTGAAACAAAATGGCGGATGAAGCTGGTCAACGAACTCGGTCGAGAGATTGTATGTACTATGTACACACCGAATTACATCCAAATCGGTTCATAAATACGCCTTTTATCGCGTGGCAAAATTCAGGACGTTTCAAAATGTCAGCCACGCTAGAAATTCAAAATGCTATAACTCAGCCATTTTTTAAGATATAGACGAAACAAAAACTGCTCCGAAATCTTTGTATAAAGGTCAAATACATAAGAAAAAATATTTTTCCATTTTCAATTTTTTGGTACCACATTTCAAATTTTAAATTTTTTAAAAAATTTTAAATGGCTGCCATTTTGAAACAAAATGGCGGATGAAGCTGGCCAACGAACTCGGTCGAGAGATTGGTATGTACTATGTACATACCGAATTACATCCAAATCGGTTCATAAATACGCCTTTTATCGCGTGACAAAATTCAGGACGTTTCAAAATGTCAGCCACGCTAGAAATTCAAAATGCTATAACTCAGCCATTTTTTAAGATATAGACGAAACAAAAACTGCTCCGGAATCTTTGTATAAAGGTCAAATACATAAGAAAAAAATATTTTTCCATTTTTAATTTTTTGTTACCACATTTCAAGTTTTAAATTTTTTTTAAAATTTTAAATGGCCGCCATTTTGAAACAAAACGGCGGATGAAGCTGGCCAACGAACTCGGTCGAGACATTGGTATGTACTATGTACACACCGAATTACATCGAAATCGGTTCATAATTACGGGAGTTACAGTGTGACATAGGTCAGATATATATATATATATATATATATATAGATATAGATATATATATATATATATATATATATATATATCAATTTTGAACGGAGGGTGGTTTCGGGGTCTGGGGGTCATGATCGATGAAAATATACCAAAATTTTTTGAAATCGCTTTCCTCCGAACGGCTGCAATAGGTAGCTTTTTTGTAAAGAAAGCTACCTAATAAACACACAGATTAAAGAGGATAGGAATACGTTTTGTTTTAAACAATTCATTTTGGATGGTGGTTTTATCATTTTTGAAGAATTGCGTGGTAACAGTTTTTATATACAGGGTGAATGATATATATTATGTGAATGGTTTTATCCTTTTTTTTGAAGAATAGTATGGTAACACAAGGTAATAGTTTTTATATACAGGGTGAATGATATATATTACGTTAATGGTTTTATCCTTTTTTGAAGAATTGTATGGTAACATATGATAATATTCATTATTAATAAGCGAATAACAGTTGTTTATACAAGTGATGGGATGATATATATAATGCCAATGGTTTTATTCTTTTTTGAAGAATAGTATTAACTGTTATTAATTTTTGAAAAGTATGAATCATAGTATTAAGATTTTTAGTTTGATATTTTATAGACATGATATTTATTTTTAATTATTATATGATTGTTTATTTATTTAGTTATACACATACGAATTATAACATTCCATTAAAAGTTGTAATAGGGGGGTACCATACTGTATCATTTTGAAAAAATAAACACATAGGTTAAAAGAGATAGCAATATATTTTATTTTATTATTTTAAACAATTCATTTTGAATGGTGGTTTTATCTTTTTTTTGAAGAATTATGTGGTAACACAAGCTAACAGTTTTTATATACAGGGTGAATGATAAGTAAATATTATTTAATTGAACACCATTACTTAGATAAAATTTGAAATATTATATATTTTTTTCTTTTTTAGTATAGTATTATATGAATACTTTGTAATTATATACTTAATTGAATACAATTTTTAGTAAAATGTTACATGAATACTTAGTAAATATTATTTAATTGAACACAATTACTTAGACAAAATTTGAAATATTATATATTTTCTTCTTTTTAGTATAATATTATATGAATACTTAGTAAATATTACTTAATTGAATGTAATTTCTTAGACAAAATTTGAAATATTGTATTTATTTTTTCTTTTTAGTATAATTTAAAAATATTAGTTAAATACTTAGTAATTATTTACTTAATTGAATATAATTTTTAGTAAAATGTTATATGAATACTTAGTAAATATTATTTAATTGAACATAATTACTTAAACAAAATTTGAAATATTATATATTTTTTTTCTTTTTTGTATAATATTAGCTGAATACTTACTAATTAATTAATTAATTGAATACAATTACTTAAACAAAATTTTGAAATATTATATTTATTTTTTCTTTTTAGTGTAATATTAGTTGAATATTTAGTAAATATTATTTAATTGAACATAATTACTTACACAAAATTTGAAATATGATATTTATTTTTTCTTTTTAGCATAATATTACCTGAATACTTAGTAACTATTTACTTAATTGAATACAATTTCTCAGACAAAATTTGAAATACTGTATTTTTTTTTCTTTTTAGTATAATATTATATGAATACTTAGTAACTATTTATTTAATTGAATACAATTTTTAGTAAAATGCTATATGAATACTTAGTAAATATTTACTTAATTGAATACAATTTCTTAGACAAAATTTGAAATATTAAATTTATTTTTTTCTTTTTTGTATAATATTAGTCTAATACTTAGTAACTATTTACTTAATTGAACACAATAACTTAGACAAAATTTGAAATATGATATTTATTTTTTATTTTTAATACAATATTATATGAATACTTAGTAAATATTTACTTAATTAAATACAATTTCTTAGAGAAAATTTGAAATATTATAAATTTTTTGTCCTTTTTAGTACAATATTAGTTGAATATTTAGTAAATATCATGTTGAAATAGTATTAAATGTTTTGCAATTACTGAAACATAATTTGAAATATTTACTCAATTGAATATAATTACTTAGACAAAATTACTTTTCACCGACACAGACTCACTGCGCTATCATATTAAAACAAAAAATATTCTTGATGATATGGAACATCATGCAAGCTTATTCGATTTCTCAGACTATCCAAAGCATCATTCGCTCTACTCAGATATCAATAAGAAGGTGATCGGCAAATTTAAAGATGAACTAAAAGGCAATCTAGCCCTTGAGTTTGTCGGATTGAAATCAAAAATGTACTCTCTGAAATCTTCCATAGAAGAGAAGAAACGAGCGAAGGGTGTGTCTAAACACGTCGTCGAGAACCGTCTAAAGCATGAAGACTATGTAAACTGTCTCAAAAACCAATCGACTTCTTTTGAAGTACAAATGAGAATTGGGCAAGATGCTCATAAATTATTTACATTAAGTCAGAAAAAAAAAATGTTTGTCACCGCTTGATGATAAACGTTATTTGTTTAAAGATGGGATCACCAGCTTTGCGTATGGACACTGTAAAATTATTCAAGATTGCAATAATACTAATTTACACTAATATAAAGAAGAATTTATCAAGATAATATTGTTCTGTAAATATACTTTTCCTGTAAATTGTTTTGTTTTTAATAAAAAATTGTTTCTTTTTTATATGAATACTTATTTAAAACATATACATAAACCTTTCTAATATAATGTTAAATACGTTTATTTATTTTATTCCGTACCCACACACTTACATATAATATATGCATAAATATCTATGCTCATTTACAAATAATTTTTTAAATATATTTTTTTTAACTTTTGTTTTGTAAAACTTTTTTTCTACTTTTTTTTTTAATTTTGTTAAACTTTTTCTATAACTAGTATTTTTTGTAAAACATTTTATTTTATTTTATTTTTTTTTTGCTAAAACTTTTTTATAACTTGTATTTTTTATTTTTTTTTTTTGCTAAAACTTTTTTATAACTTGTATTTTTTTATAATTTTTATTTTATTTTATTTTATTTATTTATTTTTTTTTTTGCTAAAACTTTTTTATAACTTGTATTTAAAATTTTTTTTTTTTTTTTTTTTTTTTTTGCTAAAACTTTTTTATAACTTGTATTTTTTATATATATTTTTTTTAATTTGTATTTTTTATAATTTTTTTTATATAATTTTTTTTTCTTTTACTTATAAAATTTTGTTGAAACTTTTTTTTTTTAATTTTCTTAAAACATTTTCTTTTGTAAAACTTTTTTTTCTCCTACTTTTTTAAAATTTATATATTTTTTAAACTTTTTAAATTTGTTAAAACTTTTTTTTACTTTTTAAATTTTGCTAAAATTATTTTTTTAATTTATATATGTATATATATATATATATATATATATATTTTTTTTTTTTTTTTTTTTTTGTAAAACTTTTTTTAATTAGATTTTGTAATTTTTTAAACCAATAATTTTTTATATAAACACGCATATGTAAACTTATACATGCATATAAACATATTAATACTCAGATACTTATATTTAGAAACATATACTTATATACTATATATATATACGTATATATATTCATTTGGATAGATTTAGACATATATGTTTAGCGATATTTAAACATTTATATCTATAAATTTATAAACACTTATATACATTTTATCTACATGTATATAGATACACGTGTACATAGTCTACTGATACCTATACTTACTAACATGTGTACATAGCTTACTGATACCTATACTTACTAACATGTGTATATCTGCTAACAATTGTTTTCAATAAAGTGATATATATATATATATATATATACTTATTCAAAAACAAATTTGTATACACGTATCTTTCTAACAAAATATCGGAGAAAACAATAAAATGAGATAAAGTAAACAAGTTTTTATAAACGAAACCGTTTTTGTAGATAATTAGACATTCATATACAGTTTTCTAACAAAATGTTAGACAGAGCAGTAACATGAACAATGATTGCCGCGATAAGAAGGAAGGAGGACCTGGTTAATTGAGCAATGCTCCCAATTGCTCATTGCGGAATTCAGCCTGTGGCCGTAGAACTCTCATTTATCTACTACTACTATCTAGTCATACAGTTTAATCTCACCCTCCCAAAAAAATTCTCTAAATCACCCCCAACCCTAAAATAAACTGTGGATTGAAGCGTTTATATCAATACAAGTGTTGCTTTATACTGCTTTAACAACATACAATATACTCTTATACAAGTACGGATTCTTATAAAATGACAGACATTATACCATTAAAACATAGTCCTAATCTATTGTAAGCCCCTGTTCTGTATAGGTATGTTTTTCTTTCACACTATAATTTTTCAGTCTTATTACCTAGTAATTAATCCTCCTTTCCCTCCCAAAAAATTCTAATTTTTCTATAAATTTATCCCTTCCCCCTAAAATAATTCGTGGACCAATAAAAAAAATCGTAATCGGTAATAAACACACAATCGATATAGTCATCGATTACTTCCGAGAACCTGCAATCCAGATGTTCTACAATCGTTTATTAAAATCATTGTTTTTATATGTTTATAAAGCAATATTTAGTAAATACATGGTAACTGAAAAGAGATGGATTTAAAAAACAACAAACCGAAGGGAGGCTATAATGGAGACATAATAGTGGAAAAGTCATGTAACGGCGTTGTTTGGTTGCAAAAAGTTGAAAAGTCGCGAGTAGGTATGAAACGGTAAGAAGAGTTTAATATCAATAATTAGAATTTTTCGACAATTAGCAGCAAATTGGCCAAAGAAATTAGAATAAAAAGCACCCCTAGTGGCAAAAACGAACTGAAAGGATGATAAATAGTATCAATATTTTTTATTGATGTTTTTACGTCATTTGACATTAGTTCTATGATTTCCCCTTTATTAGAAGACCATCTACTGGAATGCATTAAATGACCCCCTGGGGAGGAAAGTAGGGGAGGAGCAATAAATGCATAATATGAATAAGTGGTCATAAGGCTTTCCAACGATATATCACATGAGGGGTTTCGGCTAGATTTAGAAAAGTGACCCCCGCGGTGTCAAAGGGAGAAGGGCGCGGGAGGTATGTACATGAAGTAATAGTCACAGAGGTTTCCAATGATATATCATATGAGGGGGTAACGGCAAAGGATAGAAAAGTGCCCCCAGGATTCCAACTATTGCGCGCTCCGGAATACGCCCTCCCCCCTCTCTTTGAAATTTTAATGTATTATAAATTATTCATCTGAGGGTTCCGTAACAAAATCCGATCTAAAATGATAAAAATGCTACGATTTCAAAAAAGTTCGAAAAGCGCCTCACCCGGGAAGCCAAATTGGGGAGGAGGGAAGAAAGGTTCATAATATGAAAGAGTGGTCCGAAAACTTTCCAATGACATATCACATGATGGGTCCAAAAAGTTTGAAATTTACCCCTCACCCATGGGTTCACTCTTTCTTACCAGAATACACCCGGAAATCACGCAACCCTCACTTTTAAAGTTTTATATTAAATAAATAATATTTACCGGAGGGCTCCATAAAAAAAACACACTTAAAATTATATTTCTTGTAGAAATCGCAACGATTTAAAAAAATCATCCCCTTACTGCTTCCCCCTCCCGAAATTTACTCCAAGAGGAGAAAGGTTCATAATATGAAAGAGTGGTCAAAGGGCTTTCCGATGATATGTCACAGGAGGGGTTCGGTAAAAGTTTGAAAATTAATCCCCCGTCGGTCCATTCTCGCACCTTCTAGAATTCACTCACCTTCCTCTTCTGAAATTTTTATATTTGATAAATAATATTTATCTGAGGGCCCCAGGTATGGGACAGCTTGACAGAGCTAAAGTTAGAGAAACATTGAAAATTCGGAGCAAAATGACACTAAATTCAACAGTAATTATTGAAATTAGGACTATACAGAACTGAATAAATAAACCACTATACCTCCTAACTCATATCGGTTAATAACAAAAAGAGATTGGATAAGCAAATGCACTCCTTCGAGAAACTATGACTTAAACCAGAAATGCGGTAAGTTGACTCTGAAAGCTTCATTTCTCTCTTTCTCTGGCATTTCCGCAAATCTCATCTCGATGATTTTTCACCGGCATCTCGACTTTTGACTTCCCGATTATTCCTCTCGCGCTTTTCAACATTTCGTATGTTGGCCGAGAATGAGAAATCAATTTTCTTCGTTTCTCGATATGTTGTTCTCGATTAGTGCCTTTTCATAGGTTGCCGAGAACGAGAATTCAATTTCTCGTTCTCGGCAGAGAAGAGATGTGAGAAGATTTATCGAGACGAGATAGAGAAAAAGGCATGACAATGAGCTGTGAAATGAAGCCGTAATATTCAAAGTTCCTCTTATTTTAGCCCTATCAAGCTGTCACATACCTAGAACCCTCTGTTAAATACTATTTATTAAATATAAAAATTTCAAAGAGGAGGGTGCGGGGGGGGGGGGGGGAGGGGGCGAACAAATTTTTAAAACCGTAGTGATTTCTACAATGAATATAATTTTAGATGTGTTTTTTTTTTTATGGAGTCCTCCGGTAGATATTATTTATTAAATATAAAAAATTAAAAGTGGGGCATGCGTGAATTCCGGGCGAAAGAGTGAACAAACCGGGGGGGGGGGGATTTTCAACCTTTTTTAAGCCCTTCATGTGATATATCATTGGAAAGCCCTCGGATCACTCTTTCATATTATGAGACTTTCTTCTCCCCTTCCCAATCTGGCCCCAGTTTTTGAACTTTTTTGCGTTTTCATCATTTTAAGTTGAATTTTTTAAGGAGTTTTCCGAAAAATATTATAATATATGAAATTTCTAAAAGGGGGCTGAATTCCTGGGGGTTGCGATATTTGGACCCCTGGGGAGGGGACTTTCCTAATTTTTGCCGACACCCCTCATGTGATATATCATTAGAAAGTCCTGCAATCACTTATTCATATTAAGCACCTACCGTACCCCTTTCCTCACTTTGACACCCAGGGTGGCACTTTTCTAAATTAACCGAGACCCCTCATGTGACATATTGTATGAAAGGACTGTGACCACTTATTCATGTTATGCACCTCTCCCCCCCCCACTTTGCCCTCACGGTGGGAGGGGCATTTTTATAAATTTAGTTCGAGACCCCTCATGTCACATTTGGTTGGAAAGGCCTGTGACCACTTACTGATGTTATGCACCTCCGGTGTCCCTCCCCTCACTTTTCCCCCATGGGTGGCACTTCTGGAAATTTAGCTGAGACCCCTCATGTGACGTATTGTTTGATAGGACTGTGACCACTTACTCCTGTTATGCACCTCCCGCGCCCCTTTCCCCCCACTTGGTCACCCCGGTGTGCATTTTTACAAATTTAGCTCAAGACCCCTCATGTGACATTTGGTTGGAAAGGCTTGTGACCACTTATTGATGTTATACCCCTCCGATGACCCTTCCTCCACTTTGCCCTCCCGGGGACAGTTTTCTAAATTTTGCCTATAACCCTCATGTGATATATCGTTTGAAATCCCTGCGACCACTTATTCATATTATGCAGCTCCTGTGCCCGCCCTTTGACCCCCCAAAGGATCCGGTTTGAGATTTTTTTTATTTACAATATTTTGCAGTGTGTGCACACCACGCCTTCTATACGGTGCAGTATGCAGCGGGGACCCAGTGTGAGATTTCATATTACAAGATTGCGTATAAATTAGAGGCCCTGATTAAAGAACGGGAGCACTAGCGGGCGTAGCCATCTAGTCCTTATTAACCTGACTCATTTCAGCTTTCCGGCAGACGATTCTTGATAAAATCGAATCGGGTATGGTATAAAAGCAATTGGCAAACTGGAGTCATCGAGAAAAATTTTGCACAATCAAAAAATATCGAGATGTCTATACAATCGATAAAATCTATAAAAACATCTCGTTTTCGCCCATCACTAGCTGGAAGTCTTTTTCTCTGTACAGGTTGTTTACCTTATACTGTTTTAATGACATACAATACTACTCTTCTAACATCACTAAAATATACTGTACTTAAATCCTAGTTTTCTGAAAATCGTCAAGTAATTTTAGCGTTGTCTCTTCCTCTGAAATGCTTATTTTGTTGTTATTTCTTATCGTACCCATCAAGAATGTATTTTTGCACTCTGACTGTACGATTCGACCCTGTCAAATAATATAATAAATTACGTAAGACGCTTTTGGAAAGCTATTCCTTTTATCACGTCTTGCGGTCCTAATTGCCTTTCAGAATGTGTTAAACATTTTCCCACCTGTATACCAAGTATTTTTTTTATTCCCGCACTTTCAAAGATATTAAGATGCAAAATCGGTTCTTATTGCCCTTATCTAGAATTTAAAGAATTAAAAAAACATGACCATTTCTGGAAATTGAATGTTGAAAAGAAGTTAAAAGTGATATTTAAAAAAATCAAAAACTTTTTTAATAGTGAAAAAAAAAAAGGAAATAGTATTAAGATTTTAAAAATCCCCCCCAAAAATGTACTTTTTTTCTAAATTCCCCCCCAAAAATAAATTTTATGACGCATTTTGCGTCACCAAACCCCTCTCTGGGCACCCCTGTTTCCTAAGATTATACTGGCAAAAAGTCGGTAACCTCACACCTGCAATCACATAAATTAAAACAAAAGTAATAAATCTCAAAGCTGGTATAAATTAATTTTGCATTTTCTTATGTAATTTTGCAAAACAGAATATAAAATTTCCAAATATATTCTCCATTACAATTTATTTGTTTATTTCCTCCGTAATAATGGGTATGTATGCACGTCTATCTTATCTGCACCAATTGAGAACATCCCTTTTTTAGTTTTATGGTATTTTGATGATACTTTGTTATGCGTTAAATTAAACAAATTTTATCTTTCAGCTCATTAAAATAAATAAATAAAGAGAAAAAAAAAAGAAATAATTAAAAAAAAAAGAAAAGAAAAAAATCTTTATGTATTTCATCAAAACCTATTTGTCCCATATTTGTAAATCACATAAATTAAAACAAAAGTAATAAATATCAATGCTGCTATAAATTAATTTTGCATTTTCTTATGTAATTTTGCCAAATAGAATATAAAATTTCCGAATATATTCTCCATAACAATTATTTTTTTATTTCCTCCGTAATAATGAGTATGCATGCATGTGTCTGCAATAAATGAGAATATCCCTTTTTTAGTTTTATGGTATTTTGATGATATTTTGTTACGTGATAATTTAAACAAATTTTATCATTCAGCTCATTAAAATAAACAAAGAAACAATTAAAAAAGAAAAGTAAAAGAAAAGAAAGAAAGAAAAAATAATAAAATCTTTATTTATTTCATCAAAACTTATTTGTCCCATGTTTGTAAATCTCATAAATTAAAACAAAAGTAATAAATCTCAAAGCTAGTATAAATTATCTTTGCATTTTCTTATGTAATTTTGCAAAACAGAATATAAAATTTCCGAATATATTCTCCATTACAATTTATTTGTTTATTTCCTCCGTAATAATGGGTATGTATGCACGTCTATCTTATCTGCACCAATTGAGAACATCCCTTTTTTAGTTTTATGGTATTTTGATGATACTTTGTTATGCGTTAAATTAAACAAATTTTATCTTTCAGCTCATTAAAATAAATAAATAAAGAGAAAAATAAAAGAAATAATTAAAAAAAAAAGAAAAGAAAAAAATCTTTATGTATTTCATCAAAACCTATTTGTCCCATATTTGTAAATCACATAAATTAAAACAAAAGTAATAAATATCAATGCTGCTATAAATTAATTTTGCATTTTCTTATGTAATTTTGCCAAATAGAATATAAAATTTCCGAATATATTCTCCATAACAATTATTTTTTTATTTCCTCCGTAATAATGAGTATGCATGCATGTGTCTGCAATAAATGAGAATATCACTTTTTTAGTTTTATGGTATTTTGATGATATTTTGTTACGTGATAATTTAAACAAATTTTATCATTCAGCTCATTAAAATAAACAAAGAAACAATTAAAAAAGAAAAGTAAAAGAAAAGAAAGAAAGAAAAAATAATAAAATCTTTATTTATTTCATCAAAACTTATTTGTCCCATGTTTGTAAATCTCATAAATTAAAACAAAAGTAATAAATCTCAAAGCTGGTATAAATTATCTTTGCATTTTCTTATGTAATTTTGCAAAACAGAATATAAAATTTCCGAATATATTCTTCATTACAATTATGTGTTTATTTCCTCCATAATAATGCGCATGTATGTATGGGTATCTTATCTGCACACCAAATAAGAACATCCCTTTTATAGTTTTATGGTATTTTGATGATATTTTGTTATGCAATAAATTAAGCAAATTTTATCTTTCAGCTGATTAAAATAAATAAATAAAGAGAAAAAAGAAAAGAAATAGTTAAAAAAAAAAGAAAAGAAAAAAATCTTTATGTATTTCATCAAAACCTATTTGTCCCATAGTTGTAAATCACATAAATTAAAACAAAAGTAGTAAATCTCAATTACGTTATAAATTAATTTTGCCTTTTCTTATGTAATTTTGCAAAATATAATATAAAATTTCCGAATATATTCTCCATTACAATTATTTGTTTATTTCCTCCGTAATAATGAGTATGTATGGGTATCTGATCTGCACCAAATGAGAACATCCCTTTTTTAGTTTTATGGTATTTTGATGATAGTTCGTTTTGTGATAAATTAAACAAATTTTATCTGTCAACTCATTAAAGTAAATAAATAAATAAAGAAAGAATAAAAAAAAGAAAAAGAAAAGAAAGAAATAAAAATAATATTTATTTATTTCATCAAAACTTATTTATCCCATATTTGTACATCACATTAATGAAAAAACAAAACTAACAAATCTCAAAGCCACCATAAAATAATTTTAGATTTTTTATGCAATTCTGCAGCATAGAATGGCAAATTAGCGAATTTACTCTCTAGTACAATAACTTGTTTATTTTCTCCGTAATAATGGGCATGTATGGGTATCTTATCTGCACCAAATGAGAACATTCCTTTTTTACTTTTATGGTATTTTGATGATATTTTGTTATGTGATAAATTAAGCCAATTTTATCTTTCAGCTCATTAAAATAAATAAGGAAAGAAAGAATAAAAAAAGAAAAAGAAACAAAAATAAATAAAAATAAACAAAAAGAAAGAAAAAGAAACAAACATTTATTTATTTCATCAAAATTTATTTATCCCATAAATTTGTAAATCACATTAACTAATAAATCTCAAAGCCGCTACAAATTAATTTTACATTTTCTTATGTATAGTTCTGCAAAATAGAATGGCAAATTGCCGAATATACTCTCTAGTACAATTATTTGTTTATTTCTTCCGTAATAATGGGTATGTATGGGTATCTTATCTGCAGGGGTGCAGAAAATGTTCTTACTCCCAACATTTCCGCCAATCCATATGAAAAATTTCACAAAATTTTACGATATGATACATAGGCTTACATAAAATTTTGTGTTAAGTGTTTACGTAGGTATAGATTTTTTTTTTCAAAAAGTTTTCAACTTACGCGCATGTATATACGGTACATATTATTCTGAGATCAATTTTGTAGAGGTCGCCGTACAGTGTAGTGAAAATTTTTCTGTCTCTGGAAATTACATAATTCATTGTTAAATTGAATTCAGTTATGTGTTTTTCGGCAAAATTTCCCCAGATGGATTCAATTTCCCCCGATCCTAGATCGCCTGATCGGACATATTCTGCACCCCTGCTTATCCGCACCAAATGAGAATACCCCTTTTATAGCTTTATGGTATTTTGATGATATTTCGTTTTCTGATAAATTAAACAAATTTGATCGATCAGCTCATTAAATAAATAAGTAAATAAATAAATAAATAAATAAAGAATTTCAAAACTTATTTGCCCCATATTTGTATATCACATAAATAAAACACAAAAGTAATAAATCTCAAACCTTCTATAAATTAATTGTAGATTTTCTTACATCATTCTGCAAAATAAAATGGAAAATTCCCCGAATATATTCTCAGCAGAATTATTTGTTTATTTCCTCCGTAATAATGGGTATGGCTATCATCTCATCTGCACCAAATGAGAACACCCCTTTCTAAAACCCATTTATTTGGGAGATGGATTATGTTTATGGAATGCTTGTCCGATCCCCTCCCACCCGAAAGATGTCCTTGAGACGCTAAAAAAGAAATCTCAAACTTCTTGGAGTAGCAGAGCTACCGGTCGAGGAAAAAGAAAAAAAAAAAAAAATAGTCTGATAGAACTGCTACTCTCCTACCCCCGACCGATTTTCTCTTAGACGTCTCTCCCCCATCGTTGGCCGCACGCTGGCCAATGATGGACGTGAATCTGCTCTGCGCATGCGTGCGCAACTCGCAGATCGCTCCATCCCCCACTAAAGCTTAGCAACTGGGAAGTTCGTTCGCCAGCAACCAATCAGGGTTCGCTAAAGGTAATGCTTCGCCAAAAACTTGTCAACATTACTGAAGAGCTTAGTGGTCAACATAGGTTATCTCATTTTAATCCTTTCAGGGGCAAGCAATTGTGTTTGTGTAATGTTGAACTCAAACCGGAATTTTTGGGAACAAATTACCTCAAAAGGAGGAAAAGCTATTTTCAACCACTTTCTGCACCAAAGTTAAAAAAGTAAAAATCAATTAACTTTTTTTGATGAGAATCACCGCCCCTCAAGGGGTTAACCCTTTCAAGGGCGGTGGCTAGAGGGTCTAGCCACCTAATTCTAATTCTAAATTTGACAAGTGGCACCAAGAAAATTTTGATAAAATTTTACTTTTGTAGTGAAAGTGCAAAATAGCTGATTTTTATTTTCTAAGAAATTCGTTTGAATATTCTGGTGTCAGTCAATTACAGTCAAACCTCGTTAACATGAACACGCTTAACGTGAATTACTTTTAACATGAATTGTTTTCACAGTCCCCTATAAAAACAAATACAAAGATTTGATACTGATAACATGAATTACTGTTAACATGAACAAAATTTTGATTCCCCTTGAGGTTCATGTTAACGAGGTTCGACTGTATTTCATAATTTTACGAACAGAATTCTTCTGCCCCTGAAATGGTTAAAGGGCTAAAGGAAAAATGGTTCCTTAGTAATCTTATTTGGGGTTTTAATTATGAGATTTCCGACTTTTTGCACACCAGTATAATCTTAGAGGAAATGTTGTATTAAATCGCAAAAATGGTCCTATTAAATGAAATACCATTTTCTCTAAGATTTTACTGGTATGTAAAAAGTCGGAAATCTCATCCCTGGGTTTGGGTTTTTACATTATGCAGGCCGCTGACGCACTTATGCGTCATTTGTAAAACTATCGTTAAGAAATTTTAAATTCTTTTCAAAAAGTGCGAATAATTATTTATGGTTATTATAATGATAGATATCTTGCCAAAAAATTATAAGAAAATTAGTATTAAAATTTTTCTAGGGTGAACTCGAAATTTATGAATAAAAAAACTGCCAGATTTGTCTACTCTGTTTACGACCTGTATAGTGTAGTGCTAAATATTAAATTCTTTTTCTTTTTTTATTCTTTTTTTTTTCCTCTGCAGGTGATTTTCAAATTCAACAAACTAAATTTTCTTTTTCTCTCATGGAAAAAAAAAAAAAAAAAAAAAAGTAAAATTCATTCTTTATAAATGACTTAAAATAATTAAACACTAAGAGAAAGAGGAAGTTAAGAGGGTCGGTCAGTTTCTAGTTTCTTTTTTTCTAAGGTTCATGTGTTTAAAATTTGTTTTAAACGGGAGTTTCAGGGTAGCAGA
Source organism: Maratus speciosus (assembly GCA_963932465.1). NCBI lineage: Eukaryota > Metazoa > Arthropoda > Arachnida > Araneae > Salticidae > Maratus > Maratus speciosus. The sequence goes on along the minus strand of OZ010797.1, from coordinate 428,332,577 downwards.
TCCCCCCCCCCCCTCCCTGATTTAAAAAAAGAGAAATTACTAACTGTTTCAACTCTTTTAACAAAAAAAAAAAAAAAAAAAAAAAAAAAAAATACCGGGTTGAGACTTATTTTATTTTTAGTATTTAATACTTTTTAAATGTTAAATTTATTCATTTTTTGCATTGATATGTTTAAAAATAAATTGCACTGAAGACGAGTTTCTAACGAAAAATTCTTAGTACGCGCTCCGGTAACGAAAACCTGAAGCTCGGAGCTGGATTCACAACTGTCGGTCGGCGCTTTGGCGAAGCCTCTCCACTGATGCACTGTGATTGGTTGTCTGCGAGCCGAGCTTCGTAGCTATCAATGCCTAATCGCAAAACTCTCCATCTCCCCCCCAGTAAGTTATTTTCTTTCGGAAGTTCGGATAGTTTTAAAAGATCTTTCGGAGTGCGCGGACATCGCGTTTTCACAGAGGATTGAGGGGTTTTTTTAGAAGAAAGAAAAAAATTCGCGGATGCATGTTCCGGAGTTGTTGTTCTGTGAAGTTTTAAAAAAAAGGAGAAAATAATTTTTGAGTGAAATTAATTTGTTTTTATTGCCAGTGTCTCTAGTGGCCCTGCAAGTTCTAATGGGATTTTAACAAGGAAAGTGTGATTGTGATTCTTTATTTTCTAGTTTTTGGATTATATTGCGCAAAATATTACATTTGAGGGGTGGCCATTTTCACTACCATTGCTGAACTCCACACTCTAGAAAAAAGCAGAAAAAAAAATTCATTAAATAAAAAAGAATAAGTGAACCCTACAGGTTCTGTTTTCTGGATTATCTACCAGCAACATTATTCCAATGATGATCCTGTTTTCCATCATCTATGACCATTCCTAAAACCACCACTCTGAGAAAGAGCTTAAAAATTAATTAACTAATTAATTAATGAAAAATAAAAATAAGTGAACCTCATCGGTTCTGTTTTCTGGATTATCTACCAGCAACACTCATGATGATTGTGTTTTTTCATCATCAATGACCATTCCTAAAACCATCACTCTAGAGCAAAGTTAAAAATAGAATCAGAGTGAACCCTATCGGGCCCCGATTCTTTGAGGGGCCCAAATGTTAACTCATCGGCCTTATCTTGTCATCGTCATGTTTTTCTGCTGATACTTCTTTATTCGTCTGTCAGATTTAACTGTAACTGACAATAAAAAAAGTCATGATGTTGAATTGGACTAAACCCAACATGAACGTCCTGCTCATGATAGCAGCTTCTTGCCTGTACTTTTCATCCTGGGTAAGGGCTACGGGCTCTTTTGAACTGCAAATTTTAGGAATACAGAATACTAGAGGAGAGTTGAGCAATGGATCTTGCTGCAATTTGGATGATGTGAGACTAGACAACGGTACTTGTGGCCACCAGTGCCGGACTTTTTTCCGGTTGTGTCTCAAGGAATATCAATCTGTAGTGAGCGATACAGGACCCTGTACCTTTGGAAATGTCACCACTGATGTGGTAGGGGGCAATACCTTCTCTGTACATGGTGATCCCAATTTAAACATCATTCTAAAGCTGAATTTCACCTTCAGATGGACGGTGAGTGCACCTTTAAAGCACTTCTATTTATTTTTTACTGTCCGATTTTTAATTTTGACAATTTTTGTTGTTTTTCTTTATTCTTTTATGAGCTATTCTTGCTCCCAATCATATATACAGGACAAATAATTACCGTTTTAACCAGCGATTAAGACGAATTTAGTCCAACTGAAAATTTCACTGCTTCTTTAATATTTTCAGGTTTTTTATTTTTCATATTTTAAAAATAATAACCATTTGTCAGCAAATGGCAGTAGTTTCCATTCATATAGTGTCTGTAAGTGAGAAAACAAAATTCGTTGCGAAATTTTTATTTCTCTTATACATCGAAGAGGGAAAAGAAAACAACAACAACAAAAAAAAAACAAAAAAAAAAAAAACACGTTGATAAAAATAAAAGGGGCGAATTTTTTTTCTAGTAAACTTTTTACGCAACATAATGAATTAATGTTTTTTTTTTAAATTATTATTACAAATATTTTTTTATTCATCCTTCTATGATTGATTTTATTAAGGTGCAACAAGTATTTTGAAATGTAACATAAACTATTCTTTCTTGAAATTTCACAATTTAAATTAATCATTTCTCGATATTTTACTATTATCTCCACATAGTAAAAACTCAAGAAAGATAGGAAAAAAAAACAACTTAGTGGATTACAGACAGTGAACAGGACTCAAAGTGAAAAAAGAAATTGATATTGTCAGAGAAAATTGTCATTCTTTTATGAATTCTTATTTATTTTATTCATTAAAGTATGTCTTTTTCAATAATGTTGAAAAATTCTAATTTTGTAATTTTTCCCATAATAGTTATTCTTTTCTTTAAAGAACATTTGGATTAATATTCAATTTCTTTTTTCCATAAGAAAATGTAAAAAGTACATTCTAAACTGATATAAACATGGAGGAGATTACGTTATTAAAGTATAATTAATAAATAAATTTATTTTTACACATCACATAATAAAACATTATTCAATTTGTTGTGTTCATAAGCATTTCTAATCCCATTTAATATTTCCATAAAGTGTAAATATGTCAAATTACATTTTTTTTATTTACATTATTTAAATATTTTCCATATAAGTATTATTTCCTTATAAAAAATATTTTCCTGTAACAGTTGTTATTTTCTTTTATTTTTTCCCCCGCTTTTTACAATATGAGAATGGAAGCAGATTTAAATTTTGGTAAATTATAAATTAAAACATTATTTCTTTTTCCTGCCCGCCACGTATTGTCCAACAGAAAACGCAGGGGGAAAAAATAGATATTATGATTTTTCCACAATGGACAACATGTTGCTACCAGCATTTCATATTTATTTGATGTTTCACTATAAAATAATGGAATTATATGAACAATATTAATAAATAAATACAAATTAAAGTATTTTCAAAAATGGCATATTAAAAAAACGCATGGTCGTCCTTAAAAATTAAACGTTAAATAAAGATTAAAAAATTTAATTAAACAAATTAATAAAATATGAATGAGTATAAAAATATAAAATACAAAGTTAATTGCGAAATCTTTCTTTTTATATGATGTTAGACTTAAATAACTTATCTTTAAGTCTCTTATAATATCATCAAATATTTCCGCCGGAAAATTAATCTCCAAATAAAATTTATTTAATGATAAATTGCAATTTATTAAAAAGATTAAAAAAAAAAAGAAACAAAAACATTTTAAATTTATTTTAAGTTGTTATCTCTGAAAATATATAGCAGCAAATATGAGAGAATTTATGAAAAATATAGCAGCTATTTTGTTTAGTACTATTATTATCATTTTCAAATTAAAATCTTTGCTTCTGTTGTAATGCTGATCTTGAATCATTTATCGCTAATATATCTGTATAAATTTCGCTAAAATATAAAATCATAAAACCTTTTATAACGAATATCAGGAAAATTACTAATAAAATTAAGACTCGTCAAAAAGTAAAAAATAAATAAATAAATAAATATTTTACGAAAATAATAACAATTACAGCAACTAAAATATACTTTTTTTATTGTCTCATATTTAAAAATACATAAATATATATGTATATTTTAATAAAGAATGGTATTTCTGCTGGAATGTAGATCTAGCAATATCGCTAAAATATAAAAGTTTTGTGATAAACAAATGCTGTAAAACTTGCTTTCCCTTCTTACATTCAAACTCTTTGGGCGAAAAGAAAGGTGGAAAAAAGTTTCAGTTAATAGATTTCAGGCGATTAACTGGTAACCAATATTTGGATAAAAAGACCAAATTAGTAGAATAATTTACATAACTCAACCAATGTTTTTTAACACGTGGCTTAAAGAAATTGTGTGTATGAATATATAAATAAATATCGATTAACTTTAATATAAAGTACAACTCAATTTTTTGCACGCAATGCATAATCGCGTCGCATTTAAAAAGTTTTTTATTCTACTGTTATTGAATATATTTTTACTTTTAAATAATCGGTTAAAAAATTACTATCCCGATTTTATGAATGCCATACAAAAAGGAAAAGAAAAAAAAAAAGAAATTTGATTTGGCGATATATATATTATATTTAATCCACTACTGTTTTTTAAAGTGATGTCTTTCTGTCTCAGAAATCAATATAAAATTTAAAGAAACATTTTTATTTATTTATTTTTCCAAAAGTTTATATTTTTGAAATTGCTGATACACGTTAAAAATAAAAATAATAAAGATGAAAAAAAGAAAATTTTCTGATAATTTTTTAGCTCTGAAAATCTGAAAACATGAAAGAAACTTATTCCACCTATTTTATAATTTATCCCGTATTTCTATTTGTTATTCTCATTCCAACTAAATTACAAAATGCAAGTAAAGTTGAAGTGTTTCAATTCCGCTGATGGAGAGAATCATCGACCATTTTCAAACAAGTTTTCTGGGCATCTGTTGGAAACATACATATACTTCTTGATTAAAATAATAATAATAATAATTTAAGTAGCTCTTTTGCCGACAAAAAATATTCTCTTTTATTTATAACTACATAATTGAAAGAAAATAACACATGGTCTTTGAAAATATTTCTAGTATTGAAGTTAAGTTGATTGAAAATCAAAACAAAAACTTCCCCTCCACATTTTTGTGATACTTACCAGACATTTATTACAAGATTGATTCTTAATGAAAATAAAATCTAAAATGCATCAAATCAGAAAAAATAAAAATGAATGTAGCACAAGAAATATGAAATGGCTAATTTTTCATGGTTACATAGAAGTTACATAAAAAATTAATCGTTGCTAATTATTGTTTTACAGTAATACAATCTCTAATTTTGAAAATCTCAAAAATATTTTCAGAAGACTTAATCTTTAATTTTTATTTGTCTTTATTTTGTTTGATGATAAGAATTTAACCGATGGGTTATGTTGAATATATAACATATATATGGTTATGTTGATATATATATGTGTGTCTGTGTGTGTGTGTGTGTGTTGATATATATAGATTATAATTACAAAATAAATGTTGTAAATATCATTAATTGATTAGGAAAAAATATTATTTTATTTCCAGAGCATACTCCCCCCCCCCCCTTAAGGAGACCTTTTATTTCTCCTTTACAGTTGAATTGGATATTAAGTTTATAGTTTAATATAACTGAGAATTTTCATTGTCTTTATCATCATCGTTATTACTATTATTATTTTAGAGGCATTCGCGATATCGGTTTATTTGTCTATTTGTCCATCCAGCTGTATTTGTTTTCTCGCGTTCTGATGTTCTTAAAATCACCCGGATACTTCTAAAATTTAAATAAAATACATAAACTATTCCAAATCAAACTGTTCATACAAATTTCTGTTAAGTATTTGTTATTATATTGTTTATTATAAGTACTCTACTATTTAGACATAACAGCGAAATATTAATAGTAATAATATTTCATAAGTTAAACGATTTCAACATATAACAGAGTTCTAAATAAGTAACAAGTAAAAAAGAAAAAAAAAGTCTTTCTAAATAATGTAAATTGCTACTATATTTCTAAAGATATCGTGGGAACTACTTATTATACTTCTTTTCAAATATTATAGTTTGCATTTTTTAAAATTTATTATTTTTATTATTATTTTACCATTGTGTAAAATTCGCCTTATTTCACCGCAATAAAGCTCCTGAACTAAAAAAAAAATAAAAATGTTTTCAAAAGTCAGCATTTACATTCATAAGAGTTAAAAAAAAAAAAAAAAAAAAAACCGATTAAAATCTGTTTCAATATAAAATTAAAATTAGATAAAAAACATAGTCTTAAAACATTTTGCCTTAACTTATGAAAACGTTTCTCTTTTATTTACGAATTACATAATCTTGCCTTTATAGAAACTTGGTTATATTCTATCTATAGTGAGAGAAATACGCCTTAAAAATTGACAATACCGTATTTAATAGAAGAAACGCCGCAAACGTCGTAAACGCCGCACTCCTCAAATTGGCCTGAATAAACTTAAAAATATCGTAATCACCGCATCCGTCGGAACACTACTTTTGTCGACAGCGTCACATTGGCCTAACTTTAATGAAAGTTTTCCGAGCAGTGTAGGATGCCTCATTTTTATATCTTAAGATGTCTGAAGTTTTATTTAAAATATTTAAATCCGATTTTAAATATTTTTATGAATTTTTAAATTAAGGAAATTCAGTTGGTATTAAAAAAAATCGTAAACGCCGCACTTGGAAAAAAATTAACTTTTAAACTCGTAAACGCCGCGGCGTTTCTTCCATAAAATACGGTACTTAAAATCTTCTTTTAATAATTTATTCTTTTTACATAAAATGCGATACTTAAGGTAAAACAAGTCTTAAATTATCAAGAACTTAGAGGTTTCACAAAATTTTTGGTACACTGTATATATATATATAAACCATAATATATAACAAATCGTCATCGATTTCCAATAAATTAAATTAAATTTATAATATAGCAATTATATATAAGATATATATCTGCAAATTTTCTCCACAATGACAAGAAAGTAAATAAATGTTTTGTTTCTCAGTACTTAATACAAGGAGCTGCTGATTTTATAGAAAAAGACAGGAAAAAACTGTTTATTACACGAAACAAACCTGTATTTATTACGAACTTTCTTTTATTTTAACAGATTTTTCGTCTAAAATAAACAAATTCCCTTCGAAATAAAATCTGTATTCATTACGGATTATCTGTTATTTTAACAAATTTTGCAATAAAATAACGGTCTTCAATTTTTTTTTTCTGTTAAATAAACAGGTTTGTACTGCTGTTCTAGCTGACAGTTTTTAATTGTAAAATCAACAGTTTTTTTTTTTTTTTTTTCCAGTGTGAAGTATTGTATTTTGTGAAAAGCTGCTATTGTAGGAACGCATGCATTTTAATATTCGAGGTTACTTTCTTGGCAAAAATAACAAATAAAAAAAAAAATACAAAATGCACTAGAACACATGCTAAGAACATTTTATATATATATGTATACATAAACTTTTTGTAAATATGTATATGTCATTTAGGAAACAAAACCAGCAGTCTTAGCAACTCTGAAGAAAACTATCTAATATTGTTTTATATGATTCAATTATAATTCAAATTATTTCTGTTTTTTGTTTATCTTTAAGTATTTCAGCGAAAATTCATTTCAATAGTATCATATGATTACAGAGATTATTATAGATATCTTTTATAATTCCAATAATAGACAGATTGACACGTTTTCTGTTAATCCATCGGTTTATATCTTAACAAACATCGATTGTATCAAAAGGCAACCAACAATTTCTTTAAAACTATTTCGCAGTATAATTTTGTCTTTTTTTTTTCTCCGTAAATATTGTAAATAATAATTAATGCACTTCTAAAATTAACTATCGGGCATTTTCAGCTGCATTGATGATCAACAAATTCTTTCAAAAATAATATCTACATTTCTAATTAGTATTTTCTTGGATTGCGAGGTAGTAAAAGATTTAGAGTGTTTTGTTTCAGGTTTACAATTTATATGTAAGGACCTAAAATATCTCTTAAAACACATCCAGGTGTGGCAATTCATTTTCTATTATTAAGTGACAACATCCATGTATGCTGTAGGTCCATTATTGATATGGTTTCTTAAAGATAAATGAAGAATTTAAAATTTATCACAAAGTTAAAAAAATATTTGTGAAATATGAAATGTATTTGTATCCAGAAAATAAATAAAACATTAAAGACAGCATGCATTGAAACTGAAACAGAAGTTACTTCTGTAAATTAATACATGTCATTTTAGCTGCATCTGTATATATATACATTTTTTTTTTTTTTTTTATCAATACTATTAAGAAGTATATATTTCTTTCTTTTTTTCTTTTTCTTTTTCTTTCTTTCTTTCTTTCTTTTTTATGTGCGTGCGTGCTTGTGTTTGTGATATGCGCAATTATAATTTAATATAAAAATTCATGAACTTTTTTCAGTAGCACTGAATTAGCTTTCTCCCATAAATCAACAACTTGGATCAACAAATACCCCACAAGTAGATTTCTTTATCACTAATCTTGTCCCTAAGTTGTTTAAGTACAAATAAATCTCACTACTCAGCATGTTGCACTCAACAAATATCCTCTCAGTCGAAAAGTAAAACTTTTCCCACAGTTGCACTTACACTCAACTAAACTCTAACAAAATTCTATCAGAAAATCCCGTCATTTGTCTGTTCTAAAGCCTGTTGAAGGTAAAAATCTCTTGTAGCTTGACCCAACCTTCTTGTATTTAAAATCTTTCAGGCAGAAGCTTCTTTCAACATCCCCAATCTCTTTCTGGGGATGTATATTGACTGCATCACTCCCACTCCATAACAATAAGCTTCTTGGAGACTTTTTTTTTTCTTTTTGGCTTTTCATCTTCCTTTTCCTTGTATGTGACTATGAGTTGACAAGGAGATATGTCTCCAGGTGCTGATCTATTTTCGGTTTTCATGGCGTATTATGTTTGTTGAGGACGCTTGTGGATAATAAGCCTACAGGACTTTGATGCATGGATACTTGGACTAAATGAAGTAGTAGTCACAAGTGTATTATGGAATGTGACTTGGTATGCCTGGTTACTTTCTAATTGAATTCTTTTAACCCCACCCATAATAATGAACAGTTGTCGCACATCAGACCAGTATCTTTTCAAGTTAAGTTACCGTGGTTTTCCCGATTTTTACTAGTAATGATTATCTCTAAAGAATTTGATGACCATATAGAATCGTGAAAGAATTTGTTGACTCTATACAAAAAAAAAAAAAAAAAAAAAAAAAAAAAAAAAAAAGTCCCCTGTTACTGACATATTTTAGGTTTCATGGCGCATTACATTTGTTGAGGAGGATTATGGATAATGAACTCACAGGGACTTGATTCATGGATGCTGTGATTTAATGAAGTAGTGGTCGCAATGTATTCTGTAATGTGACTTGAAACTCACAATTACTTTAGTTGAAGTTTTTTTATCCCATACACATGAACAGTTGTCGAACAACAAACAAATCTTTTCAAGATGATTTACCGTGGTTTGCGCGATTTTTACTAGTAATGATTATCTCTAAAGGATTTGATGACCATATAGAATCGTGAAAGAATTTGTTGATTCTACACAAAAAAATAAAAATAAATAAAATATGCCCGCTGTTGCTGATATATTTTAGGTTTCACGGCTCATTATATTTGTTGGGGATGCTTATAGATAATGAACCACAAGGACTTGATTCATGGATGCTAGTCACAATATATTCTGCAATGTGACTTGAAACTTATAGTAACTTTACTTGAAGAATTTTTATCCCATACACATGAACAGTTTTCGAACAACAAACAAGTCTTATTCTTTTCAAGATGATTTATCGTGGTTCCCGCGACTTTTTCTGTAGAATTTATTTCCTACATACAAACTTAAAAGATATTTCTGACTATTAGGGACAAGAAAGTATTGCTCACCCGAAAGTGCTATAAGCTATAACTCCAAAAAATTCAATCTGCGTCTTATTGCTCTTATAGGTTCGACTTAAGTGCGTCTAGATCAGTGGTTCCCAACCTTTTTTTGGCCGTGCCCTACCTGAGCGCCTTTAAAATCGTAATGTTTTCCCTCCTCCCCTGTGTAACATATATTTTTTATTGTACAAAAAATTAACTGTTATTCACACTGAAGAAGCCTAAAAGAGATAATTAAGTATGATAAATCCTTTCTCATTCAAAAGTATAAAGGATAAAAAAAAAAAAATTATATAAATAGGATTTTAACATAATTCTTTGAATTTCAATGAGGCCATACCTCTTCACATTTACATCTAGAAAATTTTTGCAGTTGTTTGGCAACTTACCTCAGACACAAGAGTGTTATATAATCACAATCCGTATTTTTATCTCCAAGAAATTTCTTGAATTTCTTTTTTCATTATATTTGATAAAAGTGATACATTTATAATTGACTTTTGTACTTCATTAACCCCTTAACGCTCGAATTAAATTACGGTTGAAAAATTCAAATTGCTTATTGACACCACTTTTATGAAAAAGAAATATTCACCTTATTTAATGGCAGGAAAAAAAGACACTAAAATATAGCCAATTTCACTATTTTATAAAACTGGTGGGAATCAAACAATCTGAGAAAAAGACACAGCCCGATAATATGACGGGAGCGAGAATTAAGGGGTTAAGAACAAGGGAAGTTTTCTAAACACCGAGACTGTATGAATAACATAATTCACAAATAGCCATTCTGGATTTGCAACTTTAACAATTTTAAGTAACCGTTTTTCTTTCCCCTCATAACATACTTATCTGGTAGTGGGCTTTCTTTTTCACATTATCGTTAGTTTACCACCATGTATTATACTATTTTCAATTTTAAAATGCATATGTCATGTTGTATGTTCATACATTATGTATGTGGTATGCACAAGAGCCATAAGATGTTTACCTTTTACCCATTTTCTTCTGTGATGCTCTTTTGGGTTCTTATTAATTTTATAAAAGTTGTACGTCATTAATACATTTCAACCATTTTTTAGATTAAATGTGTTCAAAATAGTAAGTTTTAAGTTCCTTCATGTGGTACATTGTACTGTAAATAGAAAAACCAGTTTCAATAAATAGTTTAAAAAAAGAGGTGTGTGACACTAAAATAACGTTAAAACTAGAAAAGATAGAAAAGTTTTTAAATATATAAAGGAATCTAACTACAGAAGAAAATTTTTCATACAATTATTCCGGTATCAATTGTATTTTCAGCTTTTAAGTGGAACTTTTGTAAAATTTATTTTAATTCAGGTATTTTTAAATTTTCATGTATTATTTCTATTTTAAGCATTCAACATGACTTTCATTAAAAAATGAATAAAATCCGAGAGAGAATGCGTAAATAACAAATTTGAAATTGCCCCCCTCAAAAGCCTAATTGCTCCCTGTGGGGCGTACGCCTCACGTTGGGAAACACTGGTCTAGATACAAAGAAAATGTCATAAATGTAGTTATCTGGGAAACCGCTAGATTGCGCTGTGTCACTTTGCCACCACAAAAGAAGAGGCAAATTGTGAGAAGGATAAATTTACTCAATCCTCCCTATCTCCTCCGCGTCTTGATTCTTAAGACTGTTAGTTAGTCCACTCCCCAATTCCCCTCACTACTATTAAACTTATCGGTGTAGAACGCATTCATATGTTTAAAATATCTCCTCAGGAGATTAATATTTTTCATTTCTTTTTTCTGTGTATATTTCTTGAAAGATGTCTCTTTTTTTCTTAGTTGTCAAAATATCTCTAAAGTCAAAATATCTCTCTTAATTTATTATTATTCGTTAAAAGCTGATAAACTTTGAGTAAGATTTTAACATTGCATATAAAATTAAGCCTATATTTTAGAAATATTTTGACAACTAAGAAGAAAAGAGACATCCTTTAATAAGAAGACACGAAAAGCAGAAGTTAAAATATTAATTTCCTGATGACATATATTAAATATAAAAATTAATTCTACGCCCATAGGTTTTACTTCAGCGAGGGGAATTGTGGCGTTCACTGACTAACAGCCTTAAGGCTGATAGTCACTCAGCTTCCGAATTCCACTTGCTAATGTTAAGTCTATGGACGTTTGATGCATTCGCTTATTTAAAATATCTCTTTGGGAAATTAATATTTTTACCTCCTATTTTCTGTGTAATCTTCTTAAAGGATGTCTCTCTTTTTTTTTTCTTAGTTCTCTTTTATTATTTATTTATTTATTTTTTTAATATAATATTAACTTTATATGGATTGTTAAAATCTTACTCAAATTTCGTCAGTTTTTAAAACATAAAATATTAAATTAAGCCTGTATTTTAGAAATATTTTGAGAAGTAAGAAAAAAATAAACATCTTTCAAGAAATATACACAGAAAAAAAGAGGTGAAAAATATTAATTTTCCGGGGAGATATTTTAAAAACACAAATGCATTCTACGCCCATACACTGTAAAAAAAAAAAAAAAAAAAAAAAGGACTAAAATACGGAAATACTATACTGGCAATCGAGACGCCAGTACTATTTCCGTATTTTAACGGAAGTTTTCCCCCGTAAATGCCAGAAAAAGAAAAAAAAAACGGAATTTTTCTGTAATTTACCGGGAAAAAGTTCCGTTAAAATACGGAAATAGTACTGGCGTCTCGATTGCCAGTAGTATTTCCGTATTTTAGTCCGCTTTTTTTTACAATTTAGACTTAAAATTAGAGAGGACAATTCAGAAATTGAGAAGAGCTAAGTGCTATAGTTTTAACTTGCAGTAAAAAAATGCAAATCTTCATTTGCTTTTCCTGTCAGATATAGTATTTTTGAGATGTGTCACTTTTCTTGCTGGTGAGCGATATGTCCCCATGGATTGATCTATTTTCGATTTCATGGAGCATTCATAGAAGATGTCTTTGCGAAAAAATTTCATATTTCTTTAACAGAAGCAGACGAAAATATTTTCAACGAAGAATTCCATAAATTTTATGGCATAAAAAGCAGAAAAAGATACAACTTTTGGAGCAATTTAACATGTTATTTCTTCTTGGATAATTTATTTTGATAAAATATCAATGCTGCGAAAAACATCTATTTCTAAGTTGTTTTAAGGGAGCGGGAGGATCATCAGTTTTAAACCTTCAAAAAATCGCAGAAGTACACGAAAATCATTTCAACGAAGAATTTCATAAAGTTAATGGCAGAAATAAAAGCAGAAATGGATACAATCTTTTGAGGAATCTAATATGTTATTTCTTGTTGGATTTATTTTGATAAAATATCAATATTTCCAAAAACATCCAATTTCTAAGTTGTCTTAAAGCAGGGGGAGGATCATCAGTTTTGAACCTTCAAGAAATCGATTTTCTTTTGTTGTATTTTTTTAAAAAATATATACATTTCTGAATAGAAACAACCCAATTAGAATCGGGACAATTTGAGTTTGATATATGAACGTTAATGGAAACGTCAATTGATTTTAAACAATGAATAGCTTTTCTCAAAACTCTTGTTTTTGTTTCGTTTGTAAACAGATATTTTCTTTTGCACACATAAGAACAAAAATGATTTTACCTACTATCTCCACGTACTGGTTTGCCAATTAAACGACGCAAATTTTATTTGTTGAGATTAGAATGTGCTTTTTAAAGTATGTCATATTAATTTTTAAAAGTAGCAATAATTATAAAAAAAAAAAAAAAAAATACATGACTACATTGAAGTAAAATAAATAAATCAGTCGTTTTATAATATAAATACATATGCATATTTTAATACACGTTACCGCCTAAGTTCGGAAGTATCACCGAGTAAGATATAAACTAAACTGTTTGATTTTTTTTTTCATTTTTACTTTACTTCTACTGGGTCGATCGGAAAGTCGTGTCGTGTTGGGAAAATCAATTTGTACCGGAAAATTCTGCCAGGTAATTATTAGTCATTAGATATCGGAATCAACGTCTAATAATTAAATGATAGAATTTTCCGGTACGAATTGATTTCCCCGACACGACACGACTTTCCGATCGACTCAGTATACAATTGAATGTTTTTGGCTTTGGATCAAAACCAACAAATGATAGCTCTAATGCTAATTTCCTCATAAAATAAATGTTATTTTCATCTGAGTTTTCAAATTGCATTCCAGACAGCGTCTCCAAGAAAGTAAGAAAATTTCATAATTAATTGATGATTTGTAGATCATTCAATTAATTAAAGGCCTTCATTTTTTTATTGCGTAATTTAGGTCATTGGTAATTAAACTGATATTTTAAGGGGTTAGTCATTTTAGATCCGTATTTTTTAATCCAAATTACCAACTCCCTAAAGCATCAATTTCAGAAAAAGGACTCCCTCTGTCACCTATGGTGTCTTTTTATTTATGCAAAATCAATGAATGTGTATTCGCATTGTTACTTTAGTTTATCTTCGGGTCTGAAGAGGATAAATTTGTGTACAATGAGTTTGGCTATAAAAATATTTTATACCAATTTCATTTATTTTAGTCATTTTTTCCCTCGATCTAAAAGAACTTCTTAAAAACAATATAAAATTACAGAAATGCGCTTACTTTGAAAGCAGGAGCAAGCTCTGATATTGCTCCTGATTTCAAAGCAGACGCACGTGTTCTTTGCGCCTGAAGAAGAAAGTCTAAGTTCTTTTGAAAGGCCTTGCACATGTCTGTAATTTTATTGTGCTTATCAGTGATGGAACAATGTAGCACCAGAGAATCAATTGACATCACAATATTTTATTAGTATTCCTCGTCTAATTTCAGAACAGAATTTCTGAGATTTGTTAAAGGCAAAGAATACTATTAAATTTTAGTGGTGACAATCGCCCAACTGCTGCGCCACTGTTCCACCACTGTGCTTTTGAGAACTTTTTGATTTTATTGTATCACACCAGCTTATTTCATCATTATTTTTTTTACTGAAAATCTAATTAAAATCTAATGTTTCATATTACTGATAAAACTAAGGCCCAATTAATCTCTTTAAGCTATGGGAAGCACATACCATTTCAGGGCCCTATTTCATTTGTATATTTTCTAAGTTCGACACACTCAGAAACGCACCAATGCTAAAAAAATTAGTCCAAAGGGTGGCTGAGTTGAGTTCACATATATTTCATTAAACAACTTTTTTTGTGTTCCCTAATATATACAAACAAAAATTGGATATAATAAAAAAACATGCAAAAATGAATTTGCATAGTATTTTCATAAAAATGTTAGTTGGATAAAAAGGCTGCACTCAGCATGTATGCTCAAGATAAAATATCAATATTTTGAAATATTTCTTTCAATTTTGGTAATTGTTTAAATTATTAATATTTCATATTGTGCATACAAGCCAAATTCACTAATATTCAAATTCAGTTTGTAAAATAAACATACATCTAAAATAATGAACAAACTGAAAAATCCTAATCATGTGGTCGAAACTGATCTATTACATGAAAAATTAATTTGTTATGAAAGGTATTTTTATGAAACATTTATTGAAATACATATATAAAAATGAGTTAATTATTTAAAAAGAAATGAGATAGAATTTCGGAATGAAATTAAATCAATTAAAAATTTCGGGCTCCTTGTTTTCTCATTTTCGGGCCCTTCAAAATTTTCTAAGGGAAGCACGTGCTTTTCGTGTCTATTTGGTAATCAGGGCCTTGTTAAACCAAAGAAAAAAGAGGTGCACAACCATAACTTTGACATTTTTATATTTTGCTTATAAGATGATTGTTTAACTGAATATTTGTAAGTAGTATAGATAATTCGACATTAAAACGCTTTCAGTATGAGATAAAACAAGAAAACGAAATATAAAAACTTATGTGATATCCAATGCATTTTTGTGTTTCTTACACTTTACAAGTAAATAGCATATTGGTGCTGCCATAAAAGTTGAAAACATATAAATAAGATGAAAATTTCAGGTCGAACAAAGGACAAAAGGTTTAACATAAAATATATTTGGGGTAGGTGTCAATCGTGTTTGGAAGGTCGAGTGCAATGTTAATCCGAAAGGTCGATTCCATTCTCAGTTAGATGTCCTACTTGTTAGGATATCTTGCATTTATATGAGAGTAGAACCCGGAATGATTCAAGCTATAGTTTGCCTAAGACATTAACGAATCTTGGTGGAATAAATTCTATGGGTTGAGCATGAGGCCATTTTATCGTACTCACGTTTAGAAAATATTTTATCTATTTATTTACCCTTCCTCACAACACTAAACTAGTGGAGAATAGTTTTATTCACTGCTTTACGATTTATTCTTATTTTATTTACTTATTTCTAACAAGTCTAACTGAAATCTTCATTACTAATCGTAAATATGTTTTAGGAATTATTTTCCGTACAATAACTACACTTCAAACTTTTTCTGTTTAATGATGAATTATTTGATGATTCATTTAATTTTTCACCAAATTCAATTCGAAACTTCTTATTACGGCATACACTGTAAAAAAAACGGACTAAAATACAGAAATACTACTGGCAATCTAGACGCCAGTACTATTTCCGTATTTTAGCAAAACTTTTTCCCGGTAAATTACAGAAAAATTTCCGTTTTTTTTTTTAATTTAACGGAAAATTTTCTGTAATTACCAGGAAAAAGTTCCGTTAAAATACCGAAATAGTACTGGCGTCTGGATTGCCAGTAGTATTTCTGTATTTTAGTCCGTTTTTTTTTGTTTTTTTTTTTTTGTTTTTTTTTGTTTTTTTTTTTTTTTCCAGTGTAGCTGCAACCTTTTATGCTTTTATCGTACCACTAAAATTGAAAATAAATTTACTAATCAGTAAATTTAATAATAAATTACAAAATCAGTAATTAAATTGGTTAAAAAATTCTATTAAATTTTAATGGCAGCTAAAATGCGCAAATGTTGTCAGTCATGTTATGGTTAAATGTTAAAGATGATCCTACGTTTCACCATACTGTGGTAAGAGCCAATCGGAGTAAATAATTTTATACAGTTTCAATATGAGACTTTAGAGTGCAGTCATACCCACCTGTTTGTCTTTTGTTTGGAACGCTGGCTGCAACTCAAGAGGTGTCAGGTTCGAATCCTGAATGAGACTTGGATGATCGCAGTGTATCACTTTCACTTTAAACCTACTTTCGGTCCGATTAAAAATTGTTTGCGAAAGATAACTGTAGGCACATTGAGGTTGATCAACAGTTTAACAAGTTTGTCCTTTCATTGTTCTACATTTTACCAGTTTTCGGTTCAATATTTTTACCAGATCATGGTTGTATATTTTTACCATGTCATAGTTCAACATTTTAACCCGTATGGTTCAACATTTTTACGAAACATTTTATCAATTCTTGGTTCAACCTACATAAATTTATGGTTCAACATTTTTACTAGATTTAGTTCAACTTAATTTTATTAATTCTTGCTTTAAAATGCATAAGTTTACTATTCAACAGGAGTACTAAATTTTGCAACAAGGCTTCACCATCTTATAGTAGCAATATTTTTGGCGTTATATTTTTGAAATGTTGAACCGAAATTTGCAACGCTGTGTAATAATAATACAACATCTGTTTTAAGGCTTCTATAAATTCAAAACAAGTTTTAAATTGGAATATAAAAAAATATGTTTGACCTTAACATTTTTCGAGAAGAATGGAATCTCATACAGCGGAGAAGCATGGGTGCAAGACCTTCAGTCTCAGGACTGATTTCAATATTGAAGAAATTTTTGACTGATAGTTAATTCTACTTTATGTACTTAAATAATAACAATTTAATTATCATTCACTTTTCGTTATTGTAAGAGATCAATTTTTAGCCATAATACAATATATAGAAATCTTCTAGTCCATTTCTATTTGGTTATTCCCAATGCTGAGAGAAAAATTCAGTCTTGGCATATATGGACTTCTTTATATATACAATAGTACCGCTTTTATCCTAAACTCTTTTAACCGAAATCCATTTTTAAAACTTGCCTTTTTTTTCTCTCATCCCCCCCCCCTTTTTTTTTCCTTGTGTGCAAAACAAATTTTTAAAGATTTTTTTACTGTCACATTGGTCAAAGCGAAGAAGACGACAACTATGTGGACGAAGAAAATGAACAAATTAGCATTTCTGAAGCTTTTGAATGTTTTGCAAAAAGTTTGGCACGGCTGGAGCAGCAGAAAAACTGTAATACTGATGAACTAATAAAATAAAAATAAAAAAAATCTCGTGATAGAGCTGCAAAGCAAAAGCAATCGAAACTGCGACAAACGAAACTTTTTTTCCAAACTCTTGTGAAATATGTAAAAGGTACTTAATTTCAAAATTAAAATTCATGTAATTTATTCTTGTTTCTATTTTGCTATTGCTTTATTTTTATTAAGCAATTGTTTCCATAGTAAGAAATAGTGCATATATTTGTCCTTAATCTTAAAATTGAAGTATTCTCGATTATCCGAAAATTTCGATTTTCCGAAAAATGGTCGGTCTCAATTACTTCGGATAATCGAGGCTCTACTGTATTACAAAAATTTTACACTTGCGAAATTTTAAACATTTGCAGTGGAAAAGTCCCATTTTTACAGATAAAAAGTGAATATTGAATCCAATTTAATTGATTTTGGTATTTATTAGATTTTCAACACAAAATTAATGAATTCTTAGCGTAAAATTATATATTCTGGTTTTACAAGTCACTAAGTTAAGCATAAAACGCAGTATGGTGAAAGTAATAAGCCATACACTACATTTAAGAGGCTACTTCAATCAAACAAAAAACCCCGTTCGCTAATGCTAATCCTATGTAAGAAATTTATAAAGATATCTCGGTCGCATTTCAATATTTTTAAATGATTTCTTTTGCATTGAATAGTTGAGATTGATCTGTAAAAAGGCCGTTGTTTACTTTTTCGATTTTGTTTACAGGTATTTCTTATGAGGACACTTTCATTTTCGGAACCGGTTTCGAAAGTAAAAGCCTCCTCATAAAAAATATCTGCAATTAAAATCGAAAAAGTAAAAAACGGCCTGCATACAGATCGATCTCAACTATTCAATGCAAAAGAAATCAGTTAAAAATATTGAAATGCGACCGAGATGTCTTTATAAATTTCTTCCATAGGATTAGCACTAGCGAATGCATCTTTTCATTTGACTGAAGTAGCCTCTTAAAGAAAGAGGAACGGGGCACTGAGAGAGGAGGTTTAGAACATGTCCCATTTCTTACTTCTGTGTTCCCAAAAAGTTATAAATACTAAACTTCGTAATATTAAATCTTCTTTTTTTTTCTAATAATGAGCAACTTCTGCAATATTTATTTTGTAATAAATATTAAAATTGATTTCCAAATAGAATTTACCACTTACTTTTGATTTATAAAAAATAGATTTTTCAGCTACTAATGTTTCAAATCTTACAGCTGCAATTTTTGTAGAATTAGTAATAAGTAATAGACCGGGAGTCGGCAGCACACACAACCATCTCATCGAGTTGAAGGCTGAAAATCCAGAATTAACTAAAACTCGATTCCCATATTAAAGCGCAATCGGTCTGCCAAGTCATATCTTGGTGGAAAACACTTAAAAACCCGATTTTAGCGGTCGACTCGTAAGTTTACCACTCCCGTTTTCAATTTCGTCCCACTCCTTCCGCACTTCAGGGAAAATTGGGAAAAAATTTCGCAATTTGTGTGGAAATTAAAATTTTCAAATACAAAAAATAAAAATAGATAAATAAATAAATAATAAGCGCGTAGTCTTTATTTTATTTTATTATTATTATTATTATTTTTTTTTTTTTACATAACAGAATGGAATTTTAAATATCATTAAAAAAAGGACAGAAGCTGCGTTTTTGACAGAGCAACATGGTCGACGTGACGACAAATCGAAAGATTGCTAGGTCAAGATTTCGATACAGATAACCAGTAATCCGTAGTCTAGGGTTGAAATTTCAAACTGTGGACTTGAAAGTTCTTTTTCTTTCTTTCTTTCTTTTTTTTTTGTCTGAGTGTGCCTGCCCTACTTGAACACTCGCTTGTGATATTTTCAGCCCCCTATATGTGAAAGGAAAATAACTAAAAAAAATCGCCTTGCATGAGTTGACGAAAAATTCTCAGTTCCTTTTCCTCTTAGTGTTAAATTATTTTAAATCATTTGGCAAAAACAAATTTTACTATTTTTTTAAGTCACCACGAAGAAAGAAAAATTATTTATTTAAATTTCAAAAATTCAAGAAAGGGCAATGGTACTCCCTTGTCCCCCCCCCTCCCCCCCCCTGCCCTTCTTCCCCTTCTTAACCGTCGCTCATGCACAGCTAAAAAGTAAAGAAAAGAAAAACTTTTACTTTCAAATTATTTCACCGAGCTTTACTCATCCAAGAATTCAAGAATCCTTCTTTCAATCCTCATTTTTTGCAAAAATCACAACTTAGCACTAAGGTCCCCCCCCTCTCCCCCACTTCCTCTGAGTGAAATTATTAAAAACTTTTTTTATCGAGTTAAATACCAAAACCTAAAAGCATGAGCCCGTCGTCGTTTTTTTTTTTTTTTTCTCTCGCAGCAAACAGGTATTTTAATCATCGCTAAGTCATGTTTCGCAAGGATCCCCAGCCATCATAAATCTTTGCCGGAGCCCAATGGCTATCATTACACTGAGGGGAGGCAGCGGCCGTGATGGAATTCCTGTTGCCTACCTCTTTTCTTGATGCTGCTTCTGCTATGCCCCTTCCTGAGCAACTCACTTTTCTAGAGGTTTTTTGTGCATTGTTCTTGGCCTACTGCAGCTTCATACAGAGCTAAACTGTCGTACGATGTCATTCCAGTAGAAATATGTGCAATCTATGCATATTTATTCCTAAAGAGTACCAAACTGATAGAGTTAGTCATAGAGTATCTAATAGAAACTCTAATAAATAATTATATAATAACTCTAAAACAGCTTAGTTAATGAAATCTATTGATTTAAAAAAAAAAAAAACTCTAGATATGACAGTTAAAAAAATCTCTATAATTGTAATTATTATTATTATTATCATATTATAAATTCTTTAACGAGCTTTTTTAAAAATGACGATACTTACACTGTGGAAGTGGATATATAATGGTATTGATAGGACATTTTTATTACATAGACAGGGTTCGTACGGGTGCTTGAATTTCATGACTAAGAAATTCTTCGGTACCAGTATTTTCTTATGGAAAATCTCTCCTGAAATAAAGCAAAATTTAGTTCATTCAAACTAGATTTAATTTTCTGTAAAAAAATTCTGATATAGAGCCTTGAAAATAACAGTACCCGTACGAACCCTGATAGAATTCAGTATCGACCCATTCTTAATTTTTCAATATTTTTATATGGGGTGTCACAGTTTATCGGAAAATTTGAATATTGTAATTTCTGCTTAATCGCCTACTATATTTGAAGCAGAATGAAACGTTAAGACTTGATTAGAAAACTACAATATTCTTTAATTAAAAATTTTAAAATAAATTACTTACAAATCAGAAAACACAGAACATTAAATCTACATGGCTCCGACAACATTATTCAATTCGAATGTATACAAACGCTAGCGTAAAAAAAAAAAAGAAAAAAAAATCGAAGAAGTGGTGTTATTCTTCTCAATTATCGTCTGCGGATAAAAAAGATCGAATAATAAATAATTCTTTCGCTTCGTGACATATTCATACAGAAATCGTATGTGACTTACTCATATTGTGGAATATTGTCCTTGCTAAAGTGTTTCACAATATAAGTTTCCATTTTCTTTTTGAATGTTTATTACCTTTTATTGTTGAATTTTTTTCTCCTGCTTAAAAATAAATAAATAAATAAATAAATAATAATAATAATAACAATGCATTTAACCGTATTGGATATATATTTTCTAGAGTAATCTAATTATTGGTTAATGTTTACTGTGCCGATTATCTTGTTATTTACTACCTACTAGGTTGAGCAAAAAGTTCTGGTAAATTTGTGAAAGTTGCGTTGTTATGCGCAAATTAACAACAAAAGCAACAAGTGACTATTCTTCAAAGTAGAGACCATCATAGTCCACGACTTTCTGCCATCGTTCTGCCAGATTCCGGATTTGCTGGAAGTACCAGGGCGGCTCCTTGGAGTCGAAAAACTTCTTCAACCCTTCACCCTCATTAATCTCATCGACGACTTTCAGAATAGTTAGGCCTTTTCGCCAATAATACCAGATCAACACACGCAAATCATGCTGTTCAATAGGTATATTAGAGCCGAAATTTCTGAACTCCTATAGATATGCCACTAGTACTCCTATATACGATACGAATTCTGGTAACTATTAGATTAAAAATTTCCCAGAACTTTTTGCTCAACCTAATATACTATAAAGGACAAACATGTCCGCCCGTAACGCTGACGTAATTTTGATGTTGGCAACAGTAGACGAGTAAATTTCGCTTTTACTGAATTTTTTTTAATTACTGAAACTTCTGAACATAGCACAGTTTCCATTTTTATACCGTCGAATAGAGAAAAATATGCACTCGCATTTGTTTCAAAACCGGTATCGCAATTTGTTTAAAAACTATATCGCTTTTTTTTTTTTTTTTTTTTTTTTTAATATGGTTTAAAAAAAATAATTTTCAAACATATTTTTTTTTTTTAATTTAACTCTATCACGTGCAGACGATTCTGAAAGATAAATCGGATTTCACTTAAGTTAATATAATAACTTCAGAATTTGTTTTTGGATGATATTCCATAACGAAGTTAAAAGTTCATCAATAAAATAAAATAATATAAATAAAACAGACATTTAACAGGCATGTACTCGAACGACGCGCTTAAATAACTGAAATGAAGTAACTGCTTGAAGTAACGAAATCTTTGGCGGTTTCATCGGCTATTATCGCATACGAAAGTATTGCTTTTAATAAATTTCAAAACTTTATTTGAATGCAAAATTGATGCTTTTCAAATAAAAAGGCTTTTTGGTGATGGTTCTAAAAGATATATAATTAATATAAAAAAAATCCCTTATATTCTGTAACGCGGGTGCTCCGGGTTCGACTTCTAATTAGTGCTGACGTTATGAGACATTACTTTTTATCCGACTGCCAAGAAGGGTTATGTGTTTCACGCATATCTGGGTATGTGGATTTCTTTATAGCCTCGAAACATCCCAACGGCTGGATGGATTTTAATGAATGAGGCCTCTATCGATTCGTCTTAACCGCCCAATGGTTATAGGCAAGGTTTTGTTTTTATAAATTCAAAATGGCGGGCGTAAAATACAAAATGGCGGTAGAGACAAAAAAAAAAAAAATACGCACCATATCGAGTGATATATCACTGGATAGGTCTTTCAAAATGAAGGATGTTTCATTGACTATTTTACAGTCAGAAGCTCTGTTTAAATATTACACAACCCGGAAGTTGTGTAGGTAGGATCTCTAGCTTTACTGCAACTCTAACCTTCATAGACATCCATAGGCCTCATCAAAACAGTGTTTATAGATAGGAACTAACAATTAAACACAACTTAAAAGTCATCAATACAAGTAAATAAAAAAAATAGGTAAGTAATTTATTCACATTGATGAGAAATAATTAACTAGTTCGCTTTTTATGCAGTCGGGTTTTTTGATTTTTTTACTTGTTAATATTTAATATTTTTTATTTAATAATTTAGATAATATTAATACGTCTTAATATTAAATAAATTAAATATTAATTAGTTTTTTCCCCCATTTAAAAGAGTTTAGTAGTTATTTTTAATATTTTAAACATATGCTACTTAGAAGAAAACAAATCTTTAAAATATACTACAAAAAGTTTTCTCTTAAATTTTCTCGGTATTTAATTCTTATTACATAATATCTTCTCCCGACTCAGGTCTTCAATTTTAGCATCTCTTTTTGCTTTCCTTAACCCTTAATTGCATAGTGATGTAAATTTCCATCACCTTTTTATTTAATTTTTAACACATAAATTAAGTTCTTACACCCACTATATTTATATAGAAATATTAATCCTCTAAAATTTACAAAAATATGCTACTAAATACAGTTAAAAATCTATCTTAAGATTTCTGGTGTTTAATCCTTAATATAATA
This sequence comes from Maratus speciosus, assembly GCA_963932465.1. Classification (NCBI taxonomy): domain Eukaryota; kingdom Metazoa; phylum Arthropoda; class Arachnida; order Araneae; family Salticidae; genus Maratus; species Maratus speciosus. Next base: position 428,308,924 of record OZ010797.1, on the reverse strand, counting down.
ATAAACAAAAACACAATTAAATAAATACACAATTAAATAAAAAACACAAAAAACACAATTCTAAAAAATAATTCATGCATTTAAGAGTTAAAAAATTCCGTAAATTTACTGAAAGTCTTTGGTTACTGTAGGAGGATATTGGTAAATCATAGAAATTTTAAAACAAAAAATTATTTAGTCATATATCATGTTTTCATTTTATTTTAACCCATTAACCGCTGGTACTGCGTTCACGGAACACTAAATTTAAATGGCCGTGCTTAAATTTACTGTCTAGCTACCACTATTTTTGAATTAAAAAATTTGCCTTATTTAATAACAGAAACTTTGATCATTAAATAAAGCAAAGATTTTCTTTCAAAATTTGTAGTGTCAAACGTTTTTCTGCAAAAAAATTGAAGATCCCTATGTTATAGTTTCGACGGTTAATGGGTTAACCCTTTGCACTCGAGGGCTTCGCTACGGAGACCTAATCTTTCTTTGCAAAATTTGTCTTTGGCACAAGTAATAAAGGAAAATAAAATGTGCCTTATTTAATCAGAGCATTTTTGAAATTGTGTACTTGAACGAAACTTCTTTTAAAAAAGCGGTGCCGATCGAATAAAATTTGTGTAATAGACGCTGAGCGCAAAGGGTTAAATGAACTTTCTGGAGGAAGTGGCATTTTTTAATTTGAGGTGAGATTTAATTCTTGTTACATAACAGCTTTTCCCGACTCAAGTCTTCAATTTTAGCATCTCTTTTGCCCTCTTTAAAAAATTCAGTAAATTTACTAAAGGCCTTTGGTTACTGAAGGGGGAAATTGGTAAATCATAGTAATTTTAAAACAAAAAATTGTTTAATCGTACATCATGTTTTCGTTGTACTTTAAATGAACTTTCTAGAGGAAGTGGCATTTTTGGTTTGAGGCGAGATTTAATTCTTGTCACATACCAAATTCTCCCGAGTCAAGTCTTCAATTTTAGCATATCTTTTGCCTTCTTAAAAAAATTCCGTAAATTTACTAAAATCTTTTGGTTACTGAAGGGGGAAATTGGTAAATCATAGTAATTTTAAAACAAAAAGTTGTTTAGTCGTACATCATGTTTTCGTTTTATTTTAAATGAACTTTCTAGAGGAAGTGGCATTTTTGATTCGAGATTCAGGACGAACATTAAACAACTATAAAATGAACAGGAACGGCGTGACTTCAATACGGGTGGAGTTGCTTATTTACTACTGACCCGATGATAGCTTTCATTGCATTTTGTTTTGCGATTGTTTATTTGCATTTATAGTTCATCTTAATACATATGTGAGCAGAATAATTATACCTTTAATAAAAAGACCCTTTTGAAGAGAGTGAAGTAATACAGTTAAAGCGTTAGGAAAATAAAGTAATCAGTCTCAATCCTTCTTTAAAGAACATACAATGAAAATTAAAAGAATGTCTTATAACACTTTTATAAATCATTTAAGCATGTGATTACAATCGCTTTCAGTCAGTTTTTAAGTGATGGAGAAAAGCAATTACATTTCTAAATTGTTGTTAAGTTTCTAGAAAAAAATATCCCGTTATTAATGACGGGGAAAGACTTTCAAACTAACATATTCATACCACAAAAATGTTGCAGAAATGAAATCAATTCAGAATTTATGTGCGTAGCTTTAATGAAAAAGCCACTCAGATGGACTCGTTACGTGTTGAAAACGCATTTTAAATGTGTGGTCGTGCGTTTCAAAACTCGCCCTATACAAAACCTAAAAAATCGAGTTATATCCATCAATCTATTCCATCGGTGAACCTGCGTCGAAAAGACACTACAATCTGCAAAAAGATTAATTTTATCCTGTATTTCTGGCATTGCAAAATATTGGTTTACAATGAAAATCATTGAACGCAGTCAGTGCGACCTCCTAAAATTTGATTTTCTGGATAAGGAGAGTTTTGTCCTCATATGTAATGTATATAACAGGGGTCGTACTTGTCCTGAAATTTCAAGACCAGGAAATTCTTTGGTACCAGTATTTTCTTATAGAAAATCTCTTCTTAAGTAAAGCGGAATTTCGGACGTTTAACCTAGATTTATTTTTCTATAAAAAAAAAAAAAATACTGATATTTGTTCTGAAAAATTCCCTGAAGCGTACGATCGCTGATACAGTGCGCAGCAAAAGTTTAGACAATGATCGATTATGCTTCTGTACTGAGAAGTATGCAACGAATTTTTGTAACTCAGCTGTCATATATTACTGGGGACTTATCCTTCATTCACAAACAATAAATTTTAATTTATACACTTTACGTAATATGCAATGAGAAAAAACAAATTTAACGTTGTGGCAAAAGTATAGACAATCTGTCTGTTAACAGAAAAATATCCATAAATTAAAATCGAATTGTACCCACTTTGCCTGCTATTAATGCGAAAATGTGACTTTCCATCAAAGAAGCTAAATCCCGCATCACTTGGTGTCTATTTCGTACCAAAAACGTTCAACAGCAGATCGAAGTTCATTTACAGAGGAATATTGTCAAAAAATTGCATAAACCTTATGAGATATGATGACACAAAAGTTTTCGATTGAGTTCAGAGCAGGTCTATACGCGGGCCAGTCGAGAACAGTAATATTTTGAGAGTTAAACCAAATTTTTTATTTGTATGCAACATGAATAGACGCATTATCTTGCTCAAATACATACTTGGAAGAGCTAAAAGTTCACCAAATGGCTGTAAATTCTTTTCCAATGTATGTATGTAGTCTTGCGCTGCTTGGCGACCATTGAGAAACTCCAGAGATACTTGAGAATTAAAACAAAGTGAGGCCCAAATCATTATTCCCATGGTCCATTTCGAGGGCAAAGAACACCTAATTTTAATTCCAATAGTGACAAACGGCACCAAGAATATTTAATTAAAATTTTCCTTTTATAATATACGTGCAAAGAAGCAATTTTATATTTTCTAATAAATTTGTTTATAAATTCTGGTGTCAGTCCATTATTTCATCAATTTCTAAACAGAATTATTCCGTGACGGAAAGGGGTCAATTTGTTGTGAGATTTCAAGGCTGATTGTTTTATCATTTTCATATAAACTAATTTACATCTTTCTTTAATTCATCTACGAAAGTTTCCGTGACACAGAAAGCTCTGACTCACTTTTAATGCGATTAGTAATAATTATTTGTCTAGATGCCTGTTTATAGATACTTCTATAATTTCGTTTTCTGGCCACACGAGGCCCACCAGATCTATGTTTTGCTTTGAAAGAATCACCCTTAGACAGTGCTTGATAGACAAGACTTCTTTGGACGATTCAAAGTAGCTGAAATTTCTGCAACAGTCTTTCCTTTCAATTTCAGCTTCCATGCTTTAATTACTTCATTTGACTAAAAATTTCTAGCTCGTGGCATCTTCACTAACCGATACTATCGCGAGGTGCACTTAAATACTTCATGCATGTAACGTCATAAGTTTGAAGTTTGCGTTTTTCCGTGAACAGTTGCCAAAAATCGCAAAAGTGTCTAAACTTTTGCAATATGCAAATTTCACTTTTTTCAGTTAAATTGAATAATATTCTACATTAAAATCGTTATTTCTGTCCTGAAACGTTTAACATATATTTATAAATAAGTACAGTCATTTTTATAACCCAAGTGTTTGTATTTTTTATTTAAAGGTTAAATATCACTAGTGTCTAAACTTTTGCTGAGGACTGTATAAACGTATTTATTAATATATTTCGTCCGTCATATGCATAGTTAAATTAAGACAAAAATGAATAAATAAATAAAATATATAAAAACAAAGATCATCAATCCATATGTGAGTAGAATAATTATAATTTTAATAAAAAGATCTTTTTCAAAATAGTGAAGCAATTATTAAAGAAAATTTTACACGGAAAATGTTCGGAAATCAGTCTCAATCCTTCTTTAAAGAATATACAATCTAAATTAAAAGAATGTCTTATAACACTTTTATAAATCATTTAAGCATGTTATTACAACCGCTTGCAGTCCAGTGACGGAGAAAAGCAATTATATTTCTAAATTGTTGTTAACACATTGCCGACGGGCAATTTTTATCAAATCTGAATTTTAAAACAGTAGAAGCTCCTCCCTGTTCTGAAATTTGTAAATTGGTGTTCTAGATGGGTTTCCGAAGTTTATGCATAGGTAAATACAGGGTGATCATGAAAAGACTTCCCCGATATATGTACCCCTAATGACCTAACCGCTGAAACAATCGAAAGGAAATTTCAGATTTAGTTATTTGAAGCCTGCGCTCTAGATCGTGATGATTTAAAACAATAGAGCTCTCAAGGTTACGGTTGCAGAGAAAAAATTTCGAAATTATCGAATGACAACACCCCTTTTTTTTCCTGCGCAAATTCATCAGTGCATTGAAAAACCATAAATGGCGTTGGAACGATACACGTATGACTAAAATTGCCCGTTAATATCGTGGCACTCAATCCTAATCAATTCCTATGTAACGAAATATTCAGCACACCAAAACAAATGATTACATTTTTATTTTCAGTATGTGTACACAAACACAACTCAAAAACGCATTTTAACCCTTTCAGGGGCAAAGCAATTTTATTGCTAAAGCGTTGAACTTAATGAATGACACCGGAATTTGAAAACAAATTATTTTTAAATATGGAAATGCTATATTTCCCATATATGGCAAACCAAATTTTTTTTAACTAAAATTCTGGTGCCACTGTGTCATCTGGGAATTAAAATTAAGTGGCTTCATAAAAATACCAGCGCCCCTCAAGGGGTTAAAACAAATCTTACAACATTACTCTGTTCATAAGTGAAAAAAAAAATCTACTACTAAAAAACATGTCTTGTAGTCACTCCTTCGTTCCTCGCAATGGTCTTTTTTTGCAAGTGTTTTACGTCGGCAATTTTCACCGTACGTATACCATTCCAACGCCATTTATGTTTTTTTTTGGATGAATTTGCGCATGAAACAAATGGGTGTTGTCATTCGAAAATTTCGAAATTTTTTCACTGTAACCGTGACTGTGACAGCTCTATTGTTGTAAATCATCACGAGCTTGAGCGCATACTTTCAAATAAGTATATCTAAAATTTCTTTTCGATTGGTCGAGCGTCTGGGCCGCTAGGGGTTCATATGTCGGGGAAGTTTGTTTATGACCACCCTGTATCGTTCAATGTACGAATTTAATATAGAATGTCTTACGGTCTAAAAAAATATGGACAACATGATATAAATGTATTCTCTGTAAGGTAGAAGTCACGCCCTTAGTCAATGATATTTTTTAAATGAAAACGAGAATTCTCGTATCCCGTCGTGAATGTGTTAAATTTCCAAAAACAAATTATCCCTTATGTTTTCTGGGGAAGGACTTTCAAACTAACATACTCATACCATATCATAATATAAAAATATTTATTTGCTTAAAAGACGTTATAAAAACACATTAAAAGTAAATTAAAAACTCTTTATTTACATGTTTCAACTCATTTTCTGAGTCGTCGTCAGAATGTATAATAGAAAATTACAAATGCATAATGAAAAATGGAAAAAATCATCGAAAATAAACAAGTAATCAGGCAACGCGCCCTACATTTTCACGATTGCTTGTGTTCTCTCTATGTCGCGATGCCGTAATTTATCCAACCATTCAACCCATAAATTCGGAATACGAAAGGATAGTGTAATAAATTACGGCATCGCGACATAGAGAGAACATGAGCAATCGCGAAAATATAGGGCGCGTTTCCTGATTACTTGTTTATTTTCGATGATTTTTTCTATTTTTCATTATGCATTTGTAATTTTCTATTATACATTCTGACGACGACTCAGAAAATGAGTTGAAACATGTAAATAAAGAGTTTTTAATTTACTTTTAATGTGTTTTTATAACGTCTTTTAAGCAAATAAATATTTTTATATTATGATATGATTAGAAATGGATGTAATTTAGACTTACTACTCGCACTTATATACTCATACCATAAAAATATTACAGAAAATGAAATTAATTTACATAGCCATAGAGTACTTTAGCTATAGTAGTTCTTGCAACTACAGCTATACATATATTTAAAAATAACTTTAACTTCCTTTTCAGGTTCTTAAGCTTAATTTTAAGTTTTTTGTCTCTATAATTAAAGCACTTATGCTAGTACCTATATTTAATATTTTTTCATTTATAACGTAGTTGTAAACAACTACACCTTCTCTTTTTCCCAATGGCTCATTAATTTTAAGACATCACATCTACAGCCTGGGTGTTAAGTTGCCTGACAACTAGGAAACCCATCAACGTTGCTCCACTCTTCAACACTGTTCAAGCCATAGAGCTGAACAACACGGAAAGCCTGGATACGCTGAAAATGCATTTTAAATATGTATATAAATGTATTTATCAATACATTTTGGCACTCATATGTATAGTTAAATTAACGGCAAAAATAAATAAAGAAATAAAAAATAAAATAAAGAAATCCTCAATCCATATGCGAGTAGAATAATTACAATTTTAATAGAAAGTACTTTTCGAAAATTGTGAGAGAAGAAAATATTTCGATATGCGTAATTTTTTTCTTAAATTAAACCATTTATCATGATTATATAAATTTTCATCTGACACTATAATAAAAACATTTAATTATAATATTCTTCTATCTTTATCCAATTAATCTCAAAGAAATGAAACCTGAATTCAAAAGCATTTATTTTAGGAATCTCTTGAATGAATTGAAATAATAATTGCATTTACTATTATTTTTACTCTGCTTCTGTATTAAATGTATACGAAGGTAAATAGTTATTAGGCTACTGTGAATAGCTATTAACTGTTTCCAGTTTTTAAAAGCAAGGTCAATGGATACTAATTGTATCCGTTTCTGATAATAACAAAAAAATATATTAAATATAAAATGCTTATCACGAGCTACTGCACTTAAAATTAATTATTTCGGAGATAATAGAGTATTTATAGGAGAAAACGCATAATTGAGTTTTAATATTTCCTTTTTAAGTGTTGAAAATTTTGTGGTAAAAGAAAAAATATCTATAGTTATGAAATCAAGAGGGGAAAAAATCGAAATTGTTCAGCAATAATTAAATTTTGACATCGAAAATCAATCATTGGGTATTTTATGTCTATGAAATTGATTTACTTTATATAATTTGAATCAGTTACATAACAAGGTAAATATTCAAAATAATATCAGTTTCAAAATTCTAATTGGATTAAAGAGTTGAATGAAATTTCCACAAATTTAATTATACGAGTGAAATAATTCACAAATCATTTGTGTTTTGTATTTTTGTATCTTTTGTATCTATTTTGTATCTTGAAAACGAAATTAAATCTAGCTAAAGAGAAAACAAAATCAAAATTGAGCTAAAACAATAATCAGTTAGAAAGATTTATGATTTAACACGTTCACGCCGGCGCGGTGGGTCACACTTGGCTGTCTCAGAACTGCCAAGTCTCCGGCTTTTTGGATACCAGTATTTTAATACAGAAAATGTTGTTTTATTTAATTAGAACAATTGGACGATTTAAAGGAACAACATTTTCTCTAAAATAACAGTGGTGTGCAAAAAAAAGGAGATTTAAACACTCTGAGACAAACGAGTGTGACCCACCGCGCCGGCGTGAATGTGTTAATAAAGTCATTTTACTTGAAGGGCGGTGATGCCGCTATGGCACCACATAATTGTAATGCCTAATTGCCACATTGGCACCCGAATTTTTTAATGAAATTTTCACTCTTATTAAGTACGCGAAAATACACATTTACTTGTTTACAAATACATTTTCTTGTAAATACTGGTGTCAATCAATTACTTCAACGTTTTACGAATACAAGTACTTTGCCCTGAAAGGGTTAAAACACTGAAAAGTTATTCAGCTTGCTTATACATTCAAACTTAGAACGAAATAGCAGTTCATTTTTTTTTAATGATAATAATAAAAAAAAATTAATCACTCAAAATCCTTCAAAAATATTATTAAAAAATCTCGTCTATTTTTATTCGAATTTCGATATTGAGCATAGTTGCAGCATTAATCAATCACAAGTAATTCTAATGAAAAAAATGTCACTGAACACTAGAACGCCCGGAAGGAATCGATTGGACTCCGACCATATGATTAAATGTCAATTGGAACCAGAAATTTTTTCACAAAATAAGTTACATTTAAACCACGCAGATTTACGTTAAACAAATCAGTCAAATAATTTTAAATAAAAATTCTGGTGTCAAATATTTTTATGAAACTTGAATAAAATTTCCGGGCTTTTTAGCGCTAAAATTACTGGTAATAGAGCTCTGGTAAACCCTGTAGGGGAGGTAGGGGATGAATGGGACATTTTTACAAAAATGTTTATTTTTAACACTTTTTTTAAGTTATCAATATTATAAATCACATTTCATACATTAGGTATTTGACTACTTCTATGCACAATATTTAGTCTAGATTATTGTTAAACGGTAAAATATTATAAAATTTAAAAAACGTTACTCTCTGTTCCATTCATCCCTATAGCAGGGATGAATGGGACACTAATAGGGATAGTTGAACACTAATAGGGATATATGGGACACCAATATTTTTCTCCCTGTATTCAATGTTACCTAGTTAAAATTTATAATTATAAATTTATATGTATTTATATTTGTAATATATGATCTTATAATATGGCTATTATATCTCAGCATTGCTAATCACTTCTTTTACTGCAGTTTTAACTTGTAATGCAAACTTCGACTGTCTATCTGTTCCCCTTTTCCACTTACGAGACATTTTAGATGTGAAATGAAAGTGAAAAATGTCTTTGAAATACGGCATAGCCAATATTTTTCATTCACAACTTATTAATAAATATTAATTCAATGTATCTTAGATATCATGCACAAATGCAGGGATCGTAATTGTCCTGAAATTTCACGACCGGGAAATTCTTCGGTACCAGTACTTTCTTATGGGAAAATCTCTTCTTAAATAAGGCGAAATTTCGCGCGTTTAACCTATATTTTTTTTTCTATAAGCAAATAGTGATATTTGTCCGGAGAAAATCCCTCAAACCTACGACCCCTGCAAATGAAATTATGTTAGGGGAGGTGCGAGTGGGAATATATTTAAGCACAAGTTTCAAATTCAACATAATTTACCCCCATCTGATCAATAAACATATACTACTTTTAACGATTTCATCTGTTTTGATAATGCTTCAATAGCAATTTTTTGATAAACTATTTAACCTTTATTACAATACAATAATTCAGATTCAATATAATTTTTAATAATAAACAACCTATATAATACGAGTACAGTTTAATACTAATAATTAACATAAATCATTAATTTATAAACCTATATAATATTTTTTAGTTAATAAATAAATGTTTTAACATCTCTAGGGATGAAAAAAAAATCTGTCCCATTCATCCCCATTTAAATTGTCCCAATCATCCCTATGATACATAGATTCATTTGTCCGCTTTTTTGCCTCAGAAATTATTTTGTCATATTGGTTAATATGCACTCATTTTAATTACCAATAGTGAAGCTTCAAATAAATAACTACAACATATCTTATTTTTTGATATTGTATAAAATATTTGACAACTTCAAATTTTATAAAAAGTTACTTTTAAGCAGAGTTTCAAAAAATGCAACTTTGCAAAAAAATGAAAAGAGCCATGTGGTTTTGCTTTTGGTTCTAAAGCACACTATGGTAAGGCCATATATGAGAACAGAAATAAACTAAAAAAAAAGTTCATTGCATGAAATATTGAGAATGTCCTAATCATCCGTTGTCCCATTCATCCCCCAGCCCCCCTATACGTAATTAGACTTGATTAATTAACGCTAGAAAGGCTAGAAATTTTACTCAAGTTTTATTAAAAAAATATTTCACACCAGAATATTTATTTAGAACTATGTAACTTATTTATTTATCCATTATTTTTCTTCTTTCCTTCTATATTCTTTTAAACTTAACTTGTATCACTAAATAATTAATTATTACTAAAGAAAATACTGTTTGTAATGACGTTTTATCCTACAACATATCTAGAATCTGGCTCAGTTTGCTTAAAGAATTATAAAACACGTCATATTCTACTTCCCTCTGTACCCATATTTTTATTTTCCCAATGTTTTCCAGATCTAAAAATTGACTTTAACTTTCACTCCTTTTGACACCAACTACATGAAATTTGAAAACAAGCCGCTAATTGCAGCATTTTTATTTTCGTATTCTCTGACGAAGGCTATGTATGTAGTTGAAAGTATTAAGTATCATTAAAAAGAAATTTAACACCTTTTTAAGTATTTTATCATCTTCTAAGTAATTTGCACATAGTGTAATTTTAAGTTTACTTTAATCCATTACGACAGTAATAACTTGTATAAGGTTTTGATAAAATGAAATTATTTTATTTTCTAATTATTGAATTCGAGTATCGGCAATCGGTAACCTTTGAAGAACTTTGAAGATTTTTTTTTCATTGATGTACATTTACTTATTATATGCACATATTATTATAGGTAAAACTAGTTTTAACAAGAAAAAAAAATCATTTTGTGGGTACAAATTGAGAATTTTAATTGCTTTAAAAAATGTTAAAATATTTTAAAGTTTGCTGTTTTTTTTTTATACATTTCTTTGTTTAAAACATTAAAACTTCTACAAATATTTGTCAAATCACCCATCCCCAGTATAATGTATTTAATCAAATTAGGGATCAATTATACAATTAATGAATTAGTTTATGAGAAAAAATATATATGGCTAATTCCATGGGTCTTTGTAGTGTAAGTCACACAGCTGATTTCTGGTCACCGTTATATTCAAAAAGTTTTCTTAGCTTTATTCAATTAATGAGATATGTCCGATAAAATAAGTCAAATTTTCAGTTTCAAAATTCTGGTAGCGAACATTATATAAATTTGAAACTATGTGACTTACACTACAAGTACGCATGGAATTAGCCATATATACAAACATAAAAACGCAACAAAAACACGATTTCTTCAACGTTTCGATAATTTTTTGTTCTCATTATATTGTAAAATCCATCCCTAATTCAGGGTTCGTACGGGTCCTTGAATTTCGAAACTAAGAAATTCTTCGGTAGTACCAGTATTTTCTTATGGAAAATCTCTCCTTAAATAAGTTGAAATTTCCTTTGTTTGAACTAGATTTATTTGTCTATAAAAAAATTCTGATATTCGCCTTAAAAATAATGGTACCCAAATGAACCCTGTAATTGTATTAAGTACAGTCGTGGAAAAAAAGTAAACAACCCTTTCTAACTCTGCAAAAAATTATCGTAGACGAACGTTACTGGTACCACATGATTGGTAATAAAGTCTACTTTAAAATGATGCATATAAAATTTGCTTAGGGGGCCATCTACATATTAAAACGAACCATAACTTTGTTTTTTTCAATAGCAGTACACAATTCTGACAGCATAAATGAACTCTACACCCTTCAATTAGCCTAAAAACAAATTTTTATGCAATTCGTAGGATAAGTTTCCGAGAAATTAATTATTTTAAAACGAGCGTATTTTAGGGGCTGTATCCAAATTGAAGTTCGGTACTCGATTGTCGACCGAGAGAACCCACTTCATGATCAAGGCATATTAAGCGCTAGTCAAGCAGTTATTGAAGACTGCTAGATTACAGAATTGCATAAGAAATTTCAAAATATCTAGTCACTTCTATCATAGACGGCCCCTTAACCCCTTCGGGACGGGAGCCTTTTACGAAATTTTTAATCTTTTGTCATCGTTTTTTAAAAACAGAAATTTGTGTCTTCTTGAATCGAGAAAATGCGCTGATTAAACAAGGCAAATTTTACAGCCTTGCTTAAAACTAGCATTCTGAGCTCTTCATGTGGCATACGTGTCGCTCATCCCCAACCGTCATTTTGTCGTTTTTTAAGCATAATTTGAAAACTACTTGGAAGGAAAATGTGAAATTTTGGTTTTCCATAAAGCAGGACTTAATAAATCTAAATCCATCAAAAAAATTGTAGGTTGCAATTCATAATTTTTTCGATTACAGTCAATCAGGGTAACTTTGAACAATGGGGTGTAACTTTGCACCACCTCCTAATTTTCAATATTTTTGACTCCAAAAGAATAAATAAACTCCAGAACTGTGCTCTGTTGGCAAGGTTCTAAACAGCAATTTCTACTCTTTATTTTAGAAAATAAATTAGCAACATTATGCGCAATTAATTGCATCATCTAACTATTTTTGTGAAGTACTGTTTCAAGTTAACTTTGAATGCTGTTTTGAAGTTGTTGTAATCCAATTAAATTTTCATAGTAAGTAAGAATATACTCATTTATCGGACATAGTATTATCTAAATGTTGTAAATGTGTTAATATTTTGTGATTATTTATTTATTAATAGCTAATAACATGTAAAATAAGAAGGAACTGTTTAATTTTACAACATTTTCAGGGCGAAAATTTCCCATATTTGCAAGTATGTTTTATATAAATGACGAAAGTGCGCATTAGATATAACATGTAAATATTTTCACAAATATGTGTAAAATACATAAAATTCATTTAAAGGCGTTATTCGTGGCGGAGCAACTCAAATTTGACATTTCATACATTCGACATTTTTTATTCTTGTTTGAATAATACTAGTACTAGTATGTGTTACTGTAACTATGGGTATATTATTGAGTTAAAACATTGAAAATTGTTTTTTACTGCATTTTTATGTTTTATATGAACAATAAACAGTTTTTTTTTTTTTTTTTTTTTTAATATTCATGGTCCTCTTCTTCCACTTTTCTTATGCATAATATTTGTTGTAATATCATAAATTATACAAATCTTGTGATGTTGGTAATGTAAATTCGGAGTCTTTACACATCTGAAAACATTTTTTGGGGTTCAAAGTTGTCCTAACTATAATACTTTTTTTAAATGAATTTTTTTAGATAATATTTATCATATGGTGCAAAGTTGCCCCAAATGGCTGAGTAACTTTGAACCAGGTTAAAAATTCATTTTTTATTGCTTTTATCATTATTATTCCCTAATTTTTAAAAGTCGTACAATAATTTAGGATCATTTCTTCTCTTTTATGCCCCTAGTTACAACAATAATCTTAAAATAAGGGTGTGGCATATGAAAATACAGAAAATGCGGATCAAAGTTACCCTGAATGAATGTATTAATTTCATAATTCATACCAAAAAATTATAAAAATTGCAAATTCAACGTATTTATGTTTGGGTATTTTTGTATTATTGCTACACAAAAAATTAGCGCATTAAGAGTCTAATTTCAGGAGATTTTAATAAAAATGTGAAAATGTAATTTAACATTAGAAGAACTAAATTTTGAATGTTTATAATTCAAAAACTTATCATTCAAATGACTTGAAATTTGGTGTCTAGGCATAGTTTGAACCGAAGATTTGAAATATCTTGTTAAAATTGGATATTGCCATGGAAAAAATGAAGTTTAGGTTCGTTTTAATATGTAGATGGCCTCCTAGGAAAATGTATATACATTTTTTAAAAGTAGACTTTATTTCCAATCGTTCGATACCAGTAACTTTCTTCTACGATAATTTGTTGAGGAGTTGGGTGTTTACTTTTTTTTTCCCACGACTGTACACTATATTAAGGACACAAAAAGATAATGAAGTGATTTGACAAATATTTGTGAAAGTTTTAGTTTTTTAAACACAGTAATTCATCAGTGAAACAGCAAACTTTAAAATTCTTTCAATTAAAAAAAAATTAAATTCTCAATTTTTACCCACAAAATATTTTTTTTTTCTTGACAAAATAAGTTTTTCTAAGTACAGTGGTGGAAAATTGGCGCAGAGGTGGAGCCTATTGACACCACTAAATTTTTATGGTATTATTCCGTTTAATAAAAACTCAGAAATTTGATCATTAGTTAAGAGGCAAAATACTACTATAATTTAGTGGTGTCAATAGGCTCCACCTCTGCGCCAATTTTCCACCACTGTAAGTATTACCTATAATAATATATGTATGTAATAAATAAATGTACATCAGTAAAAAAAAAAAAATCTCAAAATCTTTCAAAGGGTACCCAGTCCCCATAAAAAGAGAGTGATTTAAAAAAAATAAACGCATCAATAAGTAAATGAAATTCTCAGTAAATAATATTTGCGTGTGTTAAATACCATTGTAAAATATCCTTAGACATTGTTCAACTCTATCTTTCACTGAAATCAGAAAAGCATGAACACGAAAAACAATCGTGCTCTACACATAAGCACCAGCGTGATCAAAATATTTTGATGAGACACAGAGAATTCAGATCAAAGTTTTTATTTATTTTTAATCTTTTTCAGTAAATACATCGCAAATTTTTAAGACGGGCACGTGCTCGTCTTCTTTCAATGTGTCGCCCATGGAGTATTGCCCTTTATCTAGCTTATCATTCGATCGGTGGTTTTCTTTTTTAATCTTTTAAATTAAAATTAACTTTGCGAAAAGTCTTTCTCTAACTTTTTTTAAATAACTAGACCGAAGAATCATGCCCATAGATTATGAAACACTTTCCAACACATTGAGGATACTATGTCAAAACTTAGCAGTTTACTAAGGTGAAACATGAGCTGTTCAGTGCACAAATCAATTAACTCCATCAAATGAAAATGTTCAGTATAAACAGTTAAAGTTATTGTAACTATAAAAATATTGTATCTATACAATATTTTTTCTAGGGATATTTTGATTGAACTCATTCATTTTCTTATAATCAAGGGTAACTTTTTATCACTGTATAAATATATAGAAAATTTTCAATGTTTCTTTGTTTAACCCTCTGTCTACCAGAAGGGTCCAATGGACCCGACATGTACATTCAAAATATTTATTCAAACCAGAAATTTCTTCAAAACAAACTAAATGTATAAATCAGACAATAATAAGTTAAATAAACAAATTAAATAGTTTTAAGTAAAAATTCTAGTGTAGAATGTTTTTATAAAACTTGAGTAAAATTTCCGGTAGTTCTAGGGTTAAAAAAACGTCGCTTAACCCTTTCCGGCACAGGCAATTTTTGTTGTAAAATAATGAAGTGATTGGCTGACACCAGAATTTTAAAACAACTTTTTTAGATATTAAAATCATGTTACTTTACATGTTGATTGTAAAAGCAAAATTTTATTAAAATATTTTTAGTGCCGATCGTAAGTTTGGAATTAAAATTAGGTATCCTGGCCCGGCCACACTGTGCCGGAAAGGGTTAAAATGGAGTTAGTCGGATTGTCTTCTGAACGCTTCAGATGATGTCTAGAAGAGCCAGAAATTTCACTCAAGTACTATAAGAAAAACGCATACCATAATTTTTATTTAACGTTTTTTAATTTATTTAACTTATTTTTGTGTGGCATATTTAATTCTATTTCAAAAAATTCTGGTTCAAATCAAATTACTATACATGTTTGGTAGCGAACAAATTGACTGCTGTTGGCGCTTTTAGTGTTAAGTGATGTAGGCATAAACATTTTGCTGTTAAAAGCTATTTGTCAATAGATACAATTATATCCAATGGCCTTGCTTTTAAAACTAAAAATACAGCTAGTAGCTATTCAATAGCTAAACACTCCTTATTTACCTTCATACGCGCTTAATGCAAAACAGAATAATAAATGCAATTATTTTCTCTATTCACTCGAGTGATTTCTGATATAAATGTGGTTTGATTCTAATTTCGTATCTCATAGTTTAATTGATTTCATAAAATTGTGACAGTTTACAGCTTGATGAATTCAACTTAGTGAAAATAACGCTAATAACAACAGCCTTCTAAAGAGAACAATAAAAAATAGAAGTGCTATTAACGCTAAATGAAAGAAGAATTTGCATGGAAGAACAAATATTCAATCCAGTTAATGAGCGTAGAAAGAAAAAATAAAAACTTAGACTGGGGGGAAAAAATAGTTTTCTCTATCTTCGGCAGACACGCTATGTTCTACTGATACTCTATTAATTTTTAATATTATAAACTAATTTTATTAACTGAGAACTATTATCGACATGTTTTAGATTACTAATCCTATTTACAAAAGCCCGCGATGGTTTTGTTTTTTTAAATTTTAATAGATGATTTTTGTGTATTTTTTAGCGCTGAATCCGAAAATGGCCTTTAGGCTTAATCATCTCATCAGGATTCTTCGCAAATCGTAAATTTCAAAGGTAAAAAGTAAAAAGATAGCGAAAATCTTATACTAAAAAATAGAGGAGATGGTTGTGTTTTTTAACTTTTGACATTTGATTTTTCTATATTTTATAGCGCTGAATCCGAAAATGATTTTCATTTTTAACTATCATGCCAGAATTTTTTTGCAAATTATAAATTTCAAAGTTAAAAAATAGCAAAAATCTGATACTATAAATTACAGGAGATGGTTGTGTTTTTTAACTTTTGATAATTATTTTTTATGTACTTTATAGCGCTGAATCCGAAAATGATTTTCGTTTTTAACTATCATGTCCGGATTTTTTGCAAATTATAAATTTCAAAGTTAAAAAATAGCAAAAATCTGATACTATAAAATAGAGGAGAGGGTTGTGTTTTTTAACTTTTGATAATTTATTTTTATGTACTTTATAGCGCTGAATCCGAAATGACCTTCACTTTTAACCATCAGATCAGACTTTTTCGCAAATCGTAAATTTCAAAGTTAAAAAAAACGAAAATCTGATATTATAAAATAGATGTAATTTTTTTAATTGAATTTAATTTTATTTAATTCAATAATGTATTCAATTTTTGGCTTATACTGGGGATTCTTACAGCTAAACAACTCTGGAGTCCGATGAGGTGGGAGGAGGTGATTCAGTTTTAACTTTGAAATTTCGGATTTGTCAAAACTCCTTATGTGACGATTAAAAATGAAAGTTATTTTCAGATTCAGCGCTACAAAATACATAAGAATTAGTTATCAACAGTTAAATAAACATGACACAACCTAAATTTTGTAGGCTAGTGATCTGTTCTCTATTATTTTCCTTGCTAAATATTATTTCTTAGTTCTTATCACTTTGCTGAAATGAAATGTTGATATTCTAGTATAACATTTTCATTTCTTCCCCTTTCTTCTTCTTCTACCTTTTTTTAAAATTTGAAACATAAATAATAAAAAGACACCAACATTTTCGCATGCATAATTAATTCGCAAATAGTTACATATCGCAAATAATTATATTAGTAAATGTACGTAAATAATGAGTTTTAAATGCGATAGCTCATGACTAATTTTGCTGTTAAAAGCTTTCTGTCAACTGTTATAATTATATCCACTGGCCTTGCTTTTAAAACTGGAAACATGATAAACAATTCTTCAGAAGCTATTCAACATCCAGTAGCTCATTATTTACTTTCATGTACACTTAACACAAAAACAGAGTAATAAATGCAATTATTTTACTGTTCTTCTGAAACGAACGCGGTTTGATTCCAATTCCGTATCTCTTAGATTAATTGATTTCATAAAGCTGTGACAGTTGACAGCTTGATGAATTCAACTTACTGAAAAAAAAGCTAATAACAACAGTGTTGTGAAGAGAACAATAATAACAAGAAAAATAAAATAAAAGTGCTATTAACGCTAAATGAAAGTAACATTTGCATTGAAGAACAAACATCCACTTATGAAATGAGCGAGGGAAAAAAAAAATAACTTGGGAAAAACCTTCTCTTTCCCTAACTTCGGCAGGTAGGCCATGTTCTACTGTCCGTTCTTTTATTTGTTCAGGTGGCAGAAATTAAAATGCTTCTGACGGGGAAAAGGAAAAAAAATCGATTGTTCTTAGAACGAAATTGTCCTATCGTAGGACTATCTTTACAATCACTTAGTGATCGTAAATGATTTGACTGGAGTGAATTGTGTTTGCATTTACTTTTCGTTGGATTTTAGGCGGTTACATAGTTCATTTTCGTGTGTTTTACAGTTTTCTTTTTTCTAAGATTATTCTTTGGTTAATGCAGGATGTTAACAGCCATAGGCGCAGGTAAGAGGGGGGAAGGGGACAGGGGATTCATTGTTCCTCCTCCGATTTTGAAATTTCATTAACTTTATTTTGTTTTTCTGTCGTGATTTTGTACGAAAAAACAAAAACTTTTCAAGTAACTAAAACAATTAAACATTACGAGATAAAGGAATTGTGAATTTCTCATCAAAAGAGATCTCCGCCTTGCGTCTGAACCACCACGAAAGCCTCCCCCCCCTCCCCCCCCACCTTTTGTTTGCACATCCATCTGTTTAATTTTTTTCTTAAACGGAGGGTTCAGGAGTGCTGAGCCTTCCTGACTAAAAAATGCAAATACTGCATTTTGAAAAGGCTGGTAGAAACTTATATTTGAATGTTTAATACATTTTAATGTCAAATTTCTGAATTGCTTTTTATATTAATATGTTGAAAAAATTGCCTAGCACGGAAAAGTCCCCCCCCCCTCCCCCCAAAAAAACTTAGTTTGTTTTTGTTAATATTCTACAGCTTAAAGCAATGTCTAAGCTGCGGACCGCAGGCACACCTGTTACCAAACCTGGCCCCTCCCTTGATTTCGATCTGCCTTTGCCTAAATTAACAGTCTTTAGGGAGAAGTAATATTTATTTTGCCCCTTTCATTTGTTTCTATATATATACATACATATGGTGAAATCAGTATTTCACTGTAGCTAAAAATTGCAAACTTAATAAAATAAAAGCTATGATTCTTTTTTTCCAGATATGATATTTTATGACACTTTTATCGATCCATTTTTTCCCAAATCGATATCATAGTACCTTAAAAAATAAAGAAAAAAAATTCACTTCAAAAGGCTTACATCTTTCTTTTACATTAATTCTCACCGAGAATCGATTATTTTACATACATTTACATGGATAAAAACTACTGTTGCCTGATAGTAGATGCAAAATTGTTCGATTGAATTCCTTTTCAAATAGGATTTTAGTAAAAATATCGATATAGATTTACAAAAAAGCCTGATGTGATGGGACAAAATGGAGGTCATTTTCGAAATCAGCACACCAAATAACATAAGAATCCGCGAAAACTTCTTTTGTATTTTTCAAAAACTTCAATTTCGCAGGCCTGTGTTATTTTTTCCACTGACTAAGGGTGTTCTAAACAGGTGCCAAATTAGAATAAAACTTCATTTTGTAAATGTTTCTGCTCAAAAAATTCCGGTAGGGTTTGTTTTATTCAGTGGCATCTTGCAGGGATTTTGAATCAATGAAAAATTTCATTGCTCTATATATGCGTGTCAGAGAAACCACGGTGTGAGCAACCGTTGAACGACGTATCGTGCAAATAAGAAGATGGCAGATCTAATACATTACAATATTTTAAATTACAGCTTAAAAAATATGCTATATTGACCCATTTGTAATTGTTCCATTGATCAATAAAACAAATTAGTATTCGCCAAACAACTCCACCCCCCTCCCTCCTCTCAGTTATGCTTCCTCAATGGAACTCCAGCAACCCAGACATAAAAAACATGATGGCCATTGTTTGCATTCACTATGCTGCGTTACTATTTACAATCAGTATGTTTAGTCAAAAAAGCAATTACAAGCTCTAGTCAGGGCCCGCTTAACACTTAGGAATAGGGGAAGCCCGACGTCACACAGGGGGCCCCTTATTACTCTACATATTGCTTTTTTATTTACTAAATCTCATTTCCGTATGCTTAAATAATTTGAAATTTTACCATCAAAGTTTAGAGTAAATAACATTTATAATATTAAACTAAAAGTATTTTATTATATGTTTAATTGTAAATAACCAATAACCAATTTATTTTGTAAATGCCAAATATGGAACTATAGTTGAGAATATGTGAACTTCAAAATATTTTTTGTGATTTACAAATTGCCATATAGTAAGGAAAAAAAAAAGTTTCATAAGAAAAAAAAATGTATTTTTTACAGTGATTGGGTTTCTTTTTTCTAAAAATTAGTTTTGAAAAGTAAAATTGGGGGCTCTATTGTATTTCAGTGGGTAAGCACGGGCTTCACGGGCCTATTCCGTAAACAGGCCCTGGCTCTAGTTAACCTTATCATAAGTATGTTAAAACATGCTACAGAAGAAATAAATACAGAAATAAATGATCAATAATTATCTATGAAAAAATTACCTACTGATAATAACAACCAAAAGAAGTAGCTGGCTGTTTATTTTATTTACTTGCGACATTTTTTTTCTTAACCCCTTGGGGACGAGCGACACGTATACGTGCCGCATGAAGCGCTCAAAATCCTTGTTTTTCCTCACCAGTAAAATTTTACTGTAAAATTTTCCTTATTTAATCAGCGCATTTTCTCGATTCAAGAAGACACAAATTTCTGTTTTTAAAAAACGGTGACAAAAGATTAAAAATTTCGTACAAGGCTCCCGTCCCGAAGGGGTTAATACTCACCACGCGGAAAGTGACGACTGCATATTTTCAGGTTTATTGATCATATCAGAATATTTGTTCTGAGACCTTTCGTAAGCGGCTAACTAAGCAAAAAGAGCTGGGAAGAAAGAAATGTCAAATGCTATATAACATATCAGAAGGAATACACTTCTAATACTTTTCGGGAGGAGTTCAAAAGAAAATCATTGATATTCTATCCAGAACATGTTCATTTTTTGCTACATGGATTGTCGAAGTTGTTAGGTTAGGCTTTCAATTATTAGAATTCTTTAACTCTATAAAGGTACCTAACTGTGCCTTTCAGGCATATTACAGTTCCGGAAGTAGAAAAAAAAAAGGTAATGTTCATTTTTTTGTACAAGTTGTATCAAAATTGTTACGTTAGGCTTTCAATTATTAGGAATATTTTTTTATTTCTGGATGTTGATGAGGAATTTGACTTGCTATGATCAAGCTGTTTCCTGATAATCTCTTATAAATCAATTCATTTACATGCAAATTTAGTAATTTTACAATATTTTTAGCATTTTTCATATATATTCTTTTATGGCAGGTCTAAGTGGTTTTTCTGCAACTTGACATTCCATTATAGCAGAAAACGCATAGGGCTCGATTAAGGCGAATTTAAGCCCTTAGGATCTGCAGTCGTTCAGCCTCCGAACTAATAAATAATTTCGAAATTCACCATCTTTTTCAATATGCATAAAAAAGGCAAATTTTCAGTTTAAAGTTGTCGATTTTTTTTAATGGAAAATGAATGTCTCTCACCTCTTGTTGTTGCTGTCAAACTAATTTTAAAGGTGTTTGTGAATAATGTGTCTAATACATTTCTCATGGGAGAAATCATTATATATCATTATATACAAAGGGTACTAGGAAAGTTTTGCAATATGATGAAACAAAAAGTCGCAGGTGGCTGCTTGTGGCTGCGTGTTGACATAGGTTCATACTTATGCACCTGTACGTAACCACAAGTTTGTAGGCTTAGTTATTCATTAGCTGTGATCGTGTGAAGTTCTTCCAGTGGTGTCCTGGTCACGAAGTGAGATAAGGGCAGTTTTGTGGTGTAACTTCGCGCGTAGTTTAAACATAAACCATAGCTGCCAACTCTTCCGCTTTTTCAGACCACAAAAATTTAATAGGAATTTTTGCCTTTTTTAATCGGCCGATTATGTTGATTTAAAAAGGTAAAATTTACTAAAAAATTTTTGTGGTCTGAAAAGGCGTAAGATGTTGGCAGCTATGCATAAACCAATGCGTAGAAGAAATTACTCTTGCACTTGGTGATGATTGTTCACATCGTATGACTATACACAGACAGTACAGAGAATTCCAAAGAGGAAATTTCTCCCTGGAGGAGGCTGAAAGAGGGGGAAGGCCCCGAACGTCAATTACGGAGGAAAACATTACTGCTGTGATGAAAATGCTTGCCGAAGACAGACGAATAACTTACAAGCATATAGAGGATAACTTGGGCCTAAATGCACCTGCAATTCATTCAATTCTGCATGATCATTTGCACATCAAGAAACTGTGTTGTCTCTGGGTGCCACATAGACTGACTGAGGAGCAGATGACACGAAATGTGACTTGGTGCTGGGAGATGCTAAAAATGTTTGGTAAAGGATAATTCCGGTATGTGAACAGCATCGTGACAGGTGACAAAACCTGGCTATACTATTAAAATGTGCCGACTAAGTCTCAAAACAAAATCTGGGTCTTTGATGATGAGGACACACCGGTAGCTGTCAGAAAATGTCGATCTGCCAAAAAGAAAATGATAGCTGTATTTTACAAATGGAGTGGAATTGTTGAGTGTGTCGTTTTGGACGCACAGAAGGCAGTTATTGCTAAGTGGTACAATGAACAGTGCCTACCTAAAGTCATAGAATCAAAGAAGAACCTGTGACCAAAGTCAAGAATGAACAAATAGTTCCTCCATCATGACAAAACTCCAGATCACCGGACCAAAGCCTGCACTGAATATTTGGACACTACAGGACTGAAATTTCTTGAACACCCTCCTTACAGTCCAGATCTTGTCCCTGAGACTTCGTACTGTAACTGCATGTGAAACTGAAGCAGAAAGGGATTCGGTTTTCCAGTGATGAGGCACTTCTGAGGGCTTGGGACAATGTGTGTTCCATACTCCCAAGTGAAACTTGGCAGAGCTGGTTTAAGGACTGGATTCGGAGTTTGGAGAACTGTATTGCTTGTAACGGAAATTACTTTGAAAAAGTTTGATAAATAAATCCGTATTGCAAAACTTTCCTAGTACCCTTTGTATAATCATTATATAATCATTATAATCATTACATATCATTATATATGACATTTTCAGTCAAAATAAGTGTAAATGATTTTTTCATCTATTATTGAAATGTTCTGCAGATAAAGAACTTTTTGTAACTTTTGAACAGTGACATTTTTACACACCCCACCCTTAAAAAAAAATAACAATAATAAATAAATAAATCTTTTCCAACTTCTACGTTCGAAGCTGAATTTTTAAATGTAGGATCAATAATTAGTTGGGACGATATTTCCTTAAAACGGAACGACCATAGAAAGATAAACTGTGCAATTTTGAAAAGTTATTTACAGCTTCATCAGAAATAATCTTTTCTGATTTTGATTAGTTCAGTGCAAACTGCACAGAGGTTAGGGAATGAAAAAGCAAACAAATTTGCATTTATCTTCAAAATTTTCAATAAAAACAAATTCTTTTGTATCTAAAATTTTGTTGTATAAATCCTAAAACTTTCTTGAAACTTGATGCTAAAACCTATAGTTTGTTTTTTGTGAGAGTAAAAAGCAAATTGCGTCGGTTTTCAATTAGTTGATCTTCTATTTTGTTACATAAAAAAAGATATTTATAGTAATGTTTTATTAAGTTTCATAGCCTGAAATATTAGACACTTGAACGACATCTTGTACGCTGCTTTCTAACATATTTTATTAACCCTTTCAGGGGCAAAGCAATTGTATTGCTAAAGTGTTGAAATTAATGAGTGACACCAGAATTTGAAAACAAATTTCTTTGTAAATGTGAAAAAGCTACATTTCACACACATAACAAATCGAAATTTTTTTTACCAAAATTCTGGTGCCAATGTGGCATTTGGAAATTAAAATTAAGTGGTTTCATAAACATACCATCTCCCCTCAAGAGATTAAGCTATCTTTCGTTTACTTCGTGATAGCAAAAAAACTTATTGTCAGCACATAAAATTAACTTTATGTCTTCAATTAAATACTTTCAATAAGTTGTATTTAAGTTAACGGACTCTTTTTAAAAATAAAAATAGAGGCAATTTAGCTAATTTTATTTATAAAAAAATATTTTAATGCTGAGTTTCAACGGAAAAACATCAAATTCACAATTATATGAGATCTACTATATTGACAATTCTATATTTTTAATATGGTAAAATTTATCAGCGCCAATATAACAATATTTTTGAGTTAAAAATATCGATTTCTTCGACGCGTTGTTATCTTAATTAGCTTTTACTATCTTTAAGCCTTTTATCTTTCGATTCTTTTGAGATTTACTTCAGATCTAAAATACTACGTTAAATAAAATAAAATACGTTCCTAAGCAGAATTACGTGCCCATCTAAACATTGTGCCGAATTTTGACAGCATCTTGTAATTATCGCCACGAGTTTCGTCTTGAATGACAGCTTATAGAGAAAGAGGAATTGGGGGGGGGGGGGATCTTCCAACTTCATTGTTACATTGTTACCTAACATCATAATGAAACTCTCTCTCTCGAAAAAAAATCCATCAACAGGATCCGTGGAACGTTAACCATCAGAATTGTTTGCGCAAGAGATGTTGACTTATCAATATCGGATTCGAATTTTTCAACCACTTAGCTTCTTGCCTGAAATATTTCTTCGGAGTTAAAGTCATACAGAAAAGAAAAAAGAACATTGCAGCTCCCCCCCCCCCTCTACAGGATATATTTTTTAATGGGCCAGTGAGATTTAAAACAAAAAAGGGATTTAATTGATTTTATTAGATGTTTCACAGATCAGTTGCTCAATTTCACCAACTTAGTTTTGTTTTAAGTCAATTAGTAGACAAATAAAATAAAATAAATAACATTTAATGATAATTAACAAGTAATATTTAACACACACACACAAAAGAAAAAGCACTTTGCGAGATTTTTTTTTTTACATAAGTGTTTTTGTGGAAATAATGTATTTTTATCTACATAGTACGAATTGGATTATGCCTAAACCCAAAATTTTTATCTATTGGAAGTGAAACCGAAACCTTGTCCGAATCCGATGCGCTTCAACTCTATACTGGTCCACAAAACCGGAACAAAAGAAAATTAGTCCATATTTTAATGCAATTAACGAGAAAATACTCTGTAATTATACCTCTTATATCAATTTATTTTTTAACGTAGAAATACATATATTCATTTATATTCAACTAAATAGTTTTTTTTTTTTTTTTTATCTTGAACAATATTGTGCATTTCTTTTTGTAAAACCGGTTTACCAGATCCGATTTAATACTCAATTCCTAACCTGAAACAATTAGATTCACTCTAACTCAAATCTGACTAGCAAAGTTTTTTTTTTTTTTTTTTTTTTTTTTTTTTTTTTTACTAACCTGACTTGACCAGACACAGAGGTCGGGTCTTAACATTATTCTTACCAAAAATGCATATTTTGACCCGCATTAGACGGTGATAAATTCTAAATTTTGAGGTGTTCGTGTACAAACTATACACAATACGAGGATTTTTTAAAAAACATAGTGTAGTACTATGCACTTTAACCCTCTCGCTGCGCAACCCGAGAGTTTCTCGGGCAACGTAAAAGTAGCAAAATTTGCGCAACCCGAGATTTCATCGGGGATGCATTTTTCCGTCTAATTAACTCTCCTTCATCATTCCCACCAGTTATTTTTTTTTTCTAAATTTTGCCTTACATAATCGGAGAAATTTCCCGATTGAGTCAGACGAAAATTTCTGTTTTGAAAAACCGGTGGCAAAAGAATAAAAATTCTTAAAAGATGCTCGTCGCGAAGGAGTTAAATACGCAATTTTTGAAGCTATTTTGGTAAAACAATTACGCAGCTAGAGGGTTAACACCATACTCAAAAAATCGTGATTGGTCAGTTTTGCAAAAGTTAAAAAAAAAAAAAAAAAAAAAGCACTAACGCAAAGCGACAGGCATAATTTTTAGATCCTAATCATATTTACAACGGGACCATCTGCAGAAAAAAAAAAATTCGAACATCAACAACAAAAAGTGAAATTCTGTGTGATTTTAATAAACATATACAAAACATTGCCAATTAAATTTTTGTGGTGTGAATTTAAAATTTCTATTAAAAAAAAAAAATCTGCCAGATGTGGCAACACTGGTGGCTAGTGACGCACATCCGCTAACAGCGCCAGAGCGTAAGGAGTTAATCAGGTCTTGCAGTTAACCCTCCAGCCGCGGGCGACTTTTAGTGGGTTGCTTTTAAAAAATTAAGATTGTCTGATTTCCACCACTTTTTTGAAGCAGTCATTTTATCTAATTACGGGCTAAATAATGTGATAATAAGCCTAATTATAAGCTTTTAAAAAAAGTGGTGGGAATCGCGGAAATAGTGCTTCTCGCGGCTGGAGGGTTAAATGTTGACTTTTCCGAAATTTCGGAATATTCATAGAAATTTCAAGTTCTCTCACGATAGTCAAACTCAGATTGAGTTTCTAAGTCGAGCAGCTGAAAAAAAAGTAAAGAAAAAATAAATAAATAAAAAAAAAAGATTAAAAAAAAAAGAAGTAAAAAAAATTTCTCCCTAAATATCCTCCTTTTTTTTTTTTTTTTGTTATAATCGAATCTCCCCTTCTTCTATTGTCGGATCAGCAGTCACGTGATGGGAGTCAACCGCAAAGGAATGTCGGGGGCCTATCGTGTGCATGATGTCACCGCTATGTAGAACAGGTTTACAACAGCCTTCCCACGCTCTGCTGTTACAATCATTCCTCCCCTCGGGACAATTTAATGAATAAATACTATCCGACCGTCATCCCGTTTCATCAAGGCTTGCCTGTCCATATCAGAAAAAGATACCGAATTGTTGCGGACATTGTGAAAGCAGACAATAAATTTATGCAATCAAACATCTGAGCAGGTATAAGATGATGTCGGAGATTCAAGCTCTATGCATTCGTTGGCAAATGAATTAAAAATTAATGAACTGATCATTGAATTACTTGTTATAAAACAAAAGTAAGTCGATAGTCTACATAACAATAATATGACCGAAAAATGTGGCCACAACAACTGATTATACAGTGATTTAAATGTAACCTATTATTGAGATGACTAAGATGATGACGTGTTCTATTTTCGTGTGGCATTTCATAGTGTGATGAATTCAGGAGATAAATCAAAAAAAGTCTCAAAACGCAGATTATTGATGTTATTCTGATGAGTATTTATCAATGCTTAAATTGATTTGGCCTATAAAAATTTAAATATTAGGGGTACCGGAAAATTCTGTCGCATAATGTTCTTTCACGCCTACTTTTTAAAAATTCTGATTTCTTTATTAGCACCACTTTTTTTAAATGGAAAACATTCTCACAGTTTTCACTCTTTCACGCCTACTTTTTAAAAATTCTGATTTCTTCATTAACACCACTTTTTTGAAATGGTAAAATTCCCATAGTTTTCACTCTTTCACGCCTACTGTTTAAAAATTCTGTTTTTTTCATCAGCACCACTTTTTTGAAATGGTAAAATTCCCACAGTTTTCACTCTTTCACGGCTACTTTTTTAAAATTCTGAATTCTTCATTAGCACCATTTTTTTGAAATGGTAAAATTCCCATAGTTTTCACTCTTTCACGCCTACTTTTTTAAAATTCTGAGTTCTTCATTAGCACCACTTTTTTGAAATGGTAAAATTCCCATAGTTTTCACTCTTTCACGCCTACTTTTTTAAAATTCTGAGTTCTTCATTAGCACCACTTTTTTGAAATGGTAAAATTCCCACACTTTTTACTCTTTCACGCCTACTTTTTTAAAATTCTGATTTCTTCATTAGCACCACTCTTTTGAAATGGTAAAATTCCTATAGGTTTCACATTTCACATTAAGGTGAAAATAATGGGAATTTTACCATTTCAAAAAAATGGTGCCAATGAAGAAATCTGAGTTTTAAAAAAGTAGGCGTGAAAGAGCATTATATGACAGAATTTTCCGGTACCCCTAATACATTTTTTAATTAAAAGTTTTATTAGCCAAATTTGATTAAATTCAAGATACACTTAAAATACCTTAATCAATGATTTTATAGCGTTGTACATCAAACAATAATTAAATGTTTTATATTTAAATATTTAATTTTTCAGGTGTTTTCTTGAAACTTCATGTAGAGCTAAATACAGTGGTGTAGTGTTAGAGAATACTAAAACGCTTTTTCGTAAAATGTAGCTCTCCTTGATGGTATCAGTTCATGTAATATATATGCTTTATGAATTGGCTAATAGATGTGCTAAAAATTAATGAATAGATAATCGAATTACTTGTTATAAAGCAAAAGTAAGCTGACATTCTACATATCAATAATATGACTAAACAATTTCGTCGCAACAAAAGTGACTATACAGTGATTTAAATGGGGCTTATTATTAAGAAGACTAAGATGGCAACGTGTTTCATTTTCGTGAGATGTTTCACAGTGTGGCGAGTTCAGGTCCAAGAAGTGTTTCTGAATTTTATTTGGACGATGCAAAATGGTGAATTTTCTTGAAATCTAGGCCGAAACTGGAATATTTGTTTTCCTAATTTGTTTTTCGAGAACAAGCTAATAGTCAGAATAAGAGTAGCGTTATTAAATACTATAGCTTCTAGAATAGATAGTGTGGAAATCGGCTATCCCTGTAATGCTTTAAAATGTGCTAAAATATTAAATCCCTTAAACGATTCCGAAATCCAAAGAGCCGTTCACAGCGGCATCTGCAGGATATTTTCTAAAACTGCAAGATGATTGCTAGTCTAGACGCTGTAGCAACACGATATTGACATTGAAATTTGAAAATATCCTACAGATGTCGCTGCAATCGATTCTTTGGATTTCAACATCGTTGCACAATTATGGGATTCAAACTTTTAGCACTGATTAGATAGCAGATTTGCACACTATCTATTCTAGATGCTGTATTACATCTCTACTGCATAGCCTTGAAAGCTCGCTTTATAAGTTAGTTTCTTTTTGTTTGTGATAAAGCATAGATGTAATAATGCATATTTTGTTCATTTCATCAGTTCAAGAAATTAAATTTTTTGTCTCATAAAGTTTATGGTTGTTATAAAACAGAAACCTGCGCTATAGAGTTTAAGATGCTTTAAAAGGCGAAGATATTACCAACATGAGCTTTAAAAAAAACCTCTCTTTACTCGTTAGTTTCTTTTTACTTTCTCCTACATAACTTTTAAAATAATACTGTATATTTTATTCGGTTGAACTGTTCAACATATTATGTATAGCAGCCAACTTCTAAGGTTTTTTGTTACGATTAAAATTTAATAGAAAATTTTGCCTTATTTAATCGTGAGGTATCGTTACATTTCGGCGATTAAATTATGGTAAAATTTACTATTAAATTTTAGTGTTAAAATAAACGTACACGTTGGCAGCTATGGTTATATATTTTTCCCCTTAAAAAATATTTAGTTAATCAGGTCCTGATTATAACCTAATAATCAGGTTAATGGGTTCATCAGGTTAGTAGGTTAATGCTGTGATTAAATAAAATGAAGATTACTATTCGGAAATAATGATATTCAAGAATGCGCTAAATTTGTAACTTGTAACACTGGACTGTGCTTTGATCATAATCAGACCGTGTAGTTGATATATTTTTGATAAAGTGACGTTTCATTGGTTAAGTATGAAAGTGTGCCATTAGTGACTGTTTTTACATTCCATTCGTACCACTATTTCTGAACAATAATCTTCGTGATAAATTTCTGCAGCAGATGCTGTAGCAATTTACCATAAAGATTATTGTTTCCAAATAGTGATAGACAAATAAAATATAAAATAGTTGCCAGTGGTACCCCCCTCCCTCATATATATTTTGTATGGGGCAACATTGGTTAACACCGTATTAACCCTTACCGGCGCGGAGTAATTCTGTTTATAATAAAGTGATGAAATAATGGACTGACACCGCAATTTATAAGCGAATTTATTAGAAAATACGAACTTGCTCATTTTCATGTACATAATAATAGGAAAATTTTAGTTAAATATTCTTGGTGCCGTTTGTCAATTTTGGAATTAAAATTAGGTGTCCTTTTTTAAGGGCACGGCGCCGGAAAGGGTTATTAACAGATTAATGACATTTAGTGTACAATACCCCCAATAAAAAATTCATTCGTCTTTCATTAATTTTAAACCTTGATATTTAACGACGACCTCATTTCCCGGTACCCCAGTCTAACGTAAACTTTCATCTAAAAGTTGATATATAGTAGATGCGCTCCACAAATTTCGGCTTTTCTACTGAAGACGTAAGTGAGAGTGATGCGTAAACCTTAAAAGAGGAGGCAAGTATTGTCTTTACAAAAATAAAACAAGAACTGAAAGTGATTAAAAGGTTTCAGAGATTACTGTTAGAAAAGCCCTCTTTACGTGCAAGTTTCTCTTTCCTTTCTCATTATATATGCCTTATAAAACAATACCGCACGTTTTGTACCGTTCAACTGTTCAACAAAATATGCATAGCTGCAAACTTGTGTGGGTTTTCTACCACTAAAATTTAATAGAAATTTTTGTGTTAATTAATTTTGAAAGATTTTTATTACTTTCGGCCCCTAACAAGTTGGAAATTGCACGTCAAACGTGGCAAATGAGGTGCGTTCGTACTATAACTTGTTTTATAAATATTTTTTGCACCGAATATCGTACTGAATGTATATTTTAGTGCACTTGATAAGTGCATATCAATTTCATTCTGTTCGAAAGGCTGTAACATCATTAAAATGCACTTGAAATAATTTTTTTCCATTGGCCGTAATGTAACGGAAAACTTTTGACTGTCCCTGTAATTAAATTATACATCCGATTTTCATAAAATTTGAAATGGCTCGACAGAATTTTGCAACAGTTATATAATTAAAATTTCAGACCATTCCGTTGGGTAGTTTTTGCTCTGTTATATGCGGACGGACAGACCGACGGACCCAAGGACGACTATAGGTGCTACGTATTTATATAATTACGAACGCACCTAATAAAAAGTTAATTCATTTCGCATTAACTTATCTTGATATTTCGAGAGGACCTCATTTCCCTGTACCCCAGCCTAACGTAAACCTTGATCTAAAAGTTAATATATGCTGGATGCGCTCCACAAATTTCGGCTGGCTACTGAAGACTTAAGTCACCGATGCGTGAACCTTAAAAGAGGAGGCAAGTATTGTCTTTACAAAAACAAACGAGAACTAAAAGTGATTAAAAGCTTCAGAGATTATTGTTAGTTATCTTAAATGCTGTGAGATTTTCTTCCTTTCTTTTTTATGTCTCTTAGCGAAAGGAGAAGTTGGAGTATTTATCAAAGTCGATTGTTCAAATGATATAATGCTGTTAAAATGATGAAAGAGGAATAAAAGTTTCTTGTCAACAGTCAATTAAATTTGCTTCGTTGAATACCATTTGTTTTATTTGTTTGCATTTGAACAGCGGGTTGTTTGTGTTACTACTCTATTGAATTTATAGAAGTAGATCAAAATTCTCCATCTGGTCAAGTACCTCACCTACAAATCAGGTAATATTGTGTACTCTTTTAATTTTGTAAGGAACTAAACGTGATTAACAGCTTCAGAGATTACTGTTAGTCATATTAAACAACTTTATTCCTTTTCTTTTTCTCTTTTTTACTTGTGAGAGTGCTTCAGTAAAAGGCAAAGTTTGAGAATTTATCAACAAAATCGTTTTTTTTTTTTTTTTTTTAATGATGTAACAGTCTTAAA
Source organism: Maratus speciosus (assembly GCA_963932465.1). Classification (NCBI taxonomy): domain Eukaryota; kingdom Metazoa; phylum Arthropoda; class Arachnida; order Araneae; family Salticidae; genus Maratus; species Maratus speciosus. Next base: position 428,277,470 of record OZ010797.1, on the reverse strand, counting down.
ATTATGTAATATATTTGAGGAAGTAGAATAAAATTTCTTTCTGTCAACAGTAAATTAAACTTGGTGTGTTGAATATAGTAGTACCGATGTTTTTTTTATTTGTCTGTTTCCTTTTGAACAGTGGATTATTTGTATTAATACTCCATTGAATTTATAAAATTATATCAAAATTCTCCATCTGATCAAATAACTCCCCTACAAATCAGGTCATTTTGTGTGCGTTTTTAATTTTGTCGCAAACTAAAGGTGATTAAAAGCTTCAAAGATTACTGTTAGTTATATTAAATGCTGTGTAATTTTTCTGACTTTATTTTTTTTTTCTCTTTTTTCTGTGTCAGAGTGCTTCAGTGAAAGGCGAAGTTTGAGTATTTATCAAAATCGTTTTTTTAAATGATGTAACATTCTTAAAATTATGTAATACATTTGAGAAAGTGGAATAAAGTTCTTTCTGTCAACAGTAAATTAAACTTGGTGCGTTGAATATAGTATCGGTGTCTGTTTGTTTGTTTGCATTTGAACAGTGAATTATTTGTATTAATACCCTATTGAATTTATAGAATTATATCAAAATTCTCCATCTGGTCAAATAACTCACCTACAAATCAGGTTATTTTGAGTACTGTTTCAATTTTGTCGCGAAGTAAAGGTGATTAAAAGCTTCAAAGATTACTGTTAGTTATATTAAATGTTGTGGAATTTTTCTAACTTTAATTTTTTCTCTGTGTGAGAGTGCTTCAGTGAAAGGCGAAGTTTGAGTATTTATCAAAATCGTTTTTTTAAATGATGCAACGGTGTTAAAAGGATGTAATACGTTTGAGGAAATGGAATAAAGTTCTTACTTGTAAACAGTAAATTAAACTTGCTGCGTTGAATATAGCATCGATTTCTTTTATTTTTTATTTTATTTTATTTATTTATTTATTTATTTTTTGCCTGTTTGCACTCGAACAGCGAGTTATTTGTATTAGTACTCTATGGAATTTATAGAATTATATCAAAATTCTCCATCTGGTCAAATAACCCCCCTACAAATCAGGTCATTTCGTGTAGGAAAGACTAGGGAGGGTTGACCCACTTTTTACAGAATGATTTTTTATTTTTTAAATTTTGAATGTAGAATAAATTTTTATATATCATTTTATTCGTTATACAATCAGTTATCAAAATAATATTGCTTCATAAGTGTAATACTTAAGAAATTTGAAAAACGATGGATTTTAATCATGAGAAAATAATGGATCAAGGCTCCCCACATACGGGAGGGTTGACCCATTATATGGGAGGCTTGACCCACTTTGTTTTATATTGAAATATTTGTGAAGAGAAATTAATTCAGTTAAAAAAAAGCAAAATAACTTAATGCTACATGCTTTAATTATTATAAAAATATATTTTTGTAAATATGATGCTTAAACAAACCTGTTTAGACGCAATCGCAAGTCAGAGGAGAAAAATTTTGTTTTAAACAGGATTTTGTCTGAACAAGTATAATTGTACAGCAGGGAAAAAGAAATTTTAACATTTAAGATAGTATTCCGTTGGAGACAGGTTTCGTTTTCATAGTTTTTCATGCATTATTATGTCCGGATTTAGTAGCCACTGTCCCGCTTTTTTTTTGTCTCCTTGTCCTACGTTTTGTGACATTCGACCTGACAATAGTTTGTCACATAGTTTGGCTTCATCTCACTCTATTCATCTTGTTGAAATTTGTCAATGCTATGTCTGTTTGCATCCGCATGAGTACTTATCTTATCATTAACATCTTTTAACCCTTTCAGGGAGGAAGTATTTTCAGTACTAAAATGTTGAAATAAATCACTGGCATCGGAATATACGAAAAAAATTATTTGAAAATATGAAGAAGCCCAAGCAAAATTCTGGTGTCATTGTGGCGTTTGGGAATTAAAATTAAGTGGTTTCATAAACAAACCACTGCCCCTGAAACGGTTAAGACCGCTGCTTTTATACTTTCTAGCCCTTTCCACTGTTTCTATTTACCTACTGTAAGTAATATTTAAGCGAAAAAAGTTCCTATCAACTTTCCCATTTATATTTCGTTACTGTTTCTCGTGCAGTGGATACTATAGCAATTTTTCATATCTTTCTTTAACTGGTTTTAAACGTTTTCTTTTCTATCACCCCATTTTATTGTAGTTTTTAAGAATAAATTTACATTCATTTTTATATATAACCATTAATATTTCATTATGCACAGTGTATAATAAAAGACTTCCAAACCCCCCTAAATTAACGCATTGAAGGCGGGCAATTTTTATTAAATCTGAATTTTAAAACATTAGAAGCTCCTTCCTGTTCTGATAGTCATTTGTAAATTTGTATTCTAGATAGGTTTCCCAAGTTTAAGTATCGGTAAATATCTTTCAACCCATTAACCGCCAAAACTATTACAATAGAAATATTCAAATTTCTTGTTGAAAGTAGTTTCCCACCACAAATTTAGTAAGGCAAATTTCGCTTTACTAAAATATCAAAATTCCTGCCAATAAATAAGATATTTTTTTAAATTCTAAAATAGTGGTGCCAATGTAATTAATTCATTGCATGAGCAATTATTTTGGCTGTTGCGTGAACGCAACGTCAGCGGTTAATGGGTTAATGTACGAATTTAATGTAAAATGTTTTACAATCTAAAAATATATAGACAATATGATATAAATGCATTTTCTGTAAGGTAGAAGCCACGCACTTATTCAATGATGTTTTTTGAATGAAAACGAGAATTCTCGTTTCCTGTCGTGAATGTGTTAAGAGAACCTTGAACATCTGGTCAACAGTCCCTCACATTGACTGGGTCAAGCCTGCCCACATAGTCCTTTTCTAAAGAATAGCACGTTCTTATGTTAAACCTAACTTAATATATAATCTTTATACTTGGAATGAAAGCTCGATATTTCTGCATTACCTAAAACCAACTTACTTAAATTTCTGTGATATATTATATCTGAAAAAAAGCTTACAAAATATTTCTAAAAAACACAACTCTTAGGTTGAAAACACCTCATAATTGATTTTTTCCACACCTATTTCGATTATCTTCTGAAACAGAGATTGTTGTTTGAGCACTCCTGTAGCTTCGGTTGACACCTATTGATAAAACTCTGAAATTCTTTTAAATATGAAAACTGATGGGTGGGTCAAGCCTCCTGTATGGTCAACCGTCCCTAGTCTCCCCTAAGCTTTTAATTTTGTCGCGAACTAAAGGTGCTTAAAAGCTTCAAAGGTGTTAGTTATATTAAATGCTGTGGAATTTTTTCGATATTTTTGCTTTTTTTCTGTGTGAGAGTGTTTCATTGAAAGGCCAAGTTTGAGTATTAATCAAAATCGTTTTTTAAATGATGTAACATGCTTAAAATTATGTAATACATTTGAGAATGTGTGATAAAGTTCTTTTTGTCATCAATAAATTAAACTTGCTTCGATGAATATATTTGTTTGTTTGCCTTTGAACAGCTTTTTATTTGTATATTCTTTTTTACATGGAAGTTCTTTTGTGAAACGATCATTTTGTGACTCTAAATCAAGTCACCTTAACAAAAACAAATGAGAACTAACAGAGAATAAAAGTCTCAGATATTGCCTGTTAGCTATCTTAAATACTGAGGCATTTTCTTTTCTCCTTTCTTTTATTATGTATCTCAGTAAAAGGTTTGTTGTTAACGCTAGAATGTTTATCAAAGTTTTTTGTTCAAATGAAGTAATGATTTGGAGACAAGAAGAATACAGGGTGTCCAGCGAATAACACCCTGATTTCAAAATTAAATATCTCACAAACAAAGATCAGTAGAATTATGCGGTAAACGGTTTGTTTATTAGCTAAGCTGTAAAAATGTTATACAGAAGTTTAAAAATTTAGTTACAAAAACCGTTAACAGATGGCGCTGTAATCGCAATACTTGTACTGTGTTTCGAAATCTAGATCACTAGCTTCTCATTTCTAAATGGCTCCCTACGGAAGAACGAATATTGGAAAAGTCCACTTTTTCATTGGAGTGATGTGCAGAAGTGGATACATTTGGTCACAGAATTATTGCATCAGCTTTAATTTTAGAAAATTTCAATTAACCCCTTGAGGGGCAAGCAATTACGTTTGTGAAATGCTGAATTCCCACCGGAAATTTAGAAGAAAAACATTCAAAATAAGGAAACTCAATTTTCCGCCTTTTTTCTACAAAAGTTAGAAAAGTAAAATTTCATAAAATTTTTCCGGTGTAAATCTTCATTAATTGTAGGTGGGATAAAATATATCCCACCGCCCCTCAAGGGATTAATAGAATTTTCTATAAAAAGTTTAGAAATCATTATATTTATTAAATTCAATTTTTAATGCCATATAATTATTTAAATCAAAATGCATGTATTAAGGAAAATAATTTTGTATTTTTAATTTGTTTTTCATATTTTTAAATCACGGCATAATATTTTGGTATTATTGTTTATAACTGAATTATTATAAATAAAAAAGTAATTTTGCACTTTTCATTTATTTTTAAATCACCGCATAATACTTTGGTTTTAGCACAACACATATATTTCTTTTCTTTGTAAACAAAGTTTTAGAGACAGAAATTATACATTAAATTATTCCTTTTTTAAAAGGAATTGATGATAAGTCATGTCATCAACGTCAAAGCAAAAGCATTTTGGATGCTGCATTCCTTTGCAACCCTTCGAATCCTATCGCTAGAAGCTACACCATACTTCTGTTCTCAATGATAAAAAAAAAATGAAAATGAGTTTTAAAAATTAAAATTATTTTTAATTTAATTAAGTTTTTACAAATAGAAACTTTGTACTTTTTCATTCAAACTATTCTCTACAATTTAAATAAAATGATTTATGAATCATTATTATAAATGTTCAATGATTTTTAAAAATTCGTTTTCTTTTAGATCAATTAAATTTTAAAACTTTTCCAGTTTAATTAAACTGATCCTATTTAATTAAACTTTTCCAGTTTTAATTAAATTTTAAATTAAAATTTAAAATAATACTAATTAAATTTTCAGAAACTTTGGATTTTTTTATTCAAACTTTTTTCACAGTTTAAATAAGTATAAAAAGTAAAGATTTCGATTTTGTCAAATCCTTTTCTACTTGGATTCAATTCCACGATCTACGAATTAGGAGAGAAAAGACATACCAGAGAGATACTGGTATCCGGACCGAAGTACCTTATAACAAAATTTGAAAAAAATCTCAATTCTGTCAACACATGGCTCCGCTTCTGCACATTTCTTAAATAAAATATTTTAATAAGTTCTTATATAATGATAGCTAAACTTTTTATTGCAAATTCTATTAATTGAAATTCTCTAAAATTGAAGCTGATGCAATAAATCTGTGACCAGATGTCTGCACTTCTGCACATCATCCCAACGAAAAAGTGGTCTTTCCCAATTTTCGTTCTTCCATAGGAAGCCATCTAGGAATGAGAAGTTAGTGCTCTGGACTTCCAAACACAATTTATAGGCATTGCGATTACAGCGCCATCTGTTAGAGGTTTTTGCAAGTAATTTTTAAACTTCTGTATAACACTTTTACAGCTCAGCTAATAAGCAAACCGTTTACCGCATAATGCTATTGATCTTTGTTTTTGAGATATTTAATTTTGAAATCAGGGTCTTATTCGCTAGACACCCTGTAAGTTGTTTTCAGTCAATACTAAATTAAACTTGCTTTGTTGGAAAAGCACCTGATGTTTTATTGGTTTGCATTTGAACAGCGGGTTGTTTGTATTAAACGTATTATTTGTATTAAATGTTTGTTTTTAACGCTATTCTGTGAAAAAAAAAAATAATAATATTGTGCAAATCTGCAGATCATAATATATTTTCATGTTTAATTTCAAGTCAAAATACTGAATAGTTTTTTCCTAAAGTGTCGACAAAATGTAATTTGTGTAGCCTAGTAGAGAATTCGCTTCGCTCATCCTAATTAATATATTTTCAGTTCCGTAAGTGATAAATTCTTTCTTTTGTTAAACTGCTTCATTAATTTTACTGGGAGAAAAATATAATATTTAACACTTGCTTCGCTTCTGGGCAGCTTTAACCCTAGATCTACCGGGAATTTTATTCAAATTTTAATAAAACGTTCTACACCAGAATTTTTATTTAAAACTATTTAACTTATTTATTTACCTTAATTTTGTCTGGCTTATATACTTAGTTTATTTTAAAGAAATTTCTGGTTTGAATGAATATTTTGTATGTACCTGTCGGGTCCAATGGACCCGTCTGGTAGACGGAGGGTTAAACGAACTCTCTATGTTAACCCCTTCGCGACGGGAGCCTTTTACGAAATGTTTATTACTTTGCTACCGGTTTTAAAAAACAGAAGTTTGTGCCTATTCAAATCGGGAAAATGCTCGGATAAAATAAGGCAAATTTTACAGTAAAATTTTACTGGTGAGGATAAACGAGGATTCTTAGGCCTATTTCCGGCACGCATACGTGTCGCTCGTCCCCAAGGGGTTAATGAGTGAAGGATGAAAGGATTTCTCCTTTTTTTTTCTTTTTTTACCCTCAAATTTTTCTCAAATTCCCATATTGCATTGCTACATAAAAAATATTAATAAATTAATATCAGTTTAGTTCTATAAGTGATAAATTCTTTGTTTTGTTAAACCGCTTCATTAATTTTTTTTTCTGGAAATAAAATATAACGTTTAACACTAGCTTCGCTTCCGGGCAGCTTTAAACGAGCTCTCTATGTGAATAAATGAAGGATGAAATGATTTCTTCTTCTTTTTCTTTCTTTTTATTTTATTCCTTTTTTTCTGAAATTTTCAAAATTTTCTCACATTTCAAAATCACAGGAAGCTTTTGTCTCTGAATTTTGAGCCATTTTACTATCATATTTTCCTGAAGACGGCTGTAGAAACAGCTTGAAATGTAGATTTTAAATGTTAGTTTATTAAAGTTCGTATTTTTTGCACCATTAAGCAAGATTGTGTGATTATTTATTAAATAAATTGTTTTTAGTTCTATAAGTGATAAATTGTTTGTTTTGTTAAACTGCTTCATTAAATCTACGGGAAGTAAAATATAATATTTAACACGTGCTTCGCTTCTGGGCACCTTTAAACGAACTCTCTATTTTAATAAGGGAAAGATGAAATGATTTCTCCTTTTTCCTTTTTTACCCTCAAATTCTCAAATATTTTTCAAATTCTTATATTGCATTGCTCCAGAAAAAAAATTAATATTTTTAGTTCTATAAGGGATAAATTGTTTGTTTTGTTAAACTGCTTCATTAATTAATTTTACGGGAAGTAAAATATAACATTTCACACTTGCTCCGCTTCTGGGCAGCTTTAAACGAGCTCTGAATGTTAATCAGTGAACGATGAAATGATTTCTCCTTTTTTTCTTTCTATTTTTTTTCCCTAAAATTCTCAAGTTTTTCTCAAATTCCTATATTGTGTTGCTCCATAAAAGATATTAATAAATAAATATATTTTTAGTACTATAGGTGATAAATTGTTTGTTTTATTAAACTGCTTCATTAATTCTTCTTCTATTAATTCTTCTGGGCAGCTTTAAACGAACTCTCTATGTTAATGAGTCAAGGATGAAACAATTTCTCCTTTTTTCTTATTTTCCTCTCAAATTCTCAAATGTCTTTCAAATTCCTATATCGTAATGCTCCATAAAAAATATAAATTAATTAATTTCTTTTTAGTTCTATAAGTGATAAATTGTTTGTTTTGTTAAAGTGCTTCATTAATTAATTCTACGGGATGTAAAATATAACATTTCACATTTGCTTCGCGTCTGGGCAGCTTTAAACGAGCTCTGTATGTTAAAGAGTGAACGATGAAATGATTTCTCCCTTTTTCTTTCTATTTTTTCAACCCCAATATTCTCAGAATTTTCTTAAACTCTTACATGGCATTGTTCAAGAAAAAAATATTAATAAATGAATATCTTTTTAGTTTTAAAGTGACAAATTGTTTGTTTTGTTAAACTGCTTCATTACTTCACCAGGAGGAAGTAAAATATAACATTTAACACTTGCTTCGCTTCTGGGAAGCTTTAAACAAACTCCCTATGTTAATGAGTGAACGATAAAATGATTTCTTCTATTTTCTTTTTTACCCCTCAAATTCTCAACTTTTTCTCATATTCCTATATTGCATTGATGCATAAAAAATATTAGTAAATTAATATCTTTTTAGCTCTATAAGTGATAAATTGTTTGTTTTATTAAACCGCTTCATTAATTTTCCGGGAAGTAAAATATAACATTTGACTCTTGCTTCGCTTCTGGGCAGCTTTAAACGAGCTCTCTATGTTAATGAGTGAACGATGAAATGATTTCTTCTCCTTTTTTTTTTTTTTTTTTTCAGTAATTTGAACATAAACAAAATATGATAACCACAGACGAAGCTACTGACGCTAATGACTTCGTATTTCTTTACAACATAAGGAAAAAAAAGAAAAACCTATAACAGATAAGAAACACAACTTTTTAATAGATGTAGATAGCTTCAATATGTACAATAGTATTTTGACATTTACACACAATTATTTTTTATATACAGTGTGTGTTAATGGTTTGTATAAATGCATTGAATTTTAAATCAATTAAGGAATGGGAAGAAATTAATTGATTTTGTTTTAGGCAATGGCATGTATCACATTATTTGTTCGATGTTTTCAATAAATTTTGTTCTAAATGGTCGACTAATAGTTTTGAACTAATAAACCATTGTAAATTCCGTGTTCAAAGTTCAAATGATGATTGCTGTGTTTTTAAACTTTGGTTACGTGCACACATACACAAGCGTAGGACCGTCTATATGACGCTTTGTATATTAGACTTTTGCGACCCATTACAGAAACAGATAACCTGTTGGGTTTTTTTTTTTTTTTTTTTTTTTTTTTTTTTTTTTTTTTCCAGAAATATTGAACTATTCTGAGTTCCATATGATTTATTATGTTGTTTTAAAGTGGAATCTGTTGTTACACATGGTCTAAACAGAAATCAAAATTATCACTAAATATCTCCAGTCGTGGAAAAAAAAAAGTAAACACCCCCTACTAACTCCTCAACCAATTATCGTAGACGAAAGTGACTGGTACCGAACGATTGGAAATAAAGTCTACTTTTAAAGAATGTATATAAAATTTGCTCAGGGGGCCATCTACATATTAAAACGAATCCAAACTTCATTTTTTTCAATGGCAACACCCAATTTTAACGAGATATTTCAAATCGGTTCAAACTATGCCTAGAAACCAAATTTCAAGTCATTTGAATAATAAGTTTTTGAATAATAAACATTCTAAATTTAGTGCTTCTAATGTTAAATTACATATCCATATTTTTATTTATATCTCCTGAAATTATACATCTAATGTGCTAATTTTTTGTGTAGCAATAATACTAATATACCCAAACATAAATACGTTGAATTTGCAATTTTTATAATTTTATGATATGAATTATGAATTATGAAATTAATAATCGAAAAAAATATGAACTGCAACCTACAATTTTTTTGATGGATTTAGATTTATTAAGTCCTGCTTTATGGAAATCCAAAATTTCACATTTTTCTTCCAAGTAGTTTTCAAATTATGCTTAAAAAACTGCAAAATGATGGTTTAAGGGGCCGTCTATGATAGAACTGACTAGATATTTTGAAATTTCTTATGCTGTACTGTAATCTAGCTGATTTCATTGACTGCTTGAGTGACGCGTAAGGTGCCTTGATGAAGAAGGGGGCTCTGTCAGTTAACAATTGAGCACGGAACTTCAATTTGGATACAGCCCTTAAAATACGCTCATTTTAAAATAATTAATTTCTTGGAAACTTATGGTACGAATTGCGTAAAAATTTGTTTTTAGGCTAATTAAATGAAGTAGAATTCATTTATGCTGTCAGAATTGTATACTGCTATTGAAAAAAACAAAGTTATGGTTCGTTTTAATAAAAAGATGGCCCTCTAAGCAAATTTTATATACATCATTTAAAAGTACACTTTATTTCCCATCGTTCGGTACCAGTAACTTTCTTCTATGGCAATTTGTTGAGGAGTTAGTAGGGGGTGTTTACTTTTTTTTTTTTTTTCCACGACTGTACCTTAAGATTTTATCATTATCAGGCCCGTACAGTGTGTGTGTGGGGGGGGTAGAACTCGTACAAATTACCAGACCCGGTTCTTCTAGGGGGCCTGGGTATGGTCTTTTTTTATACCAGAAAAAGTATAGATTTTTTTAAGTCAAAATGTTTAATTAAAATAACTAACAAATGATAAAAGTCAAAAGCCAGAATTTGCTAGAATGTCTTTATGGGCCGGCCAGGGGGGAGGGGGTGTCGGCCTCAGAGCCTGTACTCCTGTGTATCTATCAAACATTTTAAAGTTCATTTAACCCCTTAACAATCGCATTACATTACGGTTTTAAAATTCAAATTGCTTATTGTCACCACTTTTTTGACAAAGAAATATTCACCTTATTTAATGACAGGTAAAATGATACCACAATAAAGCCAATTACACTATTTTATAAAACTGGTGGGAAACAAACAATCTGAATAAAAGACACAGCCTGTGAATATCATGGGAACGAGAATTAACCCCTTAACGGTCGCATTAAATTACGGTTTAAAAATTCAATTGCTCATTGGCACCACTTTTTTCAAAAAGAAATATTCACTTAATTTAATGACAGATAAAATGATACTACTATAATAAAGCCAATTACACTATTTTATAAAACTGGTGAGAATCAAACGATCTGTGTAACAGACTCATCCCGTGAATGTCACGGGAGCAAGAATTAAGGGGTTAACATCAAGAAAATTTTGAAATTGCGCCCCTGTTTTAATGATGTAGCTGATTTCAGACGCGCGAAAAGGAGTCAGATGGAAAGTTGAATAAAGTCACATAGGTTAAGATTTCGCATTTTATTTCTTTCATACGTTGAACTTTTGCATTTAAAATTAATTCATGAATTCCATTAAAATTTAATTATATGTTCAATATTTTAAATTTTTATTTAAAATCTTTAGGTGAAAATAATAAAATTGTAAGCAAATACTATATAGATTTTTATAAAAGGTATTATCTAGCAAATTTATTTTATAATACAGTAAAGACTGTTTATAACGGAATCCTGCTATAAATGGAATAATATCATAGTACACTTCTCTAAAAAAACGTTATGCAATTATACCTTCTAAGATGAAAACGACTTATATAAAACGAAAATTTTCTCTAGTCGTTTGCATTTCTGTCTCAACAAGTTTTCTTGCATCATACATATGGTGTGTGTGTGGGGGGGGGGGGGGGAGGTATTGGAATTATTACTGGGGCCCGCTGCCTCTCTATGCGACCCTGGTCGTTATGGCATAGAAAATTTATACTCCCTCTGTCCCAAATTAGTTGCTACATTTGATTACTTTTGTACTGATTATTGATACTGATGATTTTAGGATTTTGTTTGAGTATTTTTTAGAGATTTCAGTGTGCTATGCTGTTAATCCACAACATTTATTTACCAAGCATTCCCTCCGTCTCTCCTTAACCTTAGATCTACCGGGAATTTTATTCAAGTTTTAATAAAACGTTCTACACCAGAATTTTTATTTAAAACTATTTAACTTATTTATTTACCTTATTTTTGTCTGGATTATATACTTAGTTTATTTTAAAGAAATTTCTGGTTTGAATAAATATTTTGTATGTACCTGTCGGGTCCAATGGACCCGTCTGGTAGACGGAGAGTTAAATAAGTACCAAATTAGTTTAAAAAATTCAGGGTTCGTACGCTCTTAAGCCACGCCCCATTTTGTAAGAATTTTTCTACCAGTAATCGCATAAAACTAGCTTCTACCTAATGTATCGTTAATTCTTTAGGAAGAAAATTATCTTTATGATATACTGGTGGTAGAGTCCTTACAAAGTGGTGCCGATCTGTTAAACTGCGTTAAAAGCTATTTATGACTCCACCCACTTGAAATGTAGCAACTAATTTGGAACAAAATTTTCGACCTAAATGTCGCAAATAATTTGAGACGGAGGTAGTATAAAGCTTTATATATAAACTTGGGACCTCTTCCCGCGCTTCGTGCTCCACTCTCGGACACTGTCAGCTGGTTTGCGCATTGCAAATATAATCCTAGTTCGTCCAATGGTCAAAACACAATGTAATCCACCATAATAAAGAATTCAAATTTCTTGAATTAAGGACCTCTTAAGAAATTATAAATTGTGTATGGATGGGCAGGCTTGCAGATTGCGTATACCTTGCGTTTGTGTGTCTGATGACCCCATCGAGCGGTCCCTTTTTATAGAAACTAAATCAAAACTTTTGAAACTTCTATTTCTTTACGAAAATTTTCCTTTTAGATTTTTCTTATAAACGTTGCAAGATCCGAGTTCTCTATTGCAATTCTTGTAGTAATCTACTATAAAAATAATTTTATAAAATTAGCGGTGCCTGAAAAAGTGACCGCTCCGAGGTCTTCTTATCCCTTTGGGGACGAGCGTCACGCATAAGGTGCTCAGAATCATTGATTATTCCCACCAGTTATTTTTTATTTAAATTTCTACTTATTCAATCAGGGCATTTTCCTGATTAAATTAGGAAAAAAATTCCTGTTTTGAAACACCGATGATAAAAGATTAAAAATTCTGTAAAAGACGCTCGTCGCGAAAAGGTTAAATAGCAACTTAGTTGATAGTTTAGCATCAGCATTAAATAGCTATTTTCCACTCATTTCCATGTTTATAACTTAAAAATTTTTTTAGATTATAAAATGAATTTAAATTTTCATCATACAAAATGAATATGAATTTTTAAATTAAAAGCATATTTATTTGAACAGGCCAAATACCAAATTTCATATTCCGTACTGTATATTCAACTGTATTATACTACTGTATATTCGACTGTATTTCATACTGTATATTCAATAGATAAACCGAATACCGAAGGGCCGAATATTCGTCGCATCTCTATTTCTTATGCATGTAAAAGAGTGTTAATAAAAGTTTAGTTTCCCAACAATGATGATAGCCAAGCTTAGGAACAACATATACAGGAAACGAAAGTGTAAATAACTACGTTTGCTTGGCGTCGTTTGACAAAATGTTTAAGGACAATTTTATTACAAAAAACATGAGCGAGATCTTTCTGGAATCTTCAGATATTACTACAAAGAAAGACGAGTGTTGGCAGCAGCTACTTTTTTATTATTGTTATTAACACATAACGAACGGTATGTTTTGCGAAATTTGGGTTTTAAAACAGTAGGTACTCAGTCCTCTTCTGAAAGACTTTCGTAAATTGGTTTCCTAGATAGGTTTTTTCCAGTTTATGCACCAGTAAATACCTTTCAATATACGGATTTAATAGAAAATGTCTTACGGACAACGTGATTCACAGCTACCAACTTTTATTCTTTTCTCTTACCACTAAATTTTAACAGTAATTTTTTCCACATTAATAGTGGAAAATTTGGAATTAAAATAAGGTAAATATTTCGAGTAAAATTTACTGGTAGATATCTATAAATGTATTTTCTTTAAGATAAAAGCCACGTCCTTGTCATTGATGTTTTTTTAACAAAAACGCTCTTTCTGGTTTCCCGTCCGTAATGTGTTAAGGTTGCTTGATTACCACCACCTTTATGAAATAGCATAATTCGCCTTATTTTCGATTTATTTAAACTGCCCGTTAAATAACCCCTTGAGGGGCGGTGGGATATATTTTATCCCACCTACGATTAATGAAGTTTTAAACCAGAAAGCTTTTATGAAATTTTACTTTTCTAACTTTGGTGAAAAAAGTCGCAAAATTGTTTTTCCTTATTTTGAAATAAAATTTTTCTAATTTTCCGGTGGGAATTCAGCATTACACAAACGTAATTGCTTGCCCCTCAAGGGGTTAAAGCGAATACTGTTACTTTATATAAAAAAATGGTGGCAATGAAGCTATCGGAAAATTGAAAAAAAAAAAAAAAAAGTAGCGGATTCACAAGATTGGGAAAACATATTTTTTTCTAAATGAATAGAGAAAGAAGAAATCTAGCAGCAAAACTTAAAGCGTTTTCCTTTTATACTGATGTTCACGATCGCACAAAATATTCTTTTATATATATGTGTGCTCTAATAATGTTTAATGTTCTGTGTGAGGTGTATCTTTCTTTAGATTTCTTGGTTTTTTATCATTTATTTTCTTTTATGATGCGCTATAAGGAGCTAAATCTTGTCATTTTAGGCTTAATGCCGATAAAATTGGATGAAATAATGCATCTTCACTATGAATTAACCTACAAGCTCCTCTGATGATTCTGTGGATTATTCATAGTTTCTTATTTTGCATACTTGTTTACTATGTTTCATATCTTGTTCATCTTTAGAATTTTACCATTTGTTCATATATTTGTGATTTCATCTTTATTATATATATATATATATATTGATGACTTTTTTATTTTTCGAATTCAAATAGTTTTTAAAGAAATGTTTCAGATGCATAAAAGAAAAATTTGTAAATTATTTTGTTACTTAAATTGCATCGCACTACAGGGTTCGTACGCTTCAAGGACTTTCAAGCACCCTTTACCAGAATTTTTGTAAAATAATATTTGCCTTATTCAATGAAAAAGAAATTTATCTTCAGATATAGCGGCCAATACTTTACGAAATTTCTAGTACTAAAATACTTAAAATCCATTGAATCCCTCGAACAAACCCTGTACATAGATATCGCACATAAAAATTTAGACAGTTAACTTCTGACATGAAAAGGGCATAGCTGGATAAGCATTGGAAACATGCCTTTTAATCAAATTTGATGATTTTTTCCCCCAGACGCAGCTACATATCTGGCAATATATTTCCCCTATTATCACCCTATAAATATTAATATTTAATGAGATAAAAATGTTTTTTCGATTTTTTAAAAAACGGATTTTCTCAAAAACTGCTGCATGGAATTTCATGCCATTAATTGAGGATATATAGATACCAAAGATGCATAACTGGTAATTTTTGTATAATTTTCTGTTTATAAAAACTGTGTGAAAGAGCGAAATAAAAATAAAAATAAATAAAAATCATATCTTATGGTTATCCGAAAATTACCATTTTCTTGTACAAAATTCCCCATATGTCCCTGTATATTCTATAGAAATGCCGAAAGTTTGCGTTGGGTACTACATATAAATATTTACAAAAGTGTATATTAAAATTATTGAAATTCATTTTAGGGTGTTATTTTGGACGGAGCTACTCAACTTCCACACCCGAAGAATTTTTGGAATAAACAATTACAGAATTGCTGTATTTTAAAATTTAATGAATACATGAGCAACATTCTCAACACTGTCGATATCAAAATGAACTTGATGTGTAAAAACATGGCTTATATGCTTAATGTAATCTAAAATAAATCAGTTGACATATTGTCTGCTGACTTTGTTCCAAAAATTCTTCGGATGTTGAAGTTAAGTAGCTCCGCCCTAAATAACGCCTTAAAATGAATTTCAATAATTTTATTATACATTTTTGTAAATATTTATATGTAGTACCCAACGCAAACTTTCGGCATTTATATAGAATATACGGGCACATATGGGGAATTTTTTACAAGTAAATGGTAATTTTCGGATAACCATAGGATATGATTTTTATTTATTTTTATTTTTATTTCACTATTTCACACAGTTCTTATAAACAGAAAATTATACAAAAATTACCTGTTATGCATCTTTGGTATTTATATATCCTCAATTAATGGCATGAAATTCCGTGCAGCAGTTTTTGAGAAAATTCGTTTTTTAAAAAATCGAAAAAACATTTTTATCTCATTAACCCCTTCGCGACGGGAGCCTTTTACGAAATGTTTATTACTTTGCTACCGGTTTAAAAAAAAAAGATGTTTGTGCCTATTCAAATCGGGAAAATGCTCGGATTAAATAAGGCAAATTTTACAGTAATATTTTACTGGTGAGGATAAACGAGGATCCTTAGGCCTATTTCCGGCACGTATACGTGTCGCTCGTCCCCAAGGGGTTAAATATTAATATTTATAAGGTGATAATAGGGGAAATATATTGTCAGATATGTAGCCACATCTGGGAAGAAAAATCAGAAAATTTGATTGAAAGGCATGTTTCCAATGCTTATCCGGCTATGCCCTTTGTGATTGAATTTATGAAAATATTGCTTCACCTTTTATCATATAATATTTTTAATACATTTTTAGATAAAATTGGTTTAAATAGAAATTGTTTTTCTCAATGTGACTATATTTTGTTCTAAAAGAAAAAAAAAAAAATCCAGTTCTCGAACAGGAAATTCAGTATAAAAATTTAAGTACAAAGAAAGATAAATTAATTTCTTTTTATTTATTTATTTTTACTTTTATATATTTATTTATTTTACTCAAAGTTAACATGGGATTCCGTGATTTGTGCGGGAAAAACCTGTTTTTGTAAATCGTCACCTTAAAATGCGAAATTAGAATTAAATTTATGTAAAACACACAAAACTATTTACTAAAAATGAACTGTTTGAAAAATCTACTGATCAAAATTAAGAATTTCGATCATGCATTCTTAACTGATAATAATGTAAATCCCATTATGCGTATAAAAAAAATCCATAAAACAAACAAACAATTTTTTTTAAATAAATGTTTTATGTAAAAAAAATGTAGATATATAAAATATGCATGCACGAACGAATTAGTGCACATTTAAAAAATAAATTCTTGTTATTATTATTATTATTATTATTATTTTATGTAGTATTTCCTTAAGATATATTAAACTATACACTTTTCTCATAATTTTGATTAAAACAGCAATTTAGCGTATACTCAAATATTAAATAGTTATTATTATTTTTATGTATTTTTTTAAATGTCGAATTTTTTTTTAGTGTATTAAAATGTGCTCCTTTCTCAGAATTTTAATTAAAAATTTTTGCTTAGTAAAATTGAATTGTAATTAGTTTTTTAAAGTGTTTTTTTTTTTTTTTTTTTTTTTTACATGTAGCTTTTTCTTTACGTATATTAAAATATGCACTTTTCAAAGACTACATTTTCCCATAATTTTAATTAAAACAGCAACTTACCGTATGTTTTAAAACTAAACTCTATTTAATCTATATAAATTTATTTTATTTTATATATTTATTTATTTAATGTCTTTTGGATATTTAAAAATACACGCTTTTTCTAGACTTCCCTTTTCCCAAAATTTTAATTAAAAATCAATTTTGTGCATATTTAAAACTCAAATTGTATTTGTTTTTTCTTTTTCTTTAGGTTTATTAAAATATACACTTTTCACAGACTACCTTTCCTAGAATTTTAATTAAAACTGTAATTTAGCGTTTATTTAAAAACTAAACCGTATTTATCATTTTTCAGTATTTATTTTTTTATTTGGTATTTCCTTTAAGTATATTAAAATTTATGCTTTTGCCAAACTTCCTTTTCTCATCTATTTCAATTAAAAAAGCAATTTACTGTGTATTGAAAAATTAAATTGTAATTAGTTTAATTTTATTTTTTAAGGAAGCGTTCCTTTTAGGCATATTAAAATGTGATACACGAATGACTTTACCAGGAATTTAGTTCCATGACTCAGACATCACACAATGACGTACACTACGTTAGAAATAAATGAAGAAAAAAACATAAATACGAGTTAATTCCGCTAAATCTAAACCCGATATAAAATTATCATTTTTCTGTATTTATTTTTTTAACGTAGTATTTTCTTTAGGTATATTAAAATATACACTTTTCCCAGACTACCTTTTCTCATAATTTTAATTTAAAAAAAAGCATATATTTAAAAATTAAATTGTAATTAGTTTTGACTTTTTTCGAAGAACCATTTACTTTAGATATATTAAAATATAATACACAAATGACTTTTTCGAAAATTTCCAATAAAAAAAATTTAAAGGTCAATATCCTCCTAAAAAATATATATATAACAACGTATCTAACTAACGGTGAAAAGCAATATTTAAAGCAGATTTTTTTTTTTTTTTTTTTTACTATTTATTCCGCTCCTTCGCTTCATTACTCTAGCAAACAATACAGCATTTCAAACACATTAGACATAATTTAGTTCCATGACTCAAACATCACACAATGACGTTCACTACATTAGGAATAAATGAAGAAAAACATAAATACGAGTTAATGCCGCTAAATGTAAACCCGATATAAAATTATCATTTTTCTGTATTTATTTTTTAACGTAATATTTTCTTTAGGTATATTAAAATATACACTTTTCACAGACTACCTTTTCTCAGAATTTTTATTAAAAAAATAGCGTATATTTAACACTAGAAAGCCCGGAAGGAGTCGATCCTGCTCCGGCCATATGATTAAATGTCAACTGGGACCAGAAATTCTTTCATAAAATAAGTTAAATTTAAACAACGCAGATTTACGTTAAATAAATCAGTCAAATAATTTTAAATAAAAATTCTGGTGCCAAATATTTTTATGAAACTTGAATAAAATTTCCGGACGTTCTAGTGTTAAAAATTAAATTGTAATTAGTTTCGTCTTTTTTCGAACAACCATTTCTTTTAGATATATTAAAATATGACTTTTTCGAAATTATCATTAAAATAATTAAAGTTTCACTATCCTGTTTAAAAAATAAATAACTCCATTATCTATAACAAACGGTAAAAAACAATATTTAAAGCAGGTTTTTTTTTTTTACCTGTTTATTTCGCTCCTTCGCTTCGTTACTGTAGCAGACAATACAGTATTTCAAACACATTAGATATAATTTAGTTCCATGACTCAGACATCACACAATGACGTTCACTACGTTAGGAACGTTATAAAAAAAAACATAAAGACAAGTTAATTTCGCTAAACCCGATGTAAAAATTATCATTTTTCTGTATTTATTTTTTAAATATACCTTTAGGTACATTAAAATATACACTTTTCCCAGACTACCTTTTCTCAGAATTTTAGCTTAAAGGGGGGAAAAATGGCGGATATTTAAAAGTGAAATCGAAATTAGTTTTTTTTCTTTATTTTGATGAGCCATTTTCCGGAATTTCCAATAAAAAAAGCAATTCAAGGCTCCCTATCTTCTTGAAAATATATATATCGTCATTATCTAACCGACGGTAAGAATCAACATTTAAAGCAATTTTTTTTTGCTCCTTCGCTTCTTAACTGTAGCAGAAAATACGCATCGTTTCAAACACAGTAGACATAATTCAGTTCCACGACTCAGACATCACACAATGACGATCACTACGTTAGGAATAATTTTCTTATTTCTAATCCCACCTTTTTCAATTTCCATTTAAAAAAAAGCAATTAAAGGTTCACTATCCTCTTTAAAAAATAAATGCCATCATTATCTAACTAACGGCGAGAAACAATATTTAAAACAGATTTTTCCCCCTTTTAATACCGCTCCTTCGCTTTGTAACTGTAGCAGAAAATACAGCATTTCAAAAACAGTAGACATAATTTAGTTCCATGACTCAGACATCCCATAATGACGATCCCTACGTTAAGAATAAATAAATAAACAAGTAGGTAAGTGTGAACACATATCGCACAGAGGGTTTCGTTTAATATTCCTTTCAAAACTCTTTATCCTTTTGCAAAATCTGTTAGTTCCACATTTCGCAACCAGGGGGCGCACTCTATTCTACACAAACCTCTATCCGAACGAAACTCCGTTTTACAACCTATCCGTGGATATATTAGTCAAGGGAATTGGGCCTATAGCACCCGAGATAGGTAGGCGCCCCTGGTGGTAAAAAATGGAACTAAAATGTGTAAGTCTATGGTGCATAATATGAAAGAGTGGTCAAAGGGGTGTCGGCAAAAGTTTAAAAAGTGCCCCCCGGGTGAAAAGGGGGGAGGATAAAAAATTGCTTAAAATACACAAGTTAGAGCACAGAGGGTTAAATATAAGATTTTTTCGATATTTTGGGATTTGCTATTTGATCGCAATTGTTTAGCTATAATTGTGGAAAATTTCAAGTCTTCAATTTAATTATAGGGGCTGAGTTAGAAAGAAAAGCTTAAAATACACAAGTTAGAGCCCAGAGAGTTAAATATAAGATTTTTTCGAAATTTCAGGATTTGTCGTTTGATGTGAAGTGTTCAGCTATAAGTAAGCAAAATTTCATGTCTCTAACATATATAGTTTCTGAGAACGGGCTTTGTGACGGACAGACAGAGGAGAGACACGAATAGGGTTTCGTCAGATGAACGAAACCCTAAAAACACAAAGACGAGTGAATTTCGCTAAATCTAAACTCGATATAAAATTATACTTTTTTGTATTTATTTTTTTAATGTTGTATTTCCATTAGGTATATTAGAATATACATTTTTCCCCAGACTACCTTTTCTCAGTATTTTAATTAAAAAAAAATAGCGTATATTTAAAAATTAAATTGTAATTCGTTTTTTTTTTTTTTTTTTTTTTTTTTTTTTTTTTTTTTTTAATGAATCATTTTCCGGAACTTCCATTCAAAAAGCAATTAAAGATTCAGTATCTTCTAAAAAAATAAATACCACCATTATCTAACAAACGGTGAGAAACAATATTTAAAGCAGATTTTTTTTCTTAATATATTAACCCCTTGGAGACGAGCTACACGTATACCACATTAAACACTCAGAATCCTTGTTTTTTCTCACCAGGAAAATTTTACTGTAAAGTTTGCCTTATTTAATCAGCGCGTCTTCTCGATTCAAGAAAACACAAATTTCTGTTTTTAAAAAACGGTGTCAAAAGATTAAAAAAATTCGTAAAAGGCTCCCGTCCCGAAGGGGTTAAAACCGTTTTTTCGCTTCGTAACTGTAGCAGAAAATACAGGATTTCAAACACAGTAGACATAATTTAGTTCAATGAATCAGACATCATACAATGACGATAACTACGTCAGGAATAAATAAAGAAAAGACATAAATACAAGTGAATTCCGCTAAGTCTAAACCAGATATAAAGTTATCATTTTTTTGTATTTATTTTTTTAACGTAGTATTTCCTTTAAGGATATTAAAATAGTATACACTTTTCCCAGACTACCTTTTCTCAAAATTTTAATTAAAAAAAGCAATTTAGCGCATTATTCAAAATTAAACTGTTATTAGATTTTTTTCTTTTTTTAATGAAACATTTTCCGAAATTTCCATTAAAAAAGCAATTAAAGGTTCACTATCTTCTTTATAAAAAAAAAAAAAAAAAAAAAAAAATACCACCATTATCTAACTAACGGTCAGAAACAATATTTAAAGCAGATTTTTTTTTCTTAATATATTAAAACCGCTCCTTCGCTTCATAACTGTAGCAGATAATACAGCATTTCAAACACAGTAGACATAGTTCCATGAATCAGACATCGCACAATGACGATCACTACGTCAAGAATAAATAAAGAAAAAACATAAATACAAGCTAATTCCGCTAAGTCTAAACCCGATATAAAGTTATAATTTTTCTGTATTTACTTTTTACCCAAGTATTTCCTTTAGGTATATTAAAATATACACTTTTCCCAGACTACCTTTTCTCAAAATTTTAATTAAAAAAAAAAGCAATTTAGCGTATATTTCAAAATTAAATTGTAATTAGATTTTCTTTCTTTATTTAATGAAACACTTTCCGGAATTTCCATTAAAAAAACAATTAAAGGTTCACTATCCTCTTAAAAAAATAAATACCACCATTATCTAACTAACGGTGAGAGACAATATTTAAAGCAGATTCTTTTTATATTGTAACCGCTCCTTCGCTCAGTAACTGTAGCAGAAAATACAGCATTTCAAACACAGTAGACATAATTTAGTTCCATGATTCAGGCATCACACAATGACGATCACTACGTTTGGAATAAATAAATAAAAAAAACATAAATACGAGTGAATTCCGCTAAATCTAAACCCGATATAAAATTACCTTGTCCTTATTTTTGTGCACTATCTCCCACGAAGACAATAGACGGCACGGAGGGTCATTTGCCTGTGGGGAATGCCAATTTTCCCACAAATATTTCAAATAAAAAATTGGCAAAAGACGATAAGAGAAATTCCATTTAATCACAAGCAGTAGTAATCCGCCATTGTTGGTCTTAGTAGTATTCTTTTAAGAGATCTTGTAGTTCAGGTAATAAAAAATCAACAATAAATTTGTACGATAATTCAATCGATCGTAGATATCAGTTATATCGTCCAATATAATTTTTGCTTGTTGATGTATGTATTCTTTCTTTTCTGGTTTTCGGCATTTTTTGTTTTTGTTTTTTAATGATTCGAATACGGCTTCCTGAATTTGATCGCAGTTTTGATCGATGCTTAAAAAGTGAGCGGTATTTTTATTTCCTTATACTTTTTTCCGAAAAATTTTGTTAGTTGTATTTTTTCTTTATTCACGATAATTCATTTATAATAAATAATATGCATGAAGCATAACAACTATTTTATTGCACTTCTTTTTTCTTTTTTTTTCATTGGAGGACTGTATTATTCTTTGTTTTATTGTACATTATGTCAATGTTTAGAGCATTGAATATATATATGCATAACATATATATATTATTAGTTTTTGCTGTAATTCTTACATTTGAAAAAAAATATTGTTTTTTTCCAATAAGTAAATGAATCACGTTTTTATAGTTTTAGAGTTAGATATATTAGCATGATTTAATGTAGGTTTTTAAAAATTCTCTTTGAATTTTCGGAAGAAGTACGAGGCAAGAAAAGCAGAATTTAATCTTTGCGTGTTATTTACAAAAAAGTCATAAAATTCAGAAAACGATACTCAAACGGTAAAAAAGTAAATAAATAAAAAGTGTATATACAGTCGGACCTCTATTTAACGAACCTGTATTTTGCGAACTTTTCCTTGGAACCAAGACCCTTTTGTGCATTTCTTCGTAAAGTAACCTCCAAATAGCGAAGTACATTCTCTATTTAACGAACTTTTTCTTGTGATCAAAAATGTTTTTTCTCCCCATTTCTCAAAATATTTCTGGACATTTCAAACTTATTCTTTTTTTAAACACATTTTATGATGTTCAATGGCCTTGAACTGGTTTTACCAGGTGCCTTCTTTGTCAGCAGTGAGAATTCGGTAAGTACGGAGGACGAAGACGAAAATCCTTTAGAGTAACTTTAACCCTAGAACTACCGGAAATTTTACTCAAGTTTTATAAAAACATTCTGCACCAGAATTTTTACTTAAAACTATTTAATTTGTTTATTTAACTTATTATTGTCTGATTTATACATTTAGTTTGTTTTGAAGAAATTTCTGGTTTGAATAAATATTTTGAATGTACATGTCGGGTCCAATGGACCCGTCTGGTAGACGGAAGGTTAAAAAAATGTGGATACAATGAGAAAAAAAGAAGAAATTAACCATGATGTGCTGATTGATGATTGTATTTCACTTAATTCTGAAATTGGCACCTCAGAAACACTATCCGAATTGGATATTTTCGACAGTGTGGAAAATAAAAACAATACAGCAATACGAATATGATGATGATGAAAATGGTCATTATGCAGGAATTAACAAAACTTCGTATGATGAAATGCTAAAATCATTTGAAA
The DNA here is from genome assembly GCA_963932465.1 of Maratus speciosus. NCBI lineage: Eukaryota > Metazoa > Arthropoda > Arachnida > Araneae > Salticidae > Maratus > Maratus speciosus. The sequence goes on along the minus strand of OZ010797.1, from coordinate 428,253,854 downwards.
CAATCCGACGTGGATTATAGTTCGAAGAAAAAACTCATGAAGGGTTTTTTGGTTCATTTCAAAGATGCGAGGTATATTATGAGAGAAAGCCCTTTTTTAAATAAAAAACTCAGGCAAAATTAACAGAGTTTTTCAGAAATTAAATTTAAGGACGTATATGTTAATGTATGGTTAAAATTATTTGTTATAATAATAATAAATACGATAATGTCATTAAAATTCGTTAATTTTAATGTAAAACTATTTACTTTAAACAGAAAATACAGTGTATTCGCGGACAATGTTTTGTTTTCCTTGCAGATTTCAAAGATTTAAACACATAAAAAAAAATGAATTGATGATGGATATTGGTGGGTAAAATAAATAAAACAAATCGATATAATTTATTAAAAAAAGTGAATAATTACTTTTAGTAAAAATATTTAGTGTTTACGAAATTAAAATCTGTTTTATGTAGTTTAAAATATTTTAAAAGGTGAATCTCTATTTAACGAATTTTCCATATAACGAACCTTTTTCCGGGATTTAGCGACTTCGTTAAATGGAGGTTCGACTGTATTATTAGTTTTTGCTGCAATTGCTACATTTGAAAAAATATATTGCTTTCTCCATAACTAAATGAATCGCGTTTTTATGGTTTTATACATAGATATATTGTTGGTGCCATGTCAAACTATCTAATGTGAAAACAGTGGACTACTTTTTTAAATTCAGATTTCTTGATTGGCACTACTATTTTTGAAATAGTAAAATTCGCCTTATTTAATGACATATTAATGTAGGCAACAAGGGGAATTTTACCATTTCAGAAAAGTGGTGCCAATCAAAAAATCTGAATTTAAAAAAAGTAGCCTACTATTTTCACATTGGACAGTTTGACATGGCACTGACGATATTAGCAGGATTTAAAAGTAGGTTTTTAAAAATTCTTTTTGAATTTTCGGAAGAAGTAAAAGGCAAGAAAAGCAGCATTTATTCTTTGCGTATTATCCACCGAAAAGTCATGAAATTTAGAAAACGATACTCAAACGGTAAAAAAAAAAAAAATAAATAAAAAGTTATTTTACAAATGTTTTTAAATAACACATGTCTTATTAAAAAAAATTCCCTTTGTTAAAATTAACAATTTTGTAAAATTCATTTAATACAGGGTTGAGACATTTCGTGGTTACATAATATAAAAATTCTTATTTCGGAATTTCCGTTATGAATTCGAAATTTCTGAACAGAAAAGGAAGTCGAACTGTCAGTTTTGATTTACTGCAACTCATATACTACATCATATCACCAATCCAAAATATTAACTGATGTAAATTATTTTACACAATTTAGTAGCTTAATAGACATTTAATTAGCATTTAATTTAATAACATTTAATAGTTGCGTTATTCAATTAAATTACACTTGCCTTTATCAAAATACTAATTTTGAGAAACTTATTCCATGTGAAACATCTAATTCAACATATTTACAATATAAAAGAAACTAACTAAATTAAACCATTTTTTAAATAACATATGTTTTATTAAAAAATGAAAAATATAATACAAGCAAGAGCAAGAAATTGTATTTAATACAAAAATCATAATATTTTTACGTTTGCATTTATCAACAATGTCACTTTTGCAAAACTGATTTCCAATAACACATATAATACTATACTTCCCCAATTTGAAAATAATAATTGAAGCAATATAGTTTAAATAGTTTTAATATATAAAAAAAGCCAGAAAAACAAAAAATTGTGCATGACAAAATATAGATAATAAAAAATAAATCAGGATAATTTTACTTTTACTATCATGAACATATATTTTTAGAAAGCGCATTTTACATATCACTTCTCACACCATTATAAAATGTTATTTGATGTAAGTTATTTCAAACAATTTGTAAATAACACTTGTATAATAATAATAAAAAAAAATAGACATAAATAAGAGCAAAAGTTTATCTTTAATTACTGAATGATAATAAAGTTTACTTTTGCATTTGGTGATCAATATCAAGCTCTTTTTTTCAGAATTTATTTCATATAATGCATCTATCTAACAAAAGATTTCACCGATATAAAAATCTAACTGGCGTAAAATATTCTGCAAAGTTCTCTCCATAATAGTTTTCCTTTTCCAAAAAATTAAAATTAAAATTCAAGGAAAAGCAAAAATATCAATTATAAATCAAAATATCAATTATAAACAAATTTAATAACATATAATTTATTTTAAAATAAAATGCTAAAAAAGTGAATCATAATATTTTTCATTATTCATTAACATCACTATTTTTATAAAACTTATTTCAAACAGCACATTTAACCACCTATACAAAATCCTAACTGGCGTAGTTTATCCCCTTAACGCTCGAATTAAATTACGGTTGAAAAATTCAAATTACTTATGGCACCACTTTTATGAAAAAGAAATATTCACCTTATTTAATGGCAGGAAAAACGACACTAAAATATAGCCAATTTCACTATTTTATAAAACTGGTGGCAATCAAACAATTTGAGAAAAAGACACAGACCGAGAATATGACGGGAGCGAGAATTAAGGGGTTATTTTACAATTTATTTTTCTTCTTTTAACAACAGATGTTTTACTCAAAGAACTAAAAAGAAAACGCAAGGAAGAGAAAGATTTTATATTTAATACGTAAATCATAATGTTTTTACTTTTGCATTTATCAACATCACCATTTTTACAAAACTTCTTTTATCATGAAAATAAAAGAAATTCCACACGTGTTTTAAACCACATAAAATGTCAATAACAAAACAGGAAGGTTAAGTTCTTCAGCAGAGATTGCTTTAAAACGTTTGTTGCAATAAAAGAGGTGAAAGATCAAAATAACAGCACATGATTCTTTGCCCAGGATGTTTCTTTAAAAAAGATTTTTTTTAAACTTATCTTTCCCATTTCCTACATAATACATTTTATAAATAATAATGAATTTTACAGAAAAAATGATAAATTAACTATCGAATAATTGTTAATATATAACAGTAAAATATTAATTTAAGATATATAGAAATCCTCTTTTTAGGTGCGCTCATAATTATATAAATACGTAGCACCTATAGTCGTCGTTCAGTCCGTCTGTCTGTCTGTCCGCATATAACAGAGCAGAAACTACCCAACCGAATGGTCTGAAATTTTAAATATATAATTGTTGCAAAATTTTGTCGAGTCATTTCCAATTTTATGAAAATCGGATGTATAGTTTAATGACAGGGACAGTCAAAAGTTTTCAGTTACATTACAGCCAATGGGAATAAATTATTGCAAGTGCATTTTAATGCTGTTACAGCCTTCCGTATGGTTTGAAATTTTAAATATATATTTGTTGCAACATATTGTCGAGTCATTTCACATTTTATGAAAATCGGATGTATAGTTTAATGACAGGGACAGTCAAAAGTTTTCCGCTACATGACGACCTATGGAGAAAAAAATTATTTCAAGTGCATTTTAATGCTGTTACAGCCTTTCGAACGGAATGAAATTGATATGCACTTATGGAAGTGCACTAAAATATACATTCAGTACAATATGTGGTGCAAAAAATATTTATAAAACTAGTTATAGTACGAACGCACCTCATTTGCCACGTTTGACGAGCAATTTCCAACTTGTTTTTTATGAAACTACCATCTCGATTTAAAAAACAGTTTATAAAACTTCACCGTACGTACTTGTGTAGAAGTCGATTTCCAAATGATAGAGTGGAAAGAGGTTGAATACTAGTATTTAATAATAGGGTACTACTTAGTTATCCCGTCGACCAATTTCGCCAAATTATGTAAAAAGCCAAACCACTCGCCAAATTATACAAATTGACATAATTTTTATTTTAAATAAAGAAAAAACAAATAAATTAGTATAACATTAATAAAAATACAAATAAAACGTCGAAATAAAAATCATTTGATGACGTAAACAGGTTTTGTCAAGTGAATGTGACATTTACGATCAACCATTATTGGCATTTAATCTTATAGTTTGGCGATAGATTTTTGGTCGACGGGATAACTAAGTAGTACCAAAAATCCTTTTCACGATCAGGGTTGAAATAATTGGTGCATTAGCATACATTTTGGCATGGTGTCCGTATAACAGAAAAGTACCAAAAACAGCTATTGGCGAGATTTGAACACGGCTAACATAAAAGTACAAAGAATTCTTTGCGATCATGGCAACTTTTATGTAGTTTTATTAAAAAAATAACTTTGATTCTTTAATCAAAATGGAAACATTTCTTATGAAAAGCGAAGGAACTGTTGATGATAGTCACATGAGTTAGGCTATTATTATAGAAATTGTTTTTGACAATTTGGCGACAGTAATTTGGTCGACGGGATAACTAAGAAGTATCAATAATAGCTATCTTTTTATTTTATCGAAGAAACTTGTTATAAATTCTTCGATTAAATAAGACAAAGAAATTCATTAGGAAATATTGATATTCATCTGTTTTCCTTTGCGAATTTGGTTGTCGACTTATACACGACTATATACGGTGATATTTTACTACTTTTTAAAACTATATAGCATTCATTCTCTAATGCAATTCGTTGTTACCTCAGTTTTAAATTTTTCTTGTAACTTGAATTAAAAAAATTATATATAAATGCTAGTAATTTTTAAAAACATCCTCTATTATAAATTTTTTAACATTCTTACAAAGAACTTCGTATTTGTAATTATCATTATATCTCAATTTATTATTATTTTTTTTTTTACCTATTTCTGTACTGTAGTCAAAATACATTCAAAATAACATTTTGTCAAGCGCTGGCATATAAAGTTACTCATCCCGGCCGTTAATGCTAAAACGATAACAAATTACAATTGTTTGACATATTTTAGTATCTATTATTATTATTATTAATATTAATATTATATGGAACAATGCAGCCATCCTAGAAAGAACGTTTTTTTTTTTTTTTTTTTTTTTTTTTTTTACATCGATTCGCTTCCCCTTAAAATAATAAAACAATTGAAACCATAAATGTAAACATAAAATAATGTTTTTTTTTTTTTTTATAGTTATCATTACATAGCTACCAACTTATACAGTTTCTTGTTACCACTAAAATTTAATAGAAATTTTTGTGCTCTTTTATCCTTACAGATTGTTAAATTCCAACGATTGTGTTAGGTAAAATTTGCTATTAAATTTTAGTGATGAGAAAAATCTGAACAAGTTGGCAGCTATTATGTCATTATTACATCCAAAATTTTCCTCTTTCTGAATTGCCGTCAAAACAAATTTTGTTAAACGAAGTACACCAATCTTAACCAAGATAGTTAGTTCGAGTAAAACATACACAAATTACAAAATATATATTTATCGAGGACGTGCTTTTTTACTTCTATTCGGTTCCCCTTAAAATAATAAAATAATTTAAACCATGAATGTAAACATAAAATAACATTTTTTTTATATTATTTTTAATATATTTTATTAATTTTTATAGAATCTATACTCCGCCGTTTTTTATTAACGTTATTTCTATAAAATCCTTAAATGTCTTAAATTGGTTTCATAACTACATCTAAACTATTTCCCATTGGCTTTATCTATTAGCATGAGACTCGCCTAACGACTGGGCGTAAAGCAGAGGTCAGCTCGGAAGCCCATTAAGGGGGTAGGATACCTTTAAACCTTTAAAATTTTCAATATATATATATATATATACATATTTTGATTCCGTAATCATTTCTGAACAATATGCAAAAAACCGCATTAAAAAATGTCCATTAGTTTACTAATTATGGCAGTTTTGTTAAGACTACATAGGATAATTAAACTTTGCGTTGCGTTTATACAAAACGATGAAATTTGATACTGCGCGCAGCGTTACTAAAAAACTGTGCATGACAATCAAAAGGAATTTTCACCACATATTCATTTCTGTATTATTTACAATTTAACACCAGAAAAATGTAAGACTTTTCTTTTTTTGTATTTTTGTACTTTGAAAATATCTTTTAAAAAGTGAAAAGTTTTCATTTTTTGTTAATTTTTTTAATTTTGTCAATATTTTTTTACAAATATTCTGGTTTTAATATAAAGGTAACACTATTATGTATTTATTTTCATCAAAATTTCCTCTTTTTGTGCATATTTTCAGATTTTATCGTGCGCTCAAGATTTTTTTCTCTTATTATCATATATTTTTAAACCTATCATGCCAATATTTATTTATGAATTTACAAGTATATATATTTTTTTAAATATAAATTTAAATACGAGCTTTATATTTAATTGAAGTTTGATTTTTACTTTTGACTTATTACACAAGTTTTGAAGCTGGGAACATAGTGATATTTTTTACTTTTTCGACGTGTTCAAAGGTATCCTACCCCCTTAAAGCTGCATACATATTTAAGCATTGTCCATCTTATAACATGTATACTATGCGTTCTTAAATACAACAGCTTTCAATACATAGAACATACATAGAAATTCAACAAATGAGTGTAATAGTGAATAACAGAGAATTTTTCATAACGTTGATTTACAACACAATCTGAGACTGATTACCACAAGGTCATTTTTTTTTCATTAGGTATTTTATTTTTGACAACTGAAGTCATGGTTGTAGGCGGTAAGCAACTTTGTCGCTCCAAAAACATTTTCAAATATTTATAATTATTACATTTGAAGTTAACTTTTTCCCGTGTTTCTGTATTATCGGCAAAATATATTCTTAAAACAACACTTTCTTAAACAAAAACAAAAACAAAACAAAATAAAAAAATTTACACCAGTGCTATTTACCCAAACCGTTAACTCCAATAGAATACGTCCAATTTACAAATGATTGACTGCAATAAACAACTTTGTTGCTTAATAATAATAATAATTATTATTATTATTATTTATCACGATTAGGCTTGAAGTTACATTTATCTCTTATTTCTGTATTACTGTCAAATTATATTATTATAACAACATTTTCTTAAACAGCAAGTAACAAAATGTACACCAGTCCTATTTATTCAAATAGTTAATTCCTATAAAATATGCCTAATTTACAAATGATTGACTGCAATAAGCAACTTTGCGGCTTATAAAAACATTTTTAATTATTTATCACCATTAGGCTAGGAGTTACACTTATCTCCTGTTTCTGTATTACTGTCAAAATATATTGTTATAACAACATTTTTCAATACAACAAGTAACAAAACGTACACCAATTCTATTCACTCAAACTGTTAATTCCAGTAAATCCCAATTTACAAATGATTGACTGCAGTAAGAAGTTTTGTCGCTTAAAAAAACGTTTTTTAATTATTTATCACTATTAGGTATGAAGTTCCATTTTCCTTCTATTTCTGTATTACTGTCAAAATATATTCTTTTAACAATATTTTCTTAAACAGCAAGTAACAAAATGTACACCATCCCTATTTACTCAAAACGTTGATTCCAGTAAATAAGCCCAACTTACAAAGGACTGACTGCAATAAGCAACTTTGTCGCTTAAAAAAAAACATTTTTAATTATTTATCACTATTAGGCTTGAAGTTGCATTTATCTCCTATTTCTGTATTACTGTCAAAATATATTCTTATTACAACATTTTTAATTATTTGTGATTAATAGACCTAAAGTTGCATTCATCTCCCGTATCGATATTGCCAGCACAATACATTTTTAATACGTTCACGCCGGCGCGGTGGGTCACACTCGACTGCCTCAGAGTTGTCACGTCTCCGCCTTTTTTTCACACCACTATTATTTTAGAGAAAATGTTGTTCCTTTAAATCTCCCAATTATTCTAATTAGATAAAACAACATTTTCTGTATTAAAATACTGGTATCCAAAAAAGCCGGAGACTTTGAAGATCTGAGACAGTCGAGTGTGACCCACCGCGCCGGCGTGAACGTGTTAACACTAGAACGCCCGAAGGAGTCGATTCGACTCCAACCATATGATTAAATGTCAACTGGAACCAGAAATTCTTTCATAAAATAAGTTATATTTAAACCAAGTAGATTTACGTTAAATAAATCAGTCAATCAGTTCCGGGCGTTCTAGTGTTAAACAAACTATTATATTCTTAAACAGCAAGTAACAATATGTGCAACAGCTTTATTCACCCAAACCGTTAATTCCAATAAAGCACACACAAATTACAACTATATACGTTTATGATTTATCTCACTTTTCAGGGCTCTGATCCACTTTTTGTATGAAAAATTTTCTTTTTGCATTTTCCATGCAAATTTTGCAGAAACCTACCCCGAAGGCGATTTCTAATGTAACTTTTGTAGAAACATACAGCGATTATTATTATTATTATTATTATTATTATTATTTTTTTAAGGTGAACCATTTGGGAGCCTTACCTTTTTAATTGTTTTCCATATTTCGGACGTCCAGGAACGAGTGCAATTGTTACGTATCGTTTTTCAACTTGTAATCATTTTAACCCGTTGAGGGGCAAGTATTTGTGTTTCTGTAATGTCGAATTCACACCGGAATCTTCAAAAAATTTTATTGCAAAAAAAGGAAAAGCAATTTAGCGACTTTTTTTTCCCCACCAAAGTTCGAAAAGTAAAATTTAATAATTTTTTTTTTTTCTGGTGCAAATCTTCATTAATCGTAGGTGGGATATAATCCCACCGGCCCTGAAGGGGTTAATCATATATGTAAATATGGAAAACAAAATATTTTAAATATTTATCTCTAGTACGAAAATATTTTTTTTTCTTTCCTGTTTGAGAATCACCGTCAATATTGTACAGTAGAACTTCCATAACGGACACTCCGGACAGCTCTATTTAGCGGATACTTTTTCAATCCCCAACTCCTATGCATTTGTACACTTTTACTTCTAAATAGCGGACACCTCCGAATAACGGACAAATTCTGTGCTCACAAAATCGTCCGTTATTCAGATGTTTTACTGTATCATGTCTACCGGAAAGTTCTGTCCTATAAACTTAGATTCAAAGCGATATAGGTAAGCGTCTTATCTTAAATGGGAGAGGTAACCGCAATATTAAAGGCGAGGTCACATCAATCAAGGTCGCACGCCACGTAGCGGACGGAGTGAACAACAGAAAGATGCCTAACTGTTTTCTTCTTTATGGATAATCTATTAATTGCATATCTATGGAATAACTGCGCAAGCGCCAATATCGTGTTTTCATTTGTTTGTAGCATTGATATTCTGACAGTAATAGAATGTTCTATTAATTTTTATTCGTGTTTTTTGACTTATTTATTATAGTTAATTATTTAAATAAAAACAGTTCTTTTTTAGAACTAATATTATTTGTTAAAATGGCAAAATGTTGGCAATCGAATAACTCTAGTTTTCGAAATTGTAAGAAAATTCTTTTTCTTATAGAATTCATATGTCCTTTTCCAAAGAGCGAAACAAGTTAGTTACGTATTTTAACTTTAATTTATTAAAATATATATATATATATTATTTGATATATATTATAAAGTGTTGTTGATTTAAATACGCTCGATTTTAATTATTTTCTTTTAATGAAATGAAAAATGACGCATAAAAATTAGTAAGTAGTTAATGTGTAAAGATTGAATTTTGTAGTCTTATTTTTTACTCAATTCTTGAAGTTATAAAAATTGCTAAAGTTATAAAAAATGATATACACGGTTCTATTCCAGGTGAAAATAGAATGTTTATCAAGGTTTAGAATATGTATAGAATTTAATAATAAATAAAATATTCAATTTTAAGTCCTTTTCTTCGTTTATCAAGCGCAGACGATACATCGAAAACTTATTCCAATATTCTTTTGATCGTATTGTATTCATGTTATTTAAATTACAAATAGTTCATTTATTTAATTTAAAATTCATTTTATTTTATATTCAGAATCACTTTAATTTAAAATGCATGCATTAAATGTTGTACTATTAAACGAGCAAGTATTGTTAATTTAGTATTTGTTTAAATATTTTGCGAGTCCAGACAATAACTGCAAAAATTATTCTAAAATCGCCAGATTAGTTTTTTCTTTTCCTTGAAGCTGACAAAGCCATTTAGAGAATCCCTGTTAAAAATTCTATTACGAATTTCAGATTGTTACTTACTCACAGAAGATGAATCTTGTTTGCCAGATATATTGCAAAATATTTTTGTTACAGCTTGTTTTGATGAAAATATGTGTATTTTAAAAAAAGTCGCAATGTCATTTTAGTTTAAGGGCTAAAGACAGTAATGCTTTCGTAGCATTAGTGCTTTTCTCCTGAAATTAAAATGATATTCCGATTTTTTTTTTTTAAATGTGCATAATTTTATCAAAACAAACTGTATTAAAAATATTTTGCAATAAAACTCGGAAACAAGATTAATCTTCCATAAATGAGTAAAGAATCAGAAAATATGCGCAAGAGATGCGCAGATAGTACATATTCTGTCATATATGACGTCATACTGAAAACCCGCTTATTTGCATTATTCACTCCGTCCACCAGATGGCTCAGCTGTGTCAGTATACTCCAGATTCCAGTATTGACATTGTACGCTTACTTATATCGCTTTGCTTAGATTTCTTCGTTGGTAACACTTTTTTGAAATTGTAAAACTCCCATCGTTTGTACATTAAGGTGAAAACTATAGGAATTTTACCACTTAAGAAAAGTGGTGGCAATGAAGAAATCCGAATTTTAAAAAAGTGGGCGTGAAATAACATTATCGGACAAAACTTTCCGGTGGACCTAATATATTAAAACTACATTTTCTTAAACAACAAGCAACAAAAGTGTACAAAAACAACAAAAGTATACCAGTTTTCAATGTATTGCACTGAAACCGTTTGTTCCAATAAATCACACACAAAATACAAATGAATGGGCATCTGGAAAGAAGGGCTTATGTTACAAATTTTGGAAAGTTGGGTTTTTCTTCGAAAAGGGCCTATGTGATGATACCCAGTGTTAAAAATTGAAATTTCCTAATATACAACTTTTTTTTTTTTTTTTACTTTATATAAAAAATGCAAACAATAAACTAAAAATAATGTTATTACTTTACTTACCCACTTAACTAGTTTTTTATTACTTGTCAATGCTCAGCATAAAGATAAAAAGTGGAGGGTAATTAAGACTAGAAGAAGGGACTATGTTGTACTAGGTGCTCAGCGCACCGCTAATCAATGGCATTAAGACATTAACCCCTTCAGGGTCGGTGAGCTATATTATATCCCACCTAATTTTAATTAAAATTTGCACCAGAAACTTTTTATTAAGTTTTACTTTCATAACTTTGTTGAAAAACAGCTGAAAAATTGCTTTTCCTTACTTTGAAATAAAATTTTTCCAAATTTCCGGTGTTAATTACACATTACAGAAAAACAATTGCTTGTCCCTCAAAGGCTTAATAGTTTTTCTTCATTTGTGTAAAATTTAAAATTTGTATTATAGACCCTTCTTCCAGATACTCATTCAAATGTCTGACAAATTTATCGTTCTTTCTGGGTATTATTTATAATTATAGTATGTCGTTCAGGAACGAATTTAACTTTTTTTTTTTTTTTTTTTTTTTTTTTTTTTTTTTTTTACTTCCCTTAAAATAGCTTTAATCAGCAAATAAAATTTTAGTGAAAAAATTGTTAAAATATCTTAACCCCTTGAGGGGCGGTGGGATATATTTTATCCCACCTACGATTAATGAAGATTTACACCAGAAATTTTTTTTGAAATTTTACTTTTCTAGCTTTGGTAGAAAAAAGACGAAAAATTGCTTTTCCTTATTTTGAAATATTTTTTTTCTAAATTTCCGGTGGGAATTCAGCATTACGCAAACGCAATTGCTTGCCCCTCAAGGAGTTAAAATATCCCAATTGCGCAAAAGCAAGTGAACGAAATTATGTGAAGTTATTTTTCTTCTGTTTCTATATTACTGTCAAAATATATTCTTAAAACAACGTTTTATTAAACAAAAACACCAAAAATTTACAATAGTTACAACCTTATTCACTCAGACCATTAATCCCAATAAAACACACAAATTACAAATATCTGACACATTTATCATACTTTTTGTGTATTATTGTTTACCGTATTACGGTCGTCCCTGAATGAATGTAACTGTTACACATCTCTTCTCCTGCACTTGCCTCATGGTCCCTGTCTTTTATCCTTCACTTCACTAACAATTTTTCCTGATTTGTTTTTTTCGGGAGGTGTTCTCATCGGGACGTGTTGACAGCTGACGAACACGACCGCTTTAGGATGGAACTAAATTTAGGAATAGTAAAGGTCTTGCCAGACGATGTTATTGAGAAGTTTGAATAGAATTCCATTAAAACTAGTCTCAAATATTTCCCCTCGTCATTTTAAACATTTTTTAAGGAAGTTTCCAACAAAATAACAAAATATACTTTTTTTTACTCAAATTTCCTTTTTATCAGTAAATAAATAAATAGAAATGCTTAATTCATCTTTAAAAAGTTAAACTTAAACTTACACTATGTGCAAAACTACTTAAAAGATGAGACAAAATTAAAAAGATGTTAAATTATTTTAACCTTAGTACTTTCAACTACAAAAACATAGTCTTCTTCAGAGAAATATAAGAAATACAATTGTTATTACGTCTAATGATCTAAAAATTAACTTCCACTTTCACTCCTTTCGTCAACATCTACGTGCATTTTGAAAATTAGACGTCAATAACAAATGTGTTTCTTATATTTCTCTGAAGAAGACCATGTTTTTATAGTTGAAAGTACTAAGGTATTAAAATAATTTAAGATATTTTTAATTTTGTCTCATCTTTTAAGTAGTTTTGCACATAGTCTAAGTTTAAGTTTCTTTTTCATCTTTTTATAAAGAATCGCAAGAATAAAAATTGGAAGAAAATGAAAATTTTGAAATATTTAACACATAAAGCATGTTTTGTGGTAAATTGTAAAGTTAAAATGGTTGCTTTTTCTTACTGATAATAAATTGTTATTTTATTTTTCTGTAAATAAGATAAGTACATATGTTTTATATTTAAATTCATATTCCAAATACTTGAATCGTTTTACAATTTAACATATAAACGTAATTTGTGGTAACATACATTTTGGGAACATGAATAAGATTTTACAGTTAGTTTTTTTTCTTTTCTATAAATCTGATTGATCAACTTTTTTAAATAAGGCAATTTTTTTTCTGATCAAAAATAGTGGTAGAAAAAAAGTGTAAAAGTTGGAAGCTATGCCATCTATTTTTTATATTTAAATTCATATTCCAAATACTTGAATCGTTTTACAATTTTACATACAAACGTAATTTGTGGTAACATACATTTGACAACATAAATGAGATTTTACAGTTAGTTTTTTTTTTCTTTTTTAAAAATCTGATTGATAAACCCTTTTAAGGATACGGTTTTTTTTTTTATATACTAAAATGAATAAAAACCTAATTTTATGTTTTTATTGGGACCAATAAAATTAAATATAAATGTTGAAATAGAGCACACATGTATTTTACTTAAAATGCTTTTGAATGCTGTTTTGAAGTTGTTGTAATCCAATTAAATTTTCATAGTAAGTAACTATATACTCATTTATCAGACATATTATTGTATAAATGTAGTAAATGTGATAATATTTTGTGATTATTTATTTATTAATAATTAATAAAATGTAAAATAAGAAGGCATTAACATTTTACCACATTTTTAGGGTAACTTTGAGCCGGCTCAAAGTTATACTGATGTTTATAATTTACTAATTATAGGTGCTACTGTCAAAATTTTCCCACATTTGCACGTATATTTTATATAAATGCTGAAAATGAACATTAGATATAACATGTAAATATTTTCACGGCGGAGCTACTCAAATTTGACATTTCATACATTCGATATTTTTTATTCTTGTTTGAATAATACTAGTACTAGTATGTATTACTGTAACTATGGATATATTATTGAGATAAATCATTGAAAATTGATTTCGACTGCATTTTTATGTTTTATATGAACAATAAACAGTTTTTTTTTCTAAATGTTCAGGGTTCTCTTCTTCCACTTTTCTTATGCCTGATATTTGTTGTAATATCATAAATTATACAAATCTTGTGATATTGGGAAATGTAAATTCGGAGTCTTTACATATCTGAAAACATTTTTACGTGTTCAAAGTTGTCGTAACCTTCTTTTATAATGAATTATTTTAGATAATATTTATCAAATGGTGCAAAGCTACACTAAATAGCAGGGTAACTTTGAAACAGGATAAAAATTAGTTTTTTTATAGCTTTTATCATTATTATTCCTTAATTTTTGATAGTCATACAATAATTTAGGATCATTTCTTCACTTTTATGTCCCTAGTTGCAACAATATTCTTAAAATAAGAGTGTGGCATATGAAAATAGAGAAAATGCGGATCAGAGTTACCCTGATTTACTGTACTTTAGGAGATAATGGGATTTTTACCTGAAAAGGACGATTTTTCAAGAGAGCCAGAACACTTAGATGCCACTTCCCACGCGACTTCGAGACCAGCATCTCTTACACGAATTTTATTCGGTTGGCACTACTTTTTTTTTAAGGAAACACTTTTAGTTGTACTTTGACAACATCTGTATACTCTAAAATTTAATTTTAAAATATAGTGTTGCGAAATAGAATTAAAAAAAAAAAATCAAATAAAATGTTACCGTAAAATTAGAGTCGTGTATTCCCTTAATATTTTTTAGTCGCAGAATTCATAGAAGATTTGCAGATTCATTTTTGTTTTTCAGTGTATTACGAAATTTCCTTTATACAATCTTTATTTGGTCACGTAAGATACTATCGGTTCAGTTTTTTATAAATGATTTTTGTTTGTGCTAAAGTACTGGTATACAAGTATCGAAACTACTGGATATATAAATAAGCTAAACATATTTTAATAAGAAAAGAGTAGGAATATATGTTGAGTATAAGTTTCTGATTGCAGAGAAAGGATTATAAATAACTATACTTTATCTAAAGCATTACATCAACAGGGTGGCGAGCCATCAGGGAAAAATACAGTAAAAAAAGAGGAAAGTACGAGTATCTTTTTTATAGAAAATACTTCCAATAATATAAAATGATTAAAAAAGGCGAATTTCTCTTTAACAAAATACTGGTATTTAACACCTTTTTAGACTGTGTTTTTCCCTGACCACTCGCCACCCTGATGATTGATTCAATATTGATTCAATAATTACATTAAATATAATGTAGTCATAGTTATGTAACTTTTGAGTGTAATTTCATAGCTTCAAATTTTTACGCTTTTATCATACCACAATTTTTTCTTAATTGTAAAAATTTCCTTATTTAATCGAGAAAATATACGATTAAATAAGCCAAATTTTTATTTTGAATAATGGTGGTAAGAAAAAAGTATAAAAGTTGGCAACTATGTAATTTTGTTTTTCTACGCCAATAAATGTGGCAAAAGTAAAAAGTATCCGAAATTATACATAGAAATATCCTATCCAAATATATGTAAATATGCTAAAAATATTTTACCAAATCCTTAGGTTTAAGAAACGCTTTCCCTTCCTGGGGCAAAGTACTTCAGTCTTTAAAATGTTGAAATCGCTTAGTGACACAAGGTTTCACGAACAAATTTCTTTCAAAATAAATAAAAGCTTTTTCTTCACATGCAAAATAAATGGAAAATTTTATTTAAAAATTCTGGTGCCATTGTAGAATTTGGTAATTAAAATTAAGTAGGACATTTATACCCCATCGCTCTTCAAGTGGTTATATCATTTTTTCGAAACCTTCGAAATTATTAATTCAAGAGATAATGACTTCCATTTATTTTTATTTATATTCTTATTTTATTATATTTAATGTGCTTAAAATTGTGTTCAAGAATACAGATTAAAAATAAAAGTCAGTGAGAAATTGTAAAATAGTTTATTTATTTGCATAAAACTTTCAACCAATTCAGTTAATTAGATCAAGTGAATGCAAAAATCTTATTTATCTCTTATTTAACTAAACCCACCCATTAAAATGCGAGTTTGAAACTTTAATTAGTGCAATATATCTACTTGACATGCTATAGCTGTTGAGTACACCGCCCTTCAGATATCTGCCGTGAAAACCATTTAGATAACATTTCTTCCCAAGAAAATTTATGTTTCACCTAGTTATCTCTATGTTCATTGAAAAAGAATTTCCTCATTGTTTATTTCAGTTTTTGAATAATCCCGCTAGTTTTTCGAAATTAGTCAAAAAAAAAAAGTTCTTTATTACTTTCTTCTTTGTAAAAAAAAAAAAAAAAAAAAAAAAAAAAAGTAGTTCTAAGAAAAAAGTATTGTAATTGAGATCTTTTTCGACTTGAGGTTTTTGACGGATTTACACGTTTTAGGAGTCAGAGATCCCGAAAAACATGTTTATACAAAATGTCTGTCTGTCCGTCCCTGTGTCCCTATGTATGTATCTCAGCTTCGTATCATCATTGTGTCATCGAAAGGTGTATGAAGAGATACATACCAATCCTGCTGCCTTTATCTTGTATTAGATATTAAAATTATAGATTCGTATTATAATTACTTTTTTCTCTTATAATGAAGGAATTGTAAAATATAAATTTAAAAAATGCTATATCCTGTTTTTAATTTATTTTCAAATAAGTATTTTATTTAACTTTCCAGAAAAAAGCAAACCAATAACAAAGAAAAAAAAAATCCTCGAAACTTATAAAATGTGGCTAATCCCAAGTACTTTTATCTCTAGTTTATTTAGTAAATAGCTTACCCGCCCGGCGCTGCATGTGGCCGACAAAAAATAGCGCGAAAAAAAACTCCAAAAGTCTAAAAAAATCGTGCAACGTTTAAAAATCGCTACACAAATTCCGAATAAACTTCATTAAAAAGACAAAAAAATCTCTATAAGTGTTGAAGATTGAAACCACATTTCTTTTGAAAATGTTGAAAAATCGCGAAAAAGCGCTAAAATTAAATTGCTTAGGACAAAAATTTCTATATTGGACAAAAAGATTCAAACAAGAGTTCTGCCATGAAATTCGAAAAATATCTGTGAAACGCGAAAAAACCTCTAATAATCAGATACAAAATTCTATGCTATACGAAATCAAAATTTTATTGAAAAGAAAACCGAATTTAACTATATTAGGCCAAAAAATCACCGCGGATTGCGGAAATGTTGAAATCACAAAAACTTCAAAAATCATGGATTACAAAATGAAGGACATAATTTTCAACCCCTTGAGGGGCGGTGGGATATATTTTATCCCACCTACGATTAATGAAGATTTGCACCAGAAAAAATTTATTAAATTTTACTTTTCTAACTTTGGTGGAAAAAAGTCGTAAAATTGCTTTTCCTTATTTTGAAATAAAATTTTTCTAAATGCCGGTGGGAATTCAGCATTTCACAAACACAATTGCTTGCCCCTCAAGGGGTTAAATCTAATTCCTTTTACCAATTTTGCCGTAAAACGTGAAAAACAGTTAAAAATAGGATATAAAGCGCTAAAAATCATAATCAAATGCTTTTCGATAAGGCATTATTCTTTTCCATGGTTTTATGTATGCCTACATATTTTGTACCCAAAGCTGAACACCCATTTAGCCCTTTAGTGCGCAGCTTTGCATATATGCAAACAACAGTGTTCTGAATTTAATAGATTTTTTTATTCGTATATATCCAATTAAAGTAGCAATATTTGCTTTAATTAATAACAGACATTCCGTATTTAAATAAAGCGAAATTAACCATTGAAACTTTCTGGTGCAAGTAATTTCTAGAATGAATTCTATCACGGAAATTAACCCCTTGAGGGGCAAAGTAATTGCGTTTCTCTAATGTCAAATTCACACCGGAATATGCAAAAAGATTTATTGGTAAATAAGGAAAAGCAATGTTACGTCTGCTTTCACTAGCGTCTAAAACGCGATAGTAGGAGAGCTGTTGAACATTTTTGAGTAGGTATTTGAGGCACTCTGAAAATTTGTGCAACACTTCTTTTGTAATGGCTGAATACAAAATCGAATGTCTGGCTGAAGGATCGTGGCCCAAAAACTGTGCCAGACATGTGTTAAGTGCCATTTGGCACTTGACACGTGTTTGGCACAGTTTTTGTGCCGACTAAAGTGTCTGTCATTTTCAAAATATTTTTTTCTAAGCATAAATATTATTCTGCCTCAATCTCAGCGTGCCTCAAATACCTTTTTTTGGGGTAATCAAAAAATGGCACTTGACACGTGTCTGGCACAGTTTTTGGGCCTCGATCCTTCAGCCAGACATTCGATTTTGTATTCAGCCATTACAAAAGAAGTGTTGCACAAATTTTCAGGGTACCTCAAATACCTTCCCTAAAATGTTTAACAGCTCTTGGAGTACGACTTTCACAACGGCTCATATCACAAATGCACCCGCGAAATTCCCTATGCTACTGAGAAAGTCCCTATTTAAAGGGGAAATATGGTTTTTCTTTTTAATCTGCAGAAATGAATTTAAATGCTTTTTTTTTTATGATTTTAAATAGATTTCATAGTAGTGGGATTAAATATTTATTTATTGATTCTGAATAAAATAAATAGATGAATGTAGAGGAATATTTCCGGATAAAAATGTTGGCCTTTAGATGTTATGAATACGATTTTTGTTAATTTTGTTATTTTTTTTACTTATCAAATCTCTGGTTGTTTCAGTATTTAAAGGAAAGTATAAGTAGTATATGAATATTAGTTTTTACAATGGCTTTCTCAAGTAAAGGTAAGCAATCATATCTTAAATATCTGGCATTAGAGATCAGAGAATAAGCAACTAACGAGTTACGTATAATAGATTTAAAAGTTTTAGTAACTTTAAGTGTAGATCGACCGAAATATTCGTTACGTTTTCGGTCCAAAATCGGAGTTTCGCCAAACATTCGTTTTCGAGGAAAATGCTACTGAAAATTCGGCCGAAACTATTTGTATTTCAAAACTTACATTTGTTTCTTCGGAAATTTTCTACATTACTCAATGATTTGAACTGTATCGGCTTAAATGAGACATTCTTCTTTTATTGCTAAGAACTTCACTGTTTATAATTTTCAGTCATCAGGGACTCCAGATTTGAGTGCAAAGTATAAAGCAAGAAATGCATATATGACTAAACTTTTAACATGCTTTCCACGTGCTCATTAAAAGCTGCAAACTTAACAGTAATTATTAGCCCCGGTACGGTATGCTATTTCTTTCTCCCAGCTTATTTTGTGTCCAAAAAATAACGTTAGCTTACAGACGCTAGCAATGAACAAAGTAGATGTATCATTGTACAATTAAATGCTCTATAGCATTTTTTAAAATTTCTAAACATCGCACATTTTCAGTTTTTATACCATCGTATTGGGAAAAAAGTACTTTTTAATGCAATTTGTTTGAAAACTGCATCTCTATTTGTTTTTGAAATATTAATTTTTTTGTAGTTTTTAGCGGCATTTGTTTCATTTTGGCAGCTCAAGTACGCCATTTCTGTAGAAAGTAAAGAAAAAATTGCTGAAAAATAGCAATTATATCTTTTTGTAGCCATTTTCTCATAAAATGAAAAAAAAATAATTAAAAAATTAAATTGAAAAAAAATTAATTAAAATACGTGCTACTTTGAGAAAAATATAAATGAAGGATTTATATTTAACGATAGGAAAGGATAGGAAACAGGGAGCTATTATAAACTATATTTAATTTTAAGTTTCTATATTAATGCAAATGACGTCATTTTACATAACATAAAAGCGTGTGCTTTAAGCATAGCTGCCAACTTGTACGGATTTTTCCTACCACTAAAATTTAAAAGGAATTTCTGCCTTATTTAATTATCAAAATTCGCGGCGATTCGGCGATTGATTTAGGCAAAATTTTCTATTAAATTTTAGTGGTAGCAAAAATCCGTACAAGTTGGCAGCTATGTTTAAGTCTTAAAACTGAAATATGTTTTGCAGTAGAGTCCCGATTATCCGAGTCACGCTTAACCGAGTTATTTTCTTCTGATGGACTGGTGGCTTCTATTATTATGAAACAGCCATTATAAATGAAGCGTTAGGTGAAGATGAAAGAGCTGCCGTAAAAAGTTAAAACTCTGATTTTCTGGTCACAATGGAAGAAAAAAATGGCCATAATTTTTTTTTAACGCTTCATTTATAATGGCTGTTTCATAATACTAGAAGCCACCACTCACCCAGAAGAAAATGAAGTAATGGAAATGCCGGGGCAACACTAAATTCTAAAAACAGAATTCCTGTTCTCTAGTTTATTTATTCTTTTTACTGAACAGTAAATGTTACAGATTATTTTCTTTAAATAAAGAATTTAAAAAAACTGTCGGATTTTCTTTCTGTCATTTATGATTTTTGGATACCTTGAAACAAAAGATAACTCAATCGATTGAAATAATGCATTTCAATGCATGATATAGGCTCAGTGAAAATGTGATATATTTAACAGTGTACAAGAAAATAAAAAATATCGTTTGGATGTGAAAATATATTTAAAAGGACAAGCCAAAAAAATTTTTTTTTATCGAATTTTAAAACAAACCTTTTAAAGTTCTAAAAATTCGCCCTCAAATTTTCATATCATCTCATTTAAAACCCATATTTTGAATTTATGAGAGACCTGAATAAAAAAGTATGAGTGAATAAATTGTTTATACATAAATTGATGTTGAAAATACCTGTTTGCACTTGTGAATATAAATAGAAAAAAGAAAATGATGATATGTTTTTCTTTTAATTAATAGCATAGTGTTAGTGTTACCCAAATTTTGATATCATTATTTTTAAGGCCTATATTTAAAATTTTTAGAGCAGTAAGGCAAAGTACTGTGTCAGAAATGTTTAACCCGTTGAGGGTTTTTGTACTGATTTTAATTACTAATAAAAATTGTAAATGAAAAATTCCTGTTTCCCATTTTTGCGTTCTTCTATCTTTACAAGAAGAAATTAGTTGTATGCGGGAAAATTTTCGACTTCCGGTTTTCGGTGGATTTATATGTTTTAGAAAATCCTGAACACGATTTAATGGTTTTTAGAAAATGTCTGTCTGCCACTCTGTCTGTGAGTCTGTCTGTAAGTGACAAAAATTTTGTGGGCGCTCTGTCTCAATAACTAATACACGAAATTTCACAAACCTGTAGATTCAGTTAGACCTTTGTATAAACTGGTACTAATTAGTGTTTGGTGTATATCGCCCACTATGTAGCTCCGCTATGCTGATTTTTTCACGATTTCAGCAATAACTCTATCAAGAATTGATGTACGGAATTTAATAAAACTTTAGATTCAGTTAGACCGTAATATAAACTAGCTTGATAAGTTTTTGGTGTATATCGCCCAACAGGTAGCGCTGCTGTTCTGTTTTCTGTACGATTTGAGTAATTAATAGCTCTATCTCAAGAACTAATGCACGGACTTTCATCAAACTTCATATTCAGTTAGACGTTGATGTAATCTGTTACTGATTAGTCTTTGGTGTAAATCACACAACAGGTGGCGTTGCTATGCTGAATTTTTCACGATTTTCGCAAAAGCTATATCTCAAAACCTTAATTCAAGCAATTTAATCAAAATTACTACCTGTTACATTTTCACTTAAATAGATCCTTATTAGATTTCGGTGTATATTGAACAACAGGTGCTAATTTTATATACTTTGGGTTGGAATTTTGGTTGCGGACATCTAAGAGGTCGAGTTCCGAAATTCAGTGATTTGTTTGAAGCAATGCGATACTTATATCTTCTTATTAAATACATCTAATACGAAGAACCTATATACCTTTAAATTCCTCATGATGAACATAGATTGTCATTTAATTTTAGCACTGTGATAGCGAATTTTGAATTATTAACATGTATAAGATAGAATAAAGTTTTGGAATTGGCACATATCAGTCTTGTTATATTATTACAAAAATAAAGTGATCATCTAACTAGGAAATGAAGTAGTTTTTAAAAAAGAACATTTATCCATGCTTTTTATTTTTAGGATATTGTATCTCGCATCAATACTTAAAAGGCATATTTTTTTTAATGTATTCTAGTATTTACTTTCATAAAATAATAGCGAATTTTTTTCTTTTCTAAAAGACAGAATTTTTATAAAATGTTACCTCTTTCATTATGTTTAAGTTGTCTGTAATATTGTTTTAATTTCTCTTTATTGAACAGTAATAAATAAAAAATCACGTCTCCAGTAAAAACCAATCCAAAAGAAAAAATAAACTGGTACCGTTTTCCACCAAAGTTAGAAAAGTAAAATTCAATGAAATTTTTCTGGTGCAAATCTTTATTAATCGTAGGTGGGATATGGAAAAAAAAGGAACAATGGAACAATGTGAGCAGCTGAATGGATTACCTAGTTGCGTTGCAACTTTACATCCAGTGGATAGGTGATTGTGTTGCAAGGCATTAGGGAGCCTTAAAAAATATGTTTAGACGTGGCTGGTAGCCACAAAAGTTAAATTTACTTTTAAGAAAAAGGAAAGACAAACAATGACAAAGTACATAAGTACTAGTATAACATATGTGAAAAAGAAAAAAAACAAAGAAAAGAAAAAATTTAATTAAAAAAGAAAGAAAATTCCATTAGTTCCAAAAAAAAGAAGGAAAAGACGAAAAAGCTACCGGGGAGTGCCCCATAAAAAAATATACTCTTTTCAGAGACCATACATTAGTTTAATAAGAAAAAAGGGAAATTTGCTTTTCC
The DNA here is from genome assembly GCA_963932465.1 of Maratus speciosus. Classification (NCBI taxonomy): domain Eukaryota; kingdom Metazoa; phylum Arthropoda; class Arachnida; order Araneae; family Salticidae; genus Maratus; species Maratus speciosus. The sequence continues at coordinate 428,231,155 of OZ010797.1, read as the reverse complement.
TTATTTACCAATAAATCTTTTTGCAGATTCCGGTGTGAATTTGACATTATAGAATCGCAATTACTTGTCCCACAAGGGGTTAAAGGTTAAGTTTTATGAAATAAATAATTATACAAAATAAGGTATTTGGAGACATACTTATTAAAATATTTACTAATTTGCAATATTTTAGCGTAAAACAGACACACGACAGTAGTTTTTACTTGTATTGCAGATGTGCAACAGAAGAAAAGATTGACGTATTATATGAAAAATGTATTTCTGATTTTTTTTTCATTATTTTTCTTGTGTAATAAATCTTTCGGAGAATCATATATAATTTTTTCGAAAGAAAATAAAAAATCACGCATTTAAGGTTTAAGAACCAAATTTAAAAATACACTTGCAGGGAAATTTACCTCTGATGAAAATTTCATTTCTTTCTAAAGTTGGCTGCTATCATATGATATTATTGTCATGTTAATTAGATTTTCATATTTTGTAACTATAAAAGTCCTTGGTAATCCGTTACATATCTATGATGGCTTATCAAATTGTTGATGTTATCGTATACTTAATTACTTCGCGATTTATAGTGTCTTGCTCCAATAAAGGAGATTGAATCCCCGCCCTGCAAAGAAATGCCGCTACGGCTTCCACCATCTTGGATTGGGTGTGGGAAAATGGAGTTTTTAAAGAACTTAATAAACTTAGTATGCCATCCTTGTGCGTTGTCCGAACGAGGTTTGAAACTGCTGTTTAACCGGATCGGATACACAGCTGGCTTCGCCCACCCTCTAATTCAATAGTGAGCTTTGTTTGGGAACGACTTTCATTGATATATCCGTACACACATCAAGGACATAGCACTTCCATATGCCTTAAGAAAGATAATCCCAAATACATCACCGTGGATCCATGCCTTCTTGGGTGTTGAGTGATAGGACACCTTCAACTGGCCCGCCGAATCTGAGAAATCTTTGTTCCATTGAAGAATAAACGCGAAACGTGTGCGTTTCATTCAGAGATGTTGTTTATCATCTTTTCTTTCTGAGAGTTGCATTCATTCTGATTCAATTAATTGTAATTTCTTTTAACTGTTCTTTGTTCACGGGGAAAATTGTCGTTTGAATCTGAGTCAATATAATATATCGATACAACAGAAGACTACGTAATAAGTAATGCGTGCCATTATTAAATATCGATCTGTTTTGGCGATATTGTCTTGACAATATTTTAGGGAAGACATTTAAAGAGCCTCGAATTCTCGTTTTCGTTCAAGGAACACTGGACATTGAAAATCCTGAAAACCTTATCGACAATCCGATTACGCTGTGTAAAATCGATCCGGCAAACTTCGAGCTGCTTATATTTCATCTTAGTTGAGTGAGTCGTTCTAGTATGCAATGTCACCAACAATTTTAAGTAATAAGACTGCGGTTGGTTGGTTGGTTGGTTGTATTTATGTCGGCCAATTATCAGCACGTGGGATATGGGCCCTAAGGGGGGGGGAGTGCCTTCCGTGGAGGGCTTTCTAAGGGAACCTAACCCGTATTAGCGCTTGGAGAACCAAGGTTCGAAGAAAACCACGAAAACTCCGAATGATTAGGCCGACGGGCGCGATTGGGATCGAACCCAGCACCTCCCGTCGAGAGCAGAAAATAAGACTGCGGATGTGGCACGCGTGAACGAACTAGTTCAAATGAGCTACTTAGGTGATCATAATTAAACTGGCAGTACTCAAAGTGTTCTGTAGCGCGATTTAATTGAGAGAATGACGCCAAATTTTGTAAGAAGATTAAACAAGACGGGGGACGAAGGATTCCGTGAAAAAAAAAAAAAGAGTTCCAAAAGTCACTACTTGGGGAATATGTGGCGCTGTGTAACAGAAAAGAGAGTTTAAAAAAATGCAGAATCAATACTGAAATAAAATTACCTTTTATTTAGCACATTTAACGATTTTAGTATTGATTCTGCATTTTTAAAAACTCTCTTTTCTGTTAAACAGCGCCACATATTCCTCTAGCGGTGACTTTTGGAACTAATTTTTTTTCGCGGAATCCTTCGTCCCCCGTCTTGTTTAATCTTCTTACAAAATTTGGCGCCATTCTCTCAATTAGATCGCACTACAGAACACTCTGAGTACTGTCAGTTTAATTATAGCCACCTTGTGTATGGTACGGATCGGTTTTTGTTAAAAGAAACTATCATCATTTCATGTCCTGTCTTCCCTTCTTCCAATAATTGTGCGAAGTACAGCAAGTGGTGTAATTCGATCGTATCGGACACATGAATATGATGTTCTTGAACAAATTAGTTCCAAGGAATCATCGTTCTTTCGACCCGTGCTGTTCTGTCCTTTCCTTGACTCTGTCTCCTATCTTTTCGTATCCTGTGTCATGTTGAGTCGTTGTCTTGACTCTAAAACTTCATTTTTGAAGCCAGAAAACTCGTATCTTTTTTTGCAAAATCTGACGAAGCAAGAGTTCTTGAATAGAAGAAATGAAGCTTATTCAATTTCTGAAAGATATTGAAGTTCTAAAGCCAATCATTATACAAACTCTTCCATGTATATGTACTTTTCTTCTTACAAAGTTTTTCGTTGTTTATCGTAAAAAGTAAAGTTAGTAAAGGTAGAAAGATAAGGTAACTATTATCTATCAACTTTTTTCTCTCCCACGCATGCATCGTGTAAAAGGCATTTACAGTAATTGGAATAACTCTGTAACAGCAAATGAAAATTTCTTCTGCAGTGATCACAGATTTCATGAGATGTCGGTCATACTTCGGATATTTCACTAAGACACCTGTCAAAAAAATGCGTCATTACTGAAATCAGTTGAGTTTTTAGACTGATTCCAAAACTTCCTTATTGAAGCCAGAAAACTTGTATATTTTTTGTAAAATCTTACGACATTACATCTTGAATAAAATAAAAAATTGCTTCTTCAATTTCTGAAAGATATTGTTAAAAGTTCTAAAACCAATCATTTTACAACCTCTTCCCTGTATAAACACTTTCTTTCAAGCAAAGTTTTCTATGTTTTTCATGCTTATTGTAAAAAGTAAAGGTAGAAAGTTAAGGTAACTAACTATATCAATCAACTTTTTCCCTCCTACGCATGCATCGTGTAAAAGACATTTACAGTAACTGGGATAATACTGTAACTGCAAATGAAAATTTCGTCTGCAGTGATCACAGATTTCACTAATGCCGTCCATACTTTGGATATTTCACTAAGACACCTGTCGAAAAAATCCGTCATTACTGAAATCAATTCAGCTTTTAGATTGATTCCAAAACTTCCTTATTGAAGCCAGAAAACTCGTATTTTTTTTTGTAAAATCTGTCGAAGCTTGAGTTCTTGAGTAAAAATAACAAAAAAATATTTTTCAATGGTTTTCAATTTCTGAAAAATATTGTTAAAAGTTCTAAAGCTAATCATTTAAAAAAAATTTCCTTGTATGTACATTTCCTTTTTAACATTATCCAACAAAGTTGAAAAGTGTTTATGACTTCGGTTTGTCTGGCCGTCTGACCGCGCTCTAACTCTCGTAAATATACTCGGATCGTTTTGAAATTTTTGCATGTTAGTGACCTCTACCATAGCACGAACCCTATTTCAAATGAAGTTTGTAGCATGTTTAGCTCATTTACAGGAACAGTCAAAAGTTTTCCATTACATTACGGCCTATGGGAAAAAATCGTTTAAAATGATTTTTAATGATGTGACATGTTTTCAAACATAGTAAAATTGATATGCATTTATCAAGTGCACTAAAATATGCATTCTACAGAATATGCGGTGCCAAGAATAGCTATTATTCATTTACAGGGCCACACAAAAGAATTCCCTTACATTATGATATAGGGGTGGAGAGAATTTTTTTCGGCGTATTTTAATTATGTTAAATTATTTCATGTATAATGAAATTGATATACGTCGCTGAAGTTTACTATAACTTATTTTATGTATAATACGAAGTGCATAGCATTTTCAGGGACGCACAAAAGATTTCAGATACTATATTGTATCCGAAGTACCGTACAGTAGCGACGATAATCTGGAAATGCATTTTTAATTATTTTATGTGCTTTTATGTTTAACTATATTTGTGCATTGTATATGGTGTGTATAAATGCTGTAATTTATATACAGGGCTACACAAAAGAATTCGTAAAGGTTACTGGGTATGAATGCAAATTGCTTAAAGGTTGTTTTTAAATGAGTTATGCATTTTTACGCTGAACTGCATTTACTTTACTAAGGAATGTTTGTAGAACATAGATAAAATGATATACAGGGTCACGCAAAAAATTGGATACATGGCCGTCTATAAATGATAATTTCTGGAAATGTGATTCCATTAGTTTTAAGTGTGTTTTACTTTGAATTAAACTGTAGCTAAATAGGGGCGTGTAATAAAAGTACTATGTTAACTACAGGCTTCTACAAAAGTATACAAGTATGTTTCAATCTATTAATATAAATTGCTGAAAGAGAAATTTTAGCCTGTTATGTGTTTTCTTGCCAAACTAAATTTCCCCATTATATTATATATATATATCAACCTACAGATCAAATACAGGGCTGTTCAAAAGAATTGGAATATATATTTGCTATGGACGGTAACTGCTGCAATAAGTTTTTCGAATGTTTTATGCGTTTTCTAAAATGTTTACTTAGTTCTCTTATATACCTTATTTCCCTAAATAACGAAGTTTTGTTAAAGCATTCAGGAAGTGTTGGAAAGTGTTTCATAATCTGTGCTTAACGCATGATTTTTCTTACTTGTTTAAAAAGTTGTCTAGCTTTTCATACTGATTCTGAAAGGCAAAAGGAGTGAACGTAATGGCAACTATATCTGTCATCTTTTTCCTTTTTACGCATGCATCGCGTAAAAGACATTTACAATAATTGGAATAACACTGTTACTGTACCTGAGATTCACTTTATTAGATGTTGTTGGTATCGGTCATAATACTTCGGACACTTCACTAAGACACCTGTCGAAAATATGCGTCATTATTTAAATTAGTTGAACCGTTATATTGATTCCAAAATTTTCTTATTGAAGTTAGGACACTCGTATATTTTTTGCAAAATCTTTCGAATCATGAGTTCTTGAATAACAATAATAAAAAAAAAATTTCTTCAATTTCTAAAAGATATTGTTAAAAGTTCTAAAGCCAACCATTTTACAAATTCCTCCGTGTATATATATTTTCTTTTTATAAAAGTTTTCTAGCTTTTCATGTTGATTGTAAAAAGTAAAGTCAGTAAAGGTAGAACGTAAAGGTAACTCTATCTATCACCCTTTTCCCTTTTAAGCATGCATCGTGTAAAAGGCATTTACAATAATTGGAATAACACTGTTAGTGTACCTGAGATTAACTTTTTGAGGTAGGTTGTTGGTATCGGTCATAATACTTCGGATCACTAAGACACCTGTCGAAAAAATGCTTCTTGTTTAAATTAGTTGAGCTGTTATATTGATTCCAAAATTTCCTTATTGAAGTCAGGAAGCTCGGTATTACCTGATTGAATGATTCAATGATTTTACAAAAAATATACACTTTTTGTAAAATCATTCGAAGCATGAAATTTCGAATAATAATAAAAAAAAAATCTTCTTCAATTTCTGAAAGATATTGTTAAAAGCACTAAAGCCAACCATTTTACAAATTCTTCTGTATATATATATTTCCTTTTTATAAAAATTTTCTCGCTTTTCATGCTTATTGTAAAAAGAAAAGGTAGCAAAGGTAGAACGTAAAGGTAACTATATATATCACCCTTTTCCTTTTTAAGCATTCATCGTGTAAAAGGCATTTACAGTAATTGGAATAACAAAAACTGTTACTGTACCTGAGATTAACTCTATGAGGTGTTGTTGATATCGGTCATAATACTTCGAATACTTCACTAAGACACCTGCCGAAAAAATGCGTCATTATTTAAATTAGTTGAGCAGTTTTATTGATTCCAAAATTTCCTTATTGAAGTCAGGAAACTCGTATATTTTTTGTAAAATCTTTCGAAGCATGAAATCTTGAATAAAAAAAAAAATATATATATATATATTCTTCAATTTCTGAAAGATATTGTTAAAAGCTCTAAAGCCAACCATTTTACAAATTCTTCCGTGTGTGTATATATATATATATATATATATATATATTTCTTTTTTGTAAAAGTTTTCTAACTTTTCATGTTGATTGCAAAATGTAAAGGCAGTAAAGGTAGAACGTAAAGATAAGTATATCTATCACCATTTTCCTTTTTAAGCATTCATCGTGTAAAAGGCATTTACAATAATTGGAATAACACTGTTACTGTACCTGAGATTAACTTTATGAGGTGTTGTTGGTATCGGTCATAATACTTCGGATACTTCACTAAGACACCTGTCGAAAAAATGCGTCATTATTGAAATCAGTTGAGTTGTTATATTGGCTCGATATAGTGCATTAGCCTCAGCATGGACCTCTGACCTCACGACAGGCCAGCAGGTGGCATTAAATATTCCTCCCCCCTGCGAGCAGAGAAATATTTTTGCAGCATCTTAAAGAAGGTTAACATGACAAAGCAGACTTGCTTCCTGGATAAAAGAATAACAACCATGTTTCTTTTACTTTGTTTCTACATGTCGGCGCGAATAATAAAGATTGGACTGCTAAGAGAATATGAGTTGTTTATGGGGGTAAAGGATTGGAGCAGATTATGATCGGGTTTAATGAATCAATATATTATTTAATGCAACGTACCAGTAGATTCTTGCTGAGACAAGGGAGATATGCATTTCAAAATTCATGAAGGGTGATTTATTTCATTTTAGACAAATCTTTAGAAATCCATGTTGAAGACGTTACCAGTCCAGTCAGCTACCGAAATGAATTCAGGGGAGGAGGAGAGTCAACTCGATACCAGATCTTCGAGTTACCATATTTATATTAAATAAGTTTGGGACCCTGTATTAAATATTAACTTCAATACTAAAATGCAATACTCTGCATTCATTAATAAAAATTGTACTGAATGTTGCACTGTGTTAAATGTACAGTCGTGGGCCTTGATCAAGAAGATGCCTTGATCAAGAAGAGTGCTCTCTCGGTCAACAATCGATTACCGAACTTCAATTTGGATACAGCCCTTAAAATACGCTCGTTTTAAAATAATTAATTTCTCGGAAACTTATCGTACGAATTGCATAAAAATTTGTTTTTAGGCTAATTGAAGGGTGTAGAGTTCATTTATGCTGTCAGAATTGTGTACTGCTATTGAAAAAACAAAGTTATGGTTCGTTTTAATATGCAGATGGACCCCTAAGCAAATTTTATATACATCATTTAAAAGTAGGCTTTATTACCAATCGTGTTGTACCAGTAACTTTCTTCTAAGATAATTTTTTGCTAAGTTGGCATGGGGTGTTTACTTTTTTTCCCACGACTGTACAGTGAGTGCTTATACACTGAACATGTACAGTACATTTATTATTATTACTATTCATAAATGACATCAACCATGTTTCTTTTACTTTGTTTCTACATGTGGTGTCGACGCGAATAATAAAGATTGGATTGCTAAGAGAATATGAGTTGTTTATGGGAGTAAAGGATTGGAGCAGATTATGATAGGGTTTAATGAATTATTTTATTTAATGCAGCGTACCATGTAGATTCCTGCTGAGATCAGGAAGATATGCATTTCAAAATTCATGACTGCTGATTTATTTAATTTTAGACAAATGTTTAGAAATCGACATTGAAGATGCTACCAAGATGAATTTAGGGGAGAAGGGGAGTCTTACTCGGTGCCAGATCTTCGAATTACCACATTTAGATTAAATAAGTTTGGGACCCTGTATTAAATATTAACTATAATACTAAAATGTAAAACTGCATTCATTAATAAAAACTGTACTAAATGCTGCACTGTGTTAAATATACAGTTCTTATACACTGAACAGATACCGTACAGTTATTATTATTATTATACATAAATAACACTTTCAAGAAAGAAATTCGATGGCAGCGCCGCCTAAGAAAGTGTAATGTTTTGGATGCATTCTAAAGCATTATTGGTTATATGCAATTCCCACACTATATATATTTAGACACTTTAGTATTTTTACACATCCTAGAAAAATAAGAATCGTGTCATTAATTAACCTGGGGAATTACTCTTTAAATTTTGTGGTACAACAGTAAATATGAGTAGAAGAAAAATCATACATCAAAAAGAAAAATTCGGTCAGTGTAGGATTAGGTTAATACAAATAGCGACTATTTTTTTATTTCATTTGCACCACTTCAAAAAAAAAAAAAAAAAAAAAAAAAAAAAGAGTTATATATCTGCAATAATTGCAGGAAAAAGTTATCACAAAAATATTTCATAAAAATAGCAGTTGTACGAAAAGAATAGAAAATTAGTCGCCATTGGTAGACCTGTAATGGCGGATTTTTTTTTTCAACCCAGTATTCAGTAATTCATGTTTTGCATAATAGCAGCGGTTTATTCCATTAACATCGCTATTTATCAAATTGAACTTTTATGTAACCGAAATATAATTCATGATTCTAGATTATATTTTCCTTATTTGCTCAGCATATAAGTTTGAAATCCAATGAATATGTTCTTAAACCTGAAAACCATGAATCCAGAAATTCCTTTAAATTGAATGCTTCTGGATGAAAATTTACCTCGTTTATTCGAATATTACCGAGAAAAATTTAGGAACCACTTATATAAGGACATATGTATTAGGAAACACTCATAATTTAATAACTTTAAAAAAATCACTGTTTACAGGATTCGTACGCTTCAAGGACATTGTATCAGAATTTTCGTAAAGTAATATTTGCCTTATATGATGAAATAAAAATTATACCTCCAGTTGTAGCGACCAGTACTTTAAGATATTTATGGTAGTAAAACATCTAAAATTCATTCACCACTTTTATGTTGTTACAGAACTGCCAATGGAGACTAATCCCCCATCCCCTCCCCGATATGCTATTTCTTTCAGACAACAATTAAAGTGTCGTCACTAAAAAATAACGTTACATCTCACCATCAACCAACCGTAAAATAAAGCAGATGTATCATTTCTCGGTTAAATACTGATAATCTACTGCAATTTTTTTGACTCCTAAACATCGCACATTTTCAATTTTTACACCGTCGTATAGGGGTGGTGGGGTGGGGAGGAGTACTTTTAAAAGCGATTTTTTCCGAAACTGCATCTCAATATATTTTTGAGATTTTATTTTATTATTATTATTATTATTATTATTATTTTTTTTTTTTTTTGTAGTTTTTAATGCCATTTCTGTAATGGTGGCTAGCCAATTTCTGTAGAAAGTAAAGAAAAAAATAATAGATTACTTTATCTTTTTGTTGCCATTTTCTCATAACATCTAAAAAAAAAATTCTAATTAAAATACGCGCTATGCCAAGAATATCTATCGTCTGCTATAAAAATGTATTTTAAAGAATATTTGTGTGAGTTATTTTCTCCGCGTTTACTTAATTCCTAACAAAAGGCTGAAATAATGTAAATTTATTTATTTATTTATTGGTGCAAATAGAATATAAAATTAGTCAGCAATACTGGCTATATTTATTTATTTATTGGTACGAATAGAATAAAAAAATTAGTCACCAATAATGGCTAATTTTTTTTATGGCAAAATTTAAAAGCTTTATTTTTTATTTTATTTTTTTTTTTTTGCTGCAACAATATTTAATCAATCATCTAAGCCACCCCCCAACCTACTTCTTTTCATTTTATAATCTTTTGTTTAACCCCTTGAGAGGCGGTGGGATATATTATATCCCATCTAATTTTAATCCACATTCGCATCAGAAAATTTAATTAAATTTTACTAATATAAATTTGGTGGAAAAAATGTTGCTAAATCTCTTTTCGTTTTTCGAATTATCCGGTGAGAATTCAACATTAAAGAAACACAATTGCTAATAAATACGATAATGTGAGTAAAATTCGTTAATTTTAATGTAAAACTATTTACTTTAAACAGAAAATACAGTGTATTCCCGGACAATGTTTTGTTTGCCTTGCAGATTTCAAAGATTTAAACACATAGAAAAAATGAATTGATGATGGATATTGGTGGGTAAAATAAATAAAACAAATCGATATAATTTATTTTAAAAAATGTGATTGATTACTTTTAGTAAAAACATTTTTGTGTTTATGAATTTAAAATCTGATTTATGTAGTTTAAAGTATTTTAAAAGGTGAATCTCTATTTAACGAATTTTCCATATAACGAACTTTTTTCCGGTTCGACTGTATATATATTTTCTTTATGGTAAATTTAACAGATAATATAACTAATGATTTTGATGTCAAATGAATAACAGGATAAAAAGCATGTCAAAGGATATTTTCCCTTGTGTTCACATGTGTCCCACGTGTATTCACAACTACCCCGCCGGTGGGGCACATGTAAGCAATTTTTTGAATTTATAAAACTTTTTTAAAAAGTAAGAATAACTATAAAAATGATTTTTAAAAAATTACCATCGGTAAAAAAAAGTTCCGTTAACTAAATTGAGTAGTTTATAGAGATTAAACCAGTTATGAAGAAAAGCTGTATTTATGTGAACTGTTCCCATGTGCCCCCATCTCCCCTACCTGTTGTATGTAACCTAAAGTGATTATTTTGTTGTGTGCCCAGTATTTGGTCTGTTGAAAGAGATTTGACAAGAAATAAACGCAATAAGAAAAAAACCTCGCTTATTCGAATATTACAGAGGAATGTTTAAGAACCACTCATATAAGAACATATATATTAGGAACCACTCATAATTTAATAACTTTGAAAAAAAAAAATCATTTTTTATAATATTTTGCAAATTGACTTCTGCAATACATATACATAACGAGTAGAGATTTAATTAAGCACCAAATTAATTACCTCACTATTATTTTACACCTTTGACCTTAGTACAGGCCTGCCAAGAGGTATCAGCTTTTATTTTTTTTTTTATTTTTTTTTTTTATTTATTTGTTTATTTATTTTTTGGTGCGAATATAATATAAAATTAGTCGCCAATGGCAGCTCTATAATGGCTAATTTTTTGCATCCAATATTCAGTAATTCATGTTTTACATAATAGCAGTGGTTTATTCCATTAATATCGCTATTTATCAAATGGTACCTTGTTGTATGTAACCTAAAGTGATTATTTTGCGGTATGCCAAGTATTTGGTCTGTTGAAAGAGATTTGATAAGAAATAAACGGAACAACAACAAAAAAAAAAAGTTGGTAATAAGAAGAAAGAAAAGCAGCACGGATAAAAATACTAGCATTTTTGCCGTGGGAATGAAAATCCATGCAAATTAGGACGTGATGTAATTTATCTGGCTCTCTCATTGAGAGGAGTGTGTGGTTTTCTTTTGATTATACTTTTTTTCTTCTGTATTAGCGGGAGAGGAAATCACGAATCCTGTTATTCACCCAGGAACAGATGATTTTCTTTCTGATTTTGGCGTCTCATCTAAGTTTTAAATGAAACAAGAAAAGAAACCGTATAAGTAACGTAGATAATGCATGTTATGGTCCGATGCGGTACACGAATTTTACTATACGAGTATTTAGGTTTTGCAAGCTTTGATGAGAATTAGACGGAGAAACAGCACCTTGAAATAAATTTTTGTAATTTTTTATTAAATGTATAGCACGTCAATTAACGTCATCCAGGGGTTCTCAAATTTTTTACAAGTGTCCTAAAACTCTTAATCGTTTCTTAATCATTGTCTTAATCGTTTCTTAATCATTGTTTTAATTTTCCTAAAATTCCTAGTTATTTTTAAAGTGTCCTAAAATGTTCTAATTTCTTAATAATCGTCCTAATTTTCCTAAAATTTTAAAACATATTCTTTTCTTTGTAACCCTCTGAAAAAAAAAAAAATATTTGCTCTTGGAAATAAACATTTATTTTTGTACAAGAATTTTTTATGTAAAACTAGCTAAAGTACCCGGCGTTGCCCGGAATTTTAAGAATGTTTGTTTTGAAAAATTAATTTCAAAATTAAACATACTGTATAAAACAAACAATTAAAATAAAAAGCAGTAAAGCCATTTTTATTTCAGTTCTTCACTAAGAATGAACTCTAAGGATTTAAACTTTTGTAGAAATTCTAATACACGCGCATGCGTACATACACGTATATATGTAGAATAGATTTAAAAATGGCGAAAACAAATTCGGGGAACCTCAAAATGTTAAACTATGCCAATATTTCCATAATCGGGTTTTTATCACGTTGCAAAACGTTTTTCCAAACTCGTATAACGTTATATATTCACATGCAACGTCTGTCATATTTCCAATATGACATACTATTCACTTTTTTTTTTTTAAATTCGTCAAACTATTTATTTCCTTTTCATCTTTCACGTGGAAACCTTGCAATAGAAAAGTAATTGTTCTGGTAAAAATTTTATTGTGAATTTTTAATTCTTGGCAACTGCTATAACGAAAAATGTAATAACGGAAATTGCTGTTAAATTGGTGGTTTTTTATTAATTAAAAATTAACTATAAATTATTTCGATTCCGTATTACTTTAGTTGCTCGGCCGTGTTTTAATACACATGTACGTAACATTTCCCAATTCTGGCTTCCAAACAGGCGCGGATCCACGGGGGCCAAAAAAAAAAAAAAGTTCACGGCTTATCGCGAATTCAAACAAATGGTCGCTGAAAAAAAAAATTCAATTTCGTCTTTCGTTCCCAGAAAAATCTCCAAATTCGTCAAAGCATTGCGCAAAAAGCGCCAATTTCGTCAAAAAATCGCGGAAAAAACGCAAATTTCTTCAAAAAAATCACGCATTTCGTTAAAGGACCGCGAAAAAAAGCGCAAATTTTGTCAAAAGACCGCGAAAAAAAGCGCAAATTTTGTCAAAGAATCGCAGAAAAAAAAAATGAATTTTGTCAAAGGATCGCAGAAAAAAAGCTAATTTCGTCAAAGAGGCGCGGAAAAAACGCAAATTTCGTCAAGAGACCTTGGAAAAAATGCGAATTTCGTAAAAGGATCGCGAAAAAAATACGCGAATTTCGCCAAAGAATCGCTGAATAAAAACGCGAGTTTTGTCAAAGGGCCGCAAAAAATGCATATTTAGCGCCAGGAGGAGATTCCCCGAGGCACGGATACAGGAGGGGGGGGGGCGATTGGGGCGGTCGCTCCCAAGATATAAATCCAACGCTATTAACGGAAGTTTTCGCGAACAGGCTGAGAAGCAAACGAAAACCAAACATTTTTCGGGTGTAAATGGTAAACCTCACTGACGTTTCGCCAATTAATGAACAAAAAAGGATTATGTCCGGTCAAAAGGCACATGGCACCATAATTTTTGACACTATGGGTTGAGGTGAGGGACGATGCCACTTCGTGTACCTTTTGTTGAATTTCTACAACAGAAAATTGGCAGCGTTATGTGGATCCCTTTAATGTGTACAAACTTTTTCATCTTTTCAAAGAAGCTGCACTTCTAATTTCTGTATAATATTTTCGCACAGAACTCTTTTGTTTGAGAAAAGAATGGGATTTGTAGCAATTTTCAAAGAAAGAAAGAAACAAGAAAAGGAAAGGACTTTTTAAACTTCAAGCATCTTAATATTTTCTGAAAAAAGCCACTAATGTTTTTAAAAAAATGTACTACTATTGCCCCCCCCCCCCCCACACACACACACACATTGGTGAATTTCAAGGGGTATTTGATGAATGAACAAAAAAGGATTGTCTTAGTCAGTTAAAAGCTAAAATGCATATGGTGTGTTAATTTTTTTAAAGCCAACTTGGTAAAACAGTTCTTACTTTATGTATTTACTTAATGAAAGGCCTTCTAGGTGAGTTGAATAGAAAATGCCGCTCTACTGTCATCGACCTTTCATTGTTTGGTTTACCATTTTTCGCTGTCTTTCTACTTCTTGTAGAGAAGCTATGGAAACAGACCTAGGTCTCAGTAACAAATATTAACCTTGATGGACTAATAATGAATAGATTACGAAGAAGTATACGCACCGCTTAGATGACACATTTTGACATTTCAAGGATGTTAAGACCCCTTGAGATTTTTATTCAGTCCCTTTTTTGAATAAACCGATAAGATAAATAGTTACCAGAGTAAAAATGAAAAGAATAAAAATAGGACATTAAATAAATAAATTCTATAGTAACATTTTTAATTTTTCGGCACAATTAGTAACAATAAGTCATATTTTGAGGAGAGGAGGCTTATATAACAGGGTGAGGCGAAAAAACTTTTTTCGGTTTTCGATGATGGGTAGTGCGGAAAAGTTGCCACTGGTGGCACTAAGTTCGCACAAAAAATTTGAGATTTTTCGGACAATTCCTTCATTTGCCACAAATGGCTTGAAGTTTGGCTCAAATACTGATTTTTGAACTTTTTTAGCAAAAGTTAAAAAAATGTTAAATTTAAGGGGTTTTTTTAGCTGAATTTACTTGAAATGTCAAGTTTAGAGTTAGAAATGTTTAAATAAGCTCTAATTATGTATTATTTAATAGTTATGTGCATTTTGAATTAGGTGACTTTTATAGCTTTTTCGCATATAAGTTAGCAAAAATTGCAGGAATTGTGACAACAGGGAATAAGAATCTCTTCATCGGTAAAGACTTGGTCAATAGGCAGAAAAAAAAAAAAAAACTTGGAAAGAAGATATAGGAGGAGGAAGATCTTAGAGGAAGAAAAATTGCAAGCATCTTTTTTGATAGTAGAAAAAAATAAAACGATCTTCATAAAAAAGGGGGACTAGCAAGCAGCGCCGTCGATAGAAAGACGAAACAAATATCATCATGTTGTCTGAACGTGGTTTGGAATATTTGGGTCGCTTGACACCTCCTTCTGACCACTGCGGAGAAATAGCAAAATCATTATATAATTTTCTAAGCCAGGATAAAGCCTGCTTTGGAAAAAATTAAGAAGAGAACTGCAACATTTGATATGTATTCTTCATACGAACGAGCTTCTACTCTGACAGCGTCATCAACTGTCTAAACTAGATGGTAGAACCACTTGGCCTAAGACCTTTACAAACTGAAACGGAGCTAGATTAATAGAGTACTCAAATCTTCAGCCTTTTGCATTTTTTATGCCCATGAAACAGGAATAGATAGGCTCGTAGAAATGAACAAGCACATTTTCGCACGCCGTTAGGGATTATGTGCTTCGTATTTCTCTCGACGGTGCCACTTGTTCCCTTTTCTTCTATAAAGATCGTGTTATTATTTCTACTATAAAAAATATTGTAATTTTTCATCCTCCAAGATATTCCTCCTCCTGTATCTTCTTTTCAAGTTTCTTTTTCTGTCGCCTAACCAAGTATTTATCGATGACGAGATTTCTATTCCTGGTTATCACAATTCCTGCATCCTGAAGCACAGATGAAGCTCTTAACGCAGTTTACCTATAGGATATATCAGTTCTAAATCTGATGAACGCTGTATGAGAAAGGGATATGCGTTTGTGAGTGTCTGCTTTTGAAAGCCCTGGTTCAAATTCTGATTCAGACAAACTGCCTGCTTCAAAGTTCCCACTTTTTTAATCTTCTGACAAATAGCTGTATTTTAGGGCAGAAAAATAATTAAAATCCCATCTCACAGTTACTCCTATCTCCAATTCCCCCCCCCCCCCCCCACTCATCCTCGTGATGACTGATTGCGTTTTCATTGGTTTCTACTCCATATCTCGTCCCCTTTCGGAGTAGCTGTCAAGACATGCTGTGGTCTGGCATTCAAAAATGTGACTCTGAACACATCAAAAAACCGATTGAAGAGCAAGGAACATAATAAAGACAAAAGAGAGAAACCGACGAACGAACCAAACAATACTTACAGTTTTTGCTCAGTTATACGCGAAAAGGCTATAAAAATTGCCTAATTCAAAATACACATAACTAATAAATAATAGATAGTCGGAGCTTGTTTAATAATTTCGTAAACTAAACATGACATTTCAAGTAAATTCAGCGAAAACAATTTTAATCTACCATTTTGAAAATTTTTGCTAAAACAGTTCAAAAATTTGAGCAAAACTTCAAGCCATTTGCAGCAAATGAAGGAATTGTCCGAAAAATCTCAAATTTTTTGTGTAAACTTAGTGCCACCAGTAGCAACTTTTCCGCACTACCCATCATCGAAAATCGAAAAAAAGTTATTTTCCGCCCACCCTATTATATAATAAGAGGGTTGGTTAACCGAGTGTGTCGGTTAATTGAACATCGGATAATCGAGAGTCTATAGTAATTTTAAATAGCATTAATTATTTCATATTCATATAATAATTCACTGCAAGCAATGATTTAACCAATAGAAACGATGACTGTGTTGATTATATATCATCCGGTATCTCCCCCCCCCCAAAACGAGTCTCTGGATCCGCCCCTGCTTCCAAACTGTGGATTTGTATAGAATTACAGACAGACAATGTTTCCTTTTTATATATTATATTATTAGCAGCATTTATAATAACTCTTTATATCCCAAATTATGAAGTCATGAAAACTTCATCTTCTGAAGCTTTTTTCGTGAATTTTTGAAGTTACATTAGAACATTTACACAATCATTTAATAAATTTTAGAAGGATTTTGCCAATTAAAATTGACTAATTTAATTTGTATTTATAAGATTTTGTGCACTATTTATAACTCTACTCAAATCTTTTATTTAAAATATTCTTTAGTATTTTATAGAATTCGAAAATGTATAACTATAATGCTCATACAATAGACATATGGGAATAATTTCGAGCTGAAACTTTTTACCCAAAATCTTTCAACATTATGAAATCTGAAAAGATGCAAATGAAAAATAAATCATCCTTTTAAAAATATTTTTGTTTTATTCAACCAATAATGCTTTTGGAAAGAGATAAAGTAAAGCATCTATAATTCCTTCTAAACTGCATTACCACCAATCGATGTATTAAATAAATTTTATAACAAATTATTTTAATGGTACTTTAAAGTACTGTCGGGAGATAAAGGGTAAAGGAAGCCTCTAAACGTATTTGCTCATATACAGTTTTAACTGCGAAATTTAGCTTTTTTTTTATAGATTTTTAAGTGCTTCATATATTAGAAAAACTGTGCACTTTTCTTTTTCCCTTTTCATTAATGCAACTTATTTATTTTCTAAAAATAGAAAGATTCATAGTTAAAACCGTATGTATGTCACATGTAAGTGTAAAAAAGTCATGATTAAAAAAAATAATTTAAAAATTGGATTTTTTAAAAATTAAATCTTTTTTTCTTTTATTAGTTTAACCTCACGCTGCGCAGTGATCCATATTTGAATCAATTAAAATTTAATCTATTCTATACTTAATATTATAAAGAGGTAAAAATTGTTTATTTGTAGGAGGTAAGCTCTGGAACTACCGAACAGATTCCAAAAGTAGTGGTATCAAAATGATGGTGTTAGTCCAACTTAGAACATAGGCTATATCTTATGTCCGTGCCACTGGCCAAAAGGGGGTGCAGAAGCAAAAAACGTTCTAAAAATGCGATTTTTGTGTTACTGAAGGGCCTAGAAACATGAAATTTGGAATGGTAGTTACTTATAAGATACTAATGATCTCTATGGACATTTCTTAAAGCAATCAAAATTAAAAAGGGTTGAAAATGCGCGAAAAGCGTTCTAAAAAACGTTCTAAATGGCGATTTTTACGCAATTTCGGGAAGTACCAAACCGATTTAAAAAATAATGGTGTCAAAATGATGGTGACAACCCTTGCTCCAACATAGGCTACATTTTATGTCGGTGCCACTACCCCTAGAGGGGGTGCAGGAGCAAAAAAACGTTCGAAATTGCGATTTTTGTATTACTGAAGGACCCAGATACATGGAATATGGCATGGTAGTTACTTATTAGATATAAATGATCTCTAAGAACATTTCTTAAAAGATTCGAAATTTAAAAGGTGTGAAAATGCGCAAAAAGTGTTCTAAGAAACGTTCTAAATGGCAATTTTTACGCAATCTCAAGAAGTAGCAAACCGATTTCAAAAATAATGGTGTCAACATGATGCCCTTGCTCCAACATAGGCTACATTTTATGTCGGTGGCATTACCCCCAAAAGGGGTGCAAGAGCAAAAAAGCGTTCGAAAATGCGATTCTTGTGTTACCGAAGGGCCTATAATCACGAAATTTGGAATGGTAGTTACTTATAAAATATAAATGATCTCTAAGAACATTTCTTAAAAAATTCGAAATTTAAAAGGGGTGAAAAGGCGCGAAAACTTCTAAAAAAACGTTCTAAATGGCGATTTCTACGCAATCTCAGAAAGTACCCAACCTATTTCAAAAGTAATGTTTGGAAATTGGTGATGACAGCCCTTGCTCCAACATAGGCTCTATTTCATGTCGGTGTGACTACCACCTAGGGCTTTCAGAAGCAAAAAACGTTCTAAATTGCAATTTTTGTGTTACGGAAGGGCCTAGAATACTGAAATTAGGCAGGGAAGTTATTTTTAAGATACAAATGATCGCTAAGAACATTTCCTAAAAAATCGAAATTTAAAAGGGGTGAAAATGAACGAAAAGCGTTCTAAAAAACTTTCTAAATTGAGATTTCTACGCAATCTCAGGAAGTACCGAACCGATTTAAAAAATAATGGTGTGAAAACGATGATGGCAACCCTCGCTCCAACATAGGCTGTATTTCATGTCGGTGCCACTACCCTAAAGGGAGTGAAGGAGCAAAAAACGATCTAAATTGCGTTTTTTGTAATACTGAAGGGGCTAGCATCTTGAAACTAGCCATGGTAGTTACTTATAAGATTTAAATGATCTCTAAGAACATTTCTTAAATAATTCGAAATTTAAAAGGGGTGAAAGTGGACGAAAAACGTTCAAAAAAACTTTCTGAATTGCGATTTCTACTCAATCTCGGAAAGTACCCAACCGATTTCATAATGGTTGGAAATTGATGATGACAGCCCTTGCTCCAATATAGGGCGTATTTCATGTCGGCGTCAGTACCACCTTGGGGTTGCATTTTAAAAAACGTTTCAAATTGTGATTTTTGTGATACTGAAGGGGCTAGCAACTTGAAATTTGGCATGGTTGTTACTTACAAGATATAAATGATCTCTAAGAACATTTACTAAATAATTCGAAATTTAAAAGGGATGAAAATAAACGAAAAACATTTTAAAAAACGTTCTAAATTGCGATTTCTACGCAATCTCAGAAAGTACCCAACCGATTTCAAAAGTGTATGGTTGGAAATTGCTCCAATATAGGATTGATTTCATGTCGGCGTCACTACCACCTTGCGGTTAAATTTTAGAAAACGCTCTAAATTGTTATTTTTGTGATACTGAAGGGGCTAGCAATTTGAAATTTTGCATGGTAATAACTTATAAGATGTAAATGCTCTCTGAGAAAAGTTCCGTAAAAATTTGAAATTTAAAAGGGGTGAAAACGAAAGAAAAGAGTTCTGAAAACGTTCAAAATACCGATTTCTACGCAATCTCAGGAAATATAAACCGATTTCAGAAGTAATGGTTTCAAATTGATGGTGACAGTCCCCGCTCCAACATAGCCTATATTTTACGTTATTGTCACTGCCATCTGGAGGTTACAGGAGCAAAAAATGTTCTAAATTGCGTTTTTTGTGTTACTGAGGGGGGTCTAACATTTTAAATTTGGAATGGTAATTACTTCAAAGATGCAAATGCTTTCTATGAATCGTTGAAAGAAAATTCCAATTTTAAAAGAATGAAGTGAGCGAAAAGCGTTCTATAAACGTTCTAAATTACGATTTTTCTGCAATCGCATGAAATACAAACCGATTTCAAACATAATGGTTGCAAATTGATGGTGATAGAACTTACTCAAACACAAGCTATAATTTATGTCGGTGCTACAACCCCTAGAGGGTTGCAGAAACAAAAAACTTTCTAAATTGCGATTTCTGCGGTACTGAAGAGGCTAGAAACTTTAAATATAGCACGGTAGTTACTTATAAAATATAAATGTCCTCTAAGAACAGTCGAAAATGAATTCGAAATTAAAAAGGGGTGAAGCGAAGGGAAGGAGATAAAAACATTCTAAAACAGTCCCAAATTGCGATTCCTATGGAATTTCAGGAAATAATAAATCGATTACAGAAGTTATTGGTTGCGAATCAAGAGTGATAGTCCCTGATCCTATACGGGCTATATTTTATGCCGGTGTCACTACCACCTGGTTGGCAGGAACAAGAAAGTCTTTAAAAACATCTAAATTCCGTTTTCTATAGAATATTAGGGAATACCAACCTATTTCAAGGTTAATGTTGGCAAATTAATGGTGTCAGTCTCTGTTTCAACATTTTTCGACACATTCTATTTCAACTCTGTTTCGTCATTTTATGTTGGTGCCACTAACACCAGAGAGGTGGTAGACAAGAAGCTTGGAATTTGACATGATGGTTAATGTTAAGATGTAAATGTGTTAAGATGGTTTCTAAAAATATCAAATCTTCAAATGATTACTGAAGTGAGCATAAAGTCTCAAAATAATTTCTAAAGTATCATTTATTTGAAATTAGTTTTAGTTCTTCTCATTAATTAAAATCTCATTTCTGTCTAATGCACTTTTATAATGAAGTTTAGTCAAACTGTGGCTTAATTTGTAATTTTTGAATTATTCCAAAAAGTGTTCTTTTAATAAAAAATAATCATGCAAATATCGCTTGGCATATTTCAACTATTACGCGAGCAAAGCCGCGGGGTTTGCTAGTCTTTAATAAATTGAAAAATACATATATCACCATGCAACTGCTTCATTAAAACTCTTTCGAGATGACATTACACAAATTTTATTTGGGTAACCCCGCTTTTTTTAAAACAGTTCCCTTTAC
This sequence comes from Maratus speciosus, assembly GCA_963932465.1. Lineage (NCBI taxonomy): Eukaryota > Metazoa > Arthropoda > Arachnida > Araneae > Salticidae > Maratus > Maratus speciosus. Next base: position 428,210,271 of record OZ010797.1, on the reverse strand, counting down.
CTGTGAAATACCAAAAAATTCTCTAATTAAAAAGGGCAAATATCACATTTATTTATAAATGGTGCCAAAACCAAATTCTACATGCATTTTTCGATGATGCATGTATGCATCACTAGTCCCGAAATGGTTCAGAAAACGTTTTACGGATGTAATTAAATAACGTTAAATATACTTTAAAATTTCTGGTTTTAAAAGGACAGAACTATAAAAACATACTACCAAAAGAAAACTTCGTTTAGTGTAGTACAGGGTTTGTACACATCATATACTTACTTGCCAACGTTCAACTAAACTTCCGTAAAAGTTCATTTGACCCAGGTTAAACACGTTAGTAACCAGAAAATTTATTTAATGTATCATTATACATTTAATATCATGTTTCTCTAAGAAATGTATTTGAAATCATTTCTTAAAATATTTTCTGGTTCCAAACGTGTTTAACCTGGGTCAATTTAACTCACATTTTACGGAAGTATGGATCAAGGGATCCAGGGGATTTTAATAGTTTTAGTACCAGAAACTTCGTAAAGTACTGGTCACTGATATAATTTTTTTTTCATTAAATAAGGAAAATATTACATTGCAAAAATTCTTGTAAAAGGTCCTTACAAGTTCTTGAAGCGTACGAATCCTGTAGCATTAAATCGTATCTTATGATTTTTTTCTCCCGTGTTAAGTTACTAAATGGCTACCAAGAACAAGTTTCATACAATAATTTGATTAGCCAAGGAAAGTTATGACATTGTGAATGATAATAGATTTAATTAAATATTAATTTTAAATCAAATGATTTTTATGCCTAATAACGATTTACAGCTTTACTGTATACTTTTTGCTTATAAGTTTAAGGCTGTTCTCAAATCCAAAGGGTCAACTTTCTGACATAAGTTTTAATTCATTTTTGTTCAGAAACGCACGAAACTAGAAGGGGTTGTTGTTCAGAAACTTTGTCATCGAGCTGTTTTTTCCGTTTTTTTTGCAAACGCAATTGATCTTTCAAAAAATACTGTCAAAGTTGGCATTTTGAACTGAACTTCCGAACGAAAGAAGAAAATCCAGTCAATAAGGGGAGAAAAATGCCGTGTCACGTGATCAATCGCTTATAACTCAATAGGTAATTGATGGCTCAAAAAATGGAAAAAACAGTTCGATTCCTGTCGCTTCCATGGTCAGACTTTCCAATTTTATACCTTTGTGTTAAAAAATGAATGTATCAAAACGTTTTCCGCTTGTTGAGCAGAGTAGTTGAGAATAGTCTTAAGGAATTAAACTTGAAAACAATGATCTAAAGGTTCTTTCATTTATTCAACCCTTCTAGGGGCAAAGCACTTCCATTGCTAAAATGTTGAAATTAATGATGGACACCGGAATTTACAAACAAATTTATTGTAAATATGCAAAAGCTATATTTCACATATATAACAAAGCTAAAATTTTTTCACAAAAATTCCACTGCCATTGTGACGTTTGGGAAATAAAATTAAGGGTTAATAGTTAACCCCTTGGGACGAGCGACACGTATACGTGCCGCGAAAAGGCCTAAGAATCCTTGTTTATCCTCCCCAGTAAAATTTTACTGTAAAATTTGCCTTATTTAATCCTAGCGTTTTCCCGATTTGAAAAGGCACAAACTTCTTTTTTTTAAAAACCGGTAGCAAAATAATAAACATTTCGTAAAAGGCTCCCGTCGCGAAGGGGTTAATAGACAAAATACATTTCAAATAATTTTCATCATAGTTTGAATACTTTTTCACATTATTAAAAAAAAATTATTTTAATTAATGATTTAAAAATCATCCAATTAAAATCATGATTTAAATAACTATTTTAATCATCTGATTATAATAGTTGGTAATAGATGTAACATCGACCTATAGAATATGACCAAAAAAAAAAAAAAAAAAAAAAAAAAACAGAACTGCTGCACAGTTTGCAAGGTAAAACGACTTTATTTACTGGAGTATATATAAGCAGTTGCAATATTTATGTTTTGTTATTATTTTTATTTTTTGTCTAATTATTGTTTTCTTTCTTTTTTTTTAGGTAAGTTGAAAACATTTTCTTTTGCACATATCATATCCATAGAAGGTAAGATTATTATTCGTATTAGAAAAAAAAATTTAACATAATAATAACCATATGTAATAACTATATAAATAGGCTTTTAAAAATGGCCATCCTGTATAAAAGTTTAATCCAGCCATACCTAAGGGTTTTATTTGGAGCCTTCGTATTATCTGTGCACTTGCGATCGATCGCCGAAAACTGGTTGCCAATAGCCAATCTCAGGCCTCCCACTGGTCCGTTTTTTGAAAACCAATAATTTTTTAGAAAGAAATTCGTGGAGGGTTTCTGCAACAAGTGCAAGAAAAATGCGCTTCCCGGTAGGTTGCTGCGAAATTTATAAAGAAGACTTTTCTTTGAATAAAAGTTGTGTTCAAAAAACGGACCGAATGGGAGCCCTGCAATCTTCCTTATTGTTGCCAATCACGTGCAAAAAGTAATTTAACGTTATTAAATACATAAAAAGGGTAAATAATATAAAAATAAAATAAAATAAATAAACTATAATAAATAAATAGTAAAAAACTCTAAACTATAATAAATAAGTAAACTGTAAATAAATAATACGAATAAATAAATAAGATAAAACTATAAACTATACGGTTTTCAAAAATAAGGATTATAATAATTAGTATTATCGGCGCACTTATTGGCGTAGTTATATCTTCAGGTGTAAAAATGGGAGAGTAATTAAAATAGATAACAAGAATAATATAACAAAATTAATATACTCAATTTTATCTATATGAAAAGTATTTAACATAATAATATATTATTCCGGAATTTTCAAGTTCTAAAAATAAATAATAATGAATAATAATAATAATAATCTTTAACAAATCAGATTTTTGTTCCACGCAGAAACTTTTTCTCTTTTTAAAATGTTAGCATATATACTGCAAATTTAATCAGCTTTATTACAGATGAAGATTAAAAAATAGACACACTATTGTAATGCGAACTTGAACTGCATGTAAAAAGAATTTTTGAGTAAGCAAATGACATTTTACGGTGTGTTAACATAATTTTAAACTAATTATAAATAAGAAGGCAGATATTTCCTCCCCATAAAAACGCATAAAGCAACAGTGAAGGTTTTAAAGGAGCGTGTAACAATGTTGAAAAAATACGATTATTCGATGAATATGTAAATGAAAGACCAACATTTTCTGCACATTTTAAAATGAACCGCATAAAAAAAGTCCTATAATTACAATAGTTATACCCCTTTAACGTCGAACCAGAATCGACATCATCTTTCTTTGCAAAAAAAAAAAAAAAAAAACAGTAATATAAAGAAAAGTAATATTTGCCGAAAATAATCAGAGCATTTTCGAAATTATGTAATTGAAAGTACCCCTTTTTAAAAAGTGGTTCCAACCGAATAAAATTTGTGTGAAAGACGCCGGTCCCGAAAGGGTTAAGGGAACATCCACTGTTACTCTTGTGACCATTCGAGCAAATTTTCATAAATACTTCCAATTATTTTATTACACAATATATTTAAGATAAAAATTGATATAGCCAGTTAAATACCATTGTGCTCCGCTCTCATAAAATATATCTAATTTGTAATAAAATTTTGATTTAACCCTTTCAGGGCAAGTAATTGTGCTTCTGTAATGTCGAATTCACACCGGAATTTGCTAAAAATGTTATTGCTAAATAAGGAAAAGCAAAATTACTACCCCCTTTCCCCCCCCCCCCCCACCAAAGTTAGAAAAGTAAAATTTTATAAAATTTTTCTGGTGCAAATCCTTATTAACCCTTTCCGGCGCGGAGTAATTCTGTTCATAAACTGATGAAATAATGGACTGATACTAGAATTTATAAAAGAATTTATTAGAAAATGCAAACTTGCTTATTTTCACGTACATTACAAAAAGAAAATTTTAATTACATATTCTTGGTGCCGTTTGTTAGTTTTGGAATTAAAATTGGGTGTCCTTTTTTAAGGACACCGCCCTCGAGAGGGTTAACCCTTTGAGGGGCGGTGGGATAAAATATATCCCACCTACGATTAATGAAGATTTGCACCATAAAAAATTTATAAAATTTTACTTTTCTAACTTTGGTGGATAAAAGCAGTAAACTTGCTTTTCCTTATTTTGAAATAATTTTTTTTTCTAAATTTCCGGTGGGAAATCAGCATTACACAAACGCAATTGCTTGCCCCTCAAGGGGTTAATCTTAGGTGGGATATAAATTATACCCCAAATTTTACTTGTCTATATATTAACCCCTTGAGGGGCAAGTAATTACGTTTGTGAAATGCTGAATTCCCACCGGAATCTTTGGAAAATTCTATTTCAAAATAAGTAAAAGCAATTTTACAGCTTTTTTCCACCAAAGTTAGAAAAGTAAAATTTAATAAAATTTTTCTGGTGTAAAACTTCATTAATCGTAGGTGGTATATAATATATACCGGTGCCCCTCAAGGGGTTAACACTTTGAGGAGCGGTGGGATATATTATACAGGGCTCGCACCGTTCCTAAAATTTTCGCGTTTTCCTACCAGTACTTTAAATAAGAATTCTTCGTGGTAGAATCCTTTAACGTTTATAATAGAAATGTACAACAAAGATTATTGTTTTAATTTAGTGGTAGCAAAGTGCGAAAATTTTGGGAACGGTGCGAGCCCTGTATAATACATCCCACCGCTCCTCAAAGTGTTAATATATAGACAAGTAAAATGTTTTTTGTTACAAATAACGATATTTACGTGAGTGAAACACAATGGTATGTTGCTGGTTGTATCAATTTTTATCTTAATTATATTTTTTAATAAAATAATTGGAATTATTTTTGAAAAATTGCTCTGTCAGAAGACTAACGAATGGACGTTCCCTTAATCATTGTTTACTGAGAATTCTTCGTATATTTTTTGTCATAACTTGCGTAATTGTAGATATTTTTTCGTGCGGTTTATTTTAGAATCCGCAGCAAATATTGCTCTTTCATATACATGTTCCTCGTAAAATCAAATTTTTTTTTATATATATTTACGAGTAATAGGCCCACTTAAATACATTTTATGCGCATCTCAAATTTTATAAATATGGATTGATAACTGCGTGTCTCTGGCCCCACAGTAAAGGCCACCAGACCACATACGGGCCACGAACCGCAGGATGCGTATGACTGGTTTAATCCTTTAATACTTGCCCACTTCTTTTATTTTTAACGATAGAATCAAGAAGCAATTCTTTTGAGTATCATATTCTCTTTACGACTGTTAAAAAACTAGTCTTACAATCCCTTGTTCAACGTATTTACAAAAATGTAAAATTAATTAAAAATTTCCAAACAATTTCATTATTTTTTTAATATTTATAATATTATAAGCAAAGCAACACATTGAAAATATTAACAGCATATTTCTTCTCATTCCTGATATATAGCCCTTGGTATTAAATCTTATAGTATTTACGCATTTTTATTTTTAACGATGGAACCAAGAAGAAATTCTTCCCTGTCTCATAGTTTCTTTTCGTCTGCTTAAAAAACTATTCGCACAATACATCATTCCACGCAATAATTTCATGCAATTTTAATTTAATTTACGGAAATGTAAAATTAATTCAAAATTGCCTAACAATTTTATTATTATTTTTATTTCTAATATTATAAGTACAAAGCAATAAATTGAAAACTATAAATAGCATATTTCCCCTCATTCCTGATATAGCCCATTAACCCTATATTATTTACGCATTTCTTTTGTTTTCAACGATGGAATCAGGAAGAAATTCTTCCGAATCCCTTTTCTAAGTCTCATATTCACTTTTCGTCTGCTAAAAAAACTATTCTCACAATCCTTTCGGCAACTTCCGGGCTGGATAGGCTTGCGTGCCGCATCACTTTCCCTTCTCCTTTTTTCATTTTTTTTTTTTAATTTATTTATTGCGTGTTTTCTGAAGACTGTCGCTTTTAACTTTGCCTTTGAAGATACCCTCTACTTTTTTTTCCTAATGAAGTGATGAAAATGAAACATCGTAAGCAATTACTTTTTTTCATTTTCATAGTTTTTATTTTTTATGTTAACAATTTTTGCAATTTGCATTTTAGCAAAAGAGATGGTTTTTTTAGTGTTCCTCTTCGATAGTGCAATCCCATGAAAACCTGTAAGAAAACTTAATTAGATATTACTCATTCTCCAATATCATTATTAAAATATGGTTTTAGCCATCAGAAAGTAGGCGTTCAATTCCGACAAAGCGCGTTTTTAAAAAAATGTCCCCAGAAATATTTATTATTTTTAAGGATATGATAAGATTTGAAAATTTTCAAAGTTTATGGGGATTATTTTTTAATACTTAAAATTTAACCTCTTGATTGCGGGTCTGGACTGTTGGCTATTTTTATATTCATTTCGTACCACAATTTACAAAATAATGATAATAATAATAATAAAAAAAAAAGAAAAAAAAAACATACAATTGCGCTAGATATCTCTTGAAAATATCCTAGTATGAGAGTGCGTCAGAAATTCCTTTCAAAAAGCAGTGTCAATGGAATAAGAAAATTGTGGCAGAGACGTACGGTGTCCCAACTCCAAAATCAAAAGTTTAACCCCTTGAGGGGCGGTGATGCCGTCACGGCATCACATAATTTTAATCCCTAATTGCCACATTGGCACCATAGTAGGAGAGCTGTTGAACATTTTTGAGTAGGTATTTGAGGCACCCTGAAAATTTGTGCAACACTTCTTTTGTAATGCCTGAATACAAAATCGAATGTCTGGCACAGTTTTTGTGCCGACTAAAGTGTCTGTCATTTTCAAAATATTTTTTTCTAAGCATAAATATTATTCTGCCTCAATCTCAGCGTGCCTCAAATACCTTTTTTGGGTAGTCAAAAAATGGCACTTGACACGTGTCTGGCACAATTTTTGGGCCGACTAAAGTGTCTGTCGTTTTCAAAATATTTTTTTCTAAGTATAAATATTATTCTGTTTCAATCTCAGCGTGCCTCAAATGCCTTTTTTTTTGGGTAGTTAAAAAAATGGCACTTGACACGTGTCTGGCACAGTTTTTGGGCCACGATCCTTCAGCCAGACATTCGATTTTGTATTCAGCCATTACAGAAGAAGTGTTGCACAAATTTTCAGGGTGCCTCAAATACCTTCCCTAAAATGTTTAGCAGCTCTTGGACTACCAGATTATTTGAATGAAAACTTCACTTTTATTAAATAAGCGAAAATATACCTTTACTTCTTTTCAAATAAATCGTCTTGTAAATGCTGGTGTCATTCAATTATTTCAACAGTTTACAAATACAATTACCTTGCCCCTGAAAGGGTTAAGGATACATTTTTTTAATCGTAGCACCACATAATTGGACGTCTATTTTGTGAGGGTGAAAACAGTATTTTAATAATTATATTATGTAATGAGTACCCATTTGAATTTTTCCACAGGTTAACATGGGATTTCGAGATCACGGAGAGGAACACCTGTGTTGTTCAAGAGTTTAACACTATAGAACGCCCAGAGGGAGTCGATTCGACTCCGACCATATGATTAATTGTCAATTGGAACCAGAAATTCTTTCTCAAAATAAGTTAAACTTTACAACGCAGATTTACGTTTAATAAATCAGTCAAATAATTTTAACTAAAAATTCTGGTGAAAAATATTTTTATGAAACTTGAGTAAAATTTCCGGGCGTTCTAATGTTAACCCATTATCCGCTGATGTTGCGTTGACGCAACGGTCAAATTAATTACTCATTCTTAAGTAAGGTATAATCCGCGGATCAAGCAATTGTGTTTGCACCCAGAAATTTTACTTAGATATTGAAGACAAATATTTACCGCGATTTAAAAAGTTACATTTTATTTAAAAAATTTTCTGGGTCGAAAAATGATTGTTTGATCCGTGGATTATACTCCGGAAATTACGGTAACAGAACTATTTCTTCCGTTTTTCGGATCTGTTAGAAAAGGTGGTCAAAGTGAGCGCTTTGAACTGATTTTCCACTTTGAAACATTGTTGGAAAGGATAAAAACTGCCATCCTGTGACAACAGTCACTTGCAACTCAAACTCATTTATCGGCAAAAATAAAAAAAATATTCAATTACAATTCACTTCATTAACCCTTAACAGCGCGGAATAATTCTGTTTATAAACTAATGAAATAATGGACTAACACCGCAATTTATAAACGAATTTATTAGAAAATACGAACTTGCTTATTTTCATGTACATTATAATAGGAAAATTTTAGTTAAATATTCTTGGTGCCGTTTGTCAGTTTTGGAATTAAAATTAGGTGTCCTTTTTTAACAACACCGCGCCGGTAAGGGTTAATCATGCCTCCAAATATGCTTTTACACTGAAAAATAAGCCAGATAATGTGTCAGAAAGTTTCGCGTTGTTAAACGTGGATATTTTTTTTTCGCCGCCTTAACACGCATATTAACCGCTTTCTAATTTCCAAGATAATCATTCCCTACAATTTCTTAATCTTTTCTTCCTTTAAAAGCAGATGTACATCGTTTTCTTTGAAAATATATTGTTCTACGAATAATAAAAAAGTATGTGCCACAACCCTTCATAGGCACCTGCTTAATGTTAGAACCACCCCTTAATTGGTACCCCCTTCTCTGTTGAAATATCCAGAACGCAGCAATCTCAAGTCGTGCGTTGAAAAACGGAAAGGGATTACTTTCAATCCTTTGTTGTTTTTCGCACCTGGCTTTATGAAGACTATAAGGGGTTTTCCTGATTTATTAAAATTTAGAATAGGGTTAAGAAATGATTGAGTTTGCATCCGTTTATTCGCGTGATTAAAATGGGATCTTGTTATTTGCATCTGCTGCTCAATGAATTTTCTGGCTTATTTCTTTAGCATTTCACAGAATGGCGAAGCCACAAATTTAATTTTTAATTAATGTAATTCCTATTTTACTCCCAATTTAACACTAAATACAAAACAAACCGGACATGTGACAAGTACTAAATAGAAATACTTCGATTAGAACCGTAAAATTTCTTCATAAAATCAGTGAAATAAAAATCACTTGGAAATAGATCTTTATAAGAAGATTGAATGAATAGTGTAACACTTTCTAAGGCAGCGGGAATTATACTTCCCACTTAACCCTTAGCACTCCGTTGCAAAGCGTTATAAGTAAGCGAACAAACTTAATGCTGGAATTAGGCGTAAATTAACACAGTTGCGCCACCTTGTGGACGGAGTGATAATTCACATACGCGGACTTTTAGTGTGGCGCGTATTTTCTAAATCTTTAGTCACTCATGGGAATGAATTGTGTTTGCCACATTTATTACAAGATTAATAACGTAGCGAGAAGGGCATCCTGAAGCACTTGACACTACGAAGTATTCTTCGCCGTATCAGAAGCACTTCAGTTATTAATCAAGCTAAAAAAAACTTTACAATTTTAGTGGTGTGAGTAAGAAAACAGTTAAGTATCTACTTGTAGTTCACACTCCATCCGCTACGTGGCGCATGACCTTGATTGATGTGACCTCGCTCTTAATCTTGCGGTTACTTCTACCATTTAAGATAGGACGCTTACTTATATCGCTTTGCTCCGTTGTCTCCGCTGCGGAGACATAATCTTTCTTTGCAAAATTTGTTTTTGGCACCAGTAATAAAGGGAAATAAAATTTACCTTATTTAATTAGGGTATTTTTGAAATTGTGTACTTGAAGGAAACATCTTTTAAAAAAGTAGTGCCGGTCGAATAAAATTTATGTAAGAGACGCCGGAGTCTAAAGGGTTCATTTTAATCTCCATATACCAAATTTGCACCAATAAATTTAGATAAAATTTTACTTTTATCATAAACGTGACAAAAAGCATTTAATTACTTTCAAAGTATTTTCTTAATAAATTCGAGACAACAAAATAACAATATCCTTCTATATATGAAAAAAAGTAACGCTTTGAAAGTGGACCAATGAAAATTTGCGTAGATATCGTGAAAAGCAAAATTGGTAGTTTTGTAGATTGGTCAGAACTTTCTGACGCTATAAGGGGGGTTACCAAGGGAGGGCTCCCGGCTCTGTCGCCAAACATCGCCAAGTTTGTTGCCAACTTGGCGATATATCGCCATATTTGGCGGCCAAAATTAGTCGCCAACTTGGCACTATTTCCAGTATTTCGCCAAATTCCCATAGACTCCCATTGAAACCAAATAGGGTTTACTTGCTTGCAGAAAATGAACAAATTTAGATATTTTAATGCAATAAAAACTAATATTAGGTTATGAATGTTATGAATATTAGGTTATGAATTAGGTTATGAGCTTAATTGAACTATTTACATTATTTTTAAGCACAAACACTACTTATTTACAATATTCCTAACACTATATATATAATTTTTATTTAGTTTGTAATTATTCAATAAATTATAAATTATAAATTTTTTTAATGATTTTATATTTAATAATTCTTTTAATTATGAAACTCTGTAAACTCTAATGATTACCTGCTTAGAGATAAGGAAATAAAATCGTCAGGAGTTGGGGAGGAGCGCTTTTATACCAAGTGGAATCTAAAAGCTGAATGCCTAGAAAATGAGGAATCGCGAAGCTATCCAGAATGGAAACGTGAAACAATTTCTTCTGTGGTTGGATAAAAAATAGGGTTTGCTTCGCGGTACCGAACAGAATCGCGAAGTGATTACTCGCGGGGTTGGTGAGCGTAGCGAGCAGGGGGGCGGAGCCCTCCTAGCACAACAAACAATTTCAACATTCTTTAAACGAAACTAATCACCCTTAGAAAGGGTTAAAATAAAAATTCTGGTGTGAAACATTTTTAACTGCTTCCTGGTATATTTAGTGTTAACCAACTGAGTACTTTTGTTTCTAACATCCAAACCTAAAAACAAGTTAGTGGAATTTGGATTCTGCGTAAACTCTTACCTTTAAGAACATTACCTGCTTTCTGATTACTTTGTTATTAAAATTTTTGAATTTAACTTTTAAAAAAATTACTGAATTTTAATACATTAGAAACTAAAAATTATGTTATATTTCAGGTAGAAAGTTAAAAGCTTATATTTCTAAAAAATGTTGCGATATGTATTTTAATAATAAAAGAGCTGGACATTTACATCATGAAAAGTTCAATATGAACGTGAAAATAAAAAATCACAAATTTACTAAATGGTGTATACAAAATGTTGTGAAGTCATAAACTAAACAAACATTAAAATAATATTATAACAATCGACGTTTCAATCATCATCTATGGCCATCTTCGGGAAAGGGTTGTTATATTGCTTTTAAAGTTCTAAAGAACAAAGAAAAGCCGTCTTGAATTCGAAAAGTTCGTTAATTTTTGGTAATTTAACACATTGAGGACGGGTCACGTGAATTGACGGAAGAAAATATTACTGGTACCGGAAATTTTGTAAGGATGAGTAAAAAAGGTGTAATCCAGGCATGTTTGCTTCTGGTTGGTTGTGAGCAGGTTTTAATTTTTGACGACATTTGTAAACGCAAATTTCGTGCTCGCTTTCGAAAAAGGACCCGTCTTCAATGTGTTAACCCTTTAAGGGGTAAGGGAAAATGACTGTAAATATTGAATTCTCACCGGAATAATCGAAAAATTTTATTTTTAAATAAGGAAAAGCAACATTTTAACGGTTTTTCTCCAAAGTTAAAAATATAAAATTCAGTAAAACTTTTCTGGTGAGAATCTTGTTTAAATTAGGTGGGATATATTAACGCCCCTCAAGGGGTTAAAAGGATTTTTTTTAGCAGAAAAGTGTTATCGTCAACAGAATAATACAAAATAAGAAATGATCGATCTTGTATCCATTGTATTGCATGCTTAAAATGTGATCTTGTTATTCTGTATCTAAAACAAAAAATAAGTTGTGAAATTTCTGTTTTAAACTAGTTCTTATTGTTGAAGAAAGTCGCAGCTTATTAAGTAATTCCCTTATTAAAAATTTTACATTGAGATTTTTAAGAAAAAGCATTAATTGCAATCTTTTGTTGTCTTTCGCACTTGGCATTATGACGAGTAGAAGAGGTTTTCCCTTATTTATTAAAAATTATTATAGAGTTATGAATTGATTGATTTTGAAAGGGCAAAATTGCATTTGAGTGATTAAAATGCAATCTCGTTATTTAAATCTTAGCTACAAACAGTTATGTGCTCGAATAATTATGTGTTAAAAGCCACTATTATTGGTTAACTACGCTGAAATTATGTTATACGTTCTGACGAAAAAAGTTTCGCGACTTTTTCACTATTTTCATTATATTCCCTTTATTGAAACAATATGAAACCAGTCGATTTCTAATTGGAAGTCTACTGTGATTTCGTTTCTGTGTTGTCTATATTAATTCATTCCGGTAACTTGGTGCTCCCATTCTTTTAATCAGTGCTTACCTAGTTGTGTGACAGAGGCAAGTACTCATAAACATGTAAAGAACCAAAGAACTCTAAATGTGTTGAATTAAGTCTGTTGCCACAGCAGTTAATTTCAGACGTCCGTACCTGTCAAATTTCGAATTCTGAATGATTTTTGGCTCACCATCTTGTCTTACGATTACGGTGTCGGACATTTGTTGCGAGTTTATCAGATCTTTTTTCTTTTTCGGTATTTTTATGCTAGCGGGCGCAAGTGATAAAGCGCCAAATATTGTTCCGATCGTCATCATTCATGCTTCATTCCCTTATTTTAAAATATAAACTTTTCACACATTTCATTTAAAATACATATAACTTTCATTTAAATTACGCCCATTTAAAATATATGATTTTCAATCATTTCATTAACGATACAAATAATAATAATAATAATAATAATAATAATAATAATAACTATGCCATAAACGAAAGCATTTTATTTCAACGACAAAGCACTGTATCTACTTTGCACACACGAAAAATAAAAGTTGCTTTTGGCGAGATTTGGTAACATAAACTTTTTTTCAAATTTGATTTGGGAATTAAAAAATAGTTTGCCCCTGCAAATGACAAACAACCGACCGAATCCATTGAATTAATTTAATTAGTTGCAAGGACATTTAATTTCAGTTCGCAGATTTAATAAATACCTAGTAATTAATGAAAATTTATTCTTTTAATGTTGTTTATGAAGAATGAAAAATCTAACTTTATACGGATCAAACAAACTCAATCAAAGCCCCTTTTTTCATTTTTCACAGCTTAACTTTTAATTTACAGTTCAGCTATAGATATTGATGAAACTTTTTCTCATTTGGAACCTTAGTGCGCTAGTACGGTACTTTTCAATTATAAGGGCCTTGGCGGGGTTTTTTTTAAGCTCGGCACAATTTGGGCTTCAGAAAATAAGATTTGTTGACAAATGATGTACCGTAATTTCGGGTGTATAAGCCGTGGGCAAAATAAGTCTGTTTCAAACCAGAAATTTTATTTAATATATATTGTCAAGTAAGTTCGAAGATTGAATAAGTTACATTTTGAGAAATAAAATTTCTGGTCGGAAACAGAATTGTTTGAGCCGCGGCTTATACACCCGAAATTACGGTAGTAAGCAGTTATGAAAACAAACCTAATGAACTTTTATGCTTGTTTATATATGTATTTATATGTAAACATTTTATTTATATATATTACTCTTATTGTTTTATATACTTTTTATTTTTGTTTGCATATAAAAATAGACAAATGGCGTGTTTAACATTAGGAATTGTATAAATATTCATAAAGTTGCTTGTGTATATGAGACAGAGATTTGGTTGGCAGCAAATATGCATAGGATTTTTTTTTCTCTCGCCAAGGCTGCTATACTAGAAAAGTATCTCTAGTACTATCGTTAGAAAATTCATTTTAGATGAATTTTAATTATAATAGTCCTGTACAATAACATTTTTCACAGAAACAGTATCCTATGAGTTAACCCTTACATGCGTGATTTTTTATTTTGTTTCGAAAACAAACATTATATATGATTCTCTGAAAGGCTTATTACACAGGAAAAATAATGAAAAAAATCAGACATACATTTTTCATATAATACGTCAGTCTTTTCTTCTGTTGCACATCTACAATACAAGTAAAATCTACTGGTGTAGCTATTTTACGCTAAAATATTGCAAATTAGTATGATTGAATACGTTCTAGAAATTACGTCGTAGTTCAGAAAATCTGACTTTGCTAGCAGTGTTTAATTTCACTTCACTTAAATACGGAATGTCTGTTATTAATTAAAGCAAATATTGCTATTTTAATTTTCTGACGTGAATTAGGTATATACGAATAAAAAAAAAATCTATTAAATTCAAATTACTGTTGTTTGCATAAATGCAAAGCTGCGCACTAAAGGTCCCTGTAGCGGGCGGTGTCCACAAAAAGGGACGCCTAATTTTAAGATCATTGGCACCAGAAATATTTAATTAATATTTTCCTTTAATAAAGTACCAGATATTAAATAATTTTATTTTCTTATAAATTCGTTTGTAAATTCCGGTGTCAGTTCATCATTTCATCCTTTTAGAGGCAAAATTGCTCCTCGCCGGAAAGGGTTAATCAAGCCTTTATTCAACTTTCGATTCACAGTATCTATGCGACAATTTTTGTTACAGCATTTAACACTAGAACGGCGGGAAATTTTGCTCAAGTTTTAGAAAAATATTTCACATCAGAATTTTTATTTAGAACTATTTAACTTATTTATTTAAGTTATTTTTGTGCAGCATATATCAATCTTATATTATAGAAAAAATTGTGGTTCGAATCGAAATTTTTTCATTCGGCAAGGGTCAAAATGACCCCTCGCCGCCGTTCTAGTGTTAAGTACAAATTGGACAATGAAGCTTGGTTAAAATTTCGAATACCAATTACTTATTACAGATCGCTGTTATCGGCTAATTACGCTTCAGTTCTTTTATAATTCTCGACAGAAAAATTTCAAGATTATCATTCTATTCGCTTTTCCGAAAGAAGATGAAACCGGTTGGTTTCCTATTGTGATTTCGTTCCTGTGTTGTCTATATTAATTCATTCCGGTAACTTGGTACTCGCATTCATTTAATGAGTGCTTACCTAGTTGGGTGACAGAGGTAGGTACTCATGAGCACTTAAAGAGCCAACGAACTCTGAATGTGTTGAATTAATAAAGTCTGTTGCCACAGCAGTTAATTTCAGACGTCCGTAGCTGTCTAATTTCGTATTCTAAAAACTTGTTTCCGAACTCTATCCTGTCAATGCTACGATTTATGTATGCCCCTTCACTCTCCCACTCAGGTGTACCACGTGATAGTCTCACCTTCCTTCCCCTATTCGATTTCTGCTACCCCCTCCTCCTTTCACTTGTTTCGTCTTACCGATTGAGATAGGTCGGAAATAGCTTGTTTTGTGTTACGAAGCTCAAAGATATAGAGTCCTTATTATTTTTTTTCCTTTTTTTTTTTAATTATAGATTCGGCTGCATTGTATTTTTACATTTGTTTCTATCTATTCGATTTAAGGATTTGCTTTCTGTTAAGAGCAAACCTATTGGTGTTAACCTATGAGAAAACTTTGATTATTACCTGATATAATTATTAAAATATGATTTTCACCATGGTTATACTCGTGAAATGAAGTTTTACCAAGTTTACAATTCACTTTATTATCAGTTTCAGTGTATTTCCCTTAGTTTACTTCTATACATACACATATTAAGAATATATTACCTCACAATCGCAAGGTATTTTCCCGTATACAATTAAAAGAATGCAAAATAAAAAAATAATGCAGAAAATTGATATTTTAAGATTATCGAATCTTCATGTGCGATATCTCATAAATCCTCAAATCTAATATATACTTATCATAATTTAATGAATCTGATCAAGACGTATTCAAGAAAAAGTGAACTATAGAATTAAGATGGAGTAGAGCATAAAAGTTGTAACTGAATAACATTACAAATGTTTATTTACTTTTATTAAAAAGTTGTGCTTCTCTTAATCCCTTCGGGACGAGCGTCTTTTACAGAATTTTTAATCTTTTTCACCGGTTTTTTAAATCAGAAATTTTTGCCTCACTGAAAAGGGAAAATGCTCGGATTAAATAACGCAAAATTTACAATAAAAATTTACTGGTGAGAATAATCACTGATTCTGAGCACCTTACGCGGCACGAATACCGCTCGTCCCCAAGAGGTTAAAAATGCAAATTCTTTATGTCATTAGAAATTTTTATCATATAACTTTATTTATTTGTTTTATTTAATTCATCCATGTTCATAGCCTAAACTAATTTAGTTCGTCTTAATGCTTTACCTCTATAATCACTAGTTGCCGAAACGTTAGTGAAGGCTTACTGCGGAGACATGAAAAGTTTTGGTTTCCGTTTGTCTGTCTGTTAGTCTGCCTGTTTGTCTGTCTGTTCCGCGATAACTGCCGTAAAGAACATCCGATTAGCTTAAAATTAAGGATGCATGCTGGTGAAATCCCCGGATTTAGCTGTACAGTTTTTGGTTAAATTTGGTTCATTCGTTCGTAATATATAGAACATTTTATTTGGCGACTTAATGCTTTCCTGTGGCTATTCAGGCGATTTTTCCATTTTCATTTGTTGAAAGGAAATGGCTCATATGATTGAAGGATTTAAATGGTAAATTATGGATAATTGAATTTTCTAATTAGAGCTATACATTATTCATATTAGTTTGAAATTTTGTGTATACATTTGTCAGAGTATTTAAATTCGATGTGTAATTTATGAAGGGATTTTATATATGTGTTCCAATAATATAAAATATTTTTTTTTATATAAATTTCCTTTTTTTAAAAGCACATGTTTCATTGTTTTTATTTTCTTTTAACTGTTACATAGCAACAGAACTACACCTAAAAATATCGTAAATGTGAAAGTATGTGTAATTGTTTGAAGTCAGTTCAAAGACAAAAGAGACGAATTAAGGCCTTTGTGTCTTTACATATACAGTCCTCCCCACTTAATCGGTTCACGGATAATCGAATAACCCGCTTATTCTAATAGAATCCTCCGGAACCGAATTTATTCCTATTGGTTCTATGTTATTTTTACCCGCTTAACCCTAGATCTACCGGGAATTTTATTCAAGTTTTAATAAAACGTTCTACACCAGAATTTTTATTTAAAACTATTTAACTTATTTATTTACCTTATTTTTGTCTGGTTTATATACTTAGTTTATTTTAAAGAAATTTCTGGTTTGAATGAATATTTTGTATGTACCTGTCGGGTCCAATGGACCCGTCTGGTAGACGGAGGGTTAAACCAAATACCTTTTACGAACGTCCCCGCTTAATCGAATAAAAACTGTGTGACCAATGTTTGAAAATTAGCGCGGAAAGCATGTTTCAGCTGGAATTTCCTTCCACCTTTTGTCATTTTCGGTTCCTTTACGCTGAAAACAAATTTTCAGTTCTTCCTGCAATGATTTTCGGCCGGCAGGTGTATAATAGACAGGTCAAGTGATTTCCCCATTGATCTCCCCTCCATCACTTCTTACTGTTAACCAGGTTTTAATGGCAATGCGCCGTCACTTCGAGACTCGAGATGGTAGTTGTGATATTTTGCACGCATTCGAAAAATAACTCCATCGATATTTACTCCTTTGGAATTCCACTTGAAGAAAACAATTTTAAACGATTTTTTTAAGGCAGTATAAGTAACGTAAATTAGAAGTAGCAAAATTTTAACCAAATTGAAACGAGCTGCATTAAGTGTGATGTAAACCATATAAATGTATGTACTGACATTAAATTAATATGTATTTACTTTATATTAGCATTTGCATTTATTTTAATTTATGTTATTCTATTAACTATTTATTATGCTGTTAATTAAATATACCGTAGATGGTTACTTTGCCTTTTTATTATGCATTAAATATTACAGTTATGATTCCCCGTTTAATCAAATCCCCGCTTAATCGAATAATATTTCTGGAACCGTCAATATTCGTTTAAACGGAGACGGCTGTCGATGGAATTTACCCCAGAAATAAAGAAAGCCTATGTTCTATTTATTTTGTTCAAATATTTTTCTTTTAAATTAAAAAGTTCATTATTTTCATAAGGAATAAATCGACATTTTGCAATAAAATTTAACAATACTTTTTTTCCCCCGTTGCCAAGAATATCCGATCCTACAATAATAATAATCGCCTAAACAGTTAATTTTGATTTGAAAGATTTTTATCTGCAAGAGTAAAATGAAATAAAAAATAGACATGAATACATCTTCATATTGGAAATAAAACGAAAATACGAAAAGAAGGTGAATTTGATCTAATATATCAAAAATAAAACGAATACACTTTGAGGTTGAAATAAAAGGGGCTTGTGTTATGATATTAATTCTTATTATTTAAAAAAAAAAAAATGTTACTAATATCTCATCGTTTATCGCCTGCGCACAGCTAACAGAAATGTTAATTTTTAATCAAAAATTTCAATGAGAAAAAAAAAAAAAAAAAAACTTTTGAAAAGCAAATATATAGTAAATGTCAAAATTATACACCGCAAAATTATCGCTGTCGAAAATGACGTCATTGTATCGGGAAATAATATTTTCATTCTTAAAACCAAGCATTAACTAGATTGCGTGAAAAAATATTTTTTCACGAGTGTTACTTCTTAATGCCGCCTCATTTCAGAAAATATGAATGAAAGTTATTTTATTTTAGGTAGCTTTCTTTACAAAAAGCTACCTATTGCAGCCGTTCGGAGGAAAGCGATTTCAAAAAATTTTGGTATATTTTCATCGATCATGACCCCCAGACCCCGAAACCACCCTCCGTTCAAAATTGATATATATATATATATATATATCAATATATATATATATATATATATATATATATCTGACCTATGTCACACTGTAACTCTCGTATTTATGAACCGATTTGGATGTAATTCGGTGTGTACATAGTACATACCAATGTCTCGACCGAGTTCGTTGGCCAGCTTCATCCGCCATTTTGTTTCAAAATGGCGGCCATTTAAAAATTTTAAAAAAATTTAAAATTTAAAATGTGGTACCAAAAAATTGAAAATGGAAAAATATTTTTTTTCTTATGTATTTGACCTTTATACAAAGACTCCGTAGCAGTTTTTGTTTCGTCTATATCTTAAAAAATGGCTGAGTTATAGCATTTTGAATTTCTAACGAAGCTGACATTTTGAAACGTCCTGAATTTTGTCACGCGATAAAAGGCGTATCTATGAACCGATTTGGATGTAACTTCATTTATACATAGTACAGACCAATGTCTCGACCGAGTTCGTTGGCCAGCTTAATCCGCCATTTTGTTTAAAAATGGCGGCCATTTAAAATTTTGAGAAAAATTTAAATTTGAAATGCGGTACCAAAAAATTGAAAATTGAAAAAATATTTTTCTCTTATGTGTTTGACCTCGATAAAAAGATTCGGGAGCAGTTTTTGTTTCGTCTATATCTTAAAAAATGGCTGAGTTATAGCATTTTGAATTTCTAGCGTGGCTGACATTTTGAAACGCCCTGATTTTTGTCACGCGATAACAGACGTATTTATAAACCGATTTTCATGTAACTTGGTCTGTACATAGTACATACCAATGTTTCGACCGAGTTTGTTGGCCAGCTTCATTTGCCATCTTGTTTCAAAAGGGTTGCCATTTAAAAAAAAAATGTAATTTAAAATTTAAAATGAGGTATTAAAAAATTGGAAAATGAAAAAGATTTTTTTTATGTGTTTGGCCTTGATACAAAGATTCTGGAGCAGTTTTTGTTTCTGAAAATTTGTTCTTTTGTTTATATCTTAAAAAGTGGTTGAATTATAGCACTTTGAATTTCTATCATGGATAACACTTTGAAACGATCTTGTATTTGTCTCGCGATACCACACGTATTCGCCTATTTCGATGGAAGAAGGCATGTGGATAGTATACATCAATATCTCGACCAAGTTCACTGGCCAGCTTTATCAGCCATCTTGTTTCAAAATGGCGGCCATTAAATTAAAAAAATATATATTTAAAGTGAGGTGCAAAAAAAATTAGAAATTGAAAAAGGTTTCTTTCTTAAGTATTTGACCTTGATATAAGGATTCAGGAGCATTTTTTGTTTGTCTTTATCTTAAAAAATGGCTCAGATATAGCAGTTTCAATTTCTAACGTGGGTGACATTTTGAAAAATCTGATTTTTTGTCTGCGACAGCACTCGTATGTATCAACCGATTCCGATGTGAGTGAGCATGTGCACAGCAATTACTAAGGTCTCGACCAAGTTCACTGGTTAGCCTCATCCACCATGTTGTCTTAAAATGGCAGGCACTTTAAGAAATCGCCGAATTTGGCAGCGAAATATAAGTTACTTTAAATAAAAGCAGCTTGGATAAAGCTGACTTATTTTGCGAAATTCTCATTCATAATGATTTAGTATTGATAAAAAATTAGTATTGAATCTCCTACATTCGGTTTCCACTTAATTGAGCTTCGTATGTTTGAATAATATAAGTTGGCTTTTTTAAAATAAGGAATATGAAAGCTACCTCTTCCTCCCGGCACTGGCCGGAAGGACTTTTTAAAAGGAAATTACATTTTCATTCATAAAACCTAAACTTTTAATATAATTGCGTCAATTTAAATCATTTTCTGCCCACCAGTATTGAAGAATAAGGAGGGGAAGTGTAAAAAGAAATCTAAGGTTTGCGATAACCATTAGCGCAATCAATAAAAAGTTACATATGTAAATTAATGAGACCACGGGAGTTCAGGGGGGTGGAGCCCCTCTGAAGAAATCTACTTTATTATTTTAAAAATTACTAGGATTAGCAGCTCATGAAAATTTCAAAATATCCTTCCATAACAACGTTTTTAATTTAATGCTTCTAATCTCTGAAAACTTCGTATTTTTTATTCTTAAAAATAATTACATAATTTGAAAACTTTAAATTGTGGTTTTCAGGAAATTGAATATTACCAAAGTGTGTCTAAAAACAAAGACTTGCAGAGCTGACGTTGAGGCTCCTGATCTGCAGACCAGGCAATCTGTTACCAGGTGCCCCTCGTAAATCGATTCTTGAAATTCTCTGGGCACCACTTGCAGTTTATTTTGCCATCTTTAATGGCAGACAATTCTGCCATTCAGTGTTGCCAGATTGGGGACTTTTTTGTCCCCAGATTGTTGATTGTCACCGCTTTTAGGTAGCTTTCTTTACAAAAAAGCTACCTATTGCAGCCGTTCGGAGGAAAGCGATTTCAAAAAATTTTGGTATATTTTCATCGATCATGACCCCCAGACCCCGAAACCACCCTCCGTTCAAAATTGATATATATATATATATATATATATATATATATATATATATCTGACCTATGTCACACTGTAACTCCCGTAATTATGAACCGATTTCGATGTTATTCGATGTGTACATAGTACATACCAATGTCTCGACCGAGTTCGTTGGCCAGCTTCATCCGCCGTTTTGTTTCAAAATGGCGGCCATTTAAAATTTTAAAAAAAAATTTAAAACTTGAAATGTGGTACCAAAAAATTAAAAATGGAAAAATATTTTTTTCTTATGTATTTGACCTTTATACAAAGATTCCGGAGCAGTTTTTCTTTCGTCTATATCTTAAAAAATGGCTGAGTTATAGCATTTTGAATTTCTAGCGTGGCTGACATTTTGAAACGTCCTGAATTTTGTCACGCGATAAAAGGCGTATTTATGAACCGATTTGGATGTAATTCGATGTGTACATAGTACATACCAATCTCTCGACCGAGTTCGTTGGCCAGCTTCATCCGCCATTTTGTTTCAAAATGGCGGCCATTTAAAAATTTTTTTTTAATTTAAAATTTGAAATGTGGTACCAAAAAATTGAAAATGGAAAAATATTTTTTTCTTATGTATTTGACCTTTATACAAAGATTTCGGAGCAGTTTTTGTTTCGTCTATATCTTAAAAAATGGCTGAGTTATAGCATTTTGAATTTCTAGCGTGGCTGACATTTTGAAACGTCCTGAATTTTGTCACGCGATAAAAGGCGTATTTATGAACCGATTTGGATGTAACTTCGTTTATACATAGTACATACCAATGTCTCGACCGGTTTCGTTGGCCAGCTTCACCCGCCATCTTGTTTAAAAATGGCGGCCATTTAAATTTTTAAGAAAAATTTTAATTTGCAATGTGGTACCAAAAATTGAAAATTGAAAAAATATTTTCTTCTTATGTGTTTGACCTTGATATAAAGATTCGGGAGCACTTTTTGTTTCGTCTATATCTTAAGAAATGGCTGAGTTATAGCATTTTGAATTTCTAGCGTGGCTGAAATTTTGAAACGTCCTGATTTTTCTCACGTAATAACAGGCGTATTTATGAACCGACTTGGATGTACTTTGGTGTGTACATAGTACATACAAATATCTCGACCGAGTTCGTTGGCCAGCTTCATCCGCCATCTTGTTTCAAAATGGCGGCCATTTAAAAAAATTAAAAAATAAAAAAATTTAAATGAGATACCAAAAAATTGGAAAATGAAAAAGATTTTTTTTGTATGTGTTTGATCTTAATACAAAGATTCCGGAACAGTTTTTCTTTCGTCTATATCTAAAAAAAAATGGCTGAGTAATAGCATTTTGAATTTCTCTTGTGGCTGACATTTTAAAACGACCTGATTTTTGTCACGCGATAACAGGCGTATTTATGAACCTATTTGGATGTAACTTGGTTTGTACATAGTACATACCAATGTCTCGACCGAGTTCTTTGGCCAGCTTCATTCGCCATCTTGTTTCAAAAGGGTTGCTATTTAAAAAAAAATTAATTTAAAATTCAAAATGAGATATTAAAAAATTGGAAAATGAAAAAGTTTTTTTTTATGTGTTTGGCCTTGATACAAAGATTCCGGAGCAGTTTTTGTTTCTGAAAATTTTTTCTTTTGTTGATATCTTAAAAAATGGTTAATTTATAGCACTTTGAATTTCTAGCATGGCTAACATTTTGAAACGATCTTGTATTTGCCACGCGATAACACACGTATTCGCCTATTTCGATGTAAGAAGGCATGTGGATAGTATACATCAACACCTCGACCAAGCTCGCTAGCCAGATTCATCAGCCATCTTGTTTCAAAATGGCGGCCATTAAATTAAAAAATATATATATATTTAAAGTGAGGTGCAAAAAAATTAGAAATTGAAAAAGGTTTCTTTCTTAAGTATTTGATCTTGATATAAGGATTCAGGAGCATTTTTTGTTTTTCTTTACCTTAAAAAATGGCTCAGATATAGCAGTTTCAATTTCTATTGTGGGTGACATTTTGAAAAATCTGATTTTTTGCATGCGACAGCACTCCTATATATTAACCGATTCCGATGTGAGTGAGCATGTGCACAGCAATTACTAAGGTCTCGACCAAGTTCACTGCTTAGCCTCATCACACCATGTTGTCTTAAAATGACAGGCACTTTAAGAAATTGCCGAATTTGGCAGCCAGATATAAGATACTTTAAAGAAAAGCAGCTTGGATAAAGCTGACTAATTTCGCGAAATTCTCATTCATTATAGTGATAAAAATTAGTATTGAATCTCCTATATTCGGTTTCCACTAAATTGAGCTTCGTGTGTTTGCATGATATAAGTTGGCTTTTTTTAAATAAGGATTATGAAAGCTACCTCTTCCTCCCGGCACTGGCCGGAAGGACTTTTTTGAAATAGAAATATTCGGCCTATTTAGAAATCGATTAAAAATTCTGAAAAATAAGGTGAATTATACTATTTTAAAAAAAGTGGTGACAGTCAAATAATCTGAATTAAAAATGTCCCCAATCTGGCAACACTGCTGCCATTAGATAAGGCGAAGAAAATTACTTTAACCGTTTCAGGAGCAAAGTACTTCTGTTGCTAAAATGTTAAAATGATTGATTGACACCGGTATTTATGAACAAGTTTAAATGAAAGTAAGTAAACGCTTTTCTTCGCGTACATTATATAAAGCAAAATTTAATTTCTGAATTCTGGTGCTAATGTTGTACTTGGAAATTAAAATTAAGTGGTATATATAATATACCGGTGCCCTTCAAGGGGTTAACCCATTAGCGCGCAGCTTTGCATCTATGCAAACAACAGTGTTTTGAATTTAATAGGTTTCTTTTATTTGTATATGCTTAATTCACACTAGAAAATTAAAATACCAATATCTGATTTAATTAATAACAGACATTCGGTATTTAAATAAAGCGAAATTAACTTTTGAAACTTTCTGGTGTAAAGTCAGATTCTCTGAACTACGTAATTTCTGGAACGTATTCTATCATGGGAGTTAAAGGGTTAAAGGTTAAGTTTTATAAAATAAATATACAAAATAAGATATTTGGAGACATACTTATTAAAATATTTATTAATCTGCAATATTTTAGCGTAAAACAGCCACACGACAGTAGTTTTTACTTGTATTGCAGATGTGCAACAGAAGAAAAGATTGACGTATTATATGAAAAATGTATCTCTGTTTTTTTTTTTTTTTTCATTATTCTTCCTGTGTAGTACATCTTTCAGACAGTCATATATAATTGTTTTCGAAACAAAATAAAAAACCACTCATTTAAGGGTTAAAATAGTGTTGCCCAGTGCATTTGGAGTCCCGATTTTCCCGGGACACCTAGCAACACTAGTAATCACTCTCTCATTAAGCATTGTGCTTTTGGGAAATCTGTCAGCATCAAAGAACTCAAAATTCTTTCAAATTTCTAGTATTTTAGAGTAAGCTACTAGTTGAATGTTATAAATTGTTAGTCTTACGCATCACGGATCAAACCTGAACTAATGTATTAGGTCCTCACGTAATATCATTGCATAATGTCCATGTGGTTGATTTGTGTAACTTTTGCATTAATTTAATACTTGTCTTTTATCATTAATAAATCTGCTATGAAAAAAGGCAGTACATAATACCCACACCTTCTCCTTCCACTTCTAGTTAAGCGCAATAAATTACATAGCCCCAAAATACCTTTCCTTCCATTAATTTATTTTGTTCTCCTTTACTTGCGTTCCTTTTAATCTTTTGTTAGTTCTTTTACTATGGTTAATAGACTATAAATCTCCGGCTTGAAATCCAATCAATTTTGACCTCGCATATGTTCCTTCTCAGCAATCAATTGCACATTCTAATATCATATTGCATCAAGACTCTGTAACACAACACAAGAGTTTTGCATGGTGTTCATGTTCGGAAAATTGGAAAATTTGGTTTAAAGGACAATTTTATCAATACTTTTTAATAGATACATTATTTCCATAGAAATGAGGGAAAAAATTACATATATTTTTTAAATCTGAAGTATACTATTTTAAATATTTATGCACGTGAGGACATAAAATTTTTATGACTATGACGGAAAATAGAGCAACCGGCATCAAGAACAGCCTTAAGATTTTTGATACTATAAAACTCACCAGTTTTCCATCCGCTAATGGGTTCGAACAGTAAATTAGTACATAGTCAAAAATTATATTTCATTTCATTATTTTATTCTGTTCTTATTTGCACGTGTTCCTTTTCATCTTCTGATAGTTCTACACATCGTCTAATAGATTATAAATCTCTTTATCCTGCTAGAAATCCAATCGATTTTAAACTCGCATATTAACCCATTAACCGCCGAAACTAAAACACAGGGATCTTCCACCTTTTTTGCAGATAAATGTTTGCCATCACACATTTTGAAAGAAAATCTTCGTTTTATTTAATGATCAAAGTTTCTGTTAATTAATAATGGAAATTTTTTAATTCGAAAATAGTGGTAACTCGATAGTAAATTTAAGCTTAGGCATAAAACTTTACAGTTGCGTCAACACAGCACCAACGGTAAATCAAAGATAGCTGTTTTTTAATTTTTATTCAGACTCTAAAAGAATGTCTGAAACATTAACACATTTAGGAGACATTTAGAATACACTTATTTTTAATAGTTTCTATAGCGGATATTCGATTTTCTATTTTATAAGCAATTACAAAAAATCAGGTTCTTTTAGAACATATTGAAAATACAATAAGTGGTTAAAGATAGATTTTTCAGTGTTTCACGCCGAACATTTTGCTAACATTTCTTTGCATTTGGCTACTGTTTTTTATTTTATTCGCCAAATCTATAATGTTGGTCAAAAGCCAGTGAGAAGGCCTTATTATCAACGGGGCAAACTTCTCCCATTAAAAAGGAAAAGAAATTTTGATGTTATTCATGACAACAATTTTGAATGAATACGGCATTTAAATGGAAGGAAAATTTCTATTAAAATTTACTGGTGGAAGCTTGCCCTGTTGAAAATCAGGTTCTGGGAATCAGAGACGTTGCGATTACTTATATCCAAGTGCGACTTTGACAGTTAACGGTGTTTGATTCAATGAAAGTCCAAGTAAAAAAAAAAATATATATATATATGATTTTGCATTAACCTCATTAAAAAAAGATACTTTTTTGTGTAAAAATAACTGAAATTTGATATTTTCTGAATTAAAAAGTCTAAAATTAACAGTAAAATTAACAAACAATGCCGTGATTGGTAATTGGTAATCGACTCGATAAACACTGATAAACGCTTTGTTAATGTCTGCAAAAAAAAAAAAAAAATCCTTTTGGTTACAGTGTGAGGATGAAGAGTTTTATATAAGGCAATTCCACAGAAAATTGTCCTTTTGTGTGTGTGAGTAGGAGGGGGGGGGATAAAATTTATAATATGTTTAATTTAAGGGTATGATAGGTAAACTTGATATTTTTATATTCTATAAAAAAATCCTAATAAAAAGGCATTGTAAATTACTGTTTACAAATTAAGTTAAGTACCATTATTGTCTTTGTAAAGTCATAATGTTACGTCAGTTACACGATAAAAATTACGTCAGTTACACGTGTAAAAGCCATTTTTTAAAATTATTATTCAGAAATTAATTAAACAAGTTACTTATAATTTGGCATTACTTAGTGTTGTTGAGAACATTAAATCACTTTTTTAACGGGATAGTTTTGATAATTTTTACACTCCAATGAAGGCAGTAAAATGTTTGTATATTTTATGTTACGTCAGTTACAGAATTTTGAAATGGAATTTTGGGAACTAAAAGAGAGATTGAAATAATCTACAGGTATTTGGTTATTAAGTCCTTAGTAAGAAATATTTTAAATTATAAAAATCTGTTCTAGCTTTATTAGTAAATTTTCTCCATAGTTTTGAAAACAAAATTCGATGATCAAATGTTACGTCAGTTACGATGGAACTGTCCTATATGGTCTTCATGCTCAGAAAGTTAACAACTTTGGCAATGCTTTCTGATAAATACAATAATTCCATGGAAATGTGGAAAAAAAATGTTTTAATTCTTTAAATCTGAATTATTATATTTTAAACATTTCTAAATGCATGGACATAAAATTTCCCTACCAGCCTTAAATTTATTGATACTGGATAAAACCCACTAGTTTTCTTTCTACTTATGGGTTTTAACAATAAATTACATAGTCAAAAATGTCATTTCCTTTCATTAATTTTTTCTGTTCTCATTTGCACGTGTTCCTTTTCCTTTTATTGGTAGTTCTTTTACATCCGTTAATAGACTATAAATCTCCTGCTTGAAATGCAATCAATTTTAAACTCGCTCATTTTCAACAATCAATTGCATAGTCTAATCTCATATTACCTCATGACTGTATAACTCCGTGCAATATTTTTCACGGTCTTCATGCTCAGAAAGTTGACATCTTTGGTTTAAATGACAATTTTAGCAATGCTTTATGATAAATACATTAATTCCATGGAAATGTGGAAAAAAATGTTTTCATTTTTTAAATCTGAATTATTATATTTTAAACATTTATAAATGCATGGACATAAAATTTCCCTACCAGCTTTAAGTTTATTGAAACTGGATAAAAACCCACTAGTTTTCTTTCTACTTATGGGTTTGAACAATAAATTACATAGTCAAAAATGTCATTTCCTTTCATTAATTTTTTCTGTTCTCATTTGCATGTGTTCCTTTTCATTTTATTGTTAGTTCTTTTACATCCGTTAATAGACTATAAATCTCCTGCTTGAAATGCAATCAATTTTAAACTCGCTCATTTTCAGCAATCAATTGCATAATCTAATCTCATATTAATTCATGATTGTATAACTCCGTACAATATTTTTGCATGGTCTTCATGCTCAGAAAGTTGACATCTTTGGTTTAAATCACAATTTTTGGCAATGCTTTCTAATAAATACATTAATTTCATGTGGAAAAAAATTGTTTCATTTTTTTTTAAATCTGAATTATTGTATTTTAAACATTTATGCATGCGTGAACTTAAAATTTTCCTATCAGCTTTAAGTTTATTGATACTGGCTAAAACCCACTAGTTTTCTTTCTACTTATGGGTTTGAACAATAAATTACATAGTCAAAATTTTCCTTTCCTTCCATTAATTTCTTCTGTTCTCATTTGCATGTGTTCCTTTTCATCTTTTGATAGTTCCACACAACGGTTAATAGACTATAAATCTCCTTACCCTGCTTGAAATCCAATCGATTTTAAACTCGCATATTAATTACCACTGTCCATTTCCAGCAACCAATTACACAGTCTAATCTCATATTACAGTCACGGCGGTGTAACTACAAGAGGTCACTGGTGCGATCTTGCCAAGAAGTGGGCCATGGTCAAAACTTTTCCTTTGAGAGAAACTTTTATCTAGCCAACACCCAGTTTTTCCAATTGAATGAAGTAGCGTTTAATGTAATTACAGTTTTTCCTAACGTCAAAACGCTGCAAATTTGATTCAGGAATTGGATCGTTTGACTTTTGATGTTTTGCTAACAACTTGCTCCGGTTATTGATTTACCTATTTCGTAGAGGCTCGATTTTGGTTATGCACTGGCGTACATGGTAAAAATTCGATAGAGTATCTTCTTACGCTCTGCCGCTTCTGCTGTGTAATCAGAGAAAACGGCTTCCTCTGAGATTCCAGTAGTTCGGAAAGTTTAACTCCTGAAGAGTTTGTTTTTCTTTCTTTTCTTTTTGGCATATATGTATATATATGTGTAAACCTTCTGTGATTAATTAGCATACGAGCAAAAAGTACGTTATAGATTAGGCTATGTCGTGTCAAGTCAAATTGCATTAAAGGTGGTGAACTACTATTTTTTGATAAAAGGAAAAATGATCTAGTTATTCATATCGGAAGTTTTCTATAACATGTATTTGTTTTTTAATTATATTTTTTAACACTTTCCAGCAAAGTTGAAAAATAGTTATAAAAAAAATAAAAGGGGGTTAATTTATATTAATAAAATTTATAATAATATAGATTGTGGTAGATGTATAATAATATAAAAGGTGGTTTTATAATAATAATAATAATTATTATTATTATTTTGGTCGACTGTACGGAATTGTTAAATATGTTACTTTATAAACTTTTTAAATTACTATTAATATTTATTTTTAGAAAGCTAAATGATTCAATAAAATGTTGCAAAAAACAAATGTAACGAGTTTTTATTTGTTTCAGTATTTTTTTTTCTTTTACATATCAATATAATCTATTGAAGATATTAAAGGAAATTCAATGCAAAATAAGTATGGTTACATATGTTGGTATTGCAATCATAATCAAGATTTATTTCACATTGCATTTTGCTTTAACATTGTCAAAACGTTTTCTATATATAAATAAAAGCACTATTAATAATATTTATTAAGTTATTAAATATTTATTAATTAATACAGTAGAACCCCTTTTATTCGAAACTCTTTTAACCGAAACTCTCGGTTAACAGAAATCCATTTTTAAATCTTTTTTTTTTTTTTTTTTTTTTTTTTTTTTTTTTTTTTTTTTTTTACTATCATATTCCTTGTGTGCAAGCGATCATTTCCGAATTACGATAACTTATAAATATTTTCGATGTCCTTTCTTAGATTTCTCTTGATTTTAACTTGAGCTGCCGTAAGTTGCGGAGTAGAACGAAGTAAATGAACAAATTAGCAATTCTGAAGCTTTTGAATGTTTTGCAAAAGGTCTGGCATGGTTGTAGAAGCAGAAAGACGGTGATACTGGTGAACTAATAATATTAAAAATCTCCGTGATAGAGTTTCAAAGCAAAGGCAATCAAAACTGCGACAAACAAAGCATTTTTTCAAACTCTTGTGATATACATGAAAGGTACCTAATTTCAAGATTAAAATTAAGGTAATTTATTCTTGTTTCTATTTTAGTACTGCTTTATTTTTATTAAGCACCTGTTACCATAATAAGAAAAATTGCATATATTTCTCCTTAATCTTAAAACTGAAGCATTCTCGATTATCCGAAAATTTCGATTTTCTGAAAGATGGTCGGTCCCAATTACTTCGGATAATCGAGGTTCTACTGTAGTTAATTTCCATTTATTAATAAAAATTATATATCGTTGTTTAGCTTTTATTACACTGAAAAAGTATACGATGATAACCTGTAAAGGTTATTTCCCTGCTTGAGTGTTATTATTGTACAAAATCAAGGGTTACCCAACAAGTAAAATTTCTTTCGGGCATGGATTTTTCAACTAATTAATTTTACTTAATATAATAATTAACATTATATCAAGATATAATTAAAAATTATATTTCTTCATAAAAATATTCGCTTCATAAAAATGTTTTGAATGATTAACTTTAAAATTCTCTTTGTAAGTTCGATGAATTTTATTTAACTTAGGCTGTTTGTTTTCAAAAAAAATATTTTTCCCCCGCTCAACAACTCGGGGACTCATGTTTCAACGCAAAAGTACAAAACTTGTAGGCATAATTATTATAGAAGTGATTTTTCCTCGAACTGTTAGTTTTTCATTTTTAGATACTTGAATTACACTTTATAAGCTATTTGTGGTTAAAAAACGGTTGTTCTACCCTTTTTTCCGCGCAGTCGCGAACGAATATTCGTTTCAAAACGGCATCTTTAACCGCTTTTTCTAAAAGATCTTTTGCTTTTACCAAAACAAAAAACAAACAAACAAAAAAAAAAACAAAAAAACGCTCAACTCAAATACACAGTTTTGTAATAAGAACATCTGCTTAATTTCATGCGTTTGAGAACAAAAGTAAGTTAAAAAATAATAACGTACTTGTTAGATAATTTTTATTCAAAGGTATTTTATATAATAATATAAACTATTAATCTGAAATAATAATAAAATATGAATGTTTATTCTCGGATCGATATTGCTTTGGACACGACAATATTATTTCCTATATTACAACATGATTCCCTATACAGATTGGCTGTTTTTGTTTTTCATCAAAGATTCTATACTGAAATATTGTATGAAACCATGGCTTTTGATTTCGTGAGTTTTGATTTTTTTGTAACAAGAAAAATGTACTAATTTTTGTTTTATAAATACTTTTTTTTAAAATCGATTGATAAGTTTATCTGAACATTTTTTCATTCGCCATTTCCATTTATTTAATTTAATATCACAGATAAATTTTGAAAACTGGAAAAATTTAAACCTATATTACAAATAAAAATCAGGCTCGTAAGTAACTCTGATGTTATATCGACGGTCCCAACACCTAACCAATAACTGTTTCTTTTACTTTAAATTTTTTAAACTTCTAAAGATCGCACAATTTAAATTTTTATACCGCCGAATACAGGAAAAAAATTGTTTTTTCAAATGCAATTTGTTTGAAAGTTGTATCTCAATTTATTGATTTTTTACGATTTTTAAAAAAATTTTCAAAACAACCTTTTTTTTAAAAATCTATCTTTATAGCGTGCAGCTTAATTACGAAAGATCAATCCGTTTGCGCTTAAAACAATATAAATAGTTCAGCATTTGATTTCCAGCAAATAATCCATAATGAAATTGAAACTTATCAATCAATAAATAAAATAATAAGATAATAGAGAAAAAAAATTAATTTAACAGACATGTAATCAAACTACACGCTTAAACCACTGAAATTATCATAATCAAAAAGGCTGCTGTAAATAGCAAAACGAATGGCGTTTTCGCCCTGGAATGCGGCTGGAAAAAATATATATATATATTAAGTAAAAAAATCTATTACTGTTTTCATTTTTTTTTAAATGGTTTTGAACTATATTCTGTAACTTGGGAAGTCTGCGTTTGACCTTTAAGTGTTAATGATAATAATTAACAATATAAGAATTTTTTTTTTTGTGATAGTTTTTAAATGAGCAATTTTAGAATCAAACCAACGTTTTTTCCAAGTTTGAGTACTTTTTTTTTAACTTACGTAGGAATTAACTTTCCGAGAAAAAAATTAAATTAAAATTACTATTCAAAATTTTCTGGATAATATATATAAATTTGGAATTTTTAAATAAAAAAATTGCCAGATTTGATAACACTGTGTTACACAAAAAAATGAAGTTTCTTTTGTTGATTACGATTTTTAATTGGTTCCTATTAGAGTTTACTTGTTTCTGTAATCATTTTATAACTTTTACAATTTTCCATTAACTATTCTTAGTTTTTATTGTTTTTTTTTTTTCTGTGAACATTTTTTCTTTATTACGATGTCGATTGCAAAATTTTATTGATATTCATAGTTTTTACTACAATTTTTATTTTCCAGAATATTTTTTCTCTCCAATGATTATTCTTAGTTTGTTTTCTCAAATTTTAATTTTCATGGTCTTTTTTTCCTTTACGATCACAACTTTTAAATGACACTGAAGTAGACTTTTTATGTTAAGGGGACCGTGAACCTTTATTTGAGCCAAAATCGACATTTCTTTTTTTGTGTATTATTATTCTCAAATTTGTACAGTCGTGGAAAAAAAAAGTAAACACCCCCTACTAACTCTTCAACAAATTATCGTAGACGGAAGTTACTGGTACCGAACGATTTGAAATAAAGTCTACTTTTAAATGATGTATATAAAATTTGCTTAGGGGTCATCTACATATTAAAACGAACCCAAACCTCATTTTTTTCAATGGCAATACCCAATTTTAACGAGATATTTCAAATCTTCGGTTCAAACTATGCCTAGACACCAAATTTCAAGTCATTTGAATGATAAGTTTTTGAATTATAAACATCCAAAATTTAGTACTTCTAATGTTAAATTACATTTTCATATTTTTATTTATATCTTCTGAAATTATGCTCCTAATGTGCTAATGTTTTGTTTAGCAATAAAACTAATGTGCCCAAACATAAATACGCTGAATTTGCAATTTTTATAATTTTATGATATGAATTATGAAATTAATATTCGAAAAAATTATGAATTGCAACCTATAATTTTTTTGATGGGTTTAGATTTATTAAGTCCTGCTTTATGAAAATCCCAAATTTCACATTTTTCTTCCAAGTAGTTTTCAAATTATGCTTAAAAAACGGCAAAGTGATGGTGCTCTCTCGGTTAGCAATCGAGAACCCAACTTCAATTTGGATACAGCCCTTAAAATACGCTCGTTTTAAAATAATTAATTTCTCGGAAACTTATGGTACGAATTGCATAAAAATTAGTTTTTAGGCTATTTGAAGGGTGTAGAGTTCATTTATGCTGTCAGAATTGGGTATTGCTATTGAAAAAATGAAGTTATGGTTCGTTTTAATATGTAGATAGCCTCCTAAGCAAATTTTATATACATCATTTAAAAGTAGACTTTATTTAAAATCGTTCGATACCAGTAACTTTCTTCTACCACAATTTGTTGCGGAGTTAGTAGGGGTGTTTATTTTTTTTTTCCACGACTGTACTTTGTCATTCGTCGAAAATCGCATGCAGATGCGATTATTTTACGCAAAGTTACAAGTGTTTTAATTTTGTTCACAAATATTTTTTTGCCCTTTTAATATACTTTAAATCTGTTTTTCTCAATACTGATGTTTATTTTATTTATTTATTTTTTTTTTTTAATGCCCCTTGCTACTTAATTTTTGATCAAAATTCATGAAATTGATAAGGAAGAATCCCGATATTGCTTAAAAAGAAACTGTGTATACATTTTAAAATTCGACTTCATTAAGACAATTAAATTGGATTTTTAACTTATTATAAGGCAGAATTTTGATGAAAATTGATATGGAATTCAGAAAAATATCTCTAAAAAATTAACTATTTAAGAGATTAAAAAATCGATACACAGATTTGTTCGTAATAGAGTTTTACGTGATTAAAATCCAAAATCTAGGAAATATCTGAAAAATTAAGACGCAAGGAGTTTTTTAAATTTTCTAATTTTTTAAAAGATCTTAAAATTATAATAAGATTGGAAAGTTCTTTTAAGATGTTATATATAGGGGAGACTGGGGCTAGTAGGCGCAGTTTTTAGTTATTGATTTTTATTAATTTTTTGTTTAAGTTTTTTATGAAACTTTAACTGTACTTTTAAAGAACAGGCATTGGGCTATAAATACCCGGAGTTTTGAGTTTGTAGCTTTTGTAGTTTATGTTTAGCAGAAGCCTAAAGTAAAAGAAAAATTGTGCGTCAACCTGCAAAACTACAATGAGGATTATAAAAAGTTAGAAGAAAGGTACTATGTGACTGGTTGCGCAATCTATCCACAAACTGGCGATTTATGAGGACTGGGCCTACTTACCCCTGTAGCCAACTAGCCCCTGTCCCCCCTACTTATGGTAAAATGTATATTTGCATAAAATTTCAAATCTCTATTATAAAAATTAAAAGAAATGTTTTTAAACGTCCACCTTCCCCTTCTATTAATTTTCTTTTCAAAATTACATTTTTTCATGCCCTATAAATTAATCTTTATATTTAATTCTGCAAAATAAATTTTATACTTAATTTTCCAAAATAACTTCACCTTATACAAAGCCCCCATCTTTGTTTACTTTCATGGTAAAAATCAATTCTTATCATTAAATATGACTTTTAACTTGTAACAACGTGTACAAAATTACTAATTTCGGTATCATGTACGAATCCTCTCCGAACATGCCTGCTGTAACTCCTTCTTCCCAGAATGAATAGAACTGATACGCAAGGGTTGAAATATCTTAACGTGGAATCTGTCCTGAAAAATAATCCTCTCTTCCTGTGTCGTTTGCATTAGAACACTCTGAATAAATATAGAAAAATAAACCTTGCGTCAAAAAAATATGCATTTTTTCTTTTGACATTTTCTTTTCTTTTCTTCTTCTAAGTTTGCATTGAAAAGCAGTTAAGGGTGTATTCCAATCCAAGCTGCTTATTTTGTGATTTATTTTTAAATTCCTTTTTGCTCTCAAACGCATCAAACTGGCAAATTCTCTTATTTAGAAACTACATAATGGGCCGTGTTTGTCGATTTTTCGATAAATGCAGAAAATGTTGCAAAATGCTGTCAAAGTTGGCGTTTTGAACCGAGTTTTCCGAATTGGGAGATCTGGGAATGAAAAAAATGGTCACACTGTGAAAATAATTGTTTAAAAATCAAATTCTAATTAATCGAGCGAAAAATGAAATTACACGGTCTCTTATACATCTCTTCAAAAATGACCTCAGCAAGTTTCATGTTTTTACTTTTAAAAATGAGTCTGAAAATGTCTTAGAAAATTTCGAGCTGTTGAGGATGGGAAAATATTTTTTCTAATACACCCTTAAAAGTAGGCTGTACTAATTACGCTGTTCAGAAAATTTTAACGATCTTTCTGTTCTCAATATACATTGTATGTTCTTTGTTATTGTTCTTGTTGTTGTTGTTATTTTTTTTTTAATAGATTTTAACGCGCTAAAAAAGGAAACGTTAAAATTTTCTATCACCCTTTAATTTCAAGAAAATTTAAATAAAAATTTTGGAATATATGGTATTTGTATAGCAATTATAACATTACATAAATCATTTTAACCACATCTCCATCAACCATTGTTCAATAAATTTTAACAAACTTTTATGTTTTTTAATATGCATTGCACCTTTAAAAAAAATAGATTTTAAGGGACTAAAAAAGGAAATGTTAAAATTACCACTCTCCAATTTTAAGAAATTTTACATTCAATTTTAAAATTATATGGACATTTGTATACCAAATGTGATAACCTTACATTGTCATTTTGTCATTTTAGTTGGATTTAATTCCGCTTTTCAATAAATTTTAACGAACCTTCTGTTTCTGAATATGCATAGCAAGTTTATTTTTTTTAGGTCGCTAAGACTTTATGTTGTTAAAAAATTTCTACCATCCTCCAATTTTAAGAAATTTTACTTCTATTTTTTGCAATAAGTGGCATTTGTATAACTTATGATAAACATTATATTATAATTTTATCGCATTGAATTACACTGTTCAACAAACTTTAACGAACTTCCTGTTCCTCAATATACATTGCATTTTTTTAAATAGATTTTAGGGGCTAAAATAGGAAATGTTAAAAACTTTCCACCTCCGTCTGATTTTAAGACATTTAACTGTCACTTTTTGGAATATATTTGCATTTGCATAGCAATTATGATAACATTATTATTATATTATCCTTTAAATTGCATTTAATTATACCGTTCAACAAATTTTAATGTATTTTTTGTTTTCTCAATATACATGGCATTTTGTTTATAGATTTTAATGCACTAAAAAATAAATGTTGTTAAAAAAATTCTACCACCCTTCAATTTTAACAAATTTTACTTTCACTTTTGGAATACATGGGCTTTGTATAGAAATTATGATAACATTATATTATCATTTTAACTGCATTTAATTTACAAACACATGTTTTAATTTGTTACAAGGTATCAAGTAATCAAGAATTTTCGTACTAAATTTTATTTATATTTATGTCTTTTTAATTTTTCTATAAAATAATTAATACTGAAAATGTTGTAATCCTTTCGAAGCCATAATCTTTACCAGCATCTCCTAAAACATAAATATTACCACTAACTTCATGAGAAACAGGTGCCTTGTTGAACAGTATCATTTTATTTTCCAAAATTGCAATAAATATACTAGTGAGATATCGTTTAGAAATATTATCTATTGTTATTATTTCATTTAATAAAAATTGATTTAAAGTAAATCAAATTTCCAAAAGTTTTTCTAATATTTTTTAGTAGTTTTTCCAGAATTTATTTTTTAAAAACATTCATGAATTTTGCATTTTTTTAAAATAAATATATAAATACTAGCTGAACCGCCCGGCGTTGCACGGATCCGTGATGAATGGCCTTTTAAATGAACCTCAAATTTGTATGATTTTATAACTTTAACTCCATTTTTCTGATTTTATATTTTTAAAGGAAAAAATCGCGAAAAAATATTGAATTGAAAGCATATTCTATTTAGTATTTTATTTTTGGAATCTATGCGTACCGAAAGCGAGCGAAACACCATAGAAAC
Organism: Maratus speciosus; assembly: GCA_963932465.1. Lineage (NCBI taxonomy): Eukaryota > Metazoa > Arthropoda > Arachnida > Araneae > Salticidae > Maratus > Maratus speciosus. The sequence continues at coordinate 428,172,922 of OZ010797.1, read as the reverse complement.
ACTCTTGCTTTTACTGAAAACGTCGAAATTTTCACACATTTTATTTTGTAAAAAATATTTCTACCATCCGAACGTTTGAAAATTTTTGTAGCTGATGTAAATCTGGTATATTGAGATGCTCTAAAAAGATTGTGCTAGAATGCGGACGTTTAGTTACTTTTAGCGTAGAAAAAAATATAGTCTCCGTGAGGCGCGAAGTGACCTGCATTCGCCGGTGTATTTGAAAAGGTTAAAGTTGGTATTTTTAAAAAACTATCGCACAATCGATTAGAAGAAGGTTTCGGATTGACCATTTATCTACTGTCGGTACTTATAAGTACCACTCACTTTAAACTTTTATCCCATAGTGAATATTACTAATATTCTAATAGTACTTTGCAAAAACACTCTTTTAATTCCACTTTATCCGGATATATCGCAGCAGTAGTTCTAGGTTTGTTATTTTAGAGAGGAAGGAAGCTATCTTTGAAACAGTCGATGTGTTTTGTGCCGACATTTTGTACAGATTGTCACGCTCGTCTTTTTATTGCTGCAAACACAGTAAAGAATATAAGATAAGTGTTGCATTTTTTTATGTAGTCATTATGATCTTAGAATACAATTTGACTAGCTATTTTAGGTGAACGGTGTATGTATTTGATTTATCTGTTGAATTACTCGGTGGTACTTGCAAGTACCGTCAGTACACTGGATGTTGGAGAAAAACTTCTTTTTTACTTTTCGTCTGTATAGTTACCCATCGTTTTCATCTGCTTTAAAATGTAATTGCTAAAATGTAGTGTAGTAATAATTTTCCTAGAATTTCTTTTCTGTTTCATTATTATTTTTTATAGGAAATCGAGAAATTTGTGGCACCGGCTCTTTTTTGCTATGCTAGAAATGACATATGTAAATTCATATATTGCATATGTGGAGATGTCAGAGAACATGTTGTCCCTGGAATATAGACATCGCATAACTAAAGGACTGTTAACAAGATCGAAACCTTAAAAAAAATTAACCCTAAGGGTTTTTTTAATCCTTTCAGGGGCAAAGCATTTTCAGTGCTAAAGTGTTGAAATAAATGATTGGCACCGGAATTTGCCGAAAAATTTATTTGTAAATAGGAAAAAGCTATATTTCACATACTTTTTAAATCGAAAATATTTTACGACAATTCTGGTGCCATTTGAAATACCTTGTGGATTTTCGGTTACAATATTTTAGTCATAGTGTGCTGACGGTATTTTAAAGTACCACTTTAATTAATTACCTCTAAGGAATTAAATTTCTCACGGGTGAGTATTTTTTTTTTATATTTATCCTTTAATTTTCATTGTAGTAACTGAAAAAAAAATTGCAGTAGTTCATAATTCAGTCGATAAAATATTAAAGAGCATAATTCTGGTTTGTCGGTACCTAAAATTGCGTCCTGGAGGGGCGTTGCAATAAAGGAGAAAAACTTTTTCTGAAAAACGACCCTTTTTGAAATTTTTTTCTCAAAGTGTTAACTGCGGCTTTTTTTAAATTGATTATTGCGGCGTTTTTTTTTTTTTTTTTTTTTTTTTTTTTTTATTGATTGCGAAACAGTACGTTCCTTCGGAATATGTCTCTCAATTTTAACTGTACCGAGTGTTTTTATCAATTTAGATTAATACAAGAAGACAGTAAAAAAAAAAAAAAAAAAAAATAACAAGGAAAAAAAAAACAGAAATAAAGTCGAAAACCTTTCTTCACTAGCTACCGATGCGTAAACATATTTGTACGCATGCGCAAGTGCTTTTCTTGACCGGAGATCAAAAAGATGACTTTTTAATGTGAATGAGTTGCAATTGTTAATTAATAACTCAACTAATCATTCGAATTTTAAAGTTCTGAGTCTCAGGTGCATCATGAGACACTTTGGGCTAGCCTCACAAAACTTTTGAGCCTCGTACGTGCCGCAGATTTTGCTAGCCATCGCGAACAGACATACAGACGCTCACAAAGCGAAACTTTCTTTTATTAGGTTAGATATACAGGGTGTCCGGTCTCAACGGTGTCCAATGGCTAATTCCTAAACCGTTAATCATAGACATATAGTTCAAATTAGAAGAATGCTTTAAATCAGGTAAAGAAATATTTTAAAAGCGATTTGGGTCAATAAAAACATTTCTTAAAAAATTACGAAATTTAAATTTTTATACGGTCTCCCGGTCCTATAAGTTATATTTAGTAAAATTTTCCTATTACACTGACAAGTAATACAGAACAAGTCCCATTCATGTAACATTAAAATTGTGCGAGTTATGAAACTTTAAAAATGCATGACTTATGCCACTTTTCTGCTCTGAAAACAAATGAGTTCGGCTTGGCTTTGAGGGGTCACATTCCAAGTGCTTAAAGTATTCGAATATCTCATTTCATGTGTATATGCGCTTTGAAAAAAATCGTACAAGTATTACGATTAATTTAACGTTTATTAAGTTTCAGATTGGCTGAAATAACATATGTTTTATTTTGTCAGGATTTGAGACTGTTTCTTTTATGATTTCTTTTAATAAAATTATGTTATTTTTATAAGTTTTTATGTTACTTCTACGATCTTATGTATGTTTTTCCAGTTCAAAATTTGTATTCGAACTTTAACTCACTTTCAAATATCCGATCGAGATTACATTTTACATACTGGCGCAAATCCGATAACAATCAAATATTATTATGATTTTCGGTGCTTACCATTTATACTTATTTTACAGGATAACACAAAAAATTTCGGATAGATTACCGCCAAGAAGTTTAAGAAAAAGTTTTAGATTAGATAATACAAGACGGAGATTGTTGGGTTTTTTAACTTTTATGTATTTTTTAGCACTGAATCCGAAAATTGCCTTAATTTTTAACCATCATGTCAGGATATTTCGCAAATCGTAAATTGTCGAATTTAAAGAATAACAAAAATGGGATACTATAAAGTAGAGGAGATGATTGTATTTTTTAACTTTTGATAATTGATTTTTACGTACTTTTTAGCACTAAATCTGAAAATGACTTTCATTTTTAACCATCACGTTAGAATTTTTTTGCAAATGTGTAAGTTAAAATATAGCGAAAATCTCATACTATAAAACATACGTAAAACTTTTTTTTACTTTATTTTATTCAACTAGGGGGCTCAACCACCTACCAGCTAAGCTCGCCAACCCCCGTTCAGACACCGCAGACTCTAAAAGCACGCTAATTTGATTAGCTTTAAAAAGATTTTGAAAGACTGAATTATAACTTAAAAAACAGTGGCGATCTCCCTATAAACGGGTTTCTGTTCATTTCTCTTTGATTGTGGAATTTGGCCAAATCAGCTACTGTTAAAAGATACAATGACTGCTTCCGTCTTTGATTAAATAATTTTAGTTAAACATTTCAAAATATAAAATGGATTAAGTAAACAGAGTCTTTGTCTCCCGGTATTTTTTAACAAAGCGAAAAGAAAGTTTTTTTTAAATAAGACATTTTAAATATATCGTTTATAATCTGACGTAATTTTCACCAAACTTTTCTTTCTCTTTTTAATATTCACGTGAAAATACTTTTGTTATGAAATGAAATATTTAAGCTGTCCTAACAAAAATAGTTGAAAAATATCAAATAAATGTCTCGCGCAATTTTTTTAATTTAAACTGTTTTGCGATATTATTTTTTGTTCATTTTACGTAATAAGTGTAATGTGACGTAATTTCTCCTATTTAAGATGTCTAACGTATGTTAAGGAATTTATTATTCTACAATATTCTTTCTCTTTTAAAATTCACGTGTTAATAGTATAGTTTTTATGGCGTAATTTTCAATGAGTTCCTGTTTTTTTTATATTTTATGTTTACAATAGTCACGTGTAAATAAATTTTTAATTTGAAGCAAACATTGTTTGCGATGTTTATACAGTTGGCAACAGTTTAAATTAATACCATATTGTAAATTATGTAAAAAATATCTCTCAAAATGCTGAAAATTGGAATTTAAAATTGAAATAAAACCTCAAAAAATGAGTCAAAAAAAAAATATAATAATAATAATGCAATCTGCACTCCGGCAAATTCTAACTCATAAAATGATCTAAAAATGATTACACTGCCATGTATAGTTTTTGCTGCAATAAAACTTTTTTAATGGAACGATTTTGTCCAACTTTAGCATTAAATATCTCTTAAAACAAGTCTTCGATTTGAAAACTGTCTGCATCAGCGTGTTTATCAAACATTTCTCTATAATACCACCGATTTTCATATTTTTGTATGTAATATTTTTCTTAATATTAACGAAGAAAGACCTTCGGTCACAAAAAAATTCAAAACCGGCGGCGGCGGTGACAGCGGTAGTTACTTTTTTTTTAGAATAGAGAGATAATTTATTCGATATTTTTGCTCATCTTGGGATTCTTACAGCTGGGTGATGTGATGAGATGGGGGAGGAGATTAAATTTTAACTTTGAAATTTTTAACTTTGAAATTTACAATTTGCGAAAAATCCTGATGTGATGGCCAAAAATGAAGGTCAATTCCGGATTCAGCGGTACAGAATACATAAGAATCAATTATCAAAAGCTAAAAAACATGAAATAACCCAACTTTTGCAGGCTAGTGTAATCTAATAATATTTTAAAATACGTATCATTTTGTAAAGAATTGAGGCTGTTAATTTAGCATCATTTTATTTAACAAAAACTCTGTTTTTTTTCCTTTCTTTTTAAATGTTTATTACAAATTGTATATTTTGCATTAATATGTCAGGATGACTAAAGATTTTAAATTTATATTGCAATGTTAATTTTACTCTCAACCATTTTTTAATATATCTGACGAAATTATAATTCTACTAAATTTGTGAATGACCCCCAATTTGCAGCAAAAAATATGCTCCAACTTTAAACAGCTATTACTCGGTCAATTTTAATCGTAGAATAACGGCACTTTTTGTGTATTACTTGTCAGTGTAAGAGGAAAATTTTACTAAATATAACTTATAGGACCGGGGGGCCGTATAAAAATTTAAATTTCGTAATTTTTTAAGAAATGTTTTTTTCGACCCAAATCGCTTTTAAAATATTTCTTTACCTGATTTAAAACATTTTTGTAATTGGAACTATATGTCTATGACTAACGGTTTAGGAATTAGCCATTGGACATCGTTGAGACCGGACACCCTGTATATTCAATCAACATGAACATTTTCAATATGTAATTTACATCCATCTAGAAGAGTAATAGCGTAGAGTAGATTATTTAGGGATGATAATAATACATCACAAGGTGCATACACTTCTTTGAATTTCCGATGAGTATCATTATTTCAGATCAAAAAATTTCTATTTAGCCCCTTGAGCTCTAGCACTGTTAGCGGAATGTATGTCGCTAGCCACCAGTGTTGCCGCATCTGGCAAAATTTTTTTTTAGAAATTTTGAATTCTCACCACAAAAATTTAATTGTTAATTTTGTTTACTTTATTGATAGAAATTCGATCACATTATAAAGCAAAAGTAAAAGTTAAAACTTTCCTGTGGGAATTTGAAATGTCTAATTAAAAAATCAGCGAGATATCATGACATACCTCATTGTCGGAAATAACCAAAATAGCGTACGTCATAGCGCAAGAGGTTAATATTTTGAAGTCAGAATTTGCAATTACTTTTTTTTAATTGTGGAATTTATAATGTTGTTCTGCAATGAAGTAAGGCGGGAAATTATTAAAAAATAAAGATTGTGCTTTTAAAAACTCATTTAACTAGCAATTTCCAAATGCATTAAAATCATTTGCATTTGACAAGGAAAGATATTGCCCACCAACCCGCGTACAGCTCTCGCAACATAATTAAGAATATTTTTCTGTAATGTGGTAAGGCAGAAAAATTAAAAAAAAAAAAAAAAAAAAAGATTGTGCATTTACGCTCATTTAACTAGAAATTTCCAAATGCATTAAAATCATCTGCATTTGACTAGGAAAGATATTGCTGCTTTTGTTATTGCCGCGTGCAGCTTTTGTTTTTACACGCGAAATATTCGAAAGAATTTAACTTTTTACAGAATTTCTACTGGAATTGCGCCGTTAAATTTAACTGATCCTTTATTACATACATAAGTATTTTCATTAGTTTTTTTTTTTTTCAAAATATTCTGAGTATGCGCTTTAAGGTGGTTCTCAAGTCCACTGCTCAACAAGCGCGAAACTTTTTGACACATTTACTTACTCATTTTTAAACGTAAAGGCAGAAAACTGGCAGGGCAAACTATAAAATCGATTTAAAATCGAAAGACGTTCTCCATTTTTTTAATAAGTAAATTATTTATCGAGTTATAAGTGATTTCGGGTCACGTGATAACCGGTTTTTCTGTTCTCTGTGAGTGGTTTTTCCTTCAGTCCGGAAAGTCAGTTCAAAACGCCAACTTTGATAGTATATCCCGAAAGATGTTTTGCGTTTACCAAAAAATGGAAAACGTCTTTCAATCACACAATTTCTGAATAAGAATACCTGGCAATTTCATGCGTTTCCGAGCAAAAAGGAATTAAAACTTATGTCATAAAGTTGCACCTTTGGATTTGAGAACAGCGTTAAGGAGACCTTCCTTGTTAGCATGTTCTGTAGCGCGACCTAAATTTGAGCCAAATTTTATTGGCTAATAAAATGGATGATTAAACAAGACGGAGGTTGGGGGGAAGAGGGGGGAATGATTCCACAAAAAATTAGTTCCAAAAGTAACCGCTAGGGATATCTAGCGCTGTTTTTGTTTTTTTTTTTTTTTTTTTTCGCGGAATGGTTTTTCGTTCAGCTTGTTCAATCATCCTACAAAATTTAGCTACATTCGCGCAATTCGATCGCATTACAGAACACGCTGAGTACTGGCAATTTAATTATGGCCACATTGTACATTTTATTTTTAAAAGAAATGTTTCAATAGTAGAACACAAGATTTTACTGTTGTCAAATAAACACATAAAATGAAAATGACAAAGGTGATGAAAGTGGAAGAATTCTACAATTGGTTGAAAGTGAAACCAATGAATCTGTACATAACGTTATACCAGATCTGCCACTGGCGACTATTTTTATACTCTGTTTGCACCACTATTCTAAAAAAATAAATTCTGTAGTATATTTCTCTTGCACATATTGTAAAAGTGTATGTGAAAGAATTTTGTTTTGAAAAAGTGGGGCGAGATAGAATTAAAAAATAGTCGCCAACGGCAGCCCTGTTATACACAAAAGTTTTTACTTATATAGCTGCCAACTTTTAGGCTTTTTTGCTACCACTAAAATTTAATAGAGATTTTCGCCTTCTTTAATCGTGAAATTTTGACGATTAAATAAGACAATATTTACGGTAAAATTTTAGTGGTAGGAAGAAAGCGTAAAAAATGGCAGCTATGCACTTACAAATATTTGAAGTTTGTTTTATCTTAATTTAGACGTAAATAAAGAAATGTTCAAGCAAATAATGTGTGGAATTTGTCTTTTTATCTTTTTTAGCATTATTCGATTAAAATTTTGATTTTCAACATTTAATTTTTGTTTCATTATCCCATAGTAATATTTTAAATCACGTCATATCTTGCATAATAGCGTTTGCATTTAAATCTTACAAAATGCATTTATCTTTAGAACTAAACCAAATTTATTTTCCATGACACCGTAAATCAGAAAAGAAAACCACCATGACGTAATTTTTCATCAGCCTGCAAACTTAATTTCAAATCACCCATATTCGAGAATAGTTTTATTTCAGCATTAGAACCTCATTTGATATTCTAAAATCGTTTGGGTGGTTTTCCATTCCGCCTTTGGATCGCCCCCGATATGTCAGACGATAGAATGCCGCCCAACCCTCCACACCCATTTCCGACGATTGGAAACGAATCGACTATTCCTTCGGGTTTTTTTTTTTATTATTATTATTATTTACCGATGATAATTCATCAAAGATTTGAATAGTTGAATTTTTGAGATTGATATTTTGTTTGCGAAGTGAAATCAACACAGTTGCATTGCTGTCAACCAAAATATTTAATTAATTGTGTAGTTCTCACGGATCTAATCTCAATATTTATGGTTTATGGAATATTTCTTAAGTTCCACTTGTCAATAATAATTCGAAATTATCTTTTGCGGTTCTGGCCAGCTGTGAAATTTATCAAATTATGCATTCCTAAAATAATTTTTTTCGATGTATAATAAAAGGATAAAAATGTTAAGTAGAAAGTGTAAATAAAATAAACAACTAAATTATGCATTTCTTTCTTACGGCAAATTCTTCCCATGTAATATTGCTTCATGTCATAAAAACAAAAACAAAATAAAAATTTAAAGTGGTGTAATGTAAAACAAGTACATAGAAAATATAGAAGACTATGAATTTCTAAATATAAAAAATATTTTAAAAATTATTAATAAATGTAAATGGATAAAAGAAAAAAAAATACCGTACTAAATATTCATTAGAAGCGTAATTTTCTTTTCCATTATATTGTAATTTATGAAGCATATTCACTATATGGTCATTAATCACTGGACGCTTTCAATTTTAGACAATTTGTCGAATATTTAAAGATATATTTGTCGGATTTTTCTGGAAATTCAGGATTATGAAGAATATGTTCGACTTTGTATTTATCAGAGTCATATGGTTTGATCAGAAGGACAATTAGGGGGCAACAAAAAAAACAAAGAAAAATAATAATGTTTGGGATCACCCTGTAAAATAAAATACACGAAATGATCTATCGCTATAGCTTACGAATATATGGATATTGTACAATATATGTATTCATTTGTGGAATACTAGAATGTATATTCATGGATTTTTCATGGATCATTTTTTTTTTTTTTTTTTTAAGCTCAAAAAATCATTGCATATTTTTTGTTTATATCATGCAGGTCTTTTTACCAATTTCAATGCCAGTTTCATAGAATTTGAAAAATTGTAGTAGGAATAATCTAGTCAATTGGAATATAAATATATTAAATATTTGATTAAATATGAACAGTTGTATGAAATATTTTTAATCTTCACATGCACACACGATAACAAAAAAAAAAAAAAAAAAAAAAAAAAAAAAATCTTTTTCATGATTTGATAGTCAACTTTGTGGAGCAATTCGTAAAAAAAAGCCAGTCGAATATCGTGAAAATTCAGAAAGATATCGGCAATATAGTGAGCGAATTTTTAGTTGCTCTCTAAAAGCTGCTGAATGGTAATAGATTTTCCACAAATTGTCATTTTTTATTATCCGGCTTTCAGTTTGTACTTAATGTCAGCGAGTAGATTTAGAAGAAATGCTTAGATTTTGATACTTCTTTTTTTTTTTCTTGAAATAGGCTCGTTCTGGTGGTTTTCCGAGAAAAACTAAAGCATCCATAAAAAATTTAAATTAAAACAAGTAAAAATTAAAAGTGTCATTGCCAAACAGAACAAGTACTATATATTCAAAAATTCTTTATTTTTCTGTAGGACGCAAGAATGAAAATTGCGAACGCAAAAATAACAAGAGGTACATCTAAAACACATTTTCCATTATTATTCTTTAATTTGCTTAATTAAATACACGAATCATTGTGGATACACTTAAATATTCTTTTATGGTTTGCTATCATACTATTCACATAAAAAAATAAAACGTTCGAAAGTGTTTGTTACATCCATAGTTGTCGAGCTTCTGTTTTATTTATTTATTTGTGAAAAAACACAGAACCTGGACTGGAAAATTTATTCAATGAAATCTTTCATGTTACTATGTGGTCAGTAATTACCTTTTTTATTTAATACAATATCTAATGTCATTTGATTTTTTTAATTAATAGGAAAGTTCGCAGCTATCAATTAATAACTGGCTAATCATCTATGTAATAGTTTTTAGAAGTTTCGAAATTAAACATTTCTAAATAAAATCATAAGACGAAATGCAATTTCCCACCTTGATTCAATCACAAACTACACAATATAAACTTTAAAAGTTCCTTGTTTACTTAAAACAGGGGTGGCCAACTGTGGCACGCTGCACACCACTAAAATTTTATAGAAATCATTGCCTTATCTAATCATCGAATCTCTGGGATTCCCCAAATCATCTATTTCTTTAAAAAATTAGTGGTATCAGGCGTGCCATAGTTGACCAATTCTGACTTAAAAGGTGACAAATAACAATACGGATGTTAAAAGTTTAAAATATACATTTTATTTAAATTTCCGGGTACTTTCGGTCTGCATCTGCAGCCTTCTTTAGGGAATAATTTCATTAACTGCCCTTTCATTAATGCAAATACGTTACTTTGTTTGAAATGGGGGGAGTTTATAACTCTTAGGGGTAACTAGAAGTAGAAGTTGTAGTGCTTCGGATTAAACTTGTGTAGAAGAACATATTTTCATTAACTGCCGTTCTATTAATTCAAATACGTCATTTTGTTCGCATACATCACTTAGTTTTAAATGGGTAGCTGTATAGTAGTGACGTACTTCGGATTAAACTTACGTAGATGAAAATTACTGGGCATTTAAGTTTTTATGCTATTTAACCATATAGTGAGGATATTGTGTGATAGCGAATCGTTTCATACTTGATTGCCTTTACACAGAGTATCTGTATATACTCTCTGATAATGGATGTGTTGTAATTAGATGCTGGGTATATAATTTTTGCTTAGACAGGTTTAGTGTTTGCTTAAACAAAAATCTGTGTTATTATTTGTCACCTTTAAAGTAAAAAGAGAACTTTTAAAGTTCATATTGTGTAGTTTGTAAACATATCTACACTGGAAAAAAAATCTGTAAAGTTACTAAAATTTTTCTAGGAAACTCATATTCTTAGAACTTTTTATGTAGCAGAAACAGCAAAAATTCATGCAACGAATGAACGTTTGTACTGTAAATAAAAAAAATCTGTAAGGTTACTAAGAATTTTTTAGGAAATTGGGATGCTTAGAACTTTTTATGTAACTGCAACCGGGTTACAGATAAAATGTTAGTAAGATTACTGCAATTTTAGTACTTTTTTTTTTACGAAACTAGTTTTGTAGATTTACATCTTTTTGTACAATGTACAGATAAAATTCTAGTAAGCTTACAGATTTCTCTAACTTTACATCTGTAAAATTGCAGGGTTTTTTTTTTTGTTTGTTTGTTTTTTAGTGTAATTCACAGTTTTAACAGGGTTTGTACGCCTCGGGGAAATTGAATACCAGTTTTCTTCGCAAAGAATTTTTTGCCTTATTTAATGAAGAAATATTGTTGTTTAAATATGACGACCGTTACTTTATGAAAGATCTGGTATTCGAATATTCTGTGGTGTAAACACCCTGTTTTAGTAATTCGAAGTTAGTTTAAGCAATTTTTAGAAACTCAAATGTACCGTAATTTCCGGTGTACAGCCCGCGGATCAAACAATCGTATTTCGACCCAGAAATTTTTAAAAATAAAATGTAACTTTTTAGATAAATTTGTAACTTTTTAGTAAATATTGGTCTTCAAATACTGAATAAAATTTCTGGGTCCAAACTGAATTGTTTGATCTGCGGGCTATACACCCGAAATTACGGTAATTAAAATATCAACAATCCTTAGCACTAGAACCTCCAGAAATTTTACTCAAGTTTTATAAAAATACTTTATACAAGAATTTTTATTTAAAACAATTTAACTTATTTATTCTGCATATTTTGTCTGTGGTACATATTTAACACATTTTAGAAAGAAATTTCTGGTTCGAATCGAAATATTTTTATTTGGTACCGGTCAAAATGACCACTATGACGGTTCTAGTGTGAAACGGACCAATCAGTGTTGCCAGTGGGCTACCTTTTTTAATTCAGATTTCTTGATTCGCACCACTTTTCTGAAATGGTAAAATTCCCCTTGTTTTCGCCTTAATTCATATGTCATTAAATAAGGCGAATTTCACTATTTCAAAAAAGTGGTGCCAAACAAGTAATCTGAATTTTAAAAAAGTAGCCCCCTTACAACACTGGGACCAATGCCGCCATATAAGCGGCATTCGCGCCCTTAAGAGGGCTGCCATAGGCGACTATTTTTTGTATTCTATTTGCATCACTATTTTTTTTAAAATAAATTTATTAGTATTTTTCTCTTGCAAACTTTATCAAACTGCGTGCCAAGGATTTTTGTTTTCAGAAAGTGGCGCGAGGTAGAATTAAAAAATAGTCGCCTGTGGCAGCCCTGCCTTAACGAAATTTATTCGCTTTGCACCCCCCCCCCCCCTTTTTTTTTCTAAGAAACACTTCTACTTGTACTATGAACATGTGCAAGAGATATTTACTAAAGAATTTACTTTAAAATAAGTGATGCGAAAAGAATATAAAATAGAATCATGTATTTAAAGCTATCGCCCGTTAAGGGTTAAATATGCTAGAAACTATAAATCATAAAAGCTTTGTTAGAATGTTCCAAAAATAACTTAGGGGGGCCGGGTAAGCGAAATTCAATCAAAAAATCGATTTTTACTTTTTTATATCATTAAATAGTTTAAACTTTTATCTTTTCAACGATGTATTACACATGTTTATGTATAAAAAAAGCGTTGGATTTTTTCATTGTTTCTAAGAGCACTTCACAGCATTGGGCTACTTTTTTTAAATTCAGATTTCTTGATTGGCACCACTTTTCTGAAGTGGTAAAATTCCCATTGTTTTCGTCTTAATTAATATGTTATTAAATAAGGCGAATTTTACTATTTCAAAAAAAGTGGTGCCACTCAAGAAGTCAGAATTTCAAAAAAAGTAGTCCACTGGCAACACTGCTTCACAGCTTTAATTGACTTTTTCTCAAAACTTCGATTTTTCAGATTTGTGTTCCTTTTTTTCAATATCTATTAAACTTAAGAACTTAGATTTTTCTAAATATTTACATTATGTTATAGTGCATACTTTAACACAGGGATTTAATGATTTGTTGAGAATTATTTATTTTAGGCGGTGAAATCTTACCAAAAATGCTACTTTAAAAGTGTCTTTCAATAAGTAATTACTAATAAATTTTCAGTTTCACTTAGTCAGAAAATGGTCTGTTAAAATACGTAAAGCATGTTATTCAAACTACTCTACAAAATCTGGACCTCTATCTTTCACCATTTCTGAGAAAAAGGTACATAAAGTTGGTGGATTTTAACATGGTCGAGATAGAGCTTGCCCGATCCACTTAACGATATTCCAACAAAATTAATATTATTTTTTAATTTGATCCAAATTTTATTTTTCCATTTTGTACTTATGATAGAAAACTGCTTTCTTCTCTTTTCAAAGAAAATGTTACTTTTTATAGACTCCAACAATGTAACGAAGTCCAGTTTAATTTGCAGTTAGATTAACATATTTACCTTCTCCATAATATAATGTGCCTCCAAATGGCAGTTCTCAAATCCCAAATCACCTATAGCAATTTTCTTCGCACACAATTATATTACAAATAAAGAAAAGAACTGTAAAGTAAAAAACTGAAAGTAAAAAAAAAGAAAGAAAGATTTTTTTCATTTACCTTCTCAGTGTTCTTTCTTATTTAATTCTCATTTATGAGTATAATATTCATCTTCATTTACAATATTGCCTTAAAGGCTGCTAATTCTAAAAGGGGAAAGTTTCTAATAACTCGCAATATCCTGCAATTATAGGACAATACAAATTTTGGATGATTCGAAAAAAGAAAATGTTTACGACTTCGACCTTGAATAATCCTAGTTTAACAAGCCTAACACGACCCACTACCACTACTGATTACAATCATAAAATCGCTGCCATTGGCATATTTTTTTTTCTAGAATATTCTAATATACTTCCATAATTTCAACAATTTATCAAACATAATTCAACAATTAGATTTACGCTTTTCAGATATTTTGTCGATAAGACTTGGAATAAGTATAATATTCCAAGGTTTTATCATACCTAGGGGTGGCAACTGGTTTTATAATCTTGTAATCTTTATAAAGTTTAGTACTCTTCTATTATCGGATTAATGTTTTCTATTGCATTATTAATATTTACGTTGACAGTGATAATGATCGGGAATTAAATGTTATTGTTTGTGAAGGGAACTAATCAATTATTCAAAACAATCTTTAACCTGTTTTCGTCGCTTTAAACATGGAGATAAGTGGCGATATATAATCGAACTACTTTAGATGTCTATCTTTAACCCTTTCAAGGGCGGCGGTATATCTATGAAACCACTTAATTTTAATTCCCAAATGCCACAATGGCACCAGAATTTTCGTATAATTTTTTTCCATTTATTATGGATGTGACAAATAGCTTTTTCTTATTCGCAAATTAATGTGTACGTAAATTCCGGTTTCATTGATTCATTTCAACTTTTTAGTAATGGAAGTGCTTTGTCCCTGAAAGGGTTAAAAGAGATTGGGGAAAGGAAAGTGAACTATACATTGATTACTTCAGGAGTTGCCCGGGGAGGTGGGCGACTTTTCTCCCGAAACATCGAAATGCTCCTTCCCACCGTAAGATTTGCTTACATGTGGTCAAATGTGGATTTTATGCTTACATATGGTCAAAAGTGCAAATCCCACCCCCTGGAACTGCCTAATATTACACGAAGGAATACAGCACTATTATTTCAGATTAAAAAATTTTTGTTTAATATTTAAATTTCTGAATTTATAATCACTTTATTTAATTGTAGAATATGTAATGTTTTCCTGCGATTAATTAACGCAAAAATTTCTGATACAAATTGTGATAGAATTGTATGCACTCTGTAGTGAGTAAGGAAGAATAAACAGGCCTCGGAGTTGTCTCTTTTTATAGAGACCGAATCAAAACTTTTACCACCACTATTTCCTTACGAGAATTTTCCTTTTAGATTAATCTTGGAAATGTCGTAGGAAACCGCTTCGTAGTGTCTTTTTAATGTAATTCTTACAGTGATTTGCCATAAAAATAATTTAAAAAAATGATGGTGGCTAAAAAAGTGATTGCTCCGAGGTCTGAAAATATTTAATAATTTTTAAAGTCGAGCAAGCCGCGATTTTTTTTTTCATTCCGCACAGAACTTAGAGTGACAATATGCATACACTCTTCGGAATTCCTAAAGATTGCAGCACTGCTGTTTCAGATTAGAAAATTTCTATTTAATATTTAAATTTCGGAATTTTAGTCACTTTATTTAATTCTAGAATTTGTAATATTTTTCTCGATTAAATAAAGTGAAACTTTTTAATGCATATTGCGGTAGAACTGTATGCACCCTGTAGTGAGTAAAACGTATAAAATATTCAATAATTTTGAAAGTCCAGTAATATATTTTTTGAACTTCGAAAAACACTAATCGTATTACCTCGGTAACTTATATGAACCTACAAACGAAAGTCCTGTTGCATGTTAAAAGATTATACACTCAGAAAATAAGCAAACGATATCTTTCAATATAAAAATAAAATATTGAGCAAGCCGTGAAAATTTCCTTTTCTCATGCTCCATTGTTCTGTAAAATATCAGCTCAAATATTTTTTTCGATCCTTGCAGAATTTTTTTCGGTCAGAAAATTACATACAGTTACAAGGTTCTATTATTTTGGATTAGAAATTTTCTATTTAATATTTAAATTGCCAGATTCGTAATAACTTTATTTAACTGTAGAATTTATGTTTCTGTAATTAAATATCGCCAAATCTTATAATAAAAACCATGGTTAGAAATGTATGCACCCTGCAGCAGTGCCTGATTACCAACGGGGCAAATAGTCACCAGTAAATTTTCATAGAAATCGTCGTGTTAATAAACGCCGTATTCTTACAAAAGTATTGTTATGAATGATTCAAAAATTTCTATTCCTTTTTACTGGCAGAAGTTTGCTCCGTTGGTAATCAGGCCTTGCCCTACAGTCAAACATCTAACGTATAAAATACTCAATTTTTTTGAAAGTGCAATACAGTAAAACCTCCCTAAAGCGACCACGTTCCGTTCCAATAAAAATTGGCCGCTCCGAGAGGTGGTCTCTTAATGGAGGTCATGTTTAAATCTTGATTTAAACAATAAAAAAATAAAATAAAAAAGGTAACAATTA
Source organism: Maratus speciosus (assembly GCA_963932465.1). NCBI lineage: Eukaryota > Metazoa > Arthropoda > Arachnida > Araneae > Salticidae > Maratus > Maratus speciosus. The sequence continues at coordinate 428,156,896 of OZ010797.1, read as the reverse complement.
ATGTTACTAAAATTTATTTTTCACATTAGGAAAAAATATAAAAATTCAAGTTTCAAAACAAAAGTTAATTACACAAGTTAATTACTGCAGAGTTTAAAAAATGAATGCATTGACGTTTGCTTTGATTTTACGGTTTCATCTTTTATAAGTTTTACTTCCAAGTCTTTTCAAAGCTCAGTCAATAAATGCATTTTTTTTTTTTTTTTTTTTTTTTTTGGACGGGAACAAATAATGACAGTTTAATTAATTTATCTATTTCTTTGAGAGTTTCCTGATAGTATAGGGAAGGGGAGTTTATTAGCCGTCTTTCTTAATTTGTCATCAGAGTTAAATTCATTGCCTAAAAGTTCGCAAAGGAGATTAAACACTTAAAAGTTACCGGACACAAAAAAAATAAATCTAAACTCAGTTTAGAAGTTTGATGAATAATGCGCCCTCCGGAATTATTTTTCTAATAAAACCTTCCTTAAGCGACCAGAAAAAAAAGGAATTTGTTTCCTTTTTTTCAAAGAAATGGGTCGCTCATGGAGGGAGTTCAACTGGGATGGTCTCTGAATGGCGGTAAAATTAGTATTGAGCTTATGGGAATAAATTTCGTTCCATGAAAAAATGGTCGTTCAAGGAGGTTTCACTGTACCATACTATACCGAACTTCGAAAAACACTGTTAGTATTATCTCACTGCGAACGAAAGTCATTTAGCATGTTAAAAGATTATACACTGAAGAATAAAAAAAGCAAACGATATCTTTCAACATAAAAATAAAATGTCGAGCAAGCCGTGAAAATTTCCTTTTCTCATATTCCATTGTTCTGTAAAATATCAGTTCAAATAATTTTTTCCCAACCTTGCAGAATTTTCTCCATTTCGTACGGTAAATTAATATTTGCCGTTCTTGCAACAATAACCTTATTTTTTTAATCCACTTACATCCCTTGAACTTGTTACCCGGATAGCGCGTAAACTGAGAAACATTCCATAAAAGGTTAGCGTTCAAAAAACTGTTGTATTATTAATTTTCAGAGCTTTCTTTGCGCGACACGTAACTAGTGGCCACATTTTTATTTTTAAAAGGGTGCAGTCGTTTCTAATTAAGGTCAGTTGGCATGCGTTTTAAAAAGTGTTAGTACCGGTACGCATATTTTCTTAATTTTAAGGATAATATAGGTCAATTTCCTTTAACCCAAAATCATTTCAATAAGTTTTTAACTAATTCAATTTATTCAAAAATGTTTTTTGTTAACTGAAAAGTTCTTAACATATTTAATGTCCTTTGTTGGCACGTATTTTTACTTTTGCCCAGCATTTCTAGTTTAAATCGAACTAGATTTTTTTGTTGGAATAAATCAAAAAGCTTTCGCAAGTATTTAAAATAGTTTTTTTTTGTTTATTATTTTATTTTATTTTGTCATGTTTCTCCATTTAAAATATCGTCTGCTGCACAGTCTACTCTACTACTTTAAAATTCCGGAGTTTAGACTTTCGCTAAATTCCAAATATCGTTAATTAATAAATTAAAAATGAACAGATAACTTTAAAATATCTTTCTGTATTACAAAATGTAAGACATTTTTATTTAACCCTTTCAAAGGCGGTGGTACGTTTATGAAACCACTTAATTTTAATTCTCAAATACCATAATGGCACTAGAATTTTGAGTATGAAATCTTCCGTTTATGATGTATGTGAAATATAGCTTTTCTTATTTGCAATTAAGTTTGTTCTGAATTTCCGGTGTCAGTTATTCATTTCAACATTTTAGCAATGGAATTGCTTCACCCCTGAAACGGTTAAAGTTGTCATCCATGTATTTTAAAATCTTCCATTTTAATCCAAATATTTTTTTTCAATATTGATATTTCATTGGAAATAAGATAGATCAATATTTAACCAATTTCAGGTAAATATTTTTTGTTGAAATTACCTACATTTATCAAAAATTTAAACATCCATTCAATGATTAAATATTGCACAATTTTGGCTCTATATTTCATCAATATTAAATAAATATTGCTCTACTATATTGGTCTATTTCTTGGACAGAAACTAAATAGTGTTCAAAAGACGTTATATAATTGTTGAAAATCACTGCAGGAGGATAATTAATTTTTTTCGTGTGGACATTAAGCGGAGAAGCGGTTTTTCATCGATGTCAAAAACCAACGCATCCTTCCTTACATCAAAAGAAGAAGAATGAAAGAAGAGAGTAAAAATTTCATTCTCATTTCCCTTTCGAAGAATAAAAAAGAAGACAGAGTTCTTTACCTTGGGGTGGGCCGGCCCACTCTAGTAGCTTGGAACTGTAATATCCGGGTCAGCCAACGCCCAGACTACTGGACAGACATTGCCAAAACTAGTTCGCTAATTTTATTTATTTATTTATTTTTTTTTTTTTTTTGGTACAGAAAAGATTAAGTGGGGATATTTTTTAGATTAAACTCATCTTTCAAATCTTAAGATATCGAACACATTGATTAATTCCTTTTTATTTATTTATTTATTTCTAAAGAAACAAATTAATAAAATAAAATATTTGCATTTGGGAAGATTATCAATTTAAATTTACAAAGCGTGTTCGTTTCTGTCTCTATCTTAATGCATCATGATATCTTGGTGTAAATACATGGTTAGTCAAAATTACGTTAACATTTAAATGAGAATATTTTAGTCAAAATTATATTATCATCGGAAAAATATTTATTAAAAATAAATAATGTACAATCGTGGAAAAAAAAGTAAACACCCCCTATTAAATCCTAAACAAATTATCGTAGAAAAAAGTTACTGGTACCGAACGACTGGAAATAAAGTCTATTTTTAAATGATGTATATAAAATTTTCTTAGGGGGCCATCTAAATATTAAAACGAGACATAACTTTGTTTTTTTCTATAGCAGTACACAATTTTGACAGCATAAATGAATTCTACACCCTTCAATTCGCCTAAAAACAAATTTTTATGCAATTCGTACGATAAGTTTCCGAGAAATTAATTATTTTAAAACCAGCGTATTTTAAGGGCTGTATCCAAATTGAAGTTCGGTACTGGATTGTTAACCGAGAGAGCCCCCTTCTTGATCAAGGCACCTTAAGCAGTCAATGAAGTCTGCTAGATTTCAAAATATTTAGTCACTTCTGTCATAGACGGCCCCTTAAACCATCATTTTGCCGTTTTTTAAGCATAATTTGAAAACTACTTGGAAGAAAAATGTGAAATTTTGGATTTCCATAAAGGAGGACTTAATAAATCTAAATCCATCAAAAAAAACTGTAGGTTGCAATTCATAATTTTTTCTAATATTTATTTCATAATTCATATCATAAAATGATTTCAACGTATTTATGTTTGGGTATATTAGTATTATTGCTACACAAAAAATTAGCACATTAGAAGCATAATTTCAGGAGATATAAATAAAAATATGAAAATTTAGTTTAACATTAGAAGCACGAAATTTTGAATGTTTATAATTCAAAAACTTATCATTCAAATGTCTTGAAATTTGGTGTCTAAGCATAGTGTGAACGGAAGATTTGAAATATCTCGTTAAAATTGGGTATTGCTATTGAAAAAAAAAAATGAAGTTTGGATTCGTTAATATGTAGATGCCCCCCTAAGCAAATTTTATATACATCATTTAAAAGTAGACATTATTTCCAATCGTTCGGTACCAGTAACTTCCGTCTACGATAATTTGTTGAGGAGTTAGTAGGAGGTGTTTACTTTTTTTTTTCCACGACTGTACCAACAAACTATCATTTGACCAGTACTAGTTGAAAATATTTCAATTCAAACCAGAAACTTCTTAAAATAAATAAAATATAAACAAAACACATATAGAAGTGCGATAACGAAATAAAATGTTGCTGACTAACGTATATGTAATTCCGAGAGTTTAAAGACAGATGTAATGATTATGATTACGAAAATTATACTTGGTATTTCAGCTTTTTCTTTAAAACCATCATCAAGAGCAGTGTTGCCAGTGAGCTACTTTTTTTAAAATTCAGATTTCTTGATTGGCACCACTTTTTTGTAACGGTAGAGTTCACTTTGTTTTTGCCTTAATTAATATGTCATTAAATAAGGCACATTTTACCATTTTAAAAATGTGGTGCCAATCAAGAATCTGATTTTTAAAAAAGTAGCCCATCTGGCAACGCTGATCAAGAGTAAATTTCCACAAATTCAAAACGGCAAAAATTATTTACATTAAGATTACAGTATCAAAGCAAAATTCAAACTGTCAAAGAGTTTGAATTTTACTTCGATCACAAATTTCTGCCATTAAATAAAACGGATATTTCTATCAGGAAATAGTGGTATTAAAAAATTGAAAGCCTTGGCAGCTATGTAAAGTAAATCTTTCAAACATCTAATTCCAAATATCGGTCACATTGTTGTTTTCTCTCTTCTATTTATATAAAATTACAGGATAAATCTTGTATTTTTTAAAATTATTATTGCAATTCACGTTTGTTTTTGTGTCTACATTAATTAGAGAATCAAATATCATTACATTATGCAGTCCTGATAGCTCAGTGTACATTAGGGGTCGTCAACCACGCGCCCAATGAGTCTTTTTCTTGCAACCACGGAGCTCTTATAAACTTATAAGCATTAATACTTATTTAGAAATATAGAAAAGAGATAATGGTGGCAATTATTCCTCCTTACAAAGTATTTTTGAAATTAAAATTTAAGATATATAATATTTTAATCCTTAAACTTATTTCTGTTTTAAAGGGGGGATCTGCTTCTTTGACCTACAATTTACATGATTTTTACATTTTTTTTTTTTTTTCGGTTGCAAAAATTAAAAGAGATACCAGATTCGGACTTTTTACATTATATTTATTGACATTTCACTTATATACGAGTATATATATGTATTTTTTTTTTCGTAGAAAGAAGAAAAATGTGTTCTGTTCGACTGCAAATGCGCGCCATGGACTTTCAATCGGGCAACATTTTTTCTCCGGTAGCTAGCACCTCAAACAAATTTACCTACCCTATAATAAAAGGACATTCAATCGTCTGGGAGTTTATGGGTGGATATCCCAAAATGTGAGATTTTGAAAACAAAAATTTTGAAAATTTCAATCGTTTTAAAGCTTCTGATTTTTTTTTTTTTTTTTTTTAATGTTGGTTGAACAGCTGAATAGAGAAATTTTTATGTAAAATTGTTAAGGTTTGAAGAGCTTAAATTCATTTTTAAGTAATTATAATTACATGTCATTTTCTTGGTATATATATTAAAGGATAATGACAATTTCATTCTAAAACATTTTTCACATTCTTGTTTTTATTTTTACTTTTAGATCTAACATTTTAATTTTGTTTAAAGGAACATGTTTCCTCTATAGTGCAACAAATTCAGTGTAATGTTCAATTTTATTTGTAATTTATAGAAGCCAGGAAAATGACATTATAAAAGTGTACTCAATTTTTACAAAGCCAATTTTTACACACATTATTTTCAAAGAAATGTCTAAAAGATCTTGCTTGTAGCAATGATTTTACTACTTCTGACTTGAACTATGTCAAGAACAAGAAGAAGTACTCTGTTGCCATGTTTATACCTCATAAAGAACTAAAATGAGCAGGCCAGGAAAATGACATTCATTTTCAGTGACAATCATATTTTAATTATGGAAAATTATTTGTAAAATACAAAACTTGTTACCTTCCTCATATATGTGTTATATAAGCTATAATTAGAAATTAGAAATTAAAAAAAAAAAAACTAGAAAAATATATTTGTACAGTATAGCAGAAAGCCTTTTATTTTGCACACATCACAGTGTGACATGCCAAGAAAATGACAATCTGAAATTTTAAGTCTTTAATTGCTTTATTTTTGTGTTATTAAGAATATAATATGTCTTGAAAATACTTCTAAGAATATTTTTTATTAGAATGTAAAAAAGAAAATTGCATTATATAACATTAAATAGAAATTTTACTGTGCGGACTGCAATTTTCGTATTTTGTGATATTGCCCCTTATACCAATATTTAGCTTCAAAAGTTTTTTTTTTTTTTTTTTTTTTTTTTTTTTTGATAAAACGCCGGTCATTTAAACAAAAAAAAAATTTCCTTTTTTTTTTTGCCTTTTTTATACGTTTTGCGAAAAAAGTGTTGTTCTAAAAAATATTTAATCAATAAAGATTACATTTTTCGGTGGTACAAGCTCCAGCAAAAACGATTAGCTTTCGTTAATAAAATGAAGGAAATTGGCCCAATCGTTCAGGAGAAAAGTGATCGCCCGTTTTGAAAAATAGGATTTCGAGAAAAATAATTTTAAAACTTTACAATAGCGTCACATGTAACAGGCAGCGTTATATTCAAAGAGCAAAAAATACTGTAAGGAATTGACATATCACGAAACCGCTTTAGGTCAACAATCTATACACTTCAAGAGTGCAAAAGTTACAGAAAAAAAAATCGAAATTTTTGACAAAAAGGAGTAGAACCTCCCCTTAATTGATTCATTCGAAATCGATTTATTCCTCTTAGACCGAAAGTAGGCTGCACAAACCATCATCTGATCGAGTTGGCCGCTGAAATTCCAGGTTTAGTTGAAACTCGATTCTCATATTAAAATGCTTCCGGTCTGCAAAGTCATATTTTGGTGGAAAACACCTGCAAATCCAATTTTAGTGGTTGACTGGTAGTTTTAGAATTGTGTTTTCCTGTTCCCAGTCCTCCATGTTTTCATACCTTTAGATGCATGAAAACACAGTGATGAACCTGCCGATCAACCATTAAAATCGGGGTTAAAAATAGTATAATTCGCCTTATTTTTCAGAATTTTTAGTCTATTTCTAAATAGGCCGAATACTTCAATTTCAAAAAAGCGGTGACAATCAACAATCTGGGGACAAAAAAGTTCCCAATCTGGCAACACTGACCAAGATATGACTTGGCAGACCAGTTGCATTTTAATATGAGAATCGAGTTCTGTCTAATCCAGGAATTTCTGTCATCAACTCGATTAGGCGATGGTCTGTGTAGCCGCCTCTCCGTCTGTATTATATTATCGAAAAATTTGACCCAAAGAAGTAGCAAGTCCCCTTAAGGCAGTTTTGAAATTCAAAGGTACAAATTTATGACACAAGTTTTAATTCATTTTTGTTTTGAAATGCATGGAATTGGCAGGTATTGTTATTCAGAAACTATGGGATCGAAGGACGTTTTGCATTTTTTGATAAACGCAAAATATCTTTCAGGAAATACTTTCAAAGTTAGCGTTTCGAAACGAATTTACGGACAAAAGGAGAAAAATCACCGAGAGATAGGAGTAAAACCAGTTATCACGTGACCCAAAATCGCTTATAACTCGATAAATAATTTACTTGCCAAAAATGGAAAACTTCTTTCGATTTCAAATCGCTTCCAGAGTCAGTAATTTTGTGCCTTTACGTTTAAAAATGAGTAAGTAAATGTGTCAAAAAAGTTTCGCGCTTGTTAAACAATGGGCTTGAGAACCACCTTAATAGATTCATTCGAAATCAATTTGCACTGAAACCTCCCTGTGCGACCACCTCCATGAACGACCATGATTTCATGGAACGAAATTTATTCCCGTAGGCTCAATACTAATTTTACCTCCATTCAGAGACCATCCCAGTTAAACTCCCTCCACGAGCGACCCATTTTTTGGAAGAAAATGAAACAAATTCCGTTTTTTCCTGGTTGCGTGAAGAAGGTTTTATTAGAAAAATTATTCTGGAGAACGCATTATTCATTAAACATCTAAACTAAGTTTAGAATTTTTTTTTATACCGGTAAATTTTAACTGTTTAAACCCCTTTGTGCATTATTAGGCAATGAATTTAACTCTGATTACAAATTAAGAATGACGGTCAATAAACTCACCTGCCCTATTCTGTCAGGAAACTCTCAAAGAAATAGATAAATTAATGAAATCGTCATTATTTGTTCCCGTCCAAAAAAAAAATTGCATTTATTTACTGAACTTCGAAAGGACTTGGAAATAAAAGTTATAAAAGATAAAACCGTAAAATCAAAGTAAACGTCAATGTATTCATTTTTAAAACTCTACAGTAATTAATTTATGAAATTAACTTTAGTTTTGATGCTTAAATTTTCATATTTTTTCCTCATGTGAAAAATAAATTTTAGTAATATTAATTGTTACCCTTTTTTTCAACAATTAAAATCTAGATTTAAACATGACCTCCATTAAAGACCACCTCTCGGAGCGACCAATTTTTATTGGAACGGAACGTGGTCACTTTAGAGAGGTTTTACTGTATTTGTATTTTATTACAGATTTTATTTATATTTTATTATCGATTTATTCATTCATCGAATGTAATTACTACAAAAAATATATATCAATTTTAGATCTTTCGCAAAATGAATTTTTCGTATACACCCTTCTTAGCTATAACAGTTTCATTTTCATTTTTGCTTTAAAAAGAAAAAGAAAACTTTCCCATTGTCAAGACTTTCAATTTCCTCACAGAGACAACATCATTAAGAGCTTTTTTTCTCACATATATTTACTCTTTTAAAGAATGTAGGGCGTGTTGTTAAATAACTGCGAACAAATTTATAAACATTTTCTTATAGATTTGCATAAACGTGTGTGCGTAAATTTATTTGTTGTTCTAGTAAATTTATTGCCGATTTTTGTTGCGGATTAAAGGGTGTGATTTTTAAAAAAAATTTGAATAGCCGGTCTTTATTATTTTAATACATAGTTATTCTGAAACTATTTAGAGTAACTATTATGAGTCGTATATCTTATTACGTAAACCAGAGGCTTGGTGCATAATTGACATGCTTATTGACATTGTCACGAGAAACAGATACATACCAATTAATTTATGCTTTGACTTTTATGCCCTTTTTTTTACACTTTTCAACATAGTTGAAAAGTGTTTATGAATTCGGTTTGTCTGACCGTCTGCTCACGCTATAACTTGCGTAAATGTAGTTGGATTGTAATATGATTGATATGTATTATTGAGGTTTACTACGATATGTTTGGTATTTAAAACAGTATTGCCAGATTAGGGACTTTTTTAATTCAGATTATTTAACTATCACCACTTTATTAAAACACTAAAATTCATGTTATTTTTCACAATTTCTAATCTAATTTTAAATAGGCCGAATATTTCTATTTAAAACAAGTTGGAATTTGCTCGTCAAACGTGGCAAATGAGGTGCGTTCGTACTATAACTAGTTTTATAAATATTTTTTGCACCGCATATTCTACTGAATGTATATTTTACTGCACTTCAATAAGCGCCTATCCATTTCATTCTGTTCGAAAGGCTGTAACATCATTAAAATGCACTTGAAATAATTTTTTTCCCATTGGTCGTCATGTAATGGAAATCTTTTGACTGTCCCTGTAATTAAACTATGCATCCGATTTTCATAAAATTTGAAATGACTCGACAAAATTTTGCAACAATTATATATTTAAAATTTCAGACCATTCGGTTGGGTAGTTTTTGCTCTGTTATGTGCGGACAGACGGACTGAACGACGACTATAGGTGCTACGTATTTATATAATTACGAACGCACCTAAAACGCGGTGACAATCAACAATATGGGGACAGAAAAGGCCCCATTCTGGCAACACTGATTTAAAATGAAAGGCGTAAGATTTATACTTCGCTTACAAAGGCCCTCAAAATAATGTCGTTGCATTGTGGTCCATGGAGAGCAATCGTTTGTAGTGTATTTTAATGACGTTAAACTACTTAAAACATGAGATGTAAACATCTCATATGGTTTATTTACCAAATAGAATAATTGTGTTAAAAATTAATCTTGCGTAATTACGTATCCAGCGTTTTCTGGAGTTCCATTACCTGCGATTTATTCTGTTGAGCTGATTCAGATATGAAACCAAATGTTATAATCAATAAGGTTAGCTGGGTGAATTACATCCACCAGATTCGTCTGAGATAGCTCAGATGGTAGAGCATTGTAGGCTTCAGCCAAGAGATCCCTGGTTCGAATCCTGGTCCGGACATTTTTCGCCCAGTTGGAATTTTACATCTCATATGGTTTATTTACCAATTAGAATAATTGTGTTAAAAATTAATCTGGTATTTAAAACGTATTGAAACTTATATAAATCACCGAACTGCACTACACGATGTTTACTGTTGATTAAGGTGTACATAGAATTTATCGTTCATTTACAGGGTCACACAAAATAATTTGGTTACGGCAATGAACAATATTTGCTGAAAGTGAGTTTTTAATTGTGGTATGCGTATTTCATTTGCACTAATATTTTGCATGTTACTTGGTGTGTACATATTCTGTAGATCATATACAGGGCTAAGCAGAAGAATTCGATTACATTTCCGCTTATTGAGGTAAGTTGCTGAAGGGGAAATTTCAAATGTGTTATGCGTATCCTAACTGATCTAATTTTTGGACGGCTATATGTTGTATACATACAAAACTATAGATCGCATACAGGGTTGCACAAAATAATTCTGGTCTTTTTTCTGACTGTAGATCCTAATTGCTGAAATTGTGTCTTTAACTGTGTTGTACGTTTCCTAACTGATCTAATTTTTGGCCTACTATGTGAATATATACAAAACTATAGATCGTACACAGGGTTGCATAAAATAATTCTGGTCTTTTTTCCGACTGTAGATCATAACTGCTGCAATTTTGTCTTCAGCTGTGTTGTACGTTTCCTAACTGATCTAATTTTTGGCCTGCTATGTGGATATATATATAAAACTATCGATCGTATAGAGGGTTGGTTGCACAATATAATTCTGGTCTTTTTTCCGACTGTAGATCCTAATTGCTGAAATTGTGTTTCAACTGTGTTGTACGTTTCCTAACTGATCTAATTTTTCGCCTGCTCAGTGGATATATACAAAACTATAGATCGTATACAGGGTTGCACAATATAATTTTGGTCTTTTTTCCGACTGTAGATCATAATTGCTGAAATTGTGTCTTCAACTGTTTTGTACGTGTCTTAACTGATCTATTTTTTGGCCTGCTATGTGGATATATACAAAACTATAGATCGTATACAGGGTTGTACAAAATAATTCTGGTCTTTTTTTCCAACTGTAGATGGTAATTTCTGAAATTGTGTTTTGAAGTGTGTTACGCGTTTCCCGAATTCTTCACTTAGATATCATATTTCACCATATTATGCTGTAATATTTTGTTGCAGTATTCTGAATGTGTTGGAAAGTGTTTCATAATCTATGCTTGAAGCTTGATTTTCTTTCTTGTTTTTTAATGTGATCAGATGATGGTTTCATGCTGTCTGGAAAAGTAGTTTAGCAGACAAATGTGCATGATGTCGTAAAAAAACGCTTCGTGGTGATCTTTTTATTGCTATTCTTGTAGTCATGTGCCATAAAAATAATTTATTAAAATTAGTGCTGGCTAAAAAAGTAGCCGCTTCGAGGCCTGAAGTTAATATAAGTAATTAGTGTTAGAAAGTAATAGATAATGTGCGTGTGAATGTCACGAAGTCATCAAAGACGAACGTCACCCAAACTACTTCTCAACTCGATGTAGGCAGAAAATAACAGTTATCGCAGAGCAAGTAATTCCTAATGTTTTATTTCCTACACACAATAAGATGCATCACTAAGTGAAAATTATGAGCAATTTAGCAAAAACTATAAGCAATTTAGATCGAGGTTTTGCCTGAATAGACAAACAGCTGTCCAGTTTGTTGACAAACATGCATATTTTCTATAGGAACGAATTGTGGTTTAAGATGAAACCCATATAAATGAAAAACAAGTGGGTAAGTGCATAACTGTCAACTCTTCCGCTTTTTTGCACCACAAAAATTTAATAGAAATTTTTGCCTTATTTAATCGACAAATTACGGCGACTTAAAAAGGTAGAATTTACTTCAAAATTTTTGTGGTACAAAAAACGTAAGATGTTGGCAGATATGGAAAGTGTGATCGCAGATCGCACAGAGGGTTTCGTTTAATATCTCTTTTAAAACACTTTATCCTTAATTAGTAAATCAAAATTGTTAATTTATAATTATTAAACCGTTACATAAATGGTAGCATCATCATATTTATTTTTAAAATATTTTTAGACCAAATTAAAAATATTCAAGTAAAATTATTTAAATAAAATTAAAAACTCTGAGTATTTTTAAATTCAGCAATTTCGAAAATTTAGCGGAGTATAATTTAGCGGTATAAATCAAAATTAAATTTTTAAAAGAAAAAAATATTTAAAACATATTTAAAATGCTGAAATAATTCCGAAAAAATCCATATTAATTTTTCACTTTCCAAACACTCACTCACTAGATGATGCTAAAAAGGAAGGTTAACATTTATTAAAATTCCAAAAAACCCGTAACATGGCTAAAAAAATGCGAATTTTTTTAGTGTAATCCGTCGGACGATCAAACGTAAGAAATTGAAAATTTTAAATTCCGCCAACATGCTTCGAACCCGGGACCTTTCGGTTAGAAATAACGCACTCTACCACAGAACTACCGATTTCACGAAGAGATGTTTGAAATTAAGATTGTGTTTTGAAACCGCAAAAATGGTGGGATTGTCATTAAATTAACCCTTTCAGGTGCAAGGTTCTTTTATTCGTAAAATGTTGAAATAATTTATTGACACCAGTATTTACAAGAGAATTTATTTGTAAACAAGTAAAAGTGCATTTTCGCGTATTTAATAAAGGTGAAATTTTCATTATAAAATTCCGGTGCCATTGTGGCAATTAGGGATTAAAATTATGTGATGCCGTGATGGCATCACCGCCCTTCAAGGGTTTAATTTACTTAATTAAAATAACATAGATTTTTCAAAATTTTATGATTTTGGGTATTCAGCTCTATGTAAAAAAAAAAAAAAAAAAAAAAAAAAAAAAAAATTAAGTCTGTAACTTCAATAGTTTCCGAGTACGAGCGCTGTGACGTATAGACAGAGAAGCGAGATTATGAGGGTTTCGTGAGATGAACGAAACCCTGAAAAGAATAATTAAATAAAGTATTATAATATAAATACTAATAAATATATTGTAATATAAAATAAATATTATAATATAAGTAATATATATTTTTTCTTATTTTACATACTGTTTTCCTATATTCATATCTTGTTCATCTTTAGAATTTTACCAATTTGTTCATATATTTGTCATTTCATCTTTATTATATATAATTCATCTTTAGAACTCCACCAATTTATTCATATATTTGTGATTTCAAATTTATTATATGTATATATATGTATATATATATACGCATGTGTGTTGATCCATTGTATAAGAACGAATCATATAATGTCAACTTGATCCAAGGCAGGTCCATGGATAACGTTACGATAATGATTGATCGAAAATAAAATCCCCAAATATAGCACGTCGACTTTATGTATATCACACTTATAGCTATTACCATCCTTACTCTTGAAAATAGCGTGCACAATTCTTCATATGTGAATTTAGAAAATATCTCTTAACGTGCATCTCTACGCAGATGCATCATCATTATCACTGTGGTATCTAATAATAAATGTAATTGAAAACAATCCTTTATACTTGTCATGCCACAAAAGAAATAGTAGAATTGGTTAGTTTCATTAATATTTGAATGAACAGGTGGAAATTTGTTTTCTTTTCTCCCTTTGCGAAAATATCTAGGAAGTTATGCCGAGGTTGTCGACCAATCAATCAAGGAAGTCATACACAGTGAAGTCACATGTTCTTGACTTGAGCATTCGTGATGTATCAATATAAGAGCTAGTTTTAAATTTTTATGATATATGCTAATGCCGTGTTCTTTCTGCATATATTATGCAGTTGAATAACAAACGTAAATATTTCAATAAGTTTGTTGTCCCTCTTGATTATATTTTCATTGTTATGAAAGAATAAGTTTAACTATTGAGAACAGGAATAGTTCTTGTTGCATATAATCTAGACATAATGCGATCGTAATAAACAAGATTTCACTGACTTATTTAAAAAATTTATAAACGAAATTTATAAACCCAATTACAAAATTGCGATATAAAAAAGGGATGCAACGAATAACCATTTGGCTGAATACCTAATATTCTGTCAAAATTAAGGTCGAATATTTGCCAGCCAAATTTTGAATTAATTTTTTGTCTGAAAACAAGATATATTAAGCACTCTATACACAATTCTTATATATTTCAGAGTTGAAATATGTAATTTTATTAAGTAAATAAACTTAAGAAAATTTTTATTCTTAAAACAGCATAAGTTTACACTTATCAAACATAATTGGCTATATTGTGTGTAAAGATTACCAAAAAAGAGATCTTCCCATTATTTCTTTTGCAACAGAAGATTGTACATAAGTTTTTAAGAAAATATTTTGTTTCAAAGGGTTCAATTATTTTTTTTTACAAAACTTCCAAAACATGAAATAAAATAATTGTAAGTGGAGACAATCCTTAATAGTTACCAGGAAACAAAACGAATTGTAGAAATGGTTGGTTTTATTAATATTGAATGAACAGGTGCGAATTTGTTTTTTTCTCCTCTTGAAAAAAAAAATCTAGAAAGTTGCGCCGAGGTTGTCGACCAATTAATCACGGAAGTCATATTTCGAGTTCTAAACTATTCAAACTGTGAAGCCATATGCTTCTCGCCATTCGTGATGTATCAATATAAGAGTTGGATTTAAATTTTTATGATATATGTTAATGCTGTGTTCTTTCTGCACACATCATGCAATTGAATAATAAATGCAAATATTTCAATAAGTCTGTGGTCCATCTTGATTATATTTTTATTGTTAATATTACTGTTATGAAAGAATAAGTTTAGCTATTGAGAACAAGAATAATTTTTGTTGCATATAATCAAGACATGATGCACCCGTAGTAATCACGACTTCACTGACAATAAAGACATTCGGAAATTTTACAATCTGAATTTATATACTCGAATTACAGAATGTTGATTTCGACTTAATAATACAATGTACAGTCATTTAGCTGAATACCGAATATTCCACTATTCGGTAGAGAAACAATGAATTAATTTTTGTCTGAATGCAAGATATACGTATTTAACCTCTTCACGCCCTTGGCCACATATGTGGACGTTTAGTTTTTAACACTTTCCAACAAAGTTGAAAAGTGTTTATGCATTCGGTTTATCTGTCCTTCTGTCCACGCTCTAATTCCCGTAAATATACTCGGATTTTCATGAAATTGGTAAAGGTTTTTTAGGGTCACCAAAGCATGTTTGGTATTGTATATGAAATATGTAGGGTTAATCGTTCATTTACAGGGGCACTCAAAAGTATTCCATTACATTATGGTATAGGGGGGGGGGGGGGATCGTTTGCAGAGTATTTTTGTGACATTATGCTATTTCAAATGTATTGAAACTGATATAAATCACTGAATTTCACTACGATCACGTTAGAAGAGGGCATTCATAGCATTTTTTATTCATTAACAGGAACACACAAAAGAAATCGCTTACAGTACAAACTGTCTTTGAGTAATAATTGCTGGAGTGTACTGTTTAAAATTTGGTATGCGCTTTTAAATTTAATTAATTTTTTGCTTCTTACTCGTTATATATAAATTCTATACCTCAAATACAGGGCTGCACAAAAGTATTTACGTACCGTTCTCCTTATTAGAGGAAATTGCTGAAGGTAAATTTTCAACTGAAGTATATGTTTCTCTTAAGTGAACTAAGTTTCGGCATGCATGTAGTTAATAGATTCAAATCTATATATCATATACAGGGCTGCTGAAAATATTTGCATTATTTCCGATTGTGGATGGGAACAGCTGAAATTGGGTTTTGAAATGTATTATGCGTTTCCATATGGTTGAATTAGACGTAATATTTTAATTTTTTAAGCGGTGCAGTTTTATTATATTACTCTGAATTTGTTGGAAAGTGTTTCATAATATATGCTTGACGTATGATTTTTTTTCTTACTTGTTTATAATTATAATTACTATAACACTATCAGTGCAGCCAAACCATAAAATTTTTACTTCTCTTGTTGAGGGATTCTGTAGTGAATAAGCTATTATAAAATTTTTGTTCGTTTTATTATTAACAGTAATTACAATTATAGGGAACTGAACAGGTGAACAGCATTGAGGAGTTTCCTAGCTGTGATCAGCTTAACAGCCAGTCTATTAATGAAATGTCTTATATTTATGCGAGCCACTGGGGAAAGAAAAAGTGTAGTGTAAAACTACTTAATGGATAAATGGAGAAAATGAATGAAAAAAAATACAAAAGTAAAAAAATTATGGATAAGATTAAAATTAAGTATTAAGTTTGCAAACTTAAGTCAAGTAAGTTAGTTATATGAATCTTAATATTAGGTATAGCTGTAGTTATAAAAACTACTATATAACAAAAAACAGATGTAAAAAAGAAATTAAAGTTCAGAAGTCACTCTGTCCAAGCTTGGGCAGGAAAAGCTGCAAAGTAGGCAGCAAAAGCTACTTAACAAACACAAAAGGCACTAATCAGGGCAATATATATATATATATATATATATATATATCTTTCTATATATAAATAATAATATATAGAGAAGAGGGGTTTTTTATAAAAAGAAAAAGACAGAAAGCAATCTAACGCAGAGTTCACTAAGTGTCCATAATAATGGTATATTTGAGACGTTTTCGGTGGTGGGGCTCGAAGGCGTCATAATCAGGTAGCTCCGCCACGATTTCTTTAGGAAGATTACAAATTTTGCTATAGAAATTTTTAGCAAGATCATTGATGCGCTGACGTGGAGTTGCTACGGTACGCAGGTGTCTGTTGTGCCGCCGACTTAGGTTGTCCCCTAAACGGCCTAATGCGATTATATGGCAGAAATGAATTCTCAAAAAGAGGTAGAAATAGAATAAAAAATAGTCGCTGGCACGACATACGAAAAACAAGCTGAAATGTCTCGAATTTTTTAAAGAAACTTTTATATTTCCATGAATATACGCAATACTCTCACACAAATGTTGTACAAGATTTGCATAGACATGTGCTACAGCTACAGATGATTTCGAGCAATTTATTTTACAGGATGTTTACTAATATATATATATATATATATATATAACCATTAAATAAACATTACCGACCACCAACAAAAACTGAAATTATGAATAAAATGACATTAAGAAATACAATTCCCCCAACACACTTAACATAGATTCCAAAAACATAGTAAGAAACAGCAGAAATTGAATAACAGAAATGGAATGATGAAAATTTGTAGAACTTAGACAGAATCATCGGGTCCCAAATGCCTTAAGTTCCACAATAAAATGTGTGGTTTCGTCTTCATATTAGCCATAAATTAGCTAAAGAATATGAATTTGGGACTACTACACATAGAAAACCGAGAAATAAACCATTGAACACCAATCAAGTTCAAAATGAAACAAGATAAAAAAGGATAGAGGGAAAAAAAATTACCAAATTAAAATCCATACTGTCATAGCATTAGGTATAACAAATACACTCATTATGCATTTTATTCTCATTTAAGATAGTATACTATTAGAAATTAATATGATATTGTCCTGAGTAGGCTAAAATTTAAATGCAAGTTAATCGTTAACTTTATTAAATATTAATGAATATGAATAAATTTAATATGAATTGATAAATATATAAATATAACTACACCATTATACATATAAAAGTATCGAATCAACATCCATTATAAAATGTGCATTAGCAACGTGCAAAAGGGGGCAAATGCCCCCTTTTTTAAAATTAACCATTGCTTATTATCCAGACAACGCCACCCTCCTCCATACTCTAACATCTACCCACCCAACCATATATATATATATATATATGTATATTCAATTTGCTTCTGGTCTCCTAATTGCCCTCGTAATTAAACGCTTGCTGAATTACATGATGTAACACATTTTCTTTATACTCCTGAAGTTCCGGATCAATACGTCAAGTATTTTTCAAGATATTCGACAAAATATCTAAAATAGAAAGTCTGACTTTTAGCCTTGTAGTGTAAGCAGTTTTAAAATTTTTAGCGCTTCATTACGTGGTGGAACCGCTAAAATATGAAATTCGATTTAATGCCAATCTAAAAATATGTGTATCTTTGATGTGGTATAAAATATATTTTTGCTAGAACTATCGCAATATCCATGTTTCTGTTGATGTTTTCGTTTTATCCAAATAATAAAGTTAAATTAATATCGCATTCTTGACTCAGTAATACTAGATCAAAATGATAATGACTTAATTTGCACTTCTAAAGTGTCTATTAATGTTGCAGTCAAATTTATTAAGCTAACATTTTCTTCCCGTTTTCCTTCCTATTAACTCTAATTACGATGTGTTGCCACGTATTCATTAGGAATTTTTTATTAAAAGGACGGATTATATTTCTATTCAAAGATAGAAAAAAGATAATGACTGTTACTAAGATTCTTCTGCACGCAAGGCTCTTTAGAACATGAAGCCAGTTCTGGCGATGGTTAACGTTGAGAAAAATGATGAAATTTCTTTACGGTATTTGTCGATTTCTTGAATTCTTTCGTTTTTTAGGTAGATTTCGTAAGAAATACTACCTATTGCAGTCGTTACCATGGTGCTACTTTTGAAAAATTCCTTCATAACTTTTCATTATATGACCCCAGGAACCCAAAACCACTCCCACCTAAAAAGTTTATATATATATATATATATGTGTGTGTGTGTATGTATGTATGTATGTATGTATGTACTAAATTTTGTCCGCACGATAAAAGTCGCAATTATGCACGGATCATCTTCAAACTCGTCAACAACTTTGAGATGGCTCATATCTCGGCGGGGATTGAAAATGGGCAAAATCGGCCCAAGGGAATGGAAATGGGGAGGGTTCAAAATTTTGAATACCGCTTTAACATGATTCTGATAAAACCAGCTCTTACACAACAATGACAGGAAAAAATAAATATTTTTCGTTATAGCAGTTGCCAACAATTAAAAAAAAAAAGCAATAAAATTCTCACCACAACAATTACTTTTCTATTGCAAGTTTTCACGTGAAAAATTAAATTAAATAAATAGTTTGAGGAATTTAAAACAAATTGAATATTACGTCATAAGTTTTCTAGAGTAAGATTTCCGAATGAAAACTGAAAATGGATTAAATAGTTTGACGAATTAAAAACAAAAACAAAATATTGCGTCATATTGGAAATAAAATGGGCCTCAGCAGGTGAATATGTAATGTCATGTGAGTTTGAAGAAACGTATTAAAACATGATAAAAACCCGACTATGGAAATATTAACTTATTTTAACACTTTGAGGCTCTCTGAATTTGCTGTATCCATTTTTAAACCTATTCCATATACATGCGTGTGTGTATTCATGTATATTGGAGTTTTCCCAAAATGTTTAGCTCCCTAGAGCCCATTCTTAGTGAAGTAACTGGGCTTATCTCTAATCTTGATTTAAGTTTTGTTGGTGAATTTAGCACTTAACTTCGAAATCTACCTCCGCCTGTAGGCCCGAGCCGGCAGGGATTTTTTTTTTTATTTTAATGTCTCAAACATAATTTTAGAAAATGTGCTCTTTCTGATAGAGTCTGTCCTGATCTAGTCCATTCCGGAATAGAAGAAAATTTAACCCTTTGAGGGGCGCCGTTTGCAGTCTGCAAACGATTAATTTTAATGCCTAAATTGCCAATTGGCACCAGTAAACTTTTAGTACAATTTCGATTTCAAAATATACGTCCAAAAAAAAAAGCTGTTGATTATTTTCAAATAAATTTGTTTGTTAATTGCGGGGCGAATTAATTATTTGATCAAAAATGCCTTGCCCCTGAAAGGGTTAAATGCCTTATTAACCCCTTAATTCTCGCTCCCGTCATATTCACGGGCTGTGTCTTTTACTCAGATTGTTTGATTCTCACCAGTTTTATAAAATAGTGTACTTGGCTTTATATTAGTATCGTTTTACCTGTCATTAAATAAGGTGAATATTTTTTTTTTCATAAAAGTGGTGCCAATAAGCAATTTGAATTTTTAAGCCGTGATTTAATTCGAGCTTTAAGGGGTTAAACAAAATTACAGTATGTTCTGATTCAATTACATTTACTGTAACAGTTTTTGAGTGCTTTAAAGTTAACACTAGAACCGCCGGCAAAAACGTATACCTATAACCACCAAAGCGGTCATTTTGACCGATGAGGATTACCATGCTCAACTATTGCTTACTTGCCATTTTTTACTCTTAGTATCGTTTATTACTATTATTACCATCATTGACCTTATAATAATATATATTTCATAATTTTTATTATATATTTTTATATTTCATTATGTTATAATTATATTATATTGAGATATATATATATTATTTATATTTTTTATTTTAAGAATATTTTTATAGTAAAAAATATTTTTCATGGGAAATCGAAATTACTAAAAACATTATAAACTTGGTGAAAACAAACATTTATATTTATCCGCTGAGCAATACAATATTCAGAGCGGTGAGTGGTCAGGGAAAAATACAGTAAAAAAAAAAAAAGAGGATACCAGTATTTTCTTCTTGAAAATACTAACAATAATATAAAGGGATTAAAGAAAGCTGATTTCTCTTTAACAAAATACTGGTGTTTAACACCTTTTTTGACTGTGTTTTTCAGAATTTATGCCCGCTAGATCAAGAAAATTATAAAACACTTGTAGAGATCTTCGTCTAGAAGTAGCTTTTGTAGAATACTTCCGTGCCATTTGGTCGAGCACGTCGACGCCAAATTTTGTTGAATTATACAACTTTACAGTTTCTGGTAAGTATTTATCACCAGTTTCAAATGTAACTGATGGATGTCGGAAACTTAGAATTAAAGCATATTTATTTTTCTTCCCTTGATAAACTCAACGTAATATCATCTTTGGCAAGAATTTGGCTACTGTACAAAGACTTTTTTTCAGATTTTATGGCCTGTGGAATTTTGTTTTTCGTTCGCGATTGACTGTGCCAACAATGTTTGTTTTTTGTGACTTCAGCTTTTCTGAAAGGGGCAGTGAAGTAAAGAAGTTATCTATGGTAATGTTGTAACCTTTGTTGAAGTATGGACTGTAGCGACATCTACTAGATAAAATGTGCATTAAATGTCACGGTGGTCATTTTGACCGTTTCGGCGGTTCTAGGCATACTACTGCAATACTTCATAAATTTTGGCTGACTGAAAAAATTATCATTGGCATATCATAGCTTTTCGAATTATAGGAAAAGTCACGGAAACTGAAAGTTATACTCTAAACAGAAACAAATTGGTACGGAATGAAAGTTTTGAAACGGTCAAAATGACCGCCTTGGTGGTTCTAGTGTTAAAGAAATTGAAATTATTACTATACGATTCGTATTCTAGGTGAGTCATGCTATTTACAAATGTGGAGAGATATTTTTATGTTATTTAGTTCAAGTTTGAAAAGCTCGGTATTAAAAAATAGTCATTGTAAATGTCTCAGACTTTGTCTGAGATTTCATCAAAATATTTGAAATTTTATGATATATCACAGTTAAATTATAGATAATATTTAGATGGGCTAAATTAATGTGTTCTAACCTTGGTACAATAGTTTATAACCCATACATGAAATGCATCATCGTATTTGTGGACATTGATTTTTTAAACACTTTAAAATGTTATTTACATTATTTAATTCAATTAAGTTTCAGTTTGTTATTGTCTTTGTGGTGTAAGTCACGAGCTACGATTTTTGGCTATACCAGTATTTTAGAATGGAAAGTGACTTTTTTTATCGGAGATATCTCATTAATTGAATAAGGCCAAGCAAACTTTTCTCAAATAACGGTGGCCAACAAGCATAACAATTATCAGCTAAGTGACTTACACTACAAAAAACCCATGGAATTAGCCTATTATGATGTACTGTTAAACATAAATGGTTTAGAAACATATCAATTGTCTTAATGCATGGGTTGAAAAAATTAGCAGTCATTATGTTTGCACTTGTGGAATTTTCCATGGAAAGAATAATTAAAATTCAGCCTCTTTGAAAAATAAATTACAATCTACCTGAAATAACAGCCTTGCGTTACACAGAATATTTTGTCGACTATTGTTTTTCTTAAGTTTTGATATATGTATTAATTTAAAATATAACTGTCATAATGTAATGAATTATGTTAATCTCAAAAAACTTTCATTAATTCAAAGAGTCAATGCAACACAAAAAAGTTATCCTGTCACACATATGATGTTTGCGTCACGTTTCTGTACAGTCTGAAAGATCCTAAGAAGAACTAGATTATGAGCTGTCTGTCTTTTACAATTTACAAGAAAAAAATTGTAAGGGGAGTCATTTTTTAATGCCCTTTCACCCATATACTTTGCTATTTAGCGTCCAACAAGGATTTCCTTTAATTGCCTAGATCAGCGGTTAGCAGTTAAGAGAAGTGGGGTGGGGCAGCTACTGTGCATTCCATGGTGAAATAATGATGATTACATCTAGAACCGGATATTTGTTGCTAAGTCTTCGACAAGAAACCCTTAGGGCAAAGCACCCGCATTTTAGACATCATGGTGAAGGTTAACCTAAGTTCAGCTCCATGTCGAAGAATTAGTCTACTGCTGACATAATTTCTTGAAAGAATTCATTTAACACTTTGATAATTATTAATTATATTAACCCCTTAATTCTCGCTCCCGTCATATTCACGGGCTGTGTCTTTTACTCGGATTGTTTGATTCTCACCAGTTTTATAAAATAGTGTACTTGGCTTTATTTTAGTATCGTTTTACCTGGCATTAAATAAGGTGAACATTTCTTTTTCATAAAAGTGGTGCCAATAAGCAATTTGAATTTTTAAGCCGTAATTTAATTCGAGCTTTAAGGGTAACTTTAACAACCCCTTAATTCTCGCTTCCGTCATATTCTCGGGCTGTGTCTTTAACTCAAATTGTTTGATTCCCACCAGTTTTATAAAATAGTGAAATTGGCTATATTTTAGTATCGTTTTTCCTGACATTAAATAAGGTGAATATTTCTTTTTCATAAAAGTGGTCCCAATAAGCAATTTGAATGTTTCAACCGTAATTTAATTCGAGCGTTAAGGGGTTAAGTTGTAAAAATTAATATTTTACAACTATTTACTTTGAACGTTTTGCTTTCACTTCAGGGAATTTGCCAGAAACATAAGAAGAATATTAATTATTATTTTGTCGTCTGATTATGAGCACATGAACGCAGTTGCCAGTTTGTATTGTCCCCATTTTGGGGGATTCTAAACTTTCAGGGAGATTTTTTTTAGAGATAAGTATTAGTGAGGAAACTTTTGGGGAATATCAATATTTTCGGAGAAAAACTTGGGAACATTTTTCATTATTTGATTTATTTAGGTTGAAATTTGCTTTTAGTTATCTGGCAAATAAATAGAAATTTATCAATTCAATCATTATCATCGTGCTCGTCGTTTTAATATATTATTTATTTAATCTTAAAATCTATTTATCTTTTCGTAATTCCTGTTATTTCCTTCAAGAAAATAATCGATCACAATAAGAATGTCGGTTCGCAAGTTTATTTATTTATTTCTAATGGTAATTCTTCAAAAAAAAAAAAAATAATAATAATAAAATGCAATTTAACAAATTACAACGACCATTTGGAAAATGATTTTTTTCAATGACTAAAATTTAAGACATAAAAAATAGCACGGAGTTGATCATACATTACGTACGCCATGAATTAAACATTAATAGTGTTATTACACGTAAAAATTGCAAGCGACGGTAATCGCCTGCAACTCGTACCTATTATCCACCTGAAACTTATGTATTATCAGAGCATTTCATTGGCTGTTCGGGCAAAGGCTTTTCCATCGTCAGATTTCCAAGAAATCTGACAACCCATTTTAAATGAAATTTCATTCTTAAACTTCTAAACATCCGACAATATTACTTTTTACACCGTCGGATAGAGAAAAAAAATTTACTTTTAAATGCAATTTGTTTGAAAGCTGTATATCAATTTGTTTCTGAGTTATTAATTTTTTTGTAGTTTTCATTATTTTTTTGTCATAGTGGCAACAGATCTCTGTTGAAAGTAAAGGGAAATACATATTACTATATAGACCAATCATAAAACGAATAAAATGCGGATTAAACCAATAAAAACCTTCAGATATGCTTTTGATTTACCATCCTGACGAGAACAATAACCATTTTTCCAAATGGTTAAAAAAATCATTCGAGGAAGAACTTTCAGTGCAAATTAGTAATATTTTTATAGTGGTAACTTTAAAATTTAAATTTACTTGTTTGAGTAAAACTGAGTTGGGGACTTTTTCGGGAAAAACCGCTGATTTGGGGGAAATTGAATTTCTACTATCTGATAACACTGCACTGCACCTAAATTATTGACATCTTAAAGAGAGTTTTCTGCGTAAATTTAGAAACAAAATCATCTGAAATAGCAGTTTTAATTCAGCATTGTATTCAACCAAAAGAATCTAAGGAGCCAGAACAGTCATGCATATAAATAAGTATGTATATTTAATACAGAAATTGTATTAAATAAAAATTTTATGATTTTCATAGGGTTTTTGAAAGAGAACTAAGATTGTTGTTTTTTAGGCTATTCTAAATTTTGTTCTTTATGGCTCAAAAGTGCGAATATGTCTAAAACATTCATAAACTCATTTTCATTTCTATTTGCCTGACCATATTAAAATTCAAATGCCGAAAACTCGAACAGTGTTTTCTATTTCCATATAAATTCCATGTACTTTAACATGTACCAACGACTATTATTAGTTGGTAACCATTCTGACATTGTCATATAGCGACATGCCATTCAAAGCGGCAACTTCAGGTGTACTTTCTGAAAGTTAGTTTACTGTTGCTGAAAAAAAAAAAAAAATAATAATAATAATGAAAAAAAGCAATTTAACAAATTACAACGACCATTTGGAAAATGATTTTTTCAAAGATTAAAATTTAAGACATAAAAAATCGCACGGAGTTGATCCTACATTACGTACGCCATGGATTAAACGATAACATTCCTGGACCCATCATGAACAAATTTTAAAAGAAATTTTAGTTTTACAATTTTTGGTACTGTAAATTCATCAGATTTCCAAGAAATCTCACGACCAATTTTAAATAAAATTTCATTCTTAAACTTCTAAACATCCGACAATATTACTTTTTATACCGTCGGATAGAGAAAAAAATGTACTTTTAAATGCAATTTGTTTGAAAGCTGTATCTCAATTTGTTTCTGATTATTAATTTTCTTTTTGTAGTTTTTATTACTTTTTTGTCATAGTGGCAACACTCTGTTGTCCATCGTTGTTGAAAGCAAAGGGAAATACAGATTACTGTATATACCAATCAGATAACGAATAAATTGCAGATTAAACCAATGAAAACCTTCAGATATGCTTTTGATTTCCTACCCTGACGAGAACAATAACCATTTTTCCAAATGGTTAAAAAAAAAAAAAAAAACATTGCTCAATTGCTTGGAATCTGAATAAGAATATTTTAGAAGTTTTATGCATTTACGGGTGACAATAATTTTGTAAATATGTCAGAAAAAAGTTTATTTGAATTTGAGACTAGCATATAGGATTCATGTTCTAATTATAACGGAATTCCTCACAAACTATTTAAAATGTTGAAGAGCTAAGCGTTTAAGTTTGGGACACTTTTACTTCAAGGTACTTAAATAAAATACATGTTGTTGTTGCTATTGTCATATCCGGGAAAGTACGATTGCACTTTCCTGGAAAAGGGGCGTCAGAACCTCCAGAAAGATTGGAGTTATTGTTACATAACATACGTGAAAGACTTTATTAAGATATACATTTTTATGACGTGGAGAATATATGTTATTGTACAGCATGATTCTCAGCTTTGATGCCAAATGAAAAACTGGTATTGATGAGTTCAATAGAAAAAGCAACTATTGCATTGACGGCAATGACTTTCTTTGACGGAGAAGATGTAATGACAGGGTTTAAATTCAAGATTCATAACTGACATTTCCTTTTATATTAACGGATCCAGTATCATGGCACAAATGAAAACCTTATTATTAAAAGTATTGAAATTCTACAAAGGTCTTTGTGGCTGATCACAATTAATTTTGATCGCTTTAAGTGCGAGTTTTTCCTTTTTCAAACTTGTTGCTATGCTTTATCAAAAAATTCGTAATACATTAAAAATAATCACTTTTGTCGGGGAAAGTCATTTCCTTTCTCAAAAAGTTGCTTGAACATTCAACTGAACATCTCAAGGCAGTAACTTTACAATTTCTGATCAACGTATTGCGCAATACATGCCTTTATCTTACTCAAATCTATTATCCTCAGGTGAATACAGTAGCCAACAATGACTTGCGGTTTGCGGGAAAAAGTAAGACAAGATATCATTTAGTGCGGTTTTAAAAGGAAATGAAGGCTATGATCTATGAACATGATTAACATTTCCTTACCTTAGTTTTCACGACATTTCTTAACGCTTTATTAATGAATTTGGAACGATTTTGCGAACAACAGTCTTAATCCACTGGTATTTATAGTTTTTGCTGTTGCTTTTGTTGAACCATCGTTACAACCTGATTACAGCCTTGAAAGTCTACAAAGAAATTTTGGGTTAATTAAAAGTAAAACCTTGTAAAAAAAAAATAATAAAAGAACATATTTTCTATTTTGTTAAGTATTGGTGAAGACAAAATTCTCATTTCAAACAGTGTTGCCAGTGGGCTACTTGTTTATTATTCATATTTCTTTATTGGCACCACTTTTTTGAAAGGGCAAAATTCCCGCGTTTTCACCTTAATTAGCATGTTATTAAATAAGGCGAAATTTACCATTTAAAAAAAGTGGTGCCGATCAAGAAATATGAATTTTAAAAAAGTAGCCCACTGTCAACACTGATTTCAAATACAGTGAGAATGCTAGATATTAAACGCGATTCATCATAAATAAACTTAATAAAAATTAAATGCACAAGTAGAAATCTTCATTTTCGCCCTTTACACTTGCAACAGCGAGCTTCCAATTTAGAAAATGGTACGCTCTTTAACTTGTGAGCTAACAGCATATTTTCAAATTAATTTTCAATTGCTTTCTTCTTATATTTCTGTGAGACTCCAAACTAAAGATGTTTGAAGGTCCATCTTGGGGTAAATTTCAATGTATGGTTTAATATTAAGCAACTGATAGTGAGCTTATGATAGTGAGCAAGTGTTGTGATCTCGTCATAACGCAAGACCCTAAGATGCAACCTATCTAGTTTATGCATAAATATGGCCCTGGTCGATCTGCTGATTTAAGTTTGATCTTTTCTTCTGAACTTGCGTCTGGTAACAAAAAATGGCGCTAAGGACTCACAGGCAGCAGAAAATTCAAATTTTGCCCTGTAGCCCAATGACCTTAATTGCAAAATTTTTCATAGCTACAATTAAAAAATCAAAATTTCTTATTTTCACGAGGTTGTGTCATTAATTAAGGAGAATAATCAGTTTTAAATCTGTAACAACCATTTTGTGATACCTAAATATAATGTGTGAAAGACATTTAAAAATCAAACATATTTAAATTTCGTTTTTCATATCTGCAAAAAGCTCATATGATTGCGTTAATAAAAGGTATTTCTTTTTTTTTTTTCTAAAAATAAAAGAATTCGGTCTCCCCTTCTTTTTTCATTATTTTATTCTTTATTTTAGCCCGGTAGAATAATAATAAAAAAAGAAAACTTTAGTTTTTTTTCACCCTTTCTTCTCTTGGCGAATAACGTAAAGAAAGTAAAACTGAATACTACCATATTAGCACTCCGAAAACTATCAAAACACTCTCTAAAACCAACATCGCAAAGACGATAAGTTAATTAAAAACATATCAGCTGCCAGCCCTGGCGTAATTGCTTGAAAAATCACAAAATAATGACCCAGCAAATCCCTCAGAAAGAGCTGAAAAGTAGTCCCAGAGCGGTTCATATACTACTCTATCTGATGAAGACTCTTAATTTCCCTTTTTGCCGCTTGTCGCGTGCATGTCACCAGTTTCCCTAAGTGGCCATTAAGAAGGGATAATAACATAGTATCAAGCAGATGTTTTGCCTTTTTTATTTAGTATCATTTACTTTAGCTGCTATTTATTGAAGCAACGTCATGCAGGTAATTGTGGATAATCTCCCTGTGTCATTTGGGAAATTTAATTAAATGAAACTGTACGATTCGATGTTTGATATGTTCTAATTGCGATGATGTCGAGGCTTTGAGTGTCGTGATTGACGTCACGCGAATAGATAAATAGGATTCTTCAGAATAACTATCGTCGTCTGCGGTATGCGATTAATTGAAACAGTGATTCATTCATTATGTATGGAAAGCTGGGTGGGCAAAGAACTCGACTATTTACTTTTTATTTCTGTAAGCTGCTTACTCTTAATGATGTATTAGTATGTTTATTTATTTTTTATTCTCTCCCACTAGATGACTGTTAGTTATTCAAAGTTCCCAAAATTTTAAAACTGTAGATTTAATTTGTGTGTGTTTGTAAGTATTAAATAACGTTACAAAACAAAAAAAATCATTGCAGTTTCTTGATTTAGTGCAAACCTGCTCATTTATAACAATCTTGTAAAAGAATCAGAACGCTTAGTAACAGTGAATCATAAATTTAAGAATTACAACCTTTGTATTATTATTTGTTAACCATTCAGATCAATGTATATTAAAACTCTTTAAACTCTGCTGAGTGAATTTCTTCCCACATAATTTTAATCTCCAAATGTCACAATGGCACCGGAATATTCTACCAAATTTATTTGAAAATAAATTAATGCAGTTTTTCGCGTGTGTATATATATTAAACCGAATTTTTTGTTTGCAAAATACTGGTGCCAATGTGACATTTGGGTATTTATAAGCAATTCACTCACCAGAGCTCAAAGAGTTAACTCAAATTTACAATCCTGTGCAGTTCCACCTGAATACAGAGCATTGCTTTGAAATGGTTTTTTATTCTTTCTTTAATTTTAATTGTTAGTAATTATTAACTGTAAACATGATATATAGTTTTCTGGTCATTTGAATGTTATTGCACTGATGAGGGGCTAAAACTTAGCCCGAAAAGTTTGCATTTTTAATTGTATATGCATAGGTGCCAGCCTCAAGCTAACCTTCCGTAATAGGTGCGTTAATTTGACCCTAGTTTAATACGTTTCGAACCGGATTTTTTTTTTTTTTTTTTTTTTTTTAACAAAATTAAACATGTTCCGCGTAGAAACATTGAATTAAATAAATAAAGATTCATGAATTAAATTTTCTGGTTCTAAAGTGGATAACCCGGGTCAAATTAATCCAGATATTACGGAAGATTAATGAAAGGTTGGCAGTTATGTACCGGGTGTCCCAAAAAGGACTGACTGATTTTAAAATTCAATAACTTGCAAACGGTGACAGATATTAAAAAAATTCTTGCAGGAGGGTTATGCATAAGGTCAAAAGTTTTATTACAGTGATTTTCAATTTTAGTTCGATTTACAAACAATAGATGGCGCTGTAAGCAATAGTCGCTAAATTCAGGCTCGAGTTTTGGTACTTCGTGGCCCGGATAATACATTTCCATCTCCTTTTTCTGCATGGAACAAGATAAAGGACCAAAAATCGAGCCTGTATTTAGCGACTATTGCTAACAGCACCATCTATTGTTTGTAAATGGAACTAAAATTGAAAATCACTGTAATAAAACTTTTGACCTTATGCATAACCCTCCTGCAAGAATTTTTTTAATATCTGTCACCGTTTGCAAGTTATTGAATTTTAAAATCAGTCAGTCCTTTTTGGGACACCCGGTATATGTATTTATGTAATTTTGACTTGTATGTCTGATGAATTGTAATATATTTTTAATTTTAAACTTTGTATTATTATTTGTTAACCATTCACATCAATTACATTAATTCAAATTTACGAGAAATCGTAAAATAATTTATTATTTTTCAAATATTCTCAACGTTTTAAAACTGTAGATTTAATTTGTGTGTGTTTGTAAGTATTAAATAACTTAAAAAAAAAATTCATTACAGTTTTTTTATGTAATGCAAACCTGCCATTTACAACAATCTTGTAAAAGAATCAGATGCTTAGTAACATTGGATAATAAATTTTAGAATTACAACCCTTTGTATAATTATATGTTAACCATTCAGATCAATGTACTAATATTATTTCAAATTTACAAGAAATCGTAAAATAATTTATAATTTCTCACATATTTTGCATATTAAAATCTAAAAATATTCTTTTTTAATAACAATAAAAAAATTATAATAATGCTTAGAAATTTAAGTAATAGTTTCAAAAAGTTGAATTTTATTTCATTATTATTTCATTATTTATTCATATATCTATTTTGTTTATTCGGAGTAAGACTGAGAGCATTTTGGAGAAATTTTTTTTTCAAAATTATCATATATGCATAGTAATATGTAACATAATAATATTTTCTATATAAGAGTCGGGCACCTATAATATGTATCGGCTTCACCTCCTCGCTGCTACACTGCTCATAATAAACAGTTTGTTTCCGGCAGGTTAACACATTGGCGATCGTATGTTTTTGTGAAATCTGGTTTTCAAAACAGTAGAAGCTCCTCCCTCTTCTGAAAGTCTCCCCTAAATAGGTTTACTAGATAGGTTATTCGAGTTTATGCTTCAGTAAATATCTTTCAATGTACGGATTTAATAATTTAAAAAAAAATGTCTCATAATCTAAAAAAACATGGGCAGCATGATATAAAAGCATTTTCAGTAAGGTAGAAGCCACACCCTTAATAACTGATTTAAAAATTAATAATAACAAAAGAGAATTATTGTTCTCAGTGCAAATGTGTTAACCCCTTGAGGGGCGGTGGGATATATTATATCCCATTTACGATTAATAAAGATTTGCACCAGAAAAAAAAAAAATTATTAAATTTTACTTTTCCAACTTTAGTGGTAAAACGATGTAAATCTGCTTTCTCAGTTTTTGCAACAAAATTTTTGGAAGATTCCGGTGGGAATCCAACAGTACAGAAACACAATTGCTTGCCCCTGAAAGGGTTAAAGGCAATATGTGGGAGAAGACTTATAAAGACCTGTGGTAATATTTGCAAGCAGTATTTCAAGATTTCTGAAGTACTAAATTGTGTAAAGAACAAAAACCCATCGAATAGGCAATTTTGACACGAATTTATGTATTTCATTGTTGGGAAAACCTACTCGAACGTTTTTACGCAATATCGAGCAGTGTTGCCAGTGGGCTACATTTTTAAAAATTCAGATTTCTTGATTGCCACCACTTTTTTGAAAAGGTAAAGTTCCCCTTGTTTTCGCCTTAACACCTTCGGGACGAGCGTCTTTTGCAGAATTTTTAATCTTTTATCGCCGATTTTTCAAAGCAGAATTTTTTCTTAATTGAGTCGGGAAAATGCTCGGAAATAAGGCAAAATTTACTGTTGAGAGTATTCACGGACTCTGAACAGCTTACGCGGCACGTATACGGGTCGCTCGTCCCCAAGAGGTTAATTAATATGCCATTAAATAAGGCGAATTTTGCCATTTCAAAAAAGTGGTGTCAATCAAGAAATCTGAATTTAAAAAAAGTAACCCACTGCAACTCTGATATCGAGAGCAAAATCAATTTTAAATTGATAGAAAGATTAATTGGAATGAATGAACAGTTAGCTCAAATTTTTAGCCAAGTGTTGTAATTTAGAGAAAAGGAAGGAAGAAGACAATTTTTACAGCATCGTAAAAGTATGTTTGCTCCTATATTATGGAGGCTTTAAAATAATTTTATGGCCAGATGGATTCTAGAATCCTCCTTTTATCCCCCCGCCCCCCCCCCCCCACCTCCGCCAAGCTTTTTAGTTATATAAGATTTATAACTGTGTTTTTCGTGTTTTTGTTAATTTTAAAAACTTCCTCAAGGGATCTCTTTACATTGTACTAAAAAGGCACGAGACCATAAAATAAAATAAAAAGTACTATGAAGATCTTTAATTATCTCATTGTAATTTCTTGTTCTAGTTTTCACAAATAATTGTCGCAACAATAATTTGGAGAAAGCTTCTTTTTTGTCCATTTAAAAGAAAGCGGGAAAGAACTGTCCCAAAAGTAACAAACTTCGCTTCATCATACCTCCCTAATCGCGAAATCCCATTTTAACATGTGAGAAAGTTTAATTAGTGATTACTCACTGTCTGATATAATTAAGTATCAAGAACGAAAACAAAGATACAGTTTAATTTTTAAATCATATATTGTTATAAATAAATAATTTGTTAGGTTCAGTGTAAGCACAAAACTCTAAAGTATAATTAGGTACATATTTTGCTTTAGACACAGAAATTCTCCTACAGTCATGCGCGTGATTCCAATTTTCTTCTCGCCAAATTGAAAAATAGCTATACAGGGGTCGTGCTTGTCCTGAAATTTCACGACCAGGAAATTCTTCTGTACCAGTATTTTCTTACGGAAAAATCTCTTCTTAACCCCTTGGGGACGAGCGACACGTATACGTGCCGCGTGAAGCGCTCAGAATCCTTGTTTTTCCTCACCAGTAAAATTTTACTGTAAAATTTCCCTTATTTAATCAGCGCATTTTCTCGATTCAAGAAGACACAAATTTCTGTTTTTAAAAAACGGTGACAAAAAATTAAAAATATCGTAAAAGGCTCCCGTCCCGAAGGGGTTAAATAAGGCGAAATTTCGCGCGTATAACCTAGATTTCTTTTTCTATAAACAAATAGTGATATTTGTCTTCAAAAAATCCCATAAGCGTACGACCCCTGCCTATAAAAACTAATTTTCCCTAATATGGTCTGAGAAAAAATGAAAGAAGAAACATGCAGTGATGGAACAGTCGCGCAGCAGTTAGGCGATTATCACCACTAAATTTTTATAGTATTCTTCGCCTTTAAAAGTCTCAGAAATCCTATCCTGAAGCAGTGTCGCCAGATTGGGGACTTTTTTAATTCAGATTATTTGACTGTGGCCATTTTTTTTAATATAGTATAATTCGCCTTATTTTTCAGAATTTATAATCTATTTTTTTAATGGCCGTACATTGCTATTTAAAAAAAGCGGTGACAATCAAGAATCTGGGGACAAAAAAGTTCCCAGTCTGGCAACACTGTCCTGAAGTAAGATGAAGAATACTATTAAAATTAAGCGGTGTCAATTCATTCTTTGGTGCTGTACTGTTCCATCACTAAACATGTATCTACTACTGCCTTTAACCCTTAACGGTCGCATTAAATTACGGTTTAAAAATTCAAATTGCTTATTGGCACCACTTCTTTGAAAAAGAAAGCTTCTTTTTTTTAATAACGGGTAAAATGATACCATAATAAAGCCAATTACACTATTCCATAAAACTGGTGGGAATCAAACAAATTTGAATAATCTGAATAAAAGTCACACCCCGTGATTATGACGGGAGCGAGAATTAAGGGTTAAAAATGTATTTTTGTAATGTATATTTTTTTAAGATATGAAATGGCACAAACGGTCAATTAAAATACTCCAGAGTCTCCTTTTACCTTTCTGGAAAAATATCCTTGGATCATAAGAGTTTAGACAACTTATCCTGCTCTAAATTCTTTGTCCGTCTCTTAGTAGCATGCCGAACAGCGTTGCCAAATCTGGCGGATATTTTTTTCAGGAATTCCGAATTCATACTAGAAAATTTTCAATGGCATTTTTTTTATATTTTATTCACTAATGGAACAATGGAACAATGTGAGCAGCTGTTTGGATTGCCTAGTTGCGTTGCAACTTTACATCCAGTGGATAGGTGATTGTGTTGCAAGGGCATTAGGGAGCCTTAAAAAAATAATGTTTAGACGTGGCTGGTAGCCACAAAATTAAATTTACTTTTAAGAAAAAGAAAAGACTAACAAAAAATGACAAAGTACATAAGTACTAGTATAACATATGTTGAAAAGTAAAAAAAAAAAAAAAGAAAAAGAAAAGAAAAAAATAACTAAAAAAGAAAGAAAAATTCCATTAGTTCCAAAAAATAAGCAGGAAAAGACGAAAAAGCTACCGGGGAGTGCCCCATAAAAAAAAAGACTCTTTTCAGAGACCATACATTAGTTTAAATATAAAATGCTAAAAAACTAGCAGAGAAACAATTTTTTTTTTTATACTATATACAGGACAGAACAAACAGAAAGGTTAAGTATAGCAGAAGGTGAGAGAAACTCAGTCTTCATCGTTAAGAGGGCTGGTCACTCAGCTTCGGAATTTTCTTCCGTAATGTTAACTCTATGGACTTTTGATGCATTCGTATATTTAAAATATCTTCTCGAGAAATTCATATTTTTAACATCTTTCTTCTGTGTACACTTCTTAAAGGATGTCTCTTTTTTTCTTAGTTTTCAAAATATTTCTAAAATCTATGCCGAATTTAATATTTTATGTGTTAAAAGCGGGCGAAATGTGAGTAAGCTTTTAATACTTCCTATAAAATTAAGTCTATACTTTAGAAATATTTTGAGAACTAAGAAAAAAATAAACATCTTTTAGGAAGTGTACACAAAAAATAGAAGTTAAAAATATTCATTTCCCGAGGAGATATTTTAAATATACGAATGCATCAAATGCCCATAGACTTTACATTAGTAAGGGGAAATCGGACGCTGAGTGACCAGCCCTCTTAAGCAAAAGCGAGTATTTAGGGCGTTTTCTGTTAGTGGGGTCGGATACCTCGTAGTAGGGAAGTTCCACTATAATTTGGTTAATAATGTTAATATTATTATATAAAACAAAAATAATCTTTTAAACTTTCTGGTGAGTATCTGAAATTTCTTAATAAAAAACCCCGGCAGATTTAGCAACACTGCATGCCGAATTCATCCTCTGGATGTTTCAGCACATCCTTTGATGTTGTCTTCATTTCATGTTCTGTCATTGCTTGATACCTGCCACTCCGCTGCTGCTTTATCTTTTTTATAGCCTCACCTGCCGCGTAACAGCCCTCCTGACGACATTTCCCGGCCCCAACGACACATCATATGTGCTCCCTGGTGTTCTTATCTATGCTGTGATCCTCTCTTTTCTATCTGTGGATTCATTAAAGGTCCGTACTAAGGCTAGTTTATGGAATACCTGTCTTCTAATTTACCTCCGACTGAACTAATGAAAAAAATAAAGTCTATGTTTGTTCCGTTTTCATTTGTTTTTGGTATTGCAGGGAGAAAACGCCCAAAAAGTGCAGGGGGTAAGTTATGTTCATGGAAGCAAACCAGATTTAATAATAATTTAATACTAAGAGTAAACGTCCAATTACTGACACTTATATGACGCTGATATTAAGGACGAACTCGCAGAACACAAGTTTGGAAAGGCAGCAGTTTAACATTCCACCTACCAGACGGGCCCAACGGCTCCGACAGGTACATTTAAAATACATATTTATTCAAACCAGATATTTCTTTGAAATAAGCTAAATACGTAACCATATAATATTGAGCTAAATAAGTTAAATAGTTATAAATAAAAACTTTGGTTTAGAATATTTTTAAAAAACTTGAGTAAAATTTCCGGTATTTCTAGGCTTAAATGTACTAGAAGATCCAACCATCACTGGTTCTGTATACTGTCCAATATAAAGAAATTAAGTGAAAAAAAAATAGTAATTGAAAGCTCTAATAATTTTTTTGCAATCAATATATTTTTTTAGATTACCCACTAACACACCAAAAAGCAATTTTATATGAAAAGTATTAATTATGTGTCCAAATGAAGTTTTAAAATTTATTAAAAGCGATACTTTGGTATTAGCCTTATGCCAAGGAGTTAATTGCTAGTCAAAGATGGTACTTACAGCAAGCTTTTTAATTCTGATTATTTCAGTGTTTAAGCACGTAGGTCAATTACATAGCTGTTAAATTTGTATTTTATTTATATTATATTATTTATTTATTTATGAAGCGTTAATTTTTTATAGAATGGCAGTCGCAAACAAATGCTGAACTATTTATACTGTTTTAAACGCAAACGGGAAAAACTTTCGTAACCGGATTGCAGGTTCATTTGCGAGATAGATTTATTTTTTTTAATCATGCTTGGAAAATATTTCAAATACCATAAAAAATTAGTAAATTGAGATACATTTTTAAAGAAATTGCCTTTGAAAGTACATTATTTTTCTGTTTGACAGTATAAAATTCAAATTATGCGTTGTTTAGAAGTAAAAAAAAAAAAAAAAAAATCCAATAAAATGGAATAGATTGTTCAGGTCGGTGCTACCGTCAATATGACGTCTATGTTTACATTGAATACAATAGATTTAAAAAATTCACGCGCAAATGTTGTGAAAGATGTCTCAAACTTTACATTAACCCATTAACCGCTGGTGTTGCATTCACGCAACAGTCATAATAAATGCACATATTGAAATCAAGAAATTAGCCTTAAGGGGACCGGTTAAGAGAAATTCAATCAAAAAATCGATTTTTACTTTTTTATATCATTAAATAGTTTAAACTTTTACATTTTCAACGATGTATTACACATGTTTATATATAGTATATATATATATATAAAGTGTTGGATTTTTTCATTCTTTCTAAGAGCACTTCACAGCAGTGGGCTACTTTTTAAAAATTCAGATTTCTTGATTGGCCCCACTTTTCTGAAGTGGTAAAATTCACACTGTTTTCGCCTTAATTAATATGTTATTAAATAAGGCGAATTTTACTATTTCAAAAAAGTGGTGCCAATCAAGAAATCAGAATTTAAAAATGTAGCCCACAGGCAACACTGCTTCACAGCTTTAATTGACTTTTTCTCAAAACTTCGATTTTTCAGGTTTCTGTTCCTTTTTTTCAATATCTATTAAACTTAAGAACTCAGATTTTTCTAAATACTTATATCATGTTACAGTGCATACTTTAACACAGGGATTTAATGATTTGTTGAGAATTATTTATTTTAGGCAGTGAAATCTTACCAAAAATGCTACTTTAAAAATGCCTTTCAATAAATACTTAATAATTAATTTTCAGTTTCACTTAGAAAGAAAATGGTCAGTTAAAATACGTAAAGCATGTCATTCAAACTACTCTAAAAAATCTAGACCTCTATCTTTCACCATTTCTGAGAAAAAAGTACATAAAGTTGGTGTATTTTAACATGGCCGAGATAGAACTTACCCTGTCTCCTTAAAGACATAAAATTTTAGGATCTTATAGAGCGAAAATTATCTTTTATCAGAGTTTGTGGTGGCAAACAACGTTCAGCTATAAAGTTGAAATTTTCAACCTTATAGTTTTGGCGGTTTATGAGTTAATATTACTATTTTTTCTTATTACTATATTATTATTATTACTATTATTATTATTATTACTATTATTTTCTGAAGGACCACAATTGCATCCACCCTTCGATTCATGCATTGATTCATTTTCTTCAACTTTCTTTTTGGAACCGGGAACCCACTTAAATTTTTGCTATCTTTCCCTTTTCCTATTCCATCCCACAAAAATCGTCTGAAGGCAATTCACGTTCGAGACCTGCTCCCGACCACACGTGCTACAGGTAGGGAAGAGAGGGGCGCAGACCTGTTGGAATGCGGACAACCTCCCCTTCCCTCCTCAAACGGTAGCCCCTACATCCGGGCAAACTGATGAGCAGAATCACTCTGACAAGGAAGGGGGGATTGTTATAGCACCCCCTTCTGTATACGATAATGGACTGCACCACCCCTCGATTTGTTTGATTGTTAGGATTGGAATGTTTCGCTTCTGTTCGAAAATGTATGGTTAGGGGGGGGGGGTGAAAAAGAAAAAATGAAAACGATAATATACTTCAAAATACCTTGAAGAAAATCGTAACCAATCAGTGTAATTTTCTGTGAAATGTTATGATTTCCAATTCTAGTCGGACCCTGAATCAAGTATGAGCCCGACAAGCTACGGCCCCGGGCCCCCTGGTTTTAAACTATAATTAGTTATGCATTTTGTTTAAAACTTAAATAATTTTATAAAAAATTCTACTTGTTTTTCTGGTTAAGTATTAAAAGAGTAAACTGTTACCTGAAAAAGTGCTGGTTAAATAGAAGCGCCAGGTAATTTGAGGGTATCCGTTACAAAGCTGCCACTAGCAACTATTTTTTAATTCTAACACCACTTCCTTAACCCGTTCAGGACCAGCATCATTTACACGCATTTCATTCGTTTTGCACCACTTTTTGTTAATTATTTGACTTAACTTCATAAATCACGAAAATGTAATTACTTAAATCAATTTCACTTTTCTTTTTTACTGGTATCAAACTCAATCGTTTTAAGAATATTTTGAGAGTGCATGTATGCACCCATGGTCCCGATCGGGTTAAAACAAAAATCTTTCAGGTGTACTTTCACGACGTGTGACAGAGAAATATACTAAAACATTTATTATTTTTTAAATAGCGGTGCGAACAGAATATAAAAATAGTCGCAAGTGGGAGCCTTGCCGTTATGGAGTTTTTACTGTATCGTATTTCGTTTTGTAAATTTTATATTCGTTAAAACGTTATGATTTTCTCAAATGGCTGCCGCGATAAAACCATAATTCCTGTAAGAAAACTGTATCAATGGGCTGTTTCATAGTAAAGCAATTATTTGTAGATTAAATTTTGTTTATAATTGTTATTTGTATTTTCTTTTTAATCCGCACTTTATGTAACGCTTTAACGAACAGTTAAGAAATAGTTAAAAATAAACAGGGTTCGTACGGGTGCTTGAATTTCCAGACTAAGAAATTCATCGGTACCAGTATTTTCTTATCGAAAATTTCTCCTTAAAAAAGGCTAAATTTTATCGCTTTAAACTAGATTTATTTTTCTATAAGAAAATTCTCATATTTAGCCTTGAAAATAACTGTACCCGTACGAACCCTGATAAATAATAAATAGTTAGTTAATTAAAAGAAGCTAAAATAATAACTATCGTTAAAAAAAATAATGCTTATTGTATTTATATCCCATTAAACAATTTTGGTGTTTTTTGATTAATGAGAATCTTTGAAGCTAGACCAGGATTGCTAGTTTGGTCTTTTTTTTTCCGAATAAGTAAAAATTCTTCAAACTAATTTATATATTAATCTATTTATAATTTATATTTATATATATATTTAAATATTTTTATGTATAGTTTTGTAAAAATTCTTCTTTGAAAATCTCCGGTATGAATTTGCAATAACTAGCACCCTGAACTGAACATAAATTATGGGGAAAATTAATTAGAAAAACAAAATGTATTTTAAAATACACTTTTATCGCCAGAATTTAATGAAAGAAATTCTTTTTATATTCTTGTACACTTTATTCTTATTTATGAAATTTGAGTATTTTGCATATAAATAATTCAATAAGATGCATTTTTATTATTATATACATCACTTAGTAAATAAATAAAGTAAATAATAAAAGTTTTAAATAAATTAAATTAAAAATAAATGTTATAAATATAAAAACTAGTCGGATGCGAGAATCCCAAAACTTTCTTTTATCTCAGACATGTTAATACTTCCTGATAAATGCAGCACAGCAGTGCCACCAGTTAGGTGATTTATACCAAAATCTAATCAGCAACAACTTCCGTCAACTTCTAATTGAATTTGAAGTTTGATGAAAACTCGAGTCTTAGCTTTTGAGATAGAGCTATTGCGGAAATCGTGAAAAATATAGCATGGTAGCGTCACCTGTAGGGCGATTTACATAAAAAACTAAATAGCACTATTTTATATCAGGGACTAACTGAATTTGAAGTTTGATGAAAATTCGTCCATTAGTTCCTGAGATAGAGCTATTGCGATAATCATGAATAATACCGCATAACAGAGCTACCTATTGGGCGATTTACACCAAAAAGTTAGCAGAACCAAATTATATCAAGGACTAACTGAATCTGAAGTTTAATGAAAGTTTGTGCATTAGTTTCTGAGATAGAGCTATTGCAATAATCATGAATAATGCAGCATAACAGCGCCATCTATAGGCGATTTACACCAAAAAGTTAGCAGCACCAAATTATATCAAGGACTAACTGAATCTGAAGTTTTCTGAAAATCCGTGCTTTAGTTCTTGAGATATAGCTATTGTGGAAATCAGAAATAATGCAGCATAGCAGCGCCACCTGCTGGGCGATTTACACCAAAAAGTAATCAGCACCAATTTATATCAGGGACTAACTGAATCTAAAGTTTTATTAAATTCCGTTCATTAGTTCTTGAGATAGAGCGCCCACAAAATTTGTGTCACACAGACAGACTCACAGACAGACATTTTGTAAAAACATGTTTTTCGTGGTCTCTGACATCTAAAACGTATAAATCCGTCAAAAACCGGAATTCAAAAATTTTCACGAATCCAATACTTTCTTCTTGTAAAGATAGAAGAAAGTAATAAAATAAATATAAAATAATAGTAACTTAAGTAATAAAGCAAATATTAAAGTTATAAGTAAATGGATGAATAAGAGATTTTTTTTAATGAAATTCTTCATACAAATTTCTATAGACTACTATATACTACAGAAAATTCTGGAAAAGTTTTGACCTTCAATTTCATAACCTAGTTATACCATAAAAAAATTCTAGAGAGAGAAAACTTTAGGTAAATGTATAATTAAATGATAGATTTTTCTAACTTAACTATTTTACACAAAATTTGATAAGATAAGTTTTCATTGGTGAATTAATAGTATTGTAACTGGTAAATTTCCCTGCCAAAATCCGTAAGACGACGATTATTTTAAAGAAAAAATCTAAAATTGATAAAAGCTTAAAATTCATTCGATATAAATTTATTATAATGATCACAGGGATAGGTATAAAACGAAGGAAGTAGCAAATATATTCGAAAATATGAAGGCGAAATTCATTGAAGTTATTATTAATTTTAAGTAATTTTTTGAACAGCATTAGGGTAGGGGAGTACACAGTGAGACAGCAGCCACTTTGACATATAGTTG
The DNA here is from genome assembly GCA_963932465.1 of Maratus speciosus. NCBI lineage: Eukaryota > Metazoa > Arthropoda > Arachnida > Araneae > Salticidae > Maratus > Maratus speciosus. The sequence goes on along the minus strand of OZ010797.1, from coordinate 428,115,877 downwards.
TAACTTTTTCTTCAAGCTGGCACACACACATAACGATCTCATCTTATGCAACACGTGGATGTAGTTTTGGCACTTCAGTTACTCGTCCGACAAAATACTAAATAATTTCTTATTTTATAGTGGTTAAAGTTACATAAACGTCTATTTTAAGAGTTTATTTCCTTCAATATAACATATATTTACTTAACCAAACCTAGCTATATGTAATAATAGACTATTTCGGCAAAACGACGTAAACTTTTTAAAGCGATGAAATTGATGTAACAGATGTGCCATCCATTTTGTTACAACTTAACAAAAGTACACAGTGAGACACACGGTTTTGGTACACAGTGAGACGTGTCTTATTGTGTACCTACTATGTAGTTCTGATGTTAAAAAAGTTATTTATTAATAAAAGAAGGTTTTTCTTTCTCTGTGTGTGTGTGGGCGTGCGATGGCTAGGGAAATTTACTAAACGTAAGAGGCTGAAAATTTGCATCAAGGTAGACCAAGGTCTGCCATTGTCCACCCGAGACTCATTTTTTTAAAAATATTTTGAAAATCTAGAAATATTAATTAGAATTCATAAACTGCAGAAAATTATTGATAGAGTGTAAAAATGTATGATTTATGAAAATATATGCATTGTCTCACTGTGTACTACTTGTGGTACACAGTGAGACAATTTTCGATACTCCGTTATGTTGCTTCTGTGCTTTTATAAATAACTTTTTTCAAACCATTTATACATTAAAGTGTAGCGCATTTCCGTATCTTAAAGATGTAGCAAAAAAATTTTCAAAAGAATAAAAATCGTCGCCATTTGTTAAGTAATAATAATTTTCGTCTTACTGTGTACTACCCTCCGCCATACATACATAGAAGAAAAATATGTAATGTATGGAATATATTGAAAAAAAAAAAAAAAAAAAAAAAAAAACTATAATTCTACAGATGTAAAGTTACAGAAATCTGTATGCGTACTAAAATTTTATCTGTACACTGTACAAAAAAAAGATGTAAATCTACAAAACTAGTTTTTGTAAAGCTGCAGAAATCTGTAGCTTTACAAAAGAATCCACTAAAATTTCAGTAATCTTACTAAAATTTTATCTGTAACCCGGGTTACAGTTGCATAAAAAATTCTAGGCATCCCAGTTTCCCAAAACGTTCTTAGTAACCTTACGGATTTTTTGATTTACGGTGCAAAAGTGTATGTGTTACATGAATTTTTGTTGTTACCATTACATAAAAAGTTCTAGGAATCCCAGTTTCCTAGAAAAATTTTAATAAACTGGGTACTTTACAGATTTTTTTTTTTTACAGTGTATGCAAGAAAATAATAAAAAATTAAGTGCAATTTTAAGAGGTTTTCTTTCCTTTTTAAATCAGTATGTGCATTACTTGAATTCATCATTAACTTAATTGACAAATAATCAAAACCTGGCGAAAATGATCTGCCAGAAAATCAAAATTTTCCATGGTAGTTTATATTTTTAAAACTGATAATGTAAATTTAATTTAATAATCTAATTATGTTAACAATGACAGAAAATATTTTAAAAATGCATGAAGCATAATATTTAAATTAGTAAATTTAGTGAAACTTGTACTAGTGGACGTCTATCAGAAAAAAATGCCGACAATTTATTTTAAGTACCAGAAATTTTGAAGAGTTCTTTTTTAATGCAACAATTTAAATCATGGCTGGGAAAAAAAAAATTAAAAACTAGTATCCAAAATTTGATATTAGAAAATCTTACAATCGGGGAAAACTGCTTTTAACACCCGTGCGCGGTACGTGTTTAATTTGCTAGCGCACATTATCGCGACTTTCCACTCCTGCGAAAACCCACCAACTTTCGGTTTTTTTTTTTTTTTTTTTTTTTTTTTTATCAGTTACCACCATAAATATTGTAAAGAATAAAAAGAAACAAAAACATAGTTGCCAACCTTCGTATTTTTTAAATAAAGAATCTTTGTAATTTTTGTTTAAAGAATCTTTGTAATACTACTTCCCGAAATTTTGTTAAAAATAAAAAGAAACAAAAATGTAGCTGCCAACCAACCTTAGTATTTTTTTTATTCAATTACCACTAAAAATTTTGTAAAAAATAAAACTAAACAAAAACATAGTTGCCGATCTTTGTAATTTTATTAATCAAGATTCTTCATAATTTTTTTAATCAATTACTCCCAGAAATTTTGCTAAAACAAAAAAAAATAATAATCTTATTTTGATGATTTCTGGTAATGACTGATTGAAAACAAATACGAAAATTGGCATTACTTGGGCTCATCCGAATGATTCATTCGATTATGAAAATCATTCATTCCGCCATTAATAATACTTTTAAATTAAAACCTGTATATAACGGAATTCTGACTTAAATGAAAGATTTATAGTCCCGGAAAAAAGATTAACAGTACAGTTATAACAGGTGATACTTTATAATAGAGAAACCTGCTTAAAACGATTTTTTAATAACCTTGTAATTCCGTCTTAGCAGGTTTTACTGTATTTAGAAGAGCAGAACTTCCTGCTTTGACCTTAAATTCTGCACACCTCATCGAAGCAATATTATAGAACTTCAGCAGCGCAATGAAAAACCTTTGCAAAACAGAATTTCGTTTCGCCCCAAGCGATTTCGTTTACACCGATTTTACTCTAAAAGATTATTGTTTTTAATTAAGACAGTAAAACCTAAGAAGATGGAACATAAAGTAGCTGGAGATAGATTCCGTTTTAGTCAGACTTCTGATTTAGCAGGTATATTTGTATAGTATTCCTACCATAGGGACCATGGACTTTTTTATGTTAAGAGAATATTACGTTATAGACAGGTTTAGTTTTCATAGGATTTATTGTATTTTTGCAGAAATGCAAGCGCTACGCCACAAATGACCGATTGGGACCACTAACCCTTAATAATATTTCTCGCCTTATTAATTAACAAGATTCCTGAAATTTTAATAAAGCAAAGAATACTATTAAACTTTAGTGGTTACTATCAGTCATTTGTGGCGCAGCGCTTGTATCCTTGCTTTTATGTTCCGATTTATAAGACGCTGTCCCTCTTTCTTTTATCTTCGTGTCCCGCTTTTTTGTGACAGTGGTCCTAGTACCACTAAAAGACTAAATGACACACTGATGTGTCTTGGCAGTATTTTATAGATGTGTCGCAAAAAATTTTAAAGGTTACTTAAATTATTAATTGTTGGTTATTTATCAAGAATAAATTTTCCAATATTGGAATAAATAAATATAAATGTGACATAAATCATCTGTTATGTTTTCAAGAGACATTTGCACAGCTGCCAACTTTTACGGTTTTTTTTTTTTTTTTTTTTTGTTATCTCTAAAATGTAATAGAACCTAGATTTAGTACCTAGTATATAATGTAATAGAACCTAACAGATTTACCTTATTTACTCGCAGACTTCGTCTATTCAAAATTTACCATTAAATTTTAATAGTAAGAAAATCAAAAAAGTTGGCACCTTATGCATTTCATTTGTCTCTTCTTCTGTTGACAATTGTCCCTAGCTTTGACCTTAGACACTACATTGACCTTTCACAAACATCACACTACCTGACTTAAAATATACTAATTACGATGATGGGGATTTCTACAAACTACTTATGCCCATAAGCTGAAATGAATAAAATGACATATAATGAGAATAACCTCACCTAACTAATAATAGACCGAAAAGAAGCTGTTGCAGCAGTTGTTCATTTAAAAAAAATGTGGAATCTCAGTTCAAATTATGCATTTATCTATCCGCCTGCATTTCCCTGTACTGTTATCCTGTACCTATAAACATGCCGTCTAATGACGTATTCTTGTGATTTGTGAACACTAAAATTATTTTCACTTTTGAATTTCAACTCATCTAAATGACAGGTTATCATTTTTTGTGATTACAAGTTTCTGGGTCAACAAGAGAATATAAGTTTTGCTTCGGACGCTCGCTTTTTTTTTTACGACTAAAAAAATGTTGTCAGTACAGTTGTTATTTTAAAAATTGTAGTAATTTTGTGAGATAAGTATAGTTTTTTTTTAAAAAATTGCTTCAGGTAAGTATATCATTTTCTATCATTTCTCGGTAGATTTAATAAACAAAAGGATTATAGTACATATTTTTTAACGTTAAATGAACGCATAAAGTGACTTCTGCGATTTAAAGTTGTGTTAGATTTTTTTTAACGTTTATTCGGTAAACAGAATTATCAAACACGAAAATGATAAAATTAATTTATCAAAATACTGGTGGGTAAGTTATATTAATTGCGAAAATTTTTGACTTCTGATTTTTTGCTATTGTTAATTGCAATCTTTATTATAAAGCAAATACACGCCCATGTTTACATCATACTGACGGCGGCAACATCTGACCAATAAATTACGCTTAACCCTTTCCGGCACGGAACAATTCTGCTCGTAAAATGATGAAATGATTGTCTGACACCGGAAACGACTCTTTTAGAAATTAAAAACTCGGCACTTTAAACTTTCATTGTAAAAGCAAAATTTTATTAAAATATTCTTGGTGCCGTTTGTAAGTTTGGAATTAAACTTAGGTGGTCCCCACGTGGGACCACTTTGTCGGAAAGGGTTAACATCGCACAATTTTAATTTTTACTCAGTAGGACAGAGGGAGGGGTTGTTCTTTCAAACGCAATTTTTTTTTTTTTTTAATCTCAGTTTACTGATTTCTTAGGGGTTTTAAAACAATTTTCAAGCATTATTTTTTTTCAATCTATTTCTGTAGCGTACAGCCCGATTACGAAAGTTTGATTCCTTTGCACTTAAAACAATGTAGATAACCCAGCATTTGCTTCTGGCTATTACTCCGTAATGGAATTAAAACTTCATAAATAAGTAAAATAATATAAATAAAGCATAAATTTAAGAGACATGTAATCGAAATATTGCTCTTAAATCACTATCAGAATAAAAAAACTGCTGTCAGTAGCGAATTCTTTAGCGATTTCTTCGACTATCAATTCCTGATATGCTGCTAATACGAAAGTATCGCTTTAAATAATTTTTTGTAATTAAATTATCAATATTTTTCATCTAAAAATGCTTTTTGGTATTGTTAGTGAGCAATGTAAAAAAAATAGTAAGGGTAATTAGAGTTTTCAAGGGGAGAAAACTGATTTTCTCTTACGTCCTGTAACCAACGAAGACCGAATTGTCCCTAATTTAAATTATGTAAAAAAAAAGAGGTAACAGGGCGATCTCGTGTAACACTTAGTTTATGGAACGCATTTTAATTTCACACACAAACTGTATAAGCTGAATAGTATCTTTTGCTGGCAATAGAGGTCTGAAAAGGTCCGGACGGGGCGAGCTGCTGCCATCGAAATGCTCAAGGCCAGAAGACACGAGTGTGATGTCATCACTAACTGACCGACTTCTCACTAGTGTTGGAATTCACACCGGACAATTTTGAATAGCAATTTTATTTTATTTTATTTGTGGAATATCTATCATATTATAAAACAATAATAGCTACTTAAACTTACTGGTGAAAATTTGGAATTCCCCATTAAAAAATCAGCCAGATGCGACAACACTGTGGCATTCCGCATATGGCAGAATTTTTATTCAGAATCAAAGCGATCTGTTCCACATATTTTCAAACTAGAAGTCAGTTTGTTACAGCAAAAAAAAAAAAAAAATCTTTGTAGAGCAATGATTCCAAACATGGTGCGTACGCCCTCAGGAAGGAGCACTTTAGATATTAAAAGGGGCAATACAAGAATAGTTATCAACTCATTTCCTGCCAATTTTATTGTTCTTTAATGTTTTCTTTCTTTTTTTTTTTTTTTTTAATGGAGTAACCACCAAAATAATTTCATGCAAAATTTAAAAATACAATGAAATACCATTTGTATTTAATCTCATAAAAGGGCTCTCAGTTTAAAAGATCAAAATGTAATATATATGTTGCGGCCAATACCCGAAATTGACCAAAACCCGAACTGGCCAACAACGCTTTAAACTCACTGGCCAATTCCCGAACTGGCCAGATGCAATTGGCCAATTCGCGAAGTGGCCATACGCGATCGGCCAATTCGCGAAATGGCCAGATGCGATCGGCCAGTTCGCGAAGGAGCCATACGCGATCGGCCAGCTCGCGAAATGAGTATATAGAAACCAATTTTTACTTTTTATCCCTTTCGAACATAGTTGAAAGTGTTTATGAATTCAATTTGTCTGGCCGTCTGTCTGTCTGTGCTCTAACTCGAGTAAAGACTCGGATTGACTTGTAATTGTTATATTACTAAGGTTTATAAATTAATTTCGGTATTGAACGTGAAGTGTGCACTATTTTTGGTTAATTAACAACGACACACAAAAGTAATTCATTTCAATATCATCAAAGTTTTTCCGGTGTATTTTAATGTTGTTACATTATCTCAATTATAATAAAATTGGTATGCATCATTAAGGTGGACAAAAAACTGTTATCTAAAGTATATGAAATAAGTAGCAATTATAGTTTGTTTACAGAGACACTCAAAAGTATTTCGTTACATTGCAGTTGAATGGTGAAAGATCTTTTTTAATGTACCTAAATGATGTCATTCTATTTCAAACATAATAAAATTCACATGCTTCACACATGGGGAAGCAATATGCTTTTTTGTAGAGTATTTATTAAGTAGTCATTATAGTTCGTTTATAGGGACGTCCGAAGAAATCCCTACAAAGAATTATGATATATGTGAAAAAATCGTTTATAGGGTATTTTAATGACGTAACACGACTTCAAACATAATGAAACTATTATACATTACTAATATGCTCTACAACATGTTTTCTATAGATTATTGACTAGTAGAATTTGTCGTTTATTTACAGAGTCACTCAAATAAATTGGTTATTGGATCGGCTATAAGCCATTATTGCTTGATGTACGTTTTCAGATGTGAGGCTTTTAAAATCTAATTTATTTGTAGTGTATTACATAGTTTGTAGATCATATTCAGGACTGCATGAAAACTAAACGAAACACATTACCGGCTGTGGATACCCATTGCTGAATACTTCATATATTGGCCAAGGCTTCCCGGCCAGTTCGCGAATTGGCCGGCCAAAACCCGAAATAAGCTGTTCATTTCATGTATTTCGGGCTTTGGCCAGGAATCCCGGCAAGTTCGCGTATTGGCCAAGCTCCGGGTTTTGGCCGTAACATATATATATATATCAAAGCGATATAAGTAAGCGTCCTATCTTAAATGGGAGAGGAAACCGCAAGATTAAAAGCGAGGTCACATCAATCAAGGTCGCACGCCACGTAGCGGACGGAGTTAAACTACAGGAAGATGCCTAACTATTTTCTTACTTCACACCACTAAAATTGTAAAGTTTTTTTCACCTTCATTAATAGCTGAAATGTCTCTGACAAGGCGAAGAAAACTTCTGGTGTGAAGTGCATCAGGTGGCCCTCTCGCTACGCCATTATTTTGCAATAAATGTGGTAAACAAAATTCAGGTCCATGAGTGACTAAAGATTTAGAAAATATTCGCGGATGGTAGGTATCCTGTCATATATGACGTCACACTAAAAGCCCGCGTATGTGGATTATCACCCCGTCCACAAGATGGCGCAATCATGTTGATTTATGCCCGATTCCAATATTAAGTTTGCACGCTTAGTTATATCGCTTTGTACATCTATTAAAAAAAAAAAAGGAAAACTTTGTCATATAAATTAAAATGAAGTGTTTGCTTATTTTATCTAAATATTTCTTAAGTTTAAATATTTTCTGCAATGTATTTTAGATTTGTGTACATTTTTCTGGCTATTTATTGCTGAAAAAGCTATATATATTTAATTACTCTTTGACTATCTTACATACACTTGAAACTATTGATAGTTACCTGTCTTTGACACATTCAACATCAAGAATAAGTAAAATGTCTAAATTAGGTATTGCCAAATCCTGCAAAGAGGATCTCGGGAAAAAAATGGGTTAATAAAATAATTAGCCGTGTGCTCTTAAATGTAAAGAATTTCAACTTTTTTTTCAGCAATATATAAATATATATTAAAGGATTTTTTAAAAAGAAATTTAACTCTTCAGTACTATTTATGAAAGATCGTAAGTGATTTACATTGCAAAAAATCATTTAAATATATTATTATGTAAGAAATGTGTTTAAAATAATGCGCATATACTATAATAAGAAAATATAGGAAATGTTATCCCAGATAGCATGAACATTGGCAGCAAGTTTGATTTTTTCTGACTTTATTTTGCCGTGACAAATTTGAATTGAGAAATTCGTAGCAAATTTCCCGCAAGGTATACCATCCCCTACTTGCATCATTAGTTTGTTGTTAAACTAATGACAAGACTATCTTTAATTCACGAAAGTGACGAAAGCAAAAAATCCCTCTGTTGAGAGAATAGACAATCGGCACATCCGCAGAAATTGCAGAAATTTTATTTGATTCGCACCGCTTTTTCTAAACGCTATACTTATCAAATACAAAAAAAAGGCTGTTTTTGAAACGTATGAATATCACCTAACCTTGCTTATGGTGATGAAAACTATGCATGCACCTTCTGACGGTGTGATCGCGTCAATTGACCCGACCAGGTCGAGGGATCCCTCCGAAAGGGGTAACGTTTATAGTGTAACGGTTGTAAACAGATAGTGGGGCGTGAAAAATTATTACTTTCCAGTTATGATTACTTGTTTGCCGCTAATTTGAAATGAATTTGATACAGCATGAATTTAACTTGCACGACAAGTTAGCTGCAAGTTCAAAGTGTGGTGACTTCGGCATTTGCGTTATCTTGCTGCAGTCTTGTTATGAACTTTCAGTCTTGTCATACAGAGCTTACTGCAACTTTGCACGTTTTCAAAGCAAGACTGCAGCAAATTTTCTGAAAATTAAAAATGCTACCTGGGATGTTTAGTGGATTGTGTGAAATATTTACCCTAAGATATATTTCCTTAATGAATAGCTGATATTGCTTTTTTTAATTGAATTTTATCTTATCACTATAATTTAATTCTAACATTTTAAAACTTTTTTCATTAAGTTTAATATTCTCCAAATCGTGAAAAATTCTGAAAATAATTATTTTAAAATCTATATAGTTATAAAATTTTAGCTTTCGTTATCTAATGCAGTAAGGAAAACTTCACATAAGTAATTTTTACCACCGATTCAGGTGCAGGCGTGCACTTTAGTAATAAAAGTAAGACTATTTGAAATGGGATGAATTCTCAATAAATCTGTGGCTCACTTTGAATATTAAAGTAATTATTCCGTAACAAACTTCTTTAATTTTATGTATTCCACTCATTTTTTTTTCCTTATTTATTTGTACGGTAAATTTTAACGCTTTTTTACTATAAGTTTAGACATATTTATTTTATTTTCACCTATTGCCAACACTTTTGAACGCGTAATATATACAGAATTGTAATCAAGCATATATGCATGTATGCGTATCTTGCATACATGCAATCATGTGCTTATATTTAGTAAACGCATATTTATTTTGGATTTTTTAAAATCAAGTTAACCTTTTCACGGGCAGTGGTTTCTCCATGAAACCACAAAATTTTAATTACGAAATACAATAATGATACCAGAATTTTAATATAGAGGTTTTTTATTTATTATGTATGTGAAATATCGGATTTTCTTATATCTAAATAAATTTGTTCGTAATTTCCGGTGTCATTCATTTATTTCAACATTTTAGCAATGGATGTGCTTTGTCCGTGAAAGGGTTAGCCTTTTCAGGGGAATTTTCAATGCTAAAGTGTTGAAATAAATGAGTGGCACCGGAATTTATCAACAAATTTATTTGTAAATAAGAAAAAAGGGCTATACATCTCACATACATGTTAAGTAGAAAATATTTTACCAAAATTCTGGTGCCATTGTGGCGTTTAGGAATTAAAATTAAGTGGTTTCATAAACATACCACCGCCGCTGAAAGGGTTAATACCAAGGTTTGTACGGGTCCTTAAATTTTCAGACTGAGAAATTTTTCTGCACCAGTATTTTCTTATGGAAAATCTCTCCTTAAATAAGGCGAAATCTCATCCATTTAAACTAGATTTATTTTTCTATAAAAAAAATTCTGATATTTGGCCTTGAAAATAATGGTACCCGTACGAACCCCGAATACACTTGAAGTGACAGTTTGCATACGTAATTGACGCAAACAAGACTGCTATTGGCGACTATTTTTTATATTCCATCTCACAACATTTTCTGAAAGCAAAATTTTTTTACATGCCCTTTAAAAACATGAGCAAGAGAAATACACTACATTTTTTTTTCTTAAACGTGGTGCGAATAGAATATAATAATAATCGCTAGTAGTTGCTCTGTTCAAACATGATAGAATTAACGACGCAGCCGGCGTAGAACTGGGTGATTATTTTTTATAAAACCCTTAGAATAATTGATGGGATCAAATGGATAATCAAATCGATTTAAGTTTTAATGGATTTTTAATCTTCAAAGAACTATTGCTGTAATTAAAAGATTCATCGGCCATTTGAATTTTGTTAAAAGCTGAACGATAATATCTTTTTCGTTCGCTTTTTTTTTTTTTTTTTTTTTTTTTTTTGTTAGAAGGTATTTTTTTTTACATCTTTAGATTTCTCTAGCTTCATCTTTAAACTTATTCATATCATGTGCACTATATAGTTCAGTTTTTATTTTTTAATAATATTATTATTATAAAATATTCTATTGTAAGCTCCAGCCAACAAAAGAGGCGGCCGCAATTATTTTCTTCTGTTTCTTCTGTCAGTTGATCAAGGGCAATTTCACAGAAAATTATCATTTTTGAGGGGGTAATAAGATTTATAATATGTTTAATTTAGGGGTATGATTGGAAAACTTGATATTTTTATATTCAATAATAAAATCCTAAAAAGGCATTATAAATTACTGTTTACAAACTAAGTTAATTACCAGTATTGTCTTTGTAAAGTCGTAATATTACGTCAATTACACAAATAAGTTACGTCAGTTACAGGTGTAAATGCCATTTTTTTCTTTTTTATTATTCAGAAATTAATTAAACAAGTTACTGTTATAATTTAGCATTACTTAGTGTTGTTGAGAACATTAAATCGCCTTTTTTAACGGGATAGTTTTGATAAATTTTACGCTTCAATGAAAGCAGAAAAAATGTTTGTATATTTTATGTTACGTCAGTTACAGAATTTTGAATTGCAAGTTTTGGGACTCAAAGAGAGATTGAAATAATCTACAAGTATTTGGGTATTAAGTCTTTAGTAAGAAATATTTTAAATTGTAAAAATTTGTTCTAGCTTTATTAGTAAATTTTCTACATAGTTTTGAAAACAAAATTTGATGATCAAATGTTACGTCAGTTACGGTGGAATTGCTCTCAACGTAAGCTGTCCTCTACCAGCATTCGAACTGCTTTTCGAATACTTTGATCAAATGCTATTCAAGTATCATAGCCGGTCTCTCTCGTTAGCAGCGATTGTAAGTACTAATATATCGTTGGCTTACAAAGGAAATACATTTATATTTGGATATTTTGAGTTAAAAATGCTACTTCTAGATTTTTTTTGTGTGTGTTATTTCAGTAAATATTACATGGCGTAATGACGGTATTTCTCGAGTTTCAATAAGCTGGAATGTCATAATAATGAAATTATGCAAGTTTCAATTTGTGAAGATTTTAAAATTCTGTTTTTATAATGTTACCTCTTTTGACTTAGTTGGTGCCTATCACTTTTGTAAGCTGATGACATGTTCAATAATAATATTCATGATTTTGTTTTATATATATATTTTTTCTAATTCTTGTTTTCTTTTTCTAGGTAAGTTGAAAGTGTTTCTCTTCCTATTTCTTTTACTAATACAAGGTAAGATTGCTATTCTTATGAAAAATTGTGTTTAATCGTTTGATTACGGAGTTGGGACATATGGCGTCCCAGCGACTATTTCTTTATTATACTCGCACCACTTTTTGAAAAAAATTATCTGCCATACCCTTAAATTAGGATACTTTCAAGTGGAATATGCCACAAAACGTTTTCTTGCAAATTGCGTACTAGAGAATATATAAATAGCCTCCAGTCCTAGCTCGTAAACAAAAGGTTAATGTAATAATAGTTAGAAATAATTTTTAACTTTGTTTAGTAAGCGTAATATTAGCTTACAAACAGAAAACAAATAAATCAGATACCATTTTTTTTTTTTTTTTTTTTATTTTATTTTTTTTTTTTTTTTTTTAGATTTTTTAATTGTAAAATTTCTCATTACTCATTTAACTAAAATTCTCCTAAAGCTACGATTTTCTCTTCCTTTCTTTTATAATACAATTTAAGATTAAATAAGCCTATTTCATATTTTGATATTTAATTTTCTTCGACTTTAATTAGTTAATGTTTAAAAAAAGATGTGTTGCAATCAGAAGCTTGCAAAATAGAAAACCATTCTTCAGATACCAATTTTACCGAGCCATTTAATTATAAATTTTCCTATTACTCATTTAACTAGAAATCTCCTTAAGAATATGAAAAACTATCTACTAGCATTACACATAGCAATGGATTCTATGCTAATTAATAAGTGGGTGTGGCCTCCTCTCTGACGTTTGTTTTATTCAGCGAATAAGCATTTGACAGTTCGGAACAATAGCTCCAGCCGCTTGATTGATGGTATTGTCCATAACTTTCCGGAAAAGTTGTATTCGAGTGTTAATGGCTAAATATTAATAGTATATATTGCTAGCTGGACTAATAGAAGTAGAGCGTGAAGCGAAAGTTTTGACCCTTAGGAAAATAATTGCTTTTTAAACGATGTCTGTTGTGTATTCTTTATTTTTTTTTCTTTTGTTTTCTTTTGCATTGTGAGAGTCTTATTTTCTTAGTCGATATTTGGCTATTTTGTCAATCGTGAGAAAGTGTGTTAAATTGTACAGTGATGGAATTCGTGCTCTAGATTAACTAATTCATGAATTTGAATACTTTCGATGACAGTGCTGTGATTGATGTTGTGTACACGAAAGGTGTGTGGTAATAAGCTTTTTTTGTAAATAGTTTTTTTCTTAATTATATAGATCGACGCAACGGTTTCCATTTATAAAATAGGATAATAGTTTCATTTGTGTATTTAGACGCTATCAAAATTATTATATTAATTTTCTTTTCTTAATAAATTGGAAAAAAGAGTACAAGGTCGTAGCGGGTTTAATCCCCTTCCGAAAGTATTGTCAGGATGACTATAAACGTGCCATTTAAATATCAATCAAGTCAGTTAAAATTCAAAAATCAACTGCAATAAAAAATCTGAAATCAAAATTCTATACGTTTGAATATTTTTCATTCTAAATCGATAACAGTATCTATTTAACCTTCCTACCCTGAATGGGTCTAATCGACCTATTTCTGTAATTCATTTCATTCGATTCGAACCAGAATTTTTTTCGTAAAGTAAGTTAAATAAAAGACACCGGAAACTAATATAAAATAAATACGTACATTAAATAGTTTTTAAAGAAAAGTCTGGTGTGAAATATTTTTATTAAGGTTGAGTATGAGTATAAAATTTCAACAGGGTAGGAAGGTTAAAAAAAAAACATACCTTATATTGCAATCAGCAAAACAAAATAGAATTTTAAAATATTGAACATAAAATGTAATTTTAAAATATATATTTTCCAAAATATGAAATAAAAAAAAATATTTTTTTTTTTAATTTCCTCGACTATTAACAGAGTTATACACTCTTTGAAGCACGATGGAACAGATGGACAAATCTAAGCCATGAACATTTTTGCACCATGTTGAAAAGTGTTAAAAATAAATTACCCGGACCTTGTTATTCAACCGAAGATAGATGATTTCATTTTAGCACTCACAAGTTTCACTGTCGGCTGCCTCTATGTATGTTCCATCACGTGACCATATGGAGAAAGAAAAATCTGAAAATTTTCATCCACATTTCATAAAGACTAGATTCGTTTTTCATGGTTAGGACCAAAATAGATGTACTAACTCTCTTTCTCTGGCGAAAATTTATGGCCGAGAAGTTAAAGCATCTTAGATTAATCGTCTAAAAAAAGCAAGAGTGAAAGAGTCTTTAGAGAGAAACTGATGGCTTCTTCTATTATAAATGTTTCTCCGAAAAAAGAAAGAAATCTATATTTTGGTCTTTTATGTTTCTTCCAGAAGAACTGGATCTTAAAAGTTACGTGGAATTTATATTATAAAGCAAAAACTTGTTCGTTGGTAAGGTTGATGTCATATAGACGGTGGCAACACCTGACCGATAACTTTCGCTTTTTCCTCAATTTTTTTTCTGCTTTAAACATTGCATAATTTAAATTGTTATACCGTGAAATAAATAAATAAATAAAAATGAAATTTGTTTGAAAACTGTATCTCAAGTTGCTCATTTTTTTTGTTGTTGTTTTTTTGGCTTTTAAAATAATTTCCAAGCATGAGTCTATGTTGCGTGCAGCCCGATTACGAAAGATTATTCCGTTTGCCCTTAGAACAGTATAAACAATCCAGCATTTGTTTCCGGATAATATTCCACAGTAAAAGTAAATCTCCATTAACAAGTAAATAAAAAATAATGTAAATAATGCACAAATTTAACAGGCATATAACTAAACTACACGCTTAAGCCTCTAAAATAATCAGAATCAAAAAGGCTGTTGTAAGCAGCGAAATCTTTGACGATTTCTTCGGCTCTTAACTCCCTGCATGCGGCTAAAACGATAGTATCGCTTTTAACCCCTTAACCCTTTGAGGAGCAAGTAATTGTGTTTCTGAAATTATCGAATTCACACCGGAATCTTCAGAAAATGTCATTGCAAAATAAAAAAAGCAATTTTCCAGTCATTTTTTTCCTTTCAAAATCAGAAAAGTAAAATTTAATGAAATTTTTCTGGAGCAAATCTTTATTAATCGTAGGTGGGATATAATACCCCACCGCCCCTCTAGGGGTTAACGGTCGCATTAAATTACGGATTAAAAATTCAAATCGCTTATTGGCACCATTTTTTTCAAAAAGAAATATTCACCTTATTTAATGACAGGCAAAATAATACCATAATAAAGCCAATTACACTATTTTGTAAAACTGGTGAGAATCAAACAATCTGAGTAAAAGACACAGCCCGTGAGTATCACGGGGGCGAGAATTAAGCGATTAACCCTTTAGTGCGCAGCTTTGCGTATATGCAAACACTGTTTTGAATTTAATATTTTTTTTATTTGCTTATACCTAATTCACACCAGAAAATTAAAATAGCAATATTTTCTTTTATTAAAAAATAGACAGTCCGTATTTAAATAAAGTGAAATTAACCATTAAAACTTTCTGGTGTAAAGTCAGATTCTCTGAACTATGTAATTTCTAGAACGTATTCTATTATGGGAATTAAAGGGTTAAAGGTTAAGTTTTATAAAATAAATAATTATATAAATAAGGTATTTGGAAACATACTTATTAACGTATTTACTAATTTGCATTATTTTAGCGTAAAACAGCCACACGACACTAGTTTTTACTTATATTGCAGATGTGCAACAGAAGAACACTTTGACGTATTATATGAAAAATATATCTCTGATTTTTTTCATTATTTTTCTTGTGTAATAAATCTTTCAGAGTATCATATATAATTTTTTCTAAACAAAATAAAAAATCGCACATTTATGGATTAATGCATTTCGAAACTTGATTTTAATACATTATTGCTATTTTTCATATCATTATTAAACAGCGCTAGAAAAAAAAGTCGTTTTTTTTTTTTTTTTTTTTTTTTTTTTTTTTTTTTTTTTTACATCTACTAATAAATTATCAGCAATGCTATAATAATTTTTAGCTGCCAGAGACTCCCAGCTTCATAGATCCTTAAAACAACTATCAATATTTATACATCGGACGCTAATTTTGTTTATATTTCTTTTGTTAACACTATCCAGGAGGCAAACAGTGCTGAAAAATCTAGTGATTTTTTTAGTCAGAAATTTTCGAGTTCACACCAGAAAATTTTAAACTAATTTTCCTTTATTTTATGCACGCAATATCCATGATTATAATAATATAAAACAAACAATTTCGGTTTTCACAATTTACGCAGTTCAGAATAAAAAAAAGGAATTTAACAAATTACAACGACCATTTGGAAAATGATTTTTTCGAAGACTAAAATTTAAGACATAAAAAATCGCACGGAGTTGATCATACATTACGTACGCCATGAATTAAGCATTAATAGTGTTATTACACGTAAAAATTCCAAGCGACAAAAATCACCTGCGAGTCGTACGTATTATCCATCTGAAACTTACGTATTATACAAGCATTTCATTGGCTGTTCGGGAAAAGGCTTTTCCATCGTCAGATTTCCAAGAAATCTGACGGCCTATTTTAAATGAAATTTCATTTTTAAACTTCTAAACATCCCACAATATTAATTTTTACACCGTCATAAAGAGAAAAAAATGTACTTTTAAATGCAATTTGTTTGAAAGCTGTATCTCAACTTGTTTCTGAGTTATTAATTTTTTTTTTTGTAGTTTTTATTACTTTTTTGTCATAGTGGCAACACTCTGTTGTCCATCTTGTTGAAAGTAAAGGGAAATACAGATTACTGTATAGACCAATCAGAAAACGAATTGAAATGCGGATTAAACCAATGAAAAACCTTCAGATATGCTTTTGATTTCCTACCCTGACGAGAACAATAACCATTTTTCCAAATGGTTAATAACTATTCAAACTTTCTGGAGAGAATTTAGAATTTCTTAATGATAATTTTATAAATGACACATAAATGCGTCAGCGCGGAAGTGTATTGTTAATGTAGTGATTTTTAATTTTTAAGCAAATGTGCATTTCCTTTAAAAAGTAATTATTCGACAAATTTATTTTTTAACCCCTTAACGCTCGAATTAAATTACGGTTGAAAAATTCAAATTGCTTATTGGCACCACTTTTATGAAAAATAAATATTCACCTTATTTAATGGCAGGAAAAACGACACTAAAATATAGCCAATTTCAATATTTTATAAAACTGGTGGGAATCAAACAATTTGAGAAAAAGGCACAGCCCGAGAATATGACGGGATCGAGAATTAAGGGGTTAAATAATACATAACAGCAGCATTAGAATCCTCCGTATCCCACAACTCTCTTTCACCGGCCCTGTTTGCAAGATTCGAGCTTCCGTGCAAACAAAGTTATTAAGCCGCAAAAACTGATTTACAGGCAATTTGCAATTTTTATTTTATCAAGGAGTTCATAAGTAGGGTTGTCAAATGGGAAGGATATTGAGACTTACATTAAAAAACATAATTTGAATTTGAAAATATATAAAGTAAAACTAATGACCACTACAGCTTTTTTTCAGTCAGGCTTCGAATTCCTTTCTACCCAATTCCAAAATTTTGATTTTTGTTTTAAAAATAATGTTCAAAAAGAGTAGAGATTTTACCGAATTAGAATTTTAAAGAAATATTTGCACGTATACTGAAATAATTTCATAATTTAAGCAAATTGTATGTTTATAAATTGTCGAATAACTTAACTTATTACAAAAGATATCGCGTCTTGTACTTTGTAAAATAACATATATAAATTTAAACTATACTTTAAAGGAATTAACAAGTTGGAAATTGTACGTCAAACGTGGCAAATGAGGTGCGTTTGTACTATAACTAGTTTTATAAATATTTGAATCTTTATGCAATAGCTGTTGCATTCTTATGGAAAAATGCACGAATACAAAATTTATTGCGTTTCTATATATTAAATTTAGTAATACGGAACTAATATGACACCACCTTAAATAGGAAGTAATCACCATAGCAACCTAGAATTATTAGCTATCATTGAATTAATTACGTATGATAAGATTTAATAGAACGAAGAAAATTTTTAAGTATAACTTTGTAAGTTTTAATTAGATTTTCATAAATTTTGATACCCCCATCTCGTTAAAACCCGTTGTTTAATTAAAAACTGCAGTTAGCCCTTAACCCCTTGAAGGGCGGTAGGACATATTATATCCCACCCACGATTAATGAATATTTGCACCAGAAAAATTTTATTAAATTTTACTCTTCTATCTCTGGTGGGAAAAAGTCGAAGAATTGCTTTTCCTTATTTTGCAATAAATTGTTTGGAATATTCCAATGTGAATTCAACATTACAGCAACACAATTCCTAGCCCCTGAAAGGGTTAACAGGTTTACACGTACACCGTACGTACAAGAAGAGTTTGCTTGTTTCGTAACTAAAACCGACACCACTAATATTAAACTGCAGTATTCGATTTGTTTATTGGCAGACATATTTCGATCACATAAGGCAAATATTTTAGCACGACAAAAGTGGTGTATGGTCCCTGTTTATAGTTTATTGTGTCAAAAAAAAAAAAAAAAAAAAACTTCTTAAGGTCAGACTGTAAATTTTCCTCTCTAATGCTAAACCTGTGAGCTTGGAATGCATCCGTATTTTTCAGATTTCTCCTCGGAAAATAGTCATTTTTAGCTCACATGCTATCAAGGCCTGAGAGCTAATGTGCCCGCCCGTTCTGTATGTATGTATGTACGTGCGTATGTATGTACGTAACGCGATAACTCTTTATAGAAACATCCGATTTGCTTCAAATTTTTTTTCTAGGTTCATTCTGATAAGGCGCTTCCCTGATTACTTTTGGGAGTTCACTGGTTAAGTATAAAGGGGGGAAACGGGGCTAGCCCCCCCCCCCTTAATTTAGATAAATGGGTTTTTCATGCAGAATTATTCCATTTGCTCCAAATTTGGTATATCGGTTTATTATGTTAAGAAGCTTCCCTGATTAGATTTGGAGGTTCACTAGTTAAGTATAAAGGGAGAAAAGGGGGGCAAACCCCCCGTAATTTAGATAAATGGGTTTTTTATACAGAATTATTGGATTTGCTCCAAATTTGGTAATTCGGTTTATTATGTTAAGAAGCTGCCTTGATTAGATTTGGAGGTTCATTAGTTAAGTATAAAGGGAGAAAAGGGGGGGCTAGACCCCCTCCTTAATTTAGATAAATGGGCTTTTCATTCAGAATTATTCGATTTGCTCCAAATTTTGTATACCGGTTTATTATGTTAAGAAACTGCCTTGATTAGATTTGGAGGTTCATTAGTTAAGTATAAAGAGGGGAAAGGTTGGCTAAATATCCCCCCCCCCTGCTTAATTTAGATAAATGGGTTTTTCATGCAGAGTTTTTCGATTTGCTACAACTTTGGTATACCGGTTTATTATGTTAAGGAGCGGCCCTAATTAATTTTGGAGGTTTATTGGTTAAGTTTAAAGGAGGGGGGCCTGGGGCTAGACCCCCCTTAATTTAGATAAATGGGTTTTTCATGCAGAATTAATCGATTTGCTTCAAATTTGATATGCCGGTTTATTCCGATATGGTACTTCCTTTATTAGATTTGCAGGTTCATTGGTTGAGTATAAAAAGGGGAAAGGGGGCCAAGACCCCTCCCTTAATTTAAATAAATGGATTTTGATGCAGAATTATCAAATTTACTTTAATTTTTTTTTTCTATGTTCATTCTGATAAGGAGCTTTCCTAATTAAATTTGGAGGTTCATTAGTTAAGTATAAAAGAGGAAAAGGGGGGTTAGACCCTCCCCCCCTTAATTTAGCGAAATGGTTTTTCATGCAGAATTATCTAATTTGCTTCAAATTTGGTAAATCTGTTTATTATGTTAAGGTGCTTCCCTGATTAGATGTGGAGGTTCATTGGTTAAGTTTAATGTGGGGGAACGAGGGCTAATCCTCCCCAATTTATATCATGAGAGGCATTATTCTTTGAAATAAGGGTATAATATACAATTAGTGTGAATAGCCTGTGAGCTCAATGCTATCAGTTTAACTGGGCACTTTTCTTTTTCTTTTTTTTCTGTTTTCTCTATGCTGTTCTTGAAGAATGTTTCTTTCTCTTTAATTGGTCAAAATGTTTTTTAAATGCATTGTTGGTCTTATTTAAAGTGTTACAATCTTACTTACAACTTCCCGGTTTGACATACATTTAAATACTAAAAATATAAATTTTAGAAATATTTTGGCAAGTAAAAAAATAAAACAAAATTCTTCAAAAAGCGCATACAGAAAACAGAAGGTAAAAATTTTAATTTTCCGAGGCGAAATTTGAAAAGTACGGATGCATTCCAAGCCCATAGGTTTGGTATTAGAGAGGGGGAGTTGATGAAAATTGCAGAGCGAATAACTCGTACGATCCACTGATAATAATAATAATATTATTATAAAGATTTTAGGTATATTTTTTGTGTCTGCCTTTCCTACAATTTTACAAAGAAACGATTAATCTGGAAAAAAAAAGTTTTGAACAATTAAAAAACGTATTCAAAAATATTACGATGTAAAATTAAGAGCTACTGAAATTACAATCAAAGAATTCTTTTGTTTCCGCTATTTTTCTTCTTTCATTTGCAAATAATATGAACCGAAATGATTTCGGTTTGAATGATAACTGATAAGAGACTGAAAACAAATACAAATAAATAAATAAGTAAGCATTAATATTATTTTACTGATATCAATTATCCATTAGTGACTCAACCTTGTTAGATGGTCTTGACTTGTTTGCGGAAATTTAAATGTCTTATCATTTTTTTTTTTTTTTCAATTTCTTTCATTATGTTCTCGTATTCATGTGGAGTTAAGTACAGGTTGGGTTAAATTATTTGAAAAAAAGGGGTTCCTTAACTGTGTATAGTTCATAAATTCTTCCGACAATCTTATCCCTTCTTAACCCTCTCGCTGCGCAACCCGAGATATGCTCGGGCATGCATTTTTCCGTCTAAATAATACTATTTGGTTATTCCCACCAGTTATTTTTTAGCGAAAACTTTGTCTGATTTAATTAGGACATTTTCCACGATTACGATGGTCAAAAATTTTTACTTTAAAGAACCGGTGATAAAAGATTAAAAATTCTGTAAAAAACGCTCATCGCGAGGAATTACTTACGCAGCGAGATGATTAACATTGAAAAATCACTAATTCCAAAATTGTTTGAAAATCCATTTCTAAAAAATTGTTTTTTTTTCCTTTTTTACGAAATTTAAATTTATGTATTAATTTTCCTGTAAATTTTTAATTGAGTTTGATTTGATTGAGTTTTTCAAAAATGAACGCAAAATGAATTAAACTCATTTTCTCTACGAAATTGGATCTAAATTACAGCTGAAATTTTTATGACTATTTTATGCGAAATAATATTGTCATAATAGTAAAAGGGTACCTAGTATGATAGTTAAAGAGTTGAATCGCCTGATTTAGTTAACCCCTTAAGGGGGCCGGCTAAGCGAAGTCCAACCAAAAAATCGATTTTTACTTTTTTATATCCTTAAATAGTTTAAACTTTTATCTTTTCAACGATGTATTACACATGTTTATATATATAAAAGAAAAGTGTTGGGTTTTTTTCATTCTTTCTTAGAGCACTTCAGAGCAGTGGGCTACTTTTTTAAGATTCAGATTTCTTGATTGACACCACTTTTCTGAAGTCGTAACATTCCCATTGCTTTCCGCCTTAATTAATGTGTTATTAAATAAGGTGAATTTTACTACTTCAATAAAGTGGTGCCAATCAAGAAATCAGAATTTTAAAAAAGTAGTCCGCTGGGAACACTTCTTCACAGCTTTAATTGACTTTTTCTCAAAACTTCGATTTTTCAGGTTTGTATTCCTTTTTTTCAATATCTATTAAACTTAAGAACTCAGATTTTTCTAAATACTTATATCATGTTATAGTGCATACATTAACACAGGGATTTAATGATTTGTTGAGAATTATTTATTTTAGGCAGTGAAATCTTACCAAAATGCTAATTTAAAAATGTCTTTCAATAAATAATTAATAATTAATTTTCAGTTTCACTTAGAAGAAAATGGTCCGTTAAAATACGTAAAGCGTGTTATTCAAACTACTCTACAAAATCTAGACCTCTATCTTTCACCATTTCTGAGAAAAAGGTATATAAAGTTGGTGCATTTTAACATGGCCGAGATAGAGTTTACCCGGTCCCCTTAAGGGGTTATTTTTTTTTCACAATAAACTAAAAATAGGGACCGTACACCACTTTACCGTACTAAAATATTTGCCTTATACAGCATTGGCCAAAACTATTGGGCACCAGTGTTGCCAGTGGTCTACTTTTTTTAAAATTCAGATTTTTCGATGAAATTGTATATAATCCGCCTTATTTTCGCTTTATTTAATGTGTCATTAAATAAGGCGATTTTTACTACAGTAATCTCTGTCTAAGGCGGAATCGATCGGGACCAAGAAAATTTTCCGCGGTAGGCAATATTCCGCCTTAGATAAATTTTACTCTATGACTATGGATTCGCAGGGACTTGAAAATCTTTCCGAGGTAGACAGATTTCCGTCTTACACAGAGTCCGCCTTACAGAGAGTTTACTGTATTTAAAAAAAACTGTTGGCAATCAATGAATCTGAGTTTCAAAAAAGTAGTCCACTGGCAATACTGTTAGGCACCCTGACTTTTAATACATTTTTTGTTTTTAAGGTAAAAAATAAAAGTCTTATTGTTTTATAAAATATTATATTAATGTAAAATTATCGATATTTAGTGGGTCCACCCTTGGCTTTAATAACAGAAGCAATCTTTTGAGGCATACTGCGTGCAAGGCTTGAACATTTTTCTGCGCTTATGGAATTCCACTCTTGAATAAGAACATTTTTCAAAGCTGTTTTTGGTGTTATTCTGTGTTCTCTGATTTCACATTTTAATATACCCCAAAGATGCTCTATTGGATTAAGATTTGGGGACTGCGCTGGCCAGTCTAGCAATACAATATTACTGTATTTAAACCAGCGCATTGTAGTGGCTGATTTATGACAAGGAGCATTGTCCTGTTGGAATTTGACGCCAGTTAAATTAGTATCACCAAAAATGTGCATTAACGAAGGCAGTTTCCAGCATATTTAGGTATTTTTGGCTGTTCATGCGGCCTTCGCAAACGAACATGTCACCAACGCTATCAGCAGCCACGCAGTCCCAGATTCTGAACTTTCTTGATTATAACATCTGGTCTCATATCTGAATGATCTAAATAGAACTCATATCAACAGAACTGCCTGCGATTTATTCCGTTGAACTGATTGATGTAGCAGGCCAAATGTCATAATCAACAAGGTTCCCTGGATGAGAAAGTTGGGCCAGATTTGTCCGGGATAGCTCAGTTGGCAGAGCATTGGCAACTTACGCCAAAAGGACGCTGGTTCGAATTATGGCTTGAACACTTTTTCACCCAGTTGGAAAAGTACAATTCGTATCATACGGTGGTATATTTAAAAAGTAATTTAAAAAATGCGATTTCTGTTGTTGCATGTTGAACCCAAAGCGATATAAGTAAGCGTCCTATCTTAAATAGGAAAAGTAACCGCAAGATTAAAAACGAGGTCACATCAATCAAGGTCATGCGCCACGTAGCGGATGGAGTATGAACTACAGGTAGATACCTAACTGTTTTCTTACTCACACCACTAAAATTGTAAAGTTTTTTTTCACCTTGATTAATAACTGAAGTGCTTCTCATAAGGCGAAGAAAACTTCGTGATGTCAAGTGCATCCGAATGCCCTTCTCGCTACGCCATTATTTGCAATAAACATGGCAAACAAAATTCATTTCCATGAGTGACTAAAGATTTAGAAAATACGCGCCACATTAAAAGTCCACGTATGTGAATTATCACTCCGTCCGCAAGGGGCGCAGCTATGTTAATTTACGCCTGATTCCAGCACTAAGTTTGTTCGCTTACTTATAACGCTTTGTGTTGAACCCCTAGTAATTGCGTGTAATTAAGATTCGTATTTTGTCATTTTTCACAGAATGAAAGCGGAACTGAAGTCTTATGTCTTGGCTCTAGAGGGTTTCTGTTTCTGTTTTTATATTTTTATTTCCGAAAAAATAAAGTCTAACAGGAAGAATTTGGCAAAATGGCAAACGCATTAATTCTTTCATAATTGATAACAATGCATTAACACTAGAATGTCCAGAAGTTTTACCCAACCTTAATAAAAACATTTTAACACCAGAATTTTTATTGAAAACCATTTCACTTTCTTATTTAACTGAGTTTTCTCTAGTTAAAATTTAACTGATTTTACGAAAAAAAATCTGGTTCGAATCTTGGTTGCTTTAGAATTTTGTGAGATTTTATAATCATAAATAACGTTTGTTAAATCAAAATTTTTATCAAATCAAAATGTGATCAATCAAATTTTAACCTTCGGTAAATATTTCATTCTCTATCGATCCACGGAACTCTTAACTTAAAAAAACTTACCTTATTTAACTATACTAATCTGTCTCTATTTTGTGCGTATACAACATTGTCTAACTATTAACGAAAGTTATCTATTCGGTGTTCGCAGAGCATGATTACCAAATGGGCAAAGTTCCACCAGTAAACTTTAATAGAAATTTTCGTCTGATTTAAAGGTCGTACTCTTCCAAAATTATTGTCTTGAACAAAACAAAATTTTCTATTCAATTCATTTTTACTGGTAGAAGTTTGCCCCGTTATTCATCAGGCCACTGCCCTCTGAAAACTAGGCCTAAGCGCTGAAATGAAAATGGCGGCTGTCGGACTCGGATATTTTTCAGCGTTTGTATGGTCCCTTAAGTTTTAATACTAGTAAAGTCTAAAAGTTATTCTCACCTCATATTTTAAAAAGTAAATAAAGCCGAAGAAATCTTTAAGAAAATACAGGTGTCAAAATTCAATTTCTATATAACAGGGTGTCGTACTTGTCCTGAAACTTCACGATCAGGAAATTCTTCGGCACCAGTATTTTCTTATGGAAAAATCTCTTCTTAAATAAAGCGAAACTTCGCGCGTTTAACATAGATTTATTTCTCTATAAACAAATAGTGATATATCTCTTGAAAAAAATCAATTAAGCATATGACCCCTGCTATATAAAAGTTGGAAAAAAAAACCGTTTACGACGGCCGCCGTTTTTGGTTCAGCAAATGGGCCTTATATTCGGAATGCAGTGATCAGACCCTTGGTGTATGGTAAAGTCGTGGGGGAAAAAAAGTAAACGCCCCATACTAGCTCTGCAAAAAATTATCGTTGAAGAAAGTTACTGGTACCACACGATTGATAATAAAGTCTACTTTTAAACGATGGATATGAAATTGGCTTGGGGGGTGGGGGGGATCTACATATTAAAACGAACCAAAACTTTATTTTTTTCAATGGAAGTACACAATTCTGACAGCATAAAGGAGCTCTACACCCTTCAATTAGTCTAAAAACAAATTTTTATGCAATTCGTACCATAAGTTTCCGAGAAATTAATTATTTTAAAACGAGCATATTTAAGGGGCTGTATCCAAATTGAAGTTCGGTACTCCATTACTGACCGAGAGCGCAGAGGCCGAGACCGAGAGAGGCATCTTAAGCACCACTCAAGCAGTCATTGAAGACTGCCAGATTACAGGATAGCATAAGAAATTTCAAAATATCTAGTCGCTTCTATCTTAGACGCCCCCTTAAAACCATCATTTTGCCGTTTTTTAAGCATAATTTGAAAACTACTTGGAAGAAAAATGTAAAATTTTGGATTTCCACAAAACAGGACTTAAAAAACCTAAATCCATCAAAAAAATTGTGGGTTGCAATTCATATTTTTTTCGAATATTAATTTCATAATTCATATCATAAAATTATAAAAATTTCAAATTCAACGTATTTTTGTTTGGGTATTTTAGTATTATTGCTACACAAAAAATTAGCACATTAGGAGTATAATTCGAGGAGATATTAATGAAAATATGAAAATGTAATTTAACATCAGAAGCACTAAATTTTGAATGTTCATAATTCAAAAGCTTATCATTCAAATGACTTGAAATTTGGTGTCTAGGCATAGTTTGAACCAGTGTTGCCAGATTGGGACTTTTTTGTCCCCAGATTGTTGCTTTTTTTAAATAGAAATATTCGGCTTACTTAAAAATAGAATAAAAATTTTGAAAAATAAGGTGTATTATACTATTTTAAAAAAAGTGGTGACAGTCAAATAATCTGAATTAAAAAAGTCCCCAATCTGGCAACACTGGTTTGAACCGAAGATTTGAAATATCTTGTTAAAATTGGGTTTTAATATGTAGATGGCCGCCTAAGCAAATTTTATATACATCATTTAAAAGTAGACTTTATTTCCAATCGTTCGGTACCAGTAACTTTCTTCAACAATAATTTGTTGAGGAGTTAGTAGGGGGTGTTTACCTTTTTTTCCACGACTGTACAACTATTTTAATGATGCAAACGGTAAAACCACTCAAATCGCAAATGTAGAATATCTTTTATTCTACTTTTTATTCCTCATTTGCAAATAATAAAAATCGGTTGATTTCAATTAATCTGATAACCGCTAACAAACTGAAAACAAACAAATAAATAAACAATCATTAATATTATTTTACTGTTATCAGTTACCTATTACTGACTCAACCTTGTTATTGACTACTTGGTCTTGACTATTTTACGGAAATTTAAATTTCCTTTTTTTTCTTTAATTTCGTTATGTTCTCACGCTCATGTGAAAGTGAATACACGCAAGGTTAAATTGCTTAAAAACGAGCTTCTCAGACCGAAAGAAACCTGCTGTCACTTCTCTAACGTAGAACCAGGTATCGATTTACACTTTGACGGACGATACAGAAACCACGACAACAATAAATAATAAATACATAAGAATAAAAAAAGGGCATTACTTTCGGTCGATGTTGACGCATTTGCGACTACAAGTCGCCTATGCCGATTCGACTTGGCTATTCCATTACGGGACTCTAGAGTTCTTAAAATAGGTTAATAGATGAAATATGAAGCTGTATTTCACTTTCGTTTATGCCGAAAATAAGTTGACATGACGTCTTCGTGTGTTTTTTCGAGAAAAAAGATGCTAAAAACTGAAATAATATCTCTACCTGTATCAGAAACTGGTTACTGTATCCGAACACGTTGAAAAGACCACTTTTGACCAAAAAAAGAGAACTTTTTATTTATTTATTTTATTCGATCGTTTCTTTAGTTTTACAAAACAGGTTTGTTCTTTTTCTATGGTAATTTACCTTTATGTAATCTCAAGTTTTAATTAACATACTAGCTGTTTAACCCGTCCTACGCACGGGAGTTCATGAATTTAATTCAAAAACCAAAATTAAAAATAAAATTTTGCTGAATTATCATGTTGCTATGGAAGCAGATGATAAAACTATATCTTTGGAATAAGGTAATAAATAGAATAAAAAGTTTTTTTTATGTTTGTGATATTTTTTTAAAGGTAATAATTAAGCGCAATTAAATAATCTCTAATTATTTACATGTGAGGTAAAATAGTTATCGTAATACCCCCAACAGCTTTTTAGTATTGCAGCGTGGCGTACGTAATATGTATATCTCACTTTGCAGTAAACATTTAGAACTGGTTAGAACTCGCGCGATTACAGGTTGAACATAAAAAATGCAAAAATTCGTCAAAACAGAAAATTAATAAAAAACCTATTTAAAATTTTCAAATTTTTTGCCCCAGTCGTTCATGGGCCCCCTACCAGCAACCCGTGTGCCAAATTTCATAGCCCTGCGCCCTGTGGGTTCCGACTTTTTGAGGTTACATAGATACGTGCACGGATTTTAATAGGGATACACTGTAAACAAGTCGAAATTGTACGTCAAACGTAGCAAATGAGATGTGTTCGTACTATAACTAGTTTTATAAATATTCAGATCTTGGTGCAATAGCTGTTGCACTCTTATGCAAAAATGCATGAGTATAAAATTTAATACGATTATACATATTAAATTCATTATAAATAGAACGCAAACACCATGGCAACGTAGACCTATCACGGGATATCATTGAATTAATTACGTATGATAGGGTGTAATAGAATGAAGAAAATTTTTATTAATATCTTTTTAAGTTTTTATAAGATTTTCATAAAATTTGAAATAGCTCGACAAAATTCTGCAACGATTATACTTATATCAAATTTCAAACCATTTGGTTGGGTAGTTTTTGCGCTGTTATATGCGAACAGACGGACGGACGGATCAGATGACGATTATAGGTGCAACAAGGGTTCTCACTGGCTTTTTTCGAACATTAGCAATTTGGATAATCAGAAATAAAAAACATTCGCGAAATGAAAAAAAAAAAAAAGTTACTAAAATAAATTCGCCGTGAAATATCGAAAGTTCGATCTTCCTTAATGTATCTCTCCTTTTTTAATATCTTCTAAAATAGTATAATAAAGTTTTTGTAACTGCTTATAGATCAGCTTATTCATCTAAATTTAATTATATGCTACAGAATCTAAAAAAAATAACTGTATTCTAAATGGCTTGCGTAATCAAGAAAAAATATTAAAATCTGATTTAACTCAATAAAATGTTATGAAATAAAACTTCTAATCCCAATTTACTCAGGATTTTAAAATTTTCGGTAGAAATGAAAAATTTTGGCTGGTGTCAATTCGACACCGTTCAAATGACAAAATGTCGATTCGAGCCAGAATATTTTCGTAAAATTCATTAAATTGTAACTGGAGAAAACTAGGTTGGCTAAATAACTGAAATTTTTTTAAATAAAAATTCTGCTGTTAAAATGTTTTTATTAAGATTGCATAAAATTTCCGGACTTTCAAGTGTTAATAGGATCCTATTTGATTAAAAAATATATTTAAAAAAAATATCAGATGTCAGGTTATGCTAATGGAGATCCGTGCAATTCTGTGAGTCCAGGCTCGACTTTAAATCGCACAAAAAGAGGAAAATGTTTTTTCTATTTTTTTACGATCACCTACACAATTGTGTAGGTCAGGAATTAAGGGATATTAGTTTTGCTTAGGCCGAAAATAAATTGACATGTCGGTTTCGTATGTTTTTTCTAGAAGAATGAAAGTAAATACGGAAATAACATCTTTTCTTTTGGTTATCCTATCCTTAAACGCTCAAAAGATCGATTCTAAGCAACAATGACGGATGTTTTATGCAACTTTTTTTTTTTTTTTTTTTTTTTTTTTTCATTTGATAGTAGATAGTTCCTTTAGTTTTACAAAATAAGCTTTTCTCTGTATATTAATTGAAACTTGAAATATAAGTCGAGATATCTGGGAGTAAAAAAACATTGTTTTGAATTTTCATTGCAATTTTCTGAGAAAGGGATTTTTTTTTTTTTCATAATTTGGTTAACCCTTTCAGTGCGAGTAATTGTGAATAATGCCAGTAACGCTGTGTGTGCGAGTAATGTTGATATTAAACCGGAATTTTTTTTAAATTTCGTTTCAAAATAAGGAAAAGCAATTTTTTTATTTTTTTTTTCCGCCAAAGTTATAAAAGAAAAATTTAATTAGCCCTTTGGACTCCGGCGTCTCTTACACGAATTTTATTCAGTCGGCACCACTTTTTTAAAAGAAGTTTCCTTCAAGTATACATTTTAAAAAATGCTCTGATTAAATAAGACAATTCTTATTTTCCTTTTTTACTGGTGCCAAAAAAAAGTTTTTGGAAAGAAAGATAATGTCGCCGCGGCGGCGACAACGGAGTGAAAACGGTTAAAAGTTTCTGGTGCAATTATTGATTGAAATTAGGTGGATATAATTTATCGCACCGCTCCTCAAGGGGTTAAAGTAATAATATAGCACTATCCCTTATTTGCGAAACTGTATAGACTCCAGTACGTATATAAGTACGTATCCAGTACGTATACGTCCCTACAGGAATTTGAAAGATAAAACAAATGTACACTGAAAACAAAATAATAAATAAAGGCAAATGTTTCTTAATCTACAAAAATATAACTTTACCGCATCAAAGCAACATAAAAAAAAAAAAAAAAAATGTAAAGTAATGGCGCATTTTGAGAAGTTGCCATTGAGGAATACGCATTCTCCTTTGGGGACGCTAAATCAAAATCCTTGCTTAGAGCTCAATTTATTTAACTACGACGTTGTTTGAGGATGTAATACTTGTAGTACAATGTAGCTAATCGGTAACATTACCGCATCAAAGTAATATAAAAAAAAAAAGTAAAAGTATCCGTGTCAAAAATTCTCGTTTACATATCACGTGGTAGCAGCAGATAATGAATTCAATTCCTGCCTCTTTAAAAACCACTCAGGTAGATATGTTTTTTTGCTAACTGGAACCATTCGTCGCAAAAGGGCCTGTTGCAAACAGAGATGGGGGTTTCATTTTCAGCGTTGCAAACCACACCTAACTAAATTCCAATACCCAACCTCCATTATATTTTTTAAAGAATACATCCAAATTATTCTTGATTAATAAGGTCAGTCTCCGTGATTCAAGTAATGCGACGGACTACTGAATAATTTATGAGAATAATTTGCATTCAAACAACTCCTCCGGGTACAGATATACTCAATACTCGAGTTTGGTGCAATGGAAACTTTACGAATTTTGATCTTTTTCTGAAGTTTTGTCTTTGTTTGTTGCAGATGTCGCCTTGATCGAGTCTTTTAAAAAAAGTTTGGGGGGAAAAAATGGCGGTCAATTGGAATTCGAGAGATAACGCCCATTTAAATGTATGTAAAAGCTGCCGGAAAAATCTGTTGATTTTGGTAGAAATTTGTTATTTGTTTTGATGATGTATTAACAAGGGAGATAATATTTCACTGATTAGTGATAGAGATAACGAATAAGAAAAATAAGTATAGAATCAGTCGCAGCATTTAAATCGGCTTGATTAATGAATTTGAATGCAACAGAATGTGGAAGCAAAAAAGCTACTGTGACACACTTACCTTAATTTTCAAGCAAAAAACATTGATATTTTGCATTTTAATCTAAGTTCTATTGAATTTTCATATCATATCACAAAGAGAAGAAATTATTGGTTTTCAGAAAAAAATTCTGCAAGAAAAATTAAAAGAAGAAATTAATAGATGTAGTAAACAAGTAGAAAAGATAGGGGAATTGAAATCAATCCGGAAAAGAACATTCTGAGTAACTGTTATAGGAAAGTGTGTTATGGGAATATCAAATATAAACCACTAAAAGTTAAGGGGAAATAACAAATATAGTTTCAATGAGGGGCAAGTAATTAAGTTTCTCCGTAATCATGTTGTTGTGACATTTTTAACCCCTTATTTCTCGCTCCCGTCATATTCTCGGGCTGTGTCTTTTACTCGAATTGTTTGTTCCCACTAGTTTTATAAAATAGTGAAATTGGCTATATTTTAGTATCGTTTTTACTGTCATTAAATAAGGTGAATATTTCTTTTTCATAAAAGTGGTGCCAATAAGCAATTTGAATTATTCAACCGTAATTTAATTCGAGCGTTAAGGGGTTAAGCCACCTTTTCTCAAAACCCAAGCTGAGCAATTTAATTTTACAACTGAAACAGTGAAACAGACGTTTCTACAGAATCCCAATTTTTGCACTTACATCCTTTTTCTAGTTTTTGACGTCATAAACTTTAATTTACATGTGAAGTTTTCTTTATCTGTTTTCTCCAACGCTTTAAATTATGGATGTTTTATTTTACGTTACTTATCGGTGTAAATATTTGCGTAATTTCGTTAAAACCATGTGCTCCCCTAATTGTTTTGAAGTGTGTATAAACCACTAAAAGTTAAGGGAAAATAACAAAAATTGTTTCAGTACTAGAGCATTAAACAACATAATTAACCACTTGGGTATATACAGTAGCGCTCAAAAGTATTTTGACAACCTTATATTCTCTCTTATTTTATTTAATATAAAAATGTAAAAGAAAATATATTCCCTATCATTTAGACTATGACTGCAGTTATTCAAATGTATCAAGTTTCAACTTCTTTGTTTACATTCGCCGCCACCGAAGAAATATGACTCCTCCTTAGCTCAAAAGTATTTTGACAATTAGCTTGCATTTAATTGTTGAAGGTATCAGTGGCGCTATAGCTTCGATTAGTGTTTATATTGACTTATTGTGATTATTTTTAAATGCCGAAATGTAAAAAATATTGACGTGATTCTAGAAAAACCGCTGTAAATGCACTTAAGAAAGGTAGACTGCAAGCAGAATTAGCTCGTTCTTTTAACGTGTCTCGGCAACTTGTTATTACATGGAATAAATTTTTTAATAAACAGATATACATCGAAAATAAGCCTCGAAGTGGCCATCCGAAAAAAACAACTTTTAATGTTGACTGTATTATAAAAATGATATCTACAAGTGGTTGTCGTAAGTCCGCTGTAATAATAAAAAACGAATTCAAAGAAAATTACGGCATAGACATACACTTTTCATCAGTCAAACGACGCCTAAATCTCTATGGTTTACATGGCAAAAGACCAACAAAAACACGTTTGTTATCTACTAAGAATAGGAAGGCTAGAGTTGCATTTGTAAAACGGCATAACCCTTTCAGGGGCAAAGCAATTCCATAGCTAAAGAGTTGAAAATAAAGATTGACACCAGAATTTTGGTTAAAAAGTATTCGGTTTATTATGTGTATGAAATATTGCTTTTTCTCATTTACAAATAAATTTGTTTTCAAATTCCGGTGTCAATAATTAATTTCACCACTTTAGCAATGGAATTGCTTTATCCCTGAAAGGGTTATGCCGTTTTACAAATGCAACTCTAGCCTTTCTATTCTTAGTAGTTAACAAACGTGTCTTTGCTGGTCTTCTGCCATATAAACATAGAGGTTTAGGCGTCGTTTGACTGATGAAACGTGTATGTCTATGCCGTAATTTTCTTTCAATTCCTTTTTTATTATTACAGCGGACTTACGACAATCATTTGTAGATATTATTTTTTTAATACAGTCAACATTGCAAGTTGTTTTTTTCGGATGGCCACTTTGAGGCTTATTTTCGATACATTTTTTTTATTAAAAACTTTATTCCATGTAATAACAAGTTGCCGAGACACGTTAAAAGAACGAGCTAACTCTGCTTGCAGTCTACCTTGCTTAAGTGCATTTGTAGCGGCTTTTCTAGAATCACTTCAATATTTTTTACATTTCGGCATTTAAAAATAATCACAATAAGTCAATATAAACACTAATCGAAGCTATAGCGCCACTGACACCTTCAACAATTAAATGCAAACTAATTGTCAAAATACTTTTGAGCTAAGAATTCGGTGGCGCCGAATGTAAACAAACAAGTTGAAACTTGATACATTTGAATAACTGCAGTCATAGTGTTCTAAATTATAGGGAATATATTTTCTTTTACATTTTTACATTAAATTAAATAAGAGAGAATATAAGGTTGTCAAAATACTTTTGAGCGCTACTGTATAACTGTTTTCTTACTTCACACCACTAAAATTGTAAAGTTTTTTTCACCTTCATTAATAGCTGAAATGTCTCTGACAAGGCGAAGAAAACTTCTGGTGTGAAGTGCATCAGGTGGCCCTCTCGCTACGCCATTATTTTGCAATAAATGTGGTAAACAAAATTCAGGTCCATGAGTGACTAAAGATTTAGAAAATATTCGCGGATGGTAGGTATCCTGTCATATATGACGTCACACTAAAAGCCCGCGTATGTGGATTATCACCCCGTCCACAAGATGGCGCAACAGCGTTAATTTACGCCCGATTCCAGTATTAAGTTTGTACGCTTACTTATATCGCTTTGTTCAGGGCTGCTACTGGCGTTTTTTTTTTTTTTTTCTATCTCGCACCACTTTCTCAAAACAAAAATCTTTCATATACACTTTGACAGTATGTGCAAGAGAAAAATGCTACAAAAACATTTTCCTTTAAATAGTGATATGAATAGAATATAAAAATTGCCGCCAGTGGCCAAATACATGACAAGTCTCAGTCGTCAAATGTACCCAAGGGGTTAATAATGAATGTACCCGCAGTTGATATGAATGCATAAAAGAACATTTTGACATAAACAAGTAGAAAAGACAGGGGAATTGAAATCAATCCGGAAAAGAACATTCTGAGTAACTTTTATAGGAAAGTGTGTTTTGGGAATATCAAATATAAACCACTAAAAGTTAAGGGGAAATAACAAAAATAGTTTCAATACTAGCGCATTTAACGACATAATTAAGCCCTTGGGTACGGATTTTATTTCAATGGCTGTTACTAGCGTTTTTTTGTTGTTTTTTTTTAAATTCTATTTCGTATCACCTTCTCAAAACAAAAATCTTTCATATAGACTTTGACAGTACGTGCAAGAGAAAAATGCTACAAAAATATTTTCCTTTAAATAGTGGTATGAATAGAATATAAAAATAGGTGCCAGTGGCCAAATGCATGACGAGTCTCAGTCGTCAAATGTCCCAAGGGGTTAATAATGAATGTACCCACAGTTGATATGAATGCATAAAAGAACATTTTGACATACAGTGGGTGATAAGTTAACGAACTTAATCCGTTCCAAAACAGTGTTCGCTAACCGAATTGTTCTTTAACCGATCATAGATTTTCTCTTGACAATCAATTCTTTCTTAACCCCTTGGGGACGAGCGACCGGTATTCGTGCCGCGTAAGGTGCTCAGAATCGGGGATTATTCTCACCAGTAAATTTTTATTGTAAATTTTGCCTTATTTAATCCGAGCATTTTACCAATTCAATTAGGCAAAATTTTCTGTTTTAAAAAACCGGTGATTAAAGATTAAAAATTGTGTAAAAGACGCTCGTCTCGAAGGGGTTAAAAGCTAAATAATGTATAAAAATAATATGAATCTTCCCTTTATAATAGGGTTAATATACGTCCTTATTTAATATGGACCGATTTTATTTTGATGGCTTTGTCCGTGTCGTGGCGTATTTAAAAAAATATGTCATGCCCTTTCCAAAAACTTTCAGGATTACACTCATTGACAAAGGCACTAAATCATATCAATTTGTCACTTTGACCTTTCAAAAACTCCTTACAAGGAAGGTCTCCATACGGGCATACTCAGAAAAATCTGAAAAAATTACAGAATGTTCTTCTCATATGGATATACAGTGACCTCTCACTTATACGACTCTCATTTATACGACTCTCTCAGTTATACGCCGAATTCTCTCGGTCCCGTCCTCGCTTTATGGGAAATAATGCTAAACTTCTCTCAGTTATACGACTGCTTCTCTCAGTTATACGACTGCTTCTCCCACTTATACGATGCTTTAAACGGTTCAGGCGATTTTACATTTCTCACTCTAGAATTAATTTTTATAATCCTTAAAGTAAAAATCATTCACGTTTTCTTACATTTACCCTTTCATTATTGTTAAAGTGTTTATGAATAATGAATAACATTTCTTATCTACCTTCGTTTGTTATTAACGATGAAATCTATGGCGGGAGGGTGATTGTATGGAATTCTCTTGTGTCTGCCATTTAACAAAAGCCAAATGACTACCTGCAGATCACGTTTCTGTATGGCACTGGTGGAGAAATCAGGCTTTTTGCAAAATGCATTTTCCTGGAAAATTTTAACAGCTTTAAGGAATGCGTCGTCTTTTAGGAATGAGGTTGTTTTAAGAAAAATAGACTTTTATTTTAAACTTAACAAATCGAAAATGGCAGTTCTTGAACATCACTAGAAAAAAATACTAAAGCGAGAACATATTGGAAGCACATCCCAAGCTATTATCATGCCAAAAGACCTATGCGCGTACAGCCCGCACGGCGAAGGGGAAAAAACGCGTACGTAGCAAATCGCTAGAAGCTTCCGTACTAGACGCGTGAAAGGTTATTCATTTCGCTGTAATTTTTTCAGTTTGCTGCATGTCGATACCTAAACTGAAAATGTCCAAACGTAAAGCATTAAGCATACGATTCAAAGTTGAAACCATTAAGGAATATGATAAAAAAATACTACAATCAAAGAAGGCATTAGCTGCTCTCTTCAATCTGCCAGAATCGACACTAAAAGAAATTCTGAAAAATAAAAATGTCATTATAAATGCATCTAAAAATGTCAATTCAAAGAGATCCAGGATACAATGTGGCAGATTTAAAAAATTGACATCAGCATTAATCGCGTGGTTTAACCAAATGCGAGCTTCAAATTTACCGATAGATGGTGTGATTTTAAAAGAAAAGGCTCGCACTCTTACTGAGAAGTATGGAATCGAGAATTTTTCAGCGTCTTGCGGTGATTCGAGAAGCTAAAAAAAGACATCGACTTTTGCATCGCCGCATCACAGGAGAAAGCGCATGTGTTAATGGAAATGATGGTAGACAATGGTTGCAAAATCTACTTATGTTAATTAAGGATTAAGGGATCTAAAGACATTTTTAACTGTGATGAAACGGACTGTTTTTCAAGCTGATGCCAGATAAGACATTATCATACAAAGAAAAACCACGTCAAGGGGGTCCTAGGGGGCAGAAAAAGTATAGAAATATTAACTATCCTTTTTTGCACAAATAGTGAAGGTTCAGAAAAAATAGAACCTTTAGTAATAGGAAAATCAAGAAAATCTCGATACTTTAAGAATAAAAAATAATTGCCATGTGGCTACAGAAATTTAAAAAAAGCATGGATGACATCAGAGATTTCCATTGATTTTTTAAAAGAGATGGATGATAAATTTCAATAACAACAAAGAAAGGTTTTACTTCTAATGGACGATGTAAAAGATCTGCTGTTTCTGCAGCAAATTAAATTATAAAATTTGTTTTAGGAAATTCAGTTTTCCCACAAGACCAAAATGCTAGTTCAACGAATGAACCTGATATTGAGAGCGTATGGAATCCTTTAATAACGAAGACTCGAATAAAATGTTTATGGACGAAGGTATTAATTTCAAAGATTATGTAGAATGTGATGGTAAACGTCTTCTGTCGGAACTGAGAACTGCTGAAGAAATCTTTGAGGATATTAATAATGAAGACGTGAGCAAGGAGGATGACCAAGATGAGAGCAATGTTCCTGCTGCTGTAAATTTTTCAAAAGCAAGTACCGCTTTAAATAAATTAAAGAATTATGTCCATCAAAATGATTATTCCCAAACTAGCTTAAAAGCTTTATTAGACTTAGAGAAAGACATTTTCTACTTCCATCTACGACAGAAACAAACTAATATCATTTCATTTTTTGAGAAAATCTGATCTGTAAATTTTTAAAATAAACATAGTGGTAAATGAACAATTTTGTGAACTTTTTAAACATATTTTATGTTTAATTTTTTAACACATTTTACAAATTTTGTTAAAATATGTTCTTAGTACTCAAAACATATCGTTTTTAGTATAGGTAAAATAATTAATACCTATAAAGTTTGAAACTTGTATTATAAGGTGGTCTCTCACTTATACGACTCTCTCAGTTATACGACTTTTTTCTACGGTCCCTTAAAAGTCGTATAAGTGAGAGGTCACTGTATATGTTTATAAAAAATTTTTTGGCGAAACCCCGATACAGCGTCCGTAAAAAAATACCGAAATTTTCGTTTATTTGGCGATTTATCACCGGTTGGCGATGAAAAAAAAAACACGCTTTTATGTAGGAAAAAACTTTTTATGTTGAATTTGTTTATATAAGTTTAATTTAAATAACTTTAGTTTTGTCATTTTTAATTTGTTTTAACTATAGTTTGTCATTTTTAGTTTGTTTTAACTACAGTTTCTCATATATATTTATATGAATTTATAATAAAATTTAAATATCATATTTTACGATTTAAAGCAAAATTTAAATTGATTTAAATTATTTCAAGCTCAAAAATTAGGCAGATAGAACACCGTCGATTTGATTTTGTTGCTATGGAAACGACTTCGTCTTTAATATGGAAATGTATTATGGCAATCAAATGTTAGCTGACTATAACTTAAAATAGATATTTGCAAGTTGCAAAGCATAGAAAATATTTTTACAGTGATAAAATTAAATAACTATAGCAACAAGCAACATATATATGTAATAAAAAAATATATAATATCTTTCATTGATTAAGTTTAGATTCATTAAAAACCGTGCATTCTAAAAAACAATTAATAAACAATTTTCAGATGCATTAAAATCGTTTGCTTTTGGCGAAGAAAAATCCTGTTCGCCAAATCGCGTGTCACTTTCGTATTTTCGCGCCAAATATTCGAAAGTATATTATTTTTTACAGGCTTTTTACTGAAATTCCGCCGTTAAATTTGACTGATCCCTTATTGCATACATGAGTAGTTTCACTAGCATTTTTTTCAACATATTCTGAGTATGCCCTGTAAGGAGACCTTCCTTGTTAGTTCTCTAAAAGATCGTTTGAACTGCAGGGCTGGATAAAGCTCAAGTGGAGCCTTGAGCCTGTTAATGATTTGTGAACTAAATTACAATTAATATAGTTAATTTGCAATTTAAAATATTTCTTTATAAAGGTATATAAAGTATATAATTGTGTTAAAATTAAAATTAATCTAGTGTAATTTCGTATCCAGCGATTTCTGAAGTTCCATTACCTGAGATTTATGCTGTTGAGCTGAACCAGGTTTCAGACCAGATGTTGTAATCATTAAGGTTAGCTGGGTGAAAAAGTTCCACCAGATTCGTCGGGGATAGCTCAGATGGCAGAGCACTGGCGGCTTCAGCCAGAAGATCCCTGGTTCGAATCCTGGTCTGGACATTTTTCGCCCAGTTGGATATTTACATCTAATATAAAAATTAATGTTTCTGATCTGTTCATTCTAATTTGGGAGCCCTAAAATGTAGGCCCTGAAACCCGGTAGCTCATGAATTAATTAGGCCACACGTATACAACTGTTAAAAGGTTCTCTAAGGCGACAAGATATGCAAATAAATATAGCTCGGCAAATGTAAAACATAGCATTGCTTCTTGGTTTTATTTTGTGAGATGTTCGTTAACCGAACATGTGTTGGTTATCCGAACATAAAAATCTCTTGCGAAATTGTTTGTTAACGGATCTGTTCGTAAACCGAACAGTTCGTTAAAGCGATCACTCACTGTACTTAATTTAATTCGTACTTGAAAATTTTATCACAAAGATCGGAAATCGTTCACTGAATTCCATAAAAATATTTTACCATGGGAAAAGCATACAGAGTACATAAATAAAGAAAACTAGTGTGTGGAAAGTTTTTGTACAATTATTGATTGATTACGTTTGAAGCATTTTTAGAACTTTGCCTTTTTGATACACTTGTTTTACACTTTGTACATTCTATAGGACATAATATACGTACTGAGTCTATATTGTAAAAAAAGACAAGTGTTTCTTATCATTGATCCTAGTATCTTTTTTTTTTTTTTTTTTTGGATACTATGGTTTTTTAAAACTAATACAATACACAGTACAATGGAACAATTCTTTCCTCATCATCGCCGTTTAACAGCGATGTACATATACTTGTGCAGGAGGTCTGCACCATAACCAAAAGAAATTTATTATTACTAACCAATTTCCTATTCTGATAGCCATTTAAGTATTTATTAATTTTATAAGGTTAATAGTAGCTAGTTTAGATATTTAAAATATTTTCAAGGCTAAATGCGCCTCAGGCAGTTTCTATTTAGATAACTCTTTAAGTAATTTCATTTGTAAAAATTTCTTCGTGTGACGTATTGCACAGCGAATAGAATTATAAATCTCACTTGAATCATTAATGCCGGTTGGTACAAAAATCTGCCATTTAAGTAATACGAAATTTTTAACATGAAAACCAGTGCTTTAGCTAGGAAATTTTCATATTGCTTAACCTCAAACTTTGAAAGATTAAATAAGTTAAAATTACAAAATGGGAAAACTGATGTCAACTGGTACGAAGGTATTAAAAATGTGTAAAAGGAACTCGTCATTAATTGGTTAATAATAGTTAAAAAAGGTTCTGTAAAATTTTGAAATAAAGCGGCAAACAGAAAAATTACAAAAAATAAAATAAAATAAAATGCTGGATGTAAAAAAAGGTTACTTTTTTTTTATTTGATTTGATTTTTAAAGTCTTCATGTAACTTTTTTGCTGACTTATATTTTTGCACCTTTAAATTAAATAATTTTGAAATTGAATAAATGATTTTGGATTTTATCTTTGAAATTCCAAAGAAGGCCAAAAGAACGGTCAAGAAATGGTTTTGCAGTTAATCTGGAAAAGCCCCCTTAAAAATAAAATTGCCCCCTTGTGGGGCGTACGCCCTACGTTGGGAACCACCGAGCTATATTATTTGATCCCTAAGCAAGACTGATTTAGGGCTTTCAAAACAAAATATGTATTTCCCCAAAACAGCTTCTTAAAAGTCGTACTCACTTATTTTTTTATATGTTATTTTGAGGCTGCAACGTTACTGATTAGTTACGTAGCACTGTAAGAAAAAAGACAAATGTTTCTTAACACTTTCATCGCGAGGGACGAGATAACTCGTCTTCCAGGAATATTAGCTATCAATCATGGAAAATCAATTTGTACCGGAAAAGTCTGTCATTTAATTATTAGACATTGATTCCGATATCTAATGTCTAATAATTACCGGGCAGAATTTTCCGGTGCGAATTGATTTTCCCAAACGGACACGACATTTTATTATTATTTTATGTTTGTAAGGACAAACAAATCATTAGAGTGAGAAATGATATTGATTATTATTTTTCAAAGTAAAATAAACAAGTTTTAAATGAATTTGCGTTTTATTTCAATTTTAGCGCTGCGAGGAGCGGCTCAGGCTCTTAGCGCAAAGGGTGGCACAAAGGCGCGCCATTGCCGCGATGAAAGTGTTAAAGGGGCACAGTACCTTTGAAGTTTTAAAAAATCAGTTTTCGTATTTTGTTTTATTCTAAATTTTTAAAATTCCTCAACAATATACAAAAAAGCCCATTCAAAAATCTGCATTATTTATTGAATTATAATTATTTACAGACGGTGAGTACAATTGAAAATCCGTTCATATTGAAACTTTAAAAGGAGTTTTCTCAGATTAGTAAATTTAGAGTTTGCGCGCATTGTTACTTGCAAACTATATAAGCTACAGCTTTGAAAAAATTAGTCAAATATGCGTTTCTTTGTAGTGTTCATGCTAAAACCAAAAATATTCACATATTTTGGTTATTTATTTTTTTGCAGTTGAAAAACTTGAATTTTTTTACGTTTTGTGCTAAAATAAAAATTTAAACAAAACGTTTTGTATATATTTTGGTTTTAATTTAGAAGTAGGTGTGTTGTGATTCTATTTTGTTCAAAAATTGTTTTCTATATGCGTAATTTAGAGTTTTAACATGCGCGCAACACTTTGTGATTTTAATTCACGCATTAGTGAGATAAATTTTTTAATTTAAAATTTAACACTAGAAAGACGGCAAGCGGTCATTTTGACCGCTACCAAATGACTATATTTCGATTCGAACCAGAAATTTATTTCTATAACTAGTTTAAAAGATACAAAGAAAAAAAAATAGTTAAATAAATAAGTTAATAATTTAAAATAAAAATTCTGGTGAGAAATATTTTTATAAAATTTGAGTAAAATTCGCCGTTTTTCTAGTGTTAAATATTGATTTTGTATGTACAACATTTATTTTTTCTGGATAATAAAGCTGAGAATATATACTTGAGGCAGAAACGGAAAAAAAGATCTGAGTCGCATATTATTTGCGTTTTGGTACTTTGAAAAAGGCGATGTTTTTTATCCTTTCGACAAACTCAAAGTTACTGTACTTATCTAGGAAAATATAATATAACTACGTACGAAAATATACAATAAATTTCTTCAAGCTACCCACGAATCCAGAAAACGTTCATTATTTTTAGAAACCTCAGAAACCAATATATTTTCGCGATTTAAAGAAACATTTATTAATAGAAAATTTCTTTTGCTGCTACTTATTTTCGAAAACATTTTCATGTTCAGCTGTAATTGAAATTATACATGCAACAGTAACAAAATAATATTAATTCTAATGTTAATGCTTGCTGTTAATGTGTCGTGTTTGTCTCTAAAACATGACATGAAAATGTTCGATATACCTTATACTTGAAAATGGGTAGCACCCAAAAAAATTATATTCCGGGCTCAGAAAATTAATTAGTACACAAAGCTACTCGGAAACTTTTGCAAAAGTCTGTGACAGTAAAAGAAAGCATGTTTTGTTCAATGCTTCTTCAAATCTTAAAATTATTATAATCCCTGGGGTTTCTAAAGGAAAAGAACACTTTTTGGAATCGTGTGTACCTTGGAAGAGGTTATTGTTTATTTTCATACGTGGTTATATTATATTTTCTTATATTAACCCGCAAATGCATAGTGTAACTCAGGAGTTCCATGACCTTTTTAGGGTTTCGTTCATCTGACGAAACCATATTCGTCTCGTTCCTTTGTCTGTCTGTCTGTCCGTCCGTCTGTCTGCCCGTCACAGAGCCCGTTCTCAGAAACTATACATGTTGGAGATTTGAAATTTCGCATACAAATAGATGAACACCACACATCATACGACAAATCATAAAATTTTGAAAAAGTCGTACGTTTAACCTTTTGGGCTCCCACATGTGTATTTTAAACAATTCTTTCTATGTGAACCTCTAATTAGGTTGGAGGCGTGAAATTTTGCATACTTATAGCTAAATACTTCACATCAAACGACAAATCATGAAATTTTGTAAAAGTCGTACATTTAACCCTTTGGGCTCCCACATGTGTATTTTAAACAATTCTTTCTATGTGAGCCTCTAATTAGGTTGGAGGCGTGAAATTTTACATACTTATAGCTGAACACCTCACATCAAACGACAAACTATAAAATTTTGAAAAAGTCGTACATTTAACCCTTTGGGCTCCCACATGTGTATTTAAAACAATTCTTTGTAAGTGATCCCCTAATTAGGTTGGAGGAGCAAAATTTTGCATACTTATAGCTGAATACCCCACATCAAACGACAAATCTTAAAATTTTGAAAAAGTCGTACATTTAACCCTTTGGGCTCCCACATTGTATTTTAAGCAATTCTTCCTAAGTGAACCCTAATTAGGTTGGAGGCGTGAAATTTTGCATACTTATAGTTAAATACCTCACATCAAACGACAAATCATAAAATTTTCAAAAAGTCGTACATTTAACCTTTTGGGCTCCTACATGTGTATTTTAAACAATTCTTTCTAAGTGAGCCCCTAATTAGGTTGGAGGCGTGAAATTTTACATACTTATAGCTGAGCACCATCATGCGACAAATCATAAAAATTTGAAAAAGTTGTACATTTAACCCTTTGGGCTCCCACATGCGTATTTTAAGCAATTCTTTCTAACTGAGACCCTTATTAAATTGGAGATTTGAAATTTTGCATACTTATAGCAGAACTTATAGCGCCAACTTATTTCGGTTGCTATGGGCCCAATCCGTTCGATTAATATATGTACGGATAGTATGTAAAACGGAGTTTCGTTCGGATAGAGGTTTGTTTAGAATAGATTGCGCCCCTGGTTGCGAAATGTGGAACTAACAGATTTTTCAAAAGGATAAAGTGTTTTGAAAGGAATATTAAACGAAACCCTCTGTGCGATCTGTGATCACACTTACCCACTTGTTTTTTTTTTTTTTTTTTTTTTTTGCTATTTGGCGCTTTCTATTGGTCTTTTGGTGAACTATTACGTGTTACTTACGTGTGATAACATCCATTTAAGGTCATGAAGTCTGTTTTTGTTCTGATTTGTTATCATGGGGAGGTTATTGTTTGTTAATACTGCTTGCATTGGGTTCGACTGGCGTTTTTTCTCTATCTTTATAAATTAGTCATTATTAATACTGCAAATTATTAAAAGCATTATAAAAATTATTAGATCGTTGAATGGTTGTTATTGTGCAGTGTAAGCACATTAAACTAAGCGTATAATTTAAAATTATCATTTTTTGAATAATTTTTGTTATGTAACTCAGAAATGACATTATGACAGTGTGTGTCCAACAGAAACACAGATAATTTTTTTCACTATTTTTCTAGTGGATAATTAACAAAAACGGACTTAAACGTAATGTTTTCCGAACAAAATAAAAAAAAAACAAGCATTAAAGATTAAGAAACATTGTGTGTAGTCAGGTGCCGTTTTTGCAAATTTTACAAAATATTAAATATAATCTATGCATACATGCATTTATTTTATTATAAGATTTTAAACTTTTTTTTCAAGCATCAGTGTTGTCGCATCTAATTGGATTTTTTATTTAGGCATTCCGAATTCTTACTTTTAATAGTTATTTTTGCTTTATAAGGCTACTAGGGGGCTTTGCCTCTTACGAGCTACGCTCGCCAACCCCCGTTCAGACACCATACATTCCAGAAACACGCTAATTTGTTCGGTTTAAAAAAGATTACAGAAGATGGAATTATAATTAAAAAAAAAAAAACAGCGGTGCTCTCCCTTTAAACAGGTTTCCATTTATTTCCCTTTGATTGTGAAATTTTTAGGTCGAACCAGATGCTGTAAAGATATCCCAACCATTACTTTTGAAATCGATTTGATACTTCCTAAAATTGCGTAGAAATCGCCATTTAGAACGTTTTTTTCATCGCATTTCGCGCACGTTCACCCCTATTAAATTTCGATTTTTTTAAGGAAATGTTTTTAGAGATCATTGATATCTTATAACTACCATTCCGAATTTCATGATTTTAGGCCCTTCCATAACACAAAAACTGCAATTTAGAACGTTTTTTGCTCCTGCAACCCCCCAGGTGGTAGTGACACAAACATAAAAGAGTCTATGTTAGAGCAAGGGCTGTCACCATCAATTTACAACCGTTACTTTTGAACTCGATTTGACACTTCCTAAAATTGCGTAAAAATTGCCATTTAGAATGTTTTTTAGAACTCTCTTCGCGCATTATCACCCGTTTTAAATTAAGAAGGAAGTCTTAGAAATCCTTTATATCTCATAAGTAACTAATATTTCCCATTTCTAGGCCCTTCAGTAATACAGAAATCGCATTTTTAGAACGTTTTTGCTCCTGC
The DNA here is from genome assembly GCA_963932465.1 of Maratus speciosus. NCBI lineage: Eukaryota > Metazoa > Arthropoda > Arachnida > Araneae > Salticidae > Maratus > Maratus speciosus. The sequence goes on along the minus strand of OZ010797.1, from coordinate 428,070,929 downwards.
ATCCCCTTTAGGGTAATGGCACCGACACAAAATATAGCCTATCTTGGAGCAAGGATTGTCACCATTATTTTTAAAATCGGTTTGGTATTTCCTGAGATTGCGTAGAAACCACCTTTTAGAACGCTTTTTGCGCATTTTCGCCGCTTTTAAATTTCAAATTGTTTAGGAAATGTTCTTGGAGATCATTTATATCTTATAAGTAACTAATATTTCATATTTCTAGTCCCTTCATTAACACAAAAATCGCATTTTTAGAACGTTTTTTGCTCCTACACCCCCTTTGGCGTAGTGGCATCGACTTAAGATATAGCCTATGCTCGAATGTGGACTAACACAATCATTTTGATACCCGTACTTTTGAAATCGGTTCGGTAGTTCCAAAGATTACCTCTTACAAACAAACAAACTTTACTTCTTTGTAATATTAGTATAGACAAATATTCCAAATTTCATATTTCTAGACCCTTCATTAACACAAAAATCGCACGTGGACTAACACAATCATTTTGATACCCTCACTTTTGAAATCGGTTCGGTAGCTCCCGAGATTACCCCTTACAAACAAACAAACTTTGCTTCTTTATAATATTAGTATGGATAAGAATATCATGAATAAACTAAAAAAGAATTGCTGTTCAAAATTTTCTGGTGTGAATTCAATATTTCTGAATAAAAAATCCGCTTTATGTGTCAACACTGTCAAGCACATATTGAGAGGAAATAACCCTTCAAGACATAAAATCATCCGACAAATAATAAATTAAACAGACTTCTTATCTTTCTAAACCTGATATCTAATCTCTGTTTATAAAGTCTTTTTGCGTTCCATTTGTATTTAATTTCTTTTATTCTTTTTATTATTCCCAACATGCTCTGAAAATTAATAAACTTGAGTCACATTTAAATCATTTATTGCAGAAAGAAGCTGGGAATTACACAAAGAACTTCTGATCTACTTTAGCTCTTTATTTTACACTTAAGTTTCTTGGTTATTAATTTATATTCAATTATCATTCACCAGTTCGGTATCAGTTCTTCATTATACCGTTTGTAATATCATTTAATTTGCTTGCTAAAATTGTTGTCACGTACAGATATTGAATGTGTGTTACGCAAAGGAATTATTTCCCTATGAAATATGCATATAAATCTCCACATTAAATTTATCGCGTAGTGATTTTGATATCTAATTGAACTAGTTTAATGGAATGAGTTTGGTGTCATTTACCGAAGTAATTGATATTGCTGTTTTTAATTATACTTGCCTTAAAATTTCTAGAGTTTTATTTTCCTGGTTAACACTAATTTTTAAACTCCAGAATGCTTTATTACAAATAATATTCTAGACTTAAAATTACACTATGTGCAAATTACTTAACCCTCTCGCTGCGCATCCCGAGATATTCTTGGGCATGCATTTTTCCGTCTAATTAATACTATTTGGTTATTCCCACCAGTTATCTTTTAGCGAAAACTTTGTCTGATTTAATCAGGACATTTCCCCTGATTACGATAGTCAAAATTTTCTGCTTTAAAGAACCGATGATAAAAGATTAAAAATTCTGTAAAAGACGCTCATCGCGAAGAATTACTTACGCAGCGAGAGGGTTAAAAGATGAAAAATATATAAAAATGTGTTAAATTACTTTAATATCCTTAGTACTTTCAACTATATACATGGTCTTCGTCAGAGGATACAAAAATACAAGCGTCTTATTTTCAAATTTCAGGTAGTTGGTTTCGAAAGGAGTGAAAGTGAAAGTCAATTTTTAGATCCGGAAAACATTGGGAAAATAAAAATATGGATATAGAGGGAAGTGGAATATTACGTGTTTTATGATTCTTTAAGCAAACTGAGCCAAATTCTGGGTATGTTGAAGGATAAAACGGTATTACAAACAGTAATTTCCTTAGTAATAATTTCTATTGATTCACGGATAATTAAATCATGATAATTCTTTAAGGGGCATATAATTTTTGTATCTTCGAAATTAACTTGTATATTCTGCTTCTGGTTAAGTCTTGACAAAGTTCTAGTTGGCCGGTTGTACTTCAAATCTCTCAAATGTTCTTTAATACGATCTTTAAGTTTACGGGAAGTCAGTCCTATGTATTCAAGACAAATATTTTCTGTTTTCAGTGGAAATACATATACTCCAGAAACTTCATCTTTCGGGATTGGATCTATTTTGTCACAAACTAAATCTTTCAATTTTATTGGAGGAGTGGCGATTAAGTTTACGTCAAAGCGAAAAAAGTGCATGTCTGAGTTTTTCGAAAAGTCCTGGAATGTATTTCATTTTGCAGTATCTCCTAATACTCACAGGAGTTTTTGTATCTTCATGTGGTTTTTCTGTGAGTTGATTAGTTTATCAATAATACGTTTTGGAAAACCGTTCTTAACTGAAATGTTTATAATGGTATTTAATTCATTTTCAAGATGATTAATAAAGCAAACACTAAATGCCCGTCTTATATAAAAGTTGAACGGAGCAAGTTTGAAGTTGAAAGGTATTTGACGTAATGCTAATCAAAAACTTATCATACAACATACCCAGAATTTGGCTCGGTTTGCTTAAAGAATCATAAAACGCGTAATATTTCACTTCCCTCTATATCCATATTTTTATTTTCCCAATGTTTTCCTCATCTAAAAATTGACTTTCACTTTCACTCCATTAGACACCAACTACGTGAAATTTGAAAATAAGACGCTTGTATTTTTGTATTCTCTGACGAAGACAATGTGTATAGTGTAATTTTAACTTTTTAAAGATGAATTTAGCGTTCTATTTATTTATTTGCTAATATTCTAGACTTTCATTTGAAAAAGCGGGTTAATCTTAGCCCGAACTATAAGTATCAAAACTCAAACCGAAACCGAAACAATTAAAGTCAAGCCAACCCGCAACGAAAAAAAATAGCTCCAAACCAACCTGACCCGAACTGTTTAAAATCGGGTTACCCGACCCGATGTAGGAATCTAGAGAATAGAGATGATACATAAATGTATTTTTCTGTGTCTGACAAAGCTTTTTAACCCCTTGAGGCAGTGTTGCCAGATGGGCTACTTTTTTAAAAATCAGATTCTTGATTGGCACCACTTTTTTGAAATAGTAAAATGTGTCTTACTTAAAGACACATTAATTAAGGCAAAAACAAAGTGAATTTTACCGTTTCAGAAAAGTGGTGTCAATCAAGAAATTTGAATTTAAAAAAAGTAGCCCACTGGCAACACTGCCTTGAGGGGCGGTGGGATATATTTTATCCCACCTACTATTAATAAATATTTGCACCGGAAAAATTTGATTAAATTTTACTTTTCTAGCTTTGGTGGAAAAAAAGTCGTAAAATTGCTTTTCCTTATTTTGCAATAAATCTTTTCGCAGATTCTGGTGTGAATTCGACATTACAGGAACGCAATTACATATCCCTCAAGGGGTTAACACTAGAACTACCGGAAATTTGAGTCAAGTTTTATAAAAATATTTCACACCAGAATTTTTATTTAAAACAGTTTAACTTTATAATTTAACGTTTTTCTTCTTTTTATCTTTTAAACTTATTTCATAATCAAATTTCTTGTTTGAACCGAATCATGTTCATATGGTAGCCGTCAAAATAACGGCTCACTGTAGTTATAGTGTTAAAACTTTTCTCAGAAATATCAATTAAATTACAAATTTCCAATGTAAATCTAACAAGCAGTAAAAATTAAAATTTCAGGAACTGCAGTATATTTCGCTTTGTTTATCTTTTATTCAATATTATCTTCAAAGATTTCTTAAAATATTCTCGATTCCGATAGAATAAGTTTTCTATCACATTCTGTATATTCTTTGAAATATCCCTCTTTTCAAAACATTTTATCCCAACCACAAATGGAGAATTATTTTACTAATACACCAAAATGAAACTTTTTTACTTTTGAGTTTGTTATAATGAATAATCAAATGTTGTACAATTTGTTAACTGATATTAAATTAGTTAATATTTTGCTAATAAGTTCTAATATATAAAGACCATTGTTCAACGTACCGTCAACCTACTTCGGACGACTTTTTCCTGGTTCCACTCACATTTCCATTATTAAAAAAATTATATATGATTTTTCAACGTCGAAATGGAATTGTAAACAATTAGCATGAAATACTGAAGCAAACTGTATGGTTTTAAAGAGGAAATATTCTATTTTCAATTTATTTATTTTTTTTTTAAAGTTTTGGAACAAAGTAGTCCCTGCTGGGGGCTTCTTTGGTCTATTCACTTAGTTTTATATAAAATGAACACATTTGATATGTAAATGAATACATTTTTATTGAAAACCCCTTGCAATAGCATTTGCTAATAAATTAACGCCGCAAACTCGATAAACAAATGCCTTTTTTTTTTTTTTTTTTTTTTTACGTTTAAACACAAAATATTTTTTTTTTCTTTTAACGTTTAAATCAATTGTTAATATTATTATTGGCGGCGTTAACAATTTATATTGGCGGCGGGTGTCGAAGGGTGTTGGACACTAGCGCCCCTCGCCAAATGGCTGCCCTCGACGACCCTTCGACACCTGTTAATGCTGTTTCAATTCATTCTGTATCTGTCTAGCCAACTGGAAACATCTTTAAAATTTTCCCTAGCCTTCTTAAAGAGTTTTGCAACAATTTCAACAAAACAAATTAATTAAATTTCAATAAAAAAATTTCTACAATAAATTTCAACAAAAAAAACTTTCAGCCACGAGGAATGATTTCACCTCGTACGGCTTAGCCGCCAACGTGTTAAAGAAACGGGAAGCAGTTTTCGTCATGTTATCCTCAGCAACTGGAACAAAAACAATTAATGTAACATTTTGCTACGGTAACATTTGAAAAAAATGTTACTTAAAACATGTTTTATGAGATTTGGTTGTATAAAAGGCATTTCTAAGTAATTGGGGCTATTTTCGGACCAAAAAAGGCCTGGCACAAAGTAGCCCCAAAATACTAGTTTTCATGTTAGCTTTATAAAAACGTAAACATTTCCTGTCAAAATAAAAAGTTAAAGGAAAAACTATGATCACACATGGGTTACAGGTTACTAAAGGTAATATTTTGACACTTACCTTATTTGTAGCTCTTATACAGATTGTTTCACTGTAGAAAGTTTGGAGAGTTAAAATCTACACACGAAAACAGTTGTTTACAAACACATCCAGTGTTGCCACTAAAAAATTTTTAATTACACCCAAGCTATTAAAATACCCTATAGTAGGGTATAAAATATTTTTCAAGGCCCTAAACTCCAAATTGTTTGTTCAATACAAAGAATAAAAACTTTTTTTATGTGATGGACCAAAGTAACCCCTCTAGGACCAAAGTAGCCCTGTTGACGGTATATTAAAAAATGTTGAAAATAGCTTTGATATAATTTCCCATGAAATCACTAAATAACGAATGTGACGAAAGGCGAATTAACCCTATCGCTGCGTACGTAATTCTTCGCGAGGAGCGTCTTTTACAGAATTTTTAATCCTTTATCACCGGTTCTTTAAAGCAGAATTTTTTTTCTATCGTAATCGGGGCAAATGTCCTGATTAAATCAAAGTGTTCGCTAAAAAATAGCTGGTGGGAATAACCAAATGGTATTAATTAGACGGGAAAATGCATGCCCGAGTATTTCTCGGGCTGCGCAGCGAGAGGGTTAATCCTTAAATGAGTGATTTTTTTATTTTGTTTCGAAAAAATTATATATGATTCTCTGAAAGGTTTATTACACAGGAAAAATAATGAAAAAAAAATCAGAGATACATTTTTCATATAACACACGTCAATCTTTTCTTCTGATGCACAGCTGCAATATAAGTAAAAACTACCGTCGTGTGGCTGTTTTACCCTAAAATATTGCAAATTAGTAGCTATTTTAATAAGTATGTCTCCAGAAACCTTATATTATATAATGATTTATTTTATAAAACTTAACCTTTAACCAGGGGTCGGAGCATATAGAACAGTGTACCAGTATATTTAATCAATAATCTTCCAGAGACATTTTCTTAAGATAAGCAACAGGAACATATCAAGAGGATTATTGATAAAATATACTGGTAAGAACAATAAAATTTGTCCTATATGCTCCGACCCCTGCTTTAACCCTTTAATTCCCATGATAGACTACGTTCTAGAAATTACGTAGTTCAGAGAATCTGACTTTACACCAGATTGTTTCAATGGTTAATTTCGCTTTATTTAAATACGAAATTGTTTGTTATTAATTAAAGCAAATGTTGCTATTTTAATTTTCTGGTGTGAATTAGGTGTATGAATAAAAAAATCTATTAAAATCAAAACACTGTTGTTTGCTTATATGCAAAGCTGCGCACTAAAGGGTTAAAATGAACAGTACAAAAGTGAAGGAAAACGTAAAATGTATTACTTTTTACGACATGTTTAGTGATAATGCGTGTATACATACAGCCATTCTCCGCCTTGTTCAAAAGAGATAAAATCTAAGATTTCTTTACCAACACATCATAACTCACATCACAGAAACTAATCTTAGGAATCAGAGGTTTTTGATTAAGATGAACAACATTTTATTTATTAGTAAAAAGAGAAAAACTTCAGTAAATCTTGTAAGGTACGCCCACATATTTTATTATTTATTTTCTTATCTCTACATTACTAATATGTGTTTTAATATAATAGATATTGCGATGATTTTGTCACTATAAAAAATCATGTCAATACATAAGTATTTTTTTCTGTACCTCGCAACGCTTTAAAACACATTAACCCTTTCAGGAGTCAAACTTCTGTTGCTAAAATGTTAAAATGATTAAATGTTAAAATGATTGATTGACACTAGGATTTACAAAAAAAATTATATGAAATTGAGTAAAAGCGTTTCTTCGACTATGTAATGTAAAGCAAAATTTAGTTTTAAAATTCTGCCCCACTGTGACATTTTGGAATTAAAATTAAGTGGTATATATAATATACCGGTCCCCTTCAAGGATTTAAAAAAATCAATTTGCTGCATGAATTTTCGAAGAATCTCTTAAAGATTAAATTAACACTCTAATTCCCATGGTAGAGTGCCTTCTAGAAATTCCGTAGTTCAGGGAATCTAAATTCACACCGATAATGTTCAATAATAAATTTCACTTTATTTAAACACGGAATGTCTGTTACTAAATAAAGCAAATATTGCTATTTAAAATATCTAGTATCAATTTGTCCGAAATGAAAAATCCTCTAAATTCGGAACACTTTAGATAGCATACATACTACCATGGGCTGTTAGAGGGTTATTATCAAATTAATTCCATATATGTATTATTATGTATTATAACTATTTAAAAATAATAGTTCTTTGTAAAATAAATTAAATGTTAAATAAAAAATTTGAAATTATACTTAATTAAAAATACTAAAGAATACTAACTTACTTACAATGCCGTTTTTATTTTAAAATTTATATTTAATTAGGTCTTTTTTATGTAGCATCTTTTTTATAGCGGAAGGGGGGGGGGTAGGAAGTAAGATACTTAACTTTTTAGTATTTCAGAATCATTAAAAATTGTTTCCAGAAACATCACTTTATTGAAATGATTTCGAAGAATATTTAATCTTTCCGGGACAGAAAAATTCTGTTCGTAAAATAATGAAATGATTGACTGACACCCAACGTTCTCGCTACCGCTCCCCATTGCGCCAAATCGCGACAAAATGTTTCATTTGACGAACAAACTAACAATCAGATTAGCCAAATTGCGAGTTCCCAATTTCTGTTCTGTTTGTGTGTGTGCCAATAGACTCGAGACTTACCGCGTTTCTGAACGATTAATGTAGCTTTACATGTTCAATCGCACCGTGCCATTTACATTTCTCTATTTATAGAGATACAGACTCAATATCAATTCAGTTTACCTACAGCGAAAGACACAAAAAGGATTATGCGATAGGTTTTTGTCAGTTAATCACTGTCTATGCTCCGGCGTCGCTCTGGTTAAAACATAAGTAAAATTACTCGCAACAAGTGCCAAATATTGAAAAGTTTTGCTGGCCTGTGGTGTTGAAATTAACCATACTATTTATTAGTTGTACGTAAAGTATCATTGACCGGTCAATTTTTTCCATCGGTCGAAATCTCATAGCAATTTTTAGGGTATATTTTCACAACGGTAATTCAAAGATACTGTTTTTAATTTTTATTCAGACTTCTAAAAGAATGTCTGAAACAATTACACATTTAGGAGGCATTTAGAATGTATTTATTTTTAATAATTTCTGTAGTGGATAGTTTTATTTCTATTTTTTGAGTAATTTAAAAAAATTAGGCTATTTTAGAACATATTCAAAAAATGAATACAATAAGGGATTAAAGATAGATTTTTCAGTGTTTCACGCCGAATCTATTTTGCTGGCATTTATTTTCATTTGGCTACTGTTTTTTATTTCTTATTCGCCAAATCTCTAATGTTGGTCAACAGCCGGCAAGAACACTGCTGACACCGGAATTTACAAACGACTTTTTTAGAAATTGAAAACATCTTACTTTAAACTTCGATTCTTGAACCAAAATTTTATTAAAAAAATCTTGGTGTCGTTTGTAAGTTTGGAAATAAAACTAAGTGGTCCACTGCGCCGGAAAGGGTTAAAGCTGTACTTGCAGCATCAAAAGTTTATAATTGCATGAAATTCAACTCATCCATACTTCAATATTATCTTAAAAAATTAGTTTTTATACAATGAGGTTTTATATCATCATTTTAAATGACACTTTTTATTTCTATGTTTTTGTTGTATCTAATAGCAAATAATTCGTAAGATGACATGGAAATAGTAGTATATTTTTCTATATTAACCTTTTGATTACAGTATTGGGACAACGTACGTCCCAGCGACTACTTTTTATTTTATTCATACCACTTTTAAAAAAAAATAACTTCTGCCACGCACTTATACTAGGTTATTTCTAAGAAATATCTATCACAAAGAAAGTTTTTCGTAAATTTTGGTACGTGCGAATATTAAAATATTCGGCAGACCTGGCTCGTAATCGAGAGGATTTCAAATTTGCATTCTTAGCGCATGGCAGCGCTGATACATGCATGCATTTCAGGAACTTCTTTTTTAGTCAGAAATCCCGAATTCATACCAGAATTTCCGAATAGTAATATTTGCTTTATTTAATGACAGACCTTTCGTGATTACATAAAGAAAAATTCTTCATTCGAAATTTCCGGTATGGATTCGGAATTTCTGAATAAAAAAGAAATTCCTGAAATGCACTCAATCTTTCCGAACAGTTTTTATAGCGTTGTAAAAACTACATAGAAAACTTATTTAAAAAATAAATACTAGAAATTACTGGTAGAAAAGAGCAGTTTCTATAGCAGGATTTGCGACGGCTAAATAATATAAAAAAATTTAATTGCATTCTAATTTTACATAATTTATTTGAATCAAGAACAATGAATCGAATTAGAATTTTTAAAAGAATGGCGGAAAGCATAAAATGCGTAAATCTTTGTGGCATCTCTAACGATAAGGCGATAATTCCATCTTCCGCCATAATCAAGAGATATAAATCTAAAATTTTCTCACAACATCATAACTTACATCGCAGCTACTAATCTTATTAATTTGGATTAAAGTTTAAGGGAAAACGCTTTATTCATAAGAAAAAAGACAAAGACATCGATAAGTCTTGTAAAATATACGCCTACCTATTTTATTATTTATTTTCTATCTCCACATTGCTAATACGCTTGAATGTAATAGATAGTGTGTTGATTAGGTCAATGCATAAATTAATGTCGATGTAAGTACATTGTTTCTGTATCTAACAATGTTTCAAAACTCTTTTTAAAGCATTTCCATTTCACTTTTCTCGATATTTTAATGACTTCTAAACATCGCATAATTTTAATTTTTACACCGTCAAAAAGGACTTAAAAAAAAACCTTCTTTCAAGTACAAGTTATTTGAAAACTGTTTATAAATTTACTGACATTTTAATGATTTTTAAAATAATTTTTAAGAATGAAGATCAATCCGTTTGCACTTAACACTAAAACTACCGCGAAGGGTCAAATGACCCTTTTTGAATTTTTTTTTTCGAATTTCTTAAATTAAAACATTACGAAATTTCTTTATATTTCACGACTTTTATTAAAATATAGGATCATATTATTTCATAAAATGCCTCATCTCCGAACTACTTTTTTTGCCTAGAAAAAAATATTTTAGGCTTAAATACCGCACGGGGACATTTGACCCCTGAAAAAATTTATGTTAAATCCTAAAGATATAAATGTTTTATTTTGTAAGAACATTGGTAAATTGCGTAATTTTGCTAATACATTATTTATTCTACCGTATTACATCATATTTGTTAATGTGTGATGGTATAATTAGAAATTGACTTTACCCTGAGTGAGATTCTAATTTGAACATTTCAGATTATATCGAGAACGAAATAATCCTAAAATATGTGGTGAACATAAAATAAATTTGCATAATATTTGTTTATTAAATTTTCGAATTTCTTGAAATAATTAATTTTTTTTTAATTTTTGCATAATTATGATTGTTTTTTACTTTAACCCTTTCGAGGGTAATTGTAATTCCAAAACTGACAATCGGCACCAAGAATATTTAATTAAAATTTTCCTTTTATAATGTACGAGAAAATAAGCAAGTTCTTAATTTCTAATAAATTCGTTTATAATTTCTGGTGTCTGTCCATTATTTCATTAGTTTATAAACAGAATTACTCGCGACAGAAGGGGTTAATAAATAAACAATTTGTAATAATTATTTAAAAAAAGTGTATCAACTGGTATATTTTTCGCAAAACATCGTAAAATTTATAACTTTTTATGTAGGCGTCATTTGACCCGTTCCGGGAGGAATATTTATAGAAAAAAATATCGGTACGTTTAGTGGTAAACAATATAACAGCACGGCGTTTGTTTCCTGCTGATATTCCATGGCGAAATTAATACCTCATTAATAAATAATTAAATAAACAAAATTAATACATATAAGACAAAAATAATTACGGATATATAATAAAACAACGTGCTTACACACGGACATAATAAGATTCAAAATGGAATCTTTGGCGATTCTTTTTTTTTTCCTTTTGGCTATTAACCTCTGTGAAGCTGCTAATACGAAAATATCACTTTTTGTAAATTTCAAGATTTTTTTTTAATACAGTATAATCTCGAAAATCCGGTATCGTCGGCACCGACACTAAGCCGGAGTTTTACATATTCCGTATTTTTGAAAGAATGTCAAAACTACTTCCGATATTCTTAATGATGCCTTTAGTCATAATTTAATTCATAACTAAGTGATAATTATGTTAGGAAAACAGAAAAATAAGTATTAAAAAACTTACTTTAATTGATATGTTACATAAAATTAAAAAAACAATGATTCATCAATGATAATGATTCAATCAATGATTCATCATTCGACATTTCTCCTCATGAAATTTACGGAACATCAATGTCAATTTTATTTATTTATTTTTTTTTTATTATTTATTTTTTTAGACGTCTTTTAACAAGTTTTAATGTATTTTATGCTACTGAAGAATATCTATATTCGAAATGCAACCTTTTTTCTCTAAAGCAGATATTAGTTTTCTAGTCAAATTTATGTATTTTTCCATTTACATTTTTTATTCTGCTGGTTTCTCGTCCTCATCCTCGGTGATGCGGATAGGGTTAACGGTGGTTCCATTTAATACAGCATCACTGATCTCGCAATCTGTTAATTGTTCATTTTTTTAAATTGGTAAACAATTGCTATTTTTCTTGCTCTCGTAAGTTGGAAGTGTAGAATAAAAGGGGGAGGGAGGGTGACTTTGAAGCCGGATTTTTGAAGTTTCCGGATTTCTGAATGCCGGATTTTTGAGGTCATACTGTACGTAATTGATATTTTTCATATAAAAAGTGCTTCCTGATGTTCTAGTGGGCAATGCAAAAATTCTATTAGCGTTTTCAATTAAAAAAAGGGTGTTAAAAGGAGGGATTTGATTTTGAAGCCGAATTTTTGAAGTTCGCATTTCTGAATGCCGGATGTTTGAGGTCATACTCTACATAATTGATATTTTCATATAAAAAATGCTTCCTGATGTTGTAATGGGCAATGCAAAAATTCTATTAGCGTTTTTAATTTAAAAAGGGTGTTTTCACCTATCGTACAACGGGAAGTATGTTATTGTTCATCGGGAAGTATGTTATTGCACATCGGAAAGTATGTACTGTAACCCCGGAAACCCAGCTTGGGTGCTCTGGTTTATAATAATTTAATCGACTTTGTTTATTTCTAATTTCCTATTATAAAGTAGTGTTAAATTAAATAACTAATAAAGCAGTTGCAATACATTCGAATATATTGCGGGATTATTTTGTATATTCTAATATATTAAGTTTATTATTATAAATAATTTATAATTTGATTTTATTCTGATTTCATGTGATTTCGTTGAATAACCAGGCCTGCCACTAGCGACTGTTTTTATATTCTATTTGCACCACTAATTAAAAAAAAAACAAATTCTGTAGTATATTTCTCTTGCACATGTTGTCAAAGTGTAACTGAAGCATTTTTGTTTTGAAAAAGTGGTGTGATATAGTATTTTCACCAGTGACAACACTGAATAAAGTATTGGGAAACACAGTGGATGAGAATTAATTATATAAAAAAAGTTCTAGACAACATAAAATATGTAATTTTTTACGACATTTCTTGTGATAAGGCGTGTATACATCCATCCTCCACCATGTTCAAACGAGATAAAATCTAAAGTTTTCTCACCAACGCATCATAACTCACATCACAGTAACTAAATCTTATAAATCAGACGTTTCCAGATTAAGATAAAAGTTTAAGTGTACAGCATTTTATTCATGAGAAAAGAGAGAAAAAGTTCGGTAAGTCTTGCGTAAGGTTTTTTGCTTACATATTTTATTACTTATTTTCTTACTCCACATTGCTAATATGTGTTTAAATATAATAGATAGTGCGTTGATTATGTCAAACAAATTATGTGCATATTTATAATGATTGATATTTCGCTGTTGTGTTAATTTAACCTTTTAAACACCAAATTAAGATCAAGCCATTTTTAACCCGTGACAGGTCCAGAGTTTTAAATACATGATTGTATTTTTATATTATATTCGCACCACTATATTTTAAATAAATCTTTTAGTAAATATCTCGTGCATATCTTTAAAGTTTCTGTAAAAGTGTTTCCTAAAAAAAATAAATAAATAAATAAAAAATAAAGTGATACAAAGCGAACAAATTTGTTTAAGGATGCCAATGCCGCTTATTATTTAATGCCAGCATTTGTCCGTTAAGGGTTAAATTATTATTTTGCATGTTTTGCCTTCTATCACTTTAGTTTAAAGATATAAACAATTACAATACTAATGTAAACGACTGTCCTAGGACAGTGGGTAAAAATCGTGTTTTTCTCTTAATATTTTAAATAATTGATAAATATATTTATATACTATTATCCCGAAATCGAGCTATTTGGTTTAAAAATCGTAAAAAAGTCAGTAAATTGAAATACAGTTTTCAAACAATTTACATTTGAAAGTACACCCTCTCTATTCAACGATGTAAAATTTAAAATTATGTAATGCTAAGAAGTAATAAGGTTTGGAAAAAATAAATAAATAAATAAAATAAAATAAAGGAAAATGGATTAATGATTAATCAAATCAGTTTTTTCCCAAAATAAATTAAACACGCAAACCTGAAACAAAGAAACTAAAGACTATGTTTATTACATTAATACTAAAAAAATAGATTACTTTTATGTTAGCTTGGCGATCTGATAAATCGCCAAATAATGTTTCCATTTTAATTTCACTTAAAATATAAGCTTTTAACCCATTTCATTTAAAAAGCATAACTTTTATTTAAAATACAAACATTCAAAATATATATATTGCATACAATTAAAATACGTGCCTTTTATTTACTCATTTCCTTTAAAATACATAACAATAATAATAAATACCATAGCATTTTATTTCAAATTTAAAGCATTGTTTCTAAATCACACACGCGAAAAAATAACTACTGTTGGCGAAAAAAAACCTGTTATTAGCGAGATTGGCCAACGGATAACATAAAAGTACTGAAATTAGATTTGAGTGTTCTAAGACCGCTTTTAAATTAACAACTGTTTTCATTGGTTCATAGGCGAATGACGTCAAATGCATATTAATACTACAGGAGTTAAAATCTCCAATGCGCGAAAGTTTTTAAATTTTTATCTATGAATTTTCAAAAATGAATGACTCATTACAGATTGTTTACATTTGTAAAATTAATCACAATTTCTGACATGTTCGTTTGTATCGGTAATCTGTTGTTGGTAGAAAAATGCAACTTTTTACCTTTCTAACGCAGTTTGTCTAATAAGTTTCGGACAAATACTTTTCGAGCTATTAAATTTTTCATTAATTTCAAAAGATTCATTTTCCGAGATTAATCTGTGGCAAAGATTAGCGAAAAAGCCAGTCGTCAGCAACGCTTAGCTTTTCATTTAACCCATTAACCGCCAAAACTATAAGGTTGAGGTTTTCAGCTTTTTAGCTGAACGTCGTTCGCCACCACAAATTCTAAAAGATAACTTACGTTTTATTTGATATTAAAATTTTGTATCTTCAAGGGGTCTCAGGAGTCTTAATTTTTCACTGAAGATGCTTTTTAGCATCATGTCACATTTAATTTTATTTCTGATTCCCTATGAAACACAAATGCATAAAATTTTTACCACTGATTGCTTAATATGTGTTCTATGTAGCATAATTATTTCAGTATTATACAATTGATATTTCACTATTTTTTTAAATATTTATTATTAAAAAAATTAAAATTGCATTTTTACTTGCATCTACTGCGCGCAAGATTGTAGCGAAACTATTGGTTCTAGAATCCCAAATAATATTGATAATGATGTGAAACTAACGTGCTTTGAACGTATACTTCAATTTAAAGCAATTAAAATTTAATTTAATTTAAATAGATACATTTAAATTATAAAATTTAAAAAAAATCATTTTTTGTTGAAAAAATGCTAATTTTAAATATTCAATACAATTATATTGATAAATTTGAGGTATAAGTCATTCCTTATATCAAAGTGAATAAATGTTTCAAGTTTTGTACAAATTGCTCCATTAGTTCTTGAGAAATGTTGCGCGCAATGAATGCAAGTCAAAAACCAATTTTAAAACTTTCCTCAAAATTAAACATTTTAAAAAGTGTAAAATAATATTTATAGAACATTGAAATTATTATGCTACACAGAACAGATATTAAGCTGTCAGTTTCAAAAAAATTATGTATTTCTGTTCTATTCGGAATGTGAAATAAAATTAAATGCGACACGTTGCTAAATTGCGCCATCAATGAAAAGTAAGACTCCTGAGACCCCTTAAGTTACGCTAAATTTTTAATTAAAAATAGTGGCGGAAGGTAAATAATTTCAACATGCACATTTATTTTGACTGTTGCGTCAACGCAACACCAGCGGGTAATGGGTTAAGACGATGGAGAATTTAAAAAAAAAATTGTGTGTGTGTATGTTTTTTATTATGTCCTTAACCCTTTATCCACTGGCGGTACTTTTAAGTGTACCATTAAATATATATATATATATATATTTAAATCCGTCTACTAATAAAAGTAGATTTTACTTTTCATACAAAATACTTTGCTCGATCACACTTAGAAAGTACAGCGAAACAGTCGAAGCTAAGTATTTTTTTAATTGGTTATTTTCTGAACAATTTGCATAGGTATAGCTTTTCTTTTATTAAAATATATTATGTATGAAATATTCACAATTCCAACAAGTCGGAAATTGTACGTCAAACGACGTACTATAACTAGTTTTATAAATATTCAGATCTTGCTGCAATAGCTGTTACACTCTTATGAAAAAATGCATGAATACAAAATTTATTGCGATTCTATATATTAAATTAGTGGGAGATTATATGGAGTAATACGGAAATAATACGACTCCATCTTAAATAGAATGTCATCAGCATAGCAACCTAGAGTCATTACCTATCATGGGATATCATTGACTTAATTACGTATGAAAGGATTTAATGGAATGAAGAAAACTTTTATTAATATCTTTTTAAGTTTTGATTAGATTTTCATAACATTTTAACACTAGAACGCACGGGAATTTTACTCAAGTTTCATGAAAATATTTGACACCAGAATTTTTATTTAAAATTATTTGACTGATTTATGTAACGTAAATCTGCGTTTTTAAAATGTAACTTATTTTTTGAAAGAGTTTCTGATTCCAATTGACATTTAATCATATGGTCGGAGTCGAATCGACTCCTTCCGGGCGTTCTAGTGTTAAATGACTCAACAAAAATCTGTAACGATTATAGATATTAAATTTCAAACCATTTGGTTTGGTAGTTTTTGCGCTGTTATATGCGGACAGACGGACAAACAGCCGGCCGGACCAGAAGACGACTATAGGTGCTACATGTTTATCTAATTACGAACGCAGTTAAAAACCTTTTGCAGATAGGAATACAACATATTTATTTACACTGTTTTTATAAGAATTTCGATCTTTCCATACCAGTATTTATTGTTAATTGATCTAAGTATTATTTTAAATACTTTACAAAAAGAGCTAAAACTACTGATTTATTAAATCAGTTTTAACAAAAATCTTGTCTTAGATTTCCAGGGTTCGTACGGGTCCTTGAATTTCCTGACTAAGAAATTCTTCGGTACCAGTATTTTCTTATGGAAAATCTCTGCGTTTAAACTAGGTTTATTTTTCTATAAAAAAAATACTGATATTTGGCCTTGAAAATAACGGTACCCGTACGAACCCTGATTTCGTATTACAGTCGGATTCGATAAAGATGCGATTCCGCTTAATATGGGAATTTTTTCCAGTATTTTGAACATCGCCGTTTGATTAATGTAAAAATATCACGTTTCATATGGGAACTGTTACTACGCGAACCGACTTAATACACAATAGAGTTTCGGTCCCATGAGGCAAAAAAAGTCATTTAACACGCAAATTCATGCAACCGCGGTTGAATATTTCTTTTACGTTTTCTGTGTGTTGTTTACATTTTGCTGTTCTTAATTCCTTAATGCTTTCCGGCGCAGAAAAGTACTGTTCTTAAAATGATGAAATGATTGACTGAGACCTGAATTTAGAAAGGACTTTTTTAGAAATTAAAAACTTGTTGCATTAAACTTTCTTTGTAAAAGCAAAATTTTATTAAAATATTTTTGGTGCCGCTTGTAAATTTGGAATTAAAATTAGACCCGACGTGGGACCACTACGCCGGTAAGTGTTAAAGGTTTAATTTTTTTTTTTTTTCACACACAATAAACTAAAAATATGGTACATAAACCACTTTTATTGTACTAAAATATTTGCCTTATATGATCGAACTATGAATATTTTACCATTACATAGAAGGAATATTGCAGTTTAAAATTACAGGTGCCGAAAAGTTTTTAGTAACTAAACAAGCAAGCTCTTCTTGCACGTACGATGTACTACTTTATACAGTTGTTTATTTATGTAACAATTATAGTTAAGAAAAAGGCAAAAGCTTATATTAGAGAAGGAATAAAACACATAAAGAAAGTCTCACACAGTCAAAGAAAAATAAAATATCTATTATTAGAAAACCCCAGGAATTGAGTTTAAAATACATCGAGGTACTTCGAAGTCCATAATCTAAAACAAAATGTTTCTAGGGACTGGCGTCTTGGATATTATTTATTTACACTGATACGGCATGTCTTCAGATAATATTCAAAACATTTTTCTTCACTTTGAGTGCAGCGCTCTCTAAATTCTGTCTTTTTCAGATACATCTCAGAATCCTTTTCACATCCCCATAAAAATCTTCTTGCTCTTTTTCCGAAAATAACACCTCTCTAGCCATTTCCCACGGTGTTCGGATATCTTGCGGGGGGCAGGAAAAGCTGTCGTGAACTATTTTCTTCTGTGTCGACCCCCTCTCCCCTTGCAGACGACAAATGGTCGCCCAGAAAAAGCACGCAAACAGAAAATAAGTGAAAAGAATGAGAAAAATCTAGGATTTTTGTTTTTTTTTTTGCTCCTTTGACAAATCTAATACGATGTCGACTTTTTCGACTTTCTAAAAAATGAAATAAATAAAAAAGTACTTGGAATTTCGGATTTTTGTAACCCTGTCGATATGTTGTATATTTGATTTGTTCTGAGATGATATTAATAATAGTGAATGTGGTTTTAACTACTGAAATTTGAATATTTGCATGGAAGTACTAATAGAAGTCTAATGTTTATATCAAATTATTATTTAATAACTTATTTTCATATATAATTTTTCCTATTATATTTTCAATTATTTTACTTTAATATACAGAATTTTGGATAATCAGTTTTTTGGTATCATAAATGATTTCATTTTTATGGTCAATTTGGTCAAATGGTCAATTACAAAAAGTTTAATTACAAAAAGTTTGGCTATATCTATCTATCTATCTATCTATATATATATATATAACCATTTTAGAATATTACAATTCATAATATATAATTTATGATTTTAAATATATATAATTTATAATTTATGTATATTAATATATGTTTTAATAATTAATGTAAATTATATTATATATTTTTTTATAATTAATATATAATTTATATATATTAATGTATATTTTAATAATTAATGTAAAATATATTATATATATATTTTTATAATTAATATATAATTTATCAATTCAAATATAATTTATAAATTGAGTATCAAGACACGATACATATTAAATTTGGGGCAACAATTATTAATTTAACTAATCACCATTGAATTTTTTAAGACTAGATCCAATCACTATTATATATTAATTTAATATATAAATTTTTTAATGTTAAGAGAATTTGTAATTAGTAAATAAAAATAAAATTTGTAAAAGATAACTTTTCCTTCAGATATAAAAAGGTTTTAATTAAAATGAATAATTTTCTTTTTAAAGATTCAGGCATTTGAAATATATTAACAAAAATTTAATCCATAATTTTCAGCTTGTGTACTGTATATATTGATGTTTTTACTATTGTCTGTTATCGTTAGTGTTTAATTTTTCTGTTTAGTTTTATCAATGGACATCTATAACATTTGTAATAAATTAATCATTGCCAATAATGTAGATAAAACTTCTAAAAATTATTGGATTATCTTCAAATTAAAATAAGACATGATTTCAAATTCTAAAAATTCTTCAAATATAGGGAATGCTTGAACAAAAACTGCACGTGTGCCTTTCTTTTGCTTTAATTTCTTTAGCTATTTCTCCCTATGCTTTACCCGTGATAAAACACATTTTTAAACATAATGAACAAAATAATACATTTGTGACAGTGTATCCTTTTCTTTTCCCTTACTCTTTGCAGACCCCGAGAAAATGAATGCAGACACAAAATAAGCGAAAAGAATGAAGAAAACCTGGAAATTTTTCTACTTACACAAATCTAGTACGATGTCGATTCCTTCGCTATTTTTATTTTTTAATTTTTTAATTACTGCCGCACTATTTTCTGCAATGAATATTTCGTACTTTTTATCCGACTGAAAAGAAGGGTTATGTGTTTCACGCGTATCTGTGTAAGTGGATTTCTTTATACCCTCGAAACCTCCTAACGGCTGGATGGATTTTAATGAATGAGGTCTCTATCGATTCGTCTTATCCTTCCGATGGTTATAGGATAGGTTTTGTTTTTATAAATTCAAAATGGCGGCCGTAAACTACAAAATGGTGGTAGAGACGAAAAATTTTTTTTACATACCCTATTGAGTGGCATATCATTGGATAGGTCTTTCAAAATGAAGACGATGTTTCATTGACCATTTTTCAGTCAGAAGCTCCGTTTAAATATTACACAACCTGGAAGTTGTGTACTTCGGATCTCTACCTTTATTGTAACTCTAACTTTCTTAATAGATATATATAGGCCTAATCAAAACAGTGTTTGTAGATTGGAACTAATAATTAAACACAACTTAAAAGTCATCAATACAAGTAAATAAAAAAAAGGTAAGTAATATGAAAAATAGTTTTATATTGATAGGAAATAATTAATTAGTTCGCTTTTTACGCAGTCGGGTTTTTTGATTTTTTAAATTTAATATATTTGTTCTCATTTTCTTTTTTACACAAGAAATTGTATTTTGTGTGAATAATGTTGGTTAACTCTGAGATAATACTGCAAATATTGAACAGGACTAATAGCTGAAATTCGAATATCTGCAAAAATGTATTCCGAAGAATGGTGAGGTTTAAATCAACTCCTTAAGCGATAAATGTAAGCTACTTTTTTTTTTACTTAGGTTGTTTAATTGCCGCCACTTTTCTGAAATACAAATATTCATCTTATTTAATAGCAGATAAAATGATGCGAGAAAAAAACCAATAACTCTATTTTAAAAAACTTGTGTTAATCAAACAATCCGAATAATAAAGAAGTTGGAAATCGCACATCAAACGTGGCAAATGAGGTGCGTTCGTACTATAACTAGTTTTATAAATGATTTTTGCAGATTATATTGTACTGAATGTATATTTTAGTGCCCTTCATAAGTGCATATCAATTTCCTTCTGTTCGAAAGGCTGTAACATCCTAAAAATGCACTTGAAATAATTTTTTCCCATTGGCCGTAATGTAACGGAAAAATTTTGACTGTCCCTGCCATTAAACTATACATCCGATTTTCATAAAATTTGAAATGACTCGACAAAATTTTGTAGCAATTATATATTTAAAATTTCAGACCATTCGGTTGAGTAGTTGTTCCTGTGTTATATGCGGACGAAAAGACAGACTGCGGACAGACGGACCGAACGACGACTATAGGTGCTATGTATTTATGTAATTACGAAAACACCTAAAAAAGTAACCTACACTGCCTATGAATGTCACGGGCGCGAGAATTAAGAGGTTAAGGAGTTATCCAAAGTGTTTGTTGGTTTTGTTTTTTTCTGAAAGGAAATTCCCACAAAATTTTCATATTTAAATGTTTCATGTTCTAACATGCCTACTTTTTCCATTATTACTAGTATATATTCTTTTTTTTCCTTTACAAGAGACTTAAGGTTTTTAGAATAATATCGATTTGTTTTATCGTGTGCCAATGTGCAATACTTAGTTTACTGTGAAATTATGACGCGAATACTCACTGGGATTTATTGCTGAAATTCGAAGATCTATAAGGATATATGTAGAAGTGTGAAATTGAAAAATTACACGCTGACTTCTTTTTCTTTTAACAGTATCCTCCGAAATTTAAATTGTTCAATTCCTTCAACAAAAAAAAATGGCTATTTTTTAAATCTTCAAAATGTTTCTGTACATAACTTTCAATTTTTAAGTAATTTTCAATTTTTAAGTAATTTTCAATTTCTTTTTAACTTTTTCAAAATATGCAACAAGGCTAGATAAATATGCCGCGCACTGCAAAACAAATTTTTTAAAATTATTTATATGATAGCATTTTCTATTCTCCTCTAACAGCTCAGTCTTTATTTTAAAATTCTTGGAACACGATAACAAAAAAAAATTAAAATACCCAACTTAATTTATTGAAAATAATATTTCCGTATGTAAGAGAAAATCAGCAAATACTGATTTTGATTGTCGTCTGCTGTACAACAGCAGCTGAGAAACTGCTCATCTCTGTTGACGAAAACCTGATCTGCCAAAAAGAGAAAGAATATCAGTAGCTCTTCAATTAGTTCCATGAGCTTCAAAGCAGTCTGAAGGTCATGCAGGTTTGGGCTCGTTCAAGATCTTATCGAATTAGGCACATAGTTCTTACAATCTTTTTCTTTTTTTCTTCTTGTTCTTCTTTTTTTTAGCCACTCACACAGAAAGAAAATTTTATTTTATCTTCTCTTCTTTTCTCCATTCTTCGAATTGTTGGCAGACAGTTCTTTAAAAATATCTAATGAATACCTTTAAACATGATGAATTATATTTCCATTAAAAAATATTTGGAGGTACTTGCAGTTGTGTTGAGTTGTTCGATATTGACATATAGATAAGCAGCTGTGAATTAATGATGTCTACCTAACATAATGTGACAGAAAGCGCATAACACACTGGGCAATAACTAACTTGTTGGACACTTGTCAGATGTAGTCAAAACAGCTAGAGATTACAGATCTTAAATGTGGGACTGTCAATTAAAACACGAGTTATTTATTTTTTCTTATAAAGTCTAATGTGACATTTCGAAAGAGAATATATGTAAATTTTTAATTGTTTTGAAAGAGTTGTTGTCTTGATTTTTCTCTATGCAATCACCGCGTGTTGTTGAGAAAAAATGCCCAAATTACTTTTTCCGTTTAGATTTATCAATTTTCGACATTTAATTTATTGCATGTGAAATATTTCAATAACGAAAGGTGTCTGAACAATCTTTTTATCTCAATTGCAAAATTATTTTCACTTCTATCTGAGTAATATTTTTATATATTCTTTCAAAAATCAAGCTACTTTTATCATTCTTCTAAAGATATGAGTAGTTTTTTAAATGAAAACGTCTTTTGTGATGATAAATTGAAAAGTAATGCAATAAGGCCTTTAAACAAACAAATAAAAAAAGCGAAAAATCATGCGTGCAGCATCAATTATGAAACACTTTCCAACACATTCAGAAAACTATAATAAAACTTCACAGGTTACTAAGGGGAAAGATGTTTAAATGAACAATTTGGAAAACGCATAGCGCATTTGAAAATCCGATTTTTGCTATTACCATGAATTGTCATCAAAATTTAAGATTTTTCTTGTGCACCCTGCATATGATCTAGAGATATGCATGCATACTAGACAGTAGGCTAAAAGTTGGTTCAGTTAAACGTATAGCACAGTTGTAAATTTCCACTCAGCAATTTCCGCCAATAAACGGATGCTGTTGAGAACTTTTGTGCTACCCTGTATATGGTCTATAGAATTTATACTCATGAAGTAATAATTAAAAAAAGTTAAATTTAAAATTCATATTACAACTGAAACGCACAATCCAGCAATTATTGTTCGTAGGCTTCAATAGTTCAATTATTGCTCATTTTCTTCTATAGCCAAATTCTCTTGTGTCTTCCTGGAAACGAGCGATAACGTCTATGCACACCGTATTCTATAGTAAGTTGTAGTACATCTCAGTAATGTGTATCAATTTCAATATTTTTAAAATACCGTAATGTCATTAAAATACACAACAAACGATTTTACCCCCATACCGTAATGTAACGGAATTCTTTTGAGTGGCCCTATAAATAAACCAAAAATGTTATACAGTTAATTTTTAATACCACTATGGGGCGCTGCCCCCTACGAGCTACGCTCATCAACCCCCGTTCAGACACCGCAGACTTCTAAAAGCACGCTAATTTGATCAGCTTAAAAAATATTTCGGAAGATTGAATTATAAGTTTAAAAACAGTGGCGATCTCCCTATAAACGGGTTTCCATTCATTTCTCTTTGATTGGGGAATTTTAAAGCCAAATCAGCGGCTGTTAAATGATACAATGGCTGTTTCCGTCTTTGATTAAATAAAATCAGTTGACATTTCAAAATAAGCTAATATAAAATGAATTAAATAAGCAGAGTCTTTGCCTCCCGGTATTTTTTAGCAAAGCGAAAAGAAAGTTTTTTTTAATGACACTTTAAATGTATCGTTTTTAATTTGACGTAATTTTCACTAAACTTTTCTTTCTCCTTTTACTATTCACGTGAAAATAATTTTGTTAGAAATGAAATATTATTTGCGCTATCCTAATAAAAATAGTTGAAAATATCATCTTAAAATATTACATAAATGTCTCGCGCAATTTTTAAATTTAAACTGTTTTGCAATATTATTTTTTGTTCATTTTACGTAATGTGTAATGTGACGTAAATGTGACATAATTTCTCCTATTTAAGATTTCTAACGCATGTTAATGAATTTATTATTTTAAACATTATTTCACTTTTAAAATTCACGTGTAATATGGTTTCTAGGATAATTTTCAATGAGTTCCTGCTTTTTATATTTTCTTGTTTATAATAGTCACGTGTAAAATAAATTTTTAATTTGAAGCAAATATTATTATTTGCGCTGTTTATACAGTTGGCAACAGTTTAAATTAATACGAATTTCTAAAATCTCTCTATTCTAAAAAAAAGTAACTACCGCTGTCACCGCCGCCGCCGCCGGTTTTGAATTTTTTGCGACCGGAGGTCTTTCTTCGTTAATAGTAAGAAAAATAATGCATACAAAAATATGAAAATCGGTAGTATTATACAGAAATGTTTGATAAACACGCTGATGCAGACAGTTTTCAAATCGAAGAATTATTTTAAGAAATATTTAATGCTAAAGTTGGACAAAATCGTTCCACTAAAAAAGTTTTATAGGAGCAAAAACTATTCATGGGAATTTAATCATTTTTAGATCATTTTATACGTTTGAAGTTCCCGGTGTGCAGATTGTATTTCTTTTTTTAATTTGGCTAATTTTTTGAGGTTTTATTTCTATTTTAAATTCAAATTTTCAGCATTTCTAGAGATATTTTTTACAGATTTTAGAAAGTGATATTAATTTAAACTGTTGCCAACTGTATAAACAGCGGAAACAATAATGTTTGCTTCAAAAAAAATATATTTATACGTGTAATAAATTAAAAATTTATTTACACGTGACTATTATAAACAGAAAAAAACATTGGAATTAGAATTAAATAATTATGTACAAAAAGCAGGAACTTATTAAAAATTACGTCATAAAACTATAATTACACGTGAATTTTAAGAGAGAAAGGAATTTGTAAAATAATAAATTTATTAACATGCGTTAGAAGTCTTAAATAGGAGAAATTACGTCATATTTACGTCACATTACAGTTATTACATTAAATGAACACAAAATAATATTGCAAAACGGTTTAAATTTAGAAATTGCGCTAGACATTTATTTGATATTTTGAGCGGATACTTATCAACTATTTTCCTTAGGAAAGCGCAAATAATATTTCATTTCTAACACAAGTATTTTCAAGTGAATATTAAAAAGAGAAAGAATAGTTTGGTCAAAATTACGTCAGATTAAAAACGATTAATTTAAAATGTCTCATTTAAAAGAACTTTCTTTTCGCTTTGTTAAAAAATACCGGGAGACAAAGATTCTGTTTACTTAATTCCTTTTATATTAGTTTATTTTGAAATGTTGTTACACGTGTCTACGTCATCAAGTTATTTTTATTTCGACGTTTTATTTGTATTTTGATCAATGTTGTACTAATGTATTTGTTCTTTCGTTATTTAAAATAAAAATTATGTCAATTTGTATAATTTGGCGAGTGGTTTGGCGATTTATATAACTTAGCGAAATTAGTCGACGGGATAATCAAGTAGTACCGCAGCGGATTTGGCGTTAAATTTTCCCCAATCAAAGAGAAATGAATAGAAATCCGTTTATAGGAGATCGCCACTGTTTTTTAAATTATAATTCAATCTTTCGAAATCTTTTTAAAGCCGATCACGTTAGCGTGCATTTAGAGTCTGCGGTGTCTGGACGGGGGTTGGTGAGCGTAGCTCGTAGGGGGCCGAGCCCCCTAGTGTGTAAAAAAATATCTTTCGAAATGCTGAAAATTTGAATTTAAAATAGAAATAAAAACTCAAAAAATGAGTCAAATTAATAAACTGAGTGCAGTCTGCACACCGGGAAATTCTGACGCATAAAATGATCTAAAAATGATTAAATTCGGATGTACAGTTTTTGCTGCTATAAAACTTTTTTAATGGAACGATTTTGTCCAACTTTGGCATTAAATATCTCTTTAAATATTTCTTCGATTTGAAAAGTGTCTGCATCAGCGTGTTTATCAAACATTTCTCTATAATTCCACTGATTTTCGTATTTTTGTAAGCAATATTTTGCTTAATATTAATGTAGAAAGACCTCCGGTCACAAAAAATTCAAAACCGGCGGCGGCGGCGGCGGTGACTGCGGTAGTTACCTTTTTTTAGAATAGTGAGAAACATGCCATCGTAAACCCCATTAACATATATGAATTTCATGGAAATCGGAATATATTTACGTGAGTTGGAGCACACGGACAGACAGACGAACAAACAAACCGAATTCATAAACAAACACTTTTCAACTATGTTGGAAAGTGTTAAAAAGACGCCAGAATTAAAAGCATTAAACGAAAGAGCGAAGTGGCAAGCGAAATTGAAGTATAATCCTGATTCCTTCGGACCAAAGCGCTCTTGTAGACTAAGCATTCCAACTCAAATATGGCAAAACTACAGAAAAATGAAAACTCTATTTGATATGTATTTATTAAGGATTTTTATAAATCCTCACTACTCAATATGAAACCCAGATAACATGAACATTAGCAGAAAGTTTGCTTTTTTCTGATATTATCTTGCCGTGACAAATTTGAATTGAGAAATTCGCTGCAAATCTCCCACAAGGTATCACCCACTTCCATGAGTAGTTTGTGGTGAAACTGATGGCAAGACTGTCTTTAATTCGCGAAAGTGGCGAAAGCAAAAGATCTCTCTATTGAGAGACAATCAGCAGATACGCAGAAATTTTATTCGGTTGGCACCGTTTTTTTTTAAACGCTATACTTATGAAATACCACAAAAAGGCCTCCAATTGTAAAATACAAATATAATACCTAGCTTGTTTATGGTGGTAAAAACGATGCATGCACTTTAACGGTGCCTATGCAGTACTTTTGATTACTTGTTTGCCGTTAATTTGCAATAAATTTGATACAGCATGAATTTAACTTGCACGACAAGTTAGCTGCAAGTTCAAAGTGTGGTGACTTCGGCCTTTGCATTATCTTGCTGCAGTCTTGTTATGAACTTTCAGTCTTGTCATGTTGATCTTGCTGCAACTTTGCAGGTTTCCAAAGCAAGACATCTGCAAATTTTCTGCGAACTAAAAATGCTATGTGGGAAGTGGCGCGACTTTCACTTCACGTGGAATTCCATTAGTACCTTATTCTCATCTGCCGTAAGAGTAGCATTCAAGTTTAACCCCTTAATTCTCGCTCCCGTGATATTCACGGGCTGTGCCTTTTATTCAGATTATTTGATTCCCACCAGTATTATAAAATAGTATAATTGGCTTTAACGTGGTATCATTTTACGTGTCATTAAATAAGGTGAATATTTCTTTTCAAAAAAGTGGTGCCAATAAGCAGTTTGAATTTTTAAACCGTAATTTAATGCGACTGTTAAGGGGTTAAGACTGTTGGTCAGTTAGCTTCCCGATTCCCCTCGCTAATGTTAAACCTATGAGCGTAGAACGCATTATTATATTTAAAATATCTCTTCAGGAAATTAATATTTTTAACTTCTTTTTTTTTTGTGTGTGTGTACTCTTTTTAAAAGACGTCTCTCTCTCTTTTTTTTCTTTTTTGTCAAAACCTTTCTAAAATATGGGCTTAATTTTATGTGAAGTGTTAATATCTTACTCACCACTCGTCAACTTTTAACACATGAATTATTAAATTAAGACATATTTTAGAAATAGTTTGGGAACTAAGAAACAAAGAAGCATTCTTTATAAAGGATACAAAAAAAGGAAAATATTTATTTCCTGAGGAGATATTTTTAATATACGAATGCTTTCCATGGCCATAAGTTTAACCGGCATCGGTCCTATGTTATTTCCCACGTGACATTGAGACCAGCATCTCTTACAAGAATTTTATTCCGTTGGAACCACTTTTTTTTTTTTTTAGGTAAATTTCGTAAGAAATACTACCTATTGCAGTCGTTACCATGGTGCGACTTTTTAAAAATTCCTTCATAACTTTTCATTACATGACCCCAAGAACCCAAAACCACCCCCACCTAAAAAGTTTATATATATATATATATATGTATGTATGTACTAAATTTTGTCCGCACGATAAAAGTCGCAATTATGCACGGAACGTCTTCAAACTCGCCAACAACTTTAAGATGGCTAATTTCTCGGCGGGGATTGAAAATGAGCAAAATCGGTCCAAGGGAATGGGAATTGGGAAGGTTAAAAATTTTCAATATCGTCTTAACATGATTCTGATAAAATCAGCTTTTACACAACAATGGCAGGAAAAAATAAATATTTTTTGTTATAGCTGTTGCCAACAATTAAAAAAAAAGCAATAAAATTCTCACCACAACAATTGCTTTTCTAATGCAATGTTTTCACGTGAAAAATTAAATTAGATAAACCGTTTGACGAATGTAAAACAAATTGAAAATTACGTCATAAGTTTTCTAGAGCAAGATTTCTGCATGAAAATTCAAAATGAAATAAATAGTTTGACGAATTGAAAACAAATTGAATATTACGTCATAAGTTTTCTAGAGCAAGATTTCTGCATGAAAATTCAAAATGAAATAAACAGTTTGACGATTTAAAATAAAATGTTGCGTCATATTGAAAATATAATGCAGGTGAATATGTAACGTCATGTGAGTTTTAAGAAACGTATTAAAACATGATAAAAACTCGAGTATGGAAATATTAACATATTTTAACACTTTCAGGTTCTCTGAATTTGATTTAGCCATTTTTAAACCTATTCCATACACATGTGTGTGTGTATTTGTGTATATTAGAATTTTCACAAAAGGTTTAGCTCCCTAGAGCTCATTCTTAGCGAAGGAACCGGGTTATCTTTAATCTTGATTTAAGTTTTGTTGGTGAATTTAGTACTTAACTTCGAAATCTACCTCCGCCTGTAGGCCCGAGCCGGCAGGGATTTTTTTTTTTAAAGAAACACATTTAGTTGTACTTTAACAACATCTGCAAGAAGAATATCTCTCGGATTACGCATTCAAAAATTTTCGGCCTTTTTCTTTTTTTATTTTCTAGCATTATATTTTAGCACATGTATGTGCCTATGGTTAGACTTACCTTCATGGCTTCTCTATAATGTGATAATCATGTACTCATCTACAGAGAGTGGAGTAGCGCTGCTTCTGGGTATCCCATCAAAATATCGCCTGTTCACCTGTTCAAGAGAAATATACTATAAAATGTATTTTTTAAATGTAGTGGAGCAAATAGAATATAAAAATAAAACATGTCTAAAAAGCTAGCACCCGATAAGGTTTAACATTAGCGAGGAGAATTGGGGAGTTGACTAACCAGATTCGACGCATCCGTAGTTACTACAAGTCGATATTATCTGCTGTTAAAAATTCTCATTTTCGTCTTGCGTTTATGTAAGGGATTGACATTTTTATTTATTTCCTATATTTTCCGCTATAAAATCAAGTATCTTTGATTGTAGTTGTTAGCTAACTATCGTATTTTTGTAATTATCTATTCCAAAAGTTATTTTAAATCATTGGTTTTTCATAGTGTTAATAGTGTATTAATAATGCTAATAGTGTTAATAGTAGTTTAATAATATTTTCTAGGTTGCAGAAAAAAAAGAGAGGAAAGTTTCTTGATTTAACAAGAAGGTTTCTAAAAATATAACATACTCCCTGTTCTGGGCTGTCACAGGCGACTATTTTTCTATTCTATTCGTACCACTATTTAAAAAAAAAAAAAAAAAAAAAAGATTTTGTACACTGGCCTCCAAAAGTTAAGGTACAGGGACTGGATGCTCTGGATGCTTTCGACTGCACACGTTTTGTCGAATATCTACCAATGTTATTGGCGACTTGTTCTTGAACTTCTAGGATGTAAAGAACATGTTTGATTTTATATTTCCCGGTGAAGATTTATCAGGAGGTACAATTAAGGGGCTAATAATAAAATAATATTTGCGATCACCTATGTAACAGAAAAGGATGGAAATGGTTTGTCACTGTGGTAAATGACTATTTGGGCCCTGTTCAACATTTGTATGCATTTGTGTAAACATAGCCGTCAGATTCGTGAAGATGTTAACGTTTTTGTGAAAAATTCAAAAGTTTTTTGTTTATAGCGTACAGAGTTTTCAACCAAATTTAACACAACTTTCCAAAAACTTGCCAAAGAATAGTAGTAACAGTATACAGCAATTAAAACATGAATATATTGAATATTTGATGAGATATGGGCATTTTTATGAGATAAATTTTAACTCCGCATGCGCAGAAGATTTCAAAATTTTTTATTTCATAATTTGGTAGTCAGTATTTTGGAGCAACTTCTATAAAAAGTCCAGTCAAATGTTGTGAAAACTTAGAAAGATATAGTGAGCTGATTGAAAAGTTGTAGAAAATCCCTTATAATAAAGCTATTTTTAGGATGCAACTCATTATATCGACCCTATCTTTGTCAATTTTCGCGATATTTCACTGGAATTTACATAAGTTGCCCTAAACAGCTGACTACCAAATTATATAATAAAAATTTTAGGATCTTCCACGCATGCGCAGTTAAAAATTATTTCATACAAATGCCCATATCTCATCAAATATTCAATATATTCGGGTTTTAATTGCAGTATACTGTTGCTACTGTCAGGGCTCCCAAATGGTCCGCCAACTGGATACCAATATTTTTTTAGGAAAATTTTCTTTTTAGATTTTTCTTACAAACCGCCCCGAAACCGCCTTTGAAAGTTAATTCTAGCACAAACTTACCATAAAATTTTCTGTTAAAATTTATTGGTATTCAGTTGGCGGACCATTTGGGAGCCCTGTACTGTTCTTTCTCAGGTTTTTGGAAAGTTGTGTTAAATTTGGTTGAAAACTCTGTATGCTATAAACAAAAAACTTTTGAATTTTTCACAAAAACGTTAACATCTTCACGAATATGAGTGCTATGTTTACACAAATGCATACAAACGTTGAACAGGACCCAAATAGCCATTTACCACAGTGACAAACCATTTCCAGCCTTTTTTGTTACATAGGTGATCGCAAATATTATTTTATTATTAAATTTATTATTAGCCTCTTAATTGTACCCCCCGATAAATCTTCACCGAGAAATATGAAACCAAACATGTTCTTTACATCCTAGAAGTTCAAGAACAATTCGCCAATAATGTTGGTAGATATTCGACAAAACGTGTGCAATCGAAAGCATCCAGTCCCTGTACCTTAACTTTTGGAGACCAGTGTAGTATATTTTCTCTTGCAAATGTTCTCGAACAGCCTGTAGATAATTTTTGTTTTGAAAAAGTGATGTGAGGTAGAATTAAAAAATAGTCGCCTGTGTCACCTCTGCTTTTGATCTTTTCGAAGAGCGTTCCTTTACCTTCAGAAACCAATAGATTTCCGAGATTCAAAGAAGCTTTTCTGAAACAAAAATTTCTTTTACTGCCGTAATTTTCGGTAATGTTTCCGGGCATGTGTATTAATCTGTTTTCTCAATACGAAACAGCGGTTTTTCGGATGCTAACAATTCCCAAATAAACATTAACCCTTAAGTGCGCGAATTTTTATTTTTTTCGGAAAAATTATGTACGATTCCCTGAAAGTTTTATAACACAAGAAAAATAATGAAAAAAATCCGAGATACATTTTTCATATAATGCGTCAATCTTTTCTTCTGTTGCACATCTGCAATACAAGTAAAAACTACTGTCGTGTGGCTGTTTTACGCTAAAATATTGAAAATTTGTAAATGTTTTAATAAGCATGTCTCCAAATACCTTATGTTATATAATTATTTATTTTATAAAACTTAACCTTTAACCCTTTAACCCTCTCGCTGCGTAATTGTTTTAACGAAATAGCTTCGCGATGAGCGTCTTTTAAGAATTTTTATTTTTTTGTCACCGGTTTTTCAAAACAAAAATTTTTGTATAATTTAAATGGGAAAATATTCCGATTAAATAAGGCAAAATTTACAATAAAAAATAACTGGTGGAAATAATCAAGGAGGGTTAATAAGACGAATAAATGCATCCCCGAAAAAATCTCGGGCTGCGCAGCGAGAGGGTTAATTTCCATGATAGAATACGTTCTAGCAATATTGTAGTTCAGAGAATCTGACTTTACACCAGAAAGTTTCAATGGTTAATTTTTCTTTATTTAAATGCGGAATGTCAGTTATTAATTAAAGCAAATCTTGCTATTTTAATTTTCTGGTGTGAATTAGGTATATACGAATAAAAAAATCTATTAAATTCAACAAACTGTTGTTTGCATATATGCAAAGCTGCGCACTGAAGGGTTAATAGTAGCGTAGCTGAATTTATACATACAAGAGTAAGAAAATCATGTTCATTTTACGCTTTTAATCTCGCATGTTTCTATATCGAACATATTTGTTGAACTTGAGAATTGATAGCATCCAAAAAACCGGTATTTTAGGTTGATACCGGGTTGAGAAAATTGATTAATACTCTGAAATCTACTTCGTAACGTTTTTGAAAATTTGTAAAAGAGACTTTTGTTTCAGAAATGCTTCTTTAAATCTCTGAAGTCTATTTTTTCCAAGCTATATGGATATAAAGGAACGCTTTTCAGAGTCGTGGGTAAACTCGGAAGAGGTTATCTTATATTTTCTCAGGTCTTCTTTCTAGATTAAAAAACATTTATCTTTTATTTGACAGTGTAATGACAAGGCTGTGCACGACTGAGTGGCTTTGGAGATTTAACTCCGCCCATTTATGGGGTTTTTTTTATGAATATCTATTATTGATATAACGAATTTAATTTGTTTGGTCAAATTTTAAATTTACTTTTTTTTCTTTTTACTGAATTTCATGAGACCAAAAATTAAAAAAAAAAGTTCCTTTACTATTTACGAAAGCAGAAAAGGCGAACTATCACTTCTATATGCAGACATCAGAAGCCAAGGGGTATAAGTGACAAAATTTCGATTTGGAGTAAATTGAGTCCAAAGATAATTGACATTAAAGTTGAACATCAATAATAATTGACTGAATTGAAATAGGAAACTGCTGCTTGTTTCACAGTGGTCTTTGAACTCTTATTTGAATAAATGTGAAAAAAGTAAGAGTGCAATTTCTTTAAATTTATAATTAATCAATATTGATCAATATTCGGCAAAAGTGGTTGATGTCTAATACACAACACATAATTAGAAAATCACTTATATTTCTTTACCTGAAAAGAAAAAAGCATATTTCCAGGTCGTCTGTGCATTTCGTTCAATTTTTTCAATTTTGTCACTTATACCCCTTGGCTTCTGGGGTCCTCATATATGATATTTAATTGGTTGAACGAATATATGATAGTATGGACTAGTTTTTACTTGTTACTAGATTTAAATGGTAATTGTGGATTTCTACTCTTACGTTACAGACATTTTGATGCCTAAATTCCGACGTAATAAGTGTAAATCAATATATAGCTAATTTAATGCTTAATTAATTAAAGTTAATTCATAATTGTCATAAATCAGTATCAATGAATAATTATAGATACTCATACTAATACATATATTTTTTATATAAATAGAAATTCTCTTAAAGCTTTAAAATTTTCGAAATTTTATTATGTTTAGATGTTAAACTTCCATCTTTTCTGAACATTTTGTTATGATTGTTTCCTTGAAATTCGAATTAGAACAGAAGTTATGGCTATTAGCTCAAAGCTGAAGTGGCATTTCCGAAACTTTGAAGTTCTTTTACTCCAAATGACGCTTTAGGGCAGTGTTGCCAGTGGGCTACATTTTTTTTTAAATTCATGTTTCTTGATAGGCTCCACTTTTTTGAAATCGTAAAATTCGCCGTATTAATGACATATCAATTAAGGCGAAAACAAAGGGAATTTTACCATTTCAAAAAAGTAGTGTCAATAAAGAAATTTGAAGAAAAAAAAGTAGCCCACTGCCAACACTGTTTTTGGGCATAACGCGCAGGATATCTCAAAAACTTATGAATAATTTATTGTTTATGAAATTTTCAAAATATATGTTTCACGATAGTCTGCATAAACTAAACCTAAAATTTTATTTTTATTGTTCAAAAAAATATTTTTTTAGGTGATTATACTGTTGAAATTTTCAAAATTTTGTACTAGCTAAATACAACTTTGCATTAAAAATGTAAAAATGCTTTAAATACAAGTTTATTTAGGTTCAATGTAATTATTACAATCTGAACAGGGTTCGTATGCTTCAACGACTTTCAAGCTCATTTAGCCAGAATTGTCCTAAAATAATATTTGACGTTTTTAATTAAAAAGAAATCTATCTTCAGATGTAGCGACCAAGGCTTTACGAAATTTCTGGTACTAAAACACCTAAAATCCCCTAAATCCCTTCATGCGTACGAACCTTGCTGAAGTATAATTGGGCACAAAAAATTTCATTCTATTTGCAAAATTTATTTTGTAATCCTGCGCGTACGCTATTAGACCAATTTTCTACTCATCAAATGCCTGACTGTTTGGAAGCTCCTATAAATACTAATTTTGCATCTTGCAATTTTTAAAAATACATGAAATGAAAGAACATATCTTTTAATCCCATTAAAAATTGTGTTTTTAAACCATATACATTTTACCGGGTGTCCCAAAAAGGACTGACTGATTTTAAAATTCAATAACTTCCAAACGGTGACAGATATTAAAAAAATTCTTGCAGGAGGGTTATGCATAAAGTCAAAAGTTTTTTACAGTGATTTTCGATTTTAGTTCGAATTACAAACAATAGATGGCGCTGCGATCAATAGAGGCTTAAATTCTGGCTCGATTTTTGGAACTTCGTGGCCCGGATAATACATTTCCA
Source organism: Maratus speciosus (assembly GCA_963932465.1). Lineage (NCBI taxonomy): Eukaryota > Metazoa > Arthropoda > Arachnida > Araneae > Salticidae > Maratus > Maratus speciosus. The sequence goes on along the minus strand of OZ010797.1, from coordinate 428,036,193 downwards.
TCTCCTTTTTCTGCATGGAACAACAGAAAGGACCGAAAATCGAGCCTGTATTTAGCAACTATTGCTTACAGCGCCATCTATTGTTTGTAATTCGAACTAAAATCGAAAATCACTGTAAAAAAACTTTTGACTTTATGCATAACCCTCCTGCAAGAATTTTTTTAATATCTGTCACCGTTTGGAAGTTATTGAATTTTAAAATCAGTCAGTCCTTTTTGGGACACCCGGTAAGATATTAACAATTGAAAATTGTCCTCTTTTTTTTTTTTTCATTTTTTCCAATTTTAAGAGTCGTGAGACCCTTTAAGAAAATGCTACTCGTTCCTGTGCTATGAAAATCCTGTGCTCCTGACTGCGCAAAGATATATTGTTGATTTTAATAATGCTTTCTAAAGTAATATTATAGAATATTTATATAAAGCAAACTAAATATTTATATTAAATTAACGCATCTGAAATTTCGATGTTAAAAATTATTTAGCGATTGTGTGCCGAAAGAAGCCAATTTAGAAAGGAGAACGGAAGATAAATTCAAAATTTGGCTTTTAAAGATGAATGTTCATCACAATTCAATAAAAAATATTTTTATAAAATGTGTGTGTCCTTAAATTTACACTTTTCCAAAATTTTAATCTGAAAAAAAGTCATCTAAAAGAAAAGAAGCATCCTCCAAAAATTCAAATAAACGCTATACATTGTAAATAGCTTTGTGAGGCTTCCGAGTTGACATCAACTGTACGCCCAGTCTATATCAATAGATGAGTGCCTATTCGAAGAGCCATTGGGAAAACGTCTAGCTGTAGTTGTAAATTACATAATATATTTTTTTTTCAAAATTGATAATTATTCTTACTAAAAAGTGGCACGGCGTGAATTTTAAAAAATAAATATAACTTATTAAGGCTATTAAAAAAATAAGTATACTTAAAAAAATAATAACAACTTTAAAAGTTAAATTTTAAGAGTAAAGAAAAAAAAAGGAGAGAGAGAAATTAAATTTTAAGTAATTAAAAAAAAAAAAATTGTATAAAATACACATATACTTTTTCAAATATTTTTTCTGGGTAATGTTGAAGGGTTTAAAAAACATGTGTGCTCAGTCATAGATTATAATCACTTAAAATTCAGAAAAAATATATTATATGATCGTACATTTTACATTTTCATTTTCTCCATCCGAACGTTTCGTTGCCATCGTTTCATTTCCTAATAGCTTTAGAAAACTTCTTCTAAGCTTCAAAATTTCTTCATTTATGATACTCTAATAGCGTTATGGTACTTGATAGGGAAACGTTCTGCTCAAATATTTTAAGCAGATAAAGTCATAAAATTTTCAATTTTACTTTTTTTTTTTTTTTTCAAGATCACTATTATTACGTGCGGTAGAAAACTGCAGTAATAATGCTATGATTATCCTGTACTTCATAATGTTTAATAATAGTTTATTACAGATATTTAAATATATATATATTATTTTAAATATACTTAAATCCGCTTTGTCTCATTTATTTCATAATTTCAATTTCTGGAATTCAGCATTTTAGATCTTCTATTTTAAACAATTAAAATTTTGATTTAGTGATAATAAACATTAAAAAGTAGCGTGATTTATGAACTATAAACATAAATATTTTGTTCATTGATAATCCTAATTGTTCATTGAGTCCTTCTATAATTGTTTAACTGCTACGCCACTGGTTCACTAAATTTATTCCTCGTTTTGTATGGCATGAACATTCAAGATATTTATAAAGAAAAATGGAAGTATGTCATTGTTTTTTATTTTGAGTTTCTTATTTGAACTCACTTGATAGTTTACAATCTCTTATCTAATTTTACTGTAAACTATTAAGATAATATATTCTAGCAGAGTTTGAATGCTTGAAATTGTTGTGATTCGTATAGAAAATTTATTACTTAAAATAATGCCATAATTTACATTGTGGTTGTCTAAAATATTTACGCATAAAAACACTGAGAATGTAGTTGAAAAACCTTCCAAACTACACTTAGAGTGTCATTAAAGTACATCTGTGTCAAACAGCATAGTTAAAATATAAATAATCTCAAAAAAATCACCTGTGGACCGAATAGAAATTACCTTTTATAGCAACGATTCCAAAGGAAATTTATTTTTATTCAACTTTTTGGCATCTTTTTTTCTGCGCCAACATCATTATCTTTAAAAATACAACCCTACTGGGCGCTCAAGATTGCCATCTTCTTGAAGAAATGCTCACGATGCCTAATTGAAGAAGCAACAACAGGTATGCCAACTATGCCCCCGCTGCAAATCAGGCAGTAAAAGATATGACCGACATTCCCCTATCTACAGAGAAAAAAAAAGTTAAAAAAATTCACCTTTTTTAGTCTTTAGTTCTTCCTTTTTTTCTGTTTTAGTTTTCTTTGATGTTGCGCTTCAGGTGCTTCAGTTATTATCGTCTGCACCTGATAATTCTTTACTTGCGAGTTTGATTGCAGAGTTTATGAACATTTATATCGAAAGTTTAGCCAACAGCTCTTTATAAGCAGCGATTTACTGTTCTTTTTTTCAATTAGTGTATAAAATAAATATGATAGATGGTTTTTGTATCGTGTCAGGTTTAAAGATAATGTAACTTTAAGAAAAAGCATTTCTCTTTTCTTTATTATCCGTACTACGTTTTGGAATCATTATCATCAAAGATCAATTGTTTTCTAAATTAACTTTATTTATAATATAAAGTATACATTAGAATTTTAAAAGCTGAAATAATCACTTCTTTTTAGCTTTTGATTGAGTTTTTTTTTTTTTTTTTTTTTAGATATTTTTGATACCGAGTTTTCAGGTTCTGCAGTTATTATCGTCTGCATCTGATAATTCCTTATTTACTATTTTGATTGCAGTGTTTACGAATTTTTACTGTTACAGCCAATAGCTTTTTTTATAAGCATAATTTGTTTTTCAGTTTTCATACAAAATAAATATTGAAAATACTTTTTGTGTCCTGCCACGTTTAAATTTAATGTGACATTAAAACGAAGTATTTTTATTGTTCTTTTTAATTTTACATCTGCATCTTGAACTCCTTAACCTCAAAAAGGAACTTAATTGCTTTCTAAATTAATTTTAACAACAGAATATTCAAAAATAAATACCCATGGAGGAAAGAGATTGGCGATGCAGTAAGGTGACTGGGGGTGACGTCAAAAAAGTAATGCTAAAATTCGCTACAGTAGGCCCAAACACAAGCACGTTCTTTCCCGATAAAAAGAAGAAAACTTCTAGTAATACAGTTTTTAGTTCATAATACAATGGAATGCTGCTTTAGAATGCTTAAAATAAGCAGATCACTTTCATTTAGAGAAAAAAAATGCACGGGTGATGTCAAAGAATTCGATCCCTATTCCAGGTGCTTGTTTTGTTTGTGCCTAGTGAGAACAGACATTTAAATTATATTTAAATAGACATTTAAATTTGAGCGATAACGCGCATCATATTGCAAACCGTTTTTACGGCATACTGCATTCCATCTATCTCTTTCCTCTATGATAAACACCTATGGAGGAAAGAGATAGATGGAGTTGCAGTATGCCGTTAAAAAGGTTTGCAATATGAAACCATTTATCGCTCAAATTTAAACGTCCAAGAAAGCCCAAACAACACAAGCACGTGGCACGGATTTTGTATTAATAAGACGAATTCAAAGAGGTGAATTACAGCTGAAGTATATTTTAGGAAAAAATGGTACATTTTTTAAAGGGTCTTTGTTGTGTTGTTATTTATTAAAATAAATGTTTGCTTTTAAAATAATTGGAATTGGAAAATTAACATTAATAAAATGTCAAAATAAGATTAAATAAAATATTGAAAACATTTGATAAGAACTAAAAATTGTGTTATTGAAAGATTTCTTTCTTTAACCCTTTCCAACATAGATGAAAAATGTTTGTCTTCGGTTTGTATGGCCTTCTGGCCGAGCTCTAACTCTTGTAAATATACTGGGATCACCCTGCATTTTTTATATGTTATTGACGTTTACTATAACGTGATCGCTATTGAAAAAAAAAATGTGTGGCACTTATAGTTCATTTGCATGGGCGGTAAAAAGTATTCTGTTACATTACGGTCAATGGGAAAAATCGTTTCAAGTGCATTTTAATGATACTAGACAATTTAAAACATAAAGAAATTGATATTCATTTATAAAGTGCAGTAAAACATGCATTTTGTAGAATATGGGGTTTGCAAATCCTTTATTATTCATTTACAGGGCCACACAAAAGAATTCCGTTACATAATGATATAGTGGGGAGGGACTGTTTACAGCGATATTATGTTACTAAAATATAGTGAAATAGACATAAATTACTCAGATTTACTACAATGTACTTGCTGCGAAATATGATGTGCATAGTATTTATTGTTCATTTACAAGGACACACAAAAGATTCGGATACAGTACTGTATCTAAAGTACTTGTCAGTATGTGACACAAATTTTGTGGGCGCTCTATCGCAAGAACGAATGCACGGAATATAATAAAAATTTATATTCATGTAGTCCCTAATATAAATTTGTGATGATTAGTTTTTCGTGTAAATCGCCCAACAGGAGGCACTGCTATGCTGCTTTTTTCGCGATTTCAGCAATAGCTGTATCTCAAGAACTAATACACGGATTTTCATCAAACTTCAGGTTCAGTTGGTCCTTAATATGAGTTGGTGCTTATTACGTTTTGGTGTAAATCGCCCAACAGATGGCGCTGCCATGCTGCATTTTGTAGGTTTTACACGATTTCCGCATAGCTCTATTTCAAGAACTGATGCACGGATTTTCATCAAACTTCAGATTCAGTTAGTCCTTGATATGACTTGGTGCTGATTGCGTGTTGGTGTAAATCGCCCATCAGGTGGCGTTGCTGTGCTGCATTTTTCACGATTTCCGCAATAGTTCTATCAAGAACTAATGCACGAATTTTCATCTAACTTCAGAGTTAGTTAGATGTTAACACAAGTTATTGCTGATAGATTTTGGTGTTAATCGCCCAATAGGTGGCGCTGCTACGCAAGAATTTTCATGATTTTCGCAATAGCTCTATCTCAAAAACTAATGCACTTATTCTCCTTAAACTTCAGATTCAGTTTGACGTTGACACATGTTGTTGTTTGGTGGTTTTGGTGTAAAGCACCAAATAGGTGGTGTTGCTAGGCTGCAGTTTGCTGGATTTACACGATTTCAGCGATAGCCATATCTCAAGAACTAATGCACGGAATTTCATATCTTTAGAATCCTCATGATGGGTATAGATTGCCATTTAATTTTGGTAGTGTGATAGCGAATTTTGAAGCATTAACATGTATGAGATAGAAGAAAGTTTTAGGAATGGTATAGATGGAAGTTTTGTTTTTCTTTTGGTATCAATTTTCTGAAAAGAAAAAGTTATCCTTGAGAAATGCATAACAATTTTGTGAAAAATAAAACTTTGTATCGAAAGGTCAAGTCCAAGTACTCAAATGCGAGCCAAGCATTTATTGATAATAATTGCATTCTTACAGCTAAAATTTTCCTGTCAGGGAACTTCTTTTTTTTTTTTTTTTTTTTTTTTTTGCAAATAATAATATATTTCAAAACTCAAGTAATTCAAACTGATTAATGAAGTTTCTTTGATGGAATGAAATTTTGTGTTTGCGCTTCAAATAGGCCCCCATTTTTGACTGTATCAATCGCTACTAATTTAGATAAACGTCTTTATTTGTTTTTAACAGCATATTAATAATTGCATGTAAACAGATAAAATATAATGATGAAAGCATTCTTTTAAAATTATGTATGAAAACTTAAATTACAAATATTAATCGAAAATCTAGATTTTCAAGTGCAAACGATTTTCGGACAATAACGAAATAATGTTACCCTTTCAAGTGAAATCTTAAAAGACGCTTCTGATATTTATATTTAAAATACATATGATAAAATATAATCAAATAATTCTGTATCTTTGATACATTCTGATCTAGTACTACATCCTATAACAGCGCATAAGTCATCTTTTATCGAAATTTTAATCATATCTTGAATAACAATTTCCGACGGTAAAAAATGAAAGCAAAGAAATACAGGTTTAAACCGGTTTGAACTGATAGGCGTGTCAAAGCACGTGGTTTTGTTTGGGCTTTCTGTAGCGGATTTTAGGGTTACTTTTTTGGTGTCACCCCCAACCATCTTACTGCACCTCCATCTATCTCATTCCTCCATGATAAACACCAATACAATCAATATACATTATTATCGTCTGCGTGTCATAGCATTTCACTTGCAATTTTGAATGCAGTTTTTATGAACATTTATGTCGAAAATTTTGCCAACAGATCTTTATAAGCAATTTTTCCCCACTGAACATGATAATACCACACTATTGTTCAGAATGTTCCACTGTTGAAAACTTCATATCATTTCAAAATTGTTTTCGTGTACAGTTAGATAATGGTTTTCAACGAATAGATCTTGGGAGAAGAGGCATATAATATCTTTATATGTACTGATTTAGCATTTTAAAGGTATTTCTGCCAGGGTAATACCAAAATTGTACAAACAAATTATAAAAGACATCTACTTTAAAATTCAAATTTTTAAATCTCATTAAAATAAGTTTCGTTGATAAATTTATACTTGAAGAGCAGATCTTCCAGAATATTCTTTCATTCTCTTTCAGCCTTAGATCTATATTTCTGTGTAATTGTATTAATAAAATATTGGGAAAAAAAATTTTTTTATCATAAGATTACTTGAATGGCAGAGGAGAAATAACTTTAGTAGAAAAAATATATATATATATGTAATATGCATCAAGCACCTGTTCCATCAATGGGGTCAAGTTCGAAAGATGTTAGCTTTTTCTTTTGTTACGCCTTTCCATCATTGACTGATTTATGCGGCATCTGACGGCACAGCATGGAATTGAACGATAGAAAATAGATTTCTAGAGACGAAACCTTTATCTGGGAAAAAGCCGCTCGTGTGTTTTCAATGGACAATGTCATCGAAATGTACGATCGATTATAAGAATGTGCCGTACTTGAAGCTTGTTTTTGAACTATTTGTCATAGAACTGTTTTCCATTTGTTTTTGTTTTTTTACGAAAGGAAACTGGATTACAGGGGTGTATAAGGGTTCATGGCTTGAAACGTTTTTCACGATCTACCTAAGCGTAGCTAAAAGATATACGATAGATGGTCACCGGAAAGACATTGAAAAAGTGAACATAATTCAACGTGTGGCAGACCTGCGTGTTCTATTAGCAGGTTTTCTTCCTATCAGAGATGTGTTATTGAAAATGTATGAGAACAGAGCTGATTTATAGTGAGACATTTTGGTTGCATGCTGTGTTACCACTTTGAAAGAATTTTTAAGCATTGGTGAAAAGCATGGTTTTCAAAGTATAGTTTAAAGTCTATTTCTTAAAATATTGTGATACCATCTCCCTTCTTCTTCATCACTTTAACTATTACATTCAGCTATTTACAAAATGATAAGAAAAAATGCATTTCAAAACAAAATAATAAATGTTATTAAATCAAAAAATGGCAACTGTAGCAGAGATATCGGTTTTTAGTACTGGTGAATAAATAGGTTGCTAAAGGAGCAAATATTAGATCACAGTCCCGAGACTTAGAAGCCATCAAAATATCACTATTTTTTTTTTTATGTTTGTAGTCACTATAGCAGAAAGTCCAGCATTTAATTTTGCCACACTCTCCCATTAGCGTAAATACTCCTCTGTCTTTCAGTGAAATTAAAGACGAGGCGAACTTTAATTAACTTTGTAATTCTAACCTCACCTTAATCTTAATTTTAAACTAACTTTAATTATTTTTTCAACCAGACAGTTATAATCTACGCCTATTATATTATTTCACACATAAGATACAAAAACTGTAAGGTGAAGTGGGATGAATGTGTACTACAGCAAGTGCATAAGTAACGTGGAGAATCCTAGCAGAGTGGTGTACAAAACTCCTATGTGTTAACCCTTTCAGGAACAAAGCACTTCCATTGCTAAAATGCTGAAATGAATGTCTGACACCGGAATTTGTGTACAAATTTATTTGTAAATAGCAAAAAGCTAATTTTCCCATACATAATTAAAGGGGGGGGGGAATTTACCAAAACTCTATTGACATTGTGGCATTTGGGAATGAAAATTAAGTGGTTTCCAAAAAACACAACCGCCCCTGAAAGTGTTTAACAATTTAATTTAAAAGAAGTGCTGGTGAGAGCGCCATCTATTCACGCACTGCCCACCATTCTGCTAGGTTTTTTCCATGACATTTACACACTTGCTCCTAATACGCAATGGACTTTATGCACCTGACTTCACACCCCATAGTTGGAGGTATTTGTATTCGTCATTCTAGCCACAATACCGCCAGCATGCTACTATGCGCAGGCACAAAAATCGTCAGCAGACAAATTTTAGCCTCGACCCAGGTGGCGTGCATAAAATATTAAGTTATCTGCTGTTACAACAATCAATTTGTTTAATGTATTTTTGACAAATAAACATTAATAATATATTCTATATAGAGCGCTATGCAAATATTCAAAGGCAAATACCGCCAGCAGACGAATTTAACCTCGAACTCATGTCAAGTCGCGTGCATAAGATCATTTTCCCACTTCACCTTAACAAATTTTACTGTCTAAAGAAAATTTTATGAAGTACCTTTAGACGGTTTATTTGATTCCCGATCTACCTTCATCGTTTCACCGATAACTAAAGGCTATTTCCATTAGTAATTGTAGTTTAAGTCACATGCTACGATTTTTGTTTTACCAGTATTTTAGAACGGAAAAAATGACACTTATTTTATGGGAGATATCTCATTACTTGAGTAAGGCCAAGCAAAGTTTTCGAAAAAAACGGTGGTCAACAAGTATAGCAGTTATCAGCTATGTGACTTATACTACAAAAACCCATAGAACTAGCCTAAAAGAAATGGCTTGAAATAGCTTCACAATGCGCGTTCCGCGTTTTACTTATCGAAATTTCTGCATTTGAAATATGTATTTGAATTATGAATGATTAATTAAAAAATTTTCAGATAAAACTAAATTGCACTGTTATATAAAAAATCCTTCTCAGCTTTTTTTTTTTTTTTTACATCCTATATTCATTCGACTCTTTGCATAAAATCTGTAAGATAAGTTCCCGTTTATTTGAGTGCTTTTACCAAAATTTTTCCGTAATATACTATCGTATCTGTACGACTTCTCGAACTGATTTCCCTCTTTCAAAAGTTTTCAGGCATTTTCAGTAGGATTAATGTCATTCATAATACTATGATATGTTACTGTATCACCGTATATAATTGGATTGTTTCCCTTTATTTTGTAGATAGCTTTTCCGTATCGTAACTCGAGGAATTGTTATCTCGGAAAATGAAATCATATAAATTACTAAATGACTGTTCGGTAAATGGGAATGACAAAATATTCCAAAGTCTTTGGCTAGTGGGAACATCAAAAATACTACAAAGTAGGATCTAGTTCTTCGAAATACGAAAGTATGTTGTTATTAAATTTAAGAAAAACCCTTTCGTACTGTTGCTGCAAAATTATATGTAGCAATTTAGGCTGAAATTATCGCACCCAACGTTCAATTTTTAGAAAATTTAAAATTGAGATTTCAGGTTTAAACAAGTTGGAAATTGCTCGTCAAACGTGGCAAATGAGGTGCGCTCGTACTATAACTAGTTTTATAATTATTTTTTGCACCCCATATTGTACTGAATGTATATTTTTTTGCGCTTCATAAGTGCATAGTCTGTAACATCATTAAAATGCACTTACAATAATTTTTTCCCCATTCCCCGTAATGTAACGGAAAACTTTTGACTGTCCCTGTAATTAAACTATACATTCGATTTTCATAAAATTTGAAATGGCTCGACAAAATTTTGCAGCAATTATATATTTAAAATTTCAGACCATTCGGAATGCTGTAAAATCATTAAAATGCATTTGCTATAATTTTTCCCATTGGCCGTAATGTAACGGAAAACTTTTGGGTGTCCCTGTAATTAAACAATACATCCGATTTTCATAAAATTGGAAATGGCTCGACAAAATTTTGCAGCAATTATACATTAAAAATTTCAGACCATTCGGAAGTCTGTAACATCATTAAAATTCACTTGCAATAATTTTTCCCATTGGCCGTAATGTAAAGAAAAACTTTTGACTGTCCCTGTAATTAAACTATACATCCGATTTTCATAAAATTGGAAATGGCTCGACAAAATTTTGCAGCAATTATATATTAAAAATTTCAGATCATTCGGTCGGGTAGTTTTTGCTCTGTTATATGCGGACGGACGGACAGACAGACGGACTGAACGACGACTATAGGTGCTACGTATTTATATAATTACGAACGCACCTAAAAAATTACCCATTATATATATATGTGCGTGTGTGTAGATATGAGGAAAAAGACAATTCTTTTATCTTTGGCGATTTTAAGAACATATTTTTAAATTGTATATTGCATCAATAAATAAATAAATAAATAATTAGCTGTTTATTATTGACAGATTCAGTCCATTTCGTAAATACCGCATCTTTTAATTAAAACAAAGAGTTTTTCAAACTCTTTATACAGAACGTTAGACAATAAATATAGAAGTGGATATTATGTTTTCATGATGTGAAATGCTGTAAAATGTAGTATAATCTCATAAAATGCCGTACAGTATCACTTGTATTTTCTGTCTTAACTTATGCTGATATTCACCACCTACCTCTATCAATTTTATTATTATTATTATTATTGTTATTATTTTAATGCTATTTTCCCTGGTATAATTATGTATGAACCTTAACCCCTTGAAATATCCCACCTAAATTTTAATTAAGATTTGCACCAGAAACTTTCAAATAAATTTTGCTTTTATTATTTTGGTGGAAGAATGTTGCAAAATTGTTTTCATAATTTTAAAATGAAATTTTTCCAAAATTCCGGTGTGAATTCAACTTATAGAAACACAATTACTTGCCCCTGAAATGGTTAAAGGTTTCCAGCTCTGTTTAGGCTGATCTCTATTTTTTTTCCCTGCTTATCAATAGTAATGGAACGAAAATCGCGTTTCTAATTGCGTCTCCATTCTTCTGCTTTTTGTTTAACAAAATACAATAGTTAACCTACTACTGACATAAAGTAGGCGAAACTTATGCCATTTTTTGATACGTCTGCTTGCTTCAAAAGTGGAGAAAGAAATAACATCTGTATATTAAAACAAAAGAAAAAATACAGCAATTATCGGTATGTAACAAATACGTACCTAGTTGAAGGGCTAATTTCAGTTATGTAACATCGTTTATTAAACTTTTGTGGTTCAAAAATTAAAAAAAGGATAAATAAAATCATAAGACGAAATGCAATATTCCGCCTTGATTCAATCACAAAATATGAACATTAAAAAGCTCACCGTTTTAATTAAAAGGTGACAAAGATAATACAGTCATTCAGGATAACTTTGATCCGCGTTTTCTATATTTTCATACGCCACACTCTTATTTTAAGAATACTGTTGCAACTAGGGGCATAAAAGAGAAGAAATGATCCTAAATTATTATTTGACTATCAAAAATTAAGGAATAATAAGGATAAAAGCAATAGATAATTAATTTTTAACCTGGTTCAAAGTTACCCAGCCATTTAGGGTAACTTTGCACCATATGATAAATATTATCTAAAATAATTCATCATAAAAAAAGTATTATAGTTAGGACAACTTTAAACCCCAAAAAATGTTTTCAGATATGTAGACTCCGAATTTACCTTTCCCAACATCACAGGATTTGTACAATTTATGATATTACAACAAATATTATGCATAAGAAAAGTGGAAGTAGAGAACCATGAATATTTAGAAAGAAAAAAAAAACTGTTTATCGTTCATATAAAACATAAAAATGCAGTGAAAAACAATTTTCAATGTTTTAACTCAATAATATATCCATAGTTACAATAATACATACTAGTATTAGTATTATTCAAACAAGAATAAAAAATGTCAAATTTGAGTAGCTCCGCCCCGAAAAACGCCTTTAAATGAATTTTATGTATTTTACACATATTTGTGAAAATATTTACATGTTATATCTAATGCACACTTTCGGCATTTATATAAAATATACGTGCAAATATGGAAAAATTTTGACAGTAGCACCTATAATCAGTAAATTATAAACATCAGTATAACATTGAGCCGGCTCAAAGTTACCCTGAAAATGTGGTAAAATGTTAGTGCCTTCTTATTTTACATTTTATTAACTATTAATAAATAAATAATCACAAACACATTCTCATTAACACATTTACAACATTTAGATAATAATATGTCTTATAAATGAGTATATTGTTACTTACTATGAAAATTTAATTGGATTACAATAACTTCAAAACAGCATTCAAAATTAACTTGAAAACGGTACTTCACAAAAATAGTTAAATGATGCAATTAATTGCGCATAATGTTGCTAATTTATTTTCTAAAATAAAGCGTAGAAATCCCAGTTTAGAACCTTGCCAACAGAGCACAGTTCTGGAGTTTATTTAGTCTTTTGAAGTCAAAAATATTGAAAAATAGGAGGTGGTGCAAAGTTACACCCCATTGTTCAAAGTTACCCTGAATGACTATAATAATATAAATATTAAAAGTTTAAAACATACAATTTAGTTAAATTTCCCAGTACTTTCGGCCTGGAATCCCGCAACCATCGTCAGGGAATATTTTTATTAATTGCCGTTCCATTCATTCAAATACGTCACTTCGTTCGAAATGGGAGAGTCTATAACTATTAGGGTAGTTAGAAGTAGAAGTAGTAGTGCCATGGATTGAAATTATATAAAAAAAAAAAGATTTAACTGCCGTTCCATGTTTTAATACCATTATTAATCATTTTGAACAAAGTGACGTATCTTTGTCGCCTTTTAAGTAAAACAGTGAACTTTTTAAAGTTCATATTGTGTATTTTGTTATAAACAGATTTTTTTCTACATGTTCCGATCGTTATCTTTAACTCGTCTCCGATCCTTGTAAAGAGTTGAATCACAAGATTTATAAATGCGATTTTCGAGTTTGTTTGACACGCATAAATAACCCATTGAGCAATAATATCTCCAACGTTATCTATGTGTTATCTATATCTATGGCATTCTATGTCAAGAACCCCGAAGCAAAAACAATAATACGTGATTGAATGAAAGTCTCCTTATTGATTGAGTTGTCTAACACCAGAGGTCGACAATTAAATTTCCCTTTACTGACCAAAACGTGCGACTGGAAAACAATAATGGCCTCACCAAAGTCGGTTCAAATCTCTGCAAGCAAGATGCATGCCTTCTCATTTCCGCTATTTATGGCCGTTTAATGCGCGGATTACAGCTCAAAACCGGTCACATTTTCACATAAAATTTGAGGGATTTCACTGGTTACCTGTCTTCTGACCTTCATTAAATCATTCAGTAAGTAAGACCCCTCAGAACAGGGATATGCGAGGAAAAAGATGTAAAAATGTGTAATAAACCTGGCGTGGACCACCCCAGGATTGCTTCAGATCGGAACTTTTTGGAGACGGTAGTTGGTCTGTAATCAGCGTTTATTTATGGACTTGGATGCGAGTGAATTTGCAGGCAATGAATTTAAAGGCAAAAACACATCAAGACCTCCCAGGAATTCGGATTGTGTGGTGAATGCATAACTCTGTACAAGTGTTTTCTTTCATCCTTTGTTCTTTTGGGAGAAAGAAGTGCGATTCCCATTATTATTTCATCTTTGATATTATCCCAAAACGATCTATCTACCGAAGTCTTTCAATATCCCCCTCCACATACAAACAAACTCAGAAAAAGAAATGAAGAGCCTCTACATATTTCAGTCTCTTAATTAGCATCTGAAAACTAAAATTCAATCCTATGCAGGGGTGCAAAAATGTCATGGAACCTTTAATAAAGAGGAACTGACATATTCTTAAAATAGTGAAGTTTCAACTGTAATTGCTTTTGCAAGGGCTGATTATTACCGGTGAGAACTTTCATCAGTAAATTTAGATAAATATGTTATCCGTATTTAAGGGCCTTATTAATGCAAAATTTCATTTTGCATATTTTTCAATTTTACTGGTGTAAGTCTAATTTTGCGGTAGTGACACCATTTGTTTCTGTCATATTGTGACAACCGATGAAACAAATTGACTGTTTTACCAGTCAAACTGACACCAGTAAAAATAAATAGAAGTTTTTACTATATTTGTGAGAAAATATTTCCATGAATAAGACGCCTAAATAAGGCAAAATTTTCTATTCAATTTTACTGGTGGGAAATTTACCCCCGGCGGTATTCAGAAACTGTAGATTCCATTTAGGAAAAGCAGCCGCCATCTTGTGACAACCTCCTCAGTTACTTCACTCGCAACGGTAGACAGTACACTATATGTCTCCTCACCTTTATTCATAACTCCATTAAAAATCTAGATGCCAGCGGACAGTCTCTCACCACTAAATTTTGTTCGCTATTTTTTGTCTAATATTTCGTCTAATTTTTTTCTTTTTGTAAGAATGCTAATAAAATTTAAGGGAAGAAAGATAATAAAATTTAGTGGTGAGAGACTGCTCGCTGGCGCCTAGATTTTTACACCCCTGATCATATGTATCAGCACTCGTTGAATATCTCTTTAATATCTAATATTTACAAAACTGCTAAGAAATAGCAAAAAATAAATAAAAATACGCGAGAGTTTTTTTTTTTCTTTTAATAATGCTGATTGATATTCATTCTTCTGAGATGTAATCGTGGAGTTAACATTCTTAAGTACATCTATTCAATAATCGCACAGGAGAAGAAAAAAAATATATAGTTTGGTGAATTTACAATGCTATCTCTTAAAGTTAATTTTAATCTAACAAAAACATAGCTGTGAAAAAAGGGAGCCAAGTTCTGTATAGACAATGGCAAGAAAAGAAGTAATATCTAAGTGGGTGCCAAGTTCAAATAAAATTCACTCAAACTTACCTACTGAAGTATTATAGCATTTTTAAAATTGTTTAGAAATAAAAATTATTGATAGCATATTAATAATAAATGTAGAACTTGGCAAGTTTTTACCTACAAGTCATTTATTTTTATTAATGACATTATTATATCTAAACTTGTTATTTCATGTTTGGAAGCCTTCATTTGAGTGAGCTCCTTCCCCTTGAAGGATGGTGGGATAAAATATATCCCACCTAATTTTAACTGCAAAATGCCACATTGACACTAGAATTCAGGACTAAAAAGTTTAATTTTATTAAATACGTGAAAAGAAGCTTTTACCCATTTTGAAATAAATTTGTTTTTAAATTATGGTGTGATTGAATCATTTCAGCATGTCACGAATAAAAACTCTTTGCCCCTGAAGGATTAAAGGGGTGCAGTCTCTAGAGGGATGACCAAGAACAAGCGTAAAGGTATCTGTCTCTTTCTCAGACCTTTTAGTCTGTTTGCATTGAGGTTTCCGAAGGGTGTGTGCTAGAGTGATAACCAAAGACGAGCGAGAATGTATTTGTGTATTTATTGATTTATCAAATCTTTAACACGAGTCATTTGTTTATAATAATAACTATATTAATTTTTTTATAATGACAATGTTCTTAATATTAACATCATCATTTTATTAAGACATGAAATTGATAGGCATAACATTTATCAAAAACTTGCCAAGTTCTAGATTTATTATTAATATGCTATCAATAATTTTTATTTCTAAACAATATAAAAAATGCTATAATACTTCAGTAGGTAAGTTTGAGTGAATTTTATTTGAACTTGGCACCCACTTAGATATCACTTCTTTTCTTGCCATTGTCTATACAGAACTTGGCTCCCTTTTTTCACAGCTATGTTTTTGTTAGATATCATTACTTTTTGTAAAGTTACAATATAGACATACCGAAGACACTTTACTTAATGCTTTTTAATGTGTTTACATGAGACTATTTTATTCACCAAGCAACATTCAATTTTAATTTAAATTTCCTACAACAAACTATTTGGCTGTCAATTTGCGGCAGAAATCTATATTTTAATACTGCTACACTGAATGCATGTTTTGAAACGAAATGTATTGATTCGAAATTTTTATTGTTTCTGAAACAACAATTCCTATTAAATTCCTATATTAAATTTTCCTATTAAATTTTCCAATTAAATATCCTATAGCTGGGCCTGCTTTTTTGTACTGAAAGTGAAAAATAAAGTTATGTGCTTATGCCACATTATGTATCTTTCATCCATGGGTGCGGGCAAAGAGGCAGTGCAGAGGGAGGACATTGCCCCTCCCTGGATTTTCAAATTTAATTAACTAAATAAACTTTTCTCTGATGATTTTGAAAATAACAAGTGGGTAAGTGAGATCGCAGATCGCACAGAGGGTTTCGTTTAATATTCCTTTCAAAACACTTTATCCTTTTGAAAAATCTATTAGTTCCACATTTCGCAACCAGGGCGCACTCTATTCTAAACAAACCTCTATCCGAACGAAACTCCGGTTTACATACTATCCGTAGATATATTAGTCGAGGGGATTGAGCCCATAGCGCCCGAGATACGTAGGCGACCCTGGCGATAAAAGGTGGAACTAAAATATGTAAGACTAAGGTGCATAATATGAAAGAATGGTCAAAGGGGTGTCGGCAAAAGTTGGAAAAGTGCTCCTCGGGTGAAAAGGGCGGAGGTTAGAAAAATTGCTTAAAATACACAAGTTAGAGCCCGGAGGAGTAAATAATGTAAGACTTTTTGAAAATTTTATGATTTGTCGTGTGGTCTAAGGTATTCAGCTATACGTATGCAAAAAGTCATGTCTCCCACTTAATTAGGGACTCCCTTAGAAGGAATTGCTTAAAATACATATGTGGTAGCTCAAAGGGTTAAGCGTAAGACTTTTTCAAGATTTTATGATTTGTCGCCTGACCTCAGGTGTTCTGCTATAAGTATACAAAATTTCAAATCTGCAATTTAATAAGGGGCTCAGTTAGAAAGAATTGCTTAATATACGCATGTGGAAGCCCAAAGGGTTAAATGTACGACTTTTTCAAAATTTTATGATTTCTCGTTTGATGTGAGGTGTTCAGCTATAAGTATGCTAAATTTCACGTCTCCAAACTAATTAGGAGCTCACTTAGAAAGAATTGTTTAAAATACACATGCGGGAGCCCAAAGGGTTAAATGTACGACTTTTTCAAAATTTTATGATTTGTCGTTTGATGTGAGGTGTTCAGCTATAAGTATGCAAAATTTCTCACCTCCAACCTAATTAGGGGCTCACTTAGAAACGATTGTTTAAAATACACATGTGGGACCCGAAAGGGTTAAACGTACGACATTTTCAAAATTTTATGATTTGTCGTTTGATGTGAGGTGTTCAGCTATAAGTATGTACAATTTCACGCCTCCAACCTAATTAGGGGCTCACTTAGAAAGGATTGTTTAAAATACACATGTGAGACCCCAAAGGGTTAAACGTACGACATTTTCAAAATTTTATGATTTGTCGTTTGATGTGAGGTGTTCAGCTATAAGTATGTACAATTTCACGCCTCCAACCTAATTAGGGGCTCACTTAGAAAGGATTGTTTAAAATACACATGTGAGACCCCAAAGGGTTTTACAACTTTTACAAAATTTTATGATTTGTCATTTGATGTGAGGTGTTCAGCTGTAAATATGCAAAATTTCACGCCTCCAACATGTATAGTTTCTTAGAACGGGCTCTGTGACGGACAGAATATCTCAATTTGTTGATTTTCTGTAAGCAAGTAAACCCAGATAAACCCTCAGTAAGTAGATAGGTTTACAATGGAAGTCTATGGGAATTTGGCGAAATATTAGAGATATCGCCAAGGTGGCGTCACTTTTGACGACTAATTTTGGTCGCCAAATTTGGCGATATATCGCCATGTTGGCGAGAATCTTGGCGGTATTTGGCGACAGAACAGCGTCCCCTCCTACGGCAAATTAAAATTTCGCCTAACAGACACAATAGTAAAGTAAAAATGGGCACCCCCAGGTGGGTAAATCATCGATTTTCACAATTTTTTTTATTTTTTTCCTTAGTTTTATAGTATAAACGAACTTCGCACCAAATTTGAAGTCAGTAGCTGCAGTAGATATACGAGATCTTTTTGATGAGTGAGTGAGTCAGTCTGTGGTAAAATTATCGATTATCAGACATTTTCAAATGTTATTATCTCGGAAACTAATTATGCATTATTTATAAAATTTTGGATTTTAGGTAATTAGGGTGGCTTTACTACACATTTCGTATAACAAGTACGTAGGTCTCATAGATTTTCAGTTGTAGAGCATTGAAATTTGACGAAAACAGCTCGAAATGGTTTGTGTAAATAACACACGGCTATGTCAGGCGAACTTGGCTGACACACTGCCGTGTGTCTAGATAAGTTTGATCAAAAATTACGGGTGTATAAATGTTGAAAAAGCATTATCATTAGGGTGGTCACAAGCAACATGGGAAAATTTTTTTTTAACGTTTTCTTCGGGGGGACCCTCCTAAAAGTTGCCAATTAGTTAGAAAATGAGATTGGCAAAGTTTCAACTGAAATGAATAGCATTAACCCGTGCCTCATCGAGGTTGAAGCCTTGAAAATTTGCAATTTTTGGCTAAAAATTGTCGTTTTTCTTTCTTTAAATGAAAACTATTTGTCTTAGAAACCTGATTCTTGTTTTATTTCATAGAAACAGTTGTTGCCTTAAACTTTTACTCTCATCAAAACTTATATTTAATGAATATTAGTATTTTTCAGGTCAGCTCGTGAACCATACCCTCAAACTCTGCATTTTTGAAACATAAGTGAAAAATGACAAATTAATAATTTTATTACTTTTGATAATATTTTTTTTTGCATTATTTTCATTAATAGGCAAAAATAAATGAACAATTTTTGCAACTTTAAAAATATTTCACGAATTATAATTGATTATTAGTTATCTAGTTCTGTGTCTAGTAAGAAAGAGCTTCTCGATTTCTGTTGCAGTTGAACCTCTGAATTTCTCTTTTTATTACAAGGCTGTTTTTGTTACCTGTTATCGTTATCTATTTTTAGAATTGACGAAACATTCCGCAAAGCCCCCCCCCCCCCTTGATATGATGGCAGAAATGTAATATTTTTTAAATTGGCCACTTGTTTCATCAAATCATCGAGAATACGCTACCAAGTAATTGTCAAGTTTTATGTATTTTTTTTTTATAATATTCGCAAAATGAAACTGAACGCCAGAGAAGCTGCTAGATTTAGAGTACATCCACCAGTTAACCGCAGACTTTAATTTTAAGTAGAAGTGCAATCGACTACGCAAATAACTATTTCGTAAACAAAGAACTGAGATCATCAAAAACAGATTTAAAAATTCCGGTTTAGAGAGAACTGTTATTCACTGGGATGGAAAACTGCTTCACCATTTTTTGAATAAAGAAAATGTAGAGAGGATAGAAGTTTTAATTAGTTGTGGGGATGAAGAACAGTTACTACGAGTTCCACAGCTTGAAAATAGTATCGGAATAATTCAGGCGAAAGCTGTATTTTCAGCAGTTGAAGAGTGGAGGAAGTTGGTAAAATCCAGGCAATATGTTTTGATACAACTGCAGTAAAAAACGGTCACATCAGAGGAACCTGCATTCTTCTATAGCAATTGTTAAAGCAAAAGTCTTCTGTATTTACCATGTCGCCACCATTATCTAGAAATTATCCTAAAAGCTGGTTTTGATTGTAAAGTGGGAATAATAATTGCTCGCTCCTCAGCCAGATATTTAAAAAAAACAATTCTGATTGGGTGGTTTAAATTAAACCAGAGTAAATATAAAAATGCTATTGAAGATGAAATACTAGATATAAATAGTTAATTCAGAAGAAATTTCAAGTTTTCTTACAGGACCTTTTAAAAATTAACAGCTCAGGGATGATTATAAAGAGTTTATGCAACTTTGTTTAATTTTTATAGGACTCCTTCCTACAAAAGACTTTTTTCAGAGCACCTGGTGCTTTTAATCATGTCAGATGCACAAGCAATTTATTCTCTCAAAATATATTGTCATAGATAATCTCTCAATAACAAATTTAGAAAAAGAAGGTATTAAAGACCTTTGCTTATTTCTAATCAATATTTATGTAAAATTGTGCTTCAATATTCCCACTCCCACTTTGGACCCCAATCCAAGACCTGCAAATAATAAAATCACTTGTTCACTACAGAAAAATTGATAAATAGGTTGCAGACAAAGCACTCGTTAAAATGATAAACCGTCTTAGGTATCTTAACTCGGATCAAGTTGCGTTTTTAGATGATACTTTGGAAAAAAAAAGTCAACATAAGCATGGCTGTAAAATTAATGTCATTTGAAGAAGAAATGATGATGATGATGATAAGAATTTAAAAGCAACAAAAGTTTTCAACGAAGTGGATTATTTATTGAACAAAGAAGTCAATGTTTTTGTTTCATCTCAAACTATAAAAAATTTTAAGAGATTTTATATTAATAAGCATTTTTTAAATACTGATCCCAATGTATAGTGTGAAAATAAACCTTATTTGAAAGCAAGAAAACAGTGAATGGTTTTAAAGTTGTCAATGACACAGCTGAAAGCGGAAGAATATTAACCAGAGATTTCAATTCCTGTTTAGCGAAAAACGAAAAATAAAAACAGTATATGTTAAAAGTTGTATGTGAATGTAGAAAAACTTTTCCAGATTCTTCAAAAGCCACCTTATCTAAGCCATTTACCACCTTAATCCTTTCTGGCGCAGTGGTCCCATGTCGAGACTACCTAATTTTAATTCGAAACTTACTTGTTTGTAAATTTAGGTGTAGTCAATCATTTCATTATTTTACGAACAGAAATTTTCTGTACTGGAAAGGGTTAATGTGACAATTGTAAGGGATAATAATTAATTTTCTTTATTATGCTTCCTTTCTTGTAACACAACCTTAATAATAAAATGCATTTGAGCATATTTGTTCTAATTTTTATACTTTCTTTGCACCCCCCCCCCTTTTTTTTAAATTTTATCAGTTTAAAATTCGATTTTTTTTTTCATTTTCTTTGGAATTTTTTTAAAATTAGTACTTTATCATGTACAAAATGAAAAACAAAAGGGGGAAAGCAGATGAAATTGAATGTTACAATGTTTTTTTCGCATTTTCATAAAAATCAATTTTTAGGATTCGGGTGAAGTCTGGTCCTGAAAAATGCACATATGTCTAAATTTATACATTTTTAGAAATAAAATGGTGTGTGGTTCTTCAAAACGAAGCTTTTTTATATAAAATGAGACCTGAATTATGTTTCTAGGTTCAATTGTATTTATTTTATGAAGGAAAAACAGCATTTTTTTGCGAAAAATCACGTTTTTTTTCAAACTTTAACCTCAATGAGGCACGGGTTAATATTATCCAAATGAGCTAAAACTTTGCCATTCTCATTTTCTAGTCTATTGGCAGCTTTTTGGGGGGTCCCCCGGAAAAAATTCAAAAATTGATTTCTTGTGACCACCCTAATTATCATTTCTGCACAAATATCTAATATTTTCAAAATTTGCTAAGAAATGGAAAAAAAAATACGCAAGGGTTTTTTTTTTCTTTTGAAGTATGATGAATATTCATTCTTTTGGGATGTAATCTTGGAGTTAACATTTTTAAGTGCATCTATTCTAAAATCGCACAGAGGGAAAAAATACATACTTTGATGAATTTACAATGTTATCTTTTAAGCTAATTTTAATAAGTTTGATCAAATATAATGTGTGCATAAATATTGAAAAAGCATTATCCATTCTGCGTAGCTAATTCAAACAGCATCAATCCCTTAATTCTCTCTCCCGTGATATTCGCGGCTGTGTGTCTTACTCAGATTGTTTGATTCCCTGCAGTTTTATAAAATAGTGTAATTGATTTTATTCTGGTATCATTTTACTTGAGAAATATGAATATCAAATTCACAATATATCTTTACTTAATAGGTGCTAAAATACAAATGTTAAAACATTTTAAAAACAATGAGGATGTTGAAACATTGGAGTCATATGATATATAAAATCCGAGCGCTTTCGGCTGAACCATCAGTCGTCATCAGGGAAAGATCACTGCCGAATGAAAGACAAACAGCTGGTTAAATATCAAAGGGCGAAACTAAACGAACCACAAATAGGAGGGTGGGAAGGAAGGAAAACAGAGAGGAGCAGCTAATCAGAAAAAGAGAGGGAGGGGAGGGTGGGACAGAGAGGAGGGAAATGGTTAATCAAAACCAAATTCACCTGTTACACCTAGTATTTTAAACCAGATTCTTGGTATGTTATAGGATAGAACGTCATTACAGGTACTCCTGCCTCTTGCCAAAATTTCCAACGACTCTACTGTACAAATATTATAAAGTGATGCATGTGCAATAATTTTAACTTCTTTGAATAGGATATCCATATCTTTAACTTGACTTAACCGGGATAGAGCTGTGGATAGTTTACCCTTTTTTATATCTGTCGTATGCCCTTTAATCCTTTCCAATAGAGTATACTTTTTTGAACTGCCATTAACTCTAAAAGGCACAATATAAACTCCAGATTTAACATAATTATCTATAGGATCGATCTTTCTGTGTACCAGGTACTCTAATTTTGTCAGTGGTTTAGCGATAAGAATTACATTATATTTCTTCAAAGCATACTTAATCCGCTCAAAAAGATGTGGAATATATTCCATACTACAAAATTTAGTAGGTTTTTCTTTATTTTTACTAACGTTTGTAGATATTTTGTTACTATTATTATATTTATAAATTAATTTGTTGATAAATTTATTCGAAAACCCATTTTCACAAGCAATCTCTTTAATTTTACTTAACTCATTAACCGCTGACGTTGCGTTCACGCAACAGTCAAAATAATTGCTCATGCAATGAATTAATTACATTGGCGCCACTATTTTAGAATTTAAAAAAATATCTTATTTATTGGCAGGAATTTGCTATTTTAGTAAAGCGAAATTTACCTTACTGAATTTGTGGTGGGAAACTACTTTCAACAAGAAATTTGAAAATTTCTATCGTAATAGTTTTGGAGGTTAATGGGTTAATTCATCATTTATGTAAACATCCGAACAAACTTGAGAAGCCCTTTTAACATAAAAACAATATGCAGCAGTTTTGCAGTTGAATGAAACATTACTGTCATAGGATATTGTATTGTTTGACCTGCAAGGTTTTCTATAGACTTTCATATCGATGCTTTTTGTTGAAATGTTTTTAACCAGTTCTACATCTAAAAAAGGTAACGAACCATTTTCTTCAATTTCACAAGTGCACTTTATATTGTTATCTATACTGTTAGCATAATTCAAAAACTCAGTTAATGTAGAGATTCCGTGATTCCAAATTATCAGAACGTCATCAACATGCCTAATCCATAATGCGGGTTTAAGGGTAGAGGATGAAATGATATGATTTTCCAGAGGTCGTAATTTAAGTTTAGCCAATAATCCAGAAATTGATGAGCCCATTGGGGCCCCTTCTGTTTGCTTGTAATACTTTCCATTAAAAAGGAAGACATTAATGTTTGTAATTAAATTTAAGCTTGAAATAAGCGTATTTTTAATATCGTCGTTATATAACTTTCATATCGATGCTTTTTGTTGAAATGTTTTTAACCAGTTCTACATCTAAAAAAGGTAACGAACCATTTTCTTCAATTTCACAAGTGAACTTTATATTGTTATCTATACTGTTAGCATGATTCAAAAACTCAGTTAATGTAGAGATTCCGTGATTCCAAATTATCAGAATGTCATCAACATACCTAATCCATAATGCGGGTTTAAGGGTAGAGGAAGAAATGATTTGATTTTCCAGAGGTCGTAATTTAAGTTCAGCAAATAATCCAGAAATTGGTAAGCCCATTGGGGCCCCTTCTGTTTGCTTGGAATACTTTTCATTAAAAAGGAAGACATTATTGTTTGTAAT
The DNA here is from genome assembly GCA_963932465.1 of Maratus speciosus. Taxonomy (NCBI): domain Eukaryota; kingdom Metazoa; phylum Arthropoda; class Arachnida; order Araneae; family Salticidae; genus Maratus; species Maratus speciosus. The sequence continues at coordinate 428,012,143 of OZ010797.1, read as the reverse complement.
TGATCTTTCCCTGATGACGACTGATGGTTCAGTCGAAAGCGCTCGGATTTTAAACATCATATGACTCCAATGTTTCAACATCTTCATTGTTTTTAAAATGTAACCACCGACAAAATTAGAGTACCTGGTACACAGAAAGATCGATCCTATAGATAATTATGATAAATATGGAGTTGATATTGTGCCTTTTAGAGTTAATGGCAGTTCAAAAAAGTATACTTATGTAGGAATGACCACTCGCAAACTATTGGAAAGGATTAAAGAGCATACGACAGGTATAAAAAAGGGTAAACTATCCACAGCTCTATCCCGGTTAAGTCAAGTTAAAGATATGGATATCCTATTCAAAGAAGTTAAAATTATTGCACATGCATCACTTTATAATATTTGTATAGTTAGAGAGTCGTTGGAAATTTTGGCAAGAGGCAGGAGTACCTGTAATGACGTTCTATCCTATAACATACCAAGAATCTGGTTTAAAATACTAGGTGTAACAGGTGAATTTGGTTTTGATTAACCATTTCCCTCCTCCCTGTCCCACCCTTCCCCCCCCCCCCCTCTCTTTTTCTGATTAGCTGCTCCTCTCTGTTTTCCTCCCTTCCCACCCTCCTATTTGTGGTTCGTTTAGTTTCGCCCTTTGATATTTAACCAGCTGTTTGTCTTTCATTCGGCAGTGATCTTTCCCTGATGACGACTGATGGTTCAGTCGAAAGCGCTCGGATTTTAAACATCATATGACTCCAATGTTTCAACATCTTCATTGTTTTTAAAATGTTTTAACATTTGTATTTTAGCACCTATTAAGTAAAGATATATTGTGAATTTGATATTTTTATATCTCATTTATTTTATTAAGGTGAATCTGTCGTTCAACTTGAAATATACTTTTTCTATATTTATTTAATCATTTTACTTGTCATTAAATTAGTTTTTTTTTTCAAAAAAGTGGTGGCAAAAAGCAATCTAAATTTTTAAACCGTTATTTAATGCGACCGTTAAGAAGGAGTTAAAATGCACAAATTTTAATAAATAGTAAAAACTTAATTTGGCACAAACAAAGCTTATTTTAATACCCTTGGCCACATATGTGGAAGTTTTGTTTTTTATCATTATTTCAAGGATTTCCCTCCAAAGTTAAAAATATAAAATTTAGTTAAAATTTTCCGGTGAGAATCTTATTTAAATTAGGTGGGATATATTTTATCCCACCGCCCCTCAAGGGGTTAAGGGGTCTGGTCACTCAGCTTCCGATTTCCCCTCACTAAAGTAAAGTCAATGGGCATTTGATGTATTCGTATATTTAAAATATCACCTCGGAAAATTAATATTTTTAACTTCTATTTTTTGTGTACACTTCCTAAAAGATGTCTCTTTTTTTCTTTGTTCTCAAAGTATTTCTAAAGTATAAGTCTTAATTTTATAGGAAGTGTTAAAATCTTACTCACAGTTCGCCCGCTTTTAACATATAAAATATTAAATTCAGCATAAATTTCAGAAATATTTTGAAAACTAAGAAAAAAAAGAGACATCATTTAAGAAGAGTACACAGAAAAAAGATGTTAAAAATATGAATTTCCCGAGAGGATATTTTAAATATACGAATGCATCAAAAGTCCATAGACTTAACATTACAGAGGAGAATTCCGAAGCTGACTGACCATCCCCCTTAACAAGCGAAGTAAAAATTTTATAGTTTGGCTACACCGATGTACAGTTAGACATACAAATAAAGCGTGAAGTGATTTTTCGGCAGTTATTGTTGTTGGATTATTTTAAAAAATCGTTGATATTTGATAAAAATAATATCAAATATATTAAATATATTATGTTTTAATGTTTTGTAGAATTGTAAGAAAGAAATTTACTGTTAGTTTTTTATTTTATAAGAAATCGTTTCACTCGTAAATTACCATTAACGTTCAGCGGCCACAAATGGGGACGTTGTTATTATTATTTTCGTGTGTGTGTGTGAATTTTTATTGTTTTTTCCCTTTTTTTAAATTATAATTATAATTTAATTATAATTATTTTTTTAATTATTTTAATATAAAATGAATAAATCGTAAAAAAAAAAGCCATTTTTTTCTTACCTTAAAAAAATGTTCCCTGGAGAGGTTAAATTTTGCAGCTGTATCTAACATTTAGGAAATTGTTTATACATAAAGCGTGATTATTTCGCCTTTGTTATCGAGAAAAATCTTTACAAAATGGAAAAACTACATGTTAACAAGATAAAATATAATGAATTAATATTTCTTGCTATAATCCTGTTTTAATGTCTTATTTTGCTTTACATTTGGATATCACGACAAAACGATTAACTGTTATTTTTCTCCCCTATTTCTCATTTCATATCATTAGAGATTTGCTAATAGTGTACCTGATTATTTAGAAAAATCAGAAAGAAACAGTATTAACAATAGTTGCTTTTTACAAAAGCGCCCAAAAACGCCCAAAGGGTAATTTCTAATATGTTGTAGCAATTTGATATTTTGATGAGATAAAATTAAATAAGTTGATTATCTTATTATATTGAATATACATTTAGAAGGGATTATTGAGAGGTATGTTATTTGTTTGTTCGTTCTTGATTATTTCGATAAAAATATAATGCCAAGAATATATATTTTTTTTTTTTTTTTTTTTTTTTTAAGGCTGCATTGAAATTTGTTTTCATGAAATATTAAATAAATAAACGGTATGAAAATGCGAAATTGAATGAAGTGTTAATTTTGCTGAAGAGAATACATTGAAAATTACTTTGACCCTAAAATATATTAGTTTTTGTTCTTGCCTCGAAAATTCCATCAGATTTTACATGCTAAAGATTTAAGAGCGTTCCTTCATATTATAGTTTTGTATGCGTTGTATCTAAGGATTTATTTTTTTTTTTTTTATGATTACATTCTAAACATATTTTGTTACAATCATCAAGCACTTTTAACCTAAAAATAGCAAATACCGATACAGATTTTAAACGTATTGTTAACACATTCGCGATCGCTGACGTGAATTCACGTCATTTGGATATCTGTAACTCCGCTTACGGACGCTCTTTGGTATTTTCTGTGTTATATTGTTCTCAAAAATATGTACACTATGCGCATTTGTACAGTCGTGGAAAAAAAAAATTAAACACCCCCTAACTCCTCAACAAATTATCGTAGACGAAAGTTACTGGTACCGAACGATTGGAAATAAAGTCCACTTTTAAATGATGTATATAAAATTTGCGTAGGGGGGCACCTACATATTAAAACGAATCCAAACTTCACTTTTTTTCAATGGCAATACCCAATTTTAACGAGATATTTCTAAACTTCGGTTCAAACTATGCCTAGACACCAAATTTCAAGTCATTTGAATTATAAACATTAAAAAATTTGTGCTTCTAATGTTAAATTACACTTTCATATTTTTATTTATATCTCCTGAAATTATGCTCCTAATGTGCTAATATTTTGTGTAGCAATAATACTAATATACCCAAACATAAATACGCTGAATTTGCAATTTTTATAATTTTATGATATGAATTATGAAATTAATATTCGAAGAAAATATGAATTGCAACCTACAATTTTTTTTATGGATTTAGATTTATTAAGTCCTGCTTTATGAAAATCCAAAATTTCACATTTTTCTTCCAAGTAGGTTTCAAATTATGCTTAAAAAACGGCAAAATGATGGTTTAAGGGGCCGTCTATGATAGAAGTGACTAGGTATTTTGAAATTTCTTCTGCTCTCCTGTAATCTAGCAGGCTTCATTGTCTGCTTGAGTGGCGCTTAAGGTGCCTTGATCAAGAAGGGTCTCTCTTGGTTAGCAATCGAGTACCGAATTTCAATTTGGATTCAGCCCTTAACCCCTTCGCGACGGGAGCTTTTTACGAAATGTTTATTACTTTGCTACCGGTTTTAAAAGACAGAAGTTTGTGCCTATTCAAATCGGGAAAATGCTCGGATTAAATAAGGCAAATTTTACAGTAAAATTTTACTGGTGAGAATAAACGAGGATCCTTAGCCCTATTTCCGGCACGTATACGTGTCGCTCGTCCCCAAGGGGTTAAAATACGCTCGTTTTAAAATAATTAATTTCTCGGTAACTTATTGTACGAATTGCATAAGAATTTGTTTTTGGGCTAATTGAAGGGTGTAGAGCTCATTTATGCTGTCAAAATTGGGTATTGTTTTGGAAAAAAAATGAAGTTTGGATTCATTTTAATATGTAGATGCCCTCCTAAGCATATTTTATACACATCATTTAAAAGTAGACTTTATTTCCAATCGTTCGGTACCAGTAACTTTCTTCTACGATAATTTCTTGAGGAGTTAGTAGGAGGTGTTTACTTTTTGTTCCAAATTGTACAATCAATATACTATGAATATAAATACATCGATGAAAAGTAGTATTCATTAGTAATAGAAAAAAGAATGCACAAAAATATTTCTGTTAAATAAAGCAATTTGCAAGGAACACTTATAAGCGGGTCTAAGACGAAAACTTGCGGTCGCGAATGTGTTAACCCTTTATAAAGCAGTGGGAAGTATTTATCCCACTTAACCCTAGATCTACCGGGAATTTTATTCAAGTTTTAATAAAACGTTCTACACCAGAATTTTTATTTAAAACTATTTAACTTATTTATTTACCTTATTTTTGTCTGGTTTATATACTTAGTTTATTTTAAAGAAATTTCTGGTTTGAATGAATATTTTATATGTACCTGTCGGGTCCAATGGACCCGTCTGGTAGACGGAGGGTTAAATCTAATCACGTAATGCCTTATTGGTACCAAAATATTTCAATAAAACTTTCTTTTTACAGTGTATCTTACGAATTGTATTTAATTGCATTCAAATTTATTTGTTCTTACTTTCCGGTGCATTGTATCTTTTCAACATTTTAGCAACACAATTAAACTGACTTATAAAGGGTTAATAAAATTTGACACTCGGCATATTCCTTTCACTACTCATTATACAGAATTCTTTTTTACGTTTTTATCTTGGTATGCCATTGAAACATACCTACTTAAAGTCTCAATCTACGAAAGTTTTAGAAACCCTAGAACATGCATTTCTGTTGATTAAAATTTCAGTATAAATTGCACAATGATACAAAAGTAATAATGCTCAAATTTTCCCGTCGACACACAAAGATATAAGCAGAGATGGGTCAAGAAAAGTTTTTATATCCTTTTCCCAATATTTATTATTATTTTTTTAAGTATTCGGTTTTCACCAAATATAATTTTTTCTGTGTTTATAGCATAGCTAAATTCATAGATAAAAATACAGTCACCTGAAAATGTTTTAATCCCTAACTTAATTTTAATTCCTAAATGGCACATTTACACCAGAATATTGGAATGAAAAATTCCTTTTTATTAAGTGCGTGAACAAAAGCTTTTGCTGATTTTGAAATAAATTTATTTGTAATTTCTGGTGTCGTTCATTCATTTTTGCATTTTAGGAATGGAAGTACCTTGCCCCTGAAAGGGTTGAAGATAAATATTGTACTGGACAACATCCACTCAATTTACAACATTTATTTTCCTATCAAAATATTATTTCTAGTCTATTATATCATCATGAGTGTATTAGACTTCATTATGTAATTTTATATTCAAATGAAAACAGTAATTTGGATTAATTTATATAACATTATGTAACTCCTGTTACTTGTATTCAACATTGCAGCCAAAATTTGCACATCCCTGCACTAAATATATTTTTAAATGGTCAAATAGTTTTAGTATATTGAAAGAACAGATGCCTTTTGATGTTTTGGGAACATTTTTTAAGAGCTACTCATATACAACAAGAAGAAAATAGAGGAAAGGTGCGAGTAACAGAAATTATATATGTAGTAACAGAGGTTACATTTTTGTAACAGAAGTTACGTTGATCAACAGAAATTAGACAGTAGAAGTATATTTATATCAATCTAACAACGTGGCACCACTGAAGCACTTTGATGGATTTTTATTACGCACATGAATTTTAAACTACATTTTTGTTAATTAACTACATCTGTTACAAATATGTAGTAACAGAAGTTACGGGTAGCAGATGTTACATTTAACAAAGAAAAAAATTGTATTTTCTATAGTTTTATAAAAGTATGTAAATCTTACATTTATTTAAATTAAGTTAACTTAATTTCACATAATAAAAATAAAACTTTAATTAAAATGGCAATATTGAAATTTAAAAATTTATGTAACATAGGTTACAAACAGAAAACACATTAATCAGGAATTTAGACGTTTCAGCTTAATGACCATATGCGTGCAGAACAAATTCAAAATGGCTGTAGCATAGCTTTTCTACTACTTTTACCTACAAGTAAACGCAGTAGTAACGTCTGTAGGGGACAACGAAAGTCATTTCTTTGATAGGAAAAGTTAAAGTAACAGAGATTACAATTTCAAAGTACAAAATTTAATCTTAAATAAATAAATAAATAAACATTTTAGTGTTTTGGGCCTAACTACTTAAAATACTATGTTTTATGATTACATATACCCGGTTAAATAAGTAATTTTAAATATTATTACTTAAAAAACTAAATTGAAAACTATCCCGACAGACTGTTTTGTTAGTCAAGATGAATAAAAATAGATAACTTCAATTTAAAAAAATATCTTTAAAATTTTTTTTTTACTAATGAAGTCCTTACTGATTGCTTTAATGGAAACAAAAAAATAAAAAGTGTTCTTTCCCATTTTACCCAGAAAAAGAAAATATTGAATTGTGGACATGAAAAGACATAATTTTTTTGTTTCACCCAGATGCCAATATCTCTTAATTATTCCGGAGTCTGATCCAAAAAACAATTTAAAACCGGAAAATGTATGCAAGTAAATGTGTCTCCTTTATATGAGGATGTGTCACTCTTAGCCTTTTGAGCAAAGCCATTAAATAAATATTATATTCAATGGCTTTGACCTCGAGGGGCCTCTAAGAAAGCGATATAAGTAAACGTATAGTCCCAATACGGGAATCGGGCGTAAATTAACACAGTTGCGCCATCTTGTGGACGGGGTGATAATCCACATACGCGGGTTTTTAGTGTGACGTCATATATATCTACCATCTGCGCATATTTTCTAAATATTTAGTCACTCATTGCACTGAATTTTGTTTACTACATTTATTGCAAAATAATGGCGTAGCGAGAGGGACTTTTCGGATGAACTTAACTTGACATCACACAGTTTTCCTCGCTTGGCTAGTGATATTTCAGCTATTAATCTAGGTAAAAAAAACTTTACAATTTTAGTGGTGTGAAGTAAAAAAACAGTTAGGCATCTTCCTGTAGTTTAATCCCGTCCGCTACGTGGCGTGCGACTTTGATTGATGTGACCTCGCCTTTAATCTTGCGGTTACCTCTCCCATTTAAGATAGGACGCTTACTTATATCGCTTTGGGCCTCTAATTAAATTTTATATTTTTAAGCTTTGGAGGCGAAATGCTGAAAACTTGTTTTTCATTATTTTAAAATAACATCTTTCGATTATTCCGGTGAGAATTCAATATAACACAGACATTATTGCTTGCCGCTCCAAGAGTTAACACTTCATTTTGAAAATCTTTATTAAGTAAAATTTCCAGATGAAAACGTATTTGTCTTGGATCTGACTCCGGAATAATTAAGAAAAGTTGGCATCTATGTATAAACCAATAAAAGGTTAACCCAAAAGTTGTTACATGTTCTCTGGACTAAAAGTCATGGTATTTCATAGTATGATAAATTATTTTACTCTTTATTACAATACTACTTTCCTGCGTTTTATTATGTTTTACAACATGTACATTAAGACAATAACATTCGTCACACACGTATGTCATATATTAATTCACTTCTGCTTTGTGAAACAATGTACAAACATAGGGAAAGATATATAATTGATGAAATTCTTCCTTCACTGATATTTTTTTACTTTATTAAGTTACTATTAGAAAGTACTATATTCAGTACTATGTTCCATGATGTATAGCATAAATATAATTTCTCTAAATAAAAAGAAAAGAGAAACTCACATAGATAAAATAATCAATTCATACCACTTTTTAAAATTAATAAATATCATCAGGAATTTATTTAAAAAGAAATTGAGCCCTTTAACACTAGAACCGCGGTAGCGGTCATTTTGACCGCTACCAAATAAGAATGTTTCGATTATTACCAGAAATTTTTTTCTAAAATAAGTTTAAAATGTACCATGGAGAAATAGGTTAAATAAATAAGTTAAGTAGTTTCAATTAAAATTTCCGGTGTAAAATATTTTTATAACACTTCAGTAAAATTTCCGGCAGTTCTAGTGTTAAAGGACCCTTTACCAAATTTTCCATTTCAAAACAGCACCCTTCACAAAAATTTTCATCTCAAAACAGGACCCTTCACAAAATTCTTTGTCTTAAAAAGAGGACTTTCACAAATTTTTTCTGTCTCTAAACTGTACCTTTCACAAATTCAATCATTTAAAAATAAAATCTGATGTTTCATTTTTACACATATAAAGAAATATTTACATATATATATATCTTCTTAAAAATGTATAAACAAGAACCTGAATATAACGATAATTTCAAATTCACAAAATTATAACTAGATTTTTCACAAAATTAAAAAAATAAGTTCACAATTTCACAAAAACAGGACCTTGGCAAAAAGTCTGGACAGACCCCTGATCATTCCGACATCTATAATTACAATGATGAAACGCTAATCTTCTCAACATAACAAACAACCACACCGGTGTCAAAAGTATTGTGACGAAAATAGGCCACATGGGCACCTTCACATTCATCACATTTTGCTTAATCTTTTTTCTTCCGCTTAACCTTATTCCCTTCCATACAATCGGCAGACAAAATTTAAAATTTTTGTATAATGCAGGGCTCCCACCCGGTCCGTTTTTTGAACACCACTTTTATTTTTAAAAACAATCTACTTTATAAATTTCGTAGAAACATACAGCGAAGAGCGTTTCCCTTGTAATTGTTGCCGAAATCCACCACAAATTTATTTCTAAAAATTTATTGGTTTTCAAAAAGCGGACCAATGGGAGCCCTGGTAATGAGTCTTGGTTTGCAAAAGCCTGATCTATCCAACATTTAACACAAAATGACGGCAAGGGGCCAGTTCGGTTCGTAACAAATGAGTATATTTCGTTTCAAACCAGAAATCTCTTTACGTTTAAAAGATACAAAGTTAAATGGACAAGATTGCCAGTCTGGCCTCCAATTTTAATCTGAAATTTCAAATTGGCACCGGAAATTTCGAAAAAAGAATTTGCACTTTAAATGATCATTAAATGTCTCTTAGATTAAATAAAACAAAAAATACTCTTCTTTATCTCTAGTATGAACTTGAAATTTCTGAATGAAAATAGAGACCAAACTGGCAACCCTGGAGGGATGGTTCCTAAGTTATACCCAAATACCTTGAACGAATCAGGTTCTATCCAAAACTGCATATATATTAAGCGTACAAACTTAAAGCTGGAATCGGGCGTTAATTAACACAGCTGCGCCCTCTTGTAGACGGGGTTGATAATCCACATACGCGGACCTTTAGTGTCACGTCATATATGACAGAATATCTACCATCTGCGTATATTTTCTAAATATTTAGTCACGCATGGAACATGAAACTTGTTCACCAGATTTATTGCAAAATAATGGCGCAGTGAGAAAGGTGTTAGGCCCGGATGCACATGACACATTGAAGTTTTCTTCGCCTTATTTAACCTGAAACTTTTCAGCTATTAATGAAGGCGAAAAAACTACAATTTTAGTGGTGTGAAGTAAGAAAACAGTTAGGCATCTTCTTGTAATTCCACCCCATCCGTTACGTGGCGCGTGACCTTGATTGATGTGACCTCCTCTTTAATCTTGCGGTTACCTCTCACATTTAAGATAGGACGCTTAATATGTATGCAGTTTTGGGTTCGATCCCTATTGAATATTTCTTGTTTCTAAAAGAAAAACTTTAACTTTGACTGAGTCCAGTTCGATGTTTTGTTGTTGTGGTTAATGTTAGTACTGATGAGGCTATGCGATGACATAGCGAAACGCACACTTTGTATGATTTCGATTTTAATTAAATGTTTCTATGTATATATTTTTAATTTAATTGCTTTTTATATGTACAGGCATCCCCCGACTTACGCAAGGAATGCGTTCTGTAACCTTTTACGTAACTTGAATTTTACTTAAGTCGAATTTGAAAATTATTTTTGGTAAAATTTCGTAAGAAACTGAAATATATGTATATATATATATATATAATTTATACAGTATTATTTTATAAATAAAACGTAATGCCGCAGTACTTACTCTGATATAAACTATAAAAGTATTAAAAATATCAAAACAAACTGAAAAAACACTTTTCAAATCAAAAAATATCTTGTAGAATATGGTATTTAGAAGTTTAACATTGATGAATTGATTTATAACAGTTTTGAATCTACATTAAGGGGTCAGGTAACCTTTGAAGCGTACAAAAATCGATTTTTTTTTAAATAGCTTATAATTAAATATGATTCTTTGGGAACATTTAAAATCAAACCCCATACAAAAATTCGCATTCGAAGAGAAGTTATGTCTAAAATACTTTGAGCTTTTGCTATATGATCAACGGGTTTTTCAATCTTTGAAGCCAATTTTCTCAAAACAGTGATTTTGATCATTGCGCGCACGATTTCTGAAAAACGGTTGCGTAGAATTTCACGAAATTTTTGGTGGATGTATTAAACGTACAGAAGCACAAAATGACCTATTATTATGTTTCTGAAGTAAGAAGTTTAGAATTTACGGCTACTTTTGTATAAAAAAATCTCGATATTTCGAATTTCTCTAAAAAAAATTTTTTTTCTCGAGAACTACAAGTTTTATTTTTTTCATTGTAGGTCATTTTGAAAACACTTTATATCTGTACTCATTAAAAAAATCTTGGCCTGTTTCAGCCATTGAAATGGGAAAAATCATGCGCGCAATGCATGCAAGAATAATTCTTTCGTAAAAATTGTATTACCTTTAAAAATAAATTTAAAGAAACTATATATGTGTATACCTTTTCTAACAACTTTGATTGATAAAATAAATCATTCCTAACACATGTTTTCAATTTAATTAAAAGTTAATTAATTAAAGAATGACTGCAATTCTTACAGAGGTCACTTTTCCATGTACTTTATTGGTTCAAAGGTTACCTGACCCCTTTTAAACGACTATAAAAATAAGAAATAACTGAAGAGGAATAAATTACCTCTTCCCTATAAATTTCTGATAGCAAGACAAATAAATAGCTTTCACAAAATAAAATAATTCTTGACAAGCATATTTATTATGAATTAGATGACTACTGTGAATAAATAACAATAAATATTAAGTTGTTATGACAATACTACTTATAGTACACAAAATCTAAAATGAATTTTGACACTTGTAACATCTAATTTAGTTCCGTAGTGAGAGAGTCAGCGCTTGAGGTGAATTGTGAAGAGAAATGCTGTTCTCTAACAACTTCTACCACTCTCGATATTGAAGGCCGAGGGTTTGATTTGTTAATGATTTAATTGTATATCTTAATAGAAATACAGTTCGCTCTCTGTTTAACGACTTTCAAGAAACCTAAAAAAATCGTCCTTAAATAGAATTTGTGGAAAAAGAATATTTGAAAAACATTTCCCTTCACAGTTTACAGGCTTAGGACTGTCAATACGTTTCTCAATATATTAGAAATGTAATTATACTGCATACAAGAACAACATTACAGCATACAATTTTACTTAAAGTGCAACAAAAATATTTATAATACATTTAACTAAACAAATTAAGTTTTCAAAAAATCAAAAAGTGCAGATTGTTTCAATGGTGGTCTAGCTTTTAATACCCTTGCTTCAAGTTTCTCCAGAAGGTTGAATGAGTCATCTTCCATATTTGATGAAACAATGTACTGGCGAAGAATATCCAGGGCAGAATTCGCATCTGAGTAAGAAGGGGGTGGTGTCTCGCTTTCTGTATCATCAGCTTCATCACCATCTTCTGCATCTGAAGTTGTATTTTCATTTGCGATGTCTTCATAAATTTGATCTAAATTTCTGAAGTCGGCTGTTAAAACGTCTTCGTCACGTGGGTAAAGTCCATTACACCCTTCTCCTTTATCTGTACTCATCTGAATTGCAAGAAGACTTGTTTTTCTATAAGAGGACATTTCCTCGTTTAATATGTTTAAAAAGCAATCGCAGGGGGGAAAAAAATACCTGAAAATCGACATTAAATAGAAACAATTTCGTCTTTAAATAGAGATTTTTTTTACTTAAAGGAGTCGGGACCGCAATATATCTTCCTTAAATAGAGATCGTCGTTAAGTAGAACGACGTTAAACAGAGACGCGACTGTATAACTCTCTCCAATATGTAAAACTATATTATGGCTGTGGTTTTTATCTGCATATTTTATTTATAAAATAATTAGCAAAAATATGCAAGTACATATCAAACGTGCTAGTGTGTTCATAAATGTAATTTTCGAGATTTATTATGTAACTGCGAATTTGCGTAAGTCGCGTAATACGTAAGTCGGATATAGCCTGTATTCAAGTCTGTCTAATGTGTCATATTCAGTGTAAAGTTGAATTAATAAGGTAAACAGTTTTAAATAAAAATCCTGGTGTAAAATATTTTTACAACACTTAACCATTTCAGGGGCAAGGCATTTTTGATCAAAAAATGCTCAAATAATTAATTCGCACCGCGATTAACAAACAAATTTATTTGTAAGTAATCAACAGCTATTTTCACGAATACTATAAAATCGAAATTGTACTAAAAATTTACTGGTTGCCATTTGGCAATTCAGGCATTAAAATTAACCGTTTGCAGACTGAAAACGGCGCCCTTCAAAGGGCTAAATAAAATTTCCCGTCATTCTAGTGTTAACCCTTTGAGGGGCAAGCAGTTACGTTCCTCTAATGTTGAATTCACACCGGAAAAATCGAAAAATTTTGCTTCAAAATAAGGAAAGGTGATTTTTCAACTTTTTTCCACCAAAGTTAGAAAAGCAAAATTTAATAATTTTTTTCCGGTGCAAATCTTTATTAATCGTAGGTGGGATAAAATATATCCCACCGCCCCTCAAGGGGTTAATAGGCTATTGACAAAATTTAAAGTAGGGATCACTTAATGGTGTTAACACTAGAGCGCCCAGAGCGAGTCTATTCGACTCCGACCACATGATTAAATGTCCATTGGAGCCAGAATTTTTTTCATAAAATAAGTTAAATTTAAGCGACGCAGATTTACGTTAAATAAATCAGTTAAATAATTTTAAATAAAAATTCTGGGGTGAAATTTTTTATGAAACTTGATTAAAATTTCCGGGCATTCTAGTGTTAAAGTACTATTGACACAGACTTTCTTATTAACATATAAAGAAGAAGTTAATGCCAAACCTTTTTCAAAACATTCAAAAGCTTCAGAATTGCTAATTTGTTCGTTTTCTTCGCCCACATCTTTGTCCTCTTCCTGCAATATCACAGTCATCACAACCAAGTATTTTATTAAATACTGATTCCAAATCGCCAGCATCATTCTCTTTTTCATCAGTAAAGCTTTCTTTCGTTTCATTAGCTAAACTTGGAGCAGGTTTTCTGCAACTTCGAATGAACGTATGCTGCTGTAACAATTTACAAGCTTCGCTTACCATGTATATACAGTCTTTTATTAAAAAAAAAAAAAAAAAAAAAAAAAAAAAAGAAGGTATAAAAACGAATTTTGCACACAAGGAATGTGATAGTAAAAAAAAAAAAGCTTTGAAAATGGATTTCGGTTAACCGAGAGTTCGGTTAAAAAAGTTTCGGATAAAAAAGGTTCTACTGTATATGTCACGATTTGCTATTTTGCTTGTAATGCTTCTTGCTGGCAGCAAAGTGCAAATATAGATGGACAAACATGACTTCAGACTTGTAGAAAATACATCTTTCATCAAAAAGCCCAGAGCTACCCATCTTCCCACTTCAGTTCCGGCTTCCTGTGCAAAAAACATCAAGAACTTTGAAAGGATAGAATATTTAATCGCCACTCCCTAGATTCTGAAATTTAATCAACTAAATTTTCTCTTTCTCTGACGATTTTGAAATAAAACAAGTCGGAAATTCTACGTCAAACGTAGCAAATGAAGTGCGTTCGTACTATAACTAGTCTTATAAATATTCAGATCTTGCTGCAGTAGCTGTTGCACTCTTGTGCAAAAATGCATGAATACAAAATTTATTCCGATTATATAGATTAAATTCAGTAAAACGGAAATAATAGGACTCCATTTTAAATAGGACGTCATCACCATGGCAACCTAGAATCATTACCTATCATGGGATATCATTGAATTAATTACGTATGATAGGATTTAATAGAATGAAGAAAACTTTTGTCAATATCTTTTTAAATTTTGATTCGATTTTCATAAGATTTGAAATGACTCGAAAAAATCCTGCAACGATTGTATATATTAAATCTCAAACCATTCGGTTGTGTAGTTCTTGCGCTGTTATATACGGACATACGGACGGACCAGACGACGGCTATAGGTGTTACGTATTTATATAATTGCGAGCGCACCTAAAAACAACAAAGTTTATTCTTCCTACGTAGTTTAAAATAGTTAAGCAGACAGAGAAACAGGAACTAAGAATTTTTCGTCAGGCAAGAGGAAGAGTACCTGCCCCTCTAAAACCACCGTGGAAGGCAATTTTTAGTTCTCTTTTTTTTTTCCTTCATGCTCATGTGTTTAAAATTTATGTTAACAGGGAATTCGAGAAGGCAAAGCCCACTGATTAAAAAAACGAACAAACAAACAAACAAACATGACCGTTTCAATAAAAAAACCCAGTAAAGTTTATTCTTAGCTCTCTTTTTTTTTCTTCATGTTCATGTATTTAAAATTTATGTAGTACCTTTATTAAGTACGCGAAAATATGCTTTGACTTGTTTACAAATAAATTCTCTTGCATAGCTGCCAACATCTTACGCTTTTTCAGACCACTAAAATTTCATAGTAAATTTTACCTTTTTAAATCGCCGTAATCTGCCGATTAAATAAAGCAAAAATTGCTATCAAATTTTTCTGGTCTGAAAAAGCGGAAGAGTTGGCAGCTATGCTCTTGTAAATACTGGTGTCATTAAATTATTTCAACATTTTATGAATACAAGTACCTTGCCCCTGAAAGGGTTAATAGGGAATTCGAAAAGGCAAAGCCCACTGATTAAAAAAGAAAAAACAGGACTGTTTCAATAAAAAAAACAGTAAAGTTTATTCTTCCTCAGTAGTTTAAAATAATTAAACAAAGAAAGAGGAAATAGAGATCTGCACGGGCCGGGCTCGGGCCTAATTTCATTCACTGCACTCGGGCCGGGCCGGGCCGGGCCTAGTCACCACTCTTTACGGTCCGGGCCGGGTTCGGGCCTTACTTTTTTCCTGAAGGTTCTGGCCGGGCCGGGCTTAACTTATTTTTTTCTGCAGAAACTCTGGTACTGGATTCATTCCTAATTTTCACAGCCTAAAATTTTCATTCCTAGTTTTGACCCAGTCCGTATGAAAATCATTGTCTCGGCGTGGCCTGGTCCGTTCAAAGGTCAGTAAAATTAGGCTTGGCACAAATTTTTTTTCAAAAAATGCGTACATTTTTAAATCACCACTATTCTACCATTAAACATTCAAATTCATTATTTTTAAAGAATAGTAGATTTCTACATTTATTAAAATATAGTTAAATTAAAATATAGTAAAGCGTGTAAAAAAGAACCTGTCTATGATGGAATTACGTGGTGAAAAGAGCCTGTCTATGACGGAATATTGTTTTAAACTTAAAAACGTGCTGATCCATGCGAAATTAATATACTACTACGTAAGAAAAGATTATATAATACATTTAAACTTGCTAAGAATGGAACTTGTCTATAACGCATTTTTTTTTTTTTTTCTTTTCTGTGCAATTCAGTCTTAGATTTTACTGTATAGCATTTTTCAGATTTTTAACACTTCAATACATGGAATATGGATTAACAATATTAATGATAACTGAAACATTTACATACAAGAAATAGAGATTCATTAAAAAAATAAATATCGCACCCTGCGGCACTTCTATAAAAATGAAGATTATAAACATGAAAAGAAAATTTAAGATAAATATTTTTGATTGAACTCCTCGTACGAGACAAACTTTTTACCGAATCGACGTAAAAATCAATGTTTTGTAGAAAATTCACTCGGGCCGGGCTCGGGCCGAGATTTTAAGTTTTTTTCGGGCCGGGCCGGGCCGGGCTCGGGCCGAACTTTTAACTTTTTTACTGGGCCGGGCCGGGTCAATATTTTTTTTGTACGGGCCGGGCCGAATTTTTTTTTCTCTGAGTCGGGCCGGGCCCGGGCCTGGAAATGTCGGCCCGTGCAGACCTCTAAGAGGAATTAAGAATTTTTCGTTAGGCAAGAGGAGGAGTATCTGGTCCTCTAAAACCACCGTGGAAGATAAGTTTTAATTGTCTTTTTTTTCCCTTCATGTTCATGTCTTTAAAATTTATGTTAACGGAGATTCGGGAGGGCAAAACCCGTGGATTAAAAAAAAAAAAAATAGGACCGTTTCGATGAAAAAACAGTAAAGTTTGTTCTTCCTAAGTAGTTTAAAATAGTTAAACAGACAGAGAAGGAAGAACTAAGAATAATTTGTTGGGCAAGATGAGGGGGTGTCTGCCCCTCTAGGACCACCGTAGAAGGCAATTTTTAGTTCCCCTTTTCCTTTTTTCTTCATGTTCATGTGCTTAAAATTTATGTTAACGGGGATTCGGGAAGGCAAAACCCGCTGATTAACCTTCCTACCCTGTTGAAATTTTACTCAACCTTAATAAAAACATTTCACACCAGAATTTTCTTTAAAAACTATTTAAGGCATTTATTTATATTAGTTTACGGTGTCTTTTATTTATCTTACTTTACGAAAACATTTCTTTTTCGAATCGCATGAAATGAATTATAGAAATGGGTCGATTAGACCCATTCTGGGCAGGAAGGTTAAAAAAAAGACACAACCGTTTCCATAAAAAAACGGTAAAGTTTATTCTTCCTAAGTAGTTTAAAATAATTAAACAGACAGAGAAGGAAGAACTAAGAATTTTTCGTTAGGAAAGAGGGGCTGTCTTCCCCTCTAAAACCATCATCGTGGAAGGCAATTTTTAGACCTCTCTTTTTTTTCTTCATTTTCATGGGTTTAAAATTTATGTCAACGGGGATTCGAGAAGGCAAAGCCCCCTGATTAAAGATTAAAAAAAAGACAGGACTGTTTCAATTCTCTATTTTTAACCCTAGAACTACCGGAAATTTTACTCAAGTTTTATAAAAACATTCTACACCAGAATTTTTACTTAAAACTATTTAATTTGTTTATTTAACTTATTATTGTCTGATTTATACATTTAGTTTGTTTTGAAGAAATTTCTGGTTTGAATAAATATTTTGAATGTACATGTCGGGTCCAATGGACCCGTCTGGTAGACGGAAGGTTAAAAATGTTAGCGCATTTTTGAATACTTAATATTTTTATTTATTAAATTTCTATATCACTTGTAATACTACTTACTGTCAGACAGGCACAAATATAGATGAAAGAACGTGACTGCGGACTCTTTAAGAAGATACATTCTTTCTTTCATCAAAAACCGAGAGCTACCTATCTTCCCACTCCAGTTCCGGCTTCCCATCCAAAAAATCCAGAACATTTGACAGGTATCGAAACCTGAACTGAAGATGCAGGGGGATGAAAATCCTCAATGAATCTCGAAAAAGAACTGTTTGTAAATCGACGCAAAGACCCAGACATGTTCGATCTCTGATTGCCCAGCCCACGCAACAGTTATCAGGCCCACGTTGATTGAAGAGGTTGGGGCTCGGAGGGGAAAAAAACAAAAGAGAAACGAGTGAAGAATCAATTCTGCCGCAGATTCGGTGATTCAGTGAGTCTGAGTTTCCTTTGTTTGATTTTCAGAGGTTTCTCACTTCTCTTGTTTGGATTTTAGAGAGTAGTGGATGGAATCTTGAACTCTGAGATTTGAAGAGTGTATGGAACACTGCCACTTCTGGATAAGGGTCTGGAATTGAAATGGCGTTAGTTTGTTTCTGGAGATTCCGATAAGTGGTTCACCTGCTCGCGGTAAAAACTGATATCGAAGAATTGTTTATAAAGTTTTTGTCATGATATTGTTGGAGAATTCGGCATGATGTTATTGGAATGTACGGTTGTTTCTTTCTGAAAACAATTAAAAAACTCGAATATATAATAAGTCTTCGTTGGCAATCGTTTTAGAACATCTGATATTAAAAATTCTTTCCACTGAGTTTAGAATAGAAATTCCCTGTTTGCGTAAAATTAATAATGCTACAGATTTTCTTGTTAACACATTGCTGACGGACAATTTTTAGCAAATCTGAATTTTAAAACAGTAGAAGCTCCTACCTGTTCTGAAAGTCTTTTGTAAATTCTATTTTGTAAATTTGTGTTCTAGATAGGTTTCCCAAGTTTCCCATCGGTAAATATCTTTCAATGTACGAATTTAATATAAAATGTCTTACAATCTAAAAAAAATAGGGACAACATGATATAAATGCATTTTAATATAAAATATAATGCATAAGTAAGGTAGATATAATATTTAATATAATGCATAAGTGAGATAGAAGCCACGCCCTTAATGAATGATGCTTTTTGAATGAAAACGAGAATTCTCGTTTCTCGTCGTGAATGTGTTAATATATAAAGAGAAGTTAAAAAACGCTAATCTAATAGTGTCTTTATAAATTCATTGGACAGAAAACCATAATATAAGAATATCCTTTACTCTCTTAAGATACGCTATTTTCGTTCCATTCTATGAAGGTATATTTAGATTTGAACCAGTCATTTCTTCATAAAATAATTAAAATATAAATCACACAGAAATAAGCCAACCATTAGATTACAGATTAAAACTTGTGACTAATTTTATTATCAATCGCACCAGAATTTATAATTTAGAAAAAAAATAATTTCGTTCTGGTAGATTTGTCTTGAAAATACCCTAGTAAAAGTGCATGGAAGAGATTATTTTTCCTAAATGTAGTACGAATAGAATGAACAATAGTCTACTGGAACGGATATATCGTCGGTACCATGTTAAAATGTCCAATGTGAAAACAGTGGGCTATTTTTTCTAAATTCAGATTTCCGGCACCACTTTTCTGAAATGATAAAAGCCCACTTGCTTTCACCTTAATTAATATGCTATTAAATAAGGTGAATTTTACTATTTCAAAAAAGTGGTGCCGATCAAGAAATCTGAATTTTAAAAAAATAGCCCGCTGTTTTCACATTGGATAGTTTGACATGGTACCGACGATATGAGGACGTGAGTTTCAAAACTCGCCTTATCCAGAAAATCAAATTTTGGGAAATCGCGAAAAACCTCTGACTGCATCCATTGGTTTTCATTGTAAACCAAGATTTTACAATGCCAGAAATACACTATAAAATTATTATTTATTTATTTTGTAGATTGTAGTGTTTTTTCGATGCATGCTCACCAACAGAATAGCTTGACAGAGAAAACTCGATTTTTTAAATTTCGGATAAGGCAAGTTTTGAAACTTACGTCCTCATATATATTTTAATCTTTAACAAAATTAACAGTGTAAAGTTTTTGATGTACTACAAATGGCTAAATGAAAATGTTAAATATCATAGTTTAAAGTAAAATTCTGATGTGCAATATTTTCACAAAACTTGAGTAAAATTTTTTAGTATGTTTACTGTTAAGCAAAGTTCAACTACTTTCGCGGATGTAAGATGTGATGGTTGACTTTGTCTATCTACCAATCTCAATTTTATCTCTTGTGTGAAATATTGAAATTGAAAAAATGTAAGAAAAATTGACTGATTTTGGTTTATTTCATAATGTTTCAATTAAATTGTTTCTTACAGTCGAAAAGAAATTTTTTTTTCTTTAAGTGATCGCTGTTGGAAATTGGAATACGATTGAAAATTGCGGATTGTTTTAACACTAAAACAGCCACGAGGGATCATTTTGACCCTTGCCATATTGATAATAGTTGATTCAAACCAGAAATTTCTGCATAAGATATTTTGAATGTATGCATCACATATATATAGGCTAATAAAATAATTTAAATAGCTTTAAATAAAAATTCTGATGTGAAATACTTTTTATAAAACTTGAGTAAAGTTGCCGGCGGTTCTAGTGTTAAATTACTTTAAAATATATAAGTATATTTTTCAATATAAAAATAGCCGTCAGTCTTGGCCCGTAATCAAAGAGTTAATTGTAATCTTTTCTACCAATATATGTAGCTCCGCCCATTTCAGTTCTATTAAATTTCATTCTGTAAGAAAATGTATATTGCATATTCAAATTGATAGAATTAAATGTATTCTAATATCAGTGACATTAACAGAATTCTCGCCGTCCTATATATATATATATTTGCTACCACTTTCTATAATCTATCTAACTATAATCATCGTCGTAGCTTTCTTTAATATGTTCAGCAAGAATGTACCACGACAATTATAGTTTGGAAATAGTTGAAGCAAACATACAAGAAACTTACGACGCTGTGACCCCAGAATATAAGTACACATTTATAAATAATTTTTTATTAAATACTCCATATACTACCAAACACAGAAATTCCCGTTATTTAATTTAACATATGGAATAACGAAAAGTTTTTGTAATTTTTAATGGAGTAAAAAATCAAATAATAAATACTGGTATAAAAAAATTAAAAGGTGTTCAGTTTGTCTGTTTATTATTATTATTATTATAAACACTGGAAAGGGAAAGTATAATTAAACATTTATGTTATTATTGTCTATTTTGTATTCATTTTTATCTTATAAATGTATGCACAGAATTATTGGAATGAATCTTATTATTTTTCTATGCACAATACGTACATAATAAGTAAAGTATATGTTTTGATAAACAATAAAATATACATTATGTAACAGTAATACTCATGAGAATTGACATACCGATGGAGAGAGTTGTTTACTCCCATTTCCGAACAGTAATCTTCGCCTTACTTAACCGTCTAACCGCGGGAGACTTTTTCATTTTCTTGGATAAAACAGTGGCATATTTTTACTTTTTTTAAATTCAGATTGTTTGATTCCCATCACTTTTTTGAAGTAGAGATAGTCACTTTATTTAATTACAGATTAAATAGTGCGAGATTAAGCCGAACTATACGCTTTTTAAAAAGTGATGGGAATCAAGCAATCTGAATTTTTAAAAAATAGCCCACTGGAACGCAAAAATAGCGTTCCCCGCGGAATTGTATAGAATATGTGACACGCGATATGAGCGTTTCCCGCGGCTGGATGTTTAAACCCATATAGTTTTTAATTCTGCTATTAAATAAAAAATTGGTATTTGGAAGTAACAGTATACTGTACTCCTTCCCCCACCTATCTGTTGTCACTCTGGTTACGCACGAAGGTATATGTAGCCAAAAGGTATACAGGGTGGACACAAAATAGTGGGACAAATTCGTAAATAAATAATATGCGGAATATTAATTGTAAGTTACCAGTTCAATGATAGATTGCTAGAGTTGTTATACTTCTTACCTCACTCTGAAATCCCAGTTTAGATTGGCGAGAAGTTGTTATTCTGTGCTATTACGATCACCAGTACTTTCAACCCTAGATTTCAGTATATGTAATTATAAAAGATCATATTTACATCGCCGCTTGGAAAAACCATACTTGAATTATAATCCCGAATTGGTACTGAACTTGGTTTGATCGAAATGAACATGCTTACAAACAAGCTTTGTGAGTTTCTCTATATTATAATCATTTGAGGAAGTGAGTTTCAAAACCCGCTTTATCCAGAAAATCAACTTTTGAGAAATCGTGAAAAACATGTGACTGCGGGCATTGGTTTTCATTGTAAACCAAGATTTTACAATGCTAGACGATGAAACTGACGTTTTTTTTTTTTTGTTTTTTTTGTTTTTTTTTGAAAATTGTAGTGTTTTTTCTATGCAGGTTTACCAACAGAGTAGATTGATAGAGAAAACTCGATTTTTTTAAATTTCGGATAAGGCAAGTTTTGAAACTCAGGTCCTCATTGTGCACCCATGTTTTGCTGTATAACTGCGCATAATAAACCTTTTTTTTTTTTTTTTTTTTGCCAAACTAATTTGTGCCTACCTTATGTTATTACGCCTGTTTAAATTAAATTAAATAACAAGGAAATATTTTATTTAAACTTCGATTTATTGGGTCGTTCGAAAAGTCCTTTCCGATTGGGAAAATCAATTCATACCGGAAAATTCTGCCAGTTAATTATTAACACTTTCCGGCACCGCGTGGCCGAGGCGGAATACCTAATTTTAATTCCAAACTTAAAAACGGCACCAAGAAATTTTAATAAAGTTCTGCCTTAACAATGAAAGTGTAAAGTAACAAGTTTTTGATTAATGAAAAAGTCGAGTGTAAATTCCGGCGTCAGTCGATGATTTCATCATTTTACAACAAAATATGCCTGTGCCGGAAAGAGCTAAAATTTAGGTATCGGAATTAATGTGAAATAATTAAATGATATAATTTTCCGGTACGAATTAATTTTCCCAAACAGAAAAGACTTCCCGAACGACCCGATACTTACGCTGGTTTTTGTTCAAATCCCCCAGTTCAATGGGCCTCCAAATGTAGGGCGTGTGCAATGAAAGGTTAAACATAAGAGCTGACCAACAAGAACACATTTCGAAACATCTACGCGATCCCCGGTAAACTAGTTGGGAGAAATAATAAGATACAAGAAAAGCTAATGTTGCCAAACTTTTGATGTGAATGTAAAGAGAGAGATGGGTTAAAAACTTTGCACCTGAATTTACTTTGGAGTTTGGATAGCTAGAAAACAATGGAGTCAGGTAAAACCATCTCTGCGTGGGTTTCTTTAATGGACAAATGAAGGGGATACAACTGCTGCCTACCCGTCATTTTTTCAAGTTTAGTTGCCGGAACAAATTACATTTAGAAAGGTGTTGGACCAAAATAGTACCCATTCGATTCAACCTAATTTATGTTTCGAATTGTTCAAGGAACTTTTACGTTGTCATCATCAAGACGCATCTAAATTGTGCTGTTACTTTTTAAAGCTTCTTTTGTTTGTGTAATGGCAACATTATAATCATTGGAATTTCTGTTCAACTTTCTGTATTGACCTAAGTCACTATACGAAACGACATTTCGTTAGCTAGTGATTGATTGGTTGCTTGGTTGAATACATGGATGTGCAGATGATTGCATTATTTATAAAACAAGGTCCAGGAAAGGTATTAACACATTTCCGACGGGGAACGAAAGCTTTTTTTTATTCCAAAAAACATCTTTGACTAAGGGCGTGGCTTTACAGAAAATTCACTTATATCATATTGGCACATTTTTTTAGACTGCAAGACATTTCTATTAAATCCTTATATTGAAAAATAATTACTGATGCGTAAACTTCATAAAAAACTATCTGGAAACCAATTTACGAAAGACTTTCACAAGAAGAGGTAGCTTCTGCTATTTTAAAAACCAGATTTCACAGAAACATACCGTCGTGTCAACAGAGCCAACTCTAGAAATGAACGAGGTCGGGCGAACTTTCGAACTGTAAAAATTAACAGTCGGAAAATTTTCAAAATTCTTAGTTAATAGTTTAAAAGCTCTCAGTATTAAGAGCGTTAAAATAAAATCTCGCCCAGGAAGCCATGATTACTAAAGCAGCCGTTGAATATTGATATCGTTACCAAATGACGTAGTTATTGAACTAAAATACCAGCTGATATCATTGTGTTATTAATATAAAGAATTAAAAATCGGAACAACCAGCTTTGGAATTAGTAAAATTTACCTGGATGGCATTAATCCTTCACTGCATAGTGATGTATATGTAAATAAATTAAAATTTCGCCGTATGCCCAGCCAATGAGAGCAGTCAGTGTTGTCACATTTGGTTAATTTTTTATTCAGACATTCCGAATTCAGACATTCCAGAAAGTTTTAATAGTTATTTTTTGGCTTATAAGAAATCCGATTTTCATTAAAAAAATTTAAAAAATTTACTATTCAAAATTTTCTGGTGTAAATTCAGATTTTCCAACTGGGCGTGTGCCATGGCCGTATATTCAACTAATTTTGTTTTGTACATAAACTGTTTAAAGCTGGAAAGAGGTGAAAGTGAAAAATTAAGTATCTTTTATTTATCTGAATAAAACATTATTTTCATACTAACATTTAAAAAAAGAGAGAGAGCAGTGTTGCCGCATCTGGCTGATTTTTTTTTATTATACATTCCAAATTCTCACCAGAAAGATTTAGTAGTTGTTTTTGGTTTATACACTGATAGATATTCTATAAATAAAGTTAAACAAAATGAATAATCAAATTCAGTATAGGGTTAAATATTGAGTAAAATTAATATTTAAAAAGAAGATTTTATTAATGAACTGTTTATGTCTGAAACAAGCAAAGTACGTAGCACTTTTT
Source organism: Maratus speciosus (assembly GCA_963932465.1). Lineage (NCBI taxonomy): Eukaryota > Metazoa > Arthropoda > Arachnida > Araneae > Salticidae > Maratus > Maratus speciosus. The sequence continues at coordinate 427,987,539 of OZ010797.1, read as the reverse complement.
AAGTTGAACTTTAATTTAATCAATAGTTCAGCCTTTTTTTTATATTTTAATTGCAGAAGTTTGTAAATCAAACTAACTCCGCCAAGGGTATCCTCGTAACGTTTTCATATAATGACAACATAAAATACTGTAATTCAGCATATTTGCACAAAAATCAGCAAAACTTTATTTAAAATAACTATGGGGCTCTGCACCCTACGAGCTACGCTCGCCAACCCCCATTCAGACGCCGCAGACTCTAAAAGCACGCTAATTTGATCGGCTTTAAAAAGATTTCGGAAAATTGAATTATAATTTAAAAAACAGTGGCGATCGCCCTATAAACGGGTTTCTATTCATTTCTCTTTGATTCAGGAATTTTAAGGCCAAATCAGCTGCTGTTAAAAGATATAATGGCTGTTTTCGTCTTTGATTAAATAAAATCAGTTAAACATTTCAAAATAAGCTAAAATAAAATGAATTAAGTAAACAGAGTCTTTGTCTCCCGGTAATTTTTAACAAAGCGAAAAGTAAGTTCTTTTAAAAAATACATTTTAAATGAATCGTTTATTAATCTGACGTAATTTTGACCAAACTATTCTTTCTGTTTTTAATATTCATGTGAAAATACTTTTGTTAGAAATGAAATATTATTTGAGCTGTCCTAACAAAAGTAGTTGAAAAGATCATCTCAAAATATCAAGTAAATGTCTCGCGCAATTTCTAAATTTAAACTGTTTTGCACTATTATTTTTGTTCATTTTATATAATAACTGTCGAGGCTAACGAGAAAGACAGGCTACCGCGGTGGGTTCGATTCTTCTTTTTTTACAGACCGCTGGAGTCACGTGATGCTCTTTTCGCTCACCTTCATTGGTGCATTCGAGCATCACGTGACTCCAGCGGTCTGTAAAAAAAGAAGAATCGGACCCACCGCGGTAGCCTGTCTTTTTCGTTAGCCTAGATAACTGTAATGTGACGTAAATGTGACGTAATTTCTCCAGTTTAAGGTTTCTAACGCATGTTAATGAATTTATTATTTTGCAATACCCTTTCTCTTTTAAAATTCACGTGTAAATATAGTTTTTATGACGTAATTTTTAATAAGTTCCTGCTTTTTCTGCATAATTATTTAATTCTAACATGAAATGTTTTTTTTCTGTTTATAATAGTCACGTGTAAATATTTTTTTTTTAATTTGAAGCAAACATTATTGTTTGCGCTGTTTGTACAGTTGGCAACAGTATGCACACCGGGAACTTCAAACGTATAAAATGATCTAAAAAAGATTAAATTCCCATGTATAGTTTTTGCTCCTATAAAACTTTTTTAGTGGAACGATTTTGTCCAACTTTAGCATTAAATATCTCTTTAAATAATTCTTCGATTTAAAAATTGTCTGCATCAGAGTGTTTATCAAACATTTCTCTATAATACCACCGATTTTCATATTTTTGTATGCAATATTTTTCTTAATATTAACGAGGAAAGAACTCCGGTCACAAAAAATTCAAAACCGGCGGCGGCTGTAGTTACTTTTTTTTTAGAACAGAGAGATATGAAACAAATAGAAATCATGCAATGTACGAAGAAGTATGCATTCATGTTTAGATTATGAATGTCTGAATTTAAGGGGGTTCTCAAATCCCTTGCTCAACAACTCGAAACTTTCTGACTCATTTTTAAACGTAGGTAGAGCCTGATTACTAACGGGGCAAACTTCCACAAGTAAATTTTAATAGAAATTTTCAACTTATTTAAATTCTATATTCATGCAAGCTTACTGACATGAATAAAGAAAACTTTTGTATTCCTTTTTACTGGTGGAAGTTTGCCCCGTTGGTTACCAGGCCGTGAAAGTAGAGGCAGACCTGACTATTGCATAGCTGCCAACCTTTACGCTTTTTTGCTACCACTAAAATTTTATACAGATTTTTGCCTTCTTTAATCATGAGATTCCGACGATTAAGTAAGATAATACTTACTATAAAATTTTAGTGGTAGGAAAAAAGCGTAAAAATTGGCAGCTATGCTATTGAAACGATTTAGAATCGAAATGAGTGTTTCAATTTTTTTTTTAAATAAATTACTTATCGAGTTATAAGCAATTGTTGTCACGTGACGACCTGTTTTTCTGTCTTATCGCGTACCGAAATTCGTTTCAAAACGCCAACTTTGATAGTATTTTTTGGAGGATCTTCTATCTTTACCAAAAAATGAAAAACGTCTTTCGGTTACATAGTTTTGTAATAAGAATACCTGCCAATTTCACGCATTTCCGAACAAAAATTATTAAAAAATGTGCCAGAAAGTAGCTCCTTTGAATTTGAGGTTAATGACACATAGGTTTTTATCGATACATTTATTGTTTAAATTAGAGCATATGTGGAGTTTACTGGTGACAAACTAGTAACAAGGATGTACAAAAATTTTAACACCTTTGCAGAACTGAAGAAAAAATTGTTTCATAATGTATCTTCACAAAAAGGATTCAAGTAAACATTTTGTTGTTGTTGTTGTTTACTCTAACGAGAAGAAAGCAGAGTTGATTTTACATGTAAAATTTTCTTTGTGTGTTGTTTTTAAAAGAATTTTTTTAAGCAGTCATCCCTTTCTAATTCATGCACTTTTTTCCCTTACAGAAAACGTTCACATTATTATTAGATGCTGTGCATCAAGACCAAAGGTTACTTATAAATAGAAGTAAGTATTTCCTTTTGATAATTCATTTTTTTTTATTGTCAAATTTGTGTTTTTCATTTGCGTAAATAAAAAAACTTACTGATAACATACTTAATTAATATATTCTTCAAAAACAATCTTACTGTTATTTTTATTATTATTATTTCGAACCCCTTTTTTTTCCTCGAATGATTAACCTCTTAACGCTCGAATTAAATTACTGTTGAATAATTCAAATTGCTTATTGGCACCACTTTTATGAAAAAGAAATATTCACCTTGACATTCATGATGACAAATATTCATCATGACAGTAAAAACGATACCAAAATATACCGTTTTTCACTATTTTATAAAACTGGTGGGAATCAAACAGTTTGAGTAAAAGATACAGCCTGAGAATATGACGGGGGCGAGAATTAAAAGGTTAATCAATTTATATATAAGGTTAATTCCATGAAAACTTGTCATGTCTGTCACATGCTACGATTTTTGGCTACCAGTATTTTAGAACGGAAAAATGTGACATAGTTTACCGGAGATATCAATTGAATAAGGCGAAGCAAACTTTTAGCGATTTTCCGCTGTGTGACAGACATGACAAGTTTTCATGGAATTAGCCATAAGCATTTTTATAACTTGTTCTAATACATCAGACCTTTCAGGGGCAAGTAATTCTTTTTCTGTAACGTTGAATTTACACCGGAATTTTCGAAAAACTGTGTTTCAAAATAAGGAAAAGCAGTTTTACTACCTTTCCCCCCCCCCCCCCCCCACTAAAGTTTTAAATGTAAAACTTAATTAAAAGTTTCTGGTGAAAAGTTTGATTAAAATTAGATGGTATTTAATATATCCCACCGCCCCTCAAGGAATTCAGAGAAACGTTAAAAGAGAAATAACCTATAATTTTTTAACAAAAAAAACCCCGACTTAAATTAAATATTTTAAAGATATTTATTTATTTATTTCATTTTCTGTTTTTGTTTTTGTTGAATTTTCTAAAATAGTACTGAAGCAATTTTGTTGAAAGTTAAATGGGACCAATTCGAGAGTAGTCTCTTTTAATTTAAAAGAAAATCACATGAATCAGTCGCATAGTTTCGGAGTAATCGGGGAACATACATAAATATATGTACAGTGTTATTCTAAATTCATGGTACAAACTTTAAGGGTTGGTACAGGACACTGTGACAATCCTTTATTGTATAGGAATGTAAGGGCGCAAGTGACGCATTGAGGTACAAACACCAGATTGCCAATTTGGCTCCCTCTTTTATTTCAAAATTTCTCTTTGATACCAGAAAATTCCTATAATATTCTTTTCTTTATTTAAGAGAGACATTTTATGATTACCTAAAGAAAAAATTCTTCTTTGAAAATTTGCAGTATGAAATCCAAATTTTTGACTTAATAAAAAATCGCTAAACTGGCAATTTCTATTTTGCGGGGTTTTTTAATTCAAAAATTTCGATTTCATGCCGGAAATTTTAAAAGGTGACCTTTTTTCGTTGTGTAATCATGAAATGTCTATCTTAAATAAAGAAAAGAATAGTATAGGAATTTTCTGGTATGAATGAGAAATTTCAAAATAAAAAAGGGGCCAAATTGGTCCCCTGGTGTTTATACCTCAACGCGTCACTTGCACCCATACATTCCTATACAATAAATGGTTGTTACAATGTCCTGTACCAACTTTTAAAGATTGTACCATGAATTTAGAATAACACTGTATATATATTTTATGTATGTTCCCCGATTACTCCGAAACTATGCAACCGATTCATGTGATTTTCTTTTAAATTAAAAGAGACTACTCTCGAATTGGTCCCACTTAACTTTCAGCAAAATTGCTTCAGTACTATTTTAGAAATTCAACAAAAACAAAAACAGAAAATGAAATAAATAAATAAATAAATATCTTTAAAATACAGGGTGATTATAATTAAAGTCCCAGTTTCAAAACGCTCTGAAAAACGAACCACTCGTTAGAATGGTGTCAAAATTTAACAGCGTATTATTGAAGAAGGGAGAAAGAACATGAACCAAAAAAAAGTTCCAAATTTTAGCGACAGATGGCGCTGTAAGCGTCAGAATTTCGACTACAAAGGACAAATCGTAAAAAAAAAAACGGCTAAGGCGTTAGTTACACGATATAAACCAACTGTATTGTTCAGTGTGCATGACTGTACACGTGTGATACTGTTAGTTACGTAAGCCCGTCCACCACGGCAAGGTCGTATCACATCGGATGGGAAAAATCGGTTTTTAATTGTCCTGAGGCCAAAAACCGCATAAAAATCATCCATCCAATCGGTTTTTAACTGTCCCGAGGCCAAAATCCGCATAAAAAGCATCCATCCAATCGGTTTTTAATTGTCCCGAGGCCAAAAACCGCATAAAAAGCATCCATCCAATCGGTTTTTAAGTTTCGCGAGACTGGCGCAAAACATGTTCAATATGCTGTCCACCGTTGTGTGCAACAAGATTAAATCGGGAAACAGCATGTTCCACAACCGATCGAAGTGTATCCGGGGTCAAGTTCAGAATGTGTTGCGCAATTCGTGTCTTTAATTCAGCTACATTGGCAAGTACTGAACACAATATGTTTCAGATAACCCCACAGCCAGAAATCACACGGATTAAGATCAGGTGATCGGGCCGGCCAGGCTGTAGGGAAATGACGACTGATAATTCTAGCATTTCCGAAATGCCGCCTCAACAACTGCTTCACTCGATTTGCAATGTGCAGAGGAGCATCTTGCATAAAAATGATACTATCCAGACATTCACGCTGTTTCAGAGCTGGAATGACGTCATTATGCAAAAGAGACTCGTAGCGCTGACCATTGACGGTAACGGTAACAGGACCGAAAGCACCCGTCTCCTCGAAAAAATACGGCCCTATGATAAATGATCCCGTAAATCTGCACCACACGGTGACCTTTGCAGGATGAAGTGGTACTGGGTTCGTTGCGAGTGGATTTTCTGTTGCCCATATTCGGCAATTCTGTGTATTAACATATCCCGTCAGGTGGAAATGGGCTTCGCCTGTCCACAGAATTTTCCATTTCCAATCATTGTCCACTTCCATGCGAGCAAGAAATTCCAAAGCAAAACCCTCTCTTGCTGGCGGGTCAGAAGGGAACAACTCCTGCACATGGCAAATTTTATACGGATAGCATTGCAGGATGTTTCGTAGAATGTTATGTACCGTGCTCACAGGCCTGTTCAATATTCGGGCAATTCTCCGTGCACTGCATGGTTGCTCACCACCGCTAGACTCCTCCTGAACTGCTGTGGCCACTTCTTCAACTACCGCCGAATCACATCTTTTCCTTCCTCTACCAGACTGCACATCAAACGAACCTGTATTTTCGAATTTTTTCATCATTTTCACCAGACCTCTGACAGTCATCGGTCCAACGCCTTTTTTCATAACCTTGAGAGTCCTGAACTTCTGCAGAGCTACTGGTGCAGAATCACCGTTCTTGTAATAAAGCTTTACAAGAGAAGCACCATCCTTCATTGAGACACTCATAGCCAACGTCTGAGACGCGAAATGAGGAAGCGCCGTTTACCCAACGCTTTTATAACACCTGAAATTGTCGTGCGCATGCCAGGTATTTTAATTTACATATACTGACGCTTACAGCGCCACCTGTCACTAAAATTTGGAACCTTTTTTTTGGTTCATGTTCTTTCCCCCTTCTTCAATAATACGCTGTTAAATTTTGACGCCATTCTAACGAGTGGTTCGTTTTTTAGAGCGTTTTGAAACTGGAACTTTAATTATAATCACCCTGTATTTAATTTAAGTCGAGGTTTTTTTTTTTTTTTTGTTAAAAAATTATAGGTTATTTCTCTTTCAATGTTTCTCTGAACTCCTTGAGGGGCGGTGGGATATATTAAGCAGTTTCTCAGAACTAAAAAATTTAGCTGCCTTTCGTCTTTTCAAATTAAAAAATTCTAAATCCTTTTATGTCTGATTAAAGAAAGCTTTGGCAATTCTTTAATCAGTTATTTCCAATTTTACTTTGCTGATTCCATCAATTTTAAAACACTGGCTTTAATGAAACAACAAACAACAAAAATTGCCGGCATTTTGTGTCTTCAATTCAGATACGATCTAGAAATATTAACTTTATCTTGCTTTCAATCACTAATTTCTTCGCTGTCATAATAGAAGCATGCGAAAACGCGTCACGATTTTTTTAACATGTTGCAAACCTCGATTTACTTCTTGTTTTTCTTTTTTGAAAAACATGAAAGAACGCGAATATGCCAGCACGTTGTATCTGCATTGTTTTTAGGTATGAAACAAAATGTCGGGCAAATAAAAAATTTTCTTTTTCATTGTTTCAGAATTTTCCAAGAAGCTTACAGGAGTATTATGTAAGTTTAACTGATCTGTCAGATTAAATTTATTTCACATTTCAATCTTCTGCATGTTAAATCTTGTTGCATAAACTTCTTAATTTACTGAATTTTCAATCTGGTAGAACTTTTATGTAAAACAAAGGATACGTGGGAAATGAATGGAAATGCTCGAATAATTGCATTTTTAATGATGTTTCGTGTTGAGCAAAAGTTTTCATTACGGATGCGTGTTACATTAGCTGCTAGTGATATTGAATACCCGTTTCTCCGTTTATTTTGCTTCTTCAGGAAAAGGTAAGATAGGAATCAAATATATTTTTTTATATAAATATATAAATGAATGAGTTATTATGAATATAATGAGTAATGCCTCTGCTTTTACTTGGATATTGTGAAACAGATCTCAAGATGAAAAAGAATTTTTTCAAATTTAATATTTCAATTTCAAAACTTATGCTAAATTAAACTAGAGGAAACGACAGAAATGTTGGCAAGATATCACGAAATAAATAAACGAACATATTAAATGTTATTTTAGATAGAAGATTTGATATGGTGAAAATTGAAGAAAGTTTCGATAATCAAAATATAAGAAAACGGGCAATGCCCCCCACCCCCCTCATATAATAAAAAAGTTTTCACAGAAAATAAGCAGTCTTAGAGTATCACCAATACAGATATGTCAGAGATATCAACAATAATTTTTCGTAAAACTAAAAATGCGTGAGAAATAAATGGAAAATTTCAAATAATTGCATTTTTAACAACTTCGGGACGAGCGTCTTTTGCAGAATTTCTAATCTTTAACCACCAGTTTTTTAAAACAGAAAATTTTGCCTAATTGAATCCGGAAAATGCTCGGATTAAATAAGGCAAAATTTACAGTAAAAATTTGCTGATGAGAACAATTCCCGATTCTGATCACCTTACGCGGCACGAATACCAGTCGCTCGTCCCCAAGGGGTTTATACAGAGTTTGTACACTTCAAGGACTTTCAAGCACCTTCTACCAGAATTTTTGTAAAGTAAATTTGACTTATTTAATGAAAAAAAATTCTATCTTAATATATAGCGATCAGTACTGTACATAATTTCTTGTACTGAAACGCCTAAAATTCACTGAACCCATTGATGCGTACGAGCCTTGTAATAATGTTTGACGTCGAGCGAAAGTTTTCATTACGCTGAGTTATGTGGTAATCATGGCTTAATTTCGAGCCCCTACCCCCCCCCCCCCCAAAAAAAAAGAACGTGAGCCTTAACTCCTTAATTCTCGCTCCCGTCATATTCACGGGCTGTGTCTTTTTTTAGATTTATTCAGATTTACTTGATTCCCACCAGTTTTATAAAATAGTGTAATTAGCTTTATTATGGTATCATTTTACCTGTCATTCAATAAGAAAAATATTTCTTTTTCAAAAAGTGGTGCCAATAAGCAATTTGAATTTTTAAACCGTAATATAATGCGACCGTTAAGGGGTTAATATTCTGCAGTATTAACAACGGTAGCATATCCAATTGTCCTTTCTACTGGCATTTTTGCACTTCATACATTATTTTAAAATTTTAAAACAATTTTTTAATCAGCAAAGGAAAATCTGCACGTTATATCTGCCTTGTTTTTAGGTATGAAATAAAATGTCTGGTAAATAAAAATCTTCTTTTTTCATGGTTTCAGAATCTTTCAAGAAACTTACAGGAGTATTATGTAAGTTTAACTGATCTGTCGGTATTTCACATTTCAATCTTCTGCACGTTAAATCTTGTTCCATAAACTTCTTAATTTACAGAATTTTCAATCTGTAGAACTTTTATGTAAAACAAAGGATGCGTGGGAAATGAATGGAAATGCTCGAATAATTGCATTTTTAATGATGTTTCGTGTTGAGCAAAAGTTTTCATTACGAATGCGTGTTACATTAGATGCTAGTGATATTGAATACCTGTTTCTCCGTTTATTTTGCTTCTTCAGGAACAGGTAAGATAAGAATCAAATGAAAAATCATTTTAAATGAATGAGTTATTATGAATATTATGAATGAGTAATGCTTCTAGTTTTACTTGGATATACACATCTTAACATGATATTATCATGAAGCAGTGACGTAGCAACTCAAATATTATGCCACGGACTCAAAAAGTCATTTTCAAATAAATTGAGCAATAGAAATATCAATAACTAATACAATATTCATGGAAATAATTACCGTACATTCCGTCGTATAACACGAACCTAAACTTTCAGATTTAATTTTTCATTTTTAGGTATTCTAGCTGACCCGCCCGGCGTTGCTCGGGACCGTGATGAATGACCCTTAAATGAACATCAAATTTGTATGATTTTATATCTTTGACTTCATTTTGTCCGCGAAAAAATATTGAATTGTAAGTATATGCTATTTGGTATTTTTATTTTTTGCGTAATTTGGTTTTTGAAGTCTATGCGTACCGAAAACGACCGAAACCGCGACAAAACACTCGGGTTTTTTACTGATTTCGTCGGAATTTTCGCACATTTTATTTTGTAAAAATTATTTCTACCCGTCCGAACATTTCAAAATGTTTGTGGGTGATATAAATCTAGTTTATCGAGATGCTCTATGACGATTGTGCTAAAATACGGACGTTTAGTTACTTTTAGCGTAGAAAAAATATTGTCTCCGTAAGATACTAAGTGACCTGCGTTCGTCGCGTCAGGAGTTAACAGACGAAGAAATCTCCAAAGATCGTTACTTACAATCAATCTTTTTGATTCTGTTTATTTCAGGGGATTAAACACGAAATCCAATTACATATCTTAAATTTGTGTTTTATTTATATTTTATTGTTTTATTTATTGATTGAAAAATGTTTTAATTTCGTTATGGAATATAAGCTGCAATAAAAGGATGAGTTTTTTGTATTAATTTAAGTGTAAACGGATTTACCTTTCGTAATAGTCTACAGTGTTGCTAGTAGACTACTTTTTTAAAATTCAGATTTCGTGATTGGCACCACTTTTCTGAAATGGTAAATTTTCCCTTTATTTCGCCTTAATTAATATGTTATTAAATAAGGCGAATTTTACTAGTCAAGAAATCTGAATTTTAAAAAAAGTAGCCCATCGGCAACACCGATCGTCTACAGGCGATAGAGATAGATTTAAAAAAAAAATCCTGCTTGAAAATTAATTTTAAAACAATAAAAATTGAGTAAATTGTGTTACAGTTTTCAAACAAACTGCGATATAGTTTACAAAGAAATTGCATTTGGGAGTACATGTTTTTTTTATTATTCGTCGATGAAAAAATTTAAAATATGCGGTATTTAGAAGTTTAAAAAATTGCAATAAAAGTTAACAAAAGTTAAATTTAGTCATATGTTGTTTCCACCGTCTAAATGACGTCAACGTTACCTACCGCGTTTGTACTTTATAGCATAGACAGAAATCTTATTTCCTCTGATAATTTTTTTTTCTTAAAAGGTCAAGTACCTTTTAAAGTTTCAAAAAATCGATTTTTTTAATAGCTTATATTTAACCTCTTAGTGCGCAGATTTGCATATATGTAAACAAAAGTGTTTTGAATTTAATGGATTTTTTTATTCGTATATACCTAATTCACACCAGAAAATTAAAATAGCAATATTTGTTAATTAATAACAAACGTTCCGTATTAAATTAAAGAGAAATTAACCATTGAAACTTTCTGGTGTAAAGTCAGATTCTCCGAACTCCGTAATTTCTAGAACGTATTCTATCATGGAAATTAGAGGGTGGTTAAGTTTTATAAAATAAATAATTATGTAAAATAAGGAATTTGGAGACATACTTATTAAAGTATTTACTAATTTGCATTATTTTAGCGTAAAACAGCCACACGACAGTAGTTTTTACTTGTATTGCAGATGTACAACAGAAGAAAAGATTGGCGTATTATAGGAAAAATGTATCTCGGATTTTTTTTCATTATTTTTCATGTGTTACAAACATTTTAGAGAATCAGATATAATTTTTTCGAAACAAAATAAAAAAATCGCGCATTTAAGGGGACCGGGAAAGCAAAATTCAACTAAAAAATCGATTTTTACTTTTTTTATATCATTAAATAGTTTAAACTTTTATCTTTCCAAAGGTGTGTCCCACATATTTATATATATAAAAAAAATAAGTGTTGAAATTAATCATTCTTTCTAAGAGTACTTCACAGCCTAATGGCCATTTAAATCTTTGACTTTTTCTCAAAACTTGGATTTTTCATGTTTATGTTCCTTTTTTTTCAATATATATTAAACTTAAGAACTCAGATTTTTATTTTATACTTATATAATGATATATTGTATACTTTAACACAGGGATTTAATGATTTGTTGAGAATTATTTAATTTAGGCAGTGAAATCTTATCAAAAATGCTAATTTAAAAATGACTTTCAATAAATAATTAATAATTAATTTTGAGTTTCACTTAGAAAGAAATTGTCTATTAAAACGCGTAAATCATGTTATTCTAACTACTCTAAAAAATCTAGACCTCTATCTTTCACCATTTCTGAGAAAAAGGTAGATAAAGTTGGTGAATTTAACATGGCGGAGATAGGGCTTTCCCGGTCCCCTTAAGGGTTAAATATGATTCTTTAATCCCTTAACCTACGATTTACTTTTAACAGCTCCACGGTTTGGCAAATCCATAGCTACCACTAAAATTTAATAGTGATTTTCGCCTTTTCGACGATAAAATTAAACTATATTTACTGTAAAATTTTAGTGGTAAGAAGAATTTACATTTGGCTCGATCATCGTACGCGGGCTATGCCCGTCATTGTAAGCTAGGGGGTTATAAACATTTAAAAAATCATGCAAAAGTTCGCTTTAGAAGAGAAGTTATGTCTAAAACCGTTTGAGCTCCTTTTATATCATCAAGGATGTAATTTGGTTTTAAATCAATTTTCTCGAAACGGCGACTTTGGTCATGGCGTTAAGTTTTAATTCAATTTTCATAAAATTTGAAATGACTCGACAAACTTCTACAGCGATTATATACATTAAATTTTAAACCATTCGGTTGGGTCGTTTTTACGCTGTTATATGCGGGCAGACAGACAGACGGACGGACCAGACGACGACTATAGGTGCTACGTATTTATATAATTATGAACGCCCCTAAAAATAGTGTTACACATGTATCATATGAACAGGGCTCCCAAATGGTCCGCCAACTGGATACCAATATTTTTTTAGGAAAATTTTCTTTTTAGATTTTTCTTACAAACCGCCCCGAAACCACCTTTGAAAGTTAATTCTAGCACAAACCTACCGTAAAATTTTCTGTTAAAATTTATTGGTATTCAGTTGGCGGACAATTTGGGAGCACTTATGAAAATATTCGCCAGTAGCAGTTCTGTAGACAGTTACGATCATCAAAATATATGACAACAGGGGTGCTGAGAGGGGCTCTTCCGAACTCACGTAATAATAATAAAAAAAAAAATAAACAGTCTATCCGAAGTACAGATATATCAGAGGAATTACTTTTGTGTAAAACAAAGGATGAGTGAGAAAATAATGGAAATTTTCGAATAATTGCCTTTTTAATGACGTTCCGTGTTGAGCAAAAGTTTTCATTACGGATGGGATGATACATTAGCTGCTAGTGATATTGAATACCTGTTTCTTCGTTTATTTTGTTTCTTTAAAGGCAGATAAGATAAGAATCAAATATTATAAATGAATGTATTATTATGAATATTATGAATGAGTAATGCTTCTAGTTTTACATGGATATTATGAAACACATCTTAAGATGAAAAAAAAAATTCTCAAATTTAATGTCACAATTGAAGCACTTGTGTTAAACTGAAGTAGAAGAACTGGAAGAGAAGTTGGCAGGATATTATCAAAAAGGTAATTTTAATAAGTAGAATATTAATTACATAATTAAAAATAAAAAGAAGAATAAAAGAATATAAAAGAACGCAAATGTGCGGCATGAAACAAAATGTCGGATAACTAAAAATTTCCATATTTATTGTTTGTGAATCTCGCATAAATATTTTGTAAGTTTAACTGATTTTGATAATTCAGTTTATTTCGCATTTTAATCTTCTGGGTGTTAAAACTTGTTGCAAACTTCTTAACCGCTTGACTATGGTAACGTAGGTTGCATATGGGGTTAAAAGTATCCAGGTTTTGTACTGTCATTTAATTTGAACACCACTACTGCTGAACAGTATTCGCAATCTTTGACTCAATTAATGACAGAAATTTTGTGATTCTACCACCAAAACCCAGGTAGTATCTGGTAAGCTACTAAATCTGTTTGGGTCGAATTTGTTCTCTGTTTTTTCTATACGGAGATTCCTCGTTTGTTGTTATACGAAGTTTATCGCTATGTTTTAGGTATTATACAAATTTGGCAGAATGCTACCACTCCTCTGTGTACGTGGTCCGTATGTTATTTCTAAGAATGTTCACTAACATTGTCCTGCCACTCAGAAAGCAGACATATACAGAGTGTCTACAAATTAGTTGGTCGATTTCGTAAGTTAAGAATTTCCGAAATATTAACTGAAATTAACTAGTCGAAAGTCAGACTAGTAGTAATATTACCGAAGTTTATTTATAGATGGCGTTAGGTGTCATAACTGACATCGCTTAGCGAGCGATAATCATTCTTGTTCGGCATTACGATAATGGAGAGGTACTACGGTGCTGAAAAAGCGAAATGCTGTCTTTGATCTGTCACTCCTTGACCGGTCTGCCTTAGCAGCTTTGTCCGAACTTTCCTTTTTCTTAACTGTGCTTATAAATTTTAAAGTTTAACTTTATTAAATTTTTAAACTTGCCATTCTCTATCTATTTATTTTTTTTTTAATAAAACTTGTAAATCTTAATTACACTCTTAATTTCATTTTAATACCACATTTTTTATATATTAATTTTTATTTTAACCCATTACTCACTGGTGTTGTGTTTGCGCAACAGTGAAATCTAATGCCCATGCTTAAATTTACTATCGTGCTACCACTATTCTTGAATTAAAAAATTTGCCTTATTTAATGACACAAAATTTGACCATTAAATATATCGAAGATTTTCTTTCAAAATTTGTGGTGGCGAACGTTTTTCTGCTAAAAATTTGAAGATTCCTATGTTATAGTTTCGGCAGTTAATGGGTTAATTAAAATCTTTACGAAGTTTTTATACTACAATTAGACTTATTATTCTCAATGACAGGACTGCCACAGGCGACTATTTTTTAATTCTATTTCACGCCACTTTAAGCTAATTTCATTGGATGCCTCATCTGGATGTAACTAAAAGTGTAAATTTAGTCTAAATAAAGATAAATCCTAGTCTGATTACAATCAAGGCAAACTTCGCCAGTAGAAAGGACTAAAAAATTTTGCCATATTCACAAGAGTAATTTTGCATGAAATACGATGTTTAATTAACACGAAAATTGCATTAAAATTTACTGGTGGAAGTTTCCCCATTGCTAATCAAGTCTTTGATAAATCTACTGAGAAATCCTCTCAGACCAATACTTTCAGTCCGCATCAAGTCGTAACCACTAAATGAGAACCATGTAGCGGAGAGAATTATTTCATAGAAGTTTTGATTTCATTTTTTAACAACCACTACAAAATTAGATTTTTTACAAGGAAAGTCATTAGCAGCACCAATGATAAAGTATCGCTAGTATTTCTGCTATGTTAAACCACTTCCTTTTAAATACTGTTACTGAATTTAACCAACCGGTTGCACGGAGGCAACAATCATCTCGGCATTTCCTTTCATTATTTAATCGAATGTGCGTGGGAAAAACAAACAACATTCGGCACTTCAACAACCTTCGGTACCACTTATTTCTGGGACTTATTTCTTTGACGAACGTGTTCCCGATATGTCAAGCGCTCTGCAACTCAACTCTCTTTCATTATTAAAAGGGGGACCGAACACGGGTATGCGAGCGCGCGCCGTTAATGTCCAATAGAGGGCTCCACCCTATCACGTTTCTGACCCGGGCTCTCAAAGAAATATGGATTGGCGAAGCTGGAAAAAAAATATTGTTGTGCAAAAAGGCGAGGTAAATAGCTGCTGGAGACGAAGAGGAAACGAAAGGAAAATTGGAGTATGAGGAGTCAAACCCCGATAATTGGTTGCCAAATTATGCGTTTCGTAGGCTTAAAGCTACTGATCTGATGATGGTTGTAGCGCTGCAACAGAACAGAGCATCCACACTTACACCGTGATGGTAAATTGTAATGGAGGCTTGATAGCTTTGTCAGATTGACTATAATTGAAATATACTTATGGAGGGTCGCTATGCTTTCAATAAAATCTGTTTTAAAAATGCAGTCTGAAAAGAAAAGTTGTTTTTAGACCTGGTAAACCAGACAAGACAATGCTGAAAAATTCACAATATTTTATTTGAGGCTTTTGTAATACATACTAAAGAGTACTGCTTATAACATACTAAAACACAACAATCAATTTGACAAATTTACCAAGCCTCCATTACAATTTATCATCGCAGTGTAAGTGTGGATGCGCTCTTTTGATGCATACTACAGCAAACTTGCCACCATTCAACTAAACTTCCCTAAAATGTGAGTTAAATTGATCCAGGTTATACGCGTTTCTAACCAAAAAATTTATTTGATGTATCATTATACATTTAAAATCATGTTTCTCTATAAAATCTATTTGAATTAATTTCTTTAGTAAATTTCTGGTTCGAAACGTGTTTAACCTGGGTCAATATAACTCGCATCTTACGGAAGTTTAAGGGAAAGTTGGCAAGTATGCTACAGTCATTAAGTTTTAAGTGTACAAAACACTTATCTTCCCATCCCATTACATCCTCGTCACTATTAACCCCTTGAAGGGCGGTGATGCCGTCACGCATCATATAATTTTAATCCCAAATTGCCACATTGGCACCGGAATTTTATGATGAAAATTTACTTTTACTTGTTTACAAATAAATCTCTTGCTAATACTGGTGTGTAATTAAATTATTTGAACATTTTACGAATACAAGTACCTTGCTCCTGAAAGGGTTAGGGTATAGTTAATTATACCCTCTGAGCCATTTATGTTCTATTTATTGTTAGATTACTTTGTTACAACCCATACTTGCCAACTTCCCCTTAAACTTCCGTAAAATGTGGTTTAAATTGACCCAGGTTAAACACGTTTGGAACTAGAAATTTTTTAAAGAAATGATTTCAAATATATTCCATAAAGAAACATGATATTAAATCTATAATGATACATGAAATAAATTTTCTGGTTACTAACGTGTGTAACCTGAGTCAATTGAACTTGCATTTCGCGGAAGTTTCGTTGAAAGTTGGCAAGTATGACAACCTATGAAAAAAACATGACAATTCAGAAAAATTCACAATATTTTATTTGTGGTTTTTGTAATATGTCTGCTATATTGCACTGCCTATAACATGCTAAAACATGAATGACGGCCGTGTCGGTAAATAGAATGCAAAATGTCTAAAACATCCTTTTCCTTTCAGGTTACATTTTATTTTTTAATTTCCTCATATTTCAATTGTAATCAATCTAACAAAACTATCAAATCTGCATTACAATTTACCATTGCAGTGTAAGTGTGGATGTTGTGTTCTGAACAGGGCTGTTGAGTCGGAGTCGTTAAAAAACAAGCTGACTCCGAATCAGACTCCAGATTTTTTGTTAGACATTTTAAAGTGAAGTTAAATTGATTATATGCAGTTTTAAATCGATAAAATGAATTATTATTGTTATTTATGGACTGTATCAAACTACTCAAGTTAAAGATGACCGATGTACTTCAGAGTACAAAGTAGATACAAGGGTAGGTACAGGGTAAGTACATGGTACTACCCGTGTACAGAGTAGATGAAAACTGTTTTAATTCATAACTGTAGTAGATATTTTACATTTAGTATATAAGTACTTCCCTCATATTTTTGGGGTTTGCGGATAAAACCCGAGGTACAATGGTCTGCAAGGACCCAAGAACTGGAAAATGAAGGCAACTTTTCAAACAGGCCGTGTAAGTAGAATTAAGACAATTTATATTAATGGACCAGATCAGACTGATTAAAAAAATTGAGCAGGCTGATAAGCCGAATATAACAAAATTTGAAAGAATCAAACTACGCCGATAAAATAGGAACAATTTAGAATGAGCATGATTGGGGTGAGAATAAATATAAAGGCACGGCCGAACTTTTCAGGGGACGGGCCTTAAAATTTCCGATCTTACCAGAGTTAATGGGAAAATTATAAATTTGAGCTATTTTTTTGAGGCAAGAGAACTAAGAAACCGATATAGCATTGTAATAGAAGCCTTTTTCCCCCTCAAAATTTTCCGGTCTGTATGACCAAAAGTCAACATTCTAAGATACCCTTCCTTCATTTACTTATTTTTGTGCACAGGAATCAAAATAAGGTGAAATTGTAATTATTTTTTTCTGAATCGGCGACACCCTAAACAGCGATAAAATAATGAAATTTCGTTAACTTTCACCTTCTGAACTTCGGATTTGTCAGGTCTACAGAACCCAAAATAAAGCCAAAAGTGTAAAATTAATTTTTAAAAATGTAATTTTTTATTTAATTTTCTCATTAGAATCCACAGAATCCGAATTATTCCCAAAATAATAAAATTTTCATCTTTATTTTTCCTCCTTTCCATATAAATTTTTCCAGTCTGGAGATCACAGCAAAATAAACAACTAGTAAATTGTAACGATTTCGTTTTTTCTTCTCACTCGGCAAATCCAAAGCAGTAAAATTTCCATTTTGTGTTCTTTAGACTTCGATAGTTGGATTTTTCGAGTTTGCGGGCGCGAAATTGTAAAATTAATAAAGTGGAAAATATATTTTTTTTACTTTTTATTTTTGAAGCCTTAACCCCTTGGGGACGAGCGACACGTATACGTGCCGGAAATAGGCCTAAGAATTCTCATTTATCCTCACCAGTAAAATTTTGCTGTAAAATTTGCCTTATTTAATCCGAGCATTTTCTTGATTTGAATAGACACAAACTTCTGTTTTTTTAAACCGGTAGCAAAGTAATAAACATTTCGTAAAAGGCTCCCGTCGCGAAGGGGTTAAATAGAGAATCAGTGCCGAAATAGTGCGATTTCAGCTTTACTTTTCTTATCTTCCATCATTATTTATACCAACAGGCAACACTATTAGCCAGTCCGGAGTCGGAGTCGTTAAAATATCCTGGAGTCGGAGTCGGCAATTTTTCCCACCGACTCCGCAGCCCTGCTTCTGAAGCAGTACTACAATCATCATAACCATCGTAAATTTTAAGAGTGCGAGATACATATCTTCCCATTCCTTTTACACCTTTATTACCATTAGCACTTTTTTTGACCGGTGACAAGTATGAGTATCACTAATTTAGCGAGTTTTCTTTTAAGTCAAAACATCTATCAGAGTTTTTCAGCTATAATCTTTGCTCTATTTAATCACGGAATGTTTGTGTAATTAAATAAAGTAAAGAATACTGTTGAAAAATTTTGGTAGTTAATTTGGGTAAAAATGCTCTAAATTGGTAACATTGCCGATCATCAGTTTGTTAACGCACTGTTAATTTTACACACATAGAAACTATTTACACTGTATTCGTTGTTTGATTACTTACTTAAGAAGGATAAGACAATGCAAAAAAAATTACAATATTTTAATTCAGGATTATTTCTACTACAGTATACTATACTGTCTATAGTACATTAAAACAGGAACGAAGACCATGTATGTAGTATGTATCAAAACAGCGCATCTGCACTTACACTGCGATGATAAATTGTAATGGAAGCTTGATAGCTTTGTCAAATTGACTATAACAGGGGTGGCCAACTATGGAACTACCGCTAAAATTTTACAGAAAAAATCGGCTTCTTGAATCGCAGAGATTCGATAAATAGATAATGATTACTATAAAATTTTAGTGGTGTCGAGCGTGCTACAGTTGCCCCCCGCCCCCCCTGGACTATAATGTTGATAAATTAACTATTGTGTTTCAGCATGTTATAAGCAATATTCTGTAGTAAAAGGATATATTACAAAAGCCTCAAATAAAATATTGTAAATTTTCCAGCATTATCTTGTCTTGTCTTTCCATAGGCTACCTTGAACAAAGTAATCAAACAGTGAATAGAACATAAGCAGTTAAATAGATATAATTAACAGCATATTAATAGTAACGATGATATAATGGAATAGAAAGGTGTGTGTTTTGTATACTTAAAGCTTAAGTACGCATTAAAACAGCACATCAACACTTACACTGCGATGATTAATTGTAATAGAGGTTTGATAGCTTTGTGAAATTGACTGGAATTGAAATATGCTTATGGGGAAACGCTGACATATTTGTCAACATTCAACTAAACTTCCGTAAAATGTGAGTTAAATTAACTCAGGTTATACGCGTTACTAACCAGAAAATTTAATTGATGTATCACTATGGATTTAAAATCATGTTTCTTTATGAAATCTATTTGAATCAATTTCTTTAGTAAATTTCTGGTTCGAAACGCATTTAACCTGGGTCAATTTAACTCGCATTTTACGGAAGTTTAAAGGGAAAGTTGGCAAGTATGCGCTGAATAAAATGCACAGTTTCTTTAAATAAAATCATAAAATAAAATAGGGAAATTTGAAAGGAAAATGATGCTTTTTATTTCATTTACCGATACGGCATTTTTCGTGTTTTTAGTATACTATAGGTGGTACTGTGCTCTATAGCATACATGTTATATAAACCTTAAATAAATTATTTTGATATTTTCTGGATTTTTTTGTTTCTTCCATTGGGTGCTTCTAGCAATCAAACTGTGAATAGAGCATAAATGGTTCAATGGGTAATATTAGCAATGTTTTAACGGTAACGATGATGTAATTAACCCTTAACGGTCGAAGTGCTCCTACTAGTCACAGGCATCTCTTACACGAATTTATTCGAATGGCACCACTTTTTTTAAAGAAACATTTTTAGTACTTTGACAACATGTGCAAGCAAATATACTAAAAAATACATTTTTATAATGTAGTACTGTAAATAGTATATAAAAGTAGAATCATGTATATAAAGTTTGGACGACTATTTGCCGATACTCGACCGCAAAGGGTTAAATGGGAATGTATGTACCTTGTAACGCCTAAAATTTGTGATTGTTATGGTGGTTCGAGTCTGTATCAAAACAGCACATTCATGCGCACGCTGCTAGGATAAATTGTAATGGAGGCTAGATAGCTTTGTTAGACTGGCTGTAATTGAAACATACTTGTGGGGAATATCTGATTACATTTATTCTTTATTAAAATCGGAAAATAAAAGGGGCAATTCGAAAGAAAAAGGAGTTTTATGTATTTTTCATTTTCTTTACCAATGCGTCTATTGTTCATGATTTTAGTATTCTGTAATTGATATAGTGCTTGCTCTGCAGTAGACACGTTACAAAAGCCTCAAGTAAAATCTTGTTAATTTTCTGCTTTGTCTCATCCTTCCAAAAGGAGCTTTCTAAGAAAGAAATCAAACAGTGAATACAGCCATATTTTTAGCGTTATTGAAAACAAAATTTTAAATGACAAATAATTATTGAAAAAATATACAGGGTGCAAAGGAAAGTCCCTTTAACCTGAAAATACTTGCGGACGGAGAAAGCTACAACTATGCAAGTGAGATAACGGTATAGTAAAGCGACTACACCCGATTTTATGCAAACGACAGCAGCGCATCCTAGTGGCGAAATTTCGAAGATAGACATTGCAAATCGAAAACCAAAAGAGATAGAGCAAAATTTCCAGTTAGAAAGTTTTAGAACATGAATTAATTAGTGCGAAACGACATTTGGTTTACACGGATAAGATAAATTTTCGCCTGTATATCCAAAAATGTCCGAAATCGATGCACTCCATTTTGTGTAAATGTTTGAATGGAATAGCCAGAAGTATGAAGAAATACGCATAATTTATGATATAAATACGTACTTATCTCAACACATTTTGATAACATCACGTAAAAAAGACAAACTGTCTCACAGTGATAAAAAGTTAATATTCAGTATATTGGAAAAGATCGCCATTGCTCACGATACTCGTTTGGATTCGTGAGAGTAATTCTGCATGCACATTTCTCACCATGGAACGTCTATTGCAAGCCTCTTCAATACGACAGCATAGATTTAACCCCTTAATTCTGGCTCCTGTCATATTCTCGGGCTGTGTCTTTTACTCAGATTGTTTGATTCCCACCAGTTTTATAAAATAGTGAAATTGGCTATATTTTAGTATCGTTTTTCCTGTCATTCAATAAGGTGAATATTTCTTTTTCATAAAAGTGGTGCCAATAAGCAATTTGAATTTTTCAACCGTAATTTAATTCGAGCGTTAGGGGGTTAACCCTATCAAGAGCGGTGGCTAGACTGTCCAGTCACCTAATTTTAATTCCAAAACTGACAAATGGCACCAAGAATATTTTAATAAAATTTTTCTCTTATAATGAACATGCAAATTAGCCGGTTTTTATCTTCTAAGAAATTCGTTTGAATATTCTGGTGTCAGTCAATTATTTCATCAGTTTAAGAACAGAATTCTTGTGCCCCTGAAAGGGATAATCTTAAATTTTAAATGCATTGGAAATTAAAATTTTACAGACGCTACAGCACAGTACAACGTCACAATCTGCAATTGTGCACTGCTACATTTCCGGAATGTGAATATGCAAAACAGAATCGTCGCTCATCGATTTCGAACTTTTTTGGGTATACAGGCGACGTTTTATCTTATATTTGTGAACCAAATGTCGTTTCATACTAATTAACACTAGAAAGACCGAGAATTCTACTCAAATTTTAGAAAAATATTTCACACCAGAATTTTTATTTTAAGTTATTAACTTACCCATTTAACTAGTTTTTTTTTTCTTTGTATCTTTTAAACTAGTTTTATAAAAAAAAATTATGGTTCGAACCAAGATATCTTCATTTGGTAGCAATCAAAATGATTGCTCGCGGTCTTTCTAGTGTTAATTGATGCTCTAAAGCTTTCTAATTGGAAATTTTGCTCTATCTCTTTTCGTTTTCGCTTTGCAATAGCTATCTTCCGAATTTTGCACTAGGGGCACTGCTGTCGTTTGCATTAGGTCGGACGTAGTCGCTTTACTATACCGTTACCTCACTTGCATAGCTGTGGCTCTCTCCGATCGCAAGTATTTTCAGGTTAAAGGGACTTTCCTTTGCACCCTGTATATGAAATTGATTTACTTTTTTACTTTTTACATGGCCGTTACCACAGATTCAAACTCAGAAATTTCAATAATAATATAAAATTCTTCAGTTTTATAATGGAGAATTCATACTTTCTTTTAAATATGACTTCATTTTCACTTCTAAGGTAGCGCCTTAAAAATTCGTTAATATTTTTATGTAATATCATATTATTTATTTCAGATGTATCTCATATTTCACGGGACTTTTGTAAACGTGTCGCAATAAGTTATTTAATGTTATAATTAATACCTTAACTGTTTTTCGTTTGTCGTAAATAGTTGATTCTGGCAATAAGTAAATAAATGGATGAATAAAAGGAAGTATAAACACCACATAAGTTCTCTGCTAAGATAGCACAAATTGATTTGATAAGTTGGTAATAATAAAATTAACCCCTAGTTAATAATGTACAAGTTTTATATTTACTGATAAAACCATTAATGACGCTACTAATAGAATCCTTAACCATTTGTGGTGTGGTGACTCTCACACAAATTTTATTCGCTTGGCACCACTTTTTAAAAAGAAGTTACCGTCAATTGCACAATTTCGAAAATACGCCAATTCAGTATGGTAGATTTTATTTTCCTTTATTACTGGTGCCAAAAGCAAATTTTGCAGAGAAAAATTATCCTTTGTCAGACTCCGGCTTGGACTGTAAAGTGTTAATTTCTTTAATTACTGACTCATGAAAATTAACAAACAAAATTAATAAAATTAAGTAATTATCTCAAAACTATTTACTGACAAAAATCGCTATTGAAATAATTGTTAACTCAACAAGACAAAGATAACGAATTCACAAAAAACAGTTTAAAAAAATTATTAGTAAGCTCTCCATAGCTGCCAAGCCGTCCGCTTTTAAGTACCACAAAAATTTAACAGAATTTTTTACCTTATCCAATCGGCAGACAACGAAGATTTAAAAAGGTAAAATGTAATGTAAAATTTTTGTAGTACAAAAAAGCTTAAGGTTGGAAGCTCTGGTCTTTAACGTATTATTAAAAACATAATATTCAGACACATACATTCTAAAAGCACCACAAAAATCATTATTCCAAAAGAATTATGAGTGTAAAAAAAGAAAGAATTGATATGCACCTTTTTAAATTAAATTAAAGTAAATGTGTTATACTTTTATACGTGTACATTATTTTCGTTTTCATCACGTTTTCTTCTTTCAAGTTTCAATTCATACTTCTTTTTCTTCCAACATTTTTTTGTTATCTTCCAGAAACCAAATTTTGAATCCTTGATTACATACGCTATTACATAAACTGCGCAATATTATTAGGTAACATTACTCTCAGAATGGTGTTTTATTCTGTTTTCCTTACTGTGCTTATTTCTTTGCACAGTGGCCAAGTAAGTGGTGATTTAACTCATGTTCAACCAATAAACTAGGACAGTTATTTTGTATGGCAACAAACGTTTTTACGGTCAGATATGGTGCTCATAAAGCTATCACGGACAGGGTGGAGTGTAGAAGCAGTCGATTTGGAAAGAAAAAGAGAAGAAAGCTATGTTTAAACTATTATTGCTACCACAGGAAAACGCGATTGATATTACTGAAAAAAAAAAGAGTTCGTTTTTTGCAGAAGTCAAAAATTAAACATCATTTTTTAATTTCTTTTTTAGGTTCTAGTAATTTTGGCAAAATTGTTTAACCCCTTAACGCTCGAATTAAATTACGGTTGAATAATTCAAATAGCTTATTGGCACCACTTTTATGAAAAAGAAATATTCACCTTATTTAATGACAGTAAAATCGATGCCAAAATATACCCAATTTCACTATTTTATAAAACTGGTGGGAATCAAACAATTTGAGTAAAAGATACAGCCCGAGAATATGACGGGAGCGAGAATTAAGGGGTTAACAGCAAACGTCCTTTGCAGATAAATTTTACTTGAAATCATGTCTTTAATTGTTAGATTTTTTTTCAACACTTTTTACTTAACTCATTTCTATACGCAGTTCTCATTTGGTGATCAAATAATTTTCTAAGAGTTGTAGCTCTAAGCTTAGATTTTCACATATTTTTTAGGTTAGTTGTGTTCAAGACAGTAAATTTTAGATATATTCTTAAGTGATTTCATGCGTACATATATATATTATTCTTTTGGTTTTGGTTTTTATGTGAGTGATTGTCACCGTTTTTTTTTTTTTTTTTTTTTTTTTTTTTTGAAATAGAAATATTTGCCTATTTAAAAATATATAAAAAATTCTGAAAATAAGGCGAATTATACTATTTTTAAAAAGTGGTGACAGTCAAATAATTTGAATGAAAAAGTCACCAGTCTGGCAACACTGGATATTGTAGAGCGAGAAGAAATAAAATTGCCATTCAATACATAGGCAAAAAAAAAAAAAAAAAATTATAAAATTTATACGAGAGAAACCTGAAAAGTTTCTAAAACCATCTAACCTAAATTTCAAAGAGAGTGCCTACATGTATATATTTCATATGCGATATTGTAGAGAAAAAAAATCGCTATGTCATTCAATACATAGTCAAAAAAATTGCATAAAATTCATGCGAGAAAAACCAAAAAAGTTGCTAAAACTGCATGTATATATTTCATATGTAATTTGTAGAGAAAAAAAAATCGCTATGTCATTCAATGCATAACCAAAAAAATTGCGTAAAATTTATGCGATAAAAACCAGAAAAGTTGCTACAACAAATCTAAATTTTAAAGAAAGTGAGGAAAAAATAAGTGTGTTAAAGTTAATACTACTGCTCGTGGTTATACGTATAAAACACGTATTGTACCGATTCGGATTTTGGATAGGTTTAACACGGTAAAAGCGGCTCTCTACGTATATGTTTTATACGTATAATCACGAGCACTAGTTAATACAATTTAATCTATAAACTTGTTCCTGCTTCTATCGTATTACGACTTTTGAATGAAAACTTTTTGTTTTTATTGCTGTGTTTACACAGCAGCATTAATTTATCGAGAAGAAAAAAAATTCACAGTTAAATGGATTGATTTAAAAAGCATTAATGTCTATTATTTTCATATTTTATTTCAAGAACATTTTCAAAGTCTCACTTTTGGTTGCTGGATTGCATGTAAGATTTTGAGAAATAATACTTAAAACAGTTTTTTTTTCCTTTACTAGAGCCAAGTGAGTGGCAATTTAACCCCAGTTCAAACAATAAACTTGGACGGTTAATTTATACGGCAACAAATGTTTTTACGGTTAGGTATAGTAATTGTAAATGTATTACGGACAGTGCGGATTACACACACATTAAATTTAGAAAGGTAAAAGAAGGGAGAGGTATTCAAGCGATTATTGCTACTTTATAAAATCATGGTGGATATCACCGGAGGAAAAACCTTATTTTTCTTGAATAAGTAAAGATTATAAACTTTCATTTTAGCTTGTGATAATTTCGTGAGGAAAAACCCATTTCAGATATAGACCGAGAGCCGGTAGTATATTTAATGGCTTTGGTTCGTAAGGATACCGTTATTCCTCCAGGAAAACTACCAGTATCTTTTTTATAGAAAAAGAAATCTAGGTTAAACGCGCAGAATTTCGCCTTCTTTTAAAAGGAGATTTTCTATAAGGTAATACTGGTGCCGAAAAATTTTTGGTCTGCAAAATTCAAGGAGGCGTACGAACCATGAGACAACCACCTCATCGAGTTGGAGGCTGAAATTCCAGAATTAGCTAACACTCGATTCCCATATTAAAACGCAATCGGTTTGCTAAGTCATATCCTCGTGGAAAACAACTAAAAACCCGATTTTACCGGTTGAATCGTAGGTTTACCATTGTGTTTTCCTGCTCCCAGTCCGCCATGTTTTCATACCTTTGGATGCAGGAAAATGCAATGGTAAACCTACGAGTCGACCACTAAAATCGGGTTTTTAGGTGTTTTCCACCAAGATATGACTTGGCAGACCGATTGCGTTTTAATATGGGAATCGAGTTTTAGCTAATTCTGTGGAATTTCAGCCTCCAACTCGATGAGGTGGTTGTCTGTGCTGCCGACTCCCGGTCTAATAGCCATGCATTGGATCGTATTCACTCCTCAACCTCAACAGTTTAATTTTTTTGACACAATAAACTTAAAAAAGGGACGAAACACCACTTTTTCTGTGCATAAATTTTTGCCTTATATAAACGAAAAATGTTTGACAATTAATAATGCAAAAATTACAGTTAAAAATTAGTGGTGTCTAAAAGCTTTTAGTAACAAAGCAAGTAAATTCTTTTTGCCTGAACGCCACTCGGGCAAAAGTGTTTAAGTGGTTAATTTTTAAAATGGACTGCTTTCCGTATTTTCTACTACATTTAAAAAGTATTAATGATTGCTCTTTCCAAGATCATATAGTATTTGTTTTTTTTTTTTTTTTCAAAGTCTCAGTTTTTTGTTCTTTTTAATACAAACAAAAATTTACAAACCACTGCTTAAAAGATATCATACTATGTCTTTATTCTGGTTATAGCCATTTCACCGCACAGTGGCCAAACGAGTGGCAATTTAACTGATGTTAAACGATAAACTTGCACATTTATTTTATGCGACAACAAATGTTTTTTTACGGTCAAATATAGAGCTCGTAAAGCTATCACGGATAGGGCGGAGTGTACAAGCAGTAAATTTAGAAAGGTAAAAGAAGGAAGAGATAGCGGAACGATTATTGCTACTATGAAGATACACGCACGGGGATGAATATCACTACAGAAAAAACCTTTTCCTTTCAGAAGCCCAAGTAAAAAGGATTTTGTATCTTTCCTTTATCGCATGTTATTTTCACCGGACGGTATAAGTGGAAATATCAATCCCCTAGTTTTGTGTTTTTTCATTTTTCTTTTTGTTTTTAACCATTTGGAAAAATGGTTATTGTTCACGTCAGGGTAGGAAATCAAAAGCATATCTGAAGGTTTTCATTGGTTTAATCCTCATTTTATTCGTTTTCTGATTGGTCTATACAGTAATCTGTATTTCCCTTTACTTTCAACAGAGATGGATACTTTCTGTTGCCACTATGACAAAAAAGTAATAAAAACTACAAAAAAATTTAATAACTCAGAAACAAATTGATATACAGCTTTCAAACAAATTGCATTTAAAAGTACATTTTTTTCTCTATACGACGGTGTAAAAAATAATATTGTGATGTGTTTAGAAGTTTAAGAATGAAAATTCATTTAAAATGGGCCGTCAGATTTCTTGGAGATCTGACGATGGAAAAGCCTTTTCCCGAGCAGCCAATGAAATGCTTGGATAATACATAAGTTTCAGGTATAGATAATACGTACGGGTCTCAGGCGATTTTTGTCGCTTGCAATTTTTACGTGTAATAACACTATTAATGTTTAATTCAAGGCGTACGTAATGTATGATCAACTCTGTGCGATTTTTTATGTCTTAAATTTTAGTCTTTGAAAAAATCATTTTCCAAATAGTCGTTGTAATTTGTTAAATTGCTTTTTTTATTATTATTATTTGTTCTTAAAATCTTTTTCGTCTAATGCAGCCATACTCAAATTACGGCCTGCCGATTTTTTCTGTGCAGATTAGTGTTGCCAGACAGTCCGCGTAAATCAAGGCTCTAAGTGCTGTGTTACATCACTAATTTCTTACAGTTTATTTCGCCATTTTTAATCGCAGATAAGTCTGCCATTAGATAATGCAAAGAAAATTAATTTAAAATACTGGTATACAGAACATTTGGAGTCCCTTTTTACGCTAGACACCTGGCAACACTAGTGCGATTCGAGATATAATTGATATTTATAAAAACTAGGGGATCCAACCCGGGAGCGGCTAGCGAACAGACTATAGGTGAAAACCACTTTTTTACATTTTTCAACCGAGTTGAAAAGTATTTATGAATTCGGTTTTCCTGTCTGTCTGCCGTCTGTCTGTCGGCGATTTAACACTAGAACGTCCGTGAATTTTACCCTACCTTAATAAAAACATTTTAGCACCAGAATCTTTATTTAAAGCAATTTCACTTATTTATTTAACCGAGTTTTCCCTAGTTACAGTGTAACTAATTTTACGAAAAAAAATACTGGTTTGAATCGGCATTTTGCATTTGATCAGTGTCAAATCGACACCAGCTCAGTGTTGCCAGATTGGGGATTTTGTCCCCATTTTGGGGAATTTTGAACCTCTAGGGGAATTTTTTGGGGACAAGTAGCTCGTAGGGAAACTTTTGGGGACTACAAAAATTTTGGGGAATTTTTAATTTCTTTTAGTACTGTAGAAAAACTGGATCGGTCTCGAACTCAATTTTGATTTGAAAAACGAAAATACAATCCAGAAATCGGAAATATTAATCATTATTCTCTTGGATGTGGTCGTGTTCATTGTTTACTACATTACAGTTTACACATATTACAGATACATGAGACTCTAAAGTCTTAAACATCTTAAGTCTGCATGTGACTAAATCTGCAGGACTTTAACGAAAAATTCCTACACCGTACTTTAAAAAAAATTTAACTTAAATATGTGGAAAGCAGATATTTTTCTCTTATGATATGCAAAAGCACATCGATTGATACAGCGGAAATACTTTGCATTATGATTATGTACTTCAGTATAGTGATGACAAAAAAATTAAAACAGCGTACCATCTCGGATTCATTCAAAACCCAATTTATAAAAGATTGTCTAAAGCTATGGAGCTAATGTAACAATAGTCCAACATTGTTAGACAATACTTTTAAAAACAAACATGAAATAACTTGTCACTGCAAAATATCACTCATTCTCATGTATTAGCTACAGAATATGCATTCAGACCAGTTTAAAAGTTTATTTTTTGTAAATGGGGAATTTTTTCCTAAAAAGGCTTGAATTGGGGAAAATTTTTTAGCTTAAATTACTTAGAATTTTTTTAAAGTGGTAAATTGAAAATTTAAAAATTCCCTTTTTGAGTAAAAACTGAGTTGGGGACTTTTACGGAAAAAAACACTGATTTGGGGGAAATTGACTTTTGACTATCTGGCAACACTGCACCAGCTGGACGTTCTAGTGTTAATTCACGTAGATAAACTCGGATATCCATGCAATTGATATGTGTTATTGAAGTTTACTACGTCACATTCGGTAGTGAAATTGAATTGTGTAGAGTTTATAGTTCATTTACAGGAACGCTCAAAAGAATTCAGAAAAGAAAACTATTTTGAAGAATATGTGCAAGTTTCTTTGAATCTGAATAAAGGAAGGATAAAACCTAACTCGTAATTGTGGCTCAAATAACTTCTTTTTAGAATATGAAAATTTTTAAAAATAAAATTTTGTTTCACTGAGCCGCAACTGCTGGGAACAGTAAATATTTACATCTTAAAAATCTTTCCATTAAACGAATTAAATAGAATAAATGTTGTATTCTCTTAAAAAAAAGAGTCACTTGTAGCACTTTAAAATAATATATGATAGTGAATTCGTAAATTCGTATCATATTATCACTTCTACATGCAGGATTAGCTGTCACATTATCATTCAAAGTAGTCTAGAATTTTGATTAGTCATTTCTTTTCAAGCGGGAATCACGTGTTACATTTCTGGGAAATGTTTATTTCATTCATATTTTTTTTCATCTTGATATCATAATCCCTAAAAAAAATAACATCATAAAAAATTCTTCCTGTTATACAATCGATCTTTAAGAATCTTAAAATAGCGAAAGTCGATTGTGGATTTTACAACACAATTCGTTGTCTCCATATTATCGTCTCTTAATATCGATATTATCGATATACAATCAAGTTCCCTGAGATGTGAATGTTTAAATTTCACATTCCACTGATCTTCACTTTTAAAACTAATTTTTAGCCAAAATTTCGAAGTACACTGTAAGGAAAAATGAAGAAAATAACAGCAAAATGAATGGGCATTTTGAGAACCAGCATTTTGCTATAAAAAATTTGCAAGAAGAAAGTCGTTCTTTTTTCTGTTAACATATAAAACAAAAAAAGAGTTTTAAGGTGCAGTATACTGTTAGTGCGCAACAAAAAATGGTGGCGCGTAAATCGCCAGCAGTTTATTGTGAATTTCTCTGTTTTTTTTCTTACAATGCACCAGCGTTCTCGCTGGCTTTTGACCAACATTAGCGATTTGGCGAATAAGAAATAAAAAACAGTAGCCAAATGAAAAGAAATCTTAGCAAAATAAATTTGGCGTGAATAATTGAAAAATGTCCCTTATTGTATTTCTTTTTTTCCAAATGTTCTAAAATAACCTTTTTTTTTTTTTTTTTTTTTTTTTTTTTTGTAATTGCTTATAAAATAGAAATTCGACTATCCATTACAGAAACTATTAAAAATAAGTACATTCTAAAAGTCTCCTAAATGTGTAAATGCCTTTTAGCAGTCAAAATAAAAATTAAAAACAGCTATTTTTGATTTATCGTTGCGAAAATATACACTAAAAATTGCTATGAGGTTTCGACTCTTAACCAATCGAAAGAATTTGACCGGCCAATGATACTTTGCTTACAACTAATAAATAGTATGGTAAATGGCTAATTTCAATACCGCATTCCAGCAAAACTTTTCTCTATTTGGCGCTTGATGCGAGTAATTTTGTTTGTGGTTTTACTGGCGCGACGCCAGAAACAGCTATAGCATAATCCTTTCTGTGTTTGGCTGTTGCTAAACTGAATTGATGTTGAGTCTGTACCTTTATAAATAGAGCAGTGTAAACAGCACGGTCGGTACAATTGAATGAGATAAGCGAAATCAATCGTTCAGCAACGATAGAATCTCTACTTTATTGGCACATATACACACACACAAAAAGAGCAGAAATAGAGCATTCGCAATTTGGCGAGTCTGATTGTTCTTTTACTCGCCAAATGGATCATTTTGTCGCGATTTGGCGCAATGGCGAGCGGCAGTGAGAACACTGCAATGCACCATTTTTTAAGACAAAGCTGCATTATCATAAGCCGAAATTTCAAACCTATTCGCTGGCATAAATACAAAACTATTTCAATCAGAACTAGACAAATTTTCAAAAAAAAAAGTATAGAAGCAAGAATAAAAAAACATACATTCCAATATTTTGTTTAAGTCTGGCATTCCCCTTTATAAGAAATGTATTGTTTAACGATTCAAAAATTGACTTGATGACTTTCACTGGTAAGCCAACCATACAATAAAAGAAATTTGTTTTGTGTTTCAAAGTCCCAGAAACTATGTGATCGAAAGACGTTTTCCATTTTTTGGTAAACGCAAAAGATCTTTCAGAAAATACTGCCAAAGTTGGCGTTTTGAATCGAATTTCCGAACGGAAGGAGAAAATTAGTCAGCAAAGGGAGAAAAACCGGTTGTCACGTGACCTTAAATCACTTATAAGTCGATAAATAATTTATTTATCAAAAAATGGAAAACGTTTTTCGGTTCCAAATCGCTTCCATAGTCAGCCATGCCAATTCTGTTCCTTTACGTTCAAAAATGTCTCAGAAAATTTCGGGCTTGTTGAGGAATAGACTTGAGAACCGCCTTAATTCTTCACGTTTTTTAGAAGCTATGACTTCTTAAGGGAATTGTGGAAAAAAAATCTCTCAAGGCGCCATGATAACCAAGG
The DNA here is from genome assembly GCA_963932465.1 of Maratus speciosus. Classification (NCBI taxonomy): domain Eukaryota; kingdom Metazoa; phylum Arthropoda; class Arachnida; order Araneae; family Salticidae; genus Maratus; species Maratus speciosus. The sequence goes on along the minus strand of OZ010797.1, from coordinate 427,955,656 downwards.
CCGCTTCTGCCCGATTGAAAACCTTTTATATCGTTGTTATTTTATCTGTATGCCCTGCAGTTTACCCTTCTGGGATCTGTAAACCGCACTTTTGTGCAAAAAATTCGCAATATCAGTCATTTGTTAGAACTTTTTGCTGTAAAGGCAATTCTATGACTTTTGCACAATTGACAATCGGCTATTCCTACACTGTTAAAAAATCGTAAAAAATTAGCTCTGTTTTTAAAGGCTATCTATTTTCTGACCAATGAGAATGCTACATAAACACCTATGAAGCGTTCTCATTGATCAGAAAATAGATAGCTTTTAAAAACAGAGGTAATTTTTCACGATATTTTTAACAGTGATACTGTTAAATTCGTGTTTAACGAAATAAAATCACTTTTATAAACAGAGTAAGCTGGATAAATAAAGGCTAGAATCTCTTCCATCTAGGAAAAACTGTAAATTTATCCATATTAAACATATTTCTGTGAGACGCAACCTGCTTCTTCAGCAGCCCATTATCATGTCATACTGGAACTGGAACTAACCTGCTACTTGGGCGCACTTTTTTTCGGGGTTACCTATTCCCCGACCCCGCCTGTCGGTGCCCCACCTTCTTCAGAGCAAAGAGCTTTGACCTGGGTACTGTTGATGGGGGCACGATATTGTCTGATCGTGTTGAACGATCTTCATTATAAGTGGATGTTCAACAGAGCGTACCGAATTCAATTTGTCTCGAACTCAGATGTATGATAAGTACTCAATTTATTTATACCAATTCTGAAAAAAGTAATTATAAATAGAAGTTTTGTTTGGGTTGAATCTTTGATGAATTGAGACTTGAAAAGACCCCAGTTAACATGCGTGTATTATAACAGTGTGTGTAAATTATGATGCAATAACTTATTTGAGTTGTTTATATGTTATGAGATAACAACAATATATATATTTTTTTTTTTCGGTGATTTTTTTGAAAATTCAAAGATTTTTTTGAAAATTCAAATATTTTTT